>CM051239.1:338278166-341204416 GCA_027917425.1 Gastrophryne carolinensis
GTGAGTTAAGCAAGTTAGATAAATACTGGGATACTCGCCTTAGATGAAGGCTTGGAGGAAGGGACGGGAGTGGATTCAAGCGAGCTGACTGGACGAGAAGCCACGGGGAGAGGTGAGTTTGTTTGGGCGACCTGGGGGGGGGGGGGGGGGGGAGTCACACTGTGGGGCATCACCGTTTGGGGTGCACCGGGGGCAAGGACCAAAACCCAGGATAGTCAAAATCCTGGGTTTTGGTATACCTTAATATAACAGTAATTATTTTTTTTTTTCACAGGTACTGCAGCAAGGATGGTTAAAACTTTAAACTTCATTAACTAAGAAAGCTAAGGAGGACATTTTAAGATATATACATTTAAGTATATATAATGAAAAAAGAGTCTAAGTACTCACTGTAAAGGTCTTTTTTTCAGGGCATGAGGAAGACGCTTATTCAGTATGTCTGGGTTGATGGGTTATCCATAGGAAACTACGGACACCTGTATATATAAAGTTGAACAGCGATGTCATTGTGTCAACTTTGTAAAGGTATGGGCCGAAGAACACATAGCTGCTCTACAGATGTTCTCCACAGAAGCTGGACGCCGAAATGTCCAAGACAAGACCAACAATCTGGTTGAGGGAGCTGTGACCCTCCAATGAAGAGGTTTTCCTTTTGCCATGTAAGAGTCCACAACAGCCAAACTGATCCAGTTTACTGAATTTTTGGACCGTCCACTGAAATTAATGAGGGATCTGTATTCCTAACATCCTAAATTCTATGGGCTTGATTCAAAGAAAATCGAGAAAAAAAATTGCACTTGGAAAATTGGATCACGTGAGAATTTTTCAAGCCTATGAGTGATTCAGCATGGCTGAATAATAAAATACATTCAGCTGAATAGGCTTGAAAACGTGGGAGTAAGTTACAAGTGCAGGTGAAAACCTGACTTGCTAAACTGCAATTTTGCTTGAATTCTCCACTAAACATTCATGTGTGTAAGTTTCTGCTGCTTAGCATTTGGTAGCTGAACTGGCCCCTGTGCTGACACTTTGTTGAACTTTCATATTTAATGGTGTATGTTTATGTTTCAAGAGTTACATATGAAGTTACCTCTGTATGTACATTTGAGGGGCCTCCTGATTTACAGAGAACATAGTTGAGTAGCTTTTGTTTTCATTGTTTTAAATGGGAAGGGAAAGCGGCCGCATCCCCCTGCATCCTCTGGCTGTGTGTGTGCTTTCACTGGGAGGTTGGCCGGGCAGGAGCGCACACAACGCTGAGGATGCGCCCACTCTTGCTTCCCATTGAAACCTATGAGAGCCGTTTACCGAACTGCATCATAAGTGCAAACACCTCTCATTGGACGAGAGCCTGCACATGCACTGTTAGACCCAGGAAAGGTGAGTGAATATTGGCATTTCCACACAGCGGGAAAAGAAAAAAAACAAAACACAGGAAAGTCAAATTTTATCTTATTTTATTTTAGCTTTATGGTAAAAATGATGGATTGTGAAAAGACCAATTATTTTAGAATTGACCTTTCAATAGCCACGCCGTCAAAGAAAGTTTGGGGTGTAAACCTGGCCCCTGTGACAATAGCTCTGGAAGAAGAGAAAGCTGCAGTGGCCCATCCACTGCAAGGTTTACCAGATCCACATACCATCCTCTTCTTGGTCAATATGGAGCGATGAGAATCATCTTGTTCCAGACACAGACACAGTCAATGCAATACATAAGCAGTAGAGGAGGATATGCATAGACCATGCTAAATGGATACCACGGCGTCACCAGTTTGTCCACTCCTAGGGCTAGAGGATCTCTTACTCTGTCCACAAAAATCCAATTCTGTGAAACTCACCTGTAGAATTGTTTTTGAATATATCCAGTTTAGGTCGTCCCAAAGTGATGACATGTGGGTATTCTGCCCCCAGGGGGTGCTCGACTACAAGATCAAAAGCTGTCGCTCCTCCAGGTCCCCTATAAAAGCAGGTGTCTCACTATGATTTCCCAGTGGTTAAAAAGCAGTAAGAACAAAAGACAGGCCGGGAGGCCAAGAAACCATGTTACTTGACATAGCTTCAGCATGTGCTCTCTCCAACACAAACCCTTAAGGACAACATTCCTAGATAAAAAATGGTAATCACCTTAACAGGCAAACAAGAGATAATGAAAAAAGGGTGGGGTGGGATGGCCTGGACTAGATATATTCAAAAATAATTCTACAGGTGAGTTTCACAGAATTGTATTTTTCCCTATATCCAGTCCAGGTCGTCCCAAAGTGATGACATGTGGGACATCCAAAACCAGTGTCCATTAGGGTGGGATCCCCAGTGCGGAAAACAGCATGTAGTTCATTTCACTACCGCCTGAAGCAACTTTCGGCCAAAAACAGCATCAGCTGAGGCCCTAACATCAACCTTGTAAAACTTGGTAAAGGTATGAACTGAAGACCAAGTGGCAGCCTTACAAACCTGTTCAACAGATGCCTGGTGCTGAAAAGCCCAGGAGGCACCAATAGCTCTATAAAATGAGCTGTAATACGAAAAGGGGGATATTTCTCCTTGGCAGAATATGTTTGCACCACCACCTGTCTGATCCACTTACTGAGAGTGGACTTGGCCGGTGGCAAACCTTTCCTAGAGCAAATTCGATATCCTGAAAGAATCAGTCGCAACCAGTTAATACTTAATGGCTCTGACCACATCCAAGGCATGGAGGGCCCTTTCCTTATAATTAGTCGGTGCAGGACACAAGGAAGGCAAGACAACTTCCTCATTAAGGTGAAAGGGAAAAACGACCTTAGGCAAAAAATCAGGTTTAAAGTTTAAAACGACCTTATCCTTATGCCGCTCAAAGTAGGGAGGCTTCATGCAAAGCGCAGCCAGTTCTGACACGCAATGTGCTACCAAAAAGACCACTTTGAGAATCAAAACGGACAATGTAGCATCGCACAATGGCTCGAAGGGAGGACCCTGAAGAGCAGAAAGTACCAAATTCAAGTCCCACACCGGTATTACTGACTTACGAGGTGGATGTACATGGGTGACTCCCTGGAAAAAGGTCTTGATCAACCTATGATTGGCAATGGATCTCTGGAAGAAGATGGCTAAGGCCGAAACCTGGCCCTTGAGGGTGCTCAGCTGGAGACCCAAGTCTAAGCCGTGTTGTAAAAACTCCAGAATCCTAGTATAGAGAATGTGCGGCAAGGGAGACTCTTGGATTCGCACCAAGCAATGTAGGCGTGCCAAACTCTGTAGTATATCATGGAAGAAGACTTCTTCCGTGCCTGTATCATGGTATGCACAACCGTGGGTCGTCGGGCATGATGTAGCGATCCACTGACATCTGAACTATGTCCGCAAATCAACTCCTTCTCGGCCAGCGAGGAGCCACCAGGATGGTTGGTAGCCTTTCTGGGCTATCTTGTGCAGCACTCAGCCCAGGAGTGAAAAGGGAGGGAATGTATAAAGGAGCCTGAACTCCATCCAAGTGATTGCCAGGGCATCTGTGGCAAAAGCCAGAGGATCTCTTGACAGGGAGACGAACCTTGGGAGCTTGCGATTGTGTCTGGACGCAAACAGGTCCACGTCCGGCTGACCCCAGAGGGGAGACAGAGCGTAAAAATTCTTGTTGCCGAGAGACCACTCCCCCAGGTGTGAGGCAGTCCTGCTCAGGGAGTCTGCCTCCTGGTTTTCTACCCCGGGGATTTGCGAGATGCAGGGAAAATTCTCCTCTGCCCAAGTCAGAATCTGAGTCACCTCCTTGAGGGCTTGCTTGCTCCAAGTACCGCCCTGGTGATTGATGTAGGCGACAGCCATCTGATTGTCCGAGCGAACCTGAATTGCACGACCACTTAAATGGGGAGTCAAGCGAAGAAGCACCAACAGGATCACTCTCAACTTCAGGAGATTTATGGGTAGGCGGTTGTCCTGCGGACCCCACTGACCCTGGATCTTCTGAGTCTGCCAAACGCCTCCCCAGCCGGTCAGACTGGCATCCGTGGTAACTATCTCCCACCGAGGAGTCAGAAAGGATTTGCCCATCAATAGGTTTCTGGAGTCCATCCACCACAAGAGGGACTGTCTGGCCAGAGGGGGACAGAGAAAATTCCTGTTCCAGAGACTCCTGCAGCCGGTCCCAGCCGGTCAAAAGGCTCAACCTGGAGAGGTATCATGTGAAATTGGGCGAAGGGCACTGCCTCGAAGCATGACACCATTAGGCCCACCAGTCTCATCCCTAGACGGATCGATGGCCGCTGACAAGACAGGAAGGCCTGCACCTGCGGCAGGAGGCCCAACACCTTCTGCTGTGGCAGAAAGACCATGACCGGAGAGGTGTCTATCGTCATGCCCAGGAAGGACCTCACCGTTGAGGGAGTGATAGAAGACTTTGGGTAATTGACTACCCAGCCGAAATCCTCAAGAGTGGACAACACCGTCCGTGTATCGCTCTCGGCCTGCTGAACAGACTGAGCTGCAATCAGCAAATCGTCCAGATAGAGCAGCACACGAATGCCCCAGTTCCTCAGGATAGTCATCATGCCCACCAGCACCTTGGTGAAGACGCGGGGGGTTGAGGATATCCCGAATGGCAGTGCCACAAACTGGTAATGCTGATCCTTCAGAGCAAACTTCAGGAACCTCTGATGCCCCTGGAATATCGGGTCGTGCAGATAAGCATCCCTGATGTCCACCGTGGTCATGAAGTCGCTGGGCCGAAGCGAGCTCACCGCGGACCGTAAGGTTTCCATGCGGAAATGTTTGACTCTGACAAACCTGATGAGACCCTTCATGTCCAGGATAGGCCCCAACGTTCCGTCCTTCTTGGGAACCGTGAACAGATTGGAGTAGAAGCCTTGAACCTGTTTCTGACGAGGTAAAGGACAAATCACAGGCGTGTTGCACGGCCATTCTCAGGTCCTGTGCCTTCAATGGGTTCTGGGATATCCAGGACTGAAGGAATCTTGAGGGCGGCCAGACTGCCAGCTCTATTTTGTAACCAGAGGACACCACCTCCTGAATCCACCGATCCGAGACGCGCTGTCTCCAGATATGAGCAAATAGCAGAGGCCGTCCCCCCACCCGGATGGGTGAGGGCGCCTCTTCATGCCTGGGGGGTCTTGGCAGGGGGCTTGGACTTGGCTCCCCAAACGGGATTGGGTCGGCCGCGGGACGCACCTCTTCCCCAAGTATCTCTGCGACCACCTGAAAATGAAGAGCCTCTTCCTCCTCGAATGTAGCGATAGGCAGAAGAGTTCCGAAAGGGCCGCGCAGGCCTCCGTCACTGAGGGAGTCTAACATCCTTGACCAGGAGGTCTAGGTGCTCCCCGAACAACCTGTGCCCCAGGAAGAGGGTACTAGTGAGCGACTTCTTAGCCGCGGCATCAGCCGACCACTGCCGCAACCAAAGCGAGCGGCGAAGTGCAACAAGTAGGGCCAAAATTCTGGCACCAAGCCAGACACCATCATCCATGGCAGAAACAACATAGGCAATGAAAGCCACGCAAGCCCTGAAATCTTTATACTCCTCCGCCCGCTTGCGAGTCTTAGTGCTATCCACAAGGCATTTCACCTTTTTTCTGATGGCCAGTAAAACAATAGCCGCGGCACACACAGGACGACACAAGGCACCAGAAAAGGTGAAGGCATGACAGACCAGTTGATCCATGCGCTTGTCAGCTGGATCACGTAAGGAAGCGGTATCGGGTGAAGGCATAACAGTAGTGTTGGACAACCCCGATACAGGGGAATCCACCTCGGGAGGACGAGACCATAGCCGGACCAGCTCCGCAGGGAAGTGATACCGTCCATCCAGGCCCTTAGGCACCGACGATAGCTTGTTAGGCATTTCCCATCCCTTAAAAATCATATTAGAAAAATTAGCCTGCTCTGGAAAGACACGTCTTTCAGGCCTAAACAAATCACCCTGCATCCTCTTAGCCGCTCTTGGAGAGACAATGTGTAAAGTCTCAAAAACTGAAGCAAGCAACTTCTCTGTATCATCAGGGAGCCACGCATCCTCATCCGAGGAGGAACCAGACATACTGTCATCGCCAGCAGAATAATCCACAGTGGAACGGGAATCATCTGGCAACTCACCTTTCTCCACAGAGCCCAGACCATCAAAAAGATCAACCTGATTATCCGAGTAAACAGGCTGGATGTGCCGCTTCGTACTCGTGGCCTTCCTAGGAGCCGTTCGCGAGATCTTTCTCTTGAGACTGGCCACCCTGAATGCCAAATCAACATGGGACCCCCTGCTGGCTTCCCCCTCACTGGGGGCTGAATGCAGCAGCGGGGATTCTGGAGAGGCAATGAAGGGCTAGGGGCAGATACGCCCGCGGTACAAAATTACGCTCCTGGCTTAAGTGGTACAAACAGTGCTGAATCTGCCCAGAGGGCTTGTAGTGCACAAGGGGCAGAGCTTCACCCGCCCAGATGGGGCCCCTAGCTTACTATCCCCAGATGCCTCCATTATGGTGATTAGAAAAAGATTTGTATGCAGGTTACAAGGAACTGACGTCCCAAACCTAATTATCCCTCTTATATAGTCCCTCTTATGTGATCCCTCTTAATAAAAAGGGAGAGGGGGCGGGAGACCGGGAGGAACCACAGCCATAATCAATGGGCCCACCTAAAAGACACAAACAGAATGGCCATCAGTATCCCACAAGCACATGTGCAATGCTCAAAAGCAATATTAATCATAATAGTAAGAGGAACTCACGACACCGACAGTGGGCACAGCAAAAACCGGAGGGGTCCCAGGCCGGAGGGCATTAGCAGCAGCAGGGCAAGATGGCGCAGCAGCCGACCATGCGTGTTCCTCGAGGGGAGGGCCGCACGGCGGTGGCGCGAAAATTGTCATTGTACGGCCCTGCCCCCCCGGTGGCGTGAAAAAGACAATTCTGTGAGTACTCACCTGTAGAATTGCTTTTACCATGCATGGCACGGCCTGCTTCACGAAGTCATTACATCTGGGTTATATCGCCACAAGGTGGCGCAGTGTACTGCAGAGGAGTTGTGGCTCATCCCGGTACGGAATTACCATAGACTTATCCAGTGTTGACAAGCAGTTATTTCAAGAAACCGGGAGAAAATAAAGGTAAAACAGGTAATAGAACCCCAACTAACTTGGAACAATCACCATAACGATAACAAGGGTGAGGTGAAGCAGGCCGTGCCATGCATGGTAAAAGCAATTCTACAGGTGAGTACTCACAGAATTGTCTTTTTCCCAATGCATGGCACGGCCTGCTTCACAAAGTCATTACATCTGGGACTTCTAAAAGCAGTGTCCATTAAGTAGGGTGGGATCCCCAAAGAGTATCAGCAGGCGGGTTAAAACCACCACTGCCTGAAGTACCTTGCGGCCAAGAGCAGCATCAGCTGAGGCCTTAACATCAACCTTGTAAAACTTGGAAAAAGTATGAAGTTGCGGCCTTACAAACTTGTTCAACAGAAGCTTGGTGCTGAAAGGCCCAAGGCGCACCAGTAACACGAGTGGAATGAGCAGTAACCCTAAAAGGAGGAACCTTCCCCCTGGCAGAGTAGGCCTGCTCCAACGCCTGACGGATCCACTTGCCGGAGGCAAACCCTTCCTAGGTCCAGCAAGAAGAACAAAAAGAGCATCAGATTTCCTGAAAGACTCAGTAGCAACCAAATAACTTCGGAGCCCTAACAACATCCAAAGAATGAAGGGTCCGCTCCTTGGCATTAGCTGGTTTAGGACACAAAGAAGGCAAAACAATGTCCCGATTGAGATGAAAAGCAGACACAATCTTAGGCAAGAAATCCAGCTTAAGCCTAAACACCACCTTATCCTGATGCCTTTCAAAATAAGGAGGTTTCATGAAAAGCGCCGCCAGCTCAGAAACTCGCCTGACAAAAGTAATGGCCATCAAAAAGGCCACCTTAAGAGTCAGAATGGGCAAGGCAGCCCCACTGATAGGCTCAAAGGGCTCAAAGGGAGGACCCTGCAAAGCAGACAACACCAGATTCAGGTCCCAAACCGGTAGCAAAGGCTTACGCAGCGGACGCGCATGAGTAACTCCCTGGAAAAAGGTCTTAACCAACCGGTGATTGGCAAAGGATCTTTGGAAAAAAAATAACCAGAGCTGACACCTGTCCCTTGAGGGTACTAAGTTGAAGGCCCAAATCCAAACCATGTTCCAAAAATTCCAGAATCCTGGGGATAGAAAACACCCGACAAGGAAAAGACTTGTACTCACACCAGGCAATGTAAGCAAGCCAGATCCTGTAGTAGATAAAGGACAAAGATTTCTTCCTAGCTCTAATCATGGTATCAACAACAGAAGCTGGCAAACCCTTATCCATCAAGATGGAGGTTTCAGCAGCCAAGCCGTTAAAGACAGCGTTTGGAAATTGGGATGGCACAGTTGTCCCTGAGTGAGCAGATCTGGATCCTTGGGCAGGGCATACTGATCTACTGCCAACTGCACGACGTCTGCGAACCACACCCTCCTTGGCAAACAAGGGGCCACCAGAATGGCTGGTACCCCTTCCTGGGCTATCTTGCACAGCACCCTGCCCAGCAGAGGGAATGGAGGGAACACATAGAGGAGCCGTCCAAGGCATTGCTAGCGCATCCGTGGCGAAAGCCAGAGGGTCCTGTGATAGGAAGACAAACCTGGGAAGCTTGTGGTTGTGGCGGGACGCAAACAGGTCCACATCCGGCTGACCCCAATGGTGACACAGGAAATGAAATACCTTGTTGCTGAGGGACCATTCCCCCAGCGGAGATGTCCCCCTGCTCAGGGAGTCTGCCTCCTGGTTCTCCACCCCCGGAATGTAACCCGCCGAGATGTAAGGGACATTCTCCTCCGCCCTAGACAGTATCAGAGACACTTCCTTGAGGGCTCGCTTGCTCAGAGTCCCTCCCTGATGATTGATGTAGGCAACCCCCGTCTGGCTGTTCGAGCGGATCTGAACAGCCCGACCCCGAAGGTGTGTGGTCAGCTAAGAAAGTACCAACCTGATCGCCCTCAGTTCCAGGACATTGATGGGAGTATGGGCCTCCTGGGGGCCCCACTAGCCGGTCAGACTGGCATCTGTGGTGACAGTCTCCCAGCACTGGGACAGAAAGGTCCTGCCCACTAGAAGGTTCCTGGAGTCCAGCCACCACGAGAGGGACTGTCTGGCCAGGGGGGACAGAGCAAATTCCTGATCCAGGGACACAGGGTCCCTAACCCAAACTGACAAGAGGTGCAACTGAAGAGGTCTCATCATCAGACCCAGCAACTGCATCCCTTGCCGGATGGAGGGATGGGGACACAAGAGCAGAGCCCATGCCTGCTGCTGAAGGCCCTCCACCTTCTGCTGAGGCAGGAATACCTTGACCTGAGAGGTATCCAGAGTCATGCCCAGAAAAGACCTCACCAAAGACGGAGACAGTGAAGACTTGGGGTAGTTGATCACCCAGCCGAAGGACTCGAGAGTGGAGGTCACCACCTGAGTATCCCTCTCGGCCCTGATGACGAGACTGAGCCGCAATCAGAATGTCGTCCAGGTAAGGAAGGATGCGAATGCCCTGATGCCGCAGCAGAGCCATCACGCCCGCCAGCACCTTGGTGAACACCCGAGGCGCCGAGGTGATACCGAACGGTAAGGCCACAAACTGGTAATGCTGATCCTCCAGAGCAAACCTGAGAAATCTCTGATGACCTGGGAAGATTGGCACGTGAAGAAAAGCATCCTTGATTTCCACGGAGGTCATGAAGACGTCCGGGCGAAGGGTACTGAAAGCCGAGCGAAGGGTCTCCATGCGAAAGTGCTTGAATCTGACAAACCTGTTGAGACCCTTCAGGTCCAGGATGGGCCTCAAGGACCCCGTCCTTTTTGGGGACCGTGAACAGATTGGAGTAGAAACCCCGACCCCGTTCCTGGGGAGGCACCAGGCAAATTACTCCTGACTCCAACAGATGTTGAGCCACAAAGCGCAACCCCTGAGCTGACAGAGGGTTGTGAGACATCCGGTATCTAATGAATATGGGGGGCAGCCAGGCTGCAACCTTTATCTTGTAACCGGAGGACACCACCTCCTGAATCCACCGGTCAGAGACGCGGAGCCTCCAGACATGAGCAACGAGCCGAAGCCGTCCCCCCACCCGGATGGGGAGGGGGCTTGGGGAAAAGGTTTGGGCTTGGGGTCCCATGAGAGCCCGGGACGACCACGGGATCTGCCACGGCCCCAAGAACCTCTGCGGCAGAGGCCCTACTGCTCAGCCGTACCACATCATCCATGGCAGTAAGGATAAAGGCAACAAATTCAGAGCAAAGCAAGAGGGCCCTATACTCCTCCCTACCAGCTGTAGCGCCATCAAGGAAACGATTGATCTGTCTCTTAAGAGCAATAGCTGTTATGGCAGCGGCACAGGCCGGACGCAGCCCAGCCCCCACAAATGTAAAAGCATGGCAGGCCAGCTGATCCATACGCTGGTCCTCGCTGTCCCACAGTGTAGTAGTGTCAGGGGAAGGCATGACTGAGGTGTTGGACAGCCCTAGAACGGGAGCATCCACCTCGGGGGGACCCGACCATCGCTTAACCAGGTCACCAGGAAAGGGATATTTCTTATCCAACCCTTTGGGCACTGCAGGCAATCTAATAGGATGTTCCCACTTCTTAAGCACCTTATTAGTGAAATGACTCTGCTCAGGGAACTCCAAACACTGCTTAACAGGACGAAAAAACTCACCCCGTTTCCTCTTAGCCACCTCACGGATGACAATGTGCAAGATTTCAAAAATGTGAGACAACAGATTAACAGTGTCCTCAGGGAACCAGGAATCCTCAGACTCAGACCCAGGATCACTGTCGCAGCCCACCTGCTAGTCCCCAGAGGAATCAGAGCCCGGGAAAAGCTCCCCCTCCTCTAGGAAGTAACAGTCATCAAAAAGATCAATTTTCTCATGCTCCTCAGCAACCCAGGCAGGCGTGGGAGCCAGGTGCCGCTTCTTGCTAGAGGCCTTACGTGGAACAGGCCACACAAAGTGCCAGATCAGACTGTTAACCCCCTGCTAGTATCACCCTCGCTGGGGCTAAATGCAGGCGCGGGGGGGGGGGAGGGTGCAAAGCTAGGAAGCGAGGCGGGCAGCCCAGACTGGAGCGCAAGGATACCTTGGGCGCACGGCATGCACACCGTGACATCGTTACTGATAGGGGATACCCCGCACATGGAACACAGGCGGGATTGCCCCGAAGGACCCCGAGCAGGCTATCCCCAGAAGCCTCCATATGGTGATTAATACAGGCGCAATATGCCAGCACAGGGTAATAGCTAATAAAAAGCCACCCGGGATACCCCCACAATAGTAAGTGGAGATGAAAGGGAAGTAAGGAGTAGGACCGGGAGAAACCACAACCCACTGGTGTCCCGCCTGAAAGACATAAGCAAAAAAACATAAGTATCCCACAGCCCATGCCCCAAGGACAACAAAAAAAAAACCCCAGAGGGGACTCGCGGACCAAGCAGGACAAGGATTGCCAGCCGCCAGACCACCGATGAAGAGGGCCCCAGACACGCAGCATAAGCAAGATGGCGCCGGCAGAGGAACCTCGAGGGGCGGGCCGCAGGAGAACGACGCGATACGCGTCATCCGCCGGCCCCGCTCCCCCCGAAGAGCGCGAAAACGACGCTCACGTGATCTCGCTAACATCATCCCCACAGTAAAAAAATGCCTCACAGATATAGCGCCGCCCGCCATGGAGCGTAGTACAAAGCGGTGGCGAAATGTCTACAAAAGTCTAAAAACAGCAAAGAGAGCATTCCACTCCACCCCCCCCCCCCCCCGGACACTCATCGGAGGAGGGGGGAGAAGAGAGCGAGCAGGCAGCGGCAAAGCCCAGGCCAGTGGGTGGGGGGGGGGGGGGGGTTTGCCCCGCTTACCTGCGCTTAGAGAGCCATCTTCGATCTTTGCAGATATCACTGCAGAGGAAAAACTGGGATAAGTCTATGGTAATTTCGCTTTTATAAGGTACCGGGAGGAGCCACAACTCTTCTGCAGTACACTGCACCCCCTTGTGGCGGAATAACCCAGATGTAATGACTTCATGAAGCAGGCCGTGCCATGCATTGGGAAAAGAGCGCCCGCCCAGCAGGAAGGGAAAGGCCTGCCCAGCAATGGTGGGGACAAGGGCCGCAATTGCCACAGGGCAGCCCCCGCAAAGCAGACCGTGTGGCCGCACCGCCTGTTATTCTCGGCGAGCGCGTTGTGTCCCAACCCCCCTCACAGCGTAAGCCTTGCTAGTCACGATGGAGGGGAGAGGGAGCAGGAGCCAGACTCGAGTGAGCGAGAGAGGTAAGTACAGGCGCGCACAGTGTAAAAATAAGTGAAAACACACACACACACACACTACAATAAATCTTGTGGGACAGGGAGGGATAAGAGGCCAGTGGGTAATAAGTGGTTCCCCCTCCACCCTATAGGCTGACCATCAGCCTAAGGCCGGCTAACTTTTAAGCAGGGTCTGCGGCCCAGAGCCTAACTCTGCCAAAACGCCTGACTCGGCGTTCTCCCTACCGTCACAGTCCCGATCAGCCGTGGCTGGGAGGCAACAGTGGGTCTCCCGGGATCAGTGGTAATAGGGTCCGCAGCGGCCGACGGGCTAGGAGGCCCCACCCAGCTGCCAAATTCCAAGAGAGAGTATCCAACGATCTTCAGCAGCCAGACTGCAAGATGAACACTGGGAAAACATAGTGAGACACCTGCTTTTATAGTGGACCGGGTGGAGCGACAGCATTTGATCTTGTAGTCGAGTGCCCCCTGGGGGCGGAATACCCACATGTCATCACTTTGGGACGACCTGGACTGGATAGAGGGAAAATATTTTTTTTTTGTTGAATCTTGACTCGAACCGTTCCATGCCAGGCGTAACCCAATGATCACAAAGGGAGTTGAAGATCTCCTGATCCAACACCCATTTCCCCAAGTCTCGCATCTTACTGAGATAGTCATGTAATTTTCTATGCATAGAATATGGACTACTGTGAAAATGTAAGTCTCTGTGAAGAAGCAGGTCTGCCACCTTCTTTGCTGCTGAACTGCATGTGCTCCCATAAAGATTTAGGTACACCACTGTCATAAAATGGCCCAAAGGTATGTGTATGGGGTGACCTGACAGATTTCTGATCCACTGATTGAGCGGTAGAGGCTCAGCTTTAAGCTACAGAACATCGATTGACACTTTTGATTCAATAATCGGCCATTTTCCCTGGGACCGCCTTTATGGCAGGTACCATAAGGCCTAGGACCTAGGATCTTGACCTTTTGAAAGTGGGAGTTATATAATAAGAAATTAACTTCTGAACTTCCTTCTCTGGGAGGAAAACTTTAGCCTACAGTGTGTCTAATTTGATCCCCAGGAAAGTAATCCAGAGGTTCACCAATACAAAATGCTGTAGGGTTTATAGTACTAGATATATTCTGCTGAAATTCTCTTCTCTGGATATTCCCAGAATTAACATAACATCCAGGCAAGGGGGTCACTTAAATTGCCTTATTGCGATTGATGGCAAGACTCTTGGTGCTGTGCTATGCTAAAACGAACGGCAGTGCTACAAAGTGAAAGTGACCGTCTTGGATGGCAAATCTGTGGAATCTTTGGTGCTAATAGGAATATACCAAGAAGAAAAAGAAGAAGAGTGCAATTATGGGTTAACTGCAGCTATAGCTCTACAAAATTATTTTATTAGTTCATGTTGGAGTGGTCACCAAATTTCAATTTGTATAATCCTCTCACAAACGTGACGAAAGCCCTGCAAACAGCCAAGAGAAAAATCTTGCTAATTTTGTTTTTATTTCTTATGTTTACCATCTGTAATATCATATTTTCTTTATACTCGATTCTGATCATTGTATAATTGGTAGTTTTTTTCTTATTTGTTGTCATAGACCTGTTAAGACTTTATACACTTTTTTTTACACCGTAACACTAATTTGGAGATGGTCCTTACTCAGAGCTCTGGGATGGTTAATGGGTTCATAGCGCAGAGACACGATGAGGGCTCCAGAAGATGAGTGTAACGGGCTTCTGGGGGGTTTTACACAAGGAGTGGAACTCGGATGGCCCTGGCCCAGGGCACCCAAAGTACCTCTTTAAAGGAGGAATTGTTTGAAATTAACTGTCTGGTGCTCAAAGGGCCACTCCAGCTTTCAGTTACAGTAAAAATTAAAAAAAATACAATTCAATTCAATACAATTCACAGGTCCATAGGGCCAAAAGACCCAGTTCACCTGCCTGAAAAAGACAGAGAGACACTTTCTCGTCCTGGCAGTCCGAGACTGCAGAGAAAATCTGGGGTTCTTTGGGAGATGCCTCGGTATATATGGGCCGGGAGGGATCACTTTTTCTGCTCTGCAGTCACGTGACATCTGAAGATGAATAACCCATGTGTAAGGATATCTTTCGGAACGGGATGTACACTAACAATACAGTGGTCTAACAGCATAAGACCAAGGTAAGCCACAGGGGCCAGAAAGCCATTTCTGACCACAGCAAAGTGTGCACATTACATACCATTCCCAGCTCAGCCACTACCCAAAAATGACAGCTAAAAAATCAGATTCGCTTAGAAAACATAATGTATTCACATGATGCTGTGAACTGACACATTTCATTTTATTCCAATAGGGGATAGGGTGGCAGAAAGTTAGTGTGTGCCTGTACTTTAATTAGTATCAGAATGTGACAACCTAGAGTAGAAAAACAAACACCTTACCATGCTTGGGATCGAGCACCGGCACTGCTGGAGCAGGGTGAGTGGAATTCCCTGCTTTGTGCACACATGGGCGAAAACCACTCTGCGGACGCTGCCCTCCGGGCTAAGTAAAGGTTTTTTAAAAACTTTAAAATTGCAGAAAAAAATCCAAAAGCCAGCAGGTCCTCTGCAGGACAATAGGTAAAACAACATTTTTCTAATACATTGTGAGTACAAAAATAAAGCAAAAGTCCACTTTGGTGGACTTTTACTGAGACCTCAGACCAGTCAAGTGTCAGGGGGCAAAAGACATCATCGGTCCCCATGCCGTTGATTGTCCTTCTACAGCCCCGGTTTGTAAAAATACAATTCTGTGAGTACTCACCTGTAGAATTGATTTTGTAGTATACAGCACATCCTGTTCCACTTTATTCCTTACACTTGGGTTATACCGCCACAAGGTGGCGCAGTGGACTGCAGAAAGACTTGTGGGCACTCCCGGCCCCATAAATAGCCAGGAACCTCCCACAAATTTCCAGTGTTGACAAGCAGTTAGTACAAGAAGCCAGGAGAATCAAAAATGGACAAGAACCCAAAATGAACTTTTGAACAATCACCATACAGAGGTAACCAAGAAAAAAAAAACAAGGGAGTGATGGAACAGGACGTGCTGTATACTACAAAATCAATTCTACAGGTGAGTACTCACAGAATTGTATTTTTCCAAGTATACAGCATGTCCTGTTCCACTTTATTCCTTACACTTGGGACATCCAAAAGCAGTGTCCGTAAGGTAGGGTTCCCCCGAAGAGCAACGGCAAGCCGTTTAGACCACTGCCGCCTGCAGAACTTTGCGGCCAAAAGCAGCGTCAGCTGAGGCCCTAACATCAACTTTGTAAAACTTGGAAAAAGCATGAACAGAAGACCAAGTAGCAGCCTTGCAAACTTATTCAACAAAAGCTTGGTGCTGAAAAGCCCAAGAGGCACCAATAGCACAAGTGGAATGAGCAGTAAGGCGGAAGGGAGGCTCCTTCCCCTTAGCAGAATAGGCTTGTACCACCGCCTGACGATTCCACTTACTGATAGCGGATTTAGCCGGAGGCAAACCCTTCCTAGGTCCAGAAGGGAGAACAAAAAGATCATCAGTCTTCCTAAAAGACTCAGTAGCTACCAAATAAAACTTTAAGGTCCTGACAACATCAAGAGTGTGTAAGACCCACTCCTTAGGGTTACTAGGATTAGGACACAGAGAAGGCAAAATAATGTATTGATTGAGATGAAATGCAGACACAACCTTAGGCAAGAAATCTGGCCTGAACCAAAACACCACCTTGTCCTGGTGTCGCTCAAAGTAAGGAGGTTTAATGGAAAGCGCCGCCAACTCGGAAACACGCCTAACAGAAGTGATAGCCACCAAAAAGGCTACCTTAAAAGCCAAAATAGGCAAAGCAGCCCCACGCAGAGGCTCAAAAGGAGGACCCTGCATGGCAGATAAAACAAAGTTCAAATCCCAAACTGGTAACAGAGGCTTACGTGGCAGGCGCACGTGAGTAACCCCCTGGAAAAAGGTCGTAACCAAACGGTGATCGGTAAAAGACTGTTGGAAGAAAATAGCCAAGGCTGAAGCATGTCCCTTGAGGGTACTACGTTGAAGGCTCAAATCCAAACCATGCTACAAGAATTCCAGGATCCTGGGAATAGAAAACACCCTACAGGGAAGAGACTTAGACTCACACCAGGCAATGTAAGCATGCCATACCCTATAGTAGATAAAGGACGAGGACTTCTTCCTAGCCCTAATCAAGGTAGTAACAACAGAGGCAGGCAGCCCCTTATCCATCAAGATGGAGGTTTCAGCAGCCAGGCTGTCAAAGCCAGCGTTTGTAAATTGGGATGGCGTAGTTGCCCCTGAGTGAGCAGGTCTGGAACCTTGGGCAGAGCGTACTGATCTACTGCCAACTGCACGATGTCTGCGAAACACACCCTTCTTGGCCAACAGGGGGCCGCCAGGATGGCTGGCACCCCTTCCTGGGCTATCTTGCGCAGCACCCTACCCAGCAGAGGAAATGGAGGGAACACATAGAGGAGCCAAAAGCTCCTCCAAGACAATGCTAGTGCATCCATTGCTAAGGCCAGAGGATCCTGGGCCAGAGAGACAGACAGGAAGCTTGTGATTGTGACGGGACGCAAACAGATCCACATCCGGCTGACACCAGTGGTGGCACAGAGAGCGAAACACCCTGCTGCTGAGGAACCATTCTCCTAGACGAGAAGTCCCCCTGCTCAGAGAGTCCGCCTCCAGATTTCCCCCCCCCCGGGATGTACTCTGCCAAGATGCAAGGAACATTCTCCTCCGCCCAGGACAAAAATACCATTTTGTGAGTACTCACCTGAAAAATGGATATTGTTGGTGTGCCACACACCCCGCTTCACTTCTAAATATTCTTCACTTAATGGGTCAACTCGCCGCCAGGTGACATAGTGCAGAGAGGAAGTCTTGTAACGAGCCCCCTTCCGGCCTATATATACCTGGTACCTCCCTTCAATCACCAGTATATTAAAAAAGCAGAAAGACAAGGTACCAGTATTCCACCGGTAACCTCAAAATCAATTTTGATATAAATAAAAAAGGCTTCACCATATAAAAGCTTCGGAAATACCGAAAAGGGTGGGAGTGAAGCGGGGTGTGTGGCACACCAACAATATCCATTTTTCAGGTGAGTACTCACAAAATGGTATTATTCTTGGTGTGCCACACACCCCACTTCACTTCTAAATATTCTTCACTTAATGGGACATCCAAAAGCAGTGTCCACAAGGGATGGGCATCTCAAGGCCAGGTGAAGCATAACTTAAATGACTGCAGTCTGCAGAACTTTGCGGCCAAAAACAGCATCCGCTGAGGCTCGCACATCAACTTTGTAAAACTTAGAAAAAGTGTGAACAGAAGAACAAGTGGCGGCCTTACAAACTTGTTCAACAGAAGCTTGGTGCTGAAAAGCCCAAGACGCCCCAACGGCGCGAGTGGAATGAGCAGTGATACGAAAAGGGGGAACTCTTCCCTTAGCAGAATAGGCCGCAGTAACGGCCTGACGTATCCACTTGCTAATGGCAGATTTGGCTGGTGCCAAACCCTTCTTAGGCCCATGGGGCACAACAAAAAAAGGAATCCGTCCTACGAAAAGGAGACGTGATAATCAAGTAGTACTTAACACAGCGTACTACATCCAAACAATGCAAAACCCTCTCTTCCTCATTCTTAGGATTAGGACACAAGGAGGGGAGAACAATATCTTGGTTCAAATGAAAAGCAGAAACAACCTTAGGAAGAAAGTCTGGCTTGAACCGAAAGACCACCTTATCCTGATGCCTCTCAAAGTAAGGCGCCTGGATAGACAAGGCCGCCAAGTCCGAGACACGCCGGACTGAAGTGATCGCTACCAAGAAGACAATCTTCTGAGTCAGGGTAGACAAAGCAATATCTTGCAAAGGCTCAAAAGGAGGAGCCTGAAGAGCAGAAAGAACCAAATTCAAATCCCAAACCGGGAGTAATGGTTTCCTGGGAGGCCGCACATGCGTAACCCCCTGGAAAAAAGTTTTAACTAAAGACTTAAGCGCAACACGCTTCTGAAAAAAAGATAGATAAGGCAGAGACCTGCCCTTTCAATGTACTTAGCTGGAGACCAGAGTCCAGCCCTGACTGTAAAAACTCCAGAATCCTGGACACCGAAAAGACCCTACAAGGAAAAGATCTTATCTCACACCAAGCGATATAGGCTTTCCAAGTCCTATAGTAGGTGATGGAAGAAGACCTCTTCCGGGCACTGATCAGAGTCTTAATGACTGAATCAGAAAGACCCTCCTCCTTCAGGATGGAGGTTTCAGCAGCCAGGCCATCAAACCCAGCGCTGGTAAATTGGGGTAACACAATTGACCCTGAGTGAGCAGATCGGGCCGCAGAGGCAGAACGACCTGGTCCACTGCCAGCCGAACGATGTCTGCGAACCTCACTCGCCTTGGCCACCTTGGGGCCACGAGAACGGCGGACACCTTTTCCAGAGCCAACTTCTGAAGCACCCTGCCCAGCATGGGCATCGGAAGAAACAGGTATAGAAATCCCAGAACTCCCCAGCTCAGGGACATGGCGTCCACTGCCAGAGCCAGAGGAACCTGGGAGAGCGACACGAAGTTCGGGAGCCTGTGATTGTGACGAGAGGCAAACAGGCCCACCTCCGGGGTCCCCCACCTGAGACACAGTGAGCGAAACACCTGAGGATGGAGAGCCTATTCTCCCAGACGGGGAGAGCCCCTGCTCAACCGGTCCGCTACCTGGTTCTTCACCTCTGGAATGTAAACCGCCGAGAGACAAGGAACATGGGACACCGCCCAGGTCAGGACCAGGGACACTGCTCTGAGAGCACTCAGACTGCGAGTCCTTCCCTGAAGACCGATGTAAGCAACCGCTGTTTGATTGTCTGAACGCATCTGGACCGGAAGGCCCAGAACGAGCTGAGTCAGGAGAGCAAGCACCTGACGGATGGTACTCAGTTTCAGAGCATTGATGGGTAAGTGGGGCCTTTGAGGTCCCCACTGCCCCTGAAACTGCAGCTCCTTCCAGAATCCGCCCCAACCCGACAGACTGGCGTCCGTGGTGCCAATTTTCCAAAGAAGGGTCAGGAAAGACCTGCCCTACACAAGATTGGTCGAGACCAACCACCACAGGAGGGACTGCCGGACCCGGGAGGACGACTGGAAGAACTGATCCAGCGACCGAGGCTGCTGGTCCCAAGACGCTAACAGAAAAAGCTGAAGCGTTCTCGTGTGAACTTGGGCAAAAGGAAGAAACACTCTGTGTTGATGAGAGTCCAGGCCGGGACGAACCGACCCATCTCTCTCGGGGACTGCGAAAAGATTGGAGTAGAAAACGAGGCCCATCTCTAACCGCGGCACCGGCTGGATGACCGCCATCTCTAACCGATCCCTTACCGACGCCAGGAGCCCCTGCGTGGCCAAAGGATCGATGGGCACCCGAGGCCGAACGAACCGTGAAGGAGGGTGAGACCCGAATTCCGGGTCGCAACCGGCCGACACTACCTCCTGGATCCACCTGCCTGGAACCACTTGGTTCCAAACCTGGGAGAAGTGTCGCAATAGTCCCCCCACCCGCACAGGTGAGGGCAGCCCCTCATTGTTGAGTGGCCTTATCAGCAGGTTTGGGCTTGGTGCCCCAGGACTGAGTGGGCCGGCCACGGCCCCTCCCCCGAGTCCAACCTGCACCTCTGGTAGCGGGAAAGGAAGCACCCCTGCCCGCTCTGAATCCTCGAAAGGAAGGCCTGCCGGAACCTGCCCCCCTAAAGGGGACACGAGGCCTCTTGCGTTGTGGCATCTTACCACCCTTTGCGACTGAATCAATTTTCTCCCCAAACAGACGCAACCCCAAAAAGGGAAGAGCTGTGAGCACCCTTTTAGAAGCCGCGTCCGCTGACCACTGACGCAGCCATACTGACCTGCGAATAGCCACCAGCATAGACGCTGCCTTGCTACTCATAGCCAGTGCATCGTCCTGAGCGGATAGGACATAGGACACGAAAGACTCACACTGCTTAAGCGCAGAAAACTGTTTACAAGCGGGATTGAGATCCTCATAAAGCCCCTGAATTAAAGACTTAATCGCCAATAGCAGAAGGGCTGAAGCACACACCGGGCGCAACGCTGACCCGGAGTAAACCGGCGCGCGTATTGGTCAATCCGACGATCCTCCCCATCTTTAGGGACAGTGGTCTCAGCAGACTATACCATAGCCGTGCTGGAGAGCCCTAGCACAGGGGTATCGACGTCAGGAGGGACAGACCAAAGCTTTACCAACTCTGGCGGAAAAGGATAACGCTTTTCCCAACTGGAAGGGATTACAGATAACCGCGTGGGATGTTCCCATTCCTTAAGAACCACCCTCTCAAAATGGTGTTGTCTGGGAAAAACCCAACGCGGCTGAGGCTCCTTAAATAACTGACTCTTTGGCAGGGTGGCCGCCTCAGGTGGATCTAAATTCAAAATTTTAAACATTTGAGCCAGAATGGAGGGGGTGTCAAAAACAACCCCCTCCGACCAATCGCCAATCACATCAGCCTCAAGCTGACCTGCAGGCTCATCTGACTCCAACGGGAATTCATCCTCGTCCGAGGATCCATCGGACCATTCCACAGGCTCACATAACTCGTCCTGTGGAGCCGAAGGTACCGGATTCAGGTGCCTCCGTTTTGCAGCGGCCTTTAACGCTGCTTTAACGGGCACTACTTTCCGGGGGCTGGGCTGTGCCGCCACCTCGGAATGTGAATCCCCACTTTTGGCAGTGCCATGCGGGGTCCGGAACAGGGAGGGAGAGGTAGGAGATGATGAAGGATGCGATGGGCCCGCAGCCGAAGCAACGGACTGGCGCGCAATAGTCTGCTTTGCACAAGGGATGCAAATAAAGATATCATCAGCTGGGAGTAGAGCCCCACAACCTACGCACCCCCCGAAAGGCTCAGCAGAACCGTTTCCGGCAAAAACGGAAGCCTCCATATGGTGATTTCTGGTATTCGCAATACTTGGGTCTTTTAAGGCATAAGCCAACCCGGGATGCCCCCTTATTTGTAAATGTCCCGGAAGGGAGGTTTTTTTGTTTTTTTTTTTTTTTTTTTTTTTTTTTTATTAAGTTAAGGTCCCCTTTAATTAATATAAATATAAATATATATATATATAAATATATATATATATATATATATATATATATATATATATATTATATATACAAGCATTTATAATATATCCCAATTAATAGCCAGGCACATAGAGCCGGAGGGCCACCATAAACAGGGATCCCGGGATCTGTAAGGCAAGAGAAATCACAATCAGATCCTCACATGTGTGCAACAATCATATATGCATGGCACCAAAGTGCCTTAGAAAATAAGCAAAACCAAACCCCCTAATAAAAAATAACTCCCCACCATATCCAATACAAGAAGATATGAAATTCCCACTTAACGGCCCCACCCAGGTGGGGCCGCTTACCTGGCCAAGCGAGAGCAGCAGCCGGAGAGCGAAAACAGCAGCCAGCAGCCGCAGCACCGGAGACCAAGTGCGGCCGCGCCGCCCACGTGACTTCCCGCTTTGAAGGGAAGTGAAACTGGGGCCGCCGCATGACGCCGCCGCCGGCGCCACGCCCCCGTAGCCGCGTCACCGGGACCCGCCCCCTACGCTGATCAGTGCAGCCATTTCAGCTGGGGATTACACCAGATGGACCACTACACGTGCGCCCAGGCAGCGGAGGGGGGAGGAAGGACAAAGACCGCATAGCGCAGCCTATGCAAAAAACAAACTATATACAGTGCCGGCGGGGAAGGGGGGGAAGGGGGGAAGGGGGCCGCTAAGCAACAGTCTGCTTAGTTAAAGCGGCCAGCCACCTACCCAGCGCGGTCTGTCATTTAAGCAGACCTAAACCAAGTGAACAAAAAAAGTGCACACATGCTGAAATAAACTTAATGCATAACATGTTATACTAGTGAAACACACATACTAAATGCACACCCTCAAACCCCCCCCCCCCTTAGTGAAGGGAGAAGGGACCGTAACAGGAGAGAAAGGGGCTACGGGGACCCTCGGGACAGGGGCATCCCATTTCCGGATCACCATGCCGGATAGCCGCATTGCCCCACGCATGAGGTCAAGCGGTAGGAGATAAGCTCCTAGGCACTTAAAGTGCCATCTACCATTTGCCCAGTCAGCAGCCTAGGCTGGGAGGCTTCCATTCCACCATCAAGGTATAAACACTCAAACCGGGCAGAAATAGACCAAAAGGGGGGTGCCGGGGTGAAAACCCCGGCCTACCTGTAAGCAGGAGACTTCCATCTTCTGACTTGTCGTCAAGCAGAGAGAAAAATACTGGTGATTGAAGGGAGGTACCAGGTATATATAGGCCGGAAGGGGGCTCGTTACAAGATTTCCTCTCTGCACTACGTCACCTGGTGGCGAGTTAACCCATTAAGTGAAGAATATTTAGAAGTGAAGCGGGGTGTGTGGCACACCAAGAATATCAGGACACTTCCTTGAGGGCCCTCTTGCTCCAGGTCCCCCCTGATGATTGATGTAGGCAACCGCCGTCTGGTTGTCCGAGCGGATCTGAACAGCCCGACCCCGAAGGTGTGGGGTCAATTGGGTGAAAACCAGCCTCACTGCCCTCAGTTCCAGAATGGTGATAGGAGTATGGGCCTCCTGGGGGCCCCACTGACGCTGGAATTTCAAGGACCTCCAGAAGCCCCCCCAACCTGTCAGACATCTGTGGTGACAGTCTCCCAGCAAGGAGACAGAAAGGTTCTGCCCACCAAGAGGTTCCTTGAATCCAGCCACCACAAGAGGGACCGTCTGACCAGGACAGAGCAAACTCCTGATCCAGTGACACAGGGTCCCGATCCCACACTGATAAGAGGTGTAACTGAAGAGGTCTCATGTGAAACTGAGCATAGGGTACCGCCTCGAAGCAAGACACCATCAGGCCCACCAGCTGCATCCCCTGCCGGATGGAGGGATGAGGACAAGAAAGTAGAAATTGTGCCTGAGCATGAAGACTCTCCACCTTCTGCTGAGAGAGAAAAACCTTGACCTGAGATGTATCCAGAGTCATGCCCAGAAAAGACCTCACCCGTGACGGGGACAGAAAAGACTTGGGATGGTTGATTACCCAGCCGAAGGATTCTCTGGGTATCCATTTCGGCCTGATGAAAGGACAGAGACGTGATCAGAATGTCGTCTAAATAAGGAAGGATGCGGATGCCCTGAGATCTCAACAGAACCATCACGCCCGCCAGCACCTTGGTGAATACCCTGGGAGCCGAGGTGATACCGAAAGGTAAGGCCACAAATTGGTAGTGCTGATCCTCCAGAGTGAACCTGAGAAATTTCTGATGACCTGGAAAGATTGCTACATGAAGGTAAGCGTCCTTGATGTCTACAGCGGTCATGAAGTCGCCTGGGCGCAGTGTATTGACCGCTGAGCGCAGGGTCTCCATGCGAAAATGCTTGAATCTGACAAACTTGTTGAGGCGCTTTAAATCCATGATGGGCCTGAGGAACCCATCTTTTTTGGGTACTGTGAATAGATTGGAGTAGAAACCTCTGCCCCTTTCCCTGAAAGGCACCGGGAAGATGACCCCCAACTTCAGAAGGTTTTGGACCGCAAGCCCTGAGCTGACAGGGGGTTTTGAGCCATCCGGGATCTGACGAATCTTGGGGGCGGCCAGGCTGCAAACTCTATCTTGTAACCAGAGGAGACCACCTCCTGAATCCACCTGTCTGTTACGTGACGTGCAGACGTGAGCAAAGAGCCGAAGCCGTACCCCCACCCGGATGGGTGAAGCCGCCTCCTCATGCCTGAGGGGGCTTGGGGGAGGATTTGGGCTTAAGACCACATGAGGGACCAGGACGGGCACGTCCTCTACCCCTGCCCCAATAGTCTCTGCGTTCCTCAGCAAAGGACAATCCTCGACCAGCCCTGGAAGCGCGGAAGGAAGAGAGGGAGGCACCTGTCCCACAAAAGGGCCGAGACGGCCTCCTCCGTTGAGACAGCCTACCGCCCCTGGCAAACAGGTCCAAGCGTTCACCAAAGAGCCGTAGCCCCTTAAAAGGGAAACCAGTGAGGGCCTTCTTAGCAGCATTATCGGCTACCCACTGACGTAGCCAGACTGAACGGCGAATAGCCACCAAAAGGGCAGAAGTCCTGCCACACATTCTAATGGCATCATTCATGGCAGAAAGAATATATGCAACAAATTCATAGCAAAGTAGGAGAGATCTATACTCCTCTCCTCCCGCGTCATCAGAGGCCCCATCTAAGAGACACTTAAGCAGCCCTTTAATAGCAATAGCTGTTATGGCAGAGGCACAGACCGGGCGCAGCGCAGTCCCCACACAGGCAAAGGCATGACAGGCCAACTGATCCATACGCCGGTCCTCACCATCCCTCAGGGTAGTAGTGTCAGGTGAGTGCATGACTGATGTATTGGACAACCCGAGAACGGGCGCATCCACCTTGGGAGGACATGACCAACGCTTAATCACCTCAGAGGGAAAGGGATACCTCCTGTCCCAACTCTTGGGCAGCCCAGGTAGCTTACTAGGCCATTCCCACTCTTTGAGTATCAGATTATTAAAGTGAGTCTGCTCAGGGAACTCCAAGCGTGGTTTAACAGTATGGAAAAGCTCACCCTGCTGCTGCGGAGCCACGGCAGGAGGGGAAATACAAAGCAGAGAGGGCATAAAATTCCTCAGCTTCAACAGGAAAGAGGGAAACGGCAGGAGATACATGCCGCTTCTTGGCAGAAGCCTTACGCGGGCCTGATCCAGCAATATGCTTTTCAAAACTGGCCACCCGTGAAGCCAAGTCATATTGAGACTCCCCGCTAGTGGGCCATCACTGGGAGTCAGATGTAAGCGTGGGAGGGTAGGCGAAGCAGAAGGGGGCGCCGCACCGGGACCCTTAGCAGACGGCCCAGGCTGCAGCGCAAGTACATGCTGGGCGCAGGGCAAACATACCCTGACACCATCACTCACAGGGGATACCCCACACGCAACACACAGCTTGGCGTGTCCCGAAGGAACCACAAGCACATTATCCCCAGAAGCCTCTATATGGTGATTTTGGATACAGGCACAACAGCCAGTACAGGGACACAGCTAGCAATAGCCACCCTTTTTGGGATACCAAGCCTGCTAGAGAAGGTGGAAGATCGGTGAGGGGCAGGGCCGGGAGAACCACAGTCAAGATGACCCGCCTGCAAGACACAACAAGGCACAAAATAAGCATCCTCAGCACATACAAGTAAAACCATCTTCTATCTTCGCAGTCCAGACTGCAGAGAAACTCTGGGAAATTGGTGGGAGGTTTCTGGCTATTTATGGGGCCGGGAGTGGCTACAAGTCTTTCTGCAGTCCACTGCGCCACCTTGTGGTGGTATAACCCAAGTGTAAGGAATAAAGTGGAACAGGACGTGCTGTATACTTGGAAAAAAACATATACACATACATCTTCATATTAACATCTATAATAATGGAGCCATATAGGTATTCCAAAATCCAGCATCACTGATGAGAGTATTGAGGCTCATGGTTCTGCGCACAACGATGCTGTCTGGTGGTATCACGATCTCACCCACTCTGGACTCCGCTCATCAGTGAAAGTTATACCGCCGTTGTTCCAGTGAGTGCCTAGTGCCTAACTCAGGTACTGGAATGGCGACTTGAAGAGGTAGGGAGCGTGAATGCATGTATAGGTTTTGCCCCTCCCAACAGGGCTTTGAGAGGATGAGGCATCACCTTGCTGGCATGGTCTGTAGCTTGAGTAAAGTGTGAGTGTGTCCCTTAAGGTGGTGTAAGATTTGGGATCAGCCCAGTTTCCAAGGAGTGGCCTTGTCTCCAGTAACTTCTTTAAATTATGCCTCCAGATCATTTCCAAAGAGTTCACCTTCTTGCTATGAAAGAGAAACCATTGTTCTTTTGGCATTCAGATGGCTAGAGCCTTTAGCCAAATAACTAATCTGGATGCAACTGTGAGCGACCTAGCTCTTGCTGATATCTTGAGTGCCTCTAAGCATGACTTCCCAGTTGGAAAAGAAAGGTTACAGAAATTTTGGAGCTTCCTCTCCCAGTATCTCAGCCATAAAAAATAACCTTTCCAAAGCACCGTAATAAGATGTTCAGCCATTGCAATTTCACACATTTTTTTGGTAAAATCTTTAGGACCAGGAGTCCCAATTCTTAGAGACCTTAGTGTTCTACCAGGCTTAGAGCACATAGATTCTGAAATCCAGTGTGGTGTAGAAAAAAGAAACTTGGGACAAACCTTATAAAAATATACCATATAACTCTGGTTCCCAGTCAGGAGCTTGTTTGTTCTGTTTGGGTTCGAGGAAAAATTAAAATCCTCTCTGACCCACTTAATAGTGTTCCTCATGTCATCACTGGTAACCAATGGACTATCTATATCACCGTGATCGAAGGCGACTTTAAGTTCAGAATAGCAGGCATCACCATTGAGAGTAGCCTCAGCTCTAGGTTTCAGTGACTTCAGAATCTACTGAAGATAAGGAGTATCTGCCCCGCTTCTTGCTCACCTTACCAGAATCCTTTGCAGAACAGGTGCCTGAAAAC
Source organism: Gastrophryne carolinensis (assembly GCA_027917425.1). Taxonomy (NCBI): domain Eukaryota; kingdom Metazoa; phylum Chordata; class Amphibia; order Anura; family Microhylidae; genus Gastrophryne; species Gastrophryne carolinensis. Next base: position 338,305,046 of record CM051239.1, read on the forward strand.
TCAGTAACCTGCTACTCACATTATAGAAGTTATATTGCATCTGCAAGGCAAAATATTTAAAAAAAGGGTTAAATTGCATAGCAGATGACATTTGCTCTAGGGCCATCATTAGATGTGGCCAAAATGTGGCCACCATGCCATATCCGCCACAGGTAAGAGAAAATTAGCTGCTACACTCATGGATGGATTTGTGCTACGTTATGGCTGCAACAGGCTACGCATACCACCTCAGAAATGTGGAATCTGGAATTAAACAATAGGATACAAGTAAGGTTACAAGATATATTGATAGTAGCACCAAAACAGCAGTGCAGTGTCGCTGTGTTTCATTAGGATGCATAAATCGCACTCTAATACAAATATATAATTAAAGCGAAGAAAAAGTAATTTACTCTGGTAAGTGAAAGCACATAAGAAGGAAGACTAAGCTTATTGAGGAGAAAAGTCTGAAGACTGGCGGTCAAATTGAAAGCTGTGTATTCCAGTAAGATAGTGGCTGTATCTGGCACGCATTCCAGTTAGCACTCTCTTTGCATCATGAGGAGACAGCCAATAAAAGCCCTCCTCACTTCAAAGGAGCATTCACATAGTAGCATAGCGCAGTGGTCCCCAACCCTGTCCTCAAGGCCCACCAGGTCATGTTTTGTGGATCTCCACATAGCCAGCTCTATAGCTCTGCTGATGCACAGATGCATTACTCCACCTGTGGATCTGTGTAGAGATCTGCAAAACCTGTCCGGTTGGTGGGCTTGAGTACACGGTTGGGGACCCCTGGCATAGAGCCCTGACAAGAAAATATTATTCTGTGATTACTCACCTGTAGAATTGATATTATGAGTGTACAGTACATCCTGCTCCAGATGAAAAATCTTTACTTCTAGGAATTACTGCAGAGACAGCGAAATTGGCTCCTCCTGGCCCCATAAATACCCGGGACCTCCCACAAATTCCCAGTATTGAAAAGCAGTTAACAAGAAGCCGGGAGAATGATAACATAACCAACCACCAACTAAACTAACAATGATAACAATCGCCATACAGGGGATGCAAGAATAATGAAAACCAAGGGTGGGGTGGAGCAGGATGTACTGTACACTCATAATATCAATTCTACAGGTGAGTAATAACAGAATTGTATTATTCTTAGTGTACAGTACGTCCTGCTCCAGATGAAGAATCTTTACTTCTGGGACACAACCTTAGGTAGAAAATCTGGTTTGAAGCGAAACACCACCTTGTCCTGGTGTCTCTCAAAGTAGGGGGGCTGTGGATGGAAAGCGCCACCAACTCAGAAATGCGCCTAACAGAAGTGAAAGCCACCAAAAAGACAACCTTGAGAATAAGAATGGCCAAGGCAGCCTCCTGCACAGGTTCAAAGGGAGCATCCTGCAAGGCAGAAAGGACCAAGTTCAAGTCCCAGACAGGTAACATAGGCTTACGTGGGGGACGCACATGAGTAACCCCCTGGAAAAAAGTCTTGACCAGAGAATGCTGAGCAAAAAATCTTTGGAAGAAAACAGCCAGGGCAGAAACATGACCCTTTAGAGTACTGAGTTGAAGCCCCAGATCCAAACCATGTTGAAGGAATTCCAGAATCCTGGGGATAAAGAACACACGACAGGGAAGAGACCTAGACTCACACCAGTCAATGTAGGCAAGCCAAACCCTATAGTAAATGGAAGAAGAAGACTTCTTCCTAGACCTGACCATGGTGTTAACAACAGAGGCAGGCAACCCCTTTTCCAGCAAGATGGAGGTTTCAGCAGCCAGGCCGTCAAAGCCAGCGTTTGTAAATTGGGATGGCGTAACTGTCCCTGAGTGAGCAGGTCTGGAACCCTGGGCAGAGCGTACTGTTCTACTGCCAGCTGCACGATGTCTGTGAACCACACTCTTCATGGCCAACGGGGGGGCCACCAGTGTTGCTGGCACCCCTTCTTGAGCTATCTTGCACAGAACCCTGCCCAACAGGGGGAATGGGGGAACGACATACAGGAGCTGGAATTCCCGCCACGACATTGCTAGAGCATCTGTGGCCAAGGCCAGAGGATCCTGGGACAGGGAGACAAAGGCTGGAAGCTTGTGATTGTGACGGGACGCAAACAGATCCACATCTGGCTGACCCCAACGGTGACACAGAGAGTGAAACACCCTTTTGCTGAGGGACCATTCTCCTAGGCGAGAGGTTCCCCTGCTCAGAGAGTCTGCCTGCAGATTCTCCACCCACGGAATGTACACAGCTGAGATGTAGGGAACATTGTCCTCCGCCCAGGACAGGATCAGAGACACTTCCTTGAGGGCCCCCTTGCTCCGGGTCCCTCCCTGATGACTGATGTAGGCAACCGCCGTCTGGTTGTCCGAGCGCACCTGAACAGGCCGGCCCCGAATGTGTTGGGTCAAGTGAGCCAGAACCAACCTGATCGCCCTCAATTCCAGAATGTTGATAGGGGTGTGGGCCTCCTGAGGGCCCCACTGCCCTTGGAACTGGAGGGACTTCCAGAAGCCCCCCCAATCTGTCAGACTGGCATCCGTGGTGACCATCTCCCAGCAGGGGGCCAGAAAGGATCTGCCCGCCAGAAGGTTCCTGGAGTCCAGCCACCACAAGAGGGACGGCCTGGCTAGGGGGGACAGAACAAGGACCTGGTCCAGGGACGCAGGATCCTTGTCCCATACTGACAAGAGGTGAAGTTGCAGAGGCCTCATGTGAAACTGGGCATAAGGAACTGCCTCGAAGCACGACACCATCAGGCCCACCAACTGCATTCCCTGCCTGATGGAGGGATGAGGGCAAGATAAAAGGAACTGAACCTGCGCTAGCTGGCTGTCCACCTTCTGCTGAGGAAGAAAGATCCTTGCCTGAACTGTATCCGGATTCATTCCCAGATATGGCGTCACCAAGAAGGGAGACGATTTGGGATGGCTGATCACCCAGCCGAATGACTCCAGTGTGGACAGTACTGGCTGAGTATCCAGATCTGCCTGTTGGAGGGACTGAGAAGTGATGAGAATGTCATCCAAATAGGGCAGAATGCGAATGCCCTGAGACCTGAGCAGAGCCATCACTCCTGCCAGCACCTTGGTGAACACTCTGGGAGCTGAAGTGAGACCGAAGGGCAATGCCACAAATTGGTAGTGCTGATCCTCCAGAGCGAACCTGAGGAATCTTTGATGACCTGAAAAGATGGGAATATGAAGGTAAGCATCCTTGATGTCTACAGAGGTCATGAAATCTACTGGGTGCAGTTAACTGATAGCTGAGCGCAGAATTTATATGCGAAAGCGCCTGCTTCTGACAAATTTGTTGAGAATCTTCAAGTCCAGGATGGGTCTGACTGACCCATCTCTTTTGGGCACAGTGAAAAGGTTGGAATAAAAACCCTTGCCTCTTTCTCGTAAGGGGACCTGACAGATGACCCCCAGCTCCAGAAGGCTTTGCACCGAAAGAATCAGAGCCTGAGCTGACAGGGGGTTCTGAGACATCCGGGATCTGATGAATCTTGGGGGCGGCCAGACAGCAAACTCTATCTTGTAACCGGAGGACACTACCTCCTGAATCCACCGGTCTGAGACATGATGCCTCCAGACGTGAGCAAAGAGCTGAAGCCGTCCCCCCACCCGGATGGGTGAGGGCGCCCCTTCATGCCTGAGTGGGCTTGGAGGAAGGCTTAGGTTTGGAGACATCCACGTCCTCTGCTTCTTCCCCAGAAATCTCCTCGGGGCCCTGAAAAGGAGACCCCTCTTCCCCTCTCTGGGTCCACGGTAGGGGGAAGGAAAGGAGCCTGAACCCGAAAGGGCCGAGACTGTCTTCTGCAATGGGGTATCTTGCCTCCCTTAGCAAACAGGTCCAGGTGGTACCCAAATAGGCACAGTCCTTTGAAGGGAAAACCAGTGAGAGTCTTCTTGGCAGCATTGTCAGCAGCCCACTGGCGCAGCCAAACCGAGTGGCGTATAGCCACCACCAAGGCAGAGGCTCTGCCACACCTTCTAATGGTATCATCCAAGGCAGAAAGGACATAAGCAACAAACACCTCACAACGCAAGAGTGCATTATACACTTCACTAGAAACCTCATCAGGAGCTCCATCTAGGACACTCTTGAGCAGAGTCCTAATAGCCACAGCTGTAATGGCAGAGGCACAAACCGGGCGCAATGTCGTCCCCACACAGGCAAAGGCATTGGAAGCCAGCTGATCAATAGGCCGGTCCTCCCCATCCTTCAGGGTAGTAGAGTCAGGGGAATGCATGACAGAGGTGTTAGACAAACCCAGAATTGGGGCATCCACTTCGGGAGGGGATGACCAACGTTTAACCACATCGGCAGGAAAAGGATATCTCTTATCCCAACTCTTAGGGACTCCGGGGAGCCTGCTAGGACGCTCCCATTCTTTGAGCACCAGATTATTAAAATGAGATTGTTCAGGGAACTCCAAACGTGACTTAGCAGTATGAAATAATTCCCCCTGCTGCTTAGGAGCCGCGACTGGGGAAGATAAAGAAAGCACTTCAAAGATCTGAGCCAAAAGCCTATCAGTATCATCTGGGGCCCAGGGATCAGAGCCAAAATCAGCATAACCTTTAGGCCGTTCATCAGATGATTCTGAGTCAGAGAACAATTCCCCCTCTTCCAGGGGGGTATAGCCAGACAGATCAAAGAACTCTTCAACCTCCATAGGGAAAAGAGTGACATCAGGCGCCAAATGCCGCCTCTTAGCAGAGGCCTTACGTGCCATAGTATTAGCAAGCAACTTTTCAACACTAGCCAGTCTAGTAGACACATCAGGCTGAGACTCCCCACTGGTATGCAGCTCAATAGGAGTCAAATTCAAGCTTGGGCGAGTAGGCGAAGCCATACGGGGTGCAGGCCCAGCAGCTGGTTGACCAGGCTGCAGCGCAAGCACCTGTTGGGCACAAGGTACACAAACCCGCACATTGCCATCACTTGTAGGGGACACCCCACACAGCCGGGCTTGTCCCGAAGGAACCCCGAGCACATTATCCTGAGACGCCTTCATATGGTGATTATAGCGGCACAATAGGCCAAAAGGGATTCACGCTGTAAAAGCAACCAGGGATGCCCCAATAGCCCGCTAGGGAAGTGGGAGGAATTAGCACACTAGGCCTCAATAAGTTTAATAAACTAATAGAGGGGATAGGACAGGGAGAAACCAATTGAGTTTGACCCCCCTGTAAGACAAAAGGTAAAGACCCCGTAAGCGACATGCATACATGACATAATATATGAACAAACAGCCCGTAGGGGCACTCACGGACCGCGGTAGGTAGGCGCCAGCCACGCAGCACGAGAAAGCAAAATGGCGCAGAGTATACCTCCCCCCCCGAAGAGTGCGAAGCCACACACGTGACCAATGATGGCGCAGCAGCGCCTGAGGTAATGTCGCCGACCACGGCTCGGCCGCGGCGGCATATTTTAAAAAGTAACCAGTGCAACCAGGGCTGTGTGGTGAACGGGAAGGGCAAACCAAGCACACCATACAAAAAGTGAATGTTCAAACACACACTCACCCCCCCCCCCCCGAGAACTACAAGGGAGAGCAAGGGAGGGCAGCAGCCACCTAACATGGGGCCCACCGATAGAGAGGGGCGAGGGGCAATGGTGCGGGAGGGGCATCCCATAAAGGCTCACCACGTGCCTATACCGCCTACCCTTTGGTGGAGGATTGCGGTGGAGCAACGCTCCTAAGCATCTGACAGCGGTGCTGCCTACCATCACCCGAACCAGCGCAGCCAAGGCTGGGAGGCAATTTAACAATGAAACAGGTGGGAATAGTCCTACAGGGCCGCAGGCTAATAGCCCCGCTCACCTGCAAGTAGAGAGCCATCTTCTTGTACTCGTCGCATTCCAGACTGCAGAGAAAATCTGGGAATTTGTGGGAGGTCCCGGGTATTTATGGGGCCGGGAGGAGCCAATTTCGCTGTCTCTGCAGTCCAGCGCCATCTGGCAAATACCCAGAAGTAAAGATTCTTCATCTGGAGCAGGACGTACTGTACACTAAGAATAACAGCTGTGCTAGGCACGCAGCCAATCCGTACTCTCTTCAAAATGAGAGTGTCAAGGAACACCATTGTTAACTAAGTAATGGTGGTATTAACGTATGGTCTAAAAACACATTCATTCATACATATATCTTTCCCAATTAATTTGGGAGAATAAATGATGGGGTCTGCAAGCGAGAGATCTGTTAAACAGACACATTAATGCACAATAAAACATAGATAATTAACCAAGAATCTGTGTACTCAAAGACCATTTAAATTGCTCCAAACAGTAGTTTCAACATGTTGTGAAACATTCTCTGGAGGCTCAGTTGGGGGGGGGGGACTGTCATGGTGGGACCATCACTCTAGTGTAGCGCTAGGTGGATAAGAACTATAAAGAATACATAAAAATAAAATGAAAAAAAAGAGTGGGCTAGTACCAGAAAGGAGACTGTTTAGAACTGGCTAGCTTTGCTGCAGGAGGCTGGGGTATGCTCAGATATGAATCAACTTGATTTACAAAAGTGTTTGCAATCTCCTATGGATATCCCATCAACCCAGAAGTACTAGCTAAAGAGAAGTGCCACGTCATCCACATGCCCCATATTTTTTTTTCATTACTAGAAGTCAACTAAATTTGTGTTAGAAACATACCACAGAAAGGTTTTTCGCTCTCCTAATTTGTCCAATAAGATTCTTATTGAAGCCTTTCTGGGTTGCCCGAGACAAACGGCTTAAATCTGGAGCGCTAAGGGTATCCTCTGAAAAGAAACAAACAGTAAAATAAATGTTTAAATGCAGAAAATAACTTTTTTATTTACTATTTGATATTTTTAGATTACAGCCTGAAATATTTGCTTTGTTATAGTCAGGATAGAAAACATACAAAAGTTGCAGAGGTGTTTCATGATAAATGCACTATAGCACAGCATTGTTGTATTGTATAATTATCTATGTAATAAAAAGACCCCTGGCACAACACAAACATTAAAAGCGCTTCAAATCTATAGACAATGGTGTCGATTCACAGCCTCTTTTACCTGAACTTTCACATGAAAAAACATGTGTATGTGTATTTTTTCCGTTGGTTTTGGGACATTTGTGAGTTGCTTGTTAGCTTTTTACATCGTATAAGTGTTTTCATTGTGTGTGAAATTATTTTCCATTAGTGTAATTGCGTTGTATTTTTTTCACATTCATGTGTAAAATTCGGGATGATTGAGACTTCCACATGATTCAGAGCCCAGATTTAGCGTGAGAGAGAGCTTTACAAAGGGAAATTTCCAACTACACTTTCGGACACTATTTGTTGGTGAGATTGTGTTTTAGTGGTGTGTGAGAAAACAGAATGGAGTTCTTAAGGCACTGGGAGGGTGTCACCTTCTTTTAAACACACCCCAAATAAATATTTTTAAATATTTTTGAATAAAATGTGACCTATTTTTTGGGGCCGTGGCTTGGCCGAGGAGCGGAAAGGCGGCGTGATTCGGGAGCTCTCGGCGTAGTCTCTAAATAAGCATTACTTTCAGCGCTCCAGCCAGGATATGGGCCGTATCAACAAACCTGGGGCAACCGCAAAAACCCCCAGAGCATCGCAGACCCCGAGGCCGGGCATTAGGAAGCTGCCAGAGGCCGGACGACGCGCAACCTCGTGCAGCCAAGATGGCGGACGCGCCTTCCCCAGGGAGCTCGCCGGAGAGGAGAGGCGGCGTCGGACGGGGAGGAGAGCGGTCTGTCGGCTTAGCTCAGCCAGCTCCCCACACGCAGCAAACTTGCCAAATTCGCGGGGGAGATCAAAACTTCCATCACCGATGTGATTGTGGACCTCAGAGATGACATGCGGAGGCTGTCTCAGCGGGTGGAGAAAGTTGAGAAAGAGGAGGCCAGTACGAGCGGCATGAACTTTCATAGACATTTGGAAGACTTGGATAATCGTAATAGACGCTGTAACATCAGGGTGAGAGGAGTCCCCGAAGCAGTAGCGCCGGATCAGTCTCAAGAGGCCCTGAATTTTCAATTCCCTGCTAGATAGGCCGCCGGGCACTTCTATCGAATTTGTCCGCGCGCATAGAGCCCTTCGCCCCAGGAGCATGGGGGAGTCTTCCCCCAGAGATATTATCTGCTGCATGCAGAGTTTCCCGCTGAAGGAGGAGATTATCTCCAAGGCTAAGGGTCGGGACAATATCATGTTCAACAATAGTGAAGTGCAATTGTACCAGGACCTGTCCGGAATTACTCTACAGCACCGCAGGGCATTGAGGCCCCTTACAGCGACCCTTAGAGAAAGGGGTATCCCCTATAGATGGCGCTTTCCATTCGCGTTGTCAGCCACTAGTAATGGAAAAACCGGCACCCTCCGGATGCCATAAGACCTGCCCGAGTTCTGTGAGTTGTTGCGGATCCCACAGATTTCCCTGCCGGACTGGTCCAGTGACTTTTCTATTCCACACCTGGTGCAGAGAGCGGAGCGGCAGGGGTCCCCTGGGAGCCCCCGGCGGGTTGGCCCGGAGGCCTCTCCCCCACATGGCAGCAGAGATAGGAGTCGGTCGGGATCTCGGAGATGAGTATAGCAGTCGGCGACCGGCTTTGATTCTGAAGAGGGGGCGTCCGGTTCGTTAAAAGATACGAAAATTACACTTTTTTTTATATGTAGTTGTTTTTCTGATAGTAATGTTCTCCTGACAGTACTGAATGGTGTGACCTGGGGTGTGGGTGGCTCTCGCCGGTGGTGAATCCCTATTCCATATGACTGGCATGGGCGCCGCAGGGAGGAATGCAGTGACAGTAGTTCGGTGTTTCAGGGGGTTGGTTAGAGTTTTAAGTCTGCCTCGGCTATTATAACCGTTGTACTTGTTGAGATCATTTCTCTCCACTCCCAGATGCTACGGCTCCTCTGAGAAGGTCCACTGGTTTAACGTTAATGGAACAAGGGGAGCGTTAGCAATTAATTGTGTTACACTGTTTTGGGTTCTGATGCTATGGCTTTGCTCTTACGGCCCTATTGGCGGTGGGTTAGGGGTTAGTAGTGGGGGGGGGGGCGCCCTCGCCGGTTCTCCCCAGAGGCGGCTTCCTATCCCAGAGGCTTTGCCTGTACGCCTCGGGGGGAAATGGGGTGACGGAGCCTCTGACCCGGGTGATCGGGCATGTTAGGTGTATTGCCATTGCTGCTATTGTCGTTAATGTTAACTTTGCATGTCGAGTTGGGGTATGTACTCCTGCAAGCTGTTTGATGTCGATGATGTGGGGCTTCCCCCCTCCCTCCCAGAGAGAGTTACGAACTCTGAACGCTGGGGCGATGTCTGTGGGGTGGTTGGCGGGCTGGGGGGGGGAGGGGAGTCTTCCCCCGCCTGTCAGTAGCGCTCCTTGTCCCGGGGGGGCGCGATTTTCCTGGGCAAGTACATGTGGTCACAAGACAGTAGGCTTCATGGAATGTGGCGGGCGAGTTGGGGGCATTTGGGTGGAGGGGGGGCTTGTCACCCCACTTGTAGGGGCGGTCTTCTCACATGCATGGTTGGGTGTCCCTGTCATTGGGCCACCCGCTCAAAAGAGATATAATCAGCTATGGGGTGTTGGAGGTCTCACTCAGCCTGCACGCTATCGGGGGGGGGGGGGGGGGGGAGGGGGGATAGCGGACCTTGAATCCAAGCATAAACAGTCCCTTCAGGAGTGACACTTGGAGTTGGAGGACAGATAGCGGACCTTGAATCCAAGCATAAACAGTCCCTTCAGGAGTGACACTTGGAGTTGGAGGCTAAGAGACAGGAGCTTAGGGACCTGCTGACGAGAGAAACGGGCAGGTTTTTCACCAAACGCCATGGACTACTACGAACAGGGGAATAAGTCGGGACGCATGCTGGCCAGGGCGCTGCGCCCTAAAAATTTGCGAACTAGAGTAGAGGGTATTAGGGGCCCAGATGGGACACTATATCAAAAAAACAGGGACATTGCGGAGCAATTTAGTAAATTTTATTCCGCCCTATATAACCTCCCCAGGCAACAGAGGATAGGGGGTCGGGATAGCCTTATGGAAGCATACTTGAAAGATTCAAAAATGCCCTCTCTGTTTCAGGAAGAGGTGGATCAGTTGGAGGCTCCAATTACGGTGTTAGAGTTACAGAAAGCTGTCACAACGGCTAAGCCAGGGAAGGCCCCTGGCCCGGATGGCTTCCCCACCCAGTATTACAAAAAATTGTCAGAGCAGTTGCTCCCACTTATGGCGCGGGCATTTGAGTCGACAGCCACTTTAGGCTCTTTACCAAACACAGCCTTGAGGCGCAAATTGTGGTGATCCTGAAGGAAAGGAAGGACGTTACAGACTGCCGGAACTACAGGCCAATATCCCTGTTGAATGTGGACGTCAAATTATTTGCTAAGGCACTGGCGGGGAGATTGGTGGCCTTTCTGCCGGACCTAATCGATCAGGATCAGGTGGGATTCATCCCAGGCAGAGAAGCTCGTGATAATGTGATCAAAGCACTGAACATCCAGTGGTGGGCAAGATCTAGGAAGGTTCAGTCCATAATGCTCTCTACTAACTCCGAGAAGGCATTTGATCGCCTGGACTGGAGATGGATAGAGAAAATTCTGGAACACATTGGGCTGGGAGAGGCCGCCAAGAACAGAATTATGGCTTTATATTCAGATCCTGTGGCAAGGGTGAAAGTGAACAACTGTTCTTCTCCCAAATTCCACATTCGGAATGGAACTAGGCAGGGGTGCCCGTTGCCCCCCTTGATTTTTGCCCTCTCGCTGGAACCATTCCTGCGGAGGGTCGGACTGAGCGGTGACATCAGAGGCATGATAGGGGGCAGGGAAAGAAAGGTGGCCGCTTACGCTTTTCTTTTTGCACTCCCCGAGAATTTCGGTACCGAACCTGTTAAAGGAATTTGAGATCTTCGGGCGTTTGTCGAACCTAAAGATTAACTTTAACAAGTCGAGCGCCTTGAACATTTCCATGCCAGATTCGGAGGTAGACGCACTAAAAGGCATCTTTCCCTTTAGCTGGGAAAAGAAGAGCCTTAAATACCTGGGTGTACGGCTGCCTGTCTCGCTAACTCATCTGTTCCAACTTAACTTTGCTCCCATTGGGTCTAGCGTTAGGAAAGATCTGGAGGGGTGGAATAGGCTGTGGCTGTCCTGGTTTGGACGCATGGCAGTGCTAAAAATGAACATACTACCACGGATATTGTACCTGTTGCAATGCATTCCAATAAAATTCCGGAGTCCTTTTTTTTAGAGATTTGATGAAAACTTTTAGGGCGTTCGTATGGACGGGTAGACCACCGAGGATAAGGCGGAATATCCTGCTACTTACAAAAGAGCAGGGAGGAATGGGGTTGCCTTGTATGAAGTCTTACAATAAAGCAGTACACATAGGCAGAGTGGTAGATTGGCAGGTTAATGGCCAACAGAAAGACTGGGTACGTATGGAGGGATGGACATCATTTGCAACCTCAAAAAGAACGAGGTTCCAGCAGTAGCCAAGAACCATCCACTTATTGGAACCTCTCTGTCTATCTTGGGTGCTCTCTGCAGGGGGACACAGGTCCTGACCTCCTTTCCTGGCCCTCTGACGCCGATTCTGGGAAACCCGGCGTTCCCGCCTGGGAGAGATTTTGCCATCTTGAAAGCATGCGGTGGTCCTAAGCCCCTGAGGGCATATCACTTATATGACAGAGGAAAGTTGTTGGATAAACAGAACTTGCAGCAAAAGTTGGAGGGTGAGATCTCCATCCTCACCTATTTCCAGATCAGACATTTCCTCCTCTCAAAAGAAGTAAAGGAAGGAATGAAGAGAGAACTAACGGAGTATGAGAGGGCTTGTCTGGGGTATGGTCCCAAAGCACATCTTCTGTCCTGGGCCTATGGGCTATTGCGGAAAAGAGTAAAGATTGAGGTCAAACCTTGGGAGGTGAAATGGGAGTCTGACATAGGCAGGCCTTTGACAGAGGCAGAGTGGGGTGGTATATATAGAAATGCGCATAAGGGTCTGATGTAGCACCATGCAGGAGGCGAATTACAAATTGATCACTCGCTGGTACCGGACACCAGAGATCCTGCAAACATTCTTTCCGGTAGTCCCAGATGTATGTTGGAGGTGTGGATTGAATGGTGCCTCGCTGCTGCATATTTGGTGGTCGTGTCCTAGGATAAAAGAGTTCTGGGAGAAGGTGAGAGACCTAAGTGGAAAGATATTGGGGGAGTCTCTAGTTTGGTGTATGGAGAGTATTTTATTGGGGTGGTCACCAGATGGCAAGGGGGCAGCGGGAGGAGCCCCCTTGGGTCGGCACCTTCTGAATGCTGCTAGGGTCCTGGTACCAAGGAACTGGAGATCCCAAAGATCACCCACAATCAGGGATTGGTTTAGTCAACTTAACCATGTAGAGGAGATGGAGGAAATCTATTACGCCAAACAGGACAGGCTAGATACGTACCTTAAAATATGGACAGTCTGGGTCGTGTTCAAACCAAAGAGGTGTGGGAAGCTTGAGGATCCTGTGGAACATGTTTAGAGAGGAGCGGATTCTCCGGAGGGAGAACGGAGTCAGAGGCTCCCGAGAGAGTAAGGGAGGGCAGGTAAGGGGCCTCCCCCCCACCCTCGCACTTTTTGCAGCATTTCCTCATCCCTCCCCATATCTTACCCTCCTTATACCGTCTTTTCCCTCCGCTAACTAGTCCTCCTCTTGTGTTCTCCCTGGTCTGAGTCCTCCTCTTGTGTTCTCCCTGGTCTGTCCATGTACTAGAGTTCTGTTTTTCTTTTTTGTGTTTTTGTTTGTCATGTCTCATGTGTGATTGGTGTCTCATGTTCTTACCTTAAGCGGCTTATGGAGAAGGGGCGAGTGGCATAAGGGTGATTGCACTGAGGCAGATCCGGCCAACCTCCCTAGAGGGGTCTGCGATGTGGGGGTCCAGAGGAGCGACATGACAGCTTGGGGACTTGTCCATATATAGGACACGGACAGGAAAGCGGGCATTGTACATTAAAGCTTTAATGTACAGGTTCTTGGCATCAGGGTAATGGTGTTGGGCGGTTTAGGAGGGGGTTGGCTGGCAGCTTGTTCCACACCCTTGGTGCTCTTCTCACGGCTCGGGGCAGTAGGATTGGTGGCAGCATTTTCCCCTTTGTCTTTTGCTGTTTAATAGGCTCCTGTAAACATATATACGCGGTGGTTTGTTATGCTTCCTAACCCGGCTGCTAAAAGCTGTGAATGTCTGTAATTGTGAGCCTTGTTGTCTTGAAAACAATAAAAATTGAGTATGATTAAAAAAAAAACAAAAAAACATGTGACCTATTTTTTGATAAGGTATAATTTTTATTTTATATTTTCTAAAATAACATTTTCAAAAACCATTAGCATCCCCAAAAAATATTAGAAATACATTTTTAAAAATACATTAAGAATAATCATTTATTAATGCAATATAAAAATACAATTCTGTGATTACTCACCTGTAGAACTGTTTTTACTGTGTATTTTTTCTTGTGTACAGCACGGCTTGTTTCATTTCAATCATTAAATCTGGGACATCCAATAGCAGTGTCCATAAAGTAGGGTGGGATCCCCAATGAGTAACGGCAGGCAGTTCAAACCACTACCGCCTGAAGCACCTTGCGGCCAAATACAGCATCAGCTGAGGCCCTAACATCAACCTTATAAAACTTAGAAAAAGTATGAACTGAAGACCAAGTAGCAGCCTTACAAACCTGTTCCAACAGAAGATTGGTGCTGAAAAGCCCAAGAGGCACCAATAGCCCTAGTAGAGTGAGCAGTAACACGGAAGGGAGGTTCCTTCCCTTGAGTAAGCTTGTACCACCGCCTGTCGAATCCACTTACTGATAGTGGACTTGGCTGGAGGCAAGCCCTTCCTAGGCCCGGAAGTAACAAACAGAGCATCAGACTTCCTAAAAGACTCAGTGGCAACCAAATAACATTTCAGTGCCCTGACCACATCCAGGGAATGAAGTGTCCGTTCTTTAGAATTAGAAGAAGCAGGACACAAGGAAGGTAAAACAATGTCCTGATTGAGATGATGAAAGGCAGATACAACCTTAAGACGAAAAACTACCTTGTCCTGATGCCGCTCAAAATAAGGAGGTTTCATGGAAAGCACTGCCAGCTCAGAGACGCAACGCACCAAAGTAATAGCAACCAAAAAGGCGACCTTAAGAGTCAGAATAGACAGAGCGGCATCGCGCAGAGGCTCAAAGGGAGGGCCTTGTAGAGCAGAAAGCACCAAATTTAAATCCCAAACCGGTAGCAGAGGCTTACGCAGCGGACCCACATGAGTAACTCTCAGGAAAAAAGTCTTGACAAGCCTATGATTGGCAAAATATCTTTGGAAAAAAAAAAAAAGCCATAGCTGAAACTTGTCCTTTGAGGGTACTAAATTGTAGACCCGAATCCAGACCATGCTGTAAAAACTCCAGAATCCTGGGAATGGAGAAGTCACAACAAGACATAGATTTGGACTCACACCAAGCAATATAAGCATGGCAGACCCTGTAGTAAATCATAGACGAAGATTTCTTCCGGGCCTGAACCAAAGTATCGACAACCGAAGCCGGCAATCCCTTGCCCATCAAGATGGAGGTTTCAGCAGCCAAGCCGTTAAAGCCAGCGTTTGTAAATTGGGATAGAGCAGCTGTCCCTGAGTGAGAAGCTCTAGATCGTCGGGCAAGACGTACCGATCCCCTGCCATCTGGACGACGTCCGCAAACCATGCCCTCCTCGGCCAGCGGGGGGCCACTAGAATGGTCGGTACCCCCTCCTGGGCTATCTTGCGCAGCTAACGACCCAGCAGAGGAAAGGGAGGAAATACATAGAGAAGCCGAAACTCCATCCAAGGAATTGCCAGCGCGTCCGTGGCGAAGGCCAGAGAATCCTTTGACAGGGAGACGAATCTTGGAAGCTTGTGGTTGTGATGGGACGCAAAAAGGTCCACATCCGGCTGACCCCAGCGGCGACACAGGGCGTGAAAAACCTTGTTGCTGAGAGACCATTCTCCAGACGAGACGTCCCCCTGCTTAGGGAGTCCGTCTCCTGGTTCTCCACCCCCGGAATGTAAACCACCGTGATGCAGGGAACAGTCTCCTCCGCCCAAGTTAAGATCAGGGACACTTCCTTGAGGGCTCGCTTGCTCCGAGTCCCTCCCTGATGATTGATGTAGGCAACCGCCGCCTGATTGTCCGAGCGGACCTGTACAGCACGACCCCGCAGGTGAGGAGTCAACTGGAAGAGAACCAACCTGATCGCCCTCAACTCCATCCCAAACAGACAAGAGTTGTAATTGAAGAGGTCTCATGTGAAACTGAGCAAAGGGAACCGCCTCGAAGCAAGACACCATGAGGCCCACCAACTGCATCCCCAGACAGATGGAGGGATGAGGACACGACAGCAGGGCCCGCGCTTGCATCTGAATGCCCTCCACCCTCTGCTGAGGGAGAAATACCTTGACCTGAAGTATCCAGCGTCATGCCCAGGAAGGACCTCGCCAAAGACGGAGATAGTGAAGACTTGGGATAATTGAGCACCCAGCCGAAGGATTTGAGGGTGGGCGTCACCACCTGAGTATCCACCTCGGCCTGATGAATAGATTGAACAGCAATCAGAATGTTGTCAAGGCCACAAACTGGTAGTGTTGATCCCCCAGAGCGAACCTCAAGATCCTCTGGTGACCTGTGAAGATTGGAACGTGAAGGTAAGCATCCTTGATGTCCACCGTGTTCATGAAATCGCCCAGCCGAAGGGAACTTACAGCCCAGCGTAAGGTCTCCATGAGGAAGTGCTTGAACCTGACGAATTTGTCGAGATCCTTTAAGTCCAGGATGGGCCTCAGGGAGCCGTCCTTCTTGGGCACCGCGAATAGGTTGGAGTAGTAACCCCGACCCTGTTCCTGAGGAGGTACCAGACAAATAACTCTGGATGCCAGAAGATGCTGTACGACCAACCGCAGGCCCTGAGCCGACAGAGGATTTTGAGAGATCCGGGACCGGATGAATCTTGGGGGTGGCCAGGCTGCAAACTCTATCTTGTAACCGGAGGAAACCACCTCCTGAATCCACCGGTCTGAGACGCGCAGTCTCCAGACGTGAGCAAAAAGCCGAAGCCGTCCCCCCACCCGGACGGGTGAGGGCGCCTCCTCATGCCTGAGGGGTTTAGAGGGGGGTTGGGCTAGGTTCCCTAGGAGAGAATGGGGCGATCGTGGGACCTGCCTCGACCCCAGGAGTCTCTGCGACCACCTGAAAAGGAGGACCCACGACCGCCCCTTGAAGGGCAAAAGGCAGAGGATCCCCGAAAGGGCCGAGCCTGCTTCCTACGCTAGGGGAGCCTACCATCCTTGGTCCGAGCATCCAGACGCTCACCGAACAGACGAAGATCAGTGAAGGGCAGCCCAGTGAGAGACTTCTTAGCGGCAGTATCAGCCGCCCACTGACGCAACCAGACGGACCTACGCATAGCAACCAACAGGGCCAAGGCCCTACCGCCCAGCCTGACGGCGTCATACATGGCAGATAGCACAAAGTCAGAACAAAGCAAAAGGTCCTTATAATCCTCCATTTTCTTGTGAGACTGGGCGGCCTCAGCAAGGCGCCTGACCTTTTTAATAGCAATGGCCACAATAGCCGCGCCGAAGACCCTACAAAGGTGAAGGCATGACAAGCCAGCTGATCCATACGTCGGTCAGCGCTATCCCGCAAGGTTGTGGTGTCAGGAGACTTGCGGTATAACCGAAGTGTTGGACAGCCCCAGGACCGGAGCGTACACCTCAAGGGGGCACGACCAGCGGCGAACCAGGTCAGCCGAAAAGGGATACCTTCTATCCAAACCCTTGGGCACCAAGAGGAACCTGTTAGGACGTTCCCACTCCTTAAGGACCATATTGGAAAAATGGCCCTGCTCCGGGAACTCCAGACGTTGCTTGTCAGGGCGGAAGAGCTCACCCTGCTTCTTCTTCGCCACCTTAGGGGGAGCGATGTATAGGGTATCAAAAACAGCCGACAGGAGCCTATCGGTATCATCCAGAAGCCAAGTATCCTCATCAGAGGAAGACCCTAGGTCACTGTTATACTCGCCCTGACGATCCCCAGAGGAATCCGAGTCCCGGGATAACTCCCCCTCCTCCGGGGAGTCACGGCCGCCATAGACATCAAGGCCCTCGTCCTCATCGGCAAAGAGGGGCAGTTCCGCAACTAGGTGCCTCTTCTTGCGAGAGGCCTTGCCCACGGCCGGCTGGGCCAGTTGCCGTTCAATGCTGGCCACGCGCAGCGCCAAGTCCGACTGGGACACCCTGCTGGTTTCCCCCTCGCTGGGCGCTAAGTGCAGCCGCGGGGGAGTAGGGGAAGGTGCAAGAATGGCAGGGCTGGATAGAGAGGCGCTCAGACCAGCCTGCTCTGCAATAACACTTTGGGCGCACGGGACACAAACCGCGCCGCCCCCACTCAGAGGGGATGCCCCACACATGAGACACAGCCTCCATATGGTGATTTTCAAAAGACATTCGCCAATGTCCGCCAATGTCCGACTACCCTTCAGTTATAGGGTCTGCGGCCCGGAGCAAAGCTCGCAGAACACCCGACCTCAGGTGTTCCCCTACCATCACCTGATCCGAGCAGCCAAGCCTGGGAGGCAGAAGGGTCCGGAAACAGGTGGAAATAGTCCTACTGGGCCGACGGGCTTGGTTGCCCCACTCGCCTGTGAATAACCAGATAGAGCCATCTTCTTGTCTTCGCAGTCATGACTGCAGAGAAACACTAGGGGTCTATGGGCGATTCCTGGCTTTTTAATGGGCCGGGAGGAGCCACAAGTCTTCTGCAGTCAACTGCACCACCTTGTGGCGGAATACCCAGATGTAATGATTGAAATTAAACAAGCCGTGCTGTACACAAGGAAAATAAAAATTACACTAAAGAACATGCGGAATGTCAGTACAGACCGCAATTGCTCTCTATATAAAACAGCCGCACTACCGTAAATATTTGTAAAAAATCAATGCATAAAGTGTGCAAAGTTAGCAGTGTGCAAGATGAGTAATGACGTTTAAGATAGACTGTGCCTTGTGTATATATATATATATATGTGTGTTAGGTATTGCTTATGTGGTATATATGCATACAATTTTTGTTCCTAATGCATTGTATAACTATTTGTATATCACTGCATTTTACATATCTATGAGTATACGTGTGTGTGTGTGTGTGTGTGTGTGTGTGTGAATATGCTGTTTTATCTTATATTTTAGAGAGAGTCTAAATCTGAAGATAAAAAGCATGTTAAATCTAAAAAGAAAACCAAAAGATGTAAAGTTTGTGGTACCACACTTTCGGATTATTGGCAGTTGGCTCTGTGTATGGGGTGTGATAAAGCCAAAAGAGAAAATGATTCGGCTGCTATCCTCAGGGAAATTTTTAACTTGAAGCAACAATTAGCTTCAATGGAAAATGCCCAAAGAGGATTTGTAACCCATGATCAATGGTCACTTGCTACTGCACCCATTCCTAATATCAGTACAGAGAGCCAAGATAGGGGGGTTTCATTAGTGGGGTTAAATAATGAAACTGTTCCCTTGGCCACTATACAAATTGAAGTTACTTCAGATCCAGGGGAAGAAGGGGAAGACCCAGATTTCTCTCAGGATTCACTGGATGAGGAAAGCCAGCCAGAGAGGGGGCATGTTAGTTTAAGCTCCCTTTCTGAGGACTTAGAATTATTATTGAAAGATATTTATGATACATGGGGTATCCCACAGGAGGAGACAACCCTTTCACAGCAGGATGAAATGTATAGAGAAGTATTGATTAAAAAATCAGAAAGAGAGGGGCGTGGCTTAGCAATGGCGGCGTGAGGGCGCGTTTTTGAGGAGCTCTGCAGAAGAGATAGATAAACGAGGGAATCTTACCTTCTTTTTGCCCACTGACGAGATGTCCAAGCGGCTGAAGAGCAGGGCGACCCCTGGCTAACTATGATTAAGGGTCAGTAAAGGACCCGAAACGCGTCAGGACCCCTCTACACAAATTTTTGACCCGTGTCAACATATGTTTTTATTGCTGTGGCAGTCTGCACTATGTGTGGGAGACATGTATACTGATTTTACCTGGACTTAATAAAGAAGCGATTTTAGAGGAGTGCGGATCCACCACCCTTTATTTCTACGACCCCTGGCAGTGACAGAGCTGGCAAGATCAGCAAGTTTCTGAGGGCGAGACAGCCGGCCGGGAGCAGCAGAGGAGAAGACAAGATGGCGGCGGCGGCGGAACGGAGAGATGTACCGCAGGCGACGGCGGCGGAGAGCCCATCACCTGGCCCGGGGGGGCGGCCTGGAGGTCGCTCACCCTCTCAGACAGCGCGCCCGTGTGCCCGAGCGGCAGGGGCAGAGTGGCCGGGAGTGACGGGTCCTGCGGCCGGAGGTGAGGCGCGGCCGGGAACACCGCAGCACACGTGCGCCGCCGAGTCCCTCGACGGCGATGCGGGAGGCAGGAGCCGGGAGCCGTGGAGCGGGGCAGGCGAGATCTACCGCCCGAAGGACCAGGTACGAGGGCAGCAGCGCGCTGGGACCGCCGTCCTCTGTGGCGGCGGTGGAGACAGCAGAGGACCGGCCGGGAGGACGGAGGACGGGGAAGCAGGGACCCTCCCCCTGCCAGCTCAGATGAACAGCTCTCGCATCGGAGGTGCGGTGGCGGGCTGCCCGGGCAGGGAGTCGCGGTGCGGGGTGGAGGAGTCCCCCCCACCTACAGCTGGCCCACAGAGCAGGGGTGAATCGAAATTGACACCAGCGATCCCCTGGAGATAAGACCCGGGGAACAGCAGCTGAGGCTGAACCACCACAAACACCCACTTAAACAGCAGGCTCAGTCCCTGGGCCAACCAGCAGCGTGCAGTGGGGCCCCTCCAGCAGAAGAGCCTTGGGCACAGCAGAATGGGGCAGGGGAGAGAAGAAGTGGCCCCGGCACAGGATTGGCAGCGGTGGAGATACATCCCCCTCCCCGTGGCATGAATATGTCTGAATTGGGCGACGAGGATGCCCGGGTGACGACGATGCCCCTTACCAATAGAGCCCACACGAGTGGACACCATGAGAGCGGAAGACATAGCGCCACACCCCGGGAGAACGAAGGGGACGGAGAATGGCGGGGCATGCCCCGGGAGCGGAGCGCGTCGCCAGGCCCGGCTAGTTTTGGGAGCCGCCCAAGTGGCGCAATGGAAGGCCAGGAATTCAATGCATCGCCCCCGGCTAGCCTCATCTTTTTTTCTGATGGACCTGACAGCCCGGCTCTGCCTCGGTCGCCCGCCGGGTCTCAGTTACTGCCGGCCTCTCCAGACCTAGCACCTCGGGGACCCGTACCGAAAGAGCAATATAATGTCGACATATTATTGAAATTTTTGCCATCCAGACGGGACTTTGAGAATTACACTAATAGGATGGAATCTCTGCTGAGAAGGGGACTTGAAGAGGTGACACGAGCGGTCTCGGAGGTCTCCGGCAGAGTAAGCTCCCTCGAACATCACCGGACCGACACGGACCAGCGACTGGAGGCACTGGAGCAGGCGCAAGCAGCAATACAACGGGCTCAAGCGGACTCTAACCATCAAACAATTAGGGCCCTGATGCATATAGATGATCTGGAGAACAGGAGCCGCAGGAATAACATACGGATACGCGGTCTCCCCGAGGCCCCGGAGAATAATAATCTAAATAAAGTGGTCTCCAGGATATTCAACATTGTACTGGACAGACCTCCTGAAGAGCACATCGAAATCGACAGAGCCCACAGGGCTCCCGGTCCGCGCTCCATGGGTCCTGACAGGCCAAGAGACATAGTCTGTCGGGTCCACTTCTATAAAGTTAAGGACGATATCATGAGAAGGGCATGGGATAGGGGCCCTATCCCCTACAATGGTTCGCGGATTACCTTACTTCCGGATCTCGCCAGACGCACCCTCCAGATGTGTCGCCTTATGAGACCGTTGTTGGAGTCAATCAAGTCGGTTGGAGCGGCATATAGATGGGGCCACCCATTCCATCTGATGGTCACGAAGAGAGGGCGATCATTTGTTCTGCGGTCGCACTCGCAGCTTCCGGACCTCTTCAGCTTCTTGGAGATTGCGAGTGTACTGGTGGACGACTGGCTGGCGCCCGATGTGGGGGTCCCTGGAGAACAGGGAAGACGTCCGCCTCCTAGAGGACCCAGGCCGCAGAGGAATAGAGTCAGGGATGGCGGCCGCCCACAGGCTATCTTAGATCAGCTGAGGACATCACGGACGCGCTGCAGCCCGATCTGCCTTCGCCAGGTTTGCTTCCGGTCGGGGGTACGCGGGTCCCGCGCCCGCAGCCTCGGACCAGGTTTTTGTAGAGCCCCGTTCTTCTTCCCCCCTTGCCTGGGACCCCGTTGTGCGGGGGTCAAACCGTGGAACTGAGCCCTGCGTACTGGACTGCAACCGCACAGAGCTGAGTGCGTGGTCGGCCATCCTTTCTTCATCCACGGATGGGATGCCGGGGGCGCGGGTGCGCTGGGGGGGCGGCGCCGGACATGGGCCGGCGTGAATGAGCGCCGTTGGCCCATGGACGGCGGGCCCTGCCCTGGCTCCTGTGGTCGACCCCTGGGGGGGGGGGGGGGGGGGGGCTTGGGTGTGGATGGATGACCTGGTGGGGGTGGGAGGGGGCGACCCATCCTGCCGATGAACGAAGGTGTGTTAAGGTGGCTTTCGCGTTTGGCGGGCCTGGGGATGGGAGATTCCCGGTCTCCCGAAGCCGTCTAACCCCTCAGCCGGAGGGGGGATGGTGGGAGGGGGTTGGGAACCTATTGTTGGTGACTGTTATGAATACAAAGATGTTTTTCTGCTCAGGTTAAAGTTTAGTGGTGTTATTGAATGGTGAAGATGTTTACCGGAGGCTTGGGACTCTGGAGAGGTGGACTCCCATAGCGTGTGTATAAGATAGAAGCATCTCCTTGCCCGCGGCTATGGTTTTCCACTTCCCCCCAGTAGGCCAGAACGCTCGTCTCTTATAAAGAGGACCAAGGGAGCGTTATTGCTAACGTTAGCATTAGCATTTAGAACCTGTTTGTTTCTTATTGTTATTTGTTTCTGTAGTCTTTCCCCCTCTATTTAGAGACCCCTAGTGTCACAACCTCTCCTTCTCTCCCCTCTTCCTGGTCCATCTTCCCTATCCCCCAAGAGGCGCGTGGACAATGGCAAAGTTGGTGGTCGGCTCATTTAATGTTAAAGGGCTAAATGTCCCGGAGAAAAGGTCACAAGTGTTATACGATATGCATAAACACAAGGTTGCCATTCTGCTTCTCCAAGAGACGCATTTTAAAGAGGGACATATTCCAAACATTAGGAACAGATATTATCCTACCTGGCATCATGCACCTAATCCCAATATCAAAGCAACAGGGGTATCGATTGCTATCCATAAGTCTCTTCCCCACAAGATCGTAGAGGTCAAGACGGACCCCAACGGACGATTCATATTCCAGTGGAATTGTATACGAAAATGTACACCATAGTGAATATTTATGCCCCTAACACTGACCAGGTGGGCTTTTGTGTAAGAGTTCTGAGGATGTTGGAGGGGTTCTCGGAAGGCACCTTGCTAGTGGGAGGGGACTTTAATATCTCCATGCAGCCTGAGTTAGATTCCTCCTCCGGGGTGTCGGCAGTGTCCCTAAGCAAACGAAACAAGCTGAAAAAAGTGCTGGCCGATATGCAGTTGGTGGACTCGTGGCGGGCCCTGCATGGACGAGACAAGTACTTTACATTCTTCTCTTCTGCTAGGAAATCCTATAGCAGAATAGATTATCTATACTTGAGTCACCACGCCATGGATTGGGCTCCGCAAGCGCAGATCGGCCAGATTGTGTGGTCAGACCATGCGCCGATATTCCTTTCTGTGTGTCTACCCGGGTTCTACCCGAGGTGCTGGAATTGGAAGCTCAATAATAATTTGCTGGGGGACGCTGTCTGCATGTCGGGGGTTAGAGAAACGATCAAAGAATTCCTGAGGAATCATACACAAGACCCTACACCCCTTCCATATCAATGGGAGGCCTTGAAATGTGTAGTACGGGGGGAGTTTATTAAGCATGGGACCAGGCTGAAAAAGCAGCGAGCCACCTCAATCCGGGATACTATACAGCTCATTCAATCCTTAGAACGGGACCATAAAAGGAACCCAACAAATGTCTTGCTCCTCGACTTGTTGAAGGCTAAGGAGAAGCTGCAGGGACTATATAGTCAGGCGTATCTAAGGTTTAGGGAACGTCAGAAGGCCATCTATTATGAATCAGCCGACAAAAGTGGGAGACTACTAGCCAGGGCGCTACACCCTAGAAACGTGACCACCTATATACCAAACGTCAGGGGACCACAGGGGCATATGACTATGGTGCCTTCCCAGATAGTAGACGCGTTCAGGGACTACTACCAATCCTTATATAATTTAAGGCAGGATCAGACCACCCCGATATCTGCAGACCCTCCGGAAGATGTGGTTAAATATGTATACGATACTTCTCTTCCCTCCATCCCTAAGGAGGAGGCGGAGGCACTAGAGGAGCCTTTTTCGGTGCACGAGGTGGCCAAGGCAATTAGAGAGACGCCACAAGGTAAAAGCCCGGGGGCAGATGGCTACACCCCCAAATTTTATAAGCAGTTGGCTCCGGAGCTACTTCCCTTCCTGGTCAGAGTGTTTAATTCCAGAGGCCCTAGATGCGGGTTCCCGGGGCAGTCTTTAGAGGCCATTATTACGGTCCTACCTAAGCCAGGGAAGGACCCCTCTTTGTGTAGCAGTTACAGACCAATATCACTAATTAATGTAGATATTAAACTATACGCTAAAATTATATCTTCTAGGCTCCAGCCGTTACTCCCAGGAGTGATAAATCTGGACCAGGTGGGGTTTGTGCCGGGGCGGGAGGCACGGGACAACACCAACAAGGTATTGAATCTGATTTCATATGCAAACTCCAATAAGGCATCTGCGTGCCTGTTATCGTGTGATGCGGAGAAGGCATTCGACAGAGTAGACTGGATGTTTCTCAAGGCCTCTCTCCAGCAGGTTGGTGTTGGTCCGTCCCTCCTATCCAGGATATTGGCACTATATTCCGGGCCCACGGCGAGGGTAAGGGTGAATGGTCTCCTCTCATCGGCCTTTAAGGTTAGGAACGGTACGCGGCAGGGTTGCCCGCTCTCTCCATTGCTGTATGTTATTACAATGGAACATCTAGCGGTGGCCATATGGCAGAATCCTGATATCAGGGGCGTGGTAGTGGGGGATCGTGAATATAAAGCCTCCTTGTACGCCGACGACCTACTGCTGCATCTGGGAGCCCCTTTGACCTCCTTTCCAGTGGCCCTCAAGGAATTTGAGACCTTCGGGCGTGTGAGTAATTTTAAAATTAATTACTCGAAGTCGGAGGCTCTGAATGTCTCCCTCTCGCAGCAGGCGGTAAGACAGTTGGAATCCGACTTTTCATTTAAATGGCAACCCCACTCCATAAAATACCTTGGCGTACAGGTGCCCACTGACCTGTCTCGCCTATACGAACTCAACTACTCCCCCCTGCTCCTGAAGACGTTGAGTGAGCTGACTGCGTATAATAAAAGGCAATTCTCTTGGTTTGGGAGGATTGTGTTAAAAAATACCATATTGTGAGTACTCGCCTGAAAAATGGATATTGCTTCACTTTTAATATTCTTCACTTATTGGGTTAACTCACCGCCAGGTGACGCTGTGCAGAGAGGAAGTCTTGTAACGAGCCCCCTTCCGGCCTATATATACCTGGTACCTCCCTTTAATCACCAGTATATTAAAAAGCAGAAAGACAAGGTACCAGTATTTAACCGGTAACCTCAAAATAAAACAATATAAATAAAAGCTTCACCATATAAAGGCTTTGGAATACCGAAAAGGGTGGGAGTGAAGCGGGGTGTGTGGCACACCAACAAAATCCATTTTTCAGGTGAGTACTCACAAAATGGTATTATTCTTGGTGTGCCACACACCCCGCTTCACTTTTAATATTCTTCACTTATTGGGACATACAAAAGCAGTGTCCACAAGGGATGGGCATCTCAAGGCCAGGTGAAGCATAACTTAAATGACTGTAGTCTGCAGAACCTTGCGGCCAAAAACAGCATCCGCTGAGGCCCGCACATCAACTTTGTAAAACTTAGAAAAAGTATGAACAGAAGACCAAGTGGCAGCCTTACAAACTTGTTCAACAGAAGCTTGGTGCTGAAAAGCCCAAGACGCCCCAATGGCGCGAGTAGAATGAGCAGTGATACGAAAAGGGGGAACTTTCCCCTTAGCAGAATAGGCCGCAGTAACGGCCTGACGTATCCACTTGCTAATGGCAGATTTGGCTGGTGCCAAACCCTTCTTAGGCCCATAGGGCACAACAAAAAAGGAATCCGTCCTACGAAAAGGAGACGTGATAATCAAGTAGTACTTAACACAGCGTACTACATCGAAACAATGCAAAACCCTCTCTTTGTCATTCTTAGGATTAGGACATAAGGAGGGAAGAACAATGTCTTGGTTCAAATGAAAAGCAGAAACAACCTTGGGAAGAAAGTCTGGCTTGAACCGAAAGACCACTTTATCCTGATGCCTCTCAAAGTAAGGCGCCTGGATAGTCAAGGCCGCCAACTCTGAGACACGCCGGACCGAAGTGATAGCTACCAAGAAGACAATCTTCTGAGTCAGGGTAGACAAAGCAATATCTTGCAAAGGCTCAAAAGGAGGAGCCTGAAGAGCAGAAAGAACCAAATTCAAATCCCAAACCGGGAGTAATGGTTTCCTGGGAGGCCGCACATGCGTAATCCCCTGGAAAAAAGTTTTAACTAAGGGCTGAAGCGCAACACGCTTCTGAAAAAAGATAGATAAGGCAGAAACTTGCCCTTTCAACGTACTTAGCTGAAGACCATAGTCCAGCCCTGATTGTAAAAACTCCAGAATCCTGGAGACCGAAAAGACCCTACAAGGAAAAGATCTCATCTCGCACCAAGCGATATAGGCTTTCCAAGTCCTATAGTAGATGATAGAAGAAGACCTCTTCCGGGCACTAACCAGAGTCCTAACGACTGAATCAGAAAGACCCTCCTCCTTCAGGATGGAGGTTTCAGCAGCCAAGAAGGCAAACCCAGCGCTGGTAAATTGGGGTAACACAATCGACCCTGAGTGAGCAGATCGGGCTGAAGAGGCAGAACGACCTGGTCCACTGCCAGCCGAACGATGTCTGCGAACCACACTCGCCTTGGCCACCTTGGGGCCACGAGAACGGCGGACACCTTTTCCAGAGCCAACTTCCGAAGCACCCTGCCCAGCATGGGTATCGGAGGAAACAGGTATAGAAATCCCAGCTCCCCCCAGCTCAGGGACATGGCGTCCACTGCCAGAGCCAGAGGATCCTGGGAGAGCGACACAAAGTTCGGGAGCCTGTGATTGTGACGAGAGGCAAACAGGTCCACCTCTGGTGTCCCCCATCGGAGACACAGTGAGCGAAACACCCGAGGATGGAGAGCCCATTCTCCCAGACGGAAAGAGCCCCTGCTCAACCGGTCCGCTTCCTGGTTCTCCACTCCTGGAATGTATACCGCCGAGAGACAAGGAACATGGGCCTCTGCCCAGGTCAGGATCAGGGACACCTCTCTGAGAGCACT
Organism: Gastrophryne carolinensis; assembly: GCA_027917425.1. Taxonomy (NCBI): domain Eukaryota; kingdom Metazoa; phylum Chordata; class Amphibia; order Anura; family Microhylidae; genus Gastrophryne; species Gastrophryne carolinensis. Next base: position 338,331,703 of record CM051239.1, read on the forward strand.
CAGGCTGCGAGTCCCTCCCTGATGATTGATGTAAGCAACCGCTGTTCGATTGTCTGAACGCACCTGGACCGGAAGGCCCAGGACGTGCTGAGTCAGGAGAGCAAGCACCCGACGAATGGCTCTCAGTTTCAGAATATTGATGGGTAAGTGGGCCTCTTGAGGTCCCCACTGCCCCTGGAACTGCAGCTCCTTCCAGAATCCGCCCCATCCCGACAGACTGGCGTCCGTGGTGACAATTTCCCAAAGGGGGGTCAGGAAAGACCTGCCCTTCACGAGATTGGTCGAGACCAACCACCACTGGAGGGACTGCCGGACCCGGGAGGACAACTGGAAGGGCTGATCCAGCGACCGAGGCTGCTGGTCCCAAGACACCAACAGATAAAGCTGAAGCGTCCTCGTGTGGAATTGAGCAAAAGGAACTGCCTCGAAGGAGGCAACCATCAACCCTACCAGCCTCATCCCCAGACGGATGGACGGCCGAGGATTGGAGAGTAGGACCCGAGCCAACTCCTGAATCAGATGAATTTTGGACTGGGGAAGAAAGACTCTCTGTTGATGAGAGTCCAACTGCATCCCCAGAAAAGACACCACCCTGGCCGGAGCGAGGGAGGATTTGGGGAAGTTGATCACCCAACCAAAGCTTTCCAGCGCGGAGACCACCAACCTGGTGTCTGTCTCCGATTGATTGAGCGACGGAGCCATGATGAGAAGGTCGTCCAAATAAGGTACGACACGAATGCCCCGAGATCTGAAAATGGCCATGACCCCTGCCAGCACCTTGGTGAACACTCTTGGAGCTGAGGTAAGGCCAAACGGAAGTGCCACGAATTGATAATGCTGATCTTTCATCATGAATCGAAGAAAACGTTGATGAGCGTGGCAGATGGGAACATGAAGATAAGCATCCTTGATGTCTATGGACGTCATGAAGTCCCCTTGCCGAAGAGAGCCGACGGCAGTACGCAAGGTTTCCATGCGAAACTTCCGAAAACGGATGAACCTGTTGAGTAACTTCAGGTCCAGGACGGGACGAACTGACTCATCTTTCTTGGGGACTGCGAAAAGATTGGAGTAGAAACCGAGGCCCATCTCTAAGTGCGGTACCGGCCGGATGACCGCCATCTCTAACAGATTCTTTACCGACGCCAGGAGCCCCTGCGTGGCCAAAGGATCGATGGGCACCCGAGACCCAAAGAACCGTGAAGGAGGGCGAGACTCGAATTCCAGCTTGTAACCGGACGACACTACCTCCTGGATCCATCTGTCTGGAACTTCTTGGTTCCAAACCTGGGAGAAGTGTCGCAATCGTCCCCCCACCCGCATGGGTGAGGGCAGCCCCTCATTGCTGAGCGGGCTTACCAGCAGGTTTGGGCTTGGAGCCCCAGGACTGAGCGGGACGGCCACGGCCCCTCCCCCGAGTCCAACCTGTACGCCTGGTAGCGGGAAAGGAAGCCCCCCCTACCCGCTCTGAATCCTCGAAAGGAAGGCCTACCGGAACTTGCCCCCCTAAAGGGACGATGAGGCCTCTTGCGTTGTGGCATCTTACCACCCTTTGCGACTGAATCAATTTTCTCCCCAAACAGACGCAACCCCAAAAAGGGGAGAGCTGTGAGCACCTTTTTAGAAACTGAGTCCGCCAACCACTGACGCAGCCATACTGACCGACGAATAGCCACCAGCATTGCAGCTGTCTTGCTACTCATAGCCAGCGCATCGTCCTGAGCGGATAGAACATAGGACACAAAAGATTCACACTGCTTAAGCGCAGTAAACTCTTTACAAGTGGGATTGAGATCCTCATATAGCCCCTGAATTACAGACCTAACCGCCAATAGAAGAAGGGCCGAAGCACACACCGGGCGCATCGTTGACCCGGCATAAATAAAACCATGGCGAGCGTACTGGTCAATCCGACGATCCTCCCCATCTTTAGGGACAGTGGTCTCAGCAGACTGTACCATAGCCGTGCTGGAGAGCCCTAGCACAGGGGTATCGACGACAGGAGGGACAGACCAAAGCTCCACCAATTCTGGCGGAAAAGGATAACGCTTTTCCCAACTGGAAGGGATTCCAGATAACCGCGTAGGATGTTCCCATTCCTTAAGGACCACCCTCTCAAAGTGGTGCTGTCTGGGAAAAACCCAACGCGGCTGAGGCTCTTTAAACAACTGGCCCCTTGGCAGGGTGACAGCCTCAGGTGGATCTAAATTCAAAATTTCAAACATTTGAGCTAGAATAGAGGGGGTGTCAAGGGCAACCCCCGCCGACCAATCGCCAATCGCATCAGCCTCAAGCTGATCTGCAGGCTCATCTGACTCCAACAGGAATTCTTCCTCGTCCGGGGAGCCATCGGACCATTCCACAGGCTCACATAACTCGTCCTGTGGAGCCGAAGGTACCGGAGTCAGGTGCTTCCGTTTTGCAGTGGCCTTTAACCCTCCTTTAACGGGCACTACTTTCCGGAGGTTGGCCAACCGTGCCGCCACCTCGGATTGCGAATCCCACTCTTGACAGTGTCATGCGGGGTCCGGAACAGGGAGGGAGAGGTAGGAGATGATGGAAGTTGCGACGGGCCAGCAGCCGGAGCAACAGACTGACGCGCAATGCTCTGCCTTGCACAAGGAATGCAAATAAAGACATCATCAGCTGGGAGCGGAGCCCCACATCTTACGCACCCCCTGGATGGCTCAGAAGAACCGTTTCCGGCAATAACGGAAGCCTCCATATGGTGATTTATGGTATTCGCAATTTTTTTTTTTTTTTGGGCTTTAAGGCATATGCCCCCTTAATGTAAATGTCCCGGAAGGGAGGGTTTTTATTTTATTTTTTTAAAAAGGAAGGTCCCCCTTAATAATCTATATATATATATATATATATATATATATATATATATATATATATAATATATGTATATTTTTAAATATAAAAATATCCCAATTTTCTTTTCTTTTTTTTTTTTTTTTAAAAAAGAAAGACTAGCCAAGTAACAGAGCCGGAGGGCCGCTATAATCAGGGATCCCGGGATCTGAAAGGAAAGGAAAACCAACAATCAGATCCCCACACGAGTGTAAACCAGAAAGGAAGGGAGGCTGGGGCCGGCCGCATGACGCTACCGCCGGCGCCACGCCCCCGTCACCACGTCACCGGGACCCGCCCCCTTAAGCCCGATCAGTGCGGCCAATTCATCCAGGAATTACTACCAGATGAGCCGCTACAACGTGCACAAGAAGGCAGGAGGCGGAGGAGGGGGGAGGAGGAGGAAGGAACAACAAGCGCAGCCACACTGACAGAAAAGCCTGCCATACAACGGCCGCAAGGAGACCAGCGGGGGAGGGGGGAGGCGGGAGGGGGCTGTGGTAACTCAGGCGGCAAGCCAACCTACCCAGCGCGGTCCGCCCCAGCCGCCCCCTAAAGCTGACCTAAACACTGGCCAAGCCGGCCAGGACTGTTAAAAAAGACCTGCCCGAGGAGCTCCCAAAAAGAAATATCGGACTGAGTGCACACATGCTGTGTGGTCTGCTCAATGCATAAAAGTAACACACACGTTATGATAAGTCATACAGTGAAATACACACATATAATACACAACCCTCTAACCCCCCCCCCCCCCTTAGTGAAGGGAGAAGGGACCGTAACGGGAGAGTAAGGGGCTAAGGGGACCCTCGGGACAGGGGCAACCCATTTCCGGATCACCATGCCGGATAGCCGCATTGCCCCCAAAAGAGGGGGTCGAGCGGAGGAGATAAGCTCCTAGGCACCAATAGTGCCGTCTACCAATTGCCCAGTGAGCAGCCTAGGCTGGGAGGCTTCCATTCCACCATCAAGGTATAAACAATCAAAACCGGGCAGAAATAGACCAAAAGGGGGTGCCGGGGTAAGACCCCGGCTACCTGTAAGCAGGAGACTTCGATCTTCTGTCTTGTCGTTAAGCAGAGAGAAAAATACTGGTGATTAAAGGGAGGTACCAGGTATATATATGCCGGAAGGGGGCTCGTTACAAGACTTCCTCTCTGCACAGCGTCACCTGGCGGTGAGTTAACCCAATAAGTGAAGAATATTAAAAGTGAAGCGGGGTGTGTGGCACACCAAGAATATGGATATTCTCCCCAAATTCCTATTTTTTTCGAACGATCCCTATATACCTACCCAACTGCTTTTTCAGGAGGCCGAGGACGGCATTTTTGAGATTTGTGTGGGGCACGGGGAAACCCCGGATAAGATTTAGCACGCTGACTAGGCTTAAACCAAATGGTGGGGCGGGGCTCTCCGATCTGAAAACATACCATGCAGCAGCTATGACTCTCCGCATCCTGGACTGGGCCGAGAGGGGGGAGAGAAAACAGTGGGTAGAGCTAGAGAAGGCGCTGTCTCCCATTAACCCAATCTCTCTATCGTGGGGTGGCTCTCTCCCCAAACGACGGAGAGACACCCTCCCATTTTTGGCAGGGCAATTCCTGAGGGTGTGGGACAACATGACTAGGCGGGGAGAGGTGATTCATTGGCCCGGCCCTTTGACTCCACTTTTTGATAATTGTTCCTTCGCTCCAGGCGTACAAGCCAGGAGTTTCCTGGCGTGGGAGGCATCATCTAATGTTACTATAGGGGACATTATGGCCTCGGGCAGGTTCCCCACGTTGGAAGAGATGAGGCAAGGCGCACCGGGTCGGCGTATTTTTCGGCTCCTGTATAATCAGTTGAGGGCCTTTATAAAATCCCAGAGCCTTGCGGATCGAGGCGTCAGGCCTTTAACGCAGTTGGAACACACACTGACTCGAGCCCCCCCAGATAAACATGCGGTCGCTGTCCTATATCGCACGATGCTGGGGATCAGACATTGTTCGCCGCCGGGATTTATTAGAAAGTGGGAAAAGGAACTGGTTGTACAGTTAGACAACGAGGACTTAGACAAGATTTATTTATTCACCCATAAACTCTCGAACCCATGTGCAGCGCAGGAACGGAATTATAAGGTTTTGACCCGGTGGTATAGATGCCCGGCGGATATTCATAAATACAATAAGTCCAGCTCTGATAGGTGTTGGCGGTGCTCGAAAGAGCTTGGCACCATGCTACATATTTGGTGGGGTTGCCCTACTGTCAGGAACCTTTGGGAGAGGGTTGTGTCAACCTATAATTCCATTGTGGGAGAGTCAGTGCAGAACACCCCGCAGTTGGCATTGTTGTCTCTGCTTCCTGGGTCCATTTCTAGGAACAAAAAGGGGGTCCTGCAGCACTTCATCACAGCAATGAGAACAGTCATTCCAAGACATTGGAGGTCTACGGTCCTGCCGACGTTCGTGGAGTGGGCCCAGGAGTTTGAGGGCATACGCAGAATGGAGGAGATGATTATGGAGGCCAGGGGCATGCAGGAGGCACACGCGCTGACCTGGGCGGCGTGGATTGATTACAGAGATAATCGCCTATCCTCTGAAGCACCATAGACTGTGATTGGCCATGCGCTTTTTCCACTTCCCTTACCCTAATCCCCCCTTTCCCCCTTGCTCCTTCCCTCCCCTTCCTAGAGTCTCTTTAGTTCCTTCTCTACCTCTATTTCCTTCTTCGTTATCACTGGAGGTCTGCAGGGGACATGGTAAGCTTTGCCCGCTCCCGCTCGCATCATTGCTGCTCTGATGTGATCGGATGATCCGTAACTGGGGCAGCCCACTGGACCCTCAGACTGGCCCCATGGGAGGCCGCGATGGACGGGGGGGGGGGGGGGGGGGGGGGGGGGCGGGGGTTGATTTCGTTTTGAACATTACTGTTCTCGATGTGTAATAGTCGAACCTGCAGTCCGACATGCCTGTTAGATTATCATTCCTGTCATTGTTATCTTGCTATGTTTTAATGTACACTGTTAATCCTGAAAACTTGAATAAACTTATATTATACAAAAAAAAAAAAAAATCAGAAAGAGCGTTTCCAATCCATTCAGTTTTAAAGGACATTGTTAAGACTAAATGGGACAACCCAGAAAGAATTTTTTTTTCTGCCTAGATCCTTAAAAAGAAAGTACCCTTTCAAAGATCCCATTATGGATTTGTGGACTAAATGCCCTTAAGTGGACGCACCTGTTGGTCAAATGTCTAAAACCTCAGATTTAAGTTTTGGGGATATGGGTTCGCTACGGGATCCTATGGATCGCAGAGGGGAACATATTTTAAGAAGAGCTTGGGATGCTACTCTTTTTCAATTTAAACCAGCAATAGCATCAGATGTAGTCCTGAGAAGTATGTCCAAATGGATAGACAATACTCTTTTTCAGGATTTCCAGGGTTAGGTACCCCCGGTTTTAATTATTTTCTCTGATTACGACCACACTATTCTGTTAAAAAAATTTCATGCATATTTATTGAATTTTTAAATACAAAAGGTGAATAAATATATACATTGTACATCTGGTGAACAATAACCTCTTCGGGGTTATATAGGAACATATTGGACGGTCATTGCCATTTGAAAATACCTTTCAGGTGGGCAGACATGTGTCGCCTTACAAAATAGGCTGTATCAATGCCCTTTCACCTTATCAGGAATTTTTTATGCATTTGTCTCTTTGAATGCTGTCCATTCAGTGATTTCCCCGAGAAAAATCTGGTCAAAATACCCTCTTGGAAACAGTATATGATTTTTTGAGGTGTGCTGGCCCTTTAAGGGATATTCGGCAGCTTATCCTAATTTTAAGGAACGCTCTATTCCTGTGAAAACGCCATTGATATTCCCTCCTTTTTATATATGCTGTACTTCCGTTGTCAAAATATGCTTGCAACCTGCGCTGTAGGTTGCAGCTGGAGCGTGTGGGGAAGAATATTCTCCCTGTATGGCGTCCTGCTCATTCGTCTGCGTCCTGCTCGTTCTCCAATAGGGGCTGATGAACAGCAAAAAATCATATACTGTTTCCAAGAGGGTATTTTGACCAGATTTTTATCGGGGAAATCACTGAATGGACAGCATTCAAAGAGACAAATGCATAAAAAATTCCTGATAAGGTGAAAGGGCATTGATAAAGCCTATTTTGTAAGGCGAAACATGTCTTCCCACCTGAAAGATATTTTCAAATGGCAATGACCATCCAATATGTTCCTATATAACCCCGAAGAGGTTATTGTTCACCAGATGTACAATGTATATATTTATTCACCTTTTGTATTTAAAAATTCAATAAATATGCATGAAATTTTTTAACAGAATAGTGTGGTCGTAATCAGAGAAAATAATTTTTTTTAAAAAACAGAGGTACCTAACCCTGGAAATCCTGAGAGAGAGTATTGTCAAATCTCGATTATGTACCCACTTTAAAAGATAATATAGCAGGGGCAATTTAGAAAGGGTCGCACAAATGGAGGAACCCGTGTAGGGCAAAAAAGTTTCAAATGGATAGACAACCTTAAAGCTCATATTGGGAATAGCGTTCCACCACATGATGTTATGGCAACTCTTCCTACATTATACAGAGCTATGTCTTTTCTTACACATGCTTCGGCTTTAATAGCCTGTGCCCGCCGATCAGTTTGGTTGAAAACCTGGTCTGTGGACAGTAGTTCTAAAAATAGGCTATGTGCAATCCCTTTTCAAGGAGGACGCTTGTTTGGGGAAGACCTAGATAAGATTTTGTCAAGGTCCACAGAATCAGGAAAAAAGTTTCCTACTAAAAAGAAGACTTACTCATTTAGGCCAGTTAATAAGGACAGACCAGCTACTAGTCAGACCCACAGAAAGGCGGACACAAAGAAACGCTGGGTGCAACCTAGGCCACAAAGGAAATATTCCTTGGTAAACAAGGCTCCAGAAGGGCCTAGGCAGCAGTCCTGACAACCCTCTTCAGGTGGGGGGAAGACTTTCCATGTTTGTACCCGTTTGGGAAGACATTACCAGAGATCAGTTTGTATTAAAAACACTGGAAGAAGGGTATTGGTTAGAATTCTCTTTCCTTCCCCCATTTGCCTTCTTAGTGACAAAGTTACCAAAAGATCCCAAACAAAGGAGTGCTTTCCCATTAGTGTTGCAGGAACTCTTACAGAAAGAGGTGATAGAAATAGTTCCACCAAGTCGGATTCTGGAGGGCTATTACTCTCATGTTTTTCTGGTAATAAAGCCGTCAGGATGGTACAGTATGATTCTAAATCTGAAAAGATTAAACAGATTCATTCGGTACGAAAGATTCAGAATGGAATCAATCTACTCGGTGAGACACACCCTGATTCAAGATGCCTTTATGGCCAATCTGGATCTTCAGGATGCATATCTGCACATTCCAGTTCCAGAAGCTCACCGCAAATATTTGAGGTTTGCAGTACAGCTAGACCACAGAACCTTGTATCTCCAGTACAGGGCACTTCCTTTTGGCCTATCATCCTCCCCCAGAATTTTTACGAAGGTACTAGCAGAGCCAATGGCCTTCCTGAGGCAATTGGGAATCAACATTGTGCCATACCTGGACGATTTGCTGATTCTAAGCAATTTCAGTGAGACTCTGTTGGTGCATTTGGAAAAAGCAATGAAGGTCTTAAGCGATCTGGGTTGGATAGTAAACCTGGAAAAAGCCAGGCTATTGCCCTCACAGAAGTGCAATTTTCTGGGGTTTCTGATAGCACTCAGGGGAAGATAATTCTGCCAGAAGAAAAGGCTCTAAAGATAAAAATACAACTCTGTGAAGTACTCACCTGTAGAGTTGATATTATACGCATACAGCACGTCCTGCTCCAGATATAGTAATAACATGTGGGTAATCCTCCCCCTGAGGCGCCGTGCACTTCAGACATGTAGAAAACAAGCCCGGCCCTATATATACCGAGGGACCTCCCACAAATCCCCAGCATTGACAAGCAGTGAGAAAGAGAAGCCAGGAGGAAAACAACCACCCAGAGACTGGCAATAATATCCAAGATAATAATCACCATACAGGGGATCCAGAACAAGGTGAACCAGGGTGGGGTGGAGCAGGACGTGCTGTATGCGTATAATATCAACTCTACAGGTGAGTACTTCACAGAGTTGTATTATTCTAAGCATACAGCACGTCCTGCTCCAGATATAGTAATAAAATGTTGGACATCCAATAGCAGTGTCCATAAAGTAGGGTGGGATCCCCATGAGAAAAGGCACAGCCAACAGTAACAGCGCTGTCACCCGCAACCTTGCTACCAAGAGCAACGTGAGCAATGCTCTAACTCAACTTATGAAACCTTACAAAAGGCTGAGTGAAACACAAGCAGCGAACTAGTCAGCCTGCTCAACAAAACCGAGTGCTGAAGGCCCAAGCCAAGCACAAGTAGAAGAGAACAAAACCCAAGAGAGAAGAATGAATCTCCCCTAAACAAATAGGCCAGAATAACAGCCTAACCACGATACTGCAACAACAGGGTAGCCATGGCAACCCTCCCCGTCAGGGAATACGAACCCTGGTCTCGGCGGGACCAGCGGAAATACTGAAAAACAACGCTAACAAGGCTCAGCAAGAGCCGAAACGTTCACTTTAAGCTCAGAAGGACAAACCAACCGAGCAAGACCAATCCAAAGGGCTTCTACACCCATGGAAGCAATCAGATCCTGTTGCATAAAGGATGGAGACGCCTATAAGCCCCAAGGGGCATAGTCCCAACCATGGACAGGGAACAGTCTCCAATGCCTGTTGAGGGATACAGATCCCTTTAAGCTCAGAGTAAGCAAGACACTAGCCCAGAGGCCGGAGGGTCTGGAATAAAGGAGAATAAAAAAAATCCGCCTGGACCCAAACTCGGTGTAAGGCGGAACATCCTCACCTAATGGTGTACAGATAATAAACATATGTATATACATATAGTGACTAGGCTAACAGAGCCATCCCGTATGGCATACTTCTGAATGAAGCAATCGCCCCGGAAGAATGATGTGAGGGAAGCAACAGTTCAGACAAGAACCTGAATAAAGACCCAGGGGAACCCTTATCAGGGCATCAGGATAAGTAACCCCCCCCCCCCCCCCCCCACAGGGAGCTTACAAATCCCTGAGGAATGCTCAACACAGAAGATTGAACTAGGCTCTGCAGTGGGCGAACAGGGCGAGCCCTGAAACCCCCCAGAGAACTGAGTTGGGGACCAACTTCAGTCATGCCGTAAGAACTCTAGGACCCAGGGATAAGGCAACATCCCGCAGGAGAGAGAGCTTCTGGTTCTCGCTTGACACTAACGTAGGGAGGGGGAGGGGTGTCCCTGCCCCTGGGCGGCCGGGACGGCCTTCTGCGCGAGGGCGCCTTACCTTTTCTTCCAAAAAGGTCCAACCGGGCCCCGAATAAGCGAATAGCCACCACAAGAACCGAGGTTCTAGCACACATTTTAATAGTGTCATCCATCGCTGAGAGAATAAACCTCACAAAAACATCACAATCAGACAGTGCATTAAAGACCTCGCAAGAGAGATCCTCCGGCTGTTGGTCAAGTATCTTCCTAAAAAGGGTCCTGGCGGCCACTGCGGTGATGGCCGCCGCACAGACCGGGCGCAGAGCCATCCCTGCACTCGAGAAGGCGTGGGAAGCCAATCTGTCAATGCGCCGGTCCTCAGCATCCCGAAGGGTACGAGGAGCAGAAGCTGCCATGAAGGGAGGGTTAGCAACCCCAATAATAGGCGCGTCCACCTCGGGAGGGACTGACCATCGATCAACCAAATCATAGGGAAAAGGGTACTTCCAGTCCCATACCCCCGGAAAGTTTACAAGGTGATTCCCATTCCTTAGATAGAAGAGTCTGGAAATGATCCTGTTCCAGAAATTCCAGGCGCGGCGTCGCCGTGTGGAAACTCTCCCTCTTGGGCTTGGGAGACTCTCCCGGAGGAGAGATGGACAGTACTTCAAAGATCTTTATAAGTAACTCATCAGTGTCACACAGGCCCCAAGAACCCGGACCAGAACTGTCCCGGCTCCAAGACATCTCGTCTGAGGAACTGGAACCTGAGAACAGTTCACCTTCATCAGAAGGATCAAGGTCCTGCATAGCGGCAGACTCCTCAGTTTCAGTGGGAAACCTAGAACTAGGGGGCGTCAGGGACCGTTTCTTTCCAGCGCCCAAGCGCTCCGCCAAACCAGACATTACCTGCTCCGCCGTGGGTACCCTGTGCGGCACCACCTGCTGATCATCCCCGCTTGAGTGCGACTCATCTGGAGTGAGATTTAAGCACGGAGAGACAGGAGTATTGAAGCGAGGTGCAGCTACTGGTAAACCTGATTGCAGGGCCAGCACACGGTCCGCAGACCCGTGCTCTGTCAGCATCAGCGTGGAGTTGTCCACACATAGTACACAGCCGGTCTTGTCCCCGCGGGACCCCGGACACATAATTCTGAGATGCCTCCATATGGTGATTAATCTAGGTCAGTGATACTCAACTGGCGGACCTCGGTACCAGATTTCCGGACCCATGTCACTTGTTTCCTTCTGTGTTGCCATGCTCAGAGTTGCCCCTTGATCGGCCATGTGGTGCTTAGTCTCCCTGCTGGTGTCATGGCTATCTGGCACCTAACATTACAATATGAAGTACTGCATGGGCAGGAAGTGGCATTGCAAGGTACACACAAACTTTTTTTCTTAGTCTCTTTGCCCCATCCAATCCATTCCCCCTGCCCCAGCTCAGCCCCTTCTATCCCTGTCCCCTCAGCTCTGCCCCATCCAGCCCAGTCTCTCTGCCCTCATCCCTTCCTGTCCTCCCAGTTTTGCCCATCCAGCCCCCAGCCTCCCAGCTTTGCTAATCCACTACTCTTTCTTCCAGCTCTGGCCCTCTACCCCCTGTCCTTCTGGTTCTAACCCATTCATCCCTTCTCCCAGCTCTCTCTCCATCCCTCCCTGCCTTTCCTGTTCTGTCTATCCATCCCTCTTCCTTCTCCCCCATTCACCCCCCCCCCCCCCCCCGAGCTCTATCTATCTATCTATCTATCTATCTATCTTTGTTACCAGTCCAGTAACATTTTGGGCCCTAGTCCACCCTTGTACATGGCCTGCACGGAATGTGGGGGGGGTGGGGTTAAAGCAATGTGCCACAGGCCAGAGATGTGGGTTCTGTGGTGCCAAGAAAAAGCTCCTGTTTTTTCCCAGTTCCCAATAGGATTTTAGGGGTGGGGGGGGCAAGCAGCCTTTTTTTTGCTTTGTCTGGGTATCGATAGCCCCTCCCCCAGTGTGCAGATTTCAAACTATTCACCTCCCCCCCCCCCCCCCCCCCCAGCGCAACATACCTCCACCCGGACCTTCACCTCTCAGCGGATGCCTTTAAATGGACCTTTACAAGAAGTGGTTGAGTACCCCTGATCTAGGTAATATGTATGATTGTTATAATGTTTGAAGTGCGGCTCTGACCCCCGGTAACCAATAAAGGCTATAAGCATACAGTGTAATAGGGCAAAATTAGGCCAACGTACACAACCCCCCCCCCTCTTTTTCCCCCCACTAACGGGGGGAACTAAGGAAGAAGGTGACCCAGCACTCGGGGTTCACCGCTACACGGGGCGTGGGGCAATGGTGCGGGAGGGACATCCACTGAAGGCTCACCATTAGCCTTGACCGCCTACCCTATGGTGGGGGATTGCGGTGGAGCATGGCTCCGTTAAGCACACAAGGTGCTGCCTACCTTCACCCGACCAACGCAGCCCAGGCTGGGAGGCATATTCTTCACAGAGAGGACGGGTGGAAATAGTCCCGCAGGGCCTCGGGCTGCTCGCCTGCGAGAGCGTGATACTTCATGTCTTCGCAGTCAGCACTGCAGAGAAATCTGGGGATTTGTGGGAGGTCCCTCGGTATATGTAGGGCCGGGAGGAGCCTGTTTTCTACATGTCTGCAGTGAACAGCGCCCTCAGGCGGAGGATTACCCACATGTAATTACTATATCTGGAGCAGGACGTGCTGTATGCTTAGAATACAAGAGTGAAATAGTGTTGAATCACTAGACGACCCCCCCCCCCCCCCCCGGAGGTCTCCTAAGGGGAGAGTGAGGGAGGATAACACCAGAATTCCCAGGGAAAATGGCGCCCAGAAGACTAATATGAGAAGTGAGGGTGGAGGGGGAAATATATATGTGAATAGGGTTTAACTGCACAGAATAACCTGGAAAAACCCATGAGGCAGTGGGGGCATCCCAAAAAGGCTGACCATTAGCCTAAACCGCCTACCCTGTTAGAGCAGGGACTGCGGTAGGAACCTAGATCCTCAGCACCATTGGTTCTTGCTAACCTACCTTCACCCTGACCTTAACAGCCGAGGCTGGGAGGCAGTAAATGGGACAGAACGGGAATAGTCTTGCAGGGCCGCAGGCATATAAGCCCCGATCAAATGAGCCACAGAGAGCTATCTTCTGTTTTCGCAGTACCAGACTGCAGAAAGAACTGGGGATTTTATGGGAGGTCCCTGACTTATATAGGGCCGGGAGGAGCCACAAGCTGTTTTCTGCAGTCCAGCGCCATCTTGTGGATGTATTACCCAGGAGTAAGAAATGTTCTGGAACAGGACATGCTGTATACTTAGAATATGGCGCCAAGTGACGAGGGGAGAGAGGGAGGCCCAGCGCAGCCTCACAGAGCGGCACCCGTCCAGACACCACAGGCCCCCCCCCCCCTCACAGCACCAAAGATGGAGGGGAGCAGGGAAGAGCCGTGGGAGCAGGGGAAAGGTCAGTATCTGTTAAGTGAAGAAACAACACACACACACAAACTTAAATAAAGCTGTGGGACAATGGTATAAAGGCAAAGTGCCCCCCCCCCCCCCCATAGGCTCACCATTGCCTATGGCCGGCTACCGTTTGGGTGAGGGTCTGCGGCAGAGCCTAGCTCTGTGAACGCCAGACCCCGGCGTTCTTCCTTACGTTCACCTGCTCCCGTCAGCCGAGGCAAACTGGGTCACAGGAACAGAGGTAATAGGGCGGCAGACAGGCTTAAAAATGCCCCGCTCAACTGCCATGATCCAGAGAGAGTTTCCAGACGATCTTCGCAGTAGCTATTGCAAGACAAATCTGGGGTTTCTATGGAGACTGATCCCTTTTTTAGGAGGCAGGGCGGAGTTACAGCTTTGGATCTTGCAGTAACTGGCGCCACCTTGTGGCGGAATACCCATACATATATGATTGGGACAGCCCGGACCGAACAATGGGAAAAAATGCACTTTAAAGTGTTCATGCCGTTAAAGTACTTAGTTTAAATCAATTAGTACACATTCCAATTACAGTAAATTATTTCTCATTACACATTAAAATATGTGGGTAAACAGTTCTACAAATTTTTGTTAAATGAAATGTACCTGTAGATGATGAATATGTCAGGTATCCATCCAAGGATGGTAGAATGTCCTTGTAATAAGGCAATATTTTCTCTGCAGGAATTTGAGAAGACCAATATTCAAGTGCATCAAGGCCAGCATCAGCAAGTGGTGGACAGCTCAAGCCCATAGTGAACGCAGACTATATTAATTCAACAAAACATAAGTAAATATGGTATAGTCGTTGTATGCACTTATAACCAAAGTCGAATATAACCTAAAAATAAGTTTAAAAGCATTGTCCAGGCTAAAATAAAAAGCCTGTACCCCACAACTCCTCTGTGTGTGTCTAATGTTCCCCCACAGCTTCTCTGTCAAGTGCTGACACCATTATACTTACTAAGGGTAGGGATCCAGCGGTGCCACGGGCAGTTTCAGCATGCCCCCTCCATTGCAATGAATGAAGTAGGTGAGTTAGGGGTGTGAAGCGAGCGTGATGAACACCGCCATGTCTGTCAGGTGCTGGAGGAAGGGCATCGCTTCATCTCCCTCATCAGTAAGCATTAAGATGTAGACGCTGCATGGGGATGCGGGGGACAAAAGGTACGTTTTTTTTTTTAATGCCTGGAGAGGGACTTTAGGTTACTTACTTTCAATGATGGAATGTATGCTTCCATTTTCAACCCAATAATATCATGAGGAAGGGATAGAATAAACATTATACATGAGGCCAAAAGCTCATCCTTAAACTGCTTCATTTTAGCAGCCACCTGAAAGAAACATAGACCTTGTATTAAAACAAATAAGGAGTTGTCCAAGACATATCAATGCACACTATATTTATTAGTATATTACCTCCTTTCCAAATTTAACAAATAGCACAAAACAGGAAAACCTTTGTGGATCTTCTGGGCACTTTCTGGAGCTTTTAGGACTGAGACCCTGCACAACAGAAAAAAATATTGTGAAATGTAATTGTGCGATGAGAGGTAATATCCTTTGTATATAGTGCTTGCTAGTTTAGATAGTCTGGACAAGACAGTGAGAGGATCCACAGAAATTGGATCTGAATCAATAAGCTGATGTCTTCAGTCTACTTCACATATGCTCAAACATATGGCCCCGGGGGCCGCATGTGGTCCTCAGAGCCATATGAAGTGGCCCCTGACCTGCTGTGGGGAAGGTTGGGGGGGGGGGGGGGATTAAATAGAACTGGTGTGTAGAGGTAGTTTAATAGAGGCTCAGTAAGGATGAAAACTTTCAAGGAGTGGGGTAAAAGAGGGACGCATTACCAATAGAGGTGGCTGCAGTGGCTTAAAGGAATGTGGTGAAACAGATAGTGTAAATAAAACCCTGGGTAAAATCTCAAAGTGTTTTAATTGTATGTTAAACATTGGTAGGTGTTTCTATTGGTTGAGTATTAGGAATACAGTTATGATTTGGGACTGATGGGGGGTGGCCTATAAATACAGGACCTATATAATTTTTAGCATGCGAATTGCATTTATATTTAACAATGTGGGGATTCTTACATTTGGATGCTGTAATACAGTGGTGTGGTGGAAGGACCTACACCAGTTTCCAAATTGCTTAAAGTGCACCTATAGAAGGAAGTTTATGTTGTCACTTTCCATCCTCAGCGCAATGCCCCAAAATAGCCTGTGTATCTTTTTTTTATTAATGCCTTTGCCCAATATTCATAACACAAACTGGTTGCAGTTGGCCATATTGCTCCCTGGCTGAGCAGCCCCGCCCCCAGCGTTCAGTCACAGTACACACAGCTCAGCAATGGAGAGCACTTCAAACTAACTGCCATTAGGGCTGATTAAGCATCATGAGAATGTTTTTTTTTCCCTTGGTGCAATTCAGCTCCATGTTTAGCTGTGCAAATGTTTAATAAATTTAACTAAAAAAGATGCTGAATTGAACTGGAAAAATAATCAAGATTACATTTTCTTTTAGCAATTAAGCATTATTTTTACCTGTGCAAATTATTTAAAAATATGCGCAGCTAAAACAGTGCTGAATTCCACTAAGAAAAAAAATATTATAAAAATACAATTCTGTGATTACTCACCTGTAGAATTGTTTTAGTCCGTGTCCTGTTCAGGTTGCTCCAAAGTGGCGCAGTGACTGCAAAATAAAAAGAACGTAGATCCTCCCGGCTCCATATAAGGCAGATGTCTTCCAAAAAACCCCAGTGGTTTAAAAGCAGTAAAACAGAGACATGCCCAGGAGGCCAAGAAACCATGTTACTTCACATAGCTTCAGCATGTACTCTCTCAACAAGAAACCCAAGGACAAGGTCCAAATAAGAAAACTGTAATCACCATAACAGGCAAACAGGAGATAACAAGAACAAGGGTGGGGTGGAGCGACCTGAACAGGACACGGACAAAAACAATTCTACGGGTGAGTAATCACAGAATTGTATTTTTCTCCGTGTCCTGTTCAGGTCGCTCCACTTCTTACATGTGGGACATCCAAAAGCAGTGTCCAAAAAAGAAGTGTGAGATCCCCATAGAGCAACAGCAAGCAGTTCATGACACTACCGCCTGAAGCACATTACGGCCAAAGACAGCATCAGCTGAGGCCCTAATGTCAACCTTGTAAAATTTAGTAAATGTAACAGAAGACCAAGTAGCGCCCTTACAAACTTGTTCAACAGAGGCCTGGTGCTGAAAAGCCCAGGAGGCACCAATAGCTCTAGTAGAATGAGCAGTAACACGAAAGGGGGGTTCCTTCCCCTTGGTATAGTATGCTTGCAGCATAGCCTGTCTAATCCACTTGCTGAGAGTGGATTAAGCTGGAAACAGACCCTTCCTAGGGCCGTCGGTGAGAACAAATAGGGAATCCGTTTTCCTGAAGGACTTCGTAGCAACCAGGTAGTACTTGACAGCCCTGACCACATCCAAGGAATGGAGGGTCCTTTCCTTAGAATTAGAAGGTGCGGGACACAAGGAAGGCAACACAATGTCCTCATTAAGGTGAAAAGAAACCACCTTAGGTAAAAAAAATCGGGTTTAAAGCAAAATACCACCTTATCCTGATGCCGCTCAAAGTAAGGAGGCTTAATACAAAGCGCAGCCAGCTCTGAAAACGCGGCACACCGAGGTGATAGCTATCAAAAAGATCACTTTCAGAGTTAAAATGGATAATGCAGCATCGCCCAAGGGCTCAAAGAGGGAACCCTGGAGAGCAGAAAGTACCAAATTCAAATCCCACACCGGTAAAACAGGCTTACGTGGTGGACGTACATGGGAAACCCCTTGGAAAAAAGTTTTGATAAGCCTATGATTGGCGAAAGATCTTTGGAAAAAAATGGCCAAGGCCGAAACCTGGCCCTTGAGGGTGCTCAGCTGGAGACATGAGTCCAAACCATGTTGCAGGAAATCCAAAATCCTAGAAACAGAGAAAGTGCAACAAGGGAGACTCTTGGACCCACACCAGGCTATGTAGGCATGCCAAACTCTGTAATAAATCATGGAAGAGGATTTCTTCCGAGCCTGAATCATAGTACGCACGACTGTGGCGGACAACCCTTTCACCATCAAGATGGAGGTTTCAGCAGCCAAGCTGTCAAAGCCAGCGTTTGTAAAATACCATTTTGTGAGTACTCACCTGAAAAATGGATATTGTTGGTGTGCCACACACCCCGCTTAACTTTTAATATTCTTCACTTATTGGGTTAACTCACCGCCAGGTGACGCTGTGCAGAGAGGAAGTCTTGTAACGAGCCCCCTTCCGGCCTATATATACCTGGTACCTCCCTTTAATCACCAGTATATTAAAAAGCAGAAAGACAAGGTACCAGTATTTAACCGGTAACCTCAAAATAAATCAATATAAATAAAAGCTTCACCATATAAAGGCTTCGGAATACCGAAAAGGGTGGGAGTGAAGCGGGGTGTGTGGCACACCAATATCCATTTTTCAGGTGAGTACTCACAAAATGGTATTATTCTTGGTGTGCCACACACCCCGCTTCCCTTTTAATATTCTTCACTTATTGAGACATCCAAAAGCAGTGTCCACAAGGGATGGGCAACTCAAGGCCAGGTGAAGCATAACTTAAATGACTGCAGTCTGCAGAACTTTGCGGCCAAAAACAGCATCCGCTGAGGCTCGCACATCAACTTTGTAAAACTTAGAAAAAGTATGAACAGAAGACCAAGTGGCAGCCTTACAAACTTGTTCAACAGAAGCTTGGTGCTGAAAAGCCCGAGACGCCCCAATGGCGCGAGTAGAATGAGCAGTGATACGAAAAGGGGGAACTTTCCCCTTAGCAGAATAGGCCGCAGTAACGGCCTGACGTATCCACTTGCTAATGGCAGATTTGGCTGGTGCCAAACCCTTCTTAGGCCCATAGGGCACAACAAAAAAGGAATCCGTCTTACGAAAAGGAGACGTGATAATCAAGTAGTACTTAACACCGAGTACTACATCCAAACAATGCAAAACCCTCTCTTTGTCATTCTTAGGATTAGGACACAAGGAGGGAAGAACAATATCTTGGTTCAAATGAAAAGCAGAAACAACCTTAGGAAGAAAGTCTGGCTTGAACCGAAAGACCACTTTATCCTGATGCCTCTCAAAGTAAGGCGCCTGGATAGACAAGGCCGCCAATTCTGAGACACGCCGGACCGAAGTGATCGCTACCAAGAAGACAATCTTCTGAGTCAGGGTAGACAAAGCAATATCTTGCAAAGGCTCAAAAGGAGGAGCCTGAAGAGCAGAAAGAACCAAATTCAAATCCCAAACCGGGAGTAATGGTTTCCTGGGAGGCCGCACATGCGTAACCCCCTGGAAAAAAGTTTTAACTAAAGGCTGAAGCGCAACACGCTTCTGAAAAAAGATAGATAAGGCAGAAACTTGCCCTTTCAACGTACTTAGCTGAAGACCAGAGTCCAGCCCAGATTGTTAAAACTCCAGAATCCTGGAGACCGAAAAGACCCTACAAGGAAAAGATCTCATCTCGCACCAAGCGATATAGGCTTTCCAAGTCCTATAGTAGAGGATAAAAGAAGACCTCTTCCGGGCACTGATCAGAGTCTTAACGACCGAATCAGAAAGACCCTCCTCCTTCAGGATGGAGGTTTCAGCAGCCAGGCCGTCAAACCCAGCGCTGGTAAATTGGGGTAACACAATCGACCCTGAGTGAGCAGATCGGGCCGAAGAGGCAGAACGACCTGGTCCACTGCCAGCCGAACGATGTCTGCAAACCACACTCGCCTTGGCCACCTTGGCCTTGTATATTTTTAAATATAACAATATCCCAATTTTCTTTTCTTTTTTTTTTTTTTTTAAAGAAAGACTAGTCAAGTAACATAGAGCCGGAGGGCCGCTATAATCAGGGATCCCAGGATCTGTAGGGAAAGGAAAACCAACAATCAGATCCCCATACAAGTGTAACATGCAAACATATCTATGCATGGCACCAAGGTGCCTTTAAATGAGCAAAAAGAACAAAACCTTGCCCTTTATTAAATCATAATGACACTAAGCATAATGATGCCTCCTTAAAACACTCGCCCCTATGTCTACATATTATAGACTTTAAATCCCACTCAACCGCTTACCTGAAAAGGACCAAGAGGAGCAACAGCAACCGGAGGGACGATGGTAAACAGACCCATGTGCGGCAGCGAAAACACGTGACTTCCTATAAACCAGAAAGGAAGGAAGTGAGGCTGGGGCCGGCCGCATGACGCTACTGCCGGTGCCACGCCCCCGTCTCTACGTCACCGGGACCCGCCCCCCTAAGCCCGATCAGTGCGGCCAATTCATCAAGGGATTACAACCAGATGAGCCACTACAACGTGCACAATAAGGCAGGATGAGGAGGGGGGGGCGGAGGAGGGGGAAGACGGAGAAGGGGGGGAGGAGGAGGAAAGAAAACATAGCGCAGCCAACCTGACAGAAAAGCCTGCCAGACGGCGGCCGCAAAGAGACCAGGGGAGGCGGGAGGGGGGCTGTGATAATACAAAGGCTCAGGCGGCAAGCCAACCTACACAGCGCGGTCCGCCCCAACCGCCCCCTAAAGCTGACCTAAACACTGGCAAAACCGGCCAGTACTATTTAAAAGACCTGCCCGAGGAGCTCCCAGGAGGAAAAATCCACACTTGCTGTGCAGTCTGCTCAATGCATAAAAGTAACACACACATGTTATAATGAAGTCATACAGTGAAATACACAGACATAATACACAACCCTCTAACCCCCCCCCCCCCATAGTGAAGGGAGAAGGGACCGTAACGGGAGAGTAAGGGGCTAAGGGGACCCTCGGGACAGGGGCATCCCATTTCCGGATCACCATGCCGGATAGCCGCATTGCCCCCAAAAGAGGGGGTCGAGCGGAGGAGATAAGCTCCTAGGCACCTATAGTGCCGTCTACCAATTTCCCAGTGAGCAGTCTAGGCTGGGAGGCTTCCATTCCACCATCAAGGTATAAACAATCAAAACCGGGCAGAAATAGACCAGAAGGGGGTGCCGGGGTACCTGTAAGCAGGAGACTTCGATCTTCTGTCTTGTCGTCAAGCAGAGAGAAAAATACTGGTGATTAAAGGGAGGTACCAGGTATATATAGGCCGGAAGGGGGCTCGTTACAAGACTTCCTCTCTGCACAGCGTCACCTGGCGGTGAGTTAACCCAATAAGTGAAGAATATTAAAAGTGAAGCGGGGTGTGTGGCACACCAAGAATATTGGGGTGACGCAGTAACCCGTGTGAGAAGCCCTGGATCGACGGGCAGGATGTAGCGATCCACTGACAACTGAACTATGTCCGCAAACCAACTCCTTCTCGGCCAGCGAGGAGCCACCAGGGTGGTTGGAACCCCTCCTGGGCAATCTTGCGCAGCACTCGGCCCAGGAGAGGAAACGGAGGAAATGAGTAAAGAAGCCTGAACTCCGTCCAAGGAATCGCCAGAGCGTCCTTGGCGAAGGCCATCAGATCCCTTGACAGGGAGAGGAACCTGGGAAGCTTGTGATTGTGCCTGGACACGAAAAATACAATTCTGTGATTACTTACCTGTAGAATTGATATTATGAGTATACAGTACGTCCTGCTCCAGATAAGAATCATTACTCTTCGGGTATTACTCCACCAGATGGCGCTGGACTGCAGAGACCGCGAAATTGGCTCCTCCCGGCCCCTCAAATAACCAGGACCTCCCACAAATTCCCAGCATTGAAAAGCAGTTAAAGTGGACCAACACCCAGGATTTTAATTATCCTGGGTTTTGGTCCACTTCGGTGGGGCACCCCGATCGGGGGAGCCCCGCTGTGTGAAACCCCCCAGAAAGCCCCGAAAACTCACCTGACCCTGCTCACACGTGACCGCTCCAGCGAACCACCGCCTCCCGCACGTCACTCTTACAGGGAGCGCGCCCGCGCTGGCCATTCACAAACGGCTGGCGCGGGAGCGCGCCCTGCCAGAGGAAGGCGGCCCGCGCTGGAGCGGGGAGAAGGTAAGGCTTGTGGGCTTCCTGGGGGGTTTCACCCCGCGGGACATCCCGATTTTGGATGCCTCGCGGGGAGGGATCTGATTGGCCCGGGAATCTATAAGATCCCCCTTGGATGTTGGTCCACTTTAACGAGAAGCCGGGAGAAAAAATACCATTTTGTGAATACTCACCTGTAAAATGGGTATTATAAGTATGTCACACACCCCACTTCAAACATTAATAATTACAATAGGGTTAACGCACCGCTAGGTGGCAGCATTGCAGAGAATCTCCAAAAAAAAATTCAACAGGCCCCTCCCGGTCTATACATACCTGGTACCTCCCAAGAACCACCCAGTATTAGAACAGCAGTAAGACAAGGTACCAGAAACAAACAATGTAACCCTCAACGTAAAGAACTAAACTTCACCATATAAAGAGCCAGGATACCGAAAAGGGCGGGTGAAGTGGGGTGTGTGACATACTTATAATACCCATTTTACAGGTGAGTATTCACAAAATGGTATTATTCTAAGTATGTCACACACCCCACTTCAAACATTAATAATTACAATAGGGACATCCAACAGCAGTGTCCAGAAAAGGGTGGGTAACCGAACAGGCAATAACGCAGAAAAAACTCAAACCACTGCAGCCTGCAAAACCTTGCGGCCAAAAACAGCATCCGCTGAGGCCTGCACATCAACCTTATAGAACTTAGAAAAAGTATGAACAGAAGACCAAGTTGCAGCCTTACACACTTGTTCAACCGAAGCCTGGTGCTGAAAAGCCCAGGACGCACCAACCGCACGAGTAGAGTGAGCAGTAACGCGAAAAGGAGGATCCTTTCCCTTAGCCGAATAAGCACCAACAATGGCCTGACGAATCCATTTACTAATGGAAGACTTGGCCGGAGCCAAACCCTTCCTAGGCCCACATGGCACAACGAAAAAGGCATCAGTCTTAAGAAAAGAAGACGTAGCACGTAGATAGTACCTGACACAACGTACCACATCCAAGCAGTGCAAAGCACTCTCCTTGACATTCCTAGGCTTAGGACACAAGGAAGGAAGAACAATGTCCTGGTTAAGATGAAAAGCAGAGACCACTTTAGGGAGAAAGTCTGACTTGTATCGAAAAACCACTTTGTCCTGATGATCCTCGAAATAAGGAGCCTGAATAGACAAAGCTGCCAACTCTGAAACACGCCGAACCGAAGTGATGGCAACCAGAAAGGCAACCTTCTGAGTAAGAATGGACAAAGCAATATCCCGCAAAGGCTCAAAAGGAGGAGCCTTAAGAGCAGAAAGAACCAAATTCAAATCCCACACTGGGAGCAAAGGCTTCCTAGGAGGCCGCACATGCGAAACCCCCTGGAAAAAGGTCTTGACCAAGGAATGACTAGCAAAAGACTTCTGGAAAAAAATAGACAAAGCAGAAACCTGCCCCTTCAAGGTACTCAGCTGAAGACCGGAGTCCAGCCCCGACTGAAGAAACTCCAAAATCCTAGACACAGAAAAAACCCGGCAAGGCAAAGACCTAGCCTCACACCAATCAATATAAGATCTCCAATACCTGTAATAGATGGAAGAAGAAGATCTCTTCCTGGCACTAAAAAGAGTCCGAATGACCGCATCCGAAAGACCCTCCTCCTTTAAGATGGAGGTTTCAGCAGCCAAGCCGTCAAAGCCAGCGTTTGTAAACTGGGGTAACATAGTTGCCCCTGTGTGAGAAGATCCGGCCGAAGAGGCAGATCGAACTGATCTACGGCCAGACGAACGATGTCCGCGAACCACACCCGCCTTGGCCACCTTGGAGCCACGAGAATGGTGGGAACTCCCTCCAAAACCAACTTTCGCAGAACCCTGCCTAGCATGGGAATCGGAGGAAACAGATAAAGAAACCCCAGGTCCCTCCAGCTCAGGGCCATGGCATCCACCGCCAGAGCCAGAGGGTCCCGGGACAGGGACACAAAGGACGGAAGCTTGTGATTGTGACGAGAGGCAAACAGATCCACCTCCGGCGTCCCCCACCGGAGACAAAGCGACCGAAACACCTGGGGATGGAGAGACCACTCCCCCCGACGGGACGCACACCGGCTCAGAAAATCCGCCTCTGTGTTTTCCACTCCCGGAATGTAAACTGCCGAGATGCAAGGGACATGAGTCTCCGCCCAGACCAAAATCAGAGACACCTCCCTGTGGGCACCCAGACTGCGAGTCCCCCCTTGGTGATTGATGTAAGCAACCGCCGTCTGATTGTCTGAGCGAACCTGAACCGGCAGACCTTGTAAATGATGCGTCAAGCGAGACAGAACCAACCTGATGGCTCGCAATTCCAGAACATTGATGGGCAAATGGGCCTCCTGAGGGTCCCACTGCCCCTGAAACCGAAGATCCTTCCAAAAACCTCCCCAGCCTGACAAACTGGCATCCGTGGTGACAGTTTCCCAAAGCGGGGTCAGAAACGACCTGCCCTTCAGAAGGTTGTCCGAGACCAACCACCACAGAAGGGACTGCCGAACCCGAGGGGACAACCGGAAGGACCGATCCAACGACTCCGGACGCCGGTTCCAAGACGCCAAAAGATGAAGTTGCAGAGTCCTCATATGAAACTGAGCAAAGGGAACTGCCTCGAACGAGGCCACCATCAACCTCACCAGTCTCATCCCCAGACGAATGGACGGATGAGGATGGGAGAGGAGCAGCTGGACCAATTCCTGAATCAGCAGAACCTTGGCCTGAGGGAGAAACACTCTGTGCTGGCAGGAGTCCAACGACATCCCCAGAAAGGTCACCACCCTGGCCGGAACCAGCGAGGACTTGGGGTAATTGATCACCCAGCCGAACCTCTCCAACATAGACACCACCGTGCTGGTGTCCCCCTCTGCTTGACTGAAGGAAGGTGCCATGATGAGAAGATCGTCCAGGTAAGGCACAATGCGAATCCCCTGATCTCTGAGCAGGGCCATCACCCCTGCCAACACCTTGGTGAACACTCTCGGAGCAGAGGTGAGGCCGAATGGAAGAGCCACAAACTGAAAGTGCCGATCCTCCACCACGAAACGAAGGAACCGCTGATGAGCTGGAAAGATCGGAATGTGCAGGTACGCATCCTTGATGTCTATGGACGTCATAAAGTCCCCCTGCCGAAGCGAACCGATCGCAGACCGCAGGGTTTCCATGCGGAACTTCCGGGGACGAATAAACCTGTTGAGAAACTTCAAATCCAGAATAGGACGGAAGGACCCGTCCTTTTTGGGAACAGTGAAGAGATTGGAGTAAAACCCGCGCCCTACCTCTGAAGAAGGAACCGGGCAGACGACAGCTAAGTCTAGAAGATTCCTTACCGCCGCCAGGAGCCCCTGCGCGGCCAAAGGATCCAAAGACACCCGAGACCTGAAGAACCTTGGAGGAGGACGGGACTCGAACTCCAACTTGTAACCGGCCGAAACCACCTCCCGGATCCATCTGTCCGAGACCTCCTGGTCCCACACCCGGGAGAAAAGTTGCAACCGCCCCCCCCACCCGAACGGGTGAGGGCGCCCCCTCATTGCTGAGTGGGCTTGGCAACCGGCTTGGGCTTGGCACCCCAGACGCGAACGGGACGGCCACGGCCTCTACCCCTATTCCAACTGGCGCCCCTGGGGGCCGAGGAGCCCGCACCCCTTCCGGCTCCGGCTCCCCGAAAGGACGGATTGAAGGAGACCGTCCCCCGAAAGGAACGGCGAAATTTCTTGCGCTGAGGTAACTTACCTCCCTTGGCAACAGAATCCAGCCTCTCACCAAAAAGCCTCAAACCCAAAAAGGGCAGAGCCGTGAGCGATCTTTTAGAATTAAAATCAGCCGTCCACTGTCTCAACCACACACAGCGCCGGATAGCCACCAGCAAGGCAGTAGCCCTGCCACACATCAACATGGCATCCTCTTGAGCGGCCAGGATAAAAGACAAGAAAGAATCGCAGCGCTTAAGCGCAAGGGACTCATCACTAGTAGGCTCGAGATCCACACCCAAGTCCCTGACAATAGACCTGACCGCAAAAGTCAAAAGAGCCGAAGCACAGACAGGCCTTAACACCGAACCCGCACATACAAAACCATGACGGGCAAGCTGATCAACCCGGCGATCCTTGCCGTCCCTGAGCGAAGTCGTGTCAGGGGAATGCACGACCGCCGTGTTGGACAGTCCCAAGACCGGAGTATCTACCTCAGGGGGGACAGACCAACGCTTCATCAATTACGCCGGGAAGGGATACTTCCTATCCCAGCTAGACGGCACACCAACAAGACGTGTAGGTTGCTCCCATTGCTTGAAAACAATTTCTTCAAAATGCTGTTGGCTGGGAAACTCCAAACGCTGCTTGGACACCCCAAAAAGCTGACCCTTAGGCCTAGGAGCAACCACCGCAGGATCCAAATCCAAAACCTCAAACATCTGGGTCAGAATGGTAGAGGAATCGAGAGGGAGGCCGTCAGCCTGATCCCCCTCAGTACCCAGCAACTGCTGAACATCAGAATCTTCTTCCTCAATGAGCTCACCATCTTCAAGGGGACGATCCGACCAATCCAGATCTCCCACCACTTCCTCATCTGAATCCGGCGGAGGCGGAGACATATGCTTCCGCTTAGCTGGAGCCTTCTGAGCGGCCATAGCAGAAAACCGCTTCTCAAGGCTGGTCAAACGGGCACATACCTCAGACTGCGAATCCCCGCCCAGGACAACGTCACACGGGGTCCGGAATAAGCGAGGAGGAGAGGGAGATGGCGCGGCTGACGAAGTGCTAGGCACCGGAGTACTGGACTGCCGTGCAATGTTCTGCTGTGCACATGGGATACACAAAATGACATCATCTCCCTGGAGCGGAGTCCCACAACCCCCGCACACCTTGGATTGTCCCGAAGAACCATTCCCGGTATCTGTGGCAGCCTCCATGTGGTGAAATTTATGGTATTCGCAGAACCCAGGGATTTATGCAGTACGCGACCCGGGATGCCCCTTAATAACCTAACAATTGTCAAAAAATCCTGACCCAGGGGAATAGCATAAAAACCCTTATATATATATAGTTTTATGAAAACACCCCCCACAAGCCAGGTATATAAGACCGGGAGAGCCCTGCCAGACGGGATCACAGGATCTGAAAGACACAAAAGAAGAGGGACAACAGTCAATCCAGGCACAATAATACCTATACAAACATACAAGAATAACCCCCCCCCCCCCCTCATTAACCATAGACAAAAGGAGATGGTTAAAATACACAACCAGCACTTTAAAAAGACGTGCAGGAGCGAGGAGGCGGGAGAAGGAGGGGACGTAATACGGGGGGCCAGGCCACCACCTTTATGTGACCAAAAACATCCCCCGCAAGATATCAGAAAACGCCTACCTGAGAGAGAGCACAAGCGCAGAGAGGCACCGCAGAAGATGGCGGCCCGAACACCGCTCCGTGACAGTGAGGGAGGGGAAGACGAGCCCCGGGAGCCAAGAAGGCCCCGCCCCTCCAGAACAGCCAATCAGTGCGCGGCCCGCGCGCGGTCCCGCCCCCCTGCGGCGTCAGCGCAAGCAGACAGTGAACCGCGCTCAGCTCAAGACGGGACCGGCGGAGCAACCAGCCGGTCCCAAGTGCGCACACAAACACACACACACGCTCATCTCCCTCTATCCCCCCTGTGAAGACCGGACACGCCAGGCTGCAAGCGCCGAGCACGGCGCTCAGCCACGAGGCCCCGCCCCCCCCGGCTCCTGAGGGGAGAGACGCCGACTCACACCAGCAGCAGCAGAAAGTAAAAACACACAAGGCAGATCCACAAAAAAAACGCCACAGTAAACAGCGCAGAAGCCCTCACAAAACAGCAGCGCAGCAGCCACACTCACACAAACATGACACCGGTCCCAAAGCGCGCCACACACCCCGGAGTGAGGAATAACTAAAGTCCCAGGGCTAGGCACATCCTGAACCGCTAACCTCTACTAATTAAATGGGGGCATCCCACATCCGGATCACCACTCCGGGAATCCCGCTATGCCCCGCAATGAAGGGTCGAGCGGAGGAGCTAATCTCCTAGGCACCAAGGGTGCCGGCTACCTTTTGCCCGGCCTACAGCCGAAGCTGGGAGGCTGCCAGTAAACAAATATACTACAAAACAAGAGCCGGGCAGAAATAGACCACGGGGGGGGGGGGGGGATACCCCGGCTACCTGCAAGCAGGAGACTTCTTTCTTCTGTCTTGTCGCCACCTTGCAGAGAACAACACTGGGTGGTTCTTGGGAGGTATCAGGTATGTATAGACCGGGAGGGGCCTGTTGAATTTTTTTTTTGGAGATTCTCTGCAATGCTGCCACCTAGCGGTGCGTTAACCCTATTGTAATTATTAATGTTTGAAGTGGGGTGTGTGACATACTTAGAATATAGCAGAATCAACCCCTAACTATAAACAATGATAACAATCACCATACAGGGGATCCAATGATAATGCAAAACCAAGGGTGGGGTGGAGCAGTACTGTATACTCATATCATCAATTCTACAGGTGAGTAATCACAGAATCGTATTGTTCTTAGTATACAGTACGTCCTGCTCCAGATAAGAATCATTACTCTTGGGACATTCAATAGCAGTGTCCATAAAGTAGGGTGGGATCCCAAAAGGTAACAACAAACAGGTCAGACCACTGCCGCCTGCAGAACCTTGCGGTCAAGCATCAGCTGAGGCCCTAACATCAACCTTGTAAAACTTTGAAAAGGTATGAACAGAAGACCAGGTAGCGGCCTTGCAAACTTGTTCAACAGAAGCCTGGTGCTGAAAAGCCCAAGAGGCACCAATAGCACGAGTAGAATGAACAGTAAGGCAGAAGGGAGGAATCTTCCCCTTAGCAATGTAGGCCTGAATTATAGCCTGACGGATCCACTTGCTGATAGTAGATTTGGCAGGAGCCAAACCCTTCCTAGGACCAGAGGGGACCAGAAAAAGAGCATCAGTTTTTCTGAAAGGTGCAGTAGCCACCAGATAGTACTTCAGATTCCTAACCACATCTAAGGAATGCAACACCCACTCCTTAGCGTTACCAGGATTAGGACACAAGGAAGGAAGAACAATGTCCTGATTCAGATGAAAGGCAGAAACGACCTTAGGCAGAAAGTCTGGGTTGAAGTGAAGCACCACCTTGCCCTGGTGTCTCTCAAAGTAGGGGGGCTGGATGGAAAGCGCCGCTAACTCAGAAACACGCCTAACAGAAGTTATAGCCACCAAAAAGACAACCTTGAGAGTAAGAATGGCAAGGCCAGCATCCTGCACAGGTTCAAAAGGAGCACCCTGCAAGGCAGACAAGACCAAGTTCAAATACCAAACAGGCAACATAGGCTTACGTGGGGGACGCACATGAGTAACCCCCTGGAAAAAGGTTCTGATCAGAGAATGCTGGGCAAAGGACCTCTGGAAGAAAACAGCCAGGGCAGAAACCTGGCCCTTCAGAGTACTGAGTTGGAGCCCCAGCTCCAACCCATGCTGCAGGAACTCCAGGATCCTGGGAATAGAGAACACACGACAGGGAAGAGACCTAGACTCACACCAGTCGATGTAGGCACGCCAAACCCTATAGAAAATGGAAGACGACTTCTTTCTAGCCTTTATCATGGTATCAACCACAGAGGCAGACAGCCCCTTTTCCATCAAGATGGAGGTTTCAGCAGCCAGGCCGTCAAAGCCAGAGTTTGTAAATTGGGATGGTGTAGATGACCCTGAGTAAACGGGTCTGGCACCCTGGGAAGAACGTACTGATCTACTGCCAGCTGCACCACATCTGCGAACCACACTCTTCTTGGCCACCTGGGAGCCACCAGGATTGCTGGCACCCCCTCCTGAGCTATTTTGCGCAGAACTCTGCCCAACAGAGGGAATGGGGAAAAGACATACAGGAGATGAAAGTCCCGCCATGACATTGCTAGCGCATCCGTGGCCAAGGCCAGAGGATCCTGGGACAGGGAGACAAAGGCCTGGAGCTTGTGGTTGTGACGGGAAGCAAACAGATCCACATCTGGTAGACCCCAACGGTGACAGAGACTGAAACACCCTGCCGCAGAGGGACCATTCTCCCAGGCGAGAGGTCCCCCTGCTCAGAGAGTCTGCACGCAAATTCTCCATCCCCGGAATGTACACAGCTGACAGGCAGGGAACATTGTCCTCCGCCCAGGCCAGAATCAGAGACACTTCCTTGAGGGCTCCCTTGCTCCGGGTCCCTCCCTGATGCAGGCAACCGCCGTCCGGTTGTCCGAGCGGACCTGAATAGGCAGGCCCCGAAGGTGTAGGGTCAAGTGAGCCAGAACCAACCTGATCGCTCTCAGCTCCAGAATGTTGATAGGTGTGTGGGCCTCCTGAGGGCCCCACTGCCCTTGGAACTGGAGGGACTTCCAGAAGCCCCCCCCCCAACCCATCAGACTGGCATCCGTGGTGACCGTCTCCCAGCAGGGGGCCAGAAAGGATCTGCCCACCAACAGGTTCCTGGAGTCCAGCCACCACGAAAGGGACTGCCTGACTAGGGGAGACAGCACAAGGAACTGGTCCAGGGATGCAGGGTCCTTGTCCCATACTGACAAGAGGTGGAGTTGCAGAGGCCTCATGTGAAACTGGGCATAAAGGACCGCCTCGAAGCACGACACCATCAGGTCCACCAGCTGCATTCCCTGCCTGATGGAGGGATGAGGGCAAGATAGCAGGAACTGAACCTGGGATAGCAGACTGTCCACCTTCTGCTGAGGAAGAAAAATCCTTGCCTGAACTGTACTCAGACTCATTCCCAGGAAAGGAGTCACCAAGGAGGGAGACAGGGAAGATTTGGGATGGTTGACCACCCAGCCAAATGACTCCAGCGTGGACACTACCAGCTGAGTATCCTGCTCTGCCTGTTGAAGGGACTGAGAAGTGATGAGAATGTTGTCTAAATAGGGCAGCACGTGAATGCCCCGAGACCTGAGCAGAGATATCACTCCTGCCAGCACCTTGGTGAACACCCTGGGAGCTGAAGTGAGACCGAAGGGCAATGCCACAAATTGGTAGTGCTGATTCTCCAGTGCGAACCTGAGGAATCTCTGATGACCTGGAAAAACAGGAATATGAAGGTAAGCATCCTTGATGTCCACAGAGGTCATGAAGTCCCCTAGATGCAGGGAACTGATGGCAGAGCGCAAAGTTTCCATGCAAAAGTGCCTGCACCTGACAAATTTGTTGAGGATCTTCAAGTCCAGGATGGGCCTGACTGACCCATCTCTTTTGGGCACGGTGAAAAGGTTGGAATATAAACCCTTGCCCCTTTCTCGTAAGGGGACCTGACAAATGAACCCCAGCTCCAGAAGGCTCTCATCAGATGACTCAGAGTCAGAAAACAATTCCCCTTCTTCCAAGGGGGTATAACCAGGCAGTTCCAAGAACTCATCAGCCTCCATAGGGAACAGAGTGACATCAGGCGTCAAGTGCCGCTTTTTAGCAGAGGCCTTACGCGCCAGGGTATTAGCCAGCAACTTCTCAACACTAGCCAGTCTGGAAGACACATCAGGTTGAAAATACCCACTGGTATGCAACTCAATAGGAGTCAAATTTAAGCTTGGGGGAGTAGGTGAAGCCATACGTGGAGCAGGCCCAGCTACTGGTAAACCAGGCTGCAGCGCAAGCACCTGCTGGGCACAAGGTATACAGACCCGCACATTGTCAGCACTAATAGGAGACACCCCACAAGCTACACACAGCTGGGCTTGTCCCGAAGGAACCCCGAGCACATTATCCTGAGACGCCTCCATATGGTGATTGTAGCGGCGCAATATGCCGATAGGGATTCACACTATAAAAGCAACCCGGGATGCCCCAATAGCCCGCTAGGGAAGTGAGAGTAATTTGCACACTAGGCCTCAAAAAGTTTAATAACTAAATAGAGGGAGAAGAGCCGGGAGAAACCAATAGAGCTGGACCCGTCTGAAAGACATAAACAAAGAGAACCCCATAAGTGACTAATATGAAGACATAGGGTAAATAAAGCCGCCCGCGAGGGCACTCACGGACCGTGGTAGGTAGATGCCAGTCACGCAGCAGCCGAAACCAGCGAAAGGCGGAGACTGACACCGAAAGCAGCACATAATACAGTGAAAACACCAAGGCATATAGACTAGGGAGGGCGAGGGAGGGCAGCGGCCAGTTTACAGAGGGCACACCGATAGATAGGGGCAAGGGGCATCCCATAGAGGCTCACCATAAGCCTATACCGACTACCCTTTGGTGGGGGATTGCTGTAGAGCAGCGCTCTTAAGCACATGACAGCGGTGCTGCCTAACATCACCCGAACCAGCGCAGCCTAGGCTGGGAGGCACATTAATAATGGAACGGGCGGGAATAGTCCTACAGGGCCGCAGGCTAATAGCCCCGCTCACCTGCAAGAAGAGAGAGCCATCTTCTTGTCCTTCGCAGTCCAGACTGCAGAGAAGATCTGGGTATTTGTGGGAGGTCCCGGGTATTTGTGGGGCCGGGAGGAGCCAATTTCACGGTCTCTGCAGTCCAGCGCCATCTGGCGGAGTAATACCCCAAGAGTAATGATTTTTATCTGGAGCAGGACGTACTGTATACTAAGAATAAGTCCACATCCGGTTGACCCCAGCGGCGACACACAGCGTGAAAGACCTTGTTGCTGAGGGACCATTCTCCCAGACGAGAGGCCCCCCTGCTCAGGGAGTCTGCCTACTGGTTCTCCACCCCAGGGATGTACACCGCTGAGATGCAGGGAACATTCTCCTCCGCCCGGGTCAGGATCTGGGACACCTCCTTGAGGGCTCGCTTGCTGTTGTGTGAGCGGACCTGGACCGCACAACCCCGTAGATGGGGAGTCAAATGAAAGAGCACCAACCGAATCGCTCTCAGCTCCAGGAGATTGATGGGTAAGTGGGCCTCCTGTGGTCCCCACTGACCCTGGAACTTCAGCGCTTGCCAAAAACCTCCCTATCCGTTCAGACTGGCATCCGTGGTAACTATCTCCCACCGGGGAGTCAGAAAGGACTTGCCCACCAAAATATTGCTGGAGTCCAACCACCACGAGAGGGACCGCCTGGCCAGAAGAGACAGTTAGAATTCCTGCTACAGAGACTCCTGTGCCCGATCCCAACCGGTCAAAAGATTCAATTGGGGGAGGGGCACTACCTCGAAACAAGACACCATGAGGCCCACCAGCTTCATCCCCAGACGGATCGATGGCCGCTGGCAAGACAGCAAGGCCCGCGCCTTCGTCTGGAGACCCTCCACCTTCTGTTGGGGGAGGAACACCTTGACCTGAGAGGTGCCCAACGTCATGCCCAGGAAGGACCGCACCATTGAGAGAGTGGTAGAAGACTTGGGGTAATTGATCACCCAACCGAAATCCTCTAGAGTGGACAACACTGTCAGTGTGTCGCTCTCAGCCTGCTGAAAAGATTGAGCAGCAATCAGCAAGTCATCCAGATAAGGAAGAACACGAATGCCCCAGTTCCTCAGAAGGGCCATAATGCCCGCCAAAACCTTGGTGAATACCGGGGGGGCGAAGTTATCCCGAACGGCAGCGCCACAAACTGGTAATGCTGATCCTCCGTCCCTGATGTCCACTGTGGTCATGAAGTCGCCCGGCCGAAGCGAGCTCACCGCGGACCGTAATGAATCCATGCGAAAATGCCTGAATCTGACAAACTTGTTGAGACCCTTCAGGTCCAGGATTGGCCTCAGAGAACCGTCTTTCTTGGGCACAGTGAACAGATTGGAATAGAAACCTCGTTCCTGGCGGGGGACAGGACAAATCACCCCGGACAGTAGAAGGTGTTGAACAGCCATTCTCAGACCCTGCAATGCCAAAGGGTTCTGGGATATTCGCGACTGAAGAAATCTTGGTGGAGGCCAAGCTGCCAGCTCTATTTTGTAACTGGAGGACACCACCTCCTGAATCCACCGGTCAATGTCCCCTGGGCGCAGAGAGCCAATGGCCGAGCGCAGAGTTTCCATGCGAAAGTCTGCGCAGGCTAAGAGATCCTAATACTCCTCCGCCTGCTTGCGAGATCTGGCAAAATCAACTAGACGTCTCACCTTCTTCTTGATGGCTAAAGAGACAATGGCCGCGGCACAGACAGGACGAAGCCCAGCACCCCACAATCAACAACTCAGAGAAAGGGTACCGTCTGTCCAGGCCCTTAGGTACCGACGGCAATTTATTAGGCCTTTCCCATTCCTTAAAGACCCTTTTGGAACAATGACCCTGCTCAGGAAATACAAGCCGCTGTCTCTCAGGCCCGAAATAAGTCCCCCAGCTTCTTTTTGGCCGCCTTAGGAGGAACAATGTGCAGAACATAGCAATTTCTCTGTGTCATCAGGGAGCCACATATCCTCGTCCGAGGAAGACTCGGGATCACTGTCATAGCAACCAGGCTGTTCCCCTGAGGAGGTGGAGTCCTGAAACAACTCACCTTCCTCCATGGAGTCCCGACCACCGAAAAATTTGTCATCACCATCAAAGAGCAAGCAACCCAGCTCAATATGCCGCTTCTTACTCGTGGCCTTGCCGGTAGCCTTGCGAGATAACTGGTACCACACGAGACA
Source organism: Gastrophryne carolinensis (assembly GCA_027917425.1). Classification (NCBI taxonomy): domain Eukaryota; kingdom Metazoa; phylum Chordata; class Amphibia; order Anura; family Microhylidae; genus Gastrophryne; species Gastrophryne carolinensis. The sequence continues at coordinate 338,365,941 of CM051239.1, forward strand.
GAGCTTTACCCGCCCAGAGGGGAACCCTAGCTCACTATCCCCAGAAGCCTCTATTATGGTGATTATAGCAAAGAATAAATTGGGTTACAAGGCGCTAATGGCCCAAACCCAGATGATCCCCAATTTAGTCCCTCTAGGGGACCCCTTTTAAAAAAAAAAAAAAAACAACAAAAGACGAGGGTGCGGGGGGGGGGGGGGGGGGGGGAATAGGAGACCGGGAGGAACCACTACCCTTGCAAAAAATGGGACCCCTGTAAGACAAAAAAAAAATACAATTCTGTGAAATACTCACCTGTAGAATTGGTATTATAAGTATACAGTACGTCCTGCTCCAGATATAATACTTACACTTGGGTTATCCTCCGCCATAAAACAGGCTCCTCCCGGCCCCTCAAATACCCAGGGACCTCCCACAAATCCCAAGCATTGAAAAGCAGTGAACAGGAAGCCGGGAGAATTTAACCACCAAAACTGGTAACCATAACAATGATAACAATCACCATACAGGGGATCCAGAATAATCAAAAACCAATACCAATTCTACATGTGAGTATTTCACAGAATTGTATTATTCTTAGTATACAGTACGTCCTGCTCCAGATATAATACTTACACTTGGGACATCCAATAGCAGTGTCCATAAAGTAGGGTGGGATCTCCAACAAAAAAGGTAACAGCAGGCAGTTTAAACCACTGCCGCCTGCAAAACCTTGCGGCCAAACACAGCATCAGCCTTGTAAAACTTCGAAAAGGTATGAACAGAAGACCATGTAGCAGCCTTGCAAACTTGTTCAACAGAAGCCTGATGCTGGAAGGACCAAGAGGCACCAATAGCACGAGTTGAATGAGCAGTAAGGCGGAAGGGAGGTACCTTCCCCTTGGCAAAATAGGCCTGAATCACAGCCTGACGAATCCTTTGCTAATAGTAGACTTGGCAGGAGCCAAACCCTTCCTAGGCCCAGAAGGCACCACAAAAAGAGCATCAGTCTTCCTGAAAGCCGCAGTGACCACCAGGTAATATTTCAAACACCTGACCACATCCAAGGAATGCAGAACCCTTTCCTTATCGTTGCTAGGATTGGGACACAATGAAGGAAGAACCATATCCTGATTCAAATGAAAGGCAGACACCACCTTAGGCAGAAAATCCGGCTTGAAGCGGAACACCACCTTTTCCTGGTGTCTCTCATAGTACGGAGGTTGAATAGACAGAGCCACCAGCTCAGACACACGCCTGACCGAAGTAATAGCCACCAGAAAGACAACCTTGAGGGTAAGAACAGCCAGAGCAGCATCATGAATAGGCTCAAAAGGAGCACCCTGCAAAGCAGACAAAACCAAGGGACCATAGGTTCACGTGGGGGACACACATGAGTGGCACCCTGAAAGAAGGTCTTAACCAAGTGATGCTGAGCAAAAGACTTCTGAAAGAAGACGGACAGGGCAGAAACCTGACCCTTCAGAGTACTGAGTTTTAGACCTAACTCCAAACCATGCTGTAAAAACTCCAGAACCCTAGGGACTGAAAACTCCCTACAGGGAAGAGACCTAGACTCACACCAATCAATGTAGGTAAGCCATACCCTATAATAGATGGCAGAAGAAGTTTTCTTCCTAGCCTGCACCATGGTACCCACCACCGAGGCAGACAAGCCTTTCTCCATTAAGATGGAGGTTTCAGCAGCCAGGCCATCAAAGCCAGAGTTTGTAAATTGGGATGGCGTAAGGAGTCCTGAGTGAGCAGATCTTGGGCCCCTGGCAGGATGAACTGGTCTACTGCCATTTGTACCACGTCTGCAAACCACACTCTTCTTGGCCACCTGGGGGCCACTAGAATCACTGGTACCCCTTCCAGAGCAATATTGCGCAGAACCCAGGGGGAATGGCGGAAAGACATACAGGAGCCGAAACTCCTTCCATGACATGGACAGAGCATCCGTGGCCAAGGCCAGAGGATCCTGAGACAGGGAGACAAAGGCCGGGAGCTTGTGATTGTGATGGGATGCAAACAGATCCACATCCGGCAGACCCCAAACGGTGACACAGGGACTGGAATACCCTGTTGCAGAGGGACCACTTCCCCTGACGGGAAGTCCCCCTGCTCAGAGAGTCTGCTAGCAGATTCTCTGCCCCCGGGATATACACAGCCGAAATTCATTGGACATTGGCCTCCACCCATGTCAGAATCCGTGACACCTCCTGGAGGGCACCCCTGCTCCGGGTCCCTCCCTGATGGTTGATGTAGGCAACCGCGGTCCTGTTGTCTGAGCGTACCTGCACCGACAGACCCTTCAGGTGATGGGTCAACTGCTCCAGTACCAACCTGACTGCCCGTAATTCCAGAATGTTGATGGGTAAGTGGGCCTCACCTCCCCTGGAAGCGCAGGGATTTCCAGAAACCCCACCAACCTGATAGACTGGCATCCGTTGTGTCTCCGAGGAGGGGGCCATAAAGGACTTGCCCCCTAGCAAGTTCCTGTGGTCCAGCCACCACGCAAGGGACTGTCTGACCAATGGGGGAAGCACACAGACCCCGTCCAAGGACGTTGGGTTCTTGTCCCACACTGACAGAAGGTGAAGCTGGGGGCACGAGAGCAGGAACCTCGCCTGCGCAGTCAGAGCTTCCACCTTCTGTTGAGGAAGGAATATCCTTGACTGAACGGTATCCAGAATCATTCCCAGGAACGGAGTCACCGAGGAGGGGGACAGAGAGGACTTGGGGTAATTGATCACCCAGCCGAAGGACTCCAGGGTGGTGCTGCAGAGACCGAGAGGTGATGAGTATATCGTCCAGGTAGGGTAGCACGTGTATGCCCCTTGACCTTATCAGGGACATCACCCCTGCCAGCACCTTGGTGAACACTCTGGGAGCCGAAGTGAGGCCGAATGGCAAGGCCACAAATTGGTAATGCTGATCCTTCAGCGCAAATCTGAGAAACCTTTGGTGTCCTGGAAACACTGGGATGTGAAGGTAAGCATCTTTGATCTTGTAACCGGAGGACACTACCTCCTGAATCCACTGAGACGTGGCGCCTCCAGACATGCTCGAAGTGCTGTAGCTGTCCCCCCCACCCTGGCGGGCGAGGGCGCCCCATCATGCCTGAGGGGTCTTGGTAGGGGCTTGGACCCCCAGGAGGAACCAGGATGGCGTCCTCTGTTCCTGTGCCAGGAATCCGCGCGGGACCCAGCGAAGGACACCCCTTTTCCCTGCTTAGCCCCTCGGTAGGGGATTGAAAGGGGGCCCTGGCCCCGAAAGGACCGAGGCTGGCGCCTGCGCTGGGGTAACTTACCTTCTTTAGTAAAGAGATCTAGACGGTCCCCGAACAGGCGTAGCCCCTTAAATGGAAGCCCAGTAAGGGCTTTCTTAGCAGCATTGTCAGCAGCCCACTGGCACAACCATACCGCGCAGCGTATAGCTACCGCCAAGGCGGAAGATCTGGCACACATCCTAATAGCGTCATCCGATGCAGACAGGATAAAGTTTACAAACACATCACAGTTAGACAGTGCATTAATAGTATCAGGTGGCAACTAATCTGGGCCATCAAGTGCATTCCTGACCATGGCCCTGAGCGCCACAGCAGTAATGGCCAAAGCGCAAACCGGGCGCAGCGCCGCCCCCCCCAAATGCAAAGGCATGGCATGCCAATTGGTCAATGCGCCGGTCCTCAGAGTCCCGCAGCATAGTAGTGTCAGGGGAGTGCATAATAGAGGTGTTGGACAACCCTAGAATATGAGCATCGACCTTGGGGGGGCGATGACCAGCACTTGACCATATCAGCAGGAAAGGGATACTTCCTGTCCAAACTCTTAGGGATCCCGGGAAGTCTACTGGGATGTTCCCACTCCTTAAGCACGAGGTTATTGAAATGGGTTTGCTCAGGAAATTCCAAACGAGCTTTAGCAGTATGAAATAGCTCACCCCTTTGCCTGGGAGCCGCAACAGAGGGAGAGATGGACAAAACCTCAAAAATCTGAACCAGCAGTTTGTCAGTATCATTCGGGGTCCAGTGATCAGAATCAGAATCGTCATGACCCCTTGACTTCTCGTCAGATGACCCTGAGTCAGAGAACAGCTCCCCTTTGTCCGAGGGGGTATTGCCATATAGATGCAAAAACTCATCAGACTCTGTAGGGAAAAGAGCAGAGTCAGGGGTTAAGTGCCGATTCTTTGCGGTGGCCTTAAGCGCTAAGGAATTAGCAAGCAATTTTTCAACACTGGCCAGTCTAGCAGCCATATCAGGATGAGAATCCCCGCTTGTATTGGGGGTTAGACTCAGGCTTGGGGGAGTAGGTGAAGTGAGGCGAGGTGCAGGCCCAGCCACAGGAGGGGCGGGAAGAACCGTTAGCGTCTGCTGTGCACAAGGAACACAGACCCGTGCATTGTCACCGCTGATAGGTGAGACCCCACAAGCTACACACAGCCGGACTTGTCCCGAAGGAACCCCGGTCACATTATCCTGAGATGCCTCCATCATCGTCAATCCCTACTGGCCTGTTGTGCCTATTAATCACCATGATTAATAGGCACAACAGGCCAGTAGGGATTGACGCTGTAAGCTACCCTGGATGCCCCAATGACCCACAGGGAAGTGGGAGCAATTATACTAGGCCCAACTGGCAATTAAACCGGGCCGGGAGAAGCCACAGGATTCAACCGTCTGAAAGACATAATGGGAATAAAGGATGTCAGAACCATGCGCAAAAGGCAAAGATCATGAAAATCGCCCGCGAGGGCACTTACAGACCGAGGGAGGAGGAGGACTGTTACCACGCGCGCGACTTGCATCAAAATGTCGGCAAGCGAACCTCGAAGGGCGGGCCAGTGCGGGCTGTGACGCGGAGCGCGCCAAGCCAGGTCCCCGCCCCCCCCGAAGACCGCGAAGCTCTAAGACAGTAGTTATGTTGTCAGGAGAAGCGAAGTGTATGACACACTAAGAAAAGTGATTTGCCAATGGAGACGCCCCAGCGTCTGAAGCGACGCCACCGCCCAGCGCAGCACATCCAATAAAGGAAAAAGACGCACATGGCGGCGGCAGGTACACAATAAGAATGCAAACAGCGCGGCGTCTGACACCCAGTCTAAAGTCAAGTGACAATACTAAGGCCATGAGCGTGTAATCACACAACACTGAGACCACCACACACACCCCCCCCCCCCCCCTTCTTTCCCCCCGAGCTACGGGGGGAATGAGGGAGGATGGCGACCCTTACAGGGCCCACCACTACACGGGGCAATAATGCGGGAGGGGCATCCTCTAGAGGCTCACCATCAGCCTAAACCGCCTACCCTTTGGTGGGGAACTGCGGTGGAGCATGGCTCAATAAGCACACATGGTGCTGCCTACCTTCACCCGACCAGCGCAGCCCAGGCTGGGAGGCACATCACAAGGAGGAGGGCCGCAGGCTTTAACCCTTTAAGTGCCAGCCTACCTGGAGTTCTTGTCACACTCTGTTGCCAGACCATTTTGCACTATTTTGCACTCCCCATGTTCAAATGTGATTTTTGAAGGGATTTCCCAGGAAAATGATATATTGTTTTTTTCAGCAGAGTCTGGGCTTTAACATGAAATGTCTTGTTTGTCATTTGTTAGGTGTATTCTTAATATTTTTGGGTGAAATATGTGCAAAAAAATTTTTTACATATTGTAGTTTTTTTTGTAATAAAAAATGTAAGTTTGTCAATGAAATCTTATTGCGTGTGAAATCCCATTTTCTCCCGGTTACAGCGGTACCACATATGTATAGGTAGACACCCTTTCCTGCCCAGGAGACTCCCCCAAACTGAAACAGCGCTTTAGGGGATTTTCAGATAAAATACAACTATGCTACGCAATATGCGCACCTTGCAGTTTTTCCAGAAAAACAACCCTTTACATTTGAAATACCCCCAACAAACTATATATTCTCTGGAAGTACACACCTCAGGCTTTCTAGGCGTACCAGGCTTGTTGATGTGGCCATAGTTTTCTGGAAGTAATCCCTCAATGGATTCTTTGGTTGCAAAGAGTTTCCCTAAAAAAAGGATAAAAAAGCAGAATCAAAGCCACATTTTCCTAAAAAAACTATATACAAACAAGAAAAAACAAGTTTAATCTGAAAACGCAACATCCCCCGAACAGAACAATACCCAACATGCATAGCTACTGTCAAGGGAAGAGTTGCCAAACACCCCAAAGTAAAGCATGTGCGTAACGGTAATTTTACTTGAAAATTTCAGCTCTGCAGACAAAGTGCGCACCTTGCGATTTTTCAACCAAAACAACCCTTGACATTTGGAATATCCCCCATAAAACATATATTCCCTGAAAGTACACACGTTAAGCTTTCTAAGGGTACCCAGCTTATTCTAGTGGGCTCATCTTTCTGGAATTATTACCTCAAAGAATTCTTTGGTTGCGCAGGGTTTCCCTAAAAAATTTATAAAAAAGCTGAATCAAAAACACCTTTTCCTAAAATATAAATATGCAAACCAGAAAAAACAAGCTAAGTCTAAAAGCGCAAGGTCCCCCGAACAGAACAATACCCAACATGCATAGGTACTATTAACCCTTTTAATTGCCAGCCTACTTGAGATTTTGTCACCCTCTGTTGACAGGCCATTTTTCCCCATTTTGCGTCATGTTTTGCGCCATGTTTTGCGCCATTTTTGCTGGAACTTTCAGGAAAATTATATATATATTTTTTTTGCAGCAGAGTTTAGGCTTTAACATGAAATGTCTTGTTTGTAAATTTTTTATTTTTTTTTACAATATTATTAAGTTAAAAAAAATAAATAAAAAATTTTTTTAGAAAATTGACTCCTTTATTTTAAATAAAAAATGTATTTTATTAAGGAAAATCATATTGCATGTGAAAGCCCCATTTCTACCGATTAGAACGGTACCACATATTTATCGGTAGCCCCCTGTTCCTGCCCAGGAGACCCCTCTAACTGAAACAAGTATTTTATAACATTCAAAAAAAAAATACAAATACCACCCACACTACAAAGGGTTAAATCAAGAAAAAAAATGGCATAAGGTCCCCCCTCTCAGGGGAGGGAGACTCCATTTTTTTTTTTTTTTTTTTTAAGGGTTAAAAACCCTTAAAAATCAAAAAAAAAATTGACGTGGGGTCCCCCTTACCCAAAGTAACCAGCCCGGGACCAGCTATGGGGGCTTGTAGGCACAGAGTGGGGGGGCCAGCTTTTGTGGCCCCCCCCACCCTGCAGCCTACGAGCCCACATAGCCTATGTGGGCCCGGGCTCTTCTGCCCCCCCCCCCCCCCCTGGCCTTTGGGGAGGCAGGTAATGTGGGTGCCAGGGGTTAATGGCAAGCCACCCGCTAGCGCAGGTGGCTTGCCATCCCCCCAGCCTTGTGAACTGGTATAAGGGGTCACATGGACCCCTTACCAGTTCACAAAGGGTTAACAGTATAAAAAAATAAACACAGACACAGGTTTTTTTAATAGTTTATTAGAAAAAAAAAGAAAATTTAACTGTACTCACCTCCGATGTTCGGATGCAGTGTCCCGCGACGATCTGATGCAGGTGACAGCTGGGCAGAGAAGGGGGAAGGCAGGCGATCGGATGATCGCCTATCTCCCTCCTTCTCTGCCCAGCCGTCACCGGCATCTGACAGTAGAACTGCTGGGTGCCCCAATGACACCCGGCGGTGACGTCATTAGCCCCGCCCCGAAGGGGCGTGGCCAAAATCCAAGATGGCGGCCGCCATCGGAAGATGCGACGGAGGGAGGGCTGTTATGCCCCCCTCCAGAAGACAGAAGACCCGGGGGGGGGGGGGGGGGGGGTAATCGGAGCCCCCCCATGAAGAGGAGAGGCGGCGGGAGCGGAGGTGAGTAACTGTCATTTTTTTTTTTTAACAGGCAATCCCGGCGGCTGCTGAAACGGGGGGGGGCACCCTATTCCGGGCCCTCCCCTGCAGCCGGAGAAGCCCCGATCGGCGATCGGAGCCCCGCTGGCTGAAGAGGAGACCTGGCCGGACCAAACAAGGGGTCAGGTAAGTGACTTTTTTTTAAACTTTTTTTTGTGTGATTGGGGAATGCCAGGCACGTAAAATTTACGTGGCTGGCACTTAAGTGGCGGAGAGGCAACCACGTATATTTTACGTGGCTGGCATTTAAAGGGTTAATAGCCCCGCTCACCTGCGAGAGAGTAATACATGTCTTCGCAGTAAGCACTGCAGAGAAATCTGGGGATTTGTGGGAGGTCCCTGGGTATTTCAGGGGCCGGGAGGAGCCTGTTTTACAAGTGTAAGTATTATATCTGGAGCAGGACGTACTGTATACTAAGAATATAAAGGCCAATAAGCATCCCACAGCACATGCACAAGCAAAGCAGAAACAATGAAAAGCACTCACAGACCCAGGAGGGCGCAGGACCTGGAAGAAACGTCCCCTCCAAGGAGAGCAAGCAGGCCCAGGAAGCTTGTGGCGACGACAGCGGGGAGAAGAGCGCGACCGCCGCAGAGTAGCAGGCACGCGCATGCCGAGATGAGGGGAAGATGGCTCCATTGCCTCTGCGGGAGAGCCGAGAACCTCGAGGGGCGGGCCGCGCAGCGATGACGCCCGCTGCGGCACGATCATGACGGACGAAGAAAAATGGCGCCCAGAAGACAGGGGAAAGAGGGCCCAGAGAAGGCCCCCAAAGCCGCGGAGCACCGCTCGTGGCCGCGCCGAACACGCTGGGGGCCCCCGCACCCCGCCCCCTCACATAGCACTGTCAGATGGAGGGAGAAGGGAAGAGGAACAAGGAAGGTGAGTACATGAAACAAGTGAAGAAAACACAAACCTCACCAAAAACAAAATAAAGCTAGTGGGATACATATGGAATAAATGGGCCTAGGTGGTTCACACCAACCCCCCCCCCCCCCCCCCCCCGGATGGCTCACTATAGCCTATGGCCGACTACCCTTTGTAAGAGGGTCTGCGGCCCAGAGCCTAGCTCTGAGAACGCCTGACCCTTGGCGTTCCCCTACCTTCACCCGTTCCGTAGCCGAGGCTGGGAGGCAGAATGGGTCCACGGTAAAGGGTGGGAATAGGGATGCAGTGGCCGACAGGCTTAGGATGCCCCGCTCGCCTGCGATATCCAAAGAGAGTAGACAAAAAATATGATCTTCGCAGTGAGACTGCAAGAAGAATTCAGTTTTTTTTGGGGAAGACAGCTGCCTTATATGGAGCCGGGAGGAGCTACGATTTTTTTATCTTGCAGTCACTGCGCCAACTTGTGGCCGATTACCCACATGTAAGAAGTGGAGCGACCTGAACAGGACACGGAGAAAAAGATTTTTCTCACAGAAAAAAGTGAGAAAAAAAATCTTATGGTGTTGAATCAGCCCTAATGTGACAGTTGTAACAAAACTAGTTAGCATATCGCTGCCATTCACCATAATACTGCTTCCAGTTAGTCTTTTTACTACTATTGGGCCCCAGCTTAAAAAAAGCTGTGCTGGGGATATAAACTTCCTTTCTGAGTATAGGTGCACTTTAAAGCATGCACTTTGGGCATCCAAAATCGGGATGCCTCGCTGTGTGAAACCACCCTACCTTGCATCCCAGTCCAACTGGGTATCCCTCTAGCAGTGAGCGCGCTCGGAGCAACTGGCCTTAGATGAAGGCTTAGACAACGTGACATCAGCGGCTCCAAGCGCGCTTATTGGACGAGACATGGCTGGATACACTCTAAAAGAATCACAAAGACAAAAAATATACAGGTCATACCTCAAAGTACTTTAATTTCCTTGTATTCTTCATTACAATAGACAACAGCTTGTAAAATCCACTAACCAGTGGAAGTCGCGTGGAGTGCAGAATAAGTTCATGACCAAAGACATAAATCCAGTTCTCGAAGAATTCCACATGTCTGTCTTTTAATATGTCACTTAAATAGAGTAAATAATAAATAAACTTACAAGCAAAATATCAAACACAAGACATTTAAAGCAGAACAAAACCCACCAGCGATGCTAAACCAAATGAGGCAATCTCCCCGCCATTAGCCTTTTTCCTGGAGATACATAGCAGTTTTGTTTAACCTGATATATTATATATCCAGTTTTTGGCGTTCAGTTTCTAGGCTCCAGATGCCAGGGGCAGACATTTAAAGTGCACTTTTAATCAGAAGTTTTGATTGGTTTATTTTTTTAAACTAAAGCCTTTGCTTAAACACTTACAGGAAGCAGTATGATATGTCTGAATGGCAGCCACATGACTCTATGGCCATACGGCAGTGCTCCCTGGGGTTATACATCGATTACTCATTCAGTTACACACAACTGTAATGGACAGGCTGGGAAGTGGAGGAAGGACTCGGGCTTTTGGGTTATAATAATTGCAAAAATACAATTCTGTGTTTACTCACCTTGTAGAATTGGTATTATAAGTATGCAGCATGTCCTGCTCCAGATAATGATTCATAACAGATGGGATTACCTCCGCCAGAGGGCGCTTGACTGCAGAGATGGCAAAACGAGGCCCCTCCCAGCCCCATATATACCCGGGACCTCCCACAAATTCCCCAGTGTTAAAAAGCAGTAAGGAGAACCAGAAGAAGCCAATGATAAATAACGTTAACAAAGATAACAATCACCATACAGAGGAGCCAAGATAATGCAAACAGGGTGGGGTGGAGCAGGACGTGCTGCATATTTATAATACCAATTCTACAAGGTGAGTAAAAACAGAATTGTATTATTCTAAGTATGCAGCACGTCCTGCTCCAGATAATGATTCATAACCGATGGGACATCCAATAGCAGTGTCCGTACATAGGGTGGGATCCCCAAAGGCAACAACGCGCAGTTTAAACCACTGCCGCCTGCAAAACTTTGCGGCCAAAAACAGCATCAGCTGAGACCCGAACATCAACCTTGGAAAAGGTATGAACAGAAGACCAAATAGTAGCCTTACAAACTTGTTCAACAGAAGCCTGGTGCTGGAAGGCCCAGGAAGCCCCAACAGCACGTGTAGAATGAGCAGTAACACGGAAAGGAGGATCCTTTCCCCTAGCAGAATAGGCCCTAAAAATAGCCTGACGAATCCATTTGCTAATAGTAGGAGCCAGACCCTTCTTAGGACCCGAAGGAACCACAAAAAAAGGCATCAGTCTTTCTAAAAGGTGCAGTAGCCACCAAGTAGAACTTCAAATTCCTGACCACATCCAGGGAATGTAAGGCACTCTCCTTGGAATTACCAGGATTAGGGCACAAAGAAGGAAGCACAATGTCCTGATTGAGATGGAAGGCAGAGACAACCTTAGGCAAGAAATCAGGTTTAAAGCGGAAAACCACCTTGTCCTGGTGTCTCTCAAAGTAGGGGGCCTGAATAGAAAGGGCCGCGAACTCCGAAACACGCCTGACCAAGGTGAAAGCCACCAAAAAGGCAACTTTAAGAGTAAGAATAGACAGAGCAGCCTCATGCACAGGCTCAAATGGAGGGCCCTGAAGGGCAGACAAAACCAACAGAGGGGGACGCACATGAGCAACCCCCTGGAAGAAAGTCCTGACCAGAGGATGTTGAGCGAAAGATCTCTGGAAGAAAACAGCCAAGGCAGAAACGAGACCCTTGAGAGTGCTGAGCTGAAGTCCCAGATCCAAACCATGCTGAAGGAACTCCAGAATCCTAGGAATGGAAAACACCCGACAGGGAAGGACCCTAGACTCACACCAGTCAATGTAGGTCCGCCAGATCCTATAGAAGATGGTAGAAGAGGACTTCTTCCTAGCCCTGATTAGAGTATTAACCACAGAATCAGAAAGCCCCTCATCCCTTAAGATGGAGGTTTCAGCAGCCAGGCCGTCGAAGCCAGCAACTGTAAATTGGGATGGCATAGCCGCCCTTGAGTGATAAGGTCGGGCACCAGGGGCAGAGGGTACTGATCTACTGCCAGCTGAACGATATCTGCGAACCACACCTGTCTTGGCCAACGAGGGGCCACCAGGATTGCTGGCACCCTTTCCTGAGCCAGCTTGCGCAGAACCCTGCCCAGCAGAGGGAATGGAGGAAAAAGATACAGGAGACGGAACCTCTGCTAGGATAGAGTCAGAGCATCCACCGCAAGGGCCAGGGGATCCTGGGACAGAGAGACAAAGACTGGGAGCTTGTGATTGTGGCGGGATGCAAACAGGTCCACTTCCGGACCCCCCCCCCCCCCCAACAGTGACACAGGGATAGGAAGACCTCAGCGAGAAGTCCCCCTGCTCAGAAAATCTGCCTCCAGATTCTCCACCCCCGGAATGTCCACTCCTGAGATGCAAGTGACATTGTCCTCCGCCCAGTACAGAATCATGGACACCTCCTTGAAGGCACCCTTGCTCCGAGTCCCTCCCTGATGATTGATGTAAGCAACCGCCGTCTGGTTGTCTGAGCGAACTTGGACCGGCCCCACAGGTGAGGAGTCAATTGGGCCAGAACTAACCGAACCGCCCTCAGCTCCAGAATATTGATAGGAGCATGGGCTTCCTGAGGGCCCCACAGCCCCTGGAATTGTAGGGACTTCCAGAAGCCCCCCCAACCTGACAGGCTGGCATCCGTGGTGACCGTCTCCCAACAGGGGGCCAGGAAGGATCTGCCCCCCTCAACAGGTTCCTCGAGTCCAGCCACCACAAGAGGGACCGCCGGACCAGAGGGGACAGAACGAAGGCCTGATCCAGAGACAGGGGACTCTTGTCCCAGACTGATAGGAGATGGAGTTGAAGAGGTCTCATGTGAAACTGCGCATATGGAACCGCCTCGAAGCAGGGCACCATCTGCCCCACAAGCTGCATCCCCTGCTGGATGGAGGGGTGGGGGCAGGACAGAAGGAAATGGAACCTGAGCTTGCAGAGAGTCCACCTTCTGCTGAGGAAGAAAGATCCTGGCCTGAACAGTATCCAGATTCATGCCCAGGAAGGAAGTCACCAGAGATGGTGATAGGGAAGATTTGGGGTGATTGATCACCCAGCCGAATGACTCCAGAACCGTCACCACCCACTGGGTATCCAATACCACCTGCTGGAAGGACTGAGAAGTGATGAGAAGGTCATCCAGATAGGGAAGAATGCGAATGCCCTGAGGAGAGCCATGACTCCTGCCAGCACCTTGGTGAAGACACTGGGGGCCGAAGTGAGACCGAAGGGCAGTGCCACAAATTGGTAGTGCTGGTCCGCCAGTGCGAACCTGAGGAATCTCTGATGCCCTGGGAAGACTGGAACATGAAGGTAAGCATCTTTGATGTCTATGGAGGTCATGAAGTCTACCGGGCGCAACGAACTGATCGCGAAGTGCCTGGTCCTGATGAACTTGTTGAGCAGCTTTAAGTCCAGAATGGGTCTGACTGACCCATCCCTTTTGGGAACTGTGAACAGATTGGAATAAAAACTCCGACCTCTTTCCACAGGAGGGACCTGAGAGATGACCCCCCAAGCCCAGTAGGTTTTGCGCCGCCAGAAACAGCCCATGAGCTGCCAAGGGGTCTAGAGGAATCTGAGAATGGAGAAATCTTGGAGGCGGCAATGCAGTGAACTCTAGCTTGTGGCCGGAGGACACAATCTCCAGAATCCACCTGTCTGAGACCTGTTGTCCCCAGACTTGAGCGAAGAGCCGCAGCCGTCCCCCCACCCGGATGGATGAGGGCGCCCCTTTATGGCTGAGGAGGCTTGGCAACAGATTTAGGCTTGGACCCCCAGGAAGATCCGGAGCGGGCACGACCCCTGCCCCAGAAGTCTCCCCTAGAGCCTGCAAAAGAGACCCCTCTCCGAGGCCTGGATCTGCGGTAGGAGGCAACAAAGGCTCCCGAACGGGCCGCAACTGCTCCTTACTTTGAAGCAACTTACCCCCCTTGGCAAACAGGTCCAAGCGATCACCAAATAAGCGCAGCCCCTTAAAGGGGAGTCCCGTGAGGGCCTTCTTAGCAGCGTTATCAGCTGCCCACTGGCGCAGCCAAACAAAGCAGCGTATAGCAACCACCAATGCAGAGGTTCTACTACACATCCTAATGGTGTCATCTAAGGCAGAGAGGACATATGCAATGAACATTTCACACTGTGACAAGGCCCTGAGCTCGGCACTAGCAGTATCATCAGGAGTGCCTTCCAACAGATCCTTGAGGAGAGACCTGATAGCAACAGCAGTAATAGCAGAAGCACAGACAGGGCGCAAGGCAGAACCCACACAGGCAAAAGCTGATCAATGCGCTGGTCCTCACTATCCTTAAGAGTAGTGGAATCAGGTGAATGGACCACAGACGTGTTGGACAACCCCAATACTGGAGCATCCACTTCTGGAGGGGTTGACCAACATTTAACCACATCAGCGGGAAAAGGGTACCTTTAATCCCAGCCCTTGGAGATTCCCGGGAGCCGGCCGGGACGCTCCCATTCTTTGAGAACAAGATTATTGAAATGGGCCTGTTCTGGAAATTCCAGACGTGGTTTAGGAGTACTGAAAAGTTCACCCTGTAACTTGGGAGCTGCAGCAGGAAGGGAGATAGAAAGCACATCAAAAATCTGAGTTAACATTCCATTGGTATCATCAGCATCCCAATGATCAGTGCCATAGTCAGCACCACTTAAATGCTGATCATCAGATAACTCTCGTCAGAGAGTCAGAGAACAATTCCCCCTCCTCAAGTGGGGTATAATCAGACAAATCAAGAAAATTATCCGACTCCATAGGAAAGGCAGACGCACCCGGCGCCACACGCCGCCTTTTAGTCGGGGCCTTACGGGCCGCAGAGCTAGCAATCAGCCTCTCAATGTTAGCCAACCTGGAAGACACATCAGGTTGAGACTCCACACTAGTATTTAGCTCACTGGGAGTCATAATCAGGCGAGGGGGAGTGGGTAAGGGCATAGTGGGCGCAGGCCCAGTCACAGATAGCCCAGAATGCAGCGCAAGCACCTGCTGGGCGCAGGGAACACAGACCCGCACATCATCGCTCACAGGGGATGCCCCACACACAACACACAGCCGGGCTTGTCCCGAGGGGACCCCGAGCACAATATCCTGTGAAGCCTCCATATGGTGATTAAGGTGGCACAAATGGCCAATAGGAATTACGCCGTATAAGCAACCCGGGATGCCCCAAATGTCCGCAAGGAAGTGGGAGGATTTAACTATTTAGGCCTCTAATAAAGTTATAGAAAACTAATAGAGGGGCCAGGACCGGGAGAAACCTCTTTAATACAGTGTTCTCCCGTCTGAAAGACATAATAAAGGAGCAACCATAAGCACACAACAGTGATAAAGAGTAACAAAAAATAAAGCCCGCAAGGGCACTCACAGACCACGTTAGGAGGCCAGCAGACACTCCAGGAGGAAGGCAAGATGGCGCTGGAGTGACCTCGAGGGGCGGGCCGCATGAGGGAACAACACGGAACGTGCCTCCGATAGGCCACGCCCCCTCCACAGAGCGCAAAATTGGCTTGCAGCAGCAGCCGACAGGAGAGCAGGGAAAATTGATAATGATGCCGCCGCTGAGCGCAGACACCACAGGGCATGCGTGTTAGCGGCGGCAAATTCAAAATGAAGACAGGGCGCGGAGCCCTGAAAGGGAAGTAGTGTAACACAGTAAAAAGGAGATAAACTCACATGAACCCCCCCCCCCCCCGACAGAACAAGGAGAGAGAGGGGAAAGAGTGGATGACCCTTAAGGGGTCCCACCAAAGACCAGGGCATGGGAGGGCAAAAGCTGACGGGGCATCCCAACTCAGGTTCACCATAACCTGCACCGCCTACCCTTTGGTGGGGGATTCCGTAACAGAGCCAAAGTTGGGAGGCATAAGCAAAAGGTGGAACGGGGGGAAATAGTCCTACAGGGCCAAGGGCTGCTAAGCCCGGCTCACCTGCGAGAAGCCATCTTCTGACCTTCGCAGCCGACTGCAGAGAAGGAACTGGGGAATTTGTGGGAGGTCCCGGGTATATATGGGACAGGGAGGGGCCTCTTTTTGCCATCTCTGCAGTCAAGCGCCCTCTGGCGGAGGTAATCCCATTAGTTATGAATCATTATCTGGAGCAGGACGTGCTGCATACTTAGAATAAATATAAGCACCACAATCGAGAGCAGCGGGTGCTGCTGCATGACCAGGAAGCCTTATGGCTGTCATTCGGATATCATACTGCTTTCAGAGGCTGTTTTGCAGCACTGGGATGGGGATAGAAGGTGACAACATAAACTTCCTTTCTAGGTACAGGATTGCTTTAGGCAAAAAAACTTACCTACAAAATTCAACTAGATTAACAAACGCAGTGAAGTCCTTTGGTTTGCTAGGATAAAGGTTGGCTGCTGGGTCAGAGGTTGCAATAACCAAAGAGCTGCTTTCATCCCCATCATCCTGTAAATGTAAGTTATGAAAATTACTACCAATTTCATGAAAACACATCTAACTACATGTTATAGTAGCTGAAGTATTCAAAAGAAGTATTAAATTCCCATTCCAGAATATTAAAACCTGATTTAAATCACTAAAAGATAACAAAAAAATGTGTGGACACATTTCTAAAATTGGACTTCTACAACTAAACTTCTACAACTTCTGCAACTAAACCCAACTGGCCTACCCCCAGGGGCACCGCAGAACTCATCCCTTTCTGGAGCTCCCTTTATGTAAACAAGGGCGGTCGCATCCTTGCTCCTTTGGGCTATGCGCGTGCTCCCGCGCCCATACAATCAGATAGGCCAGGGGCGGGAGCGCTCGTGCAGACTGCAGGGAATGCGCCCGTTTTCGCTCCCAATGGTAGGCTCTGCATGTAAACAGAGCACTTTTTCCAAGCAATTAATATGCACAGCTAACAGCTCTGATTGGCTGAGAGCTCATGCATGTGCCAGTGAACCAGGAAGGCACGTTTGAAAGGGCGATCGGGGGGGGGGGCAGCAGTCACGTGGGCAGGTGCTCTTTGGCAGACGAAATCGAGGATGCAACCCGACCCACGTGAACATCGATGGCCAATCGCAGAACTGCATTCCCAGGGGAAGATCGGAGAAGAGGTAAGAATTGTGGGCATTCTGTGGGTGATGTGTGGTGGGGGATAAAGCATTCTGGATGGCAAATTTAAAATCAAATAATTGGATTATCCATCAAACAGATGAATTCTGTTAGACTGCTTTCTCAAAAGAGTGCTGCTGGAGATCTACGATCCTCTATTCTAGGCAATGCCTGAATCGACAAATATTTGGGGTGTCTCACATGGTGCGATGCAGTTCGACCTTTCAGTCTGGCAAAATAGGTTTGACTATAGCAGGCTAGAAAACAGCAGACCAGGATTAATCAGCAGAGTAATGCTTTAATGTTGCATTCAGTCTGGACAAACACTTTACCTTTACTTTAATCACAGACCTGACAGCAAAAAGCGCAAAAACCAAACCTGCTGTATCAAACTGCAGGTACGTTGCCGAAGAGGCAAAGAATAATTCGCCTAGAGGCGTGGTGCCTGATCGATATAAATTTTAGACAATTATAGTGTTTTCTCTTTTTCTACCAACATATAGAAGCTCAATATACGGTAATCTATTGCAGCTCAATGATGATGAATGGTATGATTGGACACCTTTTTTACAAGCCTAAAGCCTTTGGTGAACTTCCTTAGGTTTTCTTTTACTTTTGGATTACCAATCAATGATCTTTATCAGGGTTTCCCAACAGGTGGTACTAGTTCCACTAGTGGTATAACAAAAGCCTTTCAGGCTTTGCGGATTTGTTCAATATGTACAAAACTGCTCCAAATGGTGATGCAAACTATTTATGTAGCCATTTATGTGAATTGTGTGCATTTATGTGCGTTTTAATGCAGTTTTAGATGACCCACAACCCACATGTACCACAGAGTGATACTTGAGATCATTAGAAAATGGAAAGTGGTACTTGATGAAAACAGTTGGAAGCTCCTAGTCTAGATCAAAGTACTTCTTATGAATAGGTGAATTAAAAAAAACAGGCTAGGGAATCCAGGTCAGGCATTTTTATTTTATTTATACAGACACTGATATTCCTTGACTTTGGAATTTAGCATGTATCTCTTTAGAAGTCAAAGTTTTAGACATCACCTTTGGACTTTATTTGCTATTGGAAATTGTATGCTCTGTGTTTATTATTTGATGTTTATGTAACCTAAAGTGATAATACCATTTTGTGATTACTCACCTGTAAAATGGATATTATAAGTATGCCTCACACCCTGCTTCGTTAATGATTAATCACTTCTGGGTTATAGCCACTAGATGGCGCTTTTCTAGCAGAGATGGCAAAAAAAGAAGCCCCTCCCGGTCCACAAATACCCTAGACCTCCCACACATTCCCCAGTATATGAAAGCAGTAAGGGGACCAGGAAGAGCCAATAATAAAAAATAACAACATGAACAAGGAAAACATTTCACCATAAAGAGGATCCAAGATACAACTCAGGGCGGGTCGAAGCAGGGTGTGAGGCATACTTATAATATCCATTTTACAGGTGAGTAATCACAAAATGGTATTATTCCAAGTATGCCTCACACCCTGCTTCGTTAATGATTAATCACTTCTGGGACATCCAGTAGCAGTATCCAAAAATGGGTGGGGATCCCAACAGGCAAAAATGCCCAAATTAAATCACTGCAGCTTGCAGAACTTTGCGGCCAAAAAAACAGCATCCGCTGAGGCCCGCACATCAACCTCATAAAACTTGGCAAAAGTATGAACAGAAGACCAAGTACAGCACGAGTAGAATGAGCAGTGATCTGAAAAGGGGAATCCCTCCCCTTGGCAGCATAGGCCCTAAAACCGGCCTAACGAATCCAATTACTAAAGATAGACTTGACGGACGCCAAAAACCTTCCTGGGCCCGGAGGGCACCACAACAAAAGGCGTCCGCCTTCCGGAATGGTGAAGCAGCCACCAGATAGAACCTTACACATCTAACAACATCCAGAGAGCGCAAGGCCCTCCCCTTGTCGTTGCTAGGCTTAGGACACAAGGAAGGAAGCACAAAGTCCTAACTGAATTGAAAGGCAGAGACAACCCTTGGCAGAAAGTCCGGTCTAAAGCGGAAAACCACCTTGTCTAGATGTCTCTCAAAGGGGGCCCTGAATGAACAGAGCCGCCAACTCAGAAACACGTCAAACAGAGGCGATAGCCACCAAAACGGCAATTTTTAAGGTGAAAATGGAAAAAGCAGAAACCTGCCCAGGTTCAAAAGGAGGACCCTGAAGGTCAGACAACACCAAATTTAAACCCCAAACAGGTGACCAGGGTTTGCGAGGAAGGCGCACAAGAGTGACCCCCTGGAAAAAAATCTTAACCAAAGGATGAAGAGCGAAAGACCTCTGAAGAAAACCGCAAGAGCGGAAACACGCCTCTTCCGAGTGCTAAGTTGAAAAACCCATGTCCAGTCCATGCTGAAGGAACTCCAGAGTTCGAGGGATGGAAAAACACCCGACAAGGAAAGACTCTATCCTCGCACCAATCAAAGTAAGTCCGCCAGGTCCTGTAGTAGATATCAGAGGAAGATTACTTCCTAGCCCTGACAAGCGTTTGGACAACAGTTTTGGACCAACCCATTTCTAGTAGAATGGAGACTGCAGCAGCCACACTGTCAAGCCAGCATTTGTAAATTGGAGTAACAAGCTGACCTAGCGTGATCAGATCCGAAACCAGAGGCAGTCTGTACTGAAAGACTGCCAACCACACGACGTCTGCGAACCACACCTGTCTTGGCCACCTCGAGGCCATCAGAATTACTGGCACACCCACGTGAACCAGCTTGCGTATCACCTTGCCCACCATGGGAAAGTGAGGAAACAGATACAGGAAACCGAGTTCCCGCCAAAACAGAGACATGGCAACCACCGCCAGAGCCAGAGGGTCCTGGGACAGAAACAAATGCAGGGAACCTATGATTGTGCCGAGAGGCAAACAGATCCACCTCCAGCATCCCCCACCTGCGACAGGGGAATAGAATTACCTTGTTGCTGAGGGACCATTCCCCCCGGCGAGAGGACCCCCTGCTTAGGGAGTCCGCTGCCAGGTTCTCCACCCCTGGAATGTACACTGCCGAATGCCTGCACAATGCTCCCGGCCCATGCAAGAATCAGAGACACCTCCCGGAGGGCACTCTTGCTGCGAGCCCCTCCTTGGCGATTGATGTAAGCAAACGCGGTCCGATAAACGGGGCGAACCAGAACCGGTACCTGGAGGTGATGTGCCACGTGCGACAGCACCAACCAAACCGCCTTCAGCTACAGAAAGTTGATGAAAGCGTAAGCCTCCTGAGGACCCCACAGCCCCTGGACCTGAAGGTCTCTCCAGAACGCAGGTCCGATCCAGGGACAGAGGACATTTGTCTCAGGACGATAATAGAGGGAGTTGAAGAGGTCTCATGTGAAACTGGGCAAAGGGCACTGCCTCAAGCAAGCCACCTTCAATCCCACCAGCCTCATCCCTTGTCTGAAGGACGGACGAGGGTTGGACATAAGAAAACAAATTAGTGCATGAAGAACATCCACCTTCGGCTGGTGTAAGAAAACTGAATAGTATGCAGAGTCATGCCCAGGAATGAGAGCCACCCTTGACAGAGAGAGTGAGGACTTGGGGCAAATGATTACCCACCCGAACCTCTCCAGCGTCGTCACCACCTTCCGGATGTCCAGTTCCGCCTGGAGGAGAGAAGACGACGTAATGAGAAGGTCATCCAGATAAGGCAAAATGCGAATGCCCTGGACTCTAAGACGGGCCAGCACGCCCGCCAACACCTTGGCGAACACCCTGGGTGCCGAGGCCAACCCGAAGAGAAGAGCCACAAACTGGTAGTGCTGATCGCCTACCGCAAACCTGAGGAACCATTGGTGTCCCGGGAAAAACCGGCACATGAAGGTAAGCATCCCTAATGCCCATCAAGGTCAAAAAGTCCCCTGGGCATAGGAAATTGACAGCAGAGCACATGGAATCCATGCAAAAATTTCTGGTTCAGAAGAACCGGTTGAGAATCTTTAAGTCCAAAATGGATCTTACGGAGCCATCCTTCCTGGGCACAGTAAAGAGGTTGGAAAAGTAACACAGACCTCTCTCTATGGGGAGAACTGGACAAACGACCCCCATATGCCAAAGGCTTTGCACCGCCAGAAAACAGCCCCTGTGCCACCCATGGGTCCAAGGAACCCGTGACCTGAGGAATCTGGGAAGAAGCCGGAAAACTCCAGCTTGTACCTGGAGGAGACCACCTCCAGGATCCAAGTGTCTGTGACCTCTTGAGTCCAGACCAAAGCGAAGAGCGGCAGCCGTCCCCCCACCCGCAAGGGTGAGAGCGCCCCCTCGATGCTGAGCGGGCTCGGCAGCGGATTTGGGGTTAGCACCCCAGGAAAACCCAGGTCGGGCAAGACCTCTGCCCCTACCCCAGGTACCACTTCTGAATGCAATGAAGGATGTTCCCCTGCCCGTCCAAGAGCCACGAAAGGAGTGGTTGAAAGAGCCTGAACCACGAAGGGGCCGGTCCTGCCACTTGCGTAGAGGTAACTTGCCTCCCTTGATAACAGAATCTAGTCGATCACCAAACAGTTGCAGACCCGCGAAGGAATGCCCTGTGAGCGCCTTCTTGGCAGCGTTATCGGACGCCTACTGGCGCAACCAGACCAATCGGCGTATAGCAACCTGCAATGCCGAGGCCCTGTTACACAGACGGATAGTATCATCCAAGGCTGATAAGACAAAGGCAATGAACATATCACAATGAGACAAAGGTCTAAACTCCTCGCTGCAAGGAATAGATTGGGAACCATCCAGAAGGCCCCTAAAAGGCTCTAGTAACCGCAGCCGTAAGAGCTGAAGCACACACCGGGCGCAAGGCCGCACCCACCAGCAAAGGTATGCGAAGCTAGTCGGACGAGACGTCGGTCCTCACTATCCCTCAAGGTAGTGAAATCCGTGGAATGCACGACCAACGTATTGGACAATCCCAGGACGGCAGCGTCGACCTCTGGGGATGTAGGCCAACGCTTAACCACATCAACAGGGAAGGGATACTTCCTATCCCACCCTTAAGGAAAACCAGGGAGCCAGCTAGGCCATTCCCATTCCTTAACAATCAGATAGTTAAAGTGCTTCTGATCCGGAAGCTCCAAACGAGGTTCGTTGGTACCAAAAAAATTTATCCCCATGCGCAGGGGCCTCCGCAGGAGGGGAAATGGCAAGCACTACAAAATTATGGGTAACGAGCCTGGGATGTATCAACGGTATCCCCACGCTCCGTACCGGCATCGGAGTCAGGAAACAATTCCCCCTCCTCAAACGGGGGATAAACTGACCAAACAAAAGGATTATAATCATATAGTCAAGGGCCGACGCAGCGGGCGCCAAGTGCCGTTTTATAGCTGGGGCCATCCTGGCCGCAGAGCTAGCAATCATTCTCTCAATGTTGGCCAGTCTGGCTCAGACATCGGAATGCGACTCCCCACAATTGACAACGTCACTTGGGGTCAAGACCAGGCGTGGGGGTGTAGGTAATGAGGTCAGCGGGGCCGACCTGGCCGCACGGGGCCCGGATTGCCGCACAATCGCCTGCTGTGCACATGTAACACAAAATTGCACAATGACGCCCACAAGTAACACCCCACATATCACACACTGCCAGGGTTGCCCCAAAGGGATCCCGAGCGCGGTTATCCTGGGAAGCCTCCATATGGTGATTTTTTAGGTAGTCGCATTGACCAATGGGAATTACGCTATAAGCTACCCGGGATGCCCCATAGAGTCCGTTGGTGGGAGGTTTTTAGAATTAAAAGGGGAACCACAATTTGACAAGGAACCTTAATAGCCACAGTTGTCCCACCAGAAAGACACCACGGGGGGACCCCTTTAACACAACATGCATACGTCGTCTCCATAATGCATACAACAAATACATAAGGCAAAAGAGACATTCTATATCTATATATAGATATATATATAAGCATACACAGACATGTATATAAATATATGAATAGGTAAGTATACCAGGCAATATCTAAAGGCCCCCGGGGGCGCCAGCATACACTGAAAATTATATATATCATCTTAACACTAAAATGCCGAGGGACACTCATAAAACCGGAGAAAGATGGCGGCGCAGACCCGAGGGAAGGAAGGAGGAGGGAGGGAGGCGGGCCAAAGCGGATCGCGCCCCGCCCCCCCACTACGCGGGAAACCTACGCCGCCGCGCTCCCAGCCAATAGGGCTGAGAGCCGGCCGACGCGCCACAGGGAAGGGTGGGCCGTCACAGGCGCGAAGAACGCCAGGCCCCGCCCCTACCCTGACTGAGGAGAAGCGAACCGCGCTCCCCGGCAAAGGCTGCGGAGCCGGGCACTGCCATTACAACCGGCCCGCCGCCACCGGAGAGCGAGCGTGCGGGCCGCGCCCATGAAAGACACCGGCCACATACCGTGCAACCGGCCCGCCGCCGAAGAGCGAGCGTGCGGGCCGCGCCTGACAAAAGCCGGCCACTCACTGTGAAACCGGCCCGCCGCCGCTGCCGGAGAGCGAGCGTGCGGGCCGCGCCTAGTACAAAACACACACACACACACACACATACATGCACGCTGGCATAGCCAGCGCATAAACAATAAAAGAGACAGTACTGCACCAAGCACACAGACCACACACTAGGTAGAACAAAAATGGAGGGACAGACCCACCCCCCTTACTAACCGGGAACGGGGAGTAAATGGGGGGATACTGATAGCTACAATTGGATATGTAGCGAGGGCTTCAGAACGGACAGGGCATCCCAGGTCAGGAGCACCATAACCTGACGCCCGCCTACCCTTTGATGAGGGCCTTGCGGTGGAGCATGGCTACTTAGCCAAAAACACCTCTAAAGGTGTCACCTACCCTCACCCAGACCCTGCAGCCATAGCTTGGAGGCGTAGGGGAATTAACAAAAAGAGTCCAGGTGGAAATAGAAAAAATAATTGGGGCCGGGTGTGCACCCGGCCTACCTGACAGGGGAGGAGCCATCATCTTGACTGTCGTCGCCTTCTAGCAGAGACTATACTGGGGAATGTGTGGGAGGTCTAGGGTATTTGTGGACTGGGAGGGGCTTCTTTTTTTGCCATCTCTGCTAGAAAAGCGCCATCTAGTGGCTATAACCCAGAAGTGATTAATCATTAACGAAGCAGGGTGTGAGGCATACTTGGAATAATAGGATTTTACACGTTGAGCATTTTATCTAATTTTGTGAAAACTATATATTGAAAAGGTATAAGCGCGGGTTTCTCTTTTATAAATCTCTTTAGAAGTGTTCACTAACTCTAGAGTCAATTTTTATCTTGCAACCATACTATGCAGGTTGCTTAAACCAACCGGACCAACACCATTACAAGAAACAGCAGCACAGCTGGGATGCTGGGAGAGGAAGCTTCTGTAAGATGGTCGCCACCTGGAGCAATATTGGTGAGGCGGCGTTTCACCTTTGAGTGGATTCAGGAGCAAATTGAAATGCTGACGATGATTCAGTATTATGCATGCAGATGAGGCAAGTGAGTTCTGAGGTAGTTTTAATTTTTCCAACTGTGCAAGCCTGTTGGTCCACTTTAAATTAACACTGTAGTCATAGGAACTTACGGCCTTTACCTTTGACATGCTGGTCCACTATTTTCTATGCTTTATCTGGTTCTGTTAAGTGTGATGCACAATACCAAGCATCAGAGTGACATTTTCATTTAAAAAGGCTGACCACAAATTAAAGACACGTGGGATCACCATTTAAAATATTTCTATGATCCAGTCATTTCCAATCTTTTTGAGGGGTACCCAACAGATCTTCACAGGCTATTTTAGAATATCTTTCTACAATAAGCAATAATATATGTTGTTATATGATTTCCGTAGGCAGGTATAAACTTGTAAGGGTACCAAAATAATTATCCCCAGCTGTAAATAAACTTACATACAATTTCAAGGACATAGCCAGTACAAACAAGTAGCAGGTATCTACAACACATACCATCTGACCAGGATCTCTCTTTTGGAGGGTAAGGTCTAATTTTTCTATAATTTTTAGAACGGATTTGATAATCTCATCATACAGCAATCGGTTTAGAGACTGCAGAGGAGAATTTATAACTTGAATAATTTCATCTGAGAATATTGATTCCTAGGACAGAAATATGATTCTTGTTAGTACACATTAATGTAGCCAGTCTATACCATTCTCTATAAATAAAACAACAGAGAGAAAGAAACCATTCATTTTTGCTCTGTATATCTGCAGGTTTGCAAGCTTTAAAAAAAAGAAATTTTAAATGAATCCATACCTTCATTTGATCGCAATTCAGCAAACTTCTGAATAAATCAAGATAGTCTTTGTAAGTAGGAACTTTCCACTTTCCAGTTTGAACCTCAACAGAAGCCGCTGCTTCATTTGAACCATTCTTTCCAAATTCCACCTAAGCAAACAGAATCATCAGTTACTACTATTTCTGAATGTAAATTAAAATACAATTCTGTGATTACTCACCTGTAGAATTGTTTTTACGGTGTACAGCACGGCTTGCTTCATTTCAATTCTTCACATTTGGGTAATCCGCCACAAGGTGGCGCAGTTGACTGCAGAAAGACTTGTGGCTCCTCCCGGCCCATAAAAAGGGTATGAATTACCCAGAGACTCCAGTGTTTGAAAAGCAGTAATGCAAGAAGCCGGGAGGCAAGGCCATGTTAACAAAAATACACAGCCCCACTAAAAAATAACTCTCTCAAGAAAATCACCATAACAAGGCAAAAGAGGATAACGATAACAAGGAAGGGATGAAGCAAGCCGTGCTGTACACCGTATAAACAATTCTACAGGTGAGTAATCACAGAATTGTACTTTTCCTAGTGTACAGCACGGGTTGCTTCATTTCAATTCTTCACATTTGGGACATCCAGCAGTGTCCATGAAGAAGGGTGGGATCCCCACTGAGCAACAGCAGGCAGTTCAAGACACTACCGCCTGAAGCATCTTGCGGCCAAAAACAGCGTCAGCTGAGGCCCTAACATCAACCTTATAAAACTTGTATGAACGGAAGACCAAGTAGCGGCCTTACAAACTTGTTCAACAGAAGCCTGGTGCTGAAAAGCCCAAGAGGCACCAATAGCCCTAGTGGAATGAGCAGTAACACGAAAAGGGGGGTTCCTTGGCAGAGTACGCTTGCACCACCGCCTGTCGGATCCCCTTGCTGATAGTGGATTTGGCTGAAGGCAATCCCTTCCTAGGCCCAGCAGGAAGGACAAACAGAGAATCCGACTTCCGAAAAATACCATTTTGTGAGTACTCACCTGAAAAATGGATATTGTCAGTGTGTCACACACCCCGCTTCCCCTTTAATTCTTACGATCAGGTTACTCCACCAGCAGGTGGCGACGTTGCAGAGAGAAGTCTTGAAAACGAGCCCCTTCCGGCCTATATATACCTGGGACCTCCCACTTAACACCCAGTGATTTTAAAAGCAGAAAGACAAGGTACCAGGAAATCCAATAGTAACCTCAAAATAAAGAAAAGCTTCACCATATAAAGGATCCAGGATACCAAAAAGGGCGGGTAAAGCGGGGTGTGTGACACACTGACAATATCCATTTTTCAGGTGAGTACTCACAAAATTGTATTATTCTCAGTGTGTCACACACCCGGCTTCCCCTTTAATTCTTACGATCGGGACATCCAAAAGCAGTGTCCACAAGGGATGGGTATCCGAAGGCAAAATGAAGCATAACTTAAATGACTGCAGTCTGCAGAACTTTGCGGCCAAACACAGCATCCGCTGAGGCCCGCACATCAACCTTGTAAAACTTAGCAAAAAGCATGAACAGAAGACCAAGTAGCAGCCTTACAAACTTGTTCAACAGAAGCTTGGTGCTGAAAAGCCCAAGACGCTCCAACGGCACGAGTAGAATGAGCAGTGATACGAAAAGGGGGAACTTTCCCCTTAGCAGAATAGGCCGCAATAACGGCCTGACGTATCCATTTGCTAATGGAGGATTTGGCCGGCGCCAAACCCTTCCTAGGCCCACAGGGCACAACAAAAAAGGCATCAGTTTTACGAAAAGGAGAAGTAATAATCAAATAGTACTTAACACAGCGTACTACATCCAAACAATGCAAAACCCTCTCCTTGTCATTCTTAGGCTTAGGACACAAGGAGGGAAGAACAATATCCTGATTCAAATGAAAAGCAGAAACAACCTTAGGAAGAAAGTCCGGTTTGAACCGAAAGACCACCTTGTCCTGATGCCTCTCAAAGTAGGGCGCCTGAATAGACAAAGCCGCCAACTCCGAGACACGCCGAACCGAAGTGACAGCTACCAAGAAGACAATCTTCTGAGTCAAGGTAGACAAAGCAATATCTTGCAAAGGCTCAAAGGGAGGAGCCTCAAGAGCAGAGAGAACCAAGTTCAAGTCCCAAACAGGGAGTAATGGTTTCCTGGGAGGCCGCACATGCGTAACCCCCTGGAAAAAGGTTTTAACTAAAGGATGAAGCGCAAAACGCTTCTGAAAAAAGATAGATAAGGCAGAAACCTGCCCTTTCAAAGTACTC
Organism: Gastrophryne carolinensis; assembly: GCA_027917425.1. Classification (NCBI taxonomy): domain Eukaryota; kingdom Metazoa; phylum Chordata; class Amphibia; order Anura; family Microhylidae; genus Gastrophryne; species Gastrophryne carolinensis. Next base: position 338,393,434 of record CM051239.1, read on the forward strand.
AACTGAAGACCAGAGTCCAGCCCTGATTGCAAAAACTCCAGAATCCTGGAGACCGAAAAGACCCTACAAGGAAAAGATCTAACCTCACACCAAGCGATATAGGCTTTCCAAGTCCTATAGTAGATGATAGAAGAAGACCTCTTCCGGGCACCGATCAGAGTCTTAACAACAGAGTCAGAAAGACCCTCCTCCTTCAAGATGGAGGTCTCAGCAGCCAAGCCGTCAAACCCAGCGTTGGTAAATTGGGGTAAGACAGCCGACCCTGAGTGAGCAGATCGGGCCGAATGAACTGATCCACTGTCAGCCGAATGGTGTCTGCGCACCATACTCGCCTTGGCCACCTTGGGGCCACGAGAATGGCGGACACCCTTTACAGAGCCAGCTTCCGTACCACCCAGCCTAGCCTGGGTATCGGAGGAAACAGGTACAGAAACCCCGGATCCCCCCAGGTCAGGGACATGGCGTCCGCTGCCAGAGCCAGAGGATCCTGGGAGAAAGACACAAAGTTCGGGAGCCTGCAATTGTGGCGAGAGGCAAAAAGGACCACCTCCGGTGCCCCCCACCGGAGCGGAATGCAGACTACCGAGAGACAAGGAACATGTGCCTCCGCCCAGGTCAGGATCAGGGACACCTCTCTGAGGGCACCCAGACTGCGAGTCCCTCCCTGATGATTGATGTAAGCAACCGCTGTTTGATTGTCCGAGCGAACCTGAACCAGAAGGCCCAGAACATGTTGGGACAAAAGAGCAAGAACCAGACGGCAGGCTCTTAGTTCCAGAACAGACGGCCGAAGATTGGAAAGAAGGACCCGAGCCCACTCCTGAATCAGACAAATTTTGGACTGAGGGAGAAACACCCTGTGTTGACCGGAATCCAACAGTATACCCATCAAGGACACCTTCCTGGCCGGAGCGAGGGAGGACTTGGGAAGGTTGAAAAACTTCAGATCCAGGACGGGGCAAGCCGACCCGTCCTTCTTGGGGACTGTGAAAAGATTGGAGTAAAAACCGAGGCCCACCTCTAAGCGCGGCACCGGCCGGATGACCGCCATTTCCAGGAAAAACCGTGAAGGAGGGCGAGACTCGAACTCCAGTTTGTAACCGGGCGACACCACCTCCCGGATCTATGTGTCCGGAATCTCCCGGTCCCAAACCAGGGAGAAGTGTCGCAATCTTCCCCCCACCCGCACGGGTGAGGGCAGCCCCTAATTGCTGAGCGGGCTTACCAGTAGGTTTGGGCTTGGCGCCCCAGGACTAACCGGGACGGCCACGAACCCTTCCCCGGGACCAACCTACACCCCCGGTAAAGGAAGCCCCTCTGCCCGCTCTGGCTCCTCGAAAGGAGGGACTAAAGGAACTCGCACCCCGAAAGGAGCGACGAGGCCTCTTGAGTTGAGGCAACTTACCATCCTTGGTAACTGCATCCAATTTATCGCCAAAAAGGCGCAAACCTAAGAAAGGTAGTGCTGTAAGCGCCCTCTTAGAGTTAAGGTCCGCCGTCCACTGGCGCAGCCATATTGACCGACGAATAGCAACCAGCAGTGCCGCTGTCCTGCTACTCGTCGCAAGAGCATCGTCCTGAGCGGTCAGGACAAAGGAAATAAACGACTCGCACTGCTTGAGAGAACTAAACACATCACAAGCGGGATCAAGATCTGCGTACAGATCCCTAATAATGGACCTAACTGCCAACAGAAGAAGCGCCGAAGCACAAACTGGCCGTAGTGTCGATCCGGCACTGATAAAACCATGTCGAGCCAATTGATCAATCCGACAATCCTCACCATCTTTAATGGTAGTGGTGTCAGAAGAGTGCAACACAGCCGAGCCAGTCAGCCCTAACACAGGGGAATCGACGTCAGGGGGCACTGACCAAAGCTTCACCATATCCTCCGGAAAGGGATAGCGCTTATCCCAATTAGGAGGAGTTCCAGCCAGGCGCGTGGGTTGTTCCCATTCCTTAAGGACAACCCTCTCAAAGTGCTGTTGCCTGGGAAACACCAAACGCGGCTGGGGCACGTCAAACAACTCACCCTTTGGCGGAGGGACCACCGCGAGCGGATCCAAAGCCAAAACCTTAAACATTTGAGCCAAAATGGAAGGAGTGTCAATGGACACCCCCACAGCCTGATCACCAGCAGTGTCAACCAATAGCTGGTCTGCAGGCTCATCCGACTCCTCAAGGAGTTCCCCCTCCTCATCAGGGGGACAATCGGACCAATCCAAAAATTCAGGCACCTCACCCTCCGAAGCAGGTACTGCCGGAGAAAGGTGCTTCCGCTTTGCCGTAGCCTTCTGAGCTACCGTAGCGGAAATTATCTTCTCGAGGTTGGCTAACCGCGCATGCACCTTGGAATGCGAATCCCCATTCTTGACAATGTCACACGGGGTCCGGAATAAGGGAGGGGGGGGTAGGGGATGACGGAAGTTGCGAGGAGCCAGAAGCCGGAGCGACGGACTGGCGTGCAATATTCTGCCTTGCACATGGAACGCATAATATGACATCATCGCCTGGGAGTGGAGCCCCACAACCCCCACACAGCCTGGATAGCCCCGAAGAGTCATTTCCGGTAACGTCGGAAGGCCCCATAGGGTGAAATTATGGTATTTGCAACAACCCAGGGTTTTACGCATTAAGCAACCCGGGATGCCCCTTTGTAATTAAAGTCCCGGAAGTGGGAGGATTTTTTAAGCCTAGGAAAATCCCAATTTAGAGACTAAGACTAGCCAGGTATAACAGACCGGGAGAGCCACTGCAGTGAGGGGATCCCAGAATCTGTGGGGGAAAAGAGACCACAGTCAGTCCCCCAACCAGTATGCACCACACTCATACATAACCAAACATGGCAAAACATATATGAACAGTTTATACATCACGAATAACATATATACATGACACATGCTGTTTAAGGCTAACAAAAGCCAGAGAGTGCATCAATATATATAAAAGTATATACATGCCTAAATAAATATAAATATATATATATATATATATATATATATATATATATATATATATATACACACACACATACACATATATATATACATATATACAGACATACACATACATACACAGCAAAGTGCCTCCAGGGGAAAAACGCTAAACATGACAGCTAATACAGCACAAAGACGGCCCCACGTGCGCGATGGTGGGGACCGTTTACCTTAACTGCTACAGCCGCACTGGACCTCTTCCCCCACCAGCTCCAGCACACCTGTCTCATAATGAGACAGGGGAAGTGAGGCGGGCCCGGACACAGCGCGCCCCGGCCACGCCCCCTGATCACCGAGCGAGGCTGCAGAGAGCGCGGCCCCGCCCCTCCAGTGACGCGGCTCGCCCAATGGCGAGACCGCAAGCAAAAAAGGGGGGAAATTCAAAAGTGAAAAGGTCCCAGCAGCTCAGGCCACGCGCCGGTGGCGGCGCTGACCCAGCGCCAAAGCACTTCCCATACACAAACACTCAAACAAGTGAAGCACCCCATGCAAACAAGCACCCCCCCCCCCAAGCGAAGGGAGAAGGGACCGAGCGGGAGAAGGTGGCCAAGGGGAACATCGGGACAGGGGCATCCCAAATCCCGATCACCATGCCGGATAGCCGCATTGCCCCACGCGTGGGGTCGAGCGGAGGAGATAAGCTCCTAGGCACCTAAAGTGCCATCTACCTTTGCCCAGCCAGCAGCCTAGGCTGGGAGGCTTCCGTTTATCTAGGCATAAAACAACACAACAGACTGGGCAGAAATAGACCAAAAGGGGATGCCGGGTTTGACCCCGGCTACCTGCAAGCAGGTACCTGCAAGCAAAAGGAGCGGACTCACGGACTGTAAGTAGTGTCAGGAGCTCCCAGCAGGCACAGCTGGAGGAGGATCCTCAAGGCGGCGGCGGAGACGTAGCAGCCAGGGAGACCCGCAGATACGTCCGGAGATTCGGGGGGATCCGCCAGCAAGTGCCCAGCAACAAGAAGAAGCCGTGCACCAAAAGCGAGGGATTACTTCACGATGAGCCCGCAACCAGCCCGCGCTTCAAAATGGTGCGTGGCTATAGGAACCTCGAGGGGCGGGCCACGTGGCGATGACGCGCATCGCGCAGTACCGCCCCCCCAAACGCGCGAAGTCATCCGAGCGCCGCACAATAATGGCGCCCAGAAGGAAAGTGAGGGAGGCCCCTCGGAAGAGCCCCAGCCGCGTGGCACCGCCGCACCGGCGGGGACACAGCAGACCCCAACCCCCGCCGCGCGCATGAAGCGCCCGCCCCCCCGGTCAGCAGAGACTGGTCGGGAGAGAGCCCTGAAGAGGTGCAAGGAAGGGGGAAGGGCAAGTGGGAGGCCAGGAGGGGACACAAGACAGCATAATAAAAAGAACGTGACAATCAGCACACAGGGCTGGGAGGCAGAAGGGTCCAGAACAGGTGGAAATAGGCCTGCAGGGCCGACGGCCTCGGGATGCCCCGCTCGTCTGCGATCCAGATAGAGCCATCTTCTGTCTTTGCAGTCAGGACTGCAGAGAAACTCTGGAGTCTCTGGGTAATTCCTGCCCTTTTTTTGGTCCGGGAGGAGCCACAAGTCATTCTGCAGTCAACTGCGCCACCTTGTGGCGGATTACCCAAATGTGAAGAATTGAAATGAAGCAAGCCGTGCTGTACACCAGGAAAAGATGTGCAGCTAATGTATTGACTTGTCTCTATTCGATCACAACAGCACTAAAACCTATATTAACTTGAATAATTCTGGAGGATGGTAAGACTGTTCTATTAGTAGAGTAATGCACTAACTAGATGTGCTCAGATAGTTCATGCTCTCCATACATAAAAAGGTAAAAAATGACAAGACTCCATCTTTAATATGCAGCAAGCGGGGTAGCCTGGATTGCCCGCTGTGTATCATCACAGATTAACTAGAGAGTGGGGCCATCCGATACCAGGTTGGGGGTCTCTCGTGACTACGGTCAGTCTATCAGGGCGGCAAGGTGAGCATGATAGGCTATTCTATGGCCCCTGTGGAAGTTTACCTGGCAGAGTTGAGTATCCTGACGCCCCCTTGTTCTCTAGTTTAGCAGTGCCGTTGCACAGTGAGGAAACCCAATCCGAGCTACACTCATTAGTAAAACCACAACTGAGAAAACCTGGATTCATTCAATCAGCCTTGCTGATTGCAAAAGATTTGAAAACTCTGTTGTGTGGACTAATGGAGATTAATTGCCTAGATTAATGGAGTGCAAGCTGCTGGCCACTCCAACTATTCAGAGCCACCTAGCGCACAAATGAGCATTGGGAAGTGGGGTATGCGGCTGAAATCCATGCATGTGCTGTGGGACTGAAGTGAGGGGAGTTTACTCAGGGATCCATGCGGTTTTACACAGCAGGGCATCACAAATCAGGATGCACCAGGGATGGGTAAATCGGTCTCGTTGGAGTTTAGGCCAATGTTCAGAGGGCCAGAGAATGAAGAGCTGCTGCATTTACATGGCTCTAAAGACCCCTCCAGGTTATTTGCACTGAGTGTTCTCCCATCCTAAAGAAAATATAGGATGATCTAGAAAAATGTACTAGGGGTACTTTTACCTGGTTTGGGAGAACTTATATAATAAAGATGAACATTCTCCCAAGTATATTATATGCTTTCTCCCATGGGTGATGTACAAAGACCTTTGATGACATTGTAAAAGTTATGCTCTGAGAAAGGACATTTGACAAAATTGGAAGAGGAATTGGGAAGGCCCTTTAATGACCAACAAAAGTACAGTCGTTATCCCCATCATGGTAATTATATAAAAGCACGTTTATTGAGTAACGGATAGTTAATTTTCTGCCACATAAATGACTATATCAAAAAAGTTGTATCTTAAAATATACCTTTTCAAACATGACTGGCTTCGAACAGACCCTTATCAATCCTTGATGAACTGAAAGATAATAAAAAGTATGTTAATTACATTATTGCAAAAAAGAACCACTACATTTAAAACAGCTAAACTGTTAACAATCCACCCCCCTCAACCTCCAAAACACGAACCCTGGAACTCACCTCTCCAGCTGTGCTCTGTCTGTGCAAAGCACAGCTATAACCTACCCCCTCCCTGTAGGTTTGTCCCCTCTCCTCAGTATGTGATGTTTCTGAGGCAAGATGGCAGCACCTGTACCCTAGAGTCCTAAATAGAGTTGTAGCCCATTGGGGGAAAGAATAATAAGTGACTGAAAAAGTCAAATATATTAATTTTAGATGCTGGGGAATAGTTTTTTTCAAAGGTTTTGGCTTTTCATTAAATTATGCTGAAGGTCCTGTTTAACAGGTCCAGTTAAGAGGGAGAAATCTTACTGTTCTCCTTGGTCCCTCTGCAAAATTAAGTGCTGTGACCTGCTTCTTCCAGGTATGTAACCGAGGGCAATCACAGCGCTCAATTTCGGAGGCCCTGAGTAGGTTTTGCCCCCCTGGGCCGCAGCGGTGAGTGATCTTTTCAGTTTTTTTCATTTTTAATAACAATTATACTCATTAAGTGGTATTAAAAAATGAATAAGCTGTCTTATTTGATAAGTACAGCTAAGAATAAAGATTTATTCAGAAGTCTTGTTGTATTCCCAGTTGTAGAAAACACAATTCTGTGAGACTCACCTGTACAATAGTTTTTTCTGTTAATCTATTCCAGACCGTCCCCATTCTTCACAATTGGGTAATTCCTGCCCGGATGGGCGTGTACTGCAAGATCAAGGGTGTGGCTCCTCCCGACCCCCATAAGTAGCAGCTGCCTCTAATCAAAGACCAGTAATTAAATAGCAGTAAATCATAACAATAGGCTAAGGCCTGGAGTCCCCAAATATAATAGACCATGTTACTTCACACCGCCTCCGCTTGTTTTCTCTCGAAAAATCCATTTTTATTTATTTATTTATTTTTTTTTACAAATGTCCTATTAAATAATAAATAGAGTAATCACCATAAAAAAAGGCATCCAGGACATAATAAACCCCAAAAGACGGTGGGTCGGACGGCCTGGAATGGATTGACAGAAAAAACAATTCTACAGGTGAATCTCACAGAATTGTGTTTTTTCTTCCAATCCATTCCCGGCCGTCACCATTCTTCACAATTGGGACATCCAAAAGCAGTGCCATGTATGGGCGGGATCCCCAACGCGGTACAACAGGTAGTTAATTTCACTACCTCCTGAAGCACCTTTCGACCAAAGACAGCGTCAGCTGAGGCCCTAACATCTACCTTGTAAAACTTGGTAAATGTATGAACTGAAGACCAGGTGGCAGCTTTACAAACCTGTTCCACTGAGGCCTGATGCTAAAAGGCCCAGGAAGCACCAATGGCCCTAGTAGAATGAGCTGTGACCCAAAAAGGGGGTTCCTTCCCCTTGGCAGAATAGGCTCTTACCACAGCCTGTCTAATCCACTTACTGATCGTGGATTTGGCTGGTGGAAGCCCCTTTCTAGAGCCTTCTGCTATGACAAAAAGAAAATCCGACTTCCGGAAGGATTCAGTAGCAGCCATGTAATATCTTATGGCTCTAACCACATCCAAAGAATGAAGAGCCCTTTCCTTAGAATTAGCCGGAACTGGGCATAAGGAAGGTAGAACTACTTCCTCATTAAGGTGAAAAGGAGAAATGACCTTAGACAAAAAACCACCTTGTCTCTGTGGAACTCAAAATAAGGTGGCTTCATACATAAATCGGCTAATTCGGAGACTCAACACACAGAGGTGATCGCCACCAAGAAAATAACCTTGAGCGTCAAGATACTCAATGGAGCGTCGTTCAAAGGCTCGAAGGGGGCACCCTGGAGAGCAGATAACACCAGATTTAGGTCCCACACCGGTAAAATAGGCTTGTGCGGTGGTCGGACATGAGTGACCCCCTGAAAAAAGGTTCTGATTAGTCTATGGCCGGTGATAGACTTCTGGAAAAAAATGGATAAGGCCGAAACCTGACCCTTGAGGGTGCTCAACTGGAGGCCCAATTCTAGACCATATTGCAGAAACTCCAGAATTCTCGAAAAAGAATATCTCCTGCAAGGAAATTTCCTGGCCTCACACCAAGAAATATAGGCCCGCCAGACTCTGTAGTATATCATGGAAGATGTCTTTTTCTGGGCCTGAATCATGGTATGAACAACCTTGGCCGATAAACTCTTCTCTGTCAGGATTTAGGCTTCAATAGCCAGGCCGTCAAAGCCAGCATTTGTAAATTTGGGTGCCGAAGAGACCCCTGTGTGAGAAGCTCTGGATCGTCGGACAGGAGCCAGTGATCTGTCGACATCCTTACTATGTCTGTGAACCAGCTCCTCCTTGGCCAGCGAGGAGCCACCAGGATGGTTGGTACTCCCTCCTGGACTACCTTCCTTAGTACTCGATCCAGGAGCAGAAATGGAGGAAATGCATACAGGAGATTGAACTCCGTCCATGGGATTGTCAGGGCGTCTGTTGCTATGGCCAGAGGGTCTTGTGAGAGGGATACAAACCTCGGAAGTTTGTGATTGTGTCTGGACGCAAAAAGATCCACATCCGGTTCACCCCAACGGAGACACAGACCCTGAAAGGCCTTACGACTGACGCAAAGACCTCCTGCTCAGGGAGTCTGCCTCCTAGTTCTCTACCCTTGGGATGTAAACCGCCGAGATGCAGGGAACATTCTCCTCTGCCCAAACCAGAATCCGGCTTACCTCCCTTAGGATTCTCTTGCTCCGAGTACCCCCATGGTGGTTGATGTAGGTTACTGCCGTCCGATTGTCTGAGCGGACCTGAACAGCATGCCCCTTCAAACTGGAGTAAAAGCCGAACTGCCCTCAACTCCAAGAGGTTTATGGGTAGCCGATTTTCTCTGGGTCTGCCAGATGCCGCCCCAACCTGTAAGACTGGCATCTGTGGTAACAATTTCCCAATGAGGGGTCCGAAAGGACTTGCCTACCAGCAGATGCCAAGGATCCAACCACCACAAGAGGGATTGCCTGGCCGAGGGGGACAGAACAAACCCTTGGTCCAGAGATTCCAGAGCCCGATCCCAGATGGATAGTAGGTTCATCTGAAGAGACCTCATGTGGAACTGGGCAAAGGGTACTGCTTCAAAGCAGGCCACCATCAGGCCCACCAGTCTCATCCCTAGGCGCACAGTTGGCTGTTGACACGCCAGCAACGTCTCTACCTGCGTTCGGAGCAGCAATACCTTCTGTTCTGGCAGAAAGACTCTGGGCTGAACGGTGTCCAGGGTCACCCCCTGGAAAGATCTTACCGTTGACGGGGTGATATGCGACTTGGGGTAGTTGATCACCCAGCCGAATTATTCCAGAATTGACAGCATGGTCCGGGTGTCGCTCTCGGTCTCCTGAAGGGACGAGGCCGAGATCAGAAAGTCTTACAAGTATGGAATTATACGAATCCCCCGACCCCTCAGGATAGCCATGAGACCCACCAGCACCTTGGTGAACGCCCTGGGAGCTGAGGATATGCCGAAAGGAAGGGCCACAAGCTGGAAACGTTGACCCTCCAGAGCAAACCTCAAAAACCTCTGATGCCTCGGAAAAATAGGGATGTGTAGGTACGCGTCCCTGATGTCCACCGTAGTCTTGAAGTCGCCTGGCCGAAGTGACCTCACGGCCGACTTCAACGTCTCCATGCGGAAATGCCTTACCCTTATAAACCTGTTGAGGCCCTTTAGGTCTAGGATTGGCCGCAACGATCCATCCTTCTTGGGGACCGTGAATAGGTTGGAATAAAAATCTTGACCCTCCTCTAGCCGGGGTACGTGACAAATCACCCCTGTCCGCAGGAGGTGCAGAACAGCGGCTCTCAAGGCTTCTGCTTTCAGAGGGTTTCGGGATGCCCTTGACCATAGAAATCTTGTGGGTGGACTGGCTGCCAGTTCGATCTTGTAACCAGATGACACCACCTCCTGAATCCAAAGATCCATGACATGGTGCCTCCAGATCGGAGCAAACTGCAGGAGACCCCCCCCCCTTCCCCCACCCGCATGGGTTAAGGGCGCCCTCTCATGCCTGGGTGGATTTGGCTGGAAGCTTGGGTTTGGATCCCCAAGCGGCACTGGGCCTGTTCCGGGCCCTACCTCTGCCCCAAGACTCCTTGCAGGAACTTGAAAAAGAAGATCCTCTTCCACCCCGAAAGGACCGGTGAGAAGAGGATTTCCGAAAGGGACGAGTCGGTCTCCTCCTCTGAGGGAGCTTACCATCCTCGACCAAAAGGTCCAGCCGCTCCCTAAAATGCCGACCGCCCAAGAAAGGTAAATTTGTAAGGGATTTCCATAGCGAACGGCGTAATGCAACGAGCAAAGACGAGGTCTTGGCACCTAGCCTGACCACATCGTCCATGGCGGTAACAACAAAACCAATGAAATCTAAACAGGCCCTGAACCCCTTGGAGTCCTGAGCCTGTCTGCGGGACTTAGCCCTGGCCATAAGCTGTTTTACCCTTTTCCTTGTGGCTAAGGAGACGATCGCCGTGGCACATGCAGGGTGTAAAAGTGAACCCACCAAGGCGTAGGCATGGCAAGCCAACTGATCCATGCGTTTCCTCGCAGGGTCTCTTAAGGAAGCATTATCCGCCGATGGCATGATAGTGGTGTTGGACAGACCTGAAACAGGAGGGTCCACCTCAGGAGGATGCGACCATAATTTAATCAACTCAGAAGGGAAAGGATACCTTCTTTTTAGATTCCTAGGGACCAACGGCAGCATATTAGGTCTTTCCCACTCCTTAAGCACCATCCTAGAAAAATGAGGCTGTTCAGGAAAAACCCGCCTCTGCCTCTCGGGCCTAAACAAATCATCCCTCCTTCTCGTGGCCATCTTAGGAGGGGCAATGTGTAAAGTCTCAAAGACAGAGGAAAGTAAATTATCTGTATCATCTGGGAGCAAAGAATCCTCATTGGATGAAAAAATACAATTATGTGAGTACTCACTTGTAGAATTGTTTTTACTATGCACAGCACAGCCTGTTTCATTTAATTCTTACTTCTGGGTATTCCGCCACAAGGTGGTGCCGTGGACTGCAGAAGATTTGTGGCTCCTCCCGGCCCCATATAAAACCAGGAATCTCCCAAAAGACCCCCAGTGTTGAAAAGCAGTTATACAAGAAGCCGGGAGCTAATCAAGATAAAAAAAATATATATATAAAAGCATCACACAACTAAACTTTGGAACATATCACCATACAGAGGCAACCAAAGATAACGATAACAAGGGAGGGATGAAACAGGCCGTGTTGTGCATAGTAAAAACAATTCTACATTTAAGTACTCACAGAATTTTATCAACAACAGAGGCCGGCAACCCCCTACCCATCAAGATGGAGGTTTCAGCAGCCAAGCCGTTAAAGCCAGTGTTTGTAAATTGCGATGGCGCAGCTTTCCCTGAGTGAGAAGATCTGGATCCTTGGGCAAGACGTACCGATCCACTGCCAACTGCATGACGTCCGCGAACCACACCCTCCTCAGACAACAGGGGGCCACCAGAATGGCCGGTACCCCCTCCTGGGCTATCTTGCACAGCACCCAGCCCAGCAGAGGAAAGGGAGGGAAAACAGAGGAGTCGAAACTCTGTCCAAGGAATTGCTAGCGTATTCGTGGCAAAGGCCAGAGGATCCTGTGACAAGGAGACAAATCTTGGAAGCTTGTGATTGTGATGGGACGCAAACAGGTCCACATCCGGCTGACCCCAGCGGCGACACAGGGTGTGAAAGACCTGGTTGCTGGGAGACCATTCCCCCAGACGAGACGTCCCTCTGCTCAGGGCATCCGCCTCCTGGTTCTCCACCCCCGGAATGTAGACCGCCGAGATGCAGGGAACATTCTCTCCTGCCCAAGACAGTATCAGGGACACTTCTTTGAGGGCTTGCTTGCTCCGAGTCCCTCCCTGATGATTGATGTAGGCTACCGCGGTCTGGTTGTGTGAGCGGATCTGAACAGCACGACTCCGAAGGTGTGGAGTCAACTGGGAGAGAGCCAACCTGAGTTCTAGAATGTTGATGGGTGCATGGGCCGCTTGGGGGTCCCACTGACCCTGGAATTTCAGAGACTTCCAAACTCCCCCCTCAACCGGTCAGACTGGCATCTGTGGTGACAATCTCCCAGCACTGAGGCAGAAAGGTCATGCCCACTAGAAGATTCCTCGAGTCCAACCACCACGAGAGGGACTGCCTGGCCAGAGGGGACAGAGCAAATCCCCGATCCAGGGACACCGGGTCCCGATCCCAAACTGACAAGAGATGCAACTGAAGAGGTCTCATGTGAAACTGAGCAAAGGGAACCGCCTCGAAGCAGAACACCATCAGACCCACTAACTGCATCCCCTGCCGAATGGAGGGATGAGGACACAAGAGCAAGGCCCGAGCCTGCATATGAAGGCCGTCCACTTTCTGCTGAGGGAGAAATACCTTGACCTGGGAAGTATCCAGAGTCATGCCCAGGAAGGACCTCACCAAAGATGGAGCCAGTGAAAACTTGGGATAGTTGATCACCCAGCCGAAGGACTCGAGAGTGGACGTCACCACCTGAGTATCCTTCTCGGCCTGAAGAAGAGACTGAGCAGCAATCAGAATGTCGTTCAAGTAAGGGAGGATGCGAATGCCCTGGTTCCTCAGAAGAGCCATTACGCCCGCCAGCACCTTGGTGAATATCTGAGGAGCCGAGGTGATACCGAACGGTAAGGCTACAAACTGGTAATGCTGATCCTCCAGAGCAAACCTCAGGAATCTCTGATGACCTGGAAAGATTGGTACGTGAAGATAGGCATCCTTGATGTCCACAGTGGTCATGAAGTTGCCCAGCTGAAGGGAACTGACAGCCGAGCGTAACCGTCCTTTTTGGGTACCGTCAATAGATTGGAATAGTACCCCTGAACCTGTTCCTGGTGAGGTACTAGACAGATGACCCCAAATTACAACAGGCGTTGAACTGCTAGGCGCAACCCTTGAGCTGACAGGGGATTTTGAGAAATCCAGGATCTGAGAAATCTTGGGGGTGGCCAGGCTGCAAACTCTATCTTGTAACCGGAGGACACCACCTCCTGAATCCACCGGTCTGAGACGCGAAGCCTCCAGACGAGAGCCGAAGCCGTCCCCCCACCCGGATGGGTGAGGGCGCCTCCTCATGCCTGAGGGGCCTTGGGAGGGGGTTTAGGCTTGGATCCCCAAGAAAGACCGGGACGACCACGGGATCCGCCACGGCCCCAAGAGCCTCTGCGGCTAATAGAGAAATGTTCGCCACGACCTCCCCTTGAGACACGAAAGGAGGAGGAGGAGGACCTCCAAAAGGGTTAGGACTGCTTCCTACGCTGAGGAAGCCTACCATCCTTGGCCAGCACATCCAGACGCTCACCAAAGAGACGAAGCCCCGTGAAGGGAAGCCCGGTGAGGGATTTCTTAGCTGCAGTGTCAGCTACCAGGCGCAACCAAACAGACTGGCACATAGCCACCAACAGGACCGAGGCCCTACCGCCCAGCCGGACGGCTTCATCCTTGGCAGCCAGCACAAAAGCAACAAAATCAGAGCAGAGCAAGAGGTCCCTATAATCCTTTCTCCTACCAGACATGGCGCCATCAGCAAGGCGCTTGAGCTTCCTCTTAATGGAAATGGCCGCAATGGGCGCGGCACAGACCGGACGCAGGCCTGCCCCTACAAAGGTGAAAGCATGACAGGCCAGCTGATCCAGACGCCGGTCCGCACTGTCACGCAGAGTAGTAGTCTCAGGGGACGGCATGACCGAAGTGTTAGACAAACCTAGAACCGGAGCGTCCACCTCATGAGGGCTTGACCAGATCAGCCGAAAAGGGATAACTTCTGTCCAATCCCTTGGGCACCGTGGGCAATCTGTTAGGACGTTCCCACTCCTTGAGCACCATATTGGAGAAATGACTCTGCTCCGGGAACTGGTCCGCAATAATACTCTGTGCACACGGCACACAAACCCCTCATAGGGGATGCCCCGCACATGACAGATAGCCGAGGTTGCCCCGAAGGACCCCAAAGCACACTAACCCCAGAAGCCTCCATATGGTGATTATCACAGGCACAATAGGCCAGAATAGGGTAAGGGCTAATAAAAGCCACCCGGGATGTCCCCCAAAGGGATGCCCACAGATAAGGCCAGGAGGAAAAAAAGGGGGGGATAGGACCGGGAGAAACAACAATACACAGTTATCCCGTCTGAAAGACACATAAGTATCCCGCAGCACATGCCCCAACAAGAATCCCCATGGAAGACTCATGGACCAAAGAACGTAACGCGCACAGCACACACAGGCGACCGGAGTACAGCCTAAAGATCCACGGAGGGTAGATCAGGAAGAGCAGAGTCACCGCCGCAGCCCACGCTGAAAAGGAGCCTCCGGAACTCAGATCGCAAGCAACGCAGCATGCAGACAAGATGGTGCTGCAAGCGAGCACCTCGAGGGGTGGGCCGTGGGAGTATGACACAATACGCTTCATCCCCCGGCATCGCCCCCATGAAGAGCACGAAAAATGCCACCCACGTGACCAGGCGCCCACGCCATGACAGCCTGTCAGTAAAGACAGCAGTAAAGGCGCCGCCCGCCGCGGAGCGCAGTACGCCCACAGCGGCGGCGAGAGACAACCACGGAGGCACATTCCAGCCTACTCATCTTCCTCCTCGGAACCAAAAATACCATTCTGTGATTACTCACCTGTAGAATGTATATTATAAGTATGCCTCACACCCTGCTTCAGTAATGAATAATCACTTCTGGGTTATAGCCACAAGATGGCGCTTTTCTGCAGAGATGGCAAAAAAAGAAGCCCCTCCCGGTCCATAAATACCTGGGACCTCCCACACATTCCCCAGTATATGAAAGCAGTAAGGGGACAAGAAGAGACAATAATTAAAAATAACAACATGAACAATAAAAAAAATTTCACCATATAGAGGATCCAAGATACAACTCAGAGTGGGACGAAGCAGGGTGTGAGGCATACTTATAATATCCATTCAACAGGTGAGTAATCACAGAATGGTATTATTCCAAGTATGCCTCACACCCTGCTTCGGTAATGAATAATCACTTCTGGGACATCCAGTAGCAGTGTCCAAAAATGGGTGGGGATCCCAAAAGGCAACAATACACAAATCAAACCACTGCAGCTTGCATAACTTTGCGGCCAAAAACAGCATCCGCTGAGGCCCGAACATTAACCTTGTAAAACTTGTAAAAGGTATGAACAGAAGACCAAGTAGCAGCCTTACAAACTTGTTCAACAGAGGCCTGGCGCTGAAAAGCCCAAGAGGCCCCAACAGCACGAGTAGAATGAGCAGTAATACGGAAAGGGGGATACCTCCCCTTGGCAGAATAGGCCCTAATAATGGCCTGACGAATCTATTTACTAATGGTAGACTCGACGGGCGCCAAACCCTATCTGGGCCCAGAGGGCACCACAAACAAGGCGTCCGTCTTCCTGAATGGTGAACTAGCCACCAGATAGTATTTTACACATCTAACGACGTCCAGAGAGTACAAGGCCCTCTCCTTGTAGTTGCTAGGATTAGGACACAAGGAAGGAAGCACAACGTCCTGATTAAGGTGAAAAGCAGAGACAACCTTAGGCAAGAAGGTTTGAATTGGGGGCTGAATGGACAGAGCCGCCAACTCAAACACGTCAAACAGAGGTAATAGCCACCAAAAAGGCAACTTTTAAGGTGAAAATGGACAGTGCAGCTTAATGCACTGGCTCAAAGGGAGAACTCTGAAGGGCAGACAATACCAAATTTAAATCACAAAAACCAGCAACATGGGTTTGCGAGGAGGACGCACATGAGTGACCCCCTGGAAAAAACGTCTTAACCAAAGGGTGAAGAGCAAAAGACCTCTGAAAGAAAACCGCCAGAGCGGAAACGTGCCCATTCAGAGTGCTAAGTTGAAAACCCATGTCCAGTCCATGTTGAAGGAACTCCAGAATCCGAGGAATAGAAAACACCCGACAAGGAAAGGCCCTAGCCCCACACCAATCAAGGTAGGTCCGCCAGGTCCTGTAGTAGATATTAGAGGAAGATTTCTTCCTAGCTCTGACAAGCGTCTGGATAACCGCCTCAGACAGACCTTTTTCTTTTAGGATAGAGGTTTCAGCAGCCACGCCGTCAAAGCCAGCATTTGTAAATTGGGGTAACAAAGCTGACCTTGTGTGAGCAGATCCGGAACCAGAGGCAGTGGGAACCGATCCACCGCCAGCTGCACGACGTCTGTGAACCACACCTGTCTTGGCCACTTTGGGGGCCACCAGAATTGCTGGTACACCCTTGTGAGCCAGCTTGCGTACCACCTTGCCCACCATGGGAAAGGGAGGAAACAGATACAGGAGACCGAGCTCCCGCCAGGACAGAGGCATGGCATCCACTGCCAGAGCCAGAGGATCCTGGGACAGAGACACAAATGCAGGGAGTTTGTGAATGTGACGAGAGGCGAACAGATCCACCTCCGGCATCCCCCACCTGCGACAGAGGGATAGAAAGACCTCGTTGCTGAGGGACCATTCCCCCCCCCTGGCGAGAGGCTCCCCTGCTCAGGGAGTCCGCTTCCAGGTTCTCCACACCCGGGATGTAAACTGCCGAGATGCACGGAACATTGCTCTCAGCCCATGAAAGAATCAGAGACACCTCCCGGAGGACACTCTTGCTGCGAGTCCCTCCTTGGTGATTGATGTAAGCATCCGCAGTCCGATTGTCGGAGCAAACCTGAAGCGGTAGGCCCTGGAGGTGATGTGTCAGGTGCGCCAGCACCAACCGAACCCGCCCTCAGTTCCAGAACGCTGATGGGGGCGTGAGCCTCCTGAGGACCCCACAGCCCCTGGAACTGATGGTCTATCCAGAAGCCCGACAGGCTGGCATCTGTGGTGACCGTCTCCCAGCGGGGCGCTAGAAAGGATCTGCCCCCCAGAAGATTCTTCGGTTCCAGCCACCACTGGAAGGACCGCCGGACCAGAGGGGACAGAACCCAGGTCTGATCCAAAGACAGAGGACATTTGTCCCAAACCAAAAAAGATGGTGTTGAAGAAGGTCTCATGTGAAATTGAGCAAAAGGCACTGCCTCGAAGCAAGCCACCATCAATCCTACCAGCCTCATCCCTTGTCAGATGGACGGACGAAGGTTGGACAGAAGGAGATGAATGAGCGCTTGGAGAACATCCACCTTCGGCTGGGGTAAGAAAATCCTGGTCTGAATGGTATCCAACGTCATGCCCAGGAAGGAAGCCACCCGTGACGGAGAGAGTGAGGACTTGGGGTAATTGATTACCCACCGAACCTCCCCAGCGTCGTCACCACCGTCCAGGTGTCCAGCTCCGCCTGGTGGATTGAGGAAGACGTAATGAGAAGGTCGTCCAGATAAGGCAAAATACGAATGCCCTGGGCTCTGAGAAGGGCCATCACGCCCGCCAGCACCTTGGTGAACACCCTGGGTGCAGATGTGAGCCCGAAAGGGAAGAGCCACAAACTGGTAGTGCTGTTCGCCTACCACAAACCTGAGGAATCGCTGGTGTCCCGGGAAGACCGGCACATGGAGGTAAGCATCCTTTATGTCTATTGAAGTCATAAAGTCCCCTGGACGTAGGAAGTTGACCGCATAGCGCAGAGTCTCCATGCCAAAATTTCTGGTTCTGATGAACCTGTTGAGAATCTTTAAATCCAAAATGGGTCTTATGGAGCCATCCTTCTAGGGCACCGTAAAGAGGTTGGAATAGTAACACCGACCTCTCCCTCTGGGGGGAACCGGACAAACGACCCCCATATCCCGAAGGTTTTGCACCGCCAGAACCAGTCCCTGCGCTGCCCGTGGGTCCGTAGGCACCCGTGACCTGAGCAATCTTGGAGGAGGCCGGTCTGCAAACTCCAGCTTGAACCCGGAGTAGACCACCTCCAGAATCCATTTGTCTGAGACTTGTTGAACCCAGACCTGAGCGAAGAGCCGCAGCCGTCCCCCCACCCGCAAGGGTGAGGGCGCCCCCTCATTGCTGAGCAGGCTTGCCAGCGGATTTGGGTTTGGCACCCCAGGAGGACCCGAGTCGGGCACGACCTCTGTCCCTACCCCAGGAATCTCCGCTGAGTGCAGCGAAGGATACCCCCCTGCCCGTCCGAGGGCCATGAAAGGAGGGGTTGAAGGATCCTGAACCCCGAAAGGGCCGACGCTGCTTTTTGCGCTGAGGTAACTTACCTCCCTTGGCAACAGAATCTAGGCGATCACCAAACAGGCGCAGTCCCGAGAAAGGAAGCCCTGTGAGCGCCTTCTTTGCAGCGTTGTCGGCCGCCCACTGGCGCAACCAGACCGATCGGCGTATAGCAACCACCAATGCCGAGGTCCTGCTACACATATGGATGGTATCATCTAAGGCTGATAAGACAAAAGCGACCCACACTGACTCTAAAATCCTCACTAGAGGGATTCAATTGGGATCCTTACAGAAGGCCTCTGATTAACGCTCTAGAAGCCACGGCAGTGAATGCGGAAGCACAAACCGTGCACAAGGCCGAACCCGTACAAGCAAAGGCATGCAAAGCCAGTTGGTCCACGCCAGAGACGTCGGTCCACACTATCCTTTAAGGAAGTGGAATCCGGAAAATGCACAACCGACGTATTGGACAATCCCAGAACGGGAGCGTCGACCTCAGAGAGCGTAGACCAGCGCTTAACCGCATCAACAGGGAAGGGATACCTCCTATGCCACCCTTGAGGAATACCAGGAAGCCGGCTAGGCTTTCCCCATTCCTTAAGGATCAGATTGTTAAAGTGCTTCTGATCCGGGAACTCCAATCGAGGTTTGGCAGTACCAAAAAATTTCCCCCGTTGTGGAGGGGCCTCTGCAGGAGAGGAAATGGCAAGTACCTCAAAAATCTGAGTAAGGAGCCTATGGGTATCGTCAGTATACCCACGCTCTGTACCGGCATCAGCACCAAGGTACTGCTGATCATCAGATAATTCAGAGTCTGAAAATAATTCCCCTTCCTCAAGCGGGGAATAATCAGACCATTCAAAAAGGTCATATTCATCAAAATCAAGGCCCGGCGCCAAGTGCCGTCTCTTAGCTGGGGCGTTCCTAGCCGCAGAGCTAGCAATCAATCTCTCAATGTTGGCCAGTCTGGCGCAGACATCAGATTGCGACTCCCCACTAGTGACAACATCACTTAGGGTCATAACCAGGCGTGGGGGTGTAGGTGATGAGGCCAGCAGGGCTGAACCAGCTGCACGGGCCCGGATTACCGCGCAATCGCCTGCTGTGCACATGGTACACAAATCTGCAAAATGTCGCCCAAAAGGGATGCCCCACATACCACACACGACCGGGGTTGCCCCGAAGGGACCCCGAGTCCGGTATCCTGGGAAGCCTCCATATGGTGATTTTTGGGTAGTCGCAATGACCAATGGGAATTACGCTATAAAGCTACCCGGGATGCCCCTTAACGTCCGTTGGTGGGAAGATTTTAATAAGGGACTAATGGAAACACCAAATTTGATCATGGGCCACAGGACCGGGAGAAACCCCAAATTTTGGTCGTCCTACCTGAAGGACACAAAAGGGGACCCTTTTTAGCAAACAAACATGCATACAAATGTCAGAATAAACAATATGCTGGCCAAGGGCACAATTAACGCCCCGCAGCCATAGCCTTCCATGAAATTTAAAAAACGCACAATATATGCAAATATATATATATATATATATATATATATATATATATATATATATAGTGCGTTTTTTAAATTTCATGGAAGGCTATGGCTTCGCGGCCCGCCGGCCGGCTCACTATCTCCCGATGCCTCCATCATAGTGTTTTATTTTTCCTTAAGGCAAAAAAGACTACTAAGGTCCTAAGCCTATAGCCAATCCCCACCTAAAAAGGGGGATTGGGAGTAACCACAACCCTCTTCCCACAATCTAAAAAAAATCAAAGAGAAAAAACATTTAATTAAAAGAAAAATGTTATATACTATTTTTCATTAAAAATAACGATTAGAAATATAAATATAAATGAAAAAACAATGATGAATAGCCATGAACAACAATGAATAGCCATGAACAACAATGAGAAAAAACACTGAATTAAAAAAAAAAAATGTTATATACTATTTTTCATTAAAAATAACGATTAGAAATATAAATATATTTATATTTGTCCCTACAAAGGTGAAAGCATGACAGGCCAGCTGATCCAGACGCCGGTCCGCGCTGTCATGCAGAGTAGTAGTGTCAGGGGACGGCATGACCGAAGTGTTAGACAAACCTAGAACCTGAGCGTCCACCTCAGGAGGGCTTGACCAGATCAGCCGAAAAGGGACACCTTCTGTCCAATCCCTTGGGCACCGTGGGCAATGTTAGGACGTTCCCACTCCTTGAGCACCATATTGGAGAAATGGCCCTGCTCCGGGAACTCCAAGCGTTGTTTGCCAGAGTGAAAGAGCTCACCCTGCTTCCTCTTCGACGCCTTGGGGGGGCGATGTGTAATGTCTCAAAGATGGCCGACAATAGTTTAACAGTGTCATCAGGGATCCAGGTATCCTCATCAGGGGAGGACCCCAGGTCACTGTCATAACCCTCCTGATGGCCCCCAGAGGAGTCTAAATCATGGAAAAGTTCCCCCTCCTCTAGAGAGCCACAGCCGCCAAACACATCAAGGCCCTCATCTTCCTCGGCAAAGAGGGACGGCGCGGCGTCAAGATGCCGCTTCTTGCCAGAGGCCTTGCCCGCCACAGGCCGGGCCAACTGCCTTTCAATGCTTGCCACACGTAGTGCCAGATTAGATTGGGACCCCCTGCTAGTATCCCCCTCACTGGGGGCTAAATGCAGGCGCGGGGGAGTAGGATATGCCGAAGGGGGCACAGAACTGGAAAGAGAGGCGCTCGTCCCAGCCTGGTCCGCAATAATACTCTGGGCGCACGGCACACAAACCGCGCCGCCACCACCACTCGAAGGGGATCCCCCGCACATGACACATAGCAGAGGTTGCCCTGAAGGACCCCCAAGCACGCTATCCCCAGAAGCCTCCATATGGTGATTATCACAGGCACAATAGGCCAGAGTAGGGTAAGGGCTAATAAAAGCCACCCGGGATGCCCCCCAAGGGATGCCCACAGAGAAGGCCAGGAGGAAAAAAGGGGGGGGGGGGGAATAGGACCGGGAGAAACCACAACACACAAAGACATAATCAAAAAGACACATAAGTATCCCACATGCCCCAACAAGAATCCCCATGGAAGACTCATGGACCAAAGAAGCGTGAAAAATGCCGCCCACGTGACCAGGCGCCCGCGCCATCACAGCCTGTCAGTAAAGACAGCAGTAAAGTCCCCGCTCCCCGTGGAGCGCAGTACGCCCGCGGTGGCGAGAGACAACCACGGAGGCACATTCCAGCCGACTCATCTTCCTCCTCGGAACCAAAAGAGGCATAATAATCCTCTTCTGAGTAAACAGGTTCCAAGTGCCTCCTCTTACTCGAGGCATTTTTAGGGACTACCAATGAGAGCCGTTTCTCCAGGTTAGCCAACCTATGTGCCAAATCAGATTGCGTCCCACTGCCTTCTCCCCCTTCCCTAGGGGCTGTCTGGGAAGGCTGAGCTTCAGGAGGGACTACATTTAACGCAGGACTAAGGACTGAAGCAATAGCCCTATCATTGTCAGAAACAATGCCTCTGGCGCAAGCAGAACATATTGTGCTGAAACCGCCCAGGGGATTTCGCCTGCACAAGGGACAGAGCCTGTCTTGCCCAAGTGGGATGCCCGGCTCACTATCCCCTGATGCCTCCATCATGGTGATTTTTATTTTTTTTCCATAAGGTAAAAAAAACTACTAAGGTCCAAAGCCTATAGCCAATCCCCACCTAAAAAAGGGGACTGGGAGAAACCTCAACCCTCTTCCCACAATCTAAAAAATCAAAAAGAGAAAAAACATTTAATTAAAAAAAAAAAATGTATATACGAATTTTTCATTAAAAATAACGATTAGAAATATAAATGAAAAAACAATGATGAATAGCCATGAACAACAATGAATAGCCATGAAAAAACAATGAATAGCCAAAAAATACCAATCTGTGAATACTCAACTTATAGAATGGATATTATAAGTATGCATCACGCCCTGCTCCAGTAATAATCATTACGTCTGGGATATAGTCCACAAGAGGGCGCTTTACTGCAGAGATGGCAATAAAGAGGCCCCTCCCGGTCCATATATACCCGGGACCTCCCACTCATTCCCCAGTATAATTAAGCAGTAAGGGAACCAGCAGAAGCCAAATAACTATAACTATTAACAATATTAAACAAGGAAAACTTCACCATATAGAGGATCCAAGAATAAAAACTCGGGGTGGGATGGAGCAGGGCGTGATGCATACTTATAATATCCATTCTACAAGGTGAGTATTCACAGAATGGTATTATTCCAAGTATGCCTGCTCCAGCAATAATCATTACGTCTGGGAAATCCAGTAGCAGTGTCCAACAACGGGTGGGGATCCCAAAAAGAGCAACAATTCGCAGTTCAAACCACTGCAGCCTGCAGAACTTTGCAGCCAAAAACAGCATTCGCTGAGGGGTGAACATCAACCTTGTAAAACTTGGAAAAGGTATGAACAGAAGACCAGGTAGCAGCCTTACAAACTTGTTCAACAGAAGCCTGGTGCTGAAAAGCCCAAGAGGCCCCAACAGCACAGGTAGAATGAGCAGTAATTCGGAAAGGGGGATCCCTCCCTTTAGCATAATAGGCCCTAAGAATGGCCTGAGGAATCAATTTACTAATGGTAGACTTAACCAGCGCCAAACCCTTCTTTGGGCCAGAGGGTATCACAAAAAAGGCGTCCGTCTTCCTGAAAGGCGCTGTAGCCACCAGGTAGTATTTCAAGTTTCTGACAGAATGCAAGGCCCTCTCCTTGTCATTACCAGGATTAGTGCATAAAGAAGGAAGCACAATGTCCTGATTGAGGTGAAAGGCAGAGACAACCTTAGGCAAGAAGTCTGGTTTAAAGCGGAAAACCACCTTGTCCTGCTGTCTCTCAAAGTAGGGGGCCTGAATGGACAGAGCCGACAACTCAGAAACACGCCGGACAGAGGCGATAGCCACCAAAAAGGCAACTTTTCAAGTGAGAATAGACAGTGCAGCCTCATGCACAGGCCCAAATGGAGGACCCTGAAGGGCAGACAATACCAAATTCAAATCCCAAACCGGTAACAAGGGTTTGCGGGGAGGGCGCACATGAGTGACCCCCTGGAAGAAAGTCTTGACCAAAGGATGAAGAGCGAAAGACCTCCGCCAAGAAAACTGCCAAGGTGGAAACATGCCCCTTCAGAGTGCTGAGCTGAAAACCCATATCCAGACCATGTTGAAGGAACTCCAGAATCTGAGGGATGGAGAACACCCGACAAGGGAAGGCCCTAGCCTCACACCAGTCAATGTAGGTCCGCCAGGTCCTGTAGTAGATGGTAGAAGAGGATTTCTTCCTAGCTCTGACCAAAGTCTGAACAACCGCATCAGACAGACCCTTTTCCTTTAGGATGGAGGTTCCAGCAGCCAGGCCGTCAAAGCCAGTGTTTGTAAATTGGAATAACAGACCTGTCCTTGAGTGAGCAGATCCGGAACCAGGGGCAGAGGGTACTGATCGACTACCATCTGCAGGACGTCTGTGAACCACACCTGTCTTGGCCACCTGGGCGCCACCAGAACAGCTGGCACTCCTTCTTCAATCAGCTTGTGTAGGACCCTGCCCAGAAGGGGAAACGGAGGGAAGAGGTACAGGAGACCGAACCCCTGCCAAGACAGAGACATGGCATCCACCGCCAGAGGATCCTGGGACAGTGAGACAAAAGCTGGAAGCTTGTGATTGTGACGAGAGGCAAACAAATCCACATCCGGCCTCCCCCACCTGTGACAGAGGGATAGGAAGATCCTGCTGTTGCGGGACCATTCTCCCCGGCGAGAGGCCCCCCCTGCTCAGGGAATCCGCTTCCAGGATTTCAGCTCCCGGAATGTAAACCGCCGAGATGCACGGGACGTTGTCCTCGGCCCAAGAGAGAATCAACGACACCTCCCGGAGGGCACTCTTGCTCCGAGTCCCTCCCTGATGATTGATATAAGCGGCCGCAGTCCTGTTGTCGGAGCGAACCTGAACCGGCAGGCCCTGGAGGCGAGACGTCAGCTGCGCCAGCACCAACCGAACCGCCCTCAGCTCCAGAACATTGATGGGGGCGTGTGCCTCCTGAGGGCCCCACAGCCCCTGGAATTGGTGGGATCTCCAGTAGCCCCCCCAACCTGACAGACTGGCATCCGTAGTGACCGTCTCCCAGCACGGTGTCAGGAAAGATCTGCCCCCCAAAAGATTCTTCGAGTCCAGCCACCAAAGGAAGGACCGCCGGACCAGAGGGGACAGAGCAAAAGCCTGATCCAGAGACAGAGGACACTTGTCCCAGGCTGAAAGAAGATGGAGCTGAAGAGGCATCATGTGAAATTGAGCATAGGGAACTGCATCGAAGCAGGCCACCATCTGTCCCACCAGTTGCATCCCTTGCCGGATGGATGAGGGTTGGACAGCAATACATGAATCAGCGCTTGAAGAGAGTCCACCTTCTGCTGAGGGAGGAAAATCCAGGCCTGAATGGTATCCAGAGTCATATCCAGGAAAGCGGTCACCCGTGACGGGGAGAGTGAGGACTTGGGGTAATTGACCAGCCACCCGAACCTCCGGCCACCACCGTCCGGGTGTCCAGCTCCGCTTGTTGTAGTAAAGGAGACGTAATGAGAAGGTCGTCCAGATAAGGAAGAATGCGAATACCCCGGGCTCTGAGAAGGGCCATCACACCTGCCCACACCTTGGTGAACACCCTGGGGGCAGAGGTGAGCCCGAAGGGGAGTGCCACAAATTGGTAGTGTTGTTCCCCTACTGCAAACCTGAGGAACCGCTGGTGCCCTGAGAAGACCGGCACATGAAGGTAAGCATCCTTGATGTCTATTGAAGTCATAAAGTCCCCCGGGCGCAGGGAGCTGATAGTGGAGCGCAGCGTCTCCATGCGAAAACGTTTGGTTCTGATGAATTTGTTGAGAAGCTTTAGGTCCAGAATGGGTCTGATGGAACCATCCTTTTTGGGAACTGTAAAGAGATTGGAATAGTAACACTGACCTCTCTCTCCCGGGGGAACCTGACAAACAACCCCCATAGCCCGAGGGTTTTTAACCGCCAACAACAGGCCCTGAGCTGCCCGAGGGTCCGTAGGAACCCGTGACCTGAGGAATCTTGGAGGAGGCCAGTCCGCGAACTCCAGCTTGTATCCGGAGGAGACAACCTCCAGAATCCAATTGTCTGAGACTTGTTGAGCCCAGACCGGAGTGAAGAGCCGCAGCCACCCCCCCCCCCCCCCCCACCCGCAAGGGTGAGGGCGCCCCTCATTGCTGAGCGGGCTTGGGCAGTGGATTTGGGTTTGGCACCCCAGGAGGATCCAGGTCGGGCACAGCCTCTGCTCTTGCCCCAGAAATCTCCCCTTTGTCCCGCAAAGGATACCCCCCTGCCTGACCTAAGCCCACGAAAGGAGGGAGTGAAGGAGCCCGAGCGCCAAAAGTGTCTTGTCTGCTTCTTACGTTGGGGTAATTTACCTCCCTTAGCAAAAAGGTCCAAACGATCACCAAACAGGCACAATCCTTTAAAGGGAAGCCCCGTGAGAGCCTTCTTGGCAGCATTGTCAGCTGCCCACTAGCGCAACCAGACCGAGCGGCGGATAGAGACCACCAAGGCTGAGTTCCTGCTACACATCCGAATGGTGTCATCTAAGGCAGAGAGAACATAGACGATGAACATCTCACATTGTGACAAGGCTCTAAATTCAGCACTAGAAGGATCCTCATGGGAGCCGTCCAGAAGGCCCCTGGTCAAGGTCCTAATAGCCATGGCCGTAATAGCGGAAGCACACACCGGGCGCAAGGCCGAACCCACACAGGCAAAAGCGTGGGAAGCCAGTTGATCAATACGCCGGTCCTCACTATCCTTCAAAGTAGTGGAATCCGGGGAATGCACAACAGACGTATTAGACAACCCCAAAACAGGGGCGTCCACCTCGGGAGGAGTTGGCCAACATTTGACCACATCCGAGGGAAAGGGATACCTCCTATCCCACCCCTTAGGGATACCCATTCCTTGAGAACGAGATTATTAAAATGCGTCTGTTCTGGGAATTCCAAACGTGGTTTTGTGGTACCAAACAATTCCCCCTGCTGCTTAGGTGCCGCTGCAGGAGGGGAAATGGCAAGCACCTCAAAAATTTGAGTCAGAAGTCTATGGGTGTCGTCAGCATCCCAATGCTCTGAGCTGGCATCAGCGCCAAGGCAATGCTGATCGTCAGAGAGATCTGAATCTGAAAATAATTCCCCTTCCTCGAGAGGGGTATAGTCAGACAAATCAAGAAAATCATCTTGTTCAAAGGTAAAGGCAGGCGCAGCGGGCACCACATACCGTCTTTAGCTGGAGCCTTACGGGCTAGTGTTAATGTCACTAGGGGTCGTAACCAGGCGCGGGGGTGTGGGGGATGAGGCCGAGGGTACTGATCCGGCTGCACGGGATCCAGATTGCCGCGCAATCGCTTGCTGGGCACAGGGTACACAAACCCGCACATCATCGTCCACACCACACATAGCCAGGCTTGCCCCGAAGGGACCCCGAGCACAGTATCGCAGCTACCCAGGATGCCCCTTAAATGTCTGCTAGTGGGAGGATTTACACTTAAGCCCCCAATATAGGAATTTTAACCTAGGGCCCAGGACCGGGAGAAAACTCTAAGTAGGTTGTCCCAGCCTGAAAGACACAAGCACAAACAAATTCCCCATCAGAATGCAAGAATATCCATATAAATGCAATTGAACATGATAAAGCTATGGAATAAGAAAATCCCGCTGGAGCACTCACAACACCGCAGGCACACACGATCCATGCAGGGAAGATGGCGGCGATCATCTCCGGAGGGGGCGGGGCCTAGCGCCTGGCGTGCTCCGCATCTGGCCCGCCCCCTCAGGAGATGATCGGCGCCATCTTCCCTGCATGGATCGTGTGTGCCCCCCAGAAACGCGGGGACTGAACAGGGAGGCCAGGCAGACAAACACCCGGCCCCTAGCAACTGATGACGTCACCGGCCAGCCACCGCAACCAAGAGCGCGTGCGCGTGGGCCGACTCATTCAAATAAATGACATGCTGGATAAATGGAGGGGAAAGGAGTGCTTAGCAGGAGCCAGCGCTGTGAATCGATCACACAAATAACACACACAGTGAATCACACAGTGGCAAAACACTAACAAGCACACCGACACCGCCCCCCCTCGACTAACCGGACAAGAGAGAAGGGGCATAAGCCCAGCAATACATTTGGTTGCATGTAGTAAGGGCCCATGTCAGGCTCACTAACCTGTGCCGCCTACCTCTCTAATAGGTGCTGCCTACCATCACCTGGAACTTGCAGCTAAAGCTGGGAGGCAGGTAAAAGTGGTACAGGTGGGAATAGGACATAGGTCCGGGGGCTGTGCAGCCCGGCTTACCTGCAAGGAGAGAGCCATCATCTTGACCATCGCCGCACACTGCAGAGACTAAACTGGGGAATGAGTGGGAGGTCCCGGGTATATATGGACTGGGAGGGGCCTCTTTTTTGCCATCTCTGCAGTAAAGCGCCCTCTTGTGGACTATATCCCAGATGTAATGATTATTACTCGAGCAGGGCGTGATGCATACTTGGAATACAACAGTTTTCAATAAAAACGATGATCCACTTACCTCTCCATGTGGACTCACCGACCGGGAGCCGAATCCAGGCCGCCGCTGCCGGAGTCCTCAGGCTGGGGCCCGGCCGCAGCATGCCATGTGATTGGACCAGGGAAGCGTCGGCCCGGACCGCGGTGCATGAGCGACCCGGCATCGTGACCACCCCCCGTAGAATGCTGCCCGGGCTATTGCCCCGAAACAATCACCCCCGCGCCCCCCCCCAAGCCCGGGGTGCGTCGTCCGGAGCATGGCCCGCACCCCTGATAGCGAGGGACCTCTCCCCGCGGCGCGGCGAGGGGACAAAGGAAGAGGCAGCAGCAGCGAAGGACAGGCGGCAGAGACCGCATCCCCGCTGTGGTACCTGTTATAGTCGGAGCTCACTCTGCTGCTTCCACCGCAGAGAGAAAGTGAAACAAAGAAAGAGCCAGAGGCTCCGCCCCAGTAATGATGTGACAGACACGCCCCTTAAAGTGAAGGCGCGAAATATAAAAAATAAGAAACACATGTGGGAAGAAAAAATAAAAAATATACATGGTTCCTCAGCAGGTTCACCAGACAAAAACCTGCAGCTGACTTGCTTGTTAATGAAGCCTGTAGTCCTGAGGGTATAACAGTCAGAAAAGCGCCCCAGACTTCACCTTACCTTCACGGACCCCAATTTAAACAGCAAAAAAGCTGGGGAGGCATAACATTGGGTCAGAGGAATCCGTGAGAATAAGGTCGCACAGGAATCCGACAGGTTGAAATCCCCACTTGCTGCCAAAAACCTAATCCTTGAGAGAGAGAATCAAGCCATCTTCACAGTACTTCTCCCAAACTGCAAGAAATGAACTGGTCTTTGATTAAAGGCAGCTGCTACTTATGGGGGGCCGGGAGGAGCCACACCTTTGATATTGCAGTACACCCCCATCCGGGCAGGAATTACCCAACTGTGAAGAATGGGGACAGCCTGGAATGGATTGGAAGAAAAAAACTGTTATTATACATGGGACTAATAACCTTCTGATACAAACTATAAAGCGTGACTAAATTAGACCTTCTTTAGGTACACTGCATTCCATTGGTTCAAGAAGGATTCTAAAAAAAAATTCTGAACCCTCACTACTCTAAGGCGTGACCCCTAAGTATAGTCCAGCGCTTCTCAGCATCCAATTACATGCAAAAACTAAAATAATTTTAATGGCTGTCCATAAATCGGTTGACCTCCCTCAATAATATCCTGGAAAACAGGTATAGTAAAAGACAAGTAAATAGCGCACACACAAAATACCATTTTGTGAGTACTCACCTGAAAAATGGATATTGTTGGTGTGCCACACACCCCGCTTCACTTTTAAATATTCTTCACTTAATGGGTTAACTCACCGCCAGGTGACGCTGTGCAGAGAGGAAGTCTTGTAACGAGCCCCCTTCCGGCCTATATATACCTGGTACCTCCCTTCAATCACCAGTATATTAAAGCAGAAAGACAAGGTACCAGTATTCCACCGGTAACCTCAAAATCAATTTGATATAAATAAAAAGCTTCACCATAGAAAGGCTTCGGAAATACCGAAAAGGGTGGGAGTGAAGCGGGGTGTGTGGCACACCAACAATATCCATTTTTCAGGTGAGTACTCACAAAATGGTATTATTCTTGGTGTGCCACACACCCCGCTTCACTTTTAAATATTCTTCACTTAATGGGACATCCAAAAGCAGTGTCCACAAGGGATGGGCATCTCAAGGCCAGGTGAAGCATAACTTAAATGACTGCAGTCTGCAGAACTTTGCGGCCAAAAACAGCATCCGCTGAGGCTCGCACATCAACTTTGTAAAACGTAGAAAAAGTGTGAACAGAAGACCAAGTGGCGGCCTTACAAACTTGTTCAACAGAAGCTTGGTGCTGAAAAGCCCAAGACGCCCCAATGGCGCGAGTAGAATGAGCAGTGATACGAAAAGGGGGAACTTTCCCCTTAGCAGAATAGGCCGCAGTAACGGCCTGACGTATCCACTTGCTAATGGCAGATTTGGCTGGTGCCAAACCCTTCTTAGGCCCATGGGGCACAACAAAAAAGGAATCCGTCCTACGAAAAGGAGACGTGACAATCAAGTAGTACTACACAGCGTACTACATCCAAACAATGCAAAACCCTCTCTTTGTCATTCTTAGGATTAGGACACAAGGAGGGAAGAACAATATCTTGGTTCAAATGAAAAGCAGAAACAACCTTAGGAAGAAAGTCTGGCTTGAACCGAAAGACCACTTTATCCTGATGCCTCTCAAAGTAAGGCGCCTGGATAGACAAGGCCGCCAACTCCGAGACACGCCGGACCGAAGTGATCGCTACCAAGAAGACACCGGCGGACACCTTTTCCAGAGCCAACTTCTGAAGCACCCTGCCCAGCATGGGCATCGGAGGAAACAGGTATAGAAATCCCAGAACTCCCCAGCTCAGGGACATGGCGTCCACTGCCAGAGCCAGAGGAACCTGGGAGAGCGACACGAAGTTCGGGAGCCTGCGAGAGGCAAACGGGTCCACCTCCGGGGTCCCCCATCGGAGACACAGTGAGCGAAACACCCGAGGATTGAGAGCCCATTCTTCCAGACGGGGAGAGCCCCTGCTCAACCGGTCCGCTACCTGGTTTTTCACCTCTGGAATGTAAACCGCCGAGAGACAAGGAACATGGGACACCGCCCAGGTCAGGATCAGGGACACTTCTCTGAGAGCACTCAGACTGCAAGTCCTTCCCTGATGACCGATGTAAGCCACCGCTGTTTGATTGTCTGAACGCACCTGGACCGGAAGGCCCAGAACGTGCTGAGTCAGGAGAGCAAGCACCCGACGGATAGTTCTCAGTTTCAGAATATTGGTGGGTAAGTGGGCCCTTTGAGGTCCCCACTGCCCCTGAAACTG
The DNA here is from genome assembly GCA_027917425.1 of Gastrophryne carolinensis. Taxonomy (NCBI): domain Eukaryota; kingdom Metazoa; phylum Chordata; class Amphibia; order Anura; family Microhylidae; genus Gastrophryne; species Gastrophryne carolinensis. Next base: position 338,424,064 of record CM051239.1, read on the forward strand.
CAGCTCCTTCCAGAATCCGCCCCATCCCGACAGACTGGCGTCCGTGGTGACAATTTCCCAAAGGAGGGTCAGGAAAAACCTGCCCTACACCAGATTGGTCGAGACCAACCACCACAGGAGGGACTGCCGGACCCGGGAGGACAACTGGAAGGACTGATCCAGCGACCGAGGCTGCTGGTCCCAAGACGCTAACAGAAAAAGCTGAAGCGTTCTCGTGTGAATTTGGGCAAAAGGAAGAAACACTCTGTGTTGATGAGAGTCCAGGCCGGGACGAACCGACCCATCTCTCTCGGGGACTGCGTAAAGACTGGAGTAGAAACCGAGGCCCATCTCTAAGCGCGGCACCGGCCGGATGACCGTCATCTCTAACAGATTCCCTACCGACGCCAGGAGCCCCTGCGTGGCCAGAGGATCGATGGGCACCCGAGACCGAACGAACCGTGAAGGAGGGTGAGACTCGAATTCCAGGTCGTAACTGGCCGACACTACCTCCTGGATTCATCTGCCTGGAACCACTTGGTTCCAAACCTTGGAGAAGTGTCGCAATAGTCCCCCCACCCGCACGGGTGAGGGCAGCCTCTCATTGCTGAGTGGGCTTATCAGCAGGTTTGGGCTTGGTGCCCCAGGACTGAGCGGGCCGGCCCCTCCCCCGAGTCCAACCTGCACCTCTGGTAGCGGGAAAGGAAGCACCCCTGCCCGCTCTGAATCCTCGAAAGGAAGGCCTACCGGAACCTGACCCCCTAAAGGGGCCACGAGGCCTCTTGCGTTGTGGCATCTTACCACCCTTTGCGACTGAATCAATTTGCTCCCCAAACAGACGCAACCCCAAAAAGGGGAGAGCTGTGAGCACCTTTTTAGACGCCGCGTCCGCCGACCACTGACGCAGCCATACCGTCCTGCGAATAGCCACCAGCGTAGCCGCTGCCTTGCTACTCAGAGCCAGCGCATCGTCCTGAGCGGATACGACGTAAGACCCAAAAGATTCACACTGCTTAAGCGCAGTAAACCGTTTACAAGCGGGATTGAGATCCTCATATAGCCCCTGAATTAAGGACTTAATCGCCAATAGAAGAAGGGCTGAAGCACACACCGGGCGCAACGCTGACCCGGAGTAAATAAAACCATGGCGCGCGTATTGGTCAATCCGACGATCTTCCCCATCTTTAGGGACAGCGGTCTCCGCAGACTGTACCATAGCCGTGCTGGAGAGCCCTAGCACAGGGGTATCGACGCCAGGAGGGACAGACCAAAGCTTTACCAACTCTGGTGGAAAAGGATAACGCTTTTCCCAACTGGAAGGAATTCCAGATAACCGCGTGGGATGTTCCCATTCCTTAAGGACCACCCTCTCAAAGTGGTGTTGTCTGGGAAAAACCCAACGCGGCTGAGGCTCCTTAAACAACTGACCCTTTGGCAGGGTGGCAGCCTCAGGCAGATCTAAATTCAAAATTTTAAACATTTGAGCCAGAATGGAGGGGGTGTCAACAACAACCCCCTCCGACCAATCGCCAATCACATCAGCCTCAAGCTGATCTGCAGGCTCATCTGACTCCAACAGGAATTCATCCTCATCCAGGGATCCATCGGACCATTCCACAGGCTCACATAACTCGTCCTGTGGAGCCGAAGGTACCGGAGTCAGGTGCCTCCGTTTTGCAGCGGCCTTTAACCCTGCTTTAACGGGCACTACTTTCCGGGGGCTGGCCTGTGCCGCCACCTCGGAATGCGAATCCCCACTTTTGACAGTGTCATGCGGGGTCCGGAACAGGGAGGGAGAGGTAGGAGATGATGAAGGATGCGATGGGCCCGCAGCCGAAGCAACGGACTGGCGCGCAATAGTCTGCTTTGCACAAGGGATGCAAATAAAGACATCATCAGCTGGGAGTAGAGCCCCACAACCTACGCACCCCCCGAAAGGCTCAGCAGAACCGTTTCCGGCAATAACGGAAGCCTCCATATGGTGATTTATGGTATTCGCAATATTTGGGTTTTTAAGGCATAAGCCAACCCGGGATGCCCCCTTATTTGTAAATGTCCCGGAAGGGAGGATTTTTTTTTTTTTTTTTTTTTTTTAATTAAGGTCCCCTTTAATAATCTATATATATATATATATATATATATATATATATATATATATATATATATATATATATATATATATATATATATATATATCTATATATATATATATATATATAGATTTATGTATATATGCATTTATAAATATCCCAATTAATAGACAAGGACTAGCCAGGCAAAATAGAGCCGGAGGGCCACCATAAACAGGGATCCCGGGATCTGTAAGGCAAGAGAAACCACAATCAGATCCTCACATGTGTGCAACAATCATATATGCATGGCACCAAAGTGCCTTTAAAAATGAGCAACAGCCATGCCCCCTAATAAAAAATAACTCCCCACCATATCCATTACAAGAAGATATGCAATTCCCACACAACGACCCCACCCAGGTGGGGCAGCTTACCTGGACCAAGCGAGAGCAGCAGCCGGAGGGCGAGACAGCAGCCAGGAGCCGCAGCACAGGAGAACCAAGTGCGGCCGCGCGCCCACGTGACTTCCCCCTTTGAAGGGAAGTGAAGCTGGGGCCGCCGCATGACGCCGCGTCACCGGGACCCGCCCCCTACGCTGATCAGTACGGCCAATTCAGCTGGGGATTACACCAGATGGGCCACTACACGTGCGCCCAGGCAGCGGAGGGGGGGGAAACAACAAAGACCGCATAGCGCAGCCTATGCAAAAATAAACCACATACAGTGCCAGCGGGGGAGGGGGGAGGCGGCCACTTAAGCAATAGTCTGCTTTGCACAAGCGGCAAGCCACCTACCCAGCGAGGTCTGCCATTCAAGCAGACCTAGACCAAAGTGAACAAAGAGCGCACACATGCTGAAGTAAGCTCAATGCATAACATGAACACACACATGTTGGAATAAAGTTATACTAGTGAAAAACACAAACTTAATGCACACCCTCAAACACCCCCCCCCCCCCCCCCCCCCCCCAGTGAAGGGAGAAGGGACCGTAACGGGAGAGAAAGGGGCTACGGGGACCCTCGGGACAGGGGCATCCCATTTCCGGATCACCATGCCGGATAGCCGCATTGCCCCACGCATGAGGTCGAGCGGTAGGAGATAAGCTCCTAGGCACTTAAAGTGCCGTCTACCATTTGCCCAGCGAGCAGCCAAGGCTGGGAGGCTTTCATTCCACCATTAAGGTATAAACACTCAAACCGGGCAGAAATAGACCAAAAGGGGGGTGCCGGGGTAAGAACCCCGGCCTACCTGTAAGCAGGAGACTTCAATCTTCTGTCTTGTCGTCAAGCAGAGAAAAAATACTGGTGATTGAAGGGAGGTACCAGGTATATATAGGCCGGAAGGGGGCTCGTTACAAGACTTCCTCTCTGCACTACGTCACCTGGCGGTGAGTTAACCCATTAAGTGAAGAATATTTAGAAGTGAAGCGGGGTGTGTGGCACACCAAGAATACATTTGAACAAATCACCATACAGAGGTAACCAAGAATAATGATAACAAGGGAGGGATGAAACAGGACGTGCTGTATACTACAAAATCAATTCTACAGGTGAGTACTCACAGAACTGTATTTTTCCAAGTATACAGCACGTCCCGTTTCACTAAATTCTTTACGTCTGGGACATCCAAAAGCAGTGTCCGTAAAGTAGGGTGGGATCCCCAAAGAACAACGGCGGGCAGTTTAAACCACTGCCGCCTGAAGAACCTTGCGGCAAAAAGCAGCATCAGCTGAATGAGATGAAAAGCAGACACAACCTTAGGCAAGAAATCTGGCTTAAACCGAAACACCACCTTGTCCTGGTGTCAAAATAAGGAGGTTTGATGGAAAGCGCCGCCAACTCAGAAACACGCCTAACAGAAGTGAAAGCCACCAAAAAGGCTACCTTAAAGTGGACCAACACCCACGGGTGATCGGCCCGGGAATCTATAAGATTCCCGGGCCGATCACCTCCCTCCCCGCGGGACATCCGAGATCGGGATGTCCCGCGGGGTGAAACCCCCCCAAACACCCTTACCTTATCTTCGGCGGCCGCCGGCCGCCTCCCTCGCGCCCCTCTGGAGAGGGACGCGCGGGAGGCGGCGGCGGAGGAGCCGCTTGTCCGGGACTGTCAGATTGCTTGTCCGTCGCGCTGGGAGCGGGGAGAGGTGAGTTTTTCGGGTGATCGAGGGGGTTTCACACAGCGGGGCACCCCGATCGGGGGTGCCCCACCGAAGTGGACCAAGACCCAGGATAGTCAAAATCCTGGGTGTTGGTCCACTTTAAGAGTCAAAATGGGCAAAGCGGCCTCACGGAGAGGCTCAAAGGAACGGCCCTGCAGAGCAGATAATACCAGATTCAAATCCCAAACTGGTACCATAGGCTTACGTGGCGGAAGCACTTGGAAAACCCCCTGGAGAAAAGTCTTAACCAAACGGTGACTGGCAAAAGATCTTTGGAAAAAAATTGCCAGAGCTGAAACATGACCTTTGAGGGTACTAAGTTGAAGGCCCAAATCCAAACCATGTTGCAAGAATTCCAGAATCCTGGGAATAGAAAACACCCTACAAGGCAGAGACCTAGACTCACACCAGGCAATGTAAGCATGCCAAATCCTATAGTAGATAAAGGACGAGGACTTCTTCCTAGCCCTAATCATGGTATCAACAACAGAGGCAGGCAACCCCTTTTCCATCAAGATGGAGGTTTCAGCAGCCAAGCCGTCAAAGCCAGCGTTTGTAAATTGATGGATGGCACAGCTGCCCCTGAGTGAGCTGATCTGGATCCTTGGGCGGGCAGGACGTACGGATCTACTGCCAACTGCACAATGTCGGCGAACCACACCCTTCTTGGCCAACAGGGGGCCACCAGAATGGTCGGCACGCCTTCCCAGGGCTTGCGCAGCACCCTGCCCAACAGAGGAGATGGAGGGAACACATAGAGGGGCCGAAACCCCTTCCAAGGCATTGCTAGCGCATCCGTGGCAAAGGCCAGAGAGTCCTGTGACAGAGAGACAAAGAATGGAAGCTTGTGATTGTGACGGGACGGTCAACATCCGGCAGACCCCAGCGGCAGCACAGGGAGCGAAACACCCTGTTGCTGAGGGATCAGTCCCCCAGACGAGACATCCCCCTGCTCAAGGAGTCTGCCTCCAGGTTTTCCACTCCCGGGATGTAAACTGCCGATATGCAGGGGACATTCTCCTTCGCCCAGGACAGTATCAGGGACACTTCCTTGAGGGCTCGCTTGCTCCAAGTCCCTCCTTGATGATTGATGTAGGCAACTGCTGTCTGGTTGTCCGAGCGGATCTGAACAGCCCAACCCTGAAGGTGTGGGGTCAACTGGGAGAGAACCAACCTTATCGCCCGCAGTTCCAGAATGTTGATGGGAGCATGGGCCTCCTGAGGGCCCCACTGACCCTGGAACTTCAGAGACTTCCAAAAACGCCAACCTGTCAGACTGGCATCTGTGGTGACAGTCTCCCAGCACGGGGGCAGAAAGGTCCTGCCCACTAGGAGATTCCTTGAGTCCAGCCACCACGAGAGGGACTGACTGACCAGAGGGGACAGAGCAAATTCCTGATCCAGGGACACAGGGTCCCGATCCCACACTGACAAGAGGTGCAGCTGAAGAGGTCTCATGTTAAAGGGAGCATAGGGGACCGCCTCGAAGCATGACACCATCAGACCCACCAACTGCATCCCCTGCCGAATGGAGGGATGAGGACAAGAAAGTAGAGACTGTGCCTGCGTTTGCAGGCTCTCCACCTTCTGCTGAGGCAGAAAAACCTTGACCTGAGATGTCAGATGCCCAGAAAGGACCTCACCAAGGACGGAGACAGTGAATACTTGGGATGGTTGATCACCCAGCCAAAGGACTCGAGTGTGGAGACCACCATCTGGGTATCCAGCTCGGCTTGATGGAAGGACTGAGACGCAATCATAATGTCGTCCAGATAAGGAAGGATGCGAATGCCCTAAGATCTCAACAGAGCCATCACCCCCGCCAGCACCTTGGTGAAGACCCGAGGGGCCGAGGTAAGACCGAACGGAAAGGTCACAAATTGGTAGTGCTGATCCTCCAGAGCGAACCTGAGAAATCTCTGATGACCTGGAAAGATTGGAACATGAAGGTAAGCATCTTTGATGTCCAAAGAAGTCATGAAGTCGCCCGGGCGCAAGGTACTGACCACCGAGCGCAGAGTCTCCAAGCGAAAATGCTTGAACCTAACAAATTTGTTGAGGTTCTTCAAATCCAGGATGGGCCTCAGGGACCCATCCTTTTTGGGAATCGTGAACAGATTGGAGTAGAAGCCTCTGCCCCTTTCCCGGAAGGGCACCAGGCAGATGACCCCCAATTCCAAAAGGCTTTGTACCACAAGCCCTGAGCTAACAGGGGGCTTTGAGCCATCCAGGATCTGATGAATCTTGGGGGCGGCCAGGCTTCAAACTCTATCTTGTACCCGGAGGACACCACCCAACTCCTGAATCCACCGGTCTGAGATGCGCAGGGCTTGGGGGAAGATTTGGACTTGGGACCCCATGAGAGCACGGGGCGTCCACGACCTCTACCCCAGCCCCAAGGGTCTCTAAGTGTCCCCACAAATGGTGCACCCCGGCCAGACCTGGGGTGCGCCTGGTGGCGTATAGCCACCAAAAGGGCAGAAGTCTTACCACACATCCTGACTGCATCATCAATAGCAGAAAGAATAAATGCAACAAATTCATAGCAAAAAATACTCCTCCCCTATTGGCATCCAAGGCATTATCCAGAAGGCACTTGAGCAGCCCTTTAATAGCAAGAGCCGTGATGGCAGAAGCATACACAGGGCACAGCGCAGTCCCTGCACAAGCAAATGCGTGACAGGCCAGCTGATCCACACGCCGGTCCTCACCATCCCTCAGAGTAGAAGTGTCAGGGGAATGCATGACCGAGGGATTGGACAACCCAAGCACAGGAGCATTGACCTCAGGGGGACACGACCAGCGCTTAACCACCTCAGCAGGGAAGGGATACCTCCTGTCCCAACTCTTGGGCACCGCAGGCAATCTGCTAGGACGTTCCCACTCCTTGAGCACCAAATTATTAAAGTGGTTCTGCTCAGGGAACTCCAAGCGCTGTTTAACAGTGTGAAAAAGCTCCAGGCTGGCCACCCGCAAATTTAAGTCATAACGTGATTCCCCGCTAGCATGTCCCTCACTAGGGGTCAAATGCAGGTGCGGCGGGGGGGGGGGGGGGGGGGGGGAGTAGGTGATGTAGAAGGGGGCGCAGAGCTGGGCAGCGTCCGTCGCACATCAAAAAAAGTAAAAACACAGTGAAAACTACTCAGGAGAGTAGTGAAAACTACTCAGGAGAGTAGTGAAAACTACTCAGGAGAGTAGTGAAAACTACCCCCCGGAGAGGCGGAAGAGAGCAGCGGCAGGGGCACCCAAGGCAGTCGTGGGGGGGGGGGGGGGGGTGGAGGGGGGAGGAAGGGACCACAAAATACGGATAGCAGGAAAGGGCATCCCACAAAAGGCTCACCATAAGCCTGAACCGACTACCCTTGTTAGGTACAGGGATTGCGCTTGGAGCAACGCTCCTCAAGCACCTGACCATGGTGCTGTCCTACCTTCACCCGAACCAGTCAGCCGAGGCTGGGAGGCAGTGGGTCCAGAACGGGTGGAAATAGTCCTGCAGGGCCGCAGGCTGGTAAGCCCCGCTCGCCTGCGCAATATAGAGAGCATTCTTCTATCTTCGCAGTCCAGACTGCAGAAGGAAACTGGGAATTTGTGGGAGGTTCCCTGGCCTTTTATAGGGCTGGGAGATGCCACAAGTCTTTTCTGCGGTCCACTGCGCCACCTTGTGGCGGATAACCCAGATGTAAAGAATTAAGTGAAACAGGACGTGCTGTATGCTATTTGTTAGAAATGATTTGAATATGTATTAACCCTTTAAGTGCCAGCCTACCTGGAGTTTTTGTCACCCTTTGTTGCCAGACCATTTTGCACTATTTTGCACTCCCCATGTTCAAATGTGATTTTTGAAGGGATTTCCAGGGATTTCCCAGGAAAATGATCTATTGTTTTTTTTCAGCAGAGTCTGAGCTTTAACATGAAATGTCTTGTTTGTCATTTTCAGGTGTATTCTTAATATTTTTTGGCGAAATATGTGCAAAAAAATAAAAAAAAAATCAATTTTTTACAATCTGTAGTGTTTTTTTGTAATAAAAAATGTAAGTTTGTCAATAAAATCTTATTGCGTGTGAAATCCCAATTTCTCCCGGTTACAGCGATACCACATATGTATAGGTAGACACCCTTTCCAGCCCAGGAGACTCCCCCAAACTGAAACAGAGCTTTAAGGGATTTTCAGAAAAAATACAACTGTGATATGCGCTATGCGCACCTTGCAGTTTTACCAAAAAAACAACCCTTTACATTTGAAATATCCCCCACAAAATATATATTCTCTGGAAGTGCACACCTCAGGCTTTCTATTTGTACCAGGCTTGTTGATGTGGCCACAGTTTTCTGGAAGTAATCCCTCAATGTATTCTTTGGTTGCAAAGAGTTTCCCTAAAAAAAAGATAAAAAAGCAGAATCAAAGCAATATTTTCCTAAAAAAACTATATACAAACAAGAAAAAAGTATAATCTGAAAAAGCAACATCCCCCGAACAGAACGATACCCAAAATGCATAGTTACTGTCAAGGGAAGAGTTGCCAAACACCCCAAAGTAAAGCATGAGCATAACGGTAATTTTTCTTGAAAATTTCAGCTCTGCAAAGTGCGCACCTTGCGATTTTTCAACCAAAACAACCCTTTACATTTGGAATATCCCCAATAAACCACATATTCCCTGAAAGTACACATGTTCAGCTTTCTAAGCGTACCCAGATTGTTGTAGTGGGCTCATCTTTCTGGAATTGATCCCTCAAAGAATTCTTTGGTTGCGCAGGGTTTCCCTAAAAAATGTATAAAAAAGCTGAATAACACCTTTTCCTAAAATATAAATATGGAAACAAGAAAAAACAAACTAAGTCTGAAAGCGCAAGGTCCCCCGAACAGAACAATACCCAACATGCAGAGGTACTATTAACCCTTTTAATTGGCAGCCTACTTGAGATTTTGTCTGTTGACAGGTCATTTTTCCCCATTTTGCGCCATGTTTTGCAACATTTTTGCTGGAATTTTCAGGAAAATTATATATATATTTTTTGCAGCAGAGTTTAGGCTTGAACATGAAATGTCTTGTTTGTAAATTTTATTTATTATTAATTTTATTTATTAAGTAAAAAAAATAAATAAAATTTTTTTTTAGAAAATTGCCTCCTTTATTTTAAATAAAAAATGTATTTTATTAGGGAAAACCATATTGCATGTGAAAGCCCCATTTCTATCGATTAGAACGGTACCACATATTTATCGGTAGCCCCCTGTTCCTGCCCAGGAGACCCCCCTAACTGAAACAAGTAATTTTTAACATTTACAATTTGGGGGGGGATTTTTAAGGGTTAAAAACCCTTGAAAATCCTAAAAAAAAAAAATGACATGGGGCCCCCCTTACCCAAAGTAACCAGCCCGGGACCAGCTATCCAGGACTTGTAGGAACAGGGCGCAGGGGCCAGCTTTTGTGGCCCCTGGCCCTGCAGGCTACAAGCCCGCATAGCACGTGGGCCCGGGCTCTTCTGCCCCCCCCGGCCTTTGGGGAGGCAGGTAATGGGGGTACCGGGGGTTAATGGCAAGTCACCGGCTAGCGCAGGTGACTTGCCATCCCCCCAGCCTTGAGAACTGGTATAGGGGGTCTCATGGACCCCTTACCAGTTCACAAGGGGTTAAATGTAAAAACAACACACCACATGGAGAAAAAAAACACCATTTTGTGAGTACTCACCTGTAAAATGGATATTGTCAGTGTGTCACACACCCCGCTTCCCCTTTAATTCTTATGATCGGGTTACTCCACCAGCAGGTGGCGACGTTGCAGAGAGAAGTCTTGAAAACGAGCCCCTTCCGGCCTACATATACCTGGGACCTCCCACTTAACACCCAGTGAATTCAAACACCAGTAAGACAAGGTACCAGGAAATCCAATGGTAACCTCAAAATAAAATAAAGGAAAGCTTCACCATATAGAGGATTCAGGATACCAAAAAAGGGCGGGTGAAGCGGGGTGTGTGACACACTGACAATATCCATTTTACAGGTGAGTACTCACAAAACGGTATTATTCTCAGTGTGTCACACACCAAGCTTCCCCTTTAATTCTTACTATCGGGACATCCAAAGCAGTGTCCACAAGGGGTGGGTATCCGACAGCAAAATGAAGCATAACTTAAATGACTGCGGTCTGCAGAACCTTGCGGCCAAACACAGCATCCGCTGAGGCCCGCACATCAACCTTGTAAAACTTAGAAAAAGTATGAACAGAAGACCAAGTAGCGGCCTTACAAACTTGTTCAACAGAAGCCTGGTGCTGAAAAGCCCAAGACGCTCCAACAGCACGAGTAGAATGAGCAGTGGGACCCGTCCCCTTGGCCGAATAGGCCCCAACAATCGCCTGACGAATCCATTTGCTAATGGAAGACTTGGCCGGAGCCAAACCCTTCCTAGGCCCACAGGGCACAACAAAAAAGGCATCAGTCTTACGAAAAGGAGAAGTAGTAATCAAATAGTACTTAACACAGCGTACTACCTCCAAACAATGCAAAACCCTCTCCTTGTCATTCTTAGGCTTAGGACACAAGGAGGGAAGAACAATATCCTGATTCAAATGAAAAGCAGAAACAACCTTAGGAAGAAAGTCCGGTTTGAAACGAAAGACCACCTTGTCCTGATGCCCCTCAAAGTAGGGCGCCTGAATCGACAAGGCCGCCAACTCCGAGACACGCCGAACCGAAGTGATAGCAACCAAGAAGGCAATCTTCTGAGTCAAGGTAGAAAGAGCAATATCCTGCAAGGGCTCAAAGGGAGGAGCCTGGAGAGCAGAAAGAACCAAGTTCAAGTCCCAAACAGGGAGCAATGGCTTCCTGGGAGGCCGCACATGTGTAACCCCTGGAAAAAAGTTTTAACTAAAGGATGAAGCGCAAAAGGCTTCTGAAAAAAGATAGACAAGGCAGAAACCTGCCCTTTCAAAGTACTCAGCTGGAGACCAGAGTCCAGCCCTGATTGCAAAAAATCCAGAATCCTGGAAACCGAAAAGACCCTACAAAGCAAAGATCTAACCTCACACCAAGCGATATAGGCTCTCCAAGTCCTATAGTAGATGGTAGAAGAAGACCTCTTCCGGGCACAGATCAGAGTCTTAACAACCGAGTCAGAAAGACCCTCCTCCTTCAAAATGAAGGTTTCAGCAGCCAAGCCATCAAACCCAGCGTTGGTAAATTGGGGTAACACAGCCGACCCTGAGTGAGCAGATCGGGCCGAAGAGGCAGAACGAACTGGTCCACTGCCAGCCGAACGATGTCTGCGAACCTTGGCCACCTTGCACCCACGAGAATGGCGGACACCCTTTCCAGAGCCAGCTTCCGTACCACCTTGCCTAGCATGGGTATCGGAGGAAACAGGTACAGAAACCCCAGATCCCCCTAGCTCAGGGACATGGCGTCCACCGCCAGAGGATCCTGGGAGAGCGACACGAAAGTCGGAAGCCTGCAATTGTGATGAGAGGCAAATAGGTTCACCTCCGGTGTCCCCCACCGGAGACACAGTGACCGAAAAACTTGAGGATGGAGAGCCCATTCTCCCAGACGGGAAGAGCACCTGCTCAACAGATCCGCTTCCCTGTTTTCCACACTCGGAATGTAAACTGCAGAGAGACAAGGAACATGGGCCTCCACCCAGGTCAGGATCAGGGACACCTCTCTGAGGGCACCCAGACTGCGAGTCCCTCCCTGATGAATGTAAGCAACCACCGTCCGATTGTCCGAACGAACCTGAAGGCCCAGAACATGCTGAGTCAAATGAACGAGAACCAGATGGATGGCTCTCAGTTCCAGAACATTGATGGGCAAGTGGGCCTCTAGAGGTCCCCACTGCCCCCGAAACTGAAGATCCTTCCAGAATCCCCCCCATGCCGAAAGACTGGCGTCCATGGTGACAATTTCCCAGAGAGGAGTCAGGAAAGACCTGCCCCTCAAGAGATTGGTCGAGACCAACCACCATTGAAGGGACTGCCGGACCCGGGAGGACAACTGGAAGGGGCGATCCAACGACCGTGGTCGCCGGTCCCAAGACGCTAACAGATGAAGCTGAAGTGTCCTTGTGTGAAATTGAGCAAAAGGAACTGCCTCGAAAGAGGCAACCATCAAACCTACCAGTCTCATCCCCAGACGGATGGACGGTCGAGGATTGGAAAGAAGGAACCGAGCCAATTCCTGAATCAGACAAATCTTGGATTGAGGCAGAAACACCCTGTGTTGACAAGAATCCAACCGCATTCCCAGAAAGGACACCGCCCTGGCCGGGGCGAGGGAGGACTTGGGAAAGTTGATCACCCAACCGAAGCTTTCCAGCGTGGAGACCACCGTCCTGGTGTCCGTCTCCGATTGATTGCGAGAAGGAGCCATGATGAGAAGGTCGTCCAGATAAGGTACGACGCGAATGCCTTGAGATCTGAGAATGGCCATCACCCCTGCCAGCACCTTGGTGAACACTCTTGGAGCCGAGGTAAGGCCAAACGGAAGTGCCACGAATTGAAAATGCCGATCCTTCATTACGAACCGAAGAAAACGTTGATGAGCCTGGCAGATGGGAACATGAAGGTAAGCATCCTTGATGTCTATGGACGTCATGAAGCCCCCCTGCCGAAGAGAACCGATGGCCGATCGCAGAGTTTCCATGCGAAACTTCCGAGTACGGATGAACCTGTTGAGGAACTTCAGATCCAGAACGGGGCGAACCGACCCGTCTTTCTTGGGGACTGTGAAAAGATTGGAGTAAAACCCAAGGCCCACCTCCAAGCGCGGCACCGGCCTGATGACCGCCATTTCCAGAAGATTCTTCACCGACGCCAGGAGCCTCTGCGCGGCCAAAGGATCGGTGGGCACCCGAGACCGGAAAAACCGTGAAGGAGGGCGAGACTCGAACTCCAGCTTGTAACCGGACGACACCACCTCCCGGATCCATCTGTCCGGAACTTCCTGGTCCCAAACCCAGAGAGAAGTGTCGCAATCGTCCCCCCACCCGCACGGGTGAGGGCACCCCCTCATTGCTGAGCAGGCTTACCAGCACGCTTGGGCTTGGCGCCCCAGGACTGACCGGGACGGCCACGGCCCCTCCCCCCGGGTCCAACCTGCACCCCTTGTAGCGGGAAAGGAGGCCCCTCTGCCCGCTCTGGCTCCCTAAAGGAAGCCGCTCCCCGAAAGGAACAACGCGGCCTCTTGCGTTGAGGCAACTTACCACCCTTGGTAACTAAATCCAATTTGTCGCCAAACAGGCGCAAACCTACAAAAGAAAGAGCTGTAAGCGACTTCTTAGAGTTAAAGTCCGCCGTCCACTGGCGCAGCCACACTGACCGACGAATAGCAACCAACAGTGCCGCTGTCCTGCTACACATCGCAAGCGCATCGCCCTGGGCGGTCATGACAAAGGAAATAAACGACTCACACTGCTTGAGAGAACCAAACTCATCACAAGTGGGATCAAGATCAGCGTACAAATCTCTAACAATGGACCTAACAGCCATCAGAAGAAGCGTCGAAACACAAACCGGCCGCAGTGCCGATCCAGCACTGATAAAACCATGGCGAGCCAATTGATCAATCCGACGATCCTCACCATCCTTAATGGTAGTAGTGTCAGGGGAGCGCAACACAACCGTGTTAAACAGCCCCAACACGGGGGCATCGACGTCAGGGGGAACAGACCAAAACTTCACCAAATCCTCCAGAAAGGGATAACGCTTATCCCAACTAGGAGGAACTCCAACAAGGCGCGTGGGTTGTTCCCATTCCTTAAGGACAACCCTCACAAAGTGTTGTTGCCTGGGAAACACCAAACGCGGCTGGGGCACATCAAACAACTCACCCTTTGGCGGGGGGACCACCTCAGGTGAATCCAAAGCCAAAATCTCAAACATTTGAGCCAAAATGGAAGGAGTGTCAAGGAACACCCCAGCAGCCTGATCGCCAGCGGTACCAACCAATTGCTGGTCTACAGGCTCGTCCGACTCCTCTAGGAGCTCCCCCTCCTCAGCCGGGGGACAATCGGACCAATCCAATACTTCGAACACCTCATCCTCCGGAACAGGCAATGCCGGAGAAAGGTGCTTCCGCGTAGCCGTAGCCTTCTGAGCCACCGCGGCGGAAAATATTTTCTCGAGGCTGGCCAATCGTGCACACACCTCAGATTGCGAATCCCCACCTTTGACAATGTGACACGGGGTCCGGAATAGGTGGGGGGGGGGTAGGAGATGACGGAGGTTGCGAGGAGCCAGAAGCCGGAGTGCCGGACTGGTGCGCAATATTCTGCTGTGCACATGGAATACATATTATGACATCATCGTCTGGGAGCGGAGCCCCACAACCCCCACACAGCCTGGATAGCCCCGAAGAGCCATTTCCGGTAATGTCGGAAGCCTCCATATGGTGAAATTATGGCATTCGCAATAACCCAGGGATTTACGCATTAAGCAACCTGGGATGCCCCTTTTATAATTAAAGTTCTAGGAGTGGGAGGATTTTTAACCAATAAGACTAGCCAGGTATATCAGACCGGGCCCACCGCAGCGCGGAAATCTCCGGACCTGTAGGAAAGAGACCACAATCAGCCCCCAGAAAATATAACAAAAGGCCTGCTGCAAGCAAACATACACATACCGCACTATACTTTAAATAGACAAGGTATACTGATAAAACACATATATATGAACATATATATATATATATATATATATATATATATATCTATCTGAAGATTTCTAGAAATTAAAATGCAGCCCTTTATACCCCAAAGGCATTAATAAAAAGTGCACTATCACAGTGATGAGTCAGTGCAACCAATCCTATGAGTATTTACAACCATATGAGCCACAACATAGGAATATATATACTGCATGAAAAATGTCCAGAACTGCATGACAACAGACAAAAGGCAAAGATTATACTTGCGCAAGCTTTAGAGTCCTCCTCAGCCCCGGACACAGCAGCAACTCCGGAGGAGGGAAGATGCAGGGCGGGCCGGACAAAGAGCGCAAAGCGCTCCGGCCCCGCCCCCCGTCACGTCAGCACAGTGCGGGCCGCGTCAACGCGGCCCCGCCCCCTAGAGACGAGCACCACGGCTTCGCCATAATGGCGACGCCGTATGAGCGAGGCGGGTGCCCGCAAACACACAAGGCATCCCGCCCGCCCCAGAGTAAACATACATCACCACTAGACCACCAGGGACACCCGGAAAAAAGGAGCCCCCGCAGAGGCACACCTGCGGCTAGACCGCAGCGCCGGCCCCACAAGCTATAAACAGTGCTTAAAACATACAGCAAGGATGTTAACACACATGCATGCAAGACACACTCAAGTCAAAACAAGTAAAGACATCCCCAAGGGCCACCCCGCCCCCCCCACGCTAAGGGCGAAGGGACCAGGCGAGGGAAGGCTAGGCTAAAAGGGGGGACCGGGACAGGGCATCCCAAATCCGGATCACCGGCCGGATAACCGCGTTGCCCCACGCGTGGGGACGAGCGGAAGAGATAAGCTCCTAGGCACCATGAGGTGCCGTCTACCATTGCCCAGGCAGCAGCCTAGTCTGGGAGGCTTCCAGTATCTTTAACAGAGTATACAAAAAACAAGCAGCTGGGCAGAAATAGACCATAAGGGGATGCCGGGGTCTGACCCCGGCTACCTGCAAGCAGGAGACTTCTTTCTTCTGTCTTGTCGCATCTTGCAGAGAGAAAACACTGGGTGTTAAGTGGGAGGTCCCAGGTATATGTAGGCCGGAAGGGGCTCGTTTTCAAGACTTCTCTCTGCAACGTCGCCACCTGCTGGTGGAGTAACCCGATCGTAAGAATTAAAGGGGAAGCGGGGTGTGTGACACACTGAGAATATATTTTATTATAATAATTTTTTTTTTAATACTTACCTCCCATCCATACTGGAGCACTCTGTCCATCCTCGGCGATCACTGGCTTCTGCTCACTTGCTATAAGCCTTTTATAGCTGCTGGATGACAGAACACAAAAGGGTTAATTAAAAAAAAATGCCATAGGGCCCCCCCCCCCCCCCCGGGACCCCATTTTTTGGGGAATTTTAAGGGTTAAAAACCCTTAAAAATCCCCCCAAAAAATGACGTAGGGTCCCCCCTACCCAGCATTACCGACCCGGGCCAGCTATGGGGGCTTGTAGAACAGGGCGCAGGGGCCAGCTTTGGAGGCCCCTGGCCCTGCAGGCTACTAGCCCACATAGCCACTGAGTGGCCCGGGCCCTTCTGCCCCCCGGCCGTTGGGGAGGCAGGTAATGGGGGGCTGGGGGTTAATGGCAAGTCACCCACTAGCCGCAGGTGACTTGCCAGACCCAGAGCCTTGTGAGCTGGTATAGGGGTCTGATAGACCCCTTACCAGCTCACAAAGGGTTAACTGTGAAAAAAAAGGACACCACACACAAAATTATTTTATTAAAAAAAAAATTTTTTTTACTGTACTTACCTTTGATTGTAAGCTCCTTTGTCCCTCGACGCTCTGCTGACAGATGCCGGTGATCGGCATCCAGAGAATCAGAGGATCTCCTGCCATCTCCTTACCCGGGCACCGATCACCGGCATCTGACAGCTGAGAAGGCTGGAGCCGGTGATCGGGGCCGGGATGACGTCATTAGCCCTGTCCCCAAGCGGCAAGATGGCGGCCGCCATCGAGGAGGAAAGGGGAGAGAGCCTCCCAGGCACTCTCCTGAAGATCTGTAAGTCCTGGGGGGGGATCGGAGCCCCCCCCCCAGGTGAAGAGGAGGGGCAGCGGGAGCCAGCGCACACGGAGGTAAGTGAATGTTTTCTTTTTTTTACAGGTAGCAGCTGCTGCTGCCGAAGTGCGGGGGGGGGGGCGTGGCCTATTCCGGGGGCTCTCCTAGAGTAGAACCGGCTGGATCCAACGAGGGGTCAAGTGAGTATTTTACTGTTATATTTTTTTTTACTGTGGGGGTTTAAATTCAGCTACGTGAGTCTCACGTAGCTGCCACTTAAGTGGAGTAGAGGCTGCTACGTGAGACTCACGTAGCTGGCACTAGAAGGGTTAAAGCGGACCTTCACCTTGAATAAGAGCCTATCTTATACGTTTCCCACACCCTGTACATACATATTGCTCACTCTTCTGACTGTGTCACTCTGCATTCTGGGATTGCTGTCCTTTCCTTGACCCCAGCTCTGCTTGGTCTGTGCAAAGGACAGCTATAACCGGCCCCTGCACTTTATCCCACTCTCCTCTCCTCAGTATGTGTGATGCTTCAAGATGGTGGCGCCCGTATTCTGAACAGAGTTGCAGCCCAGTGGGGGAAAGAATTTTAAGTAAGTGACTAAAAACTTAGAATATATTAATTTGCTGGGGAACAGTTTTCTAAGGGTTTTGGCTTTTCATTAAATGATGCTGAAGGTCCAGTTTAAATTCATTAAAAAATGGGCACAGTTACAGCAAAAATATATACAATATTAGCACACGTGGCTTGAAAGCATAGAGATAAATACAATCTCACAGCATATGTGCATTGATTTTTAAGCTGTTCCCATACTTTGTGTCTGCATTGAAGGGATATGCTTTAGGGTTGCTCAGAATTGCAGTTAGCATATTCACTGCAATACTGGCATAATGTGGTCCATACAAATAAGTAATGCATAAGTATATAGCCCAAAAAAACGCGGCAAGATAGGCTATCAAATTATTATGACATTAGGAGCAGAGTAACGCTGCCTACGGGACTTGCGTTTCAGGAGCTAAACTGCTCCTCTACTCAGCGAACAGTGTGCTGGATAACCATCGTGTTAGCCGTTTAAAAAGTGGCTAAATGATTCCCCCGGCCAGGTCGTGTGGTCTATGTACTATGCATTACTTATTTATATGCGCCACATTATGCCAGTATTGCAGTGAATATGCTAACTGCAATTCTGAGCAACCCTAAAGCATGCCTACTTTAAAGCGGACCCAAAATATGGAAACAGCTTAAAAATAGTTGCACATATGGTTATACATATGCTCAACTTGTATTTACCTGTATGCTTTCAAGTCATGTAGGCTAATATTGTACATATTTTATCTGTAACTGTGCCCATTTTTTGATGCAGTTAATACATATTCAGCATTTCTAAAAAAAAAAAAAAAAAGGTTTTGGGTCTGCGCTATTTACTTGAGGGACACACTTATAATTAGCAACGCCTATCACTGTTAGTTCTTCATTGTAGCTCAATTAAGCATTTTAGATGTGCATTGGTCTCGCTTATTACTTATCTGGAAAACAGGTATACACATCATACTACTATCTCTTGCAATACGTGGAATGGCAACCATGTAATAATTATTGCAAAAAAAAAAAACTTACCTACAGTACTGATGAGACTCCAAAGCACAGGTCCCTTCCCCGCCAAAGAAAGGAACACCTTAATAATTGACCTGCTGCAAGACGGCTGCATTTTAAGGCTGTACTGTGGGAATGTGTCAATCTGTACAACCAGAAGACGCTCAAGAACTGGAGTGTATACTTCAGGTATCTAAAACAAAAAAGCCATACATTCATGCTTCAAAACATTTCAAATAAACAGGTTTTTTGAAAATCAAGTGTTAATTACTGCCAAAATACCATTTTGTGAGTACTCACCTGAAAAATGGATATTGTTGGTGTGCCACACACCCCGCTTCACTTCTTAAATATTCATCACTTCATGGGTTAATCCACCGCAGGTGACGTAGTGCAGAGAGGAAGTCTTGTAACGAGCCCCCTTCCGGCCTACATATACCTGGTACCTCCCTTCAATCACCAGTATATTCAAAAAGCAGTAAAACAAGGTACCAGTATTCCACCAGTAACCTCCAAAATTAATTTTGATATAAATAAAAAAGGGCTTCACCATATAAATGCTTCGGTAATACCGAAAAGGGTGGGAGTGAAGCGGGGTGTGTGGCACACCAACAATATCCATTTTTCAGGTGAGTACTCACAAAATGGTATTATTCTTGGTGTGCCACACACAACGCTTCACTTCTTAAATATTCATCACTTCATGGGACATCCAAAAGCAGTGTCCACAAGGGAAGGGCATCTCAAGGCCAGGTGAAGCATAACTTAAATGACTGCAGTCTGCAGAACTTTGCGGCCAAAAACAGCATCCGCTGAGGCCCGCACATCAACTTTGTAAAACTTAGAAAAAGTGTGAACAGAAGATCAGGTGGCGGCCTTACAAACCTGTTCAACAGAAGCTTGGTGCTGAAAAGCCCAAGACGCCCCAACAGCGCGAGTGGAATGAGCAGAAATACGAAAAGGGGGAACTTTTCCCTTAGCAGAATAGGCCGCAGTAACGGCCTGACGTATCCACTTGCTAATGGCAGATTTGGCTGGTGCCAAACCCTTCTTAGGCCCATGGGGCACAACAAAAAAGGAATACGTCCTACGGAAAGGAGACGTGATAATCAAGTAGTACTTAACACAGCGTACTACATCCAAACAATGCAAAACCCTCTCTTTGTCATTCATAGGATTAGGACACAAGGAGGGAAGAACAATATCTTGGTTCAAATGAAAAGCAGAAACAACCTTAGGAAGAAAGTCTGGCTTGAACCGAAAGACCACTTTATCCCGATGCCTCTCGAAGTAGGGCGCCTGGATAGTTAAGGCCGCCAATTCTGAGACACGCCGGACAGAAGTGATCGCTACCAAGAAGACAATCATCTGAGTCAGGGTAGACAAAGCAATATCTCGCAAAGGCTCAAAAGGAGGAGCCTGAAGAGCCGAAAGAACCAAATTCAAATCCCAAACCGGGAGTAATGGTTTCCTGGGAGGCCGCACATGCGTAACCCCCTGGAAAAAAGTTTTAACTAAAGGTTTAAGCGCAACACGCTTCTGAAAAAAGATAGATAAGGCAGAGACCTGCCCTTTCAACGTACTAAGCTGGAGACCAGAGTCCAGCCCTGACTGTAAAAACTCCAGAATCCTGGAGACCGAAAAGACCCTACAAGGAAAAGATCTTATCTCACACCAAGCGATATAGGCTTTCCAAGTCCTATAGTAGGTGATGGAAGAAGACCTCTTCCGGGCACTGATCAGAGTCTTAATGACAGAATCAGAAAGACCCTCCTCCTTCAGGATGGAGGTTTCAGCAGCCAGGCCATCAAACCCAGCGCTGGTAAATTGGGGTAACACAATTGACCCTGAGTGAGCAGATCGGGCCGAAGAGGCAGAACGAACTAGTCCACTGCCAGCCGAACGATGTCTGCGAACCTCACTCGTCTTGGCCACCTTGGGGCCACGAGAACGGCGTACACCTTTTCCAGAGCCAACTTCTGAAGAACCCTGCCCAGCATGGGCATCGGAGGAAACAGGTATAGAAATCCCAGAGCTCCCCAGTTCAGGGACATGGCGTCCACTGCCAGAGCCAGAGGATCCTGGGAGAGCGACACGAAGTTCGGGAGCCTGTGATAGTGATGAGGGGCCAACAGGTCCACCTCCGGGGTCCCCCATTGGAGACACAGTGAGCGGACCACCCGAGGATGGAGAGCCTAATCTTCCAGACGGGGAGAGCCCTTGCTCAACCGGTCCGCTACCTGTTTCATCACCTCTGGAATGTAAACCGCCGAGAGACAGGGAACATGGAACACTGCCCAGGTCCGGATAAGGGACACTTCTCTGAGAGTACTCAGACTGCGCGTCCTTCCCTGAAGACCGACGAAGGCAACCGCTGATCGATTGTCTGAACACATCTGGACCAGAAGGCCGAGAACGTGCTGAGTCAGGAGAGCAAGCACCTGACGGATGGTTTTCAGATTCAGAATATTGATGGGTAAGTGGGGCCTTTAAGTTCACTGTCCCTGCGGGTTCACTGCCCCTGAAGCCGCAGCTCCTTCCAGAATCTGCCCCATCCCGACAGACTGGCGTCCGTGGTGACAATTTTCCAAAGGGGGGTCAGGAAAGGCCTGCCCTACACAAGATTGGTCGAGACCAACCACCACAGGAGGGACTGCCGTACACGGGAGGACAACTGGAAGGACTGATCCAGCGACTGAGGTTGCTGGTCCTAACACGCTAACAGAAATAGCTGAAGCGTTCTCGTGTGAATTTTGGGCAAAAGAAAGACACACTCCGTTTTGATGAGAGTTCAGGCCGGGATGAACCGACCCATGAACGGACCGTGAAGGAGGGTGAGACTCGAATTCCAGGTCGTAACTGGGCGACACTACCTCCTGGATCCATCTGCCTGGAACCACTTGGTTCCAAACCTGGTAGAAGTGTCGCAATAGTCCCCCCACCCGCACGGGTGAGGGCAGCCCCTCATTGCTGAGTGAGCTTATCAGCAGGTTTGGGCTTGGTGCCCCAGGACTGAGTGGGCCGGCCAACCTGCGCCACTGGTAGCGGGAAAGGAAGCACCCCTGCCCGCTCTGAATCCTCGAAAGGAAGGCCTACCGGAACCTGCCCCCCCAAAGGGGACACGAGGCCTCTTGCGTTGTGGCATCTTACCACCCTTTGCGACTGAATCAATTTTCTCCCCGAACAGACGCAACCCCAAAAAGGGAAGAGCTGTGAGCACCTTTTTGGAAGCCGTGTCCGCTGACCACTGACGCAGCCATACTGACCTGCGAATAGCCACCAGCATAGCTGCTGCCTTGCTACTCATAGCGCATAGCGCATCGTCCTGAGCGGCCAGGACATAAGCCACAAAAGATTCACACTGCTTAAGCGCAGTGAACTGTTTGCAAGCGGGATTAAGATCCTCATATAGCCCCTGAATTAAGGACTTAATTGCCAATAGAAGAAGGGCTGAAGCACATACCGGGCGCAACGCTGACCCGGAATAGATAAAACCATGGCGAGCGTATTGGTCAATCCGACGATCTTCCCCATCTTTAGGGACAGTGGTCTCAGCAGACTGTACCATAGCCGTGCTGGAGAGCCCTAGTACAGGGGTATCGACGTCAGGAGGGACAGACCAAAGCTTCACCAATTCTGGTGGATAAGGATAACGCTTTTCCCAACTGGAAGGAATTCCAGATAACCGCGTGGGATGTTCCCATTCCTTAAGAACCACCCTCTCAAAGTGGTGTTGTCTGGGAAAAACCAAACGCGGCTGAGGCTCCTTAAACAACTGACCCTTTGGCGGGACAGCCGCCTCAGGCGTATCTAAACTCAAAATTTTAAACATTTGAGCCAGAATAGAGGGGGTGTCAAAAACAACCCCCTCTGACCAATCGCCAATCTCATCAGCCACAAGCTGACCTGTCGGCTCATCTGACTTCCACGGGAATTCATCCTCGTCCGGGGATCCATCGGACCATTCCACAGGTTCACAAAACTCGTCCTGTGGAGCCGAAGGTACCGGAGTCAGGTGCCTTTGTTTTGCAGCGGCCTTTAACGCTGCTTTAACGGGCATTACTTTCCGGGGGCTGGGCTGTGCCGCCACCTCGGAATGCGAATCTCCACTTTTGACAGTGTCATGCAGGGTCCGGAACAGGGAGGGAGAGGTAGGAGATGATGAAGGATGCGATGGACCCGCAGCCGAAGCAACGGACTGGCGCGCAATAGTCTGTTTTGCACAAAGGATGCAAATAAAGACATCATCAGCTGGGAGTGGAACCCCACAACCTACGCACCCCCCGAACGGCTCAGTAGAACCGTTTCCGGAAATTACGGAAGCCTCCATATGGTGATTTATGGTATTCGCAATACTTGGGACTTTTAAGGCATAAGCCAACCCGGGATGCCCCTTTATTAGTAATGTCCCGGAAGGGAGGATTTTTTACATATATATATATATATATATATATATATATATATATGTTAAGGTCCCCTTTAATAAACTATATATATATATATATATATATATATTTATATATATATAGTCTATATATATATATATACATTTAATAGATATCCCAATAATTAGCCAGGCACATAGAGCCGGAGGGCCACCATAAGCAGGGATCCCAGGATCTGCAAGGAAAAGAAAACCATCAGATCCTCACATGTGTATAAGAAAACATATAAGCATGGCACCAAAGCGCCCTTAAATAAGAGCAAAATCATGCCCCTTAATAAAAAGTGACTCCCCACTATATCACTATAAAGAAATATGCATTCCCCACTTAACGGCCCCAACGGGTGGGGCCGCTTACCTGGTCAGTGAAGGCAGCAGCCGGAGCAAGACTGCAGCAAGCACAGAGACTAAGTGCGGCCGCGCGCCCACGCGACTTCCTGCTTTTGAAAGGAAGTAAACGCTGGGCCCGCCGCAAGACGCCGCATGACGTCGGCGCCGCGCGTCATCGGGACCCGCCCCCCCTACGCCAATCAGCTGGAGATCACTCTCAGATGGGCCACTACACATGCGCCCAGGCTGCGGAGGGGGGAGGATAATAACAAAGACCGCATGGCGCAGCCTAAAAGAGTACCTAAAATGCCAGGCGGGGAAGAGGGGAGGGGGGAGGGGGCCACAAAGCAATAGTCTGCCAAGAAAAGTGGCCAGCCCCTACCCAGCGCAGTCTGCCCTTCAAGCAGACGAAAACCAAAGGTATACACATGCTGAATAACTGTGAATGCATAACCAGAATATACACACATGTTGAATACAGTGATACAAGTGAAACACGCATACACAAAGCATACCCTCAAACCCCCCCTCCCCCCCCCCCCCCAGTGAAGGGAGAAGGGACCGTAACGGGAGAGAAAGGGGCTACGGGGACCCTCGGGACAGGGGCATCCCATTTCCGGATCACCATGCCGGATAGCCGCATTGCCCCACGCATGAGGTCGAGCGGTAGGAGATAAGCTCCTAGGCACTTAAAGTGCCATCTACCATTTGCCCGGTGAGCAGCCTAGGCTGGGAGGCTTCCATTCCACCATAAAGGTATACAAACTCAAACCGGGCAGAAATAGACCAAAAGGGGGGTGGCGGGGTAAGAATACCCCGGCCTACCTGTAAGCAGGAGACTTCCATCTTCTGACTTGTCAGCAAGCAGAGAGAAAAAATACTGGTGATTGAAGGGAGGTACCAGGTATATATAGGCCGGAAGGGGGCTCGTTACAAGACTTCCTCTCTGCACTACGTCACCTGGCGGTGGATTAACCCATTAATGGATGAATATTTAAGAAGTGAAGCGGGGTGTGTGGCACACCAAGAATAGAATAGACGCCGTAGCGTCCGCGAACACCGCCGCCGTACGTGCCATGTAGAATACAGTAAAGGTGCTGCGGCTATTATTACATCCAAATAAAAGGCGCGGCTCTGACACCCGCTAACCGTTAAAGGCATACTAAGCTTAATCGTGTAATAGGGCAAGGTGAGGCCATCGTACACACAACCCCCCCCCCCTCTTTTCCCCCCTATTAAGGGGGGAACTAGGGAGGAAGGTGACCCGATACATGGGGTTCACCGCTACACGGGGCGTGGGGCACCGATGCGGGAGGGGCATCCACTGAAGGCTCACCATTAGCCTTGACCGCCTACCCTATGGTGGGGGATTGCGGTGGAGCGTGGCTCCGTAAGCACACATGGTGCTGCCTACCTTCACCCGACCAGCGCAGCCCAGGCTGGGAGGCTTTACATCACAAGGAGGACGGGTGGAAATAGTCCCACAGGGCCGCGGGCTGTAAAGCCCCACTCACCTGCGAGAGAGTGATACTTCATGTCTTTGCAGTCAGCACTGCAGAGAAATCTGGGGATTTGTGGGAGGTCCCTCGGTATATGAAGGGCCGGGAGGAGCCTGTTTTTGCATGTCTGCAGTGCACAGCGCCACCTGGCGGAGGATAACCCATGTGTAAGTATTATAGATGGAGCAGGACGTGCTGTATGCTTAGAATAATCTGATCAGCCGTAGGCAGACTGCGCGGCACGACTTGCTGGTCATCCCCGCTCGAGTGCGACTCATCAGGAGTGAGATTTAAGCATGGGGAACAGGTGTATTGAAACGAGGTGCAGCGACAGGTGCGGGCCAGTACTTGTTCAGCACAGGGTCCGCAGACCCGTGCTCTGTCAGCATCAGCATGGGGTTGTCCACACGCTGTACACAGCCGGTCTTTTCCCAGAGGGACCCGGGTCACATAATTCTGAGATGCCTCCATATGGTGATTATCTAAGCAAATATGCCAGCAGGGATTTATGCAACCCTGGATGCCCCAAAGACCCGCTATTTCATGTGGGAGAATTGTATGTAAGCCCGCTAAATTTATGTCAGGCCGGGAGAAGTCACCGGAGACTTTGACGTCTGAAAGACAGAAAGGGAATAAGAGGTGTCAGGGCCATGCGCAGTAGAAAAAATGTAATAAAGAATCACCCGCGAGGGCACTTACAGACCAAAGGAGGAGGGAGACCGCAACTACGCGTGCGCGCGAAGATCATCCGAAAATGGCACCCAGCGAACCTCGAAGGGTGGGCCCAATCTTTGGCCGTGAAGCGGAACGCGCCAGTTCAAGTCCCCGCCCACCACGAAGAGCGCGAAGCTCTGAGGCAGCAGTCAAGCACGCCAAGGATAAGATAAACTTAGTATAAGCCTTTGCAAATGGAGATGCCGTAGCGTCTGGACGATGCCGACGCCCGGCGCAGTACACTTTAGTAAAAGAAACTAAAAAGACACGCGCATGGCGGCAGCCAAAACTATAAAGAGCAAGAAGTGCGGCTCTGACACCCAGTTGCAAGTCAAGGGCAATACTACGGCCCAAATCATGACAATACAGTACACTGAGACCGCCACACACATACCCCCCCCCCCCTTTCTTTTTCCCCTAACTACTGGGGAAAACGAGGGAGGATAGCGACCCTTTACACAGGGTCCACCGCTACAAGGGGCAATAATGCGGGAGGGGCATCCAATAGAGGCTCACCATCAGCCTAAACCGCCTACCCTTTGATGGGGGACTGCGGTGGAGCGTGGCTCCATAAGCACATATGGTGCTGCCTACCTTCACCCGACCAGCTCAGCCCAGGCTGGGAGGCACATCACAAAGAGGACGGGTGGGAATAGTCCAACAGGGCCGCAGGCTGTAATAGCCCCGCTCACCAGCGAGAGAGTGATACTTCATGTCTTCACAGTCAGCACTGCAGAGAAATCTGGGGATTTGTGGGAGGTCCCCGGGTATATGAAGGTGCCGGGAGGAGCCTGTTTTTGCATGTCTGCAGTGCACAGCGCCATCTGGCGGAGGATTACCCAAGTGTAAGTATTACCGTATTTTTCGCCCTATAAGACGCACCTGCCTATAAGACGCACCTAGGATTTGGGGGAAGAAAATAAGAAAAAAAAATTTTCAATCAAAAACGCACCATTACAGACAGTGTCATTCCCCTATCCAATTCCCATAGGCCGTGTGGGATGCCCCCATTCCATAGACAGTGTAGCATGCCCCCATCCCATTCCCCATATATCCAGTGTGGCATCCCCCCCTTCCATTCCCCATAT
This sequence comes from Gastrophryne carolinensis, assembly GCA_027917425.1. Classification (NCBI taxonomy): domain Eukaryota; kingdom Metazoa; phylum Chordata; class Amphibia; order Anura; family Microhylidae; genus Gastrophryne; species Gastrophryne carolinensis. The sequence continues at coordinate 338,450,635 of CM051239.1, forward strand.
ACCCATTGGCTGTGTGGCATCCCCCTCTCCCCCCATTAGTATAGGCTGTGTGGCATCCCTCTCCCCACATTCCCATAGGCTGTGTGGCATCCACCTCTCCCCCCATTCCCATTGGCTGTGTGGGTTTCCCCCTCCCCCCATTAGAATAGGCTGTGTGGCATCCCTCTCTCCCCATTCCCATAGGCAGTGTGGCATCCCCCTCTCCCCATTAGCATGGGCTGTGTGGCATCCCCCTCCCCCCATTAGCATGGGCTGTGTGGCATCCCCCTCTCCCCATTAGCATGGGCTGTGTGGCATCCCCCTCTCCCTATTCCCATAGGCTGTGTGGCATCCCCATCCCCCCATTCCCATAGCCTGTGTGGCATCCCCATCCCCCCATTCCCATAGCCTGTGTGGCATCCCCCTCCCCCCATTCCCATAGGCTGTGTGGCATACCCCTCCCCCCATTCCCAAAGGCTGTGTGGCATCCCCATCCCCCCATTCCCATAGCCTGTGTGGCATCCCCATCCCCCCATTCCCATAGCCTGTGTGGCATCCCCTTCCCCCCATTCCCATAGCCTGTGTGGCATCCCCCTCCCCCCATTCCCATAGGCTGTGTGGCATACCCCTCCCCCCATTCCCAAAGGCTGTGTGGCATCCCCATCCCCCCATTCCCATAGGCTGTGTGGCATACCCCTCCCCCCACTCCCAAAGGCTGTGTGGCATCCCCCTCCCCCCATTCCCATAGGCTGTGTGGCATCCCCCTCCCCCCATTCCCATAGGCTGTGTGGCATCCCCCTCCCCCCATTCCCAAAGGCTGTGTGGCATCCCCCTCCCCCCATTCCCATAGGCTGTGTGGCATCCCCCTCCCCCCATTCCCATAGGCTGTGTGGCATACCCCTCCCCCCATTCCCATAGGCTGTGTGGCATCCCCATCCCCCCAATCCCCTTAGGCTGTGTGGCATCCCCATCCCCCCATTCCCAAATGCTGTGTGGCATCCCCATCCCCCCAATCCCCTTAGGCTGTGTGGCATCCCCATCCCCCCATTCCCAAATGCTGTGTGGCATCCCCCTCCCCCCATTCCCATAGGCTGTGTGGCATCCCCATCCCCCCAATCCCCTTAGGCTGTGTGGCATCCCCATCCCCCCATTCCCAAATGCTGTGTGGCATCCCCATCCCCCCAATCCCCTTAGGCTGTGTGGCATCCCCATCCCCCCATTCCCACCCCCCTCCCCCCGTTAGTATAGGTAGGCGCCATAGTAATAAAAAAAAAAAAAGTTAAACTCACCTGTCCGCTGACACCACTGCGCTGAGCGGCCGGCTCCGTGAATGGGGTGGGCGTGGCCTGCACCGCAGCGTCGACGCAGGCCACGCCCACCCCATTCACGAGCTGGCTCTGTCCCGGCCCCGCCGCTGCGATCGCTGTCTTTTCAGGCAGCGATGACAGCGGCGGGGCCAGAGACAGAGGCCCTGCCGCTCCTCCATCTGCTTCTCCACATGCGATCACGAAGGTCCGGGCAGCGGGTGGGCGTGGCCTGCGCCGGTGCAGGCCACGCCCACCCACTGCCGGGACCTTCGTGCTCGCGTGTGGAGGAGCAGATGGAGGAGCGGCAGGGGCTCTGTCTCTGGCCCCGCCGCTGTCATCGCTGCCTGAAAAGACAGCGATCGCAGCGGCGGGGCCGGGACAGAGCCCCCGCCGCTCCTCTGGCCTCTCGCAGTGTGCCAGACAACGCGGGAGCGCCGGGGACGGGTGAGTTTTTTTTTTTTTTTTATTTATTTTTTTTTTACATTCGCCCGATAAGGCGCACTGACATTTTTCCCCCACTTTTGGGGAAAAATAAGTGCGTCTTATAGGGCGAAAAATACGGTATATCTGGAGCAGGACGTACTGTATACTTAGAATAGCCACAAAGTCATAGCAAAGCAGGAGGGATCTATAATCCTCTCCCCTATTGGTTGCCAAGGTATTATCCAGAATAGACTTGAGTAGCCCCTTAAAAGCGATGGCCGTGATAGCAGAAGCGCACACAGGGCGCAGGGTCGTCCCCGCACAGGCAAAGGCATGACAACCCAGCTGATCCACACGCCGGTCCTCAGCATCACTCAGGGTAGAGGTATCAGGGGAATGCATAGAGGTATTGGACAACCCGAGAACGGGCGCATCCACCTCAGGGGGAAATGACCAGCATTTAACAACATCAGCAGGGAATGGGTACTTCCTGTCCCAGCTCTTGGGCACCGCAGACAATCTAATAGGACGTTCTCACTCCTTGAGCCCCAAATTATTAAAGTGATTTTGCTCAGGAAAGTCCAGGCGTTGTTTGACAGTATCAAAAAGCTCACCCTGTTGCCTTTTAGCTGCCACAGGAGGGGCAATACACAAAACATCAATAATATGGGCCAAAAGCCTATCAGTGTCCTCAGGAGACCACGTGTCCCCTCCCGAAGGAGACCCAGTACCGCCATAAGCCTCCTGCTGGTCCCCAGAAGAATCAGAATCAGAGAAGAGTTCCCCCTCTTCTAGGGGGTAATGGCCAGACAGATTGTAAAGTCCCTCATCCTCAACGGGAAAAAGGGAAGCAGCGGGGGTTAAGTGCCGCTTCTTGCCAGAAGCCTTGCGAGGGGCCAGGCTCCGTAATGTGCCTTTCCAGGCTGGCCACCCGTATAGCCAAATCACAATGGGATTCCCCGCTAACATGTCCCTCGCTGGGGGTCAGAGGAAGGCGTGGGGGGGGGGGGGGGTAGGTGATGCAGAAGGGGGTGCAGAGCTGGAAAGCGAGACAGGCAACCCAGACCGCAGCGCAAGTATCTTCTGGGCGCAGAGCACACATACCCTAACATCGCCGCTAACAGGGGATACCCCACACATAACACACAGCTGGGCTTGTCCCGAAGGATCCCCAGAAGCCTCCATATGGTGATTTGAGTGGCACAACTGGCCAGTATAGGGTTAAGGCTAGTAATAGCCACCCGGGATGCCCCAAAAACCTGCTAGGGAGGTGGGAGATTACAAATGGGAAGAGGGCCGGGAGAAACCACAGTGAAGTTTTTCCCGCCTGAAAGACATAAGAAGACATCCCCATAAGTTTTTACAAGTGAGAAGTAAACAGAAAAAAAAACCCGCAGGGGCACTCACAGACCGCACGGTAAGGAGCCAGCAGCGCACCACAGCACGAGTGAGTGAATAAGGGAATTAAAATGGCGCCCGCACCGACCTTGAGGGGTGGGCCGTGGAGATGTGACGCAAAAAGCGTCATCTGCAGAACCCCCCCCCGAAGAGCACGAATCGCAGCCCACGTGATCTCGCCATCCAATGACGACACAGTAGCAGCAGCTGAGGCAATGTCGCCACCGTCCGCAGAGTGGTGTACAAGTGGCGCGGCGGCGAACGTACAAAGTAAAGACACAGCAAATACAAAATAAAGTGACCACCGCCACCCCCCACCCCCCTGGAGTGCTCCACAGGGAGAGAACGAGGCAAGGGAGAGCAGCAGCAGCGGCGTAAGGGCCAGAGGTAATCATAGGTGGAGAAGGGGGGGGGGCACCTAGGGGGATTGGGTAAGGAAGACCCAGAATGCAGGGGCATCCCACAAGGCTCACCATAAGCCCAGACCGTCCACCCATGTCAGTGCAGGGATTTGCGGTAGGAGCAGCGCTCCTCAGCACCTTGACCCTGGTGCTGTCTTACCTTCAACAGAACCAGTCAGCCGAGGCTGGGAGGCAGTGGGTCTGGAACGGGTGGGAATAGTCCTACAGGAACGCAGGCTGAAAAGACCCGCTCACCTGCGCAGTATAGAGAGCCATCTTCTATCTTCGCAGTCCAGACTGCAGATAAGAACTGGGAATTGGTGGGAGGTTCCTGGCTATTTATGGGGCCGGGAGTGGCCACAAGTCTTTTCTGCAGTCCAGCGCCACCTTGTGGCGGTATAACCCAAGTGTAAGGAATAACAGGACATGCTGTATACTTGGAAAAAACAGTGTTCCAGGATGATTTGAAAAGTGAAAATATTCTTCTATATTATTATTATTATATTTCCAGTTCCACATCCCAAGAAGGGAGTGTCGGCAGGGGCTTTGGCCAAATGTATTTCGCAAGTTCAGTGGGTTTTGGTCCGCTTTAAATGGACAAGCATTCCCATCGAAAATGCTTTGAGTGGTCATGCATTGTGAGGATGCATTGCTGCCAACAGCCCGTGCACAGTGTAAGTCTGCTTTAAGAGTGTACAGGAAAGCCATTATTTTAGTATTTATATGATATCAAAAGCAGTGTACTGCACAAGATCAGTTGTAATGCAAAAAAAGCATTGAAGTAGAAGTCAGTCCTTTAACCCTTTCAGTGCCAGCCTACCTGCAGCATTTGCCACTCCCTGTTGCCAGACCATGTTTCACTATTTTGTGCTACACATGTTCAACTGTCATTTTTGAAAGGATATCCAGGGATTTCCCAGGAAAATGATATATTGTTTTTTTCAGCAGAGTCTGGGCTTTAACATGAAATGTCTTGTTTGTAATTTTTAGGTGTATTCTCAATATAAATAAATATGTGAAAAAAAATTAAAAAAAAATATTTTTTTACAATTTGTAGTGTTTTTTTGTAATAAAAAATGTAAGTTTGTCAATAAAATCTTATTGCGTGTGAAATCCCAATTTCTCCCGGTTACAGTGATACCACATATGTATAGGTAGACACCCTTTCCTGCCCAGGAGACTCCCCCAAACTGAAATAGCGCTTTAGGGGATTTTCAGAAAAAATACAACTGTGATATGCGCTATGCGCACCTTGCAGTTTTACCAGAAAAACAACCCTTTACATTTGAAATACCCCCAACAAACTATATATTCTCTGGAAGTACACACCTCAAGCTTTCTAGGTGTACCAAGCATGTTGATGTGCCCATAGTTTTCTGGAAGTAATTCCTCAATGTATTCTTTGGTTGCAAAGAGTTTCCCTAAAAAAAGGATAAAAAAGAAGAATCAAAGCCACATTTTCCTAAACAAAACTATATACAAACAAGAAAAAACAAGTTTAATCTGAAAAAGCAACATTACCCAAACAGAACAACACCCAACATGCATAGGTTCTGTCAAGGGAAGAGTTGCCAAACACCCCAAAGTAAAGCATGCGTAACGGTAATTTTACTTGAAAATTTCAGTTCTGCAGACAAAGTGCGCACCTTGCGATTTTTCAACCAAAACAACCCTTTACATTTGGAATATTCCCCATAAACCATATATTCCCTGAAAGTACACATGTTAAGCTTACTAAGCGTACCCAGCTTGTTGTAGTGGGCTCATCTTTCTGGAATTAATTCCTCAAAGAATTCTTTGGTTGCGCAGGGTTTCCCTAAAAAAATGTATAAAAAAGCTGAATAAAAAACACCTTTTCCTAAAATATAAATATGCAAACCAGAAAAAACAAGCTAAGTCTGAAAGCGCAAGTTCTCCCGAACAGAACAATACCCAACATGCAGAGGTATAATTAACCCTTTTAATTGCCAGCCTACTTGAGATTTTGTCACCCTCTGTTGACAGGTCATTTTTCCCCATTTTGCGCCATGTTTTGCGCCATTTTTGCTGTCATTTTCAGGAAAATTATATTTATATTTTTTTGCAGCAGAGTTTAGGCTTTAACATGAAATGTCTTGTTTGTAAATTTTATTTTGTTTTTACAATATTATTAAGTAAAAAATTAAATAAATAAAAACATTTTTAGAAAATTGACTCCTTTATTTTAAATAAAAAATGTATTTTATTAAGGAAAAGCATATTGCATGTGAAAGCCCCATTTCTACCGATTAGAACTGTACCACATATTTATTGGTAGCCCCCCGTTCCTGCCCAGGAGACCCCCCTAACTGAAACAAGTACTTTATAACATTTACAAATAAAACACCTACCATCCACACTACAAAGGGTTAAATCGAGAAAAGAAAATGACATAGGGTCCCCCATTGTTTGGGGGGGATTTTTAAGGGTTAAAAACCCTTAAAAATCCCCCCAAAAAATTGACATGGGGTCCCCCTTACCCAAAGTAACCAGCTCGGGACCAGCTATGCAGGGCTTATAGAAACAGGGCACAGGGGCCAGCTTTTGTGGCCCCTGGCCCTGCAGGCTACAAGCCCGCATAGCCCGTGGGCCCGGGCTCTTCTGCCCCCCCCCCCGGGCTTTGGGGAGGCAGGTAATGGGGGTGCCGGGGGTTAAAGTGGACCAACACCCAGGATTTTGACTATCCTGGGTCTTGGTCCACTTCGGTGGGGCACCCCCGATCGGGGTGCCCCGCTGTGTGAAACCCCCCCGAACCCCCCGAATAACTCACCTCTCCCCGCTCCCAGCGCCAACGTACAAGGAACGTCTAAGCGGCGGCCGCCGCCGCCGCCTCCCTCGCGTCACATTGAACGCGCGCGCCCCCGCGCCGGCCATTCGCAGACGGCCGGCGCGGAGGCGCGCACGCCTACAGGGGCGCGAGGGAGGCGGCGTTGGGGTGTTTGGGGGGTAGGTGAGTTGGGGTGTTTGGGGGGGGTTTCACCCCGCGGGACATCCCGATCTCGGATGTCCCGCGGGGTGGGGGGTGATCGGCCCGGGAATCTTATAGATTCCCGGGCCGATCACCCGTGGGTGTTGGTCCACTTTAATGACAAGTCACCCACTAGTCACAGGTGACTTGCCACCTCCCCCAGCCTTGTGAACTGGCATAGGGGTCATGGACCCCTTACCAGTTCACAAGGGGTTAAATGTAAAAAAAAAACACACACACACAAAGAGAAAAATGTATTTTATTATTATTTTTTATTTTTTTTTTAATACTCACCTCCCATCCATCCTGGAGCACTGTGTCCCTCGGCGATCATTGGCTTCTGCTCACCTGCTGGAAGCCTTTTATAGCTGCTGGATGACAGAACACAAAGTGTTAATTAAAAAAAAAATTACATAGGGTTCCCCTTCCCGGGTTAAAAACCCTTAAAAATCCAAAAAAAAAAATGACGTGGGGTCCCCCTTACCCAAAGTAACCAGCCCGGGACCAGCTATGGGGGCTTGTAGGCACAGAGTGGGGGGGGGGCAGCTTTTGTGGCCCCCCCACCCTGCAGCCTACTAGCCCACATAGCCTATGTGGGCCCGGGCTCTTCTGCCCCCCCCCCGGGCTTTGGGGAGGCAGGTAATGGGGGTGCCGGGGGTTAATGGCAAATCACCTGCTAGGGTAGGTGACTTGCCACCCCCTCCCAGCCTTGTGAACTGGTATAAGGGGTCACATGGACCCCTTACCAGTTCACAAGGGGTTAAATGTTAAATAAAAAAACACAGACACATAAAAAAAATGATCTTTATAATTTTATTTTTTTTACTTTACTCACCTCCGATCCTGTGTCCCCCGGCGATCTCCGCTGACAGCTTGCTCGCTGTTTGGAACAGAGAGCCTGGGGAGGAGGGGGGGGGGCATCACACCCCTCTCCTCCTCCTCTGCTCCGTGCTCCAAGCACCAAGCAGACTGATTCAGTCTCGGGGGCTTGGGCAGAAGAAGCCGGCTGCTGGTGACATCACAATGATGTCACCTGGCCCTGTCCCCAGGGGGCGGGGCTAGCAGTCGAGATGCAGGAAGTGGGGGGAGAGGGCATTTTCTGCCCTCTCCTTGCCACCGAAGAGGCTGGGGGGGCGATCGGAGGCCCCCCCCCCCAGTGAAGAGAAGACCCGGAGGGAGGCAGCACGACCACAGGTAAGCAAATGTCATTTTTCTTTTTTTCTTTTTTTTTTTACAGTCAGCAGCTGCTGCTGCCGAAGCGGGGGGGGGGGGGGGCATTCCGGGGGATCGGATGGCGCCAAATTAAAGAGGAGACCCGGCCGGATCCAACAAGGGGTCAGGTGAGTATTTTTCATTTTTATTTTTTATACTAGGAGCAGGGAAAGTCGAGCACGTAACACCTACGGGCTTGGCACTTAAGGCCCAGCCAAGCCAGCATGTAGGTGTTACTTGCTTGCCACTTAAAGGGTTAAAGTGGACTTCAACTAGGAAGCTTGAAAATTGGACAAAATACTCAGTTTCTAGGTTAAATAGTTTCGGGAAGGAAAATATGTCTCCGCTTCTTACACATATGGTACTGCTCCTGTCCCATACAGAAAATACAATTCTGTGAAGTACTCACCTTTAGAATTGGTATTATACGTTGTGGTAAATTGTATCAAAATGTCTATTCTTTCCCTGCTTGGCTGTATAAAGCACAATCCAAGCTGGGTTTTCAGGACCCGGGTCGCTTCCCAAATTCCCTAACGGGTTGTTACATGTTCTAAGGCCCTCCCACAAGTGTGCACGCTAATTACAGGGGAAGCCTGTATAAGAAGAGAGCACACAGTCTTTGCCTGGTTGATGACCAGCCTGTTGGAGTGAGCCCAGGCTGAGCTGCACCGTGGTGAAGGATAGCACTGGACATTGAGCAGAGGGCTGATACGCCCTGTAAAGTGGACTGGAATTGATCAGCTTGCTGGAGTACCCAGCCCAGGACTATTTGGTTGGTGAAGTAACCCTTTTTGCTTACTGCATTTATGCTGCTTCTCTGAAAAAAAGCCGTTTTGCCGTTCAAATCCGTTGTCCGTCACTGCTGATTGTTTGCCCGCTTACAACGTATACAGTACGTCCTGCTCCAAATATAATACTTACACTTGGGTAATCCTCCGCCAGATGGCGCTGTTCACTGCAGACATGCAAAAACAGGCTCCTCCCGGCCCTTCATATACCCAGGGACCTCCCACAAATCCCCAGCATTGAAAAGCAGTGAAAAAGAAGCCGGGAGAAACTAACCACCAAAACTGGTAATAACAACAATGATAACAATCACCATACAGTGGATCAAGAATAATGCAAAAACCAGGGTGGGGTGGAGCAGGACGTACTGTATACGTATAATACCAATTCCACAGGTGAGTACTGGTGATACAGAATTGTATTATTCTAAGTATACAGTACGTCCTGCTCCAGATATAATACTTACACTTGGGACATCCAATAGCAGTGTCCATAAAAGTAGGGTGGGATCAGCTGAGGCCCTAACATCAACCTTGTAAAACTTTGAAAAGGTATGAACAGAAGACCAAGTAGCGGCCTTGCAAACTTGTTCAACAGAAGCCTGGTGCTGGAAGGCCCAAGAGGCCCCAATAGCACGAGTAGAATGGGCAGTAAGACGAAAAGGGGGACTCTTCCCCTTAGCAGAATAGGCCTGAATCACAGCCTGACGAATCCATTTGCTGATAGTAGACTTGGCAGGTGCCAAACCCTTCCTAGGCCCAGAAGGCACAACGAAGAGAGCATCAGTTTTCCTGAAGGCTGCAGTGACTACCAGGTAATACTTCAAGCACCTGACTAGGTCCAAAGAATGCAGAACCCTTTCCTTGTCGTTGCTAGGATTGCGACACAATGAAGGAAGAACAATATCTTGATTCAAATGAAAAGCAGACACAACCGTAGGCAGAAAATCCGGTTTGAAGCGGAACACCACCTTGTCCTGGTGCCTCTCATAGTACGGAGGCTGAATAGATAGAGCAGCCAGCTCAGACACACGCCTAACCGAAGTAATAGCCACCAAAAAGACAACCTTGAGAGTAAGAACAGCGAGAGCAGCATCATAAATAGGCTCAAAGGGAGCACCCTGCAAGGCAGATAAAACCAAGTTCAAATCCCAGACGGGGACCATAGGTTTACGAGGGGGACGCACATGAGTGACCCCCTGAAAGAAGGTCTTAATCAAGTGATGCTGAGCAAAAGACTTCAGAAAGAAGACGGACAGGGCAGAAACCTGACCCTTCAGAGTACTGAGTTTTAGACCTAACTCCAAGCCATGCTGTAAGAACTCCAGAACCCTAGGGACTGAGAATTCCCTACAGGGAAGAGACCTAGACTCACACCAGTCAATGTAGGTACGCCATACTCTAAAAAAGATGGCAGAAGAAGTCTTCTTTCTAGCCTGCACCATAGTACCTACCACAGAAGCAAACAAACCCTTCTCCATCAAGATGGAGGTTTCAGCAGCCAGGCCGTCAAAGCCAGCGTTTGCAAATTGGGTTGGCGCCCTGAGTTAGCAGATCTGGCACCCCTGGCAGGTCGAACTGGTCTACTGCCATTTGAACCACATCTGCGAACCACACTCTTCTTGGCCACCTGGGGGCCACTAGAATCACAGGTACCCCTTCCAGAGCAATCTTGCGCAGAACCCGACCCAGAAGGGGAATGGTGGAAACACATACAGGAGCCGAAACTCCCTCCATGACATGGACAGGGCATCCGTGGCCAAGGCCAGAGGATCCTGAGACAGGGATACGAAGGCCGGGAGCTTGTGATTGTGATGGGATGCAAACAGGTCCACATCCGGTAGACCCCAACGGTGACACAGGGACTGAAATACCCTGTTGCAGAGGGACCACTCCCCCTGACGGGACGTCCCCCTGCTCAGAGCATCTGCCAGCAGATTCTCCGCCCCCGGAATGTACACAGCAGAAATGCATTGGACATTGGCCTCCGCCCATGTCAGAATCTGAGACACCTCCTGGAGAGCACCCTTGCTCCGGGTCCCTCCCTGATGGTTGATGTAGGCAACCGCCGTTCTGTTGTCCGAGCATACCTGGACCGACAGACCCCTCAGGTGTTGGGTCAACCACTCCAGTACCAACCTGACTGCCCTCAATTCCAGAATGTTGATGGGTAAATGGGCCTCCTGAGGGCCCCACCTTCCCTGGAAGCGCAGGGACTTCCAGAATCCCCCCCAACCTGACAGACTGGCATCCGTTGTGACCGTCTCCCAGGAGGGGGCCAGAAAAGACCTGCCCCTATCAAGTTCCTGTGGTCCAGCCACCACGCAAGGGACTGTCTGACCGAGAGGGGAAGCACACAGACCCCATCCAAGGACGCTGGATTCTTGTCCCCATACCGACGGAAGGTGAATCTGCAGAGGTCTCAAATGGAACTGGGCAAAGGGCACCGCCTCGAAGCTCGCCACCATCAGGCCCACCAGCTGCATTCCCTGCCGGATGGAGAGCTGTGGGCACGAGAGCAGGAACCTCGCCTGCGCAGTCAGAGCTTCCACCTTCTGTTGAGGAAGGAATATCCTTGACTGAACCGTATCCAGAATCATTCCCAGGAACGTAGTCACCGAGGAGGGGGACAGAGAGGACTTGGGGTAATTGATCACCCAGCCGAAGGACTCCAGGGTGGACACTACCAGCCGAGTGTCCAACTCTGCCTGCCGCAGAGACCGAGAGGTGATGAGTATATCGTCCAGGTAGGGCAGCACTCGTATGCCCCTCAGCCTTATCAGGGACATCACCCCTGCCAGCACCTTGGTGAACACCCTGGGAGCCGACGTGAGGCCGAATGGCAAGGCCACAAATTGGTAATGCTGATCTTTCAGTGCAAATCTGAGAAACCTTTGGTGTCCTGGAAACACCGGGACGTGAAGGTAAGCATCCTTGATGTCTACGGACGTCAAAGTCCCCTGGGCGCAGAGAGCCGATGGCCGAGCGCAGTGTTTCCATACGAAAGTGCCTGTTCAAATTTGTTGAGGATTTTTAAATCCAGAATGACTGACTGGCTGACTGACCTGACTGACCCATCCTTCTTGGGTACTGTGAAAAGGTTAAAATAGAACCCCATGCCCCTGTCTCCTAAGGGGACCTTGCAAATGACCCCTAGATCCAGGAGACCCTGCACGGCCAGCAACAAGACCTGAGCTGAGGCAGGGTCCTGTGGAATCCGGGACCCAATGAATCTGGTGGGGGGCCGTACAGCAAATTCTATCTTGTAGCCGGAGGACACTACCTCCTGAATCCACCGGTCTGAGACGTGGCGCCTCCAGAGATGCTCAAAGTGCTGCAGACGTCCCCCCGCCCTGACGGGCGAGGGCGCCCCTTCATGCCTGAGTGGTCTTAGGAGGGGCTTTGGGCTTGGACCCCCAGGAGGAACCAGGACGGCGTCCTCTGTTCCTGTGCCAGGAATCTGCGCGGGACCCAGCGAAAGACACTCCTCTTCCCTGTTTAGCCCCGCGGTAGGGGATTGAGAGGGTGCCCTGGCCTCGAAAGGGCCGAATCTGTGCTGGGGTAACTTGCCTCCTTTGGCAAAGAGATCTAGACGGTCCCCAAACAGGTGCAGCCCCTTAAATGGAAGCCCAGTAAGGGCTTTCTTAGCGACATTGTCAGCAGCCCACTGGCGCAACCAAACCGCGCGGCGTATAGCTACCACCAGGGCAGAAGATCTGGCACACATCCTAATAGCATCATCCGATGCAGACAGGATAAAGTTCACAAAAACATCACAGTTAGACAGTGCATTGACAGTGTCAGGTGGCAACTCATCTGTGCCATCAAGTGCATTCCTGACCATGGCCCTGAGCGCTACTGCCGTGATGGCCAAGGCGCAAACCGGGCGCAAAGTCGCTCCCCCAAATGCAAAGGCATGGCATGCCAATTGGTCAATACGCCGGTCCTCAGGGTCCCGCAGCATAGTAGTGTCAGGGGAAAGCATAACAGAGGTGTTGGACAACCCTAGAATAGGAGCATCGACCTCGGGGGGCGATGACCAGCACTTAACCAAGTCAGCAGGGAAGGGATACTTCCTATCCACACTCTTAGGGATTCCAGGAAGTTTACTGGGATGTTCCCATTCTTTAAGCACGTAGCTATTGAAATGGGTTTGCTCTGGAAATTCAAGACGAGCCTTAGCAGTATGAAAACGGTCACCCCTTTGCCTGGGAGCCGCCGCAAGGGGAGAGAGGGACAAAACCTCAAAGATCTGAACCAGCAGTCTGTCAATATCATCCGAGGTCCAGTGCTCGGAACAAGACTCGTCATGACCCCTTGACTCCTTGTCATATGACCCTGAGTCAGAGAACAGTTCCCCTTCGCCCGAGGGGGTATGGCCGTGAGGATGCAACAATTCATCAGATTCCATAGGGAAAAGAGCGCTAAGGAATTAGCAAGCAATTTTTCAACACTGGCCAGTCTAGCAGCCATATCAGGATGAGAATCCCCGCTTGTATTGGGGGTTAGACTCAGGCTTGGGGGAGTAAGTGAAGTGAGGCGAGGTGCAGGCCCAGCCACGGAAGGGGCGAGAAGGACCGATAGCGCCTGCTGTGCACAAGGAACACAGACCCGTGCATTGCCAGGTAATACCCCACATGCTACACACAGCCGGGCTTGTCCCGAAGGAACCCCGTTCACAATATCCTGAGATGCCTCCATATGGTGATTTAATCAGCACAATAGGCCAGTAGGAATTGACGCTGTAAGCTACCCTGGATGCCCCAATAACCCGCGGGGAAGTGGGAGTAAATTTAATAGTCTCAACCGGGAGCTACACCGGGCCGGGAGAAGCCACCAGAATCCACGGTCTGAAAGACATAAAGGGAACAAGGATGTCAGAGCCATGCGCAAGGGAGTATAAAAGGTAATATAAAGCTCCCACCGGAGAGCGCGAAGCTCCAAAAACGCGTAGCCAATATAGACAGCAGGGCAGTGACGCCTGAAGGGAATTGATCGAGCAGATTACCTCAGAAGAGCCACTATAAGCTAAAAAAGAGACGCCGCAGCGTCTGCAAAGCCGCCGCCGTCCATGCAATACACCATATAGGAAAGATGCGGCGGCTACCAATACAAGGATAAAAGTAAAAGCGCGGCTCTGACCACCATTCCCAGTAAAACACGATACTAAGGCCATAAGCGTGTAATAGGGTACACTGAGGTCGCCATACTCACAAACCCCTCCCCCCCTTTCTTTCCCCCCTAAGGGGGGCACGAGGGAGGATGGCAACCCTTTACGCAGGGTCCACCGCTACACGGGGCGTGGGGCAATGATGCGGGAGGGGCATCCCCTAAAGGCTCACCATCAGCCTAAACCGCCTACCCTTTGGTGGGGGACTGCGGTGGACCATGGCTCCGTAAAGCACGCGTGGTGCTGCCTACCTTCACCCGATCAGCGCAGCCCAGGCTGGGAGGCACATCACAAGAAGGACGGGTGGGAGTAGTCCAACAGGGCCGCAGGCTGTAATAGCCCCGCTCACCTGCGAGAGAGTGATACTTCATGTCTTCGCAGTCAGCACTGCAGAGAAATCTGGGGATTTGTGGGAGGTCCCTGGGTATATGAAGGGCCGGGAGGAGCCTGTTTTTGCATGTCTGCAGTGCACAGCGCCATCTGGCGGAGGATTACCCAAGTGTAAGTATTATATCTGGAGCAGGACGTACGGTATACTTAGAATATGAACCATGCTGTGCTTGTACCTTAGCAACAGGCAGTGCCCCCTCCCCATGTCTAAATGTCTAAAATAAAGACGCCCCCAGTTGCCTTGGTGCACAGGGCAACTGCCCTCCTCTAGAAACTGCCCTAAAAATACTCACCATACATTAATTTTTTATTAGTACGACAGAAAGGGTTTTTACTGATTCTTTAGCACAGTCTTATCTTCAGGGTGGATTCTTGAGAAATTTAAGGTATATAACCCTGCCTCCAACAGATCTGGCAAGTTTATAACAATCAATAACTGTATACAAGTCCATCTGCTAAAACATAACTTCCACCAGAGATGGCATGCCTGGAAACAACATAAAACACTCCCAGCCTCCAACATGATGGAACCAGTGTCTTCCATACGGCTTCAAGAAAAAGAATGTACTATGAGCACTAAATATCACTTTATATGGAAGACACAGTTTTTTTCTGATTCTTCAGTGCTGGGAGACCCTAAAGCAGTTACATTTAAATCCCAACAAGGCTGAAAGCATAAACCACCATACCTCAAACAAGTAATTTACATAGTTAAAGTTGAATTTCAGTCTCTAGGATCTCTAAGATTACAGTGTCCAGGATCCGGAGATAGGTGCTGGACCACAGATGGGGTAAGGGTTTTTTTTTTTTTTTTTACTTTTTAATCCCTGCCCCCATGACTGAACTTCCGCATTATAAATGATTGAAAAAAGACATATGTCCATCAAGTTTATCCAAGGGACTTTATTAAATCAGAACAAACTCCAAAGAGGCCGGTCCTGCAATCTTTTCCGCTGGCCTTCCCCTCGGGCATCACAAATCAGGATGCCTTGCTGTGTGACCCGACCCCCCACCTGAGTTACAAGAAAAAGGCAATGTAAACAATAGGGAGCAAGAGCAGACGCATTCCCATCATCTTGTCAGCACATAATTACAGCACAAGTGCACTGGGAGGAGAACAGGAGGCAGCCAGGGGAGACACACAGCAGCAAGATGTCAGAAAAAGCTGCCAAGCACAATGATCATCTTAAAGGGGCAGTCACACAAATTACCTTGTGACCTGAGCAGCCCAATATGCCCACATTATCAGAGGAAAATGGCACTGCCCCAGATCACAGTGACACAAGCAGCCCACCTATCCCAATAGCTAAGTGGAGACAAGAAGCAATGTCCTCGCCCAGGTCCTGCAACCCAACCCCTCCAAGTCGCCCAGAAGAGCCCAGATCCCCTGAGCTAGACGACCACCTAGCGGAGTACGCCAGTCTAGATTCACCGGGCGCCCCTTCATCCAAACTCCTGATCTCAATTATCATGAAATCAGTGAAAAGTAATATTGCAGATGCCATTAAGTCGCTGCCATCAATAGCAGATTTTGAGTCTTACATTTCAAGGATGGAAGGAACTTTTCGCAGGGAAATACCATCCATGCAGATCACTATGGCGGACCTGTCCAGTAGAGTGGAAATCAACACAGCTGCACAGTCAGATATCCAGGGTTGAAGCTCTGGAACAGGAGAGGATGCTTTCAACCCTACAGGTCCGACATGACGACCTGGAGACAGAAACCGCCATAATAATATTCGGCTACGGGGCATCCCGGAATCAGTGGGCCCAGCGGAAGAAAATGCAACGGTGTGTAATCTGCTCAACAATCTCCTAGGCCGTTTCCCAGAAGGGACCATCGAAATTGACCAAATTCATCATGCTCTAGACCCAGTCAGCGGCGATCCGAGCAGACCAAGAGACATTATTTGTAGAGTGCACTTTTTTTCAAATTAAGGAAGCAATCATGCAAGCAGCTTGGAATAAGGACCCTAGTGATTTGAATAATGCACCTATCCCGCAGAACCCTGCACATGCAACGCCTGGTGAAACCCATACTGGATCTCGTGCAACGACAAGGGTAAGACACTGACACCAGTGGCCAGACATATCTTCTCCCAACATAACTCTCGGGTTGAGGGCTTACATATAGTGGGATTGAAGAAAATACAATTCTGTGATTACTCACCTGTAGAATTGTTTTTACTGTGTACACGGCTTGCCTCAGTTCAATGCTTAACGATTGGGTAATCCCCCACAAGGTGGCGCAGTCGACTGCAGAAAGACTTGTGGCTCCTCCCGGCCCATATAAAGGGCAGGAATAACCCAGAGAAGCCCAGTTTTTTTGAAAGCAGTAAACAAGAAGCCGGAAGGCAAGACCATATTAACACAAAACACAGCCCACTAAGATAACTCTCACTCAAGAACATCACCATAAAAAGGCAAAATAGGATGACAATAACAAGGGAGGAATGAGGCAAGCCGTGCTGTACACAGTAAAAACAATTCTACAGGTGAGTAATCACAGAATTGTATTTTTCCTTGTGTACAGCACGGCTTGCCTCAGTTCAATGATTCAACGATTGGGACATCCAACAGCAGTGCCCAACAACAAAAGGGTGGGATCCCCAGTGAGCGATAGCAGGCAGTTTAAGACACTACCACCAGAAGCACCTTGCGACCAAAAACAGCGTTAGCTGAGGCCCTAACATCAACCTTGTAAAACTTGTATGAACAGACAACCAAGTAGCGGCCTTACAAACTTGTTCAACAGACGCCTGGTGCTGAAAAGCCCAAGGAGCACAGATAGCTCTAGTGGAATGAGCCGTAACACGAAAAGGAGGCTCCTTCCATTTGGCAGCGTAAACTTGCCCCACCGCCTTTCGGATCCACTTGCTGATAGCAGACTTGACCGGAGGCAAAGTTCAAATCCCACACCGGCAGCAGAGGCTTACGCAGTGGGCGTACATGAGTAACTTCTTGGAAAAAAGTTTTGAAAAGCCTTTGGAAGAAGATTGCCAGGGCTGAAACTTGGCCTTTGAGGGTACTCCGTTGCAAACCCGACTCCAGACCATGTTGCAAAAACTCCAAAATCCTGGAAATGGAGAAGGTGCGAGAAGGAAAATATTTAGACTCGCACCATGCAATGTAAGCATGCCAGACCCTGTAATAGATAATGGAAGAGGATTTCTTTCGCGCCCAAATCATAGTACTGACTACCGAAGCCGGCAGTCCCTTATCCATCAGGATGGAGGTCTCAGCAGCCAAGCCGTCACAGCCAGCACTTGTAAATTGGGGTGGCACAACTGACCCTGAGTTAAAAGCCCCGGATCGTTGGGCAGGACGAAGTGATCCACTGCCATCTGAACAACGTCCGCAAACCATACTCTCCTCGGCCAGCAGGGGGCCACCAGAATGGTCGGTACCCCCTCCTGGGATATCTTGAGCAACACCCGCCCCAGGAGAGGAAATGGAGGAAACGCATAGAGGAGCCAGAATTCCGACCAAGGAATGGCAAGAGCGTCCGTGGCAACGGCAAGTGGATCTCTTGACAGAGAGATTAATCTTGGAAGCTTGTGAAGGGACACAAACAGGTCCACATCCGGCTAACCCCAGCGGCGACACAGGGCATGAAAGATCTTGTTGTCGAGGGACCATTCCCCCAGCTGAGACGTCCCCCTGCTCAGGGAGTCCGCCTCCTGGTTCTCCACCCCCGGGATGTAAACCACTGAGATGCAGGGAACATTCTCCTACACCAAACCGAAGGACTCGAGGGTGGACACAACCACCTGAGTATCTCTCTCGGCCTGATGAAAAGATTGAGCAGCAATCAACAGGTCATCCAGGTAAGGAAGAATGCCAATGCCCTGGCTCCTCAGGAGGGCCATGACACCCACCAGTACCTTGGTGAACACCCGAGGGGCCGAAGTGATACCGAACGGCAAGGCCACAAACTGGTAGTGCTGATCCTCCAGAGCGAACCTCAGAAACTTCTCAGGGAGCCATCCTTCTTGGGCACCAGGAGCAGATTGGAGTAGAACCCCTGACCCTGTTCCTGAAGAGGCACAGGACAAACCACTCCGGATGATAGAAGACGCTGGACGGCCAACCTCGTCGTCACAGGATTTTGGGAGACCCAGGACCGGAGGAATCTTGGGGCGGCCAAGCTGCTAGCTCTATCTTGTAATGGGAGGACGCCACCTCCTGGATCCACCGATCTGAGACGCGTTGTCTCCAGACGTGAGCAAAGAGCCTGAGCCGTCCCCCCACCTGGATGGGTGAGGGCACCCCGTCATGCCGGAGGGGCCTTGGCAGGGGGCTTGGACTTAGCACCCCAGGAGGGATCGGGGCGACCTCGGGATCTGCCGCGTCCCCAAGAGTCCCTGCGGCTACCTGTGAAGGCAGCTCCGCGCCCCCCACGGGAAGGACTAAATGAGGAGGACCCCCGAAAGGGCCGAGAATGCTTCCTACGCTGCGGGACCCGACCATCCTGGGTCAAAACATCAAGATGTTCCCCAAAGAGACGTAGTCCCGTAAAGGGGAGCCCAGTGAGGGACTTCTTAGCAGCAGTGTCAGCCACCCACTGACGCAGTCAAACGGACCTACGCATGGCAACCAACAGGACAGAGGCCCTACCACCGAGCCAGACGGCATCGTCCATAGCAGACAGCACAAAGGCAATAAAATCAGAGCAAAGCATAAGGTCCTTGTAGTCCTCCTCTCGCTTGCGAGATCTGGTAGCCTCGGCAAGGCGCCTAACCATCTTTTTAAGTGCAATGGCAACAATAGCCACGGCACAGACCGGACGTAAGCCCGTTCCCACAAGAATACCATTTTGTGAGTACTCACCTGAAAAATGGATATTATCAGTGTGCCACACACCCCGCTTCCCCTTTAATTCTTCACGATTGGGTTACTCACCGCCAGGTGACACAGTTGCAGAGAGGAAGTCTTGTAACGAGCCCCCTTCCGGCCTATATATACCTGGTACCTCCCTTTAATCACCAGTATATTAAAAAGCAGAAAGACAAGGTACCAGTAATCTAAAGGTAACCTCAAAATAAAGAAAAGCTTCACCATATAAAGGAACCGGGATACCGAAAAGGGCGGGGTTAAGCGGGGTGTGTGGCACACTGACAATATCCATTTTTCAGGTGAGTACTCACAAAATGGTATTATTCTCAGTGTGCCACACACGATTGGGACATCCAAAAGCAGTGTCCACAAGGGATGGGTATCCGAAGGCAAAAAATGAAGCATAACTTAAATGACTGCAGTCTGCAGAACTTTGCGGGCAAAAACAGCATCCGCTGAGGCCCGCACATCAACTTTGTAAAACTTAGAAAAAGTATGAACAGAAGACGAAGTAGCTGCCTTACAAACTTGTTCAACAGAAGCTTGGTGCTGAAAAGCCCAAGACGCTCCAACGGCGCGAGTAGAATGAGTAGTGATACGAAAAGGGGGAACTTTCCCCTTAGCAGAATAGGCTGCAATAACGGCCTGACGTATCCATTTGCTAATGGAGGATTTGGCCGGTGCCAAACCCTTCTTAGGCCCACAGGGCACAACAAAAATCAGTTTTACGAAAAGGAGACGTAATAATCAAATAGTACTTAACACAGCGTACTACATCCAAACAATGCAAAACCCTCTCTTTGTCATTCTTAGGATTAGGACACAAGGAGGGAAGAACAATATCCTGATTCAAATGAAAAGCAGAAACAACCTTAGGAAGAAAGTCTGGTTTGAACCGAAAGACCACTTTATCCTGATGCCTCTCAAAGTAAGGCGCCTGAATAGACAAGGCCGCCAACTCCGAAACACGCCGGACCGAAGTGATAGCTACCAAGAAGGAAACCTTCTGAGTCAGGGTAGACAAAGCAATATCTTGCAAAGGCTCAAAAGGAGGAGCCTGAAGAGCAGAAAGAACCAAATTCAAGTCCCAAACAGGGAGTAATGGTTTCCTGGGGGGCCGCACATGCGTAACCCCCTGGAAAAAAGTTTTAACTAAAGGATGAAGCGCAAAACGCTTCTGAAAAAAAGATAGATAAGGCAGAAACTTGCCCTTTCAAAGTACTTAGCTGAAGACCAGAGTCCAGCCCTGATTGTAAAAACTCCAGAATCCTGGAGACCGAAAAGACCCTACAAGGAAAAGATCTAATCTCACACCAAGCGATATAGGCTTTCCAAGTCCTATAGTAGATGATAGAAGAAGACCTCTTCCGGGCACTGATCAGAGTCTTAACGACCGAGTCAGAAAGACCCTCCTCCTTCAAGATGGAGGTTTCAGCAGCCAAGCCGTCAAACCCAGCGTTGGTAAATTGGGGTAACACAGCCGGCCCTGAGTGAGCAGATCGGGCCGAAGAGGCAGAACGAACTGGTCCACTGCCAGCCGAACGATGTCTGCGAACCATACTCGCCTTGGCCACCTTGGGGCCACGAAAATGGCGGACACCCTTTCCAGAGCCAGCTTCCGTACCACCCTGCCCAGCATGGGTATCGGAGGAAACAGGTACAGAAAACCCCAGATCCCCCCAGCTCAGGGACATGGCGTCCACTGCCAGAGCCAGAGGATCCTGGGAGAGCGACACGAAGTTCGGGAGCCTGCAATTGCGACGAGAGGCAAACAAGTCCACCTCCGGCGCCCCCCCATCGGAGACACAGTGAGCGAAAAACCTGAGGATGGAGAGACCATTCTCCCAGACGGGAAGAGCCCCTGCTCAACCGGTCCGCTTCCTGGTTTTCCACCCCTGGAATGTACACCGCCGAGAGACAAGGAACATGGGTCTCCGCCCAGTTCAGGATCAGGGACACCTCCCTGAGAGCACCCGGACTGCGAGTCCCTCCCTGATGATTGATGTAAGCAACCGCTGTTCGGTTGTCTGAACGAACCTGGACCGGAAGGCCCAGAACGTGTTGAGTCAGAAGGGCAAGAACCCGACGGATGGCTCTCAGTTCCAGAACATTGATGGGTAAGTGGGCCTCTTGAGGTCCCCACTGCCCCTGGAACTGAAGCTCCTTCCAGAATCCCCCCCATCCCGAAAGACTAGCGTCCGTGGTGACAATTTCCCAAAGAGGGGTCAGGAAAGACCTGCCCTTCACGAGATTGGCCAAAACCAACCACCACTGGAGGGACTGCCGGACCCGGGAGGACAACTGGAAGGGCCGATCCAGCGACCGAGGCCGCCGGTCCCAGGACGCCAACAGATAGAGCTGAAGCGTCCTCGTGTGAAATTGAGCAAAAGGAACTGCCTCGAACGAGGCAACCATCAACCCTACCAGCCTCATCCCCAGACGGATGGACGGCCGATGAGTGGAAAGTAGGACCCGAGCCAACTCCTGAATCAGATGAATTTTGGACTGGGGAAGAAACACTCTGTGTTGATGAGAGTCCAACTGCATCCCCAGAAAAGACACCACCCTGGCCGGAGCGAGGGAGGACTTGGAGAAGTTGATCACCCAACCAAAGCTTTCCAGCGTGGAGACCACCATCCTGGTGTCTGTCTCTGATTGATTGAGGGACGGAGCCATGATGAGAAGGTCATCCAGATAAGGTACGACACGAATGCCCCGAGATCTGAAAATGGCCATCACCCCTGCCAGCACCTTGGTGAACGCTCTTGGGGCCGAGGTAAGACCAAACGGAAGAGCCACGAATTGAAAATGCTGATCTTTTACCACGAATCGAAGAAAACGTTGATGAGCCTGGCAGATGGGAACATGAAGGTAAGCATCCTTGATGTCTATGGACGTCATGAAGTCCCCCTGCCGAAGAGAACCGATGGCCGTACGCAAAGTTTCCATGCGAAACTTCCGAATACGGATGAACCTGTTGAGCAATTTCAGGTCCAGGACGGGACGAACCGACCCGTCCCTTTTTGGGGACTGCGAAAAGATTGGAGTAGAAACCGAGGCCCATCTCTAAGCGCGGTACCGGCCGGATGACCGCCATTTCTAAAAGATTCCTTATCGACGCCAGGAGCCCCTGTGCGGCCAAAGGATCGATGGGCACCCGAGACCGAAAGAACCGTGAAGGAGGGCGAGACTCGAACTCCAGTTTGTAACCGGACGACACCACCTCCTGGATCCATCTGTCCGGAACCTCCTGGTCCCAAACCTGGGAGAAGTGTCGCAATCGTCCCCCCACCCGCACGGGTGAGGGCAGCCCCTCATTGCTGAGCAGGCTTACCAGCAGGTTTGGGCTTGGCGCCCCAGGACTGAGCGGGACGGCCACGGCCCCTCCCCCGGGTCCAACCTGCACCTCTGGTAGCGGGAAAGGAAACCCCCCTACCCGCTCTAAATCCCCGAAAGGAAGGTCTAAAGGCACTTGCACCCCGAAAGGGGCGACGAGGCCTCTTGCGTTGAGGCATTTTACCACCTTTTGCAACTGAATCAATTTTATCACCAAACAGTCGCAAACCCAAAAAAGGAAGTGCTGTGAGCACCTTTTTAGAGACCAAGTCCGCCGACCACTGGCGCAGCCACACTGACCGACGAATAGCCACCAGCATTGCCGCTGTCCTGCTACTCATTGCCAGAGCATCGTCCTGAGCGGTCAAGACAAAGGAAATAAATGACTCACACTGTTTTAAGAGAACTAAACTCATCACAAGCGGGATCAAGATCTGCGCACAGATCCCTAATAATGGATCTAACTGCCAACAGAAGAAGCGCCGAAGCACACACTGACCGCAGCATCGATCCGGCACTGATAAAACCATGGCGAGCAAATTGATCAATACGACGATCCTCACCATCCATAATGGCAGTGGTGTCAGAAGAATGTACCACAGCCGTGCTAGACAGCCCTAACACAGGGGTATCGACGTCAGGGGGAACTGACCAAAGCTTCACCAAATCCTCCGGAAAGGGATAGCGTTTATCCCAACTAGGAGGGATTCCAGCCAGTCGCGTGGGTTGTTCCCATTCCTTAAGCACAACCCTCTCCCAAGTGTTGTTGCCTGGGAAACACCAAACGCGGCTGAGGCACATCAAACAACTCACCCTTTGGCAGGGCGACTGCCTCAGGTGGATCTAAATTCAAAATTTCAAACATTTGAGCCAAAATGGAGGGGGTGTCAAGGGATACCCCTGTAGCCTGATCGCCAACAGCACCAATCTCTAGCTGGTCTGCAGGCTCATCCGACTCCACAAGGAGTTCCCCCTCCTCGTCCAGGGAATATTCGGACCAATCCACAACTTCGCACCTCTCATCCTCCGAAGCAGGAGCTGCCGGAGAAAGGTGTTTCCGCTTCGCTGTAGCCTTCTGAGCTACTTTGGCGGAAATTATCTTCTCGAGGTTGGTCAATCGCACACACACCTCGGATTGCGAATCCCCACTTTTGACAATGTCACACGGGGTCCGGAATAGGGAGGGGGGGGTAGGAGATGACGGAAGTTGCGAGGAGCCAGAAGCCGGAGCGACGGACTGACGCACAATATTCTGCTTTGCACAAGGAATGCATAATATAACATCATCGCCTGGGAGCGGAGTCCCATAACCCCCACACAGCCTAGATGGCCCCGAAGAGCCATTTCCGGTATTGTCGGAAGCCTCCATATGGTGATTTTATGGTATTCGCAACAACCGTGGGTTTTACGCATAAAGCCACCCGGGATGCCCCTTTAAATTAATGTCCCGGGAAAGGGACAAAAAAAAATATTTTTTTTTAATTTTGTTTTTTTTAAATATATATATATATATATATATATTTTTTTTTTTTTTTCACAACCTAACCGGGAGAGCCTGCAGTGAGGGAATCCCAGAATCTGTGGGGGAAAAGAGACCACAGTCAGTCCCCCAGCCAGAATGCACAACAATCATACATAACCAATAAGGCAAACATATATGGCTAGCTTAAACATCTTGAATAAATACACATGCAATTTCAAGGCAAAGCCAAAAGTGCAAAAAAAAAGTACATACCGGTATGAATACATGCCCATACATATATATATATCTATACACAACACACACACACACACACATTTTTTATATATATATATATATATATATATATATATATATATACACAAACACCAATATATATATATCTATATACATTCATATCAGAATGGTAATGTGTAATAACGCAGCAACTGGAGCCCAAATCCCACAGTTATGTGATATATTAAGTCAACCTATCAGAAGGCTGACATAAAAAATATACCCATAAGTAGAAAAGCCCCAGGGAAACGCTACACAAGCAGCACATAGCATAAGAACGGCCCCACGTGCACAATGGTGGGGCCGTTTACCTGTGAAGTTTCAGCCGCACAGAAGGCTCTTCCCCCACCGGCTGCAGCGTACAGGTCTCTAATGAGACCAGGGAAACGAAGGGCGGGCCCGGAGCCGAGAAGAGAGGGAAATACAAACGTGCAGTAACTGAAACAGGCCCCAGCAGCCCTGGCCATGTGCTGACACTAAAAACTGCCAATGCACATTACACACACACACACCCCTCCCTCCCCCCCCCCCCCCCCAGCAAAGGGAGAAGGCCAAGCGGGAGAAGGTGACCTAAAGGGACATCGGGACAGGGGCATTCCAAATCCGGATCACCATGCCGGATAGCCGCATTGCCCCACGCGTGAGGTCGAGCGGAGGAGATAAGCTCCTAGGCACCTATAGTGCCATCTACCATTTGCCCAGTGAGCAGCCTGGGCTAGGAGGCTTCCATCAACCATATAGGTAACAAACTATCAACTGAGCAGAAATAGACCCAAAGGGGGTGCCGGGGTATATAGGCCGGAAGGGGGCTCGTTACAAGACTTCCTCTCTGCAACTGCGTCACCTGGCGGTGAGTAACCCAATCGTGAAGAATTAAAGGGGAAGCGGGGTGTGTGGCACACTGAGAATAGTGAAAGCATGACAGGCTAGTTGATCCATACACTGGTCAGCATTATCCCACAAGGTGGTGGTGTCAGGAGACGGCATAATAGCAGTGTTGGAGAGCCCCAGGGCAGGGGCGTCCACCTCGGGGGGACAAGACCAGCAGCGAACCAAGTCGGCCAAAAAGGGATACCTTCTATCCATTTCCTTGGGCACCGAGGGCAACCTGTTAGGGCGTTCCCATTCCTTGAGGACCATATTGGAAAAATGTCCCTGCTCTGGGAACTCTAGGCGTTGCTTGTTAGGGCCGAAGAGCTCCCCCTGCTTCCTCTTTACCACCTTAGGAGGATCGATGTATAAAGCATCAAAAACGGCCGACAAGAGTGTGTCGGTATCATCCGGGAGCCCGGAATCCTCGTCAGAGGAGGACCCTGGTTCACTATCATACTCGCCATGACGATCCCCAGCGGAATCAGAATCGTGGAACAATTCCCCCTCCTCCATGGACTCACGGCCGCCATAGGATTCATACAAATAATCATCATCATCGGCAAAGAGGGACAAGCCCATAGCCAGGTGCCTCTTTTTAATAAAAGCCTTGCCGGAAAGACGGGCCAGTTGCCGCTCAATGCTGGCAACATGCAGAGCCAAGTCAAGGGATCCCCTGCTGGCTTCCCCCTCACTGGGGGCTAAATGCAGGCGTGGGGGAGTAGGCGAAGATGCAGGGAGAACAGGACTGGGTAAAGAGGTGCTCGGCCCAGTCTGTTCTGCAATAATGCTGTGGGCACACGTAACACAAACCACGCTGCGACCACTCAAAGGGGATGTCCCGCACATGATACACAACAGAGCCTGCCCCGAAGGGCCCCCAAGCTCGCCATCCCCAGAAGCCTCCATATGGTCATTAATAAGGAGTATGTCCAATATAAAGCTCGCTGGACCCCAGACCCGGGATACCCCACAGCCTCGGGAGGGCATGGGGGGGGGTGAAAGAGAACCGGGAGAAACCACAAGTACAATGTCCCCACCTGAAAAACACAACATAGACAAGGATTGAGCATCCCACAGAGCATGCACCCATAAAATACATGGAGGAGGATCAGACTCACGGACCGTATAAGATCTGGCACGAGCAGGCACAGGCAGATGCACTGCAGAGGCAGCAGCGTGGGCAGGATCCAAGGGAGCACCGCAGAAGCGTGAGTGAGCGAAGACTTGCCCACCCAAAGTTCCGGATCGTCCACCTCGGGGGGACACCAGGGCCGTAGCCAGTGCCCAGAGGAGAAAGCCGACGGAGGGGGGGGGGGATAATGGGCGGTCCGCCCGCTCCAGCACGCACAGTAAAATGGTGCCGGTACAGCGTAGCCTAAAGGGGTGGGCCGTGCGACGACGACGCGCAACGAGTCACTGCGCCCCCCCCCCCGCAAGCGCGCAAAGCTCTGAGGCGCACAGGAGAGGAAATGGCACACAGGAAGGACACCACAATGTAAAGGCCCAAACGCAGGGCTTCAGCCATGCGGCTCCGCCACATCGACTGGGGCCATCAAGCCCCGACCCCCACTGTGCGTGCACCGAGACTGGCCGTGAGAAGAGGTGAAGGCGAGAGAGAGAGAGAGAGAGAGAGAGAGAGAGAGAGAGAGAGAGAGAGAGAGACAGAAAAGGAACCCAGAACGGGGGGAGAACAGAGGGCAAAGTCAAGACCCTGAGAAAGACCATAACAGTAAAGATGCACAGTAAAACAGCACATACAGGGACCTAGTGTGGTTTCTCCCCTCCCCCCCACAAGGCTCACCATAGCCTCGGACGGCTACCCTTCACAGTTAGGGTCTGCGGCCCAGAGCAGAGCTTTGTGAGCACCCGACTCCAGGTGCTCCCCTACCATCACCTGAACCTGCAGCAGTGCTGGGAGGCAGAAGGGTCCAGAACAGGTGGAAATAAGCCTGCAGGGCCGCGGGCTCGGGATGCCCCACTCGCCTGCGATCCATATAGAGCCATCTTCTGTCTTCGCAGTGTGACTGCAGAAAAAACACTGGGGTTCTCTGGGTTATTCCTGTCCTTTATATGGGCCGGGAGGAGCCACAAGTCTTTCTGCAGTCGACTGCGCCACCTTGTGGCGGATTACCCAATCATTAAGAATTGAACTGAGGCAAGCAGTGCTGTACACAAGGAAAAGTACGTTTGGGACCAAGGGGTGGGGATCTTAAAAAGAGACTCCTGCAAGAGGAGCTCAAATGGATCTACACCTTGGATACAGCGGCTCCCCATGGTCTAAATGAGGATGTATCGTTTGGGCCCTTTATTAATTAAGGCACTACAGAGGATTGTTTCAAACTGTTTCTTGTGTTCGTGTTTTTTTTTTCCCCCACTCCCATCTGATCATATTGCAGTTCCTCCTCCTCTTTCAATCAGCCTGCATAATAGGGGCACAACTACCCTTTAGCGTATGAGGGCTTATTGCACGTCACTGTTAGTTTCTTTTTTCTTTTTTTTTTCCTTCACTAGTGGAATATTAACTTGCTGTGTTTAATTATATATTGAGATCACTATTTTTGGATTTAAAGCCCTAAATAGAGAGTTACCTCTAAAATGAGATATAGCTACCCTGGAACATTATTTAAAATTAAGAATGGTCCCACGGCAACTTAGATGGTCCCTCCAGATATACGATGGAGATGAAAGCGCCGAATCCATCCAAGATTGGAGCAACTTTTTTAATGAATGTGGTTTAATGTTGGTGGAAAAGCTTGTTAATAAGAAGAAAGAACAAATAAAACAACTTAAATCCTATAAAGATACATTGAAAGATAAACTGACCCCTCTAGGAGGAAGTTCTGACTTTTCCACGCGCTCAGTAGCACTTAAGGAGCGCCTGGAAAAGGAAGAAACAATCATTAAAAATAGGAAAATTAGAAAAATAGAGAGGGACCAAAGGGACTATGCCCAGAACCAGATATTTAGATGGCAAAATCAGACTACTAAAGAACCTACACACACGAGACGGGAGGACTTTGAAAATAACTATCCCCCAAGGTATAGTTCTAACAGAAGATATATGGGACATCAAGAGACAAATGCTGACCGATATAAAATAAGAACTAAAGGGAGAAATAATGATCATTCCCCGTATAGAACTACAAGAAATTTGACCAATAGGTATAGGGGACCACAAAGAGAGGGATTTACAACAGGGTCTCAAAATAGAAGAGAACGCCAACAAAACACTGAAAAGAACTCAGTGAAAACATATAATAGATATGCACCCCTTCAGGAGTACCCTTCCCGCTAGCCCTTTTCAAATGAGACAGGGAAAGTCACCAAGGCCCTGGGAGGAGACACCACAGAGAGACAAGAACGACTCACACTACAGACTGACACACACCTCCAGAAAACGGAAAGAAGGGGCAAGCGAGGCAGACGAGGAGGTGCCAGGCACCAGAAGGCCTCGATGGCTGTAGGCCAAGGAATTTTCAACTTGAGTACAGTTCACCTAATGCAGAATGAGTTACACCTCCTAGACAAGGGTCTTAAATTTGCTCCCCCCAAATCTCTGGATAAGTTTAACACTTATATAGACCTCCAGAAATATGTCCGAAAGCTCAATATTAAGAGATATTTTATGACAAAAGCCCCAGAAGAGGGGGCCAGGATCCCCTTTGGGAACACACAAGAACAGGATGGATATAGCCACACCACTTTGAAAAATAAATCCCTCTTTAACCCCCCGGCCACTGGAAATTCCGCAATAGAGACCTTTAAATCGGTAATGGCAAGGGATTTAAGATCACTGACAATGAAAAAACAACGTTGGCCCGCCCCCCTTTTCAGGGGGTTAAAGGAATTAGAGGACAAACACAATGTGGTAATCAAACCAGCGGACAAAGGGGGGGGGGGGGGGCTGGTAGTCCTGGATAAACAGGACTACCTAGAAGAATTATCCAGAATGCTCTCAGATAGGAATACATATATCCCTTTGAAGAAGGATCCAACGGCACAATTTAAGCAGACTTTAATTACACTTTTAGAAGAAGGCCTAAACAGAGGGATTTTAACAAAAAAGGAGTATGACTATTTAATACCTGCCAATCCACGCATCCCCACTATATACCAAGTCCCAAAAATATATAAAAATTTACAGAAGCCGCCGGGACGACCTACAGTAAGCGGAATAGGGTCTATTACATGCAGACTGGGGGAATACGTGGATAAGTACCTTCAAGAAATAGTTGTACAACTCCCAGCCTATCTGAGGGATTCCACACAGGTTTTGGAATTATGTGCCAACTTACAACTAAATGAATCCTGCCTATTAGCGACGGCAGATGTGTCATCCCTTTATACAGTTATCCCTCATAAAAAGGGCGTGGAAGCGGTCCGACATTTTTTAATTACTAAATCCTCCCTACCACCTCAACAGACAGAATTTATTATAAAATGTCTGGAATTTGCGCTACAACATAATTACTTTTGGTACAACAAGGAATTCTATCTACAGAAGACTGGAGTAGCAAGTAGCGAAATTCGCCCCCAGTATGGCTAACCTATACGTGGGGTGGTGGGAGGAGTTATTCATCTACAACCACCCTAGGCCACAGCTACAATGCTGGAGAAGATATATAGATGACATTGTCTGTATATGGGAGGGAACCCAACCACAGATAGAAGATTTTTTTCAGGAAGTGAATAAGAATGTATTTAATTTGGTCTTCACTGCCGAAATTAGTGCCACTTCAATTAATTTCCTTGACCTAAATATCAAGAAAGAGGGCCCTAAATTAATAACATCCACCTACTTTAAGACAACTGATAGAAATGGCTATGTACTCTCTACCAGTTGCCATCATTCTACCTGGCTTAGGGCTATACCAAGAGGCCAATTTATGCGTCTTAGACGCAATTGTACAAGACTAGCAGACTATGATGCCCAATCGGACCTACTGGTCAAAAGATTTGTAGAGAAAGGACACCAACGAGTGGACATAGAAAAGCAGAAGAAAACTATTAGGGAGCAAGAGAGTTCTTTCATCTAAAACCACCAGTAGAAATAAGGCAGATATGGGACAAGATTTTTCCTTTATAACAGGCTTTAGCGTACAACATCGGAAAATAAAACATCTACTGGCAAGGCACTGGCACATTTTGAAAAGTGACACGTTGTTGGGACCAGCCTCACCAGAGAGACCAAGAATTATATTTCGAAAAGCCCCTAATCTGAAGGATTTTCTTACCAAAAGTTATCTAGACCCTCCACGAAAACCCACACTGGTAACAAACACCTATGAAGGCTTCTTTAAATGTGGAAAATGTATGGGATGTAAGACAAGTACATCCACTGAAAAGTCAAAAATATCTTTTAAGGATAGAACAGGGACAACTGAATACAAAATAAAAAAATTTATAACTTGTAATTCAACAGGGGTGATCTACATGATATGGTGCCCCTGTGGACTACAATACATAGGAAGGACTAGTCGATCCCTTAGGATACGTATAAGAGAACATATATATAAGAAAGGGGTTAGACACCCATAACCTCTCAGCTCATTTCAAATTACATCATTCTCAGGACCCGAGTCTAATATCATTCATGGGTATCGACAGGGTGGACCGACATTGGAGAGGATCCAACCTAATAAGGGACATTTCACGCAGGGAGAGCTTTTGGATTTATACTTTAGACACATTGGCACCTAAGGGGTTAAACGTGGACTTTGACCTTAATTATTTTATAGACACATCCTAATTACCACTCACCCATGGGCACTCCACTATCACTATCACTATCACTCCCCCCCTCCCCCCCCTCCCCTCCCCCCTAACGTCCCCTAACGTTGAAAAAACATAGGATTAAACAGAGAGGGAGAATTGTATCACGCTGCAAATGATGCAACGAAGTTCCCTGTCATACATCTCATGCAAACCCTGGAACACGAGCACCAATAACAGAACAGCAGGGTAGGACCAATCAGAGAGGGCGCTGGCAGTGATGCAGTGAAGCCTCCTGACTCCTACCACCTGTCAATCACAGAACATGCACACCAATGAAACCACAGTAGCACGGTGACGCGCATGAGAGTGGGGTGGATGGAGAAGCAATACTACGTAGGAGCGCGATGACGCGCTGGACCAGGGCAGACGCACTTCCAACTGTGACGCACCTAACATGGAGGAGAGACGCTTAGGGGACCCACCTGAAGTAACTTTGACAAGACAGGTATCTAATCAATATATACAATTAGGGTTAATGCAACGCCGCTTGGTAAATGGCCCCGCCCTATCCGAAGGTATATTTCCAGCTAATCTTTGCCGTCTCGCCAGTCTTGAAAAAGCTGCCATTGGCAGTGAAACGCGTTGACGGCGACCGGCAAACACCTACACCTAGATTGAGGATTAACTGCGATAGCCAACCCGATTCCTTAATAGCAACACCAACGGCCGTGGTGACAGGAAAGGGTGAGAACCTCGCCTATTTCAAATACAAGCGATTTGTGAATATTTTAAATGTGAGTGCGCATTTTAAAAGTTGTACTTCTTATTTTTAAATTAAAAAAGCGGGATTACACTAGATTTCCCCCCTTTTTTGTCTTTATATTACTACCATCTTGGTGAGCTGGAATCCTATTGCAACCAACCCCTGTTACTTATAACCGGAACATCTATATAGAGGAAGGACTTCAGAGGAGTTAAAATAAAAAGCTTCATATTATCTGCCAGCTGGTAAGAGTACCTAGCATTGGTGATGGGCACTGCGGTGATGGCATAAGTCAGTGAATTTAGAAGATTTTCTACTATACCACAACTGTGACAGTAGATCAAGAAATATCACTCTGTATGGATGTGGAGGACTTTTAGTACTAACATCATACAAATAAGGACTATTTAAAGGACCAGTGCCATATGATAAGAGAATTTTAAGTAATCCTTTTTGCTCTGTGTTTCAACATATATATATATTTGTGGATTTATATTTACACATTTTTATACATTTTTTTCACAATAATATATATATATATATTTTTTTTTTTATTTTGTGTCGTCACTGTCATGTTTAATTATGGTTTGAGTTTATGCTCACTTCAGATAAGGCTGGGATATGAGGAGGATAAGAATATCGGGGAATGTAATAGTGGGAAAAAAAGGAGGAATTGAACAGAGAGAAGAACAAGAATAAATCCTACATTATACATTTAGAATAAAGTTTTTTTTGTTTTTTGTTTTTTTTTTGGGGCCTTGAGATATCTGTTATTACCTAAATTTCATTTCTTGTATAATGCATATAGAAAGATATTTTTATTGATGTGACAACTTGATCCACTGTCCATACTTGTCCTTCATTTGATAATCAACATGTTATATTATTATCTGATAGTTTACCAGTGATTTTCAACCGGTGTGACGCGGCAAGTCTCAGCCAATGCCTGGGCGTCTGGCAGAATGGGCGGGACAGTTACTGCCCAGTAAGGAGTGGAGCTGGAGGCGTGGTTAAGTCAGCGAGGCGCAGTGTGCCCCCGGCCCCACAGCCGGATGATACATATGTCTCTGTATGTCCCCCCCATCAGGCTCCGCTTTGAACTGCCGGCTCGCCTGCCCACCCCGTTGGTGAAAACTGCCAGCGCGGCCCGATTCACAGCACATGACAGCAGGAGAAGAGACTTGCTCGCTTTCTCTATTCACTCCAGTTCTGCAAGTAAAGGGTTCTGCAAGTAAAGGTAATGGAGGGGTGGGCAGAGATTCAGGGAACCGGGACTGTCACTTGGCATAATGGAGTGGGAAGAGAGTTCCCGGACTTTGCAGCTTTTATAAAAATTAGATGATGATGATGATAAAGTTTTGGGGGGAGAGGCATAATGTGTTGTATTTGTGTGCATGAATGTTGATAGGTGGTCGGTACTTGACACTGGAGGAGCAGGGCGGGAGGGAAATACTGATCTAAATGTGACTTATTTTTTAAAGAGGAATGCCTCTCCTTGGGGCATCCTGAATTGGAATTCCCCCGCTGTGTAAACCCCCCCCCAGAAGCCCTTTTCACTCACCTTGTCCTGGAGCCCTCACCGTGTCTTTGCACTGTGGCTGCATCCCGGCTCACCTTTAGCCGTGTGCATGCCCAGCCTTGTAGGCAGGTAGGCGAGTAAATGTTGCGGGATACACACACCTGGGCATCCCAATTCTGGATGCCCCCACTGAGAGAAACAACACCCTGAGAAGTGAAAATCAGGCGTGCTGTTCTTCTTTAAAGCAGAACAAAACACTGAGAGGCTGGCCCTGAAATCTAAAAGCAAATCGCCCATAACAAAGCTATTTTGATATTGCTGCCATTTTCAACCACATATCTATGTGAGCTGGGCTTCTCAAGCTTGACTGCGATAACACCCTGTGTTGACCGAAATCCGACCATATTCCCCGAAAGGACACCACCCTGGCTAGAGCAAGGGGGAACCTGGGAAGTTTGAAAAACTTCAGATGCAGGACGGGGCAAGCTGACCCATCCTTCTAGGAGACTGCGAAGAGAATGGTGTCAAAATCGAGGCCCGCCTCTAAGTGCGGCCCCGGCCGGATGACCGCCATTTCCAGGAAAACCCGTGAGGGAGGGCGAGAATCGGTCTGTAACCGGGCGACACTACCTCCCAGATCTATGTGTCCGGAGACTCCCGGTCTTAAACCAGGGAGGAGTGTCGCAATTGTCCCCCCACCCTCACGGATGAGGGCAGCCCCTCATTGCTGAGCGGGCTTAGCAGTAGGTTTGGGCTTGGCGCCCCAGGACTGACCGGGACGGCCACGACCTCTTCCTCGGGACCAACCGACAGCCCCGGTAACGTAAAGTCCCGGAAGTGGGAGGATTTTTTTTTTTTTTTTTAAACCTAGGAAAATCCCAATTTAGAGACTAAGACTAGCCAGGTATAAGACCAGGAGAGCCACTGCAGTGAGGGGATCCCAGAATCTGTGGGGGAAAAGAGACCACAGTCAGTCCCCCAGCTACAATCATACATAACCAATAAGGCAAACATATATGGCTAGCTTAAACATCTTGAATAAATATACATGACACATGTAATTTCAAGGCAAAGCAGAGTGCAAAACATCAGAGCACATACTGTGTATAAATACATGCCCATACACATACATATATATATATAAACACACCTGTACATACATACACATACATATATATATACATACATATACATACACATACCTACACACTACACATTAAATATTATATATATATATATATATATACGAATCACAAAGGTAAAGTGAACAATCGCAGCCACAGGAGCACATATCCCCCTATGTGAAACAACAACATTCCCCATAAGTAGAAATGCCCCAGGGAGAAAAATGCTGCACAAGCAGCCATAGCATAAGAACGGCCCCACGTGCGCAATGGTGGGGCCGTTTTACCTGTGTAGTTTTCAGCAGCAAGGAAGCTCTTCCCCCACCGGCTGCAGTGTCCAGGTCTCTAATGAGACCAGGGAAGCGAGGGGCGGGCCCGGAGACAGCGCGTCCCGGCCAGCAAAGGGAGGGAAAAACAAACAATGAAAAACAGGCCCCAGCAGCCCTGTCCATGCGCTGACACTAAGACCTTTTCACAGTAAAGTAAAGCACTCATGCACATTACACCCCCCCCCCCCCCCCAGCAAAGGGAGAAGGCCAAGCGGGAGAAGGTGACCTAAAGGGACATCGGGACAGGGGCATCCCAAATCCGGATCACCAGCCGGATAGCCGCATTGCCCCACAAGTGGGGTCGAGCGGAGGAGATAAGCTCCTAGGCACCTAAAGTGCCATCTACCTTTGCCCAGCCCGCAGCCTAGGCTGGGAGGCTTCCATTTAACTAAGCATACTACACACACAAGAACTGGGCAGAAATAGACCAAAAGGGGATGCTGGATTTTATGGATTTTACCCCGGCTACCTGCAAGCAGGAGACTTCATTCTTCTGTCTTGTCGCTTCATGCAGAGAGAAAAAACTGGTGATTCAGTGGGAGGTCCCAGGTATATATATATAGGCCGGAAGGGGCTCGTTTTCAAGACTTCTCCCTGCACGTCGCCACCTGCTGGTGGAGTAACCCGATCGTAAGTATTAAAAGGGAAGCGGGGTGTGTGGCACACCGAGAATAGACACATACCCCCCCACACACACTTTTGGGGAACAATACAGTAGAAAGTTTGTAACCCATTACTACACAAGGCAAAAGAGGAAACAGAAATCACTTTGTAGTACTTTAGCTGTTACTTACAGTATCCATGTGGAGTATGACACTAGCAATTGACTGCAGAAAGTTGGGCAGCTGATAAACGTTGTCCTCTTCAGTCTCGGTCTCGGTTAGATACATTTGCTTGCAACGCTGAATGAGTTCAGTATACATAAAATCCACATCATCTGCCTTTGCTGCTTTACATGGCTGTCAGAAAGGCACAGCAATAGCATTACTTTTTATGTCATTAAAGTAACCAGTATAGCCCACAGCAAAGTAATTATAAAACCACATTTTTTTTACGAATATGCTTCGCTCAAATTGACATTCTATAAAAAATAGAAGGCCAAAATCATACCGCTGCAAACAGTCCATATCCCCGGATGGCAATGGAAAGTTCCTTGTTGGAAGAGTCAATTTTTCTGATGATCTTATAAAACTGCTCCATAAAGAACTGCAGTTTGTCTTTGTGCAGAGTGGCATTATTGGTAACCAATACTGCTACCTAAAAACAAAAGATTGATCTGATATTCGGCATAATCAGCCACCATTCAAATAAAAAAAGTGGCACAATAATATTCAGAAAAGAAAAGACATGCTGGTTCTGAAAATAAAAGTGGAAAGCTGTATTGTCTGTCTGAAAAGTGTATATTTTTAAAACAGACACATAGGAAAGAAAGCTGGCATTTTTTAAATACATAGGAATTAAAAAAAAAAAAAAAAACACAATTTAGCATTAATGAAAAGTCAGAATACTTTGTTTGCCTAATACCACTGCCAAACATTAAGACTGAAGAAATATACTTGTTTTAAGAAGGACTCCAGGGCTGTGAATGCCAGTTTTTTCATTTCATGATTGGAATGGCCACACCATTTGCACATTACATCAAAGAGGTGCTGGTAATTCTCCATCAGGTAGATACTGAACTGGGAAGCATGTAGAGTCATTATTTTTAGCCCAGCTGAAAATAATATCAATAGAAAAATTAGAAAACATAACTTACAGCAAAACTCTGCTTTACCACTGTAAATTTAACGGTGGGAAAAATACAAATAATGATCAATAAAATAT
This sequence comes from Gastrophryne carolinensis, assembly GCA_027917425.1. Taxonomy (NCBI): domain Eukaryota; kingdom Metazoa; phylum Chordata; class Amphibia; order Anura; family Microhylidae; genus Gastrophryne; species Gastrophryne carolinensis. The sequence continues at coordinate 338,486,761 of CM051239.1, forward strand.
TTTGGAAAACCATGCATAAGATCATTTTAAATACAAATATATTGCTAAAAACGTACAGCTCCAAATATAATACTTACAAGTGGGTTATCCTCCGCCAGATGGCGCTATACTGCAGAGACATTGAAAACAGGCTCCTCCCGGCCCCTCAAATACCCGGGGACCTCCCACAAATCCCCAGCATTGAAAAGCAGTGAACGAGAAGCCGGGAGAATTTAACCACCCAAACTGGGAACTATAACAATGATAACAATCACCATACAGGGGAAGATAATGCAAAAAAAACAAGGGTGGGGTGGAGCAGGACGTACTGTATACTTATAATACCAATTCCACAGGTGAGTAATCACAGAATTGTATTATTCTTAGTATACAGTACGTCCTGCTCCAAATATAATACTTACAAGTGGGACATCCAATAGCAGTGTCCATAAAGCAGGGTGGGATCCCCAACAAAAAAGGTAACAGCAGACAGCAGCCAAAAACAGAATCAGCTGAGGCCCTAATATCAACCTTGTAAAACTTTGAAAAGGTATGAACAGAAGACCAAGTAGCGGCCTTGCAAACTTGTTCAACAGAAGCCTGGTGCTGGAAGGCCCAAGAGGCACCAATAGCACGAGTAGAATGAGCAGTAAGGCGGAAGGGAGAACTCTTCCCCTTAGCAGAGAGCCTGACGGATCCATTTGCTGATAGTAGATTTGGCAGGAGCCAAACCTTTCCTGGGACCAGAAGGGACCTCAAAAAGAGCATCAGTTTTCCTGAAAGACGCAGTGGCCACCAGGTAGTACTTCAGACACCTAACCGCATCCAAGGAATGCAAAACCCTCTCCTTAGCGTTACTAGGATTAGGGCACAAGGAAGAACAATGTCCTGATTCAAATGAAAAGCAGACACCACCTTAGGCAGAAAGTCTGTCTTGAAGCGAAACACCACCTTGTCCTGGTGTCTCTTATAGTAAGGGGGCTGAATGGAGAGCGCCGCCAACTCCGACACACGCCTAACAGAGGTGATAGCCACCAAAAAGACAACTTTGAGAGTAAAAATGGCCAGGGCAGCATCCTGCACAGGTTCAAAGGGAGAACCCTGCAAGGCTGACAAAACCAAGTTCAGATTCCAAACAGGCAACATAGGCTTACGTGGGGAACGCACATGAGTAACCCCCTGGGAAAAAGTCCTGATCAGAGAATGCTGAGCAAAGGACTTCTGGAAGAAAACAGCCAGGGCAGAAACCTGGCCCTTCAGAGTACCGAGTTGGAGCCCTATCTCCAACCCATGCTGCAGGAACTCTAGGGTCCTGGGAATAGAGAACACACGACAGGGAATAGACTTAGACTCACACCAGTCAATGTAGGCACGCCAAACCCTGTAATAAATGGAAGAAGAAGACTCCTTCCTAGCCTTTATCATGGTATCAACAACGGAAGGAGACAGCCCCTTCTCCATCAAGATGGAGGCTTCAGCAGCCAGGCCGTCAAAGCCAGGGTTTGTAAATTGGGATGGCGTAAGGGACCCTGAGTGAGCAGGTCTGGCACCCTGGGCAGAACGTATTGATCTACTGCCAGCAGCACCACGTCTGCGAACCGGGCGATGAGGCTTTCAAGCAAGACGCCCCCCCCCCACTTTTTTACTAAAACTCCAATTTAAGGCTACCTTTCTAGGTAAAGCGTGTCTTAGTTGAAACATTTGGTCTATTTTTTTCATAGACACTTGCCTTTTATATAGTAAAGGGAAAAGCAGACTATTATTATCCTGAGCAGGCAGAAAGGTAGGCAGAAAGAGACCATAGGGCCCACTCATAAGGCCAAGTTTTTGGGGCTAGAGTTGGCAGGGTAAACAAACGATCTGGTTTCTGGGTACTAGCAAGCCGGCAAGGTTATACTGCCATCCCCTCAACAACTCTGATTAATAAACAACTTCCAGTTATGCGACGTGAAGAGTTTAAAAAAAGCTATGTCCCCAGACGTAGAATATAGAGAATTATTTTATTATCTACGGTTATTCATTTTTAGACAAAATATTCCCCAGAGGTTTTCTGTATACCCAATAAGTGGCAAGTAAAAAAAAAATACCTACCTGAAGGCACAGCATATCTCTTCAGGTCAACCTGTAAAAAGATGTACACAAATTTAAAAAGTTTATAGCAGTCCAACAACCAGACTTTTTTTCTTTTGCTTTTAATAAAACAACAACATAATCTGATTTAGGTACCTTTCCAAATTAATCAGTATGTAGCTGGTCAGAATTATCCCACTTACACTAAACACTGTAGGACATAGAACTGCTCAGCAGCAAACCTTCGCTATCCCATTTTTCCCAATGTTTTAGACAAGCATTTATTCCAAGAGTAGAAACAAAACTAAAGAAAAGGCAAGATGGCTGCTACTATACAGGCAGACAGATAGGCATGTGCCTAGAATTTTTGAAGCATTTAAGTTGCATATATATCGGGGTGCTCAACCTTTTTTAGAGCACAGGCCATAAAAGCGATTTGGAAACTGGTTGCAAGACACAATAAATAGGTTCAGAATTTCAAATGTTTTATTTAAAAATCATAACAAAGATGTTCTACAACAATCATGGTACCCACTGTCTCCACAAACTATCCCCACATGCTATCAATACACATGCCGATTGCCTCACCTCTCCAAATATATGCGTCCTAGATTTATAGCCCATCCCTCCATCAGTCCCAAATTGTAACTGTATTCCCAATAGTCAACCCATCTAAACGCCTACCAATGCTAAACATACTAATAAATATAGAAATAAACTTATTTTGTTGTAGTGTCAGTGATTTCACCAGGGGTGGTGTTCCACTTTCAATGTCACCACGCTCCTCCAAGCCACCTCTGCCACCTCTATTTGGCAATGGGCCACTCCTACATCACTCTCCTTGCAACCTCTCATGCATAATGAGCCTCTATTTACCTTTACACTGCAGTTCTATTTAACCCTCAAAACATCCCCACAGCAGGTCAGATTCAGCATATATATGTAAAAAGGCCTAAAATAGTAAACAGCCTACACCTGCTAGACCTTGGGGCCATCTGCTCCAACAATAAGCTAAGGTCGCCCTCATCTTCAGCGATTGAAAAGCAGTTTGGAAAACAAAAAAGCAGATAACTCAACTTCATTCTAACACAAACCAAAATGCAGAGCTCATACCTGTGGGTTTATTGCCTTCACTGTGTATTCATAAATCTCTTTAGATGTTTTAGCATCTGTAATAATAAAAAAAAACCTTGTTAGTCTTACCGGTAACAGTATTTCTACAAGTCCTTCAGAATGGTCACCTGAGAGAAGGCTCCTCTCCCTGGAGAAGAAACACAAACTGAGACCAGTTTAAAAGCCCCACCCCTTCCTCCCAGTCATCAGTATTTCAACAAGTAAACAAGGGAAACCGAAGAACCATACAGGGAGGGTAGGTAGTTGGTAAGACTAACCAGTGCTGTGGAGTCGGAGTCGGAGTCGAGGAGTCGGAGTCGAGGAGTCGGAGGAAATTTTGGGTACCTGGAGTCGGAGTCGGCAAACAATGCACCGACTCCGACTCCTACTACATTTTGATTGGAATTTAAAAAAGCAAGTTTAAATGTCCCAATTCACAAAAAGTTAGAATTAATTACTTCTCTATTGTAAGAATAAAGAGCAATGCATGCAGCGCCTCACGTAACTGCAAAACGAACACGTTAAGTGACCGTGAAGAAGCTTTTCATGTGCTTCACTATATGGCACACAACACACAATTAGGAGCAGCAATACTTATACTTTGCATAGTGTTGTGTTCTGCTGTTACAGGGAACCCATGGGTAACCTAAGCCTCTCACTGATAAGGGATTAAGTAAATATGTTTTTTGCAGGACTAGAGACACTTGTATAAGTGAAGGGAGGCAATGGAAGATCAATAGTTCAAGACTGAAGCTGTACCATTGGAAAAACTGCTGTCATTCAGCAAAAGGCTCTAAAAACTTGTAAACTTCGATTGTTAGCTTAAACTTTAAACATGACTATGGGATTCTACTAGGGAAATCATGTTTTATAACAAAGGCCCCTTCCTGGTGTCATGAAATCGATCATTCAATGTCTGTTTGACCGAGCGATCTGCGACGAGTGTGTGGGTTGCTTCCAGCACAGAGAGCAATCGCACCAGAAACACCCACACCGCAATTATAACAAGCTGCCACCACCACCACAACTACACTTTAAACGATTAAATTGGGCCGGTGGAACCCTCCTCAATCACCATCCGATCAAACTCTGCTGGCGAGTAATCGAGACAGTCACCACACACCTACACAACCCCTCTCCACATACAAGCAGGGCACAGGCAATCCACACTGATTCTGTCCCACACTTATCCCATGGAGAGTCTGAATCAGCTTGCAATCTGCTGGCTCACACACAGTCACCATGCAGCACTCCAAGTTAATTGTGAGTCATTCACCCTTGTATCACTATATGATTAGTTACGCTTTCCCAATCATACAATGGATTAGTTACAATCGATCTTACAGTCTATGGGGTTAATACACAATTACGAGCGGTCATACAATCTTCAGAAACCAGGGTCGATTTAAAAGTTCAAGGAAACTAGGTTAGAGGTTTTCTGCTCCCCCCACCTTTCCTTATCAGTGGGGTTTTCTGTTTCTAGCTAGATAAGGATTTATTGCCCGTGTCCAGGAAGACTTTTTAAAAAAACTCTAGTTTATTTGTTCTAGGATGTCTGTAGAAATGCTGGAGATGAGGCAGAGGGGGAAAACATGACATAAATCAGGACATTTGATGTCACCCCTGGATCCTCCCACTGCCCTATCTTCAGCAGAAGATCAGCACACAGAAAGGGGAAGGCAGCAGCTTCTGCCCAACTACCTCTCTCTGCTAGAAGAGCTTAGAAGAACTTGGTGGAACAGCTTCTTGGATTCAACTGTAAGTGTTTAGATTTATTTTAAAACCTGCATGCCTGTGTAATGAAGAATTGTGTGTTGAAGAGTTCTATGTCCTGATCAGATGATGAAAGTGCTGAATCAGCAGGGCTGCCAGCACAGACGCGCGCGTGTGTGTGTGTGTGTGTGTGTGTGTGTGTGTGTGTGTGTGTGTGTATGTGTGTGTGTTCAGTGCATGTCTGTGCATGTTTTTCTGTATAGGACAAATCATGTCTAGGTTTAGTGCTGGGATATATAGCTTATTTGTTTGTATAAAGCCATGTATGTACAACTTACAAGACTGTGTATGTTGATATTAAAAATCTAATTATATGCCAGTTAGTATAACATTTTATATTTTATGGAAAGAGGCATCCTAAACAATGGCAAAAAGACTGCTAACAACGAACACGACAAAGTCTACAGTTTATGAGCACTTTGCATTATCAAGTGATGGAAAACATTACGTGTGCCAATGTATTAGAAAAGATGATGATGGTGAAAAACAATGTGATGCAAAAATTAGCAGTTTCAGTGGGCCTGATAAAAATGCACCTACAAGAGCATCAAATTTGAAAAGACACTTACAGCGTCTTCATCCCAAAGTGTTAGAAGCCGTGAATGAGAAAGATATCAATGAAAACATTGCATCTACTTCTGTGACAAAAAACGTTCAGAAATCTACTGGAGAACAATCACAAATAAGAAAATTCTTTATATCTGACAAAGTTACCATAAGCATGACACCAGAAAAATTCAAACACCACATTATTGAAATGGTGGTAAAGAATAGTGTACCACTATCCTTCTTTTCACAGACAGCCTTCTTGGGCCTAAATGGAGAAATGGCAAAAAAACTTGGTGTTTCTCTGGAAAGAGAAAGTATAAGTAAACTTATAATTGAAGAGGCCCAATGTAAAAAAGAAGAACTACAGAAAGTTCTGAAAGGACGTTTTGTCTTCCTTAAAATGGATGCATGCACACGTCATAGAATCAATTATTTTGCTATTAATGTTAGATTTGTGGATGAAAATAACAAAACAATAACACGGACCCTCGGATTAAAGGACACTCAAGCACATCACACCAGTGATTACCTCCAGAAGTTAGTGGAGGGTGGTTCTAAAAGATTTTGAAATTAAAAAGGAACAGATTTTATGTGTTGTGACAGATAACGCTTCTAACATGTTGAGCACAATTGAGAAGATGAACGCAGATGAAGGTAACGAACAGATATTAGAGTTAGAGGAAGAAAGCTCTGCAAGTATTGGAGAAAGTTTAGAAACTGAAGAGAATGCTGACATTGTTTTAGACAACTTTGTTGAACAAGCATTGAAGCTTGCTACTATTCATCATATGCGATGTGCTGTTCATACACTGCAACTGGCCATAAGAGATGGATTAAAAGATCGCCATGCAGCTACACTAATTGGCAAATTACGGCAAGTAACTGTTGCAGCCAGGGCCCCGAAAACAGATGCAATTTTGAAAAGACGTGCAGGAAAAGGAGCCATTTTGGATCAAACAACTCGCTGGGGAAGCACTTATTTAATGGTGAAGCGTTTGCTTGAACTTAAAGACTTCATAGAAGAAATGGACAATGAAAATATTGCATTAACTGAAGGCCAGTGGACACAAACAAAAGAGCTGGAGAACCTTCTGTCTCACCCCTTCACTGTCACCAAGAGGTTGCAATGTGACGATCTAACCACGGGTAAATTCCTCTTGGAATGGAAGAGGCTGTTATATCACCTGAACAAAAATGGAGGCTTAATAGCTGAGGGCATTGCATCTTCAATGGTGAAAAGAGAGAGTCTTTTTCTGGAAAATGAAATCTTATTAGCGGCTATTTATGTCGACCCAATGAGCCGGCTTTTGTTGAACAGTGAACAGACTGCTACTGGGAAAAAGGCCCTCTATGATGTAGCAGTTCGCATGAAGGGATTACGACCTGAAATACCTCCACAGGAGGATGAAGTTCTTTTAAGCAATAGTGGTAACTCAGGATCATCGTCTTCAAACGAAGAATTAGACTTTGATTCCTTATTAGACAAAATGGAAGTTGCTAAAGGAAAGCGACGTCGCATAAGCGCTACAGAACCAGTAAATGTCCAAATAAAAAAGTTCCAACAGGAATTTTATAAAGCACTAAAAGAAGTTGAAAAGTATGATCGCTCATCAAAACTTACTGTTGAAGAAGCCATCCTTGTTTATCCAGAGATCGTTAGTGATGTGGCCAGAATAGTTACTGCAATGCCACCCACCCAAGTCAGTGTCGAAAGATTATTTTCAGCCCTAAAAATAATAAAGTCTGACTTAAGAGCCTCTATGAAAGAGGATCTGGCAGAGGCAATTCTCTTCCTTAGAACTCTACATTGAATTGATTTGCATTTGCTAAGGCTATAACTACATTTCAAGATTAATATACACCATTTCTAGGTTTTACAAATTTTCTTTTTGGTTTATATGGATAATACCATTTTGTGAATACTCACCTGTAAAATGGGTATTATAAGTATGTCACACACCCCACTTCAATCATTAATTATTACACTTGGGTAACTCCACCAGCAGGTGGCGACGTGCAGAGAAGTCATGAAAAACAAGCCCCTCCTAGTCTATACATACCTGGTATCTCTCACTCATTCCCCAGTATTCAAACAGCAGTAAAGACAAGGTACCAGGAAAAAAACCCATTGGAAACCCTCAAACTGTAAACGAAAACTTCACCCTATAAAGAATCCGGGATACCAAAAGGGCGGGTGAAGTGGGGTGTGTGACATACTTATAATACCCATTTTACAGGTGAATATTCACAAAATGGTATTATTCTAAGTATGTCACACACCCCACTTCAATCATTAATTATTACACTTGGGACATCCAACAGCAGTGTCCAGAAAAGGGCGGGTATCCAACAAGGCCATAATGCAAAACTCAAACCACTGCAGCCTGCAGAGCCTTGCGGCCAAACACAGCATCCGCTGAAGCCCGCACATCACCTAGTAAGAAGTTAGAAAAAGTGTGAACAGAAGACCAAGTAGCAGCCTTACAAACTTGTTCAACATAGGCCTGGTGCTGAAAAACCTAAAGCACTCCAACAGCACGAGTAGAAAGAGCAGTGATACGAAAAAGGGGAAACCTTCCCCTTGGTAGAATAGGCCCCAACAACAGCCCGACGAATCCATTTGCTAATGGAAGACTTAGCGGGAGCCAAACCCTTACTAGGCCCAACAAGGCACCACGAAAAAGACATCAGTCTTACGAAAAAGAGAAGAAGTAAACAAACAGTACTTCGCCCAGCGTACCACATCCAAACAGTGCAAACCCTCTCCTTGTCATTCCTAGGCTTAGGACACAAGGAAGGAAGAACAATGTCCTGGTTAAAATGAAAAACAGAGACCACCTTAGAAGGAAAGTCCTGTTTGAAGCGGAAAACCACCTTGACCTGATGTCTCTCAAAGTGAAGAGCCTGAACCAACAAGGCTGCCAACTCCGAAACAAACAGAACAGAAGTGATGGCCACCAACAAAGCAACCTTCTGAGTCAGAGTAGGAAGAACAATAACCTGCAAAGGCTCAAGGAGAAGCCGGAAGAGCAGAGAGAACCAAATTCAAATCCCAAACAGGGAGCAAAGGCTTCCTAGGAGGCCGCAGATGCGAACCCCCTGGAAAAAAGTCCTGACCAAAGTATGGAGCGCAAATGACCTAAAAAGATAGACAAGGCCGAAACCTGCCCCTTCAAAGCACTCAGCTGAAGGCCAGAGTCCAGCCTAGACGAAAGAAATTCCAAAATCCGAGAAACAGAAAAGACCCGACAGGGCAAAGATCTAGCCTCACACCAATCAATATAAGATCTCCAATCCCTATAATAGATGGGAGAAGAGGATCTCTTTCTGGCACTAATAAGAGGCCGAATGACCGAATCCGAAAGACCCTCCTCCATTAAGATGGAGATGTCAGCAGCCAAGCCGTCAAATCCAGCGTTTGTAAACTGGGGTAACACAGTTGGCCCTGAGTGAGAAGATCCGGCCGAAGAGGCAGATCGAACTGATCCACTGCCAGACGAACCATGTCTGCGAACCACACCCGCCTTGGCCACCTTGGAGCCACAAGAATGGCGGGAACCCCTTCCAGAATCAACTTTCGCAGCACCCTGCCTAGCATGGGGATCGGAGGAAACAGATAAAGAAACCCCAGATCCCACCAGCTCAGAGCCATGCCATCCGCCGCCATAGCCAGAGAATCCTGGAAAAGCTACACGAATGTCGGAAGCTTGTGATTGTGACGAGAGGCGAGCAGATCCACCTCCGACGTCCCCCATCGGAGACAAAGCGACCGAATAACCTGGGGGTGGAGAGACCATTCCCCCCGGCGAGAAGAACACCAGCTCAGAAAGTCCACCTCCGTGTATTCCACTCCTGGAATGTACACTGCCGAGATGCAAGGAACAAGAGTCTCTGCCCAAACTAGGATCAGAGACACCCCACTGAGGGCACCCAGACTGCGAGTCCCTCCTTGGTGATTGATGTAAGCAACCGCCGCCCGACTGTCCGAACGAACCTGAAACAGGCAAGCCCTGTAAATGCTGCGTCAAGTGAGATAGAACCAACCTGATGGCTCTCAACTCCAACACATTGATGGACAAGTGGGCTTCCAGAGGAACCCACCGCCCCCGGAACCGAAGATCCTTCCAGAAACCTCCCCCTCCTGACAAACTGGCATCCGTGGTGACAGTTTCCCAAAGCAGGGTCAGAAATGACCTGCCCTTCAAGAGATTGTCCGAGACCAACCACCACAGTAGAGACTGCCGAACCTGGAGAGACATCCGGAAGGACCGATCCAACGACCGCGGTCGCCGGTCCCAAGACGCCAACAGATGAGGTTGAAGCGTCCGCGTGTAAAACTGCGCGAAGGGAACTGCCTTGAAAGAAGCTACCATCAACCCCACCAGTCTCATCCCTAGCCGGATGGACGGGCGAGGATTGGAAAGAAGAAGCTGAGCCAATTCCTGACTCAAAAGAACCTTGGCCTGAGGTAGAAAAAACTCTGTGCTGGCAAGAGTCCAGGGACATCCCCAGAAAGGCCACCATCCTGGCCGGAACCAGAAAGGACTTGGGGTAGCTGATCACCCAGCCGAACCTCTCCAGCATAGACACCACCGTGCTGGTGTCCACATCCGCTTGACTGAATGACGGAGCCATAATGAAAAGTTCGTCCAAATAAGGCACAATGCGAATTTCCTGAGCTCTGAGCAGAGCCATCACGCCCGCCAACAACTTGGTGAACACTCTTGGAGCCGAGGTGAGGCCGAATGGAAAAGCTACAAACTGGAAATGCCGATCCTCCACCACAAGCGAAGAAACCTCTGGTGAGCCGGAAAGATCGGAATGTGAAGGTATGCATCCTTGACGTCTATGGACATCATAAAGTCCCCCTGCCGAAGCGAACCAATCGCAGACCGCAGGGTTTCCATGCGGAACTTCCGGGGACGAATAAACCGGTTGAGAAAACTTCAAATCCAGGATGGGGCGGAACGACCCATCCTTTTTGGGTACATTGAAGAGATTGGAATAATACCCGCCCCCCACCTCCGAAGGGGGGACCGGGCAGATGACTGACAATTCCAGAAGATTCCTTACCGCCGCCAGGAGCCCCTGTGCGGCCAAAGGATCTGAAGGGACACGATACCTGAAAAGAAACCTTGGAGGAGGGCGGGACTCGAACTCCAGCTTGAAACCGGCCGACACCCCCTCCCGGATCCATCTGTCCGAGACCTCCTGGTCCCATACCCGGGAGAAGAGTCGCAGCCATCCCCCCACCCGTAAGGGTGAAGGCGCCCCCTCATTGCTGAGCGGGCTTGGCAGCTGGCTTGGGCTTAGCGCCCCAAACGTGAACGGGGACGGCCGCGGCCAATACCCCTGTTCCAGCTGGCACCCCTGGAAGCCAAGAAGCCCGCACCCCTGCCGGCTCTGGCTCCCCGAAAGGAAGGATTGAAAGCACAAAACCGCCTACCTGACTAAGAGCAGAAATGGCGGCTGCGCCCCGGAGGAGATCGTGGAGACGAAGGGCGGGCCCAGCCAGAAGCGGGAGACGCTGTGGCCCCGCCCCTCACCAGGCCATCAGACACGGCGCGGGCCGCGCAGCACGCGGCCCGCCCACCCCTCCGAAACCGCGCCAACAGCGGGCGCCACAGAATGGCGCTCGCAAGTGCCGTCAGGCGGGCCGGCGGCCTACACGCCGCCCGGACCCGCCTGCACCGAACACCTCGCCAGCGGGCGCCGAGACTGACACTCGGCGCCCGTCCCCGCCCACCGCCTGGAGATCAGACCGCGAGGCAGGCGCCGGAGTATGGCGCCTGACCTCCGGAGAAGGGCGGCGGGCCGGTGGCACCACACCGCCCGACCCGCCCCCCCCCCCCCGAACACCGAAAACAGCCGTCCCGGGGGCAAAGGAAGCCCCCCCCAATCAGCAAAGCCAGGCGGGCCGCCGCAGTATGCACAAACACACACACATAAAAAAAATTTATAAAAATCATAAAAGCTACAGGGGAAAGCCAAAAGGGGGACCTGACCTACCTAACACTGGGGCATCCCACATCCGGATCACCACGGCCGGAATACCGCTATGCCCCATAATATGGGGACGAGCGGAGGAGCTAATCTCCTGGGCACTTATAAGTGCCATCTACCATTGCCCGGCCACCAGCCTAAGCTGGGAGGCTACCAATTAATCAGGACTAAAAATAAAAGAAAACCGGGCAGAAATAGACCATGGGGGGGGGCGGGGTGTTACCCCGGCTACCTGCAAGCAGGAGACTTCTTTCTTCTGTCTTGTCGCCATCTTGCAGAGAAGAAACACTGGGGAATGAGTGAGAGGTACCAGGTATGTATAGACCAGGAGAGGCTTGTTTTTCATGACTTCTCTGCACGTCGCCACCTGCTGGTGGAGTTACCCAAGTGTAATTTGAAGTGGGGTGTGTGACATACTTAGAATAAGCTTTTTTTTTTGTTGTTCTAAAACAACCAAATAATGTGGTTTGTATTTTTGAACTGGTAAAGTTCCTGTTCCTGATGTTTATGCCTGCTGCTACTATTCAGCCACTTGATTGATAATATTAATAAAACATTTTTTTTTACAAAACTTTGTTGTTTTCATTGTGTTTCTCTTTTGCTTAAACTGTTCAATACAGTAGACTGTTGGCTTCCAAGCCAGTAGTCCTGTGGTAATGACATGTATGTTGCCTTTCTTTCCTCCAAGGATTGTATAAAATACATTCACATATTAATACAGAGGAGTCGGAGTCGGGGAGTTGGAGTCGGAAGTACAAAAAACTGAGTCGTCGGAGTCGGAACATTTATCTACCGACTCCACAGCCCTGAGACTAACAGGCATTTTCTCCCTTCGACCTTTAGGACGGCCAACCGAGAGGATAAACTATGAATTAAGGGCAGGACAAGGAATGAAGGACTCTTCTACCAAAAGATCAAGCCGATAATGACCAAGAAAGCCCCGGATCTTTCTGCCTAGGAGGTAGATACTGCCCTGGTTCAGTGTGCTCTAATATAAGGAGCTAGAGTATCCCTACATGTGTAAGCTAAGGAGATGGCCTGCCTGATCCACCTGGCTATTGATGCTTGAGGAAGCTAAGCCTCTAATCTTGCCACTAAAGGAGACAAACAACCGGTCCGTCTTGCTCCAGTTATGTGTGCGTTCTAAGTACAAAATAAGAGATCTTCCGACATCTAGAAACTGCGTTCTCCTCTACAGCACCCTGATTGCCTTGAAAGGATGGAAGAATGATCTCTTGTGACCTGTGGAAGGTAGAGGCCATCTTGGGTAGGTAAAGTGGATCAGGCTTCCTATCTGGTAAAATTATACAAAAGGGTTCTCGAATGGAGAGGGCCTGTAAGTCACTAACCCTGCATGCTGTGGTAATGGCAAGCAGGAAACATTTTTAGAGTTAAAATTTTGTCTGACCCTTCAGCAAGTGGCTCAAAAGGAGCTCTAATTAGACCCTTAAACCGGACCTTCAGCATCATTTAATGAAAAGCCCAAACCTTTGAAAAAAAACTATTCCCCAGCATCTAAAATTAATATAGTTCACATTTTTAGTCACTTACTTAACCTTTCCCTCACTGGGCTGCAACTCTGTTCAGGACTCCAGGATACGGGCGCCGCCATCTTGCCTCAGACGGCAAGATACTGAGGAGAGGAGAGAGGAGCAAAAGTGCAGGGAGGCGGGGTTATAGCAATGTTCTGCACAGACAGAGAAGAGCTGTTCCAGGATTCCAGAAGGATAGCCTGACAGTTTAGAATCCTGGCCCTTAATTCTGGGGCCTATCCCATTTTCTTTCTCCTAAAGGTTTGGGATTAGAAATACAAGGCTGAAAGAAGGAGAAGTAACATCATGCTAAGTTAACACCCACTGTGAACTCGCAAAAAATACAATTCTGTGAAATACTCACCTGTAGAATTGGTATTATAAGTATACAGTACGTCCTGCTCCAGATAGAATACTTACACTTGGGGTTATCCTCCGCCAGATGGCGCTGCACTGCAGAGACATGCAAAACAGGCTCCTCCAGGCCCCTCAAATACCCGGGGACCTCCCACAAATCCCCAGCATTGAAAAGCAGTGAACAAGAAGCCGGGAGAATTTAACCACCAAAACTGGTACCTATAACAATGATAGCAATCACCATACAGGGGATCCAGAATAATGCAAAAACCAGGGTGGGGTGGAGCAGGACGTACTGTATACTTATAATACCAATTCTACAGGTGAGTATTTCACAGAATTGTATTATTCTTAGTATACAGTACGTCCTGCTCCAGATATAATACTTACACTTGGGACATCCAATAGCAGTGTCCATAAAGTAGGGTGGGATCCCCAACGAAAAAGGCAAGAGCAGACAGTTTAAAAGCACTGTCACCTGCAAAACCTTGCGGCCAAGACAGCATGAGCTGAGGCTCTAACGTCAACCTTATAAAACTTTTGAAAAGGTAAGAACAGAAGACCAAGTAGCGGTCTAGCAAACTTGTTCAACAGAAGTCTGGTGCTGAAAAGCCCAAAAGGCCAAAAGCACGAGTAGAATAAGAAGAAAAGCGGGAAAGAAGATTCTTCCCCTTAGTGGAATAGGCCTGAGTAACAGCCTGACAAGTCCAAACGCTAACAGTAGCCTCGGCAGAAGCCGAAAACCTTTCCTAGGACCAGAAGGAACCGTCCCATCCAAGTAATGACCAGGCCCAAAGCCGCCTAACCCCCCCCGAGATCAGACGAGATCGGGCACATACAGGATGGAGTTGGCCGTAGACCCAAAGGAGCGTCAGTTCTCCTAAAGGGCACACTTCCAACACCTGTTCAAGGAATGCAGAACCCTTTCCTCAGCGTTGCTAGGAATAAGGCACAGAAGGAAGAACAAAATCTTGAATCAATGAACAAAAGACACCACCTTATCCTGGTGTATCTCAAAGAACGAAGCTAGATAGACAGAGCAGCCCGCTCAGACACACGTCTGACTGAAGTAACAGCCACCAGAAGGACGACCTTGAGGGTAAGAAAAGCCAGACAGCATCCTGAATAGGGCCAAAGGGAACACCCCGCAAGGCAGACAGAATCAAATTCAAATCCCAACAGGGACCATAGGATTACGTGGGGGAAGCACATGAGTAACCCCCTGAAAGAAAGTCTTAACCAAGGAAACTAAGCAAAAGACTTCTAAAGGAAGGCGGACAGGGCAGAACCTGACCATTCAGAGTACTGAGTTGGAGAACCAACTCCAACCCATGCTGTAATAACTCTAGAACCCTGGGAAAAGAGAACGCCCAAAGGGAAGAGACCTAGACTCACACCAATCAATATGGGCACGCCATACCCTATAATAGATGGAAGAAGAAGAAGAAGCTTGCTCCTAGTCTTCCCATAGTCTCAATCACCGAGACAGATAAGCCTGTCTCCATCAAGATGGATGTTCCAGCAGTCAGGCCGTCTAGGCCAGAGTCTGTAGATTGGGGTGACGTAAAGGGGCCCTCAGTGAGCAGAGCTGGCACTCCTGGCAGAACGTATAGATCTACTGCCCTCAGTACCACGTCTGCAAACCACACTCTACTAGGCCACCCGGGGGCCACCAGAATCACTAGTCCCCCCCTTCCATAGCAATCTTGCGCAGAACCCTGCCTAGCAGGGGGAATGGAGAAAAGACATACAGAACAGAATGTCCTGCCATGACGTTACTAAGGCATCACGACCACGGCCAGAGGATCCTGGGACAGGGAGGAGCTTGTGATAGTGATGGGGCACAAACAGATCCACACTGGTTGGACCTCATAGTGACACAAGGATTAGCACATCCTGTCGCAGAGGGACCCCCACCGGAGCGAATACCACTGATATGCAGGGAACATTGTCCTTCACCCAGATCAGGATCAGATACCTTCCTGGAGGACCATCCTGCTCCAGGTCCCACACAGATGATTAATGTAGGCAACTGTCGTCTGACAGACCGAGCGCCCCCCAAACAGGCAGGCCCTGAAAAGGAGTAGTCAAGCGACATAGAACCAACCTGAAAGCTCACTGTTTCAAAAATTGATAGGTGTATGGACCTCCTAAGGGCCCCACCTCCCCCGGAACCGCAGGGGGTTTCAGAATAACCCCCCCCCCATCAACCTGATTGATTGGCATCCATGGTGACTGTCTCCGGGAAGGGGCAAGAAGGGGGCTGCCCCCAGACAGGTTCCTTGAGTTCAACCGCTCCAAGAGGGACCTCCTTACCAGGGGGGAAGGCACACAGACCCTGCTCCAGGGATGCTGGATCCCTGTCCTGTACTAACAATAGCAGTTGCAGAAGGGCCCAAGTGGGACTGAGCATAAGGGACCTCTTCTGAGCAAGCCACCAACGGGCCCACCAGCTGCATCCCTGCCTGGTGAAGGGACGGGGACAGCTATGAGGGACTGAGCCCATGCAACCAGAATGTCCAATTTGTTGCTGAGGAAGTAAGATTGTCGCCTGAACCGTATCCAAACTCATTCCTAGGAATGGAGTTACCAATTAAGAGGACAATGAGGACTCGGGGTCATTAATCACCCATCCAAATGACTCCCAATGGACACCACCAGTCTAGTATCCAACCTAGCCTGACGTAGAGACTAGAAGGGGAGAAGGACGTCCAGGTAGGTCAACGCGCGGACGCCCCTTGGTCTCATCAGAGACATCACCCCCGTCAGCACCTTGGTGAGCACTCTGGGAGCTGAAGAGAGGCCAGATAACAAGGCCACAATTATCAGTGTTGGACTTCCAACGCAAACCTTAAGCCTCGGTGTCCAGAAGACACAGGGATGTGAAAATAAGCATCTTTGATCTCCACAGACGGCAAGAAGCCCCCAGGGCGCAGGAAGCTGATGGCCCAGCTAAGAGCCTCCATGCAGGAACTGCCCGTAATTGACGAGTTGCCGAAATCTGTGAATCCAGAATGGGCCAGACTGACCCATCCTTTTTGGGGAACTGTGGAAAGGTTGGTGTAGCACCCCTGCCTCTGCCCGTTAAGGGCAATCTGAAAGTGACCCCCAGACCCCACAGGCCTTGCATGGCCTGCACCTGAACAGAGGCAGGGACCCAGAGTACCCTGATAAACTTGGGGGAGACCGCGCAGCAAACTCTATCCTGTATCCGGAGGACACTACCCCCTAAAACCACCAGAACGAGGCGTGATGCCTCCTGACAAGAGCAAGGTGCTGCAGCCATCCCCTCACCCAGACGGGCGAGGGCGCCCCATCATGCTTGAGGGGGTTTGGTGGAAGATTTAGGCTTAGCCCCGCCGGAGGGGCCAGGGCGTTGTCTGCCCCTCCGGGGGAGGAGTCTGCACGAGCCCCCAGGAAGGACACCCTTGGGGGGTTTCAGAAGAACAAGCCCCCTTTGTCAACCTGCCAGATCTGGTACCATGGTAACCATCAACAGGGAAAAACAAAGGCAGGGAATGATCCCTGACGGTTTCCTCGAGTAAACCAACGGAAGAATAACCGCCTCCACTAGAAGTAAGGTAAACAGGCCTAGACCCAGGGTGCAGAACCCTCATCCAGGACTAATAGCTAAAGTGCCTCAGAGCCCCAGGAGCACAGAGACAAGGGATGTCAACAGACCAGCCACCAACGGTCACACCAGGTGCAATTCTGCCTGGAGATAATAACTAGACAGGACGGAGGACCAGAGGCCTCATTCCAGTAAAATCCCTTATAGCCATGAGAAAAAACACTAGCCGACGCCTAAACCAGGTATAAACCTGGAACTAGAGGATGGAACAGAGTAGGGCTAGAGTCAACCAAGGTCCATCCAAACAACTCCCTCTTGTGAGTAAACAGGAGGGCCTGATAGGTCCCCTGGTAGCTGTCCCCTGGTGTCGTGCGAGACATCACACCCTTCCAGAGCCTAGCGAGCACATGAATGCAACAGGGGACCCAGCCTAAGCCACAACGGTGGCGATGACCGCCAATACCCAGCAGTAGTGTGCTCAGTATCCAGAAGACACCTTGGAATCAGTATAAACATGTGAACACGCCACGGGGGGCCAGAGGGCCCCCGGAATATAGGGCACCAACGGCCCTGTCAGAGGGACCAAGCCTGAATGCTTATGGATACAGATGCTACAGCCCCCCGAGGGGGTAAGAAATATAGACTCCCTCATCCTTAAGGAAAGGGGGGAGCAAACTGGTGCAGGGGCCCCAGTCTCTAAATGATAATGGCGTTCTGGGAAGGAAGCCGTACCTGACAGGCCCAGGTAAGCCTGCACCCATACATGAAGAAAAGCAGGGGACCATAGTCCTCCTAACCGACTCAGGGAAGGACCACCCAGCAAACACTATCCCATATCTGGAGGAACTACCTCCTAAAGCCACTAGAATGAGGCAGGCTGCCTCCTGATAGGAGTAAGGTGCTGTGGCCGTCCCCTCACCCATGTGGGTGAGGGCGCCCCATCATGCTTGAGGGTTTTTGGTGAATGATACGGGCTTAGCCCAGCCAGAAGGTCCCGGGCGATGAATGTCACTTCCGGGACAGGATATCGAATCAGACCCCGCAAGGGGCATCCCAGGTTCCTGCTTAACACTATGATATGGAGGAGGAGGAAGTGAGCCTGCTCGAGGAATTCTAAGCGCGCCGGCGCACTATGGAAGCGCCCCCCTCTCGGCCCAGAGACCACACCAGGAGGCGAAATGGACAGGGCCTTAAAAATCCTGAGTAACATACCACCAATATCGAGCTGGTCCCAGTCGTCCTGACCAGCATCATCCTGACACCTCGGCCTCTCGTCAGAGGAACCTAGGTCAGAGAACAGGTCTCCATCTTCCGAGAAGGCACTGGCACGCGGAGAAGAGGACTCCTCCAAACCCATAGCACAGGCCGAAGCCGGAGGAGTCCAGGGCCGTTGTTTGCCAGGACCCACACGGCCGGACAACCCTTCAACAATCTGGTCAATCGTGGGCCATCTAGGAGAGGCGTCTATTTGTAACTCCCCGCTTGTACAAGACTCAACAGGAGTGAGATTTAGGTTAGAGGAAAGGGGAGAGAAGGAGCGAGGTGCAGCCACAGGCGTCGCTTGCAGAGCCAGCGTCTGCTCGGCACAAGGCACGCAGACCCGTGCCCCGTCCGCCTCAGCATGGGGGAGACCGCACGATATACACAGCCGGTCCTGTCCCAGAGGGACCCCGGTAACACAATCCTGAGATGCCTCCATATGGTGATTGTTTAAACACAGAGTGTCAATAGGGATTTATGTAATAAGCAACCCTGGATGCCCCAACTACCCGCTGATTAATGTGGGAGATTTTTGGAAGGCCCGCTAATATCCTTATACGTATATGTATAATATAAATAAGTATATGAGGCTGGGAGAAGCCACCGGGAACTCAGCGTCTGAAAGACATAATGGGAAAGAGATGTCAGGGCCATGCGCAGCTGGACAGACAAAAAAAAAAAAACAGGGGGATTCGCCCGCGAGGGCACTTACAGAACAAATGGAGGAGGAGCAGACCGCCACCACGCGCGAGCGCGAAGCTCGACAAAATGGCGCCCAGCGAGCCTCGAAGGGTGGGCTCTATGCTCTGCCATGACGCGGAGCGCGCCGAAGTAAGGCCCCGCCCACTCTAAAAAGCGCGAAGCTCTGAGGTAATAACGAAGGCAAGGATACAACCACACGCCTAAAAGTTCAATAGAACGGTTACATTAATAAAGACGGGCACCGCAGCATCAAGATTATGCAGCAAGCAATGCATTAAACATACAGCGTCAGCCGAAATAATGAGCAAGCAGCGCGGCTCTGACATCTCTGAACTAATAATGGGCAGAATAAGGTCACAAGCGTGACACGCCGGTACACTGGGACCGCCACACACATACCCCCCCCCCTTTCTTTTCCCCTTCAAAATTTGTGGAAATGAGGGAGAATGGCGACCCTTACATAGGGTCCAGCATTACGCGGGGTACGGGGCAAAAATGCGGGAGGGGCATCCACTAGAGGCTCACCATCGGCCTAAACCGCCTACCCTATGGTGGGGGATTGCGGTGGAGCATGGCTCCGTTAAGCACACATGGTGCTGCCTACCTTCACCCGACCAACGCAGCCCAGGCTGGGAGGCATATTCTGATCACAAGAAGGACGGGTGGAAATAGTCCCGCAGGGCCTCGGGCTGTAAAGCCCCGCTCGCTTGCGAGAGCGTGATACTTCATGTCTTCGCAGTTCCAGCACTGCAGAGAAACCTGGGGATTTGTGGGAGGTCCTCCGGTATATGTAGGGCCGGGAGGAGCTTGTTTTCTACATGTCTGCAGTGCACCGCGCCGAGGCGGAGGATTACCCACACGTTATTACTATATATGGAGCAGGACGTGCTGTATGCTTAGAATAGGGTATTTCCTATCCCAGTCCCCTGGGACCCCTGGAAGTTTACTGGGGCATTCCCATTCCATGAGTACAAGAGCATGGAAATGAGCCTGCTCTAGAAATTCCAAGCGCGCTGTCGCTGTATGGAAACTCTCCCCTCTCGGCTTGGGAGCCTCACCAGGGAGAGAGATAGACAGAACCTCAAAGACCTTAATCAACAAATCGTCAGTGTCACACTGGCCCCAGTATTCAGGGCCAGAATTGTCATGACTCCTCGGCCTCTCATCAGATGAGCCTGAGTCAGAGAACAGCTCTCCTTCATCAGAAGGGGTATAGGCATGCGGAGTAGTAAACTCCTCAGTTCCCATAGGAAAAACAGAAACAGGAGGCGTCAAGTGCCGCTTCTTACAGGGCCCATGCGCTCTGACAACCTCGCAATAATCTGATCAGCCGTAGGCAATCTGGAAGACACAGCAGGCTGCAAATCCTCACTTGTATGCGACTCAGCAGGAGTGAGATTTAAGCATGGGGAGATTGGTGAATTGAAACGAGGTGTAGCCACTGGCAAGCCTGATTACAGGGCCAGTGCTTGCTCGGCACAGCGCCCTGTCAGCATCAGCATGGGGTTGTCCACACGCTATACACAGCCAGTCTTGTCCCAGAGGGACCCCGGTCACATAATTCTGAGATGCCTCCATATGGTGATTATTTAGGCATAATATGCCAGCAGGGATTTATGCTATAGGCAACCCTGGATGCCCCAAAGACCCGCTAGGAAGGTGGGAGAATTTTACAAGGCCCGCTATAATTTACACTGGGCCGGGAGAAGCCACTGGATTCAACCGTCTGAAAGACATAATGGGAATAAAGGGTGTCAGAGTCATGCGCAGTAATAAGGAATCATGAAAATCGCCTGCGAGGGCACTTACAGATCAAGGGAGGAGGAGGACCGTTACCATGCGCGCGCGCGTGACTAGCATCAAAATGGCGAACCTCGAAGGGCGGGCCAGAGCGGGCCGTGACACGGAGCGCGCCAAGCCAGGTCCCCGCCCCCGAAGCTCTAAGATAGTAGTCAATATTGTCAAGAGAAGCGAAGTGTATGACACACTTAGAAAATGATTTGCCAATGGAGACGCCGCAGCGTCTGGGTCGACGCGGCAGATACACAATAGAAAAGCAAAAGCGCGGCTCTGACACCAAGTTACAAGTCAAGGGCAATACTAAGGCCATAAGCGTGTAATCACAGTACACTGAGACCACCACACACACCCCCCCTTTCTTTCCCCCCGAGCTACGGAGGAAACGAGGGAGGATGGCGACCCTTTGTAGAGGGCCCACCGCTACATGGGGCATGGGGCAATGATGCAGGAGGGGCATCCCCTAGAGGCTCACCATCAGCCTAAACCGCCTAGCCTTTGGTGGGGGACTGCGGTGGAGCATGGCTCCATAAGCACGCATGGTGCTGCCTACCTTCAACCGACCAGCGCAGCCCAGGCTGGGAGGCACATCACAAGAGGACGGGTGGGAATAGTCCAACAGGGCCGCAGGCTGAATAGCCCCACTCTCCTGCGAGAGAGTGATACTTCATGTCTTCGCAGTCGGCACTGCAGAGAAATCTAGGGATTTGTGAGAGGTCCCCGGGTATTTGAGGGGCTGGGAGGAGCCTGTTTTGCATGTCTCTGCAGTGCAGCGCCATCTGGCGGAGGATAACCCCAAGTGTAAGTATTATATCTGGAGCAGGACGTACTGTATACTAAGAATACAGATAAGGCTCACAACAATGCGGAAATAATACTTCTCACCGGCTTCTCATGAAGCACGACTTGCTGCTGTTGCTGCCACTCCTCCGCTGGCCTACCCGACAGCCTACTTCATCATCGCAGCCAGGGTTAAATGCGAGAGTTCCCCCCCACTTCCGTTTTTTGCCGCCCGGAGACGACCTCCGCCCCGGAAGAGGCTAGAGGACCTGTGATCTGGCCTCCCGTGACGTTGCCAAAAATACGTCATCGGGCGCGACCATGCCCCCAGAAGCGCACGCTGACCGGAAGTGCAGCCTAGAAACCCGAAACTGGAAATCCTGGCGCCCGCCACTGTTCCGACTCCGGTGACAAGAGCACAGCACCACCACGACCAGGGACAATCGCTCGGACCTCCTCCGCCAGTGTACGTAGCTGCAAGAACCACTGGCGATTCCATGGTCCTCAGCACCCCTGAAAGAAGCAACAGGTTGGAAGCAGGGGGTTCAGCAAACCCCTTGAGCCGCAAAATAAAAAAAACGATCCTGCGGAAGAAAAGCCCAGGGTTGGCTAATCTCACTCCGGTAACTCCTGGGCGTAGAAGAAAAACTAAAAAGATAAACTGGACGAAGTCCGTAGTTCCAGACGTTCCCTTGGAATGGAAACACAACATACTGAAAACTGTGAGGAAGGGGGTGGCTTTTAAACTTGTCCCAGTTCCTCTCCAGGGGGAGGAGCCTTCTCTCAGGTGGCCTTCCTGAAGGACGTAGGGAGAAATTTATATATAAATAATAATATTAATGAAATAACGACCGCTACTATTATTATCCAATATCTTAAGCCAAGCTCCTGTGACCTTTTGATATTAAGTCTTTTTTAAAAAGTTGCAGGCATTTTGGGGTGCAAAAAGTCCCTACTCATGCTAAAACAAGAAACTGATGAGTCCTGTAGCATCCTAACAAACCCCCAGCCTCTTACAGGGAGTGTTTGTCTGACTTGATCTCAGGAACAATTACATTTTCATATTCCAGAGTAGCAGGAGACAAACAATCACTTTGAATTCCCTTCACAGAACTGTAATTTACTGTCTCAAATCTAAAACTTTGAAACCAATTTACCTTCTTCAACAGATTTTGTAAAGTTGATCAAGAGCGAAGACAATCCCCTCAGACATCCCGCTACTACTGCTAGCTTTGGTTCTCTAGTTGAAGAGGTCATCTACAAACAATAGAAATTATTATCAATAGAGTGATTATATAATACTTAAATTATTCTTTACGTTAAACATGGCATGAGCTTACTGTGCTGCCTCAGCGCCAGAGCGGGGGGGGGGGGGGGGTACGTAGACTATACTTTAAGCAACAACTCAGATGTATACATGCAAGCTGTTAAAGCCACAATGAAAAGCAGCAGTACAGTAAATGTAATTCTGTTAGTGAAACAAATTAGTAAGGGTTACGGATACTACCTGAGATTTTAATTCTCCTAGATAGGCTCTGAATAGTTTCTCAGAATTTTCCACCATTTCACTGGGGTTTACTTCTCCCAAAACTCCTAGAAGCTCATAGATTTTTTCTAGAACTAAAATGGAACAGATGATATGTATTTAGTATCTCAGACTGTACATCTAACAATAATGATGTATGGTTTAAATTCATTGTCCAGGCAGCCCTGCACACAATAAAATGTGATTGTCATCAACAGCGACATAACTAAATTTGACGGGGCCCTGGTGTGAACATTAACCCTTTTGCTGCCAGCCTATCTAGAGATTTTGTCACCCTTGTTGCCAGACCATTTTGCAAAAAAAAAAATTCTATATATATTATTTTTTGCGGCAGAGTTTAGGCTTTAACATGAAATGTCTTTTTTTTATTTTTTTACTGTTTTTTAAAATATTTTTAAGTCAAAAAACTAAAAAAATATATTTTTTAAATTGTCTCATTTAACCCTTTAACCGCCAGCCTACCTTGAGATTTTGTCACCCTTTGTTGCCAGACCATTTTGCACTATTATGCGCTCCCCTTGTTCAACTGTGATTTTTGAGGGGATTTCCAGGGATTTCCCAGGAAAATGATATATTGTTTTTTTCAGCATAGTCTGGGCTTTAACATGAAATGTCTTGTTTGTCATTTGTTAGGTGTATTCTTAATATTTTTGGGTGAAATATGTGCAAAAAAAAAAAAAAAAAAAAAAATTTTTACATATTGTAGTTTTTTTTGGAATAAAAAATGTAAGTTTGTCAATAAAATCTTATTGCGTGTGAAATCCCAATTTCTCCCGGTTACAGCGGTACCACATATGTATAGGTAGACACCTTTTCCTGCCCAGGAGACTCCCCCAAACTGAAACAGCGCTTTAGGAGATTTTCAGATAAAATACAACTATGCTATGCAATATGCGCACCTTGCGGTTTTTCCAGAAAAACAACCCTTTACATTTAAAATACCCCCAACAAACTATATATTCTCTGGAAGTACACACCTCAGGCTTTCTAGGCGTACCAGGCTTGTGGATGTGGCCATAGTTTTCTGGAAGTAATCCCTCAACGTAATCTTTGGTTGCAAAGAGTTTCCCTAAAAAAAGGATAAAAAAGCAGAATCAAAGCCACATTTTCCTAAAAAAACTATATACAAACAAGAAAAATCAAGTTTAATCTGAAAAAGCAACATCTCCCGAACAGAACGATACCCAACATGCATAGGTTCTGTCAAGGGAAGAGTTGCCAAACACCCCAAAGTAAAGCATGTGCGTAACGGTAATTTTACTTGAAAATTTCAGCTCTGCAGACAAAGTGCGCACCTTGCGATTTTTCAACCAAAACAACCCTTTACATTTGGAATATCCCCCATAAACCATATATTCCCTGAAAGTACACACGTTAAGCTTTCTAAGGGTACCCAGCTTGCTGTAGTGGGCTCATCTTTCTGGAATTAATTCCTCAAAGAATTCTTTGGTTGCGCAGGGTTTCCCTAAAAAATTTATAAAAAAGCTGAATAAAAAACACCTTTTCCTAAAATATAAATATGCAAACCAGAAAAAACAAGCTAAGTCTGAAAGCGCAAGGTCCCCCGAACAGAACAATACCCAACATGCATAGGTACTATTAACCCTTTTAATTGCCAGCTTACTTGAGATTTTGTCACCCTCTGTTGACAGGCCATTTTTCCCCATTTTGCGTCATGTTTTGCGACATGTTTTGCGCCATTTTTGCTGGAACTTTCAGAAAAATTATATATTTTTTTTTTTGCAGCAGAGTTTAGACTTTAACATGAAATGTCTTGTTTGTAATTTTTTTTTTTTTTTTTACAATATTATTAAGTGAAAAAAAAAATAAATAAATAAAAATTTTTTTTTAGAAAATTGACTCCTTTATTTTAAATAAAAAATGTATTTTATTAAGGAAAATCATATTGCATGTGAAAGCCCCATTTCTACCGATTAGAACGGTACCACATATTTATCGGTAGCCCCCGTTCCTGCCCAGGAGACCCCCCCTAACTGAAACAAGTATTTTATAACATTCACAAAAAAAAACACAAAAACCATCCACACTACAAAGGGTTAAATCGAGAAAAAAAATGACATAGGGTCCCCCCTCCCAGGGGAGGGAGACCCCATTTTTTTTTTGATTTTTAAGGGTTAAAAACCCTTAAAAATCAAAAAAAAAATGACGTGGGGTCCCCCTTACCCACAGTAACCAGCCCGGGACCAGCTATGGGGGCTTATAGGCACAGAGTGGGGGGGCCAGCTTTTGTGGCCCCCCCACCCTGCAGCCTACGAGCCCACATAGCCCATGTGGGCCCGGGCTCTTCTGCCCCCCCCTGGCCTTTGGGGAGGCAGGTAATGGGGGTGCCGGGGGTTAATGGCAAGCCACCCGCTAGCGCAGGTGGCTTGCCATCCCCCCAGCCTTGTGAACTGGTATAGGGGTCATGGACCCCTTACCAGTTCACAAGAGGTTAAAAGTAAAAAATGACACAGACACACAAAAGAGAAAAAATATTTTATTAATTTTTTTTTTTTTTTTTTTACACTGTACTCACCTCCCATCCATCCTGGAGCACTCTGTCCCTCGGCGATCACTGGCTTCTGCTCCCTTGCTAGAAGCCTTTTATAGCTGCTGGATGACAGAACACAAAGGGTTAATCAAAAAAAAAAAATGACATAGGGTCCCCCCTCCCAGGGGGGGTGGACCCCATTTTTTTTTTGATTTTTAAGGGTTAAAAACCCTTAAAAATCAAAAAAAAAATTGACGTGGGGTCCCCCTTACCCACAGTAACCAGCCCGGGACCAGCTATGGGGGCTTGTAGGCACAGAGTGGGGGGGCCAGCTTATGTGGCCCCCCCACCCTGCAGCCTACGAGCCCACATAGCCCATGTGGGCCCGGGCTCTTCTGCCCCCCCCTGGCCTTTGGGGAGGCAGGTAATGGGGGTGCCAGGGGTTAATGGCAAGCCACCCGCTAGCGCAGGTGGCTTGCCATCTCCCCAGCCTTGTGAACTGGTATAAGGGGTCACATGGACCCCTTACCAGTTCACAAAGGGTTAAATGGAAAAAAAAAAAAGACAAGACGTTTTTGAAAATATTTTATTAAAAAAAAAAAAAAAAACTTTTACTTTACTCACCTCCGATCTTCATCTTCTGTGTCCCGCGGCGATCTGCTGTCAGTGACGGCTGGGCAGAGAAGGGGGGAGGCAGGCGATCGGAGGATCGCCTACCTCCCTCCTTCCCCGCCCAGCCGTCACCGGCATCTGAGAGACGAACTGCCGGGTGCCCCGATGACACCCGGCGGTGACGTCATCTGGCCCCGCCCCGTGACGTCACCAAGATGGCGGCCGCCATCGGAAGAGGCAAGGGAGGAGGGCTGTTATGCCCCCTCCAGAAGACAGAAGAGCGGGGGGGGGGGATCGGAGCCCCCCCCCGTGAAGAGGAGAGCCTGCGGGAGCCGGCGGGGACAAAGGTAGGTGACTGTTTTTTTTTTGTTTGTTTTTTTTTTTACAGTAAACCGGGCGGCTGCTGAAACGGGGGGGGGGCACCCTGTTCCGGGCCCTCCCCTGCAGCCGGAGGGGCCCCGATGGGCGATCGGAGCCCCTCTGGCTGAAGAGGAGACCCGACCGGATCGAACGAGGGGTCAGGTAAGTGTCTTTTATTTTTACTTTTTTTTTTTTTACTGGGGAAAGTCAGGCACGTAAATTTTACGTGGCTGGCGTTTAACTGTTGGAGAGGCAGCCACGTAAAATTTACGTGGCTGGCGTTTAAAGGGTTAAAGAAAACCATATTGCATGTGAAAGTCCCATTTTTTCTGATTAAAACGGTACCACATATGTATCAGTAGCCCCCCGTTACTGTCCAGGAGACCCCCCAAACTAAAAAGAGCACTTTATAACATTTAAAAATAAAATACAACTACTATCCACACTATAAAGGGTTAAATTTTTAAAAAATGGATCCCTTACCAGTTCACAAAGGGTTAAATGTAAACAAAACACAAACCGTGTCCCCTGCTGATCACTTTGGCTCCAGCGCTCCTGCTGGAAGCCTTTTTTACCTGCTGGGTGACAGGTAACAGGGTTAATTTAAAAAAAAAATGACATAAGGTCCCCCCTCCTGGGGTGGGGGAACCCCATTTTTTTTAATTGTAAAGGGTTAAAAACCCTTAAAAATCCCCCCAAAAATGGCGTGAGGTCCCCCCTACCCAGGGCCAGCTATGCAGGGCTTGTAGAACAGGGCGCAAGGGCAAGCTTTGGCGGCCCATGGCCCTGCAGGCTACAAGCCCACATAGCCTCTGTGAGGCACGGGCCCTTCTGCCCCCCCCCCCCCCCGGCCTTTGGGGAGGCAGGTAATTTGGGGTGACGGGGGTTAATGGCAAGTCACCCGCCCCAGCCTTGTGAAATGGTATAGGGATCTCATGGATCCCTTACCTTTTCACAAAGGGTTAACTCTTTCAGTGCCAAGCACGTAGATTCTACGTGCTTGCTTGCACTCCACTTAAGTGCCAAGCACGTAGAATCTACGTGCCTGACTTTCCCCCCTGCTAGTAAAAAAAAATAAAAATACTCACCTGACCCCTCGTGGGGGGGTCGGATGGCTCAAAAAATTGACATTAACCTACCTGAGGCCGCGCTGTCTCCCGATGGGTGTCATCTTCACTGGGGGGGGCCTCCGATCGCCCCCCCCAGCCTCTTCCGTGGTGAGGAGAGGGCAGAAATTCCCCTCCCCCCCCCACTTCCTGGAAGAGGTCGGCTAGCCCCGCACCCTGGGGGCGGGGCGGGGTGACATCGCTGTGATGTCACCAGCAGCCCTCTTAATGCCGACACCCGAGACAGAGAATCAGTCTGCTCGTGTGCCTGGAGGAAGGCAGATGGGAAGGAGGAGAGGGCTGAGATCGCCCCCCCCCTCCCCAGGCTCTCGCCTACAGGCTATGTGGGCTCGTAGGCTGCAGGGTGGGTGGGGCCACAAAAGCTGGGAGGAGGGACCTTAGGTCATTTTTTTTTAATTAACCCCTTATGTTTATAGTGTGGATAGTAGTAGTATTTTATTTGTAAATTTTATAAAGTGCTATTTTCAGTTTGGGGGGTCTCCTGGGCAAGAATGGGGGGGGCTACCGATACATATGTGGTACCGTTGTAATCAGGAGAAATTGGGCTTTCACACGCAATATGTTTTTCTCTAATAAAGTAAATGTTTTATTTAAAATAAAGGAGACAATTGTCTAAAAATATTTATTTATTTTTACACAAAAATATTTAAAAAAATAGAAAAATTACAAACAAGACATTTCATGTTCAAGCCTAAACTCCGCTGCAAAATATATAATTTTCCTGAAAATTCCGGCAAAAATCACAGTTAAACATGGCGCAGAATGGGGAAAAAATACAATTCTGTGAAATACTCACCTGTAGAATTGGTATTATAAGTATACAGTACGTCCTGCTCCAGATATAGTACTTACACTTGGGTTATCCTCCGCCAGATGGCGCTGCACTGCAGAGACATGTAAAACAGGCTCCTCCCGGCCCCTCAAATACCCGGGACCTCCCACAAATCCCCAGCATTGAAAAGCAGTGAACGAGAAGCCGGGAGAAATTAACCACCCAAACTGGAAGCTATAACAATGATAATCACCAAACAGGGGATCCAGAAAAGAGCAAAAACCAGGGTGGGGTGGAGCAGGACGTACTGTATACTTATAATACCAATTCTACAGGTGAGTATTATTCTTAGTATACAGTAGGTCCTGCTCCAGATATAGTACTTACACTTGGGACATCCAATAGCAGTGTCCATAAAGTAGGGTGGGATCCCCAACAAAAAAGGTAACAGCAGACAGCTTAACCACTGCCGCCTGCAAAACCTTTCGGCCAAAAACAGCATGAGCTGAGGCCCAAACATCAACCTTGTAAAACTTTGAAAAGGTATAAACAGAAGACCAAGTAGCGGCCTTGCAAACTTGCTCAACAGAAGCCTGGTGCTGGAAGGCCCAAGAGGCACCAATAGCACGCATAGAATGAGTAGTAAGGAGAAAGGGAGGACTCTTCCCCTTAGCAGAATAGGCCTGAATCACGCCCCGACTGATCCATTTACTAATAATAGACTTGGCAGTAGACAAAGCCTGCCTGGGCCCGGAAGGGACTACAAAAAAAGCATCAGTTTTCCTGAAGGACGCAGTGACCACCAGGTAATACTTCCAACACCTGACCACATCCAAGGAATGCAAAACCCTCTCCTTAGTGTAGCTAGGATTAGGGCACAAAGAAGGAAGAACAATATCTTGATTCAATGAAAAGCAGACACTACCTCAGGTAGAAAACCTGGCTTAAAGCAGAACACCACCTTGTCCTGGTGTCTTCCCAAGGTATGGGGGCTGAATAGAAAGAGCCGCCAACTCAGACACACGCCTAACAGAAGTAATGGCTACCAGAAAGACAACCTTGAGGGTAAGAACAGCCAGAGCAGCATCATGCATAGGTTCAAAGGAAGCACCCTGCAAGGCAGACAAAACCAAGTTCAAATCCTAAACAGGGACCACAGGTTTACGTGGGGGACGCACATGAGCGACCCCCCAGGAAAAAAGATCTTAGTCAAAGAATGCTGAGCAAAAGACTTCTGAAAGAAAAAAGACAGGGCAGAAACCTGACCCTTCAGAGTACTGAGTTGGAGTCCCGACCCCAACCCATGCTGTAAGAACTCCAGAACCCTGGGGACTGAAAACACCCGACAGGGAAGAGACCTAGACTCACACCAGTCAAGTAGGTACGCCATACCCTGTAATAGATGGAAGAAGAAGTTTTCTTCCTAGCCTTCACCATGGTATCAACCACTGAGGCGGACAAGCCTTTTTCCATCAAGATGGAGGTTTCAGCAGCCAGGCCGTCAAGGCCAGAGTTTGTAAATTGGGATGGCGTAAGGGGCCCTGAGTGAACAGATCTGGCACTCTTGGCAGAACGTACTGGTCTACTGCCATCTGCACCACGTCTGCGAACCACACTCTTCTTGGCCACCTGGGGGCCACCATAATTGCTAGCACCCCTTCCAGAGCAATCTTGCGCAGAACCCTGCCCAGCAGGGGGAATGGAGGAAAGACATACAGAAGCTGAAGTCCTGCCATGACATTGCTAGGGCATCTGTGGCCAAGGCCAGAGGATCCTGGGACAGGGAGACAAAGGCCGGGAGCTTGTGATTGTGACGGGACGCCAACAGATCCACATCTGGTTGGCCCCAACGGTGGTACAGAGATTGGAACCCCCTGTTGCAGAGGGACCATGCTCCCTAGCGAGAGGTCCTCCTGCTCAGAGGATCTGCCAGCAGATTTTTCACCCCCGGAATGTACACCGCTGATATGCAGGGAACATTGGCCTCCACCCAGGTCAGGATCGGAGACACTTCCTGGAGGGCCCTCTTGCTCCGGGTCCCTCCCGGATGATTGATGTAGGCAACTGCCATCTGGTTGTTCGAGCACCAACTGAACAGGCAGGCCCTAAAGATGAGTAGTCAAGCGAGCCAGAACTAACCTGATCGCTCGCAGCTCCAAGATATTGATAGGTGTGTGGGCCTCCTGAGGGCCCCACCTCCCCTGGAACCGCAGGGACTTCCAGAAATCGCACCCCCAACCTGATAGACTGGCATCCGTGGTGACCGTCTCACAGGAATGGGCAAGAAAAGATCTGCCCCCCAACAGGTTCCTTGAGTCCATCCACCACAAGAGGGACCTCCTGACCAGGGGGGAGAGCACACAGACCCTGTCCAGGGACGCTGGGTCCTTGTCCCATACAGACAATAGGTGAAGCTGCAGAGGCCTCAATTGGAACTGAGCATAAGGGACCGTTTCGAAGGACGCCGCCATCAGGCACACCAGCTGCATCCCCTGCCTGATGGAGGGATGGGGACAAGCAAGGAGGGACTGAGCATGTGCAATCAGATTGTCCAGCTCCTGCTGAGGAAGGAAGATCCTTGCCTGAACTGTATCCAGATTCATTCCTAGGAATGGAGTTACCAAGGAAGGGGACAGTGAGGACTTGAAGTGGTTGAACATCCATCCAAATGACTCCAGAATGGGCACCACCAGCTGAGTATCCAACTCTGCCTGATGCAGAGACTGTGGAAGTGAAGAGGATGTCGTCCAGATAGGGAAGCACGCCGACACCCTAACATCTGAGTAGAGACATCACGACAGCCAGCACCTTGGTGAACACCCTACCCTGGGAGCTGAAGTGAGGCGAAGGGCAAGGCCACAAATTGGTAATGTTGATCCATCGGAGTGAACCTGAGGGACTTTTTATGACCTGGGAACACAGGAATATGAAGGTAAGCATCTTTGATGTCCACAGAAGCCATGAAATCCCCTTGGCGCAGGGAACAGATGGCAGACCGCATGCAAAAGCATCTGTCCTTGACAAAAACTTGTTAAGAATCTTTAAGTCCAGGATGAACCTGACAGAACCATCCTTTTTTGGGTACTGTGAATAGGTTGGAATAAAAGCCCTTGCCTTTTTTTTTTTTTACCCTTTAACCGCCAGCCTACCTTGAGATTTTGTCACCCTTTGTTGCCAGATTATTTTGCACTATTTTGCGCTCCCCATGTTCAACTGTGATTTTTGAAGGGATTTCCCAGGAAACTGATATATTGTTTTTTTCAACAGAGCCTGGGCTTTAACATGAAATGTTTTGTTTGTCATTTTATAAGTGTATTCTCAATATTTTTGGGTGAAAATTGTGCAAAAAAATAAAAAAAAAATATTTTTTACAATTTGTAGTGTTTTTTTGTAATAAAAAATGTAAGTTTTGTCAATAAAATCTTATTGCGTGTGAAACCCCAATTTCTGCCGGTTACAGTGGTACCACATATGTATAGGTAGACACCCTTTCCTGCCCAGGAGACTCCCCCAAACTGAAACAACGCTTTAGGAGATTTTCAGATAAAATACAACTATGCTATGCAATATGCACACCTTGCAGTTTTTTAAGAAAAACAACCCTTTACATTTGAAATACCCCCGACAAACTATATATTCCCTAGATGTATACACCTCAAGCTTTCTATGCGTACCAGGCTTGTTGACATGGGTGCAGTTTTCTAGAAGTAATCCCTCAATGTATTCTTTGGTTGCACAGGGTTTCCCTAAAAATGAATAAAAAAGCAGAACCAAAACCACATTTTCCTAAAAAAAAACTATATGCAAAGCAGAAAAAAACAGAAAATCTGAAAAGCAACATCCCCCAAACAGAATGATACCCAACATGCATAGGTTCTGTCAAGGAAAGAGTTGCCAAACACACCAAAGTAAAG
This sequence comes from Gastrophryne carolinensis, assembly GCA_027917425.1. Classification (NCBI taxonomy): domain Eukaryota; kingdom Metazoa; phylum Chordata; class Amphibia; order Anura; family Microhylidae; genus Gastrophryne; species Gastrophryne carolinensis. The sequence goes on from CM051239.1 coordinate 338,519,069, forward strand.
CATGCGCATAACGGTAATTTTACTTCAGATTTTCAGCTGTGCAGACAAAGTGCGCACCTTGTGCTTTTTCTACAAAACCAACCCTTTACATTTGGAATATCCCCCATAAACCGTATATTCCCTGAAAGTACACGTTAAGCTTTCTAAGCGTACCCAGCTTGTTGTAGTGGGCTCATCTTTCTGGAAGTAATATCTCGAAGAATTCTTAGGTTGCACAGGGTTTCACAAAAAAAATGTATAAAAAAAGCAGAATAAATAACACCTTTTCCTAAAATATCAATATGCAAATAAGAAAAAACAAGCTAAATCTGAAAGCGCAAGGCCCCCCGAGCAGAACAATACCCAACATGCATAGGTACCTGTAACCTTTTGACTGCCAGTCTACTTGAGATTTTGTCACCCTCTCCTGACCGGATATTTTTCACCATTTTGCGTGATTTTTTAAATTGTCTCCTTTATTTTAACAAACATTTATTTTATTAAAGAAAACCATATTGCATGTGAAAGCCCCATTTCTCCCGATTACAATGATACCACATATGTATCGGTAGCCCCCCCCGTTCCTGTCCAGGTGATCCCCTAAACTGAAAAGAGCACTTTATAACATTTACAAATAAAATACAACTACTATCCACATAATAAAGGGTTAAATAAAAAAAAACTGGTGTGGGGGGGGGGGACGCCATTTCTTGGGGGAATTTTAAGGTTTTTTTGGGGAGGCAGGTAATGGGGGGTCTCGGGGTTAATGGCAAGTCACCCACTAGCCGCAGGTGACTTGCCAGACCCAGAGCCTTGTGAACTGGTATAAGGGGTCTCATAGATCCCTTACCAATTCACAAAGGGTTAAAAGTAAAAAAAAAAAAAAACACTTTAAAAATAACTTTATTAAAAAAATATATTTTTTTTTTAATACTTACCTCCCATCCATCCCTGTGTCCCACACTGATCACTTAGGCTTCTGATCTCCTGCTGCTGGAAGCCTTTTATACCTACTGGGTTAAAGGTAACAAAGGGTTAATTAAAAAAAAAATGACATAGGGGGACCCCATTTTTGGGGGGGATTTTTAAGGGTTATAACCCTTAAAAATAAAAAAAAAAATGGCGTGAGGTCCCCCCTACCCAGCATAACCAGCCTGTGACCAGCTATGGGGGCTTGTAGAACAGGGCGCAGGGGCCAGCTTTAGTGGCCCCTGGCCCTGCCGGCAACAAGCCGTCATAGCCTAGGGCCACGGCCCTTCTGCTCCCCCCTGGGCTTTGGGGAGGCAGGTAATTTGGGGGGCCAGGGGTTAATGGCAAGTCACCCGCTAGCCGCAGGTGACTTGCCAGAGCCCCGAGCCTTGTGAACTGGTATAGGGGTCACATGGACCCCTTACCAGTTCACAAGGGGTTAAAAGTTAAAAAAAAGACAGACACATGTTTTAAAATAACTTTATTAAAAAAAAAAAAAGTTTTACTTTGCTCACCTCCGATCTTCATTTCCTGTGTCCCGCGGCGATCTGATGTCAGCGACGGCTGGGCAGAGGAGGGGGGAGGCAGGCGATCGGACGAACGCCTACCTCCCTCCTCCTCTGTCCAGCCGTCACTGGCATCTGACAGCTGAACCGCCGGGTGCCCCGATGACACCCGGTGGTGACATCACCGGCCCCGCCCCGAAGGGGCAGGGCCAGAATCCAAGATGGCGGCCGCCATCGGAAGAAGCTGCGGAGGGAGGAGGGCTGTTATGCCCCCTCCAAAAGACAGAAGAGCGGGGGGGGGGCCGGAGGAGCCCCGATGGGCGATCGGAGCCCCTCTGGCTGAAGAGGAGACCCGGCCGGATCGAACGAGGGGTCAGGTAAGTGTCTTATTTTTACTTTTTTTGTTTGGGGAAAGTCAGGCACGTAAATTTTACGTGGCTGGAGTTTAACTGTTGGAGAACCAGCCACGTAAAATTTACGTGGCTGCAATAGAAGGGTTAAAGGCATCTGGCAGATGACCCCCAGCTCCAGGAGGCCTTGAACTGCTTGCACTAGCTCCTGAGCTGACACAGGGTCCTGTGGAATCCGGGACCTGATGAATCTTGGAGGGGGATCGGCAGCAAACTTCAACTTGTAACCGGAGGACACTACCTCCTGAATTCACCGGTCTGAGACATGAATCCTGCAGACCTGAACGAAGTGCTGCAGCCACCCCCCCCCCTCCACACAGATGGGTGAGGGCACCCCAACATGTCTGAGGGGACTTGGGAGAGGATTTAGCTTTTGGGGTCCCAGAAGGAGCCAGGACGTTCACGTCCTCTGCCTCTACCCCAGAAATCTCCCCGGGCCCCAGGGAAGGATACCCCCCCTTCCCTGTCTTGCATCACGGGAAGGGGAGGAGAAGGAACCCTGACCCCTAAAGGGCCGAGGTTGCCGCCTGCGCTGGTGTAACCTGCCTCCCTTAGCAAGAAAGGTCCAGGCGGTCTCCAAACAGACGCAGTCCTTTAAACGGAAAACCAGTGAGGGCCTTCTTGGCAGCATTGTCAACAGCCCTAGGATCGGGGCATCCACGTCGAGGGGGGGGATGACCAACCTTTACCCACCTCAGCAGGAAAGGGATACTTCCTATCCCAAATCTTTGGAGCCCTGGGAAGTTTACTGGGGCGCTCCCATTCCCTGAGCACAAGGTTATGGAAATGTGCCTGCCCTGGAATCTCCAAACGTGATTTTGCTGTATGGAAAAGCTCCCCTTTTGTGCCTGGGAGCCTCAACAGGGAGAGAGTCAGTGTCATCCGGGGCCCAGAGGTCAGAGCCAGAATCGTCATGACCCCTTGGTCTCTCATCAGATGAGCCTGAATCAGAAAGGAGCTCCCCTTCATCAGACGGGGTATAGCCACACAGATTAACATTAGACGTCAAGTGCCGCTTCTTACCAGGGTCCTTACGCTCTAAAGACCTCGCATTAATCTGTTCAACAGTAGCCAGTCTAAAAGACACATCAGGCTGAGAATCCCCAGTAGTATGCAACTCAATGGGAGAGAGATTTAAGCCTGGGGAAGTAGGTGAAGTGAAACGAGGCGCAGCCACTGGCGGGCCAGATTGCAATGCAAGCACCTGCTCAGCACAGGGTACACAGACCCGTGCGTTGTCAGCGTCAGCACGATGCTGCCCACACGCTACACACAGCCGGGCTTGTCCCAAAGGGACCCCGGTTCCTGGGATGCCTCCATATGGTGATTATTAGGCACGATATGCCAGTAGTGATTTACGCTATAAGAAACCCTGGATGCCCCAATGACCCGCTGTGGAAGTGGGAGTAATTATACAAGGCCCAATTATCAATTACACTGGGCCGGGAGAAGTCAATGGCTTCACCCGTCTGAAAGACACAGTGGGAAGAAGGGGTGTCAGAATCAAACACACTACGAGTATAAAAACCGCCCGCGAGGGCACTTAAGGACCGCGGTAAGTATAACCACCACACGCGCGCTGACAAAATGCCGCCGAGAGTACCTCGAAGGGTGGGCCAGAGCGGGCCGTGACGCTGGGCGCGCCAAGCCAGGACCCCCCCCCCCCCCCGAAGAGCCCACAGGCAAGCAGCCAATGATAACGCAGAAGCGTCTGAGGTAAAGCCACAGCCCGGTGCGGAACATCCAAATGAAGGAAAAGACGCGCGCGCGGCGGCTGCGGCATTTGCAATAGTAAAGAAAAAAGACAAGTCAGCACGGCGGCAGACACCACATATACTAGTCAAAAGACATGACAAACGCCGTATGCACGAATCACGCTACAGGCTAACCCACACCCCCCCCCCACCTTCTTTTCCTCCCAAAGGCTGGGAGAATGAGGGAGGATGGCGGCCCTTTGTACAGGACCCACCGCTACACGGGGCAATAATGCAGGAGGGGCATCCCATAAAGGCTCACCATCAGCCTAATACCGCCTACCCTTTGGTGGGGGACTGCGGTGGAGCAGCGCTCCATAAGCACGCATGGTGCTGCCTACCTTCACCCGACCCGCGCAGCCCAGGCTGGGAGGCACATCACACGAGGAACGTGTGGGAATAGTCCAACAGGGCCGCAGGCTTAAAAGCCCTGCTCACCTGCGAGAGAGTGATACTTCATGTCTTCGCAGTAAGCACTGCAGAGAAATCTGGGGATTTGTGGGAGGTCCCGGGTATTTGAGGGGCCGGGAGGAGCCTGTTTTGCATGTCTCTGCAGTGCAGCGCCATCTGGCGGAGGATAACCCAAGTGTAAGTACTATATCTGGAGCAGGACGTACTGTATACTAAGAATATGACCTGTCAACAGAGGGTGACAAAACTTCAAGTAGGTTGGCAATTAAAAGGGTTAATAGTACCTATGCATGTTGGGTATTGTTCTGCTCGCGGGACCTTGCTCTTTCGGATTTAGCTTGTTTTTTCTTGTTTGCATTTTTATATTTTAGGAAAACATGTTATTTATTCAGTTTTTTTATTCATTTTTTTTTTTTTTGGAAACCCTGTGCAACCTAAGAAATCTTTGAGGGATTACTTCCAGAAAGGTGAGCCTACTACAACAAGCTGGGTACTCTTAGAAAGCTTAAGCTTGTGTACTTTCAGGGAATATATGGTTTATAGGGGATTTTCCAAATGTAAAGGGTTGTTTTGGTTGAAAAATTGCAAGGTGCGCATTTTGTCTGCATGCTTTACTTTGGGGTGTTTGGGGAGCCGAGGTAAGGCCAAACGGAAGATCCACAAACTGAAAATGTCGATTGTCCACAAGGAATCTCTGGTGTGCCAGAAATATTGGAATAGGTAGGTAAGCATCCTTGATGTCTATGGACATCATGAAGTCCCCCTGACGAAGTGAGTGGATGGCTGAGCGCAGAGTTTCCATACGGAACTTCCGGGGACAGACGAACCTGTTGAGCAACTTCAGATCCAGAATGGGATGAACGGATCCGTCCTTCTTGGGCACCGTGAACAAATTGAAATAGAAGCCCAGGTCCCAGTCTGAGAGGGGCACCGGACAGATGACAGCCATGTCCAAGAGACTTGCTACTGCCGCCTGAAGCCCCTGGGCGGCCAGAGGATCTGACGGCGCCCGAGACCTGAGGAATCTGGGAGGGGGCCGGAACTCGAACTCCAGCTTGTAACCGTAAGACACCACTTCCTGAATCCACCTGTCCGAGACCTCTTGGACCCAAACCCGGGAGAAGAGTTGCAGCTGCCCCCCCCCCCACCCGCAAGGGTGAGGGCGCCCCCTCATTGCTGAGCCGGCTTGGCAGTGGCTCTAGGCTTGGAGCCCCAACTGTGTCCTGGACGGGCCCAACCCCTGCCACTAGGCCAGGAATCACCTCTGGACGAAGGGAAGGCCGAACCCCTGCCAACTCTAGCCCCACGAAAGGACTGAGAGAAGGAAGCTGCCCCCCGAAAGGGGCGACGCTGCTTCTTACGCTGAGGTAACTTACCTCCCTTTGCCACCGAATCCAATTTTTCTCCAAAGAGCCGCAACCCCACAAAGGGAAAGGCCGTAAGCGACTTTTTGGACACAAAATCAGCCGCCCACTGGCGTAACCAAACCGACCGCTGGATAGCCACAAGCAAGGCCGAAGCTCTGCTACACATCACCAATGTGTCATCCAAGGCGGACAGCACAAAGGACAAAAATAACTCACAGCGCTTAAGGTCGGCAAACTCCTCACTAGCCGGGTCAAACCCGGAAGAGGCCAACAGTCCTCTAACAACCGACCTGGCAGCTACCAATAAAAGCGCTGAAGCACAAACCGGCCGCAAGGCCGGCCCAACACTGGCAAAACCATGACAAGCCATCTGGTCAATGCGTTTATCCTCACCATCCTTGAGAGTAGTGCACTCTGGAGAATGCAGGATTGAGGAACTGGACAACTCCAAAACAGGAGCATCCACCTCAGGGAGGGACGACCAGTGCTTCACCGCGTCCGCCGGAAAGGGATATTTTTTGTCCCAACCCGGAGGGACACCCGGAAGCCGAGTGGGCCTCTCCCATTCCTTGAGAATGATACCATCAAAATGCTTTTTATAATTAAATTCCAATCGCGGCTTGGCCACCTGAAAGAACTCCCCCCTTCAGCGGAGGAGCCGCCTCGGGGGGAGAAATAGCCAGGACATCAAACATATGAGCCAGGACCCTAGAGTTATCCACGGAATCCCCCTGGCCCTGCTCGGCATCAGCACCCACAAACTGCTGGTCATCGGAGCCCTCAGACTCCTCATAAAGCTCCCCTTCCTCACGCGGGGAACAATCCGACCAATCCAGGGAGTCAAACTCCTCCATATCAAGGCCCTGCGTGGCTGTATACAAATTTTTTCGCTTTGCCGTGGCCTTTTTAGCAACAACACTGGAAAACAATTTTTCAAGATTGGCCAATCTGGCACACACCTCAGATTGCGACTCCCCAGCAATGACCACATCACATTTACGTGTCAAGCGAGGGGGAGACGGAGAGGAGACTGGCGGAGCAGAACCAGATGCCTGACCTGAAAACGGCGCCTGCAGCACGGGACGGGCCGTAGGCGCGCGCGCGAGCGCCCCCCCCCCCCCGCCCTGAGGGGAAGAGACTCCTCTGGGGCGCCTACAGCCGCCATTTTTTTGTATTGTAAAAGCGCCGGAGCCCGAGTAAAAACATGCACACAACACACAAAGTAATAAACAGATGAATCCATAAGGACCCCCCCCTCTCTAAGGGTATCCGGGAGAGGGGGAATCCATGCTAGGGTAGGGGCCAAGGAACGGGGCATCCCAAACCGGTGTCACCAACCCGGTTAGCCGCCTACCCCTTGTTATGGGATCTCACGGCTCATGAGCACCTAGGGTGCCATCTACCATTGCCCGGACCAGCAGCCTAGGCTGAGAGGCAAGTAATGTAATAAAGGGATCCGGGCAGGAATAGAAAATAAGAGGGCCGGGAGTCATCCCGGCTACCTGCAAGGAGGAGACATCCATCTTCTGATTTGCTCGCCTCTGCAGAGATGAAAGACTGGGGAATGAGTGGGAGGTCCCAGGTATTTATGGACCGGGAGGGTCTTACTTTTTTTATTGACATCTCTGCAAGATCGCCATCTACAGGTCAGTATACCCACATGTAATGAATGTCTTGAAGCGGGGTGTGTGACATACTTAGAATATATATATATATATATATATATATATATATACACATATATACACACACACACACACACACACACACACTCAGAGGACATTTGATAACCTGTATCACTTGATGGGAACCCTTAATACATTTCTGGGCAGGAACGACAAAGTCCTCATGGAATCACAGATTGTCCTGGTTGGTAATACTGGATGAGCAATGTCCAAGGCACAGGAAATATCTACCATATGTGCTTGCAGTCAGCCCTAGGCTCCTTGTAGCTTCTGCACAAAACTGAATGGCATACAATTCGCATTAGCAATATAAGGGTTAATTCAGAGCCCCTTTCTCTACATTTTGGCAGTCTTGCTACCAAACGAAAAATCATGCAAAAATGAAAACATTTCACACAAAAATTCTCGAAAAAAAAGGATCTGCTGAATCAGCCGAGAGGAAAAAATGGACGAGAACAGAAATTGATGAGCAAAAAAATGTCAACCCTATAATAAACAGATGTTTCCATGCTTACAAAGTAACTAGAATCCTTGCAAAAGCCTTTCAAAATTCCTGCAAACTCAGCGCATGTTTAGACAGCCATAGCATACCACAAAAAAGCACACCTACAGCATTGTAAAAAAAATGACTGTGTGCCATTTAACCATCACCCCCAGAGCGTCCAGATTTGGGAGGCCTCTACAGTGAAAGGAAATCTGTGAAACCTATAGAATTGTTTTCTCTCTTTTTCCACTCCAGGGTGGCAGGAAGTCAGACGTATGGGTTAACTCTCATCCAAAAGGCGGGGACTACAAGACAAAAGGTGTGGTTCCTCTCGGCCTATATATACTTCCGGCTGCTCTTCACAATCCAGTCATTGAAAAGCCGCCAGGGAGGATGAGGAATCCTAAGAAGCCCTACATATTTGTTGGAGACAAAGGAGAGATGAGATAAGCTCCCCTCTCAGTCTATTTTACATATATAGAAGCTCCACTAGGACTATGGCATCCGAGGAACGGATATAGTAGTCTAGCAGGTAGGGTGGGCCTGTTGCCCTGGAGAGGAAAAAGAGACAAACAATTCTACAGGTGAGAATCACAGAATTGTATTTTCTTTTATATTCCACTCTAGGGCATCAGGAAGTCGGAAACGAATGGGATCTCCAAAAGCAGTTCCCTTACTTCAAGGTGGGATCCCAGGTGTTCACCTTATTCCTTTAAATGAGAAGTAATTCAAAAAATAAAATCTTAACTAAAAAGATCACTACGGTCTGTAATTAATCCAAAAAGGTGACTGTATGATTTGTCGCGACCACTCCCCTGCAATAGACAATCTAATGGTTCAAATTAACATCAATAGATTGGTACAAATACAGGCCCATAATACAACCCTTAGGAATTAGGCACTTCCCAATAGTTGAACAGCCTTTGTATTTGACCACATCACTCATCATATATAAAATAATATATTTATTTCATATTATATTAAAAATGACATTTAATATTGTACAAGTTTTTAAACAGTCATACAAAACTTCACATGGGAATCTCTCCCATGTTGTGCTGTCCCATATGCACTTAAATCTCATTTCATATTTGTGCGGTTTTGTTCCTTATACAGCGTCATGGGCAGACATGTTTAGCCCTCTTGGGCTTTCTCAATGCCTTGTATGGAAAAAATACCATTTTGTGAATACTCACCTGTAAAATGGATATTGTAAGTATGTCACACACCCCGCTTCAAAACATTAATTCTTACACTTGGGTTACTCCACCTGCAGGTGGCGACGTTGCAGAGAAGTCCTGAAAAATGAGCCCCTCCTGGTCCATACATACCTGGGACCTCCCACTCATTCCCCAGTATTCAAACAGCAGTAAAGACAAGGTACCAGGAAGAAAACCATTGGCAACCCTCAAAACTGTAAACAAAGCTTCACCCTATAAAGAATCCAGGATACCAAAAAGGGCGGGTGAAGCGGGGTGTGTGACATACTTACAATATCCATTTTACAGGTGAGTATTCACAAAATGGTATTATTCTAAGTATGTCACACACCCCGCTTCAAAACATTAATTCTTACACTTGGGACATCCAAAAGCAGTGTCCAGAAAGGGCGGGTATCCAACAAGGCCATAATGCAAAACTCAAACCACTGCATCTTGCAGAACCTTGCGGCCAAACACAGCATCAGCTGAAGCCGGCACATCAACCTTGTAAAAACTTGGAAAAGGTGTGAACAGAAGACCAAGTAGCAGCCTTACAAACTTGTTCAACAGAAACCTGGTGCTGAAAGGCCCAACAGCACGAGTAGAATGAGCAGTGATACGAAAAGGAGGAACCTTCCCCTTGGCAGAGTAGGCCCCAACAACTGCCTGACGAAACCATTTGCTAATGGAAGACTTAGCGGGAGCCAAACCCTTCCTAGGCCCAACAGGGCACAACGAAAAAGACATCAGTCTTACGAAAAGGAGATGTAGTAAACAGTACTTCACACAGCGCACCACATCCAAACAGTGCAAACCCTCTCCTTGTCAATCCTAGGCTTAGGACACAAGGAAGGAAGAACAATGTCCTGGTTAAGATGAAAAACAGAGACCACCTAAGGAAAAAAGTCCGGTTTGAAGCGGAAAACCACTTTGTCCTGATGTCTCTCAAGTGAGTAGCCTGAACCGACAAGGCTGCCAACTCCGAAATGTGCCGAACCGAAGAGATGGCCACCAAAAATGCAACCTTCTGAGTCAGAGTTGCAATAACCTGCAAAGGCTCAAAAGAGGAGCCTGAAGAGCAGAGAAAACCAAATTCAAATCCCAAACAGGGAGAAAAAGGCCTCCTAGGAGGCCACAATGCGAGACCCCCTGGAAGAAAGTCTTGACCAAAAGGAGGAAACGCAAAGGACCTTTGAAAAACAGACAGACAAGGCAGCAACCTGCCCCTTTAAGATACTCAGCTGAAGACCAGAGTCCAGGCCCGATTGAAGAAATTCCAAAATCCTGAAAACAGAAAAGACCCGACAGGGCAAAGATCTAGCCTCACTCCAATCAATATAAGATCTCCAAGACCTATAATAGATGGTAGAAGAGGACCTCTTCCTGGCACTAATAAAAGTCTGAATAACAGATCCGAAGACCTTCCTCCCCTAAGATGGAGGTTTCAGCAGCCAGACCGTCACAGCCAGCGTTGATGAATTGGGGCAACGCAGTTGACCCTGTGTGATAAGATCCAGCCGAAGAAGCAGATCGCAGTGATCCACCGCCAGACAAACGAAGTCTGCGAACCACACCCTCCTTGGCCACCTTGGAGCCATGAGAATGGCTTGAACCCCGTCCAGGGTCAGCTTTCGCAACACCTTGCCTAGCATGGGGATCGGAGGAAACAGATAAAGAACCCCAGGTCCCCCCAGCTCAGGGACATGCCATCCATCGCCAGAAGATCCTGAGAGAGCGACACGAATGTCGGAAGCTTGAAATTGTGACGAGAGGCAAACAGATCCACCTCCAGCGTCCCCCACCAGAGACAAAACGACCGAAAAACCTGAAGGTGGAAAAACCATTCCCCCCGGCGGAAGGAGCACCTGCTCAGGAAGACCGTCTCCGTGTTTTCCAATCCTGAATGTACACTGCCGAGACGCAAGGAACATGAGTCCCCGCCCAGGCTAGAATCAGAGACACCTCTCCGAGGACACGCAGTCTCTCCCAGACGATCGATTGTAAGCAACCGCCGACCGATCGACCGATCGAACCAGAAAACCGGCAAACCCTGTAAATGCTGCGTCAAGCGAGACAGAACCAACCTGATGGCTCTCAACTCCAGAACGTTGATGGGCAAGTGGGCCTCCAGAGGATCCACCTCCCCCGGAACCGAACGTCCTTCCAGAAAACTCCCCATCCCGACAAAACTGGCGTCCGTGGTGACAGTTTCTCCAAAGAGGCAACAGAAAGGACCTGCCCCTCAAGAGAATGTCCGAAACCATCCACCACAAGAGAGACTGCCGAACCCGGGAAGACATCCGGAAAGACCGATCCAACGACCGCAGTCGCCGGTCCCAAGATGCCGACAGATGAAACTGAAGCGTCCTCGTATGAAACGGAACAAAGCGAACTGCCTCAAAGGAAGCTACCATCAACCCCACCAGTCTCATCCCTAGCCGGATGGACGGGCAAGGATTGGAAAAAAGAAGCTGCGCCAATCCCTGAACCAAGAGAACTTTGGCCAGAGACCGAACAACTCTGTGTTGACAGTAATCCAAGGTCATCCCCAAAGGGGCACCACCCTGGCCGGAACGAAAGAGGACTTGGGATAGTTGATCACCCAGCCAAACCTCTCCAAAGTGGATACCACAGTCCCGGCGTCCACCTTCGCTTGACTGAAAGAAGAAGCCATGATGAGAAGATCGACCAGACAGCTCTGAGAAGGGCCATCATGCCCGCCAACACCTTGGTGAAAACTCTTGGAGCCGAGGTAAGGCCGAACGGAAGAGCCACAATTGAAAATGCCGATCTTCCACCACGAAACAAAGAAACCTATGGTGAGCCGGAATACATGAATATGAAAATAGGCATCCTTGATGTCTATGAACGTCATAAAATCCCCCTGCCACAGAGAATTGATGGCAGAACGCAGAGGTTCCATGCGAAACCTCCGGGGAAGAATAAACACATTGAGTAACTTCAGATCCAGGATGGGACGAACCAACCCGTCCAACTTGGGCACGGAGAAGAAATTGGAATAATACCCGCGGCCCACCTCCAAAGGAGGGACCGGGCAGATGACTGCCATATCCAGAAAAAAAAAAGGTTAGAAGGAGGTCGGGACTCAAACTCCAGCTTGTAAACCGGCCAACCCCACCTCCCGGATCCAACTGTCCGAGACCGCCAAGGTCCCATACCCGTCGCAACCGTCCCCCCCCACCCGCAAGGGTGAGGGCGCCCCCTCATGGCTGAGCGGGCTTTGCCGCTGGTTTGGATTTGGCGCCCCAGGCGTGAACGGGACGGCCACGGCCTCTACCCATGCTCAAGCTAGCACCCCTGGGGGCCAAATCTAATTTCTCACCAACCAGGCGCAAACCCAAAAGGGAAGAGCCATAAGCGACCTTTTGGAATTAAGACCAGCAGTCCATTGCCGCAACCACACCGACCGCCAGATAGCTACCAACAGAGCCGTAGCCCTGCCACACATCAACATAGCGTCATCCTGAGCGGCCAGGACAAACGAAACGAAGGACTCGCAACGTTTGAGGGCAAGAAATTCATCACAAGTAGGATCAAGATCCACACATAAATCCCTGACAATGGACCTGACCGCCAACAATAAGAGTGCTGAAGCACAAACAGGTCTCAAAACCGAACCCGCACAGATAAAACCATGGCGAGCCAGCTGGTCAATCCGGCGATCCTCGCCGTCCTTAAGATTAGTCGTGTCAGGCGAATGCACAGCCGCCACAATAGATAGCCCCAAAACCGGAGCATCAACCTCGGGAGGAACAGACCAACGCTTCAGCAAGTCCGCCGGAAAAGGATACTTCCTATCCCAAACTAGGCGGCACACCAACGAGACGCGTAGGTTGCTCCCATTCCTTAAGGACAATATTCTCAAAATGTTGCTGGCTAGGAAACTCCAAACGCGGCTTGGTCACCTCAAACAACTCACCCTTTGGCGGAGGAACCGCCTCGGGAGGATCCAAATCCAAAACCTCAAAACATTTGAGCCAATATGGAAGGGGTGTCCGAAGCAGTCCCCATGGCCTGGTCACCCTCTGCACCAAAGAGCTGCTGGACCTCAGAATCGTCCAATTCCTCAATAAGCTCCCCCTCTTCAACCAGGGGGCAATCTGACCAATCCAATGCCTCAACAACCTCAGTATCTGAGTCCGGCGGAGGCGGGGACAAGTGTTTCCGCTTAGCCGGAGCCCTCTGAGCAACCATAGCGGAAAACATTTTCTCGAGGTTAGCCAGACGGGAACATACCTCGGATTGTGAATCCCCACCCATGACAACGTCACACGGGGTCCGGAACAGGCGAGGAGGAGAAGGAGATGGCACGGGCGGTGAAGAGCCAGACACCGGAGTGCCGGACTGGCGCTCAATGTTCCGCTGCGCACATGGAATGTATAAAATAACATCATCCCCCGGGAGCGGAGCCCCACACCCCCCACACAGCCTAGACTGACCCGAAGGGCCGTTTCCGCTATCTTTGGTAGCCTCCATATGGTGAATTTATGGTATTCGCAATAACCCAAGGATTTACGCAGTAAGCGACCCGGGATGCCCCTTTTTTATTTTAATTTTATTAAGGCCCTGAAGTGGGGAAATTTGCAATCACTAATAAAGGGAAAGTAAAGGACAACCCCGACTAGCCAGGTATCTAAGACCGGGAGAGCCCTGCAGCGTGGGATCCCAGGATCTGAAAACAAAAAGAGACAACAGTCACTCCAGCTACTAATCAAAACTAGTGCATGCACAATCAATAAATAAATATATATATGTATATATATAGAAATACATAATATATATAAAAACAAGGTGGGAGGCCAGGGATGCCACAATAAGGCACCCAGCAAAATAAAATTGAAGGCTGACAGCACCCATTATAACCCCCACGGAGGGGGACCTGAAACCAAAAAAGATGTCCCAGCCGAGGACCACCTTAAAATGACAGGAAAAGAGCCGGCCTACCTTAAACGCCGCGACGGGTAATGGCGGCCACACGAGGAGCATAGAAGGGAGACGAGGGGCGGGCCCAGCAACGCGCGGCAGCCGCTGCGGCCCCGCCCCCCACCAATCCAGGCAAAGCGCGGGCCGCGAACGACGCGGCCCCGCCCACCTCCAAGGACACTGACACGGCGGGCGGGCGCCAAGCACACGGGCGCCCGCGCCGGCAGAAAACGCGCCGCCCAGCCCCGCTCGCTACCAACTCTGGGGAAAAACAGCGGGCGCCAGGACATGGCGCCCGCGCAGCCAGGCAGGCCGGCGGCACCCCACGCCGCCCGGCCCCGCCCCCAACCACCCAGAGAGCAGAAACAGCAGCGGGCGGCCAGTACATGGCGCCCGCAATAAAACCAATAAACAGGCCGGCAGCCGGTGGCACCCATGCCGCCCGACCCCGCCCCCTGCACCAGCGTGAAGCAAACAACTGGCGGGCCGGCGGCAGATCACCCACGCCGCCCGGCCCCGCCACAGAACGTAAAAGACACATTCATACAGTTAGAACACATCACCAGGCACACAGACAAGCCCCCCCCCCACCCTACCTAACGCAGGGAGAAGGGACCAAGCGGGAAAGGGGAACCTAACAGGGACGTCAGGGCGGGGCATCCCAAATCCGGATCACCAGGCCGGATAACCGCATTGCCCATAATATGAGGTCTAGTGGAGGAGCTAATCTCCTAGGCACCTTAAGTGCCGTCTACACTTTGCCCGGCCGACAGCCTAAGCTGGGAGGCTACATATCTAATTAAACAAAAGGCCGGGCAGAAACAGACCACGGGGGGGGGGGGGGGGCTGGGTGTTACCCCGGCTACCTGCAAGCAGGAGACTTCTTTCTTCTGTCTTGTCGCCATCTTGCAGAGAAGAACACTGGGGAATGAGTGGGAGGTCCCAGGTATGTATGGACCAGGAGGGGCTCGTTTTTCAGGACTTCTCTGCAACATCGCCACCTGCTGGTGGAGTAACCCAAGTGTAAGAATTAATGTTTTGAAGCGGGGTGTGTGACATACTTAGAATATTTATTAGCTATAATATATATTATATAGCAGCACATGTAATTAAGGTACCGGTGTACTATTATCTCTTCAATATCAATTGCCAAAGAAAGTATATACCGTATTTTTCGCCCTATAAGACGCACTTATTTTTCCCCAAAAGTGGGGGAAAAATGTCAGTGCGCCTTATCGGGCGAATGTAAAAAAAAAAAAAAAAAAAAAAAAAAAACTCACCCGTCCCCGGCGCTCCCGCGTTGTCTGCCACACTGCGAGAGGCCAGAGGAGCGGCGGGGGCTCTGTCCCGGCCCCGCCGCTGCGATCGCTGTCTTTTCAGGCAGCGATGACAGCGGCAGGGCCAGAGACAGAGCCCCCGCCGCTCCTCCATCTGCTCCTCCACACGCGAGCACGAAGGTCCCGGCAGTGGGTGGGCGTGGCCTGCACCGGCGCAGGCCACGCCCACCCGCTGCCCGGACCTTCGTGATCGCATGTCGGGGAGCAGATGGAGGAGCGGCGGGGGCTCTGTCTCTGGCCCCGCCGCTGTCATCGCTGCCTGAAAAGACAGCGATCGCAGCGGCGGGGCCGGGACAGAGCCAGCTCGTGAATGGGGTGGGCGTGGCCTGCGTCGACGCTGCGGCGCAGGCCACGCCCACCCCATTCACGGAGCCGGCCGCTCAGCGCAGCGGTGTCAGCGGACAGGTGAGTTTAACTTTTTTCTTTAATTACTATGGCGCCTGCCTATACTAATGGGGGGAGGGGGGTGGGAATGGGGGGAGAGGGGCCACACTGCCTATGGGAAAGGGGGGATGGGGATGCCACACAGCCTATGGGAATGGGGGGATGGGGATGCCACACAGCCTATGGGAATGGGGGGAGGGGTATGCCACACAGCCTTTGGGAATGGGGGGAGGGGTATGCCACACAGCCTATGGGAATGGGGGGAGGGGGGATGCCACACAGCCTATGGGAATGGGGGGATGGGGATGCCACACAGCCTATGGGAATGGGGGATGCCACACAGCCTATGGGAATGGGGGGAGGGGTATGCCACACAGCCTATGGGAATGGGGGGAGGGGTATGCCACACAGCCTATGGGAATGGGGGGAGGGGGATGCCACACAGCCTATGGGAATGGGGGGAGGGGGATGCCACACAGCCTATGGGAATGGGGGATGCCACACAGCCTATGGGAATGGGGGGAAGGGGATGCCACACAGCCTATGGGAATGGGGGGAGGGGGATGCCACACAGCCTATGGGAATGGGGGGATGGGGATGCCACACAGCCTATGGGAATGGGGGGAGGGGGATGCCACACAGCCTATGGGAATGGGGGATGCCACACAGCCTATGGGAATGGGGGGATGGGGATGCCACACAGCCTATGGGAATGGGGAGAGGGGGATGCCACACAGCCTATGGGAATGGGGGGAAGGGGATGCCACACAGCCTATGGGAATGGGGGGATGGGGATGCCACACAGCCTATGGGAATGTGGGGAGGGGTATGCCACACAGCCTATGGGAATGGGGGGAGGGGTATGCCACACAGCCTATGGGAATGGGGGGATGGGGATGCCACACAGCCTATGGGAATGGGGGGAGGGGTATGCCACACAGCCTATGGGAATGGGGAGAGGGGGATGCCACACAGCCTATGGGAATGGGGGGAGGGGTATGCCACACAGCCTATGGGAATGGGGAGAGGGGGATGCCACACAGCCTATGGGAATGGGGGGAGGGGTATGCCACACAGCCTATGGGAATGGGGAGAGGGGGATGCCACACAGCCTATGGGAATGGGGAGAGGGGGATGCCACACAGCCTATGGGGATGGGGAGAGGGGGATGCCACACAGGCTATGGGAATGGGGGGATGGGGATGCCACACAGCCTTTGGGAATGGGGATTCCACACAGCCTTTGGGAATGGGGGAGGGGTATGCCACACAGCCTATGGGAATGGGGGAGGGGGATGCCACGCAGCCTTTGGGAATGGGGGGAGGGGTATGCCACACAGCCTATGGGAATAGGGGGAGGGGGATGTCACACAGCCTATGGGAATGGGGGATGCCACACAGCCTATGGGAATGGGGGATGCCACACAGCCTATGGGAATGGGGGGAGGGGGATGCCACACAGCCTATGGGAATGGGGAGAGGGGGATGCCACACAGCCCATGCTAATGGGGAGAGGGGGATGCCACACAGCCCATGCTAATGGGGAGAGGGGGATGCCACACTGCCTATGGGTATATGGGGAATGGGAGGGGGGATGCCACACTGGATATACGGGGAATGGGATGGGGGCATGCTACACTGTCTATGGAATGGGGGCATCCCACACGGCCTATGGGAATTGGATAGGGGAATGCCACACTGTCTGTAATGGTGCGTTTTTGATTGAAATTTTTTTTTTCTTATTTTCTTCCCCCAAATCCTAGGTGCGTCTTATGGGCAGGTGCGTCTTATAGGGCGAAAAATACGGTAATATTTTACAATTCAAAAATATAGTGTTTGTAGCACAAAATGATTTCGGGTGATTGCTCTCCAAGCGGCAACAAACCAGGCAAGTGTGCCCCCATTGGGTGTTCTTTGTCAGGACTGAGACTTAAGGCCCTCTGGAGGTTTGAAAAATACAACTCTGTGAAGTTCTCCCCTGTAGAGTTGATATTATACGCATACAGCTTGTCCTGCTCCAGATATAGTAATAACATGTGGGTAATCCTCCGCCTGAGGCGCCGTGCACTGCAGACATGTAGAAAACAAGCTCCTCCCGGCCCTACATATATCGAGGGAACTCCCACAAATCCCCAGCATTGACAAGCAGTGAGAAAGAGAAGCCAGGAGGAAAACAACCACCCAGAGACTGGCAATAATATTCAAGATAATAATCACCTTACAGGGGATCCAGAACAAGGTGAACCAGGGTGGGGTGGAGCAGGACGTGCTGTATGCGTATAATATCAACTCTACAGGTGAGTACTTCACAGAGTTGTATTATTCTAAGCATACAGCACGTCCTGCTCCAGATATAGTAATAACATGTGGGACATCCAATAGCAGTGTCCATAAAGTAGGGTGGGATCCCCATGAGAAAAGGCACAGCCAACAGTAACAGCGCTGTCACCCGCAACCTTGCTACCAAGAGCAACGTGAGCAATGCTCTAACTCAACTTATGAAACCTTACAAAGGCTGAGTGAAAAACAAGCAGCGAACTAGTCAGCCTGCTCCACAAAACCGAGTGCTGAAGGCCCAAGCCAAGCACAAGTAGAAGAGAACAAAACCCAAGAGAGAAGAATGAATCTCCCCTAAACAAATAGGCCAGAATAACAGCCTAACCACGCTACAACAGGGTAGCCTAGGCAACCTTAGAACCCTCCCCGTCAGGGAATATGAACCCTGGTCTCGGCGGGACCAGCGGAAATACTGAAAAACAACGCTAACAAGGCTCAGCAACAGCCGAAACGTTCACTTTAAGCTCAGAAGGACAACCCAACCGAGAAAGACCAATCCAAAGGGCTTCTACACCCGTGGAAGCAATCAGATCCTGTTGCATAAAGGATGGAGACACCTATAAGCCCCAAGGGGCATAGTCCCAACCATCGACAGGGAACAGTCCAGTCTCCAATGCCTGTTGTGGGATACAGATCCCTTTAAGCTCAGAGTAAGCAAGACACTAGCCCAGAGGCCGGAGGGTCTGGAATAAAGGAGAATAATTAAACTCCGCCTGGGTGTAAGGTGGAACATCCTCAGCTAATGGTGTACAGATAATAAACATATATGTATATACATATAGTGACTAGGCTAACAGAGCCATCCCCTATGGCATACTTCTGAATGAAGCAATCGCCCCGGAAGAATGATGTGAGGGAAGGAACAGTTCAGACAAGAACCTGAATAAGACCCAGGGGAACCTTTAGCAGGGCATCAGGATAAGTAACCCCCCCCCCCCCCCCCACAGGGAGCTTAGAAACCCCTGGGGAATGCACCTGAGCAACCCCTGAGGAATGCTCAACACAGAAGATTGAACTAGGCTCTGCAGTGGGCAAACAAGGCGAGCCCTGAAACCCCCCAGAGAACTGAGTTGGGGACCAACTTCAGCCATGCCGTAAAAACTCTAGGACCCAGGGATAAGGCAACATCCCGCAGGAGAGAGAGCTAGTCCAAGCAAGCAAACTAGAGCTACATCTCCCAACATAGCCGGCAGAGAAGGGAGAAGAAGAAGAGGAGGGTGCTAGGTCAAACCCTCCAAAAAGGAAAAGACACCCAGAGAGATCCATCTCCAATAGGGTGAAGAACAAACCGTCCAATCCCTGTAGATAGGGGCGACATAGTAAGGAGCCTGAATAGGCAGAACAGCCCTCGTGGGAGGGCACACAGTACAACTGTCGTCAGCAGAATCTGCGAACCGCACCCCACTGGGCCACCCAGGGCCCCCAGCGTAACGGTTTACCCTTGCTACAGCAATCTTGTGCAGAAACCCACTTAGCGGGGTGAAGAAGTTAAGACATATAGAGTATAATGTCCTGAAAGAGCCATACTAGGTCCCGATGACCAAGGCCAGAGAGTCCTGGAACAATAACCCAGAGCAATAAACCAGGACAATAACCAGGACAGAGTCCCTGTAATATCCACGGGGCCACCAGTAGGGGTTCAGCGAGACACTAGAATAGGCCCTCCTAACACAGTAGGACAGCCAACAAGCCAAGTACTAATGAGGTGCAAGGAATGTAACCCACCACTTAGATCAGAACCAGACCCTTCTTGTTCAA
This sequence comes from Gastrophryne carolinensis, assembly GCA_027917425.1. NCBI lineage: Eukaryota > Metazoa > Chordata > Amphibia > Anura > Microhylidae > Gastrophryne > Gastrophryne carolinensis. The sequence continues at coordinate 338,538,595 of CM051239.1, forward strand.
GACCTTCACAGATAAAAAAGGACAGGCCATTTGCTAACCGCAGCCAAATTAGTAATAGCCAAGGCTTGGAGAACTAAGACTCTCAGCATCCTGGAATTTAAGAGTAGAGTAAATGATATTATGGTGATGGAAAAATTATCCGCTTTAAAAGAGGGACGCTTGGAAAAATTAGAACGAACTTGGTTGCCATGGGTGGAAAAGTATTTACCTAGAACCTTTGATAGAAAACTTTTAATAGTGTAAGCTTATCTGCTCTCTTCTTGCCTTTAGGAAAATCCCCCCTTTATTTTTTTTTTTTGGTTGTTTGTTTCTTTGTTTATTGTTGTGTTTTGTTGTTTTGTTTATGAGTCCCTGCTGCTGGGGGGTGGGACTTGGGGGGAGGGAGGGGGGGTAAGGGGGGTGTCGCTGTTTTGTGAAAGTATGTTATATTTTTCAATGATGCTGAAATACGGCAGTTATTGACTCGCTTTAATTATTTGTTACTTATGATACTGCATATTGAACATGGAGGTCTCCCTCTACTGAAGGGGTAGTAAATAATTTGATATGGAGCGAGGAAGACGGGGGGAGGGGGTGGGGGGGATGGGTATATAGGATATATAAAGTTGACAATTGATAATTTTTTGAGATGTATATATTTGTCTGTCACAAGCCTGGTCTTATTAATGTTCTACTTATATATTTCTATTACTCTGATTCGCTACTCCTATGTAAACTATTTGTATGATGCCATTGCTTGTATATTTTATTATGCTTATTGGAAAATAAAAACCTTTGAGAGAAAAAAAGGACAGGCCACTGTCATCAGACTGACCGAGAGTCCCCAAAGAGACAAGTCCTGAAGGGAAGTAGCCCAGCAATTTAGGGCCCAAAGGGGCTCAATGTGATAACCGAAAAACAGTATGAAATTGGACCCCCTAAAGGGGACCCCCTTTGGAACCGCGGGGGAGTTCAGAAGAAATAGAACCCCCTAGTCAACCTGCCTGGCATGGTCCCCATGGTGACCATCTACAGGGATAGGCAAGAAGGAAAGGGATGGACCCTGACAACTTCCTTGAATTTACAAACTCAAAAGGAATCCCCGCAAAAAAAGGAGGGGCGTACTGACCTATTTCCAGGGGTGTTGGAACCCCGTCCAGGATAAGTAACCTAAGGTGTCGCATGGCCCAAGGGCACCAGCGAATAAAGGACAGCGTCCGGGCCGCCACCATCAGGCCCACCAGCTGCAAGGTGAAGGTAATGTGACCACAAGGAGGGCAAGGCCCCTTCATACTAAAGCCACAATAGCAGAAGGGAAGGTTTTAACCTGAACCCATCTAAATGCCACCTACCGAACCAGGGTACACTAAGAAAGTGATATGCCTGAGCACCAATCCAAAAGACTCCCAAGGAGCCCCAAGTCAACAGCCAATGCAGCCTGATGCAAAATTGGAAAAGAATGACAATCAAGTAGAACCCAGCACGGACGTCACAGGTGCACGTCCAAGACAGCACTCCCATACTCGCCTTGGTGAGCCGTCTGGGAGCAGGGGAGGGACCCAAGACAAGACCCTAATCCACAGAATTGGTCCTGTAACACTGGCTGGAATGGCCTAGGTGTCCTGAAGGCACAAGGGACTAAAAGGGAATATAGATCCTCGCAGGCATCAAGAGGTCCACTGGACAAGAGCGCCCGCGGCCCAACAGGTGGATACCATGTAGGAACTGCCTGTGAAACTAAAAATGCTAGGTCCAGAATGCCGGTCCTGGTCAGACTGCTTCATCCCAGAGGGAAAAGGTAATGTGGATGCAATCACCAGCCAAAGGCCAACCTGTAAGAGAGCCCAGACCCTGCCCGCCGAATTCGGCCTGCGTCAACTCCCGAAGAAAACAGGGACTAGAGGACCCCTGACAACCTCAGAAAGGGACCGCCCAGCAAACTCCATTCTGCATCCAGGGGAACTATCTCCTGTAACAACCTGAACGAAGCATGGCGCCCTGCGATAGGAGCCAAGTGCTGCGGCAGCCCCCTCGCCCAACAGGGCGAGGGCGTCCCCTCATGCTTGTGTGGTTTTGCCAGACTTTGGTTTTGCCCTGCCGGAGGTCCCAGGGCGTTGCCTGCCCCCCCCTGGGGCGGGCCTCCACTCCAAAAAGTTGGAAGCACACTTCTGGTTCTCGCTTGACACTAACGTAGGGAGGGGGAGGGGTGTCCCTGCCCCTGGGCGGCCGGGACGGCCTTCTGCGCGAGGGCGCCTTACCTTTCCTTCCAAAAAGGTCCAACCGGGCCCCGAATAAGCGTCGTCCTCTAAAGGGAAGACCAGTAAGAGCCTTTTTAGTATCATTGTCAGCCCCCCACTGTCACAGCCAAAGCAGGCGGCGAATAGCCACCACAAGAACCGAGGTTCTAGCACACATTTTAATAGTGTCATCCATCGCTGAGAGAATAAACCTCACAAAAACATCACAATCAGACAGTGCATTAAAGACCTCGCAAGGGAGATCCTCCGGCTGTTGGTCAAGTATCTTCCTAAAAAGGGTCCTGGCGGCCACTGCGGTGACGGCCGCCGCACAGACCGGGCGCAGAGCCGTCCCTGCACTCGAGAAGGCGTGGGAAGCCAATCTGTCAATGCCGGTCCTCAGCATCCCGAAGGGTACGAGGAGCAGAAGCTGCCATGAAGGGAGGGTTAGCAACCCCAATAATAGGCGCGTCCACCTCGAGAGGGACTGACCATCGATCAACCAAATCAGGGGGAAAAGGGTACTTCCAGTCCCAGACCCCCGGAACCCCTGTAAGTTTACAAGGTGATTCCCATTCCTTAGATATAAGAGTCTGGAAATGATCCTGTTCCAGAAATTCCAGGCGCGGCGTCGCCGTGTGGAAACTCTCCCTCTTGGGCTTGGGAGACTCTCCCGGAGGAGAGATGGACAGTACTTCAAAGATCTTTATAAGTAACTCATCAGTGTCACACAGGCCCCAAGAACCCGGGCCAGAACTGTCCCGGCTCCAAGACATCTCGTCTGAGGAACTGGAACCTGAGAACAGTTCACCTTCATCAGAAGGATCAAGGTCCTGCATAGCGGCAGACTCCTCAGTTTCAGTGGGAAACCTAGAACTAGGGGGCGTCAGGGACCGTTTCTTTCCAGCGCCCAAGCTCTCCGCCAAACCAGACATCACCTGCTCCGCCGTGGGTACCCTGCGCGGCACCACCTGCTGGTCATCCCCGCTCGAGTGCGACTCATCTGGAGTGAGATTTAAGCACGGGGAGACAGGAGTATTGAAGCGAGGTGCAGCTACTGGTAAACCTGATTGCAGGGCCAGCACTTGATCAGCACACGGTCCGCAGACCCGTGCTCTGTGAGCATCAGCGTGGGGTTGTCCACACATAGCACACAGCCGGTCTTGTCCCCGCGGGACCCCGGACACATAATTCTGAGATGCCTCCATATGGTGATTAATCTAGGTAATATGCCAGTAGGGATTTATGCTGTAAGCAACCATGGATGCCCCAAAACCCGCTGGGAATGTGAGAGAATTTAAATATAAACCAGTTAAGATATATATATCTGGCCGGGAGAAGCCACTGGAATCTTGGCGTCTGAAAGACATAAGGAGAAGAGAGGGTGTCAGAGCCATGCGCAGCACAGGAAGAAAAAAATAACCAAAACGCCCGTGAGGGCACTTACAGTAACCAAGGAAGGTGGAGGATCGTGACCACGCGCGCGCGGGAAGACCAACAAAATGGCGCCAAGCGAACCTCGAAGGGCGGGACAGAGCTGCAGATGACGCGGAACGCGCCCCAAACCAGACCACGCCGCCCACCCCCCCCCCCCCCCCCCCGGAGAGCGCGAAGCTCTAAGCGCGTAACAAGACAGAAAAAGGAGACAGTAATAAACGCCATAGCGTCGCGAAACAGAGCCGCCGTACGCGCCAAGCCAAAATACATTAAAGTCGCTGCGGCCAACGTTAACAATGTTTGAAGTGCGGCTCTGACCCCCGGTAACCAATAAAGGCTATAAGCATACAGTGTAATACAGTGTAAGGAAGAAGGTGACCCAGCACTCGGGGTTCACCGCTACACGGGGCGTGGGGCTATGATGTGGGAGGGACATCCACTGAAGGGTCACCATTGGCCTTGACCGCCTACCCTATGGTGGGGGATTGCGGTGGAGCATGGCTCCGTTAAGCACACAGAGAGGACGGGTGGAAATAGTCCCGCAGGGCCTCGGGCTGTAAAGCCCCGCTCGCCTGCGAGAGCGTGATACTTCATGTCTTCGCAGTTTCAGCACTGCAGAGAAATCTGGGGATTTGTGGGAGGTCCCTCGGTATATGTAGGGCCGGGAGGAGCTTGTTTTCTACATGTCTGCAGTGCACGGCGCCTCAGGCGGAGGATTACCCACACGTTATTACTATATCTGGAGCAGGACGTGCTGTATGCTTAGAATAGCAAACTACTCCTCTTTGAGGCCTGGCCTGAGTCCAATGCTTTTTCTGCTCATTTTGTTTAATCACAGGAAAGACTACTGTGCGTCTGACTCAAGCATTAAACCTCCTTTTCTTATTTAGAAACTTTCCCCCACCTTCATTTGACTGAGTCGAAATAGTATCTATCTAGTTACCATGGAATTCTACAATGCTTTATATTGGAAACCGGGTCTCCAGACCAGATTTTAAGCCAAAGAGCTTTTCTTGCACAGGAGAGCAGGGCTGTAGCTCTGATGGCTTCCTCTGAAGCATTTATTAGAAAGGAGACATCTCTAAAGACAGTCAGTAAGGACTCTAGGTTACTCTCCTTAGGAATGTCACTCTCAATGTAACCTTTAAGGTTACTGAGCCACATCTCCATGCTTCTGAGAACACTGTCAGATGCCAAAGTAGGCCTAAATGTAAATGATGCAGCACCCCATGTTCTTTTTATGATGTTTTTTATCCTGCGATCCATAGGATCACGCAATGCCCCTGTGTCATCAAAACTTAAATCCGCCATTCTGAACATTTGACCTAGTGGAGCGTCCAGTTTTGGACATTTGCTCCAAGTCTCCATGTCCTGCTCGTGGAATGGTAATTATCTTTTTAGGGAATTAGGCATAAAGAATTTCTTCTCCAGGTTTTCTCATTCAGTCCTAATAATATCCTTAAGTGCTGAATGAATTGGAAAAGATATTTTCCCCAAGAATTTTCTATACATTGTATCTTGTATGGACAGTGGCTCGTCATCACACTTAATTCCCCAAGTTTCATAAATATCGTTTAACAACCCTGACAACTCTTCTGGCAATTTTCCCGAAGGACCAGAAACCCCCTTGGAATAATCATCCTGTGTTCCATCATCTGGGAATCCTGAGAAGAAAGATCTTCGCTTTCTTCTTCAATTTCGGATCCTGTTTCAATCTGCAGTTGACCTGAACTGATCGCATTGGGGGTTGCTGAGGTAAGCGAAACAGCAGGCTTTGGTTCCTGACTCCCCACAACTGACTGAGGGGTAGGTGCGGCAGCAGTGGATACCTCTGGCTGTGAACCAGAGAAGCTATGGTTATCCCGTATTGAGGCAATTTCATTTCTCATGCAAATGATTTTCCTAAAATGGCTGCAGTCTCCTCTTCCATTTTGTCTGCATTCCTGACACACAGGCCTCTGCCAAGTATCCGGAAGAGTTTTGATTTTTTAGAGGCCATGAGCTTAAACCTACAGACCTACAGCATGATTTAATGAAATGCCCAAACTTTTACAAAACTATTCCCCAGCATCTAAAAATACCATTTTGTGATTACTCACCTGTAAAATGGGTATTATAAGTATGTCACGCACCCCGCTTCAGATTACTAAATCATTAGACATGGGTTATACTCACCGCTAGGTGGCACTGTTTGCAGAGAAGTCCAGAAAACAAGAAGCCCCTCCCGGTCTATACATACCTGGTACCTCCTAACAATTCCCCAGTAATTCAAACAGCAATAAGACAAGGTACCAGGAAAAAAACAATGGTAACCCTCAATTGTAACTAAAAAGCTTCACCATATAAAGAACCAGGATACCAAAAAGGGCGGGTGAAGCGGGGTGTGTGACATACTTATAATACCCATTTTACAGGTGAGTAATCACAAAATGGTATTATTCTAAGTATGTCCCACACCCCGCTTCAGATTACTAAATCATTAGACATGGGACATCCAACAGCAGTGTCCAAAAAGGGGGGGTATCCAACCAGGCAATGAAGCAGAACTCAGACCACTGCAGCCTGCAGAACCTTGCGGCCAAAAACAGCATCCGCTGAGGCCCGCACATCAGCCTTATAAAACTTGGAAAAAGTGTGAACCGAAGACCAGGTAGCAGCCTTACAAACTTGATCAACAGAAGCCTGGTGCTGAAAAGCCCAGGACGCTCCAACCGCACGAGTAGAATGAGCAGTAACACGAAAAGGGGGGTCCTTCCCCTTGGCAGAGTAGGCCCCAACAATCGCCTGACGAATCCATTTGCTAATGGAAGACTTAGCCGGAGCCAAGCCCTTCCTAGGCCCACAGGGCACCACAAAAAAGGCACCAGTCTTACGAAAAGAAGACGTAGTACGCAGATAGTACTTGACACAACGTACCACATCCAAACAATGCAAAGCCCTCTCCTTGTCATTCCCAGGCTTAGGACACAAAGAGGGAAGAACAACGCCGAGACCACCTTAGGGAGAAAGTCTGGTTTGAAGCGAAAAACCACTTAGTCCTGATGTTTCTCAAAATAAGGAGCCTGCATAGACAAGGCTGCCAACTCCGAAACACGCCGTACCGAAGTGATGGCCACCAAAAAGACAACCTTCTGAGTCAACATAGAGAGAGCAATATCCTGCAAAGGCTCAAAAGGAGGAGCCTGAAGAGCAGAAAGGACCAAATTCAAATCCCAAACAGGAAGCAAAGGCTAGGCCGCAGATGCGAAACCCCCTAGAAAAAGGTCTTGACCAAAGAATGGAGAGCAAATGACTTCTGAAAAAAGATAAACAAGGCAGAAACCTGCCCCTTCAAAGTACTCAGCTGAAGACCAGAGTCCAGCCCAGATTGAAGAAATTCCAAAATCCTAGAAATAGAAAAGACCCGGCAGGGCAAAGATCTAGCCTCACACCAATCAATATAAGATCTCCAATCCCTATAATAGATGGAAGAAGAGGATCTCTTCCTGGCACTAATAAGAGTCCGAATGACCAAATCCGAAAGACCCTCCTCCTTTAAGATGGAGGTTTCAGCAGCCAAGCCGTCAAAACCAGCGTTGGTAAACTGGGGTAACACAGTTGACCCTGAGTGAGAAGATCCGGCCGAAGAGGCAGATCGAACTGATCCACTGCCAGACGAACGATGTCTGCGAACCACACTCGCCTTGGCCACCTTGGAGCCACGAGAATGGCGGGAACTCCTTCCAGAACCAACTTTCGCAGCACCCTGCCTAGCATTGGGATCGGAGGAAACAGATAAAGAAACCCCAGGTCCCTCCAGCTCAGGGCCATGGCATCCGCCACCAGAGGACCCTGAGAAAGCGACACGAATGTCGGAAGCTTGTGATTGTGACGAGAGGCAAACAGACCCACCTCCGGCAGCCACCATCTTGACTCAGAAGCATCACATACTGAGGAGAGGAGAGCCGGATTGTCACGCTCAACTCACCTGCCCGGTCCCGCGCTGTGTCCGGGAGGCCGGTCGCGGCACTTCCTGCTTGGCGGCCGCGCCGAGCACGGCCACTCTCCCTTCTCTCCTCCGCGTCCCTGGCTCCTGTCAACGTGCGCGCGCGAGCACATTACTCTTATACCCTCTGGCGGCGCTGCACACAGGGAGTGGAGCCTCCCTCTCTCCATAGGTTGTCCTGGTATGTGGATCGTTGAGATGCTTGGAAAATGCTCCATGGCCCAAAGTAAGATCTGGCTCACCTCCGTGAGAGCTCTCTTGCTCCTGGTGCCCCCATAGTGATTGATATATGCTACTGCCGTCATAGCTATAATTAACGCCTTAGAGCCACTAGCAGAGCTAAACCTTTAGCGTTTAACCTGACCATATCATCCATAGAAGATTTGACGTACCTGTTAATATCTATACTGGTCTTAATCAACTGGGAGCATATACTCCGTGAATGACCCGAAAAAGTCTGAGAATCCTGTTAATTTAACAACTTTCTGCCTGCCAAGGTTGCTATGGATGCAGCAAAGGCTGGCCACAAAGCCTATCCTACTATGGAAAAAGCAATGTGGTACCTGATCCATATGGTTATCCACTGGATCCTTTAGGGAGGCATCAGAAGATGGAATAATAGCATTACTAGAGTCCCGAAACTGGATCATCCACCTTAGGGGGAAAGGACCATAACCTTATCAGGTCAGGAATGGAGGGAAGTCTATCGAGCTTTTCCCATTCCTTTTGGATAAGTCTGGTAAAATGAGATTGCTCAGGAAACGGCTGCTTCTGTTTTTCTGGCTTGAACAGATCCCCCTTCTTCCTTTTGGGAATCCAAAATTTCTAACATAGAATTTATCAGACCTTCCATCTGTTCTCTAAACCGAGAGCCCCCCTGTTCTTAAGACCCTAAATAAGAAATACTCTCTTCTTACTGGATGAGAGTTCACCATCTCTTCAAGAGAGTATATGGCCGAAAATAAATATCCGAAGAAACGCTGGAAACTAAATGCTTCCGTTTCTCTGATGCATCCAAGCCCCGGAAGGAACCGTCTTCCTCCCTTCTGCCGAGAGAAGACTGGTCATGCTCTGCACCCTACTTGTGCGTTCCCGCCCCCTCCAAGGGCGCGAAATTCAAAATCTGTGCCACATACACGTGCAAACACCTAAACAAAGTGGTATATTGTGGGAAGGAAGACAAAGCGAGGAATATTATCCCCATGCCCCACCCCCCCCCCCCCCCCACAGGCTCACCACACAAAAAAACTGTGGCTGGTTGTCCCTTCAGGTGGGAACTCCAGACCATAGGGGCCTGGATGCAGATGGGGTTAAAACCCCCCGCTTCCTGAGTAATATCTATAAAAAAAAAAAAAAGGAAAAAATAAATGAATTAGAGGAAAATAAATCCAGGCACACCTTTGCCGTCCAGTCCAACTGCAAGAAGGAAACTGGATTGCGTACAGCAGCCGGAGGTATATATAGGCTGGGAGGAACCACACTTGTTGTCTTGCAGTCCGAGAGTTAACCCATTTGTTACCGACTACTGACGCCCTGGGGTGGAATATGAGAGAAAGGTCTCTCTCTAATGAAGGGCAGGTTAAAGGAGTTTAGTGTCCATGTAAACCAAGACCCTCCGTAGCACAGAACTGAAGGTTGTAGGTCCAGTTAAAAAGTCAAACTGTGAAAAATAATATATATGAAAGGTTATTTTAGTAATAGGATAAGTCACCTGTGTCCGACAATTTGCTTTTAACAGCAAGTTCTCCATAAAATTTGTTGAAAATAACTGAAAGTTTAAACTCTTCAATTATGTAGGATTTCTTCAAAAGCTGGAGAAGCTGAAATCAAAAAAATACATAAAATGTCAGAAGCAAATAACAGAGAACCAGCTTTTTTTATACTATCATTTTAAACACCTGTACAAATTAAACACAGTTATATAAGGAGGGGCAGCATGTGTCTGCTTACAAAGCTTTCAAGTGCAGCATTGTGTCACACACAAACACTTGTGCGGTAGGCGTGTAGTCTAAAGACTCCAGGAATAGCTGCTAACCTTTTCCTATGGCATCCCAAATCGAGACGTCGTGCTGTGTGAAACCCGGGGGTGCCGGTAAACTCGCCTCTCCCGACGACGCTTTTGCTGCCTGCGGCCTCATCCCTGGCTTCCCTGCAGCCATATCGTCCTCCAGCTCCCAGTCATTCAGATAGGCAGAGGGGCAGGAACGCCTTCCAGAGTAGAGGGAACCCGGGGATGTGACCAGCGGGCTGGCCTTGTCAGCCGGCATTCTTGAGATCAGCCAGTCAGCCATCTCAAAAGTGCCTGGTGGGCGTGGCCACGGTGGAAAACCCCATTTGTATGTTTTTTTCCGCATTGCCTGAGGTACTTAGACTAGGAGGACAGGTAGGGGGCTATAAAAATACAATTCTGTGAGAATCTCACCTGTAGAATTGGTATTATATGCATACAGCACGTCCTGCTCCAGACATATTCATAACGTGTGGGTATACCTCCGCCTTCAGCGCCGTGCACTGCAGAACATGAAGAAAACAAGCTCCTCCCGGCTCCCTACATATACCGAAGGACCTCCCACAAATCCCCAGCATTGAAAAGCAGTGAGAAGAGAAGCCAGGAGAAACAAACCACCCAGAAATAAACTGGCAATAATACCAAGTGATTGCTATCACCATACGGGGGATCCAGAACAAGTGAAACCAGGGTGGGGTGGAGCAGGACGTGCTGTATGCATATAATACCAATTCTACAGGTGAGATTCTCACAGAATTGTATTATTCTAAGCATACAGCACATCCTGCTCCAGACATATTCATAACGTGTGGGACATCCAATAGCAGTGTCCATAAGTAGGGTGGGATCCCCGTGAGAAAGGCACAGCCAACAGTAAAGCGCTGTCACCCTCAACCATGCTACCAAGCAACGAGAGCAATGCTCTAACCTCAACCTTTGAACCTTGTAAAGGGAGAACTGAACACAAGCAGCGGACTAGCCAGCTTGCTCACCAGAACATAGTGCTAAAGGGCCCAAGCCAAGCACCAATAGAGAACGAAAAACAATAGGGAGGAAGAATCTTCCCTTAAAAGAATAGGCCAGAGTAACAGCCTAACCATGCTACTACAAAAGAGGGTAGCCATGGCAACTCAAAACTTTCCCCAACAGGGAATACAAGTCCAGGTCGCAGACGGAACCAGCAGTAGCAGAAGCCGAAAGAGTACTCCAGGTCTGGAAGGACAACCAACAGAATAGGACCAATCCAGAGGGCCCTTTGCCCATGGAAGCAATGAATCCGGTACTTCAAAAAGGGGACACCGGAAGGCCCCAAAAGATAAAATCCCTATCAGGGACAAGACAGTTCAGGCAGATCTCTAACCCCAGTATAGGGGCACAGATCCCTTTATCTCATAGACTAGACTAGACAATAGCCCAGAGACCAGAGGATCTGGGCCAAGGCAGAAGGAAAACAAAACATCGCCTGGATCTTGGCGTAAGGCGGGCACCCTCACCTCATGGTATACAGCTATACAACAAGGTATGTATATATATAAATATATATAATGACTAGGACCGCCAATAGCGCCGTTCCTTATGGCACACTTCTGACTGGAGCAACCTCCCCAGAAGAGCAACATGATGGAAGGAGCAGGTCAGACAAGGACCTGAATAAGACCCATGGGAACCCTTAGCAGGGCATCAGAATAAGTCATCCCCTAAAAGGGGAACTAGGAATCCCCCAGGAATGCACCTGAGCAGACCCTGAAGAATGCGCAAACAAAAGATTGGATCAGGCTTTGTAATAGATGAACCGGGCAGGCCCCAACCATAGACCGAGTCAAGTCGTGAGCCAATACCAAACACTGCTGATAGGACCCTAATCCCAGGAACAGAGATTGTCCCACAAAGGAAGGAGCTTAGACCCAGCAAAACAGCATGGGTACAACATAACCTAACCTAGCGTGGCAGAAGGAAGAAAAAGATGAGGAAGAACTAAGTCCAGACCCTTCAAGGAACAAGACACCCCGAGATCTGTCATCTCCAACAGGGTAAGCACAAAGATCCTGCCAACGCTAAAGTAGGCCTAAGGTAACGGCACCTTACTATGTTAAAATAGGCCTCGTGAGTGAACATACAGTCCTACTGTTCTCAGCAGAATTCCCTGCGGACCAACACCCCACTGGGCCACCCAGGCCCCTAGCATAAGGTGCTGCTTGCCATCTGAAACTAGCGCAAGCCCCCCCCCACGCCCGGTAGGGCAAGGGGATAACGTCTTTCAAGTAAAATATCCAGCCAGAACCACTAACCCCAACCAGGGCAGACCAATCTGGCCAATAACAGGGGTATAACCCTGCGATAGAGACGGAGTCCCACGGAACCCTGCCAGTGTGAGCACAGAGGCACAACAGAGAACCTCCCACGGGAGGAATACTACAGGAAGGACAAGGAATATTAATTCCCCCAAAGAAGGAATCAGGGCTCCCCTGGAATAGATCCCGGCCCAAGAATTCCGCAGGAACAAGGAGAAACCACTGTCCTATCATGGACAAAATGTCCCCCAATTGGACAGGTACTAAGAAGGAGTAGTCCCCAACTAGGACCCACCGAATGCTCATTATGACCAAAAATTCACCTAGGTAAACAGAACCTTCGAGGTCCCTTCCTAGGAACCCCCTGGGGTTTCAGAAGAATAAGCCCCCTTTGTCATCCTGACAGATTAGGTACCATGGTAACCATCAAAAGGGAAAAACAAAAAGGTAGGGAATGCTCCCCCACGGTACTCTCGAGTAAACCAGTAGAAGAATAACCGCCTCCACTAGGAGTAAGGTAAGCAGACCTAGACCCAGGGTGCAAACCCCTCATCCAGGACTAATGGATAAAGCGCCTCAGAGCCCAAGATCACAGAGACAAGTGATGTCAACGGACCAGCCACCAACGGGCGCACCAGGTTCAATTCTGCCTCGGGGTAATAACTAGACAGGACGGAGGACCAGAGGCCTCATTCCAGTAAGATCCTTATATCCAAGAGAAAAAAGGTACTAGGTGGAGTATAATCCAGGTACAACCGGGAACTAGAGGATGGAACAGAGTAGGGCTAGAGTCTGCCAAGGTTCCTCCAAACAACTCCCTTCGTGAAGGAACAGGAGGGCCTGATGGGTCCCCTGGTAGATGCCCCCTGGTGTCGTGTGAGACATCACACCCTTCTAGAGCCTAGCGCGCACCTAGGCGCAACAGGGGACTCAGCCTAAGCCACAACAGTGTCAGTGACCACCAATACCCAGCAGTAGTGGGCTTAATATCCAGAAGACAACTTAGGAACTAGAATAAAAATCTGAACACGCCACAAGTGGCCAGAGGACCCCTGGAATATAGGGCACAGACGGCCCTATCAAGGGCGCCAAGCCTGAATGCTTATGGATACAGATGCTACACCCCCCAAGGGGTTAGGAAGATAGCCTCCCTCATACTCGAGGGAAGATAGGGACAAACCAGCACAGGGGCCCCAGTCTCTATATGATAATGGCGTTCTGGCTAGGAAGCAAACACTATCCCATATCTGGAGGAACTATCTCCTAAAGCCACTAGAACGAGGCAGGATGCCTCCTGATAGGAGCAAGGTGCTGTAGCCATCCCCTCACCCAGGTGGGTGAGGGCGTCCCATCATGCATGAGGGTTTTCGGGGAAGGAAACTGGCTTAGCCAGGCCAGAGGGCCCCGGGCATTGAAAGTCACTCCTGGGACAGGATGCCGAACCAGACCCTACAGGGGGCATTCCCGGTTCCTGCTTAACAGTATGATATGGAGGTGGAGGGGTATCCCTGCTCCGCGGGGGTCGCGACGGCCGCCCCTGACTGGGTGGACTGTCCTGTTTATCAAATAGGTCCAGACGGGCCCCAAACAGGCGATGCCCTCTAAAGGGAAGCCCCGTCAGGGTCCTTTTAGCGTCATCGTCTGCCCCCCACTGTCGCAGCCAGAGCAGGCGACGTATAGCTACCACTTGGGCAGAAGTCCTCGCACACATTTTGACGGTGTCATCCAGAGCCAAAAGGATAAATGTAATAAAAATATTGCAGCTGGAGAGTGTGTAAAACACCTCCCAGGGTAAATCTTCAGGCTGATGCTCCAGCATCTTTCTTATGAGTCTTAGCGGCCACTGCTGTGATGGCCGCGGCACAGACAGGGGGAAGGCCGTACCTGCACAGGCAAAGGCGTGGGAAGCCAGCCTATCAATGCGCCGATCCTCGGCGTCCCTCAGGGAGCTGTAAGCCGGAGCTGTAAGGAATGGGGGGTTAGGAACCCCGATAATCGGTGCGTCCACTAATGGGGGCAAGGACCAAATATCTACCATCTCGGGGGGAAAAGGGTATTTCCAAACCCAGTCCTCTGGGGGCCTTTGAAGTGCAGTGGGACATTCCCACTCCTTAAGTACGAGAGCATGGAAGTGAGCCTGCTCTAGAAATTCCAAACGCGCAGGCGCAGTGTGGAAGCGCCCCCCCTTCTCGGCCTGGAGACCGCGCCGGGAGGCGAAATGGACAACACATTAAAAATCCTGAGTAACATACCGCCAATATCAAGCTGGTCCCAGTCGTCCTGACCAGCGTCATCCTGACACCTCGGCCTCTCGTCAGAGGAACCTAGGTCAGAGAACAGGTCCCCTTCTTCCGACGTAGCGCTAGCACGTGTAGAAAAGGACTCCTCAGAGCCCATAGCACAGGCCGAAGCCGCGGGAGTCCAAGGCCGTTGTCTATCTGGACCCCCGGCCGGACAAGCCTTCAACAATCTGGACAAGCATGGGCCGTCTAGGAGAGGTATCTATTTGTAACTCGCCACTTGTACAAGACTCAACAGGAGTGAGGTTTAGGGAAGGGGAAAGGGGAGAGAAGGAGTGAGGTACAACCGCAAGCATCGCTCGCAATTCCAGCGTCTGTTCAGAACAAGACGCGCAGACCCATGCCCCGTCCGCCTCAGCATGGGGGAGACCGCACGATATACACAGCCGGTCCTGTCCCAGGGGGACCCCGGTAACACAATCCTGAGATGCCTCCATATGGTGATTGTTTAAAGACAGGATATCAATAGGGATTTATGCAATAAGCAACCCTGGATGCCCCAACTACCCGCTGATCAATGTGGGAGATTTTAGGAAGGCCCGCTCCTTATACGTATGAGTATAACTATGTATACGTATATAAAATATATGTATATGTATATATATGACTATGAGGCCGGGAGAGGCCGCCGGGAACTCAGCGTCTGAAAGACATAATGGGAAAGAGATGTCAGGGTCATGCGCAGATGGCCAGACCAAAAACAGAGGGATTCGCCCGCAAGGGCACTTACAGCTCAAGTGGAGGAGACCGCCACGACGCGTGCGCGCGAAGCTTAACCAAAATGGCGCCCAGCAAACTCGAAGGGCGGGCTAAATACGCCGCCATGACGCGAAGCGCGCCGAACTAAGGCCCCACCCATTCTAAAAAGCACGAAGCTCTAAAGTAAAAATAAGGCAAGGATGCAACCACGAGCCTAATGCTCCATAGAGCGGACACAGACAATAAGTGCGGGCACCGCGGCATCAAGATTATGCGGCAATCAATGTAAAAAACACAGCGGCAGCGGAAATAAGGAGCAAGCAGCGCGGCTCTGACATCTCTGAGCTAAAAAAGGGCAGAATAGAGCCCATGAGCGTGACACACCGGTACACTGGGACCGCCACCCACATACCCCCCCCCCTTTCTTTTCCCCCTAAGTAGATGGGGAAATGAGGGAGAATGGCGACCCGTTAACAGGGTCCAGCACTACGTGGGGCACGGGGCAATAATGCGGGAGGGGCACCATCAGCCTAAACCGCCTACCCTATGGTGGGGGATTGCGGTGGAGTCTAGCACCGTAAGCACACCAGGTGCTGCCTACCTTCACCCAACCAACGCAGCCCAGGCTGGGAGGCATTCTTATTTTCAAAAAGGATGGGTGGAAATAGTCCCGCAGGGCCTCGGGCTGTCAAGCCTCGCTCGCCTGCGAGAGCGTGATACTTCATGTCTTCGCAGTTTCAGCACTGCAGAGAAATCTGGGGATTTGTGGGAGGTCCTCCGGTATATGTAGAGCTGGGAGGAGCTTGTTTTCTTCATGTTCTGCAGTGCAAGGCGCTGAAGGCGGAGGTATACCCACACGTTATGAATATGTCTGGAGCAGGACGTGCTTTATGCTTAGAATAGATTTTGTGTCACTTTAATGATAGTTGCAATGAGAGCCTTTCCTGCTGCTGCGTGCACTGAAGCCCTTAAAGCAGAGCAAAACCCAGCGTGGCTGGCCCAGGAATCTTTTAGATTTCTTCCCCCTGGGCATCTTGTGACACCCCCGAGGCTGCCACAAAACTCACCTTCTTTCTGGCTCCCTTGCCGCTGTAAACATCAGACAGCCACATCGCCGCATTTTTGGCCTGTGAGCGTGCTCCCGCCCATAGACATCCAGATAGGCTGGGCAGGAGTGAGCCTGATGCAGCCGCTCAAGATCCCAAGTTGTTTGCCGAACATTTAATATGCACGGCACACGGGTCTGATTGGGCCAAAGCCATCTTTCTCCTCTTCTGTGATGGAAATGGGGACATTTCACAACTCACACAGAATACAATGTTATATTTTTTTGTCAGCTAGAGAATTGTAGCAGTTACTCCGCTGATAAGAGTTTGGTACATTCTATGCTGGTTTGAGGAGAGAAGTGGTATAGTGAAAAAATACAATTCTGTGATTACTCACCTGTAGAATTGATATTATGAGTATACAGTACGTCCTGCTCCAAACAGAATACTTACAGGTGGGTAATACTCCGCCAGATGGCGCTGTACTGCAGAGACATCGAAAACAGGCTCCTCCCGGCCCCTCAAATACTCAGGGACCTCCCACAAATCCCCAGCATTGAAAAGCAGTTAACGAGGAGCCGGGAGAATTTAAAAACCCAAAATGGTAACTATAACAATGATAACAATCACCATACAGGGGACCCAAGATAATGCAAACCAAGGGTGGGGTGGAGCAGGACGTACTGTACACTCATAATATCAATTCTACAGGTGAGTAATCACAGAATTGTATTATTCTTAGTATACAGTACGTCCTGCTCCAAATAGAATACTTACAAGTGGGGCATCCAATAGCAGTGTCCATAAAGTAGGGTGGGATCCCCAAGAAAAGGTAACAGCAGACATATTAAACCACTGCCACCTGCAGAACCTTGCGGCCAAAAACAGCATCAGCTGAGGCCCTAACATCACCCTTGTAAAATTTTGAAAAGGTATGAACAGAAGACCAAGTAGCGGCCTTGCAAACTTGTTCAACAGAAGCCTGGTGCTGAAAAGCCCAAGATACACCAATAGCACAAGTAGAATGAGCAGTAAGGCGGAAGGGAGGACTCTTCCCCTTAGCAGAGTAAGCCTGAATTACAGCCTGACGGATCCATATAGTAGACTTGGCAGGAGCCAAACCCTTCCTAGGACCAGAAGGGACCACAAAAAGAGCATCAGTTTTTCTGAAAGGTGCAGTAGCCACCAGATAGTACTTCAGACACCTAACCACATCCAAAGAATGCAAAACCCTCTCCTTAGCATTGCTAGGACTAGGGCACAATGAAGGAAGAACAATGTCCTGATTCAAATGAAAGGCAGACACAACCTTAGGTAGACAGTCTGGCTTGAAGCGAAACACCACCTTGTCCTGGTGTCTCTCATAGTAGGGGGGCTGGATTGAAGGCGCCGCCAACTCAGACACACGCCTAACAGAAGTGATAGCCACCAAAAAGACTACCTTGAGAGTAAGAATGACCAGGGCAGCATGCTGCAGAGGTTCAAAGGGAGCACCCTGCAAGGCAGACAAAACCAAGTTTAAATCCCAAACAGGCACCATGGGTTTACGTGGGGGACGCACATGAGTAACCCCCTGGAAAAAAGTCTTGATCAGAGAATGCTGAGCAAAAGACTTCTGGAAGAAAACAGACAGGGCAGAAACCTGACTCTTCAGAGTACTGAGTTGGAGCTCCATCTCCAACCCATGCTGCAAGAACTCCAGAATCCTGGGAACAGAAAACACAGGACAGGGAAGAGACATGGACTCACACCAGTCAATGTAGGCATGCCACAACCTGTAATAGATGGAAGAAGACTTTTTCCTAGCCTTTACCATGGTATCCACCACCAAGGCAGACAGCCCTTTCTCCATCAAGATGGAGGTTTCAGCAGCCAGGCCATCAAAGCCAGAGTTTGTAAATTGGGATGGTGTAAGGGGCCCTGAGTGAGCAGATCTGGCACCCTGGGCCATGACATGGATAGGGCATCCGTGGTCAAGGCCAGAGGATCCTGGGACAGGGAGACAAAGGCCGGGAGCTTGTGATTGTGACGTGACGCAAACAGATCCACATCTGGTAGTCCCCAACGGTGACACAGGGATTGAAAAACCCTGTTGCAGAGGGACCATTCTCCCTGGCGAGAGGTCCCCCTGCTCAGAGCATCTGCCAGGAGATTTTCTGCCCCCGGAATGTACACAGCTGATATGCAGGGGACATTGGCCTCCACCAGACCAAAATCAGAGACACTTCCTGGAAGGCCCCCTTGCTCCGGGTCCCTCCCTGATGATTGATGTAGGCAACTGCCGTCTGGTTGTCTGAGCGCATCTGAACAGGCAGGCCCCAAAGGTGATGAGTCAACTGAGCCAGAACCAACCAGATCGCCCTAAGCTCCAAGACGTAGATAAGTGTGGGGGCCTCCTGAGGGCCCCACCTCCCCTGGAACCGCAGGGACTTCCAGAAACCCCCCCATCCTGACTGGCATCCATGGTGACCGTCTCCCAGGAGGGGGCCAGAAAGGATCTGCCCCCCAGCACGCCTGACCAGGGAGGAAAGTGTACAGACCAGGTCCAGTGACGCTGGGTCCTTGTCCCAAACTGACAGGAGGTGAAGTTACAGAGGCCTCAAGTGGAACTGAGCATAAGGCACCGCCTCGAAGCACGCCACCATCAGGCCCACAAGCTGCATTCCCTGCCTGATGGAGGGATGATGACAAGATAGCAGGAACCGAACCTGCGCAATCAGACCGTCCACCTTCTGTTGAGGAAGAAAAATACCATTTTGTGAATACTCACCTGTAAAATGGGTATTATAAGTATGTTACACACCCCGCTTCAAACATAAATAGTTACACTTGGGTATACACACCTCTAGGTGGCGACTTTGCAGAGAAGTCCTGAAAAACGAGCCCCTCCCGGTCTATACATACCTGGGACCTCCCACTTATTCCCCAGTATTCAAACAGCAGTAAGACAAGGTACCAGAAAAAAAACAACCAGTGGTAACCCTCAAACTGTAAACAAAAGCTTCACCATATAAAAGAACCAGGATACCAAAAAGGGCGGGTGAAGCGGGGTGTGTGACATACTTATAATACCCATTTTACAGGTGAGTATTCACAAAATGGTATTATTCTAAGTATGTCACACACCCCGCTTCAAACATAAATAGTTACACTTGGGACATCCAAAAGCAGTGTCCAGAAAGGGCGGGTATCCAACAAGGCAATAATGCAGAACCACTGCAGCCTGCAGAACCTTGCGGCCAAACACAGCATCCGCTGAAGCCCGCACCGCACATCAACCTTATAAAACTTGGAAAAAGTGTGAACCGAAGACCAAGTAGCAGCCCTACAAACTTGCTCGACCGAAGCCTGGTGCTGAAAAGCCCAAGACGCCCCAACAGCACGAGTAGAATGAGCAGTGATACGAAAAGGGGGAGCCTTCCCCTTAGCAGAACAGGCCCCAACAACAGCCTGACGAATCCACTTGCTAATGGAAGAGTTAGCTGGAGCCAAACCCTTCCTAGGCCCGCAGGGCACCACAAAAAAGGCATCAGTCTTACGAAAAGGAGATGTAGTACGCAAATAGCACCTAACACAACGTACCACATCCAAACAATGCAAAGCCCTTTCCTTGTCATTCCTAGGCTTAGGACACAAGGACAGAAGAACAATGTCCTGGTTAAGATGAAAAGCAGAGACCACCTTAGGAAGAAAGTCCGGTTTGAAGCGGAAAACCACTTTGTCCTGATGTCTCTCAAAATAAAGGGCCTGAATCGACAAGGCCGCCAACTCCGAAACGCGCTGAACCGAAGTGATGGCCACCAAAAAGGCAACCTTCTGAGTCAGAGTAGAAAGAGAAATATCCTGCAAAGGCTCAAAAGGAGGAGCCTGAAGAGCAGAGAGAACCAAATTCAAATCCCAAACAGGGAGCAAAGACTTCCTAGGAGGCCGCAGATGCGAAACCCCCTGGAAAAAAGTCTTGACCAAAGGATGAAGCGCGGCAGAAACCTGCCCCTTCAAAGTACTCAGCTGAAGACCAGAGTCCAGCCCTGATTGAAGAAATTCCAAAATCCTGGAAACAGAGAAGACCCGACAGGGCAAAGATCTAGCATCACACCAATCAATATAAGATCTCCACGTCCTATAGTAGATGGTAGAAGAGGACCTCTTCCTGGCACTAATAAGAGTCTGAATGACAGAATCTGAAAGACCTTCCTCCCTTAAGATGGAGGTTTCAGCAGCCAGGCCGTCAAAGCCAGCGTTGGTAAATTGGGGTAACGCAGTTGACCCTGTGTGAGAAGATCCGGCCGAAGAGGCCACCTTGGAGCCACGAGAATGGCGGGAACCCCTTCCAGGGCCAGCTTTCGCAACACCCTGCCTAGCATGGGAATCGGAGGAAACAGATAAAGGAACCCCAGGTCCCCCCAGCTCAGGGACATGGCATCCACCGCCAGGGCCAGAGGATCCTGAGAGAGCGACACGAATGTCGGAAGCTTGTAATTGTGACGAGAGGCAAACAGATCCACCTCCGGCGTCCCCCACCGGAAACAAAGCAACCGAAACAACTGAGAGTGGAGAGACCATTCCCCCCCGACGGGAAGAGCACCTGCTCAGGAAGTCCGCCTCTGTGTTTTCCACTCCTGGAATGTACACTGCCGAGATGCAAGGAACATGAGTCTCTGCCCAAACTAGGATCAGAGACACCTCTCTGAGGGCACCCAGACTGCGAGTCCCTCCTTGGTGATTGATGTAGGCAACCGCCGTCCGATTGTCCGACCGAACCTGAACCGGCAAGCCCTGTAAATGCTGCTTCAAGTGAGATAGAACCAACCTGATGGCTCTCAACTCCAGGACGTTGATGGGCAAGTGGGCCTCCTGAGGACCCCACCGCCCCCGAAACCGAAGATCCTTCCAGAAACCTCCCCATCCTGACAAACTGGCGTTCGTGGTGACAGTTTCCCAAAGAGGCGTCAGAAACGACCTGCCCTTCAAGAGATTGGCCGAGACCATCCACCACTGTAGAGACTGCCGAACCCGGGGGGGACATCCGGAAGGACCGATCCAACGACCTCGGTCGCCGGTCCCAAGACGCCAACAGATGAAGCTGAAGCCTCCGCGTGTGAAACTGAGCAAAGGGAACTGCCTCGAAGGAAGCTACCATCAACCCCACCAGTCTCATCCCTAGCCGGATGGACGGGCGAGGATTGGAAAGAAGAAGCTGCGCCAATTCCTGAATCAAAAGAACCTTGGCCTGAGGTAGAAAAAACTCTGTGCTGGCAAGAGTCCAGGGACATCCCCAGAAAAAGCACCACCCTGGCCGGAAGAAGAGAGGACTTGGGGTAGTTGATCACCCAGCCGAACCTCTCCAGAGTGGATACCACCGTCCTGGTGTCCATTTCCGCTTGACTGAAGGAAGGAGCCATGATGAGAAGATCGTCCAAATAAGGCACAATGCGAATCCCCTGAGCTCTGAGAAGGGCCATCACGCCCGCCAACACCTTGGTGAATACTCTTGGCGCCGAGGTAAGGCCGAACGGAAGAGCCACAAACTGAAAATGCCGGTCTTCCACCACAAAGCGAAGAAACCTTTGGTGAGCCGGAAAGATAGGAATGTGAAGGTAGGCATCCTTGATGTCTATGGACGTCATGAAGTCCCCCTGCCGAAGAGAATTGACGGCAGATCGCAGAGTTTCCATACGAAACTTCCGGGGACGAATAAACACGTTGAGAAACTTCAGATCCAGGATGGGACGAACCGCCCCGTCCTTCTTGGGCACTGAGAAGAGATTGGAATAATACCCGTGACCCACTTCCGAAGGCGGGACCGAGCAGATAACTGCCATTTCCAGAAGATTCCTCACCGCCGACAGGAGCCCCTGCGCGGCCAAAGGATCTGAAGGAACCCGAGACCTGAAAAATCTTGGAGGAGGGCGGGACTCCAACTCCAGCTTGTAACCGGCCGACACCACCTCCCGGATCCACCTGTCCGAGACCTTCTGGTCCCATACCCGGGAGAAGAGTCGCAACCGTCCCCCCACCCGCAAGGGTGAGGGCGCCCCCTCATTGCTGAGCGGGCTTTGCAGCTGGTTTGGGTTTGGCGCCCCAGGCGTGAACGAGACGGCCACGGCCTCTACCCCTGTTCCAGCTAGCACACCTGGGGGGCGAAAAGCCTGCGCCTCTGCCAGCTCTGGCTCCCCGAAAGGAAGAATTGAACGAGGTCGCCCCCCGAAAGGAACGACTAAATTTCTTGCGCTGAGGTAACCTACCTCCCTTGGCAACCGAATCTAATTTCTCACCAAACAGGCGCAAACCCAAAAAGGGAAGAGCCGTAAGCGACCTTTTGGAATTAATCAGCAGTCCATTGCCGCAACTACACCAACCGTCGGATAGCTACCAACAGAGCCGTAGCCCTGCCACACATCAGCATCATCCTGAGCGGCAAGGACAAACGAAACGAAGGACTCGCAATGCTTGAGGGCAAGGAATTCATCACAAGTAGGATCAAGATCCGCACATAAATCCCTGACAATGGACCTAACCGCCAACAATAAAAGTGCCGAAGCACAAACAGGCCTCAAAAGCGAACCCGCACAGACAAAACCATGGCGGGCCAGCTGGTCAATCCGGCGATCCTCGCCATCCTTAAGAGTAGTAGTGTCAGAAGAATGCAAGACCGCCATATTGGATAGCCCCAAAGTCGGAGCATCGTTGACTGGGAAACTCAGAGCGCGGCTTGGTCACCTCAAACAACTCACCCTTTGGCGGAGGAACCGCCTCAGGAGGATCCAAATCCAAAACCTCAAACATTTGAGCCAATATGCAAGGGGTGTCCAAAACAGTCCCCATGGCCTGGTCACCCTCAGCACCAAACAGCTGCTGGACCTCAGGGTCGTCCAAATCTTCAATCAGCTCCCCCTCTTCAACCAGGGGGCAATCTGACCAATCCAATGCCTCAACAACCTCAACATCTGAGTCCGGCGGAGGCGGGGACAAATGTTTCCGCTTAGCCGGAGCCTTCTGAGCAACCACAGCGGAAAACATCTTCTCGAGGCTAGCCAGCCGGGCGCATACCTCGGATTGCGAATCCCCACCCATGACAACGTCACACGGGGTCCGGAACAGGCGAGGAGGAGACGGAGATGGCACGGGCGGCGAAGAGCCAGAGACCGGGGTGCCAGACTGGCGCTCAATGTTCCGCTGCGCACATGGAATGCATATAATAACATCATCCCCTGGGAGCGGAGCCCCACAACCCCCACACAGCCTGGACTGCCCCGAAGGGGTGTTTCCGGTATCTTTGGTAGCCTCCATATGGTGAATTTATAGTATTCGCAATGACCCAGGGATTTACGCAATAAGCGACCCGGGATGCCCCTTAAAATTTTTTTTTTTTTTTTTTAATAAATGGCCCTGAAGTGGGAGAATTTGCAAAATAACCAATATAGGGATAAAATTGTAATGGACAACCCCACTAGCCAGGTAGCTAAGACCGGGAGAGCCCTGCAGCGTGGGATCCCAGGATCTGAAACAGAAAAGACAACAGTCACTCCAAGCACTAATGAATCAGCACGTCATATACAATACCATAGCACAAAAAAGTCAGACATGAACCCACACAGGGAGCAGTATACAAGGAATACATACCATGCACATAACTATGTAAAAATAATATATATATATATATATATATATATATTTTATATATAAATGTGGAAAGCTAGGGATGCACCAGCATAAGGGACCCAGCAATATAATGCTACACAAGGACAGGCCGACAAACACCAGGACACAACCCACAACAAGGGGAATCTGCCCTGAAACTTTCCCTGATGCCCGGCCAAGGAACCACCTTAAACCATTCAGAGAAAAAAACCCCGGCCTACCTTAAACGCCGCGACAGAGATGGCGGCCAGCCAGCAAAACACGAGGAGGCAGAGGGAGAAGAAGAAGGGCCCAGCAGAGCGCGGCAGACGCTCCGGCCCCGCCCCTCCCTCCAATCAAGGCACAGCTCCGCCCCTCTCCTCCTCCGGAGAGCCGGACAGTACAGCGGGCGCCTGAAACATGGCGCCCGCACATGGTGATAAAGACAGGCGGGCCGGCGGCACACTATTCACACGCCGCCCGGCCCCGCCCGCTTCCGCCCCCGGAGAAAACCGCCCGTGCAGCGGGCGCCAGAGGACATGGCACCCGCACTGACAGGAGGCAAGGGCAGACCGGACCCGCCCCCCCGTCCCTCCGGAAAGCCGTCCACGCAGTCCGGGGTGCTCAACAGAGCCCCCAAAACACAAACAAGCAGGGCAGACGGGCGGGCCGGCAGCGACACACACACGCCGCCCGGCCCCGCCCCACACCGGCCATCACCAAGTAAAAAAGGCACTCACACAGCCAAGTAGCAAAGCATACCCAGGCACACAGACAAGACCCCCCCCCCCCAAATTAGCGCAGGGAGAAGGGACCAAGCGGGGCAAGGGCAAGCCTGATAGGGACAAAAGGGCGGGCGCATCCCAAATCCGGATCACCAAAACCGGATAACCACATTGCCCCATAATATGGGGTCTAGAGGAGGAGCTAAGCTCCTAGGCACCTTAGGTGCCGTCTACCCTTGCCCGGCCGACAGCCTAAGCTGGGAGGCTACATATTTAATCAAGGGGCTAATAAACAAAAGGCCGGGCAGAAATAGACCAGAAGGGGGGGGCCGGGGTGTTACCCCGGCTACCTGCAAGCAGGAGACTTCATTCAGTCAGTGTCTTGTCGCCATCTTGCAGAGAAGAATACTGGGGAATAAGTGGGAGGTCCCAGGTATGTATAGACCGGGAGGGGCTCATTTTTCAGGACTTCTCTGCAAAGTCGCCACCTAGAGGTGTGTATACCCAAGTGTAACTATTTATGTTTGAAGCGGGGTGTGTGACATACTTAGAATAATCCTTGCTTGAACTGTATCCAAAGTCATTCCCAGGAATGGAGTCACCAAGGAGGGGGACAGAGAGGACTTGGGGTGATTGATCACCCAGCCAAATGCCTCCAGGGTGGACACCACCAGCTGAGTACCCAACTCTGCCTGAGGTGATGACAATGTCGTCCAAGTAGGGCAGCACACGAATGCCCTGAGATCTGAGCAAGGACATCACTCCTGCCAGCACCTTGGTGAACACCCTGGGAGCTGAAGTGAGACCAAAGGGCAGTGCCACAAATTGGTAGTGTTGATCTTTCAGGGCGAACCTGAGGAACCTTTGATGACCTGGAAACACAGGAATATGAATGTAAGCATCTGGGCGCAGGGAACTGATGGCAGAGCGCAGAGTTTCCATGTGAAAGCGCCTGCTCCTGACAAATTTGTTGAGGATCTTCAAGTCCAGGATGGGCCTGAGTGGCCCATCCTTTTTGGGCACTGTGAAAAGGTTGGAATAAAAACCCTTGCCTTTTTCTCTTAAAGGAACCTTGCAGATGACCCCCAGCTCCAGGAGGCGTTGCACTGCCTGCACTAGGATCCTGAGCTGACACAGGGTCCTGAGGGATCTGGGATCTGATTAATCTTGGGGGGGGGGGGGCCGGGCAGCAAACTCTATCTTGTAACTGGAGGACACTACCTCCTGAATCCACCGGTCTGAGACATGAAGCCTCCAGACGTGAGCAAAATGCTGAAGCCGTCCCCCCACCCGGATGGGCAAGGGCGCCCCATCATGCCTGAGGGGGCTTGGGAGAGGACTTAGTCTTAGGGCCCCAGCAGGAGCCAGGATGTCCACGTCCTCTGCTCCTACCCCAGAAGTCTCCTCGGGCCCCAGTAAAGGAAACCCCCCTCCCTTGTCTAGCACCACGGTGGGGGGGGGGGAGCCCTGACCCCGAAAAGGGCAGAGATTGCCGCCTGCACTGGGGCAACCTGCCTCCCTTAGCAAAAAGGACCAAGCGGTCCCCAAACAGGTGTAGTCCTTTAAAGGGAAACCCAGTGAGGGCTTTTTTGGCAGCATTGTCAGCAGCCCATTGGCGCAGCCAAAACGAGCCGTATAGCCACCACAAGGGCAGATGTTCTGGCACACATTCTAATGGTGTCAGCCAAGGCAGAGAGGACAAAATTTACAAAGACATCACAGCTAGAGAGTGCATTAAACACGTCAGCAGGCAAATCATCAGGGGCACTATCAAGGACACTTCTAATCAGGGTCCTGATAGCCACAGTTGTCGTTGTAGAGGCAGAGACCGGGCGCAGCGCCGTCCCCACAATTGCAAAGGCATGGGACGCCAGCTGGTCAACGCGCCAGTCCTCAGCATCCCGCAGGGTAGTAGAGTCAGGGAAGTGCATGACAGAGGTGTTAGACAACCCAAGAACCGGGGCATCCACTTCGGGAGGGGATGACCAGCACTTAACCACATCAGTGCGAAAGGGATACTTTCTGTCCCAACTCTTAGGTACACCGGGAAGTCTACTGGGACGTTCCCACTCCATGAGCACAAGAGTATTGAAATGAGCTTGCTCGGGAAATTCCAAACGTGATTTAGCAGTATGAAAAAGCTCATCCCTTTGCCTAGGAGCCGCAACAGGGGGAGAAATGGACAGAACCTCAAAAATCTGGGCCAGCAATTTGTCAGTATCATCCGGGGCCCAGGGGTCAGAGCCAGAATCGTCATGACCCCTGGGTCTCTCATCAGATGACCCTGAATCTGAGAACAGCTCCCCTTCGTCCGAGGGGGTATAGCCACATAAATGCCAAAACTCATCAGTTTCCATAGGGAAAAGAGTGACATCAGGCGTTAAGTGCCGCTTTTTAGCAGTGGCCTTATGCGCCAAGGTATTAGCAATCAATTTTTCAACCCTAACCAGTCTAGCAGACACATCAGGCTGAGAATCCCCACTTGTATGCAAGTCAGTGGGAGTGAGAGACTCAGGCTTGGGGGAGTGGGTGAAGTGAAACGAGGTGTAGGCCCAGCCAAAGGAAGGCAGATTGCAGCGCTAGCACCTGCTGGGCGCAAGGTAAACAGACCCGTGCATTGTCACCACTAATAGGGGAGACCCCACAAGCTACACACAGCCGGGCTTGTCCCGAAGGAACCCCGGTGACATTATCCTGAGATGCCTCCATATGGTGATTATAACGGCACAATATGCCAGTAGGGATTAATGCTATAAAGCAACCCTGGATGCCCCAATAACCCGCCAGAGAAGTGGGAGTAATTACGCTAGGCCTAACAAGTTAAACAATAACAGAGGGCCAGGAGAAGCCAAAGGATTCGCCCGTCTGAAAGACAAAATGAAAGAGGGCCTAAGCAACATACAATAAAAAATGATAATAAAGCCACTTACGGACCACGGTAGGTAGAAAACCGTCACGCAGGAGCCCACAATCAGACAAAATGGCGTTGGTATACCTCGAGGGGCAGGCCCGCACGAGCAATGACGCGGAACGCGCCAGAGCCAGGCCCCACCTGAGCGCGAAGCCAACAAGACAAGCAGCCAATGACAGCACGTGAGCACCTGAGGTGACGCCACCGCCAAGCGCGGAACATTATGAAAAAAATGTGCGCACCGGCAATGTCAGAAAAAAATAAAAGTCATGCAAGTCAGTGTGGCGGCTGACACAACACAAAAGTAAAAGCAAGTAAGACACGTAATGTACATATACACACACACTTTTTTCCCCTGAAGAGCGGTGGAGCAGCGCTCCTTAAGCACCTAACAGCGGTGCTGCCTACCATCACCCGACCAGCGCAGCCAAGGCTGGGAGGCATATAATTAATGGAATGGGTGGGAATAGTCCTACAGGGCCTCAGGCTAATAGCCCCGCTCACCTGCGAGAAGAGAGAGCCATATTCTTGTCCTTCACAGTCCAGACTGCAGAGAAATTCTGGGGATTTGTTGGAGGTCCCTGGGTATTTGAGGGGCCGGGAGGAGCCTGTTTTCGATGTCTCTGCAGTACAGCGCCATCTGGCGGAGTATTACCCACTTGTAAGTATTCTATTTGGAGCAGGACGTACTGTATACTAATATACAATTCTGTGATTACTCACCTTGTAGAATTGGTATTATAAGTATGCAGCACTTCCTGCTACAGATGATAATTCCTTACAGATGGGATTACCTCCGCCAGAGGGCACTGGACTGCAGAGAGAGCAAAAAGAGGCCCCTCACGGTCCCATATATACCTGGGACCTCCCACAAATTCCCCAGTATTGAAAAGCAGTAAGGAGAACAAGGAGAAGCCAATGATAAGTAAAAACGTCAACAAGGATAACAATCACCATACAGAGGATCCAAGATAATGAAATCAGGGTGGGGTGGAGCAGGACGTGCTGCATACTTATAATAGGCACCAGTCAATGTAGGTCCGCCAAATCCTATAGTAAATGGTGGAGGAAGATTTCTTCCTAGCCCTAATCAAGGTATTGACAACGCCCTTCTTCCCTCAAGATGGAGGTTTCAGCAGCCAGGCCGTCAAAGCTTTGTAAATTGGGATGGCAAAGCCGTCCCTGAGTGAGAAGGTTCAGAACCAAGGGCAGAGCTTACTGGTCTACTGCCAGCTGTACCATGTCTGCGAACCACACCTGTCTTGGCCACCAGAATATACTTGGGGTTACTTATCACCAGTACCGGCATTGTGATGGATCCTGAGAAGGTGGCCGCCGTCTTGGACTGGCCACAACCCGTGAATCGAAAGGAAGTGCAGCGTTTCATTGGCTTCGCCAACTTTTACAGACGTTTTATTAAAGATTTCTCATGGATAGTTCGCCCAATCACTGATCTTACTCGTAAGAATACTCCATTTGTCTGGTCTAAAGCTGCTGAAGAGGCCTTCTCTCATCTCAAGGAGCGTTTCACTGTTTCACTTCTGCCCCTATCTTGAGACATGCCGACCCTGAGCTCCCTTTTGTACTTGAAGTAGATGCCTCCGTCAATGCTGTAGGGGCAGTATTCTCTCAACGAGAATCTGAGCAAGGAGAACTCCATCCCGTAGCCTTCTTTTCCAGAAAACTGTCTTCAGCAGAACAAAACTACGATGTTTGTGACCGAGAACTTCTTGCTATTAAACTTGCCCTGGAGGAATGGCGTTATCTATTGGAAGCCGCCAGACATCCAATTTTGATCCTCACGGACCACAGGAACCTGGAGTACCTACGGTCTGCAAAAAGACTCCGGCCACGTCAGGCAAGGTGGTCACTATTCTTTTCCAGATTCTCCTTTCATATATCTTACCATCCAGGAAACAAGAATACCAAACCTGATGCACTCTCCCGTCTTCATCCTTCTGACCAAGATCCTGAACCTGCTGAACCCACTATTTTGCAATCGAACTATTTCTTGTTACTGGAATCCGAACTCATTGCTGAGATTCGACGAGCATCCGATTCTATCCCAGAGAACCTACAATCTGAACTATCACGAGTAAATGGAATTCTTGTCCATCAAGGAAAGATTTTTGTTCCTAAATGTTTACGTTCCAGGGTTCTGGACGAATTCCATGATCACCCCTTGGCAGGCCATTTCGGGCTCAGGAAGACGCTACATCTGATCCAACGTCACTTCTGGTGGCCCACCTTAAGAGCAGACTGTATATCATATGTTTCCTTTTGTGGGACGTGTGCCCGGAACAAACACCTAACCACCAAACCTGCTGGTCTTCTCATGCCTCTCCCGGTGCCAGAACGTCCCTGGGAACAGATTTCTATGGACTTTATTGTGGAACCTCCACCTTCGGACAACAACAACACTATTTTGGTGATCATAGACTATCTAACCAAGTATGCTCATTTTATAGCTCTCCCCAGCCTTCCTTCGGCCTCGAAATTAGCACAAGTTTTTGTGAAAGAAATTGTCCGCTTACACGGCCTGCCCTCTAAGATCGTGTCTGACCGTGGTACCCAATTCACCGCCCGGTTCTGGACTGCGCTCTGTAGGAGTTTACATATCACTTTGGCTCATTCATCAGCCTATCATCCTCAGACCAACGGGCAGACTGAACGGGTGAATCAATCACTGGAACAGTACATACGATGTTATTCTTCAGCCCTGCAGGACAACTGGACACAGTTACTTCCATTAGCTGAACTGGCTTACAATTACTCTGTCCATTCTTCTACCCGCCTCACTCCATTTGCTGCAAATTATGGATTTGATGCCAAGACCTTGCCTGATACCTGCATTCCAGTGAATGTACCGGCAGCTGCAGATTTAGGAGCCCATCTAGCTGCCACTCATCAGATGCTCCGAACAACCCTTCGTGCTGCCCAAGAACGTTACAAACGGACAGCAGACACCCATCGGTCTTCAGCTTTCAATTTCGCGGTAGGAGATCAAGTCCTGCTCTCTACCACTCATCTAAGGCTTCATCTTCCCTCAAAGAAGTTGGGTCCTAAGTTTATCGGGCCTTTTAAGATCAAGAGAGCTATTAACGAAGTTGCCTTTGAATTGGAATAACCTACTCGCCTGAAAATACATCCAGTTTTTCACGTGTCCCTTTTAAAGAAAGGAACTTTTAGAGATTCCCAAGATAGACCTCCTGATCCGATTATTGTGGATGGTGAAGAGGAATATGAGGTCGAACAGATCCTGGATTCACGGAAGAGAGGTGCCTCCATTCAGTATCGTGTTCGTTGGAAAGGTTACAGCCCAGAGGAAGATTCCTGGGAGCCATCTAGTAATCTCAATGCTCCACGATTAATCAGAGCTTTTCAGCAAAGACACTCTAGGTTGGACACCCGGAGGCGTCCTTTAAGGGGCGGCAATGTCAGTCTTCTCACTTACCTTGCCCTCTAAAGCATCGAATGCGTGCTAGGCCACTGTCTGCATGCAGCAGCAGACATGCTCACCTGGGTGTTTGTTGCAGAGCAGGCTGTTCACCTGTCGCATGCTCCACAGCGACACCTAGTGTTCAGCCCATTGTAAGTACACAAAAGCCTAGAGTGTAAGCTCTTGGGCTTGATTTCACTTCCTGGTCTCCTGAGTCTGAATGGACAGGAAGTGACCTCACCCAGACTCTGACTCATCCCTCCCTGTTCTAATTGATAGCCCTATTTAAGAAGACTGCTGGCCTGCAGCCATTGCTGTGTTATCAGCTTACTTCCTGGACTCTGTTTCCCTGACTCCTGAATATCTGATCTGAATACCTGGATTTACACTTGTTTTCTGCCAGCCTCTGACCTCGGATTCATCCTTGAACTTTTCATTTTCTCTTGGGATTATTTTTCTTCACTTCACCTCACACCTGGAGCTCAGCTCAGCTCTTCCCATGGTTATAGCCAGGAGGCGTGACAGAAAGACCTCACTGCTGAGGGACCATTCCCCCAGGCGAGAAGGGCCCCTGCTCAGAGAGTCCGCCTCCAGGTTTTCCACCCCCGGAATGTACACTGCTGAGATGCAAGGAACATTGTCCTCCGCTCAAGAAAGAATCTTGGACACTTCCTTGAAGGCACCCTTGCTCCGGGTCCCTCCCTGATGATTGATGTAGACAACCGCCGCCTGATTGTCCGAATGTACCTGGACCGGTCGGCCCTGAAGGTGCGGAGTCAAATGGGCCAGATCCAGCTGGACCGCCCTTAGCTGCAGAATGTTAATAGGGGCGTGGGCCTCCTGAGGGCCCCACAGCCCCTGGAATTGTAGGGATTTCCAAAATCCCCCCCAGCCAGTCAGACTGGCATCCGTGGTGACTGTCTCCCAACAGGGGGCCAGAAAGGATCTGCCCCCCAACAGGTTCCTTGAGTCCAGCCACCACGAGAGGGACCTCCGGGCTAGAGGAGAGAGAACAAATGCCTGATCCAGAGACAAGGGGCTCTTGTCCCATACTGACAAGAGGTGGAGCTGAAGAGGCCTCATGTGAAATTGTGCATAGGGAACCGCCTCGAAGCAGGACACCATCTGTCCCACCAGCTGCATCCCCTGCCGGATGGAGGGATGAGGGCAGGACAGAAGAAAATGGACCTGAGCTTGCAGGGAGTCCACCTTCTGCTGAGGAAGAAAGATCCTGGCCTGAACCGTATCCAGATTCATGCCCAGAAAGGAAGTCACCAGAGATGGAGACAGGGAAGATTTGGGGTGATTGATCACCCAGCCGAATGACTACAGAATGGTCACCACCCGCTGGGTATACAGCTCTGCATGATGGAGAGACTGAGAAGCAATGAGAAGGTCGTCCAGATAGGGAATAATGCGAATGCCCCGAGCCCTGAGAAGAGCCATGACACCCGCCAGCACCTTGGTGAAGGGGGCCGAGGTGAGACCGAAGGGCAGTGCCACAAATTGGTAGTGCTGGTCCTCCAGCGCGAACCTGAGGAATCTCCGATGCCCTGGGAAGACTGGAACATGCAGGTAAGCGTCCTTGAAGTTTATAGAGGACATGAAGTCCCCCGAGAGCAGGGAGCTGACAGTCGAGCACAGAGTTTCCATGCGAAAGCGCCTTGTCCTGACAAATTTGTTGAGCAGTTTTAAATCCAGGATGGGCCTGATGGAGCCATCCCTTTTAAGCACTGTGAAGAGATTGGAATAATATCCCTGACCTCTTTCCCAGAAAGGGACCTGACAGATGACCCCCATGTCCAGAAGGTTTCTCACCGCCAGAACCAGACCTTGAGCTGCCAGGGGGTCCTGAGGCATCCGAGATCTGAGGAATCTGGGGGGCGGCCAGGCAGCGAACTCTATCTTGTAACCGGAGGACACCACCTCCTGAATCCACCGGTCTGAGACTGGCTGTCTCCAGACATGAGCGAAGAGCCTCAGCCGTCCCCCCATCCGGATGGGTGAAGGCGCCCCTTTATGGCTGGGGAGGCTTGGGGGAATACTTGGAACCCCAGGAAGAACCTGGACGGGCCCGTCCTCTGCCTCTGCCTCAGAAGTCTCCCCTGTGTCCCGCAAAGTATACCCCTCTCGCAGACCTAGGTCCACGGTAGGAGGGGGCAAAAGCACCTGAACCCCGAAAGGGCCGCGGCTGTTTCTTACGTTGAGGCAACTTACCTCCCTTTGCAAACAGGTCCAAACGATCACCAAATAGGCGCAGCCCCTTAAAGGGCAGCCCCGTGAGAGCCTTCTTAGCAGCGTTATCGGCTGCCCACTGGCACAGCCAAACAGAACGGCGGATAGCAACCACCAAGGCAGAGGTTCTGCTACACACCCTAATGGTGTCATCCAAGGCCGAAAGGATATAAGCAATAAACATCTCACAATGTGACAAGGCCCTGAACTCAGCACTGAAAGTATCATCAGGGGCGCCTTCCAGCAGACCCTTGAGGAGAGTCCTAATAGCCACAGCAGTAATAGCAGAAGCACAGACAGGGCGCAAGGCAGACCCTACACAGGCAAATGCATGGGAAGCCAGCTGGTCAATACGCCGGTCCTCACTATCCTTCAGGGTAGTGGAATCAGGTGAATGTACCACAGAGGTGTTGGACAACCCCAATACTGGAGCATCCACTTCTGGGGGGTTGACCAACACTTAACCACTTTAGTGGGAAAAGGATACCTTTTATCCCAGCCCTTAGGGATCCCGGGGAGTCGGCTGGGATGTTCCCATTCTTTGAGAACAAGATTATTGAAATGGGTCTGTTCTCGAAATTCCAAACATGGCTTAGCAGTATTGAACAATTCCCCCTGTTGCTTGGGAGCCACAGCAGGAAGAGAAATAGAAAGCACCTCAAAACCTGAGTCAACAGTCTATTGGTGTCATCAGCATCCCAATGATCAGATCCAGAGTCAGCGCCACTGTAAAGCTGATCATCAGACAGCTCTGATTTCGAGAATAATCCCCCCTCCTCAAGTGGGGTATAGCCAGCAATGTCAAGGAATTCCTCAGTCTCCATAGGAAAGACAGATGCACCAGGCGCAACATGCCGCCTCTCAGCCGGGGCCTTACGGGCCGCAGAGCTAGCAATCAACCTCTCAATGTTAGCCAACCTAGAAGACACGTCAGGCTGAGACTCCCCGCTAGTATTCAGCTCACTGGGAGTCAAGATCAAGCGAGGGGGAGTAGGTGAGGACATAGTGGGCACAGGCCCAGCCACAGACAGCCCAGAATGCAGCGCGAGCGCCTGCTGGGCGCAGGGTACGCAGACCCGCACATCACCCACAGGGGATACCCCACACACCACACACAGCCGGGCTTGTCCCGAAGGGACCCCAAGCACAATATCCTGTGAAGCCTCCATATGGTGATTATAGTGGCACAACTGGCCTGTAGGAATTACGCTGTAAAGGCAACCCGGGATGCCCCAAATGTCCCCCAGGGAAGTGGGAAAATTTAACAGCTTAGACCTCTAATAAAGTTAGTGTAAATAATAGAGGGGGCAGGACTGGGAGAAAGTCCACAGAAATGAAATATGACTAAAAAACAAGCCGCAGGGGCACTCACGGACCGTGGTGGGGAGTCAGCAATCACACCGGGAGAGGACCAAAATGGCGCTGAAGGAACCTCAAGGGGCAGGCCGCAGGGAGAGACGACGCGGAGCGCGCCAACCAATAGGCCCCGCCCCCTCCAAAGAGCGCGTAGACAGACCCGTGGCCAGCAGCCAATAGGCGCGCAGTGGTGTCTGAGGTGACGCCGCCGCTGACCGCAGAATACCGCAAGGCGCGCGCGTCAGCAAATTTAAAAAATAAAAATGACACCGGGAGAAATCAGGATGCGGAGCCCTGAGACATGAGGCACAAAAGCACACACACACACACATAAATTAACCCCCCCCCCCCCCGAATGAACGGGACAGCGAGAGAGGGGAGGGCAGCGGCCAGCTAAAGGAGACCCACTGACGACCAGGATGGGGGGGGGGGCGAGAGGCGGAAAGGGCTTCCCAAACCAGGTTCACCATAACCTGCACCGCCTAACCTTTGGTGGGGTATTGCGGTTGGAGCAAGGCTCCCAAAAACACCTGTAAGAGGTGCTGCCTACCATCACCCGACCAGCGCAGCCAAAGCTGGGAGGCACAATAGAGAGATGGAACGGGCGGGAATAGTCCTACAGGGCCGCGGGCTGTTAAGCCCCGCTCACCTGCGAGAAGAGAAGCCATCTTCTTGTCCTTCGCAGCCGACTGGTCCAGGGTATATATGGGACCGGGAGGGGCCTCTTTTTGCTTTCTCTGCAGTCCAGCACCCTCTGGCGGAGGTAATCCCATCTTTAAGGAATTATCATCTGGAGCAGGACGTGCTGCATACTTAGAATATATATCCAGCTCCTTTGTAGAGATGATAGCTGTCATTTAAACAAAACCCGGGAATTTGATTTTCTGGGTTTTATTCCATGTCCTCAAGGCATCCCGAATTGTAATGCCCCGCTGTGTGAAATCCCCAAGAAAGCACAGTAAAAAAAACTCACCTCTCCTCGCTCCAGTGCTGCATGTGCGGGCTCTTGTCCAATAGGAGCTTTTTGCCATGTTAACTTCCTTTCGGTAAAGGGCTCTGACTGAAATCAATATGGAGCACTGCCGCATCCCCGTCCTCGTGCATGCTCCCGCCCCATCTAAATGGCTGGGACGAGAGCTCGCGTACGCTGCCAGGTTTGCAGCAGCTCACACTCCCCATGTAGGGATTTCCCCCCCCAGCCAGTCAGACTGGCATCCGTGGTGACTGTCTCCCAACAGGGGGCCAGAAAGGATCTGCCCCCCAACAGGTTCCTTGAGTCCAGCCACCACGAGAGGGACCTCCGGGCTAGAGGAGAGAGAACAAATGCCTGATCCAGAGACAAGGGGCTCTTGTCCCATACTAACAAGAGGTGGAGCTGAAGAGGCCTCATGTGAAATTGTGCATAGGGAACCGCCTCGAAGCAGGACACCATCTGTCCCACCAGCTGCATCCCCTGCCGGATGGAGGGGTGAGGGCAGGACAGAAGGAAATGGACCTGAGCTTGCAGGGAGTCCACCTTCTGCTGAAGTCACCAGCATCGCCGCATCCCCGTCCTCGTGCATGCTCCCGCCCCATTGAATGGCTGGGACGAGAGCTCGCGTACGCGGACAGGTTTGCAGCAGCTCACACTCCCCATTGTAAACAATCAGGACCCCTGCATGCATTGCTGGAGCGGGGAAAGGTGAGTTTTTACGAGCGCCCTGGGGGGTTTCACACCACAGGCTGTCCTGCATAACACGGCAGTTCGAAGCTTAACTGGATGCAGCAGCAGGAATCCAAAGGAAATCCCAGTTGGGATACAAAGGAAGGTTTGACGTTTTCCAGAAAAAAAAAACAGGACATATATATAGGCAACGGTACTGGTGGACGCGAATGCAGTTACAACGTAGAAAGAACACTGCGCATAATTGTGAATCGGATTGTTTACACATTTGTGCTGCGTTACGCAACATATAAAAAAAAGAAAAAAAAGTAACAGCACAGTTCAATAGAAGTCTATGGCAACCCAAGCGCATTACATGTATAACGCAGTGTACCTGTGTTGCCCTAGAGTTTTCCATTTACTTATTGTGCAAAAATGTTTTTTCCTTTTAGAAACATGACACAAATGCATTGTCAAAGCATCAAAGTGCAG
This sequence comes from Gastrophryne carolinensis, assembly GCA_027917425.1. Lineage (NCBI taxonomy): Eukaryota > Metazoa > Chordata > Amphibia > Anura > Microhylidae > Gastrophryne > Gastrophryne carolinensis. The sequence continues at coordinate 338,574,997 of CM051239.1, forward strand.
CATTTCTTTTGATGCATTGCACCTCTGGCATACTTACAAAGCACCTGCTCTAACGTAACAGAGAGGTGTGAACAGAGTCTAAAGGGTAACTATACTCAAAATAAAAAATAAATACAATTCTGTGAAATACTCACCTGTAGAATTGGTATTATAAGTATACAGTACGTCCTGCTCCAAATATAATACTTAGACTAGGTTTATCCTCCTCCAGATGGTGCTGCACTGCAGAGACATGCAAAACAGGCTCCTCCCGGCCCCTCAAATACCCGGGACCTCCCACAAATCCCCAGCATTGAAAAGCAGTGAACAGGAAGCCGGGAGAAATCACCACCAACCACTGGTAACTATAACAATGATAACATTCACCAAACAGGGGATCCAGAAAAATGCAAAACCAGGATGGGGTGGAGCAGGACCTACTGTATACTTATAATACCAATTCTACAGGTGAGTATTTCACAGAATTGTATTATTCTTAGTATACAGTACATCCTGCTCCAAATATAATACTTACACTAGGGACATCCAATAGCAGTGTCCAAAAAGTAGGGTGGGATCCCCAACAAAAAAGGCAACAGCAGACAGTTTAAAGTACTGTCACCTGCAAAACCTAGCGGCCGAAACAGCAGAAGCTGAGGCCCTAACGTCAACCTTGTAAAACTTTGAAAAGGCATAAAAAGAAGACCAAGTAGCGGTCTAGCCAACATAGTCAACAGAAACCTGGAGCTGAAAAGCCCAAAGACAGCAAGGGCACGAGTAGAATAAAAAGTAAAGCGAGAAGGAAGAATCCTCCCCATAGTGGAATAGGCCTGAGTAACGGCCTGACAAGTCCAAAAGCTAAAAGTATCCTTGGCAGAAGCAGAACTTCTCCTAGGACCAGAAGGAAACATCCAACCAATTAAAGACCAGGCCCAAGGCCGCCAAACCTCTCGAGATCAGAGGAGATCGAGCACATACAGGATGGAGTTGCCCGTAGACCCAAAGGATCATCTGAACTCCTAAAGGGCACCGAGTACTATCAAGGCAACACTCCTAACCCTTGAACAAGGAATGCAGAACCCTTTCCTCAGCGTTGCTAGGAAAAAAGGCCCAGAAGGATAAAAACAAGATCTTGAGACAAGAAAATAAAGGACCACCTAGGGCAGAAGTTCCGGCTTAAGGCGGAGCACCACCCTTGCCTGATGCAATTCAAAGAACGGGGGCTAAATAGACAGAGCCGCCAACACAGCCACACCCCTGACTGAAGTAACAGCCACCAGAGGGACAACCTCGAGGAAGAACAGCCAGGCAGTCACCTAAATAGGTCCAAGGGAACGCCCCGCGGGGCAGACAGAAGCAATTCAACAGGGACCCAAGAATCACGGGGGACGCACAAGGCAACCCCTTGAATAAGGTCTTATCAAGGAAGACCACACAAAGAGACTTCTAAGAAAGGCAGACAGGGCAGAAACTGACCCTTCAGCATGCTGAGATGGAGAACCAACGCCAACCCATGCTGTAATAGCTCTAGAACCCTGGGAATAGAGAACGCCCGACAGGGAGGAGACTTAGACTCACGCTAATCAATATGGGTATTCCTACCCCATATAAGATGGAAGAAGAAAAAGAAGCTTGCTCCTAGTCTTCCTACAATCTCAATCACTGAGACAGATAAGCTTGTTTCCACAAGAAGGATGATCCAGCAGTCAGCCCGTCAAGGCCAGAGTCTGTAGACTGGAATGACGCAAGGCGCCCAAGTGATCAGAGCTGGCGCTCCTGGCAGAACGTACAGATCTACTGTCCTCAGAACCACTTCTGCGAACACATTCTATTAGACCACCAAGGGCCACTAGAATCGCTGGTCCCCTCTTCCAGAGCAATCTTGCACAGAACCCTGCCCAGCAGGGGGAATGGAGAAGGAAATACAAACAGAATGTCCAGCCATGAACATACCAAGGCATAAGGACCACCGCCACCTTTATTCAGAGATGGGGAAAAGAGGGGCCGCTTGTAATAGCGACGGGGCAAAAAACAGATCCATACTGTTAGATCTCATAGCGATACAAGGATTAACACAACCCTGCGCAGAGGGACCCCCACCGGAGCGAATACCACTGACATGCAAGGAACTTAGCTTTCCGCTCAGGACCAGATAACCTCCTGAAGAACCATTCTGCTCCAGGTCCCACACAGATGAATAACGTAGCCAATGTGGGCAGACGGAGCGAGCGCCCCCCAAACGATCCGTCCCAGAAAAGAAGCAGTTAAACGAAAAGGCATCAACTGAAAACTCGCTGTTCCAACAATTTGATCGGGGTATGGACCTCCTAAAAGGCCCCACCTCCCCCGGAACAACAGGGGGCCTCAGAAGAGAGCCCCCCCACATCCACATGATGGACTGGCATCCATAGTGGCCATCCCTGGTAAGGGGCAAGAAGGGGCTGCCCCCTCCAGACAGGTTCCCTGAGTTCAACTGCTCCAAGAGGGATCTCCTTGCCAGAGGGGAAGGCACACAGATCCTGCTCCAGGGATACTGGATCCCTGACCTGTACTGACCATAGAAGATGCAGAGGACCCAAGGGGGACTGCGCATAAGGGAGCAAGCCACCTAACGGGCCCACAGGCTGCATCCCTGCACGGCGAAGGGACGGAGACAGCTAAGAGAGACGGAGTCCATGCAACCAGAATGTCCAATTCGTTGCTGAGGCAGCAAGGTTGTCGCCAGAACTGTATCCAAATCCAGTCCTAGGAATGGAGTAACAAGAGGACAATGAGGGCTAGGGGTGAATAAACACCCATCCCAATGACTCCCAATGGACACCACCAGTCCAGTCTTCGACTGAGTCTGACACAGAACTTAGAAGGGGAGAAGGACGTCCAGGTAGGCCAACGCAGGGACGCCCCTTGGTCTCAACAGAGACATCGCCCCCGTCAGCCCCCTAGAGAGCACTCTGGGAGCTGAAGAAAGGCCATATCACAAGGCAATAATTAACAGTGTTGGAATTCCAAATGCGAACCTGAAGCCTCGGTGTCCAGAAGACACAGGGATGCGAAAACCAGCATCTTTGATCTCCACAGTCGGCAAGAAGCCCCCAGGGCACAGGAAGCTGAAGAGCCTCCCTGCAGGGACTGCCTGCAATTGATAAGATGCCCAGATCTGTGAATCTAAAATGGTCCAGATTGACCCATCCTTTTTGGAGAACTGTGGAAAGGTTAGTGTAGCGGCCCCTGCCATTGCCTGTTAAGGGCAACCTGCAAGTGACCCCCAGACGCCTCAGGCCTTGCATGGCCTGCACCAGCACCTGAACAGAGACAGGGACCCGGAGTACCCTGATAAACTGGAGGGAGGCCACGCAGCAAGCTCCATCCTGAATCCGGAGGACACTGTCCCCTAAAGACACCGTAAGGAGGCATGATGCCTCCTGGCAGGAGCAAGGTGCCGCAGTCATCCCCTCACCCAGGCGGGCGAGGGGGCCCCATCATGCCTGAGGGGGTTTGGTGGAAGATTTAGGCTTAGCCCCACCGGAGGGGCCAGGGCGTAGTTTGCCACTCCTGGGACAGAAGTCTGTACGAGCCCCCAGGGCAGACATCCTTGGTTCTTGTTTAACCCTGTGATAGGGAGGGGGAGCAGCATTAATAATGAAAATCACCCGCGAGGGCACTTACAGACCAAGGGAGGAGGGGGACCGCAACCACGCGCGCGCATGAGGATCATCAAAATGGCGCCTCGAAGAGCGGGCCCGATCAGGTCGTTCCCCCCCCCCCCCCCCCGAAGAGCGCGAAGCTCTGAGGCAGCAGTCAAAACTTGACAAGCAAAGGATAAGATACACTTAGTATAAACATTTGCTAATGGAGACGCTGTACGTCTGGACGACGACGCCGCCCGGCGCAGCACACTTCTAGTAAAAGAAAAGGCACGCGCACGGCGCCAGCCAAAAAACTATGAAGAGCAAGCAGCGCGGCTCTGACACCCAGTTGCAAGTCAAGGGCAATACTACGGCCATAAGCGTGACAACACAGCACACTGAGATCGCCACACACATACTACGAACTACGGGGGAATAGAGGGAGGATGGTGACCCTTTACACAGGGTCCACCGCTACACGGGGCATGGGCATTAATGCAGGAGGGGCATCCACTAGAGGCTCACCATCAGCCTAAACCGCCTACCCTTTGGTGGGGGACTGCGGTGGAGCATGACTCCAGAAGCACGCATGGTGCTGCCTACCTTCACCCGACCAGCGCAGCCCAGGCTGGGAGGCACATCACAAGAGGACGGGTGGGAATAGTCCAACAGGGCCGCAGGCTGAATAGCCCCACTCACCTGCGAGAGAGTGATACTTCATGTCTTCGCAGTCGGCACTGCAGAGAAATCTGGGGATTTTTGGGAGGTCCCGGGTATTTGAGGGGCCGGGAGGAGCCTGTTTTGCATGTCTCTGCAGTGCAGCGCCATCTGGCGGAGGATAACCCTAGTGTAAGTATTATATTTGGAGCAGGACGTACTGTATACTAAGAATAAAAAAAATAACTTTACTTACCTGACCAGCTGCAAACTTGACTTCAGAGACCTGCGGGCTGAAAGTGCACCAAAACCCCAGATTTTGACTATTTAGGGTTTCGGTTGAAACCCCCTGGTCGTCCGAAAAAAACTTACCTCTGCCCGGTCCTACGACGCACAGTCGCTCGCCAGCGTGCTCGGATCCATTCGAGCCTCTTTGTCCAGGAGCTTGTCTAATACAAGCGCGCTGGCAGCACATCCCCCTCTAATAGGGAGCGTGCCTGCACCTGTCATTCACAAATGCCTACTGCAGGCACACACCCTGCTAAGGGATAGCGGGGGTGCGGCCGCTGATCGCGCATGTGCCGTTGGACCAAGAAAAAAGGTGAGTTTTCTGGCAACCTGGGGGGCTTCACATAGCAGGGCACCCCTCATCGGAGTGCCCGGGGGGGGGGGGGGGGGGGGGGGGAGGACGACTATGCCTGCCCATTTCTGCACACGTCAGTTCCAACTCTGACAGCACATATTTCTTTGTCCTTCTCCCGTAGGACATCAGAGGTTTATGAACAGTGTCTCATGTGCCACTGCCAATCAAAGCGGGAGCCTACATTCTAACACAGTTCAATGCCAAATCATTGCAGGCAGCCGAGTGGGGAGGCCACAATGGCAGACAGAGATCGCAGGAAATGGGTGAGAGTAGGTCTGGCCTAGTGTCAGGCTTGCTGTAACAGTATGCTCAGAGGCATCCCAAATCGGGTTTCTCCCATCAGCAGCGGTCAACAGACTTCAATTACTTCCTCTCTTCCACACCAGTCTGTCTGTATTTGAGCCACACAATTATTGAATCTTCCTAGTGAACAGAAAGTTATTTAACTAAATAGCTAAAAAGTATTACTTACTGTTATAAGAAGATCTAAAGCTGCCACTTTACATTTTGCATATCTTTCTTTTGTGTAAGCAACTACACACATATTCTAGAACAAAAGGATGGAAAGGTACAGATCAATGAAGGAAATGCATTTAGTGTCTGTCAGTAGACAGTAATATATCATTATAAATCCACTGATCGTCATAATAAGACACAGAAAGCAAATACATTATAAGGAAGCATGTGGGGAAATGTCTGTGAAATCACATACCTAGAGCATCAAAGCCAAGACCAAATATCTTCCGGGGCCTGAAATGACTCTTTAAAGAGGAACAACACACAAGAATTTCACTTTCCTGTGCCACACATGAATTTCACTTTCCTGTGAGTTGTTCCTATCTGCAGCAGAATCCCAAATTGGGTTACCCCGCTGTGTGTACCCCCCCCCCCCCCCCCCCAAAACACCCTATTTCACTCACCTTCCTTCCGCTCCCATGGTACAGACTGGGGTGTGAGCAAGTGTTTGGGGAGGGCTCTGGGAGAGGGTGAGCGTTTTCCAGGGTTCATGGGGGTTTCACACAACGGGGTATCCCAATTCGCATTCGCTAAGCATTGGAACTTGGGAGGCCCTGGAGTCTAAAAGCCTCCAAAGTTCCTCTTTAAGCTAGCTACATCATCATCCATTAGGATGCCCCTGACAGCCACCCCACCAGCAGGCATGGGGCAGGTGCATCGTATTGGACAAGCACCTCGAATGTAGGCTGTTGATGCTACCAGATGGCCATGAAGAAGAGAGGGGCCTAGCAGAAGGACTGATGCAGCAGCAACTGTTTCCTGGATGTGATATTTGTGACTCTGCCAACAGTGTAAAACCAGGCCCACATAAGAGGAACGCAAAGCTTTTTGTAACCCCACAGCCACAACCCCCCCATGCTAAGCCCAATTTGAGTGTTAAAATAAAAAACAACTCACCTGATTACTGCAATCCTCCCCTGATCCTGGGGGTGGACAGGCCTCTAAATGGCAGCCGCAGACCTGAGTGACAGTTGGACTTGAGTAAATGACCAGTATCTTCGCACTGCTGCACAGGATTGGGTGACAGATATGTCACTCTGTGCAGTGAATACTGGCGAGGAAAGGACTTTATTATTTTGTAACCCTCCTCTTCTCAGCCATCCAGATGCTTATTACTATTGCAGTTTTTATGGTTTGTGCAAATGCTTTTATCTATTGTGCAAAGCTTTGGGCAGATATTTAGAGTTGGCAATGCTGCTGCTGCTGCTGCTGCCCCCCCCCCCCCCCCCCCAACCAAATGGCGAGCTCAAGAGATAAACATTGGAATGGAGCAGGTCCCCCCTGTAAAAGTGGAATGGAACACCCAAAAACCTCTCACTCCTGGACTTTATTTCTACAAGCTTTGGGATATATATTATTTTTTATATCAGGGTGTATGTGACCCCTCCAGCTAGGAAGTTTTAGAGGAATTTATAATATATGGGGTTTTGCGATAGAGCATCTTTAAGAATGTAAATTGGGTTCCTCTATTCGACTGCAAAATGCATAACGCATGTCCACAACTGCATGTTGTGAATGTAGCCTTAGCAAAAGTTCACTGTGGTCCAGATCCACCAAGAAGTCATTGGCTTCTGTAGCATCTGGTCTATGGCACTCTCTCTCCATTCGCTGCAATTGCCATTGTTGATACTACGAAAGCAACAGACAATCCGGCCATGAGGCGCAGGACTTTGATTGGGTGATCACGTAAGTCTCAGAGCGCCGGACTAGGAGCAATCATCTGTGGGTATAGCCCTTTTCAATTTACACTTCTAGACAATGACTTTAAAGAGGACCAAAACCCACCCTGGAGTCTATGAGACTCCAGCGCAGGCATGCACCGCGAACGGGGGTACCCCACTGTGTGAACCCCCCAGGTCACCCGAAAACTCACCTTTGTTCCCAGTCCAAAGGAGTATGAGCAAGCAGCGGTCAAATCCCTGCTATTCCTTTAGCAGGACACGTGACCACGCCAGGCATTTGTGAATGGCTGGCATGGGGGTGCTCCCTGTTAGGCGATAGCGGGGGATGTGGCCGCCAGCGCACTCAGATCCGCTCACATTAGAGCTCTTGGACGAAGGGGCTTGAGCAGATCCGAGCATGCGGATTGGATGAGCGCGCGCGCGCATGCCTCATGTGACCAGGAAGAGGTGAGTTTGTTCGGGCGACCTGGGGGGGTTTCACACATCGGGCACGCCCCGATCAGGGTGTCCCAGGGCCAAGGACCAAAACCCAGGATAGTCAAAATCCTGGGTTTTGGTCCACTTTAATCACTCTAGGTGTTTATAAACTTTACAGCACTGACCTTACAAGTTACAGCAGAACTCAAGCCAAAACATTTTTCATTTTAAAGTTTGTGCAATGAAATACAGAAGCGCCTTTAGGGTTGTTGTAATATTGCCATTGACTGTATAGCGTACCTTGATGTCTACAGCATAAGGCTGCACATTGTGCCCAATCTTCTCCAGAAAGGTGCATAAGAACTTCAGGGCTTCTTCCCGACAATCTCGTAACTGAAGGTAAAAGATTGCAGTAGTAATGCAAATAATAAATACAGTAGTGCAGAGGTTAAAAAAAAAGCCGGCAACTTACCTCTTCAACACTGAAGCATTTGTTCAAAAACAAAAGCAGGCCAAACTCTCTAGAGAAGATCAGGGACGTATTCAGATCTAGGAACATACAAATGCACCATGATTCCATACACTGTAACAACTCAAGTATAACAGCATTTTGCAAGTTTATACTATAACTGGTAATAAACTATCCTGCTAAAGACACTTGTTAAACATTAAAGTGGACAAAAACCCTCTTAACAGAATTACTACTCAACTGGTCCGTGCTTCCATTCCTTTACATGACCACCACCAGCCAATGAAATCCAACTGGGTATGCACCAACCAGCAAACCACACTGTAGAAAATAATGGATCCCAATGGACACAATTGTGTACACAGGTCTTCCAGCACCTAATAACCTTTTAGGCTCTGTTCGCACCGCTGCACTCTCTGCGTTGCTGCGCTGCATTGCAACGCAGTTACAATGTGGAGGAAACATTGTACATTATTCTAGTTGGGATAGTTCACCTATCTGCTTTGTGCAACACATTAAAGTGTACCTTTCCCCCAGGGCACCCACAATCAGGCTGCGTAAACCCCCCAGATCGCCAAAGTTAACTCACCTCTTCCTGGTCCTACGGCACATGCGTGGACACTCGTCCAATCAGCGCGCTCAGAGCTGCTGACGTCACAACATCTAAGCCTTCGTCTAAGGCCAGCAGCTCCGAGCACACTGGCGGCCGTATTCCCCACTTCACTCTAACAGGAAGCTTGTTATTTACAAAAGCCTGGCGCGGGCATGCGCCCTGCTAGAGGGATAGTGGGGATGCAGCTGCAGCTCACGCATGAGCCATTGGATCGGGAAGCAAGGTAAGTGTATGGGGCAACCTGGGGGGTTTCACACAGCGGGGCATCCCGATTTTGGATGCCCCGGGGGGAATCGATTGGCCCGGGAACGATCTAGGTGGGTTTTGTTCCACTTTAAAGCACTGCATACACCTTTTTTCAGTGCAACGTCGTAACAGCGCATGTCAATATAATGGCAATGCAAGCGCAACACATGTATAACGCAGTGTACCTGAGTTGCATTTGCTTTGCCATAGACTTTACCATTTACTTATAATTCAAAAAATGTTGTTTAAAAAATGCAACACACGCATCAAAAGCCTAGTGTTTGCTTTGATACAATGCCCCTCTGACATGTTTACAAAATGCTTACTCTTATTGCAATGGAGAGGTGTGAACAGAGCCTAAGGCTCTGTTCACAGCTCTCTGCTTGCACTGCTGCATTGGCCAATGCAGTCACAACGTAAGTGAAAATGCTGCCCATTATTTTCAATGGGCCAGTTCATAGATGTACACAGAGTATAAATGTGAACTGGCCCATAAAAAATAATGGCCAGCATTTTCACTTCTCGCAGCGCAAGCAGAGAGGGTTCACACCTCTCCGTTGCATTAAGAGCAATCGTTTTGTAAATATGCCAGGGGGGCACTGTATCAAAACAAACACTGTACTTTTGATGCCTTCGAAATGTGTTTGCGCTGCATTTGCGTTTTTTAAAAAGAAAATAATTTTTTAAAAAGATAAATGGTAAAGTCCCTGACAACGCAGGTACACTGCGTTATACATGCATTGCTCTTCCATTTCCATAGACCTCTACTGACCTTCGCTGTTACAATGTTGCGCTGAAAAAGGTGGCGTTACCAATTACTTCTATTGACCTGCGCTGTTACAATGTTGCACTGAAAAAGGTGTGTGCAAAGGTTTTTTAATGTGTTGTGCAATGCAGCACAGATATGTGAACTATCCCATCTAGAATAATGTACGTTTCCTCTGCGTTGCAACACAGTGCAACAACACAGAGAAAGCGCAGAAGTGTAAACAGGACCTAAAGGTTAATCCCACTTTCTATGCCATTTTTAAAAACATACATTATTGTGTGGCAAAATTATGTCTTCAATGTACTAAGCTTATCTATAAAAGCGGTTTTCCATAGAAACAATGTGTTTCCCTTAGCTATGTACACCGAAGTGGTGATTTGGAGTTCATATCATAGACTTCCTCACTCTAGCTTGCTAATTATCTTATTGGATAAAGCATGGGTGACAGGTTTAACCCATTCTGCTGAAATTCAACTTCTTCAGTTTGGAAGGACTATAGTCTTGTGTTCAGTAGCAAATTGGTTACTGGTTGGGTTCTCAGCTGGATAGGTCATTAGGCTGCTTAGACTTAGAGGGTAATGCACAATAAAATTGTATAGGAAGCACTTGAGTGACTGAACCAAGACGCTCGGCAGCACCTGCCGAAGCTATCAGCTGTAGCAATCCCGGCCAGGCAGTGTTTGCAGCGCACAGCTTGTATATGCCTATGCACTAGTGACACCTAATGCCAGCCTAGAGCGCCGCAACTTGTCGAAAGATTTATTAAATAAATAGCGCTCAAAAAACCCAGTTAGTCTTACCAGTAACAGTTTTTCCAATAGTCCTCCAGGATGGCTAGCCACTTACTTCCTCCCCCTTTACAAGAAACACAAACTGAGTATTAAAGCCCCGCCCTTTCCTTAGCCCTCAGTGTTTTTAGGAAATCATAGAGGAATAATCCAAGACCCAAAGGGGAAAAAGACAGGCAAGAAGTAACACCCGTGCAAGTCAGAACAGACATAAAAAAATGGGGCAGGATGCCATTCTGGAGGACTATTGGAAATACTGTTACCGGTAAGACTAATTGGGGTTTTCCCCAGGCATCCTCCAGGAAAAATTTAAAGGATTGCTTCCTAGAAATGCCCGTGAAAAATCTGTCTCCCAAAGGATCGTCTCCAAGACGTTCCTCCAGAAGGACTGAAAGAGCCTGAACCCAAGAGTGCTTAAGGCTAGGCCTAACTCATAACCTTCCTGTAGAAATGCAAAAAATCTAAGCTACCTCTTTTGTCCTTAAAAAAAATGGCCCAATGATAAAAATCCATATAAATATGCTAGATGGCAGGAAGTCACTTATACACCTGGCATCAAGAAATATCCAGCCAGGCATGTTTTTTTTTTTTTAATGGAAAGAAGAAGAAATCAGGGGTGACAGGTTCTGATAAAAAATACATCGTAAGCGTGGCAGGAGTTTTATTCATTTCAGGTGTATAAGTGACCCTTCTTCTCAATAGCTGATGTGTTTATATGGATTTTTAATATTACACAATTCCATGACAGTGCTCCTTTAAGGACTGAGTCGAGGTGAGGGATCAGTATATTTTCCATACCTTACAGTAGATCTTTTGTGTCACTACCTTTCTGCTTTCCAACAAGGTGGAAATAACTATGTGATAACCCCTTTTTTCTTAGTTATCCCCATTCATGGTCACGTTGCAAATTTGAAGGGTCCTGTGGATGGCCCTGGTAAATTACATCTGGAAACTCCAGTAGAAGCCATGGAGGCTCTACTGACATACAGGACAGGAGGAAAAACCACGGTCTCCTATGGCGAGAAGAGAACCCTGGCTTGCTTTCATTTGATTTTCCCTAGGACTAAAGATAACAGCTTCATCGGGGGAATGCACAACAAAGGCTGAATTCTCCCAACTGATTGCTGAATGCATGCAGACCCCAAGCAGCCGGATCCCTCCCAAGGGAGAAATACTTCAGGCACTTGGTGTTCTGGTTGTTGGCAAACAAATCTACATCTGGCTGCCCCCACCGAGTCACTATCTGGGCACATGCTGATGTAGCACCCATTATCCCTGGTCTATTCATACTCTGCTCAAGAAGACTTCCTCCACATTTAAGTACCCTTTTATTTGGATTGCCTGGATGGACCTGACATTTCCCTCTAGGCTCTCCAACTTTCCCCTGCCTGTTCTGGTAACGGTGACTATCTGATACAGGGAAGCTTTATCCTTGGATCATGCGCCCAGAAAGAAGGCCTGCAAGGGACAAGAATGGAGCTGGGCCCAAGGAACTGGTGGTGTGAAGGAGGTCATTAGACAGAGTATGTCTCAGAGATTGACTGGTGGGAGAGAACTTGTTTCACATACTTCACCATCTTTTCTGTTTTGGCAAAGGATATGCTGGGTCAGAGAATCTATCTTGTATCTAAACTACGTGCATCTTCTTTCAGGGATGAGGCTGGACTCAATACCCAACCTAACCCTTGAAGAAAAAGTAAGGTCTTCTGCAAGGCTGCTAGAAGGGAGGACCTGTCCCTCGCAAAAAGAGGCAGGTCATCCAAAAAAGTTATGATGTTCACCCGATGAAGTCTCAGGTTAGCCATCGCTTCTTTATAAAGATTTAAGGTGCCGAAGAAAGGCCAAATGGCAGAGCCCCGAAATTGCCAATGTTTCACCTTGCCTTTAGGCAGGATTGCGAACCTCAGAAACCTTCTGTGAGCAGGATGTATAGGACACTGGAGGTAGGCATCCTGTAAGTCGACTGACACCATCAGTGGCTCCTTCTGTAAGATGTCCCTTATGGAATAGATTGATTCCATCCACAATAAATGATACGGCTTTAGAAAAATATGTTGCGGCATTCAAGATCTCCTCCCCGGGGCTCACTGAATAGTGTCACTCCTAAAACCCAAATCTCTAAGACACAGCTCACACAGTCCGTGGCAATTAAAGGCTCTAAAAGAATGGTCAGTGTCCCAGACTCTAAGAATAATATCTGCCCCTTTATCCATTGGGTCCTTTAAAGACCACATGCCTTCAAAGGACAGGTTAGACCATTTAGAGACCTAAAGGGCTAAGGGAGCATTTACTCTGGGAGCCTTAGCCCAAAGCGCTAAGTCTGCTTCCTTAAAGGGGAACCTGCATTTTAAAGATTGGGAAGAATCTGGCTTCTGGATTCCTCCACTCCCTTGAAACCATCTCCTTAATGAAGTCATAAAACCTAAGTTTTTTAGGATCCTGAAATTCCTGATATAAAGAATCCTTTAGAGACAAAGGCTGGCCCGGGGTTTCTTTCTTTAGCGTGGTACAGATGTATCTTCTATTGCAAACCTGAATCTAGAACTTCCAGCTGTCCCCATCTTAGATGATTGTTCTGTGTGGCAGGAGAGAATAGATTCCTCTGAAAGCGGACCTTCACCCTGAATAAGAGCATGTCCCACACCCTGTACATACAGATTGCCCACATTAAAAATCATCCAACCTACATCTACTGCATGTTATGAGCCTTTAAACATCCAAAATGGTGGCTCATGGAGCATCAGGCAGCCTGCAAACAGGAAGTGTCTTCTGACTGTGTAGCTCTGCATTCTGGGATTGCTGTCCTTTACCTGACTCCAGCTCTGCTCTGTCTGTGCAAAGCACAGCTATAACCCCACCCCCTGCAATTTATCCTGCTCTCCTCTCCTTAGTATGTGATGCTTCTTAGTCAAGATGGTGGTGCCCGTATCCTAGAGTCCTGAACAGAGTTGCAGCCCAGTGGGGGAAAAAATAATAATAAAGTGATTAAAAACGTAAAATATATTAATTTTAGATGCTGGGGAATAATCTTTTAAGGGTTTGGGCTTTTCATGAAATCATGCTGAAGGTCCAGTTGAAGAAGCAAACTGTTCTTCATCTAATGCTCATGCCCTGGGGGGAAAACCTGGGATCACCCACTTGCTTTCCAGAATCTTGACCTGGGCAACCCCACTGTCCTCCCCAATTGGGATGCCCTGCTGTGCGAAACCCCCCAAGTCAGTCAAACTCAACTCTTTCCAGTCCTACAACGCATGCGCTGTCACTTGTCCAATCAGCGCTGCTTGCGCATGCACCGTTGGACAGGGAAAGAAGGCGAGTTTATGGGCAACCTGTGGGGTTTCACACAATGGGGCATCCCAATTCTGGATGCCCCAGGGGGGAAGGAAACAATATTCGTGGATTTTGGTCCACTTTAAAGCATCCCTGTCCCATTGATTTGGAATAATTTCCTGGTTGACACAGAAAAGCCGTAGATGTCATCAGTTCAGAGGTCTAGTGATCAGCACACTATAGTATTCCAGCATTAGTCCCATCCACCTGGTCACAGTGACACCCATGGCTTTTGTGCTAGAAAGGCTTCCCGCATAATCCCCACAGAAAAGAGGCCAGTTTTCCACAACTAAATTACAAGAGCATGATAGAGAAATAGCGGCTGTAGCAGCCCCTGTATCTGGATCCCCGCCGTCACAGGCATGAGTGAGGCGCCATGCTGGGACTTGTAGTTGGGACACGCACCGTGCTGGCGGCTGCCGCGTGCAGTGAGCACACACTCCTCTCCCAGGCTGCGCAGCAGGCTCAGGGCGGCCTCGCTAACCAGGCCGGGCTCCCCGGGGGTCAGCAGGCCGTGCAGCTGGTGCAAGCTGCCCAGAATGCCGCCCGCTGTCTCTCCCGTCACCTCAGCGCCGCTTCCGCCTCCATCTCCTCCGCCAGCGCCACTACTGCTATGCGCCATGACAGCACCGAGCTCACAGCACTGCCAGGAGGAGCGGGAAAGCGCCACTGACTGAAGGGTTCCGCCTCCGCATTCTCATAGGCCACATCCAGGCGAGGGGGCGGTACTGATCTGGGGGTCCCGCCTATTAAAGGGATATCTATTGTTTTGTTTTGTTTTTAGCGATGGGGAAGAAACACAGAAGTAACAGGTGTAGTGTCAGTGATGCAGGGTGAATAACAATGCGACGAGTCGCAATATGCTACAAACTAGATTTTAAAGCGGTCCTTAACTCTGAATAAGAGTATATTTTATGTTTCCCACACCCTGTACTTACAGATTGCTCACATTAAAAATCATCCTACCTGCATCTACTGCATGTTATGAGCCTTTGAACATCCAAGGTGGCGGCTTATGGAACATCAGGCAGCCTGCAAACAGGAAGTGCCTTCTGACTCTGCTGCTCTGCATTCTGGGACTGCTGACCTTTTCCTGACCTCAGCTCTGCAGTAAGCATCGCACAGTAAGTGTGATGCTTCTGAGTCAAGATGGCGGCGCCTGTAACCTTAACAGAGTAGCAGCCCAGGGGAAAGAATAATAAGTGAGTGACTAAAAACTTAAAATATATTAATTTTAGATGCTGGGGAATCATTTTTTAAGGGTTTGGGCTTTTCAATAAGTCATGGTGAAGGTCCGGTTTAAGTGGACCAATACCCACGCCGATCGGCCAGGGAATCTATGAGACTTTTAGGAACTAAACCCTGAAATGAGTGAGCCTCGGCCACATCCCCGCTATCTGTCTATCAGGGGTTGTGCCCGCGCCAGGCATATGTGAATGGCCAGCGCAGGCACGCTCCCTGTTAGAGGGAAGCGGGGATGCGGCCGCCAGTGCGCTCAGAGCCACTGGCCTTAGACGAAGGCTTAGATGACGTGACATCAGCGACTCTGGGGGATTTTTACACAGAGGGGCACCCGGGAAAGGACCAAATCAGGATAATCAAAATTATTGTGTATCAAAATTATCGTACCAATCAGCACGCTCGCTGTCACTTGGCTCCCGTCGGCGGCCACGACAGCTAAGCAGCTAATTGGAGCCACATCCCCTACCAGCCATGGCATACCTGCGCCGCCCATTCAGAAAGGCTGGATGCAGGAGTGTGCTTGGCTAGCGATGAGCAGGGAAGCAGCCAGAAAGTGCACAGAAGCAGAGAGGGCTCCAGGAGAAGGTGAGTGAAACTGGCGATTAGGGGTGTTTCACACAGCAGGGCATCGCAATTCGGGATGCCCCAAGGAGTGAAACCCGAACGGCCTCTGATGTTTCTCTTTAAAGTGGACCTTGACCCTGAATAAGAGCATATCTTATATGTTTCCCACACCTTGTACATACAGATTGCCCATATTAAAAATCATCCTACCTGCATCTATTGCATGCTATGAGCCTTTAAACATCCAAGATGGTGGCTCATGGAGCATCAGGCAGCCTGCAAACAGGAAGTGTCTTCTGACTGTGTTGCTCTGCATTCTTGGATTGCTGTCCTTTCCCTGACCCCAGCTCTGCTCTGTCTGTGCAAAGCACAGCTATAACCCGCCCCCTGCACTTTATTCCACTCTCCTCTCCTCTCCTCAGTATGTGTGATGCTTCTGAGGCAAGATGGCGGCGCCCGTATCCTAGAGTCCTGAACAGAGTTGCAGCCCAGTGGGGGAAAGAATATTAAGTGACTAAAAAATGAAAATATATTAATTTTAGATGCTGGGGAATAGTTTTTTTTAAGGGTTTGGGCTTTTCATTACATCATGCTGAAGGTCCAATTCAAGCATGCCATTGGATGGTACAGATTTATCATAAATTCAGCCCCCAAGACCTGGCAAATGATACTGGTCTACCCCCCCCCCCCAGGGCAATTAGGGGGTGAAACCCCCCAGATCGACCATTATACATACCTCACTGGTGTTCCCACGGTGCAGACGCAGTTCTCCTCCAACCAGATTCTTCGCCAATGCATAGTAATGTGTTGCTGGAGAAACTGAAAAGAAGTCTTGTCGCACTTCCGATCAGCACGTGGCACCCCTCGGTTGTGCACAGCCCCATCAGCCATTCAGTTACGGAGTGCAGAGGTAGAGTAGGATACAAGAGATGCCCCAACCAGTTGCGCATGTACCTTTAGCTCATTGAAAAGGTAAGGATCTAAAAGATTGAGGCCACTGGGCATCCACAGGGCATCCTGAATTGAGATACCCTGCTTGGTGAAACCCCCAAAGTCGCTGGTATTCACTCAACTTTTTCCAATCCAACGGCGCATGCACAGGCTCTTGTTCAATCAAAGCTGTTTGCTCATTGGTTACATTGGGGAGTGAGAGCAGTCAGAGGATGGGGAGTGAGAGCAAGCGTATCCTCTGCATCCTTAGGCTATAAGCCCAGTCCCACCGCAACCATTCAAATAGGATGGGACGGGAGCGCGTGCACCATTGAAGCCTATCAAAGCTGTTTGCCGACAGCTCTAATTGGACGAGCGCTGTGACTGGAAGAGGTGAGTTGTACTCTGTGATCTGGGGGGGTTGCACAGAGCCAAAATTTTAATGCCTCACCGTCTGAAACCCCTGGGTCATTGTTATTTTTCTTTCCTGACAGTTCCCTTGTCACTGTAGCTGCAGGTGGCCACAACCCCGGCTTCCCTGTAGCTGTGGCTCATGGAGCCAGCCATTTATATAGGATGGGGGCAGGATCACTTCCCATTCTACAAGGTAACCAGGAATGCAGCCAGCAGGCTGGTCACATCAGCCGGCTTTTATGAAATCAGCCAATTGATGATATAGAATAGCAGGCAGATTCTGAGTTCTGAACTGAATAAAAGCTGTCATCTTGCCCCTGCACATAAGAGCCCTGCTTGTCAAAACCTCAGTCCCACAGTCAGAATTGCCCCAAATCTCTGTGCAATCATTCCTTTTTTTATGAACAGAAGTAGAAAGCAATCAATGACTCATCATAAAGCAGGCTGAAAATCTATATTGTTTTTTTAACATAAAAAATAACAACTTACCAGGCTGCCAGCTCCTAAACGTCTCACTCACACGCTGCAGCTTTCTTCCCCATGGGCCGCCGCTGCTTCAGTTACCTTGTCCCTGCCGCCACTGCTGCTCCAGTCACCTTGCCGCTGCTCCCGGTCACCTTGCAGCCTTTGACCACACACCAGCCACTCACAGCACAGCCACCTCTAGCTATTCTGAATGGGCGATGTGGCACCTCACAGCTAGAAGGTTGAGCAGGGGATGTGGCCAGCGGCGCACTCCAAGCAGAGCCAAAGGGGGCCGTCTGAAAGCGAGCGCACTATAGAGTCCTATGTTATTCTAGGGCTAGTGTTCTCCTTTACTGTGTTGCTGCGTGATGCATTGAGTCGCTTTAAAGATTCTGAGCTTACGACTGATCTTAAAAGATTCTTGGCCCCCCCCCCCCATATCTGAGTTCCCACGTCCATGTTGTTCTTTTAGCGGTGGCACGTCTTTTGAAAAAAAACAGGATTTTCCACCACCGTGGCCAGGCTTACCCAGCACATTTTAAGATGGCCGATTGGCTAAGGTGCTAGGTGATGTGAAACATCGGCTGTCCGCATCCCTGGCTTTTACCCTGGGCCCGCGCTCCCTGCCATTCAGGTAGGCAGGGTGTGGGAGCACGCACAGCTACAGGGGAGCCAGGGATGTGGCGGCGGACAATTTCAGCATCACGGGAGGTGAGCATACCAGCGGTTCACACAGCAGGGAATCCCGGGGGTAGGCTAGCTGCCGGTCCTGGGCACCCCGACTTTGCTGTGTGAACCCTGGTAAATCTCACCTCTTCGTGGTCCTGCAATACATGTGCATGCTCTCATCCAATTAGAGCAAACGGCTCTGCACTCGGCATTGACGACATCCCCAAATACAGGGGCATTCCTGCCCCCAGCCAATATGATTGGAGTGTGCCCTAGCCCAGAGATGCAGAGGGAGCCGCCTTTGCTGAAACTCGTAGGGGAATATTTTGACTATCCTGGGTTTTGGCCCTTGCCCCGGACCCCGAACAAACTCGCCTCTTGCCAATCCTACGGCGCATATGCAGCCACTCGTCCAATCAGCACGCTCGGATCAGTTTGAGCCCCTTCATCCAGCAGCTCGTCTAATGCAACCGCATCCCCTGCTACCCTCTAACAGAGAGCATGCCTGTGTAGGCCATTTAGAAATGCCTGGTGCAGGCATGCGTCCCGCTAAATAGCGATAGCAGGGCTGCTGCTCGCGCCATTGGACAGGAACAAAGGTGAATTTTAGGGCAACCTGGGGGGTTTCACACAGCGGGGCACCCCCAACCAGGGGGTGTTGGTCCTCTTTAGGATTCCAGAGCTATCTACATTAGGATTTGTTCCATTTTAAACAGATTGGCTTCCAAAAAAAATTGATGCCCCGGGGAGGCTCAGCTTACATATATACCTAAAAAGATATTAGGTCCGCTTTTAAAACTTTACAAAGTATAAAGCATTACGATTTGTCCACAGCTAAGGACGGATATAACATTACGCCAAGTAGCATGTCATCAGCACGCAATAAGCCTCTGCCCACAAAACTCCCCCATCTCACAACGCTGGGCTGTCCTGGGACAACGTCAGGAAGTGTGCCGACTGTACCAAGTGCAATACAGAGGGGTGTACACGGCTTCGGAAGGGCAAAGCTTTTAAGTCAGCGTTCTATCCGCGTCACAACATTACTTGTATATAGTATAGTGTAGTTTTTATTTGCCACTGTCTTCCTATTTCTCAAATAAATGTCCCTTATTTTAGCAATCGCCAAACGCTCTCCGTGGCACTCACTTCGAACATTCCATACAGTCGCTGCAAGCTCACAGAAAACCCGCGAATTCGGTCACGTGACCTCCAATTGGCGCGAACTTTTTTCGCGGGAGAAGTAGAGGCAGCGGCTGCGGTGGTTTGTTCGGCTGGTTTGCTCTGCTTTACAGGTCAGTGTTATATCACTTGCCAAGGCACGCTGGGCGGTGTATTTCTCCAGTAGCACGTGGCTGACGTTTTTATTCACATGTTCTGGGTACCATCATTCTTGTTTGGGGCTAAGTGTTTCTCTATGCGAAACCTCATATATGGCTCCGTATAATATTCATGTTGAGTAGACCGCTCACACAGGGGGGAGCTTGCTCTAGCGTTGCTTTTCTGTGAAGCCTGGATTCAGAATAGGACCATTGCATTTGAAACCACTATCGCAATTTGCGATTGGACTTGAATCTCAATAAATGTGCACACAAAATGGGCTTTTGTGGGGTGATATGCGACTTCTGTGTGATTGTGGGGAGCATGTGCACAACAGGGCATATGCGATTTCCTATTAGGATTTTGTAGTGTTAGCGCATATGCCACTGCACTGCCACCCTGCTTTATATAGAGGGATCAGCAGAATCGCAGGCGATAAGGTGGTTGCAGTGCACTGAGTGATCTAGTGTGTAAAGTTCCCATAGGCTGCTCTAGAGAAAAGTGAAACTCAGCTGAGTTTGTTGATTGGTAAATTTACAATGCTCGGCTTTTTTTTTTTTTTTTTTTTTTTTTTTGCCTTACCTAAAGTGGACCAAAGCCCATGGTGATCCCGGGTCGATCGATTCCCTCCTCCTGGGGCATCCAAAATTGTGATGTCCCGCTGTGTGAAACCCCCCATGTCACCAATACCTTTTCCGGTCCATCGGTGCATGCGCTAGCCACAGGGTATGCGGCTGTCGGTGTGCTTGGAGCTGCTAGCCTTAGACAAAGGGACATCAGTGGATCCGAGCGTGCTCCTTGGACAAGCGGCCCCAGGTCAATTTTGGCGACCTAGGGGGTTTCACACAGTGGGGCAACCCCTGATGCGGGGGCAAGACCCCGGATAGACAAAATCCTGGGTTTTGTTCCACTTTGAAGAGTAACATCAGACCTTTTCTGGTGTACCTCTAAACATCCCTCCCTCACTGCTTTTTAGGTGTCGGCATTAACTGAAACGACAACATCCGGCTCCCTTGCACCCCTCTTAGCTGTCCCAGAGAGAAGGCTGCAAAGCCTTAGCTCTTCACCGTCCCACTTCAAAAGTTCTGCGCTGCTCTTCAAATCTTGCGGGATTTACTCCGAATATCATTGCAGCCTATGCAGTGACACTGCGCGAGATCTGATGGGCAGCGCATGACGGGACGGCAAGATGACGCTGCCCGACTGAGAGGGCGCATGACCGAGGGATGCCGGAGAGTGATGCGACTGTATAGGCAAGTTTATAGTTTTAGGTTGTTAAAGCGTAGGGGCAGGGGGGGGCAGAGTAAGCCAGGTTTGGGGAGTTTTTATTATCTCCCCAATACCTGCAATGTTCCTAATTAGAGATTTTGATTTCCCCTGCTGTCAATCAACAGCCTGCTCCCATGTAACAAGAAGCAGGGACGTTTACAAGGCCAGGACAAATATATACATCCCACTCCCTGGGGCATCCCGATTTGGTATTCCCTGCTATGTTAAAGCCTCCAGTCGTCAACATTCTTTGATTGTGCTGGAACCCATGTGCAGCCAGCAGCAGCAGCATCTCTTGTATCTTTTTAGGTCTGTGCATGGCCAACTAAGCTCCTCTTTATTTTCTTTAGCTCCATGTTAATATGCATGACCAAAAAAAGCTGATTGGAGCAGAGCCGCATCTGCACCATAGGAATGCTGGCGAGTGATGAGGTTTCACAAATCTGGACCAAATTCTGGTCTCTGGCATTGGGATGCCTCCTACCAACCAGACCAACAGTCAAATTTGTGATTGTTGGCCCTCTTTAAAGGGGAAGTCACAACTCGGATCAGAAGTGCTCTCAGGTATGCGACTACCCCACTCACCTGCCACCCTCTCCCACACCACAAATCTCACCCACTGTGTCTGTATGAGAAGCTGGTGTGGGTGGGTATGGCCATAGTATGGAGTGCTTCATCGTCAATGGGCTCCTCCATACACTGACATTTTTCCGCTGAGCTGGATTCACATACCTGTGCTGTGGGTGGCAGGTATGTTGGGGTGTCTCATGTCTAAAGGCACGTCTGAGGTGTGACAGGAAATCAGCTGTTTTTTTAACACTCATTAGCAGTAAACTCCATAGCCCTTTATGTATGTGATGTAACTAAATTTGTTATGTTTTGTTGTGATTTCATTTTTTTTTTTTTTTAGGAACGCCATCATGTCCTCACCAACATCCACACCAAGCCGCAGGAGGAACAAAAGGGGCCGCGGCAGCAACCCTCCAACACGTAAGTACATTTGTACCTTTGTACCAATTAATAGTTTTGAGTTAAATGGGGTTGGGAGTCTATTGATTTATTTTTAATATGCATCTTAGAGTGGAACAAAGCCTACCTTGGCTGACACTGGAATCAAAAAGATTCAAGGGCTGGGTGAATTGGGATGCCCTGCTGTGTGGAATCCCCCCGTGGAGCCGCAGAACTCGTCTGCTTTCTGGCGCCCTTGGCAATGTAAACCTCCAGTGTCTGCATCTCCTTGCTGTGAGTGCGCTCCTGCTCCCAGCCGTTGGGATAGACCGGGGCATGAGCGTGTACACACTCTGCTGGGGATGTGGCTCCTGCACTCCCGGTTGCAGAAGCTCTGCATATAAACGGAGCTCTTTGCTGAGAATCACATATGCATGGCAAATGGCTCTGTACGAGAGCCCACGCATGCATCGTAAGGCCAGGGAAAGGTGAGTTTGGGAGTTTTGGGGGGGTTTCACAAGGCAGGGCATCCCAATTTGACACAGCGTTTTTTCTTGTAGGCTGTATACAACATTGACTGTCTGTAGAAAAGATGTATGTGTTAGTGTGTGTATCTGTAAGAGATATATCTATAATTTTTTTTTCCTGTCTCTTAGACAGCCTATTTGGCTGCATCTTTTATTTGAATAGTTTGAATTTAGTCCACCCCACGGTGCTTACAAGGCCGTCAGTGGCATCTTTTGGCCTTCTCGTGCTGTGTACAGGCCTGTCTGCTGTAACAGAATGACTTGGCAATTTAGGATGCCCTGGGGGCAGGTTAGCAGCCAGCCCTGGAATCTTTTGACTGCTTTTGAGCTGCTTTTAATACATTTCATATTAAAAGAAAACACCAGAAAGCCAGATTGATATGTGAAAAATAAACAATCGTGGTAGAGTGCCCTACTCTTTATCTAGCTGTTAATGCTAAAATTAAAACAGATGGAAACCTCAACCGGACCCTGGAATCTACAAGATTCCTGGCCTGTCCGCTAGCCTACCCCCAGGCCATCGGTAGCTTTTCATTTGTTCAAATGTGTTTAAATGTAGTTTTTTTTTTTTTTTTTTTTTTTTTTTTTTTTTTGTCTCTAGCTCGGAGTGAGGATGTTCATTCTCCTCCATCACAGAAGCGTCGAACAGAGGATTCCACTTCAATTGGTGAACTGCTGCCTATGCCAACTTCTCCATCAGGTGACTTGCAAAGTCCCAGTGGACAAGAGCTGCTGTTTTCTAGTCCAGCACCATCTCGACATTCAGGTATGAGTGGAGGGAAAACATTTTTATAAACCAGACCAACAGCCTGCCAAAATTGGAAAAGATTCCCCAAAACTCACTTGCCCCATCTGTATGCACAATACTAAAGCATTGTCAGTACTTAAATTTGCTCCTGCATTTACTCAAAGCTGAAATGCTGCCTCACTGATTTTGTAGTGGTAGCACCCATTTTGGCTCTCCCAGCATCTCATCTGTGCTGCCGCCTGGTTGCAACTGACATAACTGACAATGCACAGTAATAGGAAACCTAGCAGCACTTCCTGTCTGCGGATACATGAGCCACCATTTTGTTTTTAAATTTTACCACAGCGGAAGTTAAAAAAGGGTAAACTATGTGCAGCGATCTAAATTGCCCTGGGGATGCATATGAGCACTGTTGTGTTGGTCCGGTTTAAGTCACTTAAATGTTCGCAATTACTTTAAAGTTCCTTATATATTTTCAAGGATGGATTTTTCTTGCCTCGTCGTTCAGGACGGCCATGGCGAGAGAGAGGCTGCTCCCCCTGTAGAGGAAACACACAGATCTGTTTTTTTTTTTTTTTTTTTTTTTTTTGTTTCCCCTCCAGGAAACCGCTGGGATAGCATCCAGTTTATTTTCAAACCCCAGGAAAACCTGAGGGTGGGGGTGCTTGTTGATCCCGGGCTTTATTTACACAGGGCAGGGTACCTGTGGCCTCGGGTCCGCTGGAGCACTGAGGCATTTGCTGGGTCTTGTAGTTCCTCAGCAGGGCCTGGGGCAGGGAGTGTGGTGCCTGGGCGGCAGCACTATCCCTGATGACCTAGAACGGTTCCTGGAGCTGCTGGGATACACAATCCTTCTGCGGCTGAGGAATGAATAAATGGACCAGCAAAGTGCAGGTGGTCCAGGCAATAGCTAATCAGCAGACAATCCCTGCCAGGATGCATCATCAGGATAAGCTGGTGAGACATATTTATTTTTCATTTAGGGATTGATTGACTTTTGTGGTATAGTTTAGTTTAATCCTTCCTGGGGCTGACTCAAAACTAAAGAAAAGAAGAGAGACTGGGAAAAAGACAAGGAGGGGAATCCTAAACTAAAGCAGGATCTTAGACCAGTCAGACTCTGTATTAAAGCGGACCTTCACTCTGAATAAGAGTCTATCTTATGTTTCCCACACCCTGTACATACAGATTGTCCACATTAAAAATCATCCTACCCGCATCTACTGCATGTTATGAGCCTTTAAACATCCAAGATGGTGGCTTATGGAAGCCGCCATCTTATCAGGCAGCCTGCAAACAGGAAGTGCCTCCTGACTGTGCTCCTCTGCATTCTGGGACTGCTGACCTTTACCTGACCCCAGCTCTGCTCTGTCTGAGCAAAGCACAGCTATAACCCGCCCCCCTGTACCTTATCCCACTCTCCTCTCCTCAGTAAGTGTGATGCTTCTAAGTCAAGATGGCGGCGCCCGTATCCTAAATTCCTGAACAGAGTTGCAGCCCAGTGGGGGAAAGAATAATAAGTTACTGACTAAAAACGTAAAATATATTAATATTCTAAGTATGTCTCACACCCCGCTTCAAACATTAATATTTACACTTGGGTATACACACCTCTAGGTGGCGATCTTGCAGAGAAGTCCTGAAAAACGAGCCCCTCCCGGTCTATACATACCTGGGACCTCCCACTCATTCCCCAGTGTTCTTCTCTGCAAGATGGCGACAAGTCAGAAGAAAGAAGTCTCCTGCTTGCAGGTAGCCGGGGTAACACCCTGCCCCCCCCCCCCCCTCCCCCCGCCGGGCAAGGGTAGATGGCACTTAAGGTGCCTAGGAGCTTAGCTCCTCCGCTAGACCCCATATTATGGGGCAATGCGGTTATCCGGCCTGGTGATCCAGATTTGGGATGCCCCGCCCTGATGTCCCTATTAGGATCCCCCTTTTCCTGCTTGGTCCCTTCTCCCTGCGCTTGTTGGGGGGGGGGGGGGGTCTTTGTGTGCCTGGGTGATGTTTGCTACTTGTGGCTGTGTGAGTGATTTCACTTGTGTGGCGGGGCCGGGCGGCGTGTGTGTTGTGTGCCGCCGGCCCGCCCGTTTGCTCAGTTTTTGTTTGAGGGCTCCGTTGAGCACCCCGGACTGTTTGATCGTTCCCTCCGGTACAGGGAAACCAGCTTCTAAGCGGCGGGGCGTCTGCGCTTGTCATTGCTGGTGCGGGCGCCATGTCCTTGGGCGCCTGCTGCTCTGATGGACTCCGGGGATTGTAAGCTGGCGGGGCCGGGCGGCGTGTGTTGTGCCGCCGGCCCGCCTGTCTGTCTATGCGGGCGCCATTTTCTTTGCACGGCCCGCGTTGTGCCTGGATTGGAGGGAGGGGTGGGCCCTTCTTCTCCCTTCTCTGCCTCCTTCGTGGCTGGCTGCCATTCCGTGTGCGGCGGTTAAGGTAGGCCGGTTTTCTTCCTTGGCTGGGGGTATTAAAAGTTTTCAGGTCCCCCTTGTGTGGGGGTTGTGTCAGGGTGCTGCCAGCTTTTAGTGATGTATTGCTGGGTACCTTGTGTTGGGCATCCCTAGCCTTCCATAGTTTTATTATATATCTATATATACATGTACTTGTATGTGTTCCTTTTATACTGCTCCTTGTGGGTTCTTGACTGACCCTCTGGTGTTATAGTATTGACATGTGCATTCACGTTTTTTTTTTTTTCTGTTAGTGCCTGGAGTGACTGTTGTCTTTTCTGTTTCAGATCCTGGGATCCCACGCTGCAGGGCTCTCCCGGTCTTAGCTACCTGGCTAGTGGGGTTGTACATTACATTTTTATTCCTGTATTAGTTATTGCAAATTCTCCCACTTCAGGGCCATTAAATAAATTTAAGGGGCATCCCGGGTCGTGTATTGCGTAAATCCCTGGGTTATTGCGAATACCATAAATTCACCATATGGAGGCTTCCAAAGATACCGGAAACGGCCCTTCGGGGCAGTCCAGGCTGTGCGGGGGTTGTGGGGCTCCGCTCCCAGGGGATGATGTTATTATATGCAGAACATTGAGCGCCAGTCCGGCACCCCGGTGTCTGGCTCTTCGCCGCCCATGCCATCTCCTTCTCCTCCTCGCCTATTCCGGACCCCGTGTGACGTTGTCATGAGTGGGGATTCGCAATCCGAGGTATGCGCCCGGTTGGCTAGCCTCGAGAAAATGTTTCCCGCTGTGGTTGCTCAGAAGGCTCCGGCTAAGCGGAAACACTTGTCCCCGCCTCCGCCGGAATCAGATGCTGAGGTTGTTGAGGCATTGGATTGGTCAGATAGCTCCCCCTACCAGGGGGCATATTGAGGAATTGGACGATCCTGAGGTTCAGCAGCTGTTTGGTGCTGAGGGTGACCAGGCCATGGGGACTGTTTCGGACACCCCTTCCATACTGGCTCAAATGTTTGAGGATTTGGATCCTCCTGAAGCGGTTCCTTTGCCAAAGGGTGAGTTGTTTGAGGTGACCAAGCCGCGTTTGGAGTTTCCCAGTCAACGACATTTCGAGAATGTCGTCCTTAAGGAATGGGAGCAACCTACGCGTCTCGTTGGTGTTCCGCCTAGTTGGGATAGGAAGTATCCTTTTCCGGCGGTCTTGGTGAAGCGTTGGTCTGTCCCCCCCGAGGTGGATGCTCCGGTTTTGGGGCTATCTAATATGGTGGTTTTGCATTCTCCTGACACGACTACTCTTAAGGATGGCGAGGATCGCCGGATTGACCAGCTTGCCCGCCATGGTTTTGTCTGTGCGGGCTCGGTTTTGAGACCTGTTTGTGCTTCGGCTCTTTTATTGTTGACGGTTAGGTCCATTGTCAGGGATTTGTGTGGATCTTGATCCCACTTGTAACGAATTCCTTGCCCTCAAGCGTTGCGAGTCCTTCGTTTCGTTTGTCCTTGCCGCTCAGGCTGATGCCATGTTTTTGTGTGGCAGGGCTACGGCTCTGTTGGTAGCTATCCGACGGTTGGTGTGGTTGTGGCAATGGACTGCTGATTTTAATTCCAAAAGGTTGCTTACAGCTCTTCCCTTTTTGGGTTTGCGCCTGTTTGGTGAGAAATTAGATTCGGTTGCTAAGGGAGGTAAGTTACCTCAGCGCAAGAAATTTCGTCGTTCCTTTCGGGGGCGGCCTCTTTCAATCCTTCCTTTCGGGGAGCCAGGGCTGGCAGAGGTGCGGGCTTTACGGCTCCCAGGGGTGCCAGCTGGAACGGGGTAGAGGCCGTGGCCGTCCCGTTCATGCCTGGGGCGCCAAACCCAAACCAGCTGCAAAGCCTGCTCAGCAATGAGGGGGCGCCATCACCCTTGCGGGTGGGGGGACGGTTGCGACTCTTCTCCCGGGTGTGGGACCAGGAGGTCTCGGACAGGTGGATCCGGGAGGTGGTGTCGGCCGGTTACAAGCTGGAGTTCGAGTCCCGCCCTCCTCCAAGATTTTTCAGGTCTCGGGTTCCTTTTGGCCGCGCAGTGGCTCCTGGCTGCTGTGAGGAATCTTCTGGAAATGGCAGTCATCTGCTCGGTCCCGCCTTCGGAAGTGGGTCACGGGTATTAGGTATTATTCCAATCTCTTCACAGTGCCCAAGAAGGACTGGTCGGTTCGTCCCATCCTGGATCTGAAGTTTCTCGACGTGTTTATCCGTCCCCGGAAGTTTCGTATGGAAACTGCGCTCTGCCGTCAATTCTCTGCGGCAGGGGGACTTCATGACGTCCATAGACATCAAGGATGCTTACCTTCACATTCCTATCTTTCCGGCTCACCAAAGGTTTCTTCGCTTTGTGGTGGAAAATCTGCATTTTCAGTTTGTGGCTCTTCCGTTCGGCTTTACCTCAGCTCCAAGAGTATTCACCAAGGTGTTGGCGGGCGTGATGGCCCTTCTCAGAGCTCAGGGGATTTGCATTGTGCCTTATTTGCACGATCTTCTCATCATGGCTCCTTCCTTCAGTCAAGCGGAAATGGACACCAGGACGGTGGTATCCACTCTGGAGAGGTTCGGCTGGGTGATCAACTACCCCAAGTCCTCTCTTGTTCCGGCCAGGGTGGTGCCTTTTCTGGGGATGTCCTTGGATTCTTGCCAGCACAGAGTTTCTCCCTCAGGCCAAGGTTTTCTTGATTCCATTCCTCGTCCGTCCATCCGGCTAGGGATGAGACTGGTGGGGTTGATGGTAGCTTCTTTCGAGGCGGTTCCTTTTGCTCAGTTTCACACGCGGATGCTTCAGCTTCATCTGTTGGCGTCTTGGGACCGGCGACCACGGTCGTTGGATCGGTCCTTCCGGATGTCCCCCCGGGTTCGGCAGTCTCTACAGTGGTGGATGGTCTCGGACAATCTCTTGAGGGGCAGGTCATTTCTGACCCCTCTTTGGGAAACTGTCACCACGGACGCCAGTTTGTCAGGATGGGGAGGTTTCTGGAAGGCTCTTCGGTTCCGGGGGCGGTGGGGTCCTCAGGAGGCCCACTTGCCCATCAACGTTCTGGAGTTGAGAGCCATCAGGTCGGTTCTGTCTCACTTGACACAGCATTTACAGGGCTTGCCGGTTCAGGTCGGACAATCGGACGGCGGTTGCTTACATCAGTCACCAAGGAGGGACTCCTGGGTGCCCTCAGAGAGGTGTCTCTGATCCTAGTTTGGACGGAGACTCATGTCCCTTGCATCTCGGCAGTGTACATTCCAGGAGTGGAATACACGGTGGCGGACTTCCTGAGCAGGTGCTCTTCCCGCCGGGGGGAATGGTCTCTCCACCCCCAGGTGTTTCGGTCGCTTTGTCTCCGGTGGGGGACGCCGGAGGTGGATCTGTTTGCCTCTCGTCACAATCACAAGCTTCCGACATTCGTGTCACTGGTTCAGGATCCTCTGGCGGCGGATGCCATGGCCCTGAGCTGGGGGGACCTGGGGTTTCTTTATCTGTTTCCTCCGATTCCCATGCTAGGCAGGGTGCTGCGAAAGTTGGTTCTGGAAGGAGTTCCCGCCTTTCTCGTGGCTCCAAGGCGGGTGTGGTTCGCAGACATCGTTCGTCTGGCAGTGGATCAGTTCGATCTGCCTCTTCGGCCGGATCTTCTCACTCAGGGCCAACTGTGTTACCCCAGTTTACCAACGCTGGCTTTGACGGCTTGGCTGCTGAGACCTCCATCTTAGAGGAGGGTCTTTCGGATTCGGTCATTCGGACTCTTATTAGTGCCAGGAAGAGATCCTCTTCTTCCATCTATTATAGATCTTGGAGATCTTATATTGATTGGTGTGAGGCTAGGTCTTTGCCTTGCCGGGTCTTTTCTATTTCTAGGATTTTGGAATTTCTTCAATCAGGGCTGGACTCTGGTCTTCAGCTGAGTACTTTGAAGGGGCAGGTTTCTGCTTTTGTCTAACTTTTTTCAGAGGTCTTTTGCAAGCCATCCTTTGGTCAAGACTTTTTTCCAGGGGGTTTTGCATCTGCGGCCTCCTAGGAAGCTGTTGCTCCCTGTTTGGGATTTGAATTTGGTTCTCTCTGCTCTTCAGGCTCCTCCTTTTGAGCCTTTGCGGGATATTGCTCTGTCCACTCTGACTCAGAAGGTTGCCTTTCTGGTGGCCATCACTTCGGTTCGGCGTGTTTCGGAGTTGGCAGCCTTGTCGATTCAGGCTCCTTATTTTGAGGAACATCAGGACAAAGTGGTTTTTCGCTTCAAGTCAGACTTTCTCCCTAACGTGGTCTCTGCTTTTCATCTTAATCAGGACATTGTTCTTCCTTCGTTGTGTCCTAAGCCTAGGAATGTCAAGGAGAGTGCGTTGCACTGCTTGGATGTTGTACGTTGTGTCAAGTACTATCTACGTACTACTTCTTCTTTTCGTAAGACTGATGCCTTTTTCGTGGTGCCCTGTGGGCCTAGGAAGGGCTTGGCTCCGGCTAAGTCTTCCATTAGCAAATGGATTCGTCAGGCGATTGTTGGAGCCTATTCTGCCAAGGGGAAGGATCCCCCTTTTTGTGTTACTGCTCATTCTACTCGTGCGGTTGGTGCGTCCTGGGCTTTTCAGCACCAGGCTTCTGTTGAACAAGTTTGTAAGGCTGCGACTTGGTCTTCGGTTCACACTTTTTCTAAGTTTTATAAGGTTGATGTGTGGGCCTCAGCGGATGCTGTTTTTGGCCGCAAGGTTCTGCAGGCTGCAGTGGTTTGAGTTTTTTTTCTGCGTTATTACCTGGTTGGATACCCGCCCTTTTCTGGACACTGCTGTTGGATGTCCCAAGTGTAATAATTGTTTGAAGTGGGGTGTGTGACATACTTAGAATATAATTTTGTGAATACTCACCTGTAAAATGGGTATTATGTCACACACCCCACTTCACCCGCCCTTTTTGGTATCCTGGTTCTTTATATGGTGACGTTTTTTATTTACAGTTGAGGGTTACCGTTGTTTGTTCCTGGTACCTTGTCTTACTGCTGTTTGAATACTGGGGATTTGTTAGGAGGTACCAGGTATGTATAGACCGGGAGGGGCTTGTCTTTTTCTGGACTTCTCTGCAAGACTGCCACCTAGCGGTAGGTATACCCAAGTGTAATAATTAATGATTGAAGTGGGGTGTGTGACATACTTATAATACCCATTTTACAGGTGAGTATTCACAAAATGGTATTTTTAAACTTTTTAAGTTGCACTGCCATGCGGCGGCCGTAGTGGGAGCTGGCCGCACTGTCATGGCGGCTGGTGAGGTGGCTGAAGGGAGCTTCTCCCTCTCCTTGCTGTGAGGAGAGGGGCCGTGGGCTCGGCGTGCTGGCGGCGGCCCGCCCCACTCTCTCTGGCGCCCTCTACGGTGCCCGGTTTATTGACTGGGGAGGGGGCAGGGCCAGGCGCTCGAAGCGCTGGCGGCGGCCCGCCCCACTCTCTCTGGCGCCCTCTGCAGCGTCTGGTTTCTTGCCGGGGCCGGGCACTCTACGCACTGGCGGCGGCCCGCCCCACTCTCTCTGGCGCCCTCTGGGGTGGGGCCGGGCGCTCCACGCGCTGGCGGCCGCCCGCCCCACACTCTCTCTTTGGCGCTCTCGGCGGCGCTCGGTTCCTTCAGAGGATGGGGCGGGCGCTCGACGCGCTGGCGGCGGCCGTCCCACTCTCTGGCGCCCTTGCCGGCGGCCGGTGTTCTTAACGTGAGGATGGGGAGGGGTCGGGGCCAGGCGCGATCCGCGCTGGCCCGCCCCTCTTCATCTGCTTCCTCTGGCGTCAGATCGAGGATGGCCCCGGCTAGGTGAAGTTGCATGTCGGCTGGAGGTGAGTGCCCTGCGGGGCTTTGTCCTTTTGTTTAGGGCGCCTTATCCAGCGCCGGCCTAGACCACTGTGTAATCGTTTTGTCCCACCTTGCGGTTACTGGTATCATTACATATGACATTGGCATGCTATGTGGTCTTATATGCTTTATCTTTAATATTATATACTATTTGCCTCAATGTTATGTGTGTGTGTATATATATATATATATATCTTATTTACGGGGGCCCCCCTTGTCATTGTGTCCTGGGGTCCCTTGGGGTTGCAAATCCTCCCACTAATGGACTTAAGGGGCATCCCGGGTTGCTTCTAGCGTAATTCCCGCTGGTTAGTGCGACTACCATACAAATCCCCATTTGGAGGCTCCCCTGGATCCGGGCTCTGGCTCCCTTCGGGGCAGTCCCGGCAGTGTGTGGGTTGGGGGGTATCCCTTGTTGGGGATACTGTGCTGGTGCATACTATGTGTTCAGCAGGCCATAACACGGCAGTCGGGGGGCCCGGACGTCTGGGTCAGTGCCGCCGGCCTCATCCACCTTAAATTATCCGTACCCCATGTGACATGGTCATTAGCGGGGAGTTGCAATCTGATGTATGTGCTGGATTGGCCAACATCGATAAATTGTTTTCTAGCTCTGTGGCCAGGGTGGCCCCGACTAGAAGACATCTGTCACCGGCAGTG
This sequence comes from Gastrophryne carolinensis, assembly GCA_027917425.1. NCBI lineage: Eukaryota > Metazoa > Chordata > Amphibia > Anura > Microhylidae > Gastrophryne > Gastrophryne carolinensis. Next base: position 338,606,716 of record CM051239.1, read on the forward strand.
CCGGTTCTTGATGTTTGATTCTCTTGACTGGTCTGTTCATTTTCCGCTTGCGGAAGGAACTGTTTGCTGATCCTCAGAGCCATCAGATTCCGTAGTTTGGGATCCTGATGCCGGGCAGGGGCTTGGGGATGCTGTGGTTACCCCCAAGTTCCTGGGCCATTTATTTGAGGTGCTGGCTATTCCTCCTCCGGCGGAGTCCCCTCAGGAAAAAAAAAAAATGTTTACATTTACTTGAGACCTCTAAGCCTCGTAAGGAGTGCCCAACTCAGTTTCATTTCTAATATGTGATTATTGCGGTCCGGGAGGGATCTAGCCGGCTTCCCGGTTTTCATCAGGAACGGGATAGGAGGTATCTCTGTCCGGTGAACACGGTGAAGCGCTGGTCGTCTCCTCCCGAGGTCGATTCGTCCGGTGCTGGGATTGTCCAACGCATCTGTGGTGCACTCTAGACGCCTCCACGATTAAGGATCGTGAGGACCGTCGTTTTGATCAGATGGCTTGACATGCCCTTGCCGGCGTGGGTTCTGCCTTGTGGCCTGTTTGTATTTCTGTACTCACGGTTGTGGTTCTCAGGTCTGTGGTTTGGGGCCTGTTGAGGGGTCCCAGCTGGACCCAGCCAGTGCTGATTTGACAGCGTTTATGCGGTGTGTGTGTGTGTGTAGTTCCTGATCATGGTCTGGATGACACTATATGTCTGTATGGCGGAACCTCAGCTTTGCTTGTGGCTATACGTCGCTCTGTCTGGTCGCGCCGGTGGCGGCTAACATTGGCTACTCTTCGGGGTATGCGGCTGTTTGGAGTCATATTGGATTCAGTTGCGTAAGGAGGCAGGCTTCCGCCACGCTTGAAGCGACGTTGCTCCTTTCGGGGGGCAGGCTCCTCTAATCCTTCCTTTCGCGGTGCCAGAGCTGGCAGAGGTGCTCCCTTCTCTATCTTCAGTGGTGATTCCTCTGTTCTCGGGTTTCCTCGGACCCCCGGGCTGTGCAGGGGCCGGGGCTATTGTTCCAACCTTTGTGGTTCCCTAACGGGATGGATCCATCAGAACCATTCTGGTTTTGAGGCTTTTCTACAGGTTCATCAGATCCCAGAAGTTCCGCGTGGAGACTGCGCTCAGTCATCAATTCCCTTCATCAGGGGGTTTTCGTGACATTTATAGACATCAAGGTTGTTTACCTTTATGTACCAATCTACCCCGCACGCCAGCTCAGGTTTGGGGTGGAAGATCGGCATTTTCAGTTTGTGGCCCTCCCTTTCGGGTTGACTTCGGTGCCATGGGTGTTCACCAAGGGGCTGGCGGGCATAATGGCCCTTCTCGGAGCCCAGGGCGTTTACATTGTGCTGTGTCTGGATGACCTACTCATTACAGCATCTTTTCTATGCCGGGTGGAGATGGACTCCAGGGTGGTGACTCTGGAGCGTTTCGGATGGGTGATCACCCACTCCAAGTTCTCTGGCATGAATCTGGTTTCCAGTCAGGCAAGAGTGTTCCTTCCTCACCCTAAGGTGCAGAGGGTTCAGGACCTGATATTTGTTCTCCTGGACGATCCTCGCCTCTTTCCGGCTAGGGATGAAACTGGTGGGATTGCTGGTGGTTTTCCTCAGTTCCTCATGAGGTCGCTCTAACTCATCTATTGCGGACTTGGGCCGGCTGTTCCCAGTGCTTGGCTCGGTCCTTTCTGCTGTCTCCCAGGGTTCGGCAATCTTTTCAGTGGTGGCTGGAGCTTAGCAGTCTGATGTGGGGCAGATCCTTTTTGTCCCCTTGTTGGGAGACGGTTACCACAAATGCCAGCCTGTCGGGCTGGGGAGGTTTCTGGACGGAGTCTTCAGGAGGCTTACGCTCCCATCTGTTTTTTGGTGTTCAGAGCTATTTGGTTGTTTCTGTCATGCTGGATGCATCATTTACAGGTTTTGCCAGTTCAGGTTCAGTTGGACGATTGACCTACGGTCGCTTACGTCGATCACCAAGGAGGGACTCGCCGCAGGAGTGCCCTCAGGGAAGTTTCGCTGATTCTTGCATGGGCGGAGAGCGATGTTCCATGCATCTCAGCAGCATTCATTCCGGGAGTTAACACGGAGGCGGACTCCTTGAGCAGGGGATCCTCTCACTGAGGGGGTTGATCTTTCTACCGCAAGGTGTTCCGGTCCTTCTGTCGCAAGTGGGGGATTCCGGAGGTGGTTCTCTTTGCCTCACGTTGCATTCACTAGCTCCCAACGTTTGGTTTTCGGTCTCAGGTTCCTCTGCCTCCGGCAGTGGTCGCCATGTCTTTTGCCTGCCGGGGTCTGGGGTTCCTGTACCTGTTTCCTTCCTTCGCCATGGTGGGCAAGGTGATGCGCTAGCTGGCTCCTGAGGGTGACTCCAGGGTGGCCAAGATAGGTTTGGTTCGTTCTGCAGTTTGCAAACGCTGGCTTTGGCGGCGTGGCTGCTGCAACCTCCTCCATCTTCATAGAGGAAGTTTGTCTGATGTTGTACTTCAGACCCTTGTTTGGGCTAGGAAGTGGTCTTCCTTTAACTTCTTCTACAGGACTTGGCAGTCCTATATTGATGGGTGTGAGGCTAGGGCCTTGCCTTGCAAGGTGTTTTTGTTCACTAGGTTTTTGGACTTTCGTCAGTACGGTCTGGGGCTCCAGCTTAAGTGCTTTGATGGGGCAGGCCTCTGTCCTGGTGGTCTTTTTCTAGGGCCTTTTGTCCTCAAAAAGCCTTGCGTCTGTTTGGGATTTGAATTTTGCATTTTCTATTCAGGCCTCTTGCTTTGAGAGGCGCCGGGATGAGGTGGTGGTCCGTTTTTTGCCGGATTTCCTTCCTAAAATGGTTTGTTTTCCATCTCTTTAAGGATGTGGTTCTTTCTTCCTTGTGTCCTTCGTCTAACTTTGAGGAGAGGGCCCTGCACTTTTTGGCTGTTTGTTGACGTTCTATTTCTTGGCTACTTCCCTTTTCTGTAGGAAGAACGTCTTGTTTGTGGTGCCCTCTGGCCCCCCGACGGGTTTGGCGCTGTCAAGTCTCCCATTTTTAATGGATGTCTGGTCCTTGTGTGGGCCTATATTGCCAAGGGGAGGGTTCCCCTTTTCAGTTGAGTGGAATAAGTTGTGCGACTGCTACTTGGTCTTCTGTTCATACCTTTTTACAAGTTTTTGTACAGTTGATATGCGGGCCTTAGCGGATGCTGTTTTTGGCCGCAAAGTTCTACAAGCGGCAGGGGTTTTCATTTGTGCATTTTTGCCTATTGGGATCCCCACCCTTTTCGGACACTGCTATTGGATGTCCCAAGTGTAATGAATATTTCCGAAGCAGGGTGTGAGACATACTTATAATACCCATTTTACAGGTGAGTAATCACAAAATGGTATTATTCTAAGTATGTCTCTCACCCTGCTTTGCCCCACCCTGAGTGGTATCTTGGATCCTCTTTGGTGTTACTGTTTTTCTTGTAGTTTTTATTTGCTTTTCCTGGTCCCCTTTACTGCTTTCTTATACTGGGAGGTGTTTGGGTGGTCCCAGGTATTTATGGGCCGGGAGGGGCTTCTTTTTTCTATTCATCTCTGCAGAAGTTTGCCCTCTACTGGACATAACCCAAGTGTAATGAATATTTCCGAAGCAGGGTGTGAGACATACTTATAATACCCATTTTACAGGTGAGTAATCACAAAATGGTATTTTATTGCCATAGCTAGAAAGACACCTGTTCCTCACAGGTGAGTACCCTCTTGGGACCTGTTGAGTGGATTAGTCGGAGCTCCATTTGAACCGCTTAAGGCGGCTACAGACAAGGTTTTATCCCTTTAGAACTAGGTCCCTCCCAGCCTTCTAATAGAAGGGTTAGCGCCGTTCAAGCTTTCTCCACGCGGGAGCCTTGCGGTATGTTTTTTTTTTTTCAGATATTCTTAAGCCAGATCCCTTATATCTGCCCAAGATGGCTCCTAAACTTCACCATACTCAAGATATTATACCTTCATTTACACCTGAACTGCATGAGGAGAATGCAAAACTCTAGACGTCCATAGAGGTCTTATTTTCTACTTGACACATACTCATGATTTCGTAGAACAGATCATTTATTATTTAGTGGTAAGGTGTCCCCGCTTCTAAGAATACCATTGCTAGACCTGTATGGATACTCCTCCTTAAAGTGGACCAACACCCAGGATTTTGACTATCCTGGGTCTTGGTCCACTTCGGTGGGGCACCCCCGATCGGGGTGCCCCGCTGTGTGAAACCCCCCCTAACCCCCCGAAAAACTCACCTCTTTCCGCTCCCAGCGCCGACGTACAAGCCTGGTCCAGGAACGTCTAAGCGGCTGCCGCCGCCGCCGCCGCCGCCTCCCGCGCGTCCCTTTTGACGCGCGCGCGCCCGCGTCGGCCATTCGCAGACGGCCGGCGCGGGCGCGCGCACGGCTACAGGGGCGCGAGGGAGGCGGCGGCGGCCGGCCGCCGCCGAAGATCAGGTAAGGTTTTTCGGGGGTTTTGGGGGGGTTACACCCCGCGGGACATCCCGATCTCGGATGTCCCGCGGGGTGGGGGGTGATCGGCCCGGGAATCTTATAGATTCCCGGGCCGATCACCCGTGGGTGTTGGTCCACTTTAAACTATCCCAGTGTGTTTCCTCTCTAGGGAGCGGAGCCCCTCTCCCCTTAGCCGTCCTGAAGGACTCCTAGAAACACGGTTACTGGTAAATCTAACAGGGATTTATTATTCTATCTGCAGCACTTCAGAGTGAACTGGACCTCAGCTCTCCTCTGACCTATGGAACCCCAAGTTCTAGAGTGGATGCCACTCCAAGGAGTGGTATACGAGGTACACCTGCCAGGCAAAGGCCTGATCTTGGGTCAGCCCGCAAATTAAAGCAAGTAGATTTGCATTCTGACCAGGTGCGTGTGTACATCATCCACCACTTAAACTATTGCATTGTGTTCATTTTTTATTTCTAAGTGTTTTAAACATAATTTTTTCTTGACAGCCTGCTGCTGAGGAATTAGTTACAAGTGAGCAACCCATGGACCAGAAGCTAGTTATCTGGGGTACAGATGTTAATGTTATCACCTGTAGAGAGAAGTTTCAGGTATGAAAACCTATTGACCAGAGTATGAAATGTGTTAGTAATCCTGGCCCCATATTACATTGTTTCTGGGCGGTAACTTTTAAGTCCTTAGTTGCATTGCTGAGTATAAAACATCACAGGGGTTTTAGTGGTTATGTGGCTGTATGATGGTTTGTTTAGTGGGTTAATTGTGCTTGCTGCTGGTCATCCTGAATGCTGGTGTTGGGTGGCGGGACCACAATGTTCTATGGTATTGCTTGATACTATTTGTTACTAAACCTAATTGAAGCCTTTTTGTTTTATCTAGAGGTTTATCCAGCGCTTTATTGATGCAACTGCCAAAGAGGAGGATAATGTTGGTTTGGATTTAAATGAGCCGATTTATATGCAGCGTTTGGAAGAGGTATAGTAAAACTGTATTTTTTATTTTTTTTGGGTCCCCAGTGTTGACCTAATTTACGTAGGCCATGTCGTGCTAAATAGTAATGCCGTTTTGTAGACAAGAAGTGGATGCATTTTTAAAACCTTTCCTAATCTTTTTTTATTCAGATCAACGTAGTTGGTGACCCATTTTTAAATATTGATTGCGACCATCTAAGAACATTTGATCAAGATCTCTACAGACAGCTTGTCTGCTATCCACAGGTAGTATTGTATGTATGTTTATTTTGTCTACCCTGGGGTTTTTAAATGCTGATGTATATATTTTATTGCCTGTAGGAAGTAATTCCAACTTTTGATATGGCAGTAAATCAACTGTTTTTTGAGCGATACCCAGATTCTATCTTGGAGCATCAGATTCAAGTCAGACCGTTTAATGCACTAAAAACAAGAAATATGAGAAGTTTAAACCCAGAAGGTAACTTTTTTTTGGAGGTTTCATATACCACGTTAATATTATCTATGCGACTTGTGAAAAAACTTTTTTTTCCCCTGTAGACATTGATCAATTGATTACTATTAGCGGAATGGTCATCAGAACTTCTCAAATTATCCCTGAGATGCAGGAAGCTTTCTTTAAATGTCAGGTCTGCTCCTTTACTACCAGGATTGAAATAGACCGTGGGCGTATTGCTGAACCATCAGTGTGCAGGCACTGCAATACTACACACAGCATGGCTTTGATTCATAACCGCTCTATGTTTTCAGACAAGCAAATGGTAAGATTTAATATAAAATTGTGTTAAGCTGTTTTACTGAGAGATTAATTTTTATGCGAACAGGGAAACTGGTTAACCAGTGTCTTTTCAGACCAATGGTGGGTATCTAGGCAGTCATGTTGAAGTTTTGACTGCCGCAAGCCACAGCCTAGAGCTCAACCAGCTCTTTACGGCACCAGCTCCTTTTATTTATTTATTTTTTTTTTTGACAAAGCATCTGCAGGGGAAAACGCCCTCCTCAGTGTTCTACAGTATGTCTGCATATAAATAAGAGGTCCCACAGACACAACTATCTTGGGGGGGGGGGGGGGGCGGGCAGTGTCAGAAAAGGAGTCCTGTGATTGGTCGCCGGGAGGTCATGTGAGCCATGGCCGTGTCCTTGTTGCCGGCCAGCAGCTGCAGGAGAAAGTGGGTAATACTCTCCTCAGTGTTCTACAGTATATAGTGCACTGGATCGCTCTACCATGACCTGCCCACTTGCACACCAGCGACCAATTGTGGGACTCATTTCCTGGCTCAAGGTGAAGCTAAGGATATCAGACATTCTGGGGACTGCCGCGTTCTGGATGACTCCTGTCCCAAAGCTTGTTTTTATTCTGTTTGCGGGACAAACGCCCGTTTAAAGAGGAACATTGTATGTATTGTAGAGAACTCCCCAAACCTGGCTTGCTCGGCCCCCCTACCCTCCAGCTTAACAGTTTACTATTATAAACATACCTGTCCGGTCAAGTCATGCTTCGGTATTCCTTGGTCCTGCGCTATCTCGCAGTCTCGTCATGTTTGATCTTGTGCATACGCAGTGTCACTGCATAGGCTGCAATGACACTGCAAATACCCCAAGAGGGACAGCTAAGGCTTGCAGCTTTCACTCTGGGGCGGCTAAGGTGGGTGAGGGCAGTGCAAAAGGGCCAGGAATACTGCCGCATGTAGGCATTTTAGGTAATGCCTGATGAGTCTCGTTAAAGAAAAAAGGGGTGGTGTTCTGGTTAAAAGTCCTTCATGACTGGAGGGAGTGGGCAGGAAGTAGTTGAGCATTTCAGCGAAGCATGTCTCCTTTGCAGGGGTCCCCAAACTTGTCCTACAAGGCCCACAAACATGCCAGGTTTTTCAGATCTCCACACAGGTGAACTTATTGTGCAGCAGCAGAGATATAGTGGCAGGTATATGAATATCCACAAAACATGACCTGTTAAACCGGACCTTCACCATGATTTAATGAAAAGCCCAAACTCTTAAAAAACAATTCCTCAGCATCTAAAATTAATATATTTTACATGTTTAGTCACTAATTTATTATACTTTCCCCCACTGGGCTGCAACTCTGTTCGGGAATTTAGGATACGGGCGCCGCCATCTTGACTCAGAAGCATCACACTTACTGAGGAGAGGAGAGTGGGATAAGGTACAGGGGGGAGGGTTATAGCTGTGCTTTGCTCAGACAGAGCAGAGCTGGGGTCAGGGAAAGGTCAGCAGTCCCAGAATGCAGAGCAGCACAGTCACTTCCTGTTTGCAGGCACTTCCTGTTTGCAGGCTGCCTGCAAAAATGGCAGCTTCCATAAGCCGCCATCTTGGATGTTTAAAGGCTTATAAAATGCAGTAGATGCAGGTAGGATGATTTTTAATGTGAGCAATCTGTATGTACAGGGTGTGGGAAACATATAAGATAGACTCTTATTTAGAGTGAAGGTCCGCTTTAATAGGCCTTGTGGGGGATGAGCTGTGGATTCTGCACGTGTGTAGCTATTCTGTCCCTCAATGGACACGGGCAAAAGTTAGCGTCTCTTGAATGCAGGGCTCACAGAGTGTGTGAGGAAGTAGGTTATTGACCCTGTGAACCAGGACCCACTTGCATATATTTGAGTGTAGAGCCGCTTTAACACTTTATTTGCTTACTTGATGATTACCAACAACATTATTCTAAGTATGTCACACACCCCGCTTCAAACATTAATTATTACACTTGGGTTACTCCACCAGCAGGTGGCGACGTTGCAGAGAAGTCTTGAAAAACGAGCCCCTCCTGGTCTATACATACCTGGGACCTCCCACTTACTCCCCAGTGTTCTTCTCTGCAAGATGGCGACAAGACAGAAGAATGAAGTCTCCTGCTTGCAGGTAGCCGGGGTAACACCCCGGCACCCCCCCATGGTCTATTTCTGCCCAGTCTGTGTTTATATGCCTAGATTGTTAAACCGGAAGCCTCCCAGCCTTGGCTGCTGGCTGGGCAATGGTAGATGGCACCTTCTGGTGCCTAGTAGCTTATCTCCTCCGCTAGACCCCACACGTGGGGCAACGCGGTTATCCGGCCGGTGATCCGGGATGCCCCGTCCCGGTTCCCCCTTAGCCTGCCTTCTCGCACTTGGTCCCTTCTCCCTTAGCGTGGGGGGGGGGGGGAGCGGTGGCGTGTTAGGGTGTTTTCACTTGTGAGGTGACTTGAGTGACTGTGTGTTTGTGTGCCTTTTACTGTCTGGGGACCGGCGCCGCGCTGCGGGCGCTTCTCCCCGGTTTTTTTCTAGGGCTCTGGGCGAGGTGTTATGCTGTGGGGGTCCCGTTTCTCCTGTCTCTGCGGCACCGCCATTGTGCGGGCCACGGTGATCCGATTGGTGGGCGGAGCCGCGCTCTGTCGCGGCCCGCGCTGTTCGGTTCTCGGGCGGGCCAGAGCGCTGTTCCGGCCCGCCCCTCTTCTTCCCACAGTGCTGCGCGTCTCCCTCGCTGGCTCTGATAGTCGCTGTTCAGGTACCTGGTTGTGCGGGTTTTGTTTATTGTTATGCGGCTGTGGTTGTGACATGGGGGCTAGTTCTGGGACTGTCGTCCATGATACTTATATATATTCTGGGCTGTCTTATATTATGTCTGTAGGGGGCCTGTCTTATTTACGGGACCCGCTATATAGGCTTACTAGGCATGGTGGCATGCTTACTATCGCAGCCCTGTTTAACCCCATGTATGCCACTTTCTATGTGGGTGGCATACTGCTCCTCACATTTTCTTTCCTATAGGCTGGTTTGTGTGTGTTTTGAGTGTGCATGATTGCCATAATTCTTGTACAGATCCTGGGATACCCCAGCTACCCGTGGGTCTCCCGGTCTTGATACCTGGCTAGTCTTAATTACCAATTTGGGTTTTCCCTAGGCAAACATCCTCCCACTCCTGGGACTTTTAATTAAAGGGGCATCCCAGGTTGCATACTGCGTAAATCCCTGGGTAGTTGCGAATACCATAACTTCACCATATGGAGGCTTCCAAGGATACCGGAATCGGCCCTTCGGGGCAATCTAGCCTGTGTGGGGGTTGTGGAGCTCTGCTCCCGGGGGATGATGTCATTATATGCATTCCATGTGCACAGCGGTTCATTGAGCGCCAGTCCGTCTCCCCGGTTCTATGGCCCTTCGCTGTCCGTGTCATCCCCTACACCTCCCCACCTGTTACGGACCTCGTGTGACGTCATGGGTGGGGATTCGCAATCCGAGGTATGCGCCCGGTTGGCTAGCCTCGAGAAAATATTTCCGCTGTGGTTGCTTAGAAGGCTCCGGCTAAGCGGAAAAACACTTGTCCCCGTCTCCGCCGGACTCAGACGTGGATGTTATTGTGGCATTGGATTGGTCAGATTGCCCCCCGATTGAGAGGGGGAGATTCTGGAGGTTTACAAATATATTCGGCACTGAGCAAACGGAATTAAATTTATTATTCCTTAAAAAACAATAGATAAGAGTCCAAAAATTCAGATGTCCCATGGTGCATGCACATAGACTAATTGGTCTCAACACCTGTGCCCGCTGGTGAGATTCTAGGGGAACTGGACGACCTTGTGGTCCTGCAGTTGTTTGGTGCTGAGGGTGACCAGGCGGCAGGGACGGTATTTGACATCCCTTCCATATTGACTCAAATGTTGAAGTTTTTGATTTAGACCCTCCCGAGGTGGTTCCTCCGCCTAAGGGTGATTTGTTTGTTGTGGCCAAGCCGCGTTTTGGAGTTTCCCTGTCAACATTCTCAAAATACTTAAGGAGTGGGAGCAGCCTACGCGTCTCGTTGGTGTTCCGCCTGGTTGGGAGAAGTAGTATCCTTTTCCGGCGGACTTGGTGAAGCATTGGCTTTTCCTCTCGAGGTTGATGCCCCGGTTTTGGGGCTATCTAACATGGCGGTGTTTCCTTCTCCTGACACGACTACCCTTAAGGATGGCGAAGTTCGCCAGATTGTCCAGCTGGCTCGCCATGGTTTTACCTGTGCGGGTTCGGCTTTGAGGCCTGTTTGTGCTTCGGCTTTTTTGTTGTTGGCGGTTAGGTCCATTGTCAGGGGTTATGTGCGGACCTTGATCCTACTTGTGATGAGTTCCTTGCTCTCAAACGTTGAGTCCTTCGTTTTGTTTGTCCTTGCTGCTCAGGATGACGCCATGGTGATGTGTGGCAGGACCACGGCTTTGTTGGTGGCTATCCAACGGTCGGTGTGGTTGCGGCAATGGACTGCTGACTTTAATTCTAAGAAGTCGCTTACGGCTCTTTCCTTTTTTGGGTTTGCGCCTGTTTGGTGAGAAATTGCTTTCGGTTGCCAAGGGAGGTAAGTTACCTCAGTGCAAGACCTTTCGTCGTTCCTTTTGGGGGCGGCCTCTTTGAATCCCTCCTTTCGGGGAGCCAGAGCTGGCAGAGGCGCGGGCTTTACGGCCCCAGGGGTGCAAGCTGGAACAGGGGTTGAGGCCGAGGCCGTCCCGTTCACTCCGGGGGTGCCTAACCCAAACCAGCTGCCAAGCCCGATCAACGAGGGGGTGCCCTCACCCTTGCGGGTGGGGGGACGGTTGCGACTCTTCTCCTGGGTGTGGGACCAGGCGGTCTCGGACAGGTGGATCCGGGAGGTGGTGTCGGCCGGGTACAAGCTGGAGTTCGAGTACCGACCTCCTCTAAGGTTTTTTTCTCAGGTCTCGTGTGCCCTCAGATCCTTTGGCCGCGCAGGGGCTCCTGGCGGCGGTGAGGAATCTTCTGGATATGGCAGTCATCTGCCCGGTCCCTCCTTCGGAGGTGGGCCGCGGGTATTATTCCAATCTCTTCACAGTGCCCAGTTGGACGGGTTGGTTCGTCCCATCCTGGATCTGAAGTTCCTCAATGTGTTTATTCTTCCCCGGAGGTTTCGCATGGAACCTCTGCGTTCTGCCATCAATTCTCTGCGGCAGGGGGATTTCATGACGTTCATAGGCATCCATCTTCATATTCATATATTCCGGCTCACCAAAGGTTTCTTCACTTCGTGGTGGAAGATCGGCGTTTTCAATTTGTGGCTCTTCTGTTCGGCCCTACCTCGGCTCCAAGAGTGTTCACCAAGGTGTTGGCGGGCGTGATGGCACTTTTCAGAGCTCAGAGGATTCACATTGTGGCCTATCTGGACGATCTTCTCATCATGGCTTCTTCTTTCAGTCAAGCGGAGGTGGACACCAGGACGGTGGTATCCACTCTGGAGAGGTTCGGCTGGGTGATCAACTACCCGAAGTCCTCTCTCGTTCCGGCCAGGGTGGTGCCCTTTCTGGGGATGTCCTTGGATTCTTGCCAACACTTGGTTCAGGAATTGGCGCAGCTGCTTCTTTCCAATCCTTGCCCGTCCATCCGGCTAGGGATGAGACTGGTGGGGTTGATGGTAGCTTCCTTTGAGGCAGTTCCCTTTGTTCAGTTTCACACGAGGACACTTCAGTTTCATCTGTTGGCGTCTTGGGACCGGCGACCGCGGTCGTTGGATCGGTCTTTCCGGATGTCCTCCCGGGTTTGGCAGTCTCTCCAGTGGTGGATGGTCTCGGACATTCTCTTGAGGGGCAGGTCCTTTCTGATGCCTCTTTGGGAAACTCACCACGGATGCCAGTTTGTCGGGATGGGGAGTTTTCTGGAAGGACCTTCGGTTCCGGGGGAGGTGGGGTCCTCTGGAGGCCCACTTGTCCATTTGTCCATCAACATTCTGGAGTTGAGAGCCATTAGGTTGGTTCTGTCTCTCTTGACACAGCATTTACAGGGCTTTCAGGTTCGGTCGGATGATCGGTCGGCGGTTGCTTACAGCAATCGCCTGGGAGGGACTCGAGTCTACGTGCCTCAGAGAGGTGTCTCTGATTCTAGCCTGGGCGGAGACTCATGTCCCTTGCATCTCGGAAGTGTACATTCCAGGTTTTGGAATACACGGACGCGGCCTTCCTGAGGAGGTGCTCTTTCCGCCGGGGGGAATGGTCTCTCCACCCTCAGGTTTTTTTTTCGGTCGCTTTGTCTCCGGTGGGGGACGCTGGAGGTGGATCTGTTTGCCTCTCGTCACAATTACAAGCTTCTGACATTCGTGTCGCTCTCTCAGGATCCTCTAACGGTGGATGCCATGTCTCTGAGCTGGGGGGACCTGGGGTTAATTTATCTGTTTCCTCCGATCCCCATGCTAGGCAATGTGTTGCGAAAGCTGGCCCTGGACGGGGTTCCCGCCATTCTCATGGCTCCAAGGTGGCCAAGGAGGGTGTGGTTCGCAGACATCGTTTGTCTGGCGGTGGATCAGTGCGATCTGCTTCTTCGTTTGGATCTTATCACACAGGGTCAACTGCGTTGCCCCAATTTACCAACGCTGGCTGTGACGGCCTGGCTGCTGAAACCTCCATCTTAGGGGAGGAAGGTCTTTCGGCTCGGTTATTCAGACTTTTATTAGTGCCAGGAAGAGGTCCTCTTCTACCATCTACTATAGGACGTGGAGATCTTATATTGATTGGTGTGAGGCTAGATCTTTGCCCTGTCGTGTCTTTTCTGTTTCTAGGATTCTGGAATTTCTTCAATCGGGGCTGGACTCTGGTCTTCAGCTGAGTACTTTGAAGGGGCAGGTTTCTGCCTTGTCTGTCTTTTTTTCAAAAGTCATTTGCTCTTCATCCTTTGGTCAAGACTTTCTTCCAGGGGGTTTCGCATCTGCGGCCTCCAAGGAAGCCTTTGCTCCCTGTTTGGGATTTGAATTTGGTTCTCTCTGCTCTTCAGGCTTCTCCTTTTGAGCCTTTGCAGGTTATTGCTCTTTCTACTTTGACTCAGAAGGTTGCCTTTTTGGTGGCCATCACTTCGGTTCGGCGCGTTTCGGAGTTGGCAGCCTTGTCGGTTCAGGCTCCTCACTTTGAGAGACATCAGGACAAAGTGGTTTTCCGCTTCAAACCGGACTTTTTTCCTTAGGTGGTCTCTGCTTTTCATCTTCACCAGGACATTGTTCTTCCTTCCTTGTGTCCTAAGCCTAGGAATGACAAGGAGAGGGTTTGCACTGTTTGGATGTGGTACGCTGTGTGAAGTACGGTTTGTTTACTACATCTCCTTTTCGTAAGACTGATGTCTTTTTCGTGGTGCCCTGATTGGGCCTAGGAAGGGTTTGGCTCCCGCTGAGTCTTCCATTAGCAAATGGATTCGTCAGGCTGTTGTTGGGGCCTATTCTACCAAGGGGAAGGTTTCCCCTTTCGTTTCACTGCTCTTTCTACTTGTGCTGTTGGGGCGTCTTGGGCTTTTCAGCATCAGGCTTCTGTTGAACAAGTTTGTAAGGCTGCTACTTGGTCTTCTGTTCACACTATTCTAAGTATGTCACACACCCCGCTTCAGATATCCATAACACATGGGTAATACCGACCTGAAGGGGCGTTCCTGCAGAGATGATGCAAAGAGAAAAGCCCCTCCCTGATCCATAAATACCTGGGACCTCCCACTCATTACCCAGTTTTCCATCTCTGCAAGACGGCGAGCAAGTCAGAAGATGATGCCTCCTCCTTGCTCAGGGGGAGTTAAGGTAGCCGGGGTTGCCCCCGGCCTATTTATTCTTATGTTTCCGCTCGGCCTTTTGTTATCCTAGCCAATTTATTAAATTATATGCCTCCTCAGCTTTGGCTGCGGGCCCGAGCGAGGGTATACGGGCACCCATGGTGCTGAGGAGCTGTGCTCCCCCCCCGTGAGACCCTATCAGAGAGGGTAGGCGGCGGTCCCGGTTGGTGATCCCGGTTTGGGATGCCCCGTCCCTGAATTTATCCCGGGGGGGGAAAGGGGGGTCCCTCCTTAGTTCACCTTAGGGGTTGGGGTTCCCTATCCTTCCCTGCTCCCTTTCCCCCTGCGTGTTGTAGGTGTTTTTTACTGTGTTTTTACTGTGTTTGTCAGGGTTTGTGTGGCGCGCCTGGAAGCCTCAATGAATTGGTTGCACTGGTTTTCACTGTTGTCTGTCCTGCCCTTCAGGCGTGAGGTAAATCACCTCACGCCTGTGGCAGAGGAGGTGCGTGGCTCACTGATCGGGGGGGCGGGGCCGTACTGCCGCGCACTGCCGCGGCCCGTTTTTCCCCTTCCTCGCTGGCTCATTAGCGGCGGGTTCTCTGCGCGGGGACCCTGCGGTGTCTCTGTCTCTCTCATGGAGGGAGGGGGCGGGGTCGAGGCGCGTCACCGCGATCCCGCCCCCTCCCTATTCTTCCCCTCAGCGCGGTCGCGCTGTCTGGTGCCTGGACGGGGGGGGGGGAGGAGCTGCGTGGTGGCGCTGATCGCGCCTTTTTCCAGCCACGCCTGCGTTTTTCCTCCTCCCTGCCTTCTCCTCAGAGGATCCTTCCCGCCTTTTCAACGGCAGACCCCTGGCTCCAGAACTGTGAGTGGCCCAGTGGGCCAGGTTTACTCAGTGTGTTTATATATTTATATATATTTATATATTATGGGGTGACATTTTGCCAACAAGGGTCCATTGTGTTTTTCAGGCGGAGGTCGTCTGGGAAGCCTCATCATCTGGGATTAGAGGGTCCTTCCCGGTCCTAAATTCCTGGGTTCCATTATACTAATCCTCCCACTCGGGACATTAAAGGGGCATCCCGGGTTGCTTACTGGCGTAATTCCCTGGGTCATAGCGACCACTCAAAATCACCTATATGGAGGCATCCCCTGATACGGGGGCGGGCACCCCTTCGGGGCATCCCAAAAAGTGCATATTGTGCGGTGTGTCCTTTTCGGGGGACGATGTACTGCTATGTATTCCCTGTGCACAGCAAACTATTACACGGCAGTCCGGATCCCAGGCTTCGGGATCAGCACCGCCGGCCGATTCATCTCCACCTCCCACCCTGACGCGGGCTCCGTGTGACGCGGTCGTGGGCAGGGACTTACAGGCTGAGATGTGCGCCAGATTGGCCGCCCTTGAAAAGATTGTTTCCTGCTCGGCCGCCCGCAAGGCTCCGGCTAAGAGGAAACATTTGTCCCCGGCTCCGCTGGGGGATGACGGAGATGATTGTAATAATCTTGACTGGTCCGATTGTTCTGTTCCGGAGGACGGAGAGGTGTCCGATGGTTCAGAGGTTACTGACGATGAGTATTCTGCGGGCGCTGATGCCGAGTTTAGTGAGATGGGAAGATCGTCGGACTCCCCTCAAGCCCTGGCCTTAATGTTGGAGGTTCTGAATATCTCTCCTCCTGAAACGGCATCGCAGCAGGATGGTGAGCTGTTTGAGGAATCCAGGCCGCGCTTGGAATTTCCTACGCAGCGGCATTTTGACAAAATCATTGAGTCCTGAGTGGCACAGGACAAGTTAATGAAGACACGCCACGCATTTTTTAACGCATTGATCAGATGGCTTGTCATGGTTTTACTAGCGTTGGGTCGGCCATACGGCCTGTCTGTGCCTCTGAGCTTATGGTGTTGGCGGCCAGATCCTTGGTTAGGGAACTGCTGACATCTTCCGGACTTCCTCCTGGGAGTAATGAGTTCCTTAGTCTCAAACGCTGTGAGCTGTTTTTATCCTTCGTCTTGACAGCCCTGGATGACACCTTAATGATGTGTGGTAGAACGTCGGCCTTACTGGTGACTATTCGACGGTCGGTATGGTTGCGCCAGTGGGCGGCAGACTTTATGTCCAAAAAGTCTCTGACGGCCCTACCCTTTGTGGGGTTGAGGCTCTTTGGAGAAACCTTGGACTCAGTTACTCAGGGCGGTAGGCTACCGCAGCGTAAGAAGCAGCGTCGTTCCTTTCGGGGGGCGACCACTGCTGCCCCTTCCTTTCGTGGGGCCAGACCTGGAAGAGGATCTACATTTCGTTCTTCCAGAGGTGACTCGGGGAGCAGGGGCAGAGGACGTGCCCGCTCTGGATAAAATTGGGGTTCCAAGCCCAAGCCGGCTATCAAGCCAGCTCAGCAATGAGGGGGCGCCCTCACCCTTGCGGGTGGGGGGACGGCTCAAGCACTTCTCCCAGATTTGGGATCAAGAAGTCTCGGACAGGTGGATTCGGGAAGTGGTGTCTTCCGGTTACAAGCTAGAGTTCGAGCTCCGCCCCCCCTCCAGGTTTCTCAGGTCTCGGTTTCCTTCGGAGCCCCTGGCGGCACAGGGGCTCCTGGTGGCAGTAAAGAGCCTTCTGGACATGGATGTCATTTGCCCAGTGCCTCCATCAGAGCAGGGCAAGGGCTTCTATTCCAATCTGTTCCCGGTTCCCAAGAAGGACGGGTCGATCCGTCCTATCTTGGACCTCAAGCTTCTCAACAGGTTTGTCAGGCCGCGCAAATTCCGCATGGAGACCTTGCGCTCGGCCATTCAGTCTCTTCGTCAGGGAGATTTTCTGACGTCCATAGACATCAGACGCTTATCTACACATTCCGATTTTTCCAGCACACCAGAGGTTTCTCAGGTTTGTCGTGGAGGATCGTCACTTTCAGTTTGTGGCTCTTCCTTTCGGTCTCACCTCGGCACCTCGGGTGTTCACCAAGGTGCTGGCGGGGGTGATGGCACTGCTCAGAGTTCAGGGCATTCGCATTGTACCCTATCTGGACGATCTGCTGATTATGGCAGATTCCTTCAGCCATGCGGAGTCGGACACCGGTGTGGTGGTGTCCACTCTGGAGAGGTTCGGTTGGGTGATCAACCACCCCAAGTCTTCCCTTTGTCCGTCCAGGATTGTGACGTTTCTGGGGATGTCTTTGGACACCTTGCAGGCCAGGGTTTTTCTGCCCCAGGCCAAGATTCTTTTGATCCAGGAGTTAGTGCAGCTACTTTTGTCAGCTCCTCACCCGTCCATCCGGTTAGGGATGAGGCTGGTGGGATTAATGGTGGCCTCATTCGAGGCAGTTCCCTTTGCGCAATTCCATACGAGGATGCTTCAGCTTCATCTGCTGAAGGTTTGGGGCAAGTCGCCACTGTCGTTGGACCAGTATTTCCGGTTGACCCCTCAAGTTCGTCGATCCCTACAATGGTGGATGGGGTCTGTCAATCTGTTGAAGGGCAAATCCTTCCTGGCCCCGTGCTGGGAGACGGTCACCACGGATGCCAGTCTATCAGGCTGGGGGGGTGTTTGGAAGGATTACCAGTTTCAGGGTCTATGGAGTCCGCAGGAGGCTCACGAGCCCATCAACATTCTGAAATTGAGAGCCATCAGGTTGGTTCTGTTTCGCTTGACTCATCAGTTGAGGGGCCGGCCAGTTCAGGTCCGGTCGGACAACAGGACGGCGGTTGCTTACATCAATCACCAGGGGGGGACTCGCAGCAGGAGTGCCCTCAGGGAGGTGTCTTTGATTCTGGACTGGGCGGAGGCCCACGTCCCGTGTATCTCAGCAGTCTACATTCCGAGAGCGGAAAACACGGAGGCGGACTCGCTGAGCAGGGCCTCATCTCGTCAGGGGGAGTGGTCTCTCAGTCCCAAGGTGTTCCGTTTGATTTGTCTCAGGTGGGGGTTCCCTGCGGTGGTCTTTGTGTCTGTCTCGCAGGATCCTCTGGCTCTGGAGGTGGATGCCATGTCTCTGAACTGGAGGGATCTGGGCTTGCTGTACCTGTTTCCCCCGTTCCCGTTGCTAGCCAGGGTGGTGCGCAAGCTGGCGCTGGAAGGCGCATCAGCGATCCTGGTGGCCAAGGCGCGTTTGGTTCGCAGATCTGGTAAGGCTGGCAAAAGACCAGTTCGTGCTGCCTCTGAGTCCGGATCTGCTCACTCAGGGTCGGCTGCGTCATCCCAATTTACAATCGCTGGTTTTGACGGCGTGGCTGCTGAGTCCACTATCTTGAAAGAGGAAGGTCTTTCTGATGCTGTTATTCAGACACTTATCAGTGCCAGGAAACGGTCTTCATCAACCATTTATTATAGGTCATGGAAGTCCTATATTGACTGGTGTGAGGGTAGGTCCCTTTCTTGCCGGGAGTTCTCTATTCCCAGGCTCTTGGAGTTTCTTCAACATGGTCTGGATCTGGGGCTCCAGATTAGTACCTTAAAGGGGCAGGTTTCTGCCCTGGCGGTTTTCTTTCAAAGGTTCTTTGCACTTCATCCCTTATTCAAGACCTTCTTCCAAGGAGTTTTGCATATACGGCCTCCTAGGAAGCCTTTTGTTCCGGTTTGGGATTTAAAATTGGTTCTTTCTGCTCTTCAGGGGCCTCCGTTTGAGCCCATGCATGAGGCTGCCTTGTCGTCCCTTACTCAGAAGGTGGCCTTTTTGGTGGCTATCACTTCTGTTCGGCGTGTTTCTGAGTTGGCAGCTTTATTCGTTAAAGCTTCGTATTTTGAAAGGCATCAGGATAAGGTTGTTTTTCGTTTCAAACCAGATTTCCTTCCTAAGGTGGTTTCGGCATTCCATTTAAATCAGGACATTGTTCTGCCCTCTCTTTGTCCCAATCCTAGCACCGAGAAGGAGAGGGTGTTGCATTCCTTGGACGTTGTCCGCGCTGTGAAATATTACCTGGTGGCTACGTCTTCCTTTCGTAAGACTGATGCCTTCTTTGTGGTGCCCTCTGGGCCTAGGAAGGGTTTGGCTCCTGCCAAATCTTCTATCAGTAAATGGATTCGTCAGGCCATTTTTGGGGCCTATTCTGCCAAGGGGAGGAGTCCCCCTTTTCGTGTTACTGCTCATTCTACTCGCGCTCTTGGAGCGTCCTGGGCCTTCCAGCACCAGGCCTCTGTTGAGCAGGTTTGTAAGGCCGCTACTTGGTCTTCTGTTCACACTTTTTCCAAGTTTTACAAGGTTGATGTTCGGGCCTCAGCGGATGCTGGTTTTGGCCGCCTGGTTTTACAAACTGTTGTGGCATAGGTTGTGCCTTGTTTCCTTGTTTTGGATTCCCGCCCTTTTATGGACACTGCTGTTGGATGTCCCATGTGTTATGGATATCTGAAGCGGGGTGTGTGACATACTTAGAATAATACCATTTTGTGAAATACTCACCTGTAAAATGGGTATTATAAGTATGTCACACACCCCGCTTCACCCGCCCTTGTTTGGTACTATGGATACTCTATATTGGGCATTTTGCGTGGTTCTTGGTTTTACTGTTGCCTCTTCCTGGTCCCTTACTTACTGCTTCTGTATGCTGGGTAATGAGTGGGAGGTCCCAGGTATTTATGGATCAGGGAGGGGCTTTTCTCTTTGCATCATCTCTGCAGGAACGCCCCTTCAGGTCGGTATTACCCATGTGTTATGGATATCTGAAGCGGGGTGTGTGACATACTTATAATACCCATTTTACAGGTGAGTATTTCACAAAATGGTATTTTTTCCAAGTTTTTACAAGGTTGATGTGCGGGCTTCAGCGGATGCTGTGTTTGGCCGCAAGGTTCTGTAAGCTGCGGTGTTTTGAGTTTTGCATTATGGCCTTTTTGGATACCCGCCCTTTGTGGACACTGCTTTTGGATGTCCCAAGTGTAATTAATGTTTGAAGCGGGGTGTGTGACATACTTAGAATAATACCATTTTGTGACTACTCACCTGTAAAATGGATATTATAAGTATGTCACACCCCGCTTCACCCGCCCTTTTTAGTATCCTGGATTCTTTATAGGGTGAAGCTTCGTTTACAGTTTAAGGGTTGCCAATGTTTTTTTTTCTTGGTACCTTGTCTTTACTGCTGTTTGAATACTGGGGAATAAGTGGGGGTCCCAGGTATGTATAGACCGGGAGGGGCTCGTTTTTCAAGACTTCTCTGCACCGTCGCCACCTGCTGGTGGAGTAACCCAAGTGTAATTTTTGAAGCGGGGTGTGATACTTATAATATCCATTTTACAGGTGAGTATTCACAAAATGGTATTTTTATGTGTTAATTAACATGATAAAGTTTAATGTGTATCCAAACAAAAAAATTTTAAATTGGTGAATTGAGGTGAGGGGTATATCATTTTGGGGAATGGCACATTAGTTGAAAAATGTAAAGTTTAGATTTCTGCATTATATCTATATTTTCCAGATTAAACTGCAAGAGTCTCCTGAAGATATGCCAGCGGGGCAGACACCTCATACAACAATATTATACGCTCACAATGACCTAGTAGACAAGGTGCAACCTGGAGACAGAGTGAATGTGACAGGTATGTTTGTCAGGCTCATCTGTAAAATTAAGCAGCTCACTATTGAGTTTTACTTTACTATCCACCGAACCCAGTGATTTTGGTGAAAGTGTTTTAATAACTTGTGTTTTAGGTCACTTTAGCAAATTCTTGTAATTGGTGGATAAGGGGGGCTTGAATGACTTTGTACTTAATAATATTGGCCAAGCCCCCACGAGCAGCATGCACTGTGTGTGTAGGCTATGAATGTCTTATTCAGTTACATGCAGCTCTTTATTGGGGGTCAGCCTTATCAGTTATAACTGCAATAAATCTGAAAGCACTGCAAGCTCATCTGTCGATATGTGACAGTTGAAGAATAAACTTCCTATTTGGGTATAGATGCACTTTAAATTAAACAACCAGATTGTTGGATGATTTTCCAATAAAGACAACATTTTATTGTAATTTGTTGCAAACAGATTGGAGGATAGGCAACAGTGTGGCAGGTTAAGTGGGCATAATTGCATTTTATCTACCTAAACAGGTTAGGTTATGGTGTTGATGGTTTAAAGTGGACCAAAACCCGTGATTTTTACTATCCCCGGTTTTGGCCTGTCGCCCTAGGGCACCCCGGTTTGGGGTGTGCTGTTGTGTAAAGCCCCCTCAGGTCGGCACTTGCGACCAGAGCCGGCCACTTGGCTCCCTTCGGCTTAGCAGTGCAGAGCCGCACACAGCTGATGAGCGGAGCCGGTAATGCTGGTGCCGCTCGCATATGTGTTGTGGAGTGGGGGGGAGGTGAGTTTACTGTGCGCCCAGGGGGTTCACACAACAGGGCATCTCGACCTAAGGAAAAACCACAACCAATTTTGCAGGCCTGGAGTCTTATGCTTATCAAGAACCCCTGGGACATTCCTATTCTCGATGCTTTGCTGCTTGAACCCCCTCACCTTCCTGGGACTCCCATGCCGCGATTGGGGGCCAATTCTCTGGTCTCCCTGCAGCTGAGGTGCACTCCTGCTCCTTGCAGTTCAGATAAGACTAGGGGATAGATGCGCACCACAGGGAGGCTTTGGATGTGGCCTCTCTCATTCCTTTATAGCCGACACTGCACTAAACTGAGCTGAATGCTGTGCATTTATATCAATGGATTTAATATATTTGGATCAATTGAACTTTTCTTTTTAGGAATTTACAGAGCTGTCCCTATCCGAGTTAATCCCAGAGTCAGAAATGTTAAGTCTGTATACAAGACTCACATTGATGTCATCCATTATCGAAAGACTGACGCCAAACGTTTGCATGGTGTTGATGAGGATGCTGAGCAGAAACTCTTCACAGAGGAGCGTGTACAGATGTTGAAGGAACTTGCTGCTAAGCCAGATATCTATGATAGACTGTCTTCAGCACTGGCACCAAGTATTTATGAGCATGAGGATATCAAAAAGGTGTGTGGGACTTTTTGGTACTGAATTTGCCACAGCCATCTCTTAATGTGGCAGGTCTGCCACTTATATCCTGATTAACTGCCACTGAATTTGGCTAAATTGATCGATCGACCATAGCTATAAGAGATGAGACATCCTGTTTTTGATCATAATTGCTGTTAAACTGACCTTATCCTAAATGTTTTGCAATTATGTTTTCACAGGGTATTCTACTGCAACTGTTTGGGGGTACACGCAAAGACTTTAGCCATACTGGAAGAGGGAAGTTCCGAGCTGAAGTGAATATTCTTCTGTGTGGTGATCCTGGTACAAGTAAATCTCAGCTTCTACAGTACGTGTTCAACCTTGTACCTAGAGGCCAGTACACGTCTGGAAAGGGATCCAGTGCTGTGGGTTTAACAGCTTATGTGATGAAGGACCCAGAAACTCGACAGCTAGTCCTTCAAACTGGAGCTTTGGTGCTAAGTGACAATGGCATTTGCTGCATTGATGAGTTTGACAAAATGAATGAGAGCACGAGGTCTGTACTGCATGAAGTAATGGAACAGCAGACCCTGTCAATTGCAAAGGTATTTGTCCAATACATTTGGGGATATTCTGCAATGACTTCTTGGTTGTTTTCTTTGATTTATTTATGGGATTAGTGAGTTAATGCCAGGCCCAAACTAAAACTTTGTCCAATGTCACCACCAGGAATGCTAATCTCAGTGAAAATATTAGTGATGCTAATCATTTATATTCTAAGTATGTCACACACCCCGCTTCAAGACATTCATAACATGTGGGTAATACTGACCTGTAGATGGCGATATTGCAGAGATGTAAGGAAAAAAGAGAGCCCCTCCCAGTCCATAAATACCTGGGACCTCCCACTCATCACCCAGTCTTTCATCTCTGCAGACGGCGAGCAAGTCAGAAGATGCCTCCTCCTTGCACAGGGGGATTTCCGCCCGGATCCCTTTTGATTTACCCTGCCTCCCAGCCTAGGCTGCTGGTCCGGGCGAGGGTAGAATGGCACCCTAGGTGCTTAGGAGCTAATGCTCCACCGTGAGACCCTATACATGAGGGTAGGCGGTTAACCGGGTTGGTGACCCCGGTTTGGGATGCCCTGTCCCTTGGCCATTACATCCTGGGTGGGTTTCCCCTCTCCGGATGCCCTTCTCCTTAGGGGGGGTTGTGTTCCCTTCTCCCGTGTTAGATTTTTATGTGTGTGTTTTGTGTGCGTTCACTTGAAGTTTACTTTCTTTTCTAGTTCTTTTTCCACATGACCGGCGCCGGCCTCTGAGGCGGCATGGCGAAGGGAGCTTCTCCTCTCATGTGCTGGTAGTAGGGGGTGGGGCCGGGCGTTCGGCGCGATGCCGCGGCCCTCCCCCGTGTGGCAGGCGCCGCTGCAGAGCCTGGTCTCCGGCTCAGCGATGCGAAGCTTGGCGGTGGAAGGGGGGGCGGAGCAAGGCGCGATCCGCGCTTGCCACGCCCCCTTCTCTCTCCCTGCTCCTCCGCATCGTGGCGTGAGGACGCCATTACAGCACAGTGAGTGGCCCTGTGGGCCTCCTTTACTTTCGTTGTCCTATGCATTTATATGTATATATTTCATTTGTTCTATGCGCATGCCATGTTGATTGGTTGTTTGTCTTCCAGGCGGACCTACTTTGGTGTTTAAGGGGTTTTCTCCCGGTCCTAGGGTCCCTGGGTTCAAATTGGGTTTACTGTAAATCCTCCCCCTGGGGACATTAAAGGGGCATCCCGGGTTGCTTATATGCGTAATTCCCTTGGTCATTGCGACTTATAAGTTCACCGGATGGAGGCATCCGCGGATACTGGGCTTGGGCTCCCCTCGGGGCAATCCCGGAAGTGTATGGGGTGTGGGGTGTCCCTTACGGGGGATGATCTGTTCCTTTGTGTACCATGTGTGCAGCAGACTATTACGCGGCAGTCCGGACCCCAGGCGTCTGGTTCAGCTCCGCCGGTCTCTTCTTCTACCCCCTCCTCGATTGATCCGCGTGACGTTGTCATTGGTGGGGAGTCACAATCTGAGGTGTGTGCCAGATTGGCCAATCTTGAAAGATTATATTCTAAGTATGTCACACACCCCGCTTCAAACATTAATAATTACACTTGGGTTAACCCACCTGTAGGTGGCGACGTTGCAGAGAAGTCTTGAAAAATGAGCCCCTCCCGGTCTATACATACCTGGGACCTCCCACTTATCTCCCAGTGTTCTTCTCTGCAAGATGGCGACAAGACAGAAGAATGAAGTCTCCTGCTTGCAGGTAGCCGGGGTAACACCCCGCCCCCCCTTCTGGTCTATTTCTGCCCGGCTTGTTTTATTTGCCCCTTAATTAATTGTGTAGCCTCCCAGCTTAGGCTGCCGGCCGGGCAAGGGTAGACGGCACCCTAAGGTGCCTAGGAGCTTGCTCCTCCGCTAGACCCCATACTATGGGGCAACGCGGTTATCCGGCCTGGTGATCCGGATTTGGGATGCCCCGTCCCGTTGCCCTCTATGGGTATTTGCCCTGTTTCCCGCTTGGTTTCCTTTCTCCCTGCGCTAGTAGGGGGGGGGGCTGCGTCTGTATGCTTGGTACATGTTGTTTGTCTCCACATGTGTTTGACTGATTTTTATTGCGGCCGGTGGGGGGCGGGGACGGACGGCGTGCGTGTCGCCGGCCCACCTGTCTGACCAGTTACCTTGTTTGTGTGGGGCTCTGGTGAGCCCCCTCTGGCGAGGAGCGAGGAGCGGGCGCCATGTCTTTTAGGTGCCCGCTGATTAAGGCGGTTGTACTTCGGGAGGAGGAGGGGGGCGGGGCCGCGTCTCGCGCGGCCCGCGCTGTGCTGATGCTTGGAAGCCCTTCTTCCCCTTCCTTCCTCCTCGTTTCTGGCTGTGGACGGATGGCTGCTGCTACGGCTGTCTTCGGCGCCGCCATTTTGCAGATCGGCTTTTTAAGGTAGTCCTTGTATTTTAGTTAAGGTGGTATGTTTTCATTTGCGGGTAATTCTGCTTTTTTACTGGGACATTAAAGCTTGCTTCTTATGTCAGTGCGCGTCTGACAGTAACCCCTCAATGATTGGGGTTTTTCTGGGTGCCGCCCGTGTCATCTTACCTATCAGCAAATATTGGAATACTTGACTTTCGCACTGCAGCTGGGTCCTTTGCCCGTGTGTGTGTGTATAATATATATATATATATATATATATATATATATCACCATTTTGTGAACTCACCTGTAAAATGGGTATTATAAGTGTGTCACACACCCCGCTTCAAGATATCCATAACTTGTGGGTAATACTGACCTGTAGATGGCGATCTGCAGAGATGATAGGAAAAAAGCCCCTCCCGGTCCATAAATACCTGGGACCTCCCACTCATTCCCCAGTATAAAGATAGCAGTAAGGAAAGGGACCAGGAAGAGCCAAATATAAGTCATAACAATGCAAAGTTCACAATATAAAGGATCCAGAATACAAAAAGGCGGGGTGTGACATACTTATAATACCCATTTTACAGGTGAGTATTCACAAAAAGTATTTTTCTAGCACGGTTGCCAGAAAGGCCCCGGCTAAGAGAAAGCACTTGTCGCCGGTCACGCCGGCGGTTGACTTTGATTTTGATTCTCTGGATTGGTCCGATTACTCCCCACTTGAGGAAGGGGAGTTATTTGAGGAATCGGATAATTCGGACGATCAGCATTTTGTTGGCGCTGATACCGAGCGGGGCTTGGGGAATTCCTTGGATACCCCTAACGTTCTGGCCCAGATGTTTGAGGTTCTGGCTATTTCTGTTCCTGAGGCGGCTCCTCCGCAAAAGGTGGAGTTTTTCGAGGAATCTAGGCCGCGCTTGGAATTTCCTAATCAAAAGCATTTTGATTGGATTATTACTAAGGAATGGGAGAGGCCTACTCGGCTCCCAGGTGTTCCTCCGGGCTGGGATAAAAAATTTCCTTTTCCGTTGGAAGCGGTAAAGCGTTGGTCGTCTCCTCCTGAGGTGGATGCACCGGTTTTGGGTTGTCCAACACCGCTATTTTGAATTCTCTTGATTGTTCCACTCTTAAAGATGGTGAGGATAAATGCATTGACCAGATGGCTTGTCATGGTTTTGCCAGTGTTGGGTCGGCCTTGCGGCCTGTTTGTGCTTCGGCACTGTTGGTGGTGGCTACCAGGTCGGTTGTCAGGGAACTGTTGACTGCTTCCGGGCTAGATCCGGCTAGTGACGAGTTCATCGGTCTTAAACGGTGTGAATTGTTTTTGTCATTTGTACTAGCCGCCTTGGATGACACATTGGTGATGTGTGGCAGAACGTTGGCCCTGCTTGTGGCTATTCGGAGTTCGGTTTGGTTGCGCCAGTGGGCGGCTGATTTTGTATCCAAGAAGTCGCTTACGGCTCTTCCCTTTTATAGGATTGCGGCTCTTTGGAGAGAAATTGGATTCCGTCGCCAAAGGCGGTAAGTTACTTCAGCGCAGGAAGCAACGTCGTCCCTTTCGGGGGGCCGCTTCCTTTGCTCCTTCCTTTCGTGGGGCCAGAGCTGGCAGAGGATTGGCTTTCTCCTCATCCAGAGGCGATTCCAGGAATAGGGGCAGGGGACGTGCCCGTCCAGGATACAGTTGGGGCTCTAAGCCCAAAACCGTGGCCAAGCCAGCTCATCTCACCTTGTGGGTGGGGGGGACGGCTGCGACACTTCTCCCAGGTCTGGGACCAGGAGGTCTCGGACAGATGGATCCGGGAAGTGGTGTCTTCCGGCTACAAGCTGGAGTTTAAGTTCCGGCCCCCTCCCAGATTCTTCAGATCTCGGGTGCCTTCGGACCCTCTGGCCGCGCAGGGGCTCCGGGCGGCGGTAAAGAAACTTCTGGATATTGCTGTCATTTGTCCGGTGCCTCTCTCGGGCCGGGGCTTTTATTCTAATCTATTCACGGTGCCCAAGAAGGACGGCTCTGTTCGGCCCATCCTGGATCTGAAGATCCTCAACAGGTTCGTCCGTCCGCGGAAATTCTGCATGGAAACGCTGCGTTCAGCCATCTACTCTCTTCGTCAGGGGAACTTTATGACGTCCATAGACATCAGGGAGGCTTACCTGCATGTTCCAATCTTTCCGGCGCACCAGAGATTTCTCAGGTTCGTGGTGGAGGATCGGCATTTTCAGTTTGTGGCCCTTCCTTTCGGTCTTACCTCGGCTCCAAGGGTGTTCACCAAGGTGCTGGCTGGGGTGATGGCTCTCCTCGGAGCCCAGGGTATCCGCATCGTGCCATATCTGGACGATCTTCTCATTATGGCGTCTTCCTTCAGCCAAGCGGAGCTGGACACCAGGACTGTGGTATCCACTCTGGAGAGATTCGGTTGGGTGATCAACTACCCCAAGTCCTCTCTTTCTCCGTCCAGGGTAGTGTCTTTTCTGGGAATGTCTCTGGATACTTCCCAGGCTAGGGTTTTTCTTCCTCTGTCCAAGGTTCTCTTGATTCAGGAGTTGGCTCTGCTTCTCCTGTCCATCCCTCGTCCGGCCATCAGGCTGGGGATGAGGCTGGTGGGATTGATGGTGGCTTCCTTCGAGGCGTTTCCTTTTGCTCAGTTTCACACAAGGACACTCCAGCTCCATCTGTTGGCGGCCTGGGACAGGTCTCCACGGTCGTTGGATCAGTCCTTTCTGATGACCCCCTGGGTTCGGTGTTCCCTTCAGTGGCACGTCTGAGTTGGCGGCTCTGTCCACTCAGGCCCCGTACTTTGAGAGGCATCAGGACAAGGTGGTTTTGCGTTTCAAGCTGGATTTCCTTCCTAAGGTGGTTTCTGCCTTTCATCTAAATCAGGACATTGTTTTGCCCTCCTTGTGTCCTAAGCCCAGCAATGACAAGGAGAGGCTCTTGCATTCCTTGGATGTGGTTCGCTGTATGAAGTACTATTTGGTGGTAACGTCTTCCTTTCGTAAGACGGATGCCTTTTTTGTGGTGCCCTCCGGGCCCAGTAAAGGTTTGGCGCCCGCCAAGTCTTCCATTAGTAAATGGATTCGTCAGGCCATTGTTGGGGCCTATTCTGCCAAGGGGAAGGCTCCCCCTCTTCGCGTTACTGCTCATTCTACTTGTGCTGTTGGGGCGTCCTGGGCTTTTGAGCACCAGGCCTCTGAGCAAGTTTGTAAGGCCGCTACTTAGTCTTCTGTTCACCCTTTTTCCAAGTTTTATAAGGTTGATGTGCGGGCCTCAGCGGATGCTGTTTTTGACCGCAAAGTTCTGCATGCTGCAGTGGTTTAAGTTGTGCTTTATTGCCTTGTTTTGGATCCCCGCCCTTTATGGACACTGCTATTGGATGTCCCACATGTTATAAATGTCTTGAAGCGGGGTGTGTGACATACTTAGAATAATACCATTTTGTGAATACTCACCTGTAAAATGGGTATTGTAAGTGTCGCACACCCCGCTTCACCCTGCCCTTTTGTATTCTGGATCCTTTTATATGGTGAACTTTGCGTTGTTGTGACTTATTTTTGGCTCTTCCTGGTCCCTTACCTTACTGCTATCTTTATACTGGGTGATGAGTGGGAGGTCCCAGGTATTTATGGACCGGGAGGGGCTCTTTTTTTCCTTACATCTCTGCAATATCGCCATCTACAGGTCAGTATTACCCACATGTTATGAATGTCTTGAAGCGGGGTGTGTGACATACTTATAATACCCATTTTAGGTGAGTATTCACAAAATGGTATTTTTTTTTCCTAATTGATTTCTTATTGTGACTGTTTCTCTTAAAACAGGCTGGAATTATTTGCCAGTTAAATGCACGTACATCCATCTTGGCTGCAGCAAACCCAATAGAATCTCAGTGGAATCCAAAAAAGACCACCATTGAGAATATTCAGTTACCCCACACATTGTTATCCAGGTATGTCTTTTATTGTCAAATGCATACATTATACACCAACATTTCTTCAATAATTTAAGGATTCAATGTTTTTGTTTAGATTTGACCTGATATTTTTGATGTTGGACCCACAAGACGAGGCTTATGACAGACGCTTGGCTCATCATCTTGTCGCCTTGTACTATCAGAGTGAAGAGCAGTTAAATGAAGAACAGTTGGACATGGCGGTATTAAAGGACTACATTGCATATGCTCGAACTTATGTAAATCCACGGCTTGGTGAAGAAGCAAGCCAAGCTCTTATTGAGGTATAATCTTGCACCAAGAATGTTTTCCTTTTTATTAGCAGTAAAATATTTTCCGTTCAGCTGATTCACTAAATCTAGAGTTGCATGAGCCTGAATTTCATGCCCACGTTACTAACAAAGTACATGCCCTCCCCACAACAGGTTGTATACGGTGTTACATTCCATGCACAAAGTGGATGCTTAAAGTGTTTAGCTTAATAATTTAGTTTAGCAGTCTGTAAATTTGTTTGGTGTTGTGCTGTAGAATTGCAGTTCTAGATTGTTCCAATACTAATGGCTGCTTGTCTTTTTTTATTTATTTTTTTTAGGCATATGTAGATATGCGTAAAATCGGTAGCGGGCGTGGGATGGTTTCAGCTTATCCCCGACAGCTGGAGTCTTTAATACGCCTCTCTGAAGCTCATGCCAAGGTGCGCTTTTCAAATAAAGTTGAAACGATTGATGTGGAAGAGGCTAAACGTCTTCATCGGGAGGCATTAAAACAATCTGCCACAGATCCAAGGACAGGCATTGTAGATATTTCCATTCTAACCACAGGTATGTAAAATAGCGGGACCATACTGGAAGTATCTTTCTGTACTTTTGGGCTGACTTTGCTTCACCAGATTCAGTAATCTAAAGGATATTCTAAGTGTCACACACCCCACTTCAAACATTATTACATTTAGGGTATACCCACCGCTAGGTGGCGACGTTGCAGAGAAGTCACGAAAACAACAAGCCCCTCCCGGTCCACACACACCTGGTACCTCCCAACCACTCCCCAGTGTTCTTCTCTGCAAGTTGGTGACAAGACAGAAGAATGAAGTCTCCTGCTTGCTGCTCACCCCGCCCCCCCCCCCCCCCCCCATGGTCTATTTCTGCCCGGCTCTGTTTGTTTTTAACCCCTTGTTTAATTGGTAGCCTCCCAGCTTAGGCTGTAGCCGGGCAAGGGTAGCTGGCACTTAAGGTGCCTAGGACATTAGCTCCTCCGCTCGACCCCATATTATGGGGCATAGCGGTGATCCGGACGTGGGATGCCCCAGCCCTTATATCACTTTAGGTCTTCCTTTTGACTTTTAACATCCTTTGATGTATGTGTGCTTGTGGATGTTTGTGTGTGTGTGGCACGGACGGATGGCCTGTGCGGCGCTGGCCCGTCAGTTCTGCCGATCTCTTGTGCTTGGGGGCTTCCTGAGCCCCCTGTTCCTTGGTATGGGGGCGGGTCGGGCGAGGGTACCGCCGGCTCGCCGTTCGTTGGTATTCGAGGGCGGGCGCCATGTTCTGGCGCCCGTCTTTTGACAGGATCCCCTGGTTTTTTGGCGTGGGCGGGGCCGGCCTGGATGTTAGGGCGCCGAGTACCTTCTCGGCGCTCGCTGGCTGTTTTTTTCTGGGCGGGACGGCTTATGCAGGCACCATTCCTTGTGGCGCCCGCTGCGGGGCTCCGGGTAGGTGTCTTATGTTAATTTCCTGCGTTTTTTCATACATCATTAATAGATAGTAGACTGAATGGCTTATCAGGTAGAGCGTTCAGTTATGGTGCAGAGGGTCTAAGGTTTAGCCCAGCTGATTATTGTATTGGAGGGCTAGGCTGCTACTGGCTTCTGTCCCCCCCCCCCCCCCCCCCCCTCGCTGGGGGTGAGGGCAGGGTTATTCAGCCAGGCTCTGGGCACGTTGGCTGGGAGTTTATTCTGGCTCATATATTTGTTGGAGTGTATTTACAGAGATAGATAGATAGATAGATAGATAGATAGATAGATAGATAGATAGATGATAGATAGATAGATAGATAGATAGATAGATAGATAGATAGATATAGATATATATATATTATGTAATATAATTTTTTTTTATATGTATCCCCTTTGTTTTTTATTATGTTCCATTGGGGTTTTCTAGCCTGACCCACCCTTGCATCTCAGTACTGTATTATATGTGTTTCAGTTTGGATTGTTGTGCTTGGAATGACTGTTGTCTCTTGTTTTCAGATCCTGGGATCCCATCCTACAGGGCTCTCCCGGTCTTATATACCTGGCTAGTTGGGGTTGGCCGTTACATTCCTTATTGGGTTTTTGCTAAATTCCCCTGGTCAGGGCTATATAAATATATATATTGAAATACAAGAGGGGCATCCCGGGTCGCTTACTGCGTAAATCCCTGGGGTCTGCGAATACCATAAATTCACCATATGGAGGCTACCAAAGATACCGGAAATGGTCCTTCGGGACAGTCCAGGCTGTGTGGGGGGTGTGGGACTCTGCTCCCAGGGGATGATGTCATTATTTGTATTCCATGTGCACAGCGGAACATTGAGCGCCAGTCCGGTGCCCGGTACTTCCTCGGTCGCACCATCTCCTTCCCCTCCTCGCCTGTTCCGGACCCCGTGTGACCTTGTCATTGGGGGTGATTCGCAATCTGAGGTATGTGCCCGTTTGGCCAGCCTCGAGAAAATGTTTTCCGCGGTGGTCGCTCAGAAGGCTCCGGCTAAGCGGAAACACTTGTCCCCGCCTCCGCCAGACTCGGATGATGAGGTTGTGGAGGCTCTGGATTGGTCAGACCGTCCCCTTTAAGAAGGTGAGCTTACTGAGGAATTAGATGATCCTGAGGTTCAGCAGTTGTTGGGTGCTGAGGGTGACCAGGCCATGGAGTCGGTTCCTGACACGCCTTCCATTCTGGCTCAAATGTTTGAGGTTTTGGATTTGGACCCTCCTGAAGCGTCTCCTCGGCCTAAGGGTCAGCTTTTTGGGGTGACCAAGCCGCGCTTGGAGTTTCCCAGTCAACAGCATTTTGAGGATACTGTCCTTAAGGAATGGGAGCAACCTACGCGTCTCGTTGGGGTGCCGCCTAGCTGGGATAGGAAGTATCCTTTTCCGGGGAACTTGGTTAAGCGTTGGTCTGTTCCTCCCGAGGTGGATGCTCCGGTTTTGGGACTATCTAATACGGCGGTTTTGCATTCTCCTGACACGACTTCTCTGAAGGACGGCGAGGATCGCCGGATTGATCAGCTGGCCCGACATGGTTTTGTCTGTGCGGGTTCGGTTTTAAGGCCTGTTTGTGCCTCGGTACTTTTATTGTTGGCGGTTAGGTCTATTGTCAGGGATTTGTGTGGATCTTGATCCTTCTTGCGATGAATTTCTGGCACTCAAGCATTGTGATGCATTCATTTCTTTTATCCTTGCCGCTCAGGATGATGCCATGTTGATGTGTGGCAGGGCTACGGCTCTGTTGGTTGCTATCAGTCGTTCTGTGTGGCTACGGCAATGGACTGCTGATTTTAATTCCAAGAGGTTGCTCACGGCTCTTCCCTTTTTGGGTTTGCGCCTGTTCGGTGAGAAGTTAGATTCCGTTACCAAGGGAGGTAAGTTACCTCAGCGCAAGAAATTCTGTCGTCCCTTTCGGGGAGCGGCCCCCTTCACTCCTTCCTTTCGAGGAGCCAGAACCGGCAGGGGTGCGGGCCCTTTGGCTTCCAGGGGTGCCAGTTGGGTAGAGGCCGCGGCCGCCCTGTTCGCACCTGGGGCGCCAAGCCCTCTCAGCAATGAGGGGGCGCCCTCACCCTTACGGGTGGGGGGACGGTTGCGACACTTCTCCCGGGTTTGGGACCAGGAGGTCTCGGACAGGTGGATCCGGGAGGTGGTGTCGACCGGTTACAAGCTGGAGTTTGAGTCCCGTCGTCCTCCAAGATTTTTCAGGTCTCGGGTTCCTTCAGATCCCTTGGCCGCTCAGGGGCTCCTGGCGGCGGTGAGGAATCTTCTGGATCTGGTAGTCATCTGCCCGGTCCCTCTTTCGGAGGTGGGGCACGGGTATTATTCCAATCTCTTCACAGTGCCCAAGAAGGACGGGTCGGTTCGTCCCATTCTGGATTTGAAGTTTCTCAATCGTTTTATTCGTCCCCGGAAGTTTCGTAGGGAAACTCTTCGGTCTGCAGTCAACTCACTTCGGCAGGGGGACTTTATGACGCCCATAGACATCAAGGATGCTTACCTTCACATTCCGATCTTTCCTGCTCACCAGAGGTTTCTTCGCTTTGTGGTGGGGGATCGGCATTTTCAGTTTGTGGCTCTTCCATTCGGCTTTACCTCGGCCCCAAGGGTGTTCACCAAGGTGTTGGCGGGTGTGATGGCCCTTCTCAGAGCTCAGGGGATTTGCATTGTGCCTTATTTGGACGATCTTCTCATCATGGCTCCGTCATTCAGTCAAGCGGAAGTGGATACCAGCACGGTGGTATCCACTCTGGAAAGGTTCGGATGGGTGATCAACTATCCCAAGTCCTCTCTTGTTCCGTCCAGGGTGGTGTCCTTTCTGGGGATGTCCTTGCCAGCACAGAGTGTTTCTACCTCAGGCCAAAGTTCTTTTGATTCAGGAATTGGTGCAGCTACTTCTTTCCAATCCTTTCCCGTCCATCCGGCTAGGGATGAGACTGGTGGGATTGATGGTAGCTTCTTACGAGGCAGTTCCTTTTGCTCAGTTTCACACGCGGACGCTTCAGCTTCATCTGTTGGCTTCTTGGGACCGGCAACCGAGGTCCTTGGATCGGACCTTTCGGATGCCCCCCCCCGGGTTCGGGAGTCTCTGCAGTGGTGGATGGTCTCGGACAATCTCATGAGGGGCAGGTCATTTCTGACTCCTTGTTGGGAAACTGTCACCACGGATGCCAGTCTGTCGGGTTGGGGGAGGTTTCTGGAAGGATCTTCGGTTTTGGGGGCGGTGGGGTCCTCAGGAGGCCCACTTGCCCATCAATGTTCTGGAGTTGAGAGCCATCAGGTTGGTTCTGTTTCACTTGACTCGGCATTTACAGGGCTTGCCGGTTCAGGTTCGCTCGGACAATCGGACTGCGGTTGCTTTCATCAATCACCGGGGGGGACTCGCAGTCTGGGTGCCCTCAGAGAGGTGTCTCTGATCCTAGTTTGGCCGGAGACTCATGTCCCTTGCATCTCGGCAGTGTACATTCCAGGAGTGGAAAACACGGAGGCGGACTTTCTGAGCAGGTGCTCTTCCCGCCGGGGGGAATGGTCTCTCCACCCACAGGTGTTTCGGTCGCTTTGTCTCCGGTGGGGGACGCCGGAGGTGGATATGTTTGCCTCTCGTCACAATCACAAGCTCCCGACATTTGTGTCGCTCTCTCAGGATCCTCTGGCGGTGGATGCCATGACTCTGAGCTGGGGGGACCTGGGGTTTCTTTATCTGTTTCCTCCGATTCCCATGCTAGGCAGGGTGTTGCAAAAGTTGGCCCTGGAAGGGGTTCCCGCCATTCTCGTGGCTCCAAGGTGGCCAAGGCGGGTGTGGTTCGCAGACATCGTGCATCTGGCAGTGGATCAGTTCGATCTGCCTCTTCTGCCAGATCTTCTCACGCAGGGTCACCTGCTTTATCCCAATTTACCAACGCTGGCTTTGACGGCTTGGCTGCTGAAACCTCCATCTTGAAGGAGGAAGGTCTGTCTGATTCGGTTATTCAGACTCTTATTTGTGCTAGGAAGAGGTCCTCTTCTTCCATTTACTTTTGGGTTTGGAGATCTTATATTGATTGGTGTGAGGCTAGATCCTTGCCCTGCATGGTCTTCTCTGTTTCCAGGATTCTGGATTTTCTTCAATCTGGGCTGGACTCTGGTCTTCAGCTGAATACCTTGAAGGGGCAGGTTTTTTCAAAAGTCATTTGTGCTTCATCCTTTGGTCAAGACTTTTTTTCCAGGGGGTTTAGCATCTGCGACCTCCTAGGAAGCCTTTGCTCCCTGTTTGGGATTTGAATCTGGTTCTCGCTGCTCTTCAGGCTCCTCCTTTTGAGCCTTTGCAGGATATTGCTCTTTCTACTCTGACTCAGAAGGTTGCCTTTTTGGTGGCCATTACCTCGGTTCGGCGTGTTTCAGAGTTGGCAGCCTTGTCGATTCAGGCTCCCTATTTTGAGAAGCATCAGGACAAAGTGGTTTTTCGCTTCAAACCGGACTTTCTTCCTAAGGTAGTCTCTGCCTTTCATCTTAATCAGGACATTGTTCTCCCTTCCTTGTGTCCTAATCCTAGGAATGACAAGGAGAGAGCCTTGCATTGTTTGGATGTGGTGCGTTGTGTTAAGTGCTATTTGCGTACTACATCGCCTTTTTGTAAGACTGATGCCTTTTTCGTGGTGCCCTGCGGAGCTAGGAAGGGCCTGGCTCCGGCTAAGTCTTATATTAGCAAGTGGATTCGCCAGGCGGTTGTTGGGGCTTATTCTGCCAAGGGGAAGGCTCCTCCTTTTCGTATCACTGCTCATTCTACTCGTGCTGTTGGAGCGTCTTGGGCTTTCCAGCACCAGGCTTCTGTTGAGCAAGTTTGTAAGGCCGCTACTTGGTCTTCTGTTCACACTTTTTCCAAGTTTTACAAGGTTGATGTGCGGGCTTCAGCGGATGCTGTTTGGCCGCAAGGTTCTGCAGGCTGCAGTGGTTTGAGTTATGCATTGTTGCCTTGTTGCATATCCGCCCTTTCTGGACACTGCTTTTGGATGTCCCAAATGTAATAATTAATGTTTGAAGTGGGGTGTGTGACATACTTAGAATAATACCATTTTGTGAATACTCACCTGTAAAATGGGTATTATAAGTATGTCACACACCCCACTTCACCCGCCCTTTTTGGTATCCTGGTTTCTTTATATGGTGAAGTTTTATTTCATTTAAAGTTGAGGGTTACCATTGTTGTTTTCCTGGTACCTTGTCTTTACTGCTGTTTGAATACTGAGGAGTGGTTGGGAGGTACCAGGTGTGTGTGGACCGGGAGAGGGTTGTTGTTTTCATGACTTCTCTGCAACGTCGCCACCTAGCGGTGGGTATACCCCAAATGTAATAATGTTTGAAGTGGGGTGTGTGACATACTTATAATACCCATTTTACAGGTGAGTATTCACAAAATGGTATTTTTTCTCCCAATGGCCACGGAGAGGGGCTTCTTCTCCTAAAGAGGAAACACAAACTGGGACAGGGTAAAAAGCTGTCAGTGGTCCCCTCTCTGTGGCAGTGAGTGGTGCTAGGTTTGTGTTCTCAAGTCTCCCCTGATTTATTTATTTTATTTATTTATTTTTGGACTGGCATGTACGTGGTCACGTGTTAATGTGCCTCTGGGTCCAGGGATTGCTTCTGGCACATAGCCATGGTACTCATGTGTTCCAGCAGACTGGCCTATGTGCGGCTGGCTGGCTTCTAGCTGCAACAAAAGAATCCGAGCTGCGGCCGTGCGGTTCCTGGGGCATCTACAGCGGAGGAGCTAAGTCATGAGGGTGCCTCTTCAGGAAAGTTGGAGATGTATACACCTGCTGTTATTTGGGGGTTCCTATGTATTTGGTCTTCCCTATACCCTGTCCCTTTATACTTCCAGCCCTTATACCTGGTTGCTATATATAATGTGAAGGACTAGGAAACCTCCTAGGGCTATGCCACAGGAGACTGAAAGGGTTAGACTCTTGACTGCACTATTACACCATTTTGCTTGCCGAAATCCTGAACAAAATGAGTGAAGCTACAAGTTTAAAAGGTTACTGCATTTCTATGTGGATATGGTCTCTTCACTGGAAATTTTCAGTGCCAGAGCATCCTAGGACCCCTACTCCGCTTAAGTAGAGGATTTTGACTGCACTATTACACCATTTTGCTTGCCGAAATCCTGAACAAAATGAGTGAAGCTACAAGTTTAAAAGGTTACTGCATTTCTATGTGGATATGGTCTCTTCACTGGAAATTCAGTGCCAGAGCATCCTAGGACCCCCTACTCCGCTTAAGTAGAGGATTTTGAAGGGGGCATTTGATGTTGTGCCTTATTGTTTTCCTCATCTGAGATTTAAACAAACCTTTCAGGATTGCCCACATACCTGTGGTATCAGCATGCTGTGTCCAAGTTTTTATAGTATTCTAAGTATGTCACACACCCCGCTTCAAACATAATATTTACGCTTGGGTTACTCCACCGCTTAACCAAGTTCCCCGGAAAAGGGTACTTGAAAAACGAGCCCCTCCTGATCTATAATACCTGGGACCTCCCACTTATCTCCCAGTGTTGTTCTCTGCAAGATGGCGAAAAGAATGAAGTCTCCTGCTTGCAGGTAGCCGGGGTAACACCCCGGCCCCCCTTCTGGTCTATTTCTGCTTGGCTCTTGTTGATATGCCCCTTATTGTGAAGCCTCCCAGCCTAGGCTGCTGGGCCGGGCGATGGTAGACGGCACCCTAAGGTGCCTAGGAGCTTAGCTCCTCCGCTAGACCCCATACCATGGGGCAACGCGGATATCCGGCCTGGTGATCCGGATTTGGGATGCCCCCGTCCTGCTGTCACCTTATTGGTGCTGTCCCCGTCCCCCGCTTGGTCCCTTTCTCCCTGCGCTAGAAAGGGGGGGGGGGGGGGGGGGCTTGTGTGAGTGAGCTTCTTGTGAGTATGTTTGGCTTACTGGTGTATGTTTCGACTTGAGTGAGCTTCTCCACCTCAGGCGGCGGCTTATATTGGCGCCGTGCCTGGATTCTGGCGGCTATGGGAGTGTGTGGAAGGCCTGTTTGTGCTTGCGACGCCGTCCCGCCGCTTCCGTTGCTGGGCTGGAGCCTCCTTTGCCCGGTGCAGTTGCGGGACCGGGCGCCATGTGAGTCCGGCGCTCGTGTTCCAGTGTGCGGCGGTTACCTCAGGCGGAGGGGGCGGGGCCGCTCCTCGCGCGGCCTGCGCTGTACCGTGTGGAAGGGGGGCGGGGCCGCAGCGCTTCGCGCGTCTGGAACAGACCGCCCTTCTTCTCCTTCCTCCTCGCTCCGCACTGTAGTGCCTGATGCTGCTGCTGTGAACGGCGCTGCCATTTTGTGAGTAGCTGCTTGTGTTCTATATGTTACTAGGCACTTCTGGATGTTCTCCCTCAATGTATGGGTGCATATGGGTGTGTTGTATTTCGGGCTGTGTATGTTTTTGATTTATTATACTGTACAGCAGGAAAAGCATTTAGCCATGGTGCTTAGGGTCCAAGGTTGTCCTGAGTGACACGGGACCAGTTAACACAATCGCCCTATGTCACGTGTTTTTCGAGCCCAGCTCAGGATTGTTTTTCTATAATATAATATATATATATCTATATATCTCTCTATCTATCATATATATATTATATTATATTACCTTGGTTATGGCGTGACTGTTGCCTCTTTTTTCATTGCAGATCCTGGGATCCCATGCTGAAGGGGTCTCCAGGTCTTAGATAACTGGCTAGTGGGGTCCTGACCTTCCATAAATTTTCCATTAACTTTTCAATACAAAATCCTCCCACTCGGGACATTTAAAGGGGCATCCCGGGTTGCTTATTGCATAAATCCCTGGGTGATTGCGAATACCACAATTTCACCATATGGAGGCTTCCAGTGATACCGGAACTGCCCTTCGGGGCAATCCAGGCTATGTGGGGGTTGTGGGTTTCCGCTTCCAGGGGATGATGTCATAATATGCTTTCCATGTGCACAGCGGAACATTGCGCGCCAGGCCGGTACTCCAGTCTCTGGCTCTTTGCCGTCCGTGTCATCCCCTACACCTCCCCACCTGTTCCGGACCCCGTGTGACGTTGTCATGGGCGGGGATTCGCAATCCGAGGCGTGTGCCCGGTTGGCCAGCCTCGAGAAAATGTTTCCTGCTGTGGTGGCTCAGTGAGTGTTTGGTCTTCCTAGTCAGCGACATTTTGAGGATGTAGTCTTTAAAGATTGGGGGCTGCCTACGCGTCTGGTTGGTGGTCCGCCGAGTTGGGATCAGAAGTATCCTTTTCCGGCGGACTTGGTAAAGCGTTGGTCTTTTCCTACCGAGGTTGATGCCCCGATTTTGTGGCTATCTTGCACGGCTGTGTTGCATTCTCCTGACACTACTACCATTGCGGATGGTGAGGATCGCCGATTTGTCCGGCTTTGCCAGTGTGGGTTCGTCTTTAAGGCCTGTTTTTGCTTATGCACTTTGGTGGTTGGCCGTTTGGTCCATTGTTAGAGATTTGTTGACGGACCTTGATACTTCCTGTGAAGAGTTTGTGCTCTCAAGCGTGGTGAGTCTTTTGTTTTGTTTGTTCTTGCCGCTCAGGATGATGCCAGTGTTCTAGGACCATGACCTTGTTGGTGGCTATCCGGCGGTCGGTGTGACTGCGGCAATGGACTGCTGATTTTAATTCTAAATAAAAAGTCGCTTGCGGCTCTTCCCTTTTTTGGGTTTGCGCCTGTTTGGTGAGAAATTGCTTTCGGTTGCCAAGGGAGGTAAGTTACCTCAGTGCAAGAAACTGTCGTTCCTTTCGGGGGGCGGCCTCTTTTAATCCCTCCTTTTGATGCGGGCCTTTCGGCCTCCAGGGGTGCTAGCTGGAACAGGGGTAGAGGCTGTGGCCGTCCCGGTCACTCCAATGAGGGACGGTTGCGACACTTCTCCCGGGTGTGGGACCAGGCGGTCTCGGACATGTGGATCTGGGAGGTGGTGTCGGCCGGTTACAAGCTGGAGTTCGAGTCCCGACCTCCTCTAAGATTTTTCAGGTCTCGTGCTCCCTCAGATCCTTTGGCCGCGCAGGGGCTCCTGGCGGCGGTGAGGAATCTTCTGGAAATGGCAGTCATCTGCCCGGTCCCTCCTTCGGAGGTGGGCCGCGGGTTTTATTCCAATCTCTTCAGTGTCCCAAGAAGGATAGGTCGGTTCGTCCCATCCTGGATCTGAAGTTCCTCAACGTGTTTATTCGTCCCCGCATGGAAACTCTGCGCTCTGCCATCAATTCTCTTCGGCAGGGGGACTTCATGACGTCCATAGACATCAAGGATGCTTACCTTCATATTCCTATCTTTCCGGCTCACCAAAGGTTTCTTCGCTTCGTGGTGGAAGATCGGCATTTTCAATTTGTGGCTCTTCTGTTCGGCCTTACCTCGGCTCCAAGAGTGTTCACTAAGGTGTTGGCGGGCGTAATGGCCCTTCTCAGAGCTCAGGGGATTCGCATTGTGCCTTATTTGGACGATCTTCTCATCATGGCGCCTTCCTTCAGTCAAGCGGAGGTGGACACCAGGACGGTGGTAGCCACTCTGGAGAGGTTCAATTATCCCAAGTCCTCTCTCGTTCCGGCCAGGGTGGTGTCCTTCCTGGGGATGTCCTTGGATTTTTGCCAACACAGAGTGTTTCTACCTCAGGCCAAAGTTCTCTTGATTCAGGAATTGGCGCAGCTTCTTCTTTCCAATCCTTGTCCGTCCATCCGGCTAGGGATGAGACTGGTGGGGTTGATGGTAGCTTCCTTCGAGGCAGTTCCCTTTGCTCAGTTTCACACGGGGACGCTTCAGCTTCATCTGTTGGCGTCTTGGGACCGGCGACCGCGGTCGTTGGATCGGTCCTTCCGGATGTCCTCCTGGGT
The DNA here is from genome assembly GCA_027917425.1 of Gastrophryne carolinensis. Classification (NCBI taxonomy): domain Eukaryota; kingdom Metazoa; phylum Chordata; class Amphibia; order Anura; family Microhylidae; genus Gastrophryne; species Gastrophryne carolinensis. Next base: position 338,647,013 of record CM051239.1, read on the forward strand.
TCGGCAGTCTCTCCAGTGGTGGATGGTCTCGGACATTCTCTTGAGGGGCAGGTCCTTTCTGACGCCTCTTTGGGAAACTGTCACCACGGACGCCAGTTTGTCGGGATGGGGAGGTTTCTGGAAGGACCTTCAGTTCCGGGGGCGGTGGGGTCCTCAGGAGGCCCACTTGCCCATCAACGTTCTGGAGTTGAGAGCCATCAGGTTGGTTCTGTCTCGCTTGACACAGCATTTACAGGGCTTGCCGGTTCAGGTTCGGTCGGACAATCGGACGGCGGTTGCTTACATCAATTCTAGCCTGGATTCTAGCCTGGGCGGAGACTCGTGTCCCTTGCATCTCGGCAGTGTACATTCCAGGAGTGGAATACACGGAGGCGGACTTCCTGAGCAGGTGCTCTTCCCCTGGGGGGAATGGTCTCTTCACCCCCAGGTGTTTCGGTCACTTTGTCTCCGGTGGGGGACGCCGGAGGTGGATCTGTTTGCCTCTCGTCACTATTACAAGCTTCCGACATTCGTGTTGCTCTCTCAGGATCCTCTGGCTCTGGCGGTGGATGCCATGTCCCTGAGCTGGGGGGACCTGGGGTTCCCTTATCTGTTTCCTCCGATCCCCATGCTAGGCAAGGTGTTGCGAAAGCTGGCCCTGGAAGGGGTTCCTGCCATTCTCATGGCTCCAAGGTGGCCAATGCGGGTGTGGTTCGCAGACATCGTTCGTCTGGCGGTGGATCAGTTCGATCTGCCTCTTCGGCCGGATCTTCTCACACAGGGTCAACTGCGTAACCGTAATTTACCAACGCTGGCTTTGACGCCCTGGCTGCTGAAACCTCCATCTTAAGGGAGGAGGGGTCTTTCGGATTCTGTTGTTCAGACTCTTATTCGTGCCAGGAAGAGGTCCTCTTCCACCATCTACTATAGGACGTGGAGATCTTATATTGATTGGTGTGAGGCTAGATCTTTGCCCTGTCGTGTCTTTTCTGTTTCTAGGATTCTGGAATTTCTTCAATCGGGGCTGGACTCTGGTCTTCAGCTGAGTACTTTGAAGGGGCAGGTTTCTGCCTTGTCTGTCTTTTTTCAAAGGTCATTTGCGCTTCATCCTTTGGTCAAGACTTTCTTCCAGGGGGTCTCGCATCTGCGGCCTCCTAGGAAGCCTTTGCTCCCTGTTTGGGATTTGAATTTGGTTCTCTCTGCTCTTCAGGCTCCTCCTTTGAGCCTTTGCAGGATATTGCTCTTTCTACTCTGACTCAGAAGGTTGCCTTTTTGGTGGCCATCACTTCGGTTCGGCGCGTTTCGGAGTTGGCAGCCTTACTTTGAGAGGCATCAGGACAAAGTGGTTTTCCGCTTCAAACCGGACTTTTTTCCTAAGGTGGTCTCTGCTTTTCATCTTAACCAGGACATTGTTCTTCATCCTTTGGTCAAGACTTTCTTCCAGGGGGTCTCGCATCTGCGGCCTCCTAGGAAGCCTTTGCTCCCTGTTTGGGATTTGAATTTGGTTCTCTCTGCTCTTCAGGCTCCTCCTTTGAGCCTTTGCAAGATATTGCTCTTTCTACTCTGACTCAGAAGGTTGCCTTTTTGGTGGCCATCACTTCGGTTCGGCGCGTTTCGGAGTTGGCAGCCTTACTTTGAGAGGCATCAGGACAAAGTGGTTTTCCGCTTCAAACCGGACTTTTTTCCTAAGGTGGTCTCTGCTTTTCATCTTAACCAGGACATTGTTCTTCCGTCCTTGTGTCCTAAGCCTAGGAATGACAAGGAGAGGGTTTTGCATTGTTTGGACGTGGTACGCTGTGTGAAGTACTATTTGCTTACTACATCTCTTTTTTATAAGACTGATGCTTTTTTCGTGGTGCCCCTGGTAGGAAGGGTTTGGCTCCGGCTAAGTCTTCCATTAGCAAGTGGATTCGTCAGGCTGTTGTTGGGGCCTATTCTGCCAAGGGGAAGGCTCCCCCTTTTCGTATCACTGCTCATTCTACTCGTGCTGTTGGGGCGTCTTGGGCTTTTCAGCATCAGGCTTCTGTTGAGCAAGTTTGTAAGGCTGCCACTTGGTCTTCTGTTTTTTAGGTTTTATAAGGTTGACGTGCGGGCTTCAGCGGATGCTGTGTTTGGCCGCAAGGTTCTGCAGGCTGCAGTGGTTTGAGTTTTGCATTATTGCCTTGTTGGATACCTGCCCTTTCTGGACACTGCTTTTGGATGTCCCAAGAGTAATTATTAATGTTTGAAGCGGGGTGTGTGACATACTTAGAATAATACCATTTTGTGAATACTCACCTGTAAAATGGGTATTATACGTATGTCACACACCCCGCTTCACCCGCCCGTTTTGGTATCCTGGATCTTTTATATGGTGAAGCTTGTTTACAGTTTAAGGGTTACCAATGGTTTTTTCTGGTACCTTGTCTTTACTGCTGTTTGAAAACTGGGGGATAAGTGGGAGGTCCCAGGTATGTATAGACCGGGAGGGGCTCGTTTTTCAAGACTTCTCTGCAACGTCGCCACCTAGAGGTGGGTTTACCCAAGAGTAATTATTAATGTTTGAAGCGGGGTGTGTGACATACTTATAATACCCATTTTGCAGGTGAGTATTCACAAAATGGTATTTTTGGCCGCACAGTTCTACAAGTGGCAGGGGTTTTCATTTGTGCATTTTTGCCTATTGGGATCCCCACCCTTTTTGGATACTGCTATTGGATGTCCCAAGTGTAATGAATATTTCCGAAGCAGGGTGTGCGACATACTTAGAATACCATTTTGTGATTACTCACCTGTAAAATGGGTATTATGAGTGTCTCACACCCTGCTTCGCCCCACCCTGAGTTGTATCTTGGATCCTCTTTGGTGTTACTGTTTTTCTCATGGATTTTATTTGCTCTTCCTGGTCCCCTTACTGCTTTCTTATACTGGGAAATGTGTGGGAGGTCCCAGGTATTTATGGGCCGGGAGGGGCTACTTTTTTCTATTCATCTCTGCAGAAGTTCGCCCTCTACTGGACATAACCCAAGTGTAATGAATATTTCCGAAGCAAAGTGTGAGACATACTTATAATACCCATTTTACAGGTGAGTAATCACAAAATGGTATTTTTGATAGTGACCCTGGGTCCTCTTCAGGCGAGGACACTTGGCTTCCAGATGATACTGATAGACTGTTGTCGGCGGTGTTTGATACCTTACACATTGTCCCCCATAAGGTGCAAAGAGGAAGCAGGGGGAGCTTTTCCGCCCTGGCAGGCAATGCCTAGAGTTCTTGAAGCAGGGACATTTTTCCAAGATGGTCCTTTAAAGAATGGAAACTGCCTAACAGATTACCCTTGGTGCCTAAGGGACTGGATAGAAGGTATCCCTTCTCGACTGAGTTGGTTCGTCTTTGGTCTTGTCCCCCGGAGGTGGACGCTCCCGTCCTGGGACTGTCTAATACTTCTGTTATGCCGTCTCCCGACACCACTACCTTACGCGACAATGCTGATCGTCGCATGGATCGGCTAGCTTGCCATGCCTTCACCTTTGTAGGGGCTGGCCTATGCCCAGTCTGCCGTGGCTATTGTTGCCATTGCCATCAAGAAGAGTATTACGCGCCTTGCTGAAGCCACCAGATCTCGCAAGCGAGCGGATGAGTACAAGGACCTTTTGCTTTGCTCTGACTTTATTGCCTTTGTGTTATCTGCCATGGATGATGCCGTCCAGCTTGGTGGCAGGGCTTTGGCCCTGTTGGTTGCCATGCGTCGGTCTGTCTGGCTGCATCAGTGGGCTGCTGACTCTGCTGCTAAGAAGTCCCTCACCGGGCTTCCCTTCACGGATCTTTGTCTATTTGGGGAGCGTCTTGATGCATTGGCCAAAGACTGTCGGCTCCCTCAGCGTAGAAAGCCTTCTCGGCCCTTTCGGGGGTGTTCTTCCTTTCTCTCTTCCCGTGGGGGACGCAGCTCCTCCTTCCCAGGTAGGCATAGAGATTCTTGGGGACAAGGTAGATCCCGTGGCCGTCCCGGTCTCTTCTGAGGATCCAAGCCCAAACCCCCCAACAAGGCCCCTCAGGCAGGAGGGGCGCCCTCAGCCATCCTGGTGGGGGGATGGCTTCGGCTCTTTGCCCACGTCTGGAGACAACGAGTTTCGGACTGGTGTATTCAGGAGGTGGTGTCCTCCGGATACAAGATAGAGCTGGCAGCTTGGCCGCCCCCAAGATTTCTTCGGTCCCTGATCTCCCAAAATCCTTTGATGGCGCAGGGCCTGAGGTTGGCCCTCCAACATCTTCTGTCATCCGGAGTGGTTTGCCCTGTGCCTCTTCAAGATCAGGGTCGGGGTTTCTACTCCAATCTGTTCACTGTGCCCAAGAAGGACGGCCCCCTGAGACCTATCCTGGATCTGAAGGGTCTCAACATATTTGTCAGGTTCAAACATTTCCGCATGGAGACCTTATGGTCGGCGGTGAGCTCCCTTCGGCCAGGTGGCTTCATAACCACGGTGGACATCAAGGATTCCTATCTGCACGTTCCTATCTTCCTGGGACATCGGAGGTTCCTGAGGTTCGGTCTGGGGGATCAACATTACCAGTTTGAGGCCTTACCAATCGGTATCAACTCGGCCCCTCGGGTGTTCACCAAGGTGCTGGTGGGTGTCATGGCCCTCCTGAGGAACCAGGGCATCCCCCTTCTTCCTTACTTGGACGACCTGTTGATTGCTGCTCCATCTTCAGGCCGAGAGGGATACTCTTTTGGTAGTGTCCACCCTCGAGTCCTTCAGCTGGGTGATCAACTATCCCAGTCTTTACTCTCTCCGTCGTTGGCGAGGTCCTTCCTGGGCATGACGCTGGATACCTCCTTAGGTCAAGGTGCTTCTTCCTCAGCAGAAGGTGGAGGGCCTTCAGATGCAGGCGCGGGCCTTATCGTGCCCTTATCCCTCCATCTCTGGGGATGCAGTTGGTGGGTCTCATGGTGTCTTGCTTCGAGGATGTGCCCTTTGCTCACTTCCACATGAGACCTCTTCAGTTGAATCTCCTGACCGTCTGGGATCGGAGTCAGGAGTCCTTGGAGCAGGAATTTGCTCTGTCCCCTCTGGCCAGACATTCCCTCTTGTGGTGGTTGGACCAGAGTAATCTTCTGGTGGGCAGGTCCTTTCTGCCGCCGTGCTGGGATATTGTCACCGGCCAGTCTGACCGGTTGGGCAGGGGTTTGGCAATCGCTGAAGTTCCAGGGCCAGTGGGGCCCTCAGGAGGCCCACACGCCCATCAACCTCCTGGAGCTGAGAGCTATCGGGCTGGTTCTCTTCCAGTTGACTCCCCACCTATGGGGTTGTGCGGTCCAGGTCTGATCTGACAATTAGACGGCGGTCGCCTACATCTATCATCAGGGCGGGACTCGGAGCAAACGAGCCCTCAAGGAAGTGTCCCTGATATTGTCTTGGGTGGTGTCATCTCGGCGGTTTACTTCGCAGGAGTGGAGAACCAGGAGGCGGACTCCCTGAGCGAACGTCTCACCTGGGGGAATGGTTTCTCAACAGCAGGATCTTTCATGCCCTGTGTCGCCGCTGGGGTCAGCCGGACGTGGACCTGTTTGCGTCCCGTCACAATCGCAAGCTTACAAGGTTCGTCTCCCTGTCAAGCGATCCTCTGGCCTTCACCACAAACACGCTAGCAATTCCTTGGATGGAGTTTCGACTCCTTTATGCGTTTCCTCTGTTGGGTCGTGTGCTGCGCAATATAGCCCAGGAGGGGGTGGCGACCATTCTGGTGGCCCCCCCGCTGGCCAAGGAGGGTATGGTTCGTGGACGCCGTCCAGATGGCAGTGGATCAGTACGTCGTGGCTGACGATCCAGAGCTCCTCACTCAGGGACAGCTGCGCCATCCCAATTTACAAATGCTGGCTTTGACTGCTTGGCTGCTAAACCTCCATCCTGATGGATAAGGGATTGCCGGCTTTGGTCGTCAATAATATGATTCGGGCTCCAGAGAAATCCTCTTCTATGATTTACTACAGGGTTTGGCATGCTTACATTGCCTGGTGTGAGACCAAGTCCTTTCCGTGTCGCTTTTTCTACATTTCCAGGGTTTTGGAGTTTCTTCAACATGGCCTGGAGTCAGGTCTACAACGGAGTACCCTCAAAGGACAGGTTTCGGCCTTGGCCATTTTCTTCCAAAGATCTTTTGCCAATCATAGCTGGTCAAGACTTTATTCTAAGTATGTCTCACACCCTGCTTCGGAAGTAGTCATTACACTTGGGTTATGTCCAGTAGAGGGCGAACTTCTGCAGAGATGACTAGAAAAAAAGAAGCTCCTCCCGGCCCATAAATACCCGGGACCTCCCAAGCACCTTCCAGTATTCGTCTCTGCAGACGGCGAGCAAGTCAGAAGATGTCTCCTCCTTGCACAGGGGGATTTCAGGTAGCCGGAATGACTCCCGGCCCTCTATTTTCTCTATTACCACCCGGATCTCTGTTTTGTCTTACCCTGCCTCCCAGCCTAGGCTGCTGATCCGGGCGAGGGTAGATGGCACCCTAGGTGCTTAGGAGCTAATACTCCACCGGGAGACCCTATACTAGAGGGTAGGCGGCTTCAGGTTGGTGATCCTGACATGGGATGCCCCGTCCGTTACTAGCCCTCTTTACTTGGCAAGCACATGTAACCATGGGCTTATTCCTCCCTGCTTCCCTATTCCCGATTAGCTGGGGTGGCCTGTAAATGTATATATATTTAATTGTGTGTGTGCTGTTTTACTGTTTGTGTGTAGTGTGTTGTTACTACTGGCGATGGCCAGCGCTTCTTTCTTTTCCACACGCTGAGTTCCTCAGCCCGCGCGCGCTTCTTCCATGGCGGCGGCGGGTCGGTGACGTCGCAGCCGGCTCCCGCATTGGCTGTGGGTTGTGATTCCCTGCTTGGGGAGGGGGCGTGGCCTAGCGCTCGGCGCGCTACCCGGGCGGCCCGCCCCCTTCGCTCCCTCTAGCTCCGGTCACCGGCGGAGGACCGGTGATGTTTCGGTCGGCTCCCGCGTTGGCTGGGGAGCTCGGCGGTTTGTGGTCCTTGTGTTGGGAGGGGGCGTGGCCTAGCGCTCGGCGTGCTACCCAGGCGGCCCGCTCCCTCTAGCTCCTGTCACTGGCGGAGGGCCGGTGATGTCTCGGTCGGCGCCCGGCTGTTTGTGGTCCCGGTGTTGGGAGGGGGCGCGACCTAGCGCTTGGCGCGCTACACAGGCGGCCCGCCCCCTTCGCTCTCTTCCACCTCTAGGCGCCATCTTGGTTCACGTGCAGTCGGTGAGTGCAAACCCCCCCCCCCCCCCCCCCCGGTGTGGGCTGAGGACTGTTTTTTTTCTACAGATATGTATATTTTTATTGTTTTTCATGTAAATGACGCTCTTCAAGTATTGATCATCTTGGGCATCTACTGTGGACCTTGGGGGTTGCATCTTTATATGGATGTAGTGTGTGTGTGTGTGTGTATATATGTATATGTTTGGTGTGGTCCGGTATGCGGGTGATTGCTTATGGTTACCCTATTATGTCTTCCGGGGGACGTCCTAATTTAGTTTTTCCCCCGGTCCTGTGGCCCTATCCTTCAAAACTAAGGGGGTATATTGCCATCGACATGTATTATCCTATATTAAATCCTCCCACTAACGGACATTTAAGGGGCATCCCGGGTAGCTCAACAGCGTAATTCCCATTGGTCATTGCGACTACCAAAATCACCTTTTGGAGGCTTCCCAGGATACTGTGCTCGGTCACCTCCGGGCAAGCCCAGCTGTGTGTGGTATGTGGGGCATCCCTTGTGGGTAATACTGTGCAGTGTTGTGCACCAAGTGCGCAGCGTGCGCTTGCGCGGTAATCTGGGCCTGTGCGGCTGGATCAGTTCAGCTGGTCTTGTTCCCCACACCTCCGCACCTGGATATGACCCCTAGTGACACTGACACTAGTGTAGAGTCGCAATTTGTTTGCGCTAGACGAGCCAACATTGTGATATTGATTGCTAGCCTTGCAGCCCGAAAGGCTCCGGCTACAAATCGGCCCCCCTTGTCATTGTGTCCTGGGGTCCCTTGGGTTGCAAATCCTCCCACTGGCGGACTTAAGGGGCATCCCGGGTTGCTTCTAGCATAATTCCTGTGGGTTAGTGCGACTACCATACGAATCACAGTTTGGAGGCTCCCCTGGATTCGGGCTCTGGCCCCCTTCGGGGCAGTCCCGGCAGTGTGTGGGTTGGGGGGTATCCCTTGTTGGGGATACTGTACTGGTGCATACTATGTGTTCATCAGGCCATAACAAGGCAGTCGGGGGCCCGGACGTCTGGGTCAGTGCCGCCGGCCTCATCGCCTACTCCACCTTAAATTATCTGTACCTCAGGTGACATGGTCACTAGCGGGGAGTCGCAATCTGATGTATGTGCTGGATGGCCAACACCGAAAAATTGTTTTCTAGCTCTGTGGCCAGGGTGGCCCCGGCTAAGAGAAGACATCTGTCAATGGCAGTGCCGTTTCTTGATGTTTGATTCTCTTTAATGGTCTGTTTATTTTCCGCTTGCGGAAGGAACTGTTTGCGGAATCTGATGGCTCTGAGGATCAGCAGTTTGGGATGCTGATGCCGGGCAGGGGCTTGGGGATGCTGTTGTTACCCCCAAGTTCCTGGGCCATTTCTTTGAGGTGTCTGCTATTCCTCATCCGGCGGAGTCCCCTCCGCAGTTAATAAAAAAAAAAAAAAAAAGACCTCTGAGCCTCGTAAGGAGTGCCCGACTCAGTTTCTTTTCTAATATGTGATTATTGCAGTTTAGGAGACATCTAGCTGGCTTCCCGGTTTCCTTCAGGAACGGGATAGGAGGTATCCTTGTCCTGTGGACGCGGTGATGCGCTGTTCATCTCCTCCCGAGGTCGATGCGTCCGGTACTGGGATTGTCCAGCGCATCTGTGGTGCACTCTCTAGACGCCTCCACGATTAAGGATCGTGAGGACCGTCGTTTTGATCAGATGGCTTGACATGCCCTTGCCGGCATGGGTTCTACCTTGCCGCCTGTTTGTTTTTTTTGTACTCACGGTTGTGGTATCAGGTCTGTGGTTTGGGGCCTGTTGAGGGGTCCCAGCTGGACCCAGCCAGTGCTGGTTTGGCAGCGTTTCTGCGGTGTGTATAGTTTCTGACCATGGTCTTGTCTGCCTGGATGACGCTATATGTCTGTATGGCGGAACCTCAGCTTTGCTTGTGGTTATACGACGCTCTATCTGGTTGCGCCGGTGGCGGCTAACATTGGCTACCCTTCGGGGTATGCGGATTTTTGAAGTCATATTGGATTCAGTGGCATAAGGAGGTAGGATTCTACCACGCTAGAAGCGACGTTGCTCCTTTCGGGGGGCAGTCTCCTCTATTCTTCCTTTCACGGTGCCAGAGCTGGCAGAGGTGCTTTCTTTATCTTCAGTGGTGATTCCTCTGTTTTCGGGTTTCCTCGGACCCCCGGGCTGTGCAGGGGCCGGGGCTATTGTTCCAACCCTTGTGGTCCCTTAACGGGATGGATCTATCAGAACCATTCGGGTTTTTGAGGCCTTTCTACAGGTTCATCAGATCCCAGAAGTTCCGCAGGGAGTCTCTGCGTTCAGTCATCTATTCCCTTCATCAGGGGGATTTCGTGACATTTATAGACATCGCGGTTGTTTACCTTTTATGTGCCATCCTACCCCGCTTGCCTGAGATTTCTCGGTTTTGGGGTGGAAGATCGACATTTTCTGTTGTGGCCCTCCCTTTCTGGTTGTCTTCGGTGCCAAGGGTGTTCACCAAGGGGCTAGCGGGCATAATTGCCCTTCTCAGAGCCCGGGGCGTTTACATTGTGCCGTATCTGGATGATCTTTTCTATGCCGGGTGGAGATGGACTCCAGGGTGGTGACGACGCTGGAACGGTTCGGATGGGTGATCACCCACCCCAAGTTCTCTGGCATGAATCGGTCAGGCCAGAGGGTTCTTTCCTCGCCCTAAGGTGCAGAGGGTTCAGGACCTGATATTTGTTCTCCTGGACAATCCTCTCCTCTTTCCGGCTAGGGCTGAAACTGGTGGGATTGATGCTGGTTTTCCATCTAGGCAGTCCCCTTTGCTCTGTTCTTCATGAGGTCGCTCTAACTCCGTCTATTGCGGACTTGGGACGGCTGTTCCCAGTGCTTGGCTCGGTCCTTTCTGCTGTTTCCCAGGGTCCAGCATTCCTTTCAGTGGTGGCTGGAGCTTAGCGGTCTGATGAGGGGCAGATCCTTTTTGGCCCTGGTTGGGAGACGGTTACCACGTATGCCAGCCTGTTGGGCTGGGGAGTTTTCTAGACGGACTTTCGGTTCCAGGGGCTGGGGAGTCTTCAGGAGGCTCCCGCTCCCATCTCTGTTTTTGGAGCTCAGAGCTATTTGTTTTATTCTGTCATGCTGGATGCATCATTTACATGTTTTGCCGGTTCAGTTGTAGTCGCTTACGTCAATCACCAAAGGGGGGACTCGCAGCTGGAGTGCCCTCAGGGACGTTTCGCTGTTCTTGCATGGGCGGAGAGCTGTTCCATGCATCTCAGCGGCATTCATTCCGGGAGTGGATAACACTGAGTTTTTCTTTCTACCGCAAGGTATTACGGTTCTCCTGTCGCAAGTGGGGATTCCGGAGGTGGTTCTCCTTGCCTCACGTTGCAATCACTAGCTCCCAACGTTTGGTTTTCGGTCTTAGGTTCCTCGGCCTCCGGCAGTGGTCGCCATGTTCTTTTGCCTGGAGGGGTCTGGGGTTCCTGTACCTGTTTCCTTCCTTCGCCGTGGTGGGCAAGGTGGTGCGCTAGCTGGCTCCTGAGGGTGCGTCAGCAATGCTGGTGGCTCCAGGGTGGCCAAGATAGGTTTGGTTCGTTCTGCAGTTTGCAAACGCTGGCTTTGGCGGCGTGGCTGCTGCAACCTCCTCCATCTTCATAGAGGAAGTTTGTCTGATGTTGTGCTTCGGACCCTTGTTTGGGCTGGGAAGTGGTCTTCCTTTAACTTCTTCTACAGGACTTGGTGGTCCTATATTGATGGGTGTGAGGCTAGGGCCTTGCCTTGCAAGGTGTTTTTGTTCACTAGGTTTTGGACTTTCATCAGTACGGTCTGGGGCTCCAGCTTAAGTGCTTTGATGGGGCAGGCCTCTGTCCTGGTGGTCTTCTTCTAGGGCCTTTTGTCCTCAGAAAAAGCCTTGCGTCTGTTTGGGTTCTGCATTTTCTATGCTTACACAACAGATTGCCTTTTGGTGGCTATTGCTTCTGTTCGCTGTTTTTCCATCTTTTTAAGGATGTGGTTCCTCTTCCCTTTGTCCTTCGTCTAGCTTTGACGAGGAGAGGGCCCTGCTGAGGGCCCTGTTGACGTTTTATTTCTTGGCTACTTCGTTTTTCTGTAGGAAGGAAGCCTTGTTTGGGGTGCCCTCTGGCCCCTGACTGGTTTGGCGCCGTCATATTTGCCATTTTTAATGGATATGTCTGGTCCTTGTGTGGGCCTATATTGCCAAGGGGAGGGTTCCCCTTTTCAGTTTAGTGGAATAAGTTGTGCAACGGCTACTTGGTCTCCTGTTCATACCTTTTTACAAGTTTTTGTAAGATTGATGTGCGGGCCTTAGCGGATGCCGTTTTTGGCTGCGAAGTTCTACAAGCGGCAGAGGTTTTCATTTGTGCATTTTTGCCTATTGGGATCCCCACCCTTTTTGGACACTGCTATTGGATGTCCCAAGTGTAATGACTACTTCCGAAGCAGGGTGTGAGACATACTTAGAATAATACCATTTTGTGATTACTCGCCTGTAAAATGGGTATTATAAGTATGTCTCACACCCTGCTTCGCCCCACCCTGATTTTATCTTGGATCCTTTTGGTGTTACTGTTTTTCTTGTAAAATTTTTTAGTTGCTCTTCCTGGTCCCCTTACTGCTTTCTTATACTGGGAGGTGCTTGGGAGGTCCCGGGTATTTATGGGCCGGGAGGAGCTTCTTTTTTTCTAGTAATCTCTGCAGAAGTTCGCCCTCTACTGGACATAACCCAAGTGTAACGACTACTTCCGAAGCAGGGTGTGAGACATACTTATAATACCCATTTTACAGGTGAGTAATCACAAAATGGTATTTTTCCATGGAGTTACTCATGTACGTCCACCGCGTAAGCCCCTGCTACCGGTGTGGGATTTGAATTTGGTGCTTTCTGCTCTCCAGGGTCCATCATTTAAACCCTTGTGCGATTCATTTCTTTTCATTCTGACTCTTAAGGTGGCCTTCTTGGTTGCTATCACTTCGGTGCGTTGCGTCTCTGAATTGGCGGCGCTTTTCATTAAACCTCCTTATTTTGAGCGACATCAGGATAAGGTGGTGTTCCGTCTTAAACCGGAATTCTTGCCCAAGGTTGTATCTGCCTTTCATCTCAATGAGGACATTGTCTCATTGCCTTGCCTTCCTTGTGTCCTGCTCCTTCTAATTCTGAGAGGACCCTTCATTCTCTTTATGTGGTCAGGGCGCTCAAATATTATTTGGTCGCCACTGAGTCTTTTCGGAAGTTGGATTCTCTGTTAGTCCTTCCTGCCGGGCCTAGGAAGGGCTTGCCTCCAGCCAAATCCACTATCAGCAAGTGGATCAGACAGGCGGTGGTGCAAGCGTACTCTGCCAAGTGGAAGGAACTCCCCTTTCCGTGTTACTGCTCACTCCACTAGGGCTATTGGTGCCTCTTGGGCATTTCAGCACCAGGCTTCAGTTTAACAAGTTTGTAAGGCCGCTACTTGGTCTTCTGTTCATACCTTTTCTAAGTTTTACAAAGTTGATGTTATGGCCTCAGCTGACGCTGTTTTTGGCCGCAAGGTGCTTCAGGCAGTAGTGGCTTGAACTGCCTGCTGTTGCTCACTGGGGATCCCACCCTTCTTCATGGACACTGCTGTCGGATGTCCCAAATGTGAAGAATTACAGATGAAGCAACCCGTGCTGGTTTCCAGAAAAATACAATTCTGTGATTACTCACCTGTAGAATTGATTGATTGTTGCTTCATCCCACCCTTGTTACCCTCTTTTGCCTTGTTATGGTGATTTTTGTAGAGAGGGTTCTTTTTTGGTTTATGTTTTCTAACATGGTATTGCCTCCCGGCTTCTTGCATTACTGCTTTTCAAACACTGGGTCTTCAGGGTAATTCCTGCCCTTTTATGGGCTGGGGGGAGCCACAAGTCTTTCTGCAGTCAACTGCGCCACCTGGTGGCGGATTACCCAAATGTGAAGAATTACAGATGAAGCAACCCATGCTGGATTACCGTAAAATCAATTCGACAGGTGAGTAATCACAGAATTGTATTTTCGTTCTGCAGAGACTTGGAAATAAAGCGTGGGTAAGCCACACACCTCAATCACGGGAGTCCTGCAAGCCACAAAGCACATGTGGCTCCAGAGCTACATGTTGGGTGTTTAGGGTCTTATTGTTACTGGAGGGATGTGTAGACAATATGAATTTATTGTAAGCACTACAAAACTAACATGACCCTATCTAATTTATTTTTCAAGGAATGAGTGCCACAGCCAGAAAACGCAAGGAGGAATTGGCTCAAGTTTTGAAGAAACTTATCCAGTCAAAGGGTAAAACTCCAGCCTTAAAATATCAGCAGCTGTTTGAGGATCTCCGTGCACAATCTGATACAGTAAGTACTGGCTGCCTTTTTATGAAAACCTTGATCTGGTCTTCTACCTCGTTTGACCTTATGGTAATGGCAGTAAATTGCGGTACAGTAGTTCACTTTTTTAAATTAGTTTTTTTCTAAGTATGTCACACACCCCGCTTCAGATAGTCATTACACTTGGGTTATACTGACCGGTAGAGGGCGATCTTGCAGAGATGTCATGAAAAAAGGCAGCCCCTCCCGGTCCATAAATACCTGGGACCTCCCACTCATTCCCCAGTCTTTCATCTCTGCAGACGGCGAGCAAGTCAGAAGATGTCTCCTTGCAGGTAGCCGGGGTAACTCCCAGCCCCCCTCTATTCTAAGTATGTCACACACCCCGCTTCAAGACATTAATTACATGTGGGTATACTGACCTGTAGATGGCAATCTTGCAGAGATGTCAATAAAAAAAGTAAGACCCTCCCGGTCCATAAATACCTGGGACCTCCCACTCATTCCCCAGTCTTTCATCTCTGCAGACGGCGAGCAAGTCAGAAGATGTCGTCTCCTCCTTGCAGGTAGCCGGGGTAACTCCCGGCCCCCCTCTATTCTAAGTATGTCACACACCCCGCTTCAAGACATTAATTACATGTGGGTATACTGACCTGTAGATGGCGATCTTGCAGAGATGTCAATAAAAAAAGTAAGACCCTCCCGGTCCATAAATACCTGGGACCTCCCACTCATTCCCCAGTCTTTCATCTCTGCAGACGGCGAGCAAGTCAGAAGATGGATGTCTCCTCCTTGCAGGTAGCCGGGATGACTCCTGGCCCTCTATTTGTTCTATTTCTGACCGGATTCTTTTATAGGCTGCTGGTCCGGGCAAGGGTAGACGGCGCCCTAGGTGCTTAGGAGCTACGCTCCACTGTGAGACCCCATAGCAAGGGGTAGGTGGTTAACTAAGTTGGTGACCCCGGTTTGGGATGCCCTGTCCCTTGGCCTTCCACCCTAGCGTGGATTCCCCCTCTCCCGGATACCCTTGGGGGGGTCCCTTGTAAGATTTCAATCCATTCATTGTATGTGTGGGTGGGTGCGTGTTTGTTTACTGTAGCATAGCTGCCTCCTAAGCAAGCCATTTGGCGCAATGGTTAGTGTGCTGGTTTATGGGGCAGCGGGTTGTGCTTCATATCCCACTCCTTTACGCAGAAGGGGGCAATTTACTACTAAGACCGGCGGTCCCGCGCCGCCGCCTCTGTGGTTTGCAGTGGCGGAGGGGGAGCTTCTCCCCTCAGGGCGGGGCCAGCCGTTCGCGCGATCGCATGCGGGCGCCGCGGTTCAGGTCCCGGCTTCTGGCCAGGAGCGACGGGGGAGGGGCGGGGTCGGGCGCGCCGGCCCGCCCTCCTTCTTCCTCTACCTACGCGCCTTTTTTTTTTCTTCTGCGAGGTGTGACGGTCGGTGAGTGGCCTGTGGCCCCATTAGTTTTTCCCTGTATATATATATTCAGCCCCTCCTTGGGGTTGTTTGGTACGCTTCTGTTATTAACCCCTTTGGACATTGCTATGTGGTCTGATTGCTGTCTGTGTGTTCCAGGTGGACCATTGTTCCTATTTAAGGGGGGTTCTCCCGGTCCTAGTGTCCCTGGTTAAATTTAGGGGTCTGTGAAATTCCTCCCACGTGGGACTTAAAGGGGCATCCTGGGTAGCATTTACTGGGCATTGTGCCTAATTTTAAAAAATCACCGTATGGAGGCTTCCCCGGATACTGGGCTTGTGCCCCCCATCGGGGCAATCCAAGCTGTGTTTGGGGTGTGGGGTATCCCTTTCGAGTGATGATATATTTCTTTGTGTACCCTGTGCGCAGCTGTCTATTACGCGGCAGTCCGGATCTCAGGCGTCTGGTTCTGCTCCGCCAGTCTCTTCTCCGTCTCCCCCTCGCTTGACACGTACCCCATGTGATGTGGTCATGGGTGGGGAGTTGCAATCTGAGGTGTGTGCCAGATTGGCCAATCTTGAAAAATTGTTTTCCAGTGCTGTTGCCAAAAAGGCCACGGCAAAGCGAAAACATTTGTATACAGTCACGCAGGCTTTTGATATGGAGGAGTTTGACACTCTGGATTGGTCTGATTGCTCCCTGCTTGAGGAAGGGGAGCTGTTTGAGGAGTCTGAGGGCTCCGATGATTAGCAGTTTGTGGGTGCTGATACCGAGCAGGGCCAGGGAGATTCCTTGGATACCTCTAAGGTCCTGGCTCATATGTTTTGCGGTCCTGGCTATATTCTAAGTATGTCACACACCCCGCTTCAAGATATCCATAACCTGTGGGTAATACCGTCCTGTAGATGGCGATCTTGCAGAGATAACAAAAAAGGCAGACCCTCCCGGCCCATAAATACCTGGGACCTCCCACTCATCACCCAGTCTTTCATCTCTGCAGATGGCGAGCAAGTCAGAAGATGTCTCCTCCTTGTACAGGGGGATTTCAGGTAGCCGGGATAACTCCCGGCCCGCTATTGTTATCTATTTCTGCCCGGATCCCTTTTATCTTATCCTGCCTCCCAGCCTAGGCTGTTGGTCCGGGCGAGGGTAGAATGGCACCTAGGTCCTTAGGAGCTGATGCTCCGCCGTGAGACCCTATACTAGAGGGTAGGCGGCTATCCGGGTTGGTGATCCCGGTTTGGGATGCCCCGTCCCTTGGCCCTTCCCTGGTTTGGATTCCCCCTCTCCCCTCGCTAATAGTGCGGCCGCAATGGCGGCGTTGAGCCATGAGGGCTTCTCTTCTCCTCCGTGGAGGGGGGCGGGGCCGGGCGCCTACGACCCGCCCCTCTGCTGAGTGTACTCCGTCATGTCCCAGCTTCTAGCCGGGGGTGACGGGGGCGGGGCCGGGCCCCTGGTTAACACTTAGCTGGCCTAAAATCCTCCCACTTGGGACTTAAAGGGGCATCCCGGGTGGCATAATTGTGTAATTCCCTAACAACATAATGCGCATGGTACACACTTATTTTATTTACATTTCAGTACAAAAAATCACCATTTGGAGGCTTCCCCAGAAACTGGGCTTGTGCACCCCTCGGGGCAATCCAGGCTGCGTTTTGGGGTTTGGGGTATCCCTTTTCGGGGGATGATGTGTTTTTGTTTGTGTACCCTGTGCGCAGCGGTCTATTTCGCGGCAGACCGGATCTCTGGCGTCTGGTTCTGATCCGCTAGTCTCCTCCCTGCCTCCTCCTCGCCTGACACGTGCTTGTGATGGGATCATTAGCGGGAAGTCGCGGCTTGTGGTGCGTGCCAGATTGGCCATTCTTGAGGTATTGTTTTCCAGTGCCGTCGCCTATAGCGGCCACGGCAAAAGGAAACATTTTTGTGTTCGGCTGCACTGGCCTTTAATAGGGTGGGCTTTGGCTCCCTGGATCGGTCTGGTTGCCCCCTGCGTGAGGAAGGGGAGATGTTTGAGGGTCTGATGACTTCGACGATCAGCAGTTTGTGGGCGCTGATGCCGAACAGGGCCAGGGGGATTCCTCGGATACTTCCGGGGTCTTGGCTCATATGTTTGAGGTCCTGTTTTTTTTTTTTTTTTTTTTTTTTCTCCCACGGAGGCGGCTCCTCCGCTGAAGGGGGAGTTTTCTTTGAAGAGTCTAAGTCCCGCTTGGAATTACCGTTCAAATGTGTTTTGATGGTTTCATTCGCAAGGAATGGGAGTCCGACGCGGCTTCTGGGTGTCCCTCTGGGTTGGGACGAGAAATTTCCTTTTCCGGTGGACGCAGCGAAGTACTGGTCGTTTCCTCCCGAAGTGGATGCTCCTTTTTGGGGTTTTCCAGCTCCTCAGTCCTCCATTCTCCGGAGTGCACTACTCTCAAGGATGGTGAGGATAAACGCATTGACCAGATGGCTTGTCATGGTTTTGCTAGTGTTGGATCGGCTTGGCGGCCGGTTTGTGCTTCGGCGCTTGTACTGGTTGCTGCCAGGTCGGTTGTTAGAGGATGGTTGACCTCGTCCGGGCTCGGCCCGGTTACTGAGGAATTTGCCAACCTTAAGCACTGTGAGTTATTCTTATGTTTTGTACTGTCCGCCCTGGACGACTCTTTGGTGATGTGCAGCAGAGCTACGGCCCTGCTTGTGGCTATCCGCCGGTTGGTTTGGTTGCGCCAGCGGGCGGCTGAATTTGTGTCCCAATAAGTCGCTCACGGCCTTCCCTTTGTGGGGTTGCGGCTCTTTGGAGAAAGTTTGGATTTGGTGGCAAACTGAGGTAAGTTACCTCAGCGTAAGACGCAGCGTCGCCCCTTTCGGGGGGGCGGCTTCCTTCTCTCAGTCCTTTCGCGGGGCTGGAGTCGGTAGGGGTTCGGCTTTCCCCTCGTCCAGAGGTGATTCCTGGACCAGGGGCAGGGGTCGGGCCCGTCCAAGACACAGTTGGGGCTCTAAGCCTAGAGACGCTGCCAAGCCGGCTCAGCATTGAGGGGGCGCCCTCACCCTTGCGGGTGGGGTGACGGCGGCTGCTCTTCTCCCGGGTTTGGGTTCAAGAGGTCTCGGACAGGTGGAGTTTGGATGTGGGGTCTTCCGGTTACAAGCTGGAGTTCGAGTTCCGGCCCCTCCCAGGTTCTTCAGTTCTCGGGTGCTGTCTTGGCTGTCATCTGCTGGGTGCCTCACTCAGACCGGGGCCTGGGCTTCTGTTTCATTTTGTTCATGGTGCCCAAGGACGACGGATCCGTTCGTCCCATTCTGGATCTGAAGCTGATCTACAGGTTTGTTCGTCCCCGGTATTTCCGTATGGAATCTTTGCATTCAGTCATCCACGCATTGCGTCAGGAGGACTTCATTACGTTCATAAGCATCAAGGATGCTTACCTGCATGTCCCTTTATTTTCGGCACACCAGAGATTCCTCAGGTTTGTCTTTGGCATTCCACGTTTTCGTTAGTAGCCGAAGCAAGGCCAAACGGAAGAGCCACAAAGGATTGGCAGGAGTGATGGCCATCCTCAGAGCTGGGGGTATCCGCTTCGTTCCCTATCTGGACGATCTCTTATGGCGTCTTCCCTCAGTCAGGCGCTGCTGGATACCAGGACCGTGGTGGCCACTCTGGAGAGTTTCGGTTGGGTGATCAACTATCCCAAGTCCTGTCTCACCCCCTTCAGGGTGGTGGAGTTTTCTGGGAATGTCGCTGGGCATTTCTCAGGCCAGGGTGTTTCTCCCCCGGGCCAAGGTTCTTCTGCTTCGGGCATTGATTCAGCGTTCCCTTTTCCATCCCCCGCCCGTCCATCTGGCTAGGGATGAGACTGGTGGGATTGATGGTGGCATCGTTCAAGGCGGTTCCCTTTGCCCGGTTTCTCACAGGGACGGTTGGGGGATTTTGGAAGGATCTTCTGTTTCAGGGACTGTGGGGGCCTCTGGAGGCTCAAGGTCCCATCAATGTTGAGAGCCATCTGGCTGGTTCTGGTTCACTTGACTCTTCACTTGCGGGGCCTACCGGTCCGACTAGGGTCGGACAATCGGACGGTGGTCGCCTACATCAATCACTAGGTGAGGGACTCGAAGCAGGCGTGTCCTCGGGGTAGTGTCCTTGACCCTTGCCTGGGCAGAGTGGTGTCCCATGCATCTCTGCGGTATTCATTCCGGGAGTGGAGAACATGGAGGCGGACTCCTTGAGCAGGGGGTCATCTCGCCGGGGGGAAGGGTCGCTTTGCCCCAAGGTGCGTCAGTCGCTTTGCCAACAATGGGGGTCTCCGGTGGTGGCGCCCTTTTCTCTCGTCAAAGTCACAAGCCTCCGGCATTTGTGTTTCTCTCCTGGGATCCACTGGCTCTGGCAGCGGATGCCGTGTCTCTGACTTGGAGGGATCTGGGGTTTTCTGTATCTGTTCCCTCCATTTCCCATGGTGGGCTGAGTGGTGCGCAAGCTGGCCCTCGAGGGCGCGTCGGCAATCCTGGTGGCTCCTAGGTGGCCAGGACAGGTGTGGTTCGCAGACGTGGTAAGGTTGGCAAGGTTGGTAAGGAGGTTCAGTTAGTCCTGCCCTTCTGCCGAATCTGCTCTCTCAGGGGCTGCTGCTCTATCCCTATTTACCAGCGCTGGCTTTGACGGCGTGGTTGCTGAAACCTCCATCTTGAGGGCTGAAGGTCTTTCTGATGCTGTCATTTAGACTCTGGTTAGGGCTAGGGGCCTTGCCTTGCAAGGCGTTCTCTATCCCTGGAGTTTTTGGAATTTCTGCACCATGGTCTTGACAGGTTTGCAGCTTAGTACGCTGAAGGGGCAGGTTTCTGCCCTGGCGGTTTTCTTTCGAAAGTCCTTTGTCCTTCATCTGCTGGTTAAGGACCTCTTTTTTCCAGGGGGTTACGCATGTGCGGTCTCCTGGGAAGCTTTTGCTCCCAGTTTGGGTTTTGAATTTGGTTTTGTCTGCCTTGCAGGGTCCTCCTTTTGGACTTTTGTAGAATATTACTTTTTCCACGTTTATGCTATAGGTTGTTTTTCTGGTCGCCATCGTCTCCGTTTGGCGTGTTTCGGAGTTGGCAGCTTTGTCCATTCAGGCCCCTTACTTTGAGAGGCATCAGGACAAGGTTGTTTTCCACTTCAAGCCAGATTTCCTTCCTAAGGTGGTCTCTGCTTTTCATCTGAATCAGGATATTGTTGTTCTCTCCTTGTGTCCTAAGCCCAGCAATGACAAGGAGGGGGTTTTGCATTCTTTGGCTGTGGTTTTCTGTGTGAAGTACTATTTGGTGGCTACTTCTCCTTTTCGTTGGCCTGACGCCCTTTTTTTTTTGTGGTGCCCTTTGGGCCTAGGAAGGGTTTGGCTCCTGCCAAGTCTTCCATTAGTTAATGGATTCGCCAGGCCTTTGATGGGGCCTATTCTGCCAAGGGGTAGGTTCCCCCTTTTTTCGTGTTACTGCTCATTCTATTCGCGCTGTTGGGGCGTCCTGGGCTTTCCAGCGCCGGGCTTCTGTTGAGCAAGTTTGTAAGGCTGCCACTTGGTCTTCTGTTCACACTTTTTCCAAATTTTACAGGGTTGATGTTCGGGCCTCAGCAGATGCTGTTTTTGGCCGTACAGTTATGCAAACTGCTGTGGTTTAAGTTTGTGCCTTGTTTTTTGGATCCCCGCCCTTTATGGACACTGCTATTGGATGTCCCACAGGTTATGGATATCTTGAAGCGGGGTGTGTGACATACTTTGAATAATACCATTTTGTGAATACTCACCTGTAAAATGGGTATTATAAGTATGTCACACACCCCGCTTCACCCTGCCCTTTTATTTTTTGGATCCTTGTATGGTGAACCTTTGTTGGTTTTAATTGGCCTTCCTGGTCCCTTGATCTTACTGCTATCTTTATACTGGGTGATGAGTGGGAGGTCCCAGGTATTTATGGGCCGGGAGGGTCTGCCTTTTTTTATCATCTCTGCAAGATCGCCATCTACAGGACTGTATTACCCACAGGTTATGGATATCTTGAAGCGGGGTGTGTGTGACATACTTATAATACCCATTTTACAGGTGAGTATTCACAAAATGGTATTTTCTCCCCCTGAGGCGGCTCCTCCGCTGAAGGGGGAGTTCTTTGAGGTGAATTTCCTTATCAAAAGCATTTTGACGGTATCATTCTCAAGGAATGGGAGAGGCCTACTCGGCTTCTGGGTGTCCCTCTGGGTTGGTACAAAAAATACCCCTTTCCAGTGGACGCGGTGAAGCACTGGTCAAAATCTCCGGAGGTGGACCTCTTTGCCTCTCGTCACAAGCTTCCGGCATTTGTGTCTCTCTCGCAGGATCCGCTGGCTCTGGCAGCAGATGCCATGTCTCTGAACTGGAGGGATCTGGGGTTTCTGTACCTGTTCCCTCCGTTTCCCATGGTGGGCAAAGTGGTGCGCAAGCTGGCCCTAGAGGGCGCGTCAGCAATCCTGGTGTCGCCAAGGTGGCCAAGACAGGTTTGGTTCGCAGACGTGGTGCGGTTGGCAGAGGATCAGTTCGATCTGCCGGATCTGCTCACTCAGGGTCCACTGCTCTAACCCAATTTACCAACGCTGGCTTTGACGGCGTGGCTGCTGAAACCTCCATCTTGGAGGAAGGTCTTTCTGATGCTGTGATGCAGACTCTGGTTAGTGCTAGGAAGAGGTCTTCCTCTACCATCTACTATAGGACTTGGAGGTCTCGTATTGATTGGCGTGAGGTCCGGGCCTTGCCTTGCAGGGCGTTTTCTATCCCTAGGGTTTTGGAATTTCTGCAACATGGTCTGGACTTGGGGTTGCAGCTTAGTACGTTGAAAGGGCACGTTTCTGCCCTGGCGGTTTTCTTTCAAAGGTCTTTTGCTCTTCATCCTCTGGTTAAGACTTTTTTTCAGGGTGTTAAGCATGTGCGGCCTCCTAGGAAGCCTTTGCTCCCAGTTTGGGGATTTGAATTTGGTTCTCTCTGCTCTTCAGGCTCCTCCTTTTTGAGCCTTTGCAGGATATTGCTCTTTCTACGCTTACTCAGAAGGTTGCTTTTTTGGTTGCCATCACTTCCGTTCGGCGTGTATCGGAGTTGGCGGCTTTGTCCAATCAGACCCCGTACTTTGAGAGGCATCAGGACAAGGTTGTTTTCTGCTTCAAGCCAGATTTCCTTCCTAAGGTGGTTTCTGCCTTTCATCTTAATCAGGACATTGTTCTACCCTCCTTGTGTCCTAAGCCCAGCAATGACAAGGACAGGGTCTTAAATACTTTGGATGTGGTTCGCTGTGTGAAGTACTATTTGGTGGCTACTTCCTCTTTTCGTAAGACTGACGCCTTTTTCGTGGTGCCCTCCGGACCTAGGAAAGGTTTGGCACCGCCAAGTCTTCCATTAGTAAATGGATTCCCAGGCCTTTGTTGGGGCCTATTCTGCCAAGGGGAAGATTCCCCCTTTTCATGTTACTGCTCATTCTACTCGTGCTGTCGGGGCGTCCTGGGCTTTCCAGCACCAGGCCTCTGTTGCCTTGTTTTGGATCCCCGCCCTTTATGGACACTGCTATTGGATGTCCCAAGTGTAATGACTATCTGAAGCGGGGTGTGTGACATACTTAGAATAATACCATTTTGTGAATACTCACCTGTAAAATGGGTATTATAAGTATGTCACACACCCCGCCCTTTGGTATTTTGGATCCTTTATATGGTGAACCTTTCTTACTGTTACTGGTTATTTTGGCTCTTCCTGGTCCCCTTGTTTCCTTTCTGCTGTCTTAATACTGGGGAATGAGTGGGAGGTCCCAGGTATTTATGGACCGGGAGGGGCTCCCTTTTTTTCATGACATCTCTGCAAGATTGCCCTCTACAGGTCGGTATAACCCAAGTGTAATGACTATCTGAAGCAGGGTGTGTGACATACTTATAATACCCATTTTACAGTTGAGTATTCACAAAATTGTATTTTTTTTTTTTCGTCTACAGCCACCTTTTTAAAAACGGTTGACCCTGTGAAAGTGTTAGAATGGAAAGCAAAACCATTTTTCAAGCATTACATTGTATTTTACGGTTTGTGCTGTACAGAGCAAGTTGGCTTGCCTGATAGCCATCTAGCGTAGGAGTAACTTCCCTTTTTATATTTTATGTACTCCAGCATAAGCTACCAAACTTTAGCTGCCATTTGGGAAATTATGAAAATGAGTTTTCGTTGTGAAACCTCACATGTTGCACCTTCTAGAATGCGTGTTCATTAATTGTATGTCTTTTAGGCAATCACAAAGGACATGTTTGATGAAGCTCTGCACGCATTAGCAGATGAAGATTACTTAACGGTGACTGGAAAGACTGTGCGACTGCTGTAAAATATGCTTCTTTTCAGCAGTAATAATTACTGCTAGCTTGACACATGAAAGATATTTAATTATAGAGACCTAGATGCCTATTCTGTGCTTTTATGAATATACTGGTTCATAAATGGAAATGAGTATATGCTTGGTATGTTCTGAGACGGTCACAATTGCTAAGCAAAGTATGTACAGATTTTTGACTAATGTAAATGCTACATTTTGTAGATGTTATAAAATATTTGTAGTGCCTACGCTTTTGTTATAAATAAAATAAAATGTAAAATATTGCAAATAGTGTTTTCTTGTATTGTAAATGGGTTTACACACTTTAACATGTTTTTGTAAAAACCTTTCTGTTCTGAATGTCCAGTAAACCTACATACTTGTGTTTTTTTATTTTGAATTGCTTTCTATCTAGTTCAGAAATAAGGGTGGGGTGTTGGTGCACACTAGTTTACTATAGAAGATGTATCCATGTTTTAGAGCAAGGTTGGTTTGGATTCGTCATGTTTTATTGGCCTATAATCCTTCAAAAGGAGTGTCTTCTTGCTGCTATATGGCAGGGGTAGACAAACCTTTTGTAGATGTCCAGTCATTTCAATTTGCCAGAAGTTGAAGGTCTGAAACCAGGGGGGCTACATATTCAATGAGAAGAGCAAAATAAAGGCTGCTTTTCCCCCATCAATTATATGTATTAGGCATTAAGGGGAAGCAAATCGCTGATTTCCCGAAACATCCTTCAGGATGGCTTCGCTGAGTAACTCCTCCCACCTACATGGGAAACAAACTGGACATGATTAAATACCGTGCCCCTTCCTGCATTCCTCCTTGGAAAGAAGCTGGAATCTACATCCCTATTTTTTTTTTTTTCCTCAGGGAAGATGGTGGGTCCAGACTCTCCCTCTCTAGCAGGCTCGGGTGGTGCTCCGGGAGACCCACTACTGCTAGAGCCAGGGGGTTGCCCTCCTTTTCCCTATATCCAGTCCAGGTCGTCCCAGTAATGACGTGGGTATTCCTCCCCCAGGGGGCGCTCGACTGCAAGAAGATCGTTGGATACTCTCTTGGAATTTTGGCAGCTGAGCGGGGACTCCTAGCCCGTCGCCGCTGCGCACCCTATTACCACTGATCCCGTGTGACCCACTCGTGCCTCTCGCCAAATGCTGCTGCTTCGTACCTGTGACCCTCCGCTGCTGCACCCCCGCTACTGTCGGTGTCGTGAGTCCCTCTTGACTTATTGCGATTCTCTGCATACGCTTGTGGGATACTGATGGGCCGTCTCTTTTGTCTTGTTTAGGTGGGCCCAGAGATTGAGGGTTGTGGTTCCTCCCGGTCCCCCCCTCCCCTATTATCATATAAGAGGGATCTATAGGTTTGGGCCGTTAGTGCCTTGTAACCTGCATTTGCTAATATTCTAAGCATACAGCACGTCCTGCTCCAAGGATAGTAATAACATGTGGGTAATCCTCCGGCGCCGTGCACTGCAGACATGTAGAAAACAAGCTCCTCACAGCTCCTTCATATACCGAGGGACCTCCCACAAATCCCCAGATTTCTCTGCAGTGCTGGAACTGCGAAGACATGAAGTATCCCGCTCTCGCAAGCGAGCGGGGCTTGACAGCCCGAGGCCCTGCGGGACTATTTCCACCCATCCTCATTGTGAATTAATGCCTCCCAGCCTGGGCTGCGTTGGTCGGGTGAAGGTAGGCAGCGCCTAGTGTGCTTACGGAGCTAGTCTCCACCGCAATCCCCCACCATAGGGTAGGCGGTTAAGGCGAATGGTGAGCCTGCAGTTGGATAGCCCTCCCGCACCAGTGCCCCCATGTCCCATGTAACGGTGAACCCTGTATTCGGGTCACCTTCCTCCCCAGATTCCCCCGTTAGTGGGGGGAAAAAGAGGGGGGGTTGTGTGTTTAGGGCAAGGATAGACCATCAATTACACTAGAGCCCTGTGGTTTTTACCGCTACCGAGTGTCCGAGCGCGCTTCACTTTAACTTTTTAACTAACCGCAGCGTTTTTATTCTCTATGCGCATACGGCAGCCCTGTTCAGGGAAGCTACGGCGTTTTCTTTCCCCTTATTTACTCTGTCAGACGCTTTCTCTGAAGTGATTCTGACGTATCTACTGTTCTCTCCTGATTGGCTGCGCGCCTTCGAGCTTCGCGCTCTCCGGGTGGGGGAGCGTGGTTCGGTCTGGCGCGTTCCGCGTCATCGCCACTCTGGCTCGCCCTTCGAGGTTCGCTGGGCGCCATTTCCTTCTCGCATGCGCGTGGTGAAGACTGTCCTCCCCTCGCAGACCTGTAAGTGCCCTCATGGGCGATCTTTTCCCTAGCTTGCTTCTTCGCGCTCAGCTCTGACATCCCTGTTCCCCTTGCGTCTTTCAGACAGCGGTCCTCGGTGGCTTCTCCCGGGCCCGACGTAGCACCCAGTCCAGACCATTTTTCAGAAATTACTCCCATTTCCCAGCGGGTTATTGGGGCATCCAGGGTTGCTTATAGCATCAATCCCTACTGGCATATTGAATTTAATAATCACCATATGGAGGCATCCCAGGATATTGTGAACGGGGTCCCTTTGGGACAAGCCCGTCTGTGTAGCTTGTGGGGTTTTACCTAGCAGCGGTGACAATGCACGGGTCTGTGTCCCTTGTGCCCAGCAGGCGCTAGCCGGTCTCCCCACCTCTTCCGAGGCTGGGCCCGCACCACACCTTACTTCCCCTACTCCCCCAAGCTTGAGCCTAACCCCCAATACTAGTGGGGATTCTCACGCTGGCCTCTAGACTGGCTAGTGTGGAAAACTTCATCGCTGGCTCCTTGGCGCGCAAGGCTACTGCCAAGAGGCGTCATTTGAATCCTGAATCTACTATTCTCCCTGTAGAATCTGATGATTTACTGCTTTCCTATGCACATTCCCCATCAGAGGAAGGGGAACTGCTTTCTCACTCGGGGTCCTACGATGACGAGTCCAGGAGTCAGGAGGAGTCTGGTTCTGATCATTGGTCCCAGGAAGACATTGATAGACTGCTTCAGATCTTTGATGTGTTATCCCTCTCTCCCCCTCCCGCGGCTCCTCGGCAAAGGGGTGATCTGTTTCATACCGCTAGGGTGCACTTGGAGTTTCCCGAGCAAACTCATTTTAATAGCCTAGTGCTGAAAGAATGGGAACATCCCAGCAAACTCCAGGGGATTGCTAAAGCTGTGGATAAGAAGTATCCATTTCCGGCCGATCTGGTTAAGTGTTGGACATCGCCGCCCGAGGTCGATGCCCCGATTGTGAGTCTGTCCAACACCTCTATTATGCATTCCCCTGACACTGCTACGCTGCGGGATTTAGAGGATCGGCGAGTTGATCAATTGGCATGTCATGCCTTTGCATTTGGGGGAGCGTCGCTCCGCCCGGTTTGCACCTTAGCCATCACGGCGGTGGCGCTCAGGACGGTGGTTAAGACTGCTCTGGAAGGGGCGGATGACTTGCCCTCTGAGGCCGCCAACGCTCTGGCCACCTGTGAGACCTTTGTGACTTATATCCTATCTGCATCGGACGATGCTATTAAATTGAGCGCTAGATCCTCTGCTCTGGTGGTAGCCATACGCCGTGCGATCTGGTTACACCAGTGGGCTGCTGACAACGTCGCCAAAAAGGCCCTTATGGGGCTTCCATTTAGAGGGCTGCGCCTGTTTGGAGAAAGGTTAGATATCTTTGCCAAGGGTGGCAAGTTGCCCCAGCGCAAGCGTCAGATTCTGCCCTTTCGTGGCCCAAGCTCCCATTCGACCACCTACCGTGGGGCCAAGCAGGGTAGAGGGGTGCCCTTCGCTGGGTCTCGCGCAGAGTCCTGGAACAAGAACAGAGGACGCTGTCCTGGTTCCTCCTGGGGGCCCAAGTCCAAAGCCCCCCCCCAAGCATGTAGGGGCGCCCTCGCCCGTCAGGGTGGGGGGACGTCTACAGCACTTCGAACATGTCTGGAGACGCCTTGTCCCAGACCGGTGGATTCAGGGGGTAGTGTCCTCCCGGTTACAAGATAGAATTTGCTGTGCTACCCCCTACCAGGCTCGTT
The DNA here is from genome assembly GCA_027917425.1 of Gastrophryne carolinensis. NCBI lineage: Eukaryota > Metazoa > Chordata > Amphibia > Anura > Microhylidae > Gastrophryne > Gastrophryne carolinensis. Next base: position 338,674,331 of record CM051239.1, read on the forward strand.
GGGTCTCGGATCCCACAGGACCCTGCCTCAGCTCGAGTCTTGATGCTGGCTGTGCAGGACCTTCTGGAGCTCGGGGTCATCTGCGAGGTCCCCCTAAGAGACAGGGGCATGGGGTTTTATCCCAACCTGTTCACGGTGCCCAAAAAGGACGGGTCAGTCAGACCCATTCTGGATTTGAAAATCCTAAACAGATTTGTCAGAAACAGGCATTTTCGTATGGAAACTCTGCGCTCGGCCATTGCCTCGCGTCCAGGGGACTTCATGACGTCTGTGGACATCAAGGACGCTTACCTGCACGTTCCGGTGTTCCCAGGGCACCAAAGGTTTCTCAGATTTGCGCTGTTGGATCAGCCTTACGTCTGCTCCCAGGGTATTCACCAAGGTGCTGGCAGGGGTGATGTCCCTCTTAAGACTAAAGGGCATACGCGTGTTGCCCTACCTGGACGATATACTCATCACCTCTCGGTGTCTCTGGCAGGCAGAGCTGGACACTCAGTTGGTAGTGTCCACCCTGGACTCCTTCGGCTGGGTGATCAATTACCCAAAGTCCTCTCTGTCCCCCTCCTCGGTGACCCCGTTTCTGGGGATGATTCTGGACTCGGTTCAGTCAAGGATATTCCTTCCCTCACAGAAGGTGGAAGCTCTGACAATGCAGGCGAGGTCCCTGCTCTCGATCCCTCATTCCTCCATCCGGCAGGGAATGCAGTTGGTGGGCTCGATGGTGGCAAGCTTCGAGGCAGTACCCTTTGCCCAGTTCCATTTGAGAACCCTGCAGCTTCACCTGTCAGTATGGAGCGTCCTTGGATGAGATCTGGGTGGTTCCCCCCTTGGTCAGACAATCCCTTGCGTGGTGGTTGGACCACAGGAACTTGACAAGTGGCAGATCCTTCCTGGCTCCCTCTTGGGAGACGGTCACAACGGATGCCAGTCTTTCGAGCTGGGGGGGTTTCTGGAAGTCCCTGCGTTTCCAGGGGAGGTGGGGCCCTCAGGAGGCCCATCTTCCTATAAATGTCCTGGAACTCAGGGCGGTCAGGTTGGTGCTGGAATGATTGACCCAGCACCTGAAGGGTCTGGCGGTTCAGGTACGCTCAGACAACAGGACGGCCGTAGCCTACATCAATCATCAGGGAGGAACCCGGAGCAAGGGTGCTCTCCAGGAGGTATCTCTGATTCTAACATGGGCAGAGACCAATGTCCAATGTATCTCGGCTGTCTACATTCCGGGGGCGGAAAATCTGCTAGCAGATGCTCTGAGCAGGGGGGCGTCCCGTCAGGGGGAATGGGCCCTCTGCGACAGGGTATTTCAGTCCCTGTGTCACCGTTGGGGTGTGCCAGACGTGGATCTCTTTGCGTCACGTCACAAGCTACCGAGCTTTGTATCCCTGTCTCAGGATCCTCTGGCTCTGGCCTCGGATGCCCTGTCAATGTCTTGGAGGGAGTTTCGGCTCCTGTATGTGTTTCCACCAATTCCCCTTCTGGGCAGAGTGCTGCGCAAGATCGCTCTGGAAGGGGTACCCGCGATTCTGGTGGCCCCAAGGTGGCCAAGAAGAGTGTGGTTCGCGGACGTGGTTCAAATGGCAGTAGATCAGTACGATCTGCCAAGGTTGCCAGACCTCCTAACCGAGGAGTCTCTACGCCATCCCAATTTACTAACTCTGGCTTTGATGGCTTGGCTATTCCATCTTAATGGAAAAGGGTTTGTCTGCTTCTGTTGTGGCTACTATGGTGCAAGCCAGGCAGAAGACTTCTGCTGCCATCTATTATAGAGTATGGCATGCTTACATTGACTGGTGTGAATCCAGGTCTCTTCCTTGCCGGGAATTCTTAGTCTCCAGGGTGCTGGAGCTCTTACAACATGGTCTAGACTTGGGTCTTAAGCTTAGTACCTTGAAGGGCCAGGTTTCGGCCCTGTCTATCTTCTTTCAGAAGACCTTTGCCCAGCACCCTCTTATCAAGACCTTCTTTCAGGGGGTCACTCATGTGCGTCCTCCTCGGAAACCTATGGTTCCTGTTTGGGATCTGAACTTGGTTTTGTCGGCCCTGCAGGGGGCTCTTTTTGAGCCTATTCATGAGGCCGCTCTCGCTGTGCTCACACTCAAGGTTGTCTTTCTGGTAGCTATCACTTCGGTTAGACATGTGTCTGAGTTGGCTGCCTTGTCTATTCAGCCTCCCTACTTTGAGAGACACTGGGATAAGGTGGTGTTTCGCTTCAAGCCAGACTTCCTGCCTAAGGTGGTGTCTGCATTTCATTTGAATCAGGATATTGTGCTTCCTTCCTTGTGCCCTAATCCTAGTAACCCTAAGGAAAGGGTTTTGCATTCCTTGGATGTGGTTAGGTGTGTCAAGTCCTACCTGGTTACCACTCAGGCCTTTAGGAAGACGGATGCTCTCTTCGTTGTGCCTCACGGGCCTAGGAAAGGTTTGGCTCCCGCCAAGTCTACCATCAGTAAATGGATTCGTCAGGCTGTGGTTCAAGCCTATACTGCTAAGGGGAAGACTCCCCCCTTTCGTCTTACTGCTCATTCTAGAGCGGTAGGGGCTTCTTGGGCCTTTCAGCACCAGGCCTCTGTTGAACAAGTTTGCAAGGCCGCTACTTGGTCTTCTGTTCATACCTTTACAAAGTTTTAAAAGGTTGATGTTAGGGCCTCAGCTGACGCTGTGTTTGGCCGCAAGGTTTTGCAGGTGGCAGTAGTTTAAACTGCTTGCTGTTGCCTTTTCTGTGGGGGATCCCACCCTACTTATGGACACTGCTATTGGATGTCCCACATGTTATTACTATCCTTGGAGTAGGACGTGCTGTATGCTTAGAATAATACAACTCTGTGAAGTACTCACCTGTAGAGTTGATATATGCATACAGCACGTCCTGCTCCACCCCACCCTGTTTCACCTTGTTCTGGATCCCCTGTTGGTGATTGTTATCTTTGGTATTATTGCCAGTTTTGGATGGTTGTTTTCTCCTGGCCTCTCTTTCTCACTGCTTTTCAATGCTGGGGATTTGTGGGATGTCCCTCGGTATATGAAGGGCCGGGAGGAGCTTGTTTTCTACATGTCTGCAGTGCACGGCGGCGGAGGATTACCCACATGTTACTATCCTTGGTGCAGGATGTGCTGTATGCATATAATCAACTCTACAGGTGAGTACTTCACAGAGTTGTATTTTTTCTAATCACCATAATGGAGGCATCTGGGGATAGTGAGCTTGGGGCCCCTTCTGGGCAGGTGAAGCTCTGCCCCTTGTGCAGTGCAAATCCTCTAGGCGGATTCAGCACTGTTTGTACCACTTGCGCCAGAAGTGTTTTTTTGGACCATGACCGGGGGGGCGTACCTGCCCCTAGCCCTTCACTGCCTGCGGCCTCTCCTGAACCTCTGCCTCTACACTCATCCCCCAGTGAGGGGGAAGCCTGCAGGGGGTCTTGTGTTGATTTGGCGCATAGTGTGGCCAGTCTCGAGAGACAGATCTCGCGAATGGTGCCTAAAGGCCACGAGTAAGAGACGGCACATCGAGCCAGTTTACTCAGATAATGGCGATCTTTTTGATGATCTGGGCTCTGTGGAGGAAGGGGAGTTACCAGATGATTCCTCTTCCACTGCGGATTATTCTGCTGGTGATGAGTTTGGTTCTTCCTTGGTTGAGGATGCGTGGCTCCCTGATGATATGGAGAAGTTGCTTGCCTCAGTTTTTGAGACTTTACACATTGTTCCCCCCAGAGCGACTAAGAGGAAGCAAGGTGATTTGTTTAGGCCTGAAAGACAGAGGCGAGTCTTTCCAGAGCAGGCCCATTTTTCTAATATGATTTTCAAGGAATGGGAAAGGCCTAACAAGCTACCGTCAGTGCCTAAGGGTCTGGATAGGCGAAATTCTTTCCCTGAGGAGCTGGTCTGGCTATGGTCTTGTCCTCCCGAATTAGATTCCCCTGTATCGGGGTTGTCCAACACTACTATTATGCCATCACCTGATACCGCTTCTTACATGACCCTGCTGACAAGCGTATGGTTCAGCTGGTCTGCCATGCCTTCATCTTTGCTGGTGTCTTGTTTCTTCCTGTGTGTGCCGTGGCTATGGTCTCCCTGGCCATCAGAAAGAAGGTGAGACGCCTTGTGGATAGCGCTAAGGCTCGCAAGCAGGCAGAGTATAAAGACGTCAAGGCCTGCGTAGACTTCATTGCCTTTGTTGTCTCTGCCATGGACGATGATGTCCGGCTTGGTGCCAGGATTTCGGCCCTGCTTGGTGCACTTCGCCGCTCGCTCTGGTTGCGGCAATGGTCGGCTGATGCCGCAGCCAAAAAGTTGCTTACTAGTATCCCCTTCGTGGGGCACAGGTTGTTCAAGGAGCATCTGGATCTCCTGGTCAAGGATGGTAGACTCCCTCAGAAAAGGAAGCCTGCGGCCCTTTTGGAGCTCATCTGCCTATCGCTCCTTTTGAGGAGGAAGAGGCTTTTCATTTTCGCTTTGGGAGCCAAGTCCAAGCCCCCTGCCAAGTCCCCTCAGGCGCCCTCACCCATCCGTGCGGGGGGGTGGCTTCTTTTATTTGCTCATATCTGGAGACGGCACGTCTCGGATCAGTGGATTCAGGAGGTGGTGTCCTCCGGTTACAAAATAGAGCTGGCAGTCAGGCCATCCACAAGATTTCTTCGGTCTCGGATATCCCAAAACCCATTGAAGGCACAGAGTTTGACAATGGCCGGTGCAGCACCTCCTGCGGTTAGGCATGATTTGTCCTGTACCTCGTCTGGAACAGGGTCAAGGTTTTTACTCCAATCTGTTCACGGTTCCCAAGAAGGACGGAACGTTAAGACCTATCCTGGACCTAAAGGGTCTCAACAGGTTTGTCAGAGTCAAACATTTCCGCATGGTGAGCTCGCTTAGGCCCGGCGACTTCATGACCACGCTGGACATCAGGTACGCATATCTGCACATCCCGATTTTCCTGGGACATCAGAAGTTCCTGAGGTTTGCGCTGGAGGACCAGCATTACCAGTTTGTGGCTCTGCCATTCGGGATTCCCTTTGCGCTCTGCGTCTTCACCAAGGTGCTGGCGGGCATCGTGGCTATCCTGAGGCACCAGGGCATTCGTGTGCTGCCCTATCTGGACGACTTGCTGATTGCGGCCCTGTCTCTTCAGCAGGCCGAGAGCGATACCTGGATGGTGTTGTCCACTCTCGAGGCCTTCGGCTGGGTAGTCAATTACCCAGCCGAATTCTATCACTCCCTCAACAGTGCGGTCCTTCCTGGGCATGACGATAGACACCTCTGAGGTCAAAGTCTTTCAGCCACGGCAGAAGGTTTTGGGCCTCCAGATGCAGGTGCAGGCCTTGCTGTCTTGCCAACGGCTGTCGATCTGTCTGGGGATGAGACTGGTGGGCCTAATGGTGTCATGCTTCGAGGCAGTGCCCTTCGCTCAATTTCACATAAGACCTCTTAAATTGAACCTGCTGACCAGCTGGGATTGGACACAGGAGTCGCTGGAACAGGAATTTTCACTGTCCCCCCTGGCCAGGCAGTCCCTCTTGTGGTGGTTGGACTCCAGGAAACTGTTGGTGGGCAAGTCTTTTCTGACTCCCTGTTGGGAGATGGTTACCATGGACGCCAGCCTGACCAGCTGGGGAGGCGTTTGGCGGTCTCAGAAGATCCAGGGTCAGTGGGATCCACAGGAGAACTGCTTACCCATAAATCTCTTGGAGCTGAGAGCAATCCAGTTGGTGCTTCTTCGCTTGACTCTGCATTAAAGGGGTCATGCGATCCAGGTTCGCTCGGACAATCAGACGGCTGTCGCCTACATCAACCACCAGGGCGGGACTCGGAGCAAATGAGCCCTTCAAGAGGTGACCCAGATTCTAACTTGGGCAGAGGAGAATGCATCTCGGCGGTTTACATTCCCTGGGTAGAAAATCAGGAGGCGGACTCCCTGATCAGGAGTGCCTTACGCTTGGGGCAATGGTCTCTCAGTAGGGATGAGCGAATCGATCCGGACGAACCCGGATTCGATCCGAATTTCAGGAAATATTCGATTCGGCCCGAACCCGAATATTTTGTGGTTCGTGCCGATCGAATTTTTCCTGAAATTAAAAAAAAAAAAATGCCGGAATGGTGGGAGCGGAGCCGACCGGCAGGCCAGTAAAGCCGGCCGGCGGGCCGGTAAAGCCGGCCCGCTCCCACCATGCCGGCATTTAAAAAAAAAAAAAAAAAAAAAAAGCATTTTTGCCGGCATGGTGGGAGCGGGCCGGCCGGTTCCGCGCTGACAGCGGAACCGGGCGGCGGGCCGGTAAAGCCGGCCGGCCCGCTCCCACCATGCCGGCATTTAAAAAACAAAACAAAAAAAAAAAAAGCATTTTCGCCGGCATGGTGGGAGCGGGCCGGCCGGTTCCGCGCTGACAGCGGAACCGGCCGGCCCGCTCCGCTGTCAGCGGAACCGGCCGGCCCGCTCCCACCATGCCGGCATTTTTAAAAAAAGCAAACACTTACCTGCAGGTCCGGAGCGTGGAGGCCGGCGCCGCTCTCAGCTGTCATCTGAGGGCGCGTCATCAGAGGGCCCGCCGGCCGGCTTTACTGGCCTGCCGGCCGGCCCGCTCCCACCATTCCGGCATTTTTGATGGGGAACTTCGTAAAAGTTCGATTCGGCCGAACCCGAATTTCTTTGTGAAATTCGGCGAATCGGCCGAATCGAACTTTTCAAAAGTTCGCTCATCTCTATCTCTCAGCAACAAGACATTTCACGCACGTGAGTCTCACGTAGCTGCCTCTCCAACCGTTAAGTGCCAGCTACATGAGACCCCCCGGACTTACCACTCTTTGGGTGAGGACCCAGCAACGGGCCCTCACCGTCCCCTCTGTCCGGCGCTGGCCCTGCCCCTAGCCCCGCCCACTTGTGCGAGGAGCATCCAGCTCCTCTATACCGGCACCCAGGCTCAGACTGTCACTTGTCGGTAGCGATCGGAGCAGGGAGGGTGGCAGGCAGGGTGGCTCTGATCTCCCTGCCTCCCACCCTCCCTGCTCCGATCACTACCGACAAGTGTCATCTTCAGCGGTGCGGGACACTGGATGGGAGGTAAGTATAAGTAAAAAAAATAAAGAATTTTGTGTCTGTGTCTTTTTTTACTTTTAACTATTTGTGAACTGGTAAAGGGTCCATGACACCCCTTATACCAGTTCACAAGGCTCTGGGGCTAGCAATCGCCTGCGGCTAGCCGGTGACTTGCCATAACCCCCAGCTCCCCCATTACCTGCCTCCCCAACGGCCGGGGGGGGGGGGGCAGAAGGGCCCGGGCCACTTAGTGGCTATGTGGGCTAGTAGCCTGCAGGGCCAGGGGCCACCAACGCTGGCCCCTGCGCCTTGTTCCACAAGCCCCCATAGCTGGTCCGGGTCGGTAATGCTGGGTAAGGGGGACCCTACGTCATTTTTTGGGGGGATTTTAAGAGTTTTTAACCCTTAAAATTCCCCCAAAAAATGAGGTCCCCCCCTTACAACTATGCAATCATATTGCATAGTTGTATCCTATCTGAAATCTCCTAAACTGCTGTTGCAGTTTGGGGGAGTTTAGGGATTTCACACGCAATAATATTTTATTAACAAACTTACATTTTTTATTACAAAAAAACACTACAAATTGTAAAAAATAGATTTTTTTTTTTGCACATATTTCACCCAAAAGTATTGAGAATACACTAAAAGAAGGCCAAACAAGACATTTCATGTTGAAGCCCAAACTCTGCTGAAAAAAAACAATATATAATTTTCCTGGAAAATCCCTGGAAATCCCTTCAAAAATCAAGGTTGAACATGTGTAGTGCAAAAACGTAAAAAGTAGTCTGGTAACAGAGTGTGACAAAAATCCAGGTAGGCTGGCACTTAAAGGGTTAAAAAGACACTGGAGTTGGCTGCAGGAGCCCAAAAATTGGATGACACACACCCTGGAGTTGCAAGCAGCAGGAGCCCAAACATAGCTTGAAAGAGACACTGGAGTTGGCAGCAGGTGCCCAAAAATTGGATGAATCACACCCTGGAGTTGCAAGCAGCAGGAGTCCAAAATTGCCAGAAAGACACACCCTGGAGTTGGCAGCAGCATGAAGAGAACATACAGATTTTCGGCACATATATCTTATCCAAAGAATATTAATAAAAAGTAAGAGTAACGTAAAGCATTTTCTCAATAATTACTTGGTGGTTTGATGTGGAGAAATGTCTGTAACTGGAGAGCAGCGCCTTAAATCTGTTTTGCACGATGCATATTTCTTTAGTGTTGGTCTGGCCCCATCATCAATCTACTCTAATGCATCAGGCATTGGTGGGTGGAAATCTTGGCTGATCCATGCCCGATTCATTTCCACGCAGGCCAGTCTGTCAAAAAAAACATGGAGAGTGACAGATTAGTAACTAGTAACATATTAGTAACATAGTAACATATAAGGCCTCATTTCATCAAGCAGAGGTCTCTGCAGAATAGGGCAGGGAATAACAGCAACCCATCTGCCGTCATCCATTGGTTAACACGATCAGCCACTGCATCACAAGTGACATCTGACATCCCCAGTCAACTGTCTGTTGTATGTTATGCTTTGGGTTCAGCTCCACTGTTCAGTGAGGACGATCTGATAATCAGAAAAATCAGCAGCTACTGGCCAGCCAAGAAGTGGAGGAGACACTTGCCGCTTCTTCCACTAGGCGGGAAAGTAGTGATAAGGAGAGTGTCGTGGGAGGAGGTGTTGCAAGCGTTTTGGCTCCTGTTTTTTTTTTTTAAGTTTTTATTTTGCAATAAACAGACAGACAAGATAATACAAGTCTTCTTATAAAGTAACGAAGGTGCCGCAGGCACCCATCTTCATAAATGGCATATGTAGACTAACACAGACGACCATTCTCACATCTTCCATACCGGACTCCGGAGACCCTTGCTACCCACACATTTAGGCAAAGGACACAGGACAGGGAGGCTGATGTATTAGACAGGACGCATATGTTCTAAATTCCCTCCCACTTCTCATCAGTCATGTTCCGACACCCGACTCAATCCTCCATAAATATGTTATAGATAGCAGACTTGACCCAAGATACTCCTCACCAGGCCCTACTCCCATGCTCACTCATCCTCAGATGCCGACTCCTGGCTCTGCAGCCATGGGTCCCAGACCTTCTCAAACTTATCCGGTACCCCCCTTGCAGCGTATGTCAGTTTATACATAATAAGTTTCTGATTAACTAACCTTTTCCAGGCTTGCACTGAGGGTATAGCAGGATGTCTCCAATTTATCAAAATGCACCTGGCATAAAAGAGCAGCAGACGCAGCAAGGACTTCAGCGCTCTCGGTTCAGACAGCGGTTCGACCACCCCCAGAAGACACAGTGGGACAGATTCCTGTATCCGAAAACCCACAACTCTACTGATCAGACCCATCACTCCCTCCCAGAAGACCGTCAGGGCTTCACATGACCAGATCATGTGTACCCATGTGCCACTGCCCCTCTCACATCTAGGACATATATCGGTATCAGTTAAGCCCATTCTGTGCAGACGAACTGGGGTGATGTAAGCCTGATGAATCCACTTGGTTTGAATCAATCTATCTCTGGCTTCCACTACCGATGCGTGTAAGTTGTCCATTATCTCCTCCCAGTCATCCTGATCCAAATTTGGGTCTAAGCCCTGCCATTTAGCCTCAATCTTGCTTCTGGGAGACTCCAGCTCTCCCATCAAGCACTTATACAGTGTAGAGGCTGGTTTTGTCAGGCTCCTGTCTCTGACCGCATTCTCCGCGCTAGACCCCGCAATCCTCGGACCCACCCTGTGGAACTGGGAGTGCAGTGCGTGCCGGAGTTGCAGGTAACGGAAAAAATCTCGATGGGATAGATGAAACTCATCCCTAAGCTGATCGAATGACACCAGCACTCCCCCCCCCCCCTATATAATTGCCCAATCTGATGGATGCCTTTTCTTGTCCAGAACAGCGGGTCCTGCATAGTACCCAGCTCTGGTAACTTAGGATTGTCCCACAAGGGGGTATAAGGGGACCAAGCCTGGGTCTCATCCGGTCTTACCCCTAGCTTAGCTGTCCTCTCCCAGATGTTACTAGCCGCCCTCATACACGTGGTCGCCTCTCGGATCCCTCTCGTGCCCCTGTACGCCAGGGAGGACAACCGTTCTGAGGATCCTAGCAATGCCACCTCTAGACATACCACTGGATTGTCCCTTGCTTGGCAGAGCCACCAATGAACAAACAAAAGCTGTGTGGCGTGAAAATACATTTGCATATGCGGCACCGCCAGTCCCCCCGCATCTATTTGTGCCTTCATTATTTGACGGTTTAGCCTTGGCGGAGATTGTCCCCATATAAAACTAAAGATAATCGAGTCCAGTGCTTTAAAGTGGGAGATAGGAAGCAGCACTGGGGAGGCCTGGTATATGTACAGGAACTTTGGGAGGAAGATCATCTTGAATATATTGACCCTGCCCATGACTGACTGAGCCCACTGAGTCACTCTTTGCTTCAGTTTCGCCACTACTGGAGAAATATTGAGAGGGATAAACTCATTAGTCTGCTTACTGATCATGATCCCCAGATATTTAAAATTTTGGACTACCTTCAACTGGGATCTTGGGGAGATATCCCGAGGGTCGGGCGCATCTACTTGTATCAGGCTGGACTTATCCCAGTTAACTTTCAGGCCAGAAAATCTCCCAAATATACCGATGGTGTCTAAAGCAGCTTCCAAGGACTCATAGCTGTCCGCTAGGTACAGCAGGGTGTCGTCTGCGTAAAGTGAAATTTTCTCCTCAACCTCTCCCAACTTCCATCCAGCGATGGCTGGAGAGTCCCTGACAATTATCACCAACGGTTTAATGGCCAATGCGAAGAGTAGTGGCGAGAGTGGGCAACCCTGCCTGGTCCCTCTACTTAACACAAACGAGTCAGAGTAGCATCCATTGACCCTTACTCTGGCCATTGGACGGCCGTACAACAGCCTGACATATGATATGAAACCCGCAGGGAGCCCGAATCTGGCCAGTACTGCCCACAGATAGGTCCATTCGATCGAGTCGAAGGCCTTCTCATTGTCCAGTGAAGCAATTGCCCGACTACCATAATTGTCATGCACTATCTGAAGGTTGGACATCAGTCTGCGCAGATTTATCCCCGTGGTGCGTCCCGGCATAAAGCCTGATTGGTCCGGCCCAATTAATTGCAATATGACCTTATTCAGTCTAGTGGCTAGGATTTTGGCCAGTATTTTGGCGTCCTGGTTTAATAAAGAGATGGGTCTGTACGATGCACAGGCATCAGGGGGTTTCCCCTCCTTGTGAATTAGGACCACATGTGCTTCGTGGAAGGAGGCCGGGAGGCACTCATCTTCCAGCGCCTGTTTCAGCACCTCCCATAATCTAGGGGCGATCTGCTCCAATTCCTGCTTGTACCACTCGGCCGGCAGTCCGTCAGGCCCAGGAGCCTTCCTACCAGGGAGTGCTCTTATAGCAGTCATGACTTCCTCGATAGTGATGGGGGAGTCAAGAGCCTCCCGATCAGCCGGTGCCAATTCTGGGAACTTAATCTGATCCAGATAGTTTTCTAGATCTTCTGTCCCGTAGTTGACCCTAGAGGAGTACAAGGCCGAGTAGTACCTTTGGAACTGTTGTGCAATTTTATCTCCCTCTGTTACTGTTTCCCCCTCCACCACTATCCCAGCAATACTGTTTGATTTGTTCTCAGCCCTTGCTAAATAAGCCAAAGTCTTACCATTCTTGTCCCCCTTGTCAAAGATCGTCGCCTGTTTATATAACAATAGTTTCCTGGTCGAGTCGGATAGCAGCAGATTATATTCCCGCTTAAGAGTCAACAATGACGAATGGGCCTTATCGGCAGTTGAGGCAATGAATTCCGCTGCCGCTAGTTTACTTTCGAGTTCTGCCCTTTCTTTCCCCCTCTTTCCCCTAACCGCCGCTATAGCGCTTATGGCGCATCCCCTGGTGACTGCTTTAAAGGCATCCCATCTCACCCCAGCAGACGTCTCATCCGCGTTACATTCCCAGAAGACCTCCGCATTGGAGGATAGGCAACCTTTGACCTCAGGGGTCTCCAGCCACAGGGGATTTAGGGTCCTTCCCACCCGGCTCGCCCGCGTATGTAATAGCCCAATCTCTAACAGCAAAGGCGAGTGATCTGAGATGCCTCTCGGGAGATAGTTACAGGTCGTCACCCTTGCCATTAGGTCAGATGATGAAAACGCGAGGTCTATCCTGGACAAGGATCTACTGTATGTGTAGCCGAGTGACAGGAGTATGCCTTGTCCGTTGGGTGCTTCCACCTCCATAGCTCCTGTAGGCCCAACGCCTCTGCCCAGGACGCCAGTTGCGTCCTAGGGCCCGGGCTCCTGTCCAGTCTATCCAGCGCTGAGTCCAACACCATATTAAAGTCTCCCACCAGCAGTATCGGGGCCGGCGGGAGGCTGACTACTCTCTCCATGACCCGGTGCAGGACCTGTACACAGAAAGGCGGAGGAACATAGATGCCTACAATAATTACGTCAGTATCCATAAGCTTGGCGTGGAGGATCACATAACAACCCTCCCGGTCCGTCTGCACAGAGTACAGCACAAATGGGGTTCCCTTGGAGATCAGCACGGAGACCCCCCTAGAGTAGGCAGAGAAGAGAGCATGAAATGAGTCCTGGATCCAGGGTCTCCTCAGCGTCAGTCCCCTCCGCCCCACCAGGTGAGTCCCCTGGAGGATCACCACATTGGGTCTATATCTATTAACAAATTGGAGGACCGTAGTCCGCTTATTTTAATCATTTAGCCCCCTGACATTCCAGGAGAGAATCTTACAATCACCCATTCTCATAAATCAGCATACCATCCTCATGGTCAGATCCCAGCCTCCACTGATAGTCCTCCACCCTCGATCACCCAGCCTTTAGGGTCCGGCTTCCATTCATCCCATTCATACCAACATAACGACATATAGTACATAATTTGTTAAACTCTACAATATACATACTAATCCCGTTCCCAACCACCCCCACCCCGCTCCACCGACTCCCAACTTTGGCGAGCTTCATACCCCCCCAACAATACAATACAACAACGGTGTAACTAGTTGCACCCGGGGTGCAGAGACCCATCGCCTATGGGCCCCCAACATACAATTACCATAACCATTTACAGGCTGGTGGCATAGCCGCCAAGGGTTCCCAGGGTCGCATGGAGGTAATCAGGGAGGGAGTGACCAGGAAGGTGGGGGAAAGGGAAGGTGGGAGGGACGGAGGGTGGGCAGACCAGGGAAGCTAAGAAGACAACAGGATAGCGGGGGAGGTTCAGGGGGGGGAAAACCATTGTACCCTGGGAACCCAGAGCCTCGACCCTCCTGTGGTGATCAGATCAGGATACAAATGTAACTAGGGCAGTTCGAACACAATTCAGCAACTTCAACAACCATCAAATAAGCAAACAGGACAGAGTGGGCCCCGTTTCCGGGCGGCATCAAGACACTCGGCCCCGGTATTAGTAGGACCGCAGCGGGAGGGGAAGCCCCCCATCACAGAAACATGGGCAACGATGCAAAACCGGGACATTCAGAGTGCGGCTCTCTCCAGCCGGAGCTCAGTCTATCAAGCCCCAGGTAGAGAGTCCAGCCACGCATTAGCCTCCTCCGCTGAAGTGAAAAATCTGGTCGTCTCTCCATCCTGCACGCATAGGCGGGCTGGGAACATCATGGCATATTTTATTTTCTTCTTTCTAAGCCTCTCCCTTACTCCATTGAAGGAACGCCTGAGTCTCTGAACCTCTGAAGTGAAATCCGGGAAGAAGGACAGCCGGGTGTTGTTGAAGGTCACCACCCCCTTCACTCGAGCTGCAGCCAGGATAGCGTCCCTGTCCCTATAGTGGAGGACTTTGAATATAAAGGGCCTTGGCGGTGCTCCTGGGGGGAGGGGTCTCATGGGGATCCTGTGCGCTCTCTCCACTGTAAAGAACTTGGTTAGGGCCACCGGTGCCAGAGTCTCCTTAATGAGGTTTTCAACAAACTGTTCCGGGGAGGGTCCCTCCGCTTTTTCGGGCAGACCTAGTATTCTTACGTTGTTCCTCCGGTTTCTATTTTACGCATCTTCAGCTCTCCCCATCAGAGTGGTCACCTGTCTCCTCAAAGTGGCGATTTCCCCCGCATGGGTGGAGAGCTGGTCCTCTGCGTCTCCGATCCTCCTCTGCCTCTCCAGCGCGGTCACGGATTTTATCCAGATCGTGGCGTAAGTAATTAAACTGTTCCTGGAGGGTGTCAAATTTAGCTGTGAGGGCATTCTGACATGAGGCAATAGCCGCCATTATAACTGCGGTATCAGGGTTGGAGGTCCCCTGCTCAGCCACGTGCGGGGTCTCCATTGTTTGCGTACTACAGGTGACCACAACTGATTTACGCTTCTTATTTCCTCTCATATGTGGGGGGCCCCTCGGCAGGATCCACTCACTAGGGTTCAGGGGCTTGCTCTGCGCTTCTGTGGTATGGTCAGATCACTGCAGCCCAGAGGATTTTTGGCTCAGGACGGGGGATGGGCAGGGACCTCCAGGGTATCCCAACTGGTCGTGTGGTTGGCGTGAGCAGCAAGGGCTCCTCTGCCCAATCTGGGCACAGAGTATTCACCCAGCCAAGGATGCAGGGAGGAATATAGCAGCCAGACAAACCCAGGCTAGCCTCCCAGGTGGATCTTTCAATTTGCAGGTCACTTATCTGCGCTGTCACCCCCTCTCCCCTCCTGCTTTCTGCTCAGATTTGAAATTTTTCATTCAGTCACCAGGAGCACTCGGATCAGCCCCCCTCCCCTCACCTCTTGCAAGATGGCGTCCGCCCGCACGCTGTTCCCGCGCCTCACCGCACCAGCGCACTTCTCTCTTCAGGGAGGTGACCTCTGCCCACCTCTCCCACTCATCACCGCCTCAGCCCGGGGTAGAACGAAGCCGCCGACTCCGCTGATGGCTCCGATCTCTGCCGCTCCCTCCGTCCCCCCACGTGCTTGGGGCCAGCCGCCGCCTCCTCCGCTCCTCACGCGGCAGTGATCTTCTTGTTGCGGGCGGGTGCTCAGACTCTCCAGGCGCCCGTTCGCTCACCCCCGCCGCAGACCGGGATGAAGTCAAGCCGCCGCTGTCAGATCCGGGGCTGCAGCCTTTTCCTCCCGCACACGTGTCAGGCTGTCTGCCTCCTCCTCCTCACCTCGCGTGTGCCCCGCTGCCTCCGCCGCCGCTCCCGATGGTCGTCTCCGCCGCCGCACTGTACACCGGCTCAATCCCTGGGCCAGGGAGAGCCTCAGCACGAATTTTGGCTGCCCAGCCACCAGCCGTTTCAGGTAAAAAATCAGGATATTAACAGGGAGCCCCGATCAGGCACGTCTGCTCAGGTCGCCATCTTGACCACGCCCTCGCGTTTTGGCTCCCTAAGCAGACACTGTTGAGGAACCTGAGGAGGACTTGAAGTGATGGAGAGTGACAGATTTAGCGGCCAGCATGGTGGCAGAAGGGGAAAGGATGGAGGCAAATGTGCTCGGGGTAGACCACTCGCGCGACAGGATATCTTCCCAGGAAGTAATGGAAGAGGGTCCCTGGAGTTGGCGGCACCAGCATCAGTGAATTAATGCGGACTGTTGGTAGGACAAATCAACTACAAGCCCATGTTGCAGTTTTTCATCAAGCATCCGCAGGAGGTTAACATGGCTATGTGAAAGGTGTGTAGGCAGAAGGTGAAGTGTGGCCAGGGTCCCAATGTTGGACCCACAGCCCTGCGTCAACATTTGCAGCGTCACCATAAAGCGGCCTGGGAGAGTTGGCTCCAAAGTGGTGGTCCAGCCTGCTGCATTACCCAGTGGCACACCGCTCCCTGTTCCAGCCAGCCAAGGCTCCACCACCTCCTGTGTGTCATACCCATCCTTTGTCGCTCCAGATGCTCCTCCTCCTCTTAATCTGAGTCAGTCATTCCGCCAGCAATCTATTGCCAAGCCATGTCCAAGAGACAACAGTATGTGCCCACTCATCCAACGTGCAGAAGCTAAATGTGCTCCTGTATAAGTTGCTGGTGCTGCAATCCCTCCCTTTTGAGTTGGTGGACCTTTCAGAGAACTGATGGCTTGTGCCGAGCCTAGGTGGAGAGTCCCATGCTGTCATTTCTTTGCGACGAAGGCAGTACCAGCCCTGTACAATTTTGTTGAACAGAAGGTGGGGCAGTCCTTTAGCCTGTCAGTGTGTACCAAAGTGCACAGCAGTGCCTACGTCTGGAGCTGTAACTATGGTCAGGGACAATAAATATCCTTTTAGGACCACTGGGTGATTGTGGTTCCTGCACAACCACTAAAGCAACTTGGACAGGTCCCTCCGCTGTGGCCTCCACACTCCTAGGCCTTTGTGCCTGTGACAGTGCACTTGCACTTAGCAATGGTGTCACAGAGAAAAGTGGCAAATTGTCAATTACATATTATTAATAGTTAACATTTATCTTATTTGAACATATTTATAATAAAAACATATAACATAGCAACAATAACATATAACATAATAACAGTAACATATAAAATGTATCAACATTTTTTTTTTGGTTAATTTTGAATTTTTTTTTTTATTAATATTTTGTATTTTTTAGAAACATATATATATTTATATTTTTTTCCATTGCCTTTTAATATTTTGTTAATTTTTGTACAAATGTATTTTTAAATTTTTTGGGTTTCTTTTCCCAGTGCCCTTCCAGCCTACCATGTGTGCAGGACACGGCGGTTTCACGCTGTTCTTCACATGGTTTGCCTTGAGCAACAGAGTCACACATGGGAGGAACTGCTAAAAATGAGAACTCAATACATGAAATCATGCCTTACTCCACGAAAACTGCAAATGGGACCCATGGTGACTGACACTGGGAAGAACATCTTGTCTGCGCTGCGACAAGGAAGCCTGAGCCATGCGTCCTGCCATGGCACACGTGTTCAATCTAGTTGTCAAGCGTTTTCTGAAGTCTTCCCCCCCATCTGAAAAACATCCTAACAACGGGAAGGAAACTTTGCATGCACTTCGGGCACTCCTACACCGCCAAGCACACCCTTCTTGAGCTTCAGCGTCAGAACGGTATCCCCCAACATAGTCTGATTTGCGATGTTTCCACCCTCCATATGCAGGATCGACTATAGTAACAGAGAAAAACCATCACGGATTTCTTGATGATCCAAACGGATAGGGGGACTCCCCTGTGTAACTTCAATGTAAACCAGTGGTAGCTGATACGTGACACCTGCCGTTTGTTCAGGCCCTTTGAGGAAACTACTTTATTAGTCAGTCGCCAGGACTATGAGATGAACGATGAGATTCCACTGCTTCATGTACTACAACACATGTTGGAAACCATGGCTGGTCAGGGCACTAGAGACATGGCGCATACATTTCACAGCCACATGAAGCCTGTGGGGGCTGAAGGGGAGGAGGAGGAGGGGGTGGGGCACAGCGAAGCACAGTTTAGGGTTGACAAAATGACCATTTTATCTAGTCATCTGACAGGAGAGGAAGAGCAGGAGCAGCCAGAGGAGCTAGAGGGTTGTGAGGAAGACGAGACAGAGGACCCAGACACACCGTGGCAGTTTGCAGTGGAGATGGAGACAGGTAGTCCCTCCGAGTCACTGCACAAATGGCACGATGCATGCTCATGTGCTTGCGTAGTGACCACAGAATTGTCTCCATTTGTCAGCGGGATGACTTCTGGCTCTCCACCTTATTGGACCCTCGCTTCTGGCACAAAATGGGGGCATTTTTTACACCCACTGAGAGGGAGGACAAACTGACCTACTACAGAGACATCTTACGTAGTCAGTTGGGCGATGTCTATCTGCGCCATGGTCCATACTCTCGCAGGTCTGACTCGGGGGGACCCCTGCGCTCACCTTCCACTGCCATGGCTGCTGGAGGGGGGGTGGCAGCAGCCTCAGTCTTCAGTCGCTAATGAGTAGCTTTCTACACCCGCATAGTGAGACTACTCATGAGCAGCAGGAAGACCTGGAGCAGGACCTGAACCAGTAGGTCATGTCATACCTTGACATGACCATGCCAACACACCTTGAGGATCCGCTGGACTTCTGGTAAACCAAACTTGACTTGTGGCTGCAACTAGCAGAGTTTGCCCTGGAAAAGCTGTCCTGCCTGGCCAGCAGTTGATTTAGATGGCAACTGGGCTGCTCTATATTAGCTGCAAAATGGCAAATTTACCTCACAACATAAGCTATTGCCCCTCAGATTTACACAGGGCCTGCTCTATATAATGCTGCAAAATGGCAAATTTACCTCACAATATAAGCTATTGCCCCTCAGATTTACACAGGGCCTGCTCTATATAATGCTGCAAAATGGCAAATTTACCTCACTATATAAGCTAATGCCCCTCAGATTTACACAGGGCCTGCTCTATATTATGCTGCAAAATGGCAAATTTACCTCACAGTATAAGCTATTGCCCCTCAGATTTACACAGGGGCTGCTCTATATTATGCTGCAAAATGGCAAATTTACCTCACAATATAAGCTATTGCCCCTCAGATTTACACAGGGCCTGCTCTATATTATGCTGCAAAATGGCAAATTTACCTCACAGTATAAGCTATTGCCCCTCAGATTTACACAGGAGCTGCTCTATATTATGCTGCAAAATGGCAAATTTACCTCACAATATAAGCTATTGCCCCTCAGATGTACACAGGGCCTGCTCTATATAATGCTGCAAAATGGCAAATTTACCTCACTATATAAGCTAATGCCCCTCAGATTTACACAGTGGCTGCTCTATATTATGCTGCAAAATGGCAAATTTACCTCACAATATAAGATATTGCCCCTCAGATTTACACAGGGCCTGCTCTATATAATGCTGCAAAATGGCAAATTTACCTCACAGTATAAGCTATTGCCCCTCAGATTTACACAGGGGCTGCTCTATATTATGCCGCAAAATGGCAAATTTACCTCACAGTATAAGCTATTGCCCCTCAGATTGACACAGGAGCTGCTCTATATAATGCTACAAAACCAAGAGCGGATTTAACTCACACAATATAACCTATTTCTCAGGTTTATATAGGGTCTGCTCTATGTAATGGTGCAAAACCATGAATTTACCTACAATATAAACTATTGCTGCTCCATATAATGGTGCAAAACAGGGCAAATGTATTGTCCAATATAAACTATTGCTGCTCTGATTTACACAGAAGGGCCACTCTAAAGAATGGTGCAACATGGCGAATTTTGCTCACAATATAACATAGATTGCAAAATGAGATTTTCAGACAGGGCCTGCTCTATAAAATGGCAAATTTACCTTAC
Source organism: Gastrophryne carolinensis (assembly GCA_027917425.1). Lineage (NCBI taxonomy): Eukaryota > Metazoa > Chordata > Amphibia > Anura > Microhylidae > Gastrophryne > Gastrophryne carolinensis. The sequence continues at coordinate 338,693,653 of CM051239.1, forward strand.
AAAACTATTACTCCTCAGATTTACACAGTGGGCTTCTCTATATAATGGTGCAAAATGGCGAATTTACCTCACTATATAATCTATTACAGCTCTATATAAAAAATAAATAAATAAAAAATAGGGCCTGTAGAAGCTTATTTAGTATAACAGATAGGGTGACATGTGCTGGTTTGGGATGCCCATGTGGGCTAGTGTTTTGACAGCAGGACAAAAACCAATTCAAAATGAAATAGCTTAATAAAGCTGAGGCTGAACAAGCTTATTTAGTATAAAAGATAGGGTGACGTGCTGGTTTGGGATGCCCATGTGGGCTGGTGTTTTGACTGCAGGACAAAAACCAATTCAAAATGCAATACTTTGATTAAGCTGTGGAAGGATCAACAAGCGTATTTAGTATAACAGATAGGCTGCCTAATGCAGGTTTGGGATGCCCTGCGGCCTGGTGTTTTTTTGTTAAAGGCAGACCAAAAACCAATTCAAAATGCAATACTTTGATTCAGCTGAGGAAAGATCAACAAGCATATTTAGTATAACCGATAGGCTGCCTAATGCAGGTTTGGGATGCCCTGCGGCCTGGTGTTTTTTTTGTTAAAGGCAAACCAAAAACCAATTCAAAATGCAATACTTTGATTAAGCTGAGAAAGGATCAACAAGCATATTTAGTATAACAGGCTGCCTAGTGCAGGTTTGGGATACCCTGCGGCCTGGTGTTTTTTTTGTTAAAGGCAGACCAAAAACCAATTCAAAATGCAATACTTTGATTAAGCTGAGGAAGGATCAACAAGCGTATTTAGTATAACAGATAGGCTGCCTAATGCAGGTTTGGGATGCCCTGCGGCCTGGTGTTTTTTTTGTTAAAGGCAGACCAAAAACCAATTCAAAATGCAATACTTTGATTAAGCTGAGGAAGGATCAACAAGCGTATTTAGTATAACAGACAGGCTGCCAAGTGCAGGTTTGGGATGCCCTGCGGCCTGGTGTTTTTTTGTTAAAGGCAGACCAAAAACCAATTCAAAATGCAATACTTTGATTAAGCTGAGGAAGGATCAACAAGCGTATTTAGTATAACAGATAGGCTGCCTAATGCAGGTTTGGGATGCCCTGCGGCCTGGTGTTTTTTTTTGTTAAAGGCAGACCAAAAACCAATTCAAAATGCAAAGCTTTGATTCAGCTGAGGAAAGATCAACAAGCGTATTTAGTATAACAGATAGGCTGCCTAATGCAGGTTTGGGATGCACTGCGGCCTGGTTTTTTTTTGTTAAAGGCAGACCAAAAACCAATTCAAAATGCAATATTTTGATTAAGCTGAGGAAGGATCAACAAGCGTATTTAGTATAACAGATAGGCTGCCTAATGCAGGTTTGGGATGCCCTGCGGCCTGGTGTTTTTTTGTTAAAGGCAGACCAAAAACCAATTCAAAATGCAATACTTTGGTTCAGCTGAGGAAGGATTAACAAGCGTATTTAGTATAACAGATAGGCTGCCTAATGCAGGTTTGGGATGCCCTGCGGCCTGGTGTTTTTTTTGTTAAAGGCAGACCAAAAACCAATTCAAAATGCAATACTTTGATTCAGCTGAGAAAGGATCAACAAGTGTAATTAATATAACAGATAGGCTGCCTAGTGCAGGTTTGGGATGCCCTGCGGCCTGGTGTTTTTTTTGTTAAAGGCAGACCAAAAACCAATTCAAAATGCAAAACTTTGATTAAGCTGAGAAAGGATCAACAAGCGTATTTAGTATAACAGATAGGCTGCCTAGTGCAGGTTTGGGATGCCCTGCGGCCTGGTGTTTTTTTTGTTAAAGGCAGACCAAAAACCAATTCAAAATGCAATACTTTGATTAAGCTGAGGAAGGATCAACAAGCGTATTTAGTATAACAGATAGGCTGCCTAATGCAGGTTTGGGATGCCCTGCGGCCTGGTGTTTTTTTGTTAAAGGCAGACTAAAAACCAATTCAAAATGCAATACTTTGGTTCAGCTGAGGAAGGATTAACAAGCGTATTTAGTATAACAGATAGGCTGCCTAATGCAGGTTTGGGATGCCCTGCGGCCTGTTTTTTTTTGTTAAAGGCAGACCAAAAACCAATTCAAAATGCAATACTTTGATTCAGCTGAGAAAGGATCAACAAGTGTATTTAGTATAACAGATAGGCTGCCTAGTGCAGGTTTGGGATGGCCTGCGGCCTGGTTTTTTTTTGTTAAAGGCAGACCAAAAAACAATTCAAAAAGCAATACTTTGATTAAGCTGAGAAAGGATCAACAAGCGTATTTAGTATAACAGATAGGCTGCCTAATGCAGGTTTGGGATGCCCTGCGGCCTGGTGTTTTTTTTGTTAAAGGCAGACCAAAAACCAATTCAAAATGCAATACTTTGATTAAGCTGAGGAAGGATCAACAAGCGTATTTAGTATAACAGATAGGCTGCCAAGTGCAGGTTTGGGATGCCCTGCGGCCTGGTGTTTTTTTTGTTAAAGGCAGACCAAAAACCAATTCAAAATGCAATACTTTGATTAAGCTGAGGAAGGATCAACAAGCGTATTTAGTATAACAGATAGGCTGCCTAATGCAGGTTTGGGATGCCCTGCGGCCTGGTGTTTTTTTTTGTTAAAGGCAGACCAAAAACCAATTCAAAATGCAAAGCTTTGATTCAGCTGAGGAAAGATCAACAAGCGTATTTAGTATAACAGATAGGCTGCCTAATGCAGGTTTGGGATGCCCTGTGGCCTGGTGTTTTTTTTGTTAAAGGCAGACCAAAAACCAATTCAAAATGCAATACTTTGATTAAGCTGAGGAAGGATCAACATGCGTATTTAGTATAACAGATAGGCTGCCAAGTGCAGGTTTGGGATGCCCTGCGTCCTGGTGTTTTTTTTGTTAAAGGCAGACCAAAAACCAATTCAAAATGCAATACTTTGATAAAACTGAGGAAGGATCAACAAGCGTATTTAGTATAACAGATAGGCTGCCTAATGCAGGTTTGGGATGCCCTGCGGCCTGGTGTTTTTTTTTTGTTAAAGGCAGACCAAAAACCAATTCAAAATGCAAAGCTTTGATTCAGCTGAGGAAAGAAACAGATAGGCTGCCTAATGCAGGTTTGGGATGCCCTGCGGCCTGGTGTTTTTTTCGTTAAAGGCAGACCAAAAACCAATTCAAAATGCAATACTTTGATTAAGCTGAGAAAGGATCAACAAGCGTATTTAGTATAACAGGCTGCCTAGTGCAGGTTTGGGATGCCCTGCGGCCTGGTGTTTTTTTTGTTAAAGGCAGACCAAAAACCAATTCAAAATGCAATACTTTGATTCAGCTGAGGAAGGATCAACAAGCGTATTTAGTATAACAGATAGGCTGCCTAATGCAGGTTTGGTATGCCCTGCGGCCTGGTGTTTTTTTTGTTAAAGGCAGACCAAAAACCAATTCAAAATGCAATACTTTGATTAAGCTGAGGAAGGATCAACAAGCGTATTTAGTATAACAGATAGAATGCAAAGTGCAGGTTTGGGATGCCCTGCGGCCTGGTGTTTTTTTTGTTAAAGGCAGACCAAAAACCAATTCCAAATGCAATACTTTGATTAAGCTGAGGAAGGATCAACAAGCGTATTTAGTATAACAGATAGGCTGCCTAATGCAGGTTTGGTATGCCCTGCGGCCTGGTGTTTTTTTTGTTAAAGGCAGACCAAAAACCAATTCAAAATGCAATACTTTGATTAAGCTGAGGAAGGATCAACAAGCGTATTTAGTATAACAGATAGAATGCAAATTGCAGGTTTGGGATGCCCTGCGGCCTGGTGTTTTTTTTGTTAAAGGTAGACCAAAAACCAATTCCAAATGCAATACTTTGATTAAGCTGAGGAAGGATCAACAAGCGTATTTAGTATAACAGATAGGCTGCCTAATGCAGGTTTGGGATGCCCTGCGGCCTGGTGTTTTTTTTGTTAAAGGTAGACCAAAAACCAATTCAAAATGCAAAGCTTTGATTCAGCTGAGGAAAGATCAACAAGCGTATTTAGTATAACAGATAGGCTGCCTAGTGCAGGTTTGGGATGCCCTGCGGCCTGGTGTTTTTTTTTGTTAAAGGCAGACCAAAAAACAATTCAAAATGCAATACTTTGATTAAGCTGAGGAAGGATCAACAAGACTATTTAGTATAACAGATAGGCTGCCTAATGCCGGTTTGGGATGCCCTGCGGCCTGGTGTTTTTTTGTTAAAGGCAGACCAAAAACCAATTCAAAATGCAATACTTTGGTTCAGCTGAGGAAGGATTAACAAGCGTATTTAGTATAACAGATAGGCTGCCTAATGCAGGTTTGGGATGCCCTGCGGCCTGGTGTTTTTTTTTGTTAAAGGCAGAGCAAAACCCAATTTAAAATGCAATACTTTGATTCAGCTGAGAAAGGATCAACAAGTGTATTTAGTATAACAGATAGGCTGCCTAGTGCAGGTTTGGGATGCCCTGCGGCTTGGTGTTTTTTTTGTTAAAGGCAGACCAAAAACCAATTCAAAATGCAATACTTTGATTAAGCTGAGGAAGGATCAACAAGCGTATTTAGTATAACAGATAGGCTGCCTAATGCAGGTTTGGGATGCCCTGCGGCCTGGTGTTTCTTTTGTTAAAGGTAGACCAAAAACCAATTCAAAATGCAAAGCTTTGATTCAGCTGAGGAAAGATCAACAAGCGTATTTAGTATAACAGATAGGCTGCCTAATGCAGGTTTGGGATGCCCTGCGGCCTGGTGTTTTTTTTTGTTAAAGGCAGACCTAAAACCAATTCAAAATGCAATACTTTGATTAAACTGAGGAAGGATCAACAAGCGTATTTAGTATAACAGATAGGCTGCCTAGTGCAGGTTTGGGATGCCCTGCGGCCTGGTGTTTTTTTTGTTAAAGGCAGACCAAAAAACAATTCAAAATGCAATACTTTGATTAAGCTGAGGAAGGATCAACAAGACTATTTAGTATAACAGATAGGCTGCCTAATGCAGGTTTGGGATGCCCTGCGGCCTGGTGTTTTTTTGTTAAAGGCAGACCAAAAACCAATTCAAAATGCAATACTTTGGTTCAGCTGAGGAAGGATTAACAAGCGTATTTAGTATAACAGATAGGCTGCCTAATGCAGGTTTGGGATGCCCTGCGGCCTGGTGTTTTTTTTGTTTAAGGCAGACCAGAAAACAATTTAAAATGCAATACTTTGATTCAGCTGAGAAAGGATCAACAAGTGTATTTAGTATAACAGATAGGCTGCCTAGTGCAGGTTTGGGATGCCCTGCGGCCTGGTGTTTTTTTTGTTAACGGCAGACCAAAAACCAATTCAAAATGCAATACTTTGATTAAGCTGAGGAAGGATCAACAAGCTTATTTAGTATAACAGATAGGCTGCCTAATGCAGGTTTAGGATGCCCTGCGGCCTGGTGTTTTTTTTGTTAAAGGCAGACCAAAAACCAATTCAAAGGGGGGCGTGGCTTGGCCGAGGAGCAGAATGGTGGCGTGAGTTGAGAGCTCTCGGCGGAGTCTCCATATAAGCAACGTTTTCAGCGCTCCAGCCAGGACATGGGACGTATTAACAAGCCCGGGGAAACCAGTAGGCAGTAGGAAGCTGCCGGAGATGTTTAGCAGCCAGAGGTCGGAGGACGCGTACCCTCGTGGAGCCAAGATGGCGGAAGCGTCTTCCCCAGGGACCTCACCTGAGAGAGAGTAAGAGGTGGTCTCGGACGGAGAGGACGGCGGGTTGTCGGCTCAGCTTAGCCAACTCCCCACGCGCAGTGAACTTGCTAAGTTTGCGGGGGAAGTTAAGACTTCGATCACGGAGGCGATTGCGGACCTCAAAGAGGACATGCAGAAGCTGTCCCAACGTGTGGAGAAAGTTGAGAGAGAGGAGGCTAGTACGAATAGCAGGTTATCGGAGGTGAAAGAAGTGGTGATGGCGCACAACAGGCACCTTGTGAACTTTCACAGACATCTGGAGGCATTTGTACAATCGCAACAGGAGATGTAATATAAGAGTGCGAGGAGTCCCTGAAGCAGTAGCGCCGGATCAGACCCAGGAGGCCCTGTCGTCCATTTTCAATTCTTTGCTGGAGAGGCCGCCGGGTACTCTGATTGAGTTTGTGTGCACCCACAGAGCCCTGCGCCCCAGGAGCGGAGGAGAGGCTCCCCCCGGAGATATTATCTGTTGTCTTCAGAGCTTTCAACTAAAGGAGGAGATCCTCTCCAAGGCCAGAAACCGGGACACTATCATGTTTAATAATAGTGAGGTGCAGTTATACCAGGACCTCTCCGGAATTACGCTGCAACACCGCAGGGCTTTTTGAGGCCCCTTACGGCGTCCCTTAGAGAAAGGGGTATTCCATATCGTTGGCGCTTTCCATTCGCTCTGTCAGCTACGTGTAACGGGAGAACGGGAACCCTTCGGATGCCTGAGGACTTACCTGAGTTCTGCGAGACGCTGCGGCTTCCATTGATCTCCCTGCCAGACTGGTTTAGCGAGTTTTCCATCCCGCAGCTGGTGAAGAGAGCAGGGCGGCAGGGGCTTCCTGGAGGAATTCAGCGGAGCGGTCTGGAAGCTTCGCCTCCACATGGTAGCAGAGAGAGAAGTCGGTCGAGACCCCGGAGATGAGGCTGCTGGAGTTTGGCCGAGATATAGCATGTTCGGTGGTGATGGTGCCTGAAGATAAGATCACTCACAGTTTTCTTTTTACTTTGCACTGGTTACTTGTGTTGAGTTTGGTGCTCCGGGAGTTTATATTATGCACTGTTTAAAGGGTGGGCAGCTTTCACTCGCTCCCTCCGGTGGTGTACCCCTATTCCATATTATTGGCATGGGCGCCGCAGGAGGGTGCGCAGAGACAGCTTATGTTGGCTACGGGGAGGGGATGATGTTTGGTTATGGAGATGTTCGGTTGGGGTCGTTATAGTTATGCTTTTTTATCTCTTCTGACGCCTGTCAAGATTTACATATGCAGGGTCTTAGACCTTTATTTAAAGGATTTAGGGGAATGCTCATAGGTCTGGACGACACCCTGAGAGGGCTTAGTATGGTATATTTTTGCATGTTTTAATCGGCGTTTTACTTGTTAGCATTAATGATGGGCGGGGGAGAGGGGGGAATCCTATTGCTGGTTATGCCCGGTTTGTCCCTCTATCTCACGTTTGCAACCGATTTGTTACACGTGGTCTATGTAGGAAGGGACACTGGTCCTGTATATGGGGAGGGGGGCATGCCTCTGTCGGTGGCTTGTGCGAGGAAGGCGGATTGGGTGTTGGTCAGCGCTATATAGCGTATTGGAGGGGGTAACTTTAAGGCAGGCCGGGTGTGCTGGACGCGGGGTTCCCCTATTCTTGTGTGATCTAAGCTGCAAGCTCGGCAGGCTGCGGGGCTATATGCGTGGGTTCCGGAGGGGTGGGAATGGATTGGGATCCTGCTCATGACGGATCCGGCCTGGTGTGTTGAAGAGGGTTGGCGGTTGGGTGCCCCCCTCTGGAAGCTCAGCGTATAATATGTGGCCCGGGGAGGTGTGTGTGGAGAGGAGTATCTTGCATGTAGAATAGGCTTGGGCCTCCTAATGGGCTAGTGATATATGCAAGGGCTTCTTTGGATGCTCTTCTTCAGTCCCTGGGGTGCTATACTGAGGGTCATATAAGTTGGGGAAAGATGGAGATGAGAGGATGCCTAAGGTTTCTGTTAGTTCCTTGCAGTCCCCCCCCCCTCCTTAGGCGGCAGGTTCGTGTTGGGAAGTAATTTGGGAGGGAGGTGTGTGAATGGAGGTGCGTGGTTTAGGTTTTGGTGCCTACCTTGGAATGGGGGGATTAAATGGGTTAAATGCTGGATGTACATGGGGGGGTTGTTTGTTTGTTTGGTTGGTTGTTTTGCTCTTTGTGCGTCCTCTTTGGTGGTTGCCCATACAATATAATACAGTATACTGGCTGTAATAGTGTTACATGTGAAGGGAGCATTTTAGTCTGTGTTGGGGCTCCGCCGGGCCTCTTCTGGGCTATCTCACTGGTGTCGGGAATTTTTTCGGGGTGCTGGGTTTCGCTCTTTCGGTCCTCCATGTTTTCCCCCACAAGGGCGTTTTTCTGGTGTGGAACGGGAGAGAACCGGGTGGCTAGGTCTCTCCTGTTTTGACCTTGGAGGCTGTGCCCCAGGTTGTGGGGGACAACAGGGGAGAGCTATAGTCTCTCCGTGAAAGGTTGTCCCAGAAGTTTCCACCGGGTGGGTGGGAAGTTAGCTTCCCCTTGGCCCTCTTCTGTTTGTGGTTGTACATACTCGGTCTTGGTCTTACTGTTAGTAGTTTGTCTTTGGTGTGTTTCCTTTTGTGTTTTCCCTCCCTGGCCTGTTCTCCTTCCTTCATTCCCCCCCCTTTTCTTCTTCTTTCTAGCTCTCATCAGTGGGGAGGTGTGCTTGCTAGGATTGGTGGGGCGGAGGGTTTGGTGCAGAGATTAGGGATTTTGGAGTATAGAGCTTGTTGGCAATGGGGTCTCTGTGCTTGAACATCCTCTCCATCAACTCCAAGGGACTAAATTCTCCTTCGAAACGGCACGCTTTATTTAGGGAACTTAAAAAATACAAAGCACACATTGCACTAATCCAGGAAACCCACTTTCAAATCCATAGGGCCCCGTACTTGGGTAATAGGACATACACGTATTGCTATTCTGCACCTTCTCCGAATAACAAAGCAAAGGGGGTTTCGATTTTGGTGGATAAGGATTTGGACCTCCGGGTGATAGCAGTGGAAAAAGATAAAGAGGGTAGATTCATCTTTTTGAAAGGGAAGCTTTCTAATGGGTCGGTCATTACTAAAGTTAATGTTTATGCCCCGAATAAAGATCAACAAAGGTTCTGCAGGGTGGTCATGGGTAAGATAGGATCATTTCAGGAGGGGATACTGATCTTGGGAGGGGACCTGAATTGTGCGCTTAATCCCTTGGTTGATACGTTGGATGCTAAAACTGCTCTTTCCTATAGGGCTTTGAAGCAGATAAAGAAGGCATTACAAGAGCTGGCGCTGGTAGACACTTGGCGCTTGATGCATCTGTTAGAAAAAGATTTCACGTATTATTCACCAATTCATGGGAAGTATTCTAGAATTGATCTTCTTTTTCTGTCACAGAGGGATCTGGAGAGGGTGACTTCGGCGCGGATTGGCAATATTTCGTTTTCCGATCATGCTCCGGTCATTCTTTCCATAGCCCTTCCGGATTGGGAAAAAAAGGAATGACATTGGAGAATGAATGAGAGTTTACTGAAAGATTCCGGCATAGTGGAGAGACTCAGGCAGCATATTTCAATGTATATAAGGGAAAATGTTACGGAGGAGGTAGACCCAGTTACAATTTGGGAGGCCCACAAATGTACGCTGAGAGGGTTTCTGATCCAGGAGGGTGCAAGAGCAAAAAGGGAAAGGGGGGTAAGAGTGGAGACGCTGGCTTGGCAGATAGCGGGTCCTGAAACAAAGCACAAGCGGTCCCTTCAAATGCAACATTTAAAGGAGCTGGAATCTAAGAGACAAGAGCTCAAGGATGTCTTGTTAAGGGAGACGGGCAGGTTTTTTACCAAACGTCATGGATTGTACTATGAACAAGGGAACAAGTCGGGACGTATGTTGGCTAGGGCTTTGCGGCCTAAATGTGTTTGTTCTAGAATTGAGGGTATTAGGGGCCCGGACGGGAACCTCTACCCAAAGAATGGGGAGATAGCGGAGCTATTCAGCAAATTCTACTCTCTGTATAACCTTCCAGGCCATCAGGGGAAGAGGGGTCAAGAGAATTTTATGGAGACGTATCTGACTGACTCGATGATGGCGTCGCTATCCAAAGAGGAGGTGGAACAGTTAGAGGCTCCAATAACAGTGTTGGAGTTGCAAAAAGCTATCAATGCGACTAAACCAGGGAGGGCCCCGGATGGCTTCCCCTCTCAATATTATAAAACTTTCTCTGCCCAATTGCTCCCACTTATGGTACAGGCGTTTGAATCTACTGCGACTTCGGGCTCTTTACCACACTCAGCTTTGGAGGCGCAAATTGTTGTAATCCCAAAGGAGGGGAAGGATGTTACGGATTGCCGGAATTACAGACCAATTTCCCTGTTGAATGTAGATGTAAACATTTTTGCTAAGGCTGCCTTGTTATCAGATTTAATTGGCCAAGATCAGGTGGGTTTTGTTCCAGGCAGAGAAGCCCGAGATAATGTGATTAAAGCCTTGAACATTCAGTGGTGGGCAAAAGCCAAAAGTATACGGTCAATCATGCTTTCTACTGATGCCGAGAAGGCGTTTGACCGGGTGGATTGGAGGTGGATAGAGAAGGTGTTGGACCATATTGGGTTGGGTGAGGCGGCCAAGAATAGGATTATGGCATTGTATTCAAATCCGGTGGCGAGGGTAAAAACGAATAACTGCTCTTCTCCTATATTCCACATCCGTAATGGTACAAGGCAGGGGTGCCCGTTGTCCCCTTTGATATTTGCCCTCTTGCTGGAGCCATTCCTGCGGAGGGTTAATTTGTGCGGTGGCATTAGTGGCATCATGATAGGAGGTAAGGAAAGAAAGGTAGCGGCATATGCAGATGATATGCTTTTCTTTTTGCATTCCCCGAGGGTGTCAGTGCCAAATCTGCTAAAGGAATTTGAGATTTTAATAAGTCCAGCGCCATGAATATTTCTTTACCAGATTCAGAAGTGGAGGCACTACAGGGTATCTTTCCCTTCAGCTGGGAGAAAAAGAGCCAAAAATATTTGGGGGTACAGTTGCCTGTCTCGTTCGCTAGCTTGTTCCAACTTAACTTTGCTCCCATTTGGGCTAGAGTTAAGAGGGACCTGGAGGGGTGGAATCGGCTGCGGCTTTCCTGGTTTGGACGTATGTCAGTGTTGAAAATCAATGTGTTATCGCGGATTTTATACCTGCTACAGTGCATCCCCATTAAAATACCGGAGGCTTTCTTTAAAGATTTGATGAAGTCCTTTAGGGGGTTCATTTGGGCGGGTAGACCACCGAGGATTAGGCGAAGCCTCTTGCTACTTCCAAAGGAACGGGGGGGACTGGGATTCCTTGCATGAAGTCGTATTATAGGGCGGTGCACGTAGGCAGAGTGGTAGATTGGAAAGTGAATGGCTCGCAGAAAGATTGGGTGCGTATAGAGGGAGTGGTTGCCACGGGTGGGGGGTTGGATATAGTGTGTAATCTTAGGCGAGCTGAGATCCCTGGGAGTGCTAGGACCCATCCGTTGATTGGAACTTCCCTGTCTATATTGGGGGTTGTGTAGGGGAAAACACGCCCTGACCACCTTCCCGGGCCACCTAATGCCTATTTTGGGGAATCCTGCGTTCCCGCCAGGAAGAGATTTCTCCATCTTGAAGGATTGTAGGGGTCCTTAGCCCTTGAGGACATATCAGCTACAGGACAGGGGTGTGTTAAGGGATAGACGAAGCTTGAAGCAGTTATTGGAGGGGGAGGTCTCCGTATTCACCTACCTTCAGATCAGACATTTCTTTCTCTCTAAGGGAGTAAAGGAGGGTATGAGGAACGAGTTGACGGAGTTCGAGAGGGCTTGCCTGGGGAAGGGTCCTAACGCACATCTTTTGTCCTGGGCTTATGGCCTTTTGCAGCGCAGAGATAGCAGGGAGGTCAAACCATGAGAGAAGAAATGGGAGATTGACCTCGGCAGATCTTTGTCGGAAGCAGAGTGGAGCGGTATCTATAGGAATGCCCATAAAGGGGTGATTAGTAGTTCAATGCAAGAGGCTAATTACAAACTGATCACACGCTGGTACCGGACTCCTAAGGTTCTGCACTCTTTTTTCCCAACGGTCCCAGATGTGTGTTGGAGATGTGGACAGATTGGTGCCCCGCTGTTGCACATCTGGTGGTCTTGCCCTGGGGTCCTGGATTTCTGGGAGAAAGTGAAGGATTTATGTGGTGTGATACTTGGAGTACCCCTAGACTGGAGTGTGGAGAGTGTCCTATTGGGATGGTCACCGGATGGTAAAGGAATTGCGGGAGGGGCCCGCCTTGGCCGGCACCTGTTGAATGCTGCTAGGGTAATAATTCCAAGGCTTTGGAGATCTCAGAGGTTGGCCACAATCAAAGATTGGTTCAGTCAAATCAATTATGTGGAGATGATGGAGGAAATTTGTTATGCTAGACAGGATAGACTGAATGCGTATCTCAAGATTTGGACGACTTGGGTAGTGTTCAAAGAGTCGGTCTCCTACAAACAGGTATGGGACACATGAGTTGCTGTTGATGTGTGATCAGGGATGGGCTGTTTCTTTGACGGTGGAGTTGTCTTGGGTGGGTCAGGGTGTGGTTGGGAGAGAGTTTGAGATTCGTCACTCCTACTCCTTGGGTTCTGGTGGCATCCCCCCTACCTCTGACTTACCTCCTTGCCTGCATCCTTTCCTACTTTCTTGTCCCTTTTGTCTTCCCTCCCTGGTCTCCCTCTTGTTTCTTGTTTAAGGAATGTTTGGTGTTTTGGTTATAGATAGATGTCTTGTGTCTCTGGTGTCTTATGTATGTTTCTTTTTTTACACAATTGGGGGATGAGGGGTGAAGGGGTATACTCTAAAAGAGGGGGAAGTGTTGCCGGCCAATTTGCCCAAGGTGCTTGGGGGCATGGGAACCCGGAAGAGCGACTGGTTAGCTGTTAGTGCAGCCTTTTTTGCAGAAGAAAACCTAGGAGCGGCATGTGTGCTCAGTCAGGGGGCAGCTGCACTGAGCATGAGTGGGCTTGGATGGCATGGTGGGGGGCAGGGTTGGCGGATATTGGGTGTGACCCCGGAACCCCTTCTCCCTGATCGGGCCATTTGGTTAGCTGTCTTTGTCTGGTGTATAATATTGTATGACTTATTATGCCTCTGTGAGCAGATTTACATCGTATTGTGATATACGCCATGGCTCGTCTATTACGAGCGTAAATGTCTGTATTTGTCTTCTTTGTTGTTATGAAAACAATAAATACGAGTATGATTAAAAAAAAACCAATTCAAAATGCAATACTTTGATTCAGCTGAGGAAGGATCAACAAGCGTATTTAGTATAACAGATAGGCTGCCTAGTGCAGGTTTGGGATGCCCTGCGGCCTGGTGTTTTTTTTGTTAAAGGCAGACCAAAAACCAATTCAAAATGCAATATTTTGATTCAGCTGAGGAAGGATCAACAAGCGTATTTAGTATAACAGATAGGCTGCTAAGTGCAGGTTTGGGATACCCAGGTGGGCTGGTGTTTTTTTGGTTAAAGGCAGACCAAAAAATAATTAAACTAATCCAGTTATATATTATGATAAATGCTTGTGTGTAACAGATAGGGTTAAATAAGCCACTGCATAGATGGCATGCACAGTGACAACGCAGATTTACAGCACAAAGAACTGAAATTGAATTGAAAACTGATCTGGCTAATGAAAAAAAACAGAATTTTCACTGTCACTTCTAAGCTGTCCCTGGCTGGATGGTCCTGGTTTTTCCCTATCTTTCCCTGGCTCTGTCTACCTCTCTGTCTGCCTCTCTGACTCTCCCTACCTATCTCTAACTCTCTGTCCCTGTCTCTAACTAGCTGTGCTCTGGCCGCAATGCAAGGCTGAAATGCGCACAAGCAAGATGGCCGCCGCTTTATATAGCACGGTGACGTCACTGGCCTTCCTGGCTGCTGATAGTCTGCATGTGACTTACCCATGATACCTTGCCCCAGGGGGTATGTCTGGACATGTTCATCCACCATTTTAGAATGCCTGTAATTGAGATAAATGGAGTTTAAAGGAAAACTTTGATTGATCGAGTCGCGGGGAAATTCGGATTCGTTCGGAATCAAATTTTCCATGAAATTCGGAACGAATCCGGGTTCATCCGGATCGATTCGCTCATCCCTAATCACAAGCTCCCAAGGTTCGTCTCCCTTTCAAGAGATCCTCTGGCCATTGCCACGGATGCTCTGGCAATTCCCTTGACGGAGTTCAGGCTCCTTTATGCATTCCCTCAGTTTCCACTCCTGGGCAGAGTGCTGCGCAAGATAGCCCAGGAAGGGGTACCAACCATCCTGGTGGCTCCTCGCTGGCCGAGGAGTTTATTTGCGGACATAGTTCAGATGTCAGATTGCTACATCATGCCCGTCGATCCAGGGCTTCTCACGCAGGGGTCGCTGCGGCATCCCAATTTACAGATGCTGGCTTTGACGGCCTGGCTATTGAAACCTCAATCCTGACGGAAAAGGGGCTGTCGGCCACGGTTGTGCATACCCATGATACACGGCTCGTCTTCCATGATATACTACAGAGTTTGGCAGTCTATATTGCTTGGTGCGAGTCCAAGGGTCTCCCTTGCCGCATTTCTATTTCTAGGATTCTGGAGTTTTTACAACACGGCTTAGACTTGGGTCTCCAACTGAGTACCCTCAAGGACCAGGTCTCTTCTTCCAGAGATCCATTGCCAACCATAGGTTGATCAGGACTTTTTTCCAGGGAGTCACCCATGTTCGTCCACCACGTAGGTCAGTTATACCGGTGTGGGACTTGAAATTAGTACTTTCTGCTCTTCAGGGTCCTCCCTTCGAATCTTTGTGTGATGCTGCATTATCTATTTTGACTTTCAAGGTGGTCTTTTTGGTAGCAATCACCTCGGTGCGTCGCGTATCAGAACTGGACGCACTTTGTATGAAGCCTCCCTACTTTGAGCAGCATAAGGATAAGGTGGTTTTTCACTTTAAACCTGATTTTTTGCCTAAGGTCGTTTCTCCCTTTCACCTCAATGAGGAAGTTGTCTTACCTTCCTTGTGTCCAGCACTGACTAATTCTAAGGAAAGGACCCTTCATGCCTTGGATGTGGTCATTAAGTATTACCTGGTTGCGACTGAATCCTTCAGGAAATCGGATTTGCTCTTTGTCCTAACAGAGGGCTCTAGGAAAGGCTTGCCAGCCACTCTCAGTAAGTGGATCAAACAGGCGGTGGTGCAACCATTTTCTGCCAAGGGGAAGGTACCCCTTTTAGGATCACTGCTCTTTCTACCAGAGCTATTGGTGCTTTCTGGGCTTTTCAGCACCAGGCATCAATTGAACAAGTTTGTAAGGCCGCCACTTGGTCTTCAGTTCATACTTTTACAAAGTTTTACAAGGTTGATGTCAGGGCCTCAGCTGATGCTGTCTTTGGCCGAAAGGTGCTTCAGGCGGTAGTGAAATGAACTACATGCTGTTCCGCACTGGGGATCCCGCCCTAATGGACACTGCTTTTGGATGTCCCACATGTCATCACTGGGACGACCTGGACTGGACATAGGGAAAAATACAATTCTGTGAAACTCACCTGTAGAATTGTTTGAGTATATCCAGTCCAGGTCGTCCCCCCCCGCACTTGTTCATTATCTCTTGTTTGTCTGTTATGGTGATTACCATCTTTTATTCTTGGGCTTGTTGTCCTTAAAGTTTTTTGTGACAGAGTACAAGTTGAAGCTATGTGAAGTAACATGGTTTATTGACCTCCTGGCCTGTCTCCTCTTACTGCTTTTTAAGCACTGGAGAATGATTATAGGGGGCCGGGAGGAGCAACAGCTTTTGATCTTGCAGTCGAGCGCCGCCTGGGGGCGGAATATCCACATGTCATCACTGGGACGACCTGGACTGGATATACTCAAAAACAATTCTACAGGTGAGTTTCACAGAATTGTCTTTTTTCCTTCCACCCATCTGGGTGTGGATTTCCCCTTCAGACTATGTGGAAATGCAGGGGCATGTGGAAGCATCAGACACCCCACCCTCTGGGGGGAGGGGCGGGTAAGTATAGTGCTTAATTTGAGGTCTTTTCTTGCCAGGCCAGTATCTGGAATCGGAATTTTGGGCATGTATCGCCAACCCTCGGTACTCCGGCCACACACACACAAGTGATGCACACCCTATCTTCTTACATTCAAGAACATCCTAGAATCTCAAAGACAGATTCTAGTGCTGTTGGGGCTTATATATTCAGCCATCCCAGCAGTTTATTTGGGCCCAGCTACATTCAAGAGCCCTCCATACCTTCCTTTTGCACACCTGGAACAGAGATCCAGAAAATTTGGATTCTCTGGTTACACTTCCAGATCAGGTTTGTCAGTCCCTTCTGTGGTGTCAGATCACATGGAAATCTATCTAAAGAGAGACCCTGGTAGCAGCTGAACCCAATCTGTATCACAACTGATGCAAGTGCGCATGGCTGGAGGGCCCATACCATTCACTGCCAGGTCCAAGGAACCTGGTCCGTCAACATGACTCCAAGATCGTCAAACTTTTGGGAGTTAATTCTAAACTATTTGTGAGAAGATATGGAATCAAGAGTTGCCTATTGTCTCAGACAATGCTACAGCTGTGGCTTATCTCAACCATCAGGGGGGCATGAAATCAGTTAATATCTGTCTCTAAAGCAATATGTGCCAAGTGTCTTCGGGCAACTGGTAGACCTCTGGTGCTCCCCTGAGGTGGGTCTCTTCGCCACAAGAGAAAATTCCAAATGCCGACTTTTTCCCAGTGTACAGCATGGCCTGTTTCATTTAATCCTTACTTCTGGGTATTCCGCCACAAGGCGGCGCAGTGGACTGCAGAAGATTTGTGGCTCCTCCCGGCCCCATATAAAACCAGGAATCACCATAGACCCCCAGTGTTTTCTCTGCAGTCATACTGCGAAGACCAGAAGATGTTTTCACAGGCACGCGGGGCAACCAAGCCTGCGGCCCTGCAAGCCTATTTCCACCCGCTTCCGGACCCTCTTTGCCTCCCAGCCTCGGCTATTGGATCGGATGGCGGTAGGGGAGCACTGGGGTTGGGTGCTCGAGGAGCGCTGCTCCAAGCCGCAGACCCTGTACAACAAAGGGTAGCCGGCCATAGGCTTTTTATGGTGAGCCTGCTGAGGAATGGAAAACTGCATTGCTGTCCTTCGAGTGTAGGGGGTGAGTTGTGCTTAGGGCACTTTATGTTCCTGCCCAGTCCTTCCCCGCTTTTTTCCTGCCTTTTCCCCCTTTGCCCCCCTCCCTCCCCTCTGGTTCCTCTTAGCCTATGCGGTTCCCACCGCTGCCTGCCCTCTCCTCCGCTCCCCGACGTGGCGTTGTCGGAGGGGGTGGTGGCGGTTGCGGAGAGGTGCCCCCGTTGCTGTTTCTCCCCGCCGCCGTGGGTGTGCTGCACTATTTCTACTTTGCTGGGAGACTCTGTCATGGCGCTGGCCGCCTGGTCACGTGGGCGGCGTTTCTTGCTCTTCGTGGGGGCAGCGCCACGGGATGACGCGTATCGCTTCACCCCCCTGTGGCCCGCCCTTCGAGGTGCTCTGTTGCGGCGCCATCTTGCTTGGCACGCTGCGTCGCAGGAGAACTGAGCTCCGTAGGATCCATTCAGTGACTCTGCTCTTCCCGATCTACCCCCCGCAGATCTTTAGCCTGTTCTCCTGTCGCCTGTGTGTGCTGCGCGCGCTGCGCTCTCAGTCCGTGATTCTCCCTTGGGGATTCTCGTTGGGGCATGTGCTGCGGAATACTTATGGTGTCTTTTTGATTGTCTTTCAGGTGGGATAACAGTGTGGTTTCTCCCGGTCCTATCCCCCCTCCTTTTTTTTCCTCCTGGCCTTTTCAGTGGGCATCCCTTGGGGGCATCCCAGGTGGCTTTTCGTAGCCCTTACCCTGTACTGGCCTATTGTGCCTGTTATAATCACCATATGGAGGCTTCTGGGGATAGCGAGCTTGGGGGCCCTTCGGGGCAGCCTCGGCTATGTGTCATGTGCGGGGTCCCCTTTGAGTGGTGGTGGTGGGGTTTGTGTGCCATGCGCCCAAAGTATTATTGCGGATCAGGCTGGGCCGAGCGCTTCTCTTACCAGTCCTGCGCTCCCTCCGGCATCTCCTACTCCACCGCGCCTGCATTTAGCCCTCAGTGAGGGGGACACTAGCAGGGGGTCCCAATCTGATCTGGCACTTTTGGCCAGCATTGAAAGGCAGTTGGCCCGACCGGTGGCGGGCAAGGCCTCCGGCAAGAAACGGCATCTTGAGGCCGCGCTGTCCCTATTTGCCGAGGAGGATGAGGGCCTTGATGTGTACGGCGGCCGTGACTCCCTAGAGGAGGGGGAGCTTTTCCGTGATTTAGACTCCTCTAGGGGTCATCAGGAAGGTTATGACAGTGACCTGGGATGCTCTGATGAGGATACCTGGCTCCCTGATGACACTGATAGACTGCTGTCGGGACCTTACACATCGCCCTCACTAAGGCGGCGAAGAGGAAATAGGGTGAGCTCTTTCGCCCTGGCAAGCAACACTTAGAGTTCCTGGAGCAGGGCCATTTCTCCAATATGGTGCTCAAGGAGTGGGAACGTCCTAACAGTTTGCCCATGGTGCCCAAGGGATTGGACAGAAGGTATCCCTTTTCGGCTGATCTGGTTAAGCGCTGGTCATGCCCTCCTGAGGTGGACGCTCCGGTTCTAGGATTGTCTAACAGTTCGGTCATGCCGTCCCCTGGCACTACTACACTGCATGCCTCAAGGGGAGGTCGTGGCTGCCACTTCTCTGGTAGCCGCAGAGACTCTTAGGGTCGTGGCAGATCCCGTGGTCGTCCCTGTCTCTCATGGCGATCCAAGCCTAAACCTCTTCCCAAGGCCCTTCAGGCATGAGGAGGCGCCCTCACCTGACCGGGTAGGGGGACGGCTTCAGTTCTTTGCTCACGTCTGGAGGCTTTGCGTCTCAGATGTCTCAGATGGTGGATTCAGGAGGTGGTGTCCTCCGGTTACAAGATAGAGTTTGCAGCCTGGTCGCCCCCAAGATTCCTCAGATCCCGGATATCTCAAAATCCTTTGTCAGCTCAGGGGTTGCGCCTAGCCGTTCAACGCCTTTTGGCGTCAGGAGTCATTTGTCTGGTACCTTGCCAGGAACAGGGTCAGGGGTACTACAATCTGTTCACGGTGCCCAAAAAGGATGGTTCTCTGAGACCCATCCTGGACTTGAAGGGTCTCAACAAGTTTGTCCGGTTCAAGCACTTTCGTATGGAGACGCTACACTCGGCTGTCAGTTCTCTTCGGCCGGGCGACTTCATGACCACTGTGGACATCAAGGATGCCTATCTTCACGTACCTATCTTTCCAGGTCATCAGAGATTCCTGAGGTTCGCTATGGAGGATCGCCATTACCAGTTTGTGGCCTTACCGTTCGGTATCTGTTACAGGACGCTGCCCCTAATTCATACATACATTCATACATTCAAATAGTGGTCCCACATCCTGACAATAAACACCTATTCACACCTAGCTGCCAACAAGCTGTACTTGTAAAAGGACACTCAAAGTAGGGTGTGGTAGTCCTACCATGTCTATGGTAAACAGAACAATAGATACCTATCACACCTAGCGGTACTTGAAAGGGCATCCTTGAATTCTTAATGAGGTCCCCAGACTCCAGATGGCCAATATACATTGGACACCTGGGAATTGGCTGTTGTTTCTGGGAAGTATTGTAACTCTTGCAATATGTCACACATGCCGATATTAATGAGAGATTCTCATTCAGAACTATTAGACCTTTCATTTGATATCAAACATGGCGTACATATATTGTCCAGGGCCTGACAAGCCACATAGTATTGGACCCTGGATGATATACATTTGGTGTTTAGGCTCATTTAACTAAGAAATTTATGGGGATCATGAATTTCTTGGTTACAAGTTGATAGCATGCATATTGTGGGAGTTATGGCCTTTATGAAATATACATCTAATTCGTAAGAGTCCTGATGGGGGGCCGAACTTGGCAGACACTCCCACGAGGCGGGGAATGCTGGCCACTCCCTCTATTGTTCATACATTAGTAAGCTTTGTGCTGGGGGCCCGGCAGTCGATGGATGGCGGGGGGATGAACGAATGACCATGAAGCAAACATAAGTATTCTGTGTATCTGTCTCTGCTTTGTCTCTCTGTATATCCATTATAACATATATTGTAATCATTCATTAATGTAACAACTGCCTGTAATATAAGGTTATCTGGGGGACTCTAGGAACATATTGGGTTAGTAAGGTTAATGTAGTAGTAAAGGTTACTGTGATGCTAATTAAACCCGTTTTATAAATACATCTTACTGTGTGTGTAGTGGATAATTTTCTCACACAATAGTTTGTAGGTGCAAAGTATTTAAGGCATTATATATTTCTTTCTTAGGACAGTTCACTGGTTGTGTTGGGAGAGCCTTAGCGGCCATTGTTTGTATCAGATTAGTGGCCGCCGGGCTGATATGATTGTTAGTATTTGCAATATTTATAGCATTGATCTCTAATACAGATATTGGAGGTTAGTGTGAAGCAAATATTAATATAGAAATCATATATTTCCCTTTTTCAGTATCACCTCGGCTCCTCGGGTATTCACCAAGGTGCTGGCTGGCGTAATGGCTCTCCTGAGGAACCAGGGCATTCGCATCCTCCCTTACCTGGAAGACATTCTGATTGCTGCTCAGTCTCTTCATCAGGCTGAGAAGGATTTTCAGGTGGTGACGTCCACTCTCGAGTCCTTCGGCTGGGTCCCAAGTCTTCACTGTCTCCGTCTTTGGCGAGGTCCTTCCTGGGCATGACTCTGGATACTTCTCAGGTCAAGGTATTTCTCCCTCAGCAGAAAGTGGAGGGCCTTCAAATGCAGACACTGGTCCTGCTCTCGTATCTTCATTCCTCCATTCGGCAGGGGATGCAGTTAGTGGGCCTCATGGTGTCCTGCTTCGAGGCGGTTCCCTTTGCTCAGTTTCACATGAGACCTCTTCAGTTATCTCAGTCATCTCTTGTCAGTTTGGGATCGGGACTCGGAGTCCCTGGATCAGGAATTTGTTCTGTCTCCTCTGGCCAGGCAGTCCCTCTCGTGGTGGTTGGACTCGAGGAATCTTCTAGTGGGCAGGACCTTTCTGCCTCCGTGCTGGGACATTGTCGCCACAGATGCCAGTCTGACCAGTTGGGGGGGAGTTTGGAAGTCTCTGAAATTCCAGGGTCAGTGGGGTCCCCAGGAGGCCCATGCACCCATCAACATTCTAGAACTGCAGGCGATCAGGTTGGTTCTCTCCCAGTTGACTCCCCACCTTCGGGATCGTGCTGTTCAGGTCTGCTCGGACAACCAGACGGCGGTAGCCTACATCAATCATCAGGGAGGGACTCGGAGCAAGTGAGCCCTCAAAGAAGTGTCCCTGATCTTGTCTTGGGCTGAAGAGAATGTTCCCTGCATCTCTGCGGTCTACATTCCGGGGGGGAGTACCAGGAGGCAGACTACCTGAGCAGGGGGACGTCTTGGCTGGGGGAATGGTCTCTCAGCAACAAGGTATTTCACTCCCTGTGTCGCCGCTGGGGTCAGTCGGATGTGGACCTGTTTGCATCCCATCACAATTGCAAGCTTCCAAGATTTGTCTTCCTGTCACAGGACCCTCTGGCCTTCGCCATGGATGCGTTAGCAATTCCCTTCGACTCCTCTATGTATTCCCTCCCTTCCCTCTGCTGGGTCGGGTGCTGCGCAAGATAGCTCAGGAGGGGGTACCGGCCATTCTGGTGGCCCCCTGTTGGCCGAGTAGGGTGTGGTTCGCGGACGTCGTACAGTTGGCATTAGATCGGTACGTCTTGCCCGAGGATCCAGAGCTTCTCACTCAGGGACAGCTGCGCCATCCCAATTTACAAACGCTGGCTTTAACAGCTTGGCTGCTGAAACCTCCATCTTGTTCGGCAAGGGGCTACCGGCCTTTGTTGTTGATACCATGATTCGGGCTCGGAAGAAGTCCTCATCTTTTATCTACTACAGGGTCTGGCATGCTTACATTGCCTGGTGCGAGCCCAAGTCTCTTCCTTGTCGGGTGTTTTCTATCCCCAGGATCTTCAACTTAGTACTCTCAAGGGACAGGTGTCGGCTCTGGCAATGGATAAGGTAGTTTTCCGGCTTAAACTGGATTTCCTGCCCAAGGTTGTGTCTGCTTTCCATCTCAATCAGGACATTGTCTTACCCTCATTGTGTCCTAACCCTGCTAATTCTAAGGAACGGACCCTTCATTCTCTGGATGTTGTCAGGGCACTGAAATTTTATTTGGTTGCTACTGAGTCCTTTAGGAAATCTGATGCTCTTTTTGTTCTTCCCGCTGGACCTAGGAAGGGTTTGCCCCCAGCCAAATCTAGTATCGGCAAGTGGATTCATCAGGCGATGGTGCAAGCCTATTCTGCTAAGGGAAGGAACCTCCCTTCCGTGTTACTGCTCATTCCACTCAAGCTATTGGTGCTTCTTGGGCTTTTCAGCACCAAGTTTCTGTTGAACAAGTTTGTAAGGCCGCTACTTGGTCTTCTGTTCATACTTTTTCCAAGTTCTACAAGGTTGATGTTAAGGCCTCAGCTGATGCTGCTTTTGGCCACAAGGTACTTCAGGCGGTAGTGGTTTGAACTGCCTGCCGTTACTCTTTGGGGATCCCACCCTGCTTTTATGGACACTGCTATTGGATGTCCCAGAAGTAAGGATTAAATGAAACTGGGCGTGCTGTACACTGGGAAAAATACAATTCTGTGAGTACTCACCTGTAGAATTGTTTTTACTGTGTACAGCATGGCCTGTTTCATCCCTCCCTTGTTATCGTTATTTTTGGTTGCCTCTTTATGGTGATTTGTACCAAAATTTAGTTGTGAGGCTCTTATCTTTTTTATCTTGATTATCTCCCGGCTTCTTGTATAACTGCTTTTCATCACTGGGGGTCTATGGTGATTCCTGGTTTTATATGGGGCCGGGAGGAGCCACAAATCTTCTGCAGTCCACTGCGCCACCTTGTGACGGAATACCCAGAAGTAAGGATTAAATGAAACAGGCAGTGCTGTACACAATAAAAACAATTCTATAGGTGAGTACTCACAGAATTGTATATTCCAAGTATGTCACACACCCCGCTTCCAATATTCATGACATCTGGGTTATAGCCAGTAGAGGTCGAACTTCTGCAGAGATGACAGGAAAAAAGAAGCCCCTCTCGGTCCATAAATACCTGGGACCTCCCACACATTACCCAGTTTTCGTCTCTTCAGACGGCGAGCAAGTCAGAAGATGGCTGTATCTCCTCCTTGCAGGTAGCCGAGTTACCCCCGGCCAATTTTTTCTATTGCTGCCCGGACCTTTTTTATTTAAGTCCTCATAATGGCGTTTTCTTGATGAGGGGAGGGGGCAGGGCCAGGCACGGAGCGCGATCCGTGCTGGCCCGCTCTTCTTCTCCCTCTCTCTTCTGGAGCTGCTGGTCGGACGCCATTGCCTTTTTTGGTTGTGAGTGCCCTGTGGGCCCCCTTCCTTATATTCTTATTGCGCTGCGCCCCGCCTTATAATGCTTGGAGTAGCTTCCTAGGCCTTTAGTTTTAAATTATATATTTATATGTATATTATATGTATGTGCATATATTGTTTTGTATACTACATATGAGTATGGTGTGTGCATGATTGTACATTCTTATGGGTCCCTTTGATTGTGTCTTTCAGGAGGACTCCCTATCTAGTGTTGAAAAAAGGGGGTTCTCCCGGTCCTAGGGTCCCTTGCAGATAAATTTGGGGTCCTATAAATCCTCCCACTAGGGACTTAAAGGGGCATCCAGGGTTGCTCAAGCAGCGTAATTCCCACGGGTCATTGCAGCTACCTTAAAACCACCATATGGAGGCTTCCCAGGATACCGGGCTTGGGCTCCCTTCGGGGCAATCCCGGCAGTGTGTGGGTTGTGGGGTATCCCTTACGGGGGATAATGTACTGATTTGCAAACCATGTGCTCAGCAGGCCATAACGCGGCAGTCAGAGTCCCAGGCGTCTGGGTCCGTGCCACCGGCCTCCTACCCCACCCCGCCTTATCCGCACCCCAAGTGACACTGTCATTGGCGGGGAGTCACAATCTGATGTGTGTGCTAGATTGGCCAACATCGAGAAATTGATTTCTGCGGCCAGAAAGGCCCCAGCTAAGAGAAGACATCTGTCTCCGGCCACGCTGGTTCGGGATTTTGATGACTATGATTCCCTTGACTGGTCTGATTATTCCCCGCTTGAGGAGGGGGAATTGTTTGCTGAATCTGATGCTGAGGATCAGCATTTTTTTTATGCTGATACTGGGCAGGCGCAGGGGGATGCCGTTGATACCCCCAGGGTCCTGGCCCATTTATTTGAGGTGCTGGATATTTCTCCTCCAGCGGAGTCCCCTCCGCTGAAGGGGGAATTCTTTGGGACTTCTAAGCCTCGCTTGGAGTTTCTAAACAGAATCATTTTGAAAGCATGATTCTTAAGGAATGGGAGAGACCTAGCCGGCTCCCCGGTGTTCCACAGGGATGCGATAGGAAGTATCCCTTTCCGGTGGACACGGTGAAGCGCTGGTCGTCCCCTCCCAAGGTCGTTGCGCCCGTTCTGGGATTGTCCAACACCTTGTACATTGTACGTTGTACATTCTCCAGACGCCACCACTCTAAAGGATGGTGAGGACAAGCGCATTGACCATATGGCCTGCCATGCCTTCGCTTGCGGCCTGTTTGCGCGTCTGCGCACGGCTGTGGCTACCAGGTCTGTGGTTAGGGACCTGTTGAGTGGTTCCCAGCTTAACCCGGCCAGTGATGAAATCGCAGCCCTTAAACGGTGCGAATTGTTCATGTCTTTTGTTTTATCCGCCTTGGATGACACAATATGCATGTGTAGTAGAACCTTGGCGTTACTAGTGGCTTTTCGCCGATTGGTCTGGTTGCGCCAATGGGCGGTTGACATTGCAGCTAAGAAATCACTTACAGGGCTACCCTTCCTGGGTATGCGGCTGTTTGGAGATAAATTGGATTCGGTGGCAAAAAGTGGAAAGTTACCACAATGTAAGAAGCAGCGTCGCTCCTTTCGGGGGCAGGCTCCTTTACTCCCTCCTTTCGCGGTGCCAGAGCAGGCAGAGGTTTTGCCTACTCTACCTTCAGAGGTGATTCCTGGAACAGAGGCAGAGGACGTGCTCGTCCTGGACCTGCCTGGGGTTCCAAGCCCAAGCCCGCTGCCAAGCCAGCTCACCAATGAGGGGGCACCCTCACCCTTGCGGGTGGGCATTCGCATTGTGCCATATCTGGACAACCTCCTCATTACGCCATCCTCTCTCAGTCAGGCGGAGCTGGACACCGGGTTGGTGGTGACGGCGCTGGGTGATCAACCATCCCAAGTCTTCTCTCTCCCCCTCAAGGGAGGTCTCGTTTCTGGGCATGAATCTGGATACCATTCGGACCAGGGTGTTCCTACCTCAGTCCAAGGTGCAGATGGTTCAGGATCTGATACGTTTTCTCCTGTCCAAACCTCGTCCTTCTATCCGGCTAGGGATAAGACTGGTGGGATTGATGGTGGCTTCCTTCGAGGCGGTTCCCTTTGCTCAGTTCCACATAAGGTCGCTCCAGCTCTATCTATTGTTGGCCTGGGACAGATGTCCCCAGTCATTGGATCAGTCATTCCTGATGTCTCCCCGGGTTCGGCAGTCCCTTCAGTGGTGGCTGGAACCAAGCAATCTGTTGAGGGGCAGATCTTTTCTGACCCCTTGTTGGGAGACGGTTACCACGGATGCCAGCCTGTCGGGCTGGGGAGGTTTTTGGAAGACACATCAGATCAAGGGGCTGTGGGGTCCTCAGGAGGCTCACACCCCCATCAATGTCTTGGAGCTGAGAGCTATTCGGTTGGTTCTGTCATGCTTGACTCATCTCCTACGGGGCTTACCGGTTTAGGTTCGATCAGACAATCAAACTGCTGTAACTTACATCAATCACCAAGGAGGGACTCGCAGCAGGAGGGCCCTCAGGGAAGTTTCTCTGATTCTTGCATGGGCGGTGAGCAATGCATCTCAGCAGTGTACATTCCGGGCGTGGAAAACACGGAGGCGGACTCCCTGAGCAGGGGATCCTCTCGCCGAGGGGAATGGTCTCCCAACCACAAGGTATTCCGGTCCCTCTGTCACAAGTGGGGGTTTCCGGAGGTGGATCACTTTGCCTCACGTCACAATCACAAGCTCCCAAAGTTTGTGTCTCTGTCTCAGGATCCTCTGGCCCTGGCAGTGGACGCCATGTCTCTTGCCTGGAGGGATCTGGGGTTCCTGTATCTGTTTCCCCTCTTCTCCATGGTAGGCACGGTGGTGCGCAAGCTGGCTCTAGAGGGTGCGCCAGCAATTCTGGTGGCCCCAAGGTGGCCAAGACAGGTTTGGTTAGCAGACGTCGTAAGGCTGGCGCTAGATCAGTACAGGCTGCCCCTGTTTCCTGATCTGATCTCTCAAGGTCCACTATGTTACCCCAATTTACAAACGCTGGTTTTGACGGTGTGGCTGCTGAAACCTCCATCTTAAGGGAGGAAGGTTTGTCTGAGGCTGTGATTCAGAATCTTGTTAGAGCTAGGAAGAGATGGTCCTCTAACATATACTACAGGACTTGGAGGTCCTATATTGACTGGTGTGAGGCTAGGGCTTTGCCTTGCAGGGTGTTTTCGATTCCTAGGATCTTGGAGTTTCTTCAACATGGTCCGGACCTGGGAATCCAGCTTAGTACCTTGAAAGGGCAGGTCTCTGCCCTGGGGGTCTTCTTTCAAAGGTCTTTTGCTCTGCATCCTCTGGTTAAGACCTTTTTACAGGGGGTCACTCATGTGCGGCCCCCTAGAAAGCCTTTGGTGCCCGTTTGGGATTTGAATTTGGTTCTGTCGGCCCTCCAGGGGCCTCCTTTTGAGCCGGTGCAGGATGTTGCACTTTCCATGCTCACTCAAAAGGTTGCCTTTTTGGTGGCTATTACCTCTGTTCGGCGTGTCTCTGAGTTGGCGGCTCTGTCCATTGAGGCCCCTTACTTTGAGAGACACCAGGACAAGGTGGTCTTTCGCTTTAAGCCAGATTTCCTTCCTAAGGTGGTTTCTGCCTTCCACCTCAATCAGGATGTAGTTCTCTCTTCCTTGTGTCCTAAGCCTAGCAATGACAAGGAAAGGGTTTTGCATTCTTTGGATATGGTTCATGGTGTGAAGTACTATTTGGTGGCTACTTCTCCCTTTCGTAAGACGGAGGCCTTGTTACATAGAAACATAGAAGGTTGACGGCAGAAGGAGACCATACGGTCCATCTAGTCTGCCCTTCGTGGCGCCCTTTGTTCGTGGTGCCCTCCGGGCCTAGGAAGGGTTTGGCGCCGGCCAAGTCTACCATTAGCAAATGGATACGTCAGGCTATTGTTGGGGCCTATTCTGCCAAGGGGAAGGTTCCCCTTTTTCATATCACTGCTCATTCTACTCGTGCTGTTGGGGCTTCTTGGGCTTTTCAGCACCAGACCTCTGTTGAACAAGTTTGTAAGGCTGCTACCTGGTCTTCTGTTCATATTATAAGTATGTCACACACCCCGCTTCATCTCGACCCTTTTTGTATTCTGGATCCTTTATATGGTGAACCTTTTATTGTTAAGATTTTTGGATTTGGCTCTTCCTGGTCCCCTTACTGCTTTCCTATACTGGGTAATGTGTGGGAGGTATTTATGGACAGGGAGGGGCTTCTTTTTTTCCTGTCATCTCTGCAGAAGTTCGCCCTCTACTGGCTATAACCCAGATGTCATGAATATTGGAAGTGGGGTGTGTGACATACTTATAATACCCATTTTACAGGTGAGTAATTCACAAAATTGTATTTTTTCTCCCTGCACAGGATTCAGGCAGCTCTGGGGGGGAAGTACGCCCTGGGTTCAGAATTGGGGGACGTTTAACCTGTTATGCCTTCCCCTATTCCAGAATCTCTCTGGTCATAAGGAAGATAAAATTGGGCCAGACAAGAGTGATCCTGATTGCCCCCTGGTGGTCCAGGGAGACTGGTTCTTCCTACAAAAAATGTCAGTCGGTCCTCCAGTAACTATCCCTGTGACTGCAGATCTGCTGCATCAGGGACCAATGTTTCACCCTCAGGCTCTGCTTGACGGCATGGATCCTGAATGGGTCCTACTAAGGAGTAAGGGGCTTTCTAGTCGAGTCATTAAGACCCTTCTCCAGAGCAGAAAAATGGTTACCCGTAAGATCTCTCGTAAAGTATAGAATTTTTATTCATTTTGTGCAGTCCATAACCTGAATTGTTCTGGTCTGGCAGCAGTTTTGAAGTTTTTACAGGAATGGACTTTTACAGAAATTGGACTAGCCATCAGTACCTTTAAACTGGACCTTCACCCTGAATAAGATCTTGTATGTTTCTGCCACCCTTGTACATACAGATTGCCCACATTAAAAATCATCCTACCTGCACCTAGTGTGTATTCTGAGCCTTTAACCCTTTAAATGCCAAGCACGTAGTTTCTACGTGGTTGCTTCTCCTACCGTTAAGTGCCAAGCATGTAGAAACTACGTGCCTGGCATTTCCCTCTAACAGTTAAAAAATAGAAAAAAAAACCCACTTACCTCTGGTATCCCTGTGAAGCTTGGGGTCCCCTCTTCCTGGGGGGGGCTTCCGATCCCCCCCCATCGTCCTCCGTCTTCAGGAGGGGGCCCGAAACCAGCCACCCCCCCCCCCCCGTTTCCAGCGCTGACATCGCCGCTGTAAAAAAAAAACTGTCATTTACTCACCTCCACGCCCGAGCCTTCTGCCTGGGTCTCCTCTTCACCAGGGAGGGGGGGGGGGGGTCCGATCCCCCTGGGCTGCGCAGGCTTCAGGTGAGGACCCTCTTCCGGGTCCTCACCTCTTGTAATGGCCGATGGCCGCCGTCCCCTAGCCCCGCCCATTGTGGGAGGAGCGGGATGACGTCATCCCGCTCCTCCTATACCCCCTCCGAGCTCCGGCATCTGTCAGATGCCGGTGGTGATCGAAGCAGGGCGGGTGTCAGGCGAGGAGGCTCCCCGCCTGTCACCCGCCCTGCGCCAATCACTACCGGCATCTGTCAGTGACATGACAGCGGCGCGGGACAGCGGGGAGGGACGCCGGATCGGAGGTGAGTACAGTAAAAAAAAAAATAAAATAAAGATTTTTTCTTTTGTGTCTGTGTCATTATTTTTTACTTTTAACCCCTTGTGAACTGGTAAGGGGTCCATGACCCCTATACCAGTTCACAAGGCTGGGGGGATGGCAAGTCACCTGCGCTAGCGGGTGACTTGCCATTAACCCCCGGCACCCCCATTACCTGCCTCCCCAAAGGCCAGGGGGGGGGCAGAAGAGCCGGGCCAACGGGCTATGCGGGCTTGTAGCCTGCAGGGCCAGGGGCCACAAAAGCTGGCCCCTGCGCCCTGTTCCTACAAGCCCTGCATAGCTGGTCCCGGGCTGGTTACTTTGGGTAAGGGGGACCCCACGTCAATTTTTTTTTTGATTTTTAAGGGTTTTTAGCTTGTTTTTTTCTGGTTTGCATATTTATATTTTAGGAAAAGGTGTTTTTTATTCAGCTTTTTTATAAATTCTTTAGGGAAACCCTGCGCAACCAAAGAATTCTTTGAGGAAATAATTCCAGAAAGATGAGCCCACTAGAACAAGCTGGGTACGCTTAGAAAGTTTAACATGTGTACTTTCAGGGAATATATGGTTTATGGGGGATATTCCAAATGTAAAGGGTTGTTTTGGTTGAAAAATCGCAAGGTGCGCACTTTGTCTGCAGAGCTGAAATTTTCAAGTAAAATTACCGTTACGCACATGCTTTACTTTGGGGTGTTTGGTAACTCTTCCCTTGACAGTAGCAATGCATGTTGGGTATCGGTATGTTCGGAGGATGTTGCGTTTTTAGATTAAACTTGTTTTTTCTTGTTTGTATATAGTTTTTTTAGCAAAATGTGGCTTTGATTCTGCTTTTTTATCCTTTTTTTAGGGAAACTCTTTGCAACCAAAGAATCCATTGAGGGATTACTTCCAGAAAACTATGGCCACATCAACAAGCCCGGTACACCTAGAAAGCTTGAAGTGTGTACTTCCAGAGAATCTATAGTTTGTTGGGGGTATTTCAAATGTAAAGGGTTGTTTTTCTGAAAAAACTGCAAGGTGCGCATATTGCATAGCATAGTTGTATTTTATCTGAAAATTCGCTAAAGCGCTGTTTCAGTTTGGGGGAGTCTCCTGGGCAGGAAAGGGAGTCTACCTATACATATGTGGTATCGCTGTAACCGGGAGAAATTGGGATTTCACACGCAATAAGATTTTATTGACAAACTTACATTTTTTATTACAAAAAAAACTACAAATTGTAAAAATTTTATATATATTTTTTGCACATATTTCACCCAAAAATATTGAAAATACACCTAAAAAATTACAAACAAGACATTTCATGTTAAAGCCCAGACTCTGCTGAAAAAAACAATATATCATTTTCCTGGGAAATCCCTGGAAATCTCTTCAAAAATCACATTTGAACATGGGGAGCGCATAATAGTGCAAAATAGTCTGGCAACAAAGGGTGACAAAAACTCCAGGTAGGCTGGCACTTAAAGGGTTAATCATCCAAGGTGGCTGCTCATGGAGCATCAGGCAGCCTGCAGACAGGAAGTGTATTCTGACTTTTCCACTCTGCAATCTGGGATTGCTGTCAGCTCTGCTCTGCCTGTGCAAAGCGCAACTATAATCCCGTCCCTGCACTTTTCCCTGCTCTTTTCTGTCCTGAACAGAGTTGCAGCCCAGCAGAGTAAAGAATAAAACATAAGCAACTAAAAACATAAAATATATTAATTTTAGGTGCTGGGAAATAGTTTTTTTAAGGGTTTGGGCTTGTCATTTAATTATGCTAAGGGTCCGGTTTAAAGGTGCTGGTGGCGGCTCTATTGGTATTCTTGGACTGTAGGCTTAGACAGGAGGATTTTTGTGTCTCTGTCTAGAGGAAGACCAGTGTATCCTAAAGCCTTTCCTCTCTGAGACCTTTCGATTGTCCTGAATGGTCTCACGCGTCCCCCCTTTAAGCCCATTCAGGAAACCGCAGTTTTAAGCGCTTAGGGTTGTGGTTATATTAGCCATTACTTCAGCTAGATGAATTAGTGATTCTTAGGCCATGTCCATCAAGGAACCATATCTTAGGATCCTCTTTACCTGCCGAAAATCGCTTCGGAATTTCACAGGTCCCAGAAGATCTACCTACCAGGTCTCAGACCAGAGGTCCTTAAAGTGGACCAAAACCCACCCTGAGAAACATAGAAGGTTGACGACAGAAGGAGACCATATGGTCCATCTAGTCTGCCCTTATGTGTATACTGTATGTACTCTTTATCTTAGGATAGATGTGTGCTTATCCCAGGCATGTTTAAATTCAGTGACTGTTGATTTTTCAACTACCTGATTGTTCCAAGCATCTACTACTCTTTCTGTAAAATAATATTTTCTAACTTTGCTCCTGATCTTCCCCCCGACCAGCTTCAGGTTGTACCCTCTTGTTCTATCATTAAGTTTCTTCTTAAAAACACTTCCCTCCTGAACCTTATTCAATCCTTTCACATATTTAAAGGTCTCAATCATGTCCCCCCCTCCCTTCTTTCCTCCAGACTGTACAAATTAAGTTCTTTAAGTCTCTCCTGATAAGTTTTAAGTTTAAGTCCTTCCACCATTTTTGTTGCCCGCCTTTGGACACGTTCTATTTGAATAATGTCTTTTTGAAGATAAGGTCTCCAGAACTGCACACAGTATTCTAGCTGTGGCCTTAGCAGGGCTCTATACAGCGGCATCACATCCTCCCTCTTCCTACAGGTGATGCCTCGAGCTATGCAGCTGAGCATCCTGCTTGCTTTTCCCACTGCCTGGCTACACTGTCCCCTCATCTTGCAGCTATCAGTAATCAGTACCCCTAAATCTCTCCCCTCCGAGGTCCTGGCTAACACAGTGCTGCCCATACGGTACTCAGAGCAGGGATTCCAGGGCCAGGCATACTCGTTACCTCTGGGGCATCCATATTTGGGATGCCCCGCTGTGTCAAACCCCTCAGGTCTCCCCAAAACGTACCTTCATTCTAGGTCCGATGGCACATGTGCGAGCAGCGGCTGCATTCCTGCTATACCTTTAGCAGGGTGTGTGCCCGTGCCACGCTATTGCGAATGCCCGTTGCGGCCATGCTCCCTGTTAAAGGGTAGGGGGGCATGTGGCCGCCAGCATGCTCCCAGCCTGCTCCCAGCCTGGAAGGGGCTGGAGTGGATCCGAGCTTTCTGATTGGATGAGAGGGCTGAGAATGCCCCGTAGGACTTAGGGGAATCACACAGCGGGGCACCCCCCGATCAGGGTGTCCGGGGGGCAAAGGTCCACTTTAAGGATCAGCAGGAGGAGTATCTGTTGGATGCCAGAAAATTCTGTTGACTTACTTGGATCGCACCTCTGTTTGGAGGAGGTCTGATAATTTGTTGC
This sequence comes from Gastrophryne carolinensis, assembly GCA_027917425.1. NCBI lineage: Eukaryota > Metazoa > Chordata > Amphibia > Anura > Microhylidae > Gastrophryne > Gastrophryne carolinensis. Next base: position 338,725,886 of record CM051239.1, read on the forward strand.
TTTCATTTGCAGGGAAGAATAGGGGTCTGCAAGCCTCTAAGGCCTATATGGCCAGGTGGATTAGGGCCATCCAGTTAACTTATGTAGGTTCTGGGATTCAGACTTAAAGTCCCTAGCAAACACATTTTTGAAGCTCTACAAAGTGGATCCTTCTTCTGACACAAGGTTTTCGGAAGGAAGATTCTCCAGATTATTTCCCCTCCCTGAGGTAGGACGCTAGTAGTATTTCATTTATCTTTGGCTAAACTATATCCCACCCAGGCTCAGTATGTTGATGTAAGCATGATTCTTATGGGATTTCTCTTTTAAAACACTGAGGTACAGGAGGAAGGGACCGCGTATTTAGTCATATCCAGTTTGCGTTTTCTGTTTAGGTGGGAGGAGCCACGTGGCTAAGCCATCCTGGAGGACTACCGGAAATTCTATTACTGGTAAGCTAATTGAGGTTTTTGTAGTTTGGCTCTGCGGAACCTAGAGCTCTGACCCTTTGTGCATGGATTTTAAATAGACAGGGCTGACACAAGAGGGATAAATGGGGGATGGATGGGGGCTGAGCTGCGTGGTCAGCTGTACTTCCTTTGTCCCCCCCCCCCCGCCTTTCCAGGGCTCCTGTGGAAATGGTATGTTTTTGGGGCTCTAAATGCAGCTTGACATAAGGGCCCATAAGTCAGCCTGGGGTCGACCCTCCACTAGAATAGAAGTCACCCTAAAGCTATGCATGTGGATCCACTCTCTACAGAGTGGATCCTACTTCTCACAGGAAGGCAGGAAGATTCTACAGATTTTTCCCTATATCCAGTCCAGGTCGTCCCAGTGATGACATGTGGTATTCCGCCCTCAGGGGGCGCTCGACTGCAAGATCAGAAGATGTAGCTTCTCCCGGCCCCCTATAAAGGCAGGTGTCCCTCTATGATTCTCCAGTTGTTCATCTTGCAGTCTTGGCTGCAGAAGATCGTTGGATTCTCTCTCTCGGATATTGGCAGCTGAGCAGGGCCTCCTAGCCTGTAGGCCGCTGCGGACCCTATTTCCACTGATCCCATTTTGACCCACTCCTGCCTCCCAGCCGCTATGGGATCGTGACCGTAGGGTGAACGCCGGGGTCAAGCATTCGGCGGAGCTACGCTCTGGGCCGCAGACCCTGTCTAAAGGGTAGCCGGCCACAGGCTTATGGTGAGCCTGTAGGGGGGGGGAACCACTAGTTAGGGCTCTAGGAATACCTTATGTACCCTCCCTGCTCACAAGCTTTATTGGTGTGTGTGACACTTGTGTTTTTGACTCTTCGCAATTTTGCTCCTCGCTGGCGCAGCTGGGCATTGGAGCATGACTTTCTTACCTCCCTCGCCGGTACCTCACGGGCCTATGCTGTATTCTCCCCCCTCCATCTTGACTCAGATGCTGTCCGTGACGGGGGGGGAGTGGAGGTTGGGTGTGTGTGCAGGGATCCTGTCATCAGGAGCCGTGCGCTGTCGCAGAGCTTCCCCTGCTGGTGGGCCACGCTGCGTTGTGTGGGTGGCGGCCATGCGTTTAATGGCCGCTCTTGTGAGTATGCTGGTGGGCGGGCGCATTTTTGCGCCACCGGAGGGGGCAGAGCCGTGTGTTGATGCGTTCCGCGTCATCTCGGCTCGGCCTGCCCCCTGAGGAACGCGCTGGAAGCTCGGGTCGGCGTGCTGCTGTGGGCCTGCTCTCTGACTGTGTTCTCTGCTGCCGCTGCTGCCGGGGATCCCGTTATCGGAGGTGTTCTACGGCTCCAAGGACTCCAAGGACTGCTCCAAGGACTGTCAGTGTCGTGAGTCCCTCTTTTGAATGATTTGTTTTTATTATGCCACTTGTCTTTTGATGAGTCTGATGGGCCTCTCCCCTCTTCTCTTGTATAGGTCATGGGCTTAGTGGTCGAGGGTTGTGGTTCCTCCCGGTCCCCCTTTTTTTTATTAAGAGGGATTACATAGGTTTGGGCCGTTACACATTGTTCCTCCCAGAGCGGCTAAGAGGAAGCAAGGTGATTTGTTTAAGCCCGAAAGACAGAGACCGGTCTTTCCGGAGCAGGCTCATTTTTCTAATATGATTTTCAAGGAATGGGAAAGGCCTAACAAGCTACCATCCGTGCCTAAGGGCCTGGATAGGCGGCATCCCTTCCCTGAGGAGCTGGTTCGGCTATGGTCTCGCCCTCCTGAAGTGGATCCCCCTGTGTCGGGGTTGTCCAACACTACTGTTATGCCATCACCTGATACCGCTTCCTTACGTGACCCTGCTGACAAGCGCATGGATCAGCTGGTCTGCCATGCGTTCATCTTTGCTGGTGCCCTGTTTCGCCCTGTGTGTGCCGCTGCGATTGTCTCTCTGGCCATCAGAAAGAAGGTGAGACATCTTGTGGATAGAGCTAAGGCTCGCAAGCGGGCGGAGGAGTATAAAGAACTCAAGGCCTGCGTGGAATTCATTGGTTTTGTTGCCTCTGCCATGGACGATGGAGTCCGGCTTGGGGCCAGGATTTCGGCTCTGCTTGTTGGTCGGCTGATGCCGCGGCCAAGAAGCTGCTTACGAGTATTCCCTTTGTGGGGCACAGGCTGTTTGGGGAGTGCTTGGACCTTTTGGTCAAGGATGGTAGACTCCCTCAGAGAAGGAAGCCTGCTTGGTCCTTTTGGAATCCCTCTGCCTATCGCTCCTTTCGAGGAGGAAGAGGCTCTTCATTTTCAGGTGGCCGCAGAGATACCTAGGGTAGAGGTAGGTGCCACGACCAATCCCGCCTGGGGAGCCAAGTCCAAGCCCCCTGCCAAGTCCCCTCAGGCGCCCTCACCCATCCGGGTGGGGGAACGGCTTCTGCTGTTTGCTCAAGTTTGGAGAAGTTTGAAGGCTCTGGTTACAAAATAGAGCTGGCAGTCAGGCCGCCCACAAAATTTCTTCGGTCTCAGATATCCCAAAACCCTTTGAAGGCACAGGGCTTGAGAATGGGCGTGCAACACCTCCTGCGGTTAGGTGTGATTTGTCCTGTACCTCGTCTGGAACAGGGTCAAGGTTTTTACTCCAACCTGTTCACGCTTCCCAAGAAGGACGGAACATTAAGAGCTATCCTGGACCTGAAGGGTCTCAACAGGTTTGTCAGAGTCAGACATTTCCGCATGGAAACCTTAAGGTCGGCGGTGAGCTTGCTTCTGTCCGGCGACTTCATGACCACGGTGGACATCAGGGATGCTTATCTGCACATCCCGATTTTCCTGGGGCATCAGAAGTTCCTGAGGTTTGCTCTGGAGGATCAGCAATACCAGTTTGTGGCTCTTCCATTCGGGATTTCCTCTGCGCCCCGCGTCTTCACCAAGGTGCTGGCGGGCATCATGGCCATCCTGAGGAACCAGGGCATTCATGTGCTGCCTTATCTGGATGACTTGTTGATTGCGGCCCAGTCTCTTCAGCAGGCCGAGAACAATACCCAGACGGTGTTGTCAACCCTAGTGGCCTTCGACTGGGTAGTCAATTATCCAAAGTCTTTTATCACTCCTTCAACAGTGAGGTCCTTCCTGGGCATGACGATAGACACTGCTCAGGTTAAGGTCTTTCTGCCACAGCAGAAGGTTTTGGGTCTCCAGATGCAGGTGCAGCCCTTGCTGTCTTGCCAACGGCCGTCAATCTGTCTGGGGATGAGATTGGTGGGCCTAATGGTGTCATGCTTCGAGACAGTGCCCTTCGCACAATTTCACATGAGACCTCTTCAATTGAACCTGTTGACCAGTTGGGACCGGATGCAGGAGTCGCTGGAACAGGAATTTTTACTGTCCCCCCTGGCCAGGCAGTCCCTCTTGTGGTGGTTGGACTCCAGGAACCTGTTGGTAGGCAAGTCCTTTCTGACTTTCCAATAGAAGATAGTTACCACGGATGCCAGTCTGAGCGGCTGGGGAGGCATTTGGCAGACGCAGAAGATCCAGGGTCAGTGGGGTCTGCAGGAGAACCACTTGCCCATAAATCTCTTGGAGCTGAGAGCGATCCAGTTGGTACTTCTTCGTTTGACCCCCCATTTAAGGGGTCGTGCGATCCAGGTTCGCTCAATCAGATGGCTGTTGCCTACATCAATCACCAGGGGGGGATTCGGAGCAAGAGAGCCCTCAAGGAGGGTACCCAGATTCTGACTTGGTCAGAGGAGAATGTTCCCTGCATCTCGGCGGTCTATATTCCCGGGGGTAGAAAACCTGAAGGCAGACTCCCTGAGCAGGAGCACCTCGCGCCTGGGGGAATGGTCTCCCAGCAACTGGACCTTTCACGAGTGCTGTGCAAGATAGCTCAGGAAGGGGTACCGACTATCCTGGTGGCTCCTCGCTGGCCGAGAAGAAGTTGGTTTGCGGACATAGTTCAGATGTCAGTAGATCGCTACATCATGCCCGACGACGCAGGGCTTCTCACACAGGGGTCGCTGCGCACCCCAATTTACGGACGCTGGCTTTGACAGCCTGGCTATTGAAACCTCGACCCTGATGGAAAAATACCATTTTGTGAATACTCACCTGTAAAATGGGTATTGTAAGTATGTCACACACCCCGCTTCAAGACATTCATTACATGTAGGTATACTGACCTGTAGATGGCGATCTTGCAGAGATGATAACAAAAAAAGGTAAGACCCTCCCGGCCCATAAATACCTGGGACCTCCCACTCATTCCCCAGTATAAAGATAGCAGTAAGGTAAAGGGACCAGGAAAGCCAATTAAAACTAACAAAGGTTGTGTGACATGCTTACAATACCCATTTTACAGGTGAGTATTCACAAAATGGTATTATTCTAAGTATGTCACACACCCCGCTTCAAGACATTCATTACATGTGGGACAGCCAATAGCAGTGTCCATAAAGGGAGGGGATCCAAAAACAAGGCAACAAGGCACAAACTAAAACCACTGCAGCTTGCAGAACTTTGCGGCCAAAAACAGCATCCGCTGAGGCCCGAACATCAACCTTGTAAAACTTGGAAAAGGTGTGAACCGAAGACCAAGTAGCAGCCTTACAAACCTGCTTAACAGAAGCCTGGTGCTGGAAGGCCCAGGACGACCCAACAGCACGAGTAGAATGAGCAGTAACACGAAAAGGGGAACCTTCCCCTTGGCAGAATTGGCCCCAACAATGGCCTGGCGAATCCACTTACTAATGGAAGACTTGGCAGGAGCCAAACCCTTCCTAGGCCCGGAGGGCACCACAAAAAGGGCGTCAGTCTTACGAAAAGGAGAAGTAGCCACCAAATAGTACTTCACACAGCGAACCACATCCAAAGAATGCAAAACCCTCTCCTTGTCATTGCTGGGCTTAGGACACAAGGAGGGAAGAACAATATCCTGATGCAAATGAAAAGCAGAGACGACCTTAGGAAGGAAATCTGGCTTGAAGCGGGAAAACAACCTTGTCCTGATGCCTCTCAAAGTAAGGAGCCGAAATAGACAAGGCAGCCAACTCTGAAACACGGCGAACAGAAGTGATGGCAACCAGAAAAACAACCTTCTGAGTAAGCGTAGAAAGTGCAATATCCTGCAAAGGTTCAAAAGGAGGACCCTGCAAGGCAGACCAAATTCAAATCCCAAACTGGGAGCAAAGGCTTCCTAGGAGGCCGCACATGCATAACCCCCTGGAAAAAGGTCTTAACCAGAGGATGAAGAGCAAAAGACTTTTGAAAGAAAACCGCCAGGGCAGAAACATGTCCTTTCAGCGTACTAAGCTGCAAACCTAGGTCCAGACCATGTTTCAGAAATTCCAAGACCCTAGGGATAGAAAACGCCCTTCAAGGCAAGGCCCTGACCTCACACCAATCAATATAAGACCTCCAAGTCCTAAAATAGATGGCAGAGGAAGACTGCTTTCTAGCCCTAACCAGAGTCTGAATGACAGCATCAGAAAGACCTTCCTCCCTCAAGATGGAGGTTTCAGCAACCACGCGGTCAAGGCCAGCGTTGGTAAATTGGGGTAGAGCAGTGGGCCATGAGTGAGCAGAAGGGGCAGGTCTAACTGATCCTCTGCCAACCTTACCACGTCTGCGAACCAAACCTGTCTTGGCCACCTTCGAGCCACCAGGATTGCTGACGCGCCCTCTAGGGCCAGCTTGCGCACCACTTTGCCCACCATGGGAAACAGAGGGAACAGGTACAGAAACCCCAGATCCCTCCAGTTCAGAGACATGACATCCGCTGCCAGAGCCAGCGGATCCCGCGAGAGAGACACAAATGCCGGAAGCTTGTGATTGTGACGAGAGGCAAAGAGGTCCACCTCCGGAGTCCCCCACTGGTGGCAAAGCGACCAAAACACCTTGGGGCTGAGCGAGCATTCCCCCGGGCAAGATGACCCCCTGCTCAGGGAGTCCGCCTCCGTGTTCTCCACTCCCGGAATGTACACAGCTGAGATGCATGGGACATTGCCCTCTGCCCAATCCAGTATCAGACACCTCCATGAGGGCCCGCCTGCTGCGAGTCCCTCCCTGGTGATTGATGTAGGCGACCGCCGTCCGATTGTCCGACCAAACCCGAACCGGTAGTCCCCGTAACTGATGAGTCAAGTGAGCCAGAACCAACCTGATGGCTCTCAGCTCCAGAACACTGATGGGGTCGTGAGCCTCCTGAGGCCCCCACAGCCCCTGAAACTGAAGATCCTTCCAAAATCCCCCCCAACCTGACAGGCTGGCATCTGTGGTGACCATCTCCCAACGAGGGGTCATAAAGGACCTGCCCCTCGTCAGATTGCTCGGTTTCAGCCACCACCGAAGGGAACGCCGCACCTGGGGGGACATTAGAAAGGACTGATCCAATGACAGCGGGGACCAGTCCCAGGCCGCAAAGAGATGGAGCTGGAGCGTCCTTGTGTGAAACTGGGCAAAGGGAACCGCCTCGAACGACGCCACCATCAATCCCACCAGTCGCATCCCTAGCCGGATGGACGGGCGGGGGATGGATAGGAGATGCTGAGTCAATTCCTGAATCAGAAGAACCTTGGCTAGGGGGAGAAACACCCTGGCCTGAGAAGTATCCAGAGACATTCCCAGGAACTCCACCACCCTGGAGGGAGTGAGGCAGGACTTGGGATAGTTGATCACCCAACCAAAACTCTCCAGAGTGGACACCACATTCCTGGTATCCAGCTGCGCCTGACTGAGGGAAGACGCCATGATGAGAAGATCATCCAGATAGGGCACGATGCGGATACCCCTGGCTCTGAGGATGGCCATCACTCCTGCCAACACCTTGGTAAAAACCCTTGGAGCCGAGGTAAGGCCAAACGGAAGAGCCACAAACTGAAAATGCCGATTGTCCACGACAAACCTGAGGAATCTCTGGTGTGCCAGAAATATTGGAATATGCAGGTAAGCATCCTTGATGTCTATGGACGTCATGAAGTCCCCCTGACGAAGCGAATGGATGGCTGAGTGCAGAGTTTCCATACGGAACTTCCGGGGAAGGACGAACCTGTTGAGCAACTTCAGATCCAGAATGGGACGAACGGATCCGTCCTTCTTGGGCACCGTGAACAAATTGGAATGGAAGCCCAGGCCCCGGTCTGAGAGGGGCACCGGACAGATGACAGCCATGTCCACGAGACTTGCTACTGCCGCCCGAAGCCCCTGGGTGGCCAGAGGATCTGACGGCACCCAAGACCTGAAGAATCTGGGAGGGGCCGGAACTCGAACTCCAGCTTGTAACCGGAAGACACCACTTCCTGAATCCACCTGTCCGAGACCTCTTGGACCCAGACCTGGGTTAGGGCGCAAGGGTTAGGGCGCCCCCTCATTGCTGAGCCGGCTTGGCAGCGGCTCTAAGCTTGGAGCCCCAACTGTGTCCTGGACGGGCCCGACCCCTGCCCCTAGGCCAGGAATCACCTCTGGACGAAGGGAAGGCCGAACCCCTGCCAACTCTAGCCCCACGAAAGGACTGAGAGAAGGAAGCCGCCCCCCTAAAGGGGTGACACTGCTTCTTACACTGAGGTAACTTACCTCCCTTTGCCACCAAATCCAATTTTTCTCCAAAGAGCCGCAACCCCACAAAGGGAAGGGCCGTGAACGACTTTTTGGACACAAAATCAGCCGCCCACTGGCGTAACCAAACCGACAGGCGGATAGCCCCAAGCAGGGCCGCAGCTCTGCTACACATCACCAATGTGTGTCGTCCAGGGCGGACAGCACAAAGGACAAAAATAACTCACAGCGCTTAAGGTCGGCAAACTCCTCACTAGCCGGGTCAAGCCCGGAAGAGGTCAACAATCCTCTAACAACCGACCTGGCAGCTACCAATACAAGCGCAGAAGCACAAACCGGCCGCAAGGCCAATCCAACACTGGCAAAACCATGACAAGCCATCTGGTCAATGCGTTTATCCTCACCATCCTTGAGAGTAGTGCACTCCGGAGAATGGAGGACTGAGGAGCTGGACAACCCCAAAACAGGAGCATCCACCTCGGGGGGAGATGACCAGTGCTTCACCGCGTCCGCCGGAAAGGGATATTTCTTGTCCCAACCCGGTGGGACACCCGGAAGCCGAGTCGGCCTCGGCCTTGAGAATGATACCATCAAAATGCTTTTGTGTTATAAGGAAATTCCAAGCGCGGCTTGGTCACTTCAAAGAACTCCCTCTTCAGCGGAGGAGCCGCCTCGGGGGGAGAAATAGCCAGGACCTCAAACATATGAGCCAGGACCCTAGAGGTCTCCAAAGAATCCCCCTGGCCCTGCTCGGTATCAGCGCCCACAAACTGCCGATCATCGGAGTCATCAGACTCCTCATACAGCTCCCCTTCCTCACGCGGGGATCAATCAGACCAATCCAGGGAGTCAAAATCCTCCTTATCAAAGGCCTGCGCAGCCGTATACAAATGTTTTCTCTTTGCCGTGGCCTTTTTAGCAACGGCACTGGAAAACTATTTTTCAAGATTGGCCAATCTGGCACACACCTCAGATTGCGACTCCCCGCCAAGGACCACGTCACAAGGGGTACGTGTCAAGCGAGGGGGAGACGGGGAGGAGACTCGCGGAGCAGAACCGGACGCCTGCGATCCGGTCTGCCGCGTAATAGACGGCTGCGCACAGGGTACACAAAGAAATACATAATCCCCCAAAAGGGATACCCCACACCCCAAACACAGCCTGGATTGCCCCGAGGGGGGCACAAGCCCAGTATTCGGGGATGCCTCCATATGGTGATTTTTTAATAGATATATATATATATATATATATATATATATATATGTGTACAATGCTCCGAGGGAATTACGCAGTAATGCAACCCGGGATGCCCCTTTAAGTCCCAAGTGGGAGAAATTTTAAGCCAACTAAATTTAACCAGGGACCTTAGGACCGGGAGAATCCTCCTTTAATAGTATCAATGGTCCACCTGGAACACACAAAAAACACACACTCAGACCATGCTGGCAATGTCCAATAAGGAGTTAATGATAGAACATCTGATGGCCACAGGCCACTCACCCGACCTTCGCCCCAGCTGATTACCGCATGCCAGGCAGGAGGAACAGTGGGGACACGTGGAGAGCAGTAGGAGGAGGGAGGGCGGGCCGGCGCGGTTCCCACATCGCGCCTGGCCCCGCCCCTCCCCCGTATCTGCCGGCCAGAAGTCGGGACCTAACAACAGCGCCCGCAGCATGGGGGGCGGGCCGTAGGCGCGCACGCAAGCGCCCGGCCCCGCCCCCCCGCCCCAAGGAGGAGAAGCACCTCATGGGCGCCCACAGGCGCCATTTACCGCACGCCGGAGGCCGTGAGCCCCCCCCCATCTAAGGGTATCCGGGAGAGGGGGAATCCATGCCAGGGTAGGGCCAAGGGACGGGGCATCCCAAACCGGGATCACCAACCCGGATAGCCGCCTACCCCTTGTTATGGGGTCTCACGGCTCCTAAGCACCTGGGGTGCCAACTACCTTTGCCCGGACCAGCAGCCTAGGCTGGGAGGCAAGTAACTCAAAGAAAAGGGATCCGGGCAGAAATAGAAGAATAAAAAGTGTTCGGGAGTCATCCCGGCTACCTGCAAGGAGGAGACATCATCTTCTGACTTGCTCGCCTCTGCAGAGATGAAAGACTGGGGAATGAGTGGGAGGTCCCAGGTATTTATGGGCCGGGAGGATACCTTTTTTGTTATCATCTCTGCAAGATCGCCATCTACAGGTCAGTATACCCACATGTAATGAATGTCTTGAAGCAGGGTGTGTGACATACTTAGAATAGGGGCTGTTGGCCACAGTTGTGCATACCATGATTCAGGCACGGAAGAAGTCTTCCTTCATGATTTACTACAGAGTTTGGCACGCCTATATTGCTTGGTGCGAGACCAAGAGTCTCCCTTGCCGCACATTTTCTATTTCTAGGATTCTGGAGTTTTTACAACACGGCTTAGACTTGGGTCTGCAGCTGAGCACCCTCAAGGGCCAGGTCTCGGCCTTAGCCATCTTCTTCCAGAGATCCATTGCCAACCATAGGTTGATCAAGACCTTTTTCCAGGGAGTCACCCATGTCACTGCGTAAGTCAGTATTACCGGTGTGGGACTTGAATTTAGTACTGTCTGCTCTTCAGGGTCCTCCTTTCAAACCTTTGTGCGATGCTGCATTGCCTATTTTGACTCTCAAGGTGGTCTTTTTGGTAGCGATCACCTCGGTGCGTCGCGTATCAGAGCTGGCCGCGCTTTGTATGAAGCCTCCTTATTTTCAGCGGCATAAGGAAAAGGTGGTTTTTCGCTTTAAACCTGATTTTTTGCCTAAGGTCGTTTCTCCCTTTCACCTTAAAGAGGAAGTTGTCTTACCTTCTTTGTGTCCAGCACCGACTAATTCTAAGGAAAGGACCCTCCATGCCTTGGATGTGGTCAGAGCCATTAAGTATTACCTGGTTGCGACTGAATATTTCAGGAAATTGGATTTGCTCTTTGTCCTAACAGAGGGCTCTAGGAAAGGTTTGCCACCAGCCAAGTCCACTCTCAATAAGTGGATCAGGTGGTGGTTTGTAAGGCCGCCACTTGGTCTTCAGTTCATACTTTTACAAAGTTTTACAAGGTTGATGTCAGGGCCTCAGCTGACGCTGTTGGCCGAAAGGTGCTTCATGCGGTAGTGAAATGAGCTACATCCTGTTCCGCACTGGGGATCTCGCCCAAATCGACACTGCTTTTGGATGTCCCACATGTCATCACTGGGACGACCTGGACTGGATATAGGGAAAAATACAATTCTGTGAAACTCACCTGTAGAATTGTTTTTGATTATATCCAATCCAGGTCGTCCCACCCCGCCCTTTTGTTCATTATCTCTTGTTGCCTGTTATGGTGATCATCGTTTTTTTATTCATTGGACTTGTATCTTTAAGTCTTGTTAGAGAGAGTACAAGCTGAAGCTATGTGAGGTAACATTGGGCCTCCCGGCCTGTCCTCTTTTTGTTTACTGCTTTTTAACCACTGGAGAATCATAGAGGGACACCTGCCTTTATAGGGGGCCGGGAGGAGCTACATCTTTTGATCCTGTGGTTGAGCGCCCCCCTGGGGGCGGAATACCACATGTCATCACTGGGACGCACCTGGACTGGATATAATCAAAAACAATTCTAGAGGTGAGTTTCACAGAATTGTATTATTTCCCCTCCCTGAGGTAGGACGCATTTGGGGCCCTAAATGCAGCTTGACATAAGGGCCCCTTTTATCTGTCTTTCAGTCGCTGTCAGCTGCAACCTATGAATCAGGCTGTGGAATGGTGGTGAAGTCTCAAGGCTAAACATTTTGGTTTAAATAGTGCACTTTTTTCGGTTTGTATGAAGAACATATGTAAGCCTGCCGTCGACCCATCACTAGAATAGACATCACCCTAAAGCTATGCATGTGTGCCAAAAACAAAACTCTACAGTGCTTTATCCCTTGCCCCGCTGTTATTAAACCCACCAGAAAAAAAATTAACTTTCCCTGGTCCTACAGCGCATGCATGGGCTTTCGTCCAATTGGAGCCATTTGCCGTGCATATATGTTCGGCAAATCGGGAGTAAAAATGGACGCATCCCCAGCTTCGGGTTATGCTCCTGCCCCAAGTCTAACTGAATGGCTCTGTTATGGTGGGGGAGCCAGGAAGCAGGTGAGTTTGCAGGGAGCATCCCATTTTGGTTTCCTGATGGTTTTCTTCTGTAAATTGGGATGCCCTAAAAGGACGAAGGCCACTGGCCAAAGAGACTTAAAGTGGACGAAAACCCATATTTTTAATTAGCATCCCCTAAATTGCTCCCCCAATGAAGAGAACCTTTTGCCAATTTTCACTGCTTCACTCTAATCCCAGATAATAGCACCTGATTTAGCTGTAATGCCCCGCCTCCTACATTCATTGCCACTGCTGTGTGTGGCAATGATGTAATTGCCACACCTATGCAATGACCGATACCTGCCATCTTACAGAGAGGGACAGCAAAACAAAGTGTTCCAGGGCGTTTTGAAGAGCAAAAATATCCTTTTCTAGTTCTACACCCGAAGAAGGGAGTATCAGCAGGGGCTTTGGCCAAATGTATTTCACAAGTTCAGTGGGTTTTGGTCCACTTTAAAGACTCTAGGTAGGTGGTTTCCCTTAACCCTTTAAATGCCAGCCACGTAAAATTTACATGGTTGCCTCTCTGTCACTTAAGTGCCAGCCACGTAAAATGTACGTGCCTGGCATTTACCCCTGCTAGTGGGAAAAAAAAAAAAAAAAAAACTCACCTGACCCCTCGTTGGATCCGGCCGGGTCTCCTCTTTAATTTGGTGCCATCCAATCCCCCGTGGGGGGTCGGATGGCTCCAGGAGAGCCCCCGGAATAGGACGCCCCCCCTCTTCTGCAGCAGCAGCTGCTAACTGTAAAAAAATAAATAAATAAAAATGACATTCACTTACCTGCCTGTGCGCTGGCTCCTGCTGTCCCTCCTCTTCACCTGGGGGGCCTCCGATCCCCCCCCAGGACTTACCAATCTTCAGGAGAGAGCCCGGGAGGCTCTCTCCTCTCTCCTCCTCGATGGCGGCCGCCATCTTGCCGCCAAGGGGGCGGGGCTATGATGTCATCCCGTTCTGTCTCGCGCCAAGTCCCACCCCTTTTGGGGGCGGGGCTATGACATCATCCCAGCCCCGATCACCGGCGTCAGCTCTTTCAGCTGTCAGATGCCGGTGATCGGCGCCGGGGAAGGAGGTGGCAGGAGATCCTCTGATCTCCTGCCTCCCCCTTCTCTGGATGCCGATCACCGGCATCTGTTATCAGAGCGGCGCGGGACAAAGGAGCTTACAATCGGAGGTAAGTACAGTAAAAATTTTTTTTTTTTTTTTAATAAAATACTTTTAGTGTGGTGTTTTTTTTTTCAGTTAACCCTTTGTGAACTGGTAAGGGGTCCATGAGACCCCTTATACCAGTTCACAAGCCTCTGGGTATGGCAAGTCACTTGCAGCTAGTGGGTGGCTTGCCATTAACCCCCAGCCCCCCATTACCTGCCTCCCCAACGGCCAGGGGGGGGCAGAAGGGCCCGGCCCACTTAGCCCGGGTCGGTAATGCTGGGTAGGGGGGACCCTACGTCATTTTTTGGGGGGATTTTTAAGGGTTTTTAACCCTTGAAATTCCCCAAAAAAATGGGGTCCCCCCCCCTGGGAGGGGGGACTCTATGTCATTTTTTTTTTTAATTAACCCTTTTGTGTTCTGTCATCCAGCAGCTATAAAAGGCTTCTAGCAAGTGAGCAGAAGCCAGTGATCGCCGAGGGACAGAGTGCTCCACTATGGATGGGAGGTAAGTATTAAAAAAAAAAAATAAAATAAAATATTTTTTCTCTTTGTGTGTCTGTTTTTTTTACATTTAACCCCTTGTGAACTGGTAAGGGGTCCATGAGACCCCTATACCAGTTCTCAAGGCTGGGGGGATGGCAAGTCACCTGCGCTAGCCGGTGACTTGCCATTAACCCCTGGCACCCCCATTACCTGCCTCCCCAAAGCCTAGGGGGGGGCAGAAGAGCCCGGGCCCACGGGCTATGCGGGCTTGTAGCCTGCAGGGCCAGGGGCCACAAAAGCTGGCCCCTGCGCCCTGTTCCTCCAAGCCCTGCATAGCTGGTCCCGGGCTGGTTACTTTGGGTAAGGGGGGGCCCATGTCATTTTTTTTTTTGATTTTTAAGGGTTTTTAACCCTTAAAAATCCCCCCCAAAAATGGCCCCCCCCTCCCCTGGGAGGGGGGACCCTATGTCATTTTTTTTTCTCGATTTAACCCTTTGTAGTGTGGATGGTAGTTGTATTTTATTTGTAAATGTTAAAAATTACTTGTTTCAGTTAGGGGGGTCTCCTGGGCAGGAACAGGGGGCTACCGATAAATATGTGGTACCGTTCTAATCGGTAGAAATGGGGCTTTCACATGCAATATGGTTTTCCCTAATCAAATACATTTTTTATTTAAAATAAAGGAGGCAATTTTCTAAAAAAAGATTTTATTTTTTTTTTACTTAATAATAAATAAAATTAATAATAAATAAAATTTACAAACAAGACATTTCATGTTAAAGCCTAAACTCTGCTGCAAAAAATATATATATAATTTTCCTGAAAATTCCAGCAAAAATGTCGCAAAACATGGCGCAAAATGGGGAAAAATGACCTGTCAACAGAGGGTGACAAAATCTCAAGTAGGCTGGCAATTAAAAGGGTTAATAGTACCTCTGCATGTTGGGTATTGTTCTGTTCGGGGGACCTTGCGCTTTCAGACTTAGCTTGTTTTTTCTTGTTTGCATATTTATATTTTAGGAAAAGGTGTTTTTTTATTCAGCTTTTTTATACATTTTTTAGGGAAACCCTGCGCAACCAAAGAGTTCTTTGAGGGATTAATTCCAGAAAGATGGGCCCACTACAACAAGCTGGGTACGCTTAGAAAGCTTAACATGTGTACTTTCAGGGAATATATGGTTTATGGGGGATATTCCAAATGTAAAGGGTTGTTTTGGTTGAAAAACCGCAAGGTGCGCACTTTGTCTGCAGAGCTGAAATTTTCAAGAAAAATTACCGTTATGCTCATGCTTTACTTTGGGGTGTTTGGCAACTCTTTCCTTGACAGAACCTATGCATGTTGGGTGTCGTTCTGTTCGGGGGATGTTGCTTTTTCAGATTATACTTGTTTTTTCTTGTTTGTATATAGTTTTTTTAGGAAAATGTGGCTTTGATTCTGCTTTTTTATCCTTTTTTTAGGGAAACTCTTTGCAACCAAAGAATACATTGAGGGATTACTTCTAGAAAATTGTGGCCACATCAACAAGCCTGGTACAAATAGAAAGCCTGAGGTGTGTACTTCCAGAGAATATATAGTTTGTGGGGGGTATTTCAAATGTAAAGGGTTGTTTTTCTGGAAAAACTGCAAGGTGCGCACAGCGCATATCACAGTTGTATTTTTTCTGAAAATCCCCTAAAGCTCTGTTTCAGTTTGGGGGAGTCTCCTGGGCAGGAAAGGGTGTCTACCTATACATATGTGGTACTGCTGTAACCGGGAGAAATTGGGGTTTCACATGCAATAAGATTTTATTGACAAACTTACATTTTTTATTACAAAAAAACACTACAAATTGTAAAAAATTATTTTTTTTTATTTTTTTGCACATATTTCGCCAAAAAATATTGAGAATACACCTAAAAAATGACAAACGGGGGCGTGGCTTGTTATGGCGCCGTGAGGAAGCGGGACGAGGGAGCTCCACACCAACTCAATCTGCTGAGCATCCAAGCATCCCACCGTGACCCCCTTTCCCTGATGCCCAGGAGGGGGAAGGTGAGCAGACAGCGCCGGAGGGGACAGGAGCGTCCCATCCCCGCTTATTTCGCGGCACGGGGAGGAAGGGGAGAGCCGGAGGTCCCCCGCAAGATGGCGGTGCACGTGGTCCCAGCGGGAAGAGAGGGGAAGAGAGGCGCTGATCCCCCTGCTGACTTACCCCGGCGGCGGGGACGGGAGCGGAACCCCCGCGGTCGTCTGGAGTAGAGGAGGTGGCGGACCCGGGGCTGCCGGCGATGCAGATGCGGGGAGAGGAGGAGGAGGCGGGAGCTCCAGACAAGATGCCGGCACTTGTACCCCCGGCGGGCGGGGAAGAGAGAGGACGCGCTGCAGAGCATCGAGGCGTCTCCCAGCAACAGAGCCCCACGCCGCTGAGAGGAAGCGGGGCAGTTCCCCAGAGAATACACGGAGGTGAGGAGACAGTGGCCCCACGTGTCTCAGCCCGGCGCCTCCGTACTGTCAGAGCGGAGGTGCACCGGCCGCCTGGCGAGACTGGGGGATCACCCGTTGGGCCCCGGGCAGACCATCATTGTAATCCACCCCTGACGGAGCCCCCTGTGGCCTACACAGACTGGGGAGCACCCACCACATGTGACCGGCGCCCGAGGGAGGGAAGGACCCAGCCAGAGATCGCAGAATGTGCTGAATGGCTGGTGGCAGACAGTCCGGCCCCAGCCCGAACCCTTAGCCCAGCAACAGCTGCCTCGCCCGAGGTGTGGCTGCGCCAGGAGGGCAACCCGAGCCCGGACTCCCCGCCTTGTCCCCCAGCGCGTGGAGTTGACTCCCCCCGCCGGCTCCCCCGGCTCTGGTCCCCAAATGGGGCCGCGCAGCGCTCCCTGTCCCCGGGAAGCGTGATTGGCACCCCTTCCCCCCGGTGAGCCCTATGCCGGCCTGGGACAGCCAGGAAATCTTCGCCCCTGGACCCTCCCTGGGGGGCCCGGGGTCCACCGGAAATGGAGGAGTTCTACCGACTGGCGGCGAGGCGGCCTCTCCGAGGTTCAGCAGGGGCCCTGTGGATGGGCGGGGAAGCCCTACATCACCTACTGACATCGGGCATCCCTTAAGGGCTGCCGGTGAAACTGCTGCTTTGCATGCTGCTCCTTATGTTCCGCTTGATCTTCTGTCCCGCACCATAGCTGAGGCGGTGAGAATCAACATCAATGAGGCCCTTAGGGGCCTACCATCCCGCGGTGACTTCGATGGATACGTCTCGAGAATGGAGGGTACCATAAAGAGGGAGCTGGCGACCCTTCAGACCACAGTAACGGAGGTTGCTCAGAGAATGGACACCGCGGAGGCCTCCCACAGATCACTGGAGACACGAGTTGCGGAGCTGGAGCATCAACGGGAGGGAAGCAACCGCCTCCTGTCTGAGCTTTTCCTGGCTCAGGATGATGTGGAGAATCGCAGCCGCAGGAATAATCTCCGCCTTCGGGGCGTCCCAGAGTCAGTCGAGCCGCGGGACATCCAGGCGGCGGTTATCTCTATCTTCAATGGGCTCCTGGACTTGCCGGAATCGAATCACATTGAATTGGACCGCGTGCACAGGGCCCTTGGTCCCCGCCCTCCGGACTCTGGAAGACCGAGGGACATAATATGTAGAGTCAATTTTTTCAAGATCAAAGAGGACTTGCTGCGAAAGGCGTGGGAGAAGGGCCCAATTCAGTTCAAAGGAGCGCAGATCATCATTCTTCAGGACCTTTCCCGGAGAACATTACTTATGCGGAGGCTGCTGAGACCGCTCCTTGAAACCATCCAGAGGCAGGGCGCCTCTTACCGCTGGGGCCACCCCTTCCAGCTTTTAGTTCGCAGAAATGGGGAGATCTTTGTCCTCTGGTCCCCGATCCAGTTACCGGACTTGTTCCGCTTTCTGGAAGCTCCTGCGGTGGACATCCCGGACTGGACGGCCCCGGACCTGGGGGTGTTCGACAGGCGGCTCCCGCAGCGTCCTGGAGGTGTCCTGCGAGGCGTTGGAAGGGATCGTAGAAGACGCCGCTGATGACCCTGTGGGGTGCGGGGGGCGCTTTCCTGCCTCTCCCCGCGGCCCACCCTTATGTTGAGATTTTTGGAGTGCTCCGGGTGGGGGGGGGGCTGGGTTGGCACTCCCTGGTACCTAGTGGTGCTGGGCTACGTGGCGGTCTTGGCGGGCGCTGGCTTTCTGGGCCGCCTTGGCGGGGCCGGAGGGCGGGCGTCCCCGGGCTATGCCCTATTTCATCCTCTTGTGCTTGACTTTGGTTAAGATTGAGATCTGCGGCCCCAGGGGGCCCTGTTCTGCTTAGTCACCTTAGCGGAGTCCACGCGGGGGGCGTATCGCGCCCCCGGCCATAGGACTCCCCTTCTGTATCCCTGCCCCGCGATTGGGGGTGGGAAGGACGGGCCCCCCCGCCCCCGATTTACCGGGTCTTGCTGTTGGCAAATGCTTCTGCTGGGCGGGCTCTGATGGGGAGGGTGACTCTGGCCCGCGCCCTGGTCGCCGGCCCCCTCAGGGTTTCTGCAGTTTCCTATCTTTATTGTTGCGGGTTGCTCTTTGCTATGTTATGTTCTACTGTCTCCCCCTAAAAGTTAACAATGCCTTGGGTTACAATACTAACTGTTCATTAAAATGGTGTGGCTCCCTTGCTGTTGCTCCGTGTTCTGATCCTCCACCCCCCCACGATTTTTGGTGCCCCCCTCCGTGACTGACGGCGGTCTTTCACGAACGGGGTAAAGCAGCGCCTGATTGAAATTCACGCTTGCTTATTCCACTTGGAGGACGTGGTGAAGAGTGGTGAACAAAGTTGCACCAGCTCCGGAGGTTCCTTGTAAGCCACTCTCCGGCTGAATACACTAGTAGTCTGTTGCTAAGTGTTAGTTAGTTTCTATCTACTTGTTTGTGATCCTCCCCTTTGTACACCCTCTCGTTCCTGTCTCCCCTCCTACCCCACCTTTTGCCCCCCCCTGCCCTCCCACCCCACCCCCTCCCCCGTGAACCAGGCCACTCGTGATACAGCACCTGGCGTTGAGCTGAGCTCCCGAGGGGATCTGGTTGTCTAGTGATATCTCTGAAATCATTGAGTAATGTCCGGAACGAAACTATTATCCTTGAATGTGAAAGGCCTCAACTCCCCTGAGAAGAGGGCGATCCAGGGACAGGAGTTGCGTAGGCTCAGAGCGAAAATAGTCTTTATACAGGAGACGCACTTTAAGAGGTCACAAGCCCCCCGACTAAGCAGCCGGCTGTTCCCGCACGTATTTACCAGTAGTGCGGCAGATGCCAAGCGGAAGGGCGTGGCAATCATGATCGCAGGCGGTGTGCCATTCACCCTCCGGGACTCTTGGGGTGATGACTCGGGACGGCTTCTTATGGTAAAATGTCTCCTAGGCCAAAAAACTTACACCTTGGTATCCTTGTATGCCCCCAATCCGGGACAAGTCCAGTTCCTTACACGCTCACTGACTAGGATTATGGAGTTCGCAGGAGGCGAAATAATCCTCGCTGGTGACTTTAACCTGGTCATGGAACCACTATTGGACTCCTCAGCGGGTAGGTCTGCGGTTTCCCACCTGGCGCTGAGAACCTTGAGAAAAAGACTCCATGAACTACAGCTGGTTGATGCGTGGAGGGTACTGAACCCGGCGGGGCGGGATTATTCCTTCTACTCGAGGGTGCACGGGACATACTCCAGGTTGGATTACTTCTGGGTCTCGCACAGTTTGCTGGACTTGACAACAGATAGTGGGATTCTCCCAACCTCCTTTTTGGACCATGCACCGGTCTCCCTCGAACTGAACTTGATCGATAGGCCTCCGCCCCCTCTGACCTGGCGACTGAATGAGTCTTTGTTGCAGGATGAGACGGTGGTTCTGGCAGTACGGGAGGGGATAGAGGCTTACTTTAGCAGTAATGATAATGGGGAGGTGTCACCTATGCTTCTGTGGGAGGCTCACAAAAGTGTCATTAGAGGGGTCCTGATCAGCCATGCTTCAAGGTTGAAGAGGGAGAGAACGAAGCAGCTGGAGCAGCTCACGGATAAGGTTCAGCGCTTAGAACTGACTCATAAACAAACCGAGGCAGCAAAAGTACTGGGGGAATTGACACAGACGCGGGAGGCCCTCAATGCATTACTTAGGCAGAAAGCAAAGTACATGATTAAGAAATGTAGGCGTAGATACTATGAGCATGGGAACAAAAGTGGCACACTTCTGGCGAGAGCCCTAAAGCAACAGTACACACAGAACTTTATCTCCGAGATCATAGATGGCTCACAGCAAAAACAATATACCTCCGGGAAGATAGCGGAGACCTTCCGGACGTATTATTCGAAGTTGTACGACCTGGCCAACGGAAAGGATGAGCGGACACTCCCAGAGAGGGTCAGGGCATATATAGGGGGGTCAGGTATGCCGGTGCTGCCACGGGAGGTAGTTGAGTCCCTAGAAGACCCAATCAGCATGGAGGAGTTGGCCGAGGCGCTCAAACACACGCCAGCGGGAAAGGCCCCGGGTCCGGACGGGTACACCGCCAAATACTATAAAGCGTTTCTTGCACTACTGGGCCCCCGCATGGTGAGGGCATGGAACACGATCATGGATCGGGAGACCCCCGGGCGGTTCTCTGGGAGGGAACTGGAGGCTCAAATCTCAGTGATACCTAAACCGGGTAAAGACCCGTTGTCATGTGGGAGCTATCGTCCCATTTCCCTGCTCAACACAGACCTCAAATTGTATGCAAAAATCCTGGCCATGAGACTGGCTCCAGTGGTGGCGCGGATAGTGCACCTCGATCAAACGGGTTTCGTGTTGGGTAGGGAAGCCAGAGACAATGTGGTGCGGGCTATTAACGTGATACACGGGGCTAAGACATCCTACACCCCTGCCATGCTCCTGTCTACGGACGCGGAGAAGGCCTTCGATAGGGTGAGCTGGCCTTTCCTCAGAGAGACCCTCAGACACATAGGATTGGGAGATGGGATGAGGCTACTTATAGAGGCGCTGTATACCACTCCATCGGCAAGGGTCAGAGTGAATGGCGTTCAGTCGGAGCCGGTTCTCATCCGGAATGGAACCAGACAGGGGTGCCCGCTGTCCCCCTTACTCTTTGCTTTGTCGCTTGAACCGTTCCTCTGTAGGGTGAGAGGTAACAGCGACATCCGAGGGGTGGACTTAGCGGATGGCTCACACAAGGTCGCTGCGTACGCAGACGACATGCTCTTTTTCGTTGCGAACCCTGTAGTGTCGGTTCCAGTCCTGATGAGGGAGTTTGAGATCTATGGGAGGTTATCCTATCTCAAGATAAATTTCGACAAGTCAGAGGCCCTGAACGTCTCGCTCTCTGGCGAGACGGCTAGAACCATCCAGCAGTCCTTCTCATTTAGGTGGGCCAGATCCTCTATTCCATATCTCGGCACACACCTGCCCAGCCAGCTGTCTAGGATCCTGACCTTAAACTTCTGGCCTTTGGCGCGGAAAATCGAGACAGACTTGGAGTCCTGGGACCGCCCTGCGTTCTCCTGGATAGGCAGAGTAAAAATAGGGCCTTGTCGGGTTTTGTTTGGGGCAGGAGAAGGGCGAGACTGAGATCCCACTTGCTGTGCAGACCTAAGCGAGCTGGCGGTATGGCTCTTCCGGACATAAAGTTGTATTGGGTTGCCACGCACCTGCAAAGAGTTTGTGAGTGGCAGAATTACCGAGAGACTAAAAGGTGGGTCCAACTGGAAACAACTATGATCCCCGCCCGCCTAGAATTACTGGTGTGGAATAGGTCACCCTCCACCCCGGAGACTAGAGCTCACCCGTCCATAGGGGCGTCACTGGGGATTTTCAAGGAATACAGGGAGCGGCCGGAGTTCTCCCCCTGGCCCACTCCGGTACTGCCGATAATCGGGAATCCTCTGTTGCCCGCGGACCCACTCGGGCCGGGCCTGCGGGAGTGGGGAGGCCTGCGGCAGCTCCGAAGCGGAGATCTAATTAATAGAGAGGGGTGGATCAATTTGAATGATCTTAGAGCTAGATGGGAGAATGATAGATTGGACCCCTGGACCCTCCTGCGCTTCCAGTCCTTCCTCTCCCAACTGGGGTTTAAAAGGGGTCTGAGTAGGTGCCCCACGGAATTTGAGAGGATTTGCCTGGATACCCAGCCTTTCCCGCACTTGATCTCAAGTCTATACTCCTTACTAATTAATGCGGAGATGGGGAGGAAGGAGAAAGAGAAAATTTCCCTGCTAGCGCACAAGTCTTCTGTCGCCTCCAGAGTACAGGAGACTAATTATAAAATCCTCACTCGCTGGTACTACACCCCGGACAGGCTCAACAGGATGGACCCAAAGTGCTGGAGGTGTGGAGCCGAGAGCGGTACGCTGTTCCACATCTTCTGGACGTGTCCTAAGATCAGAGAATTCTGGGGTAAAGTTTTGCCCATTATCACACAAATCACGGGGGTAGATATGCAGAACGACCCGGCCCAGGTCCTGCTTCACTCAACAAAATGTCCAGTTGGGAAATACAAGAAATCACTGCGAGTCCATCTGCTTAACGCTGCTAAGCAGGTGATCCCCAGGCGATGGAAACAAAATACCGCACCGTCGGTGAGGGATTGGTTGGCGGAAGTGCTCAATATATGTGAAATGGAGGATCTCACGCTGTAGCTCCATGACAGAGAGGAACAGTTTAGGAACACCTGGATGTCCTGGTTAGTGTTCCAGGAGCCGGAGGAGTTCAGGGCATTGTATGTCTGATCGGGTCTGGGCCTGCGTTGCCTTGTTGGGTTTGGCTCGACTGGAGCTGGGTCCCTCAAGAGAAGCTTACAAATATGCCCCGGCGTAATTGCCCGCTGCTAGGGGTTACTGTACTGTATTGCACTATGCGTGCCTCCCTCCCCTGGGGCCCCATCCTTTCTTTCCTCTCTTTTCCCCCCCGTACTTCCCTAGTCCCCCCTCCCCCCTTATGTGTAGTCCCGTCCTGTCTTGTGTCTGGGAGTGGGGCCGGAGCACCCCGTGCCCCTGTGTACTGGAGGACAGTGGTCCTTGGCTGGAACCGATACGCTACGAGAGGTCACCAGCAAGCCAAGAGCTAGAATGCTGCTCTGAAGTAGTAGACATGTAGAGACACCTGTTGATTATAAGGACAACTGCTCTGTGACACTATTGTATGAAGCTGACATGTGGCCTGACTTCCTCCATCCCCCTCCCTTTATTTTCTCTACTGTGCTTTTTGTTTTCTTCCTTGTATCCCATGTGTTGGTTGTATTGTACCTATAAAACTGCTAAAATAATTAAATAAAGAATATTAAAAAAAAAAAAAAAAAAAAAAAAAAATGACAAACAAGACATTTCATGTTAAAGCTCAGACTCTGCTGAAAAAAACAATATATCATTTTCCTGGGAAATCCCTTCAAAAATCACATTTGAACATGGGGAGCGCAAAATAGTGCAAAATGGTCTGGCAACAGAATGTGACAAAAACTCCAGGTAGGCTGGCACTTAAAGGGTTAAAAGAATAGTGGCTCCCTGTCTAGCCTAGTACTCCTACAGACACCCCTGACAAGATCAGGCGTGGATGACCAGGTATGAAGATTACTTCATTGGCCGGTGGTCTTCTAAAAGAACCTAAAAATGACTGTAGGTCTGCTTATCCCCCAGCCTTTGGGATGTCTTGCGATTACAAAAGCTGCTAGTCTGCACTTGTGTTCCTGACTCCATCCATTCCAGGCTGTCCAGATAGTATTCACGGTTGGGTAACTCCACCCCAAAGGGGGCGTGGACTCCTCCTGGCCCCCTATAAAGGCAGCTGCCTCTAAACCCAGGCCCAGTTCTCTCCTTGCAGTGGAGCTGCACAGATCGCTTACACTCTCAGGATTTGAGCAGCAGAGCGGGGCCTCCTAACCTGTCGGCGTGCTGCAGGACCCAATTTTCCGCGGATTCCTCTGACCCATCTTTGTCTCCCAGCTTTGGCTGTTTTGGGATCCGTGTACGGTAGGGTGAAACGCCAGAGTCTGGGGCGTTTCGGCAGAGCACATGGCTCTGGGCCGCAGGCTTTTTACAAGAAGCAAGTTGGCCGCAGGTATCTTATGGTGAACCTGAAACCACTGTATATTCTTGTATATACCCTCCCTTCTCCCACTTTTGTTTTTTATTGTTACTGTGTTCGTGCTTGGTGCTACTATACGTGGGGGAGCGGTGGAGAGCTCCGTCGCCATAGCATGCTACAGTGAGGAGCAGTCCACTGCCGCTCCTCCCACAAACTCATCTCCCTCGTTCCCTCGCCGGTCGGAGTTATGGCAGGGGCGCGGACCGCATGCGGGCTCCTAGCGAGTCTGGGGGGGGAGACAGGGGCAGGCGTCTGTATGCTGTATTCTGGAACACGCGCGTTGCTGCGTGTTGATGTCCCGCATCTGGAAGTTGTACCTCGATGCATTGGCTGCTCCTGCGTGTCTCCGTAGCGCTGCTGCAACGCGGTGTCGTGAGTTCTTCTCTTTCCTTCTGTTGTTGTATTTTAAAAGGAGGAAGAGGGGGAAATGCTTATATTTCTATTTTGATTTTGACAATGTTTATTTATATATTGTATTTTGTCTATAATATGTTATATATGACAGTGTGGGGCATATTGTAATTACTGTCTCCTCTCTTTTTGATTTTAGATGGTGGGCTGAAGGTTGAGGGTTGTGGTTTCTCCTGGTCCCCATTGTAAAAGAGGGGATCGGCCATAGGATTAGGACATTAGTGTCCATTTTGCCTTTTACAAATATTATATATACTCCATCACCATAATGGAGGCATCAGGGGATAGTGAGCCGGGCACCCCACTTGGGCAAGATAGGCTCTGCCCCTTGTGCAGACGGAATCCCCTGGGCGGATTCAGCACAATTTGTTCCACTTGCGCCAGAGGCATTGTTTTGGACCATGAGTGGGCGGTCGCTCCTGCCCCTAGTCCTGCGATACCACCAGCCTCTCCGGATCCTCCGCTGCTGCAGTTAGCCCCTAGTGAAGGGGGAGCCAGCAAGGGGACACACGCTGATTTTGCACACAGGCTGGCTAGCCGTGAGAAACAACTCTCGTTGGCAGCCCCTAAAAAGGCCTAGAGTAAGAAGCTGCACTTGGAGCCGGTTTACTCAGACGGTGATTTGTATGCTTCTTTTGGCTCTGCGGAGGAAGCTGAGTCGCCAAATGACCCACTATTCGAAGGTGAGTTGTTCTCCGCTGGAGAAGGCAGCATCTCTGGTTCCTTCAGATGAGGATTCCTTCCTTCTGGATACGGAAAGCTTGCTTTATTCCATTTTTGATACCTTGCACATTGTTCCTCCCAAGATGGCCAAGAGAAGGAAGGGTGATTTGTTTCGGCCTGAAAGACAGCAGCGGGTTTTTCCCGAACAGCCGCATTTTTCCAATATGATACTTAAGGAGTGGGAAAGGCCCAACAAGCTACCATCGGTTCCTAAGGGCCTGGAGAGACGGTATCCTTTCCCTGCCGAGTTGATTAAGTTGTGGTCACATTCTCCGAGGTGGACCCTCTGGTTTCAGGCCTATCCAACACCACTGTTATGCCGTCACCTGACAATGCTTCCTTAAGAGATCCTGCAGACAAATGCATGGATCAGTTGGCTTGCCATGCTTTTACCTTGGTTGGTTCCCTCTTACGTCCTGCGTGTGCCACGGTAATTGTTTCTCTAGCCACAAGGAAAAAGGTTAAGCAGCTTGTGGCTAAGGCTAAATCTCGCAAATGGGCAGGGGAGTTTAAGGAGCTCAGAGCCTGCTTGGATTTCATCGGCTTTGTTGTTACTGCCATGGATGATGTAGTCAGGCTCGGTGCCAAGACTTTGGGCTTGCTTGTAGCAGTACGCCGTTCGCTGTGGTTGAAGCAGTGGTCGGCCGATGCAGCCGCTAAAAAGTCCCTCACAAGTTTACCCTTTGTGGGGGGTCGGCTGTTCGGGGAGCGACTGGACCTTTTGATCAAGGATGGTAAGCTCCCTCAGAGAAGAAAACCTACTCTGCCTTTTTGGCACTCCTCTTCTTACCGGTCCTTTCGGGGGGGGGGGGGGAGAGGTTCTTCATTCTCCAGTGGCCGCAGAGATACCTGGGGCAGAGTTAGGTCCCGCAGCCGGCCCAACCCCGCCTGGGGAGCTAAGCCCAAACCTCCAGCCAAGCCTACTCAGGCATGAGGGGACGCCCTCACCCGTACGGGTGGGGGGACGGCTACTGCTGTTTGCTCCAATCTGGAGACGTCACGTCTCGGATCTTTGGATTCAGGAGGTGGTGTCGTCAGGTTACAAGATAGAGCTGGCAGCCAGACCGCCCATAAAATTTCTATGTTTAAAGGGCATCTCGAAATCCGTTAAAAGCAGAGAGCAGCTGTTCAGCATCTACTGCGGATAGGGGTGATTTTCCATGTGCCCCGGTAGGGATTCTACTCCAACCTGTTCACGGTCCCCAAGAAGGACGATCGCTGCAGCCGATCTTGGACCTAAAGGGTCTCAACAAATTTATAAGGGTCAGACATTTCCGCATGGAGACATTGCGGTCGGCGGTGAGGTCGCTTCGGCCCGGCGACTTTATGACTATGGTGGACATCAGGGATGCGTATCTGCACATCCCGATACATCAACATTTTTTGAGGTTTGCACTGGAAGATCAACATTTCCAGTTTGTGGCACTCCCCTTCGGCATATCCTCAGCTCCTTGAGTGTTCACCAAGGTTCTGGCAGGCATCATGGCTATCCTGAGGGGTCAGGGTATTCGTGTATTACCCTATCTATACAATAACCAAAGGAAAAGGGAAAGGGACTTAGAATCAGCACTAGCAAAATAACAATCAGCCCTATCACCGGCTTGTAAACAGTCTCTAAATAATGTGCACAATAATGGGGGCAGCCACACAAAGTGTGAACCTATCAAGACAACTACACAAAAGGAGCCCCACAGCTCCTAATGCCGCGCTACTACAAATTGGCACCACTATCAAGAATTTAATAAAAATAAACACATTTTTATTTATTTACATTAACTCAATACATTTTAAGACATTTTAAAATACATAAAACACACAAAGGACCAATGACAAAAAGGAAGGAAGGGGAAAAGGTAAGAAGCCCTAGTCCCCAATATTTGTATGGTCATGTAAGTCTATAACCAAAATTACCACCACATAATAAATGCTCATCTCATAATAATAAAGTGCACAGTGCTTATTCAATTGATAACAATTAATCCTAACTAACCTAACCTATATACAAATATAACTCCTCAATCAAGGTATAAAATCATTACCAGTGTATATTCACACTCTATGGCGCCACTGCAGCGTATCTACTGTTAACCCAAATACTCAGCATTAATACCATACAAAAGGACCCGCCAGGTGTGAGCAAAACAATTATACATGCAAGCATAACCTTACTCACATGACCAGGGACAGGACTCCCACCCTCCCAGGCGTCTACGCGTTACGTGACTTCCTCAGGACAAGGACCCGGCGACTTTATGACTATGGTGGACATCAGGGATGCGTATCTGCACATCCCGATTTTTCCGGGACATCAAAGTTTTTTGAGGTTTGCACTGGAAGATCAACATTTCCAGTTGTGGCACTCCCCTTCGGCATATCCTCAGCTCCTTGAGTGTTCACCAAGGTTCTGGCAGGCATCATGGCTATCCTGAGGAGTCAGGGTATTCGTGTATTACCCTATCTAGACGATCTTCTGATCTCAGCCCGGTCCCTTCAGGAGGCCAAAAGCGATACCTGAGCCTCGATTCAGAGAGACAAAAAAAACTTCCGTTTTAGTTCCGATCTGTGAAATGTTTCCGTTCTCGTATGAGCGTACGAGCAATTCAATGCATGCACTGAAAACCTTCTGTAAAGTTTCCGTCCGTTCGTACGGCAGATTACGAATTACGAGGATGTAATTTTCCATCCACACTTTTCCCGTTTCATTTTCACATGTTACAACGTACACCTTTACGTTTCCCGTTCGATTCTGTTTCCCTTTTTCAATAAATATTCATCCAGACGGAAATCCTTACGATCTTGCACCTGCGCACTACAAACTTAACTTATTAAAGTGCTCGCCTACATATTTGCCACCCTCACTTCTACTACAATGTTTAGCTAAATCACTTAGCACTGTCCTCCATCTTCCCTTTTGGACCCTTAAAGCTCACCCAAACCACTTGGTTAGGTTCTTCTTCCATTTTAGCCCCCTAAAACTTACCCAAATCACTTCTCGGTCATGTGAAAATTCATCTTTAAATATTTCTGGGCCCATTAGTTTTGTGTTAATGTATTTTGTAAATGAAATGAAAATGTAAAATTTTTTTTTATTCCATCATAAAATATAAAATTGTTAAAAATTTTGAAAATTTAAAATTTTAACAACTATAAAAAACAAAATACATAGCAATGGCAGGCCACTGAACATTATTCTTCATCTGTGGTCCCCAACGAGTTGCGCAGCTCCTGCATCTCGCCCACCAACTGAAGGACCCTGACACTCAGTTGTGCCACTCTGGCACGTGTGGTCCCTGTTAAAAAACGTAAATTAAAATATTGGTATAACCTTGTTGGGGTCATACTGCAGTGCCCCCCCCCCCCCCCCCTGTATGGTCCAAACACCTAAATCTGGACTTCAAAAGCCAGAGGGCCCTCGCCACCACGGGCCAGGTTTTGCATAGTGCCCGATTAGAGAACCCCTGGCCCGCATTCTGCAGGCAAAGAACGGGCATCAGGAGCAAGGGCGAGTGGCACATCTTGCAGTTCCTGCAACCAAATATAAAATAATTACACAAAGCAAAGGTAACCAACTAAAACAAGAACTCCTACCACAAATTAAGATTCAAGTTCAACCAAATATAATTCACAAAGGACATAAGTCTAAAAAAATATAGCAATTATATGGATGTGTGGGAAAATAAATGTTTACATGCTAAGGACTAATTAAGATCAGCATTAAAATGCTTCTATAAGGGATACATGAAATGTATTGATTCAGGTATGCATTGCTATACAATTTATGGCCTCGGCCATGCTGATACATGCAATGACTTGGTGCTGAAGGCACGCAGACTCCTCCACATAGCCGCAAAACATGTTCAGCAATAGCAATCCAAGCCCTCAAAGGTCCCGTAAGTGGATCGGAAATGAAACGGATTTATAGGGTGGTGATCCGTCGGAAATCAGCTCTCTGAATCAGACGGAAGCTCTCTGAATCAACTGAAGTTTTCTGAACGAACGGAAAATTTCCAATTTTGTTTGGAAAATGATCCGAACTAACGGAAATGTTCCGATTTGCTTCCGTTCATCGGAAGCGCATTCCCGAACGTTCGTGCGAGTAGAAAATGTACGAAAAAAAGAAAAAATGACAAACACCCACCAAAACTTTCACAGACAGCTACGGAAGTCCGGAAGAATGTGCCTCTGAATCGAGGCTCTGGACTGTACTGTCTACCTTGGAAGCCTTCAGTTGGGTGATCAACTACCCCAAGTCGCATATCACGGCGTCAACAGTGAGATCCTTCCTGGGGATGACTCTAGACACCGGTCAAGTCAAGGTCTTTCTGCCGCAGCAGAAAGTCTTGGGCCTCCAGACGCAAGTACAAGCCTTGCTGGCATGTCATCAGCCATCGGTGCGTCTCGGGATGAGATTGGTGGGCCTAATGGTGGCTTGTTTTGAGGCAGTGCCCTTCACCCAATTTCACATGAGACCTCTACAGCTGAACCTGCTGGCCAGCTGGGATCGGTCGCCGGAATCCCTGGAACATGGATTTTTGCTGTCCCCCCTGGCCAGGCAATTCACTCTTGTGGTGGTTGGATTCTCTGAATCTGCTGGTAGACAAGTCTATCCGGACTCCCCAATGGGAGATAGTTACCACGGATGCCAGTCTTACAGGATGGGGAGGCATTTGGCAGACCCAGAAGATCCAGTCAGTGGTATCCGAAAGAGAACCGGTTGCCCATAAATCTCTTGGAACTTAGAGCAATTTAGTTTGTTCTACTACGTCTCACCCACTATTTAAGAGGCCTTGCGGTTCAGGTCTGCTCAGACAATAAGACGGCTGTAGCCTACATCAACCACCAGGGCGGTACTCGGAGCAAGAGATCCCTCAAGGAGGTGTGGCCGGATTCTGAGTTGGGCAGAGGAGAATGTTCCCTGCATCTCGGCGGTTTACATCCCGGGGGTGGAGAACCAGGAGGCAGACTCCCTGAGCAGGAGGTCCCTGTTCCTGGGGGAATGGTCCCTCAGCAGGTAGGCCTTTCAAGCTCTGTGCCTCTGCTGGGGTCAACCGGATGTGGACCTTTTTGCGTCCAGACACAATCACAAGCTTCCAAAGTTCATGTTTCTCTCAAGAGACCCTCTGGCCATAGCAACAGATGCCCTGGCTTCTTCCATGATATACTACAGAGTTTGGCGGGCCTATATCGCTTGGTGCGAGGCCAGGAACCTTCCTTGTCGGAGATATTCTGTTTCTAGAGTCCTGGAGTTTCTACAAAATGGTCTAGATTTGGGCCTCCAGTTGAGTACCCTCAAGGGTCAGGTCTCGGCCTTATCCATTTTTTTCCAGAAGTCTATTACCAATAATAGATTGATCCAAGACTTTTTTCCACGGGGTCACCCATGTCCGTCCACCGTATAAATCTGTTGTACCGGTGTGGGACCTAAATCTGGTTCAATCAATGGCTAGCGGTGGCGCTGCATAACTGCATACATTTTTTTTTTATATGACCTGCTGACGTCATTGATGATGTCATGCGGGATTTTGGTGACCTTTACAGGTCAAATAGTAATTGAAATGTGTTAATCTGCTTGGCTTTGTTCTTGTGTGTCCCTGATGAAGGGGAATAAACACCCCAAAACGTATGGATGCATATTGGCGCAAACTAGTGGATGGAATTTGAATACTGCATTTATATATTTTTTGCACAATACAAGCAAATCTGGTAATGAGGAGTGCTGGCTTTCATTTGACAGACGAGTGTCAAGAGCTGGCCGCGCTATGTATGAAACCACACTATTTTGAGATGCACAGAGATAAGGTGGTTTTTCGCTTTAAGCTAGATTTTTTGCCTAAGGTCGTTTCTCCTTTTCACCTTAAAGTGGACCAACACCCAGGATTTTGACTATCCTGGGTCTTGGTCCACTTCGGTGGGGCACCCCCTATCGGGGCGCCCCGCTGTGTGAAACCCCCCCGATCACCCTAAAAACTCACCTCTCCCCGCTCCCAGCGCCAACGGACAAGCGATTTGACAGCCGCTTGTCCGTGGCTCCTCCGCCGCCGCCGCCTCCCTCTTGACGCGCGCGCGCCGGCCATTCACAGACAGCCGGCGCGCGCACACGCCTAGAGGGGCGTGAAGCTAAGGTAAGGGGGTTTTGGGGGGGTTTCACCCCGCGGGACATCCCGATCTCGGATGTCCCGCGGGGAGGGAGGTGATCGGCCCGGGAATCATCCTACCTGCATCTACTGCATGTTATGAGCCTTTAAACATCCAAGATGGCGGCTCATGGAAAGTCAAGCAGCCTGCAAACAGGAAATGCCTTCTGACTGTGCTGCTCTGCATTCTGGGATTGCTGACCTTTTCCTGACCCCAGCTCTGCTCTGTCTGAGCAAAGCACAGCTATAACCCCCCCTGCACTTTATCCCGCTTTTCTCTCCTCAGTAAGTGTGATGCTTCTGAGTCAAGATGGCAGTGCCCGTATCCTAAAGTCCTGAACAGAGTTGCAGCCCAGTGGGGGAAAGAATAATAATTAAGTGACTAAAAACTGAGCTTTTCAATAAATCATGGTGAAGGTCCGGTTTAACGGAAGGCTCTAGAAAGGGATTGCCACCAGCCAAGTCCACACTCAGTAAGTGGATTAGACAGGCGGTGGTAAGAGCCTATTCTGCCAGGGGGAAAGAACTCCCTTTTTGGATCACAGCTCATTCTACTAGAGCCTTTGGTGCTTCTTGGGCCTTTCAGCATCAGGCCTCAGTGGAACAAGTTTGTAAGGCCGCCACTTGGTCTTCAGTTCATACATTTACAAAGTTTTACAAGGTGGATGTCAGGGCCTCAGCTGACGCTGTTTTTGGCCGAAAAGTGCTTCAGTAAAATGAACTACTTGCTGTTCCGCACTGGGGATCCCGCCCATGTGGACACTGCTTTTGGATGTCCCAACCGTGAATACTATCTGGACGGCCTGGAATGGATTGGAAAGAAAAAGGCAATTCTGTGATACTCACCTGTAGAATTGCTTTTATTTCCGATCCATTCCAGCCCGTCCAACCCGTCCTTTTGAGGTTTTTTATATCCTGCATGCCTGTTTATGGTGATTGAACCATTATTGCTCATAGGACACTAATTATACAAAGTTAGGTTTTAGGTTTGAGAAAGTACAAGCGGAGGCTATGTGAAGTAACATGGTCTCCTATGTTTTGGACCTCCCGGCCTGACTCTTTCTATTGAGTACTGCTTTTGAATTACTGGGCATGGGTTGAGAGGCAGCTGCCTTTATAGGGGGCCGGGAGGAGCCACATCTTTGATCTTGCAGTCCACGTCCCCTTTGTGGCGGAGTTACCCAACCGTGAATACTATCTGGATGGCCTGGAATGGATCGGAAATAAAATCAATTCTACAGGTGAGTATCACAGAATTGCCTTTTTAACCATCTTTCAAACTGTATTGCCTGTGGACTTTCTCTTACACCAGGAGTCCCCCAGCTTTTCTCACCCTGATGCCAGTTTACTATCATAATGCAAAACCTGGGTTTGGGTCCACTTTAAACAACATCCTAGGTTTTGTGGCTCTCCAGAAGGGCATCCTAATTGTGTGAAATCCCCACCCGCAATCCCAAATTGTATGTGTAGGCTGTCCTCCAATCAGCAAAGAGGGATAAATGGGGATGGATGGGGGCTGAGCTGGGTGGTCAGCTGTACTTCCTTTGTAACCCCCTCCCCGTGGGGGTTTACTAAGCCACACTGACATCAGACTAAGTTAAGCTGGGCATACCCACGCCAGCTACCAGCACTGCGCTTTGTTTTCCAGCTTCCCCACAGGTCACTTTCCTGGCCCCTCCTTGGAAAACATAGTGTGGCGCTGAAAGCTGTAGGGCCAGCATGCTTTTCCCCTGACCTTACTTTTTTTCACTCACCTGACTGAAGCACCTTGGGGCCCAAACTTATTAAATTGTTTCAAGATAAAAAAAACATATAAAGTCCTAGAACACCCCAAGCAGACCAGAATCACTGTTAGTCCTGGATCCCTTGTACTGTCCTGGTGGTGGCCCTGTTCCTGTGTGTAAACCCAGACTCCCCCCCCGATTTATCCGGTATTAACTCTGGGAATGGGTATGGGCTTGCATCTAACAGAATAGATTGTCAGGCCACACCAGCGAATCAGAATAGATTGCATCATCCATCAATCTATTTTGAATAAATGTATTTGGAAATGCCAGGGGTGGGTACATGCAGTGTCAGACTGGCTCACCAGTGGATCCTTCAGTGGGCCCTAGACACTGGCTCAGGGCCACCATCAGGGCAGTACGAGAGACCTACGATGTTTCTTGCTTGCCTGGAGTGTCATCTGCGCATGTTAGTTTAGTAAAATATATTTACGATTTGGTCAAGAAACATTAGATTTTATATTATTACAGTCTAATTGTGGTTTTCCAAATTGTGGGCCTCCGAGATAATTTTCTCTGGTAGGCCCAGATTTCTCCAGTCTGACCCTGGGTACATGCATGAGCTGTGCAAATGTGTAGAGCTGTGGGATGCCAGTTTGGAAGACTTGATACACGGAAAATAGGGAACTGCCTTGTCCTGAAGTCTTAAGACTTTTGGTCCACTTTAACCACAGACAGCCTGTGAACCACATAATGGGGGTCTGTAAGCCACGTGTCTCCTGAGCTGCAGGTTGCACCCCGTCTTACATGAACCGGCCACACTAGAACACAGTCACTAGATCTTACCACTCAGATCAAAGCCAGGAAATTAGAAGCAGAACAAAACCCCTTGGGGCTGAGCCTGGCGTGTCAACTCCCCCCTCTCCCATATTGCTGCAAAATTCACCCATGGCGATAACATCAATGGCTGTACCCCCAGCATCTGTGGACTGAGGCCCACCCAGCTATTCAGATACCTGCGTCTTATGCGAACTGGGGATGTGGCTGCTTGGGATGCCCTGCTGAAGGGCAACAAAACCTTGAATGTTTTTGTTCCTCTTTAAAGTGGACCAAACCCATGTTTTTACAAACCTTTTCACTCACGTACAGTAGGTCTTGGTCCACTCTACTGGGGCATTTGTTGTAGAACTATAAAGCCCAAGGCCGGCTGGAAGCACCTTAGAAAAGCTGGGTTCTGTAGTTTAAACCAGACCTTCAGCATGATTTAATGAAAAGCCCAAACCCTTAAAAACTATTCCCCAGCATCTAAAATTAATATATTTTATGTTTTTAGTCACTTATTATTCTTTCCCCCACCGGGCTGCAACTCGGTTCAGGACTCTAGGATACACGCGCCTCCATCTTGCCTCAGAAGCATCACATACTAAGAAAAGGAAAGCAGGATAAAGTACAGGGGGTGGGGTTATAGCTGTGCTTTGCACAGACAGAGCAAAGCTGGGGTCAGGGAAAGGACAGAAATCCCAGAATGCAGAGCAACACAGTCAGAAGACACTTCTTGTTTGCAGGCTGCCTGGTGCTCCATGAGCCGCTATCTTGGATGTTTAAAGGCAGTAGATGCAGGTAAGATGATTTTTAATGTGAGCAATCTGTGTGTACAGGGTGTGGGAAACATATAAGATAGCCTCTTATTCAGGGTGAAGGTCCACTTTAACACAAGTCTATAAGCGCTGTCAGTCGTGTAGGGGGTTAAAGGAAAAGCCACCTTTGGTACTTTTCCTAAGGGCCCCAGCAGTAACTAGAGTCACTAAAGTCCAGCTGGCACGTGACCAGGGTATGACTGACACCCATTGAAAAATGGTTAAAGACCACACACATTTACCCGAGAAAAGTTGGAATTTTATGTTTTGAACGATGGCATGCGCATGCGCGGTTGGACAGGGGAAAGGTATGTATTTATGGGCGATCTGGGGGGTTTCACATAGCAGGGCATCCCTTATGGGGATTCCACCTGGGGGTTTTGTTCCACTTTAACCCTGAAGTAGTGACACTTGTCCTGTGCTTGCTGTAGCTCCTCTTGACTTTCTTTCTCATCACAGTCGGGTGGAATGAGCGCTTGGCTGGAAAGCTGTGAATAACATATAATATATATATATTTATATATCTTATATATAAAATAATTATATTGCTATATAAAATAATGCTGGATAAGGGGCGTATATAGGGCGACAGAGCCGGAAGAATAGCTTCCACCCCGCTACCTCACTAGCATTTGAGCCTATTCCCCACCATAGGGCTGGCTGTGCCCCTAACACGTCAGGCAGAGGTGTGGGGGCGCTGCCCGGAATCTCAGCACCGTCACAGCAACGTACTCTTAACGTGCAGATTTTATTTCGCCACCCTTCAGACTGGGTGCATGCTGAGAGTTGTAGTCCCTCCGCACAGTGCTGCACCCCAGTGATGGAGCGGCGGTTCAGGAGGCGATCTGCGGGAGGCGGCGGAGGGGCTACCGGTCTCCTGGCGACGGAAGTGACGCCGCCCGACCGGGGGCTGAGCGTGCTGACATCAGGGCTGCGTGGGCTCCTCCGGTCCTGGGCGACGGAGAAGATGGCGGTGAGCACAGGTTGGTAAGGCGCTGGGTGACTCCGCCATGGCCTCCCGTTGGGTCACCTCCACCCTCTTTATCCCGGCCCTGCACCCTGCCAGGGGTCACCCATAGCGATCTATCTGTGGACACCCTGTAAGGCAGAGGTCACAACGCCAGTTTGATTGGCTGATGAGAGTCCGGTTGTACAGCGCCCCTGATTGGCCAGTGCAGGGGCCCATATCTTGTGGTACAATGGGGAGTATGGGGGATACTGCAGTGTAGGGAGTGACACCCTGTATCCCCACACAGTCTAATAAGTATCATAAGTCACGTTATTGGGTTACTGGTGTGTCAGGGAAAATTGCTGGCGTTGCCATAGTAGCCGTACCAGGACTGGCCAGGGCATGTTTCTCACATATCTAAGGGAATGCAAGTGTGCCTATAAATGTGGAACTCTAGCCAAAAACTCTCACCCCCTGGGATACCCTGCCCCACCACACTGATGCCCCGCCACACTGCCACTAATGGGATGCCCTCGCACACTGCCACTAATGGGATGCGCTGCCACACCACACCACACTGATGCCCCGCCACGCCGCTGCAAATGGGATGCCCTGCCACACTGCCATTAATGGGATGCCCTGCCACACTGCCATTAATGGGATGCCCTGCCACACTGCCATTAATGGGATGCCCTGCCACACTGCCGCTAATGGGATGCCCTGCCACACTGCCGCTAACGGGATGCCTCGCCACACTGCCGCTAATGGGATGCCCCACCACACTACACTGATGCCCCGCCACAGTGCCGCTGATGGGATGCCCCGCCACACCACACTGATGCCATGTTAACGGGATGCCCCACCACACTGCCACTAAGGAGATGCCCCACACCAGTACTTACACACTTCTGGCACCTGGGGGTCAGGCAATGGAACACACATGATTTTTATGGAGGGGGGGGGGGTGAAAACCAGAGATCTTGGTGGAGATCCAGACCCGAGGTCTAGTAACACCATACCTCCCAACTTTTGAAAATAGTAAAGAGGGACATTT
Source organism: Gastrophryne carolinensis (assembly GCA_027917425.1). Taxonomy (NCBI): domain Eukaryota; kingdom Metazoa; phylum Chordata; class Amphibia; order Anura; family Microhylidae; genus Gastrophryne; species Gastrophryne carolinensis. The sequence goes on from CM051239.1 coordinate 338,762,304, forward strand.
TTGTCCTTAAACCACGCCCCCCCGGTCACGCCCCCCCCCCAGCGACACCCTTGAAGGGAAATGACACCTAATAAATACATTGTAACAAATAAATTACATGAAAACACCCCCACATACACACACACACACACACACACTGCATGCAAGCTCCCCCACACACACACATGCTCCACACAGGACGCAGCGAGAGAATAGGGGTGTGACAGCAGAGCAGCCACACTGCACAGGTGAGGGAGGCAGCGGGTCAGGAGGTCACATGATAGGGCAGCAGCGAGGAGCCCCTCACACACAGCTCGGCTTATTTTTGTGGGGACTGAGTAAAACACCTTTCTCTCACACCCATTAACACACATACACACTACCTGGATGCCCAGACATGGCTTTACAGGGCACCGCCATCTCCTCTCCACAGTTCACAGTCATGTTTTGGCGGCTTTCCTCCTCATGGGTAACCCAAAGCAGCGTCACAGACCGGCAGCCAATCAGGAGTGAGCTTACGGCTTTTCCTTCTTGCCGGAAAAAGGCTGTGAATGGAGTGGGGATTGGAGGCCGGGCTGCACGCCACCCCTCACTCTTACCTCCCTTTGTAGAGCGAAAGCGCCGCACTGGCGGGGCAGCAGGTAGAAAGAGGAAGCAGGCCCTGCTTCTGGCTCCGCCCCCACACACGCCACAGCTCCCGAGTCCCCAACTGTCCCGGGACATCGAATAGCGATCCGGGGCGGCGGGACAAGGAGCCATTCGCGGGACAATCCCGCGAAAATCGGGACAGTTGGGGGGTATGAGTAACACGGTTGCCAGCTGCCCCATTTAAATACTTGGGTTTGCTGGACAGTGCTTTGTACAGTCCCACCTCCATGAATCTGATTAGCTGCCAGCAGTCACATGGTGCACCGGTCAGCTAAGGAACGTGAAGGTAAGTAGCTCTTACCAGTGTTGGGCATTCTATCACTAAGTATGTTGGGCCATTTAAAAATGATAAAACTCCTGACCTGATCACCACAATTGTCACCCGGATTCTTGTTGGGTGTGGGATTCTGAATGGCAGCCAAAGACCTCAGTGACAGTTGGATGTGAGTGAATGACCAGTACGGTCAGTCACACTACTGCAGGGGATAGGGTGACTGACCTGTCATTCTGTGCATTCGCTCCCAAGATGGCTGCACCCAGGAACCAAGGTTACCTAGAGACCAGACTTCCATAAGTCTACAGGGCTCAGGGCTGCTGCATCCCCCAACCTGACATAGTGGTTTGGGATACCTGTCTGCTTGAAAATGTAGCATGTGAACTACCATTTTGGGTATCCCAAATCAGGATCTCCAGATTGTGGGGGGATACAGTGGCCTCTTAGTGTCCTGGTGCAACAATAAAACAGACACTCACCTTTATTACCGCACTGCTCGCCCTGGCCAACTTCACTCCCTGTGCCTTGCTCACCACCCCGTCCTTCCCGTTGTTCAAACCGCACCGTCCATTCGTTCGTCCATTGCACTGGAGGGTCGGTAGTGAAGGTGAGTGGCTGTTATTTTTTTTGTTTTTTTTTTAATGATATCCATTAAAATATCTTTTTTTTATGTGTGGTTTATACCCATAACCCTGGCAATGTGCAGTGGCTACACCTTTCAGCATGACAAAGCAGGGTATACACTCAGAAACTGTAGCTACCGCATGGTGCCGGGTTTATGAATATGAACCACACATGAGAAGATATTTTATTGATATCATAAATGTTAAATCAATTGAACAGACAAATAGAAAAAAAAAAGGGTACTTGATTTTTGTCTCCCACCGCTGATCGGTGTTAGTCCGATCAGTAGCTCCCCCAAACTCTGTATCCGAGCTTGCGCTGCCTGGGGCCTGAACTCCATTCACCGGTGCTTCCTTACTGGCTCCCCCACCCTGTCAGCCATAAGTCAGAGGGCAGTGGTCACACCCTGCTCATTCACTACAATATGGGGGTGTGTCAGACCTCGGCACATCCCCTCCATTGCAATGAATGGGCAAGTGCTTCTGTGACAGATGGCCAGTCGTGATCCAGACCCAATGTTCGGGCCCCGGGCGGATTGGGACGCGCGGGCTCAGCTACAGCGATCAGGTGAGTTGATTGCCAGATTAGCACCGATCAGCATCGGGGGACAAAAGGGAAGTACCCGTTTGTTTTGTTTGGCTGTTGCACCAGGGAAGTTTTTTGTTGGACTTTTTCATTATTACTGTTTTTTTTAGACTGTAGAACCCATCTGTGCATTTTCACAGGGCATTTCTGTTGTTGTTTTTATCTACTTCTGCCCTATGTAGGGCTGCTTTAAATATGTTTTAAAATGTGATATTCTCCTCATCTCCCCTGCTGCTCAGCAACTGGTTTTCTGTTTTTAAAAGTACTGCTCCTGAAGATCCGAGATAAGAAAAGTCAGCTCTGTGATTATTTTTGCACCCTGTTACCTACAACATAGGGGGCGTTCCCCCTATGAATACAGTGAATTGAGATGCATGCTCTAATCATGTACAGGGTGTCAGCAGGTGAGTAGGAATGAGGTAGAAGACTGGGTCTGGAGCTTGAGGTTGGGTACATTTACTTCTGTAAAAATGGGCGATACAACATAGAGTCAGGTTTACTGCTGTTATCCATGCTGTGTTTCAGGGGTCCCCAAAATCTGCCACATATGGCTCGTGGGGATGAGGTGTGTGTCACATTCTTAAGCAGAGGACATCTAAAGACCAAGTGTAGCAATGGAAGTGGCAGAGACTGGTGCGTCCTCCTCTGCCTGTCTGACACTTTAAAGCAGATGGAAACCCATTTTGGGGTCCATGGCTCAATCTTAATGCACCCCCACCCGAGCAGCCGGACGCTGCTGTTGGCTCGGTTGTGGCCCGGTTTTCAAAGAAAACCAAGCTTTTCCACCGCTGAAGCCACGCCCTGCTCCACTTTTGAGAGAGCCAATTGGCTGCCGCTAAGCTTGATACCAAACAACCAATACCACATCGGTGTTCCCTCATGTGACTGGCGGTGACCATTCAGGCTCACTCAGAGGAAGCAGCATGACCTTCCCATCCTTGAAAAATGTTTCAGGATTGGTCCTCTTAAACCAGGAATCAGGCGGTTTCAAACTGCACAGAATCCCCACTTGGGAAGATGAGAAGATGTTTTTAATTCCTTGTCCAGCAGAGAAAACAAACAAGGTTATATACTGACCTTCTACCCGCTAAGGCGCCACACAACTGAGGGCTTGATCTTGGTGATTGATAATTTTTAAAATCACTGGAGATGGAAGAAAGAGCTGTTGTGACAAGTTTTCTTGCCTGATTGGGGATTATAACAAATCTTCCCACCTTCCCGAAGTGGATGCCTTGCAGTGCGAATCTCTCTGGTTCTCCTGTATACTCATCTAGGGTCTCACCCCCACAGTGCATGTGCAAATCTTCGGTGGCATCCTTTTAGGCCCAGCCATGCTCTACTTATCCACACCCTACGGCATCCCTTCCTACCCTCACCAAGCTCATGGACCATGCAGAGCAAAGATTCTGCTGGAGGCCTGCACATGTGCTATGGGATCAAGGCTTAAACCGGACCTTCAGCATGATTTAATGAAAAGCCCAAACCCTTAAACTATTCCCCAGCATCTAAAATTAATATATAACATGTTTTTAGTCACTTATTATTCTTTCTCCCACCGGGCTGCAACTATAGGATACGGGCGCCGCCATCTTGACTCAGAAGCATCACACATACTGAGGAGAGTGGGATAAAGTACAGGGGGTCGGTTATAGCTGTGCTTTGCATAGACAGAGCAGAGCTGGGGTCAGGGAAAGGACAGCAATCCCAGAATGCAGAGTGACACAGTCAGAAGACACTTCCTGTTTGCAGGCTGCATGATGCTCCATGAGCCGCCCTCTTGGATGTTTTAAGGCTCATAACATGCAGTAGATGCAGATAGGATGGTATTTAAAGTGAGCAATCTGTATGTACAGGGTGTGGGAAACATATAAGATAGGCTTTTATTCAGGGTGAAGGTCCGCTTTAAGTTGGCTAAACAGGGGAGCTAAAGGGTTTCACATGGGCATTCCAGATCGCAATGGCTCCAGGATAGTATATGGCCCAGCCCTACTGTCTTTTAGACTCCTACGACCATGCCGTTTTTTTTTTGTCCTAGTTGAGATATTTGTATGCCTTTATCCTCAGGTCCATTAAAAAAAAACTTTTAGACATGGTTACATTCTTGTTTCAGCCTTTCTGCCAGTCTATAACCCTAATGCCTTACACTTTTTAAACAATAAATCGCTAAATCGACAGCAATTAACTGATAATCGCTCCATGGAAATGGTCACTGCGATCAAAAGAGCGAGAATTCATGTTCATCAGTCAGCCTTCGTATGTGGAAACAGAAGTCGCCATCAAAAAATGCGCATAAGTGACCTGAGCAATCGCATTAATGATTGCGCTAGCGACCAGTTAACCACTGGGCGAACAGTCAATTTATCTGCTCGTATAAACGGGCCATAACTCTATCCAAAATATAAACAAATGCTGCAGCTTAAACCTGGAACAATGTTATGTCATTTTTTTTTCTTTTCCTCCAGTTACAGTTCCTCGCAATTTCCAGTTACTTGATGAGCTTGAAGAAGGGCAGAAGGGTGTCGGAGATGGTACGGTTAGCTGGGGCCTTGAAAATGATGATGACATGACATTGGCTAGATGGACAGGGATGATAATTGGTCCTCCAAGGGTGAGCATTCTACAGCCATATTTTAATATTATTTCTGCTGATAACAGTATTTTACCTAATCAAGTTGTTTTGAACTATTCTTCAAGGGAGCCTGTGACACAAAAAACTGAGAGCTTTTACTGATCCTCTTGCCCTGTTGCTCTTCCTGAGGCTTTGTGAAGTTAAAGTGGACCAAAACCCAGCGCGATCGGCCCGATCAACCGATCGATTCGCTCCCCCCGAGGCATCCAAAATCCGGATGCCCCACTGTTTGAAACCACCCAGGTTGCCCTGTTCACTTACCTTGCTTCCGAGCCCAACGGCGCATACGCGAGCTGCATCCCTACTATCCCTCTAGCAGGGTGCGTGCCCCATGTCAGTCATTTGTGAATGCAGCCGCTGGCCTTAGACGCTGGCTTCGACGGCGTGATGTCCGAGCGCGCTGATTGGACGGGCATGCTCCATAGGACCGATGGGGGAAAGAACCAAAACCCAGGATAGTCAAAATCCTGGGTGTTGGTCCACTTTAAGTTAATGTTAACCTTCAGTCAACACATTACTGAATGTCCACTTACTTGCATACCCTTGGGTTAGGGTTTGGGATGTCGCTTCACGCTCTTGAAGAATTCCTAGGTGCATGCGTGTAGCAGGACCCTATTTTTGAATCGGGTACGTTTCAGCTTCCCGGACACCCTGCAGATTTCTGCAAACAGAAGTGGTGAGTATTGTTTTTTTTTTTGGTTTTTGTCCAGACAGTAGGTGTAAGATAAGGGTGTGGCCTTACTGTGACTTGATCTGGACATGTAATACTGATGTAACTTTATATTGTTTCTCCTCGCTGTCCATTCACTTAGCACTTTCTGTCTTGGCTGATTGCTTGTTTGTTACAATAGTGACTGGCACTTTACATTGTTGCTTTTTTCATTTGATTCCGCTAAGAACTGACACTTTAGTACATTGGACACATATTTTTACTTGTAACTTTGCACATTTTTAGTATAATTGACTGTATATCACTACAGACAGATTTAGGAGACCTTCTTATTACTTTCATGAATTAATTTAATCTATATAGCTCTTATTATCAATATCATTGTCTGTGTCTTATATGTATTTTAACACATCTTATATGTTTGATTAGCTTTTTTATTTAATAAATACTGACATACTCTTACTTTATGGTGTGAGTGGCACTATTTGGCAGGGTTTATCTGGAGACTAACCAGAGAGCCCCCACATCTTGGTATATTAGTAGGTGTAAGGTAGACTTAAAGTGGACCAACACCCAGGATTTTGACTATCCTGGGTTTTGGTCCACTTTGGCGGGGTGCCCCGCTGTGTGAAACCCCCAGAAACCCCAAAAAACTCACCTCTCCCCGCTCCCACGTGACCGCGCCGTCCAATCCCCGCCGACGGACAAGCGGAGTGACAGCGACGGACAAGGGGCTCGTCCACCGCCGCCTCCCACGCGTCACTCTCGGCGTGCCCGCGCCGGCCATTCACAGACGGCCGGTGCGGGCGCGCGCACGTCTAGAGGGGCGCGCGGGAGGCGGTGGAAGCGGCGGCGGATGAGGTAAGGAATTTGGTTTTTTTGGGGGGGGTTTCGGCCCTTATAGATTCCCGGGCCGATCACCCCTGGGTGTTAGTCCACTTTAAAGTAGTAGTCCGGTGTCTGAACTTCACTTTAACAAAGCATCCCCCTGCGTTCCAATTTGTTATATTCACTAGAAGTCCCTGCAAATGCTAGAAAACTGGGCATAATATTTGCCCTTCCACAGGGCATTGTGTGTGTGGCAGCTGCACAGAGCGTCAACATAACTGCTATGACCTATGTGGTTTGCCAGCTGGGCTTGCATAGAGCCTTACGGAGCACAATGGATGCCTGTAATGCATACCCTAATAGTTGCTAGTGGTCATGTGGGACATTGAAGCACTGGTCATCAGTAATAGCCCTGTGCTTTTGATCATTTGCAAAAGAATTATGAAATGGGTTTGTCTGGGGGTTTGGGGATGCAGTGACCTCTTTGTGTATAGTTATTCATTAAAAATGCTATTCCCCTTATTTCCATGTTGTTCAACCCCAGTGCCCATCTGCTTTAAAATGTACCCATCTAGAATTACCCCAGCCCTGCAGCTCTTTGTTTCTTTTTTTTTTTTTTAATATTCTTTATTTATAGATTTTGCGTTATTAAACGTTACAAACATATGGACACACAGAGACAGGACACAAAGGGTGAGGAGAGAAGGCAGTCAGGAGCACCATTTGCAAGCATGTATATCATTTTGGCTGCAAAACAGATTCTATCACTGTTGCACATTAAATTGCAGAGGATTCTCAGTTTCAGACCTTTCATGGGGGTGCAAAATCTCTAATAGAGCCGTTCCTGATCTCTACTGATAAACGTCATGTAGCTCTAGCCCATCCGGGGTGGGTGGCGCCCACCTCACATGGAACATATGTATTCAAGCACATTACCCTCTGTAGGAAGGGCAGTACTTTCTGGGGCCAGGTGCGTCCTGGTGCCCGACTCAGTAAGGAAGGGCTAAAACGCGAGCGTGTGGGTAGGTTGAGGAATGGGGTAATGATGAGAGGGGGGATGGGTATGGCGTGTGGGACACGGACCTAGACCGGGATCTCACCTCGGCCTATCCTTAAGTAACATCACTCCAGTTAGTTCAACTTCCATTCTGCCTATGCTAATTAAGACGGTTCGGCCGCACGGACACGGCCCAGAGCCTATCGCTCAAACAGGTGCCTAAAATCTTCAGATTCCTCAAAGATCAGCCAGGGGAGCCAGGTAGCCCTGTACTGCTCATCCCTATCATGTAGCGATAGTCAGATCTTCCATTTCCCTGACATTCATAACCCCCTTCACCCAATCCCTAACGGAGGGGGCTTTTTTTGTTTCCAAAACCTTGAGATAGTCTGTTTGGCCGCATTTAAAAGGTGGACCAGCAGGGTTTTCTTGTACTTTTTAGTCATTTTGAAATGCCATGAGCACAAGCAGGGAGTGATTCAGTTAACATGGATCTCTCCCTGTGAAGTGTTCTAAAGGGAGGCTGGCAGCTTCCCAAAAAGGTGAGTAGCTCTCAAATATTTGTCTGCATTGCATGTCCCAATTTTGGGGACTCAAAATTAAGAGTAGGGACCACACTGAATACAGAGTGCCTTGTCGGGGCGGTGTGGCTTCCACATGTATCTGCAGATATGTGCAACCAAATCTCTGTCTTTCCACACAGCTAGACATGTTTGTTGCTTGATAGTTTGATAATGCGAGGGTTAACATTGGGCGAGTTCCCAGGCCCTGACTAAAAATAAATTTGTATAAATTTATTTGATTGAGCTATTCCCACCCCCATTTTTAGTCATTTTTCTTGTACTTCCCCCGTTTGGACCCTTGTTGGGTGGAGTAGAAATTGGGCTGGGTCCTCCTGCAATTGCGACCCCGTAAGCTGCGAGACAATGGGCAGGACCGCCCCCCAGTATTCCTGAATCCTGGGGCACGTCCAGAGTATGTGGAACAGGGTCCCCCGCTCCTCCCCGCATCTCCAGCAACTTGGGTCCGCTTCGCCATACATCTTGCCCAATCTATCAGGGGTGTAATACCAGCGCGTCAACAATTTATAATTGACCGAGGACTTGTGGGCCAAAGTTGCAATTTTTCTCCTCTCCTCCTTTGCCATTGTTCTACCTAAGTTGAACTCCCAATCTCTCCAGAATGCTGGGGGCTCCACCTGCTCACCTATGAAGAGTGAGTATAGTATGGAAATCAGTGTGGGTATGGCTGACCCCCCAAGCAAAGCCTCTCGAACTCTGTGTGCCCCCTGATGTTCTCTTTTCAGAATCTTAGCCGGGAAAGGCATGACTGAAATCGTAAGAGTGTCCAGGGGTCCAGGTCACCGATCGCTAACTTGGTTCTTAGTTCACCCAGGGGGGCCCACCCTCCCTCCGTTATCAGATCGCCACCTCTCAGCTGTCCTACTTTTCCCCATTCCCTAAGGTCTGCCCTAGTGCAGTTAGTCAGGAGGAGGGGGTTGTCTAATAGTGCGATCATAGGAGAGGGCCAAGGAGAAACTTCTGATTGGTTCCTATGGTCATGCAGGACCCCCAGTGTGGCAACCACTGTTGGGTGGATTCTCATCTCCGGCATGCGTGTATCTCTATTCCAGACTGTCGTGTCTAGTGGAGCCGGTGCCAGGGCGAGTTCTAATTGGACCCACCTCTTCGTTCCTTTGCAAGTAGGTGAGAAGCCACCCAATATTTGATGTCTGGCATCGCCATGCCCGCCTGGTGTTTGGGTTTACACAATAGCTGCCGTTTGAGTCTTGCTTTCCTTTTTTGCCATATAAACCCCATCAAGATTTTGTCTAGGTCCCTAAAGAAGCGCGTAGGGATGCTAATCGGGAGTGCCTGGAATAGAAACAGCAACTTCGGCAGAATTGACATTTTAATTATATTTACCCTGCCCAGGAGTATCCCATCTATCCAAATCTGCTCTTATTCTCTGGGACAAGGGCAGGAAATTCAAAGCCAGAACTCTTGACAACTGGCTGGGCAACTGAGTGCCCAGATACGTTATTGAGGTCCTAGCCCACTTAACCCTTTTGTTGCCAAGCCCGTAACACCTACGTGCTGGCTTGGCTGGGCCTTAAGTGCCAAGCCCGTAGGTGTTACGTGCTTGACTTTCCTCGCTTCTAGTTTAAAAAATAAAAATAAAAAATACTCACCTGACCCCTTGTTGGATCCGGCCGGGTCTCCTCTTTAATTTGGTGCCATCCGATCCCCCGTGGGGGGTCGGATGGCTCCAGGAGAGCCCCCGGAATAGGCCGCCCCCCACCCGCTTCTGCAGCAGCAGCTGCTAACTGTAAAAAAAATAAATAAAATAAAAATGACATTCACTTACCTGTGTGTGCGCTGGCTCCCGCTGTCCCTCCTCTTCACCTGGGGGGCCTCCGATCCCCCCCAGGACTTACCGATCTTCAGGAGAGAGCCTGGGAGGCTCTCTCCTCTCTTCTTCTCGATGGCGGCTGCCATCTTGCCTCTAAGCCCCGCCCCTTGGGGGCGGGGCTTATGAAGTCATCCCGGCCCCGAACGGGCTTCAGCTTTCTCAGCTTCTCAGATGCCGGTGATCGGCGCTGGGGAAGGAGGTGACAGGAGATCCTCTGATCTCCTGCCTTCTCCTTCTCTGGATGCCGATCACCGGCATCTGTCAGCTGAGCGGCGAGGGACAAGAGCTTGCAATCGAAGGTAAGTACAGTAAAAAAAAATATTTTTTTTTTTAATAAAATACTTTTTATTATTGTGTGGTGGTTTTTTTTTTAACAGTTAACCCTTTGTGAGCTGGTAAGGGGTCCATGAGACCCCTTATACCAGTTCACAAGGCTGGGGGGGGTGGCAAGTCACCTGCCCTAGCGGGTGACTTGCCATTAACCCCCGCACCCCCATTACCTGCCTCCCCAAAGGCCAGGGGGGGGCAGAAGAGCCCGGGCCCACATAGGCTATGTGGGCTCGTAGGCTGCAGGGTGGGGGGGCCACCAAAGCTGGCCCCCCCACTCTGTGCCTACAAGCCCCCATAGCTGGTCCCGGGCTGGTTACTTTGGGTAAGGGGGACCCCACGTCATTTTTTTTTTTTGGATTTTTAAGGGTTTTTAACCCTTAAAAATCCAAAAAAAATGGGGTTCCCCTCCCCGGGAAGGGGGACCCTATGTCATTTTTTTTTTAATTAACCCTTTGTGTTCTGTCATCCAGCAGCTATAAAAGGCTTCTGGGCAGGAAAGGGTGTCTACCTATACATATGTGGTATCGCTGTAACCGGGAGAAATTGGGGTTTCTCACGCAATAAGATTTTATTGACAAACTTACATTTTTTATTACAAAAAAACTCTACAAATTGTAAAAAAATATTTTTTTTTTATTTTTTTTCACACATTTCACCCAAAAATATTGAGAATACACCTAAAAAATACATTTCATGTTAAAGCCCAGACTCTGTTGAAAAAAACAATATATAATTTTCCTGGGAAATCCCTGGAAATCCTTTCAAAAATGACAGTTGAACATGTGTAGCGCAAAATAGTGAAACATCGTCTGGCAACAGGGAGTGGCAAATGCTGCAGGTAGGCTGGCAGTGAAAGGGTTAAATGAGAGTGTCTGTTGAATATTCCTGGCCACGTCTCTTTGGAGCGATATATTTAGCGCTTCGGACTTTTCAAAATTGATTTAAAAAAAGGACAGCCTGCCGAAGAGTTTAAACTCTTTCATTAGGACCGGCACAGTGATTATGGGGTTCGTAATGAAAAACAAAAGCTCGTCCGCGTACGCGGCAATCTTGTGAGTGTCTTCTTTGATTCCCAATGCCCCTATATCCGCGTTTTCCCTAACTTTGCACAGAAATGGTTCCAGAGCCAGGGCGAATAGTAGGGATGATAAAGGACAGCCCTGCCAGGTTCCGTTGCGGATCGGCACTGGGGCAGAGAGATGTCCATTTATCTTAACTCTAGCGGAGGGCACTGTGTACAGGGCTTCGATAAGTTTCCTCATATTGGCACCCGGGCCCACATGTCTGAGGGTCTCCTTCAAGAAGGGCCAGCTCACCCTGTCAAAGGCCTTTTCCGCGTCTGTGGATAAGAGCATCATAGGTATGCCAGATTTTTGCGGCGTGTATATTGCGTTGAGTGCACGTACCACATTGTCCCTGGCCTCCCTTCCCAACACGAAACCTCTTTGATCCAGGTGTACCACTTGGGCCACTACTAGGGTCAGTCTATTGGCCAAGATTTTGGCGTATATCTTCAGATCCGCGTTGAGGAGGGAGATGGGGCGGTAGCTCTTACATGACAGTGGGTCCTTTCCTGGTTTATGTAGGACAGAAATGTGTGCCTCCAGATCCCTGCCTGAGAATGAGCCCGGCGCCCCTGGGTCTGTTATCGAGTTCCAGGCCTTTACCATACGTGGGCCTAGTAATGAAACCAATGTTTTATAGTATTTAACGGAGTACCCATCCGGCCCTAGCGCTTTCCCCAACGGAGTCTGCTTGATCGCCTTTAGAAATTCTTCCATCCCAATCGGGCCCTCCAGAGATGCTGCAACCTCCTCTGCGATTGTTGGCATGCCGAAGCCCCCTATGTACTCCTCCATTCTACCTGGGCGTGTCCGCGCCGCCGATCCTGTCCCAAGACCATACAGGTCCGAATAGTAAGATCTGAAAGTTTCTGCTATCCCCTCTGTGGTATGCTGTGCCTGTTGGGTGCTGTCCAGTATCTCGGCTATGAAGTTCTGGGATTGCTGTTGTCGAAGAGCCCTGGCCAAAAGCACACTACTCTTATTGCCGTACTCGTAATATGTGCGCTTGCATCTACTAATGACATGTTTGGCCTTTTGTCTCAGTAGGGCATTGAGAGCCTCCCTAGCCTGGGTCAGCTCTCCGAGCACTCTTGCTGCCTCGGACTGTTTATGGGACAATTCCAGGCCCTTGACCTTCTCCGTGAGCTTCGCTAGTTGGGTTAACCTTTCTTTTTTAAACCTTGCCCCGTGACTTATCAGGAGTCCCCTTATCACACTTTTATGTGCCTCCCATAGTGTCAGTGGTGAGACCTCCCCGTTGTCGTTGACTCTAAAGTAAGCCTCTAGGCCCTCCCTTATGTCTTGAGTCACAACTGCATCTTGGAGGAGAGATTCGTTTAGTCTCCAAGATGCGGGGGGGCGGGGGCGGGGGTCTGTCTATGAAATCGAGATCAAGAAACACCGGGGCATGATTAGAGAAGGAGGTCGGGTAAATACCGTCTCCGGTAGCTAGGCTCAGTAGGCTGTGTGAAATCCAGATATAGTCCAGCCTGGAGTATGTCCCATGGAAATTTGATTAGAAGGAATAATCTGTCCTAGGGTTTCTAACGCGCCACGCGTCCACCAGCTGCATACCGTGCAGTGTTTTCTTCAGAGATCTCAGGGCCAATTGGGAGATCGCTGACCTGCCCGCTGAGGAGTCTAGTAAGGGCTCTATAGTTAGGTTAAAGTCCCCCCCTATTATTACTTCTCCCTCCATAAACTTTTCTATCCTATTCAGCATGTGTCTTAGGAATTGGATCTGACCTTGATTTGGTACGTATATTGAAGCCAACGTGTAAATTTTTTGGTTAATCAGCCCTTTAGCTAAGGGCTTTAGCTTTCCAGATTCATCTCGCCAGACCTCTTTAGATACGTAGGGTATGTCTCTTGCAATCATGATCGCTACTCCCTTCTTTTTGGAATCTGCCGCGCAGCTGGTGAACACATGCGGGAACTGTTTACTACAGAGTCTAGGAGCCGCATCTCTTTTGAAATGTGTCTCCTGTAGAAAAACAACCTTCGCTTTACATCTTTTTAACTCCTGTCCCAGGATCGATCGTTCTCTTCTCTGGTGTGTTAAGTCCCTTCACATTCAGAGTGACAATTTTTATTGGACCCATGTTGACCAAAGCACCCGGGGGGGGGGGGGTAAAGGTTTCCAGGTGCCACTGATCAGTAGTACCACTTATCCTGTATCCAGTCCCACACGCCAACAGTAGGGGAATGGGTAGGTAGGGGCTAGTGGGGGGGGTGAGTGTCGAAGGGGAAAGTACTGTGCCCTGAGGGACAGTGGGTAAGGGTTTGGGGAGGTATACACAAATAACAGGGTGAATTAAGGACTAGAAAGTAGTCCGCCGGCTACCCGCCAAAAAGTGGGGTCCGGATATGGTGCCTTTTTGTTAAGCACTAAGCGGAGAGGGCTACAAGGCAAGTCCCTCGTCCTCGGGCTGGTATGACCTGTGCTAGGTCCGTTTCCATCTGAGGGAGGGCAAGAAGCTTCCCCAGAGGGGTGCACCAGGTGTTGGGGGGGGGGGGGGGGGTTGGAAGACTAGGCTTGCGTACAAAAGGTTGGGAGCCATACCCTGATTGTAGTTCCCCAGCGAGGCATGCTCCAGCAGAGACACCCCGTGAGCTATAGCTCCACCGCATATGGGCAGGGGACGCGGACCATCGTCTCGCCCGGCAGCTCAACGCAGTAGCAGTTCTGACAGGGGCCCATAGGGGGCACCAACTCACGCATTAAGTTAACATGGTTAATTCTAAACAAAAGACTCTTGACATTTGCAAATAAATCAACAACAGTAACAAGCGAAACCAGATAAAGGCGGGGGTCCGGGCCCAAGCCCAGCAGCCGGGTCAAAGACCGAAGTGGGGGGCGGATTCCAGTGTCCCAAGGCCCCCAGCCCCTGCCGCATCAGGCCCCCCCGCCCGCTACCGGATCAAATGTTGGCAGGGGCAGCACTGATTAGTGTTATGTGGCCGAGCCAGGGGGCGGCCGGGGGGACCGGGACCATGGGCCCTCATCTACTGCGGCCCCTCATGCCTCTTCTTTCTCCTCTGGGGCCTCCTCTTGGGCGTTGCGGCAATTGACCGTTGTAAATGGCCAGGTCAGGGACTGTCCAGTCCAGGATGTCCACGTTTTCAGCTTCCAGGAAGTGGAATAAATCCGGCAGTTGGCTAGGTGACCTGCCTCTGGATGGTTTCCAGCAGGGGCCTTAGGAGCTTTCTCATCTGAAGTGTCCTCCTTGAGAGATCCTAAAGTATGATCACTTGTGCGCCTTTGCATCGGACCGGACCTTTCTCCCAGGCACGTCGGAGTAGATCTTCTTTTATTTTAAAGAAATGAACTCTGCATATGATGTCTCTAGGCCGGTTCAGATCCTGTGGCCGGGGGCCCAAGGCTCTGTACACTTGGTCCAGTTCTTTGTGGTTTGTACTGGGGAGCTCAAGGAGTTCGTTGAAGATAGAGATGACCACCTCCGACAGATCCCGCGACTCGACCGACTCAGGAACTCCCCGGAGGCGCAGGTTATTCCTGCGGCTCCTGTTCTCCACATCGTCTTGGGCCAGGGCCAGGTTGGCTAGGAGGCGTCTGTTCCAATCCTGTTGCTGTTCTAACTCCGTCACAGATGTCTCCAGGGCTCTATGCGAGGTTTCTACCCCACCCATCCTCTCCGTAACTTCTGCCACCGAGCCCTGCAGGGCCACCAACTCTCTTTTGATGGTGCCCTCCATTCTGGAGACGTATCCTTCAAAGTTCCCACGCGTTGGGAGCCCGCGTAGGGCCTCCTTGATATTGACTCTTACTGCCTCCGCAATAGAGTGTGATAGTAGATCCAGAGGTAGAGCAGTCGGCGGACTCTGCAGGTGAAAGCGTTCAATGTCGCACGTGGAATGTTGTGGTGGGGTCGGAACAGACGCTTCTGGAAGTCTTCTCCCCAATGGAGCTGGGTCTGGGGCTGTATGTGAAACCGGGTGTTTGCTCCCCCTCTAGGTCACTTGCGCTGAGAGGTCCGAGTCCTCCCTCCAGATGCCGCATGGGGTGGAGGATGCCCCCAGGATCGTCGGCACCCCCATGGGACTGCCGGGTGGGGACTCAGTGGTGGTGATGGGGTGCCCGCTAGAGAGCTGGCGCTGTGATATGTGGTGAGGCGCAGCTCCTCCCCTGCGATTGTAAGGCCGGGATTCTCTTTAATAGGCCCAGTGGAGGTGAGTCTGGGCTGTATGGACTCCCATGCATGGTTCCCTCGTGGTGTCGCTCTGTCAATTGTGCGGCGGATGTACTGGCGCTGGGCGCTGTGTCACCTCCTTCCCCATCTGTAACTCTCCGTCTGGCTTGGTGGTGAGCTGAGCGGGACCTCTGACACTTTGGTACAGGGACTGGCCGGGGGAGATCGGGAAGTGAGAATGACCTCGGCCCCGCTGGGTGTTCATACCCCCCCCCCGCCCGTCCGCCTTGCGGTGTACATCCGCCGTTGCTGTCATCTGCGGTCTCTCACACCGCCGCCGCTCTGCCTCTGCGATGGGGAGGGCTCCCCCCTCCTCCTTGCATCTTTCTCCGTGAGCGGCCGGCTCCGCAGCAGTAGCTCGTGTGCGGCCGGAGTCTTCAGTCTGCAGCACCGCGATCTCGCGCCCACATGGGTGCGCCTCCTCTCTCGCCGCCATCATCTTCCCCGCACCTGGCTCTCTGCCCGTGATGCCTCTGGGCTGGAACAAAGCAGGTATCGTCTGTGTCCTGCCTCTCCTCGGTGCTCCCCACTGTTTCCCCCGTCTGGAGATGTAGATTGGGGGTCCTGCCAGCTCTTTCTGCCTCGGCTCTGCTTGTTCTGGGTACGGAGCTCCTTCCCAGCACGTCTCTACTCCGCCATGTCAAGCCACGCCCCCAGCTCTTTGTTTCTTAATAGGTGAGGGTTTCTGGCCCTGTGATTTAAGTATGTACTCTTACAGAGAAAGCACGCGATTATCTGGGATTGGAGCTTTATGATGGGTATGTTTTAAATCAAAGATCAACAAACCAGTTTCCAGTCGCTCCAGTTTTTGTTGCAAGCGCTGTCAGCACAAACCCTCCTGAGATAGCAGCAGCAATGTAGAATTTTCACTATCCCGAGGCGTGGTCCTTCCCCCTGGGGGAACCCTGCTATGTGAAACCCCCCAGAATGCCGGGCTCACTCGCCTCTCTCCCAAACCGAATGCACAGACGCAGCTGCTCGTCCAATAAGCTTCTCTCACCATGCATATTAATGTGCTGCCAGAGAGGCTGAATGGAATCCTAGCCATACTTACCAGCAGCACATGGCATCACTACCATCGGCTGTGCACGGCCACGCACAGCCATTCATTTGAGGGAAACAAGTGATGCCGGGGGCACATGCGCCGTAGGCACGGGCGACAGGTAAGATTATTGGGGACCCTGGGGGTTTCACGCAGTGGGGGATGGAGTAAGCCTGCCCTGGAGTCTCATAGACCCCAGGGTGAGTTTTGGTCCACTTTAAGTATAGTAGAGCTTATTACCCAGCGTTGTGGGCCGCTCCACTTCCCAGGAACCCAACCGCTTGTCATCTTTGCAATCTAATTGGACAAGGGCTGCCAGTCCCCAGACAGTACCCGCCGCTGGATGTGACATTGCGTCCGAATCGCTGGAGCGCATGCTTGTGTTCTAGGGAACAGCCCACTTGCGAGGGATACTGAAGAGAGGAGCCACACCACGCTATGCAGAGGCTGGGGCCATATAGCCATCACCAACGGCTGCTGGGCCCCTCTGTGTCTTCGCTGTTCGGCACTTGCCCTATAACATGCAGGAGCTGTAACAGCAGGGCATAGCACACTTCCTCTGTAGTGCATGGTGTGTTCTTCACGATTGGGCCGTTCCCTGGGGACTGACGGCTAGACTGACAGCTAGAGCTCAAAGATGGACAAGTGGGCAGGGTCTGGGGAAGTCAGGCGGGGATTGACCTGCACGCTGGGTGATTTTATTATACCTAAAGAGGAACATTGGAGGCTCTGGAGTCTAAAAGACTCCAAGGCCTCCCGAGTTCCAGTCCTTGGGGCATCCCGAATTGGGATGCCCCACTGTGTGAACTCCCCCGGAGCACCCCCGCTCACCTCTAGCCGTGCCCGCGCCTGACCTTTCTGAATGGGCGGCGCAGTCACACCACGGCTGCCAGGTGGGCGGAGGATGCTGTTGGCAGCGTCGAAGAGAGCCAAGTGACAAGCACGCTGAGTGAGCCGTAGTAGCTGAAGGAAGATGCATCCTGGAGGGGTACACAGCGGGGCATTCCAATTTGGGATGCTGCCACAGAGAGGAACACACAAGAAAGTCAAATTCATGTGTGGTGTTCCTCTTTAATGACCTGTTGCCAGATGAATGGTGGGAGAGGGATGGCCCCGTATTCCTCAGTATGAGGTAGGCTGTTTTTATGCTCTGCATATGATTAAGGGTTGAGTGTAAACCTGAAGCACTTCATGGTCATTGTGGTTTCTTGATACATGTGATTTGGATGTTACTCCTTTTAGCTGGATTTAATAAAGAAGATTGGTTTTAAAGTGACAGAAGCTGGACTGCTTTTGCCTACAATTCTATGTTTTAAATCGGCAGACCAGAAGCTAAACTGAATATACGGAGTGTACTGTGCACAAGGCAGTACAGTATCCTAACTATAGCCTCCCTCCTTCATAAAGGAATGAAGCTTAACAGGAGAAGGCCTGACTAGAAAGAAAAGCTGGGGAGCATGGCTATATAAAGAGGACTAGCAACTATACCCCTCTGAGTAAGGAGAAAAGCAGGGGTCTGCTGCCTGGGAGGTAACTGTGCTTTCAATCATTTGTCTGGGCAAAAGAAAACGCCTCCCTTCACCATGTTCAATCCCATGCATTCCTATAGGTTGAGCCAGTCTGGTTGCTGTGGAGGTGAGAACGGGTTCCCAAACTTCCTGCCACTGATATCTGTGCTTACTGCTCACATGCCTCCCCGATTCCTTTTAAATGGAAGCAGGCGTGAGCACAGAGACTGTCTGGGATATATGCTTATTAGCTCTGGAGTAGGCAATTAAGAAAATAAACCACCGCAACCCAGAGGACTTGGATTTGGATCGAGTCTGTTGGGTTGTTGGTTAGGAAGGAAAGGAAAAAGGTTTATTCTAAGTATGTCACACACCCCACTTCAATCATTGATTATTACACTTGGGTAATACCTAC
This sequence comes from Gastrophryne carolinensis, assembly GCA_027917425.1. Lineage (NCBI taxonomy): Eukaryota > Metazoa > Chordata > Amphibia > Anura > Microhylidae > Gastrophryne > Gastrophryne carolinensis. The sequence goes on from CM051239.1 coordinate 338,780,520, forward strand.
CGCTAGGTGGCAGTCTTGCAGAGAAGTCCAGAAAAAGACAAGCCCCTCCCGGTCTATACATACATGGTACCTCCTAACAAATCCCCAGTGTTATTCTCTGCAAGGTGGTGACAAGACAGAAGAAAGAAGTCTCCTGCTTGCAGGTAGCCGGGGTATCACCCCGCCCCCCCCCCCCCCCACGGTCTATTTCTGCCCGGCTCTTTTTTTGTTCTTCCCCCTGTTTAATGGTAGCCTCCCAGCTTAGGCTGTAGGCCGGGCAAGGGTAGATGGCACCTTAGGTGCCTAGGAGATTAGCTCCTCCGCTCGTCCCCATATTATGGGGCATAGCGGTGATCCGGTCTGGTGATCCGGACGTGGGATGCCCCAGCCCTTATACTACCCCTTAGGTTTTTCCTCTTACTTTTAACCCCATCTTGACTCAATCCCTTCCTGGGAATGTGTGTGGCTGTTTTCTGTGTGTGTTTTGGGGCAGGGACGGGTGACCTGTGCGGTGGCCCGCCTGCTTCTGCCGCTTGTGGGGTGCTTGGGGGGCTTCTGGAGCCCCTGTGTTTTACTGGTGGGAACGGGTCGGGCGGGGGCTTCCGCCGGCCCGCCACCCGGTTTGGAGGGCGGGCGCCATGCTTGGCGCCCGTCTCTTGTCATTTTTACCTCAGGCGCTGCGCCGCCGGTCCGCCTGGGCTGCTAGGGCGCCTTGGAGCTCGGGCGCTCCGCTGGTTTTACTGTTGGCGGGCGGGACCGGGCGGCTTGCGTGCCGCCGGTCCGCCCGACGGCTTCTGCGGGCGCCATTGCTCGCAGCGCTCGCTCGCAGTTCTGCTGGGCGGCCCGCGACTGGCGCGGCCCGCGCCGTGTCTGGTGGGTTAGGGAAGGGCGGGGTTATAGTAGTCCCGCGCTTCTTACGGGCCCGCCCCTCGTCTCCGGCTCTCTTTCATTCCGGCGGGCGCCATTTCACACAGGATATCAGGTAGGCGGTGTGTCATTTCTGCTTCATTTTTTTGTCGGCGGAACGCGGTTTTTTTATTGGGAGCGTTCAGTTAAGGGGCAGATGTTTGTCAATAGCATTCAGGGCCCACTGTCCCTGCGGTCTCACACGGTCTATGCCCCACTCCCTCCCCTTCCCCCCCCACCTCCCTTGGGGGTGACGGCAGGGTGCTCCAGCTGGACTTTGGGGCATGAGGGTTTATAGTGCGTCTATCTGTTTTCAGTTTAGCCTGACCCACCCTTGTGTCTATGTGTTTTTTTTTTTTTTTTTCTGTGTGCCTGTATTGACTGTTGTCTTTGTTTTTCAGATCCCGGGATTCCGTCATACAGGGCTCTCCCGGTCTTATATACCTGGCTTTTGGGTTTGGCTTATAGTCCTTTTTGCTAATTTCCCTGACAGGCCTATTTAAATATATATATATATATATATATATATATATATATTTCTATTGAAATCCCAGAGGGGCATCCCGGGTCACTTACTGCGTAATTCCCTGGGGTCTGCGAATACCATAAATTCACCATATGGAGGCTACCAAAGATACCGGAAATGGTCCTACGGGACAGTCCAGGCTGTGCGGGGGGTGTGGGACCCCGCTACCAGGGGATGATGTCATTGTTTGTATTCCATGTGCGCAGCGGAACATTGAGCGCCAGTCCGACACCTTGGTGCCTGGGACTTCTTCGGCCGTGCCTTCTCCCTCCCCTCCTCGCCTGTTCCGGACCCCATGTGACGTGGTCGTTGGGGGTGATTCGCATTCTGAGGTATGCGCCCGATTGGCCAGCCTCGAGAAAAGGTTGTCCGCAGTGGTCGCTCAGAAGGCTCCAGCTAAGCGGAAACATCTGTCTCCGCCTCCGCAGGACTCAGATGAGGAAGTTGAGGTGCTGGATTGGTCAGATCGTCCCCTTGAAGAGGGTGAGCTGGTTGAGGACGAAGAGGATTCCGAGGTTCAGCAGTTGCCGGGCGCTGAGGGGGACCTGGATGAGGGCCCCCCCCCGGATACGCCCACTATTCTGGCCCAAATGTTTGAGGTTTTGGATTTGGATCCTCCGGAAGTTGCTCCTCGGCCTAAGGGTCAGCTTTTCGGGGTTTCCAAGCAGCGCTTGGAGTTTCCCAGTCAACAGCATTTTGAGGACGTCGTCCTTAAGCAATGGGAGCAGCCTACGCGTCTCGTCGGGGTACCGCCTAGCTGGGATAAAAAGTATCCTTTTCCGTCGGACTTGTTGAAGCGTTGGTCTGTGCCTCCCGATGTGGATGCTCCTGTTTTGGGACTGTCTAATACGGCGGTTGTTCATTCTCCTGACACTACTTCTCTCAAGGACGGCGAGGATCGCCGGATTGATCAGTTGGCCCGTCATGGGTTTGTCTGTGCGGGTTCAGTTTTGAGGCCTGTTTGTGCTTCTGCCTTTTTGTCATTGGCGGTTAGGTCTATGGTCAGGGACTTATGTGTGGATCTTGATCCTACCGGTGATGAGTTTCTTGTTCTTAAGCGTTGTGAATCCTTTTTGTCGTTTATTCTGGCCGCTCAGGAGGATGCCATGTTGATGTGTGGCAGGGCTACGGCTCTGTTGGTGGCTATTCGTCGCTCAGTGTGGCTGAGACAGTGGACGGCTGATTTTAATTCTAAAAGATCGCTCACGGCTCTTCCCTTTCTGGGTTTGAGGCTTTTCGGTGAAAAGCTGGATTCTGTTGCCAAAGGAGGCAAGTTGCCTCAGCGCAAGAAATTTCGCCGTTCCTTTCGGGGGGGCGGCCTCCTTCAATCCGTCCTTTCGGGGAGCCAGAGCCGGCAGGGGTGCGGGCTTCTCGGCCTCCAGGGGCGCCAGTTGGAATAGGGGTAGAGGCCGTGGCCATCCCGTTCACGTCTGGGGCGCCAAGCCCAAGCCTGCGGCCAAGCCCGCTCAGCAATGAGGGGGCGCCCTCACCCGTACGGGTGGGGGGACGGTTGCGACTCTTCTCCCGGGTATGGGACCAGGAGGTCTCAGACAGATGGATCCGGGAGGTGGTGTCGGCCGGTTACAAGCTGGAGTTCGAGTCCCGCCCTCCTCCAAGGTTTTTCAGGTCTCGGGTACCTTCGGATCCTTTGGCCACGCAGGGGCTCCTGGCGGCGGTAAGCAATCTTCTGGAATTGGCAGTCGTCTGCCCGGTCCCTCCTTCGGAGGTGGGGCGCGGGTATTATTCCAATCTCTTCACTGTACCCAAAAAGGATGGGTCGTTCCGTCCGATCCTGGATTTGAAGTTTCTCAACAGGTTTATTCGTCCCTGGAAGTTCCGCATGGAAACCCTGCGGTCTGCGATCGGTTCGCTTCGGCAGGGGGACTTTATGACGTCCATAGACATCAAGGATGCTTACCTTCACATTCCGATCTTTCCAGCTCATCAGAGGTTTCTTCGCTTTGTGGTGGAGGATCGGCATTTTCAGTTTGTAGCTCTTCCATTCGGCCTCACCTCGGCTCCGAGAGTGTTCACCAAGGTGTTGGCGGGAGTGATGGCCCTGCTCAGAGCTCAGGGGATTCGCATTGTGCCTTACCTGGACGATCTTCTCATCATGGCGCCTTCCTTCAGTCAAGCGGAAGGGGACACCAGCATGGTGGTGTCTATGCTGGAGAGGTTCGGCTGGGTGATCAATTACCCCAAGTCCTCTCTGGTTCCGGCCAGGGTGGTGACCTTTCTGGGGATGTCGTTGGACTCTTGCCAGCACAGAGTGTTTCTCCCTCAGGCCAAGGTTCTTTTGATTCAGGAATTGGCTCAGCTTCTTCTTTCCAATCCTCGCCCGTCCATTCGGTTAGGGATGAGACTGGTGGGGTTGATGGTGGCCTCGTTCGAGGCAGTTCCCTTCGCGCAGTTTCACACGAGGATGCTTCAGCTTCATCTTTTGGCGACTTGGGACCGGCGACCGCGGTCGTTGGATCGGTCCTTCCGGATGTCCCCTCGGGTTCGGCAGTCCCTTCTGTGGTGGTTGGTCTCGGACAATCTTCTGAAGGGCCGGTCGTTTCTGACCCCGCTTTGGGAAACTGTCACCACGGATGCCAGTTTGTCAGGATGGGGAGGTTTCTGGAAGGATCTTCAGTTTCAGGGGCAGTGGGACCCTCAGGAAGCCCACTTGCCCATCAGTGTTCTGGAGTTGCGAGCCATCAGGTTGGTTCTGTCTCACTTGACGCATCATTTACAGGGCCTGCCGGTTCAGGTTCGATCGGACAATCAGACCGCGGTTGCTTACATCAATCACCAAGGAGGGACTCGCAGTCTGTGTGCCCACAGAGAGGTGTCTCTGATTCTAGTTTGGGCAGAGACTCATGTCCCTTGCATCTCGGCAGTTTACATTCCAGGAGTGGAAAACACGGAGGCGGACTTTCTGAGCCGGTGTTCGTCCCGCCGGGGGGAATGGTCTCTCCATCCCCAGGTGTTTCGGTCGATGTGTCTTCGGTGGGGGACGCCGGAGGTGGATCTGTTTGCCTCTCGTCACAATCACAAGCTTCCGACATTCGTGTCACTGTCTCAGGATCCTCTGGCTCTGGCGGCGGATGCCATGGCCCTGAGCTGGAGGGACCTGGGGTTTCTTTATCTGTTTCCTCCGATTCCCATGCTAGGCAGGGTGCTGCGAAAGTTGGTTCTGGAAGGAGTTCCCGCCATTCTCGTGGCTCCAAGGTGGCCAAGGCGTGTGTGGTTCGCAGACATCGTTCGTCTGGCGGTGGATCAGTTCGATCTGCCTCTTCGGCCGGATCTTCTCACTCAGGGCCAACTGTGTTATCCCAGTTTACAAACGCTGGCTTTGACGGCTTGGCTGCTGAGACCTCCATCTTAAAGGAGGAGGGTCTTTCGGATTCGGTCATTCGGACTCTTATTAGTGCCAGGAAGAGATCCTCTTCTTCCATCTATTATAGGGCTTGGAGATCTTATATTGATTGGTGTGAGGCTAGGTCTTTGCCTTGCCGGGTCTTTTCTATTTCTAGGATTTTGGAATTTCTTCAATCAGGGCTGGACTCTGGTCTTCAGCTGAGTACTTTGAAGGGGCAGGTTTCTGCTGTGTCTATCTTTCTTCAGAGGTCTTTTGCTAGCCATTCTTTGGTCAAGACTTTTTTCCAGGGGGTTTCACATCTGCGGCTTCCTAGGAAGCCATTGCTCCCTGTTTGGGATTTGAATTTGGTTCTCTGTGCTCTTCAGGCTCCTCCCTTTGAGCCTTTGCGGGATATTGCTCTGTCCACTCTGACTCAGAAGGTTGCCTTTCTGGTGGCCATCACTTCGGTTCGGCGTGTTTCGGAGTTGGCAGCCTTGTCGATTCAGGCTCCTTATTTTGAGGAACATCAGGACAAAGTGGTTTTTCGCTTCAAGTCAGACTTTCTCCCTAAAGTGGTCTCTGCTTTTCATCTTAACCAGGACATTGTTCTTCCTTCTTTGTGTCCTAAGCCTAATAATGTCAAGGAGAGTGCGTTGCACTGCTTGGATGTTGTACGTTGTGTCAAGTACTATCTACGTACTACGTCTTCTTTTCGTAAGACTGATGCCTTTTTCGTGGTGCCCTGTGGGCCTAGGAAGGGCTTGGCTCCGGCTAAATCTTCCATTAGCAAATGGATTCGTCAGGCGATTGTTGGAGCCTATTCTGCCAAGGGGAAGGATCCCCCTTTTCGTGTTACTGCTCATTCTACTCGTGCGGTTGGTGCGTCCTGGGCTTTTCAGCACCAGGATTCTGTTGAACAAGTTTGTAAGGCTGCGACTTGGTCTTCGGTTCATACTTTTTTTAAGTTTTATAAGGTTGATGTGCGGGCCTCAGCGGATGCTGTTTTTGGCCGCAAGGTTCTGCAGGCTGCAGTGGTTTGAGTTTCTGCATTATTGCCTGGTTGGATACCCGCCCTTTTTCTGGACACTGCTGTTGGATGTCCCAAGTGTAATAATCAATGATTGAAGTGGGGTGTGTGACATACTTAGAATAATACCATTTTGTGAATACTCACCTGTAAAATGGGTATTATAAGTATGTCACACACCCCACTTCACCCGCCCTTTTTGGTATCCTGGTTCTTTATATGGTGAAGTTTTTTATTTACAGTTGAGGGTTACCGTTGTTTGTTCCTGGTACCTTGTCTTACTGCTGTTTGAATACTGGGGATTTGTTAGGAGGTACCAGGTATGTATAGACCGGGAGGGGCTTGTCTTTTTCTGGACTTCTCTGCAAGACTGCCACCTAGCGGTAGGTATTACCCAAGTGTAATAATCAATGATTGAAGTGGGGTGTGTGACATACTTATAATACCCATTTTACAGGTGAGTATTCACAAAATGGTATTTTTTTTTCCAATGCATGGCACGGCCTGCTTCATGAAGTCATTACATCTGGGTTATCGACGTGAACACCGATTTTGCGCTCTTCGGGGGGGGGGGGTGGATGACGCGCAACGCGTCGTCCTCCCACGGCCCGCCCCTCAAGGTTTCTCTGCCGGCGCCATTTTGATTCTGCTGCACTGGCTCCCTTCTCATCCCGGAGCTGCGGCGGTGATCCTGGTCTGCTTGTCGCTTCCTCCTGTGGTCTGGCGGTTGGTGCCCTTGTCCTACTTGGTCCGTGAGCCCCTTCGGGGTTTTTGGTCTCTTTTGGGCATGCGCTGTGGGATACTTGTATCTTTATGTCTTTCAGGCGGGACACCTGTGTGTTGTGGTTTTTCCCGGTCCTATCCCTTACCATCCCTCATCTTCCCTTATTCCTTTTAAATGGAAGCAGAGCATGGGAGCACAGAGACTGTCTTGGATATATGCTTATTAGCTCTGGAGTAGGCAATTAAGAAAATAGACCACCGCAACCCAGAGGACTTGGATTTGGATCGAGTCTGTTGGGTTGTTGGTTAGGAAGGAAAGGAAAAAGGTTTTTTTTTTCCAATGCATGGCACAGCCTGCTTCACGAAGTCATTACATCTGGGTTATTCCGCCACAAGGTGGCACAGTGTACTGCAGAAGAGTTGTGGCTCCTCCTGGTACCATATAAAAATGGAATTACCATAGACTTCTCCAGTGTTCTCTCTGCAGTGATTTATGCGAAGATAGAAGATGGCTCTCTATATTGCGCAGGTGAGCGGGGCAAACAAGCCTGCGGCCCTGCATGGCTATTTCCACCCGTTTCCGGACCCTCTGTGCCTCCCAGCCTCTGCTGACGGATCGGGTGAGGGTAGAGGAGCACTAGGGTCAAGTGCTCGAGGAGCGCTGCTCCAAGCCGCAGACCCTGTACCACAAAGGGTAGCCGGCCATAGGACTTATGGTGAGCCTGTTTGGGATGCGGAGTTCCTGCCCTAACGTCTGAGGGGGTGAGTGTTTTTGGGGTTACTCGTTCTGCATTTGGGCCCCCCGTCCCTGGCCTGGGCCCTCGCCGCCGCTCGCCTGCCTTCCTCGCTCCCTCCCTGTAGTGTGCTTGGGGGAGGGGGGGCGGGTGGTAGCAGCGAGGGTGCCTTGGCTGTGTGTTCGCAGGGTTTTTACTGTGTTTTTCACTGTTTTTAGCTGCCTCGCAGCTTTGTACTACGCTCCGCGGCGGGCGGCGCTATATTTGTGAGGCGTTTTTTCTTACTCGGACGACGCCGGCGAGGTCACGTGAGCGCCGATTTCGCGCTCTTCGGGGGGGCGGGGCCGGTGGATGACGCGTATCGCGTCGTCCTCCCATGGCCCGCCCCTCAAGGTTTCTCTGCCGCCGCCATTTTGATTCTGCTGCACTGGGGCCCTTATCATCCCGGAGCTGCGGCGGTGATCCTGGTCTGCTTGTCGCTTCCTCCTGTGGTCTGGCGGTTGGTGCCCTTGTCCTACTTGGTCCGTGAGCCCCCTTCAGGGTTTTTGGTCTCTTTTGGGCATGCGCTGTGGGATACTTATGTCTTTATGTCTTTCAGGCGGGACACCTGTGTGTTGTGGTTTCTCTCGGTCCTATCCCTTACCATCCCTCATCTTCCCTTATTGGCTTCTGGGGGCATCCCGGGTGGCTCTTGCTAGCCTTTGCCCTGTGCTGGCCTATTGCGCCTGTGTTAATCACCATATGGAGGCTTCTGGGGATAACGTGCTTGGGGGTCCTTCGGGACTATCCCAGTTGTGTACCGTGTGTGGGGTATCCCCTGTAAGTGACAGTGTCAGGATGTGCGTGCCGCGCGCCCAAAGTGTCTTTGCGCTCCAGTCTGGGCTGCCCGCTTCGTTTCCCAGCTCTTTGCCTCCTTCGACATCACCTACCCCCCCCGCGCCTGCATTTAACCCCCAGTGAGGGGGATACTAGCAGGGGGTCACAGTCTGATTTGGCACTTCGTGTGGCCAGCATTGAAAGGCAGCTTGCTAGGCCTGTTCCACGTAAGGCCCCTAGCAAGAAGCGGCACCTGGCTCCCACGCCTGCCTGGGTTGCTGAGGAGCATGAGGAAATTGATCTTTTTGATGACCGTTACTCCCTAGAGGAGGGGGAGCTTTTCCCGGGCTCTGATTCCTCTGGGGACCAGCAGGTGGGCTGCGACAGTGATCCTGGGTCTGAGTCTGAGGATTCCTGGTTCCCTGAGGACACTGCTAATCTGTTGTCTCACATTTTTGAAATCTTGCACATTGTCGAAACAAGGTGAGCTTTTTCGTCCTGTTAAGCAGCGTCTGGAGTTCCCTGAGCAGAGTTCAGTAGAGTGAGCAGAGATTTCACGAATATGGTGCTCAGGGAGTGGGAACATCCTAGTAGATTGCCTGCGGTGCCTAAAGGGTTGGATAGGAAATACCCCTTTCCTGTCGACCTGGTTAAGTGATGGTCGGGTCCCCCCCCGAGGTGGACGCTCCCGTTCTTGGGCTGTCCAACACCTCAGTCATGCCTTCCCCTGACACTACTACACTGCGGGACAGCGAGGACCGACGTATGGATCAGCTGGCCTGCCATGCTTTTACATTTGTGGGGGCTGGGCTGCGTCCAGGCCTGTGCCGCTGCTATAACAGCTATTTCTCTTAAGCGACTGATCAATCGTCTCCTTGATGGCGCTACAGCTGGTAGGGAGGAGTATAGGGCCCTCTTGCTTTGCTCTGAATTTGTTGCCTTTAGCCTTACTGCCATGGATGATGTGGTACGGCTGAGTAGTAGGGCCTCTGCCCTTTTGGTGGCTATGCGCCGCTCTGTTTGGCAGCGTCAGTGAGCAGCTGCTGCTGCTGCTAAGAAGGCTCTCACTGGGCTCCCCTTTGTGGGGCTGCAGCTATTTGGTGAGTGTCTGGATGTTTTAGCCAAGGATGGTAGGCTGCCTCAGCGTAGGAGGCAGCCTCGGCCTTTTCAGGGGCCCTCCGCTTCCTTCGCCCCCAGAGGAGGTCGAGGCCCCCTCTTTTCAGGTATCCGCAGGGGTTCCTGGGGCCGTGGCAGATCCTGTGGTCGTCCCGGGCTCTCATGGGACCCCAAGCCCAAACCTTCTCCTAAGCCCCCTCAGGCATGAGGAGGCACCCTCACCCATCCGGGTGGGGGGACGGCTTCAGCTCTTTGCTCAAGTCTGGAGGCTCCGCGTCTCAGACCGGTGGATTCAGGAGGTGGTGTCCTTCGGTTACAAGATAGTTTGCAGCCTGGCTGCCCCCCAGATTCATCAGATCCCAGATGTCTCGCAACCCTCTGTCAGCTCAGGGGTTGCGCCTTGCGGTTCAACGTCTGTTGGAGTCAGGAATCATTTGCCTGGTGCCTCCCCAGGAACGGGGTCAGGGTTTCTACTCCAATCTGTTCACGGTCCCCAAAAAGGATGGGTCCTCAAGGCCCATCCTGGACCTGAAGGGTCTCGACAGGTTTGTCAGGTTCAAGCACTTTCGCATGGAGACCCTTCACTCGGCTGTCAGTACTCTTCGCCCGGGCGACTTCATGACCTCCGTGGACGTCAAGGATGCTTTTCTTCACGTGCCAATCTTCCCAGGTCATCAGAGATTTCTCAGGTTTGCTCTGGAGGATCAGCATTACCGGTTTGTGGCCTTACAGTTCGGTATCACCTCAGCGCCTCAAGTGTTCACCAAGGTGCTGGCGGGCGTGATGGCTCTGCTGCGGCATCAGGGCATTCGCATCGTTCCTTACCTGGACGACATTCTGATTGCAGCTCAGTCTCTTCATCAGGCTGAGAGGGATACTCAGGTGGTGAGCTCCACTCTCGAGTCCTTCGGCGGGGTGATCAACTACCCCAAGTCTTCACTGTCTCCGTCTTTGGGGAGGTCTTTTCTGGGCATGACTCTGGATACCTCTCAGGTCAAGGTATTCCTGCCTCAGCAGAAGGTGGAGGGCCTTCAGCAGCAGGCAGGGGCTCTGCTCTTATGTCCCCATCCCTCCATCCGACAAGGGATGCAGTTGGTGGGCCTGATGGTGTCCTGCTTCGAGGCGGTCCCCTTTGCTCAGTTTCACATGAGACCTCTTCAGTTGCACCTCTTGTCAGTTTGGGATCGGGACCCTGTGTCCCTGGATCAGGAATTTGCTCTGTCCCCCCTGGCCAGACAGTCCCTCTCGTGGTGGCTGGACTCAAGAAACCTCCTGGTGGGCAGGACATTTCTGCCCCAGTGTTGGGAGACTCTCTGCAGTTCCAGGGTCAGTGGGGCCCCCAGGAGGCCCATGCTCCCATCAATGTCCTGGAACTGAGGGCGATCAGGTTGGTTCTTTCTCAGCTGACCTCACACCTTCGGGGTCGGGCTGTTCAGATCCGCTCGGACAACCAGACGGCGGTTGCTTACATCAATCATCAGGGAGGGACTAGGAGCAAGCGAGCCCTCAAGGAAGTGTCTCTGATACTGTCTTGGGTGGAAGAGAATGTCCCTTGCATCTCAGCAGTTTACATTCCCGGGGGTGGAGAACCAGGAGCCAGACTCCCTGAGCAGGGGGACGTCTCGGCTGGGGGAATGGTCCCTCAGCAACAAGGTTTTTCACTCCCTGTGACACCGCTGGGGTCAGCCGGATGTGGACCTGTTTGCGTCCCTGTCACAGGACCCTCTGGCCTTCGCACGGATGTGCTAGCAATGCCTTGGACGGAGTTTCGGCTCCTCTTTGTGTTCCCTCCGTTCCCTCTGCTGGGCAGGGTGCTGCGCAAGATAGCCCAGGAAGGGGTGCCCGCCATTCTGGTGGCCCCCTGTTGGCCAAGGAGGGTGTGGTTCGCAGACATCGTGCAGTTGGCAGTAGATCAGTATGCCCTGCCCAAGGATCCAGATCTGTTTACTCAGGGACAACTGTGCCAATTTACAAACGTTGGCTTTAACGACTTGGCTGCTGAAACCTCCATCTTGATGGATAAGGGTTTGCCTGCTTCTGTTGTTGATACCATGATTAGGGCTAGGAAGAAGTCATCGTCCTTTATCTACTACAGGATCTGGCATGCTTACATTGCCTGGTGTGAGTCCAAGTCTCTTCCTTGTCGGGTGTTTTCTATCCCCAGGATTCTGGAATTTTTGCAACATGGTTTGGATTCGGGCCTTCAACTTAGTACCCTCAAGGGACAGGTGTCAGCTCTGGCAATTTTTTTCCAAAGATCCTTTGCCAATCAGCGGTTGGTTAAGACTTTTTTCCAGGGAGTTACCCACGTGCGTCCACCACGTAAGCCTATGCTACCTGTTTGGGACCTGAATCTGGTGTTGTTTGCTCTGTAGGGTCCTCCCTTTGAGTCTATACGTGGGGCTGCCTTGGCCATTCTGACTCTTAAGGTGACCTTTTTGGTGGCCATTACTTCTGTCAGGCGAGTTTCTGAGCTGGCGGCGCTTTCCATCAAACCTCCTAATTTTGAAAGGCATCAGGATAAGGTGGTGGTTCGGCTTAAGCCGGATTTCTTGCCTAAGGTTGTGTCTGCTTTTCATGTCAATCAGGACATTGTCTTACTTTCTTTGTGTTCTAACTCTTGGCTAATTCCAAGGAGTGGACCCTTCATTCTCTGGATGTTGTCAGGGCCCTGAAGTTTTATTTGGTTGCTACTGAGTCTTTCAGGAAATCTGACACTTTTTGTTCTTCCTGCTGGACCTAGGAAGGGTTTGCCTCCGGCTAAATCCACTATCAGCAAGTGGCACAGGCCTACTCTGCCGGGGGGGAAGGTTCCTCCTTTTAGGGTTACTGCTCATTCCGCTCGTGCTATTGGTGCGTCTTGGGCCTTTCAGCACCAAGTTTGTAAGGCCGCAACTTGGTCTTCTGTTCATACTTTTTCCAAGTTTTACAAGATTGATGTTAAGGCCTCAGCTGATGCTGCTTTTGGCCGCAAGGTACTTCAGGCAGCGGTGGTTTAAACTGCCTGCTGTTACTCTTTGGGGATCCCACACACCCTACTTTATGGACACTGCTTTTGGAAGTCCCAGATGTACTCACCTGTAGAATTGCTTTTACCATGCATGGCACGGCCTGCTTCACCCCACCCTTGTTATCGTTGTTCTTGGTTGCCTCTTTATGGTGATTGTTCCAAGTTAGTTGGGGTTCTTTTACCTGTTTTACCTTTTTTTATTTTCTCCCGGTTTCTTGAAATAACTGCTTGTCAACACTGGAGAAGTCTATGGTAATTCTGTTTTTAAATGGTTCCGGGAGGAGCCACAACTCTTCTTCAGTACACTGCGCCACCTTGTGGCGGAATAACCCAGATGTAATGACTTCGTGAAGCAGGCCGTGCCATGCATGGTAAAAGCAATTCTACAGGTGAGTACTCACAGAATTGTCTTTTTTCTTTGCCTGGACAAGGACTTTACCAGAATAAAACTATTTGCCTAAAGTAATGTCGCTGCAGTCTATTTGGTTTTATTGTAGAATTTGTTTTTCCCTACAGACAAATTATGAAAATAGAATATATAGCTTGAAAATAGAATGTGGACCTAAATACCCAGAAGCACCACCCAGCGTTCGCTTTGTAACAAAAATAAACATGAATGGAATAAATAATTCCAATGGCATGGTGAGTAAAGCCACATTGTATTTTTAAACTGATTTATACATAATGTTTATATGTTTTTATATCAACATTATGTCCGTACATACTATAATGCTTTTTTGCAGTTGTCTTGGGTTTTGTAAAAATATAGGCAAAACTGCTTCCTTGCTCAGAGGTCCCTTGTTATATTTCGAAACATAAGGCTGGTAGACTGAGCTTTATATAACAAGAGGTTGAAAAGGGGGCAAGAAACTTGCCCTTTCTCTTTAGACACCTGACCCACTTCAAGATTGATGTCTGGAGTCTGCAGAAGTATGTACTGATAATTTACAGTTCAGTCTTTTTTGGACTATCTTGTCAGGAGTATCTAGTTTAACCCTTTAACTGCCAGCCTACTTGGCAATTTGTTATCCTCTGCTGCCAGACCATTGTTCCATATTTTGTACTGTACATGTTCAACTGTGATTTTTTTGAAGGCATTCCCCAGGAAAATGTTATATATTGTTTTTTTCAACAGTCTGGGCTTTAACATGAATTGCCTTGTTTGGCATTGTTATAGTGTGTTCACAATATTTTTGGGTAAAATATGTGCAAAAAAAGTTTTTAAAAATATATTTTTTTACAATTTGTAGTGTTTTTCAATAAAATAATATTGTGTATAAAAGCCCCATTTCTTCCAGTTACAATGGTACCACATATGTATTGGTAAACACACTTTCCCATCCAGGAAACTCCCCCCCCCCCCCCCCCCCCAAACTGAAACAGTGCTTTAGGATTTTTAGCAACTGCTATGCGCACCTTGAGGTTTTTAAAGAAAAAACACCCTGTACATTTGAATTGCCTCCCACAAACCATATATTCCCTGAATATAATTAAGCTTTCTAGGCATACCCAGCTTGTTGTAGTGGGCTCATCTTTCTGAAAGTAATCCCTCAAAGAATTGTTTGGTTTCCCTAAAAAAGCTAAACCTGAAAGTGCAAGGTCCCCCTGAACAGAACAATACCCAACATACTTTTTATTGCCAGCCTACTTGAGATGTTGTCACCTCTACTGACAGGTAATTTTTCAGTATGTTTAAATATGTTTAAAATTTGTTGTTCATTTTTAATAAAAACTGTATTTTATTCAAGAAAACCATATTGCATGTTAAAGCCCTATTTCACCTGATTACAATGGCACTGCATATGTATCGGTAGCCCCCTGTTCCTGCCCAGGAGACCCCCAAACTGAAAAGAGCACTTTATAACATTTACAAGTAAACTACAATCATCGGTGACTTGCCAGCCCCCGAGCCATGTGAATTGGTATAGGGATCTCATGGATGCCTTACCGGTTCACAGGGGTTAAATGTGAAAAAAGACACACACCCACACATCAGAAAAAATATTTTAATATTTAATTTTTTTAGTACTTGCCTCCCATCCATCTCCGAGCATTGTGTCCCACGACGATCACTCTGGTTTCTGTTCTCCTGTTGCTGCTGGAAGCCTGTTATACCTGAGTGATGGGACATGAAGGGTTAATAAAAAGACATAGGGTCCCCCCTCTTGGGGGGAAGACCAGTTATTCTAAGTATACAGTACGTCCTGCTCCAGATATAATACTTACAATTGGGTAATCCTCCGCCAGAGGGCGCTGTGCACTGCAGACATGCAAAAAACAGGCTCCTCCCGGCCCTTCATATACCAGGGACCTCCCACAAATCCCCAGATTTCTCTGCAGTGCTGACTGCAAAGACATGAAGTATCACTCTCTCGCAGGTGAGCGGGGCTATTACAGCCTGCGGCCTTGATGTTGTGCCTCCCAGCCTGGGCTGCGCTGGTCGGGTGAAGGTAGGCAGCACCTTGTGTGCTTAACGGAGCCATGCTCCACCGCAGTCCCCCACCATAGGGTAGGCGGTTTAGGCTGATGGTGAGCCTTATAGTGGATGTCCCTCCCGCATTCTTCTCCCATGCCCCGTGTAGCGGTGGACCCTGTGTACAGGGTCGCCGTCCTCCCTCGTTTCCCCCCGTACTTCGGGGGAAAAGAAAGGGGGGGGGGGTGTGTGTGTGTGTGTGTAGTCCGTTGGCGGTCTCAGTGTACAGTATAGTCACGCTTATGTCCGTGCCCTTGCCCCTCATCTACAACTGGGTGTCAGAGCCGCGCTGCCCTTCTAGTTTGACCCTCTCAAATTTACTTGCAATAGTCTACTGCACGTCCTGCGTTATTATGCTACATCTCGGGCAGGAAACTGATTTTTCGTGCCCGAGATGGGCGTTAGAATGGTGGCGGTGTTTTGAGACTGCATGAGTATCACTAACAGATATCCTTATTGGCACACTCGATGCTTGGCTTGCCGAGCCTTTACATGGCTGCTTCAGAGTTTCGCGCTCTTTGGGGGAGGCGGGGAACCGGCGTAGTGCGCTCCGCGTCACGCCCCGGTTAGACCTGCCCTCCGAGGTTCGGCTGGCGCCATTTTGTCTAACCCCGCGCGCGCGTGTGTTGGCGGTCTCCCTCCCCTCCCCAGGTCGGTGAGTGCCCTCGCGGGCGTTTTCATTATTAGTACTCCTTTTGTGGCGCATGGCCCTGACACCCCTTGTTCCCCTTATGTCTTTCAGACCTTGAAGATTCCGGTGGCTTCTCCCGGCCTAACCTATATATTGTAGCGGCCTTACAAATTCTCCCACATTAACCTAGCGGGTCTTGGGATATCCAGGGTGGCCTATTGCGTAAATCCCTACTGGTATATTGCATTAACAATCACCATATGGAGGCATCTCAGAATTATGTGACCGGGGTCCCTCCGGGACAAGACCGGCTGTGTGCAGCGTGTGGACTGCCCCATGCTGATGCGGACAGAGCACGGGTCTGCGGACCATGTGCTGAACAAGCACTGGCCCTGCAATCAGGGTTGCCAGTGGCTGCGCCTCGTTTCAATACACCTCTCTCCCCGTGCTTAAATCTCACTCCTGATGAGTCGCACTCGAGCGGGAATGAACAGCAAGTTGTGCCGCGCAGACTGCCTACGGCCGAGCAGGTGATTTCAAAGGTTGGCAGAGCGCTTGGGCCCTGGTAAGAAGCGGTCCCTGGCGCCTCCGGTTTCGCCCATCCCTTCGGAATCTGAAGAGTTCACTACTGAGCAGGGTTTTGCTCTTTATGATGAAGGTCGGCTATTCTCTGACTCCTCGGACAAGGGGCTGAGGAGTCATGATGATCCGGGCCCCGGTTCTTGGGGCCTGTTTGACACAGACGAATTACTGATAAAGATCTTTGAGGTCTTGTCTATTTCTATCCCTGGTGAGGCCTAGCAGGGAGAGTTTCCATACAGCGCCGCCGCGTTTGGAATTTCTGGAGCAGGATCACTTCCAAGCTCTTGTACTCAAAGAATGGCAATGCCCTAGCAAACTTCCAGGGGACTGGGATTGGAAATACCCTTTTCCCCCTGAGGTGGTTAACTACTGGTCATCACCTCCAGTGGTGGATGCACCGTTCATTGGGATTCTTATCCCCCCCTTCATTGCGGCCCCTAGTTATCGTACCCTTCGGGATGCTGAGGACCGGCGCATTGATAGACTGGCTTCCCACGCCTTTTCTTGTGCAGGGACGACTCTGCGCCCGGTCTGTGCCGCGGCCATTGCTGCGGTGGCCACTAGGACCCTCATCAAAAAGCTGATTGATCATCAGCCGGAGGATCTCCCCTGGGAGGTGTTTAATGCACTCTCCAGTTGTGATGTATTTGTAAGATTTATCCTTTTGGCGCTGGATGACACCATCAGCATGTGCGCTAGAACTTCCGCCCTTGCCGTGGCTATACGCCGACTGGTCTGGCTGCGGCAGTGGGGTGTTGATGATGCTACTAAAAAGATTCTTATTGGGCTTCCCTTTAGAGGGCGACGCCTATTTGGGGCCCGTCTGGATCTGTTTGGAAAAAAGGGCAAAACTCCCCTTTACAGAAGGCGGCCCCGGCCTTCTCGAGGCAGGGGCGCCCCTCCACCCCCCTATGTTAGCGTCAAAACAGAACCAGTGGTGTCCTTCCAGCTTTTTCGTATAGATCCCTGTCCCAGGAGCGGCAGACAACGCGGCAGACAACGTCTTGCAGGACAAAGTCCAAGCCTGTTACAAAAACCCCCCAAGCATGATGGGGAGGGATGGCCGCAGCACCTGACCCCTGTCAGGAGGCTGCATGCCTCGTTCAGATGGAGTCAGGAGGAAGTTTCCTCTGGATGCAGGATTCTGTCTGCTGGGCGGCCCCTTCCCGAGATATTCAGGAGGCTTCTGGTCCCTGCCTCTTTTCTTGTGTTGGAGCAGGTCACGTGCGATCTGCGAAGTCTGGGGTCACCTGCTGGTTGCCCTTAACAGACAGAGGCAGGGGCCTCTACACTAACCTTTCCACATTCCTCCAAACGGATGAGACAATCTGTCTATTATGGCCTTCCATAGGTGAGGCAACTTACATTCACAGGCAGGTTACTGCATGGTTCCTCTGCGTTGGGCCGCCAGTGCCCTGTGTCCAGGGACCTCTTGCCGTCGGTAGGGACCTAAAACGCTTATCTCATGGCCATTGTGCCTCCCGGGCTCCAAGGACTTTACAGGTTAGTTGTTGGCGCCCCAGCACTGCTGCTGCGACCTTATTATCTGGCTTTGGTTCCGCTCCCGGAGTGATCGCCTAGGCGATGACGGGGGGGGGGGGTGATATCTCTACCGAGAACTAGGGGGCATCCGCGCGAGGAACTGCCGGGCCGTCCCTCTTTGCTCCCCAATTCCTGCGTCAGACCGAGTTGTTACTCGGTTGGGGTGTCCTTTTGGGAGTCTTTGGATGGGTGCTCAATCACCTCAATTCCTCCTTTTCCCTAGGGGTATCTCCGTTCCTAGGGTTGGACTTGGATTTGGATGAGACAGGAGCCTGCCTCCTTGCCTATACTTGGACAACCTGGTTCCGTGGGCTCGGTCCCTCTTGCTGTTTCCGTCTATTCACCAGCCTGGATTGTAGCTGGTGGGCCCGTTGGTGGCTGTTCTAAGGTTATCCCTAGTGCTCAGAGCCCTTGGGCTCTTCTGCTACTCATATTGTAAATGCTGGACTGGGTTCCAGCTTCCCTGGAGATGGGTCTGTGTACCCTTCCACCTTGGCAAGGTGGTTTTTCCCATGAGACTGTTGTACTAGGGGTACCAGTCTGGGGGTCCCCCCCTTCCATTGCTTCTTCCTGCATTTGAATATCAAATCTATCAGGTCGAAGGAAGGGGAGAATTTTTTCTTCTAAATCCCCCTGTGGTTTAGGGGGAGGTGGGACCTTTAGGGTCTCATCCACCTGTCTACTTTGAAGCAGCAGGCCTTCAGGTTGGCTCTATATTGCTGGACTCCTCCCTTTCGGGATCAGGCTATTTGGGGGCCCCTTGGTCTGCCTGACGACAGTGGCCTGTATTACTTATCTGTGTGGACTAGGAAGCAGGATGATCCCCCTGGAGGGTATCTGATCCTGATCCGGTGTAGGACAGCGTTCCCTGCATATCTAAGATATTCACTCCTTGGAGGTCCTTCTGCGATAGGATGTGCTTGTTTTTAGGTCTCCATGCGATCCGTCTAGTGTGGATCTTTTTCTGGGCCCGTCCCTATTTTGGGTCCTAGGCCCTTGTTCCCTGTCTCAGATTGTTCTGACCTTGGTCTCGAGGTTTCATAACTTCATGCTGAACGTTCTGTTCCATATGTCTTACCTTCCTTCACCCTGCCTGACAGGTTTCGGTGCAGGTGGCTCTGGAAGGGGGAACCTGTAGTACTGACGGCCCTTGGGTGGCCTAGTGTAGTGTGGTTGCAGATGTGGTTCTGTGGACAGCGGACCTGTACGTCCTGTCAGGAGTGTTGGCCTGTTCACTCGGGCCCCCCGTCTCTATTTCAGACGGTTGGTTCATTCACCTTGATGGAAGTGGGTGTACCTTTTTGAGTGTAGGTGACTTTTGGAAGACAGGATTTTGGCTTCTTTTTCCTCTTCTTCCATCTATTATGGGGTATTGATTAACCATATTGAGTGGGTTGAGTTTTATGGATCTCCCCTGTGGGCGAGCTCTGTGTCCAAGGTCTTTTAAGTTATTACAGCATGGGTTGGAGTTGCCTCTCCTACTCGGTGCCCTGGTGGTTCAGGTTCTGCCCTGTCCGTCTTCTGCAGAAGTCTTTCCTCTGGCCCTTGCCTGGGTTGACTTTTCCTTCAGGGATTGCTCAGTGACATCCCCCTCGTAATTCTAGGGTTCTTGTATGTAGGGATTGCCTTCTGTTAGTTTTGCCTTGTGGGGTGTTCCCCTTTGGCTCTACTCTGGTTGCTGCCTGGCTATTCTTATCCTTAAGATTGCCCTTACTGGGCTGTTGCCTCAGTCGGCTGTGTGCCTGAGCGAGTGGCTCTGTCTAGCTAACCCTCGTTTCCTTACTGTATATCCACCGAGATGAGGCGGTGTTCTGCCTTACGTCGGTTCTTCGCCCTAGGCTGGTGTCTTTGGCTCAGGTATTAAGTCATTATCCTTCTTGGGATTCGTTCCTTGTAATACTGAGGCACGGGAACCTATTTCCCTCAATAGGTGTGGGTATTTTCTTCCCGGTCTGTCTCTTGTTCCTTGGGGGACTGTTGCTCCTTGGGGTTGTGGGCACCTACATCTGGATGTGCCTGATCTCATCCGCCTCCAGGGGTTAGGCGGACTTGGGCCTAGTCTTTACTTGGATAAGATATCCCTTCTGGTCCTGGGGGAAAAGCTTGGCTTCTTCCTGGGCTACTTTTATTTCTGGCTCTTGTTAGGCTTCCACTCAAGCCTTCTCCTTAAGGGGAAGAGTTCTTCTCATTATATTCTGATACATTGGTGCCTTGGTGTTTTTGGGCCTTTCGGCGACAAGTCTTGTGACCAGGTTGCTTGAACGCTACTTGTTTTTTCTTGTTCGTACACTTTCAAGGGTTGTTATAATGTTGAAATTAGAGCTTTTACTCGTGTCGCTCTTGGTAGTGAGGTGTTGGCAGGTGACAGTGCTTTCAACTGTCTGCTGTTGCCTTTTTTGTTGGGGATCCCACCCTGTTCTATGGACACTGCTATTGGATGTCCCAATTGTAAGTATTATATCTGGAGCAGGACGTACTGTATACTTAGAATAATACAATTCTGTGAAGTACTCACCTGTAGAATTGGTATTTTACGTATACAGTACGTCCTGCTTCACCCCACCCTGGTTTGCATCATTCTGGATCCCCTGTACGGTGATTGTTTTTATTGTTATCATTACCGGTTGTTTTGGTGGTTGGTTTCTCCCGGCTTCTGGTTCACTGCTTTTCAATGCTGGGGCTTTGTGGGAGGTCCCTGGTATATGAAGGGCCGGGAGGAGCCTGTTTTTTGCATGTCTGCAGTGCACAGCGCCCTCTGGCGGAGGATTACCCAATTGTAAGTATTATATCTGGAGCAGGACGTAATGTATACGTATAATACCAATTCTACAGGTGAGTACTTCACAGAATTGTATTTTTGGGTGATTTTGAAGGGTTAAACATAAAACAAAAATTGTGTGGTGTCCCCCCTACTCTTCATAGCCAGCCCGGGGACAGCTATGCAGGGTTTGTAGAACAGTGCGCAAGGGCCAGCTTCGGTGGCCCCTGGCCCTGCAAGGCTACAAGTCCGCACAGCCTAAATGGCCCTGGGTTCTTCTGCCCCCCCTGGGCTTTGGGGAGGCAGGTAATGGGGGCTGGGGGTTGATAGCAAGTCACCCACTAGCTGCAGGTCACTTGCCAGACCCTGCACCTTGTGAACTGGTATAGGGGTCTCATTGATCCCTTACCAGTTCACAAGGGGTTAACTGTAAGACACCACACTGAGAAAATGACTTCATTAATAAAAAAAAATCTCAAACTTGATGACAGATGCAGTGATCGCTTGAGGCGGGGAGCTGGGGAAGCATGGGATCAGAGGATCCCATGCCCCACAACCCCTCCCTCCAGCGATCACAGCATGTGGATGGAGACTCCAATTGCTTGATTTCCTCTTTATTGAATAGTCAGTTAGCACATATGCTTGTGTTGTCAACTGCTTGTCCCTGCAGAAATATTTAAAACCAGACTTTCTGCATGTTATGCCCACCCTAAAGAAGCGACACAAGTGCACAAGCTAATTCAGACAGTATTAGGCTTATATGACCATGGCTGCCTCTCCTATTGTATCCTGTCTTCACAGCATTTAATTTAAACCTAGCAGCACCATGCTTGTAATAGGGTAAAACATACTGTACACTTTTAAGTCCCTACAAAGCAGAAAACCCAGAGAGTATCCACTATCTTATGTGGGTGGTGCACTGCCCACAATCAGGGTGCCCCGCTCAACCTGAAGCACCTACAACATACACATACAGACAATGTTTGTTCTGCGAGGCTGGCACAAAAACACCCACGGCCTAAAATTTAGCCAAAAAAGCACTCAGAATTTAATTATGACATCGGGTATGGCACTGTAGCGACCACCCTTATCGCCGGAGGGCTTCACCGCCCGAGACGTCCTTTTCCCAATCGTAAGAGGTGCTGCTGGAATTCCAGAGTCGTCCGTGAGGAAACAGGAACAGCCCTTACAAGGACTAGTGAATTGTAATATAGCGTTTCCCCCAATAAGAGACAGAACTTCAGTATTGAGGGTGAAGGTGAGGTTAACTTTATTAGTGCCACACTGTGCCTTATATGCCAGGCTCCATGCAAGGGGACCTCCCCCGTGGACCTGATGGAAGACTGCATGACAAACACACGGACCAATGGGAGCAGGGCACACAATCCCTCAACTCTGCCGGTGACGCAATCAGCAGCACAATAGACGTCTGTAATACACTCAATCAGAACAATGCCATTGTCTGTGACGTAATCACTCAATACAATGGCAGTCTGTACCTGCTTAAGAAAAGGAAAGTAATGAACCTGTGTAAAGTCCAAAGGGCAGAGAGTCTGTCACAGGCATGTAACACATAATTGACAAAAAGGCACACATGAAACTGTACACATATATATATATAAAAGAGCAATTGCTATTTAAAAATAGGGGCCCCACCAGGACTAACCTGGATTCCACAGCTCCTCCACTTCACGCTACATTCACACACAACGGCCGGCATCCACAAGAGGGACAAAGTCCACAAAACTTGACAACGGCGTGTAGCCCAAGTTGCAGTGAGAGTGTGTCGATCAAAATCCTCAATGTGGCCAGACTCTTTCCTTGATGGCAAATAACACACCCGCTGAACGGGGCTTGGACAGTCTATATCAATTAGCCAGTTTTAGCCTGCAGGCACTCACGTGTCTGGATTGGTTGACGGGGCCAGGTGGACCACACACGTATGTGGGACGGGAGCTTGGCTGTTGGGGCCCGCCTATCCAAGCATGCTGCGGTCACCTACGCACTTCAGCCAGCTACCTTACCGTCCTTGATCACAGCCGCCTCCGTCATCTTGTACCCCATGTGGGTCTATAGAGGTGAACGTCATACACACACTCCTTCACTGCGAGCGGCCACCAATCACATCCGGCCACAGCGTGGTGGCATCAGAGCGGGGGGCGTGGTTAGGGGCCGCCACTGACGTACGTTTCACTCCCCCCTTGGGAGTTTCATCAGGGTAAGGGAGGGGCCGGGTGATGCCGTGCTTTTAGCTGTTACTCCACGCCTTCATGCTTTACAAGATCCAATCATATCTC
This sequence comes from Gastrophryne carolinensis, assembly GCA_027917425.1. Lineage (NCBI taxonomy): Eukaryota > Metazoa > Chordata > Amphibia > Anura > Microhylidae > Gastrophryne > Gastrophryne carolinensis. Next base: position 338,802,983 of record CM051239.1, read on the forward strand.
GCCCAAGGCATCAATTGTTCCACGGGAACCGCCAAACGTCTTCCCAGTGCAGTGCGGGCGCAGACTTACAGGCTTCAATGGCGTAGTTATTCACAGGGCACATTAACCCCCGCATCCCCTCCCCTCTCTGCTTCAGTAACAACATTCATCAAAATGTCCGTCCGCATGCTGTTTTAAGGGGAACACCAGTGAATGAATCAGGGTAAATAGATCTCACTTCAAATTCACTTACCATCTCGAGGAACCTCACAGAAATACTAGATCATCCCTCACATTGTTGTGTTTTAGTCTCTCTGTCTCTTGTTTTCACACTTCCACACATGGAAATCAATACAATCATGGCAAATCCTCCAACTTATAAGTTTATATATTTTTTAAAAAACATCCTCAACAAGTCGCCAGCTACAGACAGCACCCCCTCTTGGACACCTATATTTCCATCCACCACCAAACACCCCTGTGAGGGGAAAGTGTGTGCATCCATCTAAAGGGTATCCAAGGGGTTCGCACTGTCAAGAACCAAGTCTGTGGGACACAAGGTTATAGGTAAATATATATATATATATCCTAATCTCACAACCAAAAGGAGAAGAGCAAGAAGAAGAGTTGAAAAAAAGAGAGAAGGAAAAAGAGAACAAGAACAGGGGGAGGCAACCATGATCACCCAGATATTTACAAAAATGCTTTAAGGCCCATATCAGTATTGAGCCCATTTGGAACAGTTCCCAGTTCGAAGATTAGGCGTGATTCATGCTGAAGAAGTCTAGTATCTCTGAACCCCCTTCTTCCCTCCATTTCCAATTTAAATATACCAGACACCCGCAGTTTTGAAGGGTCACTATTTTGAAGGGTCCTAAAATGTTCTGCAACAGGACTCTTTTTACTTCTCTTACGAATGTCCCTCACATGCTCCCCCAGCCTAATCCGTAATTCTTAGTTTTTCCAACATACTTTTTTTCGCAGGGGCAAGTGAGTAAATAAACCACATATCTTGAGGAGCAATTAATAAAGCTCTTTATTAAGAGTCTTGCTTTTAGGACCCATAAATGCCCACATTTATATGACCCCTTTAGAACTCTCATTTCTTTCTTATCCTCAATCTTAAGTCTATACTCACTATGCACTAGCCGATCACTGATGTTACTCGCCCATCTAGCCATCACGAGGGGTCTCGGCCCTACATGTTTGGCTATTCTAGGATCCAACATGAGAATATGCCAGTGTGATTGCAAGATATTATGAAATTGTTCCCAGTGCACACTGTATTGAGTGATGATGCGGACATGCTGTTCACCCTCCAACCTCCTGGGCCTGGTACCTTTTTAGTAAACTTTCACGTGGAGAATCCAACGCTTCATGAAAACAGATCCGCAAAAGCCGATGGGGGTAGCCCCTGTCCCTGAACCGTTGTGTCAAAACCCTGGCCTCCCGCTTGCAGTTCCGTGGGGGACTACAATTCCTCCTGATTCGCAGGAACTGCCCCAAAGGGATACCACGCCTCATGGGGCAAGGGTGATGGCTAGCGAAATGCAGGAGGGAATCCCCCACTGTGGGCTTACGGAAGGTGGTGGTAGCCAGCCTACCCACCTCACTGGTGATCAGAAGGTCCAAGAATTCAATGGAGGTTGGACTCAACTTATAAGTTAGTCTAATGTTCCTCTGATTTTGATTTAAGAATATATAAACTCCTCCAACTGCTGTACCGTCCCCTTCCATACCAGCAGAACATCATCAATGTATCTCAGCCACAGGGCGGCATGTGCCCCGAAGGACGCCCGCCCAAACACCTCGAGACTCTCCCACCATCCGAGGTGAAGGCAGGCGTATGAAGGGGCACATGCCCGCCCCCATCGCTGTTCCACGAATCTGCTGGTAAAAGGTTCCATTAAATCTAAAGAAATTATTCATAAGAACGAATTCCAGCAACTCGACTATGAATTCGTTATAGGCCGCATCACCTGGACCAAGTGCCTCCAAGGTATTCTAAGCATACAGCACGTCCTGCTCCAGTAGTAGTAATAACATGTGGGTAATCCTCCGCCTCCGGCGCCGTGCACTGCAGACATGCAGAAAATAAGCTCCTCCCGGCCCTACATATACCGAGGGACCTCCCACAAATCCCCAGATTTCTCTGCAGCGCTGGAACTGCGAAGACATGAAGTATCACGCTTTCGCAGGCGAGCGGGGCTTGACAGTCCGAGGCCCTGCGGGACTATTTCCACCCGTCCTCATTGTGAATTAATGCCTCCCAGCCTGGGCTGCGTTGGTCGGGTGAAGGTAGGCAGCACCTAGTGTGCTTACGGAGCTAGTCTCCACCGCAATCCCCCTCCATAGGGTAGGCGGTTAAGGCGAATGGTGAGCCTTCAGTGGATGCCCCTCCCGCACTAGTGCCCCCATGCCCCATCTAACGGCGATCCCTCTATTCGGGTCACCTTCCTTCCCAGATTCCCCCGTTAGAGGGGGGAAAAAAGAGGGGGGGGGCGGTGTGTTTGATGGCCTACTCCTTGCCCTAAGTACACTATAGACGCTTTACCGCTACCGGGTGTCAGAGCGCGCTTCACTTGCTTATTTTTCAACTGACCACAGCGTTTTACTGTGCTCTAGGCGCATACAGCAGCACAGTTTGGGGAAGCTACGGCGTTCAAATCTCCTTACTCACTTCGTCAGACTTCCCAGCAAACTCCAGGGGATTCCTAAAGCTGTGGATAAGAAGTATCCATTTCCTGACGATCTGGTTAAGTGTTGGACATCGCCTTCCGAGGTAGATGCCCCGATTCTGAGTCTGTCCAACACCTCTATTATGCACTCCCCGGACACTACTACGCTGCGGGATTTAGAGGATCGGCGAGTTTATCAATTGGCATGTCATGCCTTTGCATTTGGGGGAGCGTCGCTCCACCCGGTGTGCGCCTTAGCCATCACGGCGGTGGCGCTCAGGACGGTGGTTAAGACTGCCCTGGAAGGGGCGGATGACCTGCCTTCGGAGGCCGCCAACGCTCTGGCCACCTGTGAGACCTTTGTGAATTATATCCTATCTGCTTCGGACAGCTCTGGTGGTGGCCATACGCCGCGCGATCTGGTTACGCCAGTGGGCTGCTGACAACGTCGCCAAGAAGGCCCTTACGGGGCTTCCATTTAAAGGGCTGCGCCTGTTTGGAGAAAGATTAGATATCTTTGCCAAGGGTGGCAAGCTGCCCCAGCGCAAGCATCAGATTCGGCCCTTTCGTGGGCCAAGCTCCCATTCTACCCCCTACCGTGGGACCAAGCAAAGTAGAGGGGTGTCCTTCTCTGGGTCTCGCTCAGAACCTTGAAACAAGAACAGAGGACGCCGTCCTGGTTCCTCCTGGGGGCCTAAGCCCAAAGCCCCCCCCAAGACCCCCCAAGCATGAAGGGGCGCCCTCGCCCGTCAGGGTGGGGGGACGTCTACAGCACTTCGAGCACGTCTGGAGACGCCTTGTCCCAGACCGGTGGATTCAGGAGGTAGTCTCCTCCGGTTACAAGATAGAATTTGCTGTGCTGCCCCCTACCAGGTTCGTTGGGTCTCGGATCCCACAGGATCCTGCCTCAGCTCGGGTCTTGATGCTGGCTGTGCAGGACCTTCTGGTAGCTCGGGGTCATCTGCGAGGTCCCCTTAAAAGACAGGGGCATGGGGTTTTATTCCAACCTGTTCACGGTGCCCAAAAAGGACGGGTCAGTCAGACCCATTCTGGATTTGAAAACCTAAACAAGTTTGTCAGAAGCGGGCATTTTCGTATGGAGACTCTGCGCTCGGCCATTGCCTCGCTGCGTCCAGGGGACTTCATGACATCTGTGGTCATCAAGGATGCTTACCTGCACGTGCCGGTGTTCTCAGGGCACCAAAGGTTCCTCAGATTTGTGCTTTTGGATCAGCATTATCAGTTCGTGGCCCTACCATTTGGCCTTACGTCGGCTCCCAGGGTCTTCACCAAGGTGCTGGCAGGGGTGATGTCTCTCTTAAGACTAAAGGGCATACGCGTGTTGCCCTACCTGGATGATATTCTCATCACCTCTCAGTCTCTGCGGCAGGCAGAGCTGGACACTCGGTTGGTGGTGTCCACCCTGGAGTCCTTCGGCTGGGTGATCAATTTTCCAAAGTCCTCTCTGTCCCCCTCCTCGGTGACCCCGTTTCTGGTGATGATGCTGGACTCTGTTCAGTCAAGGATATTCCTTCCTCCGCAGAAGGTGGAAGCTCTGACAACCCAGGCGAGATCCCTGCTCGCGAACCCTCATCCCTCCATCCGGCAGGGAATGCAGTTGGTGGACTCAATGGTGGCAAGCTTCGAGGCGGTGCCCTTTGCCCAGTTCCATTTGAGAACCCTGCAGCTTCACCTTCTGTCAGTATGGAACAAAGACCCAGCATCTCTGGACGACAGCTGGCTGAATTCCCCCCTCGGTCAGACAATCCCTTGCGTGGTGGTTGGACCACAGGAATTTGACAAGGGGCAGATCCTTCCTGGCTCCCTCTTGGGAGACGGTCACAACGGATGCCAGTCTTTCGGGCTGGGGGGGATTCTGGAAGTCCCTGCGCTTCCAGGGGAGGTGGGGCCCTCAGGAGGCCCATCTTCCTATCAATGTCCTGGAACTCAGGGCGGTCCGATTGGTGCTGGAACGATTGACCCAGCACCTGAAGGGTCTGGCGGTACAGGTACGCACAGACAACAGGACGGCCGTAGCCTACATCAATCATCAGGGAGGAACCCAGAGCAAGGGTACTCTCCAGGAGGTGTCTCTGATTCTAACTTGGGCAGAGACCAATGTACAATGCATATCAGCTGTCTACATTCTGGGGACGGAGAATCTGCTAGCAGATGCTTCGAGCAGGGGGTCGTCCCGCCAGGGGGAATGGTCCCTCTGCGACAGGGTATTTCAGTCACTGTGTCACCGTTGGGGTGTGCCGGACGTGGATCTCTTTGCGTCACGTCACAATCACAAGCTACCGAGCTTTGTATCCCTGTCTCAGGATCCTCTGGCTCTGGCCACAGATGCCCTGTCAATGTCTTGGAAGGAGTTTCGGCTCCTGTATGTGTTTCCCCCAATTCCCCTTCTGGGCAGAGTGCTGCGCAAGATCGCTCTGGAAGGGGTACCCGCGATTCTGGTGGCCCCAAGGTGGCCAAGAAGAGTGTGGTTCGCGGACGTGGTTCAAATGGCAGTAGATCAGTACGATCTGCCAAGGCGGCCAGACCTTCTGACTCAAGGGTCTCTACGCCATCCCAATTTACTAACGCTGGCTTTGACGGCTTGGCTATTGAAACCTCCATCTTGACGGAAAAGGGTTTGTCTGCATCTGTTGTGGCTACTATGGTGCAAGCCAGGAAGAAGACTTCTGCTGCCATCTATTATAGAGTATGGCGTGCTTACATTGACTGGTGTGAATCCAGGTCTCTTCCCTGCCGGGAATTCTTAGTATCCAGAGTTCTGGAGTTCTTACAACATGGTCTAGACTTAGGTCTTAAGCTTAGTACCTTGAAGGGCCAGGTTTCGGCCCTGTCTATCTTCTTTCAGAAGACCTTTGCCCATCACTCTCTTATCAAGACCTTCTTTCAGGGGGTCACTCATGTGCGCCCCCCTCGGAAACCTATGGTTCCTGTTTGGGATCTGAACTTGGTGTTGTTGGCCCTGCAGGGGGCTCCCTTTGAGCCTATCCATGAGGCCGCTCTAGCTGTGCTCATGCTCCTGGTAGCCATCACTTCGGTCAGACGTGTGTCTGAGTTGGCTGCCTTGTCTATTCAGCCTCCCTACTTTGAGAGACACCGGGATAAGGTGGTGTTTCGCTTCAAGCCAGACTTCCTGCCTAAGGTTGTGTCTGCATTTCATTTGAATCAAGATATTTTACTTCCTTCCTTGTGCCCTAATCCTAGTTACCCTAAGGAAAGGGTTTTGCATTCCTTGGATGTGGTCAGGTGTGTCAAGTCTTACCTGGTTACCACGCAGGCCTTTAGAAAGACGGATGCTCTCTTCGTGGTGCCTCATGGGCCTAGGAAGGGTTTGGCTCCCGCCAAGTCTACCATCAGTAAATGGATTCGCCAGGCTGTTGTTCAAGTCTATACTACTAAGGGGAAGACTCCCCCCTTTCGTCTTACTGCTCATTCTACTAGAGCTGTTGGGGCTTCTTGAGCTTTTCAGCACTAGGCCTCTGTGGAGCAAGTTTGCAAGGCCGCTACTGTACATGCCTTTACAAAGTTTTACAAGGTTGATGTTCGGGCCTCAGCTGACGCTGTGTTTGGCCGCAAGGTTCTGCAGGCGGCAGTAGTTTAGACTGCTTGCTGTTGCCTTCTGTTGGGGATCCCACCCTTCTTTATGGACACTGCTATTGGATGTCCCACATGTTATTACTACTACTGGAGCAGGACGTGCTGTATGCGTATAATACCAACTCTACAGGTGAGTACTTCAGAGTTGTATTTTCTTCAACCGCCCTGAGACCCACAGTGTGGGGAATGGAGGTATACAAACTCTCCACATCAACACTGGCCAACAGCCATTCTCTTCCATTGATACATGTTGTAACTTTCGTAATAGGTCGCTACTATCCAACACAAAGGAAGGGAGCAGCCTAACCAGTGGTTTCAAGTTCTCATCAATGAATCTAGCTGTCTTTTTGAGGGGCCTCCCATTCCCTTACACGATGGGTCTCCCAGGCGGGGCCATGGGGTTCTTATGTACCTTGGGAATTGTGTACAGAACTGGAATATTATAGTCCTGTACTTTAAGGTAATCAAACATTTTTGAGGTCAACAGGTTTTCTTCTTTAGCCCAATATAATTTTTGATTAAGATTATCAATGACCTTGGGAAAGGGATTCTCTTTTACACAGCAATAAGTATCTTGGTCTCCAAGCTGTTGCTCGATTTCCCCTACATAATAATAATCATTCATAAGGACTACATTGCTGCCCTTATCACTGGGTCTGATGATTATATTGGGAACTTTCTCCAACTCTAATAAAGCCTCTCTTTCTTGTCTAGTCAAATTATCCTGCCCTCCACATAAGGCCCACTCCTCCCTTGCCAAATCATGTTCTACTAACTGCAAAAAAGTTGCTAGATATCTGTTTAAACTCAGGGGTGGAAAATGTTTAGATGGAGTCCTGAGTTTACTGTAATCAGGTAAAAGGTCCGGGATCTCCTCAACTTCAGATCCCAACATAAGGTCCTCATCCAGGGACTTGCCTTCAATTATACCCTTAAGGGGTAACTCATCTCCCCCAGCAGGGGGGTGGGGGGGAACGACCTACCAGTTCACAGGTAACGGTCATTTTAATGAACACTGTCCTAAACAGGACTTTTCTCAAGTACAAGGCATTATCCCTGTAAAGTACAAATTCGTCGCCACCAGCACTGGGGGTCTGATCTCCAGGCGGTGGGCGGGGACGGGCGGCGCGATGCGAGGTATTCGATGCGGGCGGGTCCGGGCGGCATGCAGGCCGCCGGCCCGCCCGACGGCACTTGTGGGCGCCACTCCTTGGCGCGGTTCTGAAGGGGTGGGCGGGGCAGCGTGCTGCGCGGCCCGCACCGTGTCTTGCGGCTTGTTGAGGGGCGGGGCCACAGCGTCTCCCGCTTCTGGCTGGGCCCGCCCTTCTTCTCCATGCTCTCCTCCGGGGCGCAGCCGCCATTTCTGTTCTGAGACAGGTAGGCGGTTTTTGTGCTATGGCCTTCCAGGGGTTACTGCTGGGCTGGGGGGGTGGGCAGCTCAGGTTTGGCCCCCTTCCTCGCCGATCGGAGGGGGGGGTGGCATTCCCCTTATCCCGGCTCTGGGCCAGCTGACAGGGAGCCACTGCTGCCCTGGGCCATACTAACTTGTTAAATATATATAATATATACTCCTTTATACCCTATATATAATATATATAAATATATATATATATATATATATATATATATATATATATATATTCCTTTATACCATATATATATATATATATATATATATATATATATATATATATATATATATATATATATATATATTCCTTTATACCATATATATATATATATATATATATATATATATATATTCCTTTATACCATATATATATATTCCTTTATACCATATATATATATTTCTTTAATATATATATATATATATATATATATATATATATATATATATATAATTGGTTTTATATATATAATTGGTTTTATATGTTCTATGCAGATTCTTATGTATCTTCATTGTTAGTTATCCAGGTGCTTATTGTGTACTTGGTTGACGGTTGTCTTTTGTTTTTCAGATCCCGGGATCCCACGCTGCAGGGCTCTCCCGGTCTTAGATACCTGGCTAGTTGGGGGGGCCATTGTTTGAATTGGGGTTTTTTGTGTCTAAATTCCAATTTATTTGAGATTAGCTATTTAGTCAGTACTGAAGGGGCATCCCGGGTCGCTTTAGGCGTAAATCCCTGGTTACTGCATATACCATAATTTCACCATATGGAGGCTACCAAAGATACCGGAAATGGCTCTTCGGGGCAGTCCAGGCTCTGTGGGGGGTGTGGGACTCTGCTCCCAGGGGATGATGTCATTATATGTATTCCTTGTGCACGGCGGAACATTGAGCGCCAGTCCGGCACCCCGGTGCCCGGTACGTCCTCGGCCACACCATCTCCCTCCCCTCCTCGCCTGTTGCGGACCCCGTGTGACGTTGTCGTTAGGGGTGATTCGCAGTCCGAGGTTTGCGCCCGATTGGCCAGCCTCGAGAAGATGTTTTCCGCTGTGGTCGCTCAGAAGGCTCCGGCTAAGCGGAGACACCTGCCGGACCCAGATGAGGAGGTTATTGAGGACCTGGATTGGCCGGATCGGGCCCTTGAAGAGGGCGAGCTCGTTGAGGAATTTGAGGATCCCGAGGGCCAGCAGTTGCTGGGTGCTGAGGGTGACCAGTCTGAAGGGCCCGTCCTGGATACGGCTTCCATTCTGGCCCAAATGTTTGAGGTTTTGGATTTGGATCTGCCTGAAGCTGCTCCTCGGCCTAAGGGTCAGCTTTTTGGGGTGTCCAAGCCGCGCTTGGAGTTTCCCAGTCAACAGCATTTTGAGGACGTTGTCCTTAAGCAATGGGAGCAACCTACGCGTCTCGTTGGGGTGCCGCCTAGCTGAGATAGGAAGTATCCCTTTCCGGCGGACTTGGTGAAGCGTTGGTCTGTCCCTCCCGAGGTGGATGCTCCGGTTCTGGGACTATCTAACACGGCGGTTGTTCATTCTCCTGACACGACTTCTCTCAAGGACAGCAAGGATCGCCGGATTGATCAGCTGGCCCGGCATGGGTTTGTCTGCGCGGGTTCAGTTCTGAGGCCAGTCTGTGCTTCGGCACTTTTGTTGATGGCGGTTAGGTCTATCATCAGGGATTTATGTACGGACCTTAATCCTACTTGTGCTGAGTTTCTGGCTCTTAAGCGTTGATTCCTTTTTGTCTTTCATTCTGGCCGCCCAGGATGATGCCATGTTGATGTCTGGCAGGGCTACGGCTCTGTTGGTTGCCATTCGCCGTTCAGTATGGTTGAGGCAGTGGACGGCTGACTTTAATTCCAAGAGATCGCTCACGGCTCTTCCCTTTCTGGGTCTGAGGCTTTTCGGTGAAAAGCTGGATTCTGTTGCTAAAGGAGGTAAATTGCCTCAGCGCAAGAATTTTCGTCGTTCCTTTTGGGGGGCGTCCCACTTCAATTCCTCCTTTCGGGGAGCCAGAGCTGGCAGGGGTGCGGGCTTCTCGGCTTCCAGGGGTGCTAGCTGGAACAGAGGCAGAGGCAGTGGCCGTCCTTTTCACGTCTGGGGCGCCAAACCCAAGCCGGCTGCCAAGCCCGCTCAGCAATGAGGGAGAGGTTCGGCTGGGTGATCAACTACTCCAAGTCCTCTCTGGTTCCGGCCAGGGTGGTGACTTTTCTGGGAATGTCCTTGGACTCTTACCAGCACAGAGTTTTTCTTCCTCAGGCCAAGGTTCTTTTGATTCAGGAGTTGGCTCAGCTTCTTATTTCCGATCATCGCCCGTCCATCCGTCTAGGGATGAGACTGGTGGGGCTGATGGTAGCTTCGTTCGAGGCAGTTCCCTCTCTGAGCCGGTGTTCGTCCCACCGGGGGGAGTGGTCTCTCCATCCCCAGGTGTTTCGGTCGCTTTGTCTTCGGTGGGGGACGCCGGAGGTGGATCTGTTTGCCTCTCGTCACAATCACAAGCTTCCGACATTCGTGTCGCTATCCCAGGACCCTCTGGCTCTGGCGGCGGATGCCATGGCTCTGAGCTGGAGGGACCTGGGGTTTCTTTATCTGTTTCCTCCGATTCCCATGCTAGGCAGGGTGCTGCGAAAGTTGGTTCTGGAAGGAGTTCCCGCCATTCTCGTGGCTCCAAGGTGGCCAAGGCGGGTGTGGTTCGCAGACATCGTTCGTCTGGCGGTGGATCAGTTTGAGCTGCCTCTTCGGCCGGATCTTCTCACTCAGGGTCAACTGTGTTACCCCAGTTTACCAACGCTGGCTTTGACGGCTTGGCTGCTGAAACCTCCATCTTAAAGGAGGAGGGCCTTTCGGATTCGGTCATTCGGACTCTTATCAGTGCCAGGAAGAGATCCTCCTCTTCCATCTATTATAGGGCTTGGAGATCTTATATTGATTGGTGTGAGGCTAGATCTTTGCCCTGCCGGGTCTTTTCTATCTCTAGGATTTTGGAATTTCTTCAATCTGGGCTGGACTCTGGTCTGCAGCTTAGTACTTTGAAGGGGCAGGTTTCTGCATTGTCTATTTTTTCAGAGGTCTTTTGCACTCCATTCTTTGGTCAAGACTTTTTTCCAGGGGGTTTCGCATCTGCGGCCTCCTAGGAAGCCTTTGCTCCCTGTTTGGGATTTGAATTTGGTCCTTTCTGCTCTTCAGGCTCCTCCTTTTGAGCCTTTGCAGGATATTGCTCTATCTATGTTGACTCAGAAGGTTGTCTTTTTGGTGGCCATCACTTCGGTTCGGCGTGTTTCGGAGTTGGCAGCCTTTTCTATTCAGGCTCCTTATTTTGAGAAACATCAGGACAAAGTGGTTTTTTGTTTCAAGCCAGACTTTCTCCCTAAAGTGGTCTCTGCTTTTCATCTGAATCAGGACATTGTTCTTCCCTCCTTGTGTCCTAGGCCTGGGAATGACAAGGAGAGGGCGTTGCATTGTTTGGATGTGGTACGTTGTGTCAAGTACTATTTGCGTATTACGTCTTCTTTTCGTAAGACCGATGCCTTTTTCGTGGTGCCCTGTGGGGCTAGGAAGGGCTTGGCTCCGGCTAAGTCTTCCATTAGCAAATGGATTCGTCAGGCGATTGTTGGAGCCTACTCTGCCAAGGGGAAGGATCCCCCTTTTCGGGTTACTGCTCATTCTACTCGTGCGGTTGGAGCGTCCTGGGCTTTTCAGCACCAGGCTTCTGTTGATCAAGTTTGTAAGGGTGCTACTTGGTCTTCGGTTCACACTTTTTCCAAGTTTTACAAGGTTGATGTGCGGGCCTCGGCGGATGCTGTTTTTGGCCGCAAGGTTCTGCAGGCTGCAGTGGTTTGAGTTTCTGCATTATTGCCTGGTTGGATACCCGCCCTTTTTGGACACTGCTGTTGGATGTCCCATGTTTAATGATTTAGTAACCTGAAGCGGGGTGTGTGACATACTTAGAATAATATCATTTTGTGATTACTCACCTGTAAAATGGGTATTATAAGTATGTCACACACCCCGCTTCACTCGCCCTTTTTGGTATCCTGGTTCTTTATATGGTGAAGCTTTTTAGTTATAATTGAGGGTTACCGTTGTTTTTTTCCTGGTACCTTGTCTTATTGCTGTTTGAATTACTGGGGAATTGTTAGGAGGTACCAGGTATGTATAGACCGGGAGGGGCTTGTTGTTTTCTGGACTTCTCTGCAAACAGTGCCACCTAGCGTTGAGTATAACCCATGTTTAATGATTTAGTAACCTGAAGCGGGGTGTGTGACATACTTATAATACCCATTTTACAGGTGAGTAATCACAAAATGGTATTTTTTTGGCCTTGATCTAAAAAAGAGACATTTCAACAGGATCTACGTGAATCGCGGGGCGGACTGTCGTCAGATACTTCATTAGACTCCTCCCTCCCATTGTTTGCGTCGAAAATTAAATCTATTTCTGGGTCGAAACCCAAGAAAGATTTTTCCCGCTTCAAATTTGGTTAGGTCTCTTCTAAACTTTTTTTGTTTGACCTCTTTGATTACCTTTTGTACTTTCTCCACTTCTAATTTAACCAATTCATTTAGTTTTGTAAATTCCAAATTTTACAACTGTCCAATTTGCCACATGGTTCCTTGATATCCTTCATGGTTCCTTGACCAGACAGCGGTTGCCTACATCAATCATCAGGGAGGGACTCGGAGCAAGAGTGCCTTCAAGGAGGTGTCCATGATTCTGTCCTGGGCGGAGGACAATGTCCCTTGCATTTTTGCAGTGTACATTCCGGGGGTGGAGAATCTGGAGGCGGACTCTCTGAGCAGGGGGACTTCTCGCCTGGGGGAATGGTCTCTCAGCAGCGAGGTCTTCCTATCCTTGTGTCACCGTTGGGGGGGTACCGGAAGTGGATCTGTTTGCGTCCCGCCACAATCACAAGCTCCCAGTCTTTGTCTCTCTGTCCCAGGATCCCCTGGCCCTTGCGGTGGATGCTCTGACTCTATCCTGGCAGGGATTCCGTCTCCTGTATCTTTTTCCTCCGTTCTGTGCAAGCTGGCTCAGGAAAGGGTGTCAGCAATCCTGGTGGCCCCCCCTTTGGCCAAGACAGGTGTGGTTCGCAGATATCGTTCAGCTGGCAGTAGATCAATACGCTCTGCCCCTGGTCCCGAACCGTCTCACTCAAGGGCGGCTATGCCATCCCAATTTACAAATGCTGGCTTTGACGCCTGGCTGCTGAAACCTCCACGTTAAGGGATGAGGGGCTTTCTGATTTTGTGGTTAACACTCTAATCAGGGCTAGGAAGAAATCCTCTTCTACCATCTACTATAGGATCCGGCGGGCCTACATTGACTGGTGTGAGTCTAGGGTCCTTCCATGTCGGGTGTTTTCCATTCCTAGGATTCTGGAGTTCCTTCAGCATGGTTTGGATCTGGGACTTCAGCTCAGCACTCTCAAGGGTCACGTTTCTGCCTTGGCTGTTTTCTTCCAGAGATCTTTCGCTCAACATCCTCTGGTCAAGACTTTCTTCCAGGGGGTTGCTCATGTGTGTCCCCCTCGCAAACCTCTGGCCAGTTTGGGACTTGAATTTTGTTTTTTTCTGCCCTTCAAGGCCCTCCATTTGAACCTGTGCATGAGGCTGCTCTGTCTATTCTTACTCTTAAGGTTGCCTTTTTGGTGGCGATCACCTCGGTCAGGCGTGTTTCGGAGTTGGCGGCCCTTTCTATTCAGGCCCCCTACTTTGAGAGACACCAGGACAATGTGGTTTTCAGATTTAAACCTGATTTCTTGCCTAAGGTTGTCTCTGCCTTCCATCTCAATCAGGACATTGTGCTTCCTTCCTTGTGCCCTAATCCTGGTAATTCCAAGGAGAGGGTCTTACATTCCCTGGATGTGGTCAGGAATTTGAAGTTCTACTTGGTGGCTACTGCACCTTTTAGAAAGACTGATGCCTTGTTTGTGGTCCCTTCGGGTCCCAAGAAGGACCTGGCCCCTGCTAAGTCTACTATTAGCAAATGGATTTTTTTTAGGGCCTATTCTGCTAGGGGAAAGGATCCTCCTTTCTGTGTTACTGCTTATTCTACCTGTGCTGTTGGGGCCTCCTGGGCCTTCTAGCACCAGGCTTCTGTTGAACAAGTTTGTAAGGCTGCTACTTAGTCTTCTGTTCATACCTTTTCCAAGGTTGATGTTCGGGCCTCAGCGGATGCTGTTTTTGGCCGCAAAGTTCTGCAGGCGGCAGTGGTTTGAACTGCGCGTTGTTGCTTTTTGGGATCCCACCCTATTTACGGACACTGCTATTGGATGTCCCATCTGTTATGAATCATTATCTGGAGCAGGACGTGCTGCATACTTAGAATAATACAATTCTGTGATTACTCACCTTGTAGAATTGGTATTCTAAGTATGCAGCACGTTCTGCTCCACCCCACCTTGTTTGCATTATCTTGGATCCTCTGTATGGTGATTGTTATCCCTGTTAACGTTGTTAATTTCATTGGCTTCTCCTGGTTCTCCTTGCTGCTTTTCTATACTGGGGAATTTGTGGGAGGTCCCGGGTATATATGGACTGGGAGGGGCCTCTTTTTGCCATCTTTGCAGTCAAGCGCCCTCTGGCGGAGGTAATCCCATCTGTTATGAATCATTATCTGGAGCAGGACGTGCTACATACTTATAATACCAATTCTACAAGGTGAGTAATCACAGAATTGTATTTTTTGTGTACTGGACCCTTCCCTGTGGTCTGACTGTCGCTGCGTGAGCACTACGCCCGCTTGTTTTTGGTCTGTAAGTTCTCTGTGGGGGTTTACTGTTTGGGCATGTGACGCGGGATACTTATGGCTCTCATGCTTATGTCTTTCAGGGGATAGCAGCTGGTGAATTCTCCCGGTCCTATACTCCTCCCTCCCTCCCTCTCCTGTCCCCTTGTCTGTGGGCATTCCTTGGGGGCATCCCGGGTGGCTTCTATTAGCCATTCACCTGTGTTGGCCTATTGTGCCTATAATAATCACCATATGGAGGCTTCTGGGGATAGCGAGCTTGGGGGCCCCTTGGGTCAGCCTCGGCTGTGTCATGTGTGGGGCATCCCCTTTGAGCGGTGGTGGTGTGGTTAGTGTGCCGTGCGCCCAAAGTATCATTGTGGATCAGGCTGGGCCGAGCGCTTCTCTTCCCAGTCCTGCGTTCCCTATGGCATCTCCTGTCCCTCCGTGCCTACATTTAGCCCCCAATGAGCGGGATACTAGCAGGGGGTTGCAATCAGATCTGGAGCTGCGCGTGGGCCAGCATTATGCGGGAGTTGGCTCGACCAGGGGAGGTCGTGTTGTCGGCGGTTTTTGATACATTACACATCGCCCCCCCCCCTAAGAATAGGGAGGATTATAAGGACCTCTTGCTTTGCTCTGATTTATTTGAGTTTGTGCTGGCTGCCATGGACGATGCCGTCCGGCTTGGTGCTAGGGCCTCGGCCCTGTTGGTGGCTATGCGTCACTAAGAAGGCTCTCACTGGGCTTCCCGTCACGGGTCTCAGTCTTTTTGGTGAGCGTCGGGATGCTCTGACCAAGGATGGTAGGCTCCCCCAGCGTAGAAAGCAGACTTGGCCCTTTCGAGGTTCCTCCTGTTTTCGTCCTTCAAGGGGAGGTCATGGCCCCCCTTTCTCAGGCAGTCGCAGAGACTCTTGGGGCCGAGGCAGAGCCCGCGGTCGCCCTGGTCTCTCCTGGGGGACCAAACCCAAACTCCCTCCCAAGGCCCCTCAGGCATGAGGAGGCGCCCTCACCCGACCAGGTGGGACAGCTTTGGCTTTTTGCTCACGTCTAGAGGCTTCGCTTCTAAGACCGGTGGATTCAGGAGGTGGTGTCCTCCGGTTACAAAATAGCCAGCCTGGCCGCCCCCAAGATTCCTCCGATCCCGAATATCCCAAAATCCTGCGTCGGCTCAGGGACTGCGTCTGGCCGTCCAACGTCTTCTGGCGTCAGGAGTAATTTGTCAGGTACCTCTTCAGGAACAGGGTCGGGGGTACTACTCCAACCTGTTCACGGTGCCCAAGAAGGACGGTTCCCTGAGGCCCATCCTGGACTTTAAGGGCCTCAACAAGTTTGTCAGGTTCAAGCACTTTCACATGGAGACATTACGCTCAGCCGTAAGTTCTCTTCGGCCGGGCGACTTCATGACCACTGTGGACATCAAGGATGCCTATCTTCACGTGCCAATCTTCCCAGGTCACCAGAGGTTCCTGAGGTCCGCTCTGGGGGATCTACACTACCAGTTTGTGGCTTTGCCGTTCGGTATCACCTCGGCCCCCTCGGGTTTTCACCAAGGTGCTGGCTGGCGTCATGGCTTTCCTGAGGAATCGGGGCATTCACATCCTTCCTTACCTGGACGACATCCTGATTGCTGCTCAGTCTCCTCATCATGCCGAGAGGGATACTCAGGTGGTGACGTCTACACTCGAGTCCTTCGGCTGGGTGATAAACTATCCCAAGTCTTCACTTTCTCCGTCTTTGGCGAGGTCCTTCCTGGGCACGATGCTTGATACTTCTCAGGTCAAGGTATTTCTCCCTCAGCAGAAGGTGGAGGGAATTCAGATGCAGGCACGGGCCCTGCTGTCGTGTCCTCACCCCTCCATTCGTCAGGGGATGCAGTTGATGGGCCTCATGGTGTCTTGCTTCGAGGTGGTTACCTTTGCTCAGTTCCACATGAGAACTCTTCAGTTGCATCTCTTGTCGGTTTGGGATCTGAATCGGGAGTCCCTGGATCAGGAGTTTGCTCTGTCCCCTCCGGTCAGGCAGTCTCTCTCCTGGTGGCTGAACTCGAGGAATCTTCTAGTGGACAGGTCCTTTCTGCCTCCGCGCCGGGAGATTGTCACCACAGATGCCAGTCTGACTGGCTGGGGGGGGGGAGTTTGGCAGTCTCTGAAGTTCCAGGGTCAGTGGGGTCCCCAGGAGGCCCACATGCCCATCAATATCCTAGAGCTGCGGGCAATCAGGTTGGTTCTCTCCCAGTTGACCCCTCACCTTCGGGGTCGTGCTGTACAGGTCCGCTCAAACAATCAGATGGCGGTTGCCTACATCAATCATCAGGGAGGGACCCGGAGCAAGCGAGCCCTCAAGGAAGTGTCTCTGATCTTGTCTTGGGCGGATGAGACTGTTCCATGCATCTCGGCGGTTTACATCCCAGGGGTGGAGAATCAGGAGGCGGACTCCCTGAGCAGGGGAACGTCTCGCCTGGGGGAATGGTCCCTCAGCATCAAGATCTTTCATGACCTGTGTCGCCGCTGGGTCAGCCGGACGTGGACTTGTTTGCGTCCCGTCACAATCACAAGCTTCCAAAATTTGTCTCCCTGTCAAAGGACCCTCTGGCCTTCGCCACGGACGCGCTAGCAATTCCTTGGACGGAGTTTCGGCTCCTCTATGTATCTCCTCCCTTTCCTCTGCTGGGTCGGGTGCTGCGCAAGATAGCCCAGGAGGGGGTACTGGCCATTCTGGTTGCCCCCCGCTGGCCGAGGAGGGTATGGTTTGCGGACGTCGTACAGATGGCAGTAGATCGGTTCGTTCTGCCCGACGATCCAGAGCTTCTCACGCAGGGACAGTTGAGCCATCCCAATTTACAAACGCTGGCTTTAACGGCTTGGCTGATGAAACCTCCATCTTGATGGGCAAGGGTTTGCCAGCCTCTGTTGTCGATACTTTGGATCAGGCTCGGAAGAAATCCTCGTCTTTTATCTATTACAGGGTCTGGCATGCTTACATTGCTTGGTGCGAGTCCAAGTCTCTTTTTTGTCGGGAATTTTCCATCCCCGGCATTCTGGAGTTTTTACAGCATGGTCTAGATTCGGGCCTTCAACTTAGTACTCTCAAGGGACAGGTTTCGGCTCTGGCAATTTTTTTCCAAAGATACTTTGCCAATCACAGGCTTGTTAAGACCTTCTTCCAGGGAGTTACTCATGTGCGTCCGCCACGTAAGCCTCTGCTGCCGGTTTGGGACCTAAACTTGGTGTTGTCTGCTCTACAGGGTCCTTCCTTTGAGCCCTTGTGCAATACTGCGCTGTCCATAATGACTCTTAAAGTGGCATTTTTGGTCGCTATTACCTCGGTGCGTCGAGTTTCTGAGCGGCGCTCTCCATTAAACCTCCTTATTTTGAGTGGCATCAGGATAAGGTGGTGTTCCGTCTTAACCCAGAATTTTTTTCCCAAGGTTGTATCAGCTTTTCATCTCGATGAGGATATTGTCTTACCTTCCTATTGTCCTGCCCCTGCTAATTCCAAGGAACGGAACCTTCATTCTCTGGATGTGGTCAGGGCGCTCAAGTATTATTTGGTCGCCACTGAGCCTTTTAGGAAATCTTTTTCTCTTTTTGTTCTTCCTTCCAGTCTTAGGAAGGGCTTGCCTCCGGCTAAATCTACTATCAGCAAGTGGATTAGACAGGTGGTGGTGCAAGCTTATTCTGCCAAAGGGAAGGAACCTCCCTTCCGTGTTACTGCTCACTCTACTAGGGCTATTGGTGCCTCTTGGGCTTTTTAGCACCAGGCTTCTGTTGAACAAGTTTGTAAGGCCGCTACGTGGTCTTCTGTTCATACTTTTTCTAAGTTTTACAAGGTTGATGTTAGGGCCTCAGCTGATGCTGTTTTTGGCCGCAAGGTGCTTCAGGAGGTCTGAACTGCCTGCCGTTACTCATTGGGGATTCCACCCTACTTTAAGGACACTGCTATTGGATGTCCCAGAAGTAATGAGTGAAATGAAACAGGCCGTGCTGTACACTTGGAAAAATACAATTCTGTGATTACTCACCTGTAGAATTGATTTTACTGTGTACAGAGATCTATTTAACCTGATTCATTCGCTGGTGTTCCCCTTTAAACAGCATGCGGACATTTTGATGAATGTTGTTACTGAAGCAGAGAGGGGAGGGGATGCGGGGGTTAATGTGCCCTGTGAATACGCCATTGAAGCCTGTAAGTCTGCGCCCGCAATGCACTGGGAGGACGTTTGGCGGTTGCCCTGGAGACAATTGATGCCTTGGGCGAGATATGATTGGATCTTGTAAAGCATGAAGGTGTGGGGTAACGGCTAAAAGCACGGCATCACCCGGCCCCTCCCTCACCCTGATGAAACTCCCAAGGGGGAGTGAAACGTACGTTGTTGACAGTTCCTAACCACGCCCCCCACTCTGACGCCACCACGCTGCGGCCGGATGTGATTGGCGGCCGCTCGCAGTGAAGGAGAGTGTGTATGATGTTTACCTCTATAGACCCACATGGGGTACAAGATGACGGAGGCGGCTGTGATCAAGGACGGTAAGGTAGCTGGCTGAAGTGCGTAGGTGGCCGCAGCATGCTTGGATAGGCGGGCCCCAACAGCCAAGCTCCCGTCCCACATACGTGTGGTCCACCTGGCCCCGTCAACCAATCCGGACACGTGAGTGCCTGCGGGCTAAAACTGGCTTTCTAATTGATATAGACTGTCTAAGCCCCGTTCAGCGGGTGTGTTATTTGCCATCAAGGAAAGAGTCAGCTGGCCACATTGAGGATTTTGATCGATACACTCTCACTGCAACTTGGGCTACACGCCGTTGTCAAGTTTTGTGGAATTTGTCCCTCTTGTGGATGCCGACAGGCGTGTGTGAATGTAGCGTGGAGTGGAGGAGGTGTGGAATCAGGGTTAGTCCTGGTGGGGGCCCCTGTTTTTAAATGGCAATTGCTCTTTTTATATATGTGTACAGTTTCATGTGTGCCTTTTTGTCAATTATGTGTTATGTGCCATACCCTATGTCATAATTAAATTCTGAGTGCTTTTTTGGCTAAATTTTTGGCCGTGGGTGATTTTGTGCCAGCCTTGCAGGACAACGATTGTCTGTGTGTATGTTGTAAAACATGCAGTACACAGACTATCTGTAATAGCTACTGCCATTCAGCATTACAGAATAAGATGGTCTTATATAAATTAAGAACAATAAAACGCGATGTGGATGTCTGCCCTATGAAATATTTACCCCAAGCAAGGAGATACCCCATCCATCAAGGAGGCATTACCCTTTTTTCCCCCTGGAAAAGGGGGAATTGTTTTCTGATTCAGAATCATCTGATGAGCAGCCTAAGGGTTATGCTGATTCTGGCTCTGACCCATGGGATCCAGATGATACTGACAGGCTTTTGACTCACATTTTTGATGTACTTTCTATCTATCTGTAGGGCTCTACATTCCTTGGATGTGGTCAGGAACCTGAAGTTCTATTTGGTGGCTACTGAACCCTTCAGGAAGACTGATGCTGTTTTTGTGGTCCCTTCTGGTCCTAAGAAGGGTCTGGCTCCAGCTAAGTCTACCATCAGCAAGTGGATCCGTCAGGCTGTGATTCAGGCCTATTCTACTAAAGGGAAGAATCCTCCCTTCCGCCTTACTGCTCATTCCACTCGTGCTATTGGTGCCTCTTTGGCCTTTCAGCACCAGGCTTCTGTTGAACAAGTTTGCAAGGCCGCAACTTGGCCTTCTGTTCATACTTTTTCTAAGTTTTACAAGGTTGATGTTCGGGCTTCAGCTGATGCTGCTTTTGGCCGCAAAGTTCTGCAGGCGGCAGTGGTTTAATCTGCATGTTGTTGCTTTTGGGGATCCCACCCTACCTTACGGACATTGCTATTGGATTTCCCAAACGTAGGAAATGATCTCTGGAGCAGGACGTGCTGTATACTTAGAATAATACAATTCTGTGATTACTAACCTGTAGAATTGGTATTATACGTATATAGCACGTCCTGCTCCACCTCGCCCTTGTTTTCATTATTCTTAGTACCTCTGTATGGTGATTGCTATCATGTTTCATGGTTAAAATTGTTTGATTATGGTTGTTATTATCCCGGCTTCTTGCTAACTGCTTGTTAATACTGGGGAATTTGTGGGAGGTCCCTGGAATATAAGGGGCCGGGAGGAGCTACTTTTTTTGCTGTCTCTGCAGTCCAGCGCCATCTTGTGGATGTATTACCCAAACGTTAGGAATTATCTCAGGAGCAGGACGTGCTGTATACTTATAATACCAATTCTACAGGTGAGTAATCACAGAGTTGTATTTTCTCCATGCACGTTGCTGACAATACCCAGGCCTGGGTCTGCACTTCCAATCTACAGGCTGGGATCCCTGTGTATAACAACGGATGATTTTTATACAGTAAGTGAAGCAACTGAAAGAAATACAATTTCATTTTTTATAGACTAATTTTTATGGCACCAGTACGATTCGTTCAGTTGCTGACAGAGGTGCCATTTATTAAAATTTAAAACACTTTATTGCAGCAAATATTACAATATTCAAAGGCTCTCACATCAAAGGTTGACTGAATGTCTGAATGACAGCAACATTTAATAAAGATTACATTCGGGTCAATAGCACTAGTTAGTTAAGTTATATTTCAGGCAGAGGCAATTAATAAACCATTGTGTCGGCTACATTTGGCACTGTCCTAAACTGTTTTCTGCTTTTAAATTGAAGAGATATCGAGGTTTACAGTGTCAGCTCATGACTTCCCTTCGAAAACAAGTGCCGTGGCCCTTGAACCTGTGATGCTGCATAATAATCAGCATAATAGGCAGGGGTTGTAGGAGTCAGAGAACTCCCAAAGCGCATGTGTGCACTCCCATCGCGCACACACACAGCTCAAAGCAAATGTGTGCACTGCCCAAGTATACACTTCCAAAAGCGAATGTGCGCACACACAGCCAGATGCTAGTGCTGCACTCCCAAAGCACACAAACGCACACAGCCGCATCACGTACACACACACACACACACGCGATCACGTCCACACACGCACACCTGAACCCAGACAGCTGATCACGTCCACATAGCTTAACACACACACAGAGAATTGCATTCCTACTGTTGAAAGGATTCCAGGGCCCGCTGCCGACGATCGCCTCCTGTTGCTGTCCCAAGCACCGGTCAGGTAGCACAGCCTGTCAAGGCTGCCCTACAGCCAGCTATCGGGGTGGGTGGGGTGTGCTCTGACGTTCCCTTTGCATCAGCATGAATGAAGCTGAGGAACGAGAGGGGCAGGCAATACACAGGGGAGGAGGCGGCCTACAAACAAAGGAAGGAGACGAGTTACACATAAGGGGAGTATAGGAGTATAAATGCATCAAGGAATCACAGGATCTTCTTCCCCAGCCCCAAGCAGCTGACACACTATTGAGAAGCAGCATCAAAAGGCATGTTTTGTGATATTACCCTGAAGAAACCTTTTAAAGCTGGGAAGAATATTTAAACCGGACCAACAGCCTGGCACAGTTGGAAAAGAAAGGTAGCAGCCATTTTGGAGCTTCCTCTCTCAACATTTCAGCCATGCTGCTGCTGCCTGGATTCAACTAAAATAACTGCACAGTAACAGGAAGCCCAGCAGCACTTCCTGTTTTCAGGTGACCTGCAAATGCATGAGCTGGCATTTTGTTTCTAAAATTTACTACAGCAGGAGTTAGAAAAAGGTGAATGAATTTTTATGTGCAGCAATCTAAATTGCCCTGGGAAAGGGATGCATATGAGCACTGCTTGTTGTGTTGTCTGGTTTAAGTCACTTTTGACTGTTGGTCCACTTTAAGTATAACAAGACATTATATTATATATTGAAAGCACCACATGCATTATTTTAAACAATTTTGTAAGACCTTGATCATTAAATATAATTAGAGCACAATTAGGTTAAATGTAGTTACCACCTAGAAATACAAATTTAAATAATTACAATTTCTAGCCCATGACCATGCTCTAATAGAAGCACGATATTCCTGTTGCTCCTTTCACCTGAACACTGAATTAATATTCTCCATTTTTTTAATCTAAACTAGAAATGTTTTCTTTTCATTGATTGCTTCCCCCATCTACACTGTGAAAGTTTATTTTTAATTCTGTTTATATTTGTTTCTTTATAGGTGGATTCACGGTGCATACCTGTTTTAGCCAAGTGGCAAATATCATATAGCATTAAAATTATTCTTCAAGAACTTAGACGCATGATGATGTCCAAAGAAAATATGAAGCTTCCGCAGCCTCCAGAAGGACAGACCTACAACAATTAATTCATCTGGGAATGTTTCAGTACTTCTTCCTAACCCCCCACCATGATTTTCAGAAAGGCCTGCAATTTCTATTGTTGCATGCCTCTCCAGCCCTGAGAGGGGAACACCTTTCAGGCCCAAAAAACCTAAACTGGGCACTATTTGCACATGATTCCTCATTGTTGGCTTGGATGTCTCCTAATTTTGACTCCCATTAGTCATGGACATATTATGCAACAAATATGTTGCAGTCCAACCCCCATACACCTGCACAAAACACATAGGAGTATAGGGGTTGCAATGAAGTGAATTTGCTTTTTTTCTTGTTGTAATATTGCTTGATTGTTGGGATTTACACCCGATGGGCATTTTATTTTCTTACAGAGTAGCAGTTCATGTTTTGAAATTCATTAATTTGTTTTTACATGTATGTTTCATTGTCATAAATAAAAATAGGCCTATAGCAGTTGACTCCCAAATGGTATTTCAATGTACTAGTCAAATCAAAGCCATGAATGTTTCAGTTAAATAAATGTCTGGAAGGCAAATTAGTTCAGTGCTATAGCTTTTAGCATATGGATACCAGCTTGTAAAAACTTGGTCAAACAGCTGATTTGGGTATTCATGGTAATGGATGCTAAAATTTGGCAGATACCGAGGTTTGGTGCTGGGCCAGATAATGCTGTTTTATGAGGAGTAGTCATGACTGTACAAAATATACCGTGTCTCCAAACTAATAACCATTTGTAGCAGAGGGCCATGCAAGAGCGTCTGTCCAGTCTGTAGGTTTTTACAATCAATTTGGTTATTTATGGCCAAATCTGACAGAATGATTGTGTGTAGGGACTATAACTGTAATTAACCAATATAGCCTCACCCTTCGCTTTGTCAGTTCAGGATTTCAGGTATCTGCCAGCTTAAAGGAAAGAAAATCTGACTAATCCTCATTGACCTGTTTGTGACCTCTGTTAATAGTATTTTGCTTTTTGCACCATATTCTTAAAGCCCAGTGTGGGGCTGAGAGCACCCTCATAAACTTGTTTTTTTTTATTTAAGGTCTACTGTGAAGATGCCTTTTTTGTATTTTTCACCCTTAATAGCATGTCTGTTTAAAAAAAAAAATGAATTATAAACTGGTAAAGTTTACTTAGTTGAGTAAAAACTATAGAAAGTGATCATTCATAGAAATGACTGTTATTTTACCATTTCACTTTGCAGTATTTTACATGCGCATATTATTTTACTGTATGATATGTTGAATGCTCTTTCATAAAAAGGATAGGTGATGCTCACCACCATTATTATTTAATAGGGAATTGTCTGTAGATACCCTTAGACTACATCGCTGTAGTATGAACCAACTTTTGAGTGTCTGACTAATAAAAATTCTATTTTATTGGTCAGTCATCTAATTCTGTATCATATAAACATATCTACGCCTGCAGTTAAGGTGAAATATGCTCTCCCTTCTCTTGGAGTCATTCACTTCTCTTGAAATTTGTGAGGTTCCTGCATTCACTAACAGAGCCAATGCTGCTCTGTGATTTCTGGCCCTTTCCTTTCTCCAAGCACTGAAACGGTTAAAGAGGAAGTCAAAGCATTTTGTAACATGCCATCCACCCCTCCCACTAGGGTAAGCCCACTTTGGGGAACAACATGAAATAACTTACTGAGGGGTGGACAATCTGCACAGAAGCTGGGACCTTGAGTGACAGGTCAGTCACCCAATCCTGTGCAGCAGTGTGACTGTACTGGTGTGTCACTCAAGACCAACTGTCAATCATGTCCATCCATGGCTGCCAATCGGACATATTTATTAAGCTTAACAGGAAGTTGTGACCAAATTTTAATTATATGTGCAGTGACTGTAAACGGACATTACAGTCTCCTGTTTTTCTTTTACTCTGAATGTAGCCCAAAATGTTAGGCATGGAAGTTGTTGTAGAGTTGTATCTCTATTAATAACTTAACTAAAGTACTACATAATAAAAGTGAAAAATACTACATAATAATGAAAGTGAAGTGCATACATAAATGGAATCTTCTTTATTTTATTTGTCCTAATGAGCCCAAAACAAAATTTTTTTGCCTGATTAGTATAGTATAAAATTTAAAAAAGTCAATCTAAGGTGTCTCTGGGTCAGCGAAGGCTGGACAAGCCTTTACGCTGTAACATTTTTGCTAAGGCAGCTCTACACACTGTTCTTTAGAGAGCTCCCCATCTTTAAAGTGAAAAACAAAAAGTAATATTCCCCTTTTGTCTCATGGCGGGCGGCTTTATTATCACCTCTTTATTACTGTCTGCTTACGGCCCCCTTTGATTATGTCTTTCAGGCGGGCGAATCCATTGGCTTCTCCCGGCCCTCTATTAGTTGCAAACTTGTTAGGCCTAGTGTAATTACTCCCACTCCCTAGCGGGTTATTGGGGCATCCAGGGTTGCTTTATAGCGTTAATCCCTATCGGCCTATAGTGCCGCTATAATCACATATGGAGGCATCTCAGGATAATGTGACCGGGGTTCCTTCGGGACAAGCCCGGCTGTGTGTAGCGTGTGGGCAGCCTCATGCTGACGCTGACAAGGCACGAGTCTGTGGACCCTGTGCTGAGCAGGTGCCTGCACTGCAATTTGGCCTACCAGTGACTGGGCCTGCACCTCATATCACTTCACCTACCCCCCCAAGCTTAAATCTCACTCCTACTGAGTTGCATACAAGTGGGGATTCCTAATGTCACTCTTTTCCCTATGGAAACTGAGGAGTTTTGGAATCTTTGTGGCTACTCCCCCTCGGATGAAGGGGAGCTTTTCTCTGACACAGGGTCATCTGATGAGAGGCCAAGGGGTCATGACGATTCTGGCTCTGACCCCTGGGCCCCGGATGACACTGACAGATTGCTGACCCAGATTTTTGAGGTTCAGTCCATTTCTCCCCCTGTTGCGGCTCCCAGGCAAAGGAGGGAACTCTTCCATACAGCTAAATCACGTTTGGAATTTCCCGAGCAAGCACATTTCAATAACCTTGTGCTCAAGGAATGGGAGCGCCCCAGTAGACTTCGTGGGGTACCTAAAAGTTGGGATAGGAAGTATCCCTTTCCTGCTGATGTGGTAAAGTGTTGATCATCCCCTCCCGAGGTGGATGCCCCGGTCCTAGGGCTATCTAACACCTCTGTCATGCATTCCCCTGACTCTACTACCCTGCGGGATGCTGAGGACCGGCGCATTGACCAGCTGGCGTCCCATGCCTGTGCGTGGACGGCACTGCGCCCGGTCTGTGCTTTTGCCTTTACCGCAGTGGCCACTAGAACCCTTGCCAGAAATATACTTGATAGTGCCCCTCATGATTTGCCTTGTGAGGTGTTCAATGCACTCTCCAGTTGTGATGTTTTTGTAAATGTTGTCCTCTCTGCCTTGATGACACCATTAGAATGTGTGCCAGGTCATCTGCCCTTGTGGTGGCTATGCGCCGCTCGGTTTGGCTACGCCAGTGGGCTGCTGACAATGCTGCCAAGAAGGCCCTCATTGGGTTTCCCTTCAAAGGACTACGCCTGTTTGGGGACCGCCTGGACCTTTTTGCTAAGGGAGGCAGGTTATCCCAGCGCAGGCGGGGTCAGGGTTCCTTCTCCTTCCCCTATCGTGGTGTAGACAAGGGAGGGGGGTTTCCTTTACTGGGGCCCGGGGAGATTTCTGGGGTAGGGGCTGAGGACGTGGGTGTCCTGGCTCCTCCTGGGGCCCCAAGGCAAAATCCTCTCCCAAGCCCCATCAGGCATGATGGGGCACCCTCACCCATCCGGGTGGGGGGAAGGCTTCAGCACTTCGCTCATGTCTGGAGGCTTCATGTCTCAGACCAGTGGATTCAGGAGGTAGTGTCCTCCAGTTACAAGATAGAGTTTGCTGCCTGGCCGCCCCCAACATTCATCAGATCCCGGATTCCTCAGGACCCTGTGTTAGCTCAGGAGCTGATGCAGGCAGTGCAAGGCCTCCTGGAGCTGGGGATCATCTGCAAGGTCCCTTTAAGAGAAATGGGCAAGGGTTTCTATTCCAACCTATTCACAGTCCCCAAAAAAGAGGGTTCAGTCAGGCCCATCCTGGACTTAAAGATCCTCAACAAGTTTGTCAGGAGCAGGCGCTTTCGCATGGAAACTCTGCGCTCTGCCATCAGTTCCCTGCGCCAAGGGGATTTCATGGCTTCTGTGGACATCAAGGATGCTTACCTTCATATTCCTGTATTTCCAGGTCATCAAAGGTTCCTAAGGTTCGCTCTGGAGGATCAACGCTATCAATTTGTGGCATTGCCCTTTGGTCTCACCTCAGCTCCCAGGGTGTTCACCAAGGTGCTGGCTGGTGTGATGTCACTGCTCAGGTATCAGGGTGTCCGCGTGCTGCCTTATCTGGACGACATTCTCATCACCTCCCAACCTCTACATCAGGCAGAATTAGATATTCAGCTGGTGGTGTCCACCCTGGAGTAATTTGGTTGGGTGATCAACCACCCCAAGTCCTCACTGTCCCCTTCCTTGGTGACTTCATTCCTAGGAATGAATCTGGATACGGTTCAGGCAAGGATTTTCCTTCCTCAACAGAAGGTGGACAGTCTGATTGCACATGTTCAGTTCCTGCTATCTTGTCATCATCCCTCAATCAGGCAGGAGATGCAGCTAGTGGGCCTGATGGTGGCATGCTTCGAGGCAGTCCCTTATGCTCAGTTCCACTTGAGGCCCCTGCAACTCCACCTCTTGTCAGTGTGGGACAAGGATCCAGCATCCCTGGACAGGGTCTGTGTGCTCTCCCCTGGTCCGGAGGTCCCTCTCGTGGTGGATGGATTCAAGGAACTTGTTGGGGGGCAGATCCTTTCTTACCCCTTCCTGGGAGATGGTCACCACGGATGCCAGTCTGTCAGGTTGGGGGGGTTTCTGGAAGTCCCTGCGGTTCCAGGGGAGGTGGGGCCCTCAGGAGGCCCACACACCTATCAATGTCTTGGAACTGCGGGTGATCAGGTTAGTTCTGGCTCAGTTGACTACTCACCTTCGGGGCCTGCCTGTTCAGGTGTGCTCGGACAACCAGACGGCAGTAGCCTACATCAATCCTCAGGGAGGGACCCGGAGCAAGGGGGCCCTCCAGGAAGTGTCTCTGATCCTGACCTGGGCGAAGTCCAATGTTCCCTGCATATCAGCTGTGTACAACCCGGGGGTGGAAAATCTCCTGGCAGACTTTCTGAGCAGGGGGACTTCTCGCCAGGGAGAATGGTCCCTTTGCAGCAGGGTGTTCCAATCTCTGTGTCACCGTTGGGGCCAACCAGAATGTGGATCTGTTTGCGTCCCGTCACAATCGCAAGCTACCGGCCTTTGTCTCCCTCTGGACTTGACCACGGATGCTCTGGCAATGTCATGGCAGGACTTTCAGTTTTGTATGTCTTCCCTCCATTCCCCCTGCTGGGCAGGGTTTTATGCAAGATTGCTCTGGAGGGGGTGGCAGCAATTCTGGTGGCCCCCAGGTGGCCAAGAAGTCGTGGTGCAGCTGGCAGTAGATCAGTGCACTCTGCCCATGGTGCCAGATCTGCTCACTCAGGGCTCACTACGGCATCCCAATTTACAAACTCTGGCTTTGATGGCCTGGCTGCTGAAACCTACATCTTGATGGAGAGGGGGCTGTCTTCCTCGGTTGTGGATACCTTGATAAAGGCTAGGAAGAAGTCTTCTTCTATTTATTACAGGGTTTGGCATGCCTACATTGACTGGTGTGAGTCTAAGGCTCTTCCCTGTCGTTTGTTCCCTATTCCCAGGATTCTGGAGTTCCTACAGCATGGGTTGGAGAAGGGGCTCCAACTTAGTACTCTAAAAGGTCAGGTTTCTGCCCTGGCGGTTTTCTTCCAGAGGTCCTTTGCTCAGCATTCTCTGATTAGGACTTTTTTCCAGGGGGTGACTCATGTGCATCCCCCTTGTAAGACTATGGTGCCTGTCTGGGGTTTGAACTTGGTTTTGTCAGCCTTGCAGAGTGCTCCTTTTGAACCGGTGCAGGATGCTTCCCTGGCCATTCTTACTCTCAAGGTTGTCTTTTTGGTGGCTATCACCTCCGTTAGGTGTGTGTCTGAGTTGGCGGCGCTTTCCATTCAGCCTCCTACTATGAGAGACACCAGAACAAGGTGGTGTTTCGCTTCAAGCCAGATTTTCTGCCTAAGGTAGTGTCTGCCTTTTATTTGAATCAGGACATTGTTCTCCCTTCATTGTGCCCTAATCCTAGTAATGCTAAGGAGAGGGTTTTGCATTCTTTGGACGTGGTTAGGTGTCTGAAGTACTATCTGGTGGCTACTGCACCTTTCAGAAAAACTGATGCTCTTTTTGTGGTCCCTTCTGGTCCTAGGAAGGGTTTGGCTCCTGCCAAGTCTACTATCAGCAAATGGATCCGTCAAGCTGTGATTCAGGCCTATTCTGCTAAGGGGAATAATCCTCCCTTCCGCCTTACTGCTCATTCTACTCGTGCTATTGGTGCTTTTTGGGCCTTTCAGCACCAGGCTTCTGTTGAACAAGTTTGCAAGGCCGCTACTTGGTCTTCTGTTCATACCTTTTCAAAGTTTTACAAGGTTGATGTTAGGGCCTCAGCTGACGCTGCTTTTGGCCAAAAGGTTCTGCAGGCGGCAGTGGTTTAAACTGTCTGCTGTTAACTTGGGGATCCCACCCTACTTTATTGACACTGCTATTGGATGTCCCGATTGCAATATATCTGGAGCAGGACGTACTGTATACTAAGAATAATACAATTCTGTGATTACTCACCTGTAGAATTGGTATTATGAGTATACAGTACATCCTGCTCCACCCCACCCTTGGTTTTGCATTATCTTGGATCCCCTGTATGGTGAGTAATCACAGATTTTTTTAAATGGCCAATCTGGATAAACAGGGTGGGGGGCACACAGCAGACAGAACATCTACTTTAAATACTAGGTGTTTATTTGTTTATTTCACCATTAATATTGAGGTTTGCAACTTGTTTGGATCCAGTATTTGCTGATACCTTCAAATTTGTCACATTATATCCATATTAAAATAATTAAACAATAATAATAATGTTGCCTAATGCTGTTTTGAAAGTGCTTGCCCATGCACACGCTAACTTTCTTCCACGTTATCCCCAGTGGGAACAGTGTAAAATAAGCCTGTTCAAAGCATCTTATAATTTCATCTAACCGTATGCATTCTAAGGAAAGTCACTTCCTTCTCTTCATTTTCTGGGTCATGACTGAGCTGAGAAGGGCATGTCATGGTGCAGCTTTGAGTCCTGTGGGACCACTGCAACCTGCCAGGCTTACTTATTCTTAGAGCACCAAGAGACAGAGGCTATTAGATCACTTTTTGTGTGGTCCTGGGGAAATAAAATGGAAAGCAGTGACAAACTTTGGAGCCCTGCTATGGCTTCTACCCAGCACTGCAGGAAATGTAGGAAAGTCAAATGGAACAGGCATCAGATGAGCTGCCTGCTGCCTTATTATTGCCAATCGGTGTACAGCCTCTTTAAAGAGATAGTCCAGGCAAAGGATATAATGAGCTTGCTTCCTGCTCATGCTTGTGAGGGACTGTATCTTTCATTTAATGGTGCTCTACATCTCTTGATAATCCCTTGTAAACTTGCTCTCCCCTGGTGACATTGCCACACAGCGTTACAGCATCAGTTTTTACTTTATTGACGGGGAGATGCACAAGTAGGTCTGGGGATTTAGATCCTGGCCACTTCAGCATCTTGAAGACTTGCACAGCAGAACAACCTCAAAAAATCTCAACCATTCTTGACTGTGGGCACTGTGTTCTGAAAGATGTTTTCCCAAAAATCTCTGTCTTGGTCTCATCTGTCCACAAGACAAGGCCTACTCTCATGTACATTTTGGCAAACCACAATCTAGGTTTTTTATGTTTCTGTGGCAACCTTGCATAATTTTTCTCTTCCGTTCACATCCATGGAGATTAGCTACAATGCCATGTGTTGTAAACGTGTACATTTTTATATTGCCCACACCTGTTACTTGCCATGGGTGAGTTTGAAAGAGATACTAAGCACACTGGCTGTTATGGGGTTTCGATGGGATTTTGCACGCTGCCTGCTATTGGGTTCAGGGGTTTGGGATTCTGCGCACTGCCTGTTATGGGATGATTGGGAGGATTCTGCACAGCACCTACTATTAGGTTATGGGGGGGGGGGGATTCTGCACACTGCCTGTTATTGGGGATTGGGCGGTTACTGCACATTGTCAGTTATGGGTTGATTGGGAGGATTCTGCACATTGCCTGTTATGGATTGATTGGCGAGAATTTGTATGCTGCCTGATATGGGGTGATTGGAGGGGGGGGAATTTTGCACACTGCCTATTCTTGGGGATAGGGTTGATTCTACACACTGCCTGCTATGGGTGATTAGGGGGATTCTGGCATACTGCCTGTTATTAGGTTCTTGTTTCAAAATAATTTTTTTCTTATTTTCCTCCTCTAAACCCTTGGTGCATCTTATAGTGCGAAAAAATGTTTAATTTGTATTTTTTTTTCTCTGTTTTTTTGTATTCCAATAAACACACATGAAATAAGCATATGTATAACAAAACAATTGTAATGACAAAAAAGATTCTGGCATAAATATTTCATGGGTGCCAACACTTAAATTGGACCAAAACCCATGGAGATCTATAAGCTTCAAGGTACGTGTAATTACCTCCCCTCAGGGCATCCTAAATCGGGATGTCCCTCTGTGTGAAACCCTCCAGGTTGCCCAAAAACTCACCTTTTCCTGTCCAACAGCGCATGCATGAGCAGCATCCCCGCTATCTCTCTACCAGGGCACGTGCCCATGCCAGGCATTTGTGAACGGCCAGCGCAAGCACGCTCCCTGTTAAAGGGTAGCGAGGGATGCAGCCTCCAGTGTGCTTGGATGTACTAGACGAATGGGTGGGAGCAGATCCAAGCGTGCTAATTGGATTAAAGGCTGCACATGTGCCGTAGGACCAGGGAGAGGTTTGTTCGGGTGACCTGGGGGGGTTTCACACATCGGGGTGCCACTGGGGCAAGGACCAAAACCCAGGATAGTTAAAAGCCAAGCGCAGGCATAGACTGAATCCTCCGAGGAGTCAAGCTCCTACATCGAGGACCTATTTAGTAAACTACAAAAATAGGGGAAAAAAACTAAAAAGACCGCACCACTCTGGTATAAAATACAATAGATCTTTAATTGAAATAAATCAACACATAGACGAATACACAGTTAAAATCCAAAACAGAGTCTGACTGCCCTCTGCTGGTGAATAAATAATACCATTTAATGCACTGGTCCCAAGTTAATAAATGAAAAAGGGGATTTGATCACAACAATAAATACAATTTATATACTGTGCAAACATCTACAAAGTTCTGGTGCAATACATTTATTTTTTCAATATCCAAGGAACAAATAAAGTGTAAAGTGCCAAATGCAATAATAAACAGCTTCCATTAGCCTCACTAAGGAGAGCTATAAATGTAAACATGGGCAACTGCTATAAAGTCAATAAGACTATAAGGGACCAGCAATAAATACACTATATTCAATAATACATCACTGAGGAGGGACCTCAGACAAGGAGCACCCACGTGGCCGGGGCTACTACGCCACTTCCGAAAGTGTGAAAGTCTATAAAGTGGACCTATTTAGGGGTTCAGGATCTAGTTCTGGACAGTCTGAGGAGGAGGTGTCACCTGGCAGTGGAGAGGAACTGGAAGCTGTGCATGCAGATCAGATTGAGGAGCCTATTGAGGCAATATTGGAGGTTCTGCACCCCTCTATTCCTTGGCCGAGGCAGCAGCTGAAGAGGGATGAACCAGAAGGTCAGGCAGTTATTTCCCAGGCTTGCCCATTTCGACAGGCTGGTGGCAAAGGAGTGGGAGAAACTGCATAAGCATCTCTTCCTAAGGTCCTGGGCGCCAAGTACCCTTTTCCAGTTCAGGCAGTCAAGGTTTGGTGTGCACAACCTGTGGTAGATGAACTGCTGTCGGGTCTGGCTTAGCACACTCTTATCCCTACTTCGGATAGTGCGGCCTTGAGGGACACAGCAGATAGGAGGTAGGACCAGCTGGCCAGGCATGCATTTTCCATGGTGGGGTCAGGCATGGGCCCAGCTTGCACTATGTCCATGGCTGGTACGGCAGGTAAGGTCTGGCGGAAGCAGAAGAGGCGTTTGTGACATGACTTTGCTTGAACTCCTTTGCTATATAGGTCTTTAGATACATTGTGCCGGCTATGGACGCCTTGGTGTGTCTGGTGGCTAGGACCTTTCTTTGTTGGTCACCTTGTGGTGCACGGTCTGGCTGAAACAGTGGTCGGTCGACACTGCTTTGAAGAAGACAATTACTGCCCCCCCCCCCCTTTGCGGGCGGTCAACTTTTTGTTGAGCCTCTGGATGACCTGGACCAGAAGACCAGAAGTGGGAAGTCAACTAGGCTTCCACAGAAACGAAAACTGAGGACCTTATTTCACTGGACAATACATTTTCCCCCCTTTCCGGAATTTCAGAGGTCCTACAGACTTCAAACGCCGCAAGGATTTTTTGGGTAAGCGAATGCCAAGGGGGAAGCCTGGACCCCAAGTGTCAGCTGGCCCAAGCCAAGCCAAGTCTATATTCTTAGTATACAGTACGTCCTGCTCCAGATAGATTACTTACACTTGGGTTATCCTCCGCCAGATGGCGCTGCACTGCAGAGACATGCAAAACAGGCTCCTCCCGGCCCCTCAAATACCCGGGGGGCTCCCACAAATCCCCAGATTTTCTCTGCAGTGCTTACTGCGAAGACATGAAGTATCACTCTCTTGCAGGTGAGCGGGGCTTTTAAGCCTGCGGCCCTGTTGGACTATTCCCACCCGTCCTTCGTGTGATGTGCCTCCCAGCCTGGGCTGCGCTGGTCGGGTGAAGGTAGGCAGCACCATGCGTGCTTATGGAGCGTTGCTCCACCGCAGGCCCCCACCAAAGGGTAGGCGGTATAGGCTGATGGTGAGCCTTTATGGATGCCCCTCCCACATTATTGCCCCGTGTAGCGGTGGGTCCTGTACAAAGGGCCGCCATCCTCCCTCATTCTCCCTGTAGCCTTCGGGAGGAAAAGAAGGGGGGGTGTGGGTTAGCGTGTAGCATGATTCGTGCATACGGCGTTTGTCATGTCTTTTGACTAGTATATATGGTGTCTGCCGCCGCGCTGACTTGTCTTTTTTTACTATTGCAAATGCCGCGCGCGTCTTTTCCTTCATTTGGATGTTCCGCGCCGGGCGGTGGCTTTACCTCAGACGCTTCTGCGTTATTGGCTGCTTGTCTGTGAGCTTCGCGCTCTTCGGGGGGGGCGGGGCCTGGCTTGGCGCGCCCTGCGTCACGGCCCGCTCTAGCCCGCCCTTCGAGGTACTCTCTGCGCCATTTTGTCAGCGCGCGCGTGACGGTTATCCTTACCGCAGTTCTTAACTGCCCTCGCGGGCGGTGTTATACTCATTGTAGTGTGTTTGCTTCTGACACCCCTTCTTCCCACTGTGTCTTTCAGACGGGGGAAGCCATTGACTTCTTCCGGCCCGGTGTAATTGATAATTGGGCTTGTATAATTACTCCCACTTAGCGGGTCATTGGGGCATCCAGGGTTGCTTATAGCGTAAATCCCTACTGCCATATCGTGCCTAATAATCACCATATGGAGGCATCCCAGGAACGGGGTCCCTTTGGGACAAGACCGGCTGTGTGTAGCGTGTGGGCAGCTTCGTGCTGACGCTGACAAGGCCTGTGTACCCTGTGCTGAGCAGGTGCTTGCATTGCAATCTGGCCTGCCAGTGGCTGCGCCTCGTTTCACTTCACCTACTCCCCCAAGCTTAAATCTCACTCCCGTTGAGTTGCATACTAGTGGGGGTTCTCAGCCTGATGTGTCTTCTAGACTGACTACTGTTGAACAGATTATTGTGAGGTCTTTAGAGCGTAAGGGCCTTGGTAAGAAGCGGCACTTGACGCCTATTGTTACTGTTTTCCCTATGGGAACTGAGGAGTTTATGAATCTGTGGGGCTATTCCCCTGCTGATGAAGGGGAACTCCTTTCTGATTCAGGCTCATCTGATGGGAGACCAAGGGGTCATGACGATTCTGGCTCTGACCCCTGGGCCCCGGATGACACTGACAGATTATTGACCCAGACCTTGGGGTTCTGTCTATCTCTCTCTCCCTGTTGAGGCTCCCAGGCAAAAAAGGGGAGTTTTGCCATACAGCAAAATCAAGTTTGGAAATTCCAGGGCAGGCACATTTCCTTAACCTTGTGCTCAAGGAATGGGAGCGCCCCAGTAAACTTCCCGGGGCTCCAGAGATTTGGGATAGGAAGTATCCCTTTCCTGCTGAGGTGGGTAAAGGTTGGTCATCCCCCCCCCCCCCGTGGTGGATGCCCCGATCCTAGGGCTATCTAACACCTCTGTCATGCATTCCCCTGATTCTACTACCCTGCGGGATGCTGAGGACCGGCGCATTGACCAGCTGGCCTCCCACGCCTTTACATGTGCATGGACGGCGCTGCGCCCAGTCTGTGCCTCTGCTATTACTGCGGTGGCCACTAGAACCCTTATCAGAAATATGCTTGATAGTGCCCCTGATGATTTGCCTTGTGAGGTGTTTATTGCACTCTCTAGTTGATGTTTGGTGTAAATTCTGTCCTGTGAGCATTGGATGACACCATCAGAATGTGTGCCAGAACTTCTGCCCTCGTGGTGGAGGTGCGCCGCTCGGGTTTGCTGCGCTATTGGGCCGCTGACAATGCTGCCAAGAAGGCCCTCACTGGTTTTCCCTTTAAAGGACGGCGTCTGTTTGGAGACCGCCTGGACCTTTCTTGCTAAGGGAGGCAGGTTACCCCAGCGCAGGCGGCAACCTCGGCCCTTTAGGGGTCAGGGTTCCTTCTCCTCCCCTTACCATGATGCAAGACAGGGAAGGGGGGGTATCCTTCCCTGGGGCCCGAGGAGATTTCTGGGGTAGAGGCAGAGGACGTGGACGTCCTGGTGCCTCCTGGGACCCCAAATGCTAAATCCTCTCCCAAGCCCCCTCAGACATGTTGGGGCGCCCTCACCCATCTGCGTGATGGGGACGGCTGCAGCACTTCGTTCAGGTCTGCAGGATTCATGTCTCAGACCGGTGAATTCAGGAGGTAGTGTCCTCCGGTTACAAGTTGGAGTTGCTGCTGATCCCCCTCCAAGATTTATCAGGTCCCGGATTCCTCAGGACCCTGTGTCAGCTCAGGAGCTAGTGCAAGCGGTGCAAGGCCTCCTGGAGCTGGGGGTCATCTGCCAGGTGCCTGGCAAGGGCTTTTATTCCAACCTATTCACAGTACCCACAAAGGATGGTTCTGTCAGGTTCATCCTGGGCTTAAAGATTCTTAACAAGTTTTTGTCAAGGGCAGGCTCTTTCGCATGGAGACTCTGCGCTCGGCCATCTGTTCCCTGCGCCAAGGGGATTTCATGTCTTCTGTGGACATCAAAGATGCTTACCTTCATATTCCTGTGTTCCCAGGTCATCAATAGTCCCTCAGGTTCACTCTGATGGATTAACATTACCAATTTGTGGCCTTGCCCTTCGGCCTCACTTCAGCTCCCAGGGTGTTCACCAAGGTGCTGGCTGGCGTGATGTCTCTACTCAGATGTTAGGGTGTCAGCGTGCTTCCCTATCTGGAAGACATCCTCTTCACTTCCACAGTCTCTGCAGAGTTGGATACTCAGCTGGTGGTGCCCACCATGGAGTCATTTGGATGGGTGATTAACCACCCCAAGTCCTCACTGTCCCCTTCCTTGGTAACTCCATTACTAGGAATGAATCTGGATACAGTTCAGGCAAGGATTTTCATTCCTCAGCAGAAGGTGGATAATCTTATTGCACGGGCTCAGGCCCTCCTTGCTTGTCCCCATCCCTCCTTCTGGCAGGGAATGCAGCTGGTGGGCCTGATGGCGGCGTCCTTCAAAAAGGATCTACACCTCCCATCTACAGTTCATCTTTTAACCACAAGAATGACATGTTCCCACAGCCCACACCAGATGGGATGTCTCTTGGAAACCAAATCTGCTGACTTGCCCTTTGATGGACTATTGGTCTTCCAAGAGCATAAAGGCTGTGGATGCTCCAGGGGGTTCCAATCTCTGTACCACCGTTGGGGCCAACCAGATGTGGATCTGTTTGCGTTCCATCACAATGACAAGCTCCCGGCCTTTGTCTCCCTGTCCTGACTTTCGGCTCATGTATGCCTTTCCTCCATTCCCCCTGCTGGGCAGGGTTCTGCGCAAGATTGCTCTTGAAGGGGTGCCAGCAATCCTGGTGGCCCCCAGGTGGCCATGAAGAGTGTGGGTCGCAGACGTGGTGCAGATGGCAGTGGACCAGTACGTTCTGCCAAGGGTGCCAGATCTGCTCACTCAGGGCCCCTTACGCCATCCCAATCTATAAACTCTGGCCTTGACGGCCTGGCTGCTGAAACCTCCATCTTGATGGAAAAAGGCTTGTCTGTCTCGGTGGTTGATACCATGGTGAAGGCTAGGAAGGAAACTTCTTCTTCCATCCATTACAGGGTATGGCGTACCTACTTTGACTGGTGTGAGTCTAGGTGTCTTCCCTGTCGGGTGTTTTTAGTCCCCAGGGTTCTGGAGTTCTTACTGCATGGGTTGGAGTCGGGATTCCAACTCAGTGCTCTGAAGGGTCAGGTTCCTGCCCTGTCTGTCTTCTTCAGAAGTCTTTTGCTCAGCATTCTTTGATTAAGACTTTCTTTCAGGGGGTTACTCAGGTGCGTCCCCCACGTAAGCCTATGGTCCCTTTTGGGATTTGAACTTGGTTTTGTTTGCCTTGCAGGGT
Organism: Gastrophryne carolinensis; assembly: GCA_027917425.1. Lineage (NCBI taxonomy): Eukaryota > Metazoa > Chordata > Amphibia > Anura > Microhylidae > Gastrophryne > Gastrophryne carolinensis. The sequence goes on from CM051239.1 coordinate 338,840,498, forward strand.
GCTCCCTTTGCTCCTATTCAGGATGCTGCTCTGGCTGTTCTTACCCTCAAGGTTGTCTTTCTGGTGGCTATTACTTCGGTCAGGCGTGTGTCTGAGCTGGCTCTGTCTATCCAGCCCCCATACTTTGAGAGACACCAGGATAAGGTGGCGTTCCGCTTTAAGCCGGACTTTCTGCCTAAAGTGGTGTCTGCTTTTTCATTTGAATCAAGATATTGTTCTTCCTTCATTGTGCCCTAATCCTAGCAGCGCTAAGGAAGGGGTTCTGCATTCCTTGGATGTGGCCAGGTGTCTGAAGTATTACCTGGTGGTCACTGCGTCCTTCAGGAAAACTGATGCTCTTTTTGTGGTCCCTTCCGGGCCCAGGAAGGGTTTGGCTCCTGCCAAGTCTACTATTAGCTAATGGATCTGTCAGGCCGTGATTCAGGCCTATTCTGCTAAGGGGACGGGTCCTCCCTTCCGCCTTACTGTTCATTCTTGTGCTATTGGTGCCTCTTGGGCCTTCCAGCACCGGGCTTCTGTTGAACAAGTTGCAAGGCCGCTACTTGGTCTTCTGTTCATCCCTTTTCAAAGTTTTACAAGGTTGAGGTTAGGGCCTCAGCTGATGCTGTTTTTGGCTGCAAGGTTTTGCAGACGGCAGTGGTTTAAACTGTTTGCTGTTACCTTTTTGTTGGGGATCCCACCCTACTTTATGGACACTGCTATTGGATGTCCCAAGTGTAAGTACTATATCTGGAGCAGGACGTACTGTATACTAAGAATAATACAATTCTGTGAAATACTCACCTGTAGAATTGATATTATTTGTATACAGTACGTCCTGCTCCACCCCACCCTGTTTTTTTTGCAATATTCTGGATCCCCTGTATGGTGATTGTTATCATTGTTATAGTTACCAGTTTTGGTGATTAAATTCTCCCCGCTTCTTGTTCACTGCTTTTCAATGCTGGGGATTTGTGGGAGGTCCCCAGGTATTTGAGGGGCCGGGAGGAGCCTGTTTTGCATGTCTCTGCAGTGCAGCGCCATCTGGTGGAGGGTAACCCAAGTGTAAGTACTATATCTGGAGCAGGACGTACTGTATACAAATAATATCAATTCTACAGGTGAGTATTTCACAGAATTGTATTTTTTTTCCAATGGTCGATCATGGAGCATAGGTTAGTGTTCACTTTTATGCAGGGCTCTGTGCATGTTCAACCTCAATAGTCCCGCCCTGGGATCTTAATCTGGTTCTATCAGCGCTTCAGGGCCCCCCCTTTGAGCACATTGCAGAGGCTTCCCTGACAACGGTCACTTTGAAGGTGGCTTTTCTTGTGGCGATCACCCCCATCTGGTGTGTTTTGAAGCTGGCAGCCCTGTCGATCAGATCACCCTTTTTGGTGCTACTAGTGGTGCCCCTGAATGGAAGTGCTTAGAAAAGGAAATTTGTGTACTCACCGGCAGATTTCTTTTCTCATCTGCTTCCATTCCGGGGCACCACACTTGCCCTACTGTTGTGTTACGACTGTGTTGGTGGCAGTTGATGTCTTCTACATGTTTTAGTTTTGTTGTACTGTTTCTAGTTGTGCCCATTATGCATATGTTAGCGTTTTCCCCTTCCGAAATTAATTAACTGAGAATATCCTGCCACAGCCTGCCCTATATAGGACCTAGTTTAATTTTATCTTGCAGTCCCTGCCTACAGCTGAGATTAGCCCGTGCGCTGCTACTAGTGGTGCCCCGGAATGGAAGCAGATGAGAAAAAAAATTTATTGGTGAGTACACTCATTTCTCTTTTAATCTCGTGAGAGGTCATTGAGAGCCCCTACTTATAAACATTACTATCATTCCTACTTGTAATTGCTTTACTGTTGTGGGGTTGTAGCCACTTAAAGTAAGACTATCACAGAATCATGAAGTTCAGATTTTTAAGATTATTTACATAAATGCTAATAAATAAATGTGCATAAAAAACCAAAGCCGCCGTTTTGTAGAAAATGCCAGTTCCAAAATGCCCTGGGCGATGGGTCCAGTACCACCAAGCTAGTCCATTCTCTGATGCGAGGGGAGAAAACTACTAAAGGCAGATAAGGTAAGTGCCGAGATGTGGGCACACCCACCTTGCCAGTAGCTGCACAATCTCAAAAGCAGCACATCTTCTCACACCTCTCCACCACGGGGTTACCGGCATACAGCACATACATGTGGAGAGAAGCAAGATGGGCTGAATGTCCCTTTTGCTGTTGCTAGGACACCGACGGCCTTGTCCGGCTATGATCTCCAGCTTAAAGTTGTGGTCAGCCTCATGCTTCTTCTCCCCTCTTATACAAGTGTTGTATGTCAGTTACGGTGCCATGGAAAGGAGAGAGGAACAGTGTCAGTTGACCCACTTCCGTTCTGAAAGCTAGAGATCGTAGGTGCGTGAGCCTGCTGGTCTTCTATCAAAACAGCAGAAGCAGGGCTGTATTTAAGGTTCATGCTGCCCTAGGCACTATTTGTGCATCTGCCCCCCCCCCCACCAAGTGGGAGTGGGGAGTGAGTGTAACACCCAGTAGAGGAGTAAATGCGAGATGCAGCGAGAGAGTAAGTCAGCTAAGGTGGTGGAGACTGAAACAAGGTCTGCAGGGATTAGCAGTGATAGAATGGAGTTAGTTCATCAGAGGTGATCTCCCATCAAAGGTGGAAGATCTGGAAAGTGAGCAAATAAGTTGTACTTGCGCACTCTAGATGGCATAACCCTGAATCACCTGACATGTCTATGAAATATATTGCTGCAATAATCCCCTAGGGCAAGAGGTTGACAACATTCACACCATGCCCAGCACCCCAACATGCCTCGTGGCTGTACTTCACAACATGTGTAAAGCAGCAGACCAAGATATTCAAAAAGGGATGCCCCCAACCATACATTCAGAGACCACACTGTCCACTGATTACCACCAGTGGGGACACCTAGCCCTTTTGGCGGGGCTTTCACCAGACCTTTTGGTGCCCCTCTCTGACATTCCACTAACCTCATGTGGAGATAATTCCCCCATTCCATCTATCTTTCTTATAGCCCAAGTATAGGTATTAAAGCCCAACTCCAATAATTTGACAGATTTTAATAAATGCCTGAATTATCATTCTTTTCATTGGAGATGAGAGGCCAAAGGACTACTAAAGGGGAATCGTTCTATCTACAGAGCCATTGTTCTGAGCTGTTAATAGTGGAAAACAATAGCAGTGCCCTTCAATACCATGTGTGAGGAGTTCAACTAAAATTCCCTCTAGAGTCAAGTTAAAGTGGAGCACTCCCTTGAGTCTATAAGATTTTTTTGGGGGGTTGGTCTACCTCGTTATGTAGCATCTCAAATGGTCCCAGTGTGTGAAACCCTCTGGATTGCCTGATCTACTCACCTCTTCCAACAGCACACGCAGCATCTCTGTGCCACAGCTGCATCCCCAGCATACCTTTAGCTAGGTGTGCATATATGCCAGGCCTTTCTGAATGGCCAGCACGATCACACCCACAGCTAGAGGTAGTGCGGGGCTCACTCTATTCAGATTTACTTGCTGCACTGACGTCAGTGTAGCAAAGTAAATCTGTATGGAATGAACAATGCTGATTGGCTGAGAACCCTGTGCATGCACCATGGAGATGGTGAGAGGGTGAGTTTACAGGTAATTCAGGGGGACATGCACAATGGGGCATCCAAATCAGGAAAGGAGAGACCCAAATAAAGTCACTTTATTGGGTTTTAAGAAGAGCAAAATCCTAATTTAGACTTTTGGCCCAGACAGAAAATTTTGAGCGGCATCCCAAAACCAAATAATAGTTTTTTTTCATTGGAAACCCCTTCTGACTGATCGCCATACTTTGGGATGTCATTTCTGGGATCCCAGAATGGTATGGCAGTCAGCTGCTTTAAAGTGAGTAATGTCTCTCAAAACTGGCTGCATAAATCAATGATGCCCTGCTGTGAAGTACCTTCTGCTAAGTACGGGCACTGCATCAGCAGTATTAGGCTTGACATCATGTTTGTAGGGTGACACTGTACAGAGGGGCATCCCAATTCTATGCTGACTTTACTTCCTCTTTAACTGGTGGCAAGATAAAAAGTCTATTGATGACAGGGACTGCTGTCAAGTAAAATAAGAAAGTGTGGAGGCATTGACACACACTCTGTGACTGGACAAATGGCAGGGCACAGCAGCATCTAGCAATGTGAGATAATCTGGGACACAGAGAAAGGCTTCCTAAACGGTTACTCTGCCTGCTGAGAAACGTGCAGCTCTGCCTGCAGCCCTACTCAGCAGTCACACAAGGCAGAATCAGACTCCATTCCCCCCTCCATTACTAAACTCACATGCGGCATGCCGATGCTGGATTCATCCAGTGAGCTTCCATTTCTCCTTTATTTTGGGACCAAGCTGTAGCTTTGTGACACACGTGTGTATGGGAGGGCGGGGTCCATAATGTGCTGGCTGTGTTCTGCTTCCTGAAGACAGCTCATACAATCAGTAGCAGCCTGTGTCCACAGGGGGCAGCAGCGTGCAGTATTGTGTGGAGTGAAGAACAGCTCACTTCTCCCGTCTCTCTTCTCTCGCCCTCCCTGCATCCCCGACCAAGAAAGGGGCATCGCTGATTGCAAGTGATTTTTTTTTTTAATTAAATTGTTGCTGGTCGCCGCCCTGTACCCGCCCCTGTCTGTAGCTCCGCCCTAGGCACGTGCCTACCCATGCCTAGTGGCAAATACGGCCCTGAGCAGAAGCAGCATTCAGCATCTCATGCTTCTCTCCACAGGCTTGCACAGTATGCTGGTAACATTGCTGTGGGTGCTCCAGAGATAATAGTAGATTCCCCTATAAAATAAATGGAACACGCTGAGCCAGTGGGTCTTTTATTAGGGTTTTATCCAATACTACATGTATTGCTTTAATTTTTGTTTTAATTTTTTTACATTTTATAAGCTCTATTTTTTTTTACCAAATTTCGCGATACACCTTCTTTGGCTTAATCTAACACAACCGTAATCCATAATGATAATCTAAAGCAAGGTAATTCCTCCGAGGTTCAGTTACACTGAATTGAAAGGGAAGAAGGGAATTAAAGATAATAGTAACTAAGGTAGAGGGAGAAGGGAAATGAGAAAGAACAAAAGAAGGCTTAGGGGGGCGTGGCTTGGCCGGTGACCGGGATGGCTGCTTGATTTGTGATCTCCCGGCGGAGTCTCCAGAGAAGCCTATTATTCGCGTTTTACCCGGACGATGGGACGCATTAATAAATCGGGGGCACCTGCTAAAACCCCCAAGACTGCGCAGACACCAAAAACTAGCGCCAGAAGGCTTCCAGAGCTGTTCCAGAGCCAAAGACAGGAAGAGCCTCGTGGTCCCAAAATGGCGGACGTCAATTCCCCATGCAACTCACCGGAGCGGGAGGACACCAATGCTTCGGAGGGTGAGGAATGCGACTTATCGGCTCAGCTTAGCCAACTTCCTACCCGAAATGAGTTGGCCCGGTTCGCGGGGGAAATCAAGGACTCTATCACCGCAGCCATCGCGGATTTAAAAGGAGACCTGAAGCTACTGTCCCAACGGGTGGAGAGAGTAGAAAAGGAGGAAGCCACCACCGCTGCCAGACTGACTGAGGTCCGTGATGTGGTCCGGGCCCATAACAATCATCTTCTGGAATTCCATAGACATCTCGAAGACCTCGAAAACCGCAATCGAAGATGTAATATCAGGGTCCGCGGTGTACTTGAAACAGTGCCCCCAGACCAGATACCAGAAGCCCTGCATTCGATCTTTAACTCCCTCCTGGAGAGACCACCGGGCACTCAGATCGACCTGGTCCGGGCACATAGAGCTCTTCGACCTAGAAACATAGGGGACAACGCTCCAAGAGATATCATATGCTGCCTGCAGAGCTTTCCTCTGAAGGAGGAGATTCTACTGAAAGCTAGGGATCGGGACAACATCATGTTCAATAACTCTGAGATCCAGCTCTACCAGGATCTGTCAAACATCACCCTGCAACATCGCCGAGCTTTGAGGCCGCTCACTACGATTTTGAGGGAGAGAGGCATCTCCTACAGGTGGCGCTTCCCCTTCGCCCTAGCTGCGTCCCGCAACGGTAAAACTGCGGTCTTGCGTATGCCAGAGGACCTACCGGATTTCTGTGACTCGCTGGGACTCCCCCTGATCTCCTTGCCAGACTGGCTTCGGGACTTCTCTATTCCACGGCTGGTGAGGAGTGCGAGGAAAGGGGATCGTCTGGTCAGATCTGGTGTGGATCCCCGGGACCACTCCCCATCGGCAGACGACGGAGCTGAAGACCGACCAGGATCCAGAAGCTGAGAAACGACTGTGATTTGTCGCTGTACCCTGAAGAGCTAAGAATTTTATTCCTATTGAACCCCTCCCTTGCCCTGATCTCCTACCCCTAAATGTTAGCCTGTAGGCTTTAGTTTTAATTCCACATAGCATTGTAGGCCTTCAACTAAACCCCTGAGCAGAGTTCTCCTCGCTCGTTCCCTATGGCGATATATCCCTATTCCATAACACTGGCATGGGCGTCGCTAGAGGGACCGCAGGGACGAGCAATGTACGGGCGATGGGTGAAGGGGGGAAGACTGTTATAATATATCACTCTTTTAGACTCCCTCCTTTGTCCTGGTTCCTTACCCCGGACGGGTAGCATATATGCTTTAACAAAGTCTACACAGCATTGTTTGCCTTAGCCTGATGTTCCGCCTGGAGTTTCCCTTGCTCGCTCCATGTGGCGCTGTATCCCTATTTCATCGAGACTGGCATGGGCGCCACTGGGGGGTGCGCAGAGAAGGGTTGCGGGTGGGCAACGGGAAGGGGGGGGGAAGGTTATTGGTTTAAATGTTTTAAAAGTTCGAGTAACATGTACGGCCCGCCTAATTCTTTGGACACCGATGCCCTGTTTGATGGTTTCTTTAACCACTTGTTCCCGGTTTCCCTTTATATTGGGGCTTTCGTAATCACAGGTTTGAGTCCTGCGACATGCACAGTTCTGTTTTTTCCGTTGAAATGAAGATTTTTTGAACTGGGGGGGGACGCTGGAATGGTAATGACCCTTTATTATAAGCGGCCTTGCACCCTATGGGGCCTCCTGAGAGGCCGGCAGATGCTATCGTAATGAGCATGAGCCTGGCGGGACCGCCGCGCGGGTCGCGAGCGGCGCCGGAATATCTTAGCGACACTGGAGGGGAAGACATGGGAGCTCACAGGAGTCACGAGAGTAGGCAAAGTTTGAGACAGGGGAAAATTCGTAACCAAACTGGGGGACAGTGAGCGGACGCGTCAATCTGTCCTAGAGAAGCACATAATGGACGCCTCCACTGCCCCTCCTCCATTTCGGCGGTAATATCCTATCCTGGCCGGGAGGGGGAAATGAGGAGGGGAGAACCGGGACGCGTGCTGATGACGTGTCTAGTTGTCGCGTTCGCCTTGGGCTTCCTGATCCGTCTTGACGATTTCCGTGTCAGAAAAGGAAGACCCGGGGAGACGCAACAGCGGCTTGGCCGAGGCAAGAGACCCCAGGAGTCCCTGCTATTTTGCTATGGGTGTAGAGGCCCAGAGGCCTCGAGCTTCGAGATGGGTAAGTGATTAACACGAGCTCTGGGGTGGGTTGAACGCTGTCCTGGGGAGAGGAGCCCTCTGGGTCACGTCAGCGAGGTGGCTATGGCTTGAATTTGATTTGAGAGCGCCTGGGCCCTGTGGCCTTCATATGCCTAGGCTACACAGGTGTTGGGTGAATGCAGAGTGGAGGGCTAAAAGTGTCGTTTTACTGGGGACTTCGCCGGGCTCGCGGGTTTGGCGGCTGCTGGGACAGTTCTGGTTAGGTCTGGGCCGGTGGCTGGGTTTTTCGGTTCTCGGCCTTCCACGATTCCCCACAGAGAGACGTGATCTCAAGGGTGGGAACTGAGGGTGATTGCTGTTGGCACCCCCTCGCCTTGGCTTGAAGGAGCTTCCTTCGAGCCGCGGGAGACAACTACAGAGGGATTATACCTCTCTGGGACGTTGCCTCGATACTACCCACCAAGTGAGAGAGGGGATACACTGTGTGTTTCCCCCCGTCCTCCTGAGGAGTGTACAGGGCGCCTTTTTCTTGTGTCTTGTTTTCTGTGTGTCTTGATTGTGTATCCCTCTGTGTTTTCCTTAGTGTGAACTCTATTTAACTCTAATACTTCTTTTCCCCTCTTTCCTGATCTTATTTATCCCTGCCGGGACTGAGAGGGACCTTACAGACGGTAACCCGCTCTCACATCTACCGCCTGGGACGGCCCGACCTGGTTTCCCTGTGAAGATGCGCCCGCTATGTATCAATATTCTTTCTATAAACGCTAAGGGCTTGAATGCACCCGTAAAGAGACATGCTCTATTCAGAGAATTGAAAAAAAACGGCACTCACATAGCTCTAGTCCAGGAAACACATTTTCTAAAAAATAAAGCCCCATACTTGGGAAATAGAACGTACACGACCTGCTACTCTGCCCACTCCCCTAATAACAAAGCTAAGGGAGTTTCCATTTTGATTGACAAGTCCATTTCGCTGAAGATCAGGGACATTGAAAGGGACAGGGAGGGCAGGTTTGTGTTTTTGAAGGGGGATCTCCCTAACGGGCGAGCAATCACTATAGCGAATATATACTCCCCAAACAAAGATCAACATAGATTTGTCTCTTCGACCCTGGCTAAATTGGAAGGTTTTCGGGAAGGGATTTTACTGCTGGGCGGAGACCTAAATTGCGCATTGAACCCATTGGTGGATACCTCTGACGCCAAGACAGCCATAGCCTACAGATCTCTGAAACAGATTAAAACAGCACTGCGAGGCCTTGGGCTGGTGGATACCTGGCGTCTGATGAATCCTTCGAGCAGAGATTATACATACTACTCACCCCTTCACACCAAATATTCTAGAATTGACTACATCTTCCTGTCGCAGAGAGATCTGGGGAGGGTGTCGTCGGCTCAGATTGGAAATATCACATTTTCTGATCACGCGCCGGTTGCACTTTCTCTGACCTTCCCATATAGGGAACAGAAGGAATGGCACTGGCGACTCAATGAGGCTATGTTGAAGGACTCTAGGGTAGTGGAGAAGCTTAGAGATGCTTTGCGCAACTATGTTAGAGAAAATGTTTCGGAAGATATGGACCCAGTAGCGATATGGGAAGCTCAGAAATGCACGATGAGAGGTATTTTGATCCAAGAGGGGTCGCGGCTCAAGAAAGAGAGGGCGCAGAAACTGAATGATTTGTTGCAACAAGTGGCTAATCTAGAGTTGCTCCATAAACAGTCGCTCCAGGAGAAGCACTTGAGAGAATTAGAGGGGAAACGGCAGGAGCTGAGGGATCTGATGTCCAGGGAGTCTTGCAGGTGGTTCACTAAACGCCATGGCCTTTTCTATGAACAAGGCAACAAAACAGGTAGAATGCTGGCCAGGGCATTGCGCCCAAAGCTTGCGCACACCAAAGTGGAATGTATCAAGGGCTTAGATGGGTCTCTACACTATAGAAATGAGGATGTGGCGGGTGCCTTTGGTAGGTTCTACTCTGCACTTTACAATCTACAGAGCTCTCCAGACAATGGGAACCAGGATAATCTTATGTCCACATATCTTTTGGAATCCGGGCTGCCATCTTTGTCCCGGGAGGAGCGGACTCAACTGGAGACACCGATCACGGTTTCTGAATTGCAGAGAGCCCTGACAACGGCTAAAGCAGGGAGAGCCCCGGGTCCAGATGGATTTTCTACACAGTACTATAAGTCCTTCCCTGGCCTGTTGCTCCCTATGATGCAGCGCGCTTTTGAGTCCGCGTCCTCCTCGGGCAAACTACCTAGTACGTCTCTAGAAGCCCAGATTGTTGTGATCCCAAAAGAAGGGAAAGATCCGAAAGACTGCCGCAGCTACCGGCCGATTTCCCTCTTAAATGTGGATATAAAATTGTTTGCGAAAGCACTGGCTAACAGAATTGCGGCCTTCCTCCCAAATCTTATTACTCAGGACCAGGTGGGTTTTGTTCCGGGTCGGGAAGCCCGAGATAATGTAATCAAAGCCCTGAATATGCAATGGTGGGCTAGAACGAAGAAAGTACAGGCTATTATGCTATCCACCGATGCCGAGAAGGCATTTGACCGGGTGAAATGGAGGTGGATAGAGAGAGTGTTGGAGCATATCGGGCTGGGTAGAGACATGAGGAACAGGATCTTGGCTTTATACTCGAATCCCATAGCCAGGGTTAGAGTGAATAACTGTTCTTCCCCTGCCTTCCACATCAGGAACGGGACTCGTCAGGGTTGCCCGTTGTCCCCGTTAATTTTTGCCCTCTCACTTGAACCCTTTTTGAGGAAAGTGAATCTATGTCCGGACATCACGGGATTGGCAATAGGCCATAGAGAGAGGAAGGTCGCCGCCTATGCAGATGACATGCTCTTTTTCTTGAGTTCCCCTAGAATTTCAGTCCCGAATCTGCTCAAAGAATTTGAGAGATTTGGTCGCATTTCAAACCTGAAAATTAATTATAGCAAGTCCTATGCTATGAATGTCTCGATGCAGGATCGGGAGGTGGGGGCGCTGCAGGAGATTTTCCCCTTTAGCTGGGAGGAGAAAAGTTTGAGATATCTAGGTGTTCAGATCCCGCTGTCCCCCCTCAACTTATTCCGATTTAATTTCGCCCCCATGGGTGACAAGATTAAAAAAGACCTAGAAAGATGGAACAGGATAAAACTCTCATGGTTCGGACGCATGGCGGTCATTAAGATGAATATCCTCCCGAGAATGCTATACTTATTGCAATGCATCCCCATCAAGATCCCTAGTGGTTTCTTTAATGACCTGATGAGAACCTTCAGAAAATTTGTCTGGTCGGGTAGGCCTCCTAGGATTAGGAGACGCATCCTGCACCTTCCGAAAGATAGAGGGGGAACTGGGCTGCCCTGTATGCTGTCTTACTATAAAGCTGCGCATCTGGGAAGGGTAATAGACTGGCATATCAACAGCTCGCAGAAAGATTGGGTGCGCATCGAGGGGGCGGCGGTAGGAGGTGGAGGAGTTGACACAGTCTGTGATCTGAGACCCGGTGATATCCCCCTGTCAGCACAGAACCACCCTTTTGTACGGGCTTCCCTGGACATATTGGCTCCCTTACGTAGAGGAGAGAATAGGCTGATATCCCCATCTGGTTTCCTGACGCCGATTGGGAGGAATCCGGCCTTCCCCCCCGGGGAGAACTCCTCCTTCTTGAGAGATTGCAGAGGCCCTACCCCACTACGAGTATTCCACCTACTGGATAGAGGCCGCCTGCTTAGCAGGGAGGCTCTACAGACTAAGCTGGAGGGGGTAGTGCCCGTCCTTCCTTATCTCCAAATGCAACACTTCATATCGTCAAGAGATATCAAAATAGGAATTAAAGCTGAAGTTACGGAGTTTGAAAAAGCGTGCTTGGGGCTGGGCCCCGACTCACACCTCCTGTCATGGGCATACAGGCTTTTGCGACACAGGGAAAAACAGGAGCGCAGACCGTGGGAGAGGAGATGGGAGGCAGACATAGGCAGGTCACTCTCAGAAGAAGAATGGGAAGGCATTTATAGGAATGCTCACAGGGGCTTGATTAGTAGCTCAATGCAGGAGACAAACTACAAGCTGATCACAAGATGGTATCGGACCCCAGAGGTGCTGCATTCTTACTGCCCTTCAGTCCCTGACTCCTGCTGGAGGTGTGGTCGAGGTGGTGCTTCAATGCTGCACATCTGGTGGTCCTGCCAGAATATAAGTGGCTTTTGGGAAGAAATCAGAACCATCTGTGCTCAGATAATGGGGGAACCAGTAGATTGGAGTATGGAGACTGCTTTATTAGGCTGGTCTACAGATGGCAAAGGCATTGCAGGTGGGGCTCCATTGGCCAGACATCTTCTGAATGCAGCCAGGGTACTTATTCCCAGGAACTGGAGAACCCAGAGGTCCCCTACTATTAGAGAGTGGTTATGCCAGATTAATCATGTTGAGCAGATGGAGGAAATATGTCACGCTAACCAAGATAGACTGGAAACATTTCGGAGGGTATGGACGACATGGTCAATTTTTAAGGATACGGACACTTATAAAAAGCATTGGGCGACTTAGACGTGCTGGGCTGGAGATTCTAGGAAGGAGGGGATTAGGAGGTCTCAGCTGGAGGGCTTATGCGGATGAGGGCTGCCGGAGGGGAGTTGGTGGGATGGTCCCCTCCCTTCCGGTGGCTATTAGAAGGCAGTGGCTACCCTTTTACCTTCTTTCTCTCCTTCTTCTCCCTGCTTTTCCTCTAGCTCTATTTAACTCTTATTCCTATCTCTCCTATCTTCTTGTATTTTCTCCCTCTATCCCCTCTCTTACCCGTGTTCCTGTGGTGTCTCATGTTTTTGTTGTCTTAGAGCCCCTTATTGTCTCTTCCCCGTTTGTCCTCCAGGGCCCTTCGGGACCTGGGTGTCCAATTGTCTAGGGTCCTATATCTGTGTGTCACGTTTTATGTTCTGAACCGAGGGGCAGAGACGGTCCTCTGAAGGTGGAATTATGGAAGGCGCAGAGGGAGTGGACAGAGGAAGGTTCTCTATTGGATGAAGGGTCCTTACCACTCCAGTTACTTGAAGGAGTTTAACATATCGTTAATCTTACTACGCCACTTTTATATGTTATGCTTATACTTGATAATACTGCACTCTTGTTTATGTTGTTTATTGCTGATTTATGTTGTAATGGAATTCCTATGACAAACTTTTTCATAGACGGTTCACATGTCTGTATTGTGACTATATGTTGTCTAAAAATTTTCAATAAAAACTGAGTATGATTAAAAAAAAAAAAAAGAAGGCTTAGGAGATAAGTGAAGGGGGAGAAATAGACAGGCATAGGGTGCTGCTCAACCAGCAAAGAAATCCATGTCAGCCTTGGACGTTATAGTATGTTCTGTGTGTTGCGGGTGTTGGTCCCCACCGCTAAATGCCAGGATGCTGGGGCCCCCCGCACATACCCCCCTAGAATGCCCCGTAATCCTTACCTTATCCTCGGTCCACCGACGGAAATTCAGTGCAGTTATTGGCCGCCTGGCAGTCACTTGGGTAGCGTCCTGCACACGTGAGTGCCGGCAGCCGAATATGGTGCTGGATTCTCATAGGTGGACCGAGGTTAAGATAAGACTTATAGGGGGTTATGTGCGGGGGCTCAGCATTTTGGATGCCCCCTCAAACATTTAGTGGTGGGGACCAAATCCCCAAGCCGCTTCTTGGGATTCCTTAAAGATCAGCCAAGATGCCCATGTTAGAACAAATTGTTGGGATTGACCATTGCTTTCAGCTAATAATGCCTCCATTAATTTAATGTTTTCAAGTTCTTTTAGCCAATCCAATAAATTTAGTTTGGCCTGTAAGCGCCAATATCTGGGGATCACTGTCCCACCAGCTGAGAGAAAATGGCATAAAATACCTTTCTAAATTATACCCAAGGATCCCGGGATCATGGATAAAAGAACAATCTGGAGGCTGTTTAGGGATATTTTTGTGAAGTTGTTTTCTCATACATAGTGTTGGGCGAACCTGAACTGCAAAGTTCCTAACCTGAACTTCAGCCAGCGTCACCTAAGGGGGGCAGCAGTAGGAAGCTGCTGTACAACTTACATGAGTCCCGATTTCTATTGATTTTAAAGGGGACCAGGTTTGGGTCACTGAAGCATTACTCAATTAGAAAGCAGGGCTGTCGAAGAGGAGATTGAGGGGACCAGGCCTTTGAAAGATTGAGAGTTTCCTAAGAGTGGAGTCCCATGTCTTGATCAATGGGTTGACCAGATATGGTAGGTCCTCTCTATGGCTGGATTCACATGAGTCCATTAATGGAGTGCTTGTGCTTTTAGTCAACCCCCAGCAATCGCTGGTGTTAGCGTGTAGAAGGCATTCAGTGCCAGTGCCCTCCACTCACATAGAGCTAGCTCTGCACCCTCAGGATGCAGCTTTCACGCATGAAAGTGCCCATAGATTACTATGAGCAGCTTTTCACAGGTGGCTGCAGGGCACTCACCCGAAAGCATGATGGGTGGCAGGTAGATAGGTGGGCAAACAGATGGGTAGGTGGCTGGGTGGTCAGGCAGGAAAGTTGGAGGGTAGGTAGGTGGGATTATGGATGGATGGGTAGATGGCTGGGCGATCAGACAGGTAGGTCAGTAGGTCGGCGGGCAGGCAGGTGGACAGGTAGGTGGGTGGTTAGGCAGGCAGGTAGGTAGGTGGGCAGGTAGGTGGCTAGGCAGGTAGTTAGGTGGACAGGTAGATGGACAGGGGGTTAGGCAGGTAGGTAGGTGGACAGTTGGGGAGGTGGTTAGGCAGGTAGGAGGGCGGATGGATGGGTAAGTGGCTGGAACAGAGAGGCAGGGTTGCTGGCAGCACCGCTGCATAGATATGCAGCATCTCGGTGGCCGGGCTGGTGGTCAGAGCTGGCAGTGCCATCTAGGTGGGGTAAGCGTCATCTAGGTGGGTGGGTCTGGTGGGCAGGGCTTCTCTGATGGAAGTTGTGCGAATACTTCTTTGTACTCGGCAAAGCACCACAGGAAATGTCCAAGCAACATCAATAAGCAAAATAAATAATGCTGAATGCCGAGGAGTCATTAAAGTTGATGATAGTGGGTCTGTGTTTTATATACAGTGCTGCTGAAATTTGTTAGAGGGCTATTAATGTCTTACAATAATTCAGTGTATTAAAGCGGCACAAAACCCTCGGCGAATCTAAAGGACTCCAGGGCCTTCCGCTAACCATCACCTCCCATGATGCTGTGTACTCCGGATTCCCTGCATCTGTGTTCGCTCCTGTTCCCAACCATTCAGATGGCGGAGGGGAAGCGTAAAACTGTTTTGTTCCGCTTTAAGTGAAAAGGGCATTAGGGTGTAAGCTGCCAGCACAGTCACTGTTGTGTAACAGATCCTCCCACCTTTCTTCTGGTTAATGAATGGGTCTGGCTGTTTGTTTGTTTGTTTGTGCTTCTGTGAATCTATAAATGCACTCTGAACTCGCTGCTTGTGTTGATACTGTCAACAGCTGCCACGCAGGAAGAACTCAACCACATTTACTGTAAATAAAGTCTGGTGACATCCAGGTAAGAGGAAGAATAGCACAGTATGTTGCACACGCACACGCCTTGATTCAGGAAACTTTCCTTGTAATGTCACCTGAAAATGTGCTTCATTTCAGAACAGGTCATGAAATCAAATGAAGTGTAATTTAAAGAAAGGAGAACATTTTAGGAATGTATAAATGCTTGAAAATGCTCATAGGTTAGTTTTCAACATTTAAAACAATTACTTTGGATCAGTTAAAAGATCAGTTGACCTTGAAATGTAGGATTTAATGAAGTTTTATTTTAAGAAGCAAATTATTAATATAATTATGGTTTATTTATAAAACACCATCATATTCCGTGGCACTCTACAAGGTGTAAGTTACAAAAGGGTGCGACAAGTAACATACTTATAATACAGGACATTATATGTTGTATATAACAGATATATAACTACAAATACATACAGTATTATGAGTCAAACATTGATACAGGAGTATGAGAGGAGAGAGGGCCCTGCCCTCATGAGCTTACAATCTAAAGGAAGAGGGTGGAGGGTTAGGGTTACAACAAGAATTGACTAAGCATGGTAGCAAGTGCTCTGATGGGTAACCAGACTGTGGTTTGGTTACGCCAGATGGCAGCTTGTCTAAATAGGCTTTTGAGGGTGCTTTTGAAGGTTTTAAGGGTTGAAGAATGTTGAATTGTATGGAAAGGGCAGTTAAGAAGAGAGGAACGAGGGGCGTGGCTTGACATGGCTGAGTGAAGGCGCGTGGTGAAAGAGCTCCGCACCAAGAAACTGAGGCAGGAGAGACCCAGGACACCTGCAATTCAGATGCCCAAACGAGGGAAGCAGCGGGGATCATCCAGGAGGGGCAGGTCGCACACCATACCTGCCTTTTTCCCGCACCCGGGGCGCCGCGGGTCTGGAGCCAACAGCGGGGAAGATAGCGGCCGGAGGGGGAGAGCCGCACCCACGTGCGCGCAAGGCTGCAGCGCGGCAAGCGGGAGGACCTGACCGCACACCGTCCCTGGCGGAGGAGCAGCCTGCACAACGAGGGGGCTGTGAAGGAGAGGCAGCGTCCTTTGTCCCCAGCGCGGAGGCGGCCAGACGGCGCAGCACGGATGTGTCAGTGGCAGCAGAGATCCATTGCGAGGCGGACGGGCCGAGGAGAGCACCCGGCGGGCCTCAGGTCAGTGGTTTACCCCGGGGTTGGAATAGGCGGCGACATGATGCTCCCTACTGCAGTGCCCCACACAACTGCAACCAGGATGCCCAGCAGTGATTTCAGCCATAGTGTCCCCCACAGCCCGGACTCTCCGCCACAGGGTCTAGAGAGGGTCTCCTCAGCCCGGCTCTCAAGGGCACGGGGGTTACTCCTCCCCACAGATAGAGGAACCTCCATCAAGCGCCAGCTCTCTGGCGGGCACCCCATCACCACCACTGAGCCCACAGCCAGTTTGGCAGTCCAGACCGGGCAGTCCCGCAGGGGAGCCAATGATAATGGGGGATGCCCCTACCCCGGGTGGACTCTGGGGAGAAGATGCCGACACCCTGGTACAAGTGGCCCAGACAGGGAATGTCCAGCTGTGCCCACATCCAGCTCCTGGGCTGGCCCTGCTGGGGAGAGAATTAACGAGAGTGCCCATCCTGGGCCCGCCTCTACAGGCCACTCACAGCATTGAGCATCCTTCTTCGCATAACTCACCTGTGGCTGTACCAATAGATCTCTTATCGCATTCCATCGCCAAGGCAGTTAAAGTCAATATCAAGGAAGCCCTGCGAGGGCTCCCAACACATGGGGACTTTGACTGATATGTGTCCAGGATGGAGGGCACCATCAAGAGAGAATTGGCAGCTCTACAAGGCTCGGTGGCGGAAGTAACGGAGATGGGGTGGAGGCCTCGCACAGAGCCTTGGTGACACGAGTGGCAGATCTGGAGCAGCAGCAAGATAGGAATAAACGCCTCCTGGCTGATCTTTCCTTGGCCCATGACGACAAAGAGAGCAGGAGCCGCAGGAATAACTTGCGTCTCCGGGGGCTTCCCGAGTCTGTGGAGCTGCGAGACCTGATGGAAGCAGTCACCTCTATCTTCAATGAGCTCCTCGACCTGCCCAGTTCAAATCACATAGAAATCGACCGGGTGCACAGGGCCCTAGCCCTGGCCTAGTCTTCCAACCCCTCTTAACTTGGTGCACCCCTCTAGGGAAGCCTTTTGGCCTTCTCCAGACGGGAGTAGATTTTGCACAGGGCCTGATAGCCCGTGGACAAGGGTCCTCCCTTGGAGACCCCCCACTACGTGCATAGAAGGGCACCGTATCTGGGCTACGCCGCTAGGCGAGTGACCGGCCGACTACTTGATAGTCCTCAGTTTTTCCTTGTTACTTGGTTACTTTTTACCCCAAGCCCCCACTTACCGTTACTCAGAACACGGTATCCCCCTCGACCCCTACCTTCCCCCACTAACCCCTACCCTCTCACCCCCCACCCCCTTGGCATGTTGGACCAGCAACGGGATAAGCTGCACAGCCGCTCGGCGGTACTCAGTTATCTCCGCCCCCCCCGCTACGTGTGCTGGCCAACATGGGCGCAATAAAAATAGTCACCCTGAATACACCAGAAAAGAGAACCATTCTGGGGCAGGAGTTAAACAGATGTAAAGTGAAGATCGTTCTTCTACAGGAGACCCACTTCAAAAGAAGTGCGGCTCCAAGACTTAGTAACAAGCTGTTCCCACATGTGTTCACCAGCTGCGTGGCAG
The DNA here is from genome assembly GCA_027917425.1 of Gastrophryne carolinensis. Taxonomy (NCBI): domain Eukaryota; kingdom Metazoa; phylum Chordata; class Amphibia; order Anura; family Microhylidae; genus Gastrophryne; species Gastrophryne carolinensis. The sequence goes on from CM051239.1 coordinate 338,858,326, forward strand.
AAGCCAAAAAGAAGGGAGTAGCGATTATGCTGGCTAGAGACGTGCCCTTTGTCTCAAAAGAGGTCTGGAGCGATGATTCCGGAAGGGTGGTGTTAGTCAAAGGGCTTATTGATCGAAGAATGTATATGCTGACCTCTATATACGTGCCCAATCAGGGTCAGATCCAATTTCTAAAGAGCACGCTGGAAAGGATAGAAAAGTTCATGGAAGGAGATGTAATATTGGGGAGTGACTTCAATTTATCTATAGATCCCCTGTTGGATTCATCTGCGGACAGATCTGCGGTCTCTCAACTGGCTTTGAGATCTCTGAAGAAAAAACGTCATAGCTTGTAGCTGGTGGACGCATGGCACGTTAGAAACCCAGGGACACGAGATTACTCCTTTTACTCCAACGTTCATGGGACATACTCCAGGCTAGACTATATTTGGATCTCGCACAGACTACTGAGTCAGGCCACAGGGGACGGGATATACCCGATCTCTTTTTCAGACCATGCCCCGGTTTACCTCGATCTCGACCTTATAGACAGAACCCCACCCCCCTCGATGTGGACTGAATGAGTCACTCCTCTAGAATGCAGTGGTAACGCAAGACATAAGGGAGGGCCTAGAGTCCTACTTTAGAGCCAATGACAATGGGGAGGTCTCGCCGCTAACACTTTGGGAAGCACACAAAAGTGTGATAAAAATCCTTGCTGGCCCACCTGCTGAACGCGGCTAAACAGACAATACCTAGGTTTTGGAAGCAAAAAAAAGCTCCCTCTGTAAGGGATTGGGCAAGGGAGGTCATGAGTGTTAGGGAAATGGAGGACCTAACATTGTCATTGCATGACAGAGACGAGCAGTACAGAATTACCTGGTTGCCCTGGCTAATTTATGAGGAATCGGCAGAATTTAAGAGCCTGTTCGAGCAGTAACCAAGAAAGAGGGTTAACCTGCACAGCATAAGTTGAATACCATATATCAAAACTGGATGCTGGCTAAAGTGGACCTAATATCTATTACTGAGCATTGAGACTCATCTAACTTTCTTGTTGTATATATATCTCTGCAGTATGCACTTTGTTCTAAATTTGTATGCACTATAAATCATCACTTGCACAGCTCTTATGAAATTCCCGGGCATAAATAGATTTGGATACCCATTTTGTGGGCTATGATATGGCCCTTATCTAATATCTAATTTTTTAAACTTGTAATTGACTATATATCAATCTCTGTACAATTTAATTAGTCCATAACACTTCCTATTCCAGCAATTATGTTTTTAATTGTTTTTATATATGTTTAGGCCAATAGTGAATAAAAGTGTGGAATAAATTTAATATATTCTCTTTGATGGTTCTGTTGAGCGGCTAAATGGGTGGACCTTGGGTCTGAGCTGGTAGGCCCGTTCTTTATACATATAGATTCGCCTGTTCGAGCAGCAGACCTGAGGCCGGATCCACGCCTCTGGCCCGCCCCAATCATCATAGTCCAAGTGGAAATTGGTGCCGCGCTGCCAATTGTAGACACGCGGAGGTGTACGTCAGCTCAGGTGTTATGTCCCACACGCCATACACCCTTCACTCCCCCCCCTCTCCCATTTCCCAATCTGCCCATCCCCCTAATGTTTGTCCCTCCTCTCGGGTTGGAAACCCGGACACACTGGGCTCCGAAAGAGCTGCCCCCTCGGGAAGACAGTGTGGCAAGAAGCATCTGCTTTAGGAGGGGCGGACATTGCCCACTCCGGGTGGATCAGAACAGTGCGACACCGACTAGTGGAGATCAGGATCTAATTATATGGGAGTCTCGCCTCCCGGTTTGGGTGCTGTTGTTGCAACCTCTCCGCTGTATAATGTGTTACGGTGGCAGAAACTGGCCCACAATGATAACGATGCTTGCGCTTTAGCGAATAGTGCTCCCGATTTCCTCACCCACACCCATTTACCCTGTATTGTATGTCTAAATGTATGTAATGTATAAAAATGATAAATCTTTAAATAAAGAGTATTAAAAAAAAAAAAGAAGACAGGAACAGCATGTATGAAGTCCTGGACACGAGAGTGGAAGGATGTGATCATGGTTGAGGACAGGAGGCGGTCACGGCCAATCGGAGACTACGTCTTTGGACAATAGATGAAATTTATGAAGAGGCTTGACTGTGGAGGGCCTTGTAGGTTAAGGTTAAGATTTTGAACTGCATTCTTACAGGTATTGGCAGCCAGTGCAGGGATTGACAGAGAGAGGCAGCACTGGAAAATAGAGAGGAGATATGGATAAGGTGGGCAGCAGAGTTGAGAATAGATTGTAGGGGTGCCAGTCTGTTAGCCAGTAGACCACAGAGGAGGGTGTTGCAGTAGTCGGGAGATGATGAGGGCATGCACTAGAATTGTTATGGTTTCAGGTGTAAGGAAAGGACAGATGTGGGAGATGTTGGAGTAGGCATGAGGTGACTAGTGACTGAAAGTGAGGTTGGAATGCGAGAGAGGAGTCTAGTATAACACCAAGACATCTGGCTCGAGTATCTATTTTGATAGTCAGGTCATTGACAGAGATTGTTTTTGGGGAGACATGAGCAGAATTGGATGGTGGGAGACGACAAGCTCTGTTTTGATCATATTTAGTTTGAGAGAGCGAGAGGACATGAATGATGATATTGAGATGAGATACTGTTAGACAGTCTGTAAGTAAGTACTGTTAGACAGTCTGGAACACAAGATAGAGGAGAGAAATCTGGACCTGAGAGGTAAATTTGAGTGTTGTCAGCATAGAAGTGGTGTTGGAAGCCCAAAGAGTTTAGGAGTTGGCCAAGGTCATAGATGTAGACTGAGAAGAGTAGGAGCAACTTAAATACATTGTCCTCTGGCCAGTCTTTGGAGCTATGCATTATAACCGCCCTTAATAAAATGGCCCAGCAAGTCTCTCTTTTCCACATCTTCAATGTTCCATGTTTCTTCTCTCTTGTCACATTCCTTCCTTTTTACTTTTTGTATAGTACCTCTTCCTCTCTATTTTTCTTTTACAATATCTTTATTTAGTTTTTCAGGATCCAAGAAACAGGCCATGTACTGTTGCTTTCATAAGTAATACAGCATCGAATCTTATAACACCTTTCAGACATTTGACAATAGTAGGTACTACAGAATATGGCATAACGGTCGTTACAAACTTATGTCGTTACTGATACCATCAAAAATCAACTCTTGTAAACTGAATATAACCAAGATGTACAGAACCATAAAAAGAAAGAGGGTTTAGAGCAAGTTCAAAAGAGGAAAAGGAAATAAGCTTAGCTGCAGAGATAGAAAAGAAGAGAAGATGAGGATGAGAGAAGAGGAGAAGCAGATTTTTTGAAGCACGATGAGCCCTAGAAGTTCAAGGCTGCAGAATCAGTTGTCAGCAAGCCTTGGTATTGCAACCACGGGGACCACGTCTTTAGAAATTTCTCAGAACAATATGAACTGATGGCATATAACCTCTCCATTATATTACCATTATATCATTTATTTTATCCTTAATCACTAGGATTTCCACGATCACATGATTTCCATGATCTGGCAATTTCTTTGGTTACACTAAAAATAAAATATGTGAGAGCCTAATCGTGTCTTATGAATCCCTGCGCCCTCCAGTGCAACAGCTCCTCCCAATGATTCCAGGGTAGATTCAGCTGCATGAGAGAGTTCATTAAATTATAAATTCTGACCCATAGCCTGCAGACCTCCAGGCAGGTTCACCAGACATCCTTTCTATTTTTCATGCTCTTTCCTTCACTCCGTTGCTTTCTTTTGCACATTACCTCATTCTCTTTATTCTTTTCACATTCCCTCCTTCTCTCTATCTCTCTTTTCCACATTCCCTCTCTATTTTCCCTCAACATTTTCTCTTATCTTTCTCTCTATTTCACAACCCCCCCTCTCTCTTCCCACATCCCCCCATCTCTCCCTTTTATTATTTTATTCCCTTATTCTCTCTTTCTGTTCCACATTTCCAACTTGTTTTTCTCTTTCTCCCTCTCATTACCACTGCCCCTTCCCTCTTTCTCTATTTTCGACATTACCTCCTTCTCTCTCTTTTCCACATTCCCACTCTCTATTTTGGCAAAATTTCCTTTTTTTTACTCTTTTCTGCCCCCCCTCTTTCTCTCTCTTCCACATTCGTTCCCTCTCTCTTTACCATCCCTTCTCTCTTTCTCACTTTTCCATTCATCTATTCTCTCTTTTTTCATATTCCTCTCTTACACATTCATTCTCCCTGACTTTCCACATTCCCTCATTCTCTCTCTTAGTCTTTTCCCATATTCTCTATCTCTCGTTTACACATTTCTGCTCTCTTGCTCTCTTCTCTCTCTTTTCCCCATCACCATCCATCTTTTCCCCTGTTCCATCCATCTTTCTGCCTCTCTCCTTTCTGTGTTCCCTCTTATTCTTTCTCTGTTTTCTACATTCTTTCCATCTCCCATTGAGTGAATGTGTCTGAGGGGGACCATACTGAAATCTTGCAGAGGGCAACATTTTACCTTAGGTTGTCCTGGTTATCATATTAATCTACTACTTCCAGTGCCAATGTAGTACACAGCACAGCGCCAAATAAGAAGGGAATGGCACTATAGCCACAAAAATGATGCTAAAAGGCGAAAATCATAAAAAAGGCACACAGTTATTTAGTAATAACTTTTGATAATCATCAATAAAACTAATTTTAGAACCTAATTTATTATTTTTTGGTGTGGGTGATAGATGAGCGTCTCTTGCGGCTGCAAACAAACGCTTTTATAAATGTTGGACTTTTTATATTTTTATGCAGAATTGTCATTACAGGTCTGGCACTAAAGTATTAATGTCACAATGTTAAAACAATGTCATTCCATGTGTTTTTCGCTTTGTTTGTGTATATGTGTTCAAAACCAGACTTTAATCACACAGCGCCTGGTGCTCTATGCTATAGCGACCAGATTTAGAGCGCCTACGCTGTGTGAGTGTCCTTTTTTGATAAGTATGGTGTAGAGCGCCGAGAGTCGGTCGCACTGAGCTGGCGCTACCCTTCGCTCCCTGCAGCGCTCTACTGGTGTTAGAGCGCCCAACACACATAACATTCATCAATGCCAGCCAGGTTACTACAGCGACTGAGGTGTTCTGCTACAGCGCCCAATACATGTTTACAGCATCTACTAGCGGTCGCTCTAAGCGCCGCTATATAGACGCTCATCTGCCAATACCTGCCGTTAGTAATGAATCAGCCTCCATGTGGCACTTGCACTTCTTAAATACACCTCTTAGAGTTTGCTTAAAGTGGACCATCACCCTCGGGATCTTATAGATTCCCGGGCCGATCACCTCCCTCCCCGCGGGACATCCGAGATCGGGATGTCCCGCGGGGTGAAACCCCCCCAAAACCCCCAAACCCCCTTACCTTAGCTTCGCGCCCCTCTAGGCGTGTCGTGTAGGTCTGTGAATGGCTGGCGCGGGCGCGCGCGCGTCAAGAGGGATGCGCGGGAGGCGGCGGCGGAGGAGCCGCGGACAAGCGGCTGTCAAATCCCTTGTCCGTCGGCGCTGGGAGCGGGGAGAGGTGAGTTTTTAGGGTGATCGGGGGGGTTTCACACAGCGGGGCACCCGGATCGGGGGTCCACTTTAACCAAACACAATCATGAACGAGATTTTGCCATAGAAAAAACATTCTTCTACAGACACTCTCAACACTCATTTGCCATCATCTTATGATAATTTATATTATATATATTTTGTTGCATTCCTATTGTAGGTACTATGTGAAAATTTAAGTGAAAGTGTTTCTGCTTCAGCTGATACATTTGTTATGTTTTCCTGAAAGTATGGAGGTACTTACTAAACTTAAAAGTAATGTACTTATGGAAAGGGAGTGCAAAATAATGTATAAGTACCTTCAATTTGTACAACGTTTAGCTATGAAGTCTGATTTATTGTGGTGAAGCTGTTACTGCATTTCCTTCAGCAAAATAATTTTAATTAGGCCTGGGAGGGTGATAGAGGCAGCATGCACTGCTACAAAGGTTTACTGTTATTACTTTAAACAACAGATGAAACTTTGTTATTTTTGCCCCGGTAAAGCTTTTGATATGCCAACAGACAGAGCTCTGGAGAATGCTGCAATGAGACAGGGCGGACAGGGCGGAAAAGCCTTTTTACAGGACACAAACTCTCTGAAACCATATACAGCACAGGGGACAAGCTGAAAATTAGCCTGGACACCATGATTTCAGGTAACCCTATTATTAAAATGTGTCACACATAATATTTAGGGTGGTGGAACAGCACAGGCCACAGCCCATTTGATTGAGCACATGGTGTATGTAGTTCTTTAGGCAGCATTTGGAAATTGAGTTTAATATATATTAGTTTCTGACTACAGCTCCTTGGCCTTTCTTGTGGGTGATCTGTATATTGTTGTTATTGAGATCATGCTTTAATACTTTAGGACATAGGCATTTACAATTTATAGCAATGTTATTTAATGGCTGTTGCTGAGGTCACTGGTCAAAGTCTGAGCGAAAAAGGTTTCTCTTAATTTTGAATAGAAAAGGCAGGGTTAGAAATACTTTTAGTTTTAGTTATTTTCAGTTTTGTTACTTCTTTACATCTAGTTTTTTGTTGTTACTGATTGGGACACGAAAGTGGAAGCCTGGTCGGCACAGGAGCCAACATCCCTGAAACAGGAGGACAGCAGAGTCCACTGTTTTATTACTGCCACGACTTGGATGTTAACATTAAAAATTAAAATGTAGAGTGCTTGCCACACTTTATTGAATACCCCATGTGCTAATTTAGGGAAAATGCTAATTACAGGTAAGCACCTGTAAAAGTGCTCTACCCAGTAGGAATGAAATCCAGGGGTGACAGGTTCTTGAGCATAGCATTTTACTTTTACTCAGGTGAGCTGCTACATTATAATACATGTTTCTTGAGCCAGCCTGTGGGGAGCAACAGCATTTGTCAAATCATTGCATGATGGGTAAAAGCATCTACTCACACCAGAAGGATTGTAATAGCAATACGCTGTTATTTCGGGCCAGCTTGCTGGGGGGACAGCTCATTGGAGTTGACCCCCCCTCTGTAAAATCAAATCTGTTAAAACTCAACTGGTTCCATCTGTTCTTCACCTATAGATCTGCTCCTTCTCAGGCGCAGGAGATTTTTGGAAGAATGGTTAAAAAATAATGTTTCCACACTTATTGTATGTTGAGTGAGAAAGTCTTGTGCAAGTCCATAAATGAATGATAGACATTTTTCATTGAGGTTGGCCTGACTGTTGCCCTGGGTGTTATCTTATGACGTGAGATTTAACCATTTATTTTCTCTCTGCTGGCACTTGCATTTATATCATATACTGTTATTGTCTGCACTTTAAAGTCTTATTGGAATGGGTTTCCCTGTGCAATATTAGGTAGTGTTTTAGGTTTATGTGTTTTTCAAGCATTTGCACTTTATATATTGATATTTTTGTTTATATTGGATTATTGTATATACACTTTTTTTGCCATATATATTATTAATATTTTTGTAGTATTGGTTTTATGAAATTGCACATATCTTTACATGTGGTTAGGATTTTTTGTGCCGGCACAAAAAGGATGGGTTATTACCATTCTAGGATAATTAATATTATTCCCCCATAGGGCAGTTATTTAAGAGGCCCTTAGGGGCCATATACATTGATATAGATACATTTGGCCATACTGGTTGTTTTTAAATTTGTCTTGTGGTGTATGTATTTTAATTTTTTGTTTTTTTTGTACTAATAAAATCATTAATATATACTGTTAATTGTAGTGGTGCTTCCTTTGGGAGATTGGTGTGTTCTTTGCACGCCCACTCCAAATTATTGTGGATTGCATTTTTGATGGGTGAGCACACAGTTGTATGCATTTTGTAGGAAGATTTGGGCGGTGCACCCTTTGTTAGTAAATCAAGTCCATGAATGATGTATTGTGTAAGTTACACAGCCAGGGATGTATCTTTGGGGTGTGCAGGGGTTGTGACTGCACTGAGGCCGAGAAGGGGGCCCAATTATTGTTGCTCCGCCACCTTATTTATCATATTTGTGCTCACTTGGCATCATTTGGATTAAAGAAGCACCATTTGTCTTTGCTGTTTCAGTCTTTAGTTGTCTAGCAGCATCCAACTGAGTTAAAAGACAGAAATAAATAATTGTATGAGTCCCATTTAGTTACGCCACTGTACTCAGCTGTTATAAAAACAGATTGAAAAGTCACAATGGAGGCCTTCTGACTTCATGGGCCCTATCACTGCACCCACTATACTGGTAATAGTGAAATGTCTCTTCTGTATTGCAGCATGCTGGAGGTTTAGATACACTCGACTCAAGGATTCATACCTGCCAATCCGGTAAGTGACCGGGAAACCTCTGATCACCAGAAAGTTATTATCGTATTATCGAAAAATTCTAGAAAATGTTTTATTTCCCCAGTTTTTTGCCTCGTTAAAGTAGATCTATTACCAGTATTTTCACTATCCTGATGATAGGTTCCTGTCCCTGGGGCATCCCAATTTGGAATGCTCTGCTGTGCGAACCCCCCCTTCCGATCACCCACACAACTCGCCTTTCCACCATTCCCAAGGCGCCAGTGCAGTCTTTTGTCCAATCAGCATGCTTTAGTAAAAAAAAAGAAACACAGGCTGTTTTGGGGCACTGAGCTGGGGATAGAAGGTGACGACATGAACTTCCTTTCTGTGTATAGGATCACTTTAAAGTTAGAAATAACTTTTCATATATGTATTTTAATTCTCCCTTCTGGATTTTTCTATGATCAGTATTTGTAATCTCCTATGATATAATGATGTACCTGCATATTTTTCTTAATAATTAAGTTTAAAGGAAACGTGAACCACTCAAAAAAACTTCAGAGGCTCTTAAAATTACTTGGATAAACCTCTATTTGTTAAGTTAAAGTGAACTTCACCAGCTGTACCCTGGTGGAAGAGGTGGGTAGTTACTTGTGTGCAGTCATTGTCCCCCCACCCATTGAATAAAGCACCCAAAATTAAATGCAATTCTTTTCTTACCAGTGGCAGTGGTGGGTTAGGGTATCAGTGGACCATAACACTCTCTGCACAGGGTTCATGTTCATAGCATCCTCATACTCTGGAGGCCCTACAGCCAACAACTGCAGCAGATGATATAGAGGCTGATTCACTACTAATGCCAGGTATCGGCAGATAAGCGTCTGTATAGCGGAGCTTAGAGTGACCACTAGTAGATGCTGTAAGAGGGTATTGGGCGCTGTAACAGAGCGCCTCAGTCGCTGTAGTAACCTGGCTGGCATTGATGAATATGATGTGTGTTGGGCGCTCTAACACCAGTACAGCGCTGCAGGGAGTGAAAGGTGCGACTGACTCTCAGAGCTCCACACCATACTTATCAAAAAAGGACACACACAGCGTCGGAGCTCTAAATCTGGTCGCTATAGCATAGACCGCCAGACGCTGTGTGATTACAATGTGTGATTATTGTGTGTCTATTTTTGAACACATATACACCTGTAACAAAGCGAAAACACATGGAATGACATGCTGTTTAAACACAAGCAAATGAACGGTCATTGAAATGTATGGTAGAGCGACACTGAGCGAAAGGTAATACCTGAGCTGCCTGTAATAATACATCAGACGTTACATGGCGCTCACCAGATTCACTTTCATGAATGTGGTTTTGTGTACAGCACCCAGCGTTCACCAGATGCTGCCTGCCGCTACGAGGCACTACCTGGCGCTATCCCTTCTTAAATAACCCCCCTAGTCTGCAATTTGCCACTCCATAGTCCTAAAACGGATTGCCTTATTTATAAAGTGCGAGCGCCACTTTCTTTGCCTCGGTGGCACTCAGTGTGTGATTTCAGAAACAAAAAACTGGCTGCACCGATGCGGCTGCCAGCGGGAATCTTATTTAACACTAACGCCCAAGCGGTGGCAGCACCAGCCACTCTGCTTGAAGCAGCGCAATTTGAAAGCCGTATTGTAGGCCAAGATCTCATAGAGCACAATAGGCAGAACTGATTGAAGTGTTGAATGCTTATAAATAATATTGCAAACATTTATTGGTACAGAAGTTGCATTGTGACTTGTCAGTAATGGAAGCACAGGACCTAGATGTTGCCACATGTAATTTTTTTTATAGTAAAATCATTTTTCATGGCTTCTTTTTCTTACAAATTTGGACAACAACTAAAATGCAGCATAAACACACTGTAGATTTTGTCCCCTTTGTCGCCAGCAGTGATTTCTTGTAACTGTTATGATGAAACATAGTCCAGTGCTGGAAAAATACAGCCCAAACCTTTTCAGGGTGGAAAACATCAAAATATGCTAAGCGCACATAATAAGTAATGCCCTAGGTTTTTCAGCTAGGTGAAAGTAGGAGGAAGAGTAGGAAGAAGGCAACCCAGTAAAGAAGCCTCCTGCCCAAGCAGCCATTCATGGTGTCATTTTGGTTCTTCCACTGGAATGAAAATGTGGGGTATTTGATTATATCATTCTACTTTTACAGGGGAGAACTGTTGAACTCAGCCTGTCTCCTAGGCCAGCCTGTTATAAAATAATTGTTTATTTCTATTACAGTTTTTCTTATGTGCTTATATGCCTTTACCCACCATGCAATGTTCTGGACAAATACTGGGTTGTTAAGGACAGTATATCAGTAAATCCTTAATTAAAGTGGAATTGTAAATACAAAAACTTTTTTCCACAAGAGTTTTTTTCTTGCTGTAGAAGAACAACAAGTTTGGCAGGAAAGCTAAACACAAAGGCAGATTGGATCTATGCAAAGTACTCCTTTTTGTGGGTGACATTGCATATTCTTTTTTCTTAAAATACATAGAATGTGGGGGGCGTGGCCACGGCATGGCAGCGTGAGGTCGCATTTTGTGAGGCTCCTACTGACCCCCTGCCCAGAAGCCCATAATACGGGAGTTTTTTTTATTTTTCATCCTCCCTCTTTGTCCCCCACACGATGGGAAAGAAGAGGAGTCACCGGGAGAGCGCTAGTGTCGGCGGGGAGCGAGGAATTGCCCGGTTTCTCAGGCCGGACCTCCCCGGGAGCCGATCCAAGATGGCGGCGGACCAGCCTGGGGGCGCGATGAAGGAGGATCGGGGGACGCCAGGCAGCCGCCATGTGAAGCAGCGACAGGAGGAGGAACTCAGCGGGACGGGATCGGCGCCCGTCCCTTCACCACCGCACTCAGGCGGCAGCGTGCGGGCGGGGAGCACCGGTGAGCGCGATGCCAGGTGGAGCGGGATGGCGGCGAGCCGCTCAGAGGACACAGTGCCGGAGGATCGGGGGCTGCTGGGCGGCCGCCGCGAGAGGCACCGCCGTGAGGAGGGGCACGGAGCGACGGAGCCGCGGTCTGCCCCCTCTCCCCCACACCCAGGCAGCAACGAGCGGGCGGGGAGCGACGGGGAGCCAGGCGCCGGGCGGAGCGGGACGGCGGCCGCAGCTGAGAGGAGCCACGGGCGTGCGGAGCCGGCAGCCCCGGAGGAGAGACTGCCTGAGGCACCTCACAAGGTACTGTGGTCGTCGGGGAGGCAATCGCGCCTTAGCACTCGGGGAGACCTGGAAGACATGAGACGGGATGGGGTGCGTAGGCCCAGCCCGAGCCCTTCCCCCAGCTTGGACTCTCCCCCTCACCTGTTCACACCGGTCCTTGCAGAGGGAGAGGAGGGAAGGATCTCCCCGGCCTCCTTCTTGTCCAGCAGCGGAGGAAGCAGTGGGGACGGGAGCCCCATGGAGCAGTGTCACTCCCGGATGACACTTAAAGGGACAGACACACGGAGCGGCTGCCCCCAGTTACACCCCCCCTCCTTGCCCCCACAGCATGGGGATTGGTGCTCACCAGTGGAGATGCTCCCCAGTGACGACGGGGCACATGCGTTGACCTCACAGCCTGACCAGGAGGGCATCCCTGATCGTCATCCAATATATGGGAATCGCAATGTGCATGGGGGAACAGAAATCCCTGACGCGCCTGCCAGGCGTGATCTCCTGACTGGCGGCCCTCGGGAGCCGTGCTCCGTCTCTCAGCTCTCCGGCTCCTGGGGCGGGAGCCCCCGGGCCCCTCGTACTGCGGCTGCATCACCGTCTCCCGGTACCAGCTCCCGGACGTCACAACTGAAAGGCGGGGAGCCATCATACAGGGCGACTGCACAGGCACCCCAGCGGGATCTCGACCTGGACCTGCGTTCGGTGCTCCTTTCCCTCCCCACTAAGGCGGACTTGCAGGCGATCCCCACCAGGGCAGACATGGAGGCTATGATCTCGAGGATTGAGAAATCGTTCCGGAAGGAGTTAGATGCCGTCCAACACAACGTAGCGGCAGTGGAAGACCGGGTCATGACTCTAGAGAACGCGAGAGATACGACTGAAGAGCGCCTCACTCGCCTGGAACGCGCAAGCGACTCGCAAGCAGCCCATATTTCCCACCTGAAGTTACAGTATGATGATCTGGAGAATAGAAATAGGCGGAACAATCTGCGCCTCCGGGGGCTCCCTGAAACTCCCCAATATGCAGACCTGGAATCGATAGCCTCCTCTATCTTCAACTCGCTCCTAGGGAATCCCCCGGACACCGTCATTAAACTTGACAGGATCCACAGAGTGTCTGGCCGCCCCCCGGGCAATCCGGATGGACCCCGTGATATCCTGTGCAGAGTCCATCACTTCAAGATTAAAGAAGACATCCTGCGCAGGGCCTGGGAGGCAGGACAAGTAGTCCATGACCACAGGCCGATCACCATCCTACCAGACCTATCCCGCTCCACCCTCTGGATGAGAAGGCAGTTGAAACCTCTACTTCAGAAAATAAGAGACTGTGGAGCAGTTTACAGGTGGGGATACCCATTCCACCTCATCATTAGAAAGAATGGAGGCTCCTTCACTCTGCGGGCTCCTGGAGACCTGGATAACCTCTTTGTGTTCTTGGACACTACCCCGCTGGAGGTCCCTAACTGGTTGGACTTTCCTGCCTTCCAACCTTTACCTCAGAGGATTCGGCGGAGGGGGGCCCGGCTCAGACGGGGGCCGCCAAGGGGGGGGAGCCCGCCCCCTCCCCTGGAAGAATAACGATCCATCTGTCTATGGTCCCTCGATGCGACTTTCCTGATGTGGGACCCTGAGTCCCAGCCCTTCCTCGTGTCTTGCAACGCTTCCGGATCTGTTGGACGTGGCACTCTGCCCGGGCTCCGTGGGGGCGCCGCCCTGCCCGGGCGGGGCTCTTGGCGCGGCCTTTGTGGGGCCTGGGGCCCCGGTCCGGGTCGGGGGGGTGCTGCTCGCCCCCCTGCCTGCGGCGCTGCTCGTGCGGGACGTTAGCCCTTCTCCCTGGACTTCCTGAGTGACTATTCGGCGCCTGGGCCCCCCTCCCCGGGCCGGCTGGGGCCGCCGGGCCTTCCTCCTGACGTGGGCGGCCTGGTCGGGCCTGGGGGTGACCGGCCTCCGGTGCCTTCTCGCGGCGACTGCCGGCTGTGATGTGATGGGTCTGGGCGCTGCGCTCCTCCCCCGCTGGTCGCCGGGGTTGGCGCCCCTGCTCGGGCCTTGGCCCGGTGCTGGGCGGCGCCCCGGCGGCGGGTGGGGGGGCGGGCGCGCGGCGCGGCGGTGGCCCTTTGGTGGGCCCCTGGTGCCCTTTGGGGGGGATTGTTGGACGAAATGTGTCGGCTGGCTCTCTGGCTCTGGGATTGCCTCCTCCCTTGGCCGCCGGGTGGGCGCTGTCGGCGTCGGGCCGCTTCCGGTGTGCCTGGTGTTGGGCGGTGCCTGCGCGGCGACCCGGGAGGGTGGCGTCTGTGGTTGTTCTGGCGGGTCCCGTTATGGGGGGGGGTCGTCCTGGGCCACAGCGCTGCCCGCGCGCTTTCTGGGGCTAGTGGTACTGGTGCTCAGACTTCTTATGGGGTGTGCTCTGGTGCCTGGGCTCCCCTCGGGTCGGAGCGGCCGGTCTCCCGCGGTGGGTGCCTGGTCTCCTCGCCGTGTTGGTTTTGGCGGCTCGCCCGGCGCGGGGGGGGCCTGGTCCCTGACGGTCTCCCTTGGGGATTATTGGGGGCGGCGCTGTGGCCCGGCCCTTTGGGGGGGCGCCTTCCCTTCGGCCCGGGGCGGTGCTGACGCTTGGCCCGTGATTCGTGGCCCGCGCCGATGGGCCCCGGTGGCTGTCGAGGTGGGCGTCTCTCTAGTCGCGGGCCGTGCTCGGGCGGGGGGTGGCGGACCGGTGTGGGCTGTTCTAGGATCTCAGAGAGGGCTGGGTGGGGCCTGTGACACGGGAGAGGTCGTAGTCGGGGACCCCCACGTACGTGTGGGCTGACACTGTCAATTTCTAAATGCAACCTCGGTTTATGGTGTGATATATGGGAATGGATTTATTTACTGCCCCCTGCAGTAGGGATATTAATAAGTCTGGTACATACGGGTGGGCTGACACTGTTAATTGTTACACGTTACCTGGGTTTAAGGTGTGATATATGCGTATTGATTTAATATCGGAGGGATATTAATAAGTCTTGGACCGTCCCTCGGCTGGGGGACTGCTTCGGGCTAGGGGGTCAGGGACCTCCGTTGTTGTGCCGTGCCACAGTTTTTTCCTTTTTTTTTCTTTTCTACTCCCCACATAGGCCGCTCGCCTGGGCCCCTCTGGTCCCAGTAGGTGGGCTTTTTCTAATCGTTTCTCGTTCCTTGGTTCTCTTTTCCAATCCTTACACCCCCCCCTTTTTTCTTCTCTCCCCTCCCCCTTCTCCTTCCCTGACTCCCCGCTTGTCCCTTCCGCCGTTTTCTTCACCCTTCCTTTCCGCCCACCCCTCCTCCCTGCCGCCCACGTAGCTTCCTCTGAGCCGGCTTCGGTCCCCACCCCCTTCCGGCTGCCCCCTCCCCTCTTGGGGCCTCGCTCCCCCCCCCCTTTTTTTTTTTTTTTTTTTTTTTTTTTCTTTCTCTCTCTTCTCCTCCTCCTACCCCAGTGCTTAGCGTAGTAGGCCAAGATGGATCTAAAGATCGTCTCTCTGAATGCCAAAGGCCTTAACATCCCAGAGAAGAGGAGGATGTGCCTGAATCTGTTCTGGAAGAAGAGAGCGCAAGTGGTATTTGTCCAGGAGACCCACTTCCATAAAGAAAGGGCTCCCAAATTCTCGGACAGGCGCTTCCCTATGGGATTCCACTCCTACTCCCCAGACTCGAGGTCTAGGGGAGTGGGCATTTTGATTGCTTCGTCCCTCCCTTGGACCCTGACGAGTAGCCTGTCGGATACGGAAGGTAGATACATTTTCCTCAAAGGGAAGCTAGGCGGCCGAGTTTGTACCTTCGCAAATATCTACGCCCCCAATTCGGACCAGATCCGCTTCATAGAGCAGACGCTTGAAACTCTACAAGGGTTCTCAGAGGGCATCCTGATCTTCGGGGGTGACCTCAATGTTGCTTTGGACCCCCTCTTGGACGTCTCCAGGAGGGCATCCCATCTCTCCTTCGCTGCTCTCAAGAAACTAAAATCAGCTCTTCGCCTTGCCCAGCTGATGGATCCGTGGAGGGTACAGAACCCGCGCTGTCGGGACTACACATTCTATTCTCCCCCCCACGATTCTTACTCCAGGATCGACTACCTCTTCGTGGAACATAGACACCTGCAGTTGGTACAGAGGGCTGAGATCGACCCAATCACAATATCGGACCATGCCTTGATCTCTCTTACGATAAAAATTCCTGAATGGGTGTCTTCACCTGGAACCTGGATCCTTAACGAATCTTTGCTCCAGGACCAGGCCATTCTGACTGAGGTCAGGAGGGAGCTGAGTGAGTACTTCTCCTTAAACGATACTCCCGAAACAACTCCCCTCACCCTATGGGCGGCACATAAGTGCTATATCAGGGGCATTCTCTTGAAGATAGCCTCCAGGAGGAAAAAGGAGAGGGAAAGACAGGTTGGCGAGTTGGTGGAAAACATATCGCGACTTGAAGCGGAACACAAGAAGAAGCACGCGGTCGGGACTGGCCAAGAGCTGGCGCTGGCACGGGAGAGGCTGAAGGATATTCTATGGGTCAAGGCCAAGGCCACTCTCCTGAAGGCTAGGCGTTCATTCTACGAATATGGTAATAAGTGCAGCCGCCTACTGGCCAGGGCGCTGAGAGAGCAGAGAGCTAGTAACTCTGTTCTGCATATCCTGGGCGCGGGAGGGCGCTCTCTGGCCAACCCGATTGATATCACCAAGGCCTTCAGGGAATTCTACTATAAGCTTTATAACCTATCCGGAGAGGCGGGCAATCGTGCCAACATCCTGAGTGAGGCGCGTGATTATGTGAAGTCCTCGGGTCTCCCTGCACTAGACCCGGGTGTCGTGGCCGCGCTGGAGGAGCCCATCTCCGGACAGGAATGGACCCAGGCAATCAAGGACTCACAACCGGGCAAGTCCCCAGGCCCCGACGGGTTCTCCCTGTCCTACTACAAATGGCTAGGAGATATCTTGACCCCAAGGGCAGTAGCAGCGTTTAATTTTATCTCCCCTGACCAAAACATTCCGCCCGACATGCTACGAGCCCAGGTCACGGTAATCCCAAAACAGGGTAAGGACCCCCTCCTCTGTGCCAACTACAGGCCTATATCTTTGCTGAATGTAGACCTCAAACTGTTCGCGAAAATTCTCGCGAACAGGTTGATAACTCATCTCTGTGGGCTGATAGACGCGGACCAGGCAGGCTTTACTCCAGGAAGAGAGGCCAGGGACAACGTGACCAGGGTCCTTAACTTGATCCACCTGATCCGTGAGGATGGGATTCCCGCTATGCTACTCTCAACGGATGCAGAGAAAGCATTCGACAGGGTTCACTGGGACTTTATCCGGGCCACACTTGAACACCTGGGTCTGCAGGAAAACATGAGGACCCGGATACTGTCCCTTTACTCCGCCCCGTCAGCCTGTGTCAAGGTGAATGGAATGCTGTCGGAACCGTTCCCAATTACGAATGGGACAAGGCAGGGTTGTCCGCTTTCCCCAATCATATTTGTTCTCACGTTAGAACCCCTCCTTCGTCGGGTAAGGGCTAACCCGGACATAAAAGGGATAGTGAGGGGAGGGGCCGAACACAAAGTGGCGGCCTTTGCGGACGACTTGCTCTTTTGCATTACCCAGCCGGTAACGTCTTTGCCTAACCTGCTGAGGGAGCTCAGGGAGTACTCAGAGTTATCAAACTTTAAAGTCAATCTGCAAAAGTCTGAAGCGCTGAACGTGTCGCTGCCTCAGGGGTATCTAGGAAACATCAAAGCTAACTTCCCTTTCCGGTGGTCTACGGGGGCAATCAAATATCTGGGTGTACAGATCACGCCCCACCTTAAAGACTTATATGCCCAAAACTTCCCGCCACTGCTGAACATTATCAAGAGGGACCTCAATGTTTGGAAGGACAGAACGTTATCGTGGTTCGGCAGGTGTAACGTTCTCAAGATGAATGTATTGCCACGGCTGCTCTACCCCATTCAGGTGCTCCCCATCCACCTTCCATCCTCCTTCTTGAAATCCACCCGCTCGGAATTCATAAAATTTGTGTGGGGAGGCAAGAGCCCGAGGATCGCCCAAAAGACGCTCTCGCTCCCCAAGATGAGAGGGGGGGTGGGACTGCCAGATATTAAACTGTACCACGCAGCGGCCCACCTTAACAGGATCGTAGACTGGAATCTACATGGTGGTCAAAAGCGCTGGGTCCAGCTAGAACAGACGTGGTCCCCAATCCCACTGGCGGGCCTCCCCTGGTCTGCGGGCACCTTGCCGAGCGCCCTCAAGGCTCACCCAACAATAGGTCCCACCCTCCAAGCATGGGCTAAATACTCCTCCAGAGAGTCAATTGCTCCCTCGCCATCTCCGCTCCTCCCGATCTTAGGGGCACTGGACTTTAAGCCAAGCCAGATCGATGCTGGGTTTGGTAGGTGGAGGGCGCCTGGCAGAGGAGTCGCCCGCGACTTCCTGGATGGCTCACGGTGGAAGACCTTACAGGAGATTATGTCTTGGGGCGACCCCCCCCTTCTGCCGTTCTGGAGGGCGCTCCAGGTCTCCCACTATTTGGGGTGTCTGCCCCCTCCGGGGGAATTCGGTCGAGACCTCACACCCTTTGAGCGGCTATGCACCTCATCGGAGCCTATCAGGGGAGCACTCTCTACTACATACCAACTGCTGGTGGACCCGGGTGAGGATTTCGTGCCAAGCTACATTAGGGCATGGGAAGCAGATCTCCAGGTCTCTTTTCGTCCGAACCAAATCAAGAAAATCCTGGAGCTCGCGCAGCGCGCGTCAATTTGCAATACATACCAGGAGACAGGATACAAGATCCTCTCCCGCTGGTACAGAACTCCCCACATGCTGAGTCGCCTTTTCCCATCGGTCTCACCCCTCTGTTGGAGATGTGGGCAAGAGCGGGGCACCCTCCTTCACATTTTCTGGGAGTGCAGGGAGATACAGACATTTTGGAAGGATGTGGTGAAATGGTCTAGTAAAGTGGTGGGTGAGAACATCCCATTATTGCCCGAGACCCTCCTCCTACACGCAACCGAGGCCCCAGTTGGGAAGTACAGGAAGTCTCTCACCATGCACCTGATAAACGCAGCCAGGGCGTGTATCCCGGCCCAATGGAAGTCCTCTTCACCGCCTTCCATCGGCTCTTGGATCCGGAGGGTTGAGGACATTAGGAGAATGGAAGATCTCACGGCTAGCCTCAGGCGCGCGGAAGACAAGCACTGGCGTTTGTGGCTGCCGTGGAACATGTTCATGGAGTCCGCGGAGGGCAAGGCGCTCTTCGCCGGGTCGGGAGGCTAATATTATGCCCAGCCCGGTTGGAAATGCTCTCACTCGTGAGGTGAGTTCTAGGCACGTTCTGTCCCCCCTCCCCCCCTCCCTTTTTTTTTGATTTTTTTTTTTTTTTTTTTTTTTTTTTTTTTTTTTTTTCCCCTTGGGGCCCCACTGAGGTGACGGGCCTCGCCAGGTATTATGACCCTGTGGTGATTATCCCGGGCAATGGCTATACTCGGGTGCAGACGCGTGTCTCGGCCGAGGGTGGGCGGCAGTGGGAGGGGCCCTGTGGCCCCTCCTACTTGCTAACTTTCCCTCCCCCCTCCATTACCCCCTCTCCCTTCCTACTTCCCCTATCCCGTCACCTCTTTTTCCCTCCCCCAATCCCTGTTATCTCCCTTTCCTAAAAATTTAGAAAACGTGGCGGGCGGGAACGGAGAGGCGCATAGGCATGGACAGCCGGGGGGTTATGCTATGGGGATGCGTCCCGGCGGCAATGATCTTACAATGACTGTTTTACTATGTGATGCAAACTGTTGACTGCTTTGTACTGCTCTGTGCGCCTTCTTGTCTCGTCTGCCTTAATAAAGATTTATTGTTAAAAAAAAAAAAAAAATACATAGAATGTGCCGCAAGGGGTGAAAAACCCATATATGATGTCATTATTGTTGTGGTTTTGGCTCCTTAACTAATGGTGTATGACGTTTTTTCCTTGCTAGAGGCCCCAACACGCTGATGAAAGCTGTACATACCTTGTGTTTTTGTTTATACAATAAGAGCAGTTCTTGTTGGGTTTGAACTTTGGTGCTAGTAAATAGTTTCATAATATGTGTGTTACTATTCCTGTCTCAGATGGAATCTCTGAAGTTGATGAAAAATAATTAATGGAATGTCTTGTAATGTTTGAAATGTTGGCTGCACTTTTGCTGTTTGCTATTGCGTCAGCATATGATACAAAGATCAGAGAATAGTAACACCCAGTGTTACTATTTTGGAGCATAAAATGAGTTAGGCCTTTAGGAAAGTGAACACCAGGAATGTGGGGGCATCAGGTGGCACCTTAGGTCAGGTTCTCGAGTCTGTACCACCCATTATGCACCAGTGTACACGGAAATATTCCATATCTGCCTGTCACGGTCCATATTTCTCACGTGCTTTAAAAAGTCTATTGTCATTCCCATACAGTCCCAACCTGCCTGCCTAAACAACTATTGTCTTGTAGCTCTTACTTAAAGTAGAGCAGTCACCACCCACACTGACCTTGGAGTCTTTCTGCCGGTCACTTACCTTTCTGCTGGTCCCTCGCCACGATCATGGGCAGTGGTGCATCCTTGCAGCTGTGCGCGCTTCTACGCCCAGCTATTCAGATAGGCCGGGCACATGGTAGTGCACACTCCACAGGAAAATTGGGGATGTAGGTGCTGGCATTCCCTATACCAACACAGTCCAAAACAATGGCTTTATGCCACGCATTAGTATCTACTATATATAACGCTGACTGGACCAGTGCCGTGGGAACAACGGAAAGGTGAGTGGATTGGGTGATCTGGGGTTTTCACACAGCGGGGTATACCAATTCAGGATGCCCCAGGGTAGGAACCAATCACCAGGATACAAGGGGGACCTAGGTAAGGAGATGAGCACCACTAGGCTCACCCCTAGTAGGCCCGTACACATACTGGCTCATATAGTTATTTAGCTGCAAGATAAGGAATGTCCTGCTTGCAGTTTAAGCAGCACTCTGGCCCCAGTCAATACCTAGCTAGTTAAATTATCATATTATCACCACTGTACCAGCCTGCACTGCCCACTCTATTTGTTTATGTAGCTGATCCTCTTTTTCCTCATTTATTTTGGGTCGGGAGACTAAAGATTACATTTCTAAACAGTAAGGTATGCACTACTAACAAATTATACACTGGGTGCTAGCCCAAGGGACAAAACTCTATAGCCACTACTCTAATTAGGTGGAGCTCCAGGGCTAGCCCACCATTATGTCCTCATAGATAAGGCTGCACACCATTTCATCATACATCATACAGATAATCAATTTATTAATCAAAAATTAATACACTAATCCACATACAAAAAAACAACACATAACAGATGTTTTTTAATCTGTTATGTGTTGTTTTTTTGTATGTGGATTAGTGTATTAATTTTTGATTAATAAATTGATTATCTGTATGATGAAATGGTGTGCAGCCTTATCTATGAGGACGTAATGGTGGGCTAGCCCTGGAGCTCCACCTAATTAGAGTAGTAGACTAAAGTTTAAACCAAAAATTATTTTAAGATTGTTTACAGTATATCCCCCAACATTTCTACTCACGAAGAAACATCTCACAATTTTCAGTTACTATTTCCTTTTTAAAATGTGCTCTGATTTCATTCTGAATATAGATACACACTCCTTCCCCTTTACCATTTGCTTTATCTTGCAAAAAGAGAGTCAAATATTGTAGATTGACAGCCCAGTCATGTGTGGAGCCCAGTCATGTGTGGAGTCCAGTCATGTGTGGAGTCCAGCAATGTTTCAGTCACACCAATTACATCTTTTCCTCTAATACCGGAGCGTCAGATTCCCCCATGTTACTTGTCAAGCTTCTGGCATATGTTAACATACACTTCAATGTGCCACCCAGTTTCACAAATTCAGCTTTAGTAGCATTAAAAGGGTTTAGTAAAAGCAGGAGCCTTGAGCTTGCCGGACTTATCTCAAGGGTAATGTAGTAATGTAGTGTGGGAAAAAACATAAAGAGAACAAGCTCCTGCATGAGTTGTGAACATAGTATGCAGTGTATTCAGCAAACTTACGGGAAGGCTGATTCATCATTAGCGGCAGGTAGCGACAGATGAGCGTCTGTAGCAGGCATTTCAGAGTGCCCGCTAGTAGTCATTGTGCTCGGCCGTGGGTCGCTAGCTCAGAGCGACTCAGTCGCTGTGCAGCAATGATGAATACATTGTGGGGAGTTGCTATATATACAGCGCTGTATGGGAGCGAATGTTAGCGACTGGTAAGTGCGACCAGCTCACAACATATTCATCAAAAAAACAGCCTCAAACACCTCCAGCGCTCAAAAATGCTTCGCTGTAGCCCAGAGCACTGGAGGCTGTGTGAATAAAAGCTGTTTTTTAACATGTATCCACCAGTAACAAAGCGAAAACACATGGAATTTCATTGTAATAACATGAACAAATGCCAGACCTGTAATGTCAATTCTGCATTAATATATAAAACATGCAATGCTGAACGCCGGCGCTGTGCGCTGAGCCTGGGATAATGATGAATCGGACGCTACATGGAGTTATCCCAGCCGCTCACCAGAATCTGCTTGATAAATGTGTAATTGCGTGCCATGTCCGGCGTTCACCTGCCGCTACCTGTCGTTTACAAGGCACTACCTGACGCTATCCCTTCATGAATAAGGCCCTAATTTGCTTTGATTGTAGCACTAGGTATTGGACAGCTGTGTCAGCACCTGTTGGACCCTTTTTTTCTGGTAAAATCGTTTTTCATGGCTTCTTTTGCTTACCAAAGTGTAATTTGGGCAACAACATTGATGAAACACAGCCTAAATGCACTGTAAAGTTTGTCCCCTTTGTCCCCAGCAGTGATATCTTGTAACTGTAATGATGAAACACCAACCAGCACCGGGAAAATACAGTGTCAATCTTTCCAGGGTGGGAATAAATGATAAATGTGCTGCGCATCGCTAAAAAGACGGCGGTACAAAGTGGTGCACACTGGTGCTGGTATATTCGGCAGTTGGATCCAACAGACGCTAATACAGGCTGGCCAATACCTAATGCAAAAATCAAAGCAAATTAGTTAATATTGGGCACCATTGTAGTCAAAATTGTAGCACCAGAAAAGACAAATATCCAAGCACTGCAAAACTGTTGCTATAGCCACCAGAGAGAGATGATAAACTGTGCACTTTATAAAAAAGGCCCCTAATGCATTGGAAAAGTTGTACCCTTCTCCTGACTTATGCATTTCAATAATGAAATCCACTTAATATTTGTAAGCGGTTTACTGACCATAGCTTTTGCAGCAAAATGCAACTATGAGGCCGATTCATTAATAGCGGCAGGTAGCGATAGTTGAGCGACTGTAGCGGCATTTTCAGAGCGCCCGCTAGTAGTCGCTGTGCTTGCCCGTTGTTCGGTTGTTGATAGCGACTCAGTCGGTGTGCAGTAATGCTGAATACGGGGTGACGAGTCGCTATTTGACAGGTGCCGCGATGTATGGGTGCGCATGATAGCGACTGGTCAGAGCGACCGGCTCCCACCATATTCATCAAAAAATCACGCTCAAAAAATTCTCACGCTGTGAAATGCATGTTTAAATCCCAGAGCGCTGGCGGCGATGTGTTAAAAGTAGTTTTTTAACCCCCAAACCACCATATTTTTGGAAACCAAAAAAAAAAAAAATTTTTTAAGAATTTAGTAATATGAATACAATAATATCAGACCTGTAATATCAATTCTGCACAAATTTTTTATTTTTATTTTTACCTTAAAAAAATTATCTAACATGGCAGAAATGGTCACAGAATTTTTCACATTAAAAAAAAAAAAAAAAAAAAAAAAACATTAATAACAATTAATTATTATTAATATTTAAAGATTGTTCCATTGAAATGCATTGGAGAGCGTCAGGTAGCGAGAGGTCATACCTGTCGCTGTTCAAGGTCGGACGCTGGCGCTGTGGGCTGAGGCTGAAATAATGATGAATGAGTGGCTATCTGGCGCTATCTCAGTCGCTAAGCAGGATTGGCTTGATAAATGTGTGATTGTGGTGGGGAGCCGGCATTCTCGTGGCGGGGCCCGTCATTACCGGTCGCTCACCAGTCGCTACCTGTCGCTATTCCTTCATAAATAAGGGCCTATGTAAATGTCATGAAAATACTACTAAGGGGGTTATTCAAGAAGGGATAGGGCCAGGTAGTGCCTCGTAGCGACAGGCAGCGTCTGGTGAACGCCGGGCGCTGTACGCAAAACCACATTTATAAAAGCCATTCTGGTGAGCGACTCTAACAGCTCCATGTAGCGTCATATGTATTATTACAGGTGACTCAGTGTATAGCGCTGGCGCTATAGCTTCCAGAGTGCCAGATATTACCTTTCGCTCTCCCGTACATTTCATTTGCTTGTGTTTAAACAGCGTGTTTGACATTTTTTTTTAGCTGAAGTCATTGTGTCACCTCTCCTGGCTCCCGGACACACTGAGCTGGCTCTACCTCTCGCTCCCTACAGCGCTGTGCTAGTGTTAGAGTGCCCAACATACATCACAATCATCAATGCGGGCCAGGTTACTACAGCGACTGATACCCGATACCCGCTTACAGTGACTGCTAGCAGTCGCTCTAAGCACCGCTATACAGACGCTCAGCTGCCGATACCTGGCGTTAGTAATGAATCAGCCTCCAAAACAGCTGAACTTTATTTGGGTATGATACGAATCAGCAGGTGTACGTTGTTCAATATGAGTTTAAGTGTGATTGGGTAATTCTGGCAAAAACTGCATCCTCAATTATAAAACGTATATATTATTTTTTTTTTATATTTTTATGTTTCTCCTTTGATTTCAGTTTGTTTTTCAATGGAATTGTACAGATTTATTGCCCCACTAAAGGTGGAAAAAGTTCTGAAATGATTCTTCGTGGGTTATTTTGTTTTACGTGGTCAAAAACCTGTCATTTTAACAGGGGTCGGAGGGGGGGGGGGGGGTAGAGTTTATACCTACTGTATGTACTACATTAAATGGTCATCTAACTCACTCGCTATTTTCTATTCTTAGTTAAAATAAGGTTTTCTGTGTCATTAGGTTTATAGATCCAGCCCCCGCCATGAAGGATAAGCATTGCAGTGTGTGTGTGTGTATGTGTGTTAGGCAACCCTAGGCACGTGCCTAGGGTGGCATCCTGGAAGGGGGGGGCACTGCCCTTACTACTGTAGTAAGGAGAAGAAATTAAAAATCCCTTAGCCAAAAGATTAATGTTTCTTAACAAGCACCCCCCCCCCCCCCCAGCCACAGAAGGACGCAAAATGTGTTTGTGTGAAGTGAGGGTAATATGTTGAACACAGGCCAGAGCATCCCCCCTCCACTGTTGTGGTCATGTGACACCTGTATGTCAGTATGCAGTTAAAGGTGGAACATGCTTGTATGCTTCTCTGCATTTCCCCCTTTGTGCCCTCCTCCACACACATTCTCTGCATCTAGCCCATTGCACCCCATTCCCCCTACAAACTTTTTTTTTATATGGACCGTGACCTAACTTAAAAAAGGGGGCGCAAGCACTTAAAGTGCCTAGGGCACCATGAACACCAACTACGACCCTGAGTGTGTGTTTGTGTGTGTGTGTGTGTGTGTGTGTGTGTGTTCTTTTTACTTGGAATGGAAGTACTGAAATCGCACTATGACATAGCTGTCCTTGCTTTGTTTCATCATACAGTAATGTTGGTGGAAGACACGCCTGTGTGTGATGATATGCCTGAATTATCTGGATGGTGCAAGTCATACTGAGCTCACAACAAATAAAGAGTTACATTGACCAGAAAAAAACACAGATCTCATATTATCTGGCTTATACTGGTGACCGAATAAATACCGTACCTCAGAAACTGACACTCTGACAGTCTCTTTTAAACTAATCCATGAGAATCACAGTTGATATTTTCTAGTTTGAATTATCCACAAGATAGAAAACACCCTGGAGAGAAATGTATGTTTATGCCCAAGGCAGTAGCTTCCGGTCACCACAGGGAATAAACACTTTAAGGAAGAGCCTATTATCTCCACTATATATCCGGCAAAATAATGCTGCACAACTACAGCAAGCCTGACAGGAGATGTGGCCATGACATAAGAACTATTTTCCTTGTTATCACTACATCTCTGTTTCCTTGCCACCGTATTCTAGACGTTCCTTAGTTGAACATTGCATAGTCAGATTGCTTTTCTCCATCCTATATATTATTAAGAGGCTTGGACCATCTTTGAAAACAATTTTCTTTTCAAAGAGCAAGTTTAATGTGATAGATGTTTTTTCTAAGGGGTTATTTGAATGGTTTTGAAAGTCTTTCCAGCTAAACACACAATAAGTGGGGCACAATATATATTTTTTAAAGAATATCTGTTGTGAGAGGGGGTATTTCTACAGCTGTGGTAGAGACTATTTCTAATAAGGTACATACAGTATTTTATTTTACAAATTTGGAAATAACATACGCCTATGAGGAATCCAAACGCATTTGGAGAGGTTCATGTTTAATGCTACAGTTTTTTTTGTGGCCTTTTTTTAGCATACCAGTTTTGTTTCAGAACTCCCTGTTAGAAAATAAACTCCTGCAGGTTTTCAGGAATATTTTGCATAAATTAATTAAATTTAAACCAAATATTCTGTTCCGACAATTGTAAATACAATTTAAGCTGGTAAGGGCTGTCATTGGGCAGTACAGGGTGCTGTGTGTGGAGGGAAGTGCTGGATCATCGACCATGCCCACCGCTATACTAAGACGGGTGTTCACTCAGTGTCCTGGCGCCGCAGAGAGGAAGCGGCGGAGGCAGCTGTATCTGCTGCCTTCTGCCCCCATATAGCTGCCCCCATCGCCACCTCTCTGCGGTGCCAGCATGGAGTGAACACCCGTCTTAGTATAGCAGTGGGCGTGGCCGACGCTTGATCGATGGGGAGTATGGGAATACCACACTGCCTATGTGGGAATGGGGTGGGGGGGTGCCACACTGCCTATGTGGGAATGGGAAGGTGGGATGACACACTGCCTATATGGGAATGGGGGAATACCACACTGCCTATGTGGGAATGGGGGGGATGCCACACTGCCTATGTGGGGAATGGGTGAGGGGGTGCCACACTGCCTATATGGAGAATAGGAAAGGGCGAATGCCACACTGCCTATATGGAGAATAGGAAGGGGAGGATGCCACATTGCCTATGGGAATAGGATGGGGGCATCCCACACTGCCTATGGGAATGGGGTGGGGTATGCCACACTGCCTATGGGAATGGAATGGGGGCATCACACACTGCCTATGTGAATGGGAGGGGAGAATGCCACACTGCCCATGGGGAATGGGATGGGGGAATGCCACACTGCCCATGGGGAATGGGATGGGGGAATGCCACACTGCCAGTAACGGGGTGTTTTAGCACAACATTTGGCTTAGAATATTTTTTTTTCTTATCTTCCTCCTCCAAATCCTAGGTGCGTCTTATGGGCAGGCGCGTCTTATAGGGCGGACATACTGTATACTTTATTTTATTTTTTTGTCTGTTAACAGCTAATTGTAACTGTTAATGTTATTTTCTTCTAAATAAGCATCTAATCCTTTTTTAAAGCTGTCAGCGGTTGATGCTGTAACAAGCTTCTGGGGGAGGCTATTCCACAGATTTATAGTTCTTATGGTAAAGAATGATAGTCGCCTCTGGAGAATGAATTGTTTTTTTCCAGTCAAAGGGAGTGCCCCCTTGTCTTTACAGAGGATTTTACCTAAAATAGTGTCTCCCCATATTTTTTGTATTGGCTATATATATATATATATATATATATAAATCATGTCCCACCTCAGTCTTCTTTTCTCAAGACTAAACAGATTTAATTCCCGTATTCTTTCCTCATAAGTAAGATCTTTCATTGCTCTGATTAGTTTAGTGGCTCTCCTCTGCACCCTTTCCATAGTCAGAGCGTTCTTTCTATGAATGGGTGCCCAGAACTGGACGGCATATTCCAGGTGAGGGCGCACCAGTGCCTTGTAAAGAGGCAAAATTACATCCCTATCCCGTGATTCCATGCCTATTTTAATGCATGATAATATCCTGGTGGCCTTGGAAGGAGCTGCTTGACATTGCATACTATTATTTAGCCTGTGATTTACCAGTATCCCCAGATCCTTCTCAACAAACGTTTCTCCCAGTTTTACTTCCCCGAGGATATATGTGGCCTTCAGGTTGTTAGACCCCAAGTGCATGACTTTACATTTCTCCACATTGAACTTCATTTGCCAAGTCGATGCCCAGACACTCAAAGTGTCCAAGTCAGCCAGAAGCTTGTGAACATCTTCCATAGACTGCACTGTGCTACATATCTTTGTGTCATCTGCAAAAATAAAGATAAATCTTCTGTGTCATTTATAAACAAGTTGAATAAAAGTGGGCCCAGGACTGAAACCTGGGGTACACCACTTACAACCGGTAACCATTCAGAGTAGGTATCCATTTACAAACTGTATTTTCTAATCCTGAAATCTCAATTTCCTTAATAAGTGTCTATGGGGGACAGTGTCAAATGCTTTAGCAAAATCCATAAGTATAAAGTATACATTCAACAGCTCCGCCTTCTCTTCATCCCCAGTGACCATTTCCCCATTATCATCAATTAGGGCACCTATCTGTTCTGATTTAGTTTTCTTTGAGTGTATATATTTAAAAAAAGGTTTAGGGTTTGTTTTGGTTTCTCTGGGCACATTTCTTTCATTTTGTGTTTTCGCCAACCTTATTTCTTTCTTACAAGCTTTATTTACTAATTTATACTTTTCAAGAGTTACAGCTGAGAGCTCAGCCTTGTAATGTTTAAATGCCCTTTTCTTGTTCTTTATTACCCTTTTAACTGCATGTGTCAGCCATGAGGGGTTTCATTTTAGTTGCTTATATTTGTTACCCATAGAAATACATTTTGCAGCGTTGGTACTCACAATTGATTTAAAGCACTCCCATATCCATCTGTATCTTTATTCCTGAACAGATGGATATGGATGCACTTTTGTTAGAGCTCCTTTGTTCCACACACTGGGCACTGTTCTTCATACTGCACATCAGCAACACACGGTGGAGGTCATGCTAATTACTCGGTGAAGCATAACTTGGGTGTATTTTTGGGTGTGGACTGAAATTCATGCCTGAGTGAGATTTTTCACTACAAAAACACACAAAGGTGAATGAAAAATAATATTCCAATTTTTCGCACAAAATGACACATGCGATGCATCATATTTCCAATGGGGTAAAGATCTAATTTTTGAAACAACAGCACCCTATGAGCTATGCGGAAAACAAAGGTTGAATTCTTTAGCATAACAATGTTGTATTGCACGTGTGTGGGTAAAAAAAGCAGTTTAAAAAGATTTAATAAGACAAGAATTAAAGCAGCAAATTCTAAGTCCTGCTTTTACATTATTGCCAAGTCACCAAAGTAAGTTCTGTACAAAAATTTGTGTTCAAGTTAATTTAAAAGCAAAAAAACATTTCAGTACAGTTCTGCCTATTGTGGTCCATGGGATCTTAACCTACAGCCCCACTGTAAAGCAGCAGCTTCGAGAGGAACACCGTTCACCGCAAACTATATGGCACTGGTGATAAATAGGCTGATAGGCACATTGGCAATGTTTTTTGTTTGATAAAATTCGTCTATATTTTACCTAAGGGAAAAAAATTGTCGTTGAGTGGTATTAACAAGCACTGACGCTTGATATTTAAGGGTCATAATGTGTGTATATGTCCATAGGTATTTATAAAATACATTGATAAAGTAATATCTAAACATTCCCAAAAGCAGAATTTAGATGTAGGCATTTTATACTCTTCTTGTAATAGCTTTTTTTCACTGCTTTTTTTACCAATGTGTATTTTGTAACACAACAACTAAAACAAAGGCCAAAACGCACTCTATAGTGTGTCACTTTGTTCACAGCACTGGTTTCCTGTGACTGCAATGAACAACCACTGACCAGCACCTGTTACATACTGCGCCAACCTTGTTGCAAAGCCTAAAGTTGGCAAAACAGGATGGCGCTCACTGGAACTGGTATAATCGGTATAAGGGTCCAACAGGCTGACACAGACTGGTCAATACCTAATGCGCCAAACTGAGATTATTTAAATTTAGGCTATGGGCTTGCCATTCTGCAAAAATAGCAGCACCAAAATATTAAGACGCGGATCGTTCCAAGGCTCTGCAAATGACTCGAAATGGCCTCTTAATAAAAAGCTGTAGAGGGAGAAAAGAAAAGGAAATATAAAGACCTTCCATAAAGATAAATGTAAAAAAGCAGGTGAGGTTGAGTGTGAATGTGTGTGTATGTTCCCCTCTTTTTTTTGGTTGTTTTATACAATTGTAGCTGCAATTGCAATTTTAATGGTAATGTAACGGTGTTATTTTGTACTCTGAAAAGCATAAATAAAAATTTATAAAAAATTTAATTTGGCCCTAATTAGACTCATGGTGAATAATATTTAGGTCTATTAAAGTACATTTTCAGGAAAATACTAGGCCGGGGCAGCAGTGTTCACCTGAAAGGCTGGATCCATGTTCGGCATCAAGTGCAATGCCGCACTGCTCGTCGGGCTTCTCTTCGCTTTGGAGACCAGAAGAGAAGCCCAACGAGCGCAGCGCATAATGCCAGGAGGCAAGGGACATGGATCCAGCCTTTCAGGTGAGCGCTGCTCCGGATTAGGAGCGATGGTCTGCATGGGAGAAAAGGTGAGTATAGCTTTTTTTTATTTGCTTGAAAATTGTCTTTAAGTAAGAGGTTCTTTTTTCACATTTTTGCAGGCTGATTGTAAATTAATTAAATTGGTTCTAGTGATCTATTTGTGTTTTTGCATTTATATCATATAAAATCTATCAATTTATATTTCATTTTCCCTTTTACATTACGATGGCTAAGATGGCACTAGTAATAAGGGCACCTTGGGCGTACCCATTAATTATTCTTATAATAACTATTTTACATTCAAAGGCCTAAAACCCTAACCAGGATTAAACAAAAGTAACCAATCCCAACACATAACTTGTGTTTATAACATAACAGGAGTCGTAATTAAACTTTGTACTTGAGGTGCTGAAACGTATTCCAGATTACAAATTATAGGTGATCATAGTCCCTAGTGATGTCATTGATGTCCCACAGGAAAGAAAAATCTGAAGATGTGGAAGAAGAGAACCATCACAGAGCTACCCCAAATGTGTATCCTCAGAAACAGGACCTTTTAGGAACACACGAAAGTCTGGACTATTTACCATCACATAGTGAAATCTACAAAACATGGCTGCAAGAAAAACCAACCAGGTAACATAAACATGAATACATGTTGTAATGATTTAAGCGCAATATTAGTGAACCAGGAGCTTGCACACAATGGTCTGTAGGTTTAATTGATTTACCACTATCTGCAGCATTGATATACATGACTATATACTCTACAGTTGTATGTAGATTTGATTAATAGTCTTGTTTTAAATGAATGCACTACTATTACTGAAGCTGTACAACCGTGGTAAACATTTCATTACGGCAGGTTACAAATATTTATTGGCCCATAAACTTCAGATTT
The DNA here is from genome assembly GCA_027917425.1 of Gastrophryne carolinensis. Taxonomy (NCBI): domain Eukaryota; kingdom Metazoa; phylum Chordata; class Amphibia; order Anura; family Microhylidae; genus Gastrophryne; species Gastrophryne carolinensis. Next base: position 338,889,448 of record CM051239.1, read on the forward strand.
CATAAAAGGAACAACATTTTGAGCAAATGGATAAAATGTCAAAATAGTATAGTCTGTTATATTTTATTTTTATGTCAACATTCAAATAGAAATGTGATTTAAAGTTAAATAGATACCTCTGACTGAAATACTTTACAGTTCATTTCTGTAAAGTGTAAGCGCCATTCTAAATGCCAAAGATTAAATTTGAAATATGTAGAATGGGCTACTCCCACTTATATATTTATATTGATTGCGTTGTCCGTCCAAAACCTGTCTATTATTATTTTTTGCTGGTGCGGTGGAGGATTTGTGTGTTGTATATTTGAAATATAATAGAAAAGTACATAGAATACATACATCTGATTTATAACACCTAATGAGCTAGACAAAAGTACAAGCCCAGTTTTTCATTTTTATATATTACTAAATCATAAACTATTAAAAACAATATAGGATGTATGGTGGTAAAACTGTGTGCTAGACTTCAAGTGATTTATCTTAAAGTGGACCAATACCTACGGGCTGCCAACCAATAATCTATAAGATTCCAGGGCTGCCTGATTTCCTCCCCCAGGGGCATACAGATTCGGGATATCCTATTGTGTGAAACCTCCTAGGTCATCTGGTTAACTCACGTCCTCTCCCACCCCAAAGGCGCGGGCATCTCTTTAGCAGGGGGCTCACCTGAGCCAGGCATTTGTGAATAGCCTGCAGGGGCATGCTCCCTGTTAGAGGGTAGTGGGGGATGCGAGCACCAGGTGTGTTCGTGTTCACATGCTTAGATGATTCCTTAGACGAAATGACGGGAGCGAGTCTGAGTGCGGTGATTGAATGAAAGGGCACACATATGCCGTAGGGGAAAGGTGAAAGGTGAGTTAGATTGGGCAATCTGGGGGTTTCACACATCCCCGATCAGGGTGCCCCGGGGGCAAGGACCAAAACCCAGGATAGTTAAAATCCTAGGCTTGGGTCAACTTTAAGACCCCCTTCCTATTTTCAAGGCATTCCCTTATGTATCCGAATCAGTTGGTGCCTAAAAGCGGTCATAGTCAGGTTGTCTGGCCAAAACAGTCAATACGTTTACTCGCATAGTTACTAGCATAACCTTAAAAATCTCCAAGCAGGGGTGTACTTAGATTTCACATGGCCACATAGCAAAACTCTTAGTGGGATACCTATTGCCTAAGCCCCCAGAGCAGTTATACTCAACAATCCATGAGAGATAAAGCACACTCACCTCAGTCAGCCTGTGAAGCCATCCTCCAGGGGTGAGGTGGATCAGTTCTGCCCAGTGGTCTACTTTAAAGTGCACCAAATCCCTTAATGGCCAACTTTGCAGGTCCCTCACCACCCGGCACCTCACATAGTGCCACTCTCTCGTTGGTCTTCTCTTCCTGTCTCGCTCGGATGTTGTGATGCCCCTGCCATCAGACATGGTGAGCTGCCATTTCCCCCTGCTTTGCAGTGAATGGAGGGGGCATGGTAGCTCACCGTGACTAATAGCAGGGGTGTCTGACCTTTCTGTACCCACTGCTTTTCACTGTCCTGGGGCCCTGCTAGGGCCAACTGTGCTATCCTAACACCTATCCTAAAGGCAGGAGGAGGCTACTTGCCTTGGGGGTTACTGTCCCTTCTGCCACAGGCCCATGGCCCCTCTATGCCTTCAATGTTTCCTAGGTGTCAAAAAAGTGTGTGAAACTTTTTTTTAGAAAGGCATCTATAAACCGGAACAACACCCTGAAAGGCAGTATAGGTCCTGTGGATCATTTAGTTTCCGCATTTACGCAAAAACTTGACACGGGTCTTCTGCTGAATCCCCACAAACAACAGGTGTTTATCAAACATTGAGGAGGAGCATTTGTATGAGTAGAATGTATAAATTGTTGCGCTTTATATTTTATATCTAGTTCAAACTCATTGTCCGCAGATTATCGCCTTTAGTTCAGTGCTGATCAGCAGATCCATGTTGTACACCACTGATTGCCCACCGCTCCCTTGTTCGCAACGCAGCACCACTCCCATCAATCACAGTAATGTTTGCACATCCCCTCTATTGACTGCATGGAGGTGGCATTCTGGCATTACTGTGACTAGAAGTGATCATCTGCGGAGAACAGAAGGTGAGTATACACCTTTTTTAATGTTTGCCTGGACAGTCTATACATTTGAAGTTCCTGTTTTGATGGGTCCTGACCATACCTGACTAATAGCCCAAAGTGTCTTGAAAATATTAATGTAAATGTCTTAGTAAATATAAGTGATGGAGAAAAGTTTTACATGTGCATTTTACTATTCTCACAGATCAGACTGGGATCGCTGGTTGATGATGGCATTAATTGGAGTTGTGGTGGGCATATTGGGATTTTTAATGCACCAAATTATTGATTGTCTTTTTGAAAGGAAGTGGGAGCTGGTTGAACAGTTTATCAAGGTGTGTAGTTCTGGTATTACAAATGGTGGCTTTGTTACTTAGTAATTGCCTTTTGTCAAGCTTAACAATGGAGATTTTTTACACAGAGCAATATAAGAGGCTGATTTACAAACACTGTGGCAGGATGCACTGGCACACACTCCTGTGGCTCACCTGGGCTCTCCGGATGTTGGATGTATTTATCATTTTACTATGGTTAATGGGTTTGGGTATATTGGGGCAAATGGTGGTGGTGAACTGGACAGGTTCTTGCTGGTGTAGAGATCACTGCTTTATGAAGATAAAAGAGTGCATACAGCACTCAACACATACAATAAAGTAAGTAAAGTTAAAATACTTTACTACTACTTTCTACTGCCTGCAGGATAATAGAGAATACAATTTAGCCATTTAATGTAACATAGTAACATAGTATGTAAGCCTGTTTATCTCCTTCCAGTGGTCTAGTAGCCATAGCTGGAAATGTTATTACGTTCAAGGAGGGCATCCCGGCCACTATAGATCTATAGAATGTAAAACTAGCATAATCAATCACAGTGTGGCTATAATGTGGACAGCTTACCTACAACATGCTTCTCTTGACTTTGCACACTGCGGTAAGCCATGCACACTTTATGATTTTACACTTGGCATACCTAAGATGGCCGGCTGTGGCTGCAGGCAGCAAACAGGAATAATTTTAACTGGTGCAGGCATCACTACTGCCATAAGATACAATAAGTATGTTGCACGGCATATTATTTCACCCCCCATAGTTTTTTAATAACCAAATGTTGTGCATGGCTTTAGGAATATGACAGTAGCACATAAAAATATGCATTTTTTTATCATTTGCATTAGCTTCTCTAGAAATAGTTAAAATCATTGTCCAGGTAGTGAAAGGCTACAAATGAAAAGGCTACACTCACCTTTTATGCCTCGCAGATCACTAATTGTCCTGCGCTCTGACACTTACCTGATTGGCAGATACAAGTCCTGCGCTGCCTGGCCCAATCGTCTATCGCTTCCATAATGTCGACGATGGACCCCCACAACCATCACTGGGACTACGGCAGTGCCAGATTAGGAGCAATCATCTGTGGAATAAAACATGAGTATGGCCTTTATTTTTATTTTACTTCCTGGACAATGAACATTCCTAGGCAATGACTTTAACATCAGCTAAAAATGTTGTGTTATTCCTGGACAGCAGTATACATAACCCTTTTTATATGTTCCTCTATGTTTTCATGTTTTTTTGGCTTTTCCCTGAACTGTCAGGGATTTGTCATATGCATACAGGGTCCAAAGTTACAGACCAGCAACCCTCCAATCTATTTTGAACTCTGCTGCTCGCCTCCTCCACCCCTCTTAACTCTTCTCTGGTGCTGCTCCCCTCTGTCAATCCCCCCACTGGTTACCTGTTTCTCAGAGACTCCAGTTCAAATTTCTAACACTAACCTACAAAGCACCATCCAACCGGCAACGTGCCTCTGACATCCTCCTGTCCTCCTCCTTCGTCACCTTCTCGCAGTCTCGCCTTCAAATTTCCTGTGCCTCTCCACCTATCTGGAATATACACCCCCCCCCCTCTCAATCTGTCACTGCTCCAAGCTTTTAACATTGCCCTGAAAACTCACCTCTTCAGACATATAATCTGTAACTAGATCAATATCGATCTTTCTTTGTATGTTTACAACTTTAACCCTTTTATGACACAGGTTTTTTATTCTCATGTGAAAGCAACTTTATCATTTAGCATGACTTTATGTAATCATCTTTTTATAAGCATATAATCTGGTTTAAGCATAACCTACACAGGGCACATGCCACCAAACTCAAGCTCCACCATTTATGATCCTACCCCTTTTGTCACCATCCCTGATCCCTTATACTGTAAGATCACAAGGGCAGGGCTCTCTTTCCTATTGTCACCTCTTACCACAACATTTGGTCTGAACTTTGTAGCATCTAGCTTTTAATGTACTGTCGACTGTATGTTTTACCTTGTCTGTAATTATACCTTATAATTTAATGCCATACAAAAGTAGATACAACTGAGAAATGATTTAGTAAAATCAAATGAGATTCGAAACCCCAATCAAATCCTTGACCGGTGTTCCACTTGACAACAAATATTTCATCCTTATTATGTGAATGTGGAGTTCAAGCAGAGCAGTGTACCTTTTTTGCCCTTTTGAACAACTGAGTGTGGGCATAAATAAATTATTCGGTATTCTCACAACTCTGCTTCTTTGCCACCACCCCCACAAGCTCTTTATTTCCTTAGATTGGGACCCCTTCATGTGGCGTTTGGAATGGAATGGCTGTCAGGGTAGGAGGCTTCTAGTTTGGGTAAAACCCCTCCTATCCCTCTACTTTTACCCCTGGCTTCTTAGTTGCATTGGCTACTTGTTCACTTCACTTCCTGGAACTCTGACCCCTCCATGTGGTGTGTGGCAATTGGAAGTCTTAGCAGTGGGGTCTAGGACCCCATGATGTTTTGAAAACCATTACCCACACTTGAAAACAGATTACCATAACCACACATAAATACAGCCGCACCAACAAAGGGTGAGCAGGGAGCATTCAGGGGCCCACCAGGACTCCAGTGGGCCAGTTTAAACTTGAAACCCTTATGCCCCTTTACACAAGCATATAAATTGACCGTTTGTTCAGCAAGCGAACGACTATACAAATCTTCTGCGATTGCTATGCACAATACTATTTGTTGATGACTTTTGTTTCCAATGATCAAGCGATGAACTAAAATTTTTAGATCAGCCAAAATGATACAACGACTGACCAATGAATGAATTCCTATTCATTGTGGGATCACAGCGACCATTTCCACAGAGCGATTATCATTTAATTGGGGTCGTATTAGTGATTATTCATTCAAAAATCAATGGGGTATTAGTCTTTACCATGTCTGCTATTCCTAATATGTTGTTCCTTGTTTCCAGCATGGGGATTTTTTTACTACATGGCTGTTTGTTCTTGGCATTAGTTTTGGTATGGTCTTGTGTGCATCTGGACTGGTGGTGGTAAGTACAACTGTAATAGCAACAAATAAAAACAGTGTTTTTCTACTTACTGTATATTATTTGATGCGCGTGCTAATATATAGTTACTAGATTCATAAGTAGAACAACATTTTAGGTGTCAGTTTGGCATACCTGTTTTTAACAAAAACAAAGAAACAGAGCTTGTCATTTCCCCACCATTTAATTATGCTCCCGTCTAGCAACACGTTTCCAGTGTTGCCCCTCTTTGACATTCCCTCCATTTGTTGCCATACATGTAAACAATGGGAGGCCACATCCCTGCATCATCAGGATGTGAGCACTCTCCTAACCCAGCCATTCAGAGAGGCTGGGGATGGGAACACGCACGCTGCAGGGGATGCGGCTACTTGTTCTCCGATTGCCAAGACCCTGCATGTAAACAGAGCCATTTGCTGAGCATTACATATGTACAGCAAATGGTTCTGATTGGACGAGAGCCAGCGCATGCATCATTGGAATGGAAAGAGGTGAGTTATTATGGGTGATATGGGGGGTTTCATACAGCAGGGCATGCCCCGGGGCATGACACAAAACCCTGGATAGTCAAAATATTGCACTATAAGTTGAAAACTTTAACTACAAAGTTTTTTTGTGGCCAAACCCTACGTTTAATTGCAAGTCCAAAAAATACCAGCCCAGACACCAACCCTGATCATATTATATCAGGCTTCTCTTTTAGACTTCACATGAGCCACTCCACTCCTCTGCCCTCCTACATGCATTTGACTATTATCTAATCCCCCAGTACCATTACCATTTGCCTAGATGAGCCTATAATTTAGATGAGCCTATAATCTGTCTTAAACAACTCACTTCTGTCTTGTCACCCTTGGGAGCACTTGCTGCCATATGTAGTGCATAATATTTGTCACTCACCATTACACTGTTTGTAGATTGTAGGCTCGCAGGGGGATCGCCCCCGCCTCTTCTGCCCTCCAGTATCGTTGTGTATTTGTTGCACTTCTGTCACACCCGAATCTTAATCTCCTGTGTATTACAGGTATATTATTCATCCCAAATTATGATTGAGCATAAACAATAATAAGAACTGGAAAAGTAGGCACTGGTCATCAATACATTATCTATACTTATCCACATGGAGCTGATATTATGATTTTGGCAAAACCCATCCTTTGGCTATATCTAAGTACTAAATATATCACATGCACCTGATCAATGGGACACAAAATACCTAGTTTAAGGGCAGGTTCAAAGCAGCAGCATGGTCAGACAAGTAAATAAGATAACATCTCATAACTGTGGTAAACACCAAAGAATATTGGATCCATAAAACTTGGATCAGCCAATTGGCGATCTCACGTTTGCTGGGAGCATCTATGGTGACTAAAAAAGCATTTTTGTCTCTTAAACCAAGCTGCTGCTGAGTCTGCCCACCGCCCATAGTACTTGGGAAGAGGGGGAAGGGGTGGATGAAAGATTCGGCATAAAAAGTACTTTTTAAACTACAAATTATAGCTTGAAAATTTTAGAAGATATTTATAGAAAATGTTTGTCTCTTCAGTTTTTCTGTCCCTCTGGGTCGGCTAGTGGCCTCCCTGAAGTCATTGGGTACCTAAATGGAGCATCACTGAGACAAATCTTTAACTTAAGAACTTTCCTAGGAACCTTCATTTCATGCGCATTGTCCGTTTCAGCAGGACTTTTCTGTGGACAGGAAGCACCAATGGTCTACGTGGGGTAAGAGGACATTTTTCTGAATCTACGACATAACTATGGATCTGCTACATAATTTATACTGCATAGATAAGTTTTATATTTAATAAAAAATGCATGAAAAGTAACAAAGAATAATGTGAGTGTGAAGCAAAACGAAACAATAAATTACAACATACGTAGGCCAAAAGTCCAGTGGTAAAACTTTGCCCACCAAAAGGTCTATTACAGACTTAATGTGTTGGGGGTTGCAAATTTGACAGTTAAACCGGACCAACAGCCTAGCACAGTTGGAAAAGAAAGGTAGTGGCCATTTCAGAGCTTCCTTTCCCAGCATCTCAGCCAAGCTGCTGCCTGGATTCAACTGAAATAATTGACAATGCACAGTAACAGGAAGCCTAGCAGAACTTACTGTTTGCAGGTGGCCTGCAAATGCATGAGCGACCATTTTGTTTATAAAGGAAAACCAAAAAATGATCAGCCCCACCTGTAGGTATCAAGAGTCCTTGGATGCAGGAATCATAGGACGAGGCCCGGCCATGAGTGCTCAGCTCACATGCATATGTAGATCAGTCAATACGCCAGCCTTATCCAGTTTAAAAGGATAAAATATCCACGTTTTTTATTCCGTACAAAATTCTTTAAAAGCATTCCATCCACAGATACATGTCAAGGTAAAGCATTAGGGAGCAGTTTGGATGCCAGCGCGTTTCGGGCACAGACTCAGCCCTTAATCATGACATTACTTCCTGCTCCCATGAAACACATTTAAATACTGACGTCATGCATGCAACTCCCATTGCAACACACCCGAAGTCAATTAGGCCTCTACAGAAGGGTCTGTGCCCGAAACGCGTTGGCATCCAAACTGCTCCCTAATGCTTTACCTTGACTTGTATCTGTGGATGGAATGCTTTTAAAGAATTTTGTACGGAATAAAAACGTGGATATTTTATCCTTTTAAACTGGATTAAGGCTGGCGTATTGACTGATCTACATTTTGTTTATAAAATTTACCACAACAAGAATTAGAAAAAGATAAATTGATTTTTATGTGCAGCAATCCAAATTGCCCTAGGGAGCATTGCGTATGAGCACTGTTTGTTGTGTTGGACTGGTTTTTGACTGTTGATCCACTTTAAGGAAAAGAAAGTGAGCGTATTGTTTCTATATGACTGGCACACCAAAGTCAGGGTGGGGTTAGTTATGGACAGTGACTGCTGATGACCAATCACAGGGCCAAGTTTCTCTGAGGGGGTGAGTGGCAGGTAAGATAAAACCAGGCTTGCAGTGGGTTAACGTGAGGGGGGGGGCACCAGCAATAGGGATGTCCCTGTGCTGACCCCAGCTACACTTACTTTAGAGAATGACTGTTGAATTACTTTGAAGAGGTTTCATGTGCCTGCTTCCTAAGATTTCCAGCTTGATCCAATAAATTCCTGCAGGTTGCAGTGTTCCTGGCCTCATCACTGTTTGCTTCAACAGGGCCATAACAGTTGACCTATTAGGGTATCGATCACAGATGGGTTTTCAGTAGTGGATGCTTGAATGAGTGGGCAGTTGATTGTATGTTCTCAGCTTTAGAGCTGGCAGCGATGCAACCAGGCCGCCCAGCCTGCAGGACTACAAGGGATTTTCTTTAAGCTGCCCAGACAGTATGTCCCTTTGATAGGCGCTAGTAATAGGCAGAAAGGAAGAGGACCCCATTACTACAAGTAATGGGTCCCCCAACAGGCCACATAGGTAAAAGGAATAGTGAGAGCAGATCTGCTACATAATTTACACTTACTGAGTTCATATGTGCTGCATACGGTAAATAGATAGGTTCAATTTATGTTAACCATGTCCATTGCACGGCTTTGGAGTGAGGAGCCCTACAGGGTGCAAATCACTCAGTAAGAGGACACCAAGAGAACCTATAAGCATCTTTTTCTCTTATTTTTCCACTTTTTATTCTCTTTGCCTTTCCTTGTCTCTGTCTTTCTCTCCCTTACATGAGCTCGACATCTTTTCTTCTTTCCATGGAATCTATTCAGCAAGAATGTAAAAAGTCTATTGGTAGTAAAAAATTAACCTCTTAACCTCTATGAAAAGTAGCAAACTTTTTTTCACCTTTTATACACTGCATTTACGAAGTCTCCCTAGATGGTGATTAATCACCAGTGAAAGTCTCATGATTTATTCACCAAAAGTGATTTTTTTTCTCAAACCTTTACTGAATCGACCCCCTTATCCCCATTTTAATATCTATTTTCCACATTCCCTTTCCGTTCTCCCATTCCCTTCTTCTCTTTTTGTACTTTCCTTTTATCCCTCCTCGATTTCTTTCTCTGGTCCATTTTCCTTTTCCGCTTTTTTAACCTTTTACACATTTTCTTTTATTTTCACGTTCCCATTTTTTCTGTGTCTTTTCCACAATCTCTTTTAAAAATGTCCTAATTTCTCTCTCTATGTTCTACCTCACTTTAATCCCTCTCTTGCTTTTCAACTTTCCCACCTTCTTTTTGCTTCCCTTTGTTCCGTCCACCTCTTTTTCCTCCCCTTGTGTCCATGTTTCCTCTTCCTTTCTTTTTCTGCATTCTCTCCATCTCTAGCTTTCTCTTTTTTCCTTGTTCCATCTATCACTCTTTGATTTTCAATTATCCCCATTCTTTCTCTCAATTTGCTTTCTCTACATCATCCTGTCCTGTTACTTTTCTACATCCTCACCTTCTCTCCCACATTTAAAGGCACTATAAACCCAATGGCAATAATAAGGCAGCAAGCAGCTCACCTGATGTCTGTCCTGTGTGCCTCTCCTCCATTTCTTGCAGCACAGGGTAAAATCTGTAGCAGGGTTCAAAAGTTTCCAAACAACTACTCTCCCTTGGTGCAGTAGTAATTATTCTTTCTTATTTCTATCTTACTTGAATCTCTTTTCTCTGCGTTCCCTACATTTTCTCTATATTTTCCGTGCTCCATCTGTTTCTCTTTTTCCCATAATTTCTGCTATATCTCTTATATCTCTTATTTTCTATGGCCCATCCATCCTTCTTCTCCTATTGCCCTCTACTGCTCCCGTTTTCCCATCTGTATTCACTCTTCATAGACTCTCTGCCTCTCATTCTTCTCTCAGTTACTCTCTTTATCTGCCTGCCTGTGTGTGTTAGTGGTGCATCATTCTGATTATTTTGCACAGGGCAACATTGAGCCTAATGCTGACTCAAAGGTATATATGCAAGGACCATTTGAAAATGTGTACACCTTTGTTTGGTTTAATTGTTATCACAGCTCAATCAGTGCTATCAATGCTAATATCAACTATTTTAGTTATTCTTATATGATTGTTATTTTCAGAGCCGTGGTTGGATATGGTCTGAGCCAGTTTAAGTCTGAAACTCTGCGGATCACTCTTCCGTGTTTTACAAGATTTCGGAACTCGGCAGATAAGTAAGTGGCATATGTGTCGTATAAATGTATCCAATATACCAGGCAAAACAAAAACCAACATATAATTAAAAGCCACCTGGAGGAAACTAAACCTACCTACTACCATAATCATTATAGGTTTTATAAGAATTATAATGACCCCTACAAAACAGGGTGGCCAAAGCTACAATGCAAAACCATAGTTATACCGAGGGGGAGCCTGGAAAAAGGCCTCAAAGTGATCCCACACATTCTGTGGCAACCTCCACTTTAAAAGGGACACCCTTGCACCTTGCTTCACCAAATAATTAGCATGACTCCCATTGTGTGAGTTATCTGGATGACATTTTTACTTGGTAAAATTAATAGGATACAACGAATGCCTACAAAGTTTAGACACGTCTAATAAATTGCTAAGAACTCATTTGTCTGCTGCAGCAGCGTTTATTGTTTTGTCTGGTGCGGAGCGCAGTGGTTTCATTGCCTTAGATGAAGGCAGGAGAGCCAGATGATGCTATAATGACTCTGCTATTGGGCCCAGTAAACTTGAAAGAATGGAGTAAATTTAGTGAATCGTCTCTGAGTTTGTAAAATCATGCTAAGAGGCTATTTTATCTTTTGCTCTGCAGGAGGCAGTTCATCACAGCGGGCGCAGCAGCTGGGATAGCTTCTGTATTCCGAGCCCCTATCGGGGGGCTTCTTTTTGCTTTAGAAGAAGTGGCGTCATTTTGGGACATTAAACTGGCCTGGCAAACCTTTTTCTGCTGTTTAATTGCATCTTTTACTACAGAGGTGTTCTCATCATCGTTTGGCGGATTTGTGTTTAAGGGTTATTTTGGATTTTTTAAAGCTGAACAGAGAATCATTTTCTGGGTATGCATTACTTGTTTATTTCACAAATTAAATAACAGAATGTATTTAATGATCAATGTATATTTAGAAGCCTTTAACTTTTTGTTATTTAAATTGGTGTATACTGTTAAAGATGACATCCAGTCAAAATAAAAAGTGTATTGTTTCCATAGTATAGCCCCCCTTCTACGTTCAGGACATGTAACCCCAAACTAAAGTAAAGTCCCAAATCATGGTACCCCGCCAGAGAGGTACAAAACCCAAGAAAGTAACTTTTTGGGGTGTCGTCCTAATTTGATAATATATTTTTTTGAAGGGCACAACCCAAAAATAAGAAAATCGTGGTGCACTGCTCCGAGGATCCATTCTTTATAATCCCCCTCTAAGGGCCAACAGAGTCTGACCATTGCACTCACACCGTAACTAAAGTTAAATCAATTTAATTTTATTGTAGCAATTCATTACGCCAGATTAAAAACATTTAAAATCCATGTAACATGCTATAAGTGTTTTTCGCCACAGGGGGGTACTGTCCCTCAAATTCACTAATTATAAAGATATCTCTATTAACCGTGCTTATTAAAAATTAATCTAGATGTGCAAATAACAATCCAATCAAAGTGCTAGTGTTATAAAGTGCATTTGTTCAATGTACATCATGTGCAAAAGAATCCAAGTTCAAATTAGAGTAAAGTGCAAGCAGAAAACACAAATCATATAATTATACCAAGTAATCTTACATATCCAATATGCGGATAGCACCCCTCCCGGCTGAGCCCACACGTTCCGAGACCCCCCCGGGTCTGTAAAACTTGAGAAAAAAATGTGTTTGTTTTTTTGTGGTGAAAAAGTTTTGATGTGGAAGTTGTACTAGATTTGTAGACTCCTGCTCAGAGGAGTGTGTGGGGGTTTTGAAGTTTCTAGAAAAACACAGGCTAAGCATGCCTGGAGAGTGTTTAATACCGTTGTATCAATTGTATAGTGCGGTTGCTGCTCATCTAGGAAGGTGCAGTTTCTGCTCAGCTAGGCATCAGAGTCATCAGAGCTGGCAGACAGCCATTTCTCAATAGCAGAGAGAAGTGGAATGCAATAGTATGGTAAGGCATTTCATGTTTTTTTGATGTTAGGATCACTTTAAAACCAAAACCCACATTTTTAACTAGAATTACCCAAATTGCTCCCTCCATGATGAGTACCTTTTGGCAATTTTCCCTGCTCCTACTTTACTCTGCTCCCCAATAATGCTGCTTTTTTTTAGCTGTAAAGCACATCTATGCTATGACTGATTGCCTACAATCTTACAGAGAGGGACATCTAATAATCAGTGTTCTAGGATGATACAGTAGGCGAAAATATCCATTTCTAGGTCTACACCCTAAGAAGGGAGTATTAGCAGGGGCTTTAAATTTATTTCACAAGCTTGGTGAGTTTTGGTCCGCTTTAAGTTTATACTTGGTCAGAGCAGCCCTTTATTACATAGTGCTGCCCAGATTGCCACGTGTATGGCCAGCAAAGATTTGCAGAAACACAGATGCCTCTTTTTTTCATTGTGTTACCCTGTCACTGTATTATGCAGTGACCTTAAATTTAGTCTTGTTTCTAGTAAAACATATATCTCTTATTCAATGAACTGCTGGCTGCTGAAACTCTGAGGTTCCTCTGTTGCCAGTCAAAAGGCTGACAGCATGCTCTCTGACCAGCTCCTGAATGCCGACACAGACCATGGTTGCTTTCACATATAACATTGGCCTGTCCAGTGTTGGCATGGGAAAAGTAGAAACATATAATAGTTACCACCAATGGGCCTCTGTTCGTTAAACGTCTAGTCCACATCATTAGCAAACACTAGAGTCTCCACAGTCAGTCAACCAAAAAAAATCCAGGATTTTAGGGCCAAGAAGGGCACAGTAGAAGCAGGGCCTGTTTAATGGATGAGCCTTTAGCGCAATGAAGGCAAAACACAGTAAATGTATAGACTTCTATAACCTTGTCATGTGATTGAAATTCTAAATGCTGCATATATACTTAAAAGGCCAGTCAAGCCATATTTCCTTAATTTTGTTTTTAAATCCCCTCTGCCTTGCCACCCTCCCCTAGTGCTGAAGCAGGGTGGGGGGTTACTTAAAAAACACATGTCCCGCAATCCAGTGGCAGATGCTGCTCGCCACCTCGCTCGTCCCCTTGCTCGCCACCGCACTGCTCCCACACTGGCTGGGTGTAAGGGAGTGCGCACACACGCGGTGAGACAGAGATCAGTGGGGTAAGTGCTCAACACTTGAATGTCTCAGGGAAACCATGACTTTCCTCTCAAAACAACTTCTTGTTTCAGCCACATGTGTCAGTGGATAGAAAGCAAGGGAAATAACAGCAGTGATAATACCTGACAGCTTTTCCCTGCTTTATTTCAAACTTATCATAAAAGCTTATGCTCGAAGTTTTGTTATGAAACTTCAAATGATTCATTTTTATACTTACAAAGCAGTTTTAGAATGTCAAACCTTTCAAATGCCCCATTAACAGCATCATTTGACACCTTCATCGATTTAAGTATTAACCGTCATCTTTCTGTTTTGTTAAGGTGAAAGACTTATTGGACACAAGCATAGTGGCCTTTATCCCCACTATTATCCTTGGCGTAATTGGTGGTTTACTGGGTGCCCTGTTTGTGTTTCTAAATGTAAGAATCAATAGGTTACGTCTGAAACTGTTCAATTCAATATCCCGTAAATTTCTCAGACAGCTGAGCAAGCTACTGGAAACTTTGATCTTGCTGGTGAGTACAATCTTATTTTCCATAATTCTTTGCAGTGTTACAGTAATTATGTTTATTTTAAAAATAAAATGATTTCTCTAAGCAGATTATTGAGAATCAACTGATGACAATAAAGCTGAATTATGAAAAGAATTACAGCCTTGATTAATTAAAGCTTGTGTTAAAAGGGATCACTGGGGCACAATAAAAAAAACTTATCTTACTGTCTATGGGCTCATAATTCTGCAGGCGGAACCTGCACCATTTTGGAGCTTTAAAGGTAAAGTCTACTTTCATGGACTTTCCCACAGACCTCAAATCAGGTGGTGGCAGAGCGCACAAGATCTGTCAGCTACTTCTGTGCAACTGTGAGAAGCTCGACTTTACCTTTAAGCTTTCGATTTGGCCCTGCCGCACATTTGAGTGTCCACTGTTTATCGCATATCAGTGGTGGATGCTCCTCCTGCTGCTTCATAACTGAAAGCAGGGTGAGCACCAAAACCAACAGAACTGAAATAGTAGGGATTAAAGGCATTTAACACTCAAGCAAAAAAATCTAATGGGTACTCATGTTTTTCCCCCAGAGCTGATTGGTCTGACTGCAGTGGTCATCAACTTACCTGATGACTGGATCACTGGGCCTCAACTCTAGTCACCGGCGATTCCATCCTCATCCGTCACAGTGATCCTGCCAGGCCATCTCTATTCAGTGCAATGAAGGAGGAATGTCAGGCCTCATCAGTGCACACCCCCCTCCTTTGCAGTGAATGGATAGGGCTTGGCAGGGTCACTGTGACCGATGGGGGGAATGTGCTGATCACCAGTATTGGACCAATTTACTTTTGTGCACTCTGCACTTCATCTCGTGATTCAAGGATTATGGCTTTGCTATTTAGTACACTGAATTTGAAACTGGCAACTGCATGTTACATTATGTATGTGTACATTTTTCTCAGCACTGAACCTTACAGGACAGGTTCAGCTCTGCAAAGGTTATTTTTTATTTTCATAAAACCACATGAAAATCTCTGATTTAAAAACCGAGCCAATTTATGCACTTCAAATCCTGGCTCTTGGTTGAACTGGGAAAGGCATGTCATGTTGCAGCTTTAGGAGTCTTGAACATGCTCTGATGTGGTCAGACAGCTGTAGGACCACTGTGACTTGCTGTGCATACTTCTGCTAAGAGCTCAAAGGGACTGTTGGACCACTTTTTGTGTGATCCTGGAGGGATGAAACAGAATGGAGGCCAAACTTTGGAGCCCTGCTACAGGGTCTATCTGAAACATTCACTTATCAAATGTTTCAAGGATGGAGAGAAGCACCACAGTGCTGCCTTTTCGCAAAGTAGAAAACTGGCATAAATAGAACAGAAGTTCTGTCAGACATACTTGACAACAAGATACAGTTGGAATGAAAGCCCTACCAATTTGGTTTACTACAGGGGTCCCCAACCCCTGGGCCACAGCTCACTACCGGGCTGCAGTGTGCTGTCAGGTGGGCCGCGGCACCGCAAATGGCATCAAGAGCTGGGAGAAGTGTAGGAAGTGGGTTTTAGTGCCTCAGGCGCAGTGCAGTGCAGTGCGGTGCAAGGCAGCACTGGAGCCGACATCGGGGCTCCAGACTCCTACCGCCACTGCTGCACTGCCTTAACTAACAGATGTGTGTGTCTGGTGTCTGCCACCTGGCCACTGCCTTCCCCCGCGATCCTCCTCTCTCTCCTCCCCGTCTAATCCTCCCCGCTTCATCCTCCCCTTATCCTCCCTCTCCCCTCCTCTTATCCGCTCCCTCTCCTCCGCCCACCAACTCTGAGCTCTGAGGTTCTGCGTGAGGAGCTAGAGTGACTCCCTTTACAGCGTGCTAAACTGGTAATGACTGAAAGCGGTGGGATTCACTATTGACTATCCCGGATTTTGTTCCTTGCCTCCCAGGCATCACAATTTGGGATGCCCCACTGTGTGAAGCCCCCAGATCGCCCTCTTAACTCACCTCTTCCCAGCCATATTGTGCATGCCCGGTTAGAGCCATTTGCTGAATAACATATGCACAGGAAAAAAGCTCTGACAGGACAAGAGCCCACGCATGCCCCGTAGCACTCGTAAGAGGTGCGTTAACAGGGTCATCTGAGGGGTTTTACACCGCAATTGTGATGCACTGGGGAAGGCTCCATCCCCAATTCCAAGCTCACCTCAAGCCCACCCCCCATCCTCACCCCCCAGTGGGTCTTGGAACAAATGACTCCAATAAAAGTGGTCCCTGGTGCTAAAAAAGCTGCTAAAAAGTTTGGGGACCACTACCACTAACAATTTGTTTTTTGTAAATATGTGTAACATTTAATATTGTAAGCAATTTGTTTTTTATTGTGACTCGCATTGAATTCTAGTTATAGTGGTTGTTTTTACTAGACACAGTATGTGGTACACTGTAGATGTAACAATTCTGAAACCTAAACTATGTAAATAAATAAAATACCCAGTAAAAACGTTCATGTACTATATATGAATGGATTGTTACAGGTGGTTACTATTACTATCACGGTTTACATTCCCTACTTCTTTCCCTGCACCCCAAATCCATCAGCGATGACCGTCTTCACAAACTCTTCTGATCAGTAAGTATGTGATGAATGATATGGACTAGAAATTACTTTATATCTGTACCATTCTAACCATTTAATAAATGACTGGCAGATTATTGCTCAGGGGGTAGTGCTCAAATAATATATGGAACATTGGGGGTCATGCTAATTATTTTGTGAAGTGTGACTTGCAGTGTTTATTGCAGTGTGGATTGCAACCTGCATCTCGGTGAGCAAATTTACCTGTACCTGTGATGGGGCATATTTACAGGTGAGGTACATTATTTTGCCTATGAGGTAAGATTTTTTTTTAAGATTGGAAAAAACAGCACTCTATGTGCCATGCGAAAGAATGTGCCCCATTTTTCTGCATAGCCCATAAGGTGCTGTTGTTTCCAAGCTTAAAACAAAACAAAACATCCTTATCACATAGGAACAATGATGTGCCTAACCTGTAAAAATGCCCCATCACATGTACAGGTGATTTTTAGGGAAAAAAGGTTGAGAAAACATTTTTTTGCCCTCTCTATGTATTCTCATAATTCTCACTCATTCTCATCCTATTCCACTTTCTTTCCACTATCAATTTATTTTGCTCTGTATCCCTTTCTTGCAGTTGCCCCGGGTGCAGTAGGTCAGGGGGGCGCTAAAGGTGGGCCTGAGAATAGGTGGGGGGGCGCCATTTTGAATCTTTGTTCCGGGTGACAGAAAGCTTAGCTACTCCTCTGCCTTCTTGTTACACTATTTATGTATCCCATCTTTAAACATTCTCTTTACTGACCCACCCCTTCTCTCTGTGCCCTGTTTCTTTATTTTATGTGTCCACACAATGCTTTGTAGCACAGCATGCAAGTATGTATTAATTCTGCTTGATATGTTGTAGCAGTGTGTCTCCTTTAGTTTTTACAGTACAGAATGACAGCAGTTGTAGTACTACATACTAAATTCTAGGGTAAGCACATGCTTACAACAAACTTTAAGCGCTATCATAAAAAGCCTAATAGGTCTAATATTAAATATCCATGCTAGTTGGAAACAAAAGGAGGGCTACCTTTATGTCCCGCATGAACAAATCCTAACAAGCTTGTTTTTTTCAGCTACTGAAATGTATGATTCTTTTATAAGAGGAGCTTGTGGATTCCTAACTGCTTGCCTCCTAAGCTAACCTGTCTTGCAGAAGTGGCTTATTCCCCTTATAGTTTTTCTGGTTTGTATAATTACCCATAATGCAATGCATTGGCCACATATTAGAGTGGTGAACTCAAATATTTCTCAAAGATGGCTCAGGAGATAATCAGTTCAAAGGTGTTTAAAGCTAAAGCGATTCAACACCCATTTTTTGCTGATCACAACTGCAACGCCCCCCATGCAAGCCAGGTTTTACCTTAGCTGCAGCACGCTCACTCACTTGATCACTGGCCATTGCGTGGTCGAAGACTTGTGAGGTTTTGCAGAGGGAGCAGGGTGAAGGTGTGTGTGTGTGTGTGTGTGTGTGTTGGGGGGTAGTACAGTCTAGTCTGTTCTTTGTGATCTGTGTGTCTTCATTTTTTTCCTTTCTTATTAAAACAGATCACATAAATCATGGGATGTCTCTGAATATAACTGTCCTGATGACTCTACATTGCTTGAAGGATCTTCCAATCATACTCTTAACCAAGGTAAAAGTGATGGTTACATTTTCCACAATCCATTTACAATGGTCTTCTAATACCAGCACTATTGAGTCATAAGTAATAAAAAAGAGTGTCTACCTGTCTAATTTGACAGTCACTCACTACAACTGAAAGTTTTCACTCTCATTCACCTGGGCATTGTTATACCCACTTATCAGGAAATAGGAAACGAGGTCCTGCATAGCAAGACTGCTTACCTTGGAGTGGAGTTCATCAGTTCCGAACTGTGGTGTCCCCGCTTGGCCAAACCACGAGTTTCATGTTGATGTGTATAGTGGTCCTCTGCAAGAAGAGATCCTAATATTCCTGAAACTGAACAGTTTGCTTCATAGGTAGCAGTCACTGACGCTGTAGTTTTTTTTGTGTATTTGGCTAGATCACGACTAGTCCACTCTGATGCCCGCAACATGCTTCCATGTCAAGTACTGTCCATGATAAGGCTCCAGTGACATGAGAGAAGTGTGTTTGTCTGTAAGGCGTACAGCAGGTTAATAAAAGTCTCTGTATTGAGATTGTCTTCAACCAGATCTAGATCAGAGCTTTAGCAAGACTGAAAGGTTGTGGCCTGCACAAAAATATGGGGTTCCTATTCCAGTGACAGCAGAGTGGTGCATGTGTCACCATTGCATTACTGACAGATTCTCTATTTGGTCACTACAGACAAAGAGGCTACATTTTTAAAAGTAAATTACAGACAGCAAAAATCTACCCCACTCTATTTATACTATTGCTACTACTGGAACATAAGCACAAGATGTACCATGCATCTGAATGGTTATCAACCGTTTCTGCCTTTATTTTTGCTTTTAATAGCCATCAGTTATGCTAACCAGTATGATCAGAATTCAATTATAAAACTACAAATTGAAGTTAAATGTTACAGGAATTGTATGGTACATTATACGCAATTTTGATTATATTGAACGATCTTCATTTTTGAACATGAATTTAATTAATTCTTGCTACACGTGTAGCACCAAACAAGACCAAGATATTACTCAGGGCCTGTACACATTGAAATACGATGAAAAGTGACATTTACATTCACCAGCAAAAGCCATCATAACTGTATCATCATTTTTTTCAGTAATCTTGTTTACATGGTTTGGTTTTTTGATGGGGCAAAACGGATTTGTTTTGGGTTATTTAATGAAATGTAGGGAAGCACTCTCTATCCCTAAACTGCAAGTCTCTAAATCGTGCCTACAGTATTTTTTTCCTGGTGCAGGTCTTGAATGCTTAAGGCTCTAAGCACACCGCATCAGCACTTAAAGGGATTGACCATCCACATAAAAAAAAACAAAAGGATACTCACCTTTGGTATCCCTGCAGCTAATTGGTCCAACTCCGAACACCAGATCACATCTGGTCACTGGAACTTCTGTATCAGCCTTGTGCCACTCTGCCATTAGTCACAGGGGTGCTGCCACACACTTTTTATTCACTACAATTGATCTGACCAGGGCATACCTCCTGAATGGAGAGGGTGTGGCAACGCCCCCGTGACTGCTGGCAGGGGGGCGGGGTCCAACACAGAAGTGCTGGTGACTGAAGTTCGGGCCCGGATGACACAGGAGGCGATTCAATGAGCATGTGAGTTGCTGTGCACTGGAGTAGCCCAAGACAGCTGCGAGGGACAAAAGGTAAGTACAATTTTGTATTTGTATTGGGTTGTGGATCCTATTAAACACAGACTTCTGCTATCACCAGAGTCATGGCAAAAGCACTGACCCTTGCTGATGACACAGAGAACAGTGATTGCAGCTTTTTAAAAATGTTTTCTATAGGACTTGTCTATGATATGATGCAGTGCAGCAAGGTTTTGAAGAGCCCAACAGCTTGCAGTTTTTAGTTCATGCTCCGCCTCTAATTAAAGCAGATACAAAGTGATGTGCAAGCCCCTGACAGACCCAATGGGCAGGTAAAAGTGATGGGCATCCTGATTTGGGATGCCTTTGTGCTGTGGCACAGAATGAACCAACAGTCAAATTTGACTGTCCAGAATAACTGTTATAACCGTGATCATCTGAAATCTAAACTTGCCTAATAAACCATTGTACATGTAAGCAAATGTCATAATTAACACTTAGTGGCCATTATAGTTACTTATATAACTTTTATTTTATAGCTGCTGCTCTCCTGGTGAAAAATGGCAAACAAGCAATTCTGATTTTATATGAAAGAGGAACTCATACGAAGTTTGGACTTCCTTCCTTGCTTATCGGTCTGATATTCTACTTCACCTTTTCCTGCTGGACAGCTGGAACTGCGGCCTCCACTGGACTTGTCATCCCCATGCTGTAAGTAAATCTGTCAGTAACATCAACTTTGTATTAATCAAACCTTGGTTCTATTGTTACTGTGCATGGGCATACATACAATAGAGGCAGGGCAGACAGCTTCTACCAGGCCCACGGCAATGTAAACTGCTTCCCCTGCTTGCAGCACCTTTGGAAACAGCATTGGACTGGGACCCCAGGAGTATTCAATGTGGCTGCCCTGCCTATAAGGAGTGCTCTAGGTTCTGCAGGGCGGAAACTGAGGTGCCAGCACATGTTCCCACAAGCACTCTTTGTATAGGGAAATGGAGTAAACAAGCATTCCAGGGAAGAAATGGACCTTACCGGGTCCCATAGTGCACCTACTCTACCTAGAACATAAACAGACTCTGGGGGCCTACCTTACAGTTACATGTAAATATTATTGGCTAATTTTTAAACCTGTTTTGTACGTGAGTGGATTACCCATTTTTCCTGCCATAGAATAGTGACATCCAGCATTACCTACTTCTTCTTAGGAATCATAGGAAAATGGGCAGCATAGTATTAACTATCACATAATGTACCATATCTTTTAGAGATAAGGACCTCAAACAACCCTTTATTTTGGATACTCACTGTGGATTGGCTGGTGACCTGGTGGGTTGGTCGAGCCAGCTCTCTGACTGATTGCTCTAACCACTTTTGCTGTGGGACCCTGTGAAACCTATGTATGCCTCTGTTACTGTGGATCTTATATCACACATGTCCTATTATAAATCATGGCTTATTCAAAATAAAGTATAAATACAATCCCTATTCAGAAGGCATTTTAAGGAAAGTCTATTGAATCAAGGCCCCAGAGTTTAAAGTGCATCTGTGGTGATAAAAAGTCAGTTATTGTCTAAATCCTGGGCAAACCCTGTTAGCGGTAAGCTGAATATTTAGGGGGTCTCCCTCTTCTACCATCAGCCCCTTTTAGTAGGTTTGAGTTGCTGTCAGTCTTCTTTGCTGCTCAGAGAAGTGCTCAGAGATTGCCCACACTCAGAGACTGTATCCCAGAAGGGTCTAAGGCTTGTTTAAGTTGGCTGGGAAGTACACAAACGTCTTTTTTAAATTCAGTGCTCAGTCGACTGCTACTCTGGTTAGATGAGTATACGCTTTTTTTATGACCACATATGTTTCTAGTGGAAGCCAATGAAGCAGAAGTCTACTAGTTGTAGCCAAGGCAAACCGGATATTTGCAGCTGAGACCTAGGAATTACAGACCAGTCACCCAATCACTGAAGCAGTGTCACCACCTGAGCCTGTCACTCAAGGTTCAGTCAGTTGTCATACAGAACCCCCCACCACATAGAGAACAAAAGAGGATAGTGATGGTGATCAGGTCTTTTTTATTTTATCGCCCCTGTGAAATTTTGATTTAGGATGCCGAGCTCTTAATGAGCCCTAAAAATCTTGACAATCGGCTGAAATTAATTACTCACGTCTAATCGAGATTTGAAAGGGAAACGTTCTACAGGTTAGGTACAAACGTATATCTTCCATAGGACTGAACTATTAGCCTGATTTATGAAAAACCAGCCAGCACCGAGCAGTGCTAATAGCGCTAGCGCGTCGATGGATGCAAAGCAGAAATAGCACTGACAGCAGTCAGTCCGGCACTACACTGGCACAGTACCTTGTGAGCCCTGGTTGAATAAGGGCTTAATCTCATGGCGCTGCTGCACCAAGAAAAAGGCAACCAAGCAAAATGATGCACCAGTTGGGAATGCCTGAGCACAGACAAACTATGCAGGATTTATGAAGGAAAACATCAGCGCCCAAGTAAAAGGCATCATAGATAACATGCCAACTGAAAAGTCAACAATAAAAACGTATTTAACGTAATTAAACGCAAAAAAATTGCACCTGTTTTAAGTGGCACTGCCTAACTCAACGGACGCAAATGAAACATTTTACGCTGAGTGACAGACTTGCAGGCACTACGGTGCTAGCCCTTCATAAATTAATGATATTTGATTTTCTTTGATTTCATTTTTTAAGTATAAATATGAACTTATTGCTGTCTTCTTATGTTACAGATACACTGGTGCATTGTGTGGCAGGATTGTGGGTGTTATTCAGGTGTATATCTTTGGAGTGCAAAGTAATGAATATGCAGCATGGATTGATCCTGGGCTTTTTGCAGCACTTGGTTCTGCAGCTTATTTTGCTGGAGTTTCCAGGCTGACCATTTCCCTCACTGTCATTATGGTAAGTTCAAATGTTTGTGCATACCATCCCTAGTCTTTTGAGAATATCATTGAAAATCAATGCCAATTTTGAATGGGAAGCAAAATGCATTTTAATTTTGAAAGGCCCCATCTGAACATTTAAGAATGAAATCAATTTTCCAGGGGGAGCATACAAAAATTTGTAAAAATCAACCAAAATGAAAGCTGGACAGAACTTAAAGTACCTCCATCACTTAATCTGACTCTCTAATATAACAGCATGATGCACAGTTGAATTTATTAATTTTTGTTCAGCTGAGGATCCTTCCTTAGACATATTGCATAAATGTCCTGACATTTTCTGTAAAAAAAACAGGTCTGCCTTTTAATGGCAGTAGAGGACTGGTGGGTCACATACCACGTGGGCCAAGAGTCAAAAACGAGCTGCAGATTCCACACATGTGTGTAGCTATTTACTTTCCCCCAACGGATGCAGCTCTGCTAGGTAAAAGTCATTATTTCTCTAATGCAGGGCTTACTGATGGTGTGTGGAAGGAAGGTTAGGCTAGATTGGTGTGCCTGTAAATCAGGACCCACCGTGGCACGTCGTGTGGGTCCACTCAAGCCTCCAACTACCATCCTAAAGGTTTCTGGGTGAGAATTACTTTAAGACCAACATATACATACAGTATGTCTGCACGCATATGATCCATAAGAATCATTATTGCATTTTACAACAGAAAAGCTTTAGATGCCAGCTAGGTCTATGCAAATATATTCATCCTATCTACTCACTGCTGTGTTTGCATTCATTTCGACATAACATCCATTGGTGGTCATCACACCATTTGGCATTTGAAAAATGGACTTTACTTACCTATTTCCTTCACAATCACTACAGGGCATGTCAAGGAAGTAGGTAAGTAAAGTAAATTTGTTAAATGCCAAATAAACGTTAGTGGGGATGCCTCGGAAGGGCAGAGGTGCAATGTCTGCAGGAGGAAAAATAACCTGCAGAGAAAGTGCAGACTAGATCAGCTTGGACATGTCACTTAAAAACTATTCTGTACAGTTCCTTTTTTGTATGTGCTTCTATATGCAGAAAATTGCCTACCTGACACGTGAAACTGGACTGAAAAAAGGTTAAACTTAACTTAAAGCTCTGTTTAAATATTATCTTAAAGAATTGGTTGGAGAACAGTTCCTGCTCTTGAGGAACCTGACATGGGCTAGACTGTGATGCCAGTAAGTGGTGAAATCTCTGGCCTGATTGCAGTATAGGGGGGAAATATCAGTCTGCCTGATCCTCCAGCTGCTTTGATAAAAGAAGGTCCTCCAAAGGCCTTGTTGCAAATTTTCAGATTTTAACACAAAGCAAAGTTTCTTTGTTGAGACATTGCTGAATTAATCATAGTGTTCACACTCAATCAGAAATGTAGTTTTTCAGATATTAGCCTTGATTCATCAAGGGTTGAAAAAGTTCTCATGGTAGTGAAAAAAAGCCTGAGAATGTCACTGTTGATGAATCCCTAGATAGGAAGACAATGAAAGTCAATGGCCCTTTTTACTGCCAGGAGTAAAAAGTTCACTACTTTTCTCAAGAGTAAAAAAGTGCCATTGACTTTCATTGTTTTCCTAACCAGTGATTCAAGCCTAATATTCTCAGGCTTTTTTCTCATAAATCGAGGGAATCGAGGTCATTGTGAGGAAAACAGATAAATATTTCCCCCGAGGTAATATGTCAAATGTGCCAGACATTGCTAAACATTAAATGGGCAAATATTTATGTTTATATGTTTTGGAAAGTCAATTTACGGTACTTATTTGCTAACTTAAATGGTTTTCATATGATTTCTTTTTATGGAAGCATGGAAGTCAGATGAGTATAGTTGTTGATAAAACTTCTGGTATTTAAGGATCAGCATTTGGTCTCTTTATTATCTACCCTATATGATAATTTGAGTGATTCATTTGGAGTAGCTATTTTTTTTTAAATGTTTTTTAAAGTTTTTTTGAGACCTCCCTGCCCCCTTATTTAATTTCAAATTAAGCATTTAAAAATATCAAGTGGAATACAATAAAGAACTGCTCACCTTATTAAGACTTCTTTTCTTCCCCTGTCCATGGGAAAAATAGCACAGTACAGTGTGTACCCACTGCAAGCTGGGGTGGCTAGGTGCTCTTCATTTATATTAGGAAAATCATTTATGTGTGCATTGCGCATTAAACCCATTAGAAAGCGTAACACTACCTAGTTAAACGCATACTTCTTTTTTGCCATTGGCTTCATTGCAAACATCCAAAGACATGATAAATTACAGCTCCAGAGAAAACATGTGTTAAGCTCTGGCTGAAAATGAGGAGCTGGTGTTATGGGACAGATGATTTGAATGTGGCGAAGATCTCCTAAAACGATGTCTGGTGCATTCTTTTTACCCATACTCGATGACTGTGTCCAGAAAAGAAGTTTTCCTTGGCTTTAGTCTCGTAATCGTCCATTTGGAAAGAACCCGTATAAACAAACAGGCAATGTGAAAAGAAATAGTCAGCTATTTATCATACATGATAGATGTATTTGTATGTGGTAATGGTGAACATTATTCTAAATCATACATAATTACATCAAAACACAATTATTCATGTGGTTTTTGAAGATGGCACGATATTATGTGTATGCGTGTAAAGACCAATTAGCTGTATAAAATAAATGGTTGGGACTTGTCTTCTGCATTGTCTCTGAACTTAGTGAGCAAGGGGCTATGTCAGGTCTTATTATAAAGCACATCATCTTGGCAATTATGAAATGGCTTTATCAAAAACGTATTTAAACATCTTAATCAAAATTTATTTATGCTATAATTTATTTGATAGTATTTATGATATAGTATAAATAATTATAATTTTGTAAGAAGAGGTCTAAGGCTTATGAAAACCATATGGATGCCATGATAACAGTCGGTAAAGGGATTCATTGAGTTTATGCTCAACCAATACCAAGCACACGTAGACAGGCTGTGTAGATGCTAATAGCAGACCAAAACCCTTGGTAACTCAGGTCTAAAGTCTAGAAGACTCCAGGGCCAGATTTTGGATGACCCGCTGTCTGAAAACTTGCTAGTCGCAGTGTACCTCACTTTGGATCCGATCCCAATGCGTATGCATGGCCTTTGTTGACACCTTTGCCACTACTCTAGCTCAAGTGTGCACCCACCACCAGCATTTGTGATTAGCTGGCAGCAACTGCATGCAGCAGATGGGAGTGGACAGTGGGAGGCACCAGGCAATCGGTTCCATTCAGAGCTCATTTCCAGGTATAATTATGCACAGTGGTGAGTTCTGATTGGATGAGAGCCTGCACATGCATCATGGGTGCATGGATCAAGTTGGGCAAACAGCTGATCTTGGGGGTATCTCACACAGGGGCATCTCTCATGACCCAGGTATGTAAAATATGGGTTTTGCTTTGCACTTATATTGTATGATGAAAATCTGAGAAGCAGGGCTGCTGACCTATTACTCACATAAATCCTCCACAAATCTAAAATCTTTGTTACTTTTTCCAATCTCTCTTTTTATTGCCTGATTTTTTCACATAGTTGTTATTATTATTGTTGCTATCAGAAGTAATTTGTTTCCATAGTTGATGGTCATATGACTGCCTTGCTATAGACACTGTGCCAGGACAGCGGACCCACCTACCATCTAGTGCCATTATATACCAAGCGGATGTAGGACACAAGCTGCACATTGAGGGCAGAAAATTAATGAATATAATAGTATTAACGAGACAACTAGGTACAGAGGTAGCAGTGCTCACTGTAATAAAACTCAGACTGGGTGTTTTAAAACTTGCGCTGCAGCCTACTTCCTTATGCTGTACAACATAACAAATAGGACAGGGATTTGCTGTGCAACACCCTGCTGTAGCTGTTTACAATGCTAGAAGGCAGCTCCCTGCTCATTTACACACAGAGGTTGCTCAGGCCCTTAAGGTTAGGGGAGCACATCATGGTTGCTCCACCTCCTATTTATTAACTTTGTCATTGCATTGCATCACATACAGAAAGAAACTTTGGTTGTATCCAATTTCCATATATATTGCCATTGGCTGGATATGACATGAAAGTTTATTGTATGAGCCCCATATAATGTTTGCACTCACTTCCAGTTGCCCTCCCCCCCATTTTTCAGATGGCCCTGAATAACTGGTGTCATCTCCTCATCCTACAGACAAACACTAACTTATGAAATATGGAGTTTTTCTGCATACAGGTGCTTATGAATTGCCGTGCTGGTTGTACTAGTCAAACCATGAATGAGTGCTGTATTTTAAAAAATCATTTTTTGTTATATTTTGGAATGGATTTTGTTGGGTAGAGTAGAGTCAAAAAGGTTAAATGCTCATGCTAGGACATGGCTTTATTTTAATTCTATATTGACAATGAAAAATACATTTTCACAAGCTATATCTTCTCTCAAATAGAATGAATGAATATTTTTAACTAAGCAAAGTGACCTAGGCTAAATAAATATTCTTTCATTACAATTATTTTTATTGTGGAAAACCATATTTTTGGGCAGCTGACTACTTGACTTCAGACAACTATTGTTTTGATTATAATGAGAATGCAGATAGCAGTCATTTGGCCTTTATTTTAATTATACATTTAAACATTAGCCTATGAAACTACTGTGGAGTGGTTGTACTCTTGTGTCACCACTTAGCTGTGCTAGAGTCCATGACTTTGAAGAGTTTTAACTTGACAGCATTAGCTGTGAAAGAACAAAGGCAGCCTACAGCAGCTCTCCTACAGTAAAGGTAACTTCAATCTCTGAAGGTTCAGTGATTGAACTAATACAAATGCGTTTTCTTTTTCTTGACATCTAGAAAAATGTAATGGAATATATGACCCACTGAGTTTCTTTTCTAAAACTCGCAGCAGCAAGGGCCTTATGAATAGATCCCTTGAATTATTGTATTTCCAGCATCAGGGTATTGACACCAAAAAAGGGGAAGTGAGAAACGGCAGCACAGAAGGGCACAGCGGTATAAGGTGCGCTTGACAAAATCAGTCATTTAAACAATGTGAGCAATAATAGGTGGCTCGGCACATCTGCACTGAGAATTCAGCTGGCTTTGCTTGCGGACTTTCCAGAGTTTAATGTCAGGCGAGGCATGGGGCCTATAAATAAAACCTTGATGTTGTCAGCTCAGTCACCTACTAACATCGAAAGAAAGATTGGCTGCATTAGATTACATTTCCAATGTGTTTTCAGAGGCCTTACTGTGGGCTACAGATAGCTGTCATTTTATATACGTGAATAAAGCATTGAGAGAAGAATTACATTTCCTTCTCAAGGGAAAAACTCAGTCTTTTCTATTTCAAAGTTATTTACACAACCACTTGTGGATTCCTTGTGCTAAACACCTAAATAGATCATCACCGATAGAAGTTATATATTTAAATAGTGTTGTTTTTATAAACCAACTCTAATGAAAGTTTTATACCACATCCCACCCAACCCCAGAATAAAAGGTGATATAACTGGTCCAGTCGGTTCAATTAAGAATGGGCTACAACAATTGGTTTATTAGGGACAATTTTGTTGACTGGCGCAATGACTCATTGGTGTCAATAAACTGGGTTGTGCGTTAGCTAAGGAAAAAGGCCAGGGAGGTTGGTGGAAAGTGAGAACAAATGTTTAGATAGTTCTGAGCTACAGAACTATCCATAAATGTTTATCTAAGGTCGAAGAAAGATCTAGAGGGGTTTGAAAAGCTATGGATAGAGACCGAGAGGCAAGGTCACTTGAAGTTGAAAGAAAGAGCCAATAAGAGCCATAGGAAGCCGAAGAAAGTCAAGGAGCACCATAAACAGTTGAAAGTCCAGGAAGGGCCACAGAAAACCAAAGAAAGAACTAGGGTGGATTCTGAAATTGTAAAAGAAGAGCCAAAGAGAGTTATAGTAAGTCAAGCCAGGAAGAGTTGTAGAGATGTAAAAACCAAGTCAGGAATGGTCACAGATACCGGGCAGCTGAAAACAGAGCCAGGGAGGTTCAAACACAGCCAAAACAAAAGCTGAGGTGGATCAGATGAAATCAGAAGTAACTAGGGAGGGTCAGGAACAGCTGAAAGACCAGAAGGGCCTGCAGATAGCTGAAGAAAGAGCCATGGAGGATAATCAAAGGCTACAGTTAAAAATGGAGCCATAGAGCCAGGGTTATAGCAGGCAAAAGAAAAGGCCAGGAGGGGCTTTAAACGAAAGCCTGCAAAAAGCTCAACAATAGCTTGGGCAAGGATGTGGTCTTCTGGCATGATATGATTGCTTTGAATATATGAATTGTGACACAAAGCAGGAAATGAACAATGTTACTGTGTATGAGGCCAGAAATTGAAAGCGAGTGGATCTTTATACTGGTCTTATGTGCCTCATAGCATCAGATAAAATCAAATTTTTCAAAATAATTTTTCCCTTCAGTGTGCTATAATAAGCTCCATGTTTATTTTCAAAAAGAGATAGTTTTTATGTATCGGCTGCCGGGATAGTGCACTCTAATTTGAGTCATGGATTGGTCATGCCGGTGTTTAGCGAAGAGCTTTTTTGAAATAGGTGGCAGCATGCAGTAGTTGTGTGTTGTGTATCCTGCACTATGTTACCAGTGGTTGGATGGAATCCCGGAACATTTCTAATTGGCTGTAGATAATGTTCTGAGGTTTAATTGTTTGCGTGTAGACATGTTTTCTTGGAGTTGTTCAATGACTATGTTGGAAATGATCATGTCTGTGTGCCCCATGTTGCTTTCATTGTTCTGTTGCTCCAGCACAGCCAGTGCATTTACATAATGTCCATACTGTTGCTTCTGGAATTCTGCTCTGCATGGAATGTTAGTTGCTAGTGAAAAAATGAAACAAATGAAAAAGGTAAGGATAAAGAAAGTTAGGCCCATATGTAGGCTATGCCTGCCAAGCTAACATATGGTTACTTGTTTTGCCTCCCATTTCAAAATTGTCTATGTGTTGGCAATAAAAAGAAAAAGTCATACCTGCTAGCCCTCCATCTCAATCTCATAGAGTCCTCTGGGCTGCTGCATCTGGTCTCAGAGATGTTGGCACAGAGTGCACATTCTCCTTTCCGGCCTTGGTGCTTACTCCTGCTGGTGGTCAGGAGGGAGCAGGCACAGCTCAGGAGGTGCATCACTTGACCTATCTTTACTGCTGATACGTGTTTGTCAGCAGTGGACACTTGTATGCACAATGGGGATGGACAGGAGAGAGCTTTTCGTTTCCTGGAGCTAAAAGCAGTGAAATTGGCTCAGCATGTAGGACTATGAGGGATCAAGTCTGTAGCTGGCAGTAAAGTGAGGTTTTTTTTCTTTTTGCCTGGTCAGTCCCTTTAAAATTTACAGGATATTGCATGTTTTGTGACTATATAGAAAGCTTAATGCTCTTGATCCACTTACATTAAACCACCCCCGCCCCCACACAGACAATTTATAATCTCTAAAAACTTTAATTCATTTCCTAACTCTGCAGAGATTTATTTCTGAAATATTTCCTCTCTTGGTCTCAATATGTGATTTTTGACTTTCCTTTTCCAAGAGCAAAACGTAAAACTTTCTGATGCTGCATCCGGAATGAATCTCTACGAAACCCCATAGAGAGAGATTTACTGAAGCAAAGTTTTTTCTGGCATTTTGAAAATCCACAATATTACTTTTTTATTGAGCTGATTTTGCTCTGGCGTTTTCCCAGCTGAATGTAAAAGAATATTTATGTTGTTAAATCAAGCTGTCTTTAGCTAAGGAGTAAAGCTGGAGAACTTCTTTGATTAATTCCCCCTAACCTCCCCAAAAGAACAAGCTGTTAATTTAATTCATCTACCAGATGCTTGGGAGGCTTTTTCTCAGTCAATGGCAATTTATGTGATTTTTAGCCTCTTAAATGGGGAGCAAAATGCATTTACAGTTATGGTGCCCACAAATATGTACTTAATGAAAATCTGCATAGTAAATTTCTCTGTGGATGTACACTGAGAAGGTATAAAATCTGCTCTACCTGACTCACAGCTTCTGTCTGGCTCTGTTTTGCTTACCGTATTATTATGCAGGAAGCCACAACTAACAAGATGGATAGGGGCATTAGCACTTTAGGCTGGGCATTAAAGAGCAGAATTAAAGTGGACCTGCCACCTATTTATTTTTTTTTAAATGTATATAGCAATTCTTTAAAAATGCATGAACATCTGTAAAGGGGTTCACAGTGTAATCAAGTAAAACATATTGTCATCAAGTATATATATATATATATACATAAGCATACATATATTCTAGAAATTCTTCTTGGTGATACGTGGGCATATCGGACATGAAATAACATAAGAACAGATCATAAACAAGGCAAAACATGGGAGGGTGATCCTATATAGCCCTCAAGACAGCTAAGAGGTAGAAACTGTTCTTTAGTCTTTTTAAAGCGGAACATAACCCAGCAGCAGCAGGCCTGGAGCACTGCCTATCGCACAATATGTAGGTGCTTCTTTCAATTGCCTGAATTCACGTACATTGTTCAGCTATTTAAAGGCTGTTGTGGTAAATGAAGCTCCTCTTGACATTTCACTACAGATAAGAATTGTGGGTACCTCTCCCAGATTTAAAGAGTTAAAGAGTTAACGGCAGCCAATACAATCCACCAAAGTTTGCAGTCGCCAGTGAGGTACAATACATGAGTGCTATAGGAGCCAAGGGTGTGGAAATAGTGATGCTCCATTTTGGCATTTATAGAGGCATAACAGCAGACAGGCATTCCAAATTGGGATGCCTGAGGCATCTCTTTCCCAGGAATTCCTCTCCATGTCCCCTCCCCTCCAGGTAGATAGTCAC
Organism: Gastrophryne carolinensis; assembly: GCA_027917425.1. Lineage (NCBI taxonomy): Eukaryota > Metazoa > Chordata > Amphibia > Anura > Microhylidae > Gastrophryne > Gastrophryne carolinensis. The sequence goes on from CM051239.1 coordinate 338,921,199, forward strand.
ATGAGGGAGATGCCACAGAGGCCCTACCTCTATCTCTATAGTAGAAAAACGTTCCTACTTCATTGCCCCAGGCAGTATTGCAGGGTAGATGGAGGGGGAAACCTTTGTCCCCCTGAACAGCAGAGGCTGTCACTAATGATGCTGTCATGTGTATTGGAAGACCTGTCCACTAGACCAGAGAGAAAAGCCTCCCAAAGGGGCAAAGAGGCTGAAAGATACAAAGGGGTGATATTTTGTGCGGTGTCTTATTTATTTTTAATAGTTGTGAACTGATAAGGGGTTCAAGAGACCTCAATGCCAGTCCAAAGGGAAGGGATGGCCAGCATGCCACCTGCCAGCACAGGCAGGTGGCATGCTGATACCCTTGTCTGATAATAATTGTCTCACCTCCTCCTGGGCATCAAAAGTGCAGAAGAGAACTAGACCTGTGGCGAAGGTAATAGGGGCTGGCAAGCTGTTCGACCTCTGGTATCTGGGTTAGCTCTAGGGAGGGGAGCCACGCTTTAAGAATTTGCTTAGCCAAATAATTGGCATTACCCTGCATGCAGGAATTTGCATGGATATGAAGTGTACTTTTTACGCTTGTTTATTGCATTCAAAAACTAGTAACAAGAAAGTTTTCAGGTGCACTTTTTTGCATTTTTATGCATGCGCTTATGCGATACAATAAGTGCAAAAAAGCTGCCGAATACTTTGATGAATCACATAAACCTGAAATTTTAAAAAAGGGTGCATTTCTTGAATATCGGAAATGTGCGTAAATAGATTAAGAATATTCATTGAATCAAGAGAAGATGCACAGGAGCTCCCATTCCTTTGTAATGTGTAATTCTGTAAAATCTCCTCTTCTACAGCTCTAAACATTAGTTTAGAAAGTAGTTTTCCTATTTAGCCCAATGCTTTATGTTATAATTAGAGATGAGCAAACTTTTCAAACATTCGGTTCGCCGGTCCCCTGAAAAAGTTTGGTTTGGTCCGAACTAGTTTAAGATGAACTTTCATCTAAGATGCATGAAAAACAATAGGCTCGATTCAGAGAGACAAAAAAAATCTCAGTTTTAGTGCCGATCTGTTTTTTTTGTGAAATGTTTCCGCTCTCGTATGAGTGTACGAGCGATTCTATGCATGCATTGCAAGCCTTCTGTAAAGTTTCCGTCCGTTCGTACGGCAGATTACAAATACGAGGATGTCATTTTCCAGCGTGACTTTTCCGTTTCATTTTCACATGTTACAACGTAGGCTTTCGTTTTTGCCCTTTTCCCATCGTATCCTCCCATGAATCCTTTACGTTTCCCATTAGATTCTGTTTCCCTTTTTCAATAAATATTCATCCCGACGGAAATCCTTACGATTTTGCGCCTGCGCACTACAAACTTAACTCATTAAAGTGCTCGCCTACATATTTGCCACCCTCACTTCTACTACAATGTTTAGCTAAATCATTTAGCACTATCCTCCATCTTCCCTTTTGGACCCTTAAAGCTCACCCAAACCACTTAGCACTATCCTCCATCTTCCCTTTTGGGGCCTTAAAGCTCACCCAAACCACTTAGCACTATCCTCCATCTTCCCTTTTGGACCATTAAAGCTCATCCAAACCACTTAGCACTATCCTCCATCTTCCCTTTTGGACCCTTAAAGCTCACCCAAACCACTTAGCACTATCCTCCATCTTCCCTTTTGGACCCTTAAAGCTCACCCAAACCACTTCGCGGTTAGGTTCTTCTTCCATTTTAGCCCCCTAAAACTTACCCAAATCACTTCTCGGTCATGTGAATATTCATCTTTAAATATTTCTGGGCCCATTAGTTTTGTGTTAATGTATTTTGTAAATGAAATGACACTGTAACATTGTTTTTTTTATTCCATCATAAAATATTTAAAAATTTAAAAATTTTGAAAATTTCACATTTTTACAACTATAAAAAACAAAATACATAGCAATGGCAGGCCACATAACATTATTCTTCATCTGTGGTCCCCAACGAGTTGTGCAGCTCCTGCATCTCGCCCACCAACTGAAGGACCCTGACACTCAGTTGTGCTAATCTGGCACGTGTGGTCCCTGTTAAAAAACGTAAATTAAAATATTGGTATAACCTTTTTGGGGTCATACTGCAGTGCCCCCCCCTCGTATGGTCCAAACACCTAAATCTGGACTTTGAAAGCCAGAGGGCCCTCGCCACCACGGCCCGGGTTTTGCATAGTGCCCGATTAGAGAACCCCTGTCCCGCATTCTGCAGGCAAAGAACGGGCATCAGGAGCAAGGGCAGGAGTGGATATCCAGAATCCCCTGAAAGAATTTAAAAATACTAACATAAAATACACATTCTAAGCTACAATATTGTTTAACATGTCATCAAGGGCTAAAAACAGCCATAGGTTAAGACATGAGTCATCAACTATATTCATTGCCATACAGTGAAAATGGATTGATGGAATGTGAGCAAACTTACCCAGGAGCCATCCACCAGATAATTCTCCTGACTCAAACTGATGAAATAAGCCGGAGCTCTGCAATATATAAGCATCATGGGACGACCCTGGATGCCCTGCAAGAACACTGAGGAATCGCATAGCTGGACCAAACACTGCTTGTATGTTGTGTGAGTGGCACATCTTGCGGTTCCTGCAACCAAATATAAAATAATTACACAAAGCAAAGGTAACCGACTAAAACATTAACTCCTACAGCAAATTAAGATTTAAGTTCAACAATCCAAATATAATTCACGAAGGACATAAGTCTAAAAAAATATAGCAATTATATGGATGTGTGGGAAAATAATGGTTTACATGCTAAGTACTAATTAAGGTCAGCATTAAAATGCTTCTATAAGGCATACATGAAATGTATTGATTTATGTACAATTTATGACCTCGGCCATGCTGATACATGCAATGCCTTGGTGCTAAAGGCGCGCAGACTCCTCCACATAGCCGCAAAACATATTCAACAATAGCAATCCGAGCCCTCAAAGGTCCCCTAAGTGGATCGGAAATGAAACGGATTTATAGGGTGGTGATCCATCGGAAATCAGCTCTCTGAATCAGACGTAAGCCCATTCCAACAACGTAAGTTATCTGAATGAACGAAAAATATCAGATTTTGTTTGGAAAATGATCCGAACTAAAGGAAATGATCCGATTTGCTTCCATTCATCGAAAGCGCATATACACATTTTCCCGAACGTTCGTACGAATGAAAAATGAACGAAAAAAAGCAAAAAAATGACAAACACCCACTAAAACTTTCACAGACAGCTACGGAAGTCCAGACGAATTTGTCTCTGAATCGAGCCTAATGCCCAAGTCCTTTATTACAATCTGAAGTTACCCAAGGCTGTAACAAAACATGTTTTATTAGACCAATTAACATTTGAATTAGCCAGTGCTAATTAGCATATGAATCACCCGCAACCTAAATTTGCTGAAAATTTGGCCTATTTTGGGCATCACAGGGTTAAACTGCTGTTGTGTTAGCCTGGCAGTAGCGGGCAAGCCCTCCAAAAATTGTCCCATTTGTTTCTAGGTAACAGCGGGATTGGCACTCTTAAATATTTGCTGAAGAAGAAACAATGGCTTTTTGCAAGCACTGAAAAATGTGCCTATTTTGGGCATCACAGTGTTAAACTGCAGTAGAAGAGGGTGGCAGGCTGACAGTGGAGGCGCTGTTGGTGTTAGTAGTAAGAGCAGCATTAGCAGTGGCTGCAGCTGTTGAAGTAAGACTAGGCAGTGGCACAGGAAACCTGTGGTGGTTGTGTAGGCCTGACAGTAGTGGGCAAGCTCTTAAAGAAAACATGCAAAATTGTAACGGGGGTAGCAGTGGGACTGGCACCCTTGAATTTTAGCTGAAGGAGAAGCAATGGCTTTTTGCAAGCCTTGAAAATGTGCCCATTTTGGGCATTACAGGGTCGACCTGCTTGTGTGCTAGCCTGGCAGTACAGAGGGTGGCAGGCTGGCAGTGGAGGCGCTGTTGGTGGTAGTAGTGGCATGCTAATCAGTGACATCAGACAGCATCAGGGGTTTTAAAATCATCACCTATCCACTCCTGATTCACCTTTGCAAAGTTTAGTTTTGCCAAGGCTACTTTTGGCGGACAACCTTGTCCGCTTAGGGGTGACGACACCACCTGCCGCACTGAAAACCCTTTCTGATGCTATGGTTGTGGGTGGACAAGACAAGTCCCCCATGGCAAACTGTGTAAGCTCTGGCCAATGGTCCAATCTGCTCACCCAGAAATTCAAGGGATCTGAGCTCAATGTATCTCCCGGAGAAAGGGCACAGTCGAGGTAGGAGTGCACCTGGCTGTTCAGGTGGTGGTGGTGTTGCTGGTGATAAACATCCCTTCTGTGACATGAGTTGCAAGGTGTTGCATGCTGTTGCTGCTGCCGCTGCCTGTTGTGGGGGTAGCGCATTGACTTGGTGGGGAGAAGAGAGTGGACCCCCTGTCAAACATGTGTGTGCTATTTGGAAGCCATGGATAACTGGCTGCATGTCTTCTCTCGGTAATATGCCATCTTTGCCTTCCTCTAGGAAGGTGTAAACATTTCCTCCATTTTGGCTTTATAACAAGGGTCTAAAAGTGTAGCGATTAAGCACTTCAGTCTTTATTGCTTCATGCTAACAATGCAGCTGTTGGCGCACAGGCACCCAAGCCAACAGCTCGCGATCCTCACCAGCATTTACAGGGGCCTGGTTGGTTCCACTTCTGCTCCATATTGCCATGTCTGTTCTTCATCATTGCCATCACGATAACGGCTATATTTAACAAAGAGGCACACAGTGACATGAGCCAGCTAAACCAGACAGATATGGACAAAAAATTAAAAATCCTCACTGAGGTTTTCAGACTTTACAGGGTGGACTACAATGACCAGCAGATCCCAGCGCAGACAGATGCAGTTTTTCTGTGCAGCACCCCCCCTTCAGCTTCCCACTGTGCCTGCTTCCTTTCCTGCCCCTTCTTTTCCCGTATACTGTGGTTCAAAATGCCCTAATATGTCCTTAAACTGTCCCTGCTCTAAAGCAATGCTCTCTCTGCAACAGCCAGCTCGATAATGGTAAATAGACGGCGCATTACGTGACTATCTCCTGCAATAGCACCTCCTGTTTGGCCCAGCTATCCTAACCTCTTAAGCTGCAACCATGTGACCCAGTCTCTCTGCTTCTCCTTGGCTGGCTGAAATTCAGGTCAAAACCGAGTTCTACCGGTTTGGTTCGCTCATCTCTAGATGTTTATGCATTATAGTCCGTATTTTTTCAATATACTCTTTGTCACATGGAAAAACAATACAGTAAATGACGCCCTTGGTGTTACAGCTAATCCACTTTTTATTATGAATCTTTTTTATAGAGAAACATCTGCTATTAACAAATGATCCAACTCTTAGGACTCTTCCTTTTAAAGCTGCTTGACAGCAGACATATTTTATAGTTAGAAAGACCTCTGCGCCATTCCATTAAGAAATTATTTCTATTTTTCTTTTATAGACATTTAGTCTTGGAGATATTTTGGATGTAATATTACTATTAATGTAAATCAGTCTTGGTGTTTGGTCCTGGAAGGCACAGGGTCGCTGACTGCGGAGTTGGTTCAGATCCAGTGATCAGGTTGCTAATGGCCAGGTTAGCACCGATCAGCAGCAGGGGACAAAAGATAAGTGACCTATGTAGGAGCAGTGTTCTTCTGAAACATCAATTATTTTTTAGCTGATTTTTGAATAATTTCTTTGCTGTTAGGATAATGATGATTCACTGAATAATGGCACCAATTTTTGGTACTCACTTCAGAAACTAGCGTTAGGAGGGGTATAGGGCTACAGACCATAAAGCTTGTGGGTTTCTATTTGTGTATGTTATTGTCAATATTCGATGTTATATTTTGTAAAAAATGCTCTATTTCTGCAATTTTATGAGTGCAATATACTGAATGGGGCAGGGCTTGGCTTTTCAGTTGGATGGATCTCTGGGAGGGAAAGGAATAACATATTGCTATTAAGTAGGTATTTTCTAAAACTATAAGACTGCTTTCTACTCTCTACACCAGGAATGCTACACCAGAAGCCCAGGGAACAAATGTCATCCTGGAGAGATGTTACCAGGGATCTCAAACAATGCAGGGCTGAGAGGATGTGAAGGTGGTTGGCATCATAGATAGGAGCATTATTAGGAGAAGGGTGTAAGCAATAGGCCCAGTAAGGATGGCGGTAGCAAGGAGAGTAATATACAAGGGAGATGTCAGGTCCGTGGGACACCCGCCTTCAGATGAGTCTGCAACCCCCAATCTCCTCTGCTGCTTCTGCCTATAGACATGCCCCCCGTTTGCCAGGATGATGGAAACGCCTCACCGGACACGGTTGCCCGCACAAAGGATTGCGGACTTACAGGGTGAAGGCAGATGAACCAGGGACCAGGCTGGGCAGAGGTTGGGCTGGCTGAGGTCATACAAGGGAATGGTAGTCTTACCGATTCAGGGTTCCAAGGTGATACATTGGAGAATAGTCAAGGGTCAAGCCAGGAGTAAAGCCGAGTTGTCAGAGGGTTCACGGTACAGATGAGTAGACAAGCTCAAGATCAGGCAGACATCGGTCCAGACAGCGAACAGAGGAGGGTCAGACAAAGCAAAAGTCGGAATCCAGCTAACAGTGGTAATAAAACACCCAGCAAAAGCTATAATGGGCAATGCATGCTGGGATAGGCCTGATTTTATGGGGATTGGAGGCTAGAGTCAGCCCACACCTTAAGCCCAGCAATACCTGTGGGGAAGCTGACCTGCAAAACTAGCAGAATATGACCATAAAAGCAGATAGCACGCTTAAAGGTATGCCGGGGATGCATAGCCATATTGACAGCCAGAGCACATATAAAGGTGATTAACCAGCATGTGGGAAAGCTGAAACCATGACAGGAGAATTGGTAAAGAGAGGTGAAGGTGTCTTAAGCCAAAGTAGCAGTTGAGAGAGTGAAGTCGTAGAGTAATAAGGTAATAACTTTTTTATGCTTAACATGGGTGTTTAGACTGGATGGGTGTTGGAGAAATGGTTTAGATATGAGACAGAGTGTAGTTTAGGTTCAAAGAGACTGGCTGCTCACCTATAATCCTGAAATGTTCTGGAAGGAATTTCATAAGAGCAGAACGACAGGAGCTACTGCATTTATTAGCCCCAAAGGTAAAGACTGATGAAAAGGGGATGACTGCCAGTGCTCCCTGCTTCTTTTAAGTTCATAGAAGATTAAAACATAGCATTTACAATCTTTTAGTATTCCTATCTAATGAATTTCTTTTAACTGACATAGTAAAGTCTACGTTTTAATCTTATATAAACTTAAGAAGCAGATGTTGGTTAGGACCAGAAATATGGGGCCCATATAGTCCGTAGGACTAAGGTAGTCAGAATGTATATTTGTAGCATGTGGGGAAAGTAACATATAAATGTGACAAAAGGCAGAGTGTAAAGTAAGCGTGTGTGTGTGTGTGTGTGTGTGTGTGTGTGTGTGTGTGTGTAAGATTGTGTTTCTACAGTGGTTTTGATCTGATAGTCATGGGAACCAAGGCAAGGTAAGATTTTTTTATAGTCCTGCCTCCAGGGGAGGGGAGGGGTGTAACTATTAGCCTGGACATCCACTTTAAGTGTTAGAATAATGTACTCTGTGTGCTTTTTGCATAGGGATCTATTGTATAATAAGAAAATGACATTTAAAGACAGAAGATTACAAATAAAATCTTTTCTTGCTTTATTAAAACTCATTTCCCATGGCTTAATATGCCATTTCCTAATTTCTCTTCATTGCTTACAAAATAGTTACTGGAATGCCGGTAACTTACTTAATATTACTTTTTAACTATACTAATAAAAACAAGGATATATAACATGTAAAGACAGACCACTAGCAGGTACCTTTAGCCAAGTACCCCACTTTGCAGTAATAGTTGACTGCAATTAATCTCAGTGGTTACCCTATCTAGACAGTAATACGTACAAGAAAAATTCAATGCATGTGTCTTTATTGTCCATTAAAATTTATATCATTCATTTTGCAGACCTAAGAACCTAATAATACACTCTCCATGTGTTACATTTAACATTGCATCTGCTGAAAATATTATGTATATTATGTTTTATTAAGTTTTAATTGATGTCATAATTTAAACTGGGATATACAGTACATGATCGTTTCAGAAGGCTTTACAAAAATTAAGCTGTAGCCAATATTATTAAGCCAGAACAAATCAGCAGTGGGGAAGGGCATCTGGTTGCTGGACGGCCTTTACCGCATGCTGACTAAGGAAGACGGCTCCGCCAGTGGCGTTACATACATCTTTCAGAATGCCATGCTGCATCGTGGCCCCATGTGACTGCCGGCAACCAGTAATGTTGCTCTGGATGCCAGCGGTTACGTGGTAATCAGCAGAAGAGATACTGGAAGAGGTGTGTATCAGGGCTGGGGGTTTGGGCTACTGAGGGCTGTATGCAGTGCGAGGCATCCAGCAATAGGATTCCCCCTGCTACCAAATTTATTGGGACAACACTCTTTTTTAAATAATGCTCTGATTTAAGGACAGTGATGGCAAAGTGGGGCAGATTCCTGAGACACAAACTAACTGGTTAATTCTTTGCACTTGTCTTGGCAAATCTTCCTTAATGATTTGAGAGGTATAAGAAGCCACTGCTAATAGGAACGTCCTGCCAAAAGTACTTTAATAACTAATTGTTTTATTAAAATCTGTAATGCAGTATAGTCATTTTGTCACAACGCACTTACCTGGGGTCTGGTCCCGCGACATATCTGGTTGGTGCGGGCTCAGGCTTAGTTTAAAGGGACTGTGGGCGAAACGCCCTAAAGGTTAATCCGAGCAATCAGCCCATATGTTGTTTAATCACAGATGAGCCCAGTTCCCCTCTGTCCAATCCCGTCCGTTCCCATCCTATAACAATTTTTCCTCCTCACTCTCGCTGCTGGTGATAGCGTATAGCTGGGTGCTATTGTTCCTGAGACTCCTGTTTTGATTATGCTTTACTGACCTAGCTTGCCTGACGGTTCCATGACCGCTGCCTGTACCAACCTCTACCTGGATCCTGACTATGAACCTGTCTCATCCTCTACTAACAAGACTGGTCCTTAATAGGGCCGCCACAAGGGAGGATAGACTGGGTTGCAGGCAAACCAGTGTCCCACAACTCTCGTAGGACATAGGTGAGTCCAAGTAAAACTGATTATAATCCAAGGAGAGAGGAGATGCCAGGGGTCGAGTGCCAGAGAGGGTAGTTAGATGATGCCAGAACAAAAGTAACTGGACAATACTGGATAGTGGAAGAACAGCACCTGGACAGTTCTGAAGTGGGGAGTCTACTAACAAGCCTGGTCTTTACTAGGGCCCCCACAAGGTAGTATAGACTGGGTTGCAGGCAAACCAGTGTCCCACAACTCTCGTGGGACATAGGTGAGTCCAAATAAAACTGATTATAATCCAAGGAGAGAGGAGATGCTAGGGGTCGAGAGCCAGAGAGGGTAGTTAGATGATGCCAGAACAAAAGGAGCTGGACAATACTGGATAGCTGGAACAAGGATGGCGGGCTTCACTCTGAAATGATCTGCAGGCATCTTTTCCAGGACACAGGTACCCTTATAACTGCCATTTGTCCGATGTGCTCACGCATCAGCGCATGCCCATGATTTAACACATGCACACATATGCACATGGACTAAAGCATGAGCCAAAGCATGAGCACTGGCGTGGAAATCAGTGCACATGCAGAGCAAAGGTGTATACATGTGCAAGGGTGCCAGCACACACGCAAGGCGGTACACACCAGGTTACTGACACAACCATTCTCACACCTAGTTGTGGTAATGACCCTATGCCTATTGTCACAGGTACATGTGTGCCGATACAGATGCAAGGCCAGTATTACCGTGACATATAGTATATGCTTAAAATCAGGCTTCGCTGATAAGATAAAATTAAAAGAAACAGAAGTTGATGCCCTCATAATCAAACACAGACAAAAAAGGATCACATACACCAAACATTCCACAAGTTGCTCATGTTATTAAAAGTAAGAGATCACTCTCTTTGATGATTTCTAGAGTGATAGAACAATGAAACATTGTCAGCTATTCTTTATGATTGCCCTGACCGTTGCCATAAGACACTATTGGCATTTTTAGTGAAGATGTCTGCTATTTAGATTTTTTGTTTTTCTTTTTAGCTAGTATTTTGTTTCATCAAGATTAGATTTTACTTTTTAAAGCGCTGTAAATGACTAATTGGTAGAGTAATTGGTTAAATTTTGTGGCACTTGGTGATCTATACTAGATCAGGGTAATTTGAATCATATATTTATTTTGCAATTTTGATAAAGTATTTATTGCAATGAAAGAGGAAAGAAGAGGAATGAGGAGGACAGTATAGGAAACTATATAACAACACATATAGATAAAGATGGGCAATATCACATTGAGTGTTTCTGTAAAACTCCAAAAACAGTAAGGCAGTTAGGCAGTAAAAATTCTTTCATTCATTTTTTATTAATTCTTCATACATCAGCAAGTCCATTACCTTTCCTTTCTTTTCTAAATGTTTAGGAATAAATAGCATATCTATTCCCATATGCTAAGGAGAAGGAGGACAGGACAATGATATAGTGTCTAATCCATTTGTATAGCAGACCTTTTAGATCACCCTCTAAGCCTATGATCCTTGCATTGGGATCCACAAGTATGCCATGTATTTACATTGCAGACAGAAAATATGATCTAAATACCAGTTGTGAATATATCTAAAAAAAGTTTATAAAACCACATGGAAGAAGAAAGATTAAAAAAAGGCCTTATGATCTCCTGGTAAAAGGCACCAGCACTCTTCACTACAGTATCTATGAAACAAGGCATAAAGCAAAATACCCCTACATGACCCCTTTCATAAATGCATGGGAAAATGATTTAGGTGTCATAGATATGAAATGGGATTAGAATATGAAGAGTGTAAAATTAATCTAAGATTTAAAATTCTAACCTTAATCCAACTAATTCTAAAACCCTATTCCCAATACTACCTAACTTTTATGTTAAATAATGATTGGGGCTTACACTGCTGGTGGTAGAAACATACCTATACACTTGGATGAACTGTTTCCATATCAAAGCTTTTTGGCATGCAATTATATATTTATGCAAAGATAAACTTCATATACTGTTACTAGAGTTCAGCAAAAAATCAAATTCAGATCATTTCATAGTTTGTGCTCAAAGACACTTAGACAATGCGCAAACAATGCCTTGAACGAATCGCACCAAACGGCAAGTGCTTTTCTTGCACCAACATGCGTTGGTGCAAGAAAAATCTGCTGTTCTGAAGCGCAAATGGCCTGCCCCGTGCGCATTTGGCCGGCTAAGCGCTTAACTGCTGGTCCCCCATGTTTCTCCCTTTTCCTTTACTGTTTCTCCATAGCGATTTGATCTCTCTAGCTTCTGTGCTTTTTGTGAAACTCCATTTGCCATTTTAGAGTGTATTCTCTGGAGAACCTGTGTACTCCATTTTTTAGGGAGTGATTTTTTGGGGGGATGTTTGTCCCAGTTGTTCTCTTTAACCCTCCCTCCCCTGTTTGGTTTGCATATTAGTGCTTAAAAATGTAACTATTATTTTATTTGTTAAACTTTGGGGCCCAATATCCACATTTTTTTTGTTTTGACCTTCATTTTTGTGATTTTGGACAACTTTTTATCATTTTTTAAAAAAAAGAACAAAAAAAGGGCTCAATCCCTAAAAAGAACTTGCAGCTGACCCTTTCATTGTTCAAAATCATGCACTGCTGGCATGTGTTTTCGAAATGAAATAAGGCTGTTACTCATTGGAGTCGGCAGTTTCCTCCACCTATTTGCTGGAGGAAATTCACTCATCTAATTGCCGTATTTTCTGCCCTCTAAACACACCATAAATCAGGAGACAGTTTGGTGCGCCAAAATGATGCGAACGAAAACAGTTTACTGTGCCAAAATGGCGCAAACAGAACATCTCTGGCGCAAATTGGCACATTTGTGAATTTTAGTGCACAAATTGGCGAAAAAACAAAAGCACATCCCATTTTGACGACAATGAACCAAACAGAAGCCAGATCATGACTTGGCGCTCCAAAAAATGAGGTGCAAATTTGTTCGCTCATGACTATGAATTTCCCCCAAAAATGAGTTTTTAACTAATTGCTGTTAATAATAAGTGGCCGATGCCCAACCTGCTGGTGGGCCCCTCCATCTTCGCTGGGACAGAAGACACGGACCCAATGGCCCACGCTGGGCTCATGACGCTCATTCCAGCCACAGGCACAGGCAGTTTATGGTCTAGTAGTGAGCAGGCTAGGAAAGTGCATTATGCCTCCCGTTCACTCACAGTGTCATCAGAAGAAAGGAGCTGAAGACATGAACAGAAGGCTGGAGAACACTGTAGGACACCACTTGGCTCCAGATAGCGAGTAAGGAGGTGAGTATTGGTGTAAAATTAGACTTTATGAAAGAGCTTTTTCTATGGTGTGGTGCCTTTTCTTTTACAATAAACCCTTTGCAAACTGGTAAAGGTTCCTTAGTACCCATATACCAGTTCAAAGAGCATTAGGGGCTAGCACGTCACCTGCCCGCAAGTGGATGACTTGCCTAAACTCCCCGCCTTAAAATGAGCATGTCCAAAGGTTGGAGAAAAGACTGCCTCAGAATGGAGATTTTTTTTAAAACTGAACTGTCTCTACAAGAGACAAAGGGTTAACAATTTGGAGCAGTAAGCACATGTTCTTTCACTATGGCTGTCAATGGTATTGGGGGTATGGTAGAAAAAGATACATTGAAAACACATTGTTAGGTTTTAAAATAAATGATATAGTCAAGTGTTAAAAAGGCTTTTGTGTAGGGTCTAAGGTGAAAGATTGGAGGTCAAGTTGGGTACAAGTAGGGACTGAGTGTCTCATGGTTTCTAATCTAACTAAGGCTGCATGCATATTTTTCCTTGACTTTTACTATTTATATTTTATTCTGCTTTATTAGTACAGACAAATTGAGGGTCATGCTAATTATTTGGTGAAGCAAGGTGCACTTCTGATGTGCCTTGCGGTGTGAATTGCAATATTGATCTCAGTGAGCTTTGTCATTTTACCACTCAAGAAACTGCAATACATTGTTTTCGTTACCTCATCTGAAAACTTTTATACCTCACCTGTTTTTTTTTAAAGAATAAACATTTTTTGTATTTCCTTGTGTTGGAAAAATAGAAAGTCACCAAGGGGCAGCCATTCATACTGCAAGGGACACCGAAAGTGCACCTTGCTTCACCAAATAATTAGCATGACCCTCATTTTTGCATTTCGTGGGTCGTCCTGCAGAAATTGTACAGTAGTTTCATTTATATATAGACTTTGGGAACAGAAAAGCTGTGCTGTGTGTGTGGTTATGGCTAACACAATTTACCATGATGAGATGAATGCTTTCACACTTCATCAAAAGTCAAATTTAGGTTAAATGTTAACTGCGTTTCTTTACGTGCGTGTCTAGCCAGTGCAAAGCTGACTCACATCAATTTTTTTTTCAGCAGTGAAGCAATGCCAAAAAAGCACTTAATGTGTAACGGGGCAGATGTTTCTGTTTCATAAAATCACTGGTAAATGTTTGAATCAACTCCTTGTTTTGCTTTCCCAAGAGGGAAGCCAAAAAAGTACATTTTTAGGTTTAAATTTCACAAATATATTATTGAACTAAATAAGCCAAACTCTTAAAAACACTAAAACTAATAGGGAGTTGAGCTCTGTTTTTAATGACTTGTCATATGTTTTTATTGATTAGTCATACTGGTAAATTACAAGAAACTTGGCTACTTTGTATACTGGATTGGGTAATTGGTGCTGTCCAGATGCTTTTTCTCACGGCAGAACATGGATGTGTTACCTCCATCCTGTGACAAAGCTAGAAGGTGACACCCTGCTCATCGCTGACATGGATAGCTTTTCAGGGGAAGAACACTAGAACGTTAAAGAAAGTCTTCATGATTTAATAACACTGTACTGCTGTGCTTTTCCGTATTCTTTCAGCACTTCGCATTGCTGAGCTTCTGTCTCTGTCTCTAATTCCTCACATCTGTTACACATTTTTTGCTCCTGTATGCCTGCACCTGTTCATGAAATCATGGCATTTTAAAGAGCACCTAAAGTCAAAAGGTACAGTAAGCAAATGAAATATCATGGGACACATGGACTACTTTAAAGTCCCTGTCCAAGTAACTTAAAAAAAGACACTTACCTGCCACCCAGCAGTCACAGCATCAGCACTGTTGGCTCTGAATGGCAGCTGGGGCTGCATCACATGATCTTTCACAAGCATCCACCACTGATATATGCGTGCCAGGGGTCAGTCATGAGTGCACTCTCAGGTCTACTGGGGATCAAGCTTATGGGCAGGCAGGTATGTGTACTTCAATAACTAGCCTGGCACTTAAAAAATTCCATAAAATCAGTCAGTTGAAAGGGCTTCCTCATTTGTCTTCCCAGATCTTTCCTCCAGCTTTTGTTACTTGGTGACTATATAATCCTTCAAAAAGATGATGTTTAATCAGCAGGGCAGTTTCTATGGTGCCAAGGCCATTGCCTATGGGGAGTGGCGCCTTAATCCCAGCCATCCTGTTTTCTGCAGGGTCACTATTATTTCTACCAGCCATATTCTAGGTCCCTGATCCCCTCATATTGGGCTCAGTCATGGGGGGGGGGGGCACTGCCTACTGCTACTATGTTGTCTTCTGCTTCCTTCTGTTTTGTGTACCTCTTGTACCTTCCTACTTCCCATCCTGGTTGTCTAGTTAGGTAGTTGGGTGAGGTAGTTTTCTTCCTTTGATCTTTTCTTCATCTGGATCATCTGTAATTTCTCTGTACTGATGTTATACATTTGGCTTTTGAAATATTCCAAAAGTTGTGCTTTAAAGGGTAAGTCCACTTTTGAGAACCTACCCATCAGACCTCAAATCAGGGGTGACCTGGGCCAGGAGACACCTCACTTACCTTCCACCCGCTTGCAGGTCACATATCTCTCACCGGTGCTGCAGATAAGAGATGTGCAGCATGGGAGTGGGTGGAAGGTAAGTTAGGTGTCTCGAGAAGACACATGATTTGAGGTCTTTGTTGGGCATTTTTAAGGACAGAGTCAATTTGCTTGCCCCATTTCTGGGGATTTGATATTTCCCACTATTTCCACCTTCATCAATGTATAAGAGAAGGGCCCGCTGATTTTCTATAGATACACAGTAAGTTGTATCTCACAGTTTTTGAAGGGTTGAGGGTTATGTTATTGTTTTTACACTAGAGATCCAGTCTGCTGAATACTTTTGATTCTGTAAGACGTTGTTGATGCTGATAAAATCCACCACAGTTGTATAACCTGCAGATTTTAAAATGTTAACAGAATCCTCAGTGGAGGTGCAATCGTTGGTGTGTAAAGTGAACCTATGGTTAAACCTTGTGGATTTAGATCAGGGGATGGTGACTGAAAAAAGGCTGATAAGCTACATTGCACTTTCACTAATCATCTTCTGTGACTGTATTTTGTTCACATGAGTCCTTGTCGAGTCCAGGAAGATCTTATTAGCTCAGATATACTAATGCATCGCCCCCATTTTGTTAGACTCAGGTTATCCAAATGATTTGAAGAGGCTGAGTTTTGGGAGCATGTAAAATGGACCAAAAGTGGCCATGGAGTCTATAAGACTCCAAGGCCACCCGATTCTTTCCCCCCGGGAACCCCCTGATTCTGGATGCCCCACTGTGTGAAACCCCTCGAGTTCCCTGTCGAGCCTCCCTAATCCAACTGCGCATTTGCGGGCCACTGCCGATGTAAACTATACTTTTTAGCTGGCTGCATGCCAGCGCCGGGCTTTTGTGAGTGGCCACGCAGGCACCCACCCTGTTGGAGGGTAGCTGGGATGCAAGGGCTGCCGCATTTTGCTCCGCTCGGTTGCTTTCGGCTACATTCGGCCAAATTATAGGGAGTTGAGCTCTGTTTTTAATGACTTGTCATATGTTTTTACTGATTTGTCATACTGGTGAATTACAAGAAACTTGGAAACTTGGCTACTTTGTATACTGGGCTGGGTAATTAGAGCTGTTCAGATGTTTTTTCTCATGGCAGAACATGGATGTGTTACCTCCATCCTGTGACAAAGCTACAATGTGACACCCTGCTCATTGCTAGTGGAAAAGCAGTAGAAGTTCCTAGAACGTTAAAGAAAGTCTTCATGATTTAATAATACTGTACTGCTGTGTTTTCCACATTTTTATAATTTCTCACATGTGTTGCTTTCCGTATTTTTTGTGTAAAACAACAGATTTGAGGAAACCCCTCGAGTCCCCTGTCGAGTCTCCCCAATCCAACTGGGCATGCGCGGGGCCACTGCCGACGTAAGCTATACTTTTAGCTGGCTGCACGCCCACGCCAGGCTTTCATGAGTGGCCGGCGTGGGCACCCATCCCGTTTGAGGGTAGCAGGGAAGCATGGAAGGGCTGCATTCAGCTCTGCTTGGCTGCTTTTGGCTAGATTCGGCCCTGAAATTGAGAAAAGTGAGTTTACTTGGTGACCTGAAGGTTTTGGGGACTAAAAACCGGGATAGTCAAAATCCTGGGTTTTGGTCCACTTTAAGGAATTTTAGCAATAAACACTGTAATGGGACAGTAGGTCCCACACAAGGTACATAATTCTTACAGTTTGGCAAAAATCAAAAGCTCTCAAAGCTAAATAAATCATTTTAATAACCTATGTCTCTGGTCACTGCAGCCTTCTGACAAGCATATTGGAGGTCTCCAGTCTCCTACGGATCTTGTTATATGGGATTATTCACATTAAGTGAAGGTTCCTTATAAAATGACAAAAATTAATAAACTATGTATGGTATGAATCAAGTGTCCTTGATATTATAGTAATATTACAATTAATACATAATTATACAATTTCAGAAGTTAGCACTTTACTTGGCAATACCTACTGCTGAACCTGTATTTAGAAAAGCAGTATAAGGCAAAAAATATATAAGTTGCCTTACCATTTTTGAAACATGTAAATTCAATGACACGTTTCACTTCCATACAGTATATGATATATAACCAGTTTAAACCCTGTTTACTTTGCTGCCCACTATGATATATGTGATTTGAGGCACTTACTATAAATGTATGTATTCGCAAGTACTAAATGTAATTCTAAAATAGATCTTTCCGCATGAAAATTATACATGCATATATTTATGTTCATTTTAATAGTATGTTTTAAAAAGATCCTTTCTAGTGAGACCTTTGATTGTTTAATAAGCTGTATATGATGAGGAGATAGGTGTGTATCTATCACCTTTTTACCATGCCCCCGCTATAGCTATATGAAGCAGTAAAGGAGCGCTTGGCGTTTTAAATAACGAGCGCCATGAAAGAGTTAAATTGGATTGATCACATGACCCGAGGAGGTGAATAAATTAGTGGCGTACTGGCCCCGCGCGAGCCCATGAATAAGTCGGTGATGATGAAACGGGTGGGTCGGAGCTAAGGACGGTCACGTGATTGATGACGAGCAGCCCCGTTGTCTCCGGCCAAAGAGAGCGGTGAGCGGCGACTCGTCTGCTGCGTTGAGAGTTGAAGAGGGAACGCATGTGTAAGAAAGGTCCTGGGTGACGCCTGATCTTTTTATATGCTTTGTCCTTTTTTGAGTTTGGTGAGAGGCGTTTTAAAGGGCCGCAGGCCACTAGTTTTAAGCAGAATTGTAGGAATGTATTACTCTATTGGAGTGTTCTGTTTTTATTTTTTGCATGATCATTAATAAATCTGGAGAGGTTTTAATCTGTATATTGGAAATGGTCCCTTATTGAAAGTGGTGATTGAGTACTTGAGGGAAACAAATGTAAAGACCCCGCAGATATTACAACAGTATCCTGGCAGAAATCTAAAGTGGAGCTAAATGTCTGAATCCAGATGAGCCCATTTGCTAAGTGAATCTGGTACGTTATATAATTAGGGTAGTGGAGGCGCACAATTGTAATACGAAGAGCACTTGTGGTGATCTTGCACATTGGCACGCTGAGTCTTCATATATAGCCTTAGCGCTATATATATATTGGATGAATTGTTTAAAGAGACTGATGTGGCAACAGTCTATGGCTCGCAGTGGAATTGCCGAGATTATTGATTATATATATGAACTATTTACACTATTTATATTGTTTTGTACATAATTATTGTGGATATATGATTTAAAGTCACAGCGCGGTTTATAGAATTTTTTATATTCTTTTTTCACAATTTATACATGCATAGTGTTTACAATAGCAATATGACTAAGTAAATCCTCTCCCATCTGTTTTGAAAACTTCAGTAAATGCTATACATGATTTTTTTAATTTTTAGGTGGAGCTAACAAATGATGTGCAATCAATCCTACTGATAATGGTGGCAGTACTGGTTGGGAAAACAGTTGGAGATTATTTCAATCATTCACTCTTCATCTCTTTATTGCATCTCAAACGTATTCCCCATTTAGAGGCAGAACCCTCTGTGATTCATGGAAAGCAAACGTAAGTGTGCTGTGTGTCTATATGTACAATATAAACATTCACGATTCAAAAGTATACCAGGTTAGTAAATTGGTCCTTAGTTATCTTTCATCGTGGGAATGTCAACACCCAAAATAAAGTTATTAGAATCTCAGGAATAACATCATATAATATACATACATTTTTTTCAATGTCATTGTTTCTGTCAGGGTAAACCTGGAGCTTTTCACTGCCAAAGATGTTATGAGACCTTGTACAGTTATTCATCAATGGGAGAGTGTTTATCAGTTGGCCAAACTTCTGAACACAACCAGCCACAATGGCTTCCCAGTGGTCTACAGCCCTGCACCTGGGAGCGATGAGGTCTTCCTAGGGACAATAACAAGGTAATTTTTTGATATATCTATAGAAATAAATTAAAGCATACAACGGACTACTGTGTATAATACACACACTGACAACTGCTTATGCTCAAGGGCCTTTTAAAACAGAGGTTGAGGCACCAAAATGGTGCTTGACTATCTTTCTAGGATTCTGTCTTGCCATGACTCTTTGACCTCTAATCTTGCTTACCCATCGCTGACCTTCACCTGGAATTCAAACTAAATTTCTTGCTCCCTGTCTATGACCCCTTCTTGACTCCCCAGACCCTTCTTTTGTGGAATGATCTGGGGCTCTAAAAATGTGGTTGCCCTTAGATTCCATACTGACCAGGCTGAGTATTGGGTTCTCTGTAGTAGTCTCGTCTACCTGTTTTGCTTGAAGTGTGCTATATAAGAAAAAATCGGTAAGCACACCCGTATTAGATAAGTAGATACAATCTAAATACACATATTGCTAAGTGGGTGCAATTCACAAAAGCTTTTTGAGACCGAAGTCCCCAGGTAGCTAAGAACAGTCAAATTGTGAATGCACACCTGACAACTGGAGATAGTATGCCAAGAAAGAGTTAAATTTATTTATATACAATACATAATGCTATAATGGTGGGTTAGGGTCCGCATGAAGGATTACAAGGAAACCAAAAAGGTCAAAGGGTCCATACATCTATACACACAATCTATATATATACGCACAATATATACAATATATACAATGATTGTCTGCCGACGGATCCTGAATACTACAGTTTCTAGAGCAATTTTGTTGTGCTGGTTTTAGCAGTAGTAGTATCAGGATTTAATGTGATTGGTCTCAAGGGAGAATGTTGCTCAGTTCTTGCTATTATGCAGGTTTGCAAGCGGAGAAATATCAGGCAAATGGAAGCAATACCTTGCAAGTGTTTGTGCGGTGCCGCACCTCTCGGGACCATCTGGCAACAAGCATCACGCTCTGACGAAGGTTGTCCTACAACCGAAACACGTGTCAGCAAGAATCGTAGCACCGTGCAGCAGCTTTCCATCTTGTGGACGTTTTCCTGTCACCTGCTTATGGGAAGAGACACATGCAGTAACAAGTGCCTCACAAACACTTGCAATGTATTGCTTCCATTTGCCTGATATTTCTCCGCTTGCAAACCTGCATAATAGCAAGAACTGAGCAACATTCTCCCTTGAAACCAATCACAATACCTACCTTAAATCCTGATACTGCTACTGCTAAAACCCGCACAACAAAATTGCTCTAGATACTGTAGTATTCAGGATCCGTCGGCAGACAATCATTGTATATATTGTATATATTGTGTGTATATATATAGATTGTGTGTATAGGTGTATGGACTCTTTCCCCTTTTTGGTTTCCTTGTAATCCTTCATGCGGACCCTAACCCACCATTATAGCATTATGTATTGTATATAAATACATTTAACTCTTTCTTAGCATACTATCTCCAGTTGTCAGGTGTGCATTCATAATTTGACTGTTCTTGCTTGCAGTGTGCTCTCATGCACCAAAGTCATAACTCAACCCTGAATGTGATAATTCATTGGTTAAGCAGTAGTATTATTAACTGCCAAACAACAGAAGGTGGGCCAGGGTTTCCCTTTTAGGAGGGCCATGAGTGTGCGCACACCCAAACAGCATGCTGGGGATGTGGCCGGCCAACTGCACCTCACTTAAAGTAGCAGGTAAAGGTAAATATATAGACTACTGTTTTCTGCAAATGCGTTTGCTTTTAACTGAGCCAATGATTAGAGCTCGGCTTACAGGTCATCTTGAATGGCCCGGAATCCGGATACGTTGCTGGACGAGTAAACTGCAATCAGACACTATTATGGTGCCAGCAATAACAATATATTAGCACTTGTCACAGATTTGCTTAGCTAACATGTTTGTTAAGATGGCATTTGAATATAATGTTTTGAGTGGGAAAAAATCAATGAGCTATTTCTTTTTTTTCTATCTTAGCATCATGTTATTTAGTTTAATACAAGAATATTACAGCACTACCCTGTGGTTTCAGTTAAATAGTTGCATTGTGCTATGAATTTCTTTTCACTTTGTTTTGCAACTTTACTAAAGTAAGAGGTTAAAAAACACAGCAAACCATGCCTGGAAGTCACAGCAAAGCATGATTGGAAGTCAATTGTTATGGCAATAATGTTATATTGATGGCTCTAAGGAAGAAATATATGTGAACTGGCTTGTTTTTTAAGTATATTGAAGGGCCTGAACGTCTTGTCATTAATATTAGATGAGCCTAATATTAAGCAGTTTTCCATGTGGTGAAGGGTAGCACCTGTGAAAATTGCAACCCCCTGGTTTTGAAAAATCCTGTGAATGAGAGAGGAGAATCACTACTCCATAGAAAAAAAAACAGCTCAGTGCTATATTTTTTAGGGTGTTATTTAGTTTACTTTACTACATACTATACTACATCATTATTAATGTTAGTATTGTAAACCAACTGTAAAACTGAAATCATCTGAAATATGCCCGGCCTGCTTAGTAATCAGCTTTTAGACTTCTATTGTGCATATTTTCAAGAATGACTCCCTTAATTGATTTATCAGAGTCTGGTCTTGTGGGGGGCATATGGGGAGCAGTTAGTTTTTTTTGCCAGTTATGTTACTCATTGCTGATAGAGATTGATTTGTGAGAAATTGGAAAGGTTTTCATTGCTTATCTGAAAGCTCTTCCAGTGTTTGGCCTGTGGTGGGATGTCAGTGCTCTCCTCTTGCAGTCCTCTGGCTTGGGAGGTGGAGCTGTGCCTCACCAAGCCACAGCGGGTTGTTCTTTGGCCGGCCAGGGGGGCTTATATAGGTTAACAGGGTAACAGTAGAGGGAGTTGGAGATCAGGAAGGAATGAGGTTACTTGAGGTTCTCTGGTCCTACCAGCTGTCAAAAAGTGTATTTACATATGTGCAAGTTGTATAAGAAGGTAATCATTTGTATTGTCAAATCTTCCTCAGTACTTATTTCAAAGTAGGCTAAAGTAGGCAATATCATATCCAAGGCCCTCAAAAACCATGGAAAGGGGTCAATAGGTACGCATCTACCCTGTCTGAATTTTACTAAAATAGTGGAGGGGTTTCCAGACCTCCTACCCGTTCTTCCACAGAGAGAAGGCTGTTCTCACAGAGAGCAAATGCAACCGAATCTTGTACACATACACTTGGAGGCGTCTCTACGGCATGTGGGGAGTGTAGATTTTCTTTACACTTAAACCGGACCTTCAGCGAGTGATTTAATGAAAAGCCAAAACTCTTCAAAAACGAGTCCGCAGCATCTGAAATAATTATTTTTCTAGTTTTTAGTCACTAACTTATTATTCTTTCCCCCACTGGGCTGCAACTCTGTTCAGGAATTTAGGATACGGACGCCTCCATCTTGACTCAGAAGCATCACACTTACGGAGGAGAGGAGAGTGGGATAAGGTACAGGGGGTGGGTTATAGCTGTGCTTAGCTCAGACAGAGCAGAGCTGTGCTCTGGAAAAGGTCAGCAATCCCAAAATGCAGAGCAGCACAGTTAGAAGGCACTTCCTGTTTGCAGGCTGCCTGATAAGATGGCGGCTTCCATAATCCGCCATCTTGGATGTTTAAAGGCTCATAACATGCACTAGGTGCAGGTAGGATGAATTTTAATGTGGGCAATCTGTATGTACAGGGTGTGGGAAACATATAAGATAGTATCTTATTCAGAGTGAAGGTCCGCTTTAAGCAGAGTACAGATATGCACAACTCTTAGGGAAAGTCTTCTTAATTTATTGAAGAGCCAACCTCCACAACAACGTTTCCAGCAGTACAATATCCAGTAAACTGTCAGCAATGCCTGTTCCCTTCCACTTGGGTATCTGGACCTTGACTTTCACATGTCCCCAGAGCAGCTGTCTGGCCTAGTCTATAGCTCTTACTGGGTTGCAAATACCCTTGCATTGTACTGTATTTCATTCTTGGTAGCTCCAACAATTAATTTTAGCTACTACCTAGCTTCTAAAGGTTCTGGTCCCTCCCAGCCCAAATACTGTATCTACCTAAGCATGTTAGGCCATGTGCAGAGTGTTTTGGCCAACCGATGGAACAGGCAAATGCTTTAATTGTTCTGTTCCTAACTACTGTGAAAGACTCCATTAGCTTTAATGTAAATGGCTATTAGTCTACTAGATGAGTCTTGCCCACCAGGCTACTAACCTCTGAAGGCACTTATAGGTTAGAGGCTCTTACTAATTGTTGCTAACCCACTAATTATCATTACGTTTCTACATTTCTGGAGAGCAACAGACATAAGAATTAATTCTTCATTAACTTATTCATTACCAAAAGCATAGTTAATATAACTATTGCTTGTTTTAACATCAAGTCCAGATGTGTATGGCTGCAAAATAAAAATAAAGAGAACCTGTTTCATCTCAGAAATGTAGTTTATGTTTGCTAAAGTGACATACATAGTTACTGCATGGTGTTGCTAGATTGAACGTATACATGGTGGTGAGGTATTATAGGGTCAGACACACATATATGTTAGTATAAGCTCACATTTCCCTTTGTTTTCTGCCTTGTGTTAACTCAATTGCAGCTGCTGCTATTATATATTCTCTAGATGTACTTCTTGCAAATAATTCTGCCCGTCAGAGCAAAATGATGATGAATTCCTATGGCTCATGTTAACAATGGTGGCTTGTAAATCAGGCTGTCAGTTCTGTTTAACAGTACAGAATGATATACACTTTTACAGAGCACTCTATTATGGTTCTGGGTGGTAGAAGGGAGTAGAAGACAAGGCTTATTTTGATGTGACATTACTGGCTTCATGTCATTATTAAACACAGGAAATTATACTGATCTTCTTGCACAAATGATGAATAAAAAGCTTTGTGAAGTCTATGAGTGGGTTCAAGGCAATCTGTGTTCAAAAGCTGCTCAAGCTACGTAAACTCACAGGCAGGATGACCACATCCTTAGAAGAATTACTTTCTGCAGCGTTATAATTGGCTGGATGGTGTTTGAACTATAGCATCGCCAAAGCAGAGTCAGGTAAAAAACAAAATTACAAAGAGTTTTGAAACAGACCTACTTCTTCCCTTTCTGGTAATGCTGCCCCAGAGAGGTGTCATTCTGCAGACAACATCCCCTGGCTTCTTATGCTCCCAGCCAGGCATGGCACCTTTTATTATTAAATACTTAGATGATTCTACATTTCCTTTTCTGCTTACCTTCCTGCAACCTCTCCCTCCTGCTTTCTGCAAGTGCATCTACTGGTATCACCGAAAAATCTCTGTGTGGTTCACCTGGCCATGCATGCTGCCCCAATTTTATGCCAGCACCCCAAGATGCTGCACACTGGCATTTCTCCAGTAGACTGAGCCAGAGGCTTGTTGACTTGACTGCCTGCCTGTCTCATCCTATTGGCGGAATACCAGTATGCAGTATGCGGGTTGTCGATGGGGATGGTTATGCTGGTGAGAAGTTTTAGGCAGAAGGAAATGGCTATGCCAGGCTTTCCAGACAGGTCCAGATCTTATTTAAAGTGTCAAAGTGGGCCTACATATTTCACTTTCAACTGTAACCTTCCTCTTCCTTTCTTCTTTTACTGGAAGAAATCATTAAAAACTGTTAGAAGGACATTTTCTTACTGGAGGCATCAGCTTGTTTCCTGCTCTGTTCTGTGTTAGAATAAAGGATCATTAATATTGTGATATTTAATGCTTTTACCAGGTTATACAATGCTCTGTGAAAAAATAGCAGCAACTGACTCACAGTTTATCAGTTCCCTGGTGGAAATAGGAAATGGTACTGTACATTACCTGTACCCCCTTATCCCTCCTTTCAGCAAAGAAAAAGAATGAAAGTTGGGTGGCTTTTCCAATTAAAGTGCCTGTTTAAGCAAAAAAATAAACAATAAAACAAAACATACTCCCTCTTTGTCCTTGAAATGAGGCACAGATTTTTGTCCTACTCTTGTGTTCAGAAACGTACTGGAACCCAAGATTGAGTCCCATGGCATGCAGGCCCATTCTCTATTTGCCGGTGAATAGAGAAGAGCGCGGCATGCCGTGGGACACCTTTGAACCAGGTATGTTTCATCCAACTGACATATGATGGAATAGCTGCATTGGACAAAAGATGAGTATAGATTTTTTTAGATGTTTGCATGAACAGACCCTTAGAGTATAGTCAAGTCAAAGTCAACCTTGCTACCCAGGGTGTAATTGTTGAGGGAGTGGGGCCCTAGAATGTTGCTCTCACCACCCCTGTCATGTTTGCTGCAAGGACGCTGTTTCGACTTATCAGTGATTGGTGGCTTAGTGTGTGTGCATGTGAAGATGGTGTGTGTGAGGGTATGGAGATGGAGAGATGACAGAGGGGGTATATGGGGGGCAGGTGTTGCATGGGGGGAATGGCAGATGATGTGTATGAGGGGTGTAAGTGTGGGGAGAAATGCTGTGTGTACGAGGGGGGTGGCAGATGGTGTATGTGTGTGGGTGATGGCCGATGGTGTGAGTGTGAGGGCAGATGGTATGTGTGTGCATGGTAGGTTGCAGATAGTGTGTGTGAGGGGGTGCCAGATGGTATATGTGTGTGCATGGTAGGTTGCAGATAGTGTGTGTGAGCGGGTGCTAGATGGTATGTGTGTGTATGGTAGGTTGCAGATAGTGTGTGTGAGGGGGTGCCAGATGGTATGTGTGTGCATGGTAGGTTGCAGATAGTGTGTGTGAGGGGGTGCCAGATGGTATGTGTGTGCATGGTAGGTTGCAGATAGTGTGTGTGAGGGGGTGCCAGATGGTATGTGTGTGGATGGTAGGTTTAGGATAGTGTGTGTGAGGGGGTGCCAGATGGTATGTGTGTGCATGGTAGGTTGCAGATAGTGTGTGTGAGGGGGTGCCAGATGGTATGTGCATGCATGGTAGGTTGCAGATAGTGTGTGTGAGGGGGTGCCAGATGGTATGTGTGTGGATGGTAGGTTTAGGATAGTGTGTGTGAGGGGGTGCCAGATGGTATGTGTGTGCATGGTAGGTTGCAGATAGTGTGTGTGAGGGGGTGCCAGATGGTATGTGTGTGGATGGTAGGTTTAGGATAGTGTGTGTGAGGGGGAGTATAGTCAAGTCAAAGTCAACCTTGCTACCCAGGGTGTAATTGTTGAGGGAGTGGGGCCCTAGAATGTTGCTCTCACCACCCCTGTCATGTTTGCTGCAAGGACGCTGTTTCGACTTATCAGTGATTGGTGGCTTAGTGTGTGTGCATGTGAAGATGGTGTGTGTGAGGGTATGGAGATGGAGAGATGACAGAGGGGGTATATGGGGGGCAGGTGTTGCATGGGGGGAATGGCAGATGATGTGTATGAGGGGTGTAAGTGTGGGGAGAAATGCTGTGTGTACGAGGGGGGTGGCAGATGGTGTATGTGTGTGGGTGATGGCCGATGGTGTGAGTGTGAGGGCAGATGGTATGTGTGTGCATGGTAGGTTGCAGATAGTGTGTGTGAGGGGGTGCCAGATGGTATATGTGTGTGCATGGTAGGTTGCAGATAGTGTGTGTGAGCGGGTGCTAGATGGTATGTGTGTGTATGGTAGGTTGCAGATAGTGTGTGTGAGGGGGTGCCAGATGGTATGTGTGTGCATGGTAGGTTGCAGATAGTGTGTGTGAGGGGGTGCCAGATGGTATGTGTGTGCATGGTAGGTTGCAGATAGTGTGTGTGAGGGGGTGCCAGATGGTATGTGTGTGGATGGTAGGTTTAGGATAGTGTGTGTGAGGGGGTGCCAGATGGTATGTGTGTGCATGGTAGGTTGCAGATAGTGTGTGTGAGGGGGTGCCAGATGGTATGTGCATGCATGGTAGGTTGCAGATAGTGTGTGTGAGGGGGTGCCAGATGGTATGTGTGTGGATGGTAGGTTTAGGATAGTGTGTGTGAGGGGGTGCCAGATGGTATGTGTGTGCATGGTAGGTTGCAGATAGTGTGTGTGAGGGGGTGCCAGATGGTATGTGTGTGGATGGTAGGTTTAGGATAGTGTGTGTGAGGGGGTGCCAAATAGTATATGTGTGCATGGTAGGTTCAGGATATTGTGTGTGAGGGGGTGCCAGATGGTATGTGTGTGCATGGTAGGATCAGGATAGTGTGTGTGAGGGGGTGCCAGATGGTATGTGTGTGCATGGTAGGTTCAGGATAGTATGTGTGAGGGGGTGCCAGATGGTATGTGTGTGCATGGTAGGTTCAGGATAGTGTGTGTGAGGGGGTGGCAGATGGTGTGTGTGTGCATGGTAGGTTGCAGATAGTGTATGTGAGAGGGAGCCAGATGGTGTGTGTGTGTATGATAGGTTGCATATAGTGTGTGTGAGGGGGTGCCAGATGGTATGTGTGTGCACGGTAGGTTGCAGATAATGTGTGTGAGGGGGTGCCAGATGGTATGTGTGTGCATGGTAGGTTCAGGATAGTGTGTGTGAGGGGGTGCCAGATGGTATGTGTGTGCATGGTAGGTTCAGGATAGTGTGTGTGAGGAGGTGCCAGATGGTATGTGTGTATATGGTAGGTTGCAGATAGTGTGTGTGAGGGGGGGCCAGATGGTATGTGTGTGCATGGTAGGTTGCCGATAGTGTGTGTGAGGAGGTGCCAGATGGTATGTGTGTGCATGGTAGGTTGCAGATAGTGTGTGTTAGGGGGTGTCAGATGGTATGTGTGTGCATGGTAGGTTGCAGATAGTGTGTGTGAGGGGGTGCCAGATGGTATGTGTGTGGATGGTAGGTTTAGGATAGTGTGTGTGAGGGGGTGCCAAATAGTATATGTGTGCATGGTAGGTTCAGGATAGTGTGTGTGAGGGGGTGCCAGATGGTATGTGTGTGCATGGTAGGATCAGGATAGTGTGTGTGAGGGGGTGCCAGATGGTATGTGTGTGCATGGTAGGTTCAGGATAGTATGTGTGAGGGGGTGCCAGATGGTATGTGTGTGCATGGTAGGTTCAGGATAGTGTGTGTGAGGGGGTGGCAGATGGTGTGTGTGTGCATGGTAGGTTGCAGATAGTGTATGTGAGAGGGGGCCAGATGGTGTGTGTGTGTATGATAGGTTGCATATAGTGTGTGTGAGGGGGTGCCAGATGGTATGTGTGTGCACGGTAGGTTGCAGATAATGTGTGTGAGGGGGTGCCAGATGGTATGTGTGTGCATGGTAGGTTCAGGATAGTGTGTGTGAGGGGGTGCCAGATGGTATGTGTGTGCATGGTAGGTTCAGGATAGTGTGTGTGAGGAGGTGCCAGATGGTATGTGTGTATATGGTAGGTTGCAGATAGTGTGTGTGAGGGGGTGCCAGATGGTATGTGTGTGCATGGTAGGTTGCCGATAGTGTGTGTGAGGGGGTGCCAGATGGTATGTGTGTGCATGGTAGGCTCAGGATAGTGTGTGTGAGGGGTTGCCAGATGGTATGTGTGTGCACTGCAGGTTGCAGATAGTGTGTGTGAGGGGGTGCCAGATGGTATGTGTGTGCGTGGTAGGTTGCAGATAGTGTGTGTGAGGGGGTGCCAGATGGTATGTTGTGTGTATGGTAGGTTGCAGATAGTGTGTGTGAGGGGGTGCCAGATGGTATGTGTGTGCATGGTAGGTTGCAGATAATATGTGTGACGGGGTGCCAGATGGTATGTGTGCATGGTAGGTTGCAGATAGTGTGTGTGAGTGGGTGCCAGATGGTATGTGCATGCATGGTAGGTTGCATATAGTGTGTGTGAGGGGGTGCCAGATGGTATGTGTGTGCATGGTAGGTTGCAGATAGTGTGTGTGAGGGGGTGCCAGATGGTATGTGTGCATGGTAGGTTGCAGATAGTGTGTGTGAGTGGGTGCCAGATGGTATGTGCATGCATGGTAGGTTGCATATAGTGTGTGTGAGGGGGTGCCAGATGGTATGTTGTGTGTATGGTAGGTTGCAGATAGTGTGTGTGAGGGGGTGCCAGATGGTATGTGTGCATGGTAGGTTGCAGATAGTGTGTGTGAGTGGGTGCCAGATGGTATGTGCATGCATGGTAGGTTGCATATAGTGTGTGTGAGGGGGTGCCAGATGGTATGTTGTGTGTATGGTAGGTTGCAGATAATATGTGTGAGGGGGTGCCAGATGGTATGTGTGTATGGTAGGTTGCATATAGTGTGTGTGAGGAGGTGCCAGATGGTATGTGTGTGCATGGTAGGTTGCAGATAGTGTGTGTGAGGGTGTGCCAGATGGTATGTGTGTGCATGGTAGGTTGCAGATAGTGTGTGTGAGGGGGTGCCAGATGGTATGTGTGTGCATGGTAGGTTGCAGATAGTGTGTGTGAGGGGGTGCCAGATGGTATGTGTGTGTATGATAGGTTGCAGATAGTGTGTGTGAGGGGGTGCCAGATGGTATGTGTGTGCATGGTAGGTTGCAGATAGTGTGTGTGAGGAGGTGCCAGATGGTATGTGTGTGTATGGTAGGTTGCAGATAGTGTGTGTGAGGGGGTGCCAGATGGTATGTGTGTGCATGGTAGGTTCAGGATAAGGTGTGTGAGGGGGTGCCAGATGGTATGTGTGCATGGTAGGTTGCAGATAGTGTGTGTGAGGGGGTGCCAGATGGTGTGTGCATGGTAGGTTGCAGATAGTGTGTGTGAGGGGGTACCAGATGGTATGTGCGTGCATGGTAGGTTGCAGATAGTGTGTGTGAGGGGGTGCCAGATGGTGTGTGCATGGTAGGTTGCAGATAGTGTGTGTGAGGGGGTGCCAGATGGTATGTGTGTATGGTAGGTTGTATATAGTGTGTGTGAGGGGGTGCCAGATGGTATGTGTGTGCATGGTAGGTTGCAGATAGTGTGTGTGAGGGGGTGCCAGATGGTATGTGTGTGCATGGTAGGTTGCAGATAGTGTGTGTTAGGGGGTGTCAAATGGTATGTGTGTGCATGGTAGGTTGCAGATAGTGTGTGTGAGGGGGTGCCAGATGGTATGTGTGTATGGTAGGTTGTATATAGTGTGTGTGAGGGGGTGCCAGATGGTATGTGTGTGCATGGTAGGTTGCAGATAGTGTGTGTGAGGGGGTGCCAGATGGTATGTGTGTGCATGGTAGGTTGCAGATAGTGTATGTGAGGGGGTGCCAGATGGTATGTGTGTGTATGGTAGGTTGCATATAGTGTGTGTGAGGGGGTGCCAGATGGTATGTGTGTGTATGGTAGGTTGCATATAGTGTGTGTGAGGGGGTGCCAGATGGTATGTGTGTGCATGGTAGGTTGCAGATAGTGTATGTGAGGGGGTGCCAGATGGTATGTGTGTGTATGGTAGGTTGCATATAGTGTGTGTGAGGGGGTGCCAGATGGTATGTGTGTGTATGGTAGGTTGCAGATAGTGTGTGTGAGGAGGTGCCAGATGGTATGTGTGTGTATGGTAGGTTGCAGATAGTGTGTGTGAGTGGGTGCCAGATGGTGTGTGTGTGCATGGTAGGTTGCAGATAGTGTATGTGAGGGGGTGCCAGATGGTATGTGCGTGCATGGTAGGTTGCATATAGTGTATGTAAGGAGGTGCCAGATGGTATGTGTGTGTATGGTAGGTTGCATATAGTGTGTGTGAGTGGGTGCCAGATGGTATGTGTGCATGGTAGGTTGCATATAGTGTATGTAAGGAGGTGCCAGATGGTATGTGTGTGTATGGTAGGTTGCATATAGTGTGTGTGAGTGGGTGCCAGATGGTATGTGTGTGTATGGTAGGTTGCAGATAGTGTGTGTGAGGAGGTGCCAGATGGTGTGTGTGTATGGTAGGTTGCATATAGTGTATGTGAGGGGGTGCCAGATGGTATGTGTGTGTATGGTAGGTTGCAGATAGTGTGTGTGAGGGGGTGCCAGATGGTATGTGCGTGCATGGTAGGTTGCATATAGTGTGTGTGAGGGGGTGCCAGATGGTATGTGTGTGTATGGTAGGTTGCATATAGTGTGTGTGAGTGGGTGCCAGATGGTATGTGTGCATGGTAGGTTGCAGATAGTGTGTGTGAGGAGGTGCCAGATGGTATGTGCGTGCATGGTAGGTTGCAGATGGTGTGTGTGAGGGGGTGCCAGATGGTATGTGTATGTATGGTAGGTTGCATATAGTGTGTGTGAGTGGGTGCCAGATGGTATGTGTGCATGGTAGGTTGCATATAGTGTGTGTGAGGGGGTGCCAGATGGTATGTGTGCATGGTAGGTTGCATATAGTGTGTGTGAGGGGGTGCCAGATGGTGTGTGTGTGCATGGTAGGTTGCATATAGTGTGTGTGAGGGGGTGCCAGATGGTATGTGTGTGCATGGTAGGTTGCAGATAGTGTGTGTGAGGGGGTGCCAGATGGTATGTGCATGCATGGTAGGTTGCATATAGTGTGTGTGAGGGGGTGCCAGATGGTATGTGTGTGCATGGTAGGTTGCAGATAGTGTGTGTGAGGGGGTGCCAGATGGTATGTGCGTGCATGGTAGGTTGCAGATAGTGTGTGTGAGGAGGTGCCAGATGGTGTGTGTGTGTATGGTAGGTTGCAGATAGTGTGTGTGAGGAGGTGCCAGATGGTATGTGTGTGTATGGTAGGTTGCAGATAGTGTATGTGAGGGGGTGCCAGATGGTATGTGCATGCATGGTAGGTTGCACATAGTGTGTGTGAGGGGGTGCCAGATGGTATGTGTGTGCACTGCAGGTTGCAGATAGTGTGTGTGAGGGGGTGCCAGATGGTATGTGTGTGCATGGTAGGTTGCAGATAGTGTGTGTGAGGAGGTGCCAGATGGTATGTGTGTGTATGGTAGGTTGCAGATAGTGTGTGTGAGGGGGTGCCAGATGGTATGTGTGTGCATGGTAGGTTCAGGATAAGGTGTGTGAGGGGGTGCCAGATGGTATGTGTGCATGGTAGGTTGCAGATAGTGTGTGTGAGGGGGTGCCAGATGGTGTGTGCATGGTAGGTTGCAGATAGTGTGTGTGAGGGGGTACCAGATGGTATGTGCGTGCATGGTAGGTTGCAGATAGTGTGTGTGAGGGGGTGCCAGATGGTGTGTGCATGGTAGGTTGCAGATAGTGTGTGTGAGGGGGTGCCAGATGGTATGTGTGTATGGTAGGTTGTATATAGTGTGTGTGAGGGGGTGCCAGATGGTATGTGTGTGCATGGTAGGTTGCAGATAGTGTGTGTGAGGGGGTGCCAGATGGTATGTGTGTGCATGGTAGGTTGCAGATAGTGTGTGTTAGGGGGTGTCAGATGGTATGTGTGTGCATGGTAGGTTGCAGATAGTGTGTGTGAGGGGGTGCCAGATGGTATGTGTGTATGGTAGGTTGTATATAGTGTGTGTGAGGGGGTGCCAGATGGTATGTGTGTGCATGGTAGGTTGCAGATAGTGTGTGTGAGGGGGTGCCAGATGGTATGTGTGTGCATGGTAGGTTGCAGATAGTGTATGTGAGGGGGTGCCAGATGGTATGTGTGTGTATGGTAGGTTGCATATAGTGTGTGTGAGGGGGTGCCAGATGGTATGTGTGTGTATGGTAGGTTGCATATAGTGTGTGTGAGGGGGTGCCAGATGGTATGTGTGTGCATGGTAGGTTGCAGATAGTGTATGTGAGGGGGTGCCAGATGGTATGTGTGTGTATGGTAGGTTGCATATAGTGTGTGTGAGGGGGTGCCAGATGGTATGTGTGTGTATGGTAGGTTGCAGATAGTGTGTGTGAGGAGGTGCCAGATGGTATGTGTGTGTATGGTAGGTTGCAGATAGTGTGTGTGAGTGGGTGCCAGATGGTGTGTGTGTGCATGGTAGGTTGCAGATAGTGTATGTGAGGGGGTGCCAGATGGTATGTGCGTGCATGGTAGGTTGCATATAGTGTATGTAAGGAGGTGCCAGATGGTATGTGTGCATGGTAGGTTGCATATAGTGTGTGTGAGGAGGTGCCAGATGGTATGTGTGTGTATGGTAGGTTGCATATAGTGTGTGTGAGTGGGTGCCAGATGGTATGTGTGTGTATGGTAGGTTGCAGATAGTGTGTGTGAGGAGGTGCCAGATGGTGTGTGTGTATGGTAGGTTGCATATAGTGTATGTGAGGGGGTGCCAGATGGTATGTGTGTGTATGGTAGGTTGCAGATAGTGTGTGTGAGGGGGTGCCAGATGGTATGTGCGTGCATGGTAGGTTGCATATAGTGTGTGTGAGGGGGTGCCAGATGGTATGTGTGTGTATGGTAGGTTGCATATAGTGTGTGTGAGTGGGTGCCAGATGGTATATGTGCATGGTAGGTTGCAGATAGTGTGTGTGAGGAGGTGCCAGATGGTGTGTGTGTGCATGGTAGGTTGCAGATAGTGTATGTGAGGGGGTGCCAGATGGTATGTGCGTGCATGGTAGGTTGCATATAGTGTATGTAAGGAGGTGCCAGATGGTATGTGTGTGTATGGTAGGTTGCATATAGTGTGTGTGAGGGGGTGCCAGATGGTATGTGTGTGTATGGTAGGTTGCATATAGTGTGTGTGAGGGGGTGCCAGATGGTATGTGTATGTATGGTAGGTTGCATATAGTGTGTGTGAGTGGGTGCCAGATGGTATGTGTGCATGGTAGGTTGCATATAGTGTGTGTGAGGGGGTGCCAGATGGTATGTGCATGCATGGTAGGTTGCATATAGTGTGTGTGAGGGGGTGCCAGATGGTATGTGTGTGCATGGTAGGTTGCAGATAGTGTGTGTGAGGGGGTGCCAGATGGTATGTGCGTGCATGGTAGGTTGCAGATAGTGTGTGTGAGGAGGTGCCAGATGGTGTGTGTGTGTATGGTAGGTTGCAGATAGTGTGTGTGAGGAAGTGCCAGATGGTATGTGTGTGTATGGTAGGTTGCAGATAGTGTATGTGAGGGGGTGCCAGATGGTATGTGCATGCATGGTAGGTTGCATATAGTGTGTGTGAGGGGGTGCCAGATGGTATGTGTGTGCACTGCAGGTTGCAGATAGTGTGTGTGAGGGGGTGCCAGATGGTATGTGTGTGCATGGTAGGTTGCAGATGGTGTGTGTGAGGGGGTGCCAGATGGTATGTGTGTGTATGGTAGGTTGCATATAGTGTGTGTGAGGGGGTGCCAGATGGTATGTGCGTGCATGGTAGGTTGCATATAGTGTGTGTGAGGGGGTGCCAGATGGTATGTGTGTGCATGGTAGGTTGCAGATAGTGTATGTGAGGAGGTGCCAGATGGTGTGTGCAGGGGTGGAGAAAGCTCATCACTGTGAATGCATTTCACCTGTCATTATTTACTTGCACAAAGACATTTTAGGAACTGCAGACTGCATTGCCAAAATGATTATTTAATAGGGAAGTTCATGCCTGACTGTCACTTTATTAATGAGAACATCTTGTTCAATTTTCTCCCTTAATTAGGTGGGTTATCCTGCTAGACAGGTTGTGTGACCAAAGGAGTAAATGATGGATTAAATAAGACATGATTTGAGGTGTAATCAGATGCCATTTAACTGTAAAATGTAGATATTTGTTAACTCAATGACATGTATCATTATTTAACATTTGCAAACTGCCATTGGAAAAAGCTGACACCTGACAAGCTTCTAGTAGATGTGCACCTGGCACATAAATCTGGTGCTCCCAAAGGTAATATGCGTAAAATTTTAATCCTCCCATTCATCCTATTTTATTTACATTGTAAAAGTAAAAGTTCCACTTTGATTCCTTTTCTCCATTTCCAAACGTAAGCATTGTCAGTCCTGGATGAACTGAAAGCTCACATTGTCAAGGGCCTGTGGCAGCTATTGTTGGGGAGTTGTACAAAAAGGCACTGGTAGCTTATGGCTTAGAAATAAACAATACAAAAGCGTATTTAACCTTTAAATATAAAATCCAGTATACATAAAATGTTTTTCAGTCATCTTGAACTCCCTCAGATACAAGAAAGGCGGAATATGATGGATAGGGTCCAGTGTAACTTGTAAACATTGTCTGTCTAGGGAGGAGTACCAATGGATTGTGATTCATCTTAGTAAACCGTTTATAACTAAGTTAATGTGAATAATCCTGGTTATGGTTATAAATCTGGCAGATGCAGTTTTGCTAAATTTTCATGTTACAGAGAGTATGTTATGTTGCTTTCATTTAGACGGATGTTATTGTAACATTATGTATATTCCTCTAGAATACAGCTAAAGTAAAACTGTATATCAGGAAACATGTATAGCTGCCACACTAGCTAACCTAAACTAATCTACTTTAAATTAGTATTGTCACAGATCAGGGTCTTCTGAGGCACAACGTCAAAAGGACAGTCTGGTATTCCATAAAAAACTCTCGAAAGGGAGGACAGATTTTTGGTGCAGGCTGCTACCAGGTCATGCTCCCCCAAATTCCCTGGTCTATGGCATCTTGGTGGGTCCTAGTTAGCAAGAATAACTGAATGTACACAATATAAAGTTCAGAACCCCCCATGCAGGCTTATGGAGACAAGGAACAAATCAAGCAAACCAGAGGCTGAAATCAGGAACACAGCTTGATAAAGAAACACCAATGGGCACTGGAACATGACAGGGCACTGGGCATTGGAACATGTCAAGACAATTGGACAAGGCTGGATACATGAGACAGATGAATACAAGGACACAGCGGGATGCAGGATATGGCTGGACATTGGAACACTTCAGGACTTTGGAACATAAAGGGGCTGTTTGCAGGATATGGCTAGAACATGGGCATTTCTGAAGACAAGTAGTCAGATGCAGACAAGCCCTTAGATGTGGGCAAAGGGGACCAGACATCCATTTAAAATGCTCTTGCTATCAAAAGAATACAATCTTAGGGTATCTTAAATTGAGAACGGATCTATAGCATTAAGGTATTTCATAAAAAACTCTAAAAAGGGAGGACAGATTTTGATGCAGGCTGCTACAAGGCCATGCTTCCCCACATTCCCTGGTCTGGTGCTAACAAAAGAATAAAACCTTGGGGTATCTTAAATTGAGGAGAACGGATCTATAGCAGGATACATTTACGGGCAGGCCGATTCATTAATAGCGCCAGGTAGCGACAGATGAGCGCCAGTAGCGTGATTTTCACAGCGCCCGCTAGTATTCGCTGTGCTTGGCCGTTGTTCGCTTGTTGACAGCGACTCAGTCGGTGTGCGGTAATGTTGAATACGGGGTTAGGAGTCGCTGTTTCACAGGTTCCGCGCTGTATGGGTGCGCCTGACAGCGAATGGCCAGAGCGAACGGCTCCCAGCATATTCATGAACAAATCACGCTCAAAAAATTCTCGCGCTGTGAAATACATGTTTAAACCCCAGAGCGCTGGCGGCGATGGCTTAAAAGTAGTTTTTTAACCCCCAAACAACCATATTTTTTGATTAAAAAATTAAACAAGTTTTTCTAAACATTTTGTAATATGAATACATTAATATCAGACCTGTAATATCAATTCTGCACAAATTATTTTTTTTATTTTTTTTTACCTTAAAAAAAAAATCTAACATTGCCGTAGTGGTCACAGAATTTTTGACAGTTAAAAAAAAACAAAAAAAATTAAAATCAATTAATTATGAATATTTAAAGATTGCTCCATTGAAATGCATTGGAGAGCGCCAGGGAGCGACAGGTCATACCTGGCGCTGTGATGGGATTAGTAGCGGCGCTGTTCGTTGCAGTCGGCTACATGATGAATCCCGCGCTAGCTGACGCTCTCGCTGGCGCTAGTCAGACACTACCTGGCGCTAGCCCTTGATAAATAAGGGCCATAGACAGCAGCCTTCTCAAGCGCCGAGTGTAAGCTCAGATTTTCCCCACAGCAGCCTAATGTCAGTCATGTGCTTATCACTGATGACTCAGATTCATATAGGTCAGACCAAGTCCTGCAGTGGCACACATTATAACTGGGGTTCCTGAGAGAACCTTACTTTACTAGTCTACTCCCCTAATTTGGCCCAAATTCTCATCTTTCTATCTCTAGCTGTGTCCCATTATTGTGTTGTCCTGTGCCAGCCACAGTGCACAGTTGAAAGTTAATAAAATATTATTTTCTTCAGCAGATAAAGCGCAGTTCCAGTGAAAAACAATCCCTACACCCTGCCACCCCTTTCTGGGCTGAGGCAGGACGGAGGGGGTTGTTCCATTGAAAAAAAACCCTTAACTTCGTCATGCTCAAGTGGCAGCCACACAGAAAGTCACAAAGTGGCATCCCCTGGCTCTATGCGCGTGCCCACAGCCCAGTTCTGCAACTACCCCATTGCTAACCTCTTTCCTTACAATCTAATTTTTTTGCCTCCTCAGGATTATCAGACTTGCATAGAATTTATAAATTATTTTATCCCAATTGCTAGACAGTGAAGAGCCGTTCAGCAGGGGATTCAGAACACCAGTAATGAGAACAGAGAGTTAAGAACATGATTTAGCTCTTCACTATTCAAACACTGAACAAGCACTTTTAGAGACCACCCCATTCAAGTCTTCTCCAGGCTCCATGATCTTCTGTATATTACTCACACCTCTCATACAAGCATACCTCTCACCAAAAGGAATTTCTAGTATATATGTATGTACATACCTGGCGAAAAAAAATTATTGATTGAAATAAAGTAATAACTTTTGTAGGCTAACTCAATATATTTAAAGGCAAGATTCTAAGAACTTTTAGTTATTTTAATAAGACCTGATGTTATAAAAGTAACAAAAGATCACAGACACATATTTAGGACCAGTGGCTATCAACATATGTTTAAAAAAACCTTTTAAAAAAACAGACTGAGGCCAATAGGTCAATCCAATTACGTTATACAAGTCAATGAAATTTTTAAGACCACCTCAAAAACATATGCCTTTGAGGATAGTCAGTGAGGATCATATATATATAATCAGCCATATTGAACCATGAAACTCACATAAATAATATGTTCACATTATAGAGCACATCTGCTCAACCCTCCTCCTCAAGGGCCACCAACAGGCCAGGTTTTGCAGATCTCCAAATAGATGCCCAGGTGAAGGCAGAGAAAGGCAGAGACTGAGCACAAATGACCTCACCTGGACATGTGAAGATCTGCAAAACCTGGCCTGTTGATGGCCCTTGAGGAGCAGCGCTAAGCACCTCTGTTGTTGAGTATAATTTATTTGTGAAGAGAAAGAATGTTCAACTATATTCAGTTAGCCTACAAAAGGTATCACCCTTTAACAATCTAGCTGTGCCCGGGATGAAGTCAGATGGCAGAAGCCTCCCTTTGTCAGTCAAAACCTCTTCTACCCAAATTATTGTTGATTCTTATCACATCAAGCTTTCCAAGAATTATACAGTGATTACATAAGCACTGAGATAAGATAAGCTGCCAAAACAGTGGAGTTCTGGAATACATGTACATATCCTTAATATCTTAAATTTCATTTAAGCAGTTCCAGCTACATTATAAGTCTAGGCAGCACTGGGATTCAGGAAATAAAAGCTGATAAGGATGATCTCAGTTTGTTAATATCAATCTTTGGAATATATTAGCTGTATATTTGGCAGATGCAACTTTGTTTTTTTATCTTAGTTTTATTTTATTGAGCATCTTAACTTGCTGAAGTCACAGTGCCTAAAAAACATGTAATACATGTCATCATAGAAAAAGCGTGCAAGATGGTCGAGCAGCTGTTCTAAGTAACAATAATGACAACAGTGCTGAAGCAAACATTTTCATGATGATCCATGAGAATACTAGTTCCAAACCACATTGTTTAAGAAACGCATGCTTTCTGAGCAGTAAAGAGGGATGTCACAGAGTAACAAGTAAATCCAAATGCTTACAGTTTAGAAAATATGACATAGCTTGAAACATTTAAGCTGCCTAATACAGTAACAGATTTCATTTCTAAAAACAATGAATACTATGTATATACCATGTATATGACAGTTTATTAGACTGGGGTTTCCTCTAGTCATGGGGAAAAAGAACATTACTTGGGCTGTAAAGGGTTAGGGGGTGGGGCATGCTCAATTCCAGCCAAAAACTTCTTTTAAATTTTAGATCGAATGACTGTGGGTTCAAGCTATTAAAACATTTCTGGCCGATGACCCCCATTGTCAAAATGTAGGGTGTTATTTAATAAAACATGGAGAACTTTTCTACCTCATTTGGCTGGTATTTACTTGAAATGTCTTTAGACATCACTTCTGCCTAATTCAGTTTTGATGAGAAGATTTTGACATAAGATCCAGAGCATATTATGGAAAGGTTTTAAAATTAGGCACAGATGTTCCCCAATGTTCATTTTAGTAAATATCCCAGCAATTGCATTAATGTTACCATCATCCCCTAATCACTGTTGGAGTCAGACTAAATGGACTGTCCAGGAAATGGCAATAAATAGGCAGCAAAGAGCTCACCTGAAATGCTGGGTAAAAGCCATAGCATTTCAATTCCATTCAATTCCTAGATGAAAATTCAAATCAAATAAAGTTTTTTTGTCACATACACAAGTTATACAATGGTACCTCAGGTTGTGAAATGCTTTTAATTTATTATTTTTTAATTTATATTTATTTTATATTAAATTAAATTGTGTATATGCATGTTGCCATTGAAAAGCACTCAGGAGAGGAAAATATAGATGTCATTTCTAGTTGTGACCAGGGGCGTACATATTTCTGCTAAGACCCCATAGCAGGGCCCCCACCATGGGACCCCATCGACAGCACAACCCCCCCTTTGGACACTCACTGTGGGTCTGCTTAAAGACGCGCAGCAGTGGTAAAGGGAGTGCATGCGCAGTGGCATCTGAGAAGTGGGGCACATGTGGCATCAAAGAATTGGGCCATGTGCGTCACTGGTGGAGACGTGAGGCATGTAGGTGCAGCAATGGAGACTTGGCCTCGTGTCCTGCAGTGCTGCTGCCATGGAGGAGGCGTCATGGAGACTGCATAGCTAGTATATGTGTGCAGGTACATACCACAGAGGCGTTGGAGGCAGCGTGCAGCGGGTTCCTTTGTTCCACGGGCCCAGTGACACGTGCCTGCACTGCCCCTATGTTATGTACGCTCCTGGTTGGGACATCTCATGTTTGTAAACAAGAAACCTTATTTCAATACGAGCCTGAACCTGGTACATTAAGTGCCTCAGCGAGGGGCCTTAGCCTCGTAGTACCAGAACCTTCCCAGTACTGTTCACATCTTCGGTGGCCTGGCCAGCCACAACCTTGGCCAGCAGGAATCCCCCTACAGGAAGCTGTGTTGACTGGGGAGTTTGAAAGAAATCTAGGAGACATACTGGCTCCAGTACTGTACATGAAATTATGAAAATCACCTGCATATTATACACACATAAACTGACCTCAGTATTAGAACATTTTAGGAGCCACATAGAACAACAGTGTTTGGTGTCATAGTGTGCATGTAACCCGGCTGGGTCAGTTGGCATCAACGCCTATGGCTTTTTGATGGAAGGTAAGGAGAGCTTCAAAATTTAGCTAGCCCCTGCTAAGAGGAGGAGACAAGCAGGGGGAGGGGGAGTGTCCCACCTGTGTAAAAATGTCTGAAGCACCCAGACCCTTTTGTCATTTTTCTGGGAGTCACATGGGATGTGTGGAGAGGGGGACCTAGATCCAGTAGGCTTTACATGCCCCCTGTGGCCATCTGCATCTGTGTGCAATAAGGTAACTGAAATTTTCTCTGCTAATTTGGAACTTACCCACATGTATTTGCCCTTCCAATCATTGTATGTATGTAGTTTGTCTAGCGTTCTCTTAAAGCAATTAAATAAATAACTTAATCTAGGGCTTTTTTAATTTAAATGTTGACTTATAGTTTTTCCAATACATAAATATTTTACTAATATATATGCCTTTGTTACATGTAACATTCTCTCATTAAACGCCAACATTATTATCATTATCTATGCAAAAATAAAATCTATGCAAAATAAAAAAGCAAAATATACACTTAATAATAGCTGTTTCAAAACCTAATATTTAATCTACAGAATTACGCTCTGTTATCTTGATCCCAAACCCACTTGCCCATGCTTCTCAGCCATATTATACGATGCCAGTGGCAGACTGGAGCTAAAAATGAGCCCTGAATTTTACCAGCCCCTGAGTCCCCCCAACCATTATGCCAGGGCTATAGCATTGGGAGCTGGGGTTCCATGGCTTGTGGATACAGTGGGGCTGGGTATAGGGGGCTGAGTGGGAGACTAACGGGGCAGGGACTGAATGTGGGTGTTAAAAGCAGAAGCTCAACTGGCCCCAAAGCAGTGCAGCCCACCGGGCATTGTTCTGGGTCTCCACTACGCTACTGGACAGGCTTCAGGCCCCATATAATCCTGTTAATGGACCGGGCTATTTCAAACAGAGCTCGTTTGATAGAGAGCATTCTGCATTATTCGGTCATTCGAGGCCACAAGGTATTATTTCCTCAGTGTAATAATATTATAAAAAGATTAAAACATTAGGTGCGGGTACTGGTTCCATGGCAGTAAATATATTTGGTAGGAAGGCTATAATAGTTTACAATTTGACTTTGTGGATTACTTTGTATGCAACACACAGGATTATGAGGGGGGTGCAAGGCGCGCGCCCCGGGGCCTCCACCACTTGTGCTGCAAAGGGGGCCTCCACCAACCTTTGAGTTATGGTCTGGTCCAGGAGGCTTTCCAGTCTTTGATCTGAGGGGCTGCAGGGCCAGCAACAAAGCTATAGTTGGCAGTGGGGGCCCCCCACACCTGGGCAGCCAAAGCCACCACAGGGCAGGATGGAGAGTCTAGAGCAGCAAGGCCGTCGCCAGGAATGCTACAGTGATGGGTGCGTGCAGAGCTGTCAATCTGTGGCCGCTCACTGCACATAAGCCACCAAGCACAGCCGCTGGCAGCACAATGCAGGGGGACTGTTTTCTGCTGGACCAGCTGGGACACTACACTACCCCCTGCCCAGAATGGCAAAGCAGGAGTTCCCGGGCAGCACGCACCCACACAAGGGTGGCACAAGGGACTCGATCTGATGTTCCAGTAAACAGGCGGGTGTCAGACAACTGCCAATCAGTTACTTGGCTGGACTATTATTTTAAAGGAAAAAAAATACTGTATCTGGGGGTCCACCAGATTTTGTGCCCAGGGACCTCCACCACACTTAATCCGGCCCTGGCAACACATGAATATTTCTTGGAAGCAGTGGTAAATGTATTTGTATTTCTGATTTCCTTTGGCCATAGTTGTATGCTAATCTATAGGGAAACAGGTACCTAGCACAGTTAGGTTATGATTTATCAAGCACTTCTGCCAGACAGTGCCTGATGGGTGCAAATTAGAGTAACAAATATAAATATAAATATGTTTTTTTTTTCACACTTGCGCATGTTGCTGCACTACAAGAAGCACATTTACTAAAACATTAGCAGTACAGCAATATGCTGAAAAATGTATAAATCATATTTTGTATTACTCTAATTTGCACTGAAATGGCATTGTCTGGCAAAAGTGCTTGATAAAAATCAGGCCCTTAATTGACTGCTATTGTAGCTTAGCACAACAACAGCATGGGGTCCTTTTGGGTTTCCTAAACATGGCTTTTATCTATCTCTTTATGTGTGGATTTAGAAGACAACTGACTGGTTTTCCAGGCTATTTCTGGTATAAAAAGGAAATTGATCTTGGAAAATTCTTGCTTCTGAATCACAAGCACAGGCATGCTCTGACATATCCAATGTTATTTGATGTCAGATTTCTGGTCCTACCACCTACTCCCATCACTACTCCTGCTCCTGTCCCTCTTCTCCTAATTTCTCTGTACCTCCCCTACTCATGAGGCAGGGCCCCCGCCATCGGTCACACTGTAAAACAATGTGTTTTAACTTTAAATGAATGTTGGTTGGTAAAAATCAAAGTAAACTCCTTAGTGATACTACTTTGTCTGCTGTACATGCCAGGCTGTGCTGGACTGAGTCAGCCTTGCAGAGCTTAAGTAAATCAGGGCTTTAAGGCCCCTTTCACACCTGGCCGTTTGTGCCAATATATGCGATTTACCTGCGGTACCCATAGACTTCTATGGGGCTGCGTGATGTAAAGTGACACAATGGAGCATATACATGCGGTATAGCATATGTATTGTGCTTTACCTGCAGTGCATTGCGGTGCAAAGGTCATACACACCCTCACCTCCAGATCCATGCTGTTGGTCCCTCGCCATTGTCAGGCACTGCTGCAGACAGCTTCTTGGGGTCCTATAGTCCTCTGCTCCAGCAAGGACTACTGGCAGGCCCCCCAAGAGGGGGCTGTAGCAGTGCCTGACTGGAGATGCTGTTCAAGCACTGCTGCTTCTGGGTCTTGCCGCGACCTGCTGCTTTCGCCAATGCCACAAGCAGCTGCCCCTGCTGCTTCCACCATCTCCAGGTACTGGTTCCCATGGCTGCATCGGGGGTTCAGGAAACAAGAGTGGCCACCGCCACCGCTTCACCGCGGTGCACTGGATGCACAGTGCAGCACACAGTTGTGTGCAGTGCTGTGCTGCGTCTATGCGCCTCCACTGCAATGGTGGTGGAGACGCATATTGTGTAAGTAGCCTTATTCTTACCTCTTTATACTTCTGTTGCAATTGGAATCTACTCCAAATAGCAAATAGTTGTGTTTGTGTGTGTAAGTCTCTCAAGAACACTGTTTCCCCTCCAATGGCATGGGTACCACAGGTGGTATCAGGTGGTATTTGGCGACACTGCAGACTGATTTCTATCCCAAACCAGTATTCTGCCTTCTATACTTTACCCAAACCTGATTTGCTCCATAAATACAAAACTGCTCCAAAACGTGATTAAAACTATTTATATGTATTTTTGCTTTTTTAAATTGCTGCATTTTGTAGTTTTGCCGTTATAGGTGATTGACAACCCATAAGAGCCACCCAGGTGGCACTTGATATAATTAGAAAATGAAAAGTGGTACTTTTAAAAAAAATGAAACAAAAAGCCCCCTGGTCTAGAACACAAACTTACAGAGATAGTTTAAAAGTGTAATTTGCATTTTGTTGGTACCATGTAAATATATAAATAAATGAATAAATAACTAAGTAAGATAAATATTTCCAGCCCTTTCAGCCCTGGCACTGCTGCTAGCAGGCTCCTTAGTAGTGTTGAAGATATGCGCTGTTGGTGGTTTACAGTTAGCGTAACAAAGATTTACTTATTAAGGCAAAAATATGTTTTAGCTGCCACTAATTGCTACTAAGGTTCTCTCTAAATCTGCACATTTCTAGACCTCTGTGAAGCACATGAGTAAGCTGTTTACATGGATTACTGTTTACTTTTAAAGGATGTCCAAATTATTGCTTGAGCATGGCCTCGCAAGGTTTTTATTGGCTTATTCATGAAAAGATGTTACATTCCTCACTGTGCGCCAAGTCACTTGAGCACATCACAAATTTTTGTTGTTTTGTCCAAGTTTCTGCATTTCAAGGCATGAGCCTGACTGAATGCTGCACCTTGTTATCCATCAATGTAATCTGAAGTGACAGTGGATTAAATCTATCCCGGGCTTTGGTGGTTACCCCGGGGCCATGGCTAGCCGTGGAGGTTTTTAAACTGTGTAATCGCAAAATGCGCCATCCATAGTATGTTGTAAGAATGCTACAGGAGACACCATTCTGATGCCGCCTTTCGCTTGTTTTTCTTCTTCTTTCCTTCCCTTCTATGGGGGTTATTTAAGAAAGGGCAACGCCAGGTAGTGCTTCGTAGTGGCAGGTAGCATCTGGTGAGCACTGGGCACTGTACAAGAAACCACATTTAAGAAAGCGAATCTGGTGAGTGCCTCTAACAGCGCCATGTAGCGTCACATGTATTACTACAGGCGGCTCAGTGTTGTGCCGGCGCTCTTGAACCTAGATCGTATTACCTTTCGCTCAGTGTCGCTCTCCCATACATTTCAATGGGCTTTCATTTGGCTGTTTTAAAATAGCGTTTGGCAATTATTTTTTT
Source organism: Gastrophryne carolinensis (assembly GCA_027917425.1). Taxonomy (NCBI): domain Eukaryota; kingdom Metazoa; phylum Chordata; class Amphibia; order Anura; family Microhylidae; genus Gastrophryne; species Gastrophryne carolinensis. The sequence continues at coordinate 338,965,989 of CM051239.1, forward strand.
AATTCATTGTGTGACCTCTCCTGGCTGCAAACAAACACTTTTATACTTTTTATTGACTTTTTATATTTTTATGCAGAATTGTCATTACAGGTCTGGCACTAAAGTGTCATTGTCATGTTAAAACAATGTCATTCCATGTGTTTGATACTGGTGGATATGTGTTCAAAAACAGACTTTAATCACACAGCGTCTGGCGCTCTATGCTATAGTGACCAGCTTTTAGAGCGCCGACGCTGTGTGTATGTGTAGTTTTTCCTTAAGTATGGTGTTGAGCGCCGAGTGTCGGCCGCACTGAGCTGGCTCTACCTCTCGCTTATACTGTTTTTAGAGCGCCCAACACACATCACATTCATCAATGCCGGCCAGGTTACTACAGCGACTGAGACACTAGGTTACAGCGCCCGATACCCGCTTACAGCATCTACTAGCGGTCACTCACGTGGTGCTAGTATTAAATCAGCCTCCACGTCTTTCGTTCTGTTGTGTGATCCCTATCTGTTTCCTAATTCCTATCTGTTACCTCCTTTTTTATCTCTTTTCCACATTTCATTAATCTCGCTCTTATTTCCACAGTTTTCTTCCTTTCTACATGTGTTACTTTTATTCTTTTGCAAAATCCCTCCTTTTCTTTTTATATACTTCTTCCCTCTATCTTTCTCTTCCACATTCTATCATTTTCTTTCTCGTCACCTTCCTTTCATTTTCTATTTGCCACATTAATTTTTTTCTTGTCAATTTCCTTCCACCTTCCTATTTTTTCACCTTCTCTACATTTTTCTCTACAATGTTCCAACATTCTGTCCTTCTTTCTCCCTTTTCCACATTCTTCTGTTTACACCTTTCCCTCATCACTCTTTTCTACGTTCTTTCTATCTCTTTCTCCTGTCACCTTCCATCGGACTCTATCTTCTTTTCACCTTTTCTATGTCTTCTTCTCCTTTTATATATGATCTCTTTTCACTGTCTCTCTTTAATACATGTTTTCATTTTCCTTTCCTTCATCACTGTTTTTTACATTCCATCCATCTTATTTTCTTGTCCTGCTTTTTCATATGCTTCTTTTATTTTCCCACATTCCCGCTTTTCTCATCTTTTTCACATTCCCTTCATCCCTCTTTTCCACATTCCCTCTTTTTCCTTTTTTACACTTTCCCTTTGTATCTCCTTTCTTCTCTTGTTTCAGCTTCTCTAAGCTTTCCTCTGTTTGTCTTGCTGTTTCCACAGTTTCTCTATTTTTTCTTATCTCATATTTTTCTATTTCTCATTTTTTTTCTGTGCTCCTTCTTTCTTTTTCTGTTCCCCACCTGCCCCTCTTTCTCTTCGTTTTCTCTTCTAAACATATATTTGGACTGCACCATCTTGAAAACTTACACAAATCATGCAGCATTTCACCCATATATACTTTCCTTGCTGGTGATCCCACGGTGCACATGTGGCTCTGCTTCAATTAGCTTTTTAAGCCGTATATATTTCACAGCAACGTATTTAGCATGCATCCCCTGCATCCCTTTATGGCTGTGTGTGTCCACGCACAGACTAGACAGATGCAGGGAATGAAGCCTCTGTGGGGTCACTGCAGATGTATGTGTAAGGGCCGACAGGTGGGGTTTCACACAGCAGGGCATCCCAAGAGGTGGGTATTTAACTGGAGTTTTTGACATTTTATGGGAATCACTTTTATCATAGACAACATTTACTGTATAGAAGCTTGACAGGAAAGAATGCTGGCCGGATTGCGGGGCTCAGGTAGGTTGTACAGTTGCTGCCCACTCTGCATTAGGTTAAGCTGGCTGCTCAGCTTTTCTGGGTTTGGCCGAATGGACTTCTGGCTGAATTCTGTGATAAGGGTGGGAAACCTAAACAAGGCTCCATGGATACCGCCATGCAAGGCCACCGATGCTGGAAGCCGGAATACCTGGTTCCCTGCCATTGGTAAGTATGAAGATACCAGTTCTGCATGGAGGAGCTGTGCAGAAACATTGCACTGAAGAGCTGTGAGGGACAAAAGGGGAGTACATTCCTTTTGTTTTTGGGGGGCTGGGACAATTCTTTTAAGGAACTTAGGATATCTAAACTGGCACATTCATATTTAACAGGTTACCTTTTTTCCTTAGCTAATAAAAATTATTGAATTTATATTTTGTTATGCTATGAAAAAGTAACAAAAGAGTAACATTTTCCAGGCCAGGTGTTTATAGATCTCTCATTGCTGATGAAATGAACTCATATTCACTTCTAACATGAATTTACACGCCTAATAAGTTCCATTATCCAATTTCCATGCATATTGGTGATGAGTAATCTGGTTTCCCTAATGGATACTCATTTAATGTTAGAGAATATGAAAACCAAATGGTTTGTAGGTTATTGGAAGTATATATGTAGGAATCAGTGAAGGCAAATAGACTTGCTATTTTATTTGAGTGACTTGTACAGGAATCTGGCAGCAATGAATGCCACATCCTCTGTCTATCATAAATGGAATGGATGTTAGGTGTTGATTGAATTAGTATGACTGGAGGTGTTATAAAACTGCCTTGAAGGAGGTGCTAACACCACATTGTAGGTGGAAGACAATAGGTGTTGCAGCCTCCCAAACTTTTTCAGACTTACATTCTTCATTTTCACATAAATGTTCTCTTTCCCACCATTTTTAAACAGCCTACCTCAGTACCCAGGATGCAAACTTGACTGTTATCAAATGAGTGTCCCGTGTCCTTCAGATGTAGGTACACAACTGAGGCCTGGCCTGATGAGTTGGTCCTTCTGTTTGGTTTCAGCAACAGCATATTAGCCATGGGGAGTCTGTGGCCATTGGTGAGTTAGTTCACCAAAAATAACTGTTGGTCCATTTACCCCATCAACCTTTCAAGTCTGATACTGGGCAGCAAAACTTACCTACTTTGATATTTCCTTACAAGCTTACTGTCCAACATGTGGCAAATTGGGTTGGTCACTGCTGGTCACATGGGGCGACAAGTAGGCAGCAGGAAGTGCGGGAACGAGTGCTGCTGCCAACTATTGGGCTTTCTTCCTGCTGCTACAGGGATAAGTGGGCCAACAGTCAATTTGAGTGTTGATCCTCTTTAAAGGGATAGTCCAGTCCAAAAAAACTCTTGTGGTTCATTGGAGCAGCCATGATGGGATTACTGCAGCTGCCACCCCATTGACTTCTGTTACGAGTAGAATGTGGGAGGGGGTGCTTTGTCTCATTTTAGACTGGATGGTCCTTTAAAATAAATAACTGTCTTTCCTGGTATAGCTGAGCCACAAAGGTTGCACAAATCTCTGAGAAGTACAGGTACAGACATTTTTCAGATCTAAAGATGACAAGTTTATAGACCAGCATAATTGGAAGAAAAGTCACTATCAGAAGTCTATTTGTGAGGCTCGGGGGACATGTTTACCCAGGTGTATAATAACACATATGAGACACGGTGCACAACATGAAACAATTTCAATAAAAAAGAAGTGGGTAGTTTAGAAAGCAGTGCTGTTCAGCATAATGGCTACAGCGATAGATTTTTTATTTTACTGTAATGGGGGAAAAGTGCTGTGCAGGAATATGCACAAAACACCATTTTAATCACTAAAACGCTAACAATGATAATCACTAGGAGACAAACCAATAAAATCCACAAGGCTGTGGTTAGCAATGTCTGGCTTCTGCGATTTAGAAAAATTAAAAACTATTTATTTTATTTTCATTTTCTCATTAATGCAGGGAAACGTTTTCTAGACTGAAGTTCGGTAAAGGTTGTGATATTTAAATTCCATTGTAATGATCCTATTTTTGGTTACTGTTTATGCTTTTATTATTTTTCATTGCTAATGAGTCCTGTTTCTGCTGCACACCAATAAATTACCTGAGTTGATGATCTTTGTTATGCGTTGTGATACTGGAAGCACATTGTGATGCGAGAATATGTTTTCTCCTCATTCCCATGAAAGGACAAAATAATGAAAACCGTATTTTGTTTTTTTAGAGAACGGCCATAATTCATTAAAGGGGGCCAGGAGATGGAATGTACTTGGTTGGAGAGAACATTTGTGGGGGGGGGGGGTCAATAAATGCAAATGAGTAGAAAACAAAGATGTGCTATTCCCTAAACGTGTTAATGCAAAACATACAAGACACTATAATCGCCTTTTCTCCCTGCAGCTCATAACATCAGGTATAGATCTGCAATAAACAAACAAAATTGGGGACCACCAGATCAGTCCTATAAGAGCCCCCTATCACTAATGCTGCACACACTGAATATATTAAAAAATAATTTCTTTATTGTTATAAAAATGTATTTACCAACCAGCGAAATACATATAGGACAGACAGATTAAAAACACAAGGCTAATGCAATGATGGCACAATAGGCTCTACTTCATGTTAAATTCATACAATGTATATCCCTAAATAAATAAATATAATATATATTCATAAAACTATGAAAAAGTGCTGGTGCATGATCAATATTAATGCAAAGTGCATGTGCCTACATATGTGCACAAAAGATTAATAATGCACAGAAAATATTGTACCTACAAAATAGAGGGCCAAATATTGGCCAAATGATCCCATACAGTAGCACATGGAGAATAAGAGAAAGTGATAAGTGAAGAAAAATAACAATAAAGCAATGAAGTGATAAGACAGTACAACAAAGAGCTATGTGTGATAAACATGGTACAATATAATTACATCACCAAATAAACTGAGCCAAAGCCTTCATCAAAGCGACACTGACGCGTTGCATGATAGTTCCCTACCATTTCATATTTCCTCCCTTTATACCCAGGTGCAGTGCAAAGTAACCAGTAACCGTCAGCGGTGTCTGCCAAATAGCTGACATAGGCTTTCCAAAAAGTGTGCTGCAACCTCTCTGTGTTCTCCTTCTTCGCTGCCATAGTCGAAAAATACTCCTCAGAAGACTGATCCAAGGGTTAGCTGGAGAGAAAGGATCCTCCTGAGGAAGAACTGGGATATCTCCCCTGGGCCTGACTGCTGTCATGATAATTATTCCTATTATTAGGGCCCCGACGATTTCCATGGTGTTTCCACCTATATACAGGCCCATTAGCTGCATCCAATTGATCCCTCTCAAGTTTATGTTTTCTATTGGCCATGACTTCACCTTCATACTTATTCAAATCCTTAGTAAGCCTTTCACCAAATGATCTTACTTGCTCATTGGAGATGAATGAGTTAAGTTTGGCATACAATTTCTGTAACTCACTAGCAATTTCCTACCCTCGCTAATTAACATGTTTATCAATGCCATAGAGCAATCTATTAGCTGAACTTCCTACCCCTTTTTAAACTCCTCAGTAACTTCCCAAATTGGGAAGTGTGTGGACAGTTTATGAAAACCCGGGGCACCTCCAGCACAACCTCCCCAGAGAGTGACAAGGGCTGACCCAGGGTCATCCCACTTTGTGCCTCGGGATCCTCTCACCCCCTCTCATTTGTGGGGCAGAGTGTTTCCTCCCTCCCTTGGGGAAACTTCTCTAATAACTAAAAATTGTTAGGAGTTATAACTTTGGGCAGGAGGATCATATGGATGTAGTTTCTGGCCAAACAATTGGGCTGGATGCTGTGCATCTGATGATACCAAAGATGAATCCCCTAGATGGGTCAGAACCTGAGATCCCCATTTCCTCAGGATTCACACTAGTTCTGTCAATGGGTCAGGCATGCATCGGTGGGTCTTTCCAAGCTGCATTCGGTTCTATGCTTGGCTTGGTGCTGGGACACACAGCTACAGTCCGATTTGTGTTGGTGCCTGATGTCGGAGGCAATGGTGTTTGATGAGAGGGAACTCTCTCCAGGGGTTGCCTCTGTTTCAGACTCAGTAGGGTCTTCTCAGCCAGGGCTTGGCTAAATTCACAGATAAAAACATAGAATATGCTAATTCACCGGTGCATGTTTATGGTTGGAAAGCCCAATGTGACAGGGGAGAGTTAAAGGGAATCCAGACTGGTATCAGGCAATTTTACATGATTAACCTGAATATACCCATCACAATCTAGAATAGAGCAGACTGTAATCCAGGGAAATCTTTATCAGCAAGGTTCCGCCACTGTTTCCTGACATTATTACTCACAGGAGTTGGGAACACTCCAGAGGCCTTTGAAGGGTACAATTCTATGGAATAACACAGGGCCCAGTAGAGCAACAGTACATATTCAGCAATCAAAGACCCAGGGCACTCTCACAGCCCTAACACATTCTTCTAGGAGAGCAGAGGGGAATGTGTGCATGCCACCCCACCCCACTTATACAGGGTTTGCCCCTGAAGGTTAGGATTGGGGACACTCTGTTCAACCAAGCCTCTGAACTCAGGGCTGGTCACAGTGGAAGGGGCTGGCAGCTTTATTCCACCTGGCCAAGTAACTGAATCATGAGGAGAAGCTGGCTGGCTTATTGGGGTCTCAGTGCTGGGGATCTTATCTCCCTCACCTTCAGAGGGTCCCTGTAGTCTGGACACCCTTTGATGATACAGCCGATGCTCCTTCTCCTTTCACAGCACAGGCTCTTTTCTCTCCATCAGCTCCCACGCTCTCTTTTGTCTCCTTTCCTCTCACAGCACTGGGCCTCACAGCTGCTGCTCTCTTGCTTTCCAGAAAAAACCCTCCTGTCCAGCTATTCCTAGCCTTATATATCTCTGAGCAATGGTGACACCTAGTGTCCTATTTTATGTCTGTTCCAGCAGCAGAGGCAGAGTCCTACAGCACTGCTCGTGGTGGTGGGGTATTATTCACCAGGTGCAGGGCAGGTGAGTCTTTCTGGATTGTACTCCCACAAATTGGCTTTGTGCTGGGTCGTATTAGACAAGCTCCTGGACAAAGGGGCTCGAGCGTATCCGAGCGCACTGATTGGATGAGCTGCCACGCATGCAGCAACCTGGGGGGGTTGACACAGGGGGACACCCCCGATCGGTGTGCCCCAGGGGCAAGGACCAAAACCCAGGATAGTCAAAATCCTGGGTTTTGGTCCACTTTAAGCTTAACTTGACATTTACAAGGGTCATTTACAAAACAATACGCTGGCATCTGCTGCGCATCTGCCGGGTATCGCTGGGTGTACAATTTGCCAAGTATGATTTGGTCCTCCGGCGATTGCCATGTTTTTTGTATTTACTTTTACTTCAGTTTGGCTCGGCGAGTGCTGGCAAATACTTTTGCATTCACCACCTTTTAGTGGAAACCCCATAGGAATCAATGTTATTTAGGGAGGGATTGTCACTTTTTTTTTAGCATCTTTAGCTTTTTTTTGAGTGTGAAAGTTAACCAGTATGTGAAAAACAACTAATAATAATGTTTTACATGACTTTTATATTTTCAAATAAACTTTTATTCTAAAGCTTTTCAAACAACCCAGACACTCCCAAGCTACCCCACATATGTTCTGAGACCCCCTCCAATGCCAACATACACTATATTTGCTAAAGAATTCTGCCACAGCAGTTCGCTGGCATTCTCCAAACCAATTATCAATGTAAAAACACCTTCGCCAGACTTTCACCAGCTAATTGCGGCGAAAACACAGCGAAATGCATTGTGAAAGTGTGTGTTCACTGCTGTTCGTTGCAGTGTGCTTTGCTTACTCGCCAGGTCCATCACGTGTGCGTTACGTGGCCGGCGAACATCCTTTTGTGTGATGCAGTGAACGGTAGGGAACATAGTAAATCACCCTCTAAATGAAAATGTGAAATGTAGTGTGAATTCATACTGGCTTTTGCTTTTTTCTGTCCTGTTCCCATTTTTGGTCAAAATGTCTTAAAAACTGCATATAGATGATTCTTTTAAAAGAAAACCACAAGGCGGTGGAGTGAAATGAATGCGTGATTAAAATATGTGCCCACACAGAACGATTTCTTGCTAAGCTAACAATCCTGAATTAGGCTTTAATAACTGCATTTTGAATTTGCTGCAATTTCTGAAAAGGCGTGGAGCAGACTGAGGCTTGTTTTTAATAAAAGTACACAGCTCTAGCTAGGTGGTCCTGAGCGCGAGCATCTCGGCCGGCTTCTATAAACATGATTAATGCTGCTGTTTATTGAGCTCTATATTCAGGTAAATGTATGAACGCAGAGCAGGTGCTGCCACTAAATAACACTAATTCAGTCTGCATCACTTTGCTATCAGTTCACATTTCATTAGAAAGACTGATGTATGAAAGCTAGATTTGCGGCTGCGAATTTGTGCTGCAGTGTGCTGTGAAAATGCACTTGTGAAGTTACTTAGAATTGCAAATATTTGCTAATGTAGCCCAGTGCGACCTGCCATCTTACCCATTATTTAGTATCCGATTTTATTATCATGGGCTGCCACACCAGCTGCCACTTTTCAGTGACATTTCCTGCACTCATGGCTTATTCTAGATTAAGGCAAGCAGGGCGATTGCCGGGGTGCCAAAGCCATTGGGGGTGCCTTTAACCTGGCCATCCTGTTTTCTGCAGATGAGTCAGAGCCACTGTTAGTGGTGCAGGCCTCCTCAACCCCTCATATTGGGCTTAGTCATTGGAAGGGGGCACAGACTGCTGCTAAGAAAGAAGCCCAGCTTGGCACATACCTGTATGGAACAGTAGCCGCACCATACGATGAGTGAGGTGGGGGATAGAATATTATCCATCCCTCACTGAGCACTATTTTTCATAGAAACTGCCCTGCTCTGCATCACTGCTTCTGTACCTATTGGCTGTCATTCTCCCGGACATTTCTCAGTCTGCAGGTTTTCTGCCTCGAATTTATGCATTCCTCTTTCTGGCTGATGGCTGTCTTTACTCACTGCTGCCAACTTGGCTTCTTTTCCCCCCTGCTGACTGTCATCTTTGTGTCTGCCTGTAGCGGACTGACACCACTCAGGGCCCCCGGACCAAAAAAAGTAAGGGCCCCCAGCGAGACCCCACCCCTGGTCCCACCTCTGTCCCGCCCCTGTTTCCACCCAAACCACTCCATATGCCCCACCCCTACATATCAGAGTACAAATTCCATTTTCTGAAATCTGTTTAATAACAGAATTTTTACACACAAAAGAACTAAAAAGAACCAGTGTAAATGTTATCTCCTTTTGATAGAAATCATGGCTTAAAAAAAAAACAACACTAGGGGGTCCCCATAGCATCTAGGACATACTATGATCTGGCTGTAGCATCATCTTTATCCAAGTTAAAGGCAGGCTGCTTTGGAATAATACAGTATGCATATAAAAGTTCAGTATGTATATGAATAGTTGGCATAGAAAGGAAGAGGGGGTGCAGTGAGTTAGCTATGGTGTACTTCAACGAATGGCAATGCCAATCACGTTAACTACACCAAATGCTTCAACACACTGAACTATCCTCCTCCTTTTTATGCCAACTTGGATCTCTGTCTGTGATACCCAGTCCAACTTGGCTTCAGCCACTACTCACCTCAATTACTGAAGCTGACTGCTAAGGCAAACTGGCTGCTTTGGCTGGCAGGATACTGTGGCTAGCTGGCAGATTGCTAAGGCTGGCTGTTAGGCAGGAAGGCTGTTATGGAATAACACAGTCTGTATGTTTAAGAATAGTTGTCATAGAAAGGAAGAGGGGGTCCAGTGAAGAGGGGTTTAGTGACAGGAATAGACTGGAAATAGTTGTGGGTAGAGGGATGAGTGGGTGACAGGGGCAGGCTGGGGATGAGTGTGGATGGAGGGATGAGTGTGGATGGAGGGATGAGTGGGTGACAGGGGCAGGCTGGGGATGAGTGTGGATGGAGGTATGAGTGTGGATGGAGAGATGAGTGGGTGACAGGGGCAGGCTGGGGATGAGTGTGGATGGAGGGATGAGTGTGGATGGAGGGATGAGTTGGTGACAGGGGCAGGCTGGGGATGAGTGTGGATGGAGGGATGAGTGTGGATGGAGGGATGAGTGGGTGACAGGGGCAGGCTGGGGATGAGTGTGGATGGAGGTATGAGTGTGGATGGAGAGATGAGTGGGTGACAGGGGCAGGCTGGGGATGAGTGTGGATGGAGGGATGAGTGTGGATGGAGGGATGAGTGTGGATGGAGGAATGAGTGGGTGACAGGGGCAGGTTGGGGATGAGTGTGGATGGAGGGATGAGTGGGTGACAGCAGGGGCAGCTTATGAATGAGGTACAGAGGGAAGACATAACATATTACAGCATAAGGAGGTGAACTTATACAATAAATGAACCTGACTGCAGCAGCATTACTTCTATCACTGGTAACAGCTGTAGCCGGCGTCTGTCTCACCTCACTGAGCAAAGGAGCGGGGCATCACCACCATAATGCCGGTATCAGGAGCTTTGAGCTGCTCGCACCTTGCCTGGCCCTCCTTCCTTTCACAGTGCAGTGGGCCCAGGTGCCTCAATGCTGGGCAGCTGCATGATATATGCGATGGACAGGGCCCATGACATAAATCTTAAAGAGTTTCCCCCCTCTCACCTCTGATGTCGGCCTTGATCTGGGACTCCTCGCATTTCCAGCCTCGCTGGAGACCATAGAGAAGCCCCGCACACTCTGGAGGGAGCCCGTCCGCTGCGCTGCACAGCCAATCATTCATTGGCTGTGACAATTGTCAGTAGACCCTCCGACTGCCCTATCATACAGCTCAGTGTTGCCACTCGGATGTCATGTGCTGCAGCAGTGCGCCGGACGACCATGGCAGCTCCTTGTTGCCAGCCGGCTGTGGCCGCAGTGGCCCAACATTACAAACTATGGGGCAGGGGGGAGGCGACCTACCGGGATTTGTCCCGGTACGCCCTATGGCCAGTCCGCCTCTGCTGGCGGCGGACAGCTGGCTCTTTTCCAGGCCCGGGCCTTAGGACGACGTCCGATTGGACCTGCCTGTCAATCCGCCCCTGGTGTCTGCTGCCACATCTTTCCCACATTCTCGTGAGCCATAAATTAGAAAGTTACTCTCTTTTTGTTAGCTGAATTTCATCAGATGTTAAACAGGAAATGGCTCCATATACGTGTGTCAGACACACCTCCTCCAGTAGGAGACATGCTTTACTATTTCCCCATCATAAAGAGCTCCATGACTTATTTTGGCTTACAAAGATGTTTCCCAAATCAGGAAAACTCCCTTTCGCTATTTGCATGATATTGAATCATTGTCAGCACTTACAAAGACACTCAACGTTGAAACGCCGCCTCACCAATATTCTTCTGGTAGTGGCCATTTTGGAGCTTCCTTTCCCAGCATCCCTGCTGTGCTGTTGTATGAATGTAACTAACATAAGCTCACAATGCAAAGCAGCAGGAAACTTCCTCTTTGCAGGCAGCCTGCGGCTCCATACAAGGCCATTTTGTTTTTAAAATTGACTACAGCGGGAGTTACAAAAAGGTAAATTAATTGTTGTGTAGCAATCTGGATTGCCCTGGGGAGGGATGCATATAAGCACTTTGTTTCTTGTAAGGGTGTTGGTCCGGTTCAGCTTTTGCTAAATGGGCTGCTTGCAGCCATGCATCTAGGAGCACGGCCAAAATCTCTGACATACCTGCATCTGTGTGGGTGAGTGGCTTAGGTCCTCCATCTTGTGCCACCCAGTGAATGTGAATGGAGGGCCACTCAATTGGGTCAATAAGCCATGTAGTTGCTGATGGGCCGCTGATCCTTTAGTTCGTGTTTGGGCCAATATGCCCAGTTAATGTTACACTGGCTAGCTATCTCACTACCTGAATAAAGCTGTAAATATCCCAGAACCCCCTGCACCTGATAGCGTTCAGTAATTTCCAGAACCATGTTTATCTGTTTCTGACTTTTTGCCCATATTTGCCTTGTTCTTAGATACTGTGATTGTGCTTCCTGATTGACCTCTGACCCTTGATCTGACTCTGGATACACTTTGCCTGTTCCATGTATGTTGATGCTTGTAGGACTGACAGCTGGTTGCAGACTCAGGTTTCCCAGACTATCCTGCGCTATCTCAGCCCCATTGTGCTCTGGTGATGTCAAGTGACAAGTGATGTCTTTTGTGCTTCTAAGTCCAGGGGCAACCATGTTCGTGTAGGCTTGTTGTGTCTGCTGGCAAATGGGGGAGTCACCAGGGGCAGAATGGCCATAGGGAGACCTGGGACTATGTCCAGTGGGTCGCGCTGCTTTGGGGCCAGTTGGGCTTCTGCTTTTAACACCCACATTAAATCCTTGCCCACTTAATCTCCTTTTCAGCCCCATGTACCCAGCCCCACTGTACCCAGAAGCCAAGGAACTCTAGCCTCAATGTTATAGCCCCAGCATCATGGTTATGGGGAGTGGGGGAGCCTCAGCAGAAATGTGTCGAGCTGGCAAGGGGTGGTAAAATCCAGGGCTGATTTTTGGCCCCAGTCTTCCACTGGGTGTCAATATAGGTGAACTAGAGGTGGCAATAAGGGAGTTGTCACCTGACGAAAGCTGGCGATCAGCCAGGCATTAAACTAGAGCAGAGAACAGAAGGACCCCAAGAAGGTGGCTATTGCAATGGCCGGACCAGAGGTAGATGCTGGGTCCTGTTGCCAATACTGGATTGTGGATGGCATATTGGACTTTATATTGCATTAATGCTTATAGGAACTGTAAATCTCCCAGGCAGCAGCTTCCAGTCAGCCCACTGCTCAGAAACCTCCAGGCTTCTTGGCACATGCACCCCAGAATAACTTGGGTGCCTGACAACTATTTCTATTTGTTGTGTCCCCGCATCAGTCACAGCACCTGTGTGCACCCTGGTCCATACACTGCAGTGGAAGGGGAGTGGAAGACAATTTGTAACCTGCTATGTGTGCAGAAGCTTTCAATCCTTTTTCCCAGCATTCTAAAGGATCCGTATATATGCTTATTTTCACACCTGTTTATGTTCCTGGTTCCTATCAGCAATATAAACACCAACCCCTTAATTTGGAGTTATGTTTTGGGGAAACTGGAAACATTTAGCTTCCTCAGGTAATATTGCAGAGTACACTTTGATATACATGCAGGATAATTACGCTGCCATAAGATAGATGGACACAGGAACGCTAATGATACCATTATGGGCTTTTTTCTGGAAGCACAACTGCAGTGAATTTGCTTCCCAGTCATGAGAACAATGAGTCTTCAGGAGCTAAATGGTTTCATCTTAGTTTGAAGGGAACAGAGGAAACAAAATGTCAGTGACGGGCTCTAAATCCTAATTAGGGACCCAGTATTTAACTGTGCCACGATGAAGTGCCAGACATATTTTATAGTCCATATTATTGCTGATGATGTGCTGAGAGAGAGCTTGATGATGTGACATTTACATATCACACATAGTCTAAGACATTCCTTGACACTGACCCAAATGTAACTGATCCTTTTTACTTTGGTACAGTGTGACATTCTAACATTTCGATCATAAATATTCAGTTTCCTTTTTATGTTTGCATATGCTTTTATGGGCAGCCAAAATATGCTTGCGTTTCCTAAAACACTTTGGGTAATTCTCAGTGGAAGTTGCTTAGAGCGGTGCACTTCATTACCAGCAAACAAAACTGCTGAAGCAAGTAACTGCTGTTTTAAACTATTTTCAACATCATGTCTTTATAATGCTTTTAGCTATACCGGTAGAAATGTTTGTGGGCCATAGAACACAAACTTTCACATTTTTGTTCCTTTGCCCTAATAAAGCATGTCACATACCATAAACCTCCTGTTTACAAGCTCTCCTCGCGTTTTTTGAAAGTTTGAAATATATGCCTGTCAGCCTGCTTTATGTTAGTGCTGTTCTAAGCTTAACTATGTGACTAGAGAATGATGATCCCTACTTAGAGCAAGAGAAAGTTCACTGTACGTACAAAGTTAAATGCATTTTATTAGAAGGGGACACATCTTGACTTAGGATTATGTAAATAAGTTCTTTGCATCTCATTAGGGCAGATAGAAGTTAAAGGTCTCAGCTGAATGGTTATTTTTCACTTCAGTGAAAAATGGGAGATCAGACAGGTTGGCAGTTGACTGCATCGACAAGTGAAAGGAACACAGAAGAAGAAAGGCCTTCATGGGATAGGAAGAATTCAGGGTTGTACCATCAAAAGGTCCAGGAAGAGTGCTCGAGGAAGCTAACAGCGCAGTGTCTATCCTGAAAGGCTTCCTGGAGAACAGAGTACATTCAGGGTAGGTCATCTGAGAATGCTAACCTTGTGGCATCATTATAGTGGGTTGACTACCCACTGCTATTCTTTGGAGAATTCTGTGGAATTGACTTTGCCCCACATTACAATGGAAATGTTGTGCTTATTCTTAAATAAAGGAGTAGGGATTGACCCCCACTGGTGCTACAGTTTGTATCGGGATTATTAATCTTCACCTAACCTTCTGTAAAAACTTTTTGGAAGTATCACCGGCCTGGACAACCAAGGGCTACACAACCCTGCGGGAGGTTACGTATTACCTGAGGACCAAAGCCCCCTTTTCTCTTTCCGAATGGAGGGATACACTTTTTCTCACTGTCAGGTGGTTTGTCCTCCATGGGAACTGGGGGGAAAGGGGTCCGTTCTCTTTTAAGAAGGTCCCAAACTGGGCACCTGTTTTGCCAATTGGATCAGCCAGAACCAGAACCGGAACTAGCCGGACAGGATATGACATTCCCAATTGGTAAGGGGACCTGCTAGCCGGGACTCCTGTTCGGATTCCCACCCTGAAGGAAGCACTACAACTCCAAAGTGTTGTAAAATATAACTTTAATAATAGCAAAGATATATCATGACAGCTTAAAACACATAAATTGCATAACACTTACACAAAAACAAAGAACATGAAAACACTTAATCATAGCTTTAATCAACACTGCCTAATGGTGCCGCTCATCTATTTCAAACTGTATCCTATATCCTTCAGATACATCTAAACATAATCAACAACTATTCCATGGAATGTTTAGCTTACCTACCCAGCATGCATATGGTTAATCATGAGTCCTGGTTGCCTGAGGAGCTCCACGGGCCGATGCAATGCGGCACAGCGAGATCAGGATGAGCTTGGGAGGTCAGTGGGTTAACAGCCCCACAGATCACTGTCCATGACAGGCGTCCCTCGTCAATGGCTCTTGAGTCTCCTGATTCCACAGTGGAATACCCCTCATATTTATGGCGCTGTCACCCCAAAAAGCTGGCCAAACTCCAAGGGGTGAAAACAACCTGTTTCTTGATGAGAGTTTATCTAATCTTCCATACCTATCTCACCCAAGAATTGGCCAAATTCCCAGGTAAGATAAGTAAGGAACATATGTCACAACTCCACGTCACAGCTGTACAGGTCCTTCTCAAAAAATTAGCATATAGTGCTTAAAGTTCATTATTTTCCATAATGAAATGGTAAAAATTAAACTTTCATATATTTGAGATTCATTGCACACCAACTGAAATTTTTCAGGTCTTTTTTTGTTTTAATACTGATGATTTTGCCATACAGCTCATGAAAACCCCCAAATCCTATCTCAAAAAATTAGCATATTTCATCCGACCAATAAAAGAAAAGTGTTTTTAATAAAAAAAAAAAGTCAACCTTCAAATAATTATGTTCAGTTATGCATTCAATACTTGGTCGGGAATCCTTTTGCAGAAATGACTGCTTCAATGTGGCGTGGCATGGGGGCAATCAGCCTGTGGCACTGCTGAGGTGTTATGGAGGCCCATGATGCTTCGATAGCGGCCTTAAGCTCATCCAGAGTGTTGGGTCTTGCGTCTCTCAACTTTCTCTTCACAATATTCCACAGATTCTCTATGGGGTTCAGGTCAGGAGAGTTGGCAGGCCAATTGAGCACAGTATTACCATGGTCAGTAAACCATTTACCAGTGGTTTTGGCACTGTGAGCAGGTGCCAGGTCGTGCTGAAAAATGCAAACTTCATCTCCATAAAGCTTTTCAGCCGATGGAAGCATGAAGTGCTCCAAAATCTCCTGATAGCTAGCTGCATTGACCCTGCCCTTTATAAAACACAGTCGACCAACACCAGCAGCTGACATGGCACCCCAGACCATCACTGACTGTGGGTACTTGACACTGGACTTCAGGCATTTTGGCATTTCCTTCTCCCCAGTCTTCCTCCAGACTCTGGCACCTTGATTTCATCAGAAAAAAGTACTTGGGACCACTGAGCAACAGTCCAGTGCTGCTTCTCTGTAGCCCAGGTCAGGCGCATCTGCCGCTGTTTCTGGTTCAAAAGTGGCTTGACCTGGGGAATGCGACACCTGTAGCCCATTTCGTGCACACGCCTGTGCACGGTGGCTCTGGATGTTTCTACTCCAGACTCAGTCCACTGCTTCTGCAGGTTCCCCAAGGTCTGGAATCGGTCCTTCTCCACAATCTTCCTCAGGGTCTGGTCACCTCTTCTCGTTGTGCAGCGCTTTCTGCCACATTTTTTACTTCCCACAGACTTCCCATTGAGGTGCCTTGATACAGCACTCTGGGAACAGCCTATTTGTTCAGAAATTTCTTTCTGGGTCTTACCCTCTTGCTTGAGGGTGTCAATGATGGCCTTCTGGACAGCAGTCAGGTCGGCAGTCTTACCCATGATGGCGGTTTTGAGTTATGAACCAGGCTGGGCTTTTTTAAAAGTCTCATGAATCTTTTGCAGGTGTTTAGAGTAATTAGTTGATTCAGATGATTCGGTTAATAGCTCGTTTAGAGAACCTTTTCATGATATGCTAATTTTTTGAGATAGGATTTTGGGGTTTTCATGAGCTGTATGGCAAAATCATCAGTATTAAAACAAAAAAATACCTGAAAATTTTCAGTTGGTGTGCAATGAATCTCAAATATATGAAAGTTTAATTTTTATCATTTCATTATGGAAAATAATGAACTTTAGCACTATATGCTAATTTTTTGAGAAGGACCTGTACATTTTGAAAAACATGTTTTTGACTAAAAACTTTGGTAATCATGTTTTTCACTTAAATTTGCTATATCATAGTTGTTTTTCACATTCTGGACATGTCAGGGCATATTCCTGGCTTACATTTGCTGTGCTATAACACTATGATCACAAAATTTCTGCCAGTGGCATCCATCTTAGAACACAAAATGGTGGATGGTAATAACATTTATACAAAATGGCGGACAAGATGGCGGCCAGATTGCCATTTCACCTATTATTATCACAGCACCCCAAAGTGTTTTTCAGTGTATTGCATTTTTCACTTTGGGCGGCACGATGTATTTTTCACACAAGTGACTTCAATAATAAAAAAGGTCTCTAGTTTCACTGTACTTAACAGCATTGCATTGCGTGATGCATGTCATGTTAGTCGCAGAAGCAGTACAGGATAAAATAGAGAATGTACCCATAATGGCGGTCCCATAATTATGACTCCTACCTACTTTTGATGTCAGCGGCATGCAGCTCATGAAGGAGGTAAGGTGTCGTTAGCGGATATATAAGGTGTACATGTCTAAACACATCTCCCTCGTTGCTGTCTTTGGTAAAAGGGCGATATATCAGAGTTACAAAAAGGGATGATTACTGGATTGGGCCAAAGGTGATAGTAATTTCCGAAACTGTGAATAGATGGACATTGGCGTATCAGTTGAAAACATAGAGAAAACAAATGCAAGCTGGTAGTAACAGCATTATGTTCTGGAAAATGTTTTCCTGATATTTTTAATCCGTATCGAACACGCTTACAACTAATATGAATCCACCCTTGAAGATCATGTACACTCATATATGCTGATTGTCTTACCTAGGGCAGTTCTTTCATCAAGACAATGACATGTCACACAGCTAGAAATTGATTGAAAGAGCTTGGCCAAGACTTACAAGTACTACTCTGACCCCTTAATTCCTCAGACTTGAACCCAGTTGAGCATCTGTGGGGCCACTTCAATCATCATGTTCGCTCTGTGGACCTCCGCCTTCTGCACCCTCCAGCAGCTGTGGGATTCACTGCCTTCAGCACAGCTCCTGATACCCGTGACGTGACAACCGTCCAGAGCCTTAGTCCTAACCCATCCTGCTGCTGTCCATACGGCACATTGAGTTACTTTGGATGTTAACTGGTGGTCAGAATAATGTGACTTTGTAGTTGTGTCTGATGTCTGAAGTATGTTTTTTTTTAATTCTCTTATCTTGGAAAACGTGAACTGTATCACAATCTATTTGTTTCCCTGATAGACTTACAATAAAACCTTTTACTGTATGTGAACATTGTTAGACACTGGATACTTTAGACACTGGAGACACTTTAAATTGAGAGAACTGTCATTTTTCATAAGCCCCCAAAGTTGTTCCTTAAGGGCGGCTTTGTCAGAACAGAAAACAAGGGCCTGATAAAAAAAAGGAATTGTGTAGCACAGTAGGTATCTGCTTATCATTGTAAATACCTCAGCTGCAACAAGGTTTGCTCCCAGTGGGTGAGGGCAGACAACAACTAAAAAGCCTAACAAATCATTTCATATATAGCTACTGTAGATCTACAGAAATGGGGGGAGGCTTTTCTGTCATGCTTGGTCACAGCTGACAAATCCTTGGTCTACCAGGGTTTGTTGATGACAGCTTATGAAATGGCACCAACAGGACTTAGTGCTCAGAGATAATGTAAGAAGACAGCCTTCTGTCGGTTATGGTTATGAAAATAGTATTTTTGGACAGACATGCTTGTGGACCTTTTAGAGATTGGTATTATGATGAAGTCCAATTGAAATTGTATTGGTAAAGAGCCCTTTCCATTTACAGACCAAAAATACCAGAAATACCCACCACTCTCAGCAAGAAGGCAAAGCCATGCATCTCATCTCCTTATTCCTTGTTGCTGTCTCTCGTAGTGTCTGCATAGCTTCAATCCTATGGCCCCCTGAGCAAACTTTGGACTGATTCCCCCAACCACCAGAATCCAGTCACCTAACAAGGGTAGTCAAGTAAAGGTATCATAATCCAAAGCAAGAGGTGGAGAGGATTGTTCCAGGAAGATCTTCTGGCGCCATCTTGGGGCCGGGACTTCCTATTTACAGATATGTCAGCCTGATACATTCCTGCAGGGTGATTTTTCTTTAGTCCTGCACTTAAAGGGTAGCAAGCAGCTCACCTGATGCCTGCCCCATGTGCCTCTCCTCCATTTCCTCCAATACAAGGTCGAAGCTGTAGCAGGCTCCAAATTGTGCCTTCCCATCAATTTTTATTCCTCAAGAACACACAAAAAAGTGGTCTAACGGCCATTCTGCTCCTTGGTTCTCTCAGAGCGAGTGAACACAAATCACAATGGTTCCTCAGCTGTTTGACCACAGCAGAGTACGTTAATGACTCATAAAGCTTTGCCATGACACACGCTTCCCAGCTCTGCTTTGACCCAGAACTGTATCAGAAGTAAATGAATTAGCTTGGAATACATAGATTATATTTACATATAATTAGCGATTTTGAGAAGCTTTGAAATGGCTCCTTTTACATTATTCCCATGGGAGGAAGTTAGTGTGTGCCTGGACAGGGACTTTAATACTGACCATTTCTATGAACACACCTGGGCTCAGCCAATGAACAAAGCTGAATAAGGGCTCTAAATATCTAAATTCAGGTGTGTTCAGGAAAATGGTCATTGATAAGTGCTGGACTGTAAAAACAACATTCTGCAGGAATAGGTCAGGTGGACATCCCTGTATTTCTAGAGCCTCGCATCCTGTGATGTCAGCAAAACAACTTCCGACTTAAAGGGCTCTGCACCTGTGTTGTCAGCACACAGGCTTTCCTACCTAAAGGGCCCCCGAGAAGGTTCATGTGCAAGGTAATTTATTAGCCTGTGCACACTGCAGATAGAACCTTTTACATGAACACCGTGAACAGGATTCTGGTACCAGTGCTCTCATACCCATGACGCAACCACAGATATATGGTGATCTCAGATGTTAGCCTCTGGTCCTCCTCAATTTCAGGATGGTTATAGAAAGCAGCAGTGTGTTCTTACATGAGTATATTGCTAGGTATTAATGTTCCTGTCCAGGCACATGCTAACTTATCCTCCATGGGACCAGTGTTAAATTGACAATTTCAAAGCATCTCAAACTCTCTGGTGATGTTTAAATACCACATGTATTCTAAGTGAAGCTGCTGGAATTGCTTTCATTTCTGGGCATGGCTTAACTATGGGGCATGTCATAGCACAGGCAGTCTTGAGCAGGCTCTTCTGTGGACACTGTGGGACACTGAGCAAATTGAATCTTTTGCCTGTCCTGGAGGAATGAAATTGAAAGGAGGGGAAAATGCTGGAGCCCTGCTACAGCTTCTACCCAGTGCTGCAGGAAATTAAGGCAAGGCACATGGGACAGGTATCAGGTGAGCTTCTTGCTGCCTTATTATTGTCATTATGTAGACAGTCTCTTTAAATATTGATTATTAGCAAATAAGCCAGTACTACTGGATGTACACATTTTACATCTGGTCTCAGTGACCCATCTTGGCTAAGAAGAATTGTCTGTATGAGAATCGCCACCTAATTCCCCCCCATTCTCTCTTGACCACACAAGTGTAGGGCCGATGCCAAAAATCATTAAAAGTCATCTTTTTCAGGGGACTTGTCTTTATGTCCAGAAATCCACCCACAACATGCTACTAACACAGATGGTAGCTGGCATTCATGGTTCAAGTAGGTAGCTGCCATGGCCACATCAATGTTTTTTTTCCTGTGTTTTTAAAGTAACGGTCAGGAGCTATATTTCTATGTGATTTGATTTGTACAAATATTTAATTACTGATATACTAGTATATGGTTCTCTTTGTCTGGCTGAAGTTCAGCGTTTACAATCAACAAGGCATTCATTTTGAATTCTCGATTTAATTTTCCATCAGAATCCATACTGCATCTCACTGCAAATATGAACGATTCCCTTCCAATTAGCTTCTACAGGTTGTTTAGATAACTGCAAGCCTGACAGCATATGTTCACACTAAAATTAAATGGGTGTTGATCACATGGAGTACAGTGCACTTCGTACACCGATTTTAGCAGAGGGGGGTCTCCTGGTTGCAGCCCTCCCAAGGTGGACAACCACAGGGTAAGCTTTCACAAAGGGAACAAGGAGAAGATAAGGAAAACGAGGCGTGTGTGGAGTGTGTTGGCAATCAGGATGTTGGATCTCTTTAATAGACTGTAGAAGAGAATGCTGATAACCAGGGCCAGAATAAGTGTGGTGGAGGGCCCTGGGCACACAAACTGGTGGAGGCCCCAGGTATAGTATTTTATTTCCTTTAAAATAATAGTCCAGCCAAGCAACTGATTGGTGGTTGTCTGGCACCCTTCCACTTGCTGGAACGTCAGATCGAGTCCATTGTGTCACCCTTGTACGGGGACGTGCTGCTCGGGAACTCCTGCTTTGCCATTCTGGGCAGGGGGAGGGGTGTAGTTTCCCAGCTGGTCCAGCAGAAAACAGTTCCCCTGCATTGAGCTGCCAGCGGCTGTGCTTGGTGGCTTATGTGCAGTGAGCGGCCACAGATTGACAGCTCTGAACCCACACATCACTGTAGCTCTGCTGACGGCGGCTTTACTGCTCTAGACTCTCCATCCTGCTCTGTGGTGGCTTTGGCTGCAGGTTTGCAAAAAACAAAAAAGGCCTGCCTAGGCATGGGGAGCACCCACTGCATCCCCCCAGCCGGTCAGACCAAGGACTGAAAAGCCTCCTGAGCCAGACCATAACCCAAAGATTGGTGGAGGCCCCCTTTGCAGGGCAAGTGGTGGAGGCCCAGGGGCGCGCTATCCTCATAATCCAGCTCTGCTGATAGTTATTGCATATAGCAGATGTGGTAAAGACACTATGAATATTTTTTTCTAGTGTGTGCTAATCTCATGCATTGAAATATATTGAGGCGATAATGCACATATGTTACCATTATTCCTAAGAAACCATAAGGGAACACTGGGTGTAATGTGACAAATGTGCCTAAGGTGGAATACTCTTTGGAGACTATATACTAATTGGACAATAATTGTTCCCTAATCCATGCTGATCATGACAAATTAGCAGAGTTTCACAGAAAACAATAAATGTGGAAATATTGATGTAGGATTGGAACAGCTTTGGACTAAGTCATTTTTCATGGAATTCCGAGTCTTATCCCAGAAGCAGGAATTGGTCTATTTATTATTATTACCCCATCAGTCTTATATTCTCTTTGGTAAGCTACATAAACAACTAGGAAATTCAGACAATATTCGGGTCAATGAGCTACCGATATTTCATATTAATAGTGGAACATCCAGGATCACAGCCACTGCCCATTGGGCCCATATTTATAAATCATGGCCAGACCTTTCAATCTCTCAACTTCTCACTTTTCCAAAAATATACACACACACATTAGTTATAACAATTTAACCATGAATCCATGGTGCCAGGTTCTGTCATGTTAGGCTTTACTTTGGGAGCCACTGCCCACTGCATAATGACCAAACACACAGGGGTAATGAGGTATAGCAGATGGCTGTAAACTGTGGCCTTGTTTTGGCCACTAGATGGAGCATTAGCTTGGATTAATAGTTAAAATAAAGCAAAATGACATTTTGTTTTACTGAAAATGAATGGCAGGTTTAATACTTTTGTCTACAGTTGTCCTATAAGTGATTGCTGCTCCCTCTCTTATCTGCAGTCTGATTATTGTTTTTATCATTTATTTATACAGGATGGAGTTGTACATGCTGCTTTGCAACAACAGTATATTCCAAACTGAGGACAGTGGCGTGCACAGAGCTGTACTCCGGTACCATGAGGTGAGTTTGTATAACCCAGAGATACTTTTGCTGCTTTTAGTAGAAGCAGTAACTGAGTTGGATGTGTTGAGCGTCACAGGGAACTAACAGCATACTGTAGACCCAGGACTAAATCTATTATTTGTGTAGTTCAAACATGAACCAATTATTGGAGCTTCATTGCAATGAGGTGAGGTGAGTTTTTGGGGCTTTCTGGGGGGTTTCACACAGCGGGGCACCCCCAATCGGGGTGCCCCCCGAAGTGGACCAAAACCCAGGATAGTCAAAATCCTGGGTGTTGGTCCACTTTAAGCCCCCTGCTTGCAATTTCATGCTGGGAGCAATTATAACCTTTTGAAAATAGTGCAAGGAAGATAAAGAAGGAAGATAAAAGCCAAAAGAAGATTTTATTTTCCATTTATTTTCCCCCAATTCTTCCTTGGAAGCATGTTTGTATCCAGTTCATTACCAGGAAGGGTAATTGATATATGGCTTTTATTAAAAATATAACCTTCCATAGGATGTGGTTGTTCCGCTTTAATGTGAAAACCAATTCTTGTCTTTACTGGAGCTGTATGGTCGGTCAACCAGGGAATGGATAATGGAACTGTAAGACAAGGACAGGCACACTCCAGGTAAGTATCTGTTGTTACAAGGTGAATTGAACTCCTAGTCAAGGGGCAGGCCAAGGTCAAAGGAAAGGGTGGCAGAGATACCAAATTTACACGTTATTAGAGAGGGTTGTAGCACACTGATATGATGATAGTTTTAGTAACATAAGTTTGCAAATTAAGAACAAGTATATGTGGGTTCAAAAATCCCCGGTGCCTCTGCTTATACCGGTACCTAAACAATCCATATACACAAAAGGAGAAAAAAATTACACCAAAAGCAGATTATGCTATTAAATTCAAGTTATTTAATGCCCACAAATGTTTTTGTACAAGCGAGTGCAGAAAATATTTATAGTGCAGATATAAAGGTTCTATAGCAGAATGGTAATCACTACCAAACGGGCATGATTGTATACAGTATACACATAGGATCATACAGGCACATCTTATGTTAAGTGGATATATAGGAGATACTCAGAGTCCATAGTGGAAATTTCATTAGTGGCTGTATGATCCCTGAACATGAAGGTTAACAACAGGCATAACAAAAGCAAGTGACCGCAGGACAACAATAAACCTCGATGTTTCGGTCCAACTGGACCTTTCTCAAGAGGAATGCCGTATCCAGGAAGGGGAAAAGCAGCTATTTATGCAGAGGTCTCCAGCTGATAGCCATGAATGGTGCCAGGAGCGGCGCGCGGGCGCCGGCTCGTGACGTCATCCGTGCTCCGTCCCGGTCACCCCCATAGGCCGACAAAGCTGTCAGTCAGGATGGAGGGTGACGCATGGGGCGGGCATGTTGTCGTGTCAGAGGGGGGAGGCAACAAGATGGCGGAACCCGGCCGTACGACGGCCACCAAAAAGATGGCTGCCTGAAGAAGTTCAGTATACTGCCAAAAAGATGGCGGCTTGCTGTGGGGAGACAGAAGTCAGGCAGGAAGTAGTAAGTTCATCCGTCACTATAGGATGAAGGAAAGGCAGCTGGACAGATGAAGGAAAGGCAGCTGGAGACCAGGCTGGAGACCTTGCATGGAAGCGGCTAGATCGTGGGAATGCGGTTAAATTCTGTTGTAGTTGAAAAACATAAAAATAGAACCATTAGTGCAGGAAGTGAAAAATAAAATATTATTAAAAACAGGATACTGCAGAGAAAAGCGGGAAGAACCCACAGTTTTCTAACAACGATATTGCACAAAATTCCAGGTCATAGAACTAGGATTAGCAGATCAGGGAGTAAAGGACTAGGCAGCATCGTAGAACATGAATCAGGAAAACACAGTAAAGTCCAGTTCCTCATTAAGGCCATGTGGACTTTTAGTACCCAATTGGATTATCCATGACAGTTCACGCTGTAAAAGCTTTCTTTCAATGCCATCGCCTCTGTATGGTAATTTAACTATTTCAATGCCTACAAATCTGAGTTGGCTAATATGGTGGCACTGTTCCAAAAAGTGTTTGGCACTGGAAGATTCAACACGCCCGTTCCTGATGTCTGACCTATGTTCACAGATTCTTTGCCTAAGTTCCCGCTTAGTTTTGCCAATGTACCCTTTTCCACACGGGCATTTTAAGAGATATATAACATTCTTAGTTGAACAAGTTATGAAATACTGTATCAGGTATTTTTTGCCTGATTTTGGATGGGTGAAGCTATTGTTTTTAAATGTATAGCTGCACTGGGTGCAATGCCCACATGGGTACATACCTTTGGGTTTACCCAGCTCCGTGAGCCAGTTGGGTTCTGTTGGAGGCTTCTGTGAGAAGAAGTCAACTTTCACCAGCGAGGACTTAAAATTCCTAGCCCTTTTGTATACCAACAAGGTTGGGTCCTTAAAGGTTTCAGATATCCTATCGTCAGATCCCAGAACAGACCAATGTTGTTTGACTATTTTCTGCACCTGAGTGGAGAGGTCAGAGAAGGTAAGTATGCACGGTACCCATCTGGTGGTATTTTTTGGACGAAATCTGCGTAGATCAGCCCGGTCCATGGACTGTGCTGCTTTCAGATTGTCAAGATTATAACCACGCTGTAATAAATTGTCAATCAATTCATTTGATCGTAATTCATAGAGGTCGTCAGAAGTGGTTATCCGTCGAATTCTAACAAACTGGCCAAAAGGGAGTGCTTTTATGAGTGAAGGTGGGTGAAAGCTCTTGGCATGTAGCAGCGTATTGCGGTCTGTCGGTTTCTTATACACATCTGTTACTAAAGAACCATTATCTAATGTGATACAGACATCCAATAAATGTATTGTGGTAGTACTATGATCAAGAGAGAAGGTAATGGTCGGGGTGCACTGATTTAGGTAAGTATGGAATGCTAGTAATTCTTCAGGGTCCCCCCTGCCAGATCATGAACACGTCGTCTATATAACGCAACCAGGTAAGTATATTCTGTGTGTAGGCTATGGTGGGAAAGACAAACCGTGTTTCAAAATCGGACATGTAGAGATTTGCATAGCTCGGGGCCATGTTCGAGCCCATTGCCGTGCCTTGGGCTTGAAAGTAAAATTGGTCCCAATTCCGGAGGGGAGGTCCGATTATGTCGTTGTCCCAAGTGGAGAGTGAGGTCAGGGGGACGGGCTTGAAAAAGCCTGTCTCTACATTATCTCTACAAATCTTAGATAACCTACACTCATCGGTCATAGAAGCCAGAGACAGATTTATCCAGACTAAATGGATCCACCAAGCATACATCCACCAAGGTAATGGATTTGATTAGTGGGGTGGTGGGTACTCGGATCCCTTGTTCGATTTCTTTGTGTCTTCTGGGGGTGGATGAACCACTGTCGGAGGCGAGGGCGTTAAAGTCGCTATTCAGGTTGCTGCTCTTTTATGTCAGGAAATGTGTTTTGCTAAATTGGAGACATCCGGCCAAACCATCGGTACAGGCGTGGAAGGCTTTAGTTAACCAGAAACTCCATATGTACAAACTGACTTATGCTGCCAGGGGGGTGCCCGATAAATTTGGGAAGATTTGGAATCCCTGGCTGCAGTGTCAGGACACCGCTTCTGAAGATAATTAGGGGAGGGGGGGCGTTGCTTGACTGAGTTAAATTGCTGCCCCTTGCTTGGTTGAGGGGACCCACGGAACTAAAGACAGGCTGAATGGGAGGAAGGGAAATCTGAACAAAGGGAGCACCCCGAGGGCTGTGGCCTACTTTCCGGTCCCTCCTTCTTAATGAGCGGTCTATTCGATGTCCGAGCCCTGAATGTATGAGTGTTGTGTGAATGTCTTGTCGATAAGGTTACTTGAAACTTCAATTCTGAGATTGGTGCCTGCGGCATCTAATTGTGCTGTGTAACTTGTCTCGGTGTGTTGTTTGTTGAATTGCAAATAAAAAGAAACTTAAAAAAAAAAAAAAGAAAGTAAAATTGGTTGTCAAAGACAAAATAGTTCTTTTTGAGGATGATTGTCAGGAGGTCACAGGCGAGTGTCTGCATGCCCACAGGGATAGATGTTTTTGCCAGAGCTTTTTTGATCACATCACTGCCTTCTATGTGTGGAATGGAAGTATATAAACTGGCTACGTCCATTGTGACCAATGTACAGTCTGGAGAAAGTGTGCCAAAGGAATTAAGCTTGTTGAGAAAATCGGCGGTATCTTGCAAGAAAGAAGGAGTTGATGTGACCAAAGGTTGTAAGAGACGGTCTATAAAAATGGCCGGGTTTTGAAAGACGGAATTCGTACCCGCCACAATGGGGCGCCCTCCGGGAATTTTTAGTCTTTTATGTACCTTAGGCAGGCAATAGAACAAAGGAATCAGAGGGTATTCCATTTTCAAAAACTTGGCCATTTTTTCATCTATGATCAGGTTGTCCCGGGCAGTGTCTATAAGTTGGTCTATACTGGTTTTCATGTCTAATGTGGAGTCCTTGTTGGCCCTTATGTAGACTGCGCTATCACTCAGTTGGCCTACTATTTCATTCCTATAATCAGTAGACTTCATGACTACTATGGCCCCACCCTTATCAGCTGACTTTATGGTTATGCTAGGGTTGTCACACAGTGATCTCAAGGCCTGTTTCTCCTTAAGGGAGAAATTTTGATGACCAGTTGTGTGAGAGGTTTGAAGAGAATCTACATCATGCTGGACCAAATTGATGAAAGTCTCAACCGCATGGGATGTGGGAGGGGGGTTCCAATTACTTTTTGGTTTGCACATACTAAGATCTATACCAGGTAATGAACTAGTAGTTTGAGTGTCAGGTGTAGGGTGGTAGGAAAAAAAGGATTTAATGCGCAGGGACCTAAAAAATTGTTGCAGACCAGTTTGGACATCAAGGTAATTCCCCATGTAGGTGCGAAAGAAAGACCTTTTGACAATACCTGGGTTTCGGCAGCTGATAGAGTGAGGTCCGAGATATTAATCACTGTGGAGCAACCCTGCTCCTGGTGTTGTACTTGATTTGTGGTGGTGGATATCATCTGTCTCGTGGTCCTCCTTCTGCCACTTCTTGTTTTCTTTGTTTTCGTCATTAAGTTCGCTGGTCCCATGGGCCAGGCTCTAAAAAATCATTGCTGGATGTGGAGCATGAGCTGCTAGTACTGGAATCGGGGGCTTGACAAGTGCTGGTATTATATGTGCGATTTCTTCTATGATCACGCCAAGTATAGACTCGACCCTCCTGATAGTCAAGGGCGTTGCGTCTATACTTGCTTGTTTAAATTGAATAGTGTCTTGCCGATACTGGTCAAGGCTAGTGTTACAAGTCTCCAAGAAGGTTTTAAGGGTGTCTATGGGTAATTTGGCCTCAAGCTGTGACTTAAGATTTTGTACAGAGCTGTTGATAGTTTTAAAGTGGACCGTCACCCAGGGGTGATCGGCCCGGGAATCTATAAGATTTCCGGGCCGATCACCCCCCCAAAACCCCCCAAAAACTTACCTCATTGGCGGCGGCGGTTTGTGAATGGCGGCGGAGGTTTGTGAATGGCCGGCGCGGGTGCGCGCACTGTCAGAGGGGCGCGCGGGAGGCGGCGGCGGACGCGCTGCGTTGTCCGCCGCTGTCACCCGCTTGTCCGTCGGCGGTGATTGGTCAGTGCGGCCACGTGGGAGCGTGGTAAGGTGAGTTTTGGGGGCTTTCTGGGGGGTTTCAAACAGCGGGGCACCCTTAATCGGGGTGCCCCCCTGAAGTGGACCAAAACCCAGGATAGTCAAAATCCTGGGTGTTGGTCCACTTTAAGTTCAGTCTGGATACCAGTTATAGTTAAGGCTATTAGGTCCAGACTGCACTTATTTAAAACCTTTTGCCAATCTGCCACAAACTCCTTGTTATGTTGACAAAACGTTGGCTTAATGGGTAGCCGTAAACCCCTCGGGATACGCTTTGATTTGAGATATTCAATCAATGTATCCGAATGCAGTTGGTACTGGATCGATTTTTTTGACAATTGTTCAAATAGTTTTTTAATAGCCGTCTGGTCATTAATTAAGGGGCTTTCTGCCCTGGAAAATTGCGCAATAATCATATTGACCTCGGCCTGGCTAAAAGCCAGGGTGTCAGCCTGTTCACAAGTAAGGGTGTTGATGTTCTCAAATGACATCCTCAGCAGTAGCAAGCAATTCAGGTGCTGATACAACCTGGTAAGCAGAAAGAACAGACACGTTATTAGAGAGGGTTGTAGCACACTGATATGATGATAGTTTTAGTAACATAGGTTTGCAAATTAAGAATTAAGTATATGTGGGTTCAAAAATCCCCGGTGCCTCTGCTTATACCAGTACCTAAACAATCCATATACACAAAAGGGGAAAAATGAACACCAAAAGCAGATTATGCTATTAAATTCAAGTTTTTTAATGCCCACAAATGTTTTTGTACAAGCGAGTGCAAAAAAATAAGTGCAGAAAATATTTATAGTGCAGGTATAAAGGTTCTATAGCAGAATGGTAATCACTACTAAACAGGCATGATTGTATACAGTATACACATAGGATCATACAGGCACAGCTTATGTTAAGTGGATATATAGGACATTCTCAGAGTCCATAGTGGAAGCGCGTTCCCACGATCTAGCTGCTTCCATGCAAGGTCTCCAGCCTGGTCTCCAGCTGCCTTTCCTTCATCTGTTAACTGTGCTGACGTTTACTACGAGCTGCATGCCCTCTAGCGACGGATGAATTTACTACTTCCTGCCTGACTTCTGTCTCCCCACAGCAAGCCACCAACTTTTTGGCAGTATACTGAACTTCTTCAGGCGGCCATCTTTTTGGTGGCCGTCGTACGGCCGGGTTCCGCCATCTTGTTGCCTCCCCCCTCTGACGCGACACCATGCCTGCGCCGTGCGTCACCCTCCATCCTGACTGACAGCTTTGTCGGCCTATTGGGGTGACCGGGACAGAGCACGGATGACGCGGATGGCGTCACAAGCTGGCGCCCGCGCGTTCGCCGCTCCTGGCGCCATTCATGGCTATCAGCTGGAGACCTCTGCATAAATAGCTGCGTTTCCCCTTCGTGGATACCGCATTCCTCTTGAGAAAGGTCCCGTTGGACCGAAACGTCGAGGTTTATTGTTGTCCTGCGGTCAGCCTGTAAGCTTAATTCGTGTATACTCTCACTTGCTTTTGTTATGCCTGTTATGCTTGTTAACCTTCATGTTCAGGGATCAAACAGCCACTAATGAAATTTCCACTATGGACTCTGAGTATCTCCTATATATCCACTTAACATAAGCTGTGCCTGTATGATCCTATGTGTATACTGTATACAATCATGCCCGTTTGGTAGTGATTACCATTCTGCTATAGAACCTTCATACCTGCACTATAAATATTTTCTGCACTTATTTTTTGCACTCGCTTGTACAAAAACATTTGTAGGCATTAAAAAACTTGAATTTAATAGCATAATCTGCTTTTGGTGTTCATTTTTTCCCCTTTTGTGTATAGAGATACCAAATTTACCAATGTGACATTATTTAAATATGGATGACATTTGATGTTTGGGCAGGTGGGGTTTGAGGAGTCATATTTTCTATTTATGAATAGTGTCATCATATCTCAGTATTAGAATACAATAAAAACACCATGGGCCTTTGGCTTTCTCACACTAAATTCCACCTCTTCACTCACATTTTACCATGATACCATACTACTGAGAGTAGCTTAAATCCATGTTGTTTCATTTCATTCTTCTAAACATCTGTACCAAACACACATGATAATATATTACATAGAACACATGAGTTGTATCAAAAATTGGATTGTTACATATTTTTTGCCAGGCTCCAAATATTAATATTAAAACTCATAGTAGTGTATATCTTGTCCCATTGATCAGATGTGTTTCGCCTCACTAACATAGCAAAACCTTCAAATTCTTCTAGTGGCTAAAATGAAAATAGATATTACATCAGTTGCTTTGTGCCTTAACAAACAGTTCTAAAAGAAAAGAAAATACATTTTTTTAAAAGAGAAAAAAGAAAGTACAGTTTGCCCAACATGCACCTTCCCTCCAGTGATGTCATAACTGCCTAGTGGCTTATAGTAGCATTAGGTTTGCAGGACACCATGGAAGGAGGAGAGGGACCTGGGTCCCCCCTCACTACAGACGGTGGTGGGGCAGCCACAATAGTGGAATAGAAAGAAGATTCTGTCAGCTCAAGCCACCCAGGGATCTAGTGGTGCTACTGCAGGCCAAACACATGGAGATAAGGAAAATGCTGGCTCACCAACTGTGATAAAACAATACTGAAGTCCTTAAAATCCAACAATATACCGGTAGATCATCCATAGGAATAAAAGCCGTCCAGACATCAAAGATGTCACATATAACAGGCTACGCATTTCAGACGTTTACTGTGCCCTTAGTCGTGCCTAAATACAATGAATTGGGGCTTACCTTTTGAATCCCCCACCAGAATAACGTGGGAGTATGGTCCTGCTCAGTCAGGCTGAATGGTTCAATGGTGGAGGAGAGACCACTCAGTCCACTGCCGGCAGCACACCCTCGCAAACTCCCCCATCCCCTCAGCTACCCTGTACATACACCTCTTGATATAGATGACAAAGATGGGATCAAAGTGCGCACTGGTGGAATGCAGCGCCAGTCAGACCAACGTCAGATGTGGCTGGTGTGACATTGAGAAAGAGGCTAGGACGGAGGAGGAGCAGGAAGTGCCGCCAGGAGCCGGAATAAAGAGGCACTCTCTGCCACCACAAGGCCATGTTACTGTGATGGAACAAACGTCCACACATCATGTTAGAGAACAGAAAAAGGGAAAAGCTGACTATAAAAGTGGCAAAAAATTCACGTGTTGCTGCGTAAACCCTGAAACATGGACCATGAAAATTTACAATAATATTTTTTAACAGAGGGGGTTAAATTATGTATCCAGCATAAATACTAATCAATAAATTAGTGTGATACTCCAGTCTAATATATATATATATATATATATATATATATATATATATATATATATATAATCTGTTACAAATGATAAACCAAAACTATTATATAAATAAAAAAACAAAAAATCAATAATTAGGAATATTCATACTGTTATCACAGTATCCTACATGGAATAGAAAAGGTCATCAGGCAATTAGATTCATTTTTGAAAAAAATATTACCATGGGTCCACCCCAAACAACTGATGAACTTATAGAACTGCAATGATTTTGTATAGCTACAAAAAAAACTATATATAATACTGATATCTAATATCGATTCTGTTTATTCAAATCTGGAATTTCATCCTAATGGGTGTCTAGTACCAATTAAAAAAATTATATGACGTATGATCTACGGTATTTATGTTCCCGAGCTCAGAAAATTGCTTTTTGGCTTTCCTCGTGGTACAGCTCATGTACTGTAGTTCAACTGGGGGCAAGGAAGTTTCCCAAACTCAGGGCATGCTTTGCCATCATTCTCACTCCCCCAGATTAGCAATTGCTCCCCCAGATACTACATTTTCTAAAGCAGGATCATATTTTAAGATGGGAAAATTGCGACGAATAATATCAAGCACCTGGGTATACTCTTGACTAAATTTTGTTACGAAATGAGTACGGGTACCTTCCTGAGCATCTTTATTTGGAAGATTAATTGCTACAGAAACTGTTCTTTGTTTATTTGACAATAATGAATAATAATGTCTATACTTATGGCTCAGTATATCTGCAGCCCGAGATCGCAACTGTGGTATCCCCTTTGCGTACAAGCACCTGGTTATACCCTAGGATGCTTGTTGGTAATCAGAATAGTTGGTTTAATTTTTGTTTTATTCTCAGAAGCTCCCCAACTGGGACTGCTTTCTTACAGTGTTGTTACATAGTTAAATAGTTAATACGGTTGAAAAAAGAAATATGCCCATCAAATTCAACCAAGAGTGTTGGGGTAACAGCTAATAGTAACTGTTATTTTCTTCTAAATAAGCATCTAATCCTTTCTTGAAGCTGTCAGCTGTTGATGCTGTGACAAGCTTCCGTGGGACGCTATTCCACAGCTTTATAGTTCTTATGGTAAATAATGATTGTCACCTCCAGAGATTACATTTCTTTTTTTTTCCAGTTGAAGGGAGTGCCCCCTTGCATTTAGAGAGGATTTTACCTGAAATAGTGTTTCCACATATTTTTGTATTGCCCATTTATATATATTATACAATACAAGGCAAAATTACATCCCCATCCCTTGATTCCATGCCTCTGTTTCAGGTATTCGTATAGTCAGATCATCCTCCTCCACTCTCATCTATGTATCTGCCATAAAAATAAATCAGATCTTTAAATGGATTACTATCTCCAAAGACGTGGAGCTCCTCCCACCACCCCATGTATAAATTAGCATGGGATGGGGTAAAGGGAGATCCCATGGAAGCTCCATTCTTTAGGAGATAGAATGCTGATCCTAACCGGAGTACGTTGAACTGAATCTTCTCAGAAGAGTACATGAAATATGTTGTAAGAAACTCAGGGGCTGTTATGGCAGGAGTAGAGTGAACTGACATCTAAAGTACACCCCCCCTTCCTTTCCAGACATTTTAGTGATTGCAGTATCTGTAAGACGTTTTTGGTGTCCTTTAGAAATCCAGGTCGGTGGCAGAACAAAGGTTATAATTGTTGGTCCACCCACTGTGCCAAACTCTCACTTACACCCCCAATCCCCAAGACAATCAGGACAAGAAGGATAGACGAAGGAAGATGCAGGGTTTGGGGGACGAGAGGTTGGTAGTATATAAGTAAGTAAGTAGTATGTACTAAGTATGGGGGCAAGTGAATTAGGCCACAAGTAGTATGTATTAAGTATAGTGGCAAGTGATTTGAAGTTTGTATGACCTTGACTTTGAATTGGGTTGCTTAAAGCGGAACAAAACCTAACATTTTCTTTTTTAACTGTTTGTGAGCTGGTAATTGGTTTAGGGGACCCTTATACCAGTACCAAATGCTGTATACTGGGGACCATCCGGCCAGAGAGCTTCGGAAGTGAAGTGTTCCTGCTCTGGCTCATCATCTTCCATGGCACTGTAGAAATTGCAGGATAAAATGAAAAATACACTTTTAGTACACAGGGTATTATGGGTCAGATGTGACAAAGATGAAGTACAATACGAGTTAGGGCCCTGCCTTTGTAAAGATTGGGGGGCAAGAGGTTGGGTCACAAGTAGAAGTGATTTGAAGAGAACAAAACCTGGGATAGTCAAAATAACAGGTTTTGTTCCAATTTAAGTCAGATGATAAGCTCATCTGAAAGGGTACATTTTAAGGGTTAGGGGGTGCTGAATTGAATGAGGGAAGGCATTCCACAGGAATGGAGCAGCATGTGTGAAGTCCTGAAATAGAGATTGGAGGAGGTGATAAGAGGAGGTCCCGGGCAAAGTAAAGGCTGCGCCCCAGTCTAGGGTTATCAATGAAATGTGGAAAGGCACTTGGCTGGATAGAGTTTACAAGTTAAATGAATTTTCCAGGCATTACAATAAAAAGAAGGCTATTCTCACATTTTATCCCCTACAGCCAATCACTCCTATTCTGGCACTTGGAAACTCAGCCAATCGCTGCTTAGCTTTTTTTTAGTTGTAATGCTACGACAATCCCTTTAAGGTTATAATGATAAATTTAATTCTTTCAGATATTGGCAGCCAGTGAAGGGGAGCAGCACAGGAGGAGTGAGAGAAGAGGCAAATGAGACGCGTAGCAAACTTCAGAATAGATTGGATAGGCTGAATAGACCCCAGAAAAGAGTGTTGCAGAAGTCTAGTTGGGATATAATCAGGGCATGTGCTAACATTTTAGTTGTGTCAGGGTTCAGGAAGGGACTTATATGACTGATGTGTTTGAGTAGGAGATGACAGGAGGCATCTAGTGACTGGATGTGAGTTATGAATGATAGAGAGGGATCAAGTATAACACCAAGACATTGCGCTTGTGGAGCTGCATTGAATTGCAATAGTAGCCCAATCCACTGACCAACTCCCAAGTAAAAAAGGTTTACTAGTGGTGGCCATGGCCGGCCTTTGGGGTGTGCGAGGTGTGTGGTCGCACAAGGCGCCATCCCAAACTCTCTGTTATGGGGTGCCAGGAGCTCACACCTAGAACAGCAGGCCTTTTTTTTAAAAAAGAAAAAAAAAACATCTCTCACTTTTTTTGCACATTTTCTATTTTATTTTATGACCTCTGCATTTTTCTCTCTTTCTGTACCCCTGCCCTTATTTATGTTATATATACACAATCCATCAATCTTTCTTTGGTTACCTGTCTCCCATCTGCCTCTCTTTTCAACTTCCTTCATTTTTTACCTTCCCTCCTTCTTTCTTTCGTTCCAGTTTATCCTTTTCTTTTTTCACTATTATTTTGTTCTTGCCAACTTCTTTCCTCTTTCTTTCTTTCTTTCTTTCTCATTTTCTAGCGTTCTTTTTTTCTCTTTCTTTCTCTTTATCTTTTTTTTCTATGTTTTCTCTCTCTCTGTCTTTATTTCTATATATATTTCCATTCTCTCTCTCTCTTTCTTTCTAATTTCACTTTCTCTAGCACCATTCAGCTTTCTTTCTCTTTCTCCGCCATCCTCTCCTTTTCCCATATTCCCCCCATGTTGCTCTCTGATCCACATTCTTGCCATCTTTCTCTTGTCACATTACATTCTCATTCTCTCTTACTTTCTATGTTATCCTATTTTTTAATTTTTTTTCTCTTCCTTAATCTTGTCCACATTCTCATTACATTTTTTTCTTCTTACAATCTTATTTAAACATTTCCCTTTATTTCGCTTTTCTACCTTCAGTATTTCCTTTTCTGCATTCCTTCCTTTTTTCTCGATCCATCTCTATGTCTCCCTATTTTCCGTGTTTCCTCTGTGGCGCGGGGCATTCTGAAATCTTGAACAGGGTGACACTGACCCTAAGGCCAGCCCTGGTGGTAGCAGACTTGTTTTCTCCAGAAGGTTGTAAGAGACCGTTTCCTGAAGTTTTGCTTTGGGATACATGATAGAATGCAGTAAAAACACATAATAATCCTTAAGTTCTGTTACTGAATGATTTATGTTCCAGATGGCCCTTGGACTTGTCCCCTTCTCTATAACTAGGTCCATTTTGGTCAGGCTATTCAGGTGTAACCTTTGCCATCATTTGTTTATGAGCTTATTATGTTATGCGGATTCTTCTAGGTAACAGTGGAAAAGGTCCCCGATGAGGCTTGGGCGAACACATTGCTGAAGAAATACTCCGCAGACCCCGAGTATCAGCGGCTCTTCATCAATCTGGTAAGGACGCGGCCAAATACAAAAACAAACATTTCCTCTGTGAACAATGTGTTTGTTATATTTAAATCATTTGTTTATGATGGCTGTGTCAGCCGCACTGATTTACACAAACATTGCCAATCCTGAGACTTTACATTTTCAACAAAAGTAGCGCAGTACAAACAGCATTCCTGGGTTTTAATTCATATTGTATAAACATAACAGATGTTGATACCACGAGCCAGCAAGAAAATACAACAAAGCAGCCGGGGGAAAGTTTTGTGTTTCTATTGAAATGCATTCCAGATTGACACAGTGATACCCGCTCTGTGGATCATATATAATGTACATGTCATTTCTGGCTGTTTAATAAATACATGAATAGTGGCTCTATCTTTCTTTATGAACACCTACTAAGCGATGACCTTTTCACTCTTAACAAAGTCCTTTGTACTTTCCATTCAACATGTTCTCAGTGTTGTAGCGAGCCAAGTGCTGAAACATTGCCATTGTTTATGATCCATTTACTTAATACCTAGAATATGCTGATGTTACATTATTGTACCGTTATATAATTGTACAGCTGTATTTTATTTCCCTAGGAGGGAATTAAGGCTGCGCGTCGTATAGCTTTACAAAGACGTGTCATGAAAACTAACTCCTAATCTGTTCGTCCCCAACCCTGGTACACAAATACTAATGTATTGGGGTTGGTAGACACATGTAACCTGCCATTAGAAATACCTGAGCTGGTGTTTTAGCTTAGAATGCACTCCACCAGTGTGGGACTGGCCCACAAGAGCACCAGAGGATCCTCAGGTGATTCTGACCCAGGACTCTCTCTCCTATTGTATCTTGTGTTCAGAATATTCATTGTAAACTTTGTAACCTTGCATTTGTAAAAGTCTATGTACTGTATGTTTGCACCTTTCTACTCATCAACCAAAATGGCAGATGAAGAAGGGTGAACCCTACAAGCACCAGAAGGTCAGGCCGGTTTTTCCTAGGCTTGCCCATTTCGTTAGGCTGGTGGCAAAAGAGTGGGAGAAACAGGATAAACTTCCATCTCTTCCTAAGGTCATGGACACCAAGTACCCTTTTCCAGATCAGGTCAGGGTCAGGGTTTGGTCTTCGCCACCTGAGGTAGAGGAACCGGTGTTGGGTCTGGCTCTGCACACCATTATCCCTACTTCAGATAGTGCGGCCATGAGAGACCTGGTGGATAGGAGGCTGGACCAGCTGGCCAGACATGCATTCTCCATGGTGGGGCCGGCCATGTGCCCAGCTTGCGCCACATCCACGGCAGGCAAGGTCTGGATGAAGCAGCACAGGAGGCGTTTGTGACATGGAGGTTCTCGTTCCTCTGCACTTCGTTTGAACCTCTTCTCTATGGAGGTCTTCAGATACATGTTATCGGCTATGGATGACTTGGTGCTTCTGGTGGCTAGGGGGCTGGCCTTGCTGGTCACCTCATCAAGGCAGTACAAGAGATCCAAGACTAAAACACTTTCTGGTTTGCCCGGAGTGTTCTGTAAGATTGCTGTTTGTTCAGTTTAGGTTTGTTATTTGGTTAATAAACAATGCACATTATATTTTGCAACTGTCTAAATTTTAGCTAGAGAGCAACTCATGAAAAAGACTTCCTCTAGTTAGCCCCAAAAATGATATTCTCTTGTGGTCCCAATGTGCTCCAGTCTGAGACTGAGTGTACCCTCTGCTCACACTAGGCATGACATGAGTTACTAGGGAATCCCTGGACTCAGATATCACTAAGACCTGAACTTGCATCTTGCATGGGCCATTCATGGCTTAGTAGTAGGGAAGCAGCCTTGTGCCCAGAGAGTTACAGGTTTGTTTCCCGGCCTCACTAGTCTCAACAGAGCAAACAGAATCTCATTAGGTAATACTACCTGCTACAATAGACTCCAGAAACCAGTGCTGTATATGTTTGATAAGGTTTTTGAGGCTTATTCCTTTCCTTAAAGGGACAGTCCAGGCAAACGCAATAATAATGCACCAAGGAACATACCTCAAGCCTGTTCTATATGCCTCTCCTCATTTCCTGCATTGTTTTGATGCTGTAACAGGTCTTCAAAATGTACTCCTCTTCTCAAATCCATTCCTCTATGACCACACTCTGCCTTTAATTACACAGCTGTCGCTCAGTGCAACCAAGTACCTCTCTGTGACCACTGTGGCTTGCAGGTACTTGGGAGGAGCCGGGGCAGCTGAGTGACTATATTTTGGGAATGGTTGTAGAGGAACCGAGAGGAGGGGCAAATTTTGGAGTTATGCTACAGCTTCTACCCTGCGCATGGCACAGTCTTCAGGTTAGCTGCTTGCTGCCTTATTATTGCCATTGCCTGGACTGTCTTTTAGGAATATTCTGTGTATATAAATCAGAGTGTAGTTGGCATGAGTTAAGACATTAGGAAATCTGTCAGCCAATGGGATGTTTCCTGCCATAGCTTTCCTTAGGCTGGTTTAGATCAGGGCATTCTGGATGCGGTAGCGATTGGAGTGGAATCAGTGTGTGAAATGGGCCTTTATGTCCTAGTTGTTATAATAACATCCTCTTTGTAGGGAAGACCAAGGTGCACTATTGAAGCTTTTTTCAGGTGACTTGTTTTTTTACAACAGTGTCAGTTTATATTACTGACAGAGGCAGATGTTAATTAATACATGTGCAGTTTCATTTTTGAACAATAAAGTAGGTTTTGCTTTTAGAAGTCCATTTAGGCTTTTTAAAGTTTATGGTTAGATTGTAACTACTAGAACATGATTGTATTCATTAATATTTGGGCAGTACAAAGACACAGATAGAATGGATCATAAACGAGGTACAAAATAAGGTTGGAAAGCTTGTGGTAACTACTAAGAAGCACAGCAAGCTAACAAATTAGGGCCCAACACCAAGCACTAGTTAGGTGTCATTTCTAAGGTCCAAATTAGCATGCATGTGCAACATGCCTGAGGACATAAAAGTATCTGGGGGGGTTCCCCTTTAGGGGATCGGTATATGTGATTACTAATAAAGGCTTCCTCCTGCTCTTATCAATAAATCTGAAACTTTCATTTTGGGTCCTGCGTGATTTAGGGTGGTCAAAAGTAGGATGGATTTTCCCAGATGATGGCTTAAAGCTGTGGTCCCCAACCTTTTTAGAACCAGAGACTACTTTTATTGGAGTCAATTTTTTGGGGGGTGGGGTTGGGGCCGGTTTTGGATTGGGGGTGGGGCCTTCCCCCAGGGCATCCCAATTTGGGATGTTCTGCTGTGTGAAACCTCTCAGGTCGCCCTGTTAATTAACCTTTTCCTGGTCCTATGGTGCATTCGGGGGCTCTTGTCCTATCAGCGCCATTTGCCTTACATATGTCATTCGACAAATGGCTCTAACCAGGCGAGAGCCCTCGTCTGCACCATAGGACCGGGAAGAGGATAGTTAAAAGGGCAATCTGGGAAGTTTCATGCAGTGGGGCATCCCAAATTAGGATTTCTGGGAGGTAAGGAACAAAACTCGGGATAGTCAAACCCATACCGGGTTTGGTTCCACTTTAAAACAGAGTGAATGCCAATACAGACACAGACTCCCTCTGCTGCTTACCTTGCCGGCGGATCCGGCTGCTTTCAGACACTGTCACAGCCAGTTTGGTGTGCAGTAAAGGGAGTCACGTCACCCCAGTGATCCTTACACAGAGCTGAAAGCTGGTGGGCGGAGGAGAGGGGGCATATAAGGGGCAGGGAGAGGGAGGATAAAGGGAGGATGAGGTGGGGAGGAGGAAGGCGGAGAAAGGCAGTCGCCAGATGCCGGACACAGGGCACACACATCCTACAAGTAAAGGCAGTGCAGCCGTGGCGGAAGTCTGGAGCGATGCCGGTTCCAGTGCTGTCTTGTACTGCACTACGCAGCACTGCGCTTCGGGCACAAGACGTCACTTTTCAGTCAGCTCTTGATGTTGCCGTTTGCAGTGCCATGGCCCACCTGATAGGAAGCTGAGGCCCGGTAGTGGGCGGCGACTCGGGGGTTGGGGACCTCTAGCTTAAAGGACAACTTGAAAATGTAATTTGTATTATATGATAGGCTATATAAAATATGTATTTGAAAAAAAATCTTTATTATTTTGTTTCTAATTAAGGTTTTCAATCAGCAGGAAGTGATGGATGTCCGTAAAAAGTAAAGGGGCTGAGCAGACTGACAGGGGCAGCATGTATCTGCTCACAAAGCTGAGCAAAGTACAATGATGTGTCCTTGGACAAACAAATCACAAGCTCTGACCCATCTTAAAGGAGCACTATTGCTAAATTGTGTAATATTAAAAATCTATATAAAAACGTCAGCTAACAGAAGGAGGGGGGCCACTTATACACCCAAACTGAATAAAACTCCTGACAAGCTTGAGGTTTTCCTTTTCTGGTAGAATTATAATCCAGTGGTGGCAGGTTTGAGTATATCTGGGGTGGCAGAACCTGTCACCCGATTTCCTCTTTCTTCTATTAAAAGAAAGAATCAAGTTTGGCCGCATATTTCTTGACGCAGGGTGTATAAGTGACCCCTCCTCCCGCCATGGATTTTTATTATTGGGTCATTTTTTTGTGAACTTTTAAGTTTCAATGTGCTGGCTGTCAATTCTTAAACATCAGTCACAGTTATGTTTGTATGTCAGGAAATGACAGGAACCTTATAATGGGGCAAAACTTCTTCATTTGTTTGACTTAATTTGACAATCACTGAGCTTAAAGGTTAAGTCCAATTTTGATTTAAATTTTTGAAAGTGAATATTTTTGTATAGCAAAATGTCTTAATGTTGCTGACCTTGTATTTTTAATTTTTTTCTAGTGTTAGCAAATGTGTGTTTTATGGAAGCAGTTTTCATCTGTTGCTACTGGCAACATACACCAAGGGCACTTTGGCGTAGTGGTGCAGCTTAAGCATACTTCTGCAGATGTGTGTGACCGAGTCCTCTGTTTTTAACCAAGTTTAGAGACAGATTATAGGCTGGCCTGCAAGCTGACAGGGTTGAGTGCTGTGGCTCCTTTAAGACCAAGTGCTGTTGGGATGTGTAAGGTTGAGTAGGTTGAGCTGCAGTGTGCTCCTTGGTGTACGGACTTGGTGTACGTTGCCAATAGCAACCAACTGCAGGTAATGAAAACTGCTTCCATAAAACACACATTTGCTAACCTAGGAAAAAATCCTAGATCAGCTCGGCACCATGAGCACATTCTTTTTGCACCAATAAAATACACTTTAAAAAGTTCAGTTGAAGGTGGACTTACTTTTTGGGGTTGATTCAGAGCCAGGTGAGAATTCTCACTCCTTTTTAGAAGACAAAACTGCAGTTGACTTTCATTGTCTACCGGGTGTAAATTTTCACCTGGCTCCGAATCAGCCCCAAGGTAGACAATGAAAGTCAATGTCATGTGTTTTCTCTCCTAAAAAAAGAAGTGAGAATTTTCATCTGCCTCTGAATCGACCCTCTTGTGAATAGACACATGCTGCTCTTCAAGTGTGGAAAAAGTTGGGAGGGAATTTTTTGTTTTAATGAATCATATAAGTCACATTTTCTTTTCTGTAGCCTGTCATATGCTGTAATAGCATTTCATTTTCACACATGTTTAATAGTTGTCTCTTAAATTGTAAAGGTGATGACACATCTGGAGGGTAAGTGAAGCTTTTTTAGTGTGTGGGAAAACGTCCTTGTGTCTCTTGTGTTTACACGAGATGCCAGCATGCAGCCGTATGAATCTGGAAGAACATTGAACAGGTTCCATAACTCCCCGCAGCCACCCACATCCCCTAACACAGTATATTTTACTACAGAGGAAATGAAATAGACTGTAAAGACATTTTAAGCATGTAATATACTACAGCTACAGAAAACATATTAGTTGATTTAATTCTCAGTCTTAATACTTGGCTGGAGGCCAGTCACAATAGCTGGAGGTAAGTCTGTGGTCTATGGTTAAACAGACTCAGCTTTCAGCACCTCGGCTCTGCGGTTTGAATCACAGTATAGAGAATATGGTTTCGTTTATTCCCATGATGCAAGGTTGTACGCTATGGTAGTCATGCGCACTGTGCAATTTATGGCCTATGATTTCCTCGAAATGTTTTCTCATAAATTTAACTGGGTACCATAAATAAAACAACGTAAATGACTCTAATTATTACAACTACATTGAAATTAGGAGCCATAGTGCTGTGTTGTGTCACATGAATATATACATGCAATCAGTGACTGCAGCACCTGTCCATACAAATCAGTGTCACTTAGGGCATTTCCAGCCATGCCTTACTGCTAATGCTGAATTCTTTAATACATTTAACTATATATTATAAGAATACCTTGCTGCTAATGCTAAATTATTTAATACATTTATCTATACTGTGGTAAGGTGCAAGGGGCCGTTATTGACGGCAGGTATGCAGCACCAATGTACCTGGCATTGGTGCAGTAAAGCCGTATAGTCTGATTTCCAGCATCAGCTGCTGGTGGCAGTTTGCTGCTGTTGCTTTAGAATAGCCGAAAGGCTAACCTGGGACGGCTTTACTGGGATGGAGTAGAGCAGGGTGGGACTCCATCCCACTACCCAGGTCCGGGTTTTGCGGGCTGTTTAAATAGCCTGGGGAATCAGCTGTGGCTGTCCTTTGTCTAGAGCTCACATGGGAGTGAGACTCTGTGAGCCTGGCTGAAATCTCCTGTGGAGGCTGTTTCATGCGGACCTGAGGCCTATTTGGACTGTAAACAGGACGTTTGCTCAAGGACTAAAAGCTGTTTGCCTGATTGAATCATTTATGCTGCTGTTTCCTGAAAAGGTGATGTAACCTGTATGGACATATGCTTTTGTGGATTTATGTGTGAAATAAACACAGACTTTACTTTGAACTGTTTGCCTCCGCCTCTATACTGCTGACACCCGGTCGCCTACCAGAGCTAATCTCCACAATACATATTAAAGTGGACCAAAACCCTTTGATTCCCTCACCCCAGGGCATCCAAAATCACGATGCCCTGCTGTGTTTGAAACCCCCCAAGTCGCCCCATACACTTACCTTGTTTCTCAGTTCAACGGTGCATGTGCCAGCCAAGACCACATCCCCACTATCCCTTTAGCAGGGCGCATGCCCACGCCAGGCACTTGTGAATGGCTGACGTGGGCAAGCCCCCTGTTAGAGGGTAACAGGGGCTG
Organism: Gastrophryne carolinensis; assembly: GCA_027917425.1. Classification (NCBI taxonomy): domain Eukaryota; kingdom Metazoa; phylum Chordata; class Amphibia; order Anura; family Microhylidae; genus Gastrophryne; species Gastrophryne carolinensis. The sequence goes on from CM051239.1 coordinate 339,009,118, forward strand.
CGGCCACCAGTCGAAGTCTTAGATGATGTGACGTCAGCGGCTCCGAGCATGCTGATTGGACAAGCCGATGCATATGCGCCGTAAGACCGGGAAGAGGTGAGTTGGCTTCGGCAACCTAGGGGTTACACACAGCGGGCATCCCTGATCGGGGCGTCCAAGGGGAAAGGATCAAAACCCAGGATAGTCAAAATCCTGTGTTTTGGTCCATTTTATGAATGCCTTACTGCTAATGCTGAATTATTTCAATCATTTATCTATATATTTTAAAAAGAATTCAAATGTAGATTTTGTTGAAATCACTACCTCAAACGAGTTATTGTGTTTATACAGTGTTTTTTTGAGAAAATGGTACCTCTAGCGGATGCCCTCACACGTGGCATACCTTTATCAGACCTAAAAGATGGCCAGATGCTGCTTTCCCTGGGGCTTTTAACTCCTGGGAGACTGACCTCACTTAGGCTGCGTTCACACCGAGGTGTTTGCAGGGTGATCATGCTTTCGTGGCTATGTTCAGCTATGTTTGCCTATGGGCACATTTAAGGAGACAATTGCGATCACAGTCGCCTCTGGAAAGCTTTGATGCAGCATTTTAGAGGTTAATGAGATAGAGATTCCACTCCCTAGAATGGAAATCGCTATCACAAGCGCTTTCAAAGCACTGAACACCAAGGGCAAATGCAGGGTGCTCGCAATGCAAGCGCAATCTCACCGCAATGGCTCAGTGTGAACGCAGCCTAAGTGCTTTGACAGTCACTGTCACCTTCTTTGATGTTGGATCTGCTCAGCACACAGATGGATATGGTCAAACTATGCACAATAGACTTTCATTGTATTCATTGATTTTCCTTGTCCAGACACACACTCCTTTTTTCCGACCACATCCCACTTGGGAAAGTTAAGACATAAGACATTTCAAAACATCTACAAATTTGTAATGTATGTAATGATGTGTAAATACCTTATGTATTTTAAGCAAAGCTGATTTCCTTGCTTTCATTTCTGATTGTGGCTGAGCTTGATGAGTCAGGCACCTTCTCTGCTTTGGTTCAAGACAGCTACAGGCCACTTTTTGGCATGGTCCTGAGAAATAGAATGATAATTCTTTTTAATATATTTGTAAGTGACATAGGAGAAGGCTTGGTAGGAAAGGTTTGCCTGTTTGCTGATGATACAAAGGTTAGTAATAGGGTGGATATTCCTGGAGGTGTTTGCAACATGGAAAATGATTTAGCTTTACTGGATAGATGGTCAAAACTGTGGAAACTAGAGTTTAATGTCTCTAAATGTAAAATCATGCACTTGGGTAGAAGGAATCCCTGCTCTGAGTACCGTATGGGCAGCACTGTGTTAGCCAGGACCTCGGAGGAGAGAGATTTAGGGGTACTGATTACTGATAGCTGCAAGATGAGTGGACAGTGTAGCCAGGCAGTGGGAAAAGCAAGCAGGATGCTCGGCTGCATAGCTCGAGGCATCACCAGTAGGAAGAGGGAGGTTGTGATGCCGCTGTATAGAGCCCTGGTGAGGCCACAGCTAGAATACTGTGTGCAGTTCTGGAGACCTTACCTGCAAAAAGACATTATTCAAACAGAACGTGTCCAAAGGCGGGCAACGAAAATGGTGGAAGGACTTAAGCTTAAAACTTATCAGGAGAGACTTAAAGAATTTAATTTGTACAGTCTGGAGGAAAGAAGGGAGAGGGGGGACATGACTGAGACCTTTAAATATGTGAAAGGATTGAATAAGGTTCAGGAGGGAAGGGTTTTTAAGAAGAAGCTTAATGATAGAACAAGGGGGCACAACCTGAAGCTAGTCGGGGGGAAGATCAGGAGCAATGTTAGAAAATATTATTTTACAGAAAGAGTAGTAGATGCTTGGAACAAACTTCCAGCAGAGGTAGTTGAAAAATCCCTGAATTTAAACATGCCTGGGATAAGCACACATCTATCCTAAGATAAAGAGTACATACAGTATACACATATGGGCAGACTAGATGGAGCGTATGGTCTCCTTCTGCCGTCAACCTTCTATGTTTCTTTGTTTCTATAATGATGGTAAACCTTATAGAGCAGCTATGGCATGTGGCTGTGTTGCAACAGACACATGGGACAGGCATCAGGTAAGCTGCTTGCTGCCTTTGGGTTTACAGCACCTGCTGAGAGATAAGTGCTGAGAGCTCCAACAGACACAGAGGCTGTTTGACCACTTTTTGGCATGGTCCTGGAGAAATAGAATGAATATGAGGGCAAATCTTAGAGAGCTGCTATGGTATTGACCCTGTGCTGCAGAAAATGAGGAGAGACACATGGGACAGGCATCAGGTATGGTACTTGCTGCCTTTGGGTTTATAGTAGATTTTACAAACAAACTTTGTAACCTCATATCTCCAGTAACCAAGAATGTTGAGTTAGCAGTTAGAGAACATGTAAAATGTCTCTCATACCAAAATCTTAACAAAGAATTGTGTATAGAGTTGTGCTTTAATTCTTCTGAGGCTAATCCAGATCTGACAATGTGAGAATTCTTTTTTTTTTCTTTTGTATTCTAAATCTTCTTTAAGTTGTTTTCCCCAAGCAGAAATGGCAGACTCCAATAACAAGCTTTATTTTTTTTTACAGGAGCCATACATTAATAAGTCAGCAGTGAGCGTGCAAACCCATTTCTCACTGCAGCGGGCTTATATTCTGTTCCGAACTCTGGGGCTCCGCCATCTGACAGTTGTAGATCTTCAGAACAGGGCAGTTGGGATGATCACCAGAAAAGATCTCATATCTTTGCGGTTGGAGAAGAAACTGATTAAATTCGACTCTGGGAAGCAGGATTCGGATGAGGAGCTCTTAAGATAGAAATTAATATGAGGTATTCTGAGGCCATGTCGAATGAAGTGAATAATACACAGATATTGGTATCATACGCCAGTAGTCCTGGCTATTGTAACTTCCACAACAAAGAAATCATTTCAGGGAAAGGGGACGAGATAGATGAGAATTTCCTGTTTTTATTTTTGTCACAATATGCACTGATATATTATATTATGTAAAAAAGTACAGCTGAAAATACAAATGTTCCATAAAGGTATAAAATATTCTAATTTTCCTATGATTTATTCTGACGTGTACAATGAAATACAGTAAAAAAAATTAAAACAATCTTCAATTGGTCTGGTTACTTAAAGGAACTCTCCATGCAGGGGTTAATAAAGCCTACAGCCTCCTCACCTTCACCTTAAAGCAGACCTTCACCCTGAATAGCATATCTTATATGTTTCCCACACCCTGTACATACAGATTGCTCACATTAAAAATCATCCTACCTGCATCTACTGCATGTTATGAGTCTTTAAACATCCAAAATGTTTGTAACATCCAAAAGGAAGTGTCTTCTGACTGGGTCGCTCTGCATTCTGGGATTGCTGTCCTTTTCCTGACCCCAGCTCTGTTCTGTCTGTGCAAAGCACAACTATAACCCTGCCCCCCTGTACTTTATCCCGCTCTCCTCTCCTCAGTATGTGATGCTTCTGAGTCAAGATGGCGGCGCCCGTATCCTAGAGTCCTGAACAGATTTGTAGCCCAGTGGGGGAAAGAATAATAAAGTAGTGACTAAATAAGTGACTAAAAACTTAAAATATATTCATTTTAGATGCTGGGGAATAGTTTCTTAAGGGTTTGGGCTTATCATTAAATTATGCTGAAGGTCCGGTTTAAGTGAATTACAGTGTCCAATATCTCCCCCTCTACCTGGGCTCTGCTTTGATGGTCAACAAATAAAAATCCTTTATCTCCTGTGACCAAGGACTGCCCCTGAGCTCCCTCTCAACTTGTTTACAAGGACTACATTACATTCCCCCTGCTCTGCATGCCTGCGCCCTCTGCAAATTAAACCGGCAGTCCGCCTGCGCCGGCGCACTCTGCATGAGGATTTTCCCACAGCCCATCAGGGCCGTGGCGGTGAGTCTATCAACCCCTTTTGTACTGACAATCCTTGGGATAATTATTTTACATTTGTATATCCTGTTTTTAACACCACCACTAATCACAATTGACTAAATTAATTTATTGTTTAAATACTGCCTTTTCTTCCCACCATTACCGGTAATATACATGTCAATTACTTGCTATTTAACTGTTTAATGATTTACATAATTTAATAACCACTCTCCACTACACACAATTTCATTGGAACAATATATTGAAACAACTATACACAAGGAATGGGACATTTCGCACCACCCATCAAGGACCAAAAATGATTTTTTAGACTGACTTATATGAACAAAAAACTAATTATTTTGAGGATTAACTAAACAAGGCTAACTAACTGGGTTTCCTATCTGCTAATTTTAAGGCACACCAGTGCCACTCATCTAACCCGGAACCAACACCAGGAGCCCGCACCGCTAAGAAAATACGCAGATTGAGCAAGCTACTCACCTTTTTCGAAGAAACACAAATCTAACAAATAACTTGACTTTTTTCAGCGAAACACGTATTTAGCAAATTACTTACCTTTCTAACCCCCCCCCATAATAGGCTCTAACTCACAACTGATCAACCCACACCTTTCTATTTCTCAAATACCACAAAGCGCACTTGTCTATATTTTTTCCTAGCCCTAGGCTTTGACACTTAGGGCAAAGCTCAAATAGCTGTACAACATACCCAAATTAGGGAGTATTGGTCAACTCCCAACAGGTGCAGCTAAAAAACATTTCCAAGCGCTTATATGCACAACACTACCACCCAATTGCCAGATGAGTGTCTGTATAGCGGCGCTTAGAGCGTCCACTAGTAGACGCTGTAAGCGGGTATCAGGCGCTGTAACTTGTAACCTGGCCGCTATCGCTCTAGTAACCTGGCCAGCATTGATGAATGTGATGTAGGTGATGAATGTTGGGTGCTCTAACAACAGCACTCGGCGCTCAACACCATATTTAAGAAAAAACTACACACAACATTGGTGCTCTAAAGCTGGGCACTGTAGCATAGCGTCAGACGCTGGGTGATCAGTCTGTTTCTGAACACATATATACCAGTAACAAAGCAAAAACACATGGAATGACATTGTTTTAACACTGTGACAGTGGCACTTTAGTGCCAGACCTGCACATACAATTCTGCATAAAAATATAAAAAAATTATATTAAAAGTGTTTTTTTGCAGGCCAGGAGAGGTCACACAATGATTCGAGCAAAAAAAAAAAATTAAATTGGCAAACACACTGGAGGGTCGTGGTGTTTGAAATCATTGTCTTCTTTTGTTAGCTATGGTTAACTCAAAGGAAACTTGTGTAGTCATCATTGCTTTGGATCAACAGGATTTTAAAGGCAAGGAAATTTCTGCTTGTACCTAACACTCAATCAACAATTCATCAGGCCAACAAGATATTCGAGGAGAGGAGCACAGTTGCTGTGAAGAGACTACAGGGTGCCCAGGGTGTCCTAAGGAGCGCATCTGAAGTGAAGTTTTTTGGATACTGGCCTGTTGTCAAAAAGGGCAGCAAATAGGCCACCCTACATGAAAAAAAGACATACTAACATTCTGCAGGAAATACAGAGATTGGACTGCAGAGAACTAGAGTAAAGTTCCTTTCTCTGATAAATCCTCCTACAGATTGTTTTGGCTATCTGGAAGAATGATTGTTTAGCGAGGAAAGGAGAAGTGCTAACATTAGTCCTGTGTCATGCCAACAGTAACGCATCCTGAAACCAGTCATGTGTGAGGTTGCTTTTCATCCAAAGGAGTGGCTAGCTCACAGTTTTGCCAATGAACAAACTGCAATTAATAAGGTATGGTATCTAAACATTTCCCTTATGATTCAGAATACATTTTGGCACAAATACAAATAGCACTAACTGATTCTGGGAAGAAAACATTGAGATTTTGGGTCCATGGCCTGGAAGCTCCCCAGATCTAAATCCCATTGAGAATCTTTGGTCAATCCTCAAAAAGAATGTGAACAATAAAAAAGAAATTATAAACTCCAAGCACTGATTGGGTAAGAATAAATTGTCTCAGCCAGGGTTTGGCCGAGAAGCTGATATCCAGTACAAGAGGGCAAATTGCAGAAATCGTGAGCAATAAGGGTCAGCACTGTAAATTTTTCTTTGCATAAACCTGATGTAGTTGTCAATAAAATCTAAAGACATAATAAATGCTTAAGATGGCATGTTAGCACACCACAGGGACCTCAGACGAATAGACCTAAAACACTGAAGCAGCAAACTTTGTGAAAACCAAAGTTGTGTCAGCCTGTATCGCTGCTACATTATTGCTATTATTGTGAAATGCGGATTCATAATCATGCCTGTCTAATAAAAGTGGCTAAATGTAATGGCTGATACACTTGTATTCTGGAGACATTTCACTGACCTATACAACTAACTGTCCGCTACTGTAGCTGGTTATAGAGCGACTATGAAATTCCATTTTTGTGACTTAGCTTTAAGCTTCATTACCGCTCAATCTATTTTTTATTCGTCCCTCTGGCAGAGAACACTTTGAGTTGCGTTTAATGACTTCAGACTCATATTGTGTTGTTACATTTTAGATTTTTTATTGTCTATTCTTACTGTAGGGATAATTGTGCTAAAAAAAGTGTAAAATATAAATACAGAAAAAGAGATGCGCCCTCAAGCTTATTTAAACTGTCCATTTTTTGAAAAATGTGTGAAAATGGGGTGTTAAGTGAAGGCAGAGTTTTGCAAAGCTTATTCATCTAAAAGTGTGTGAAAGGGCTTTACATCCTTTCACCATCTGCTGAATGAGAAGGGTCCAATGTCATTTGTTGACCTCTGAAATACTAAGGATATACCCCAAACTGAATGGTACAGATATATGCAGTTGGCACATTGGCTAGGATCAAGATTCTTATTTAATTCCTCCTATTAAAAGCTGTTCAACTTTAAATCAATAAGTGCAAAAAGCCTCCATACCACAGGGCTAATCTCTATTTTGTATGAAACCCTAAACAATTTCCTCAATCACACAAAGCATCAATATATTATGAAATGTGAGAGAGATCTAAAAGAAACTAAACCTTATGATGAATAGGCTAAAACATGGTCCTTAACAACAAAATGTTCTATAAATGTCCTTTGGAGACAGTGGAGACGGCTTACAAATCCCTCTTCCGGTGGTACCTAGTCCCCAAACAAATAAATGCAATATACCCGACCCACCAGAAGACATGTTTTAGGGGCTGTCCCAATGTGGGAGATGTCTTGCATGCGTGGTAGATCGGGATGGTAGCGGGATTATTGTCATGGGTCTACAGAATGGTCCAGCAGAATATTCTTAGTATACAGTACGTCCGGCTCCAGATAGATTACTTACACTTGGGTTATCCTCCGCCAGATGGCGCTGCACTGCAGAGACATGTAAAACAGGCTCCTCCCGGCCCCTCAAATACCCGGGGACCTCCCACAAATCCCCAGATTTCTCTGCAGTGCTTACTGCGAAGACATGAAATTATCATGTCTTGATAATTTCAGGTAGGTAATAAATAAGGTAGGCGGCACCATGTGTGCTTAAGGAGCCCTGCTCCACCGCAGTCCCCCACCAAAGGGTAGGCGGTATAGGTTGATGGTGAGCCTTTATGGGATGCCCCTCCCGCATTATTGTCCCATGCTCCGGTAGCGGTGGGCCCTGTACAAAGGGCCACCATCCTCCCTCATTCTCCCTGTAGTCTTCGGGGGGAAAAGACAGGGGGGGGGGGTGTGGATGTCAGTGTATTGTGATTACGTGCATATGGCCTTTGTAATGTCTGCTTGGACAAGTATATGTGGTGTCAACGGCCGCGCTTCTGCGTCCTCATGGGCTGCTTGTCGGTTGGACTTCATGCTCTTCAGGGGGCGGGGCCTGGCATGGCGCGCCCCGCGTCACTGCTCGCTCTGGCCCGCCCTTCGAGGTACTCGGCGCCATGTTGTCTGGTCGCGCACACGTGTGACGTTCTTACTTACTGTGGTCCGTAAGTGCCCTTGCGGGCGGCCTTATATTCACTGTAGTGTGTTTCGGTTCTGACACCCTCCTTCTCATTGTGTCTTTCAGAGGTGAATCCATTGGCTTCTCCTGGCCCGGTGTAATTGATAGTCGGACCTTGTAAAATTACTCCCACTTCCCTAGCAGGTCATTGGGGCATCCAGGGTTGCTTTATAGCGTCAATCCCTACTGCCATATTGTGCCTAATAATCACCATATGGAGGCATCTAAGGATAATGTGACCGGGGTCCCTTTGGGACAAGACCGGCGGTGTATGGCGTGCGGCCAACCTCATGCTGATGCTGACAAGGCATGGGTCTGCGTACCCTGTGCTGAGCAAGCGCTGGCTTTGCAATCTGGCCTGCCAGTGGCTGCACCTTGTTTCACTTCACCTTCTCCCCCAAGCTTAGATCTCACTCCTGCTGAGTTGCATACAAGTGGGGATTCTCAGCCTGATGTGTCTTCTAGACTACCTACTGCTGAACCGATTATTGCGAGGTCCTTAGCGCGTAAGGGCCCTGGTAAGAAGCGGCATCTGACGCCTTATGATACTGTTTTCCTTATGGGATCTCAGGAGTTTATGAATCTGTGTGGCTATACCCCTTCTGACGAAGGAGAGCTCTTTTCTGACTCAGGCTCATCTGATGAGAGACCAAGGGGTCATGACAATTCTGGCTCTGACCCCTGGGCCCCGGATGACACTGACAGATTATTGACCCAGATCTTTGAGGTTCTGTCTATCTCTCTCCCTGGTGAGGCTCCCAGGACAAAGAGGGGAGCGCTTCCATACAGCAACATCACGTTTGGAATTCCTAGAGCAGGCACATTTCCATTCCCTTGTGCTCAAGGAATGGGAGTGCCCCAGTAAACTTCCTGGGGTTCCAAGGGATTGGGATAGGAAGTATCCTTTTCCACCTGAGGTGTTTAAATGTTGGTCATTCCCCCCCGAGGTGGATGTCCCGATAATTGGGCTATCTAACACCCCTGTCATACATCCCCCTGATTCTACTACCCTGCGGGATGCTGAGGACTGGTGCATTGACCTGCTGGCCTCCCACGCCTTTGCATGTGTGGGGACGGCGCTGCGCCCGGTCTGTGCCTCTGCCATTACTGCTGTGGCCACTAGAACCCTCATCAGAAATATGCTTGATAGTGCCTCTGATGATCTCCCTTGTGAGGTGTTTAATGCACTCTCCAGTTGTGATGTGTTTCTAAATTTTGTTCTAGTAGCATTGGATGACACCATCAGAATGTGTGTAAGAACTTCTGCCCTCGTGGTGGCTATACGTCGCTTGGTCTGGCTGCGACAGTGGGGTGCTGACAATGCTGCGAAGAAGGCCCTTACTGGGCTCCCCTTTAAGGGGCTACGTCTGTTTGGGGCCGTCTAGACCTGTTTGGTAGGAGAGGTAAGTTACCCCAGCGCAGACGGCTGGGGCCAGGGGCCCCCTTCCACCCCCCACCATGGTGTTAAACAGGAACCAGGGGTGTCCTTCACAGGGGCTCGCACAGCTCCCTGTCCAAGGAGCAGAAGACAACACCCTGGCTCCTCTGGGGGGGCTATGCCCAAATCCTCTCCCAAGTCCCCTCAAGCATGATGGGGCGCCCTCACCCGCCTGGGTGAGGGGACGGCTGCGGCACCTTGCTTAAGTCTCGAGGCATCACGCCTTAGATCGGTGGATTTAGGAGGTAGTGTCCTCCAGCTACAAGATGGTGTTTGCTGTGCGCCCTCCCCTAAGATTATCTGGTCCCGGGTACTCCTGGTCCCTGCTTCTGCTCAGGTGTTGGCGCAGGCCGTGTAAGGTCTGTTGAGTCTGGGGGTCATTTGCAGATTTCCCTTAACAGACAGAGGCAAGGGACCCTACACCAACCTTTTCACATTTCCCAAAAAAGATGGGTCAGTCTGGCCCATTCTGGATGTACAGATCTTCAGCAAATTGTCAAGTACAGGCGCTTTCCTCATGGAAACTCTGCGCTCGGCCATCTGCTCCTTGCGACCCGGGGGCTTCATGCCGTTTGTGGATATCAAAGATGCTTACTTTCACATCCTTGTGTTTTCAGGACACCAAGATTCCTTAGATCCACGTTGGAAGATCAACACTGCCAATTTGTGGCCTTGCCATCTGGCCTCTCTTCGGCTCCCAGAGTGCTCACCAAGGTGCTGGCGGGGGTGATGTCTCTGATGAGGCCAAGGGGCGTCCACGTGCTGCACTACCTGGACGTCCTCATCACTTCCCAGCCTCTACATCTGGCAAAGTTGGATACTCAGCTGGTGGTGTCCATTCTGGAGTCATCTGGATGGGTGATCAGCCACCCCAAGTCCTCACTGTCCCCTTCCTTGATAACTTCATTCCTAGGAATGAATCTGGACACAGTTCAGGCAAGGATATTCCTTCCTCAGCAGAAGGTGGACAATCTGCTTGCACAAGTTCAGTTCCTCCTAGCTGTCCCCGTCCCTTCACCAGGCAGGGGATGCAGCTGGTGGGCCTGATGGTGGCGTGCCCCTTGTGCTCAGTCCCTCTTGGGGCTTCTGCAACTTCTCCTATTGTCTGTATGGGACAAGGACCCAGCATCCCTGGACAGGGTCTGGGTGTCTTCCCCCCTGGTGAGGAGGTCCCTCTTGTAGTGGATGGACTCAAGGAACCTATTGGGGGGCGGAACCTTCTTGCTCCTTCCTGGGAGACGGTCACCACGGATGCCAGTCTATCAGGTTGGGGGGGTTCTTCTGGAGGTCCCTGCGGTTCCAGGGGAGGTGGGGCCCTTAGGAGGCCTATTCACCTATCAATGTCTTGAAGCTGTGAGCGATCAGGTTAGTTCTGGTTCGTTTGACTACTCATTTTCAGGGCCTGCCTGCTCAGGGGCACACGGTCACTCTGATGGCAGTTGCCTACTTCAATCATCAGGGAGGGACCCGGAGCAAGAGGGTCCTCCAGGAAGTGTCTCTGATTCTGATCTGGGTGGAGGCCAATGTTCCTTGCATTTCAGCGGTATACATTCCGGGGGGGGGGGGGGGGGTCCCTCTGCAACAGGGTATTCCAATCTCTGTATCACCGTTGGGGCCAACCTGATGTGGATCTGTTTGCGTTTCGTCACAATCACAAGCTCCCGGCCTTTGTCTCCCTGTCCCAGGATCCTCTGGCCATGCCTATGGATGCCTTAGTAATGTCATGGCAGGACATTCAGTTTCTGTATGTCTTTTCTACATTCCCCCTGCTAGGCAGGGTTCTGCGCAAGATTGCTCTGGAAGGGGTGCCAGTGGTTCTGGTGGCCTCAGGTGGCCAAGAAGAGTGTGGTTCGCAGACGTGGTGCAAATGGCAGTAGATCAGTGCTTTCTGCCTGGAGTGCTAGATCTGCTCACTTAGGACCCCTTACGCCATCCTAATTACAATCTCTGGCCTTGGCAACCTGACTGCTGAAACCTCCATCTTGATGGAGAAAGGCTTGTCTGCCTCGATGGTTGAGTCCATGGTGAAGGCTAGGAAGATGACTTCTTCTTCCATCTGTTATATGGTATGGCGTACCTACATTGACTGGTTGAGTCTTGGTCTCGTCCCTGTTGGGTGTTCTCAGTTCCCAGGGTTCTGGAGTTTTACTGCATGGGTTGGAGTCGGTCTCTAACTCAGTACTTTGAAGGGTCAGGTTTCTACCCTGTATGTCTTCTTTCAGAAGTCTTTTGTTCAGCATTCATTGATTAAGACTGCTTTTAGGGGGTTGCTCATGTGCGTTCCCCACGACAACCTATGATCCCTGTGTTTGGGATTTGGAATTGGTCTTGCCTGCCTTGCAGGGTGCTCCCTTTGAACCTGTGCAGGATGCTGCCTTGGCCATTCTTACGCTCAAGGTTGTGTTTCTGGTAGCTATCACTTCTGTCAGGCGTGTGTCTGAGTTGGCGGTGCTGTCCATTCAGCCCCCCCTACTTTGAGCGGCACCAGGACAAGGTGTTGTTTTATTTCAAACCTGATTTTCTGCCTAAAGGTAGTGTCTGCCTTTCATTTGAATCAGGATATTGTTCTTCCTTCTTTGTGCCCTAACCCTAGCAATGCTAAGGAGAGAGTTTTGCACTCTTTGGATGTGGTTAGGTGTCTGAAGTACTATCTGGTGGCTACTGCACCTTTCAGGAACACTGATGCTCTTTTTGTGGTCCCTTCTGGTCCTAGGAAGGGTTTGGCTCCTGCCAAGTCTTCTATCAGCAAGTGGATTTGTCAGGCTGTGATTCAGGCCTACTCTGCTAAGGGGAAGAATCCTCCCTTCACCTTCTTGCTCTTTCTACTCGTGCCCCTTGGGCCTTCCAGCACCAGGCTTCTGTTGAACAAGTTTGCAAGGCCGCTACTTGGTCTTCTGTTCATACCTTTTCAAAGTTTTACAAGGTTGATGTTAAGGCCTCAGCTGATGCTGTTTTTGGCCGCGAGGTTTTGCAGGCGGCAGTGGTTTAAACTGTCTGCTGTTACCTTTTTTATTGGGGATCCCACCCTACTTTATGGACACTGCTATTGGATGTCCCAAGTGTAAGTAATCTATCTGGAGCAGGACGTACTGTATACTAAGAATAATACAATTCTGTGAAATACTCACCTGTAGAATTGGTATTATAAGTATACAGTACGTCCTGCTCCACCCCACCCTGGTTTTTATTTTGCATTATTCTGGATCCCCTGTATGGTGATTGTTATCATTGTTATAGTTACCAGTTTTTGGTTGTTAAATTCTCCCGGCTTCTTTTTCACTGCTTTTCAATGTTGGGGATTTGTGGGAGGTCCCCGGGTATTTGAGGGGCTGGGAGGAGCCTGTTTTACATGTCTCTGGAGTGCAGCACCATCTGGTGGAGGATAACCCAAGTGTAAGTAATCTATCTGGAACAGGACGTACTGTATACTTATAATACCAATTCTACAGGTGAGTATTTCACAGAATTGTATTTTTTAGAAACTTTGGAGGAATCAGTGGGAAGCTCTCCTACACCAAAAAATCCCTGGCCTGAGTCGCGGACAAAACAAGTTTCTGACTTTCATTTTCCACAAAGCAAAGCTAAAACATGGAAAAGGCAATCCGTTTCATATGCAGAGGTCCAGTCATGGATTGATGGCTTCTTTATAAATGAACAGCTCTTAAGTATATTAATGAATAAACACCAACAGATTCTGAGTATCTGGGAGCCTTGGCGGCTATATGCCTTACCCAGTTCTGATAGATTTGCTTTTCAGTAACTTGCTATGACATAGATGATATCTAGGCTGGCAGCTGACATTCAAATGTCCCTATTCCCTCTTTCCATAACCCATCCCAATTTCCTGTTGTTTACTTTACGGCATTATCATTCATTTTATATATCAATCCTCAGGTATTTTCTATAAACAAAATTGGTGCAAGCCCCTTCTGTAAGCACACCAAACACCGATGGCATAGGTAATGGAGCTTTATTTAAAACAAAGTGTACAGAAGAAGAAAAAGCTGGTGCCATAACTTGTTAGTACCTTGTTTTTTAAACCAGACCAACAGCCTGGTACAGTTGGAAAGAAAGGTAGCAGCAATTTTGGATCTTCCTCTTCCACCATCTTAGCTATGCTACTACCTGGATTCAACTGACATAACTGACAATGCACAGTAACAGGAAGCCCAGCAGCACTTCCTGTTTGCAGGTGGCCTGCAAATGCACAAGCCACTATCTTGTTTCTAAAATTCACTACAGCAGGAGATTTTGACGTTAACACAGCATAACACAGTTAACACAGCATTTTAAATAGGCAGCTACTAAGACCTAGTAATTCATGCTAACGCCATCAACTCCTCACCTCTACTGAAACATCAAGAATCTAACACAGATTCTTGATTTATTCCTACAGATACTCTACTGGTGTAAGGTAGTCAGGGACTGGGCAACTTACTCCCTCCAAACTTTCCATTCTGTGTTGGTAAGAACATGCTATTTAGTTTTCTTTGCTTAGATTCTCCTTATCATCTTGGTTAATCTAGGCTAGTACCCCCCCTATTGTCCAAAAGCAGGCCACGGTTTACAACTCTCTGCTGCAGTGTGGCCTAGACTTGCCAATAATAGTTTAGAAGCATATAGATTCCACTAAAACCAAATGGCTTAAATGAGTTTCTTAACATGGGTATTTTGATTTATTATTATTATAAACATTGGCTACAATGCGAATTTAATTAGAGCTTTCATGTAAATCCACAATCAGGCTCTAAGGAGAGCACTCACAGAAACAGATAAATGAAAAAGGAAAATAAATACACTATGTTATTGATCTATAAAATAGTTAGTGGGAGTTTGTTATAGGGACCAAACACACAACGTAAAGACTTTATAGTGCAATTCCAAATCCAAAAATTCCAATTAAAAAAAAAATCTCTTCTGTTCTTTCCAATGAACTTTTTATTGTGGTCCCCTAAACTATATGCTACATGCTGAGGATCTTTTGAGAGTAGACTAAAGCCTTTCCCGAGTAACGCATGCACAATTATGATATCTGGGCTGAATGTGAAATCTGCTTCTAGCTGCTCCATGTAAAATAATGTCATGATCAAACCTGATACTCAGTTTGTGTACTGTGCACCAAGAATGGCTAGAAGTAATTGAGAATGGCTGGAGCCTATCGCAGCCCTGCTCCATGGATACCAGAAAAAGAGAACCTTCTTGGAACAGAAAAAGATTTTCATTTCCAGTAACATATAGGAATGACTTGTATAGTTTCAGCCACTCTCATGGTATGATTCATAAAGCCCTAATTCTAGGAAAGTAAGAACATGCAGATACTGATCGCTGAACACTGTGAACATTTGTAACAGGGGTGGCGGACTAGCCATCACCCTATTAAGGGATAAATGTATTAGTATAGGTCAGGTTAAAGGGTTAATAGCTGATGTGGGTGTATAGTGACACAAAATTGTATTTAATTTCCTGTATAGGTAGTTACAACCTTTGGCCACTAGATGGTGGTGTTGGATTAAAATTGATATTCTGTTTTCAATTCCAAAAACTTTCATATATGGGTATGTTTCTAACCTTAAGGACTGATTGGCTGCTGGGCCTATAATAGGGTGGCCCAGCACACACCCGAGTACAGACGCTGTAGGAGAAGCTGGAAGGAAGACAGGTGAGAGAGGAGGAGAGGCTGTGGTCTTGAGGTGTCCGCTGTCCTTGGCCCTTGAGGGAGGATCGGTCAGGGGTCCCTGGCGCGTGAGTCGTCCGTGGAGGAAGGAGGCAGTGCCAATGGCGTTGCACTGCATGTTTTGCTCGAGGGTTACTGTGCAAAGTATCCCTTGGGTGGACTCTACCTGCTGGAACCTTGGGGAAGAAACACCCCTGGCCGGCGGAACAGGTGGGGGCCCATGCAGTCCTCTGGAAGGTGCGAGGGAAAGCCTGAAGTTGCACTGGGGTCGTGGATCAGTTGAAGAGATTCTCCAACACTATAACGTCCACAAGGCAATGAGCAAGCTGAATGCTTGAACTTTATTTTTCTGTCAATGCCAAAAACCTTAATGGCAGAGGAGAAAGGAGATTGCAAGACATCCTTGGCAAAAATAGTTCATGTCTACGATATTACCAAGGGTGCCAAAACATGCAATTCACCATTTTACCTGTTGATCACCTATTGACATATTTGAAAGTCCAACATCAGAAACAAAGATAATCTATCCTGTGTATGTACGTTTGTAAAAGGAGTGAATGACAGAGGCATATACTGTAACATTGCTTCAGAAGTCCCCCCATATTGACAAAGCAAGAATAAACAGTGCTGGGACATTAAAAATGTCAGAAACTTACCCAAGAAAGTTATAAAGCGAAAAATAAGGACAGTCCAGTTTCAAGAATCTCACATCAGAATCTGTTAGTACCCTGTGACCACCTCCCACCAAAACCCAATATATGGTCACACAGCAATTGATGCCTGATCAAACACCAACAAAAGAAATCTACAAGAAAACAGCAACTGCAATACCAAACACTGAGGATATTGACTTAGAGAGTTTGGATGATTAAGGGTACAAATATGTACTTTGTGTTTTTTCTTACCAACTCACAGCTCTAACTTTCACTTTCACGTGGATAAGTAAAATCTTGAAGCTGCAGAGTTTGTACCACAAGAACCAACAGATGAGATAGTGCTGGGTGCAGCGGACAGATAGGCATTTGTGGTGTAACGTCAACCTATGTTTCTATGTTACCAAACCAGCAGGAAATACAGAGATTATCCCACAAAAAAAGAACTTTGACACACTGGGAGAACCCAGAGAAGAATCTAGGACTGTGCAGTGTAAAAAGGTTTTAATGTCTACAGACCAGGTTATTCTTATTCTCTTCGGAAAACTTTGACATGGAAAAAAGTTTTAGATGTGTCAAAAGTTATGTACGCTTAGTAAAGAAAGTCAATTAAGCTGGATGAAGATAATGGAACAAATCCAGCTGAAGTCAATAAAGAAAAAGTGTCAATTGACAACTTTTATATTGTTATAGTTTTTTAGAGATGAGCAAACTTTTTAAAAGTTCGGTTTGAATAATTCGACAAATCCTTTGGAACCATACATTTAACGAACTTGCTCTAAAAACAATAAAAAAATAGCTTATCTTGCTCCCTGCTGCAGGGAGGTGTTATTTTTACCGGGAGTGAGCTGACAACAGCTTACTCTGCCGGTATAAATAGCCACTGCCTCCGGCAGGTAGAAAGATGTCAGCTGGTGAGACTGATGGAAAAAAAAGGTGCAAGGTCCCCCTATCCAAGCTAAACCAGTCTGGCCAACAGCTATGACGGCTGGTAGACCAGGGTCACCAGCCTGCATAGCCCCAATAGGCTATAGGTTCTTCTGCACCCATCTGGGCTTTGGGGATGCAGGAAATAGAGCAGTGATTATGGCTTGCCAGCAGGTAACTTACTGGCGCCTCCTGCAATGTGAAATGGTATAGAAGTCTTGCGGACCCTTTACCAGTTCACAAACAGTTAAATGCAAAAAACCACACTTGCACTAGAAAAAAGAAGTTTATTTTCCCTATACTTACCCCTAATCCATCTCCAATCCCTGTGTCCCGCATCGTCACTGACAGCACCAGGCTTCTGCTGATTTCTCAGGCTTCTGACTGCTCTCTAACACAGAGAGGCTATGTATATAGAGTGAGCTGTCTATAGCTTACTCCCAGTATAAATAGCTCCTCCCTGAAGCGAGGAGCAAGATGCCAGCTGGGGCTTGGACATGATCCGAGAGCAGGGCAGGACACGGCAGGGGACGGATGGCAGCAAAAGAGCAAGTGAGTTAAGGATTTCAGGGAAAATTTGGTTTCTTGACTAATCGAAT
This sequence comes from Gastrophryne carolinensis, assembly GCA_027917425.1. Lineage (NCBI taxonomy): Eukaryota > Metazoa > Chordata > Amphibia > Anura > Microhylidae > Gastrophryne > Gastrophryne carolinensis. The sequence goes on from CM051239.1 coordinate 339,026,385, forward strand.
TTTCCCTAAAATTTGACCAAACTCTGGTTTGAAAAGTTCCGTTTTCTCATCCCTATTAAGCTAAGCTCAAAGAGACAGGTAGATGTTATTTTTGGTTACACATTTGGTTACACATTCATTCATTCCAAGTCTATTCCTGTCCTCTGCAGTGTAAATGCTGAATGTTGAGGATGTCATTAAATCATTGGGGGGGAGTGTAACAGGGAGAAGCAGTGTTCAAATTGTAATTGTGTGTGCTTCGTAACTAGAGGTTTAACCCAGGAAACTGGAGCTGTGGAAGGCTGCAGGGAATACGCTTTTAGAGGGAATAGCCCTGACAATTCTGGGAAATGTAGGCAAAAGATGGGGATAGACAGAGCTAATAATGTGTCCTACTGTCATAGCCTATGCCTGGAATTTAGTTGCAAGTAGAGCAGATCTTAAAGTGGACCAACACCCAGGGGGGATCGGCCCGGAAATCTATAAGATTCCCGGACCGATCAGATCCCTCCCCGCGGGGCATCTGAAATCGGGATGTCCCGCGGGGAGGAACCCCCCAGGAGGCCCACAATCCTCACCTTACCGGCGATCCAACGGCGCATGCGCGAGACGCGGCCGCGTCTCTCGCTTCCCTCTAGCAGGGCGCGCTCCCGCGCCGGCCGTTTTGTGAATGGCCGGCGCAGGCGCGCTCCCTGTTAGAGGGAAGCGAGAGACGCAGCCAATGACAGCGCTCTGGTATGCGCGTCCAAGCGGCTTTGGACGCGCATACCAGAGCTGCTGTGAGCGCTGTCATTGGCCGGACGAGGTCACGTGGGAGCGGGGAGAGGTGAGTTTTTGCGGCGATCGGGGCCAACACCCAGGATAGTCATAATCCTGGGTGTTGGTCCACTTTAATAATGTGTGAATGCTGAAGGAAATATTAAAAATGAAAAACTTTTCTTTAAAACCTTTTCTCTTATCAGACTTCAAAGCAGACCTCCAATCAAGAACTTCAAGGCATGCTTTACCCCCCAGGCTTCCCCCTTAGAGATGCCTGTTTTCCTGTAGACTATATGGAAACCCCCATCAGACAAAATACTTAGCCTTCTGTGTTCTGTCTGGGGTGGCTGCCACAGGGATGGTTCATCAGACTTGCATTTGCTGCCATGCACATTCATCAGAATGCACAAGTGGAGGGGGAGTGTGGACTAGGCCAGTAGAATGTTTGAATTGTATACTTTGCAGCTGACCTCCAGCTTAGGGGAATCTCATTTCAAGATGTCCATGGCGTTAGGGACGCAGTGCTGCTGTGGATGACTGGCGGTGTGCTTCACCCAACAGGTTATTTCTGTCATTTTTACATTGTTACATTACATTATATCTGCATAGTGTTACTTTACAGTATCTAATTATGAACTTACAGGTCCTAGCATTGCTCTGTAAGGTGATTAATTATTTTCTTGTCAAAAGAAAGCTTTTGCTTAACATGCTTAAAGTGGACCAACACCCAGGATTTTGACTATCCTGGGTCTTGGTCCACTTCGGTGGGGCACCCCCGATCGGGGTGCCCCGCTGTGTGAAACCCCCCCGAACCCCCCGAACTCACCTCTGTCAGCGGCGACGGACAAGCCGCGGACAAGCGGCTCCTCCGCCGCCGCCTCCCGCGCGTCCCTGTTGACGCGCGCGTGCCCGCGCCGGCCATTCACAGACGGCCGGCGCGGGCGCGCGCACGACTAGAGGGGCGCGAGGGAGGCGGCGGCGGCCGGCCGCCGAAACTAAGGTAAGGAGTTTGGGGGGTTTGGGGGGGTTTCACCCCGCGGGACATCCCGATCTCGGATGTCCCGCGGGGAGGGAGGTGATCGGCCCGGTAATCTTATAGATTCCCGGGCCGATCACGGGTGGGTGTTGGTCCACTTTAACTTTGCCTATGGTGAATATCATTACTAATATTGATACTCCCCAAATTGCAATCCTGCTGTCAGCCCTGGTCCTGTGCTGGAAGGCTTCTCGTGTCATTAACTGCTGAGGAATTACATGGCACCAGAAGCATTCTTCAGATACACTAGATGTCACTAGTGTTTTGTGCAGAAAGAGTATGCCCTGCCAACTTCATTGCATTCAATCCAAAGCTACTTTGAAGCCAACAATCAAGATACCTGTTTATTGCCGTGCAAGTTAATAAAATATTTAATATAAAATAGGTAATGTAACAGAGTGCTTCTTCCTGGACAGCAAAGCATATGTGATGGTAAATGTTTTTGGTAAGAATTTCCCTAGGATACAGCATTATAATGCCAAAATGCATGATGTACATTCCAATATACAGAAAAAGAAACATAATAAAATAAATTCAAAACTCGGGAGAAAGAGAAATCATGCAAAGGTGGCTTGTTCCATCCCTGTTAATAACCATACAAGATAATTGTCCAGTGCTTTAGCCAAATAAATGGTTTAACCAGAAAGTAAGTAGCTTTTGGTCTAGATTGCAGGTTGGGTATCTCATCTAAGGCATCAAGAACTTTATTTCTATTTAATTTCTTAATAATTCAAAACCCACTAACTCTGTTGCTCACTGAGCCCAAAAAATCTGATGTGCAATCTTTGGGACTCTCAGAAACAGCTATGCTGAACTCAACCTGGATGAATGGTGAGTATTTTATTATTTTGTTTAGCGTGGACCGTCCCTCCAAAAGCTTCGTAATTAACAGATCAGTGTGTGCATGTAGATTCTACTCAGCCCCCAAAAGATTTAATATGCAAAGTATGGAACTGAAAACTGGTTAGCTTCTCCTGCACTGACAATACCAAGCTTGTGGCGCCTGTTACCCTCCCCCCTCAGCATCAATGGGCAAGCTGATTCATTACTAGCGCCAGCTATCGGCAGATGAGCGTCTGTACAGAGGCGTTAAGAGCGACCGCTAGTATACGCTGTGATTGGCTATCGGGCGCTGTAACAGAGTGTCTAATTCGCTGTAGTAACCTGGCCGGCATTGATGAATGTGATGTATGTACGTTGCAGGGAGCTAAAGGTAGCGCCAGCTCAGTGTGACCAACTCTCAGCGATCCACACCATACTTATCAAAAAAACTACACACACCGAGCGTCAGCGCTCTTAATCTGGTAGCTATAGTATAGAGCGCCAGACTCTGTGTGAATAAAGTCTGTTTTTGAACACATATCCACCTGTAACAAAGTGAAAACACATGGAATTACATTGTTGTAACATTGTGACATTAATACTTTAATGCCAGACCTGTAATGACAATTCTGCATAAAAAACTAAAAAATGTAAAAAGTTTTCAAAAATGACTTTTTCTAGGCCAGGAGAGGTGACACAATTATTTGAGAGAAAAAATAAATAAATAAAAAAAAACTGTTTAAACAGAAGAAAAGGAAAGTCCATTGAAATGTATGGGAGAGTGACAGGTAGCAACAGGTAATACCTGGCGCTCTGGAAGCTAGAGCACCGGCGCTATACGCTTAGTTGCCTATAATGATGAATCTTATGCTACATGGCGCTGTTAGAGTCGCTCACCAGATACGCTTTCATAAATGTGGTATTGCGTACAGAACCCAGTGTTCACCAGACGCTGCCTGCCGTTACGAGGCACTACCTGGCGCTATCCCTTGATGAATAACCCCCTTAATTGCTCATCTGATATTGACTATATGGGTGGGGGGTTTTTCATTTAGAGTTTGAGTCTCACCAGTAGAACTGCTCCATTGCAACACTCAACCAGGTGCATGGGATTTTAAAAAATATTTTTAGCCTTTGGTGCCTCAGTAACTCCACAAAAAGGCTCTATAAATGTGATAGAATGTCCCTCCCCATTTCTTTACTGCCTATCTATATACTGTTGATGCCTAAATCCTACTATGTTCACCTTCTAAGACTCAAGCACCCTTCAGCCACCAATTATCACCTTTCTCTGCTGCCACCACCCCCCAGTCTTGGCATTTTGCACACAGATTTCTAGATGTCACCCTTTCTAATGGCATGGGCCTGCTTCACAGATTTCCTTCAGTGGCAGTTACCACCCTAATAAGAATCCTGTCATCTTGAACAGTGGTGGACTGAGGCCAAAAATCAGCCCTGGATTTTACCAGCCCCTGGACGGCCTGAGACATCTCTGCTGAGGCCCCCCAAACATGATGCCGAAGCTATAACATCGAAGCTGGGGTTCCTTGTTTTATGGCTACAGTGGGCGAAGAGGGAGACTAAAGGGGGAGGGATTTAATGTGGGTGTTAAAAGCATGGGTTAGTTTCAAAGGCTTCATTCAGTTGCAGTTACTGCCCCACTCTGAAGGAATCCTATGACCCAACATTTCTTCACACATGGAATTCTCTTGCCTTGACCCACTAATACCGATCCTGTCATTTTGCACACAGGTTTCTTGATGTGGTTCCTTCTAATGCATAGACCCATTTTACAGGTTTCCTACATTGCAAATACCACTCCAAAGAAATCCTGTTGCTCTAAACAAGCTTTATTTATTTATTTTTTTCTTCAGCTACAGGAATGCAGCTGCATACTGTTGCCTTGACCCTGCCATCCCCTATCCCATTATCCCTTTGTAAGGCATTGTCCAACGTCACAGGCTTCCTTCAGTGGCAGTTACCATACTGTATTGTAGCACATTGGTGGATAAATAATTTAACTTCCACTGTTGTTTATATATACTTGTTAGCAGTGATTTTAACCTAGCCTGCGCTGACAGTGTATTTTGTCTGCAACGCTGGGCGTAACTCTGACATCTTTACTGAATAGACCAAGGCTCAGGTAATGAACTCATTAAAAAAAGATTCGTTTTCACCTGAGCCCAGGCGTCAGTGGTCTAGTGTGAGTCTAGAGATAAATTGCCCTGCTGAAATACATACGTTTAATGTCACAAGAAGATTCCCCCAATGGAAACCATGACTTTTTCAACAAAATGCAGATATTTGAGTAGTAGTAGTAAATAAACATACAACAAACAATGTTTGAAGATTGAAAAAGTAAAATAATTGTTCATTAATTTCCTATACTTTTTAATCATCTTGTTACTTTTTCATCCATTTTACATTCCCATTATTAAAGGTCGGGTAATCCATGTGCTTCCTTAAACGAATCCACAACCTGAAGAGACCCATTTTGATATCCTACTCTATCACACAACTGGTAGATGAGGTGATCATCTCTTACTGCAGGTTTCACACATCTGCAATGGAGACGGGAAGGAATATCCAAGAGGACACTGGATTTACAATCTCTCTAAGCATTGATCATTTCTCTCCACTGGACTTCAGTCTGTCTCAGAGGGTGAAGTCACCTGTCTTCTCCAGGGTCTCAACATAAGGAAGGCCTCAGGACCAGGCATGTACTAAGCACGACTTTTCTTTTTAATACATCCCTAAAAGTGAGGGTGGTACTGCCCTGCTTTAAAAAAATCTACCAGTTTCTGACCTGAATGATTACATTCCTGGGACACTAATGTCTGTAGTCAGAATTTTTTTTTGGCAAGGCTGCAATACCTGAAAAAAAGATGGAAAGGGGTGGAAAATGGAGCCTCTACATTTCCTAATAGTCAGATCCGCATCCTGCACTGCAAGCGCCTGGTCATAGAAGTGTGATAATCGGATAGTTCGGTATGAACCCAAATTTTGCGGTTCGGGTTTGTCCATCTCTAATCAGAATCAAAATGGGGCTGCTGCCTTGTGCTTTTGACTTGTATCTGGGAAACAGGTGAGATGCTTCTACACCCGCTCCAAAGAGGACCCCCCTTTACACATCCCCTTTAGTGCCAAACAGATGAATACATGTAGCTTAGTGCCACATGCTAATCACTATGCACCCATCATCCAATGCTGACAAGCAGATTAGCACCTTACAGTATAATATACACTGCCTTATTCTAACAAATCATTCCTGTACCCTGACCTGTCCAAAAAACATTTATTTTCCATGCCTTTCTGAATTCCTTAAAAATAGATTGTAGTTCAATGGTCTTTATAATTCATCACAGTATAGTGGGGTACCCCTTATGGAGCACAACACATGTTCATTTGTCAGTAGTTTTATATTACCAACCTATCTTGCTGATTCTCTTTCCACCAGAATTCTGGAACAGCAGGTTCACTCTGAATTGGCACGCTATATCTCTGCTAACTCCTTACCAGATCTTCTTCAATCTGGATTCGGCCACTCTGTTGAAACCAACTTACAATCTATTAACTGCCAAATCTAAAGGCCACTAGTCTATCCTTATCCTCCTTGACATATCCTCTGCTTTCAACACTGTTGACCATCCTCTTCTACTCCAAAATTCTAACATCTCTGGGAATTCAAGGCCATGGACTTTCATGGCTTTCTTCCTACTTCTGATCCTACTTCTAGTGTGTCCCACTCAAACATGGTTTCCTCTCCCTGCCCTGTGTCAGTTGGTGTACCACCAGGTTTTGTTCTAGGTTCTGTTCTTGGACCGCTTCTCTTCTCAGTCTACACCAATGGTCTTGGACAACTCATAAACTCATTCGGCTTCCAATACCACTTCTATGCAGACAACACTCAAATCTATCTCTCTGGCCCAGATCTCTCTTCTCTCCTATCTCATGTTGCTGACTGTCTGACAGCTATCTCATAATTCATGTCATCTCCCTCCCTCAAACTAAACATGGACAAGACTGAGTTTGTTGTTTTCCCACCATCAAACTTTCCTACTCTCCACACCAACTATATCTGTCAATAATCTCACAATAACTGCAACTCCTCAAGCACAATGTCTGGGCGTTTTACTGGACTCCTCTCTCTCATTCACACCATACATTCAATCACTAGCCTCCTTCTGCTTCCCAAACTCAAAAACACCCGCATCCATCCCTTCCTCTTACCTAATACCACCAAAATCCTAGTGATTGCCCTGATCATCTCCTGACTAGACTACTGCAACACTCTTTTTTGTGGTTTACCAATCTTTTCTCAGCTCTGCTTGACTCATCAGACTTTCATCTCTCCTCTCGCTTTTCTAGTGCTGCTCCTCTACACCAGTCCCTCCACTGGCTGCCAATATCTGAGAGGATTCAATTTAAAATATTAACTTTAACATACAATGCTCTTTAAAATCAGTTTCCTGCCTACATTTCTTAGCTTATCTGCAAATTCCAACCCAGACGCAATCTCCGCTCTGCCCAGGACCTCCTCCTGTCCTCAACCATAATCAACTCCTCCCACCACATCCAGGACTTCACACATGCCACCCCATTACTCTGGAATGCCCTCCTCAATACATTTTGCCACTTCTCAAGCATTTAAGCCTTTAAGGGTGCCCTTAAAAACCACCGATTCAGACGAGCATATCACTTGGCCTAAAGAAAAGACAACCCGAGCCACTTCCGATTACATGCCATCATATTAAGTATATATTACTTGTGACCTACCTTTTGTCTCCAACCTTATCCTTTATCTTTGTACTTATCATTATTAAAATACCACAATAAATAACAAAAACCTGCCATAAACAAAATATATAAATCTTTGTCCCATGCAACCTCCTGTCCACTACTGCATTCTCGCCCACTTAATGATTAGTGATGTTCTAACCAATCACAATAGAAGAAAATGTCACCCAAGCTTGGTGTCCCCGAACAGAAGAATTTCATAATACTAATAAAAGCAGAAGCATTTTCAGAGGGAACCACGACTGCATCGCTGAGAACTGTGACAAGCTTGTTTTCATCTGCCTGAATATATGTTTGTAACTCACCCACTCATAGCTGTGGTTTTGTCCTTGGTAATGTTTTTATTATGACATGTTACGGTGGGGGTGGTTTCCATTTATGCTGGTTGCTAGGGTGCCTTCATTCCTTTTTATTCCGAACATTTGTTGGTGTTTAGGTGTACAGCAATGAGAAAAGACAAACGATCAAAACACTGAACCGCAGGTTATACAGCCTTTGTTTAGTCCCTGCATCATCGAGTGTTCTGCTAGTGCTTTATTTACCTCTATTTTTTATTCTTTGTCATCAAATGTCAGCCTTCACAGTGTTCTGTGTTCTAGGCAGCTTGTCATCTTAGGTCGGTAAAATAAAAACCGAGAAGGACAGCTGGGACAAAACTATTTTATACCAGCCTACATAGTTTATTGGGTATGCGGAGGCATAAGAGGCCTTGTGCCGCCAGCCTTCGCCCTACAAAATGTGTCATCATTTATGAGTAACAACATGACTACTGTATATGAATCTGATAGTGAATCTCCCTAAAGGAGCCACAATAAGTAAGAATAACCATTTTATTTTAAACTTGAAAATAGAAGAAAACCTTTGTCCATATTAGCTGTAGCCAGTAGCAAACTGGCCATAGGGAGCACAGGAAGAATTTCACTGCTTTGGGACCAACTGGACTGGCACATGAGCTGGATGCTGGTCATGTTCACGGCAGCCTATATTCTGCCCCTGCAGTAAAATAGCCTCTGCTGATAAACATACTTGTTGATCATCTCTGAAGCCCCCTGGGGGTGTGGCTTAGCAACTCAGGGGCTGGTCGGCGGCTGGCAGGGGCCAGTAAATTCCAGTCCACACCTGGCTGTAGCCTATCTTGTGATAAGGTCCCCTTAACCTCACCAATTGTGAGTGCTGAGTTGATCTAGTATCTTTTTTTTCCTATGTGTGTTTTATGTAAGCAGTTTTCACTATCTGCAATCTGCTGCTATTGGCAACGTACACCAAAAAGAGAGGAGCAAGTCCTTTACACTCAGCAGTGCCCAGCAGCAGTGTTCTGTGCAACTATCTGCACCAAGTCTGCTTTTATAAAACGCACTTTTGCTAACATTAAAAAACATTAAAAATACTAGATCAGCTCAGCACCTTTAAGACATCATTTTGGCACACAAAAATATACACTTTCAAAAATCCTATCGAAAGTGGACTTACCCTTTAAAGCGGACCAAAACCCACATTTTTAACTAACATCCCCTAAATTGCTTCTCCCATGACGAGAACCTTTTGCCAATTTTCACTGCTCCTGCTTTAGTCTAATTGCAAATGCTGCCTGTTTTAGCTGTAAAGCTCCGCCTCCTCCATTCATTGACACTGTTGTGTGTGGCAATGACATCATTGCCACATCTATGCAATGACTGATCACCTCTCGTGATCAACTGATCACGAGGGACAGCAAAAAAAATCAGTGTTCTGGGACAATTCGAAAAGCGGATATATCCATTTCTATTTCTACACACTAAGAAGGGTATATCGGCAGGGGCTTTGGTCAAATGTGTCACAAGTTCAGTGGGTTTTGGTCCACTTTAAGTGATTATGGTAATTCATTTGTGACTAGCCCAGTATTATATAGCCTTTACCCATGTGCCTACCAGCCTTGAGTGATGTACACACATACCCTATATAGACAAAAGTATTGGGACCTCTTAATCTGCAACCCAGCCCCCCTGCAAACCCACTGACACTCCTATCATCCATCCACCTGTTGGAGATATAATACTTTTGCTTACAGCTTGGCTTTAAATGTGATTAGTGACTTTTGCTTTAAAGCTATGATAGGTTATGACACTAGATGGCACTGTGACCAGTACTCGGCTTTGTATTTCTATGTATTTTATTGCTGTGTTGTATTTCCTGTACATCGAGCTGTGATCTCTATGACTGGTACTTCCTTCTCTGTGTTTAGCTACCATGTAATGTGACATTCTCCTACTGCATTCATGTTCCAGTAAAGCAGGTTCCTGTTATACCACTAATGTCTATCTGGGTTTTGACTCCGCTGCATCCAGTATTCACACTCTGCAACACGACCATCCCCTACAGACACACCGAAACCCCCAATCTGCAATCCCCTCTCCTGCAAATCCACAGACACCTCCCTAATATGCCATCTAAAATTCCCTGCAAGCACACAGACACGCACACATATACACACACACACACACATAGCTCACTATTGGTCGGTGAACAGGTAGCACCCCCCACCGCCGTCCCCAGCTCTCGTTCTTGGAAACTATGAGGTTTCTGAGTGGCAGGGAGGTTTGCAGCTGCTACGTGGGAGAGAAGGTAAGTACATGTTTGTTTATTTTTGTTTGGGCTTAGTAATCCTTTAATAAAGTAGATTATAATATAGATTTAAAAATATGTTCCTCTCCCAGAATCTCAGCCATGCTGCTGGCTGGATTCAAATGGCATAACTGACAATGCACAGTAACAGGAAGCCCGGCAGCACTTCCTGTTTGCAGGGGGGCCTGCAAATGCATGAGCTACCATTTTGTTTCTAAAATTTGCTACAGCAAGAGTTAGAAAAAGGTAAATTCATTTTTATGTGCAGCAATCTGAATTGCCCTGGAGAGGGGTGCGTATGATCAGCGCATGACTGTTGGTCTGCTTTAAATTTTGGGGCTAATTTTTAAATAAAAATATACTTTTATACGTTTTATACGCTTTCTCATCCCTTCTCTTTAGGTACTATTTGGTCTCTAGCGGGCATAATTTTGATTGTGCCAATTAGTTGTGTCTATAACCTAAATGTAGGTATTAAACAATTCTAGTAAAATGCAGATCTAATAATATGCTTTAAAGTCTTCCCATTGTGTTCTATGGGAGTGAGCCTTCCTGTGCCAAATAGGAGGCAAGGCCTCTGACCTGCACTCGGAAGAGAAATGTAAATTAGAAATCCCTTCAGTATATAAGCACACAGAAGCACACATGCCTACTGTCTGCTGTGCCTGCTATGCCAGGGTATGCTGACCTATGCCACATCATAGCAGTGTGGCATAGTTTTTGTACACCAAGGTCTATAACTTATTGTAATCACTTGATTTAATAGTTTCCCTGTCTGCTAGTTTATAATCCTGGATATCCTAAAGTTTTAATTTTCTGGCTGCTTTTCAATGTGATGAAGTTTGCAGGGAAACCACAGGATGTCACTGTTCTCTCTGCATTCATTAGCAGGCATCTTTATTCTGCTGATTCATTTACATGAAGTAACCAGCCGAATGTCAGAGCTCTTGTATGAATGCTAATAAGACATCATATTTTATTAAAGCAAAGGCCACTTAGATTCATGGATGAACCCTTTCATTATGCTGCTAGACCCACATATTTGTGCAATGACTGTATGCCAGGAGTGTTACATTATGGTAATGAAACTGGCCATCACCTGGTTTGGGTTGGAAAGTAGAGGAGACAAGATGTAGTATGGGCTTTAAAGCTAATTATATAGATCTTATCATCCATCAAGAGACATGTTCTGTGGGAAGAATAACACTGTCTGTCAATGGAGATCTCTAATTAGCCATACAGAAATATAAAAATTAAAGAAAAGAGAACCCTCAAGGTGACACAACAGGGGTAATTCACAAACAATGTGTCAGGTTCTCTAACTAATATAGTTGAACATATTGCTATTTAATAAGGTGCATGTTTAATTTTTTATTCTTCTGTACCTGATTGGGTTTTAAAGATGGAGAAGACCGGTGAGGTGGAGAGGTTTTTAAATGAGTTAGATTGTGTAAGACCCATGTTAGACTTAAGCTGGACCAACAGCTTACCAACTCACCTGCCCATCTACATGCATGATACTGATTAACTGTCAGCACGTATATTTGCTCCAGCATCAAGTCAAAGCTGAAACACAGCTTCAAAGTTTTCTTCCGGTTGTGGCCATCTTGGAGCACCCGGGAGGCTTCTTCCTTTTTAGGCATTTTAAGTCTAGACTTTGCACAATGCAAAGGGATGGGAAACCCAGCAGTAGTTTCTCTTTGCAGGCTGCTCACAGATATGTAGTATGCAACTGAGTGGGAAAAAATCACCCATGGCAGGGGAAAAAAAAGGTAAATTATTTTTTATGGGCAGCAATCTGGATTGCCCTGGGGAGGGACACATATGAGCACTGTTTTGTGTATGGTTGTTGGTCCACTTAATTATTGAGGGATAAGACCAGAAATCTCCTTATTCAAGGTTATGGTAAAGAGTGCTATTTGTCAATAGCACATACAGAATAAGAGTAACAGTCAAGACCCATGAAAATGATCTCTTTACATCCCCTGAACTAACTTGAGAACTCAGGAAAGACAAGCTGAGTGTGCCATTCTTATAGCTTATAATATATACACAGCCATCACCCCCCCACTTGTGAACATGTTTTGGCATTGTGGGCCTTATGAGCACAAGTCTTACAGTTGAGTATGTATGTATTAGGAGTGAACCTTTAGAGCACCATAACACCATTTAGGGAGACACCCATGTTAGGCCTAATAAAGTGGGATATAGGATGCCATAAAGCCCCTTATGTAAGAATACAAATTAAAGAGTAGGTTTAGGGCAAGCAATTCCTGGCAAGTACCAGGGCCACACTCAGCCTTAGGTTCGGCTGTGGTATTTGCAGCAATGGTGAAGGGGGTGAGAAATGGAGGGCAAATGGTGGGAGCTCAGAAGGTGGCAAAGACTGGTGGACGATTGGCAACATTGGTGGAATCTTTGGTGACAGTGGAGATGGTATCAAGTACCAGAAGACAATTAATGGCAGCAAAGAAAGTAGTTAGGACTAGAGGACGATTGGTGGTACTGAAGAATTTAGTGAGGACTGGAGGGCGATCAGAGGCTGAGGAGGATCCATCAGTGGCAGCAGAGCAGAATAGACAGATGGAAAAACTCTCTTACTCAACTTACTTGCCTGTAATCCCATTGCTGGCCATCGCAATCATTTCTCCAACCGATCCAGTCCATCTATTCACTTGGGCAGACGGGGGAGCCCATTCCCGGTGGCACCCGGTGGTGAGATAGGCTGAAAAAAGGATGGTACTGGCCAGCAGTGGGATCACAGACAAAGTAAGTGGTATTTTTTTAACCCCCCCCCCTCCCCTGCTTTAGTGCTAGAGAAGGGTGGCAGGGCAGGGGGACTGTCTGGCTGGACTGGCCCTTTAAGTCCAAATGTCACACTGGTCCATGGTTGCCAGGCAGAGCCCCCACCAGAATTAGGGGAGGATCACAGCGATCCGGTTAGTTGTTTTATATTGTTTTAATGCCAAATCATGCTTTGCACGGGGGGGGGGGGGGGGGGGCGGGGGCATCTCAGCCATGCTGCTGCCTGGTTTCAACTGACATAACTGACAATGCACAGTTAAAGGAAACCCAGCAGCACTTCCTGGTCCAGGCGGCCTGCAGGTCCAGGAGATGCCATTTTGTTTTTAAACTTGACCACAGCAGGAGATAGGAGAAGGTAAATTACTTTTTATGTGCAGCAATCTGAATTACCCTGGGGAGGGATGAATTACCCCCGGGAGGGATGCATATGAGAACTGTTTGCTGTAAGAATGTTGGTCCGGTTTAACTTTCTCCAGCAGTTAGGTATATGAAAGCCATTTCATACGTCCAGAACATACAACTGGCATTTCCAATGCTGCGTGCCCGCTTCAAATCTAGCTAATATTCCCAAAGGTGATTCGTTATTGGCTAGTAGTTCATTTCCCATTATGCTTGGCTGTTATTTACACATCTAATATTTTCTAGAGCATATCTGGAGAGGCTAATATTTAAACCCATTTGGTAATATTTCCTTCTTGATTTGCTAATATTAATGAATAGCCAGCTGACATTTCACAATATGCCTGGCTAAAATGTATACACATCTAGCTAATATTTTTTAGGACATCCTGGTTTGCTAATATTCAGAAACATCTAGCTGATATTTCATATGGTTTCACACCAGCGCGATTCTGAGGCTCTCGTGCTTTTGGGTGAGCACCCCACAATCACCTGTGAAACTCTGCCCATAGTAATCTATGGGTGCTTTCACATATAATTTGGGCATTTGCAGAGAGCTCACAGCACTCCACAAAAGCCCTGCCAGCAGCATCTTGAGGCCACTGGTGTGAAACCAGCCTTATGATTGGCTAATGTACACCCCCATCTTATATTTTACAGATTGCTCCCTACTGGCTGATGTGCCCACATGCAATGACAGTTGGAACAGTTGATACATGTTGTGGCAGTTTGAACAGATTGTTTGAAAGCAACATTTTTATTTGTAGCCATCATTTTGCAGTATGTGGTTACAAGCAAGAAGATGCCCCCTGAGTATTTTATTTCTCTAAAAATCACCCTAGCTATAAATTATTTTAGAAAATTAAGTTCTAAGGTGAAATCAAACCTGGGATTTTTACTATTCCAGATTTTGGTGTATTCCACCAACGTGATCGGCTTGATAAAGGTTTCCCGAAACACGTTGCCGACTCTCCTCTCTCCCTCCTCCTTCCCCTGATATGGGCTTCACAATTTTAATTGGACGAGAATAAAAGTTAAGTTTAAACATTTCACTTCTATTGCCTGTGAAGCGTGGGGATCAGCTTTGGTTTTCAATTGTGCGTTCAACTGATTATTGGCAATCATCTTCCTCCAGCAGCTCCACACTATGGATCACTGACTTTTCCCTAAATGGTGAGCGACTCTGTTTTCTTTTGTTTTGTGTGATTCCACCAGTGTCATCCAGATTTCAAAAGCCCTGCTGTATGAAACCCCACTGATCGCCTATATTCCATAGAAACCCATGGCTCTGCTCCAATATAAATGGCCACGTATATACATGAGTTGCTAATAAAACTGAATGGGAGCTTAGCCACTCTTGGGATCAGCAGTGGCACTGGTAGGGTTTCATAGACCGGAGCATCCAAAACTGGGATGCTTCAAGGGAAGGTATTTAACCACAAATATGCCAAACAGATTTGGTTAATAAATGCTCTGAAATGCAGACCACAACCTGTGATTTTCACTATCCTGGGGTTTGGTCCTATCCCTCTGGGTTGGGATGCAATGCTGTATGAACAAAACCCCCCACCCGGAACACCGAGCTAACTCACCACTCCTCGAGTCCATGGTGCATGACATGTCTGCGTGTACAATCAGCTTCTCTGCCATGCCAATTAATGTGCAGCTAGATAAGTTGAATGGAATTCCTAGAAGCACTTACAAGCGTCAGGCAGCATCACTTTCTCCCTACAGCTGTGCATGGCCACACACAGCCATTCAATACCGGCAAATGGGGCTGCACACAGCCGAGACATCCGAGAAGAGAGGCGAGTGATGTGGTGCCGGCCGTGCATGTGCCATGGGAAAACAGAGTTTACTGAGTGCCCTGAGGGGGTTTCATACAGTGGGGAATCCCAGTTCAGGATGCTGCTGGTTGGAAGGAGTAAGTCTGCCCTGGAGTCTCATAGATGCCAGAGTGGGTTTTGGTCCACTTTAAAGGACAAGGAACATTTGCCAGGTAGTTATCTGTCTCTCAGCTGAAACATCTGTTACTTTCTCCTGCTGCACTGTTACATTGAGATACACTAATATAATGTGTGATAGAAAACTGTTACAGTGTATCACAAAGTAATGACCAGTCAACTCTTACTCTGAAGCAGGAGAATGAAACAAATGTATTAGCTGAGAGTCTGTGATGAAAATATATTCAGCCGGATGCCAGAAGGTCTGGCTAATAATACTTGTCCTTTAAGCAGTTCATGCTTTCGGGATGCAATGTCATGTTATTCTGCTGTCTTAGCCCATCAGCAACCCCAATTCCCCGGTATTAGGGACTACAGTTGACATACATTATGGTAACAGTGCAATTATACTAAGCCCTCCTCCAAGGCCACCAGCTTGGCAAGCATACAGGCTGGTATCAGTAATGCTTGAGAGCCATGGTAGCTGACTCCAACCAGCAAGGTATTAGTCCCTCTGATCTTTAGCATCAAGGGGTGCTCTACAAGCACAAAAATAACACCTAGTCTGGTGCCAACAGGCTTTTGTGCACCCATGTGCCTAGGAGAGGGTATGGGTAATCAGGAGGCTAAATTGGGGGCATCACATGTTGTTGCTGTTGTTGTTCTCTCTTATGGTCAAAGGAAATGGGAGCATAAGCTCTCTCTCCCTTTAACCTGGCTCTTTGGCACTTATAACCCCGCCCCCCCCCCATAGACATACTTTTATATAGTACAAGGCACCATGGGTAGTAATTACCTTTCTTGCTAATGAAAGGAGGAGTTACTTTATTTATACACCCAACTCCTGTTGATGTAGTGGTTCTATTCTCCTGGGAAGTATAAAATCCAGGGGTAATTGAGCGCACCATTCAACTCTTACACGGGTGATCTGCTCTATTTCAATGCCTCCTGTCAGCCTGCGGTAGAACAGCAGCATCAACCATGTTAAATATATGGTAAAAACCATGCATGATGGGTAAAAGCATCTACACACATCAGAATATATGCAACACCAATAAGCCAGCACAGCCTAGTTTAGAGGACAGGCTACTGGAGTTTATCAAATCTCCCCTGTTACAGAAGAATTGTTCAATCAAAATTTCTCTTCTGTCTGTTAAAAGAAAGAAACATTATTTTCGATGCAGAGTATGTGAGTAACCCCTTCCCTTGCTATCCGGCATATTTATTTGGATTTTCATTAATGGACCATTGTTTTGCAATAGTGCTCCCTACTTGCAAACCCTAAGAGAGACTTTATGGACTAATGCATTCCCTTCCACTTCCCAGCAGTAAGACCTGTGGCCATATATGTCCAAGGTTCAAAGAATTTTGTGTCAGTGACATGCACACCATCTATGTTTTTTCTACATTACTATTAAAACTGTATCTATTTTTAGCATGTATGTTGAATTTACATAATGATTTTCATATACATCAGTAAAAATTAGGGGAATTCTTTAGCGGTGTAATGTTACATGCACTTGCATTAGGAACTGATTTCTACAAGTATTGATTTAAGAAAAATACAACCTCCACTTTATTGTATTATATTAGGTGGTATATCTTCGGGCAATAGGTATTATTAGACACTGAAGATCAACAACTTCATTAAGTTGTGGAAATAACCTGCTTTAATAGTGGTAGGCATGTGATAAATATTAATTCCTGTAGTGTTTATTTAAAGTGGAACAAGACCCAACGCGGCCGGCCCTGGAATCTAAAAGATCGGGATGCCCCGGTGTGTAAAATGCTTGCACTCCCCATTGCAGAACATCAGATCTGTTTGTTGCATGACATAGGCACGGCAAATGCCTCTGATTGGCCAAGAGCCTGTGCATATGCCATTGGACCGGAAGATAAGCTGCAACCAGCAGTGTATTAGTGTTTCTGCTTTACACTGCTGTTTGTTTGCTTAGCATCTGCTTTATGTAGTTGCATAGAAAACACGCCACCACGCAGCATATCATTTTAAACTATTGTTTTATTAAAAAATTTTTTTTTGTTTATTCATTTTACTTTTAAAAAATAGGCAGCACAACCTGTGTGTTTTTTTGGGTATTGGCCTACCAAATTGTGCAGGAGCTGTGGGTAACTCCAAGCCCAGAACACCCTACTCTTCAGTGGGCTCCATGACTGGTAGTGGTGCTGGTTCAGAGAAGGAGGAGGACGTTGGCAGAGTTCGGGGCCGCCACCTTACACTCACACCCTACCTTCTTGGCCCCCTGGTCGGACCCCTCGTCTCTGGGTGGGCTTGATCCACAGCCAGAACTCCTCAGCTAGAAAAGAAAATCTAATTTTGTAAAACATGTTACTCATTATCCTAATAGCTCACCTTTTCTGTTGTACACCCACTTACCTGGGAAGTTCTGGCTGTAGAACCTTTCACACTCAGGACCATTTTTGGACCCCAGGTCAGACCCCAGTGCAGGCCCCAGTGTGGAGTCCCCAGAAGAGCCCCATGCGGAGCAAACAGAGTAGCCAAAGGCTGAGCAGCATTGCCACAGCCAGGCCTGCTTTTCCCCTGGCCAGTAGCCTAAAATCTATCCTTTCTGGGCATGGAAGTGGAGATAGTGACTCCCCCTTCAGCCAAGACACCACCCAGCAGACTACTCATCCTGGGCACAAACTAACAAGGGGGAAGTTGAGTGGTTGATTTATTGATGCCCAGCTGGAGGTTGTGCTGGATGGTGCCAAAAATGATGATCGACTGGCTGGGGTCTGGTCCCACTCAACCCCCAAAGCGTTGCGGGAGCAGTTATGGCTGGAGATTGCCCACAAAGTGACCAGCCTGAACTGGGGTGGGTAAGAACCCATGGATGGTGCCCAGGCCAAGAAAAAGTGGGACGACCTGAAGGTGGTAGATCATCGGAAACTCAGCACCAGACAGGCTGAGGGGTAAATGTTGAACATTCAGATCGCTGCTTGTACAGGAAACATTGGACAACTTATTAAAGGGGTGGGGCCTTCCCAAAACTCTACAATTTACCCATTGCACATGCACGGCGGGTTCTTCATTGTGCCAAGTAGCCCTTAAAATGATGCCTACGCCACTGGGAAGTTACCTGCAGATCTTGGAAGTGACACCTGCCTTCTAATTCCTCTATAATACTCCTTATTCAATTTTGGCTCTGTTAATTACCCACTCTGGCTCTGATGCTCTGGCTTTGGCTATTGACCCTGCTCTGAACTCCTGACTTGTATGACTGCCTGTTTTGGCTCTCTGGACTCTGGCTTGGATTGAAACATTTTCTGGCTCTGGACTCTCTGGCTCTGTTGCATCACTTTTCCCCAAAACTTGAACTGGACTTCTTCCATCTTGGGCTCACTGGCCACCTATAACAGGTGTTTGCAGCGCAATCCGTCCCTCCTTGCAGAAGGCTCCTGCAAAAACCAGAACTGCCGACAGACCCCCATGCTGCAACCAATGCATGGTGTGGCACTTTATTAACGTCTCATTGCTGGCTCCCTCCAGGTACAGTCAGCCCTAACCCTCTCTTGTCTTCCTGATCTCCCTCAGCTCCTGCTTGGTACTCCTGATTCTGTAGCACCATCTCACTTGACACTCCGGCCTTCTCCTCTGCTGAGTTTCTATAGTATGCATGCTCTGGGGAAGCCGCAGGTGGTACTGCTGGTAGCTGCCTGTATCTACCTCGAACTGGTCTCTATTAAGGTATGTGACAATAGATTTCGGATTATTTCAGATGTAAATGTAGTTACATGATTTGGCCAATTAAGGGCGTTATAGGATAAGAAAGAAACTGTTATTTTCAGAAAAACAGGGAATAGGATTGCAACATTAATGTGAGTCACTGGGCTCCTTGAAATGTAATTACCCGAATAAATGTAACCAAAGAATTGGAGGAAAATTTCTTGAAGTATGTATTCTGTTTGGATACAGATGAAAGAGCTGATTTCAGATATTCAAAAAAAGGGAGCAATCTCATTTCTTTCAATAGGTTGGTTTACAGAAAAATTCATGATGTTTATGTAAATTTGTTAATAGGTTAGGCCCCAACGGTAAAAAGTTTAATAAAAGAAAATCAGAAATGCTTCAGGACGTACATAGGGTTGATTCAGAGCCCCTTTCTTGACATTTGTTTGCATGAAAATTTCAGTTCTCCCCTAACCTGATTCAGCAGAATGTTTTTTTCTGGGAGAATTATTGTGTGAAATGTTTTCATTTTTGCATGATTTTTCGTTTGGTAGCAAAACCTCCCAAAAAAAGCTTCATGGAGTGCTGAATTAACCCTTATGTTTAAAATCTTGTCTTATAGGGTCACATTTGGTGACAGAGGTATGTTAATGTACGAAACCTTGTTACTAGCAATGAACTAAATCCACTACTTGTTGAGGCACACATTAGCAGGCCATAGCATCTGAAGGCAAAGCATAGTCTGCTGCACAGAACTTACAATATTGTTTTGCCTCAATGTAACAATGTTTAAACTGGGGTCTATAAGCGTACATATAGATACAATGATATTTTATTGACAGTCCAAATTATCATGATCTTGAGCAGCATGTGGAGGACTTATATTTTATTTGAAGCATCTCTTACTCCAAATATGTATAGTGCTAGTGGAGGTCATGGGTCTGCTGATTTATTTACTATTGTTTATTTTTAAAGTGCCATTGTATTCTGTGGCACTGCACAAAGTGATATATGACCACAAATGCATATAATATATACATTATTAGGAGTCAAATGCAACACCACACAAGTCCTAGCGAGCTTATGATCGAAAGGAAGAGGGTGGAGACAAGAGGTTGGGTCTCAAAGCGTATTTACTATGCGCCGTAGCAAGTGCTTAAAAGGTTGACAAGACTGTAAGGTGGTTTGGTGAGATCAGATGGTGTCTAATGAGTTTTGAGAGTGGCACATGCAAAGTCCTGGACATGAGAGTGGGAGGAGGTGATCTGGGCTGAGGACAGGAGGAGGTCACAGGCTGTTTAGAGACTGCATCTGGGTTGGTATCTTTGGACTAGCGATGAAATATAGGGGCTTGGCTGTAGAGGGCTCTGTAGGTTAGGATTAAAATTTTGAACTGAATTCTTTCAGATATTGGCAGCCAGTGTAGGGATTGTCAGAGAGGGACAGCAATGGAAGAAGTGAAAGAGGAAAGGTAGATGATGCTGACAGCAGTATTGAGAATAGATTGGTGGGGTCCCAGCCTGTTGCCCGATGGACCACAGAGGCGTGTGTAGCAGTAGTCTAGACGGCAGTATTCCTTTTAAGGTAGGCGGCTGTGCACCCCCACAGATTGAGCTGCTCAGGAAGGCTCTGAGAATTTGTGTAGGGAAATATTACCCACTCTAGGGACATGGGAGACTCCTTTTAACTTCAGTATCATGCTCCCGAATTACTGTTGCCATCACATTATCATAAGCAACACATTTCCTAACGGTTTCTGCACCTTGTAGAGGAGGCATTTCATAAGTGACACGTTTCATTTCAGGCTTTTCTGGTAAGACAGAGAAGGAATCCTTCTTTGGGCAGCAGGCGATTACTCCCAACTGAAGTGTATTCACCACTAGGGTGGAAGTAATCTCACACATTGCAATCACATTGGAACACAGTTTGTCATCACTACCATGATCAGGAGCAGACTCTGGCTCACATGTCTCTTTAAAATTGGACCCGGTAACCTCTGTACTGCTATCTACCATCTCTAAGTAATCCATCACCGGTAGCAAATTCACAGGAGACAAGCCTGGTGAACTTACACAGACTGCATTCATCTGGATCAACGGCATCACCAGTTACCACTACAGCACTTGTTCTGCCACATTCTTTCTAATCCATCCACCCATCTCCTGCCCAGATTCACTGTCAGGGACATAGGGTGTAACATCAGGGCTAGCGATCACCTGGGCTCCCCCTGGACCTTGCTGTAGTAGTTGGTTTTTGTGGGGCCACTTTACCACCTTCTGGGCCATCACTGAATCCTAAACACTCATCTGTGCCTGCTGTCTTTTTAACAAAGCATACAAAATGGCATGCACACCCAATATTCAAAGAGTTATGTGTAAAGCAGGTGCCACTCCCAAGGCTATATGAGCCATACAGGCAGAGGAAGTGGGAGTTGCCCACGGATGCTGGCAATTGGTGGGGAGAACTGGTGACTAATCTGTAATTTGTGAAGTGTTATTGAATTACTGGATTGTTTGAGTTATTGGATTTTAGGTTGTTTAGTGACTGAAGGGGGGGTTGAGTTACCTTTGGGAGCAGCATACGTTACACCTACTGTGATATGTGGTTTGATATAATGGTGCTTTGACTGGACAGCCCAACTTATTTTCACAGTATACTGTATATTTCTATAGTGAACCTTGCACATTGCACTTTTGCACAATCCTTTGCACACTTTTTTATGTATTTATGAATTTTTTGTTTGTATGCATTTGGAGAATGCTAATATTGGATTTATTGATTACAGATGAAATTTTGAATTTTCTCCACACCATCTACGCATCCCTTATGTTTGTATGTCTGGTATGTTATTTGTTATATGTTTTTTGTGTTTTTAATATGTTTTGTCTAATATGTCATGTGGATCTTTATTGAATAAAATTTGATACTGGCTTTTTGATTTAGATTGGTGTGCCACCTTTTTTGTTTGTTTGGATGCTGTCTTTTTAACAAACTGCAGCAACTCCTCCTTTATAGCAGCATGTTTCTGTTCCTTTAAGAACACATCTGCTCTTTTACAATCCATCATTGCCTGCACATTCATGGCACATAGGCCTGGTGAATAACCACAGCCCATTGTCAATTCAATTGTGTCTGAAACAACTGCAACAACTGCAACACGTGTCTGTACATTTTTCTGCCATCCATTTATTTTCATTCATTGTTTCTATCAACTATTCTATTATTTTGTATCTTTCTACATTTGAGTGTCATCAGCATGGAAGTGGTATTGGAAGCCCAATGAGTTTATGAGTTGGCCAGGGTGTAGACTGAGAAGAGTAGGGTTCCCAGGATGGACCCTTGTGGTATCCCGACAGATAGAGGATGAGAAGAGGAGAGTTGGAATGGGATACACTAAAACTGTGGTCAGAGAGAAAGGAGGAGAGCCATGAGAAGGCAACATCTTGGATTCTTAGGAAGGGGAGTAAATAGAGGAAGAGGGAGTGGTCAACAGTGTCAAAAGCAGATGATAGATCCAGAAGGATGAGAGTGGAGTAATGTCCTTATAATTTGGCAGTTGGTAGATCATTAGTGATTAGAAGATGAAGATGAGCCACAGGGAAGTGCTGCAGGCCCATGTTAGGTGAAGATCCAACCTATGCACTAGGGTTGAATAGCCCCTCTTCCTGACTTTTAGGTTCAACGTCAAAAGTGATGTGTTGTCCATCTCTTTAGCAGCTGTGTTAAAGTGGACCAACACCCAGGATTTTGACTATCCTGGGTATTGGTCCACTTCCCCGGGGCACCCCGATCGGGGATGCCCCGCTGTGTGAAATCCCCCAGAAAGCCCCCAAAACTCACCTCTCCCCGCTCCCACGTGGCCGCACCGTCCAATCAGCGCCGACGGACAAGCTGATTGACAGCGACGTACAAGCAGCTTGCCCGTCGGCGCCTCCCGCTCGTCACTCTTGACGTGTGCGCGCCCGCGCCGGCCATTCAGAGACGGCCGGCGCGGGCGCGCGCACGTCTAGAGGAGCGCGAGTGAGGCGGCGGCGGCGGAAGCAGCGGCTGGAGAGGTAAGGTTTTTCGGGGGTTTTGGGGGGTTTACACCCCGCGGGACATCCCGATCTCGGATGTCCCGCGGTGTGTGAGGTGATCTTATAGATTCTCGGGCCGATCACCTCAGGGTGTTGGTCCACTTTAAGCCGGTGAGACACCACACCCAGAGCAGTGATAAGACACCATTCCTCACAGCCTCTCGGCCCATGCAATCATTTTTTTTAAGTACACATAGCCTTCGGAAAGAGTGCGAATACATTTCGCTCCACCTTATCACTTCTTGGAATGCTGAATCCCATTTACTCTGAATGCCCATTGTCTTGATCAGACAAAAAATGACTAGAACAAGGATTATCCAAAAGAAGCATATAAGCAAGACAAAGGCAATCAAACAATAAAAATGTAAATGACAACACAATGCTGGCAATGAGGTGTCAAGAATATGTGTTGATTTTAAAGTTGCCACGAAATAATGAGAGAGCAAATATTCTGGATATGCCAGTAATCATTCTTTCAGCAACGTGTCTAAAAGGCGAATAATGAAATCCTGCTATGATGCCTGCCAAAGCTGCAACAGTTTACATTTTCTGAACAGAATTTTAACTGAGTGCTTCCTCTGAATATTAATCTGTGGGTAAATCATTTGTTTCGAAATTGTTTTCTTAGTTAAATACTTACCATATGCAGTGGCACTTAGCAAAGATCACACAAGACGCAAACTACAGCCTTTACAACTGAGTATATCTCAAAGTAAACATAATCCTTTTGGTATATACCTTAACAGAATAGGGCCTTAACCTGAGCAATACCAAAGCTATTGAGTTTTGTAGGTCTTGAGTGGAAACCACTTTCAATATAATATAATCGTATGCCTCTTTTCCAAAATGAAAAGGGACACAGTTAAAGTAGACCTTAACTTGGTATAAAAACAATGTTTGCCTGCCTCTACTGTCTCTAACTATGGTCTCCATGGGGTCATTTGCTCCAGGTGACCTTATAGGCCAGGGGTTCCCAACCTTTTTTCATCAAGTACTGCCTGGGTGGGCTATTTAAAATGCACAAAAATTCACCCAAGAAGAGTGTTCATCACCTTCTGGAGCAGTTATGCTTGGGTAAAGTATAGATGTTAGCAGATATGTCCAGCGTCATGGGTGCGATAGACTGCAAACATGGCGTTGGTGCGCAGGGGTATATGTATAGGTATGGTTAGGGCTCAATGGCTCTCCTGCTCCAATGCCTATGTATTGAATAGCCTTTGTTCAGCACCCTTAAACTAGCTAATACTTGTGGCTCATTGGGCATACTTTTCCCAGTGTCTAAGTTGCCCATGTATCTGGAAGATGGGACATTTGATCAATGTCCAGTGTGTGGCTGGTCCCGATCTCTGTTTTTTCAGCATTTTAGCTGAAAAGCATCTGCAGTGTCATGTGCTGCTCTCTATGTACCTGCCAGAGCTCACGCACACCCACCACCTCAATGTGATTTGTATGTCTGATCAACATCTTTGACCCGAATGAGCCCCCATTCTTCGAGAAACTTTACTTAGAGCTGCAGCCATGGTTGACCCCCACCACAAGGGGCATGACATTGATTGCGTGAACAAATTGGTTGGATGTTTTTAGTTTTTAGTGAATGGCTCCTTTTAGAGGCTGGGGGACATGTCTGTTGGCATGTACTAGCATGTGCTGAGCCGCAACCTGACTAAATTTCTCAATGGCATGGTTGCCCTGCAGGAGAAATACATCTGTACTTTCTGACAGCTTGGCAGCCTGGAACACGTTGAAGTTGTTTTTTTCAACATTGCAAATATGCCCAATGCTGTGGGTGC
This sequence comes from Gastrophryne carolinensis, assembly GCA_027917425.1. NCBI lineage: Eukaryota > Metazoa > Chordata > Amphibia > Anura > Microhylidae > Gastrophryne > Gastrophryne carolinensis. Next base: position 339,051,083 of record CM051239.1, read on the forward strand.
GGTCGACTTCATGTACATGGCATTGGTGCCTCCTGTGGTGCAAGAGTATATGTATAGGCATGTTTAGGGGCTCATTGGCCCTCCTGCTCCCTCTTGCCAAGTAGCCAATGTATTGAAGAGCCTTTGTTCAGCTCCCCCTAAACTAGCTAATGCTTGTTGCTCATTGGGCACACTGTTCCGTGTGTACAAGTTATTCTTATATCTGATTGCTCTTTGCCAGCTACCATAATGTTGCTAGGGTTGTAACCTGTGTCTGTTGTCATTTTCTCTCAGGAACTGGAAGATGGGACATTCGATCAATGTCCATTGTGTGGTTGGTCTCCGTTAATTCAGCATTTTGGCTGTTTTTTTTCTGGCTCCACCTATGACTCATTTTACGGAGCTCCAGTGTGTATTACTGATTTAAAACTGACGATCTGAGTGGCGGGTGGCTTCGGGGAAAGTGTGTCTATTTTTGTTGCCTTTCTGCGTTTCTTTTGTTTGGCTTGCATCAGCTGTCCACCATTGTTTGTATCTGTGTGGCTTGTTTCTTGATGCTTATTTAGCTTCCTGCCCTCACTCCCTAATATTGTGGTCATGTCCCTCTTTTAAGTCTCCAGTCCCCTAGTTCCTTGTTTAACTCCTTTGTGCTTCTAGGCCAGCTTACCCTTATTTCGACCTCAAAACCATCCTTGTTTGCCAAATGGCATTCTTGCCATACTTGTAACTATTGCCCCCTATCTCATCAGCATCCCTTATAGCGTAGTTTTGTGTCATTTGGCCACCTTTTCCTTTTGGTACCCCTTTCTTGTGCTTGGCCTCGTGCAGGTCCTTATGTATCTGATTGTTGGTCCTGCGCACAAGCTTATTGTGCCGGGCCGTGTTTTGCCGGAAATACGTGCTGTCTGGCCACCAGTTTGCCTCTATCAGTGTTTCATCGTAGATGATGGATGATATTGATTCCTTGGCCCTATTCAGTGGGTTAGAAGGCTGATGTGGGTGGCATTGTGTGTGGGTGTCCTCAGTGTTGGGCTGCTGCTAGTGCTGCACCTCAGACTCCTCCATCTCCTGTATGTCCTCCAGGATGGGTGGTGTCTGTGTGTAGAAAGGCAAACATTTGGTTCATAAAAGGTACTATCCCAGTTCATATCTTACTTCACTGATTTAATTTGCTACTACACATCTCCCATGTCTCTTGCCATCAGCTCAATAGTGCTCTAACATCTTGCATATGAGCTGGGTCATACAATGGGGCCACCTTTTATTTACCGCATTTAATGGTTGGGTCCCATCACTCGGGGTTGAGCTTGGTGCCGGTACAGTTGGGGTCAGAGGTGAAGCCATTGGTGGTGGCTTGCTGGGTGCTGCAGTGGAAGGTAGAAACAACCTAAGCATTACAGATTACTTAGCTGCACTCATTGACCCATTGGGACAAACAGCTACATGTGTCCACAACACATTTAGAACAAATTTCAATGGCTGGTCCTTAGTGTGATTGGAGGTAGACACATCTGGGCCCTTGCTTTGCAAACATGCGTGTCCCAGCAAAGCACTCACTGTTGGAGCGTACTTATGGACACTTATGTTTGCCACAAATGCGCTTGGTGTTTGGCCTCCTCTCCAAAAATCACAGTCAAACTGGTGGACATGTGACGACAGTCAGTATGGATTTTTCCAGACACTCCCTGGAAGGTGTCGAGGTGCAGCATTCCATATATCCCCAGCCCTGCAGCGGTAAACTGTTTTGAGCAAACCTCCTCTAGTTTTTAAGCTAAAACAAAACAAAAATGGATGAGCACATGATTGGTCAATTGTCTTAACACTAAACACACCTCTTGGGTGTCTCCGGTTGATTTTCTTCCAGACCACTGAATTCAAATCGTCATATTTTTTGTATACCTGTTAAGCATTCTTGGCCTCCGGCCCCGCACTAATGACACTATGTGAAATCTGTAGCCAGATATACTCATGCCCCACTTTGGGTGTAGAAAGAGACCACAGACCACAAAGCTAATCAAAATGGTCTGAAACACCATCCAGTGGGGCCACCAACTGTGCCTCATAAAATCTACCGCTTAAATTTCCCCTTGTCAGTTGACAGCTGCTATGTAAGGAACCAGCAGCTCCCGGCTAACTGGGTTGGCCAGGGGTGGATGAGACACTGCAGCCATGCCCAGGCACAGAAGGGGTGGTTCACAGACTGGCATGGGAGATGGCTACCCATACAATGGTTCTGCTGCTCGGCACTGGGCTCTGCACTTGGCTCCAGTGTGATGACCGGTGACTGGAGCGTGGGGGGTGTGTAATGAGCCCTGTTGTTTGCTCTCCCGCTGCTGCAGGACCACACTCCCGTTGGTAACCTAGACAGAGTGAGTTGTGTTTCTGGAAGCTGGGGCGTGTATGTGGTGGTGCCTTGGGCTGGGACTGTGGCGCCTTGCCTGGGTGCTGCGCTTCCTTCTGCCGTGGTTGGGTTCTGGGGTCTGGAAGGTGCGGTGGTGCCTGTTTTGGGGGCATCCTCACCTAGGATGTGGTTGAAGTAAGCACTGCCTTCAAACAACAGGTGTAAGATGTGAGCTTTTATACACAAGAGGGTGGGCACTTTCAAAACAATTGAGACTTTATTTGACAAGAACAGGTAGTTGCAACCTATAGGCCACAACATCATAGGCCTATGCACGCTGACCAGCACACCACTTCTGTGAGCACATCGGCACAGGGGCGTGTCTCCTTGCTGGACCAAGGCAGAAGAACACTTGTCACAATGGCATTCTCCCTCTCTACCACCGAGAAACAGGAGTACATTCTGTTATGCCATACTTATGCATGTTTACCACTATACACAAGACAGTGTCTGCTGGAGCAAAGAAATAGGAACCAAGGAACATGGCATGATGCACAGAAATGACAGAGGCCCCATTTTTCTAGGTAGACAGGATGCGCACATGTGCCGACCAGGACCCTGTCTAGCTGCAGAAGCCATAGCCGGAAAGCAGGCCTCCAACATTAATGTGCGGCACAACATGTGCCTTAGTAAAGATACCTTCAGTCATATGCCCAGGCCAATGGCAAATGTCCGAACCTTGCCTGGTTATCTTGGCCCCTGGGAGGACACATTAGTCTAGAGGTTGATGGGTATGGCACAGAGTTGCAGTTTGTGACTGGAACAAGGCACGAGAGGTTGCAATATGCCAGTATGGGTGACCTAGAGAGATGTGTCTGCCCGTTTGCCAGGATTAGCGACATGCAGCGACTCCGTAGTGCTTATGCACATACTGGTGAGGTCACTCAGAAGGCACATAGAGTGGGTCAAAACATGCATTGGGTTGCTGCACATGGGAGCGATGTGAGCCAGATGGATTCAAAGGGGAACTATTGCTGTGAGAAGTGTCATGCCACCAGAATGGCAATGTTAGGGGCCATGCATAGCTAAACTAGGCCCCAACATAATTACTGAACAACTGCCAGATCCTGAGTTTGATTGGGGGGGGGGGGGGGAACTTGCACCTAACAGGTGCTTAATGGGCAGGGTCAAACAGCTTACATGCACACCCGGGTCATACAGCAGTGGTCGGACCTGAAGAGATTGCAGATGCCCAGAGTGAGGCGTTTTTTGCTACTTCTGCTACATAGCAAAGTTGTCCCTTAATGCAAAGCTCTGTTACAAAATGATGCCTCTCTTCTAGAGCTAGAGTTCTGGCAGAGAATTAAGCCCATCTAGAGGCAAAGGGTCCAACCACTGCCTAGGCACAGACGGGGTGTGTGTGTAAGGCATTAATCAAAGACTGCCAAAGTCCTCATCCTTCTTTTCAGAAACCCAAGCAGCAGCCCTGGACCGATCCAAAGAGGAAGAGGCACAGGTGTTGGTCTTGGAGTCCCAGCCACAGGCTGAGAACTCAGATAGGCCAACACACACCTCAAGCCAATTTTACCATTCTTGAAAAAAAAATGTTTTAATGTGCAGTCAAAAGGGGCAAAAAAAGAGCCAAGCAGTTTAAAAACAGAATAAAACATGTCAAAATGAAAATTAGGCACCGTGAGGTGGTAGCAAAAATAATATGCTTAATGCAGGTTGCAGAAGGGAAAGTTGGGATGTGGGAAGGAGGTGTCAAACACTCGGGGGACGCAGGTAACAACAAGGAGGAAAAAGGTGTGTTACACTGGGGAAACACACTACATGGTATGCTGGAAATGAAGCAGGAAGAACAAGAAGGAGGAATGTGAGTTACATTGCACACACACTCTACATGGGATGCCCAAAAAAAGCAGGAAGAACAAGAAGGAGGAATGTGAGTTACACTGCACACACACTCCACATGGGATGCCCAAAAAGGAGGCGGAAGCAGGAGGGACAAGATGAGTAACACTGGGGGGATCCACACAAACATGGGAAGCCCCAAAGAAGGAGTTCAGCAACAGAAAAAAACAACTATGCCTATGAGTGTATTGCTGCATGCAAATGAGATGGGCACACAGCAGTGATAACAAAGGACTCCGCGGCAACATACGGCTGGAAAAAGTTACAATCTCGCCTTAAGATGCTATTTTGCCCCCCCCCAAAAAAAAGTAAATGCACGGCTGAAAGCTTACACCATACATGCCTGGACGAAAGAATCTCGGACGCAGCTGTGAATAAAATGGGCGTTCGCAAGTTCCTGGTCTGCGAGATTGCTTTCGCAATTATGACGAGGCTGGGAATCATCCTTATTGAAACTATAGTTAGACCAGTGCCTAAATTAAGGCTCCTGTTTCCATTCTTTTTCCAAGTCCTGACAGTGATGTGCATTCCCTGATGAATTTCCCATTGAGTCAGTGGCCTCAGATGGCACAGCAGGGTGGGGGCTGTGGAGGATTTGTGGCTAAGTGGAGGTCAGGGCACCTATGCATGCTCTAATTTTAAGTACAGGTAGTCATGGGTGGCTCAGCAGCAGTGGTCCCTATCACTTTCCGCAAGCTGGAACTGCTTCCATTATTGGAAGGAGCTCTTCTCTTATTGAGCAGTGGAGTGGCATGCCCTGGGAGGGAGGGGGGGGTCAAAGTGGGTCAAAACCTTTGAAGTGATTAAGTGTAGGCAATTCTTAATGGTTTAGATTCTTTTTTTACTTGTTTTGTTTTGTACTGCCCCCTTACTATCTGGCCTTTTTATACAGCCATGGAACTAAAATTAATTTGTTTCTCTGTTGCTGCTTGAATCTGGGCATTAAATCATAAATTCGATAAATTAAATTAGGTATTGTAGGCGGAAGACCTCTTCAAGTGAGTTCTCGCATCAGTACGGTAAAATAGTGGCAAATGCCCAAAATGGGTCGAGCGTCTTAAGATAATCAGTAGGGATGAGCGAATCGATCCGGACGAACCCGAATTTCCCCACTATTCGATCGATCGATCGATCGAAGTTTTCCTTTAAACTCCATTTATTTCAATTACAGGCATTCTAAAATGGTGGATGAACATGTCCAGACATACCCCCTGGGGCAAGGTATCATGGGTAAGTCACATGCAGCCTATCAGCAGCCAGGAAGCCCGGTGCTATATAAAGCGGTGGCCATCTTGCTTGTGCGCATTTCAGCCTTGCATTGCGGCCAGAGCACAGCTAGTTAGAGACAGGGACAGAGAGTTAGAGATAGGTAGGGAGAGTAGGAGAGGCAGACAGAGAGGTAGACAGAGCCAGGGAAAGATAGGGAAAAAACGGAACCATCCAGCCAGGGACAGCTTAGAAGTGACAGTGAAAATTTTTTTTTTTTTCATTAGCCAGATCAGTTTTCAATTCAATTTCAGTTCTTTGCGCTGTAAATCTGCCTTGCCACTGTGCATGCCATCTATGCAGTGGCTTATTTAACCCTATCTGCTACACACAAGCATTTATCATAATATATAACTGGATTAGTTTAAATATTTTTTGTCTGCCTTTAACCAAAAAAAACCAGCCCACCTGGGTATCCCAAACCTGCATTAGGCAGCCTATCTGTTATACTAAATACGCTTGTTGATCCTTCCTCAGCTGAATCAAAGTATTGCATTTTGAATTGGTTTTTGGTCTGCCTTTAACAAAAAAAACACCAGACCGCAGGGCATCCCAAACCTGCACTAGGCAGCCTATCTGTTATACTAAATACGCTTGTTGATCCTTCCTCAGCTGAATCAAAGTTTTGCATTTTGAATTGGTTTTTGGTCTGCCTCTAACAAAAAAAAACACCAGGCCGCAGGGCATCCCAAACCTGCACTAGGCAGCATATCTGTTATACTAAATACGCTTGTTGATCCTTCCTCAGCTGAATCAAAGTATTGCATTTTGAATCTGTTTTTGGTCTGCCTTTAACAAAAAAAACACCAAGCCGCAGGGCATCCCAAACCTGCACTAGGCAGCATATCTGTTATACTAAATATGCTTGTTGATCCTTCCTCAGCTGACTCAAAGTATTGCATTTTGAATTGGTTTTTGGTCTGCCTCTAACAAAAAAAAACACCAGGCCGCAGGGCATCCCAAACCTGCACTAGGCAGCATATCTGTTATACTAAATACGCTTGTTGATCCTTCCTCAGCTGAATCAAAGTATTGCATTTTGAATTGGTTTTTGGTCTGCCTCTAACAAAAAAAAACACCAGGCCGCAGGGCATCCCAAACCTGCACTAGGCAGCATATCTGTTATACTAAATACGCTTGTTGATCCTTCCTCAGCTGAATCAAAGTATTGCATTTTGAATCTGTTTTTGGTCTGCCTTTAACAAAAAAAACACCAAGCCGCAGGGCATCCCAAACCTGCACTAGGCAGCATATCTGTTATACTAAATATGCTTGTTGATCCTTCCTCAGCTGACTCAAAGTATTGCATTTTGAATTGGTTTTTGGTCTGCCTTTAACAAAAAAACACCAGGCCGCAGGGCATCCCAAACCTGCATTAGGCAGCCTATCTGTTATACTAAATACGCTTGTTGATCCTTCCTCAGCTGAATCAAAGTATTGCATTTTGAATTGGTTTTTGGTCTGCCTTTAACAAAAAAACACCAGGCCGCAGGGCATCCCAAACATGCATTAGGCAGCCTATCTGTTATACTAAATACGCTTGTTGATCCTTCCTCAGCTGAATCAAAGTATTGCATTTTGAATTGGTTTTTGGTCTGCCTTTAAAAAAAAAAACCAGGCCGCAGGGCATCCCAAACCTGCATTAGGCAGCCTATCTGTTATTCTAAATACGCTTGTTGATCCTTCCTCAGCTGAATCAAAGTATTGCATTTTGAATTGGTTTTTGGTCTGCCTTTAACAAAAAAACACCAGGCCGCAGGGCATCCCAAACATGCATTAGGCAGCCTATCTCTTATACTAAATACGCTTGTTGATCCTTCCTCAGCTGAATCAAAGTATTGTATTTTGAATTGGTTTTTGGTCCACTGCCAAAACATTAGGCCGCAGGGTATCTCATATTGCCAATTTTCATAATATCTGGTGCAGAGAAGCAGTCCCTCACTTTATTTAGCTTCTTCTTTTTAAAGTAAACACATTTTGTATCGTACATATTGCGCATTTCAAATACATAAAAATGTTAGGCAGACAAGTGCAAGGATGTTCAAAGAGGAGTGGCAGAGGCCAAGATTCAGCAGGCAGAGGTTGCAGCAGACTAGGAGCGAGTGGCAGCAGGAGTCATGGTGAGAGACCTGAACTGCCAGTATCTGCTAGCGGTCGTGTCTCCACCAGTAACGCATCTACCGTGGTAGGTTGGTTAACGCGCTCATCAACATCATCCCAAGTTACATCTGACACCCCCAGTCTAGGGTCGGTAGGTTCCTCTGACACAACCCAGAGTTGGCATGCCCCGAGAGCAGTCCCTGTCCTCCCATTGCCTCTGTCCTAAGCGTTCCCTCCCCTATGCTTTGGGTTCAGCTCCACTCTTTAGTGAGGGGGACGATCAGATAGAGGACAGTCAGCAGCTACTGCCCAGCCAAGAAATGGAGGTGGCTTCTTTAGCCAGGCAGACAAATAGTGATGTGGACAGTGTTGTGGGTGTTGCGAGCGTTCCAGCTCTTGCGCCAGACACTGTTGAGAAAACCGAGAACATCAGTGACGTGCAGCCACAACTCGGTGATGATGATGATGATGAAGCCGTTCGCACTTGGGAACCAGGTGATGGAGGGGCTTCATCATCATCATCAGGAGAAGAGGGGCGCAGGTTGTCCCGGAGTCAGCAGCTGAGGCAGCAAGGTGTTAGCAGCATGGCTGGCAGTCAGCATGGGGGCACAATTGTAAAGCCTGGAGCCAAATGGGGCCGGGGTAGAGCACCTGCTGTGCGGCAGGCTACCTTATAGGGAGGTAGTGGAGCAGGGGTTCCTGGAGTTGGCGACAGTAGCAGTGAATCAATGCGGCCTGTGGGTGGGAAAAGTAGCTACTCGGCAGTGTGGCAGCTTTTCCCGAAGCATCCGCAGGAGGGTAACATGGCCACATGCAAGATATGTAGGCAGAAGGTGAAGCGTGGCCAGGGCCCAAATGTTGGCACCAAGGCCCTGCGTCAACATATGATGCATCACCATAAAGCGGCCTGGGAGAACCGAGGCTCCGAAGAGGTGGTCCAGCCTGCTTCCTCACCAAGTGGCACGCCACTCCCAATTTCAGCCAGCCAAGGCTCCAGCACCTCAGCTGAAGGCAACTCCAGGGTGTGATTCATCCAATTTTTGGCCTCCTGCTGCCAACTCCAGTGTCTCTTTCAAGCTATGTTTGGGCTCCTGCTGCTGCTTGCAACTCCAGGGTGTGATTCATCCAATTTTTGGGCTCCTGAAGCCAATTCCAGTGTCTCTTTAAAGTAATGTTTGGGCTCCTGCTGCTACTGCTGCTTGCAACTCCAGGGTGTGATTCAGCCAATTTTTGGGCTCCTGCTGCCAACTCCAGTGTGTCTTTCAAGCTATGTTTGGGCTCCTGCTGCTGCTGCCGCTGCTTGCAACTCCAGGGTGTGATTCATCCAATTTTTGGGCTCCTGCTGCCAACTCCAGTGTCTCTTTCAAACTATGTTTGGGCTGCTGCTGTTGCTTGCAACTCCAGGGTGTGATTCAGCCAATTTTTGGGCTCCTGCTGCCAACTCCAGTGTCTCTTTAAAGCAATGTTTGGGCTCCTGCTGCTGCTTGCAACTCCAGGGTGTGATTCATCCAGTTTTTGGGCTCCTGCTGGCAACTCCAGTGTCTCTTTAAAGCAATGTTTGTGCTCCTGCTGCTGCTTGCAACTCCAGGGTGTGATTCATCCAATTTTTGGGCTCCTGCTGCCAACTCCAGTGTCTCTTTCAAGCTATGTTTGGGCTCCTGCTGCTGCTGCTTGCAACTCCAGGGTGTGAATTATCCAATTTTTGGGCTCCTGCTGCCAACGCCAGTGTCTCTTTCAAGCTATGTTTGGGCTGCTGCTGCTGCTTGCAACTCCAGGGTGTGATTCATCCAATTTTTGGGCTCCTGCAGCCAACTCCAGTGTCTCTTTCAACCAATGTTTGGGCAGCTGCTGCTGCTTGCAACTCCAGGGTGTGATTCAGCTAATTTTTGGGCTCCTGCTGCTGCCAGCTCCAGGGTGTGTTTTTCAGGCACTATAGGGGCCCCTCATAGTGATGCCACTTCAACTCTCTGCAATTGTGCTGCTCTGCGATTCTATTAGCGATGCCTCTGATAGCGATGTGATAACTATTTACAGTAATTTTTCAATAACCCAGCACGCGTCCTATGCGTGTTACAGCAAGGCAGAATGGTTTACAACCCTATTGAGGCTCCAGGAGGCTCAGAAATAGCCATTTTTAATAGCGATTCGTCGCGAATAAATTCGGGTCGAAGCGATTTTTGTCGGAGAATTCGCCAAATCAGTCGAATCGAATTCAAAAGTTCACTCATCTCTAATAATCAGCCATAATATTTAAAAATGTAGGTCTAAACAGCCCTGCTTTTGTCAGGAAAATTTGGCCATTTCTCTTTGATTATGTCATTGGTTGTTGGATTCGGGACAACCTCTGAATAAACATCACACAGACACTGTGTATGGTTTCATATCCCTTAAGAGAGTGTCCGTCCGTCCATCTGTCCGTCCATCCTGACCTCTCCTGGGAACCTTATTTTATAGTCAAGCAAAGGGCGTTTCTCAGATACATTTTTGGACATTCACTGGTTTTAACCAAAAAGTAAATTTTCTTATAATACTATACATTAATATAGATTGGACTAGATTGCATTAGATTGAAATTGGATTAGAAATGGATTGGTCAATCCTATATTTCCTTATAACTTTACACATTGAAAATGCGACACCCCCAAAAGCCAGTCTTTGACAGAGAGGTCAGGTGCCAGCAGCTGCAGTTTACTTTTCAACACAAATGATGAGTTTTTAAAAATAATTTTTCTGTTCTTAAATGACTTATTATCCCAATCGGTGTTATGTTAAGTGATATGTGTAATCTATTTCCCGCTTTTAGATAAAAACTTCCATATTTTACTTTACTCCTAATACTTTTTGAAATGTTTACTTTTACCCTAAGGTTCTAAATGTTTTAATGTAAGATATGTTATCTCTGCTTTAGTCACATTTCCCATTTGGATTGTGGTAAGCTGTTGGAACAAATACCTAATTGGCTGGGAAGAGTTAAAATGATCTTCTTACAATCCAAACTGAGGTAGTTACAAGTCCCTGGAGACTTTTAGGTTGTTCAGGCCAGGAAAAGTTTCAACACAAAGTGTAACAAATGTAGAGTCATATACAGCCAAGACCAAAGTTTTCTAGGCCGCCTTGAAATAATAGTGTTATTCTTTTCTTCTAAGGAAAAAGCCATTATCCGTGATTTGCAGAACTTAGAATTTTGTTTTTTGGGTTTAGTCCTATAAATATAATCTTGTTTACTTATCAGAGTGCACTCGTATTTAACATTGTTTGAAATCTTTAGCTTAAGGTTTATGTAGATGCAAGAAGTAACAGACAGGGTATTATATTTAGATGCTGGCATCCTTTGCAGCATCTAAAACTGCCTGGCGCATAAAATTCCCTGTGATCTATTCTGCTCCAATATCTGGAAAATGCATACAGATCTTTTGGGTGTATGTAGAATTGTCATTTTCTATTATTCATTCTTTTTTTTTTTTGTTACTTACATTGCAGGGGCCATTACAGGGTGATTACAAAGTATTTATCCGCGGAAACTGGATATAAGCCATCAAAACACATTAGATGACATAAAGTTTAATTAATCCATTTTCAAAGTATATAGGGATAACTCAGTGGTAGCAGTATTTTTTATGAAAACAATAAAATTGAACAGTAACTATCAAATTACATGAATTATACTTCAAGCACACTTACTGTAAAAATAAGCAGAGGATCCAGGGTAAAGCCCTACGACAGTCTCACCTAATTAAAGTGCACCTATACTCCAAAAGGAAGTTTATTTGGTCGCCTTCCATCCCCAGCCATGTGCCCCAAAACTGTGTTTCTTTTTACCTCTTCCTTTGCCCAATAAAAACACCAGGAAAAACGACAGGAAGTAGTATTATGGTGAATGGCCTACCATATGCTAATTCATTCAGTTACAGCCAGACTGTCACATAATGGCAGTTGAAGTGCTCCCCATTACTGAGATGTGTGTACTGATTGCATCATCACTGGGGGTGGGGCTGCTCAACCAGGGAGCAATAAGCTCATGTTGTTATGAATGTTGGGCAAAGGCTTAGGTAAATAAGAAACACAGGCTGCTTTGGGGCACTTGGCTGGGGATATAAGGTGCACTTTAAGGTGTTCTGCTGAGATGCAAGGCTGTAGGCCAGCTGATAAAGGCTAACCTCTTATTAACATAAATAGTCGAGTTGATGCCCTGTCATTTTTATATATGTAGTTTCTAAATGTATACATACTAGGTGATCAGTAACCATCCCAATATAATAAAAGTAGTGATGAGCCAAATTTTCCTCTATTCTGCTCTGGTGCAGTTTTTCCGAATAGTCAGGAGGTGATTTTGGTTCTCTGGAAAGCAACTAAAGTAGCCAAATGCCCCCTAATTGCATGATGGAAAGACCACAAAATCTAGCATAATTAAAACAAAAACATCACCTTAGCCATCACCTTGGTCACCTTAGCCAAGTAATGTGTTTGGGTGTAGGAAAAAGAATCTCCCTCTGACTCTGACATCTGCATGAAAAGCTAAAGCATCTATATATAAAGCTAGACCTTCCCAAAAATCTTCTCTTTGTTGGTACAATTCTTAATGATAAAACACCTAATAATAAACATAACAGCTACTGATACATTTGTATCTGTCACAAATGTCCACTTAGTGGCACCTTGTTACCGCGCCGCCGGCAATCTTTGCCCGCCTCTGCTCCCCATCTTGTGCACCTGTGAGAGCTGCGGTAGGAATAAAAATATTGCTGTGGAAACCTGGACAAATGTCTCTCAAGGCTTCTTCTTGACAGGTCGGCGGCTCTCCTCTCCAGTGGCAGGAAAGCAACAGTGAAGACCAGGTATTAGTTTGTGGATATTATCAACACTGCAGAGTCAGTGGGAAGGCTAGGGGAGCTAGGCTTAGAGGCCCCCAGGCCGTGGTGGTAAGTACTTTTAATCCTAATTACTGCTTGACTATTTTTATAGTTAATATTAATAAGAAGGGAATGCCTGATAAACAGGTGATAACCACAAGAATAACATTCAGAGTGGAAAGCTACTTTGTAGCTGGGGTACAAAATATGTATCTGTGGCTCAGTTATTTTTTTACAGCACAGCTCAAGATGAAACATAGTAACTATGTGCGCCTACAATTACTGAAGGATTGTCATTTGTGGCACTACCTCTGCTAATTTGTCTTTGATCAGTTTATATCACAAAAGTCTTTGAACCCTTTATAGTAGAGACGCTGATTAATTTACTAGACTTAATTTCCATATATTGTATGCTCAGTGAGTATTTGCACTATTAAGTCCTGGAGGCAACCATATCTGGTGAGGCCTACTTTACTTTCTGGCCAGAGCCGGATTAAGTGTGATGGAGGCCCCTGGGCAAAAAATCTGGTGGAGGCCCCAGATACATTATTTTTTTCTCCTTTAAAATAATAGTCCAGCCAAATAACTGATTGGTGGTTGTCTGGCACCTGCCTACATACTGGAACATCAGGTCGAGTCCTTTTTGCCACTCTTGTGCAGGCATACTGCTCAGGAACTCCTGCTTGGATATTCTAGGCAGGGGAGGGGTATGGTCACATGGCTGATCCAGCAGAAAACAGTTCCCCTACATTGAGCTGCCAGCAGCTGTGCTTGGTGGCTTATGTGCCGTAGGCGGTCACAGATTGACAGCTCTGCACCCACCCATCACTGTAGCGTTGCTGACGGTGGCTTTGCTGCTCTAGACTCTCCATCCTGCCCTGTAGTGGCTTTGGCTGCAGGATTGCAAAAACAAAAAAAGGCTCGCTAAGCCGCAGGTGGCCCCCAGTGCCGCCGATAACTTTGTTGCTGGCCCCTGGAAAAGCCTCCATTGACCAGACTATAACCCAAAGGTTGGTGGAGGCCCCCTTTGCAGGGCAAGTGGTGGAGGCCCCAGGTTTGTGCGCCACTTGTGCCCTCATCATACTCCTGCACTGGTCCTGGCAAACGGAGGCTTATCTATAGGTGTAGCTATTGGCGGAGACTGAGCAATACTCACAGATCTAGATTTTCTGTAGAGCCTTACAGTATGCTTGGCTTTCATTCAGATAGAGTGGAGACAGGAGCATGTGCACTTCTGGGAATGCTGCTGCTTGCACTCCCGATTGCCGAACCCTGCATGTAAATGGAGACATTCTGCAAGCAGTAGGACAAAGAAAATGCACTAGTGGCACTATATCAATAAGGCTGGGCAGAGCCTGGTGGCGGAATTACAAATACTAATATACTATTACTATTACTATTGTGTGAGCATTACATATGCATGGCAAACGGCTCTGAGTGAATGAGAGCCAGTGCCTGTTCTGTAGGACTGGGGAAAGGTGAGTTTGTATGGGCGTTCTGGGGGGTTTTACACTGTGGGGCAAGTCAAAATTTTTGTTCCGCTTTAAAGTATTATGGGAAAGTATGCTGAATTTCCATGGAGTATCAGCAATAAACAGAAGAAAATCAGCAATAGCAATAAATCAGCAATAAACAAAAGAAAATCATGAAAAATTAATCATTTCTTTTAGACGTGGAAGACCGAAGACCCCTTACAGGTTAAACTACTGCACAGCATGAAGACAGGTCACTGTTGTTCTTTTAAACATGATCCTTTTTTATGAAAATAAATTACCCGTAGATGAGAGAACTAATTCCCAGTGTACATCACCGTGCTAAAGGTAGCATACAGCATTTCTTGAAAAGTTAAACCATGCACAGGGAACATTTCTAGACTTTGTGTCTCTGCAGAGCGGGATCCAGGGATTTACCGCTGGATGTTTTTAATTATGCCACACGTAAAGGCCTGAATACAACAACGTGTCTAATTCAAGAGCACGGCTGCTTTATGTAAGCAGACTGGCTGGCACTTGTTTCGCTGCGGTCTTTCTATGGCACCATAACATTTCAGAAGAGTTTCCCAGCCCCCCTACCGTATGGATGGGAGGCAATGCTGACGGCTGGGAAAGGAAATAGCTAATAAAACCAAAAACTCTGCGGCACTCTGGAGCCAGTGATGCTGAGATCTGGTTAATTGCACAGAATTCAAAGATGTGAGGTGCACTTGCCAAACCTAAAGTATAATATTGAGTTTCACCTTGTAAGCTCCTTCTTCCCAGTTCACTCAATTCCCGTTGTACATTTTCTTCCATTGCCTTAGCATAGGGTTTGAATTAAAAGGGAAGCTGATCAGTGTTTGATAGCTGCTTAGTACGCAGCATCCCGCGTGGCCCAAAGTACAATGAAAGATGTCTTGCATTGGGGTTGCAGTATTTGCTTTGAAATGAGTCAAATCAGATTTGACTAAATCCACCGTAATATGCTGTAGAACCCACATTGGTTTTGTCTTACAAATTCTTTCCCGTTGGAGATGGGAACAAGATAACAGGGGATCAGGTTCACCAGTCCTAAATGGACAGTGTTTGTTAGCCATTTTGTACAGACAAATTCAATTCAAGGTAGTTGGTGACAGATGTGAGTCATGGTACCCTGTAGGCTGCCAAAACCAAATAAAAATATATATAATTATAGAACAAACCACACATAAGATCTCGTTTTATAGCTACATATAGTTATTTATTTGATTTATATCTGTTTTTTGCTGCAGCATATAAACCGATATCAGCTTTCTTGGTCTTGAAAAAATAACATTGATGTTGATTTATATAACCTAAAATAACAGGACTTGGTTTCTGGGTCATGGAACAAGTGACATCATCCCAACTGAATTTGCTTATCTGAACTAAAGGCCGTCAAATGTTATTGTGTACACGGAGGTTTCAGGTGAGCACTGTTCATATCAGGGATTTTTAAGTTTCCCAGTGGGAACCCTTAATTGTACTGATGGCCTTCACCTAAATGTGACCCTGCCAGTTATTATTGACAGAAACACCAAATCCTCAATGCAATCTTGTTGTGTAATCTGGGCCTGAAATAATGTCAGCCATAGGGCACAAGAAAAACTTTATTCGCTTTAGGGTTCCGCTTCAGTGCTACCAAAAGCTGCCCTGCATCTGTTACATCTAGCCTATGTCCAGTCCAGCCATTGTAACTTGTCTCCAGCCATGACACCCAGCTTGGGTTCGCTAACCCTTGACTATTCCCTAAAGAAACTGTATAATATTTAAAATTCAAATAAACTCATTGGCTAATGAGGGGGTCACTTACATCTGAATTGAATAAAACTCCCACCTTGTCTTGTGGTTTTCTTCTGGTATGAATAATATCCAGGGGTGACAGGTTTGAGTGTATCAGGGTTTACAGAACCTGTCCTCCCCCTGATTTCCTCTTCCATTAAAAGAAAGCAACAAGCCTGGATATTTCTTGATACCAGGTGTATAAGCGACCCCTCCATATTTATATGGATGTTTATGATTGGGTCATTTTGTCTCAGTAGTCCTCATTTAACACTTTGACTCAAACACAACATGGTCATGGAGAAGACTTACAGTATAGGTAGTCTACAAAGAACTTGTGATAGTCCTCACCATGTCAATGGTGGGTTCTAGTCAATAATCATGTAGCAAAACCTGTCCAAAACAATGCTTAAAGGTTACAGCTTCACCACAATAAACTGTTTGTGGTTTCTCTCTTATTTTGCAGCCCCTTGAAGTGGAACAAGGCAATGTAGCTCTTATACCAAAGAAGTTTATGCACCCCTGATTTAGTGGACAGTTGCAATTTACTGCAAGCCCGATTACAGAGGCAGACACCTGTACTTCTGACCCTGTAAGCTCACTGGAAGTAAGGGAAAGGAAAAAAGTAGAGGATTCCTTTAATTCCCCATAGGTCTACTCTTGACATGCACCCTATTCCTGCCGCTCACTAGGAAGCATAATGGTCTAGCAGGGGAACGCAGGATTAGGTAAGCAGGTTTTAGGTAAATACTATTTTTCGCTTAAATGCATGATTGCTTTTTCTCTTTTTTAACTGCAAGTTCCTGGAATTGCTTTGTTTTTGCCCTTTTCCCAAAACTTAACTTCACAAGTGCCCAGGTGTGTAAAATTGCTAAGAAAACAAAGGCAGATAACCCTGCAGTCCTATTCATCATCACACTGCCCCATCACAGCCCAGAATGAATGTAGCTTGTCACTCAGAATACTCCGCACAGTGTGCTGGCAAAGGGCTGCCAAGTACTAACCTGCAACGCCATGTGTTTGTAGAGCATATCGCTTCATATTAGGATTGTCTTTTCATCCTACCGCCACATGTCAAGCTAAGTGACCTTTCACGAAAGACTATAGATTTCCTGCTTCCACTTGGTCGGGTTCAGTCATCTACCTGTCAATATCTTCTCAGCTGTTACTTTTTCCTCCACAGCAAGCAGATTTTTATCCTTAATCTATATGTAGTTTATTATTCTTTTCCATCTTTGGACAGATTCTAAAAATATTGTAAGATTCAGAATACAAGAATACCTGCATGAGGATGGCAACATAGTTTCCATATGAATATTTCTCTCTAAACTTTTAATTTATTTAATCTTCACCCTAATCTTAACTCTCGCTTGTTGTTTAACTCTCTGTTGGGACTAACCGTATAAATATGTGTGCTGCAAATAGGTTGGTTGAAATATATAGGTGAAAACAAACCAAAAGGCGAACCCCCCAGGGATCACTGGGATACCCACCTGGCAGACGATCCTGCTGGCCCTGTTACTGAACAACAGAAGCTCCCAGCACCGCAGTAGGAGTGATCATCTGTGGGGGACAAACGAGGAGTATAGAGTTTTTTCTATTTTAACCTAGAGAATCCCTTTAAGGCTTTTTGTGGTTCTTGATGGTTCTTTGTGTTTTGGTTGCAAATGACATTTGGGGTTCCCAATCTTTTCCATGTAGTATGGCCTCATTTTTCTGATTGCCACAGGTTCCGCCCAATACAGATTTCCTCAGGTGGGTGTAGGTCCACTTTAAAGAGATTTCTCCAGGTGGGTATAGGCTTGCTTTACCGAGTCCCTGCTTTGCTAATCCATACCTTGCCTGCTGCCCCATATGCAGTAATATAGGGGATGCAGAAGTCTTCATTTGTTATATTGCATCATACTCTTTGTGTATTCATGTACAAATACATTTATTCACTTGTGTTATTGCACTGAGTAATCTATAGATATGCCAAGGACTATATTTGGTGTCAGGGCCGGATTATGAGGGGGGCTCACCACTCCACCACTTGCCCTGCAAAGGGGGCCTCCACCAACCTTTGTGTTATGGTCTGGTCCAGGAGGCTTTTCAGTCTTTAGTCTGATGGGCCAGCAGCAAAGTGGTTGCAGTGGGGGCCCTCTGCGCCTGGGCAAGACTTTTTTGTTTTTTCAAATCTGCAGCCAAATCCACCACAGGGCAGGATGGAGAGTAGAGTAGCAAAGCTGCCACCAGCAATGCTACAGTGATGGGTGGGTGCAGAGCTGTCAATCGGTGGCCGCTCACTGCACATAAGCCACCAAGCACAGCCACTGGAAGCTCAATGCAGGGAACTGTTTTCTGCTGGACCAGCTGGCCGACTACACTACCCCCTGCCTAGAATAGCATAGCACAAGGGTGGCACATGGGACTCAATCTGATGTTTCAGTAAGTAGGCAGGTGCCAGACAACCACCAATCAGTTACTTGGCTGGACTATTAAAGGAAAAAATAATACTGGTGGGGCCCCCACCAGATTTTGTGCCCAGGGGCCTCCACCACACTTAATCCGGCCCCGTTTGGTGTACTTAGATAACAATAACCATAATGGGAAGTACTGTTGATTACCTACCCTCCTGTTTTTCTAATTACAGGTGTTGCCACCACATTGCTGTCGAACTATGTGGCAGTGTAGATTATTTTCTCTCCTGGTATCAAAGTAAGTGGCGTTTCATATCCAGTCTCTGTAGAACTGCTTATCTCTGGTGTGGAAGAACATTTTGCATATTCATCCAGCCCTAAAGGTGTGCACCACCGAAAGGAACTTGTGCACCACTGGCTGAGAACGTCTGGCATAGACTGCACAACACAAATTTTAGCAGACAAAATTCACGTGGCCTCCTCTGGTGCCAAATGCTACATGCAGCTGTGTGTCAAATTGCAGTTCCAAGATGTCCATCTGTCAAAGAATAGATGGGATTAGGCAAAAAAAATCCAGTACTGCTCAGTGGAATGTTAGTGAACATGAATTTTAGCAGTACTGGGTGATCAGCATAGCAGCAGTTTTTATCAATTTTAAAGGGCCAGACCAGCTTTCAATGGAATTTTTGAAAGTGTATTTTTTTAAATTCTTTTCTATGTTAGAAAATGTGTGTTTTATGGAAGCAATTTTCACTACCTGCAATCTGGCAATCATTGGCAACGTCAAGTTTGTACAGCAAGAAGAGAGATGGGAGCCACACAGAGCACTGCTGCTATGGCTACTGCCGAGGTGAGGGAATGCGCTCAACCTTACACATGGTCAGCAGCAGTGTTCTGTATGTAGAGGACTCACATATCTCTTCTAGGTGTACAGACTTGGTGTTGCCAATAAGAAACAGATTGCAGGTAGTGAAAGCTGCTTCCATAAAACAAACATTTGCTAACATAAGAAAAAAAATAAAATACTAGATCAGCTCAGCACCTCAATTTAATGTGGATTAAAACCCACCGCGATCGGCCCGGGAATCTTATAGACCGATTTCCCCCCCCCCCCCGGAGCATCCAGAATCAGGGTGCCCTGCTGTGTGAAATCCCCAGGTTACCCCGTACACTTACCTTGTTTCCTGGTCCAACGGCGCATGCGCAAGTCGTAGCCACATCCCTGCTATTCCTCTAGCAGGGAACGTGCCTGTGTCAGGCATTTGTGAATGGCCAGCGCGGGTACGCTCCCTGTTAGAGGGAAGCAGGGGATGCGGCCATCAGCGCACAGCTGCTGGGTTACACGAAGGCTTAGATGATGTGACGTCAGTGGCTCCGAGAGCACTGATTGGACGAGCCGCCGCGCATCAGCCATAGGACTGGGAAGAGGTGAGTTGAGCTCAGCGATCTAGGGAGTTTCACACAGCGGGCACCCCCGATCGGAGTGCTTCGGGGGAAAGGACCAAAACCCAGGATAGTCAAAATCCTGGGTTTTGGTCTACTTTAAATACATCACTTTGGCACACAAAAATATACACTTTGAAAAATACCATCGAAAATGGACTTACCCTTTAAAGATTATATTATGGACCCATATCCAGTGTAGCTTTAGCTCTCTCTATATTTGTACAGTTAATGTGGTGTTTCAACACGTTTTAACAACTTGTAGAAACAATACAGACTTTACCTCTTTCAATTTATTTGCACCTTAAAAAGGGGGTCGGAATGTCCATACAGTATTACTGGAGAATCTATTTTATTGATGATGGTGGACTAATAATCTGCAGCTCTAAGAGGAAAAAAACACCAAATAAGGACTGACCATTAACTTATCCTGTCGTGCTGGAACGATGACATCAACAGACATGAAAAATAACACACACACACATACATACAAACACGAGCAGAAAACAAGCCTGAGGCCAAGCACACAATAGCTGGAAAACAGGAGTGCAGTGGTGTTTTCCTCTGTCAGTTGGTCAATGTATTCTGTAAGCACTTCCATCCTGTCAAGTCCCTGGTTGGTCTCCACCTGCTACGGCGGCTCTGGAGGCAGTGCTGACCTGGCCTCTCCCTCATTTTACTGGCGCCAGCTCCTTGATGGGTCTTGCACTTTGATTATTTGTGTTAACAGGTAATTTAGCACCACCGACACGTGTGCCAAAGCTGCTTCGACTTCCTGTAGCCTTCCAACAAAATGGGACTTTTATGAGTTACTTTTAACAGCCTGCCCCCCCTCCTCCTCCTAGGCAGCTGTAATCTCTTCTCCATCTTGCAGGAAGGGAGCTATTTCTGGCAGTGCAGCCCCAGCGCTCACACCACTCAGACTGATCTAAAAAAGATTTATAGAATTAGGGTCAGGCAGCACAGAGACGCTTTCCTGCTGAGATTTTTCTCCTGGGTCTTGTGTATTATGTCCATATTTATTTATTTCTCAATAAGCAGATCTGTAGTTGGCTTACTATTTCTACAGCAAAATCCTTTGTCAATGGTATCGCTATACTATAATGTCCTTTTATTAAAAACAAAATGTTCAAATATATAGACATATACACATACATGACAAGAACCTGTAGCCAAATATAGGGTTGATTTGGCATCAGGTGCCAAAAGTTCACTTTGGAGTAAAATGTCCACTTTAGGGTGAAAAAATAGAAGTGCAATAGTGCTGAATCAACCCCCCAGTAGACATTAAAAGTAAATGCCACTTTTTACTCCAAAAAATAGGCACACTTTTTTGCACCTGGTGCTGAATCACTCATTAGATTTACCAGATATAAAAAGTACACTACTTTTTTTTTTTTTTAGTAAAAAGTAGCATTCAGTTTCATGGTCTACCTAGGTGCTAACGCAAAACCAAGTGTTTTCTTTTACCTAAAGTGAACTTTTATCAAATGGTGCTGAATCGACTTCTAGAGAGACAAATTTATCTCCTGGACTTCAGCTTATTACCATATCTGATCCGTTGACCAAAAGTCAGATATATTAACCTCAAATTACATATTTATCATTTCAGTTTTTTTCTTATTTCAGAAAGAGCCCCCTCCCCCTTATTTACAGTCAGATCAGCCTATTGATGTAACAGGTGCTTATTTACCTGGTGCATGGTTTACAGAAGCCTGTTACCATTATCTTTAGACTTCTTTGTGACATTTTAAAAGCTCTACTGAGTGATGACTTTGCCCACAGAAACACTGCTGCTGGTGACTATAACTGAGTGATATGTAGTCACTTTATACTGAACTTTTTTAAAAATGTTACTGCTACCTGCATGCATTATACAGAATTGGTCAATTATACTGTTAGGCAATACATGGTCCATTAAACTGATTGGCAGCACTGGGACTCATATACTGCAGGGAAGCACTGGGTCCGTCATATTGCTGGACAGTACTTGTTCTCCATTATACTGCTGGGCAGTACTGGTTCCATGATAATTCTGGGCAGTACTGGGTCCAATATGCCATAGGGCAGTACTGGGTCCAACATACCACTGGGCGGTACTAGGTCAAATATACCACTGGGCAGCACTGACTATATTGCTGGGCATTACTGGTTCTATTAAAATGCTGGGCAGTACTGGGTCCATTAAACTGTTTGGAAAACCTGAACCTGCTGGGTAGTACTTTTCCATATTAACACTGGGCAGTACTGGTTCCATGATAATGCTGGGCAGTACTGGGTAGCACTGGGTCCAATATGCAACTGGGCAATACTGGGTCCAATATACCACTGGGCAGTACTGGCTACACTGCTGGGCATTACTGGTTCCATTAAAATGCTGGGCAGTACTGGGTCCATTACAATGTTGGGCAAGACTGTATCTATTTTGCTGTTTGGTATTACTGGATCCAGTACACTGCTGGGCAGTATTCGGGCTAACATACTGCTGGGCAGTAGTAGTGCCATTACACAGCTGGACATTATATGGTCTATAACACTCAAAGGCAGTGCTGGGTTCATTACACCGCTGGGTAGTACTGAGTATTATTGGGTTCATTACACTGCTGGCCAGTACTGAGTACATTATACTGCTGGGCAGTACTTGGTTCAATATACAGCTAAGCAGTACTTGGTTCAATATACTGCTGGGAAATACTGGGTTCATCATATAGCTGGGCATTACTGGATCTATCATACTTCTGGATGGCACTGGTTCCATTATCCTGATGGGCGGTACAGGGTACATTGTATTGCTGGGCCGTCCTATGTGTCCATAATAATGATGGGTAGCATGGGGTCCATTTTTCCACTGTCCCAATACACTTCTGGGCAGAATTAAGTGCATTTTTACTGCTGAGCAGTACTGGCTCCATTATACTACTTGGCAGTACTGGGTTAATCGGAGGTGAGTGTTAAAAAAAACACTTTTTTTTTTGTCTTTTTTTTTTACATTTAACCCCTTGTGAACTGGTAAGGGGTCCATGAGACCCCTGTACCAGTTCACAAGGCTGGTGGCTGGCAGGTCACCTGCAACTAGCGGGTGACTTGCCATTAACCCCCACCACCCCCAATTACCTGCCTCCCCAAAACCCAGGGGGGGCAGAAGAACCCGGGCCCACACAGGCTATGCGGGCTTGTAGGCTGCAGGGTGGGGGGGTCACAAAAGCTGGCCCTCCACTCTGTTCCTACAAGCCCCCATAGCTGGTCCTGGGCTGGTTATGACGGGTAGGGGGACCCTATGTCATTTTTTGGATTTTTAAGGGTTAGGGTTAGCCTAACCCTAAAAAAAAATGGGGTCCCCCCCCTTACGCTATGTCGCCCAGCAGCTATAAAAGGCTTCCAGCAGCAGGAGGAGAGCAGAAGCCATAGTGATCAGTGTGGGACACAGCGGCCCAGGGATGGAAAAAACAAATAAAATATTTTTTCTCCCTGTGTCTGTGTGTTTTTTTTACATTTAACCCTTTGTGAATTGGTAAGGGATCCATGAGACCCCTATACCAGTTCACAAGGCTGGGGGCTAGCAAGTCACCTGTGGCTAGCGGGTGACATGCCATTAACCTGCAGCACCCCAATTACCTGCCTCCCCAAAGCCCGGGGGGGGCTGGTCCCGGGTAAGGGGGATTTTTAAGGGATTTTAACCCTTAAAATTCCTCCAAAAAATGCCCCCCCCCCGGGAGGGGGGACCCTATGTCGTTTTTTTTTTAATTAACCCCTTATGTTTATAGTGTGGATAGTAGTTGTATTTTATTTGTAAATGTTATAAAATGCTTTTTTCAGTTTGGGGGGGGTCTCCTGGGCAAGAATGGGGGGGGGGGGGCTAGACATTTCATGTTAAAGCCTAAACTCTGCTGCAAAAAAAAATATATAATTTTCCTGGAAAATTCCGGCAAAAATCAAGGTTAAACATGGCGCAGAATGGAGAAAAATGTCAACAGAGGGTGACAAAACTTCAAGTAGGCTGGCAGTTAAAAGGGTTAATAGTACCTATGCATGTTGGGTATTGTTCTGCTCGGAGGACCTTGTGCTTTCAGATTTAGCTTGTTTTTCTTGTTTGCATATTTATATTTTAGGAAAACATGTTATTTGTTCAGATTTTTTATACATTTTTTTAGGGAAACCCTGTGCAACCTAAGAATTCTTAGAGGGATTACTTCCAGAAAGGTGAGCCCACTACAACAAGCTGGGTACTCTTAGAAAGCTTAACATGTGTACTTTTAGGGAATATTTGGTTTATGGGGGATATTCCAAATGTAAAGGGTTGTTTTGGTTGAAAAATTGCAAGTTGCGAACTTTGTCTGCAGAGCTGAAATTTTCAAGAAAAATTACCGTTATGTGCACGCTTTACTTTGGGGTGTTTGGCAACTCTTCCCTTGACAGTAGCAATGCATGTTGGGTATCGTTCTGTTCGGGGGACCTTGCTTTTTCAGATTTTACTTGTTTTTTCTTGTTTGCATATAGTTTTTTTTTTAGGAAAATGTGGCTTAATTCTTCCTTTTTATTCTTTTTTAGGGAAACTCTGTGCAACCAAAGAATTGATTGAGGGATTACTTCCAGAAAACTACGCCCACATAAACAAGCCTGGTACGCCCAGAAAGCTTGAGGTGTGTACTTCCAGAGAATATATAGTTTGGGGGGTATTTCAAATGTAAAGGGTTGTTTTTCTGGAAAAACTGCAAGGTGCGCATAGTGCATATCACAGTTGTAGTTTATCTGAAAATCTCCTAAAGCACTGTTTCAGTTTGGGGGAGTCTCATGGGCAGGAAAGAGTGTCTATCAATACATATGTGATACCGCTGTAACCGGGAGAAATTGGGGTTTCACATGCAATAAGATTTTATTGAAAAACTTACATTTTTTTATTTAAAAAAAAAACACTACAAATTGCAAAAAATTGATTTTTTTATTTTTTTTGCACATATTTCACCCAAAAGTATTGAGAATACACAAAAAAAGGCCATGCAAGACATTTCATGTTGAAACCCAGATTCTGCTGAAAAAAACAATATATAATTTTTCCTGGGAAATGCCTGGAAATCCCTTCACAAATCACAGTTGAACATGCGTAGCGCAAAATAGTGAAACATGGTCTGGCAACAGAGGGCGACAAAAGCTCCAGGTAGGCTGGCGCTTAAAGGGTTGAAGAGAAGAAAAGTAACGTCCATTGAAATGTATGGGAGAGCGTCAGGTAGCGATAGGTAATACCAGGCGCTCTGAAAGCCAGAGCGCTGCCGGGATCCGCTGAGCCATCTGTGATGATGAATCGGTCGCTACGTGTCGTTGTAAGAGGCGCTCACCAGAATCGCCTTCATAAATGTGCTGCTGCGTGCCGCGGGCGGCGTTCACCTGCCGCTACCTGTCGCTTACAAGACACTACCTGTTGCTATCCCTTGATGAATCAAGCCCAAAGACTCCAGGGTCCAATGAGTATCCCCTTCAGTGATGGCGTCCACTATCATGTGCACAATGGCAATCTGAGCTCAGTATCATCTTGGATAAGAGGTTCAGCGTTATCATTGTAGGTCTGCTTTATAGAGTTACTGAGCGTATAATGGCAGTGACAGCCAGGTTTGGGGTATAATGTCACAAGAATACTGTTAGTTAAAAGGTCATAAATCTATATCTCTGGCTTCTGACATTTAACAGTGCAATATTATAAATGCTCTATACTGATACATATTTAGGCATCTGGTTTTATTTAGTAACTGGCACAAATTGGAAACTGGCACATCTAATCAAATGCAAATCTAATCATCTTGTATCACACTGATATTTAATTTAGCTAAACATATCATCAGGCTTTGTGACGAACAACGTCAGTCTTGCAGTGCTTGGGTCCTGGGTTTCACCAGAGATGCCAGTTGGGGGTTCTCCTTGTGTGGGTCATCTAGAAGAGTGCGTTTGACTGAAAAAGACAAAAAAAATGTTATTGTTGAAGTATAAAGTGTGTATCTTAGATATGTATAAGCACATGAAATGAGGGGTCTATAACTCATGTGGTGGCACCTCCCTTCCCAAGTACAGCCCTAGAGGTATAAGGCAACATCGGGGAGGCTAGCTCGCTAAGTATTCATTGCTATGTTTCACAAATGTGGGTCTCTTATAAGTTGGAGGGCTTACACAGGGGTGCCTTGGCATGATGTGCAGCTCCTACATGCATCATTTATTACCACAAGATGGTAATGTCTTCTGTCTATCCTGCTGGTACTAAGGCTAGCACAAGGACCAGCCATGTGAGACATGTGGCTATTATATTAATATTACAACTGAGGAGGGATTGGAGCGTATAAAACCAGACTAGGCTGAATGGCAACCAATGGAGGCTGCAGAGAGAGCCAAGGCTCAGATATCTTTAATGGGTCAGACCATACTCTTCCTGTTTGAAGATGTGAAATGGGAACCAGATCTGGTGTGCAGTAATCTTAATTGAACTACAAATGAAGAGAGGTTACTGAAATTGTACTGTTGGAAGAGTTTGCTGTAAAGTGAAATTTTCCTTCACTATAGTAAATAAGTGTTCCTGTGATGTAGGCAACGTGAGGGCATTTGAATGATGGATGTCGGCACTGAATACCAGAACGTCTGATCCTTGGCATCATTACTCACCTGCTTCTACATTCCCACAGTGCATCACTGGAGGGCTTGCACAGTGCTGTGTGTCAAAACCCCCAATAATTGCAGGAGGTCACTTGTGCTCACAATCCGGCTGCTGGCAGTTTTGATCCCTGAAATAGGTGAATATTGGGGCAGGGGGATTGTGCTGTCCAGATCAAAATGTGGTACAGGGGATTCTTCAACTGCATGATCTCAGAAGAACAACAGTCATATTTAAGTGTCAGTTCTCTTTATGAGACTCTGGGGGTTATTCAAGAAGGGATAGTGCCAGGTAGTGCCTCATAGCGGCAGGCAGCATCTGGTGAACACTGAGCGCTGTAGGCAAAACGACATTTATGAAAGCGAATCTGGTCAACGACTCTAATACCGCCATATAGCGTCACATGTATTATTACAGGCGGCTCAGCGTATAGCGCTGGCGCTCTAGCTTCCAGGGCGCCAGGTATTACCTTTCGCTCACTGTCGCTCTCCCTTAAATTTCAATGGCCGTTCATTTGCTTGTGTTTAAACAGCGTGTTTGACATTTTTTATTTTATTTATTTTTTGCTCAAATCATTGTATGACCTCTCCTGGCTGCAAACAAACACTTTTAGAAACTTTTTGGACTTTTTATATTTTTATGTAGAATTGTCATTACAGGTCTGGCACTAAAGTGTTAAAGTCACTAAATAGTTAAAACAATGTAATTCCATGTGTTTTCGCTTTGTTACTGGTGTATATGTGTTCAAAAACAGACTTTAATCACACAGCGTCTGGTGCTCCATGCTATAGCGACCAGATTTAGAGCGCCGACGCTGTGTGTGTGTCCTTTTTGCTAAGTATGGTGCGGAGCGCTGAGAGTCGGTTGCACTGAGCTGGCGCTACCTATCGCTCCCTGCAACGCTGTACTGGTGTTAGAGCGCCCAACATACATCACATTCATCAATGGGGCCAGGTTACTAGAGCCACTGAGGTGCTCTGTTACAGCGCCCAATACTCACTTACAGCAGCTACTAGTGGTCGCTCTAAGCGCCGCTATACAGACGCTCATCTGCCGATACCTGCCGTTAGTAGTGAATCAGCCTCTCTGTGTAACATATTTAATCCTGCAAATATGGATGGATGTGAAAGGAAACCTGTCACCACCACTGGCTTCATGTGTGAAACAATTGTATGATTGTCTGTACAAAGACCAGAAAGTCAAATGGAGACCCATGATTGGTAAGACTGCAAGTGTTGAAGCAGTACAAGTAGGTTAAATAGCTTGTTGCCTTCATTTATGTTCACTATTCATTTCTCATAGCCTAAAAATTCTGAGGTTTTACCTTCAAAATATGATCAGAATAAATTGGTCAGAAATAAAATAAACTGTACCATGACTTATTCATAATGACCACAAGACTTCTGGCTTAATCGAAAAGTTCCCAGCCAACCTGAAAATAATTCTCATAAACTTGATTACAACTCCTGCGGCTTTTCCAGGAACACTTCCCATGCTGCATCTCAAGGCAGTGCATTCCTTGGAAAATTCTGTTCAATCTACAAGCAGTTTATGGAGCTTTTAAAGTAGCTCAGATTGTTTTTATAGCTACGTTAAGCTTTCTGTTAAGTTGGAAAGTGTGCATTACAAGAACATAAGACATTTTTTTCCAGATGGTGATTTATATTTAGAAGCGGTTGGGCACCTGATAAGAATTTGATATGAAAAGACAAAGAAAACTTCTTGGTAGGCCATAGTTGCCTGCAAATATTAGATGCTTTAACACTGCAATGATTGAGACATCTTGAAAATATATTTTTTATGGAAAACACTGGTCATTTTTAAAAGTACACAAGTACTGACACCCCATCAAGTAATTTTTTTGAGACCCCTACACAGTTCGGATCAGTGGAGTCATTTAAAATAGCTAGTGTCACGCTCCGGGTACTACAGCAACCCACTTGGATAACTCCAGCCCTCCCAGTAAGACCTCAACCCCCAATCTCCGCAGCCAGCTTCACCTTTAGGAGCCCCCGCTTGCCGGGACGCAGAGAACGCCTGCCCGGGATCGGTTGCCCCCAGGACTTCAATGGCTCAAAGATTGGGGTCTTACTGTTCAGAGGCCTGGAGAACCCGCGGCTGGAAGTGGCGCCGAGCAGCCCTATTGCTGAGCGTGTAACGGAAGTCCAACAGGCTAGGAGTCAGCAACAGAAGTTCCGAGATGGCAGCGGTACAAAGGATTGGACAAGACGTGGTCGAGGATCAAGCAGAGGTCGGCAACAGGAGATCAGATCGGGGGGTGGTCAAAACAGGCGAAGGTCGGCAACAGGAGATCAGATCGGGGGGTGGTCAAAACAGGCGAAGGTCGGCAACAGGAGATCAAATCAGCGGTGGTCAAAACAGGCGAAGGTCGGCAACGGGAGATCAAAGTATTCTTTAGCGACAAGCAACTAAACTGGGTACAAGGCACTATCACAGGCAATTCCCAACTGAGGGGGAATTGCTTTTATAGGGAAAGACAGAGAGGAAGGTGAGGGTGATTGGTGCACTAATCACAGGTCTGATTGGAAGTGTGATTCACATCTGTAGGGCTCATTGGCCCAGACAAGGGGGGGAGGCGTAAGGCTCATGGAACCTAGGGCTCATTGGCCCTTTAATCTGAACCAGGGGGCGTGCCAGTGCCCCCTGGCTTACTCTACAGCCTCCGGCGGGCGCGCTGAGCACAGCGCCGCCGGAGGGAAAATACGTCTCGGGCTCGCGCGCGCGCCCGTGAGCTGATGACGCGCGCGCGAGGAGGGAGGGCGGCCGTGCTCGGCGCCGCCTGAGGAGACGCCGCACGGCGCGGCCGCCGAGCAGGAGCCGCTGGGCCCGGCCGACCGCTGACATCGCTGGACCGGGGCTCAGGTAAGTGCCGATTTGTGACACTACCCCCCCCTTCACGAGGGGCCTCCGGACCCTCACCCGGTTTCTCCGGATTATCACGGTGGAATTTCCGTACAAGAGCTCTGGCATGAACATCCCTCGCAGCCACCCAGCATCTTTCCTCTGGACCATAGCCAACCCAGTCCACCAAATACTGCAAAGAATTACGAACCTTACGTGAATCAAGAATCTTATTCACTTCATATTCTGGTTCATTATTAACGAGAATCGGCGAAGGACCAGCAAGAGGAATGTTCTTAGCTGGTTTTAACAACGAAACATGGAAAGAGTTAGGTATTTTCATAGTTGGCGGTAGTTGAACTTTAAACGACACATTATTCAATTTCTTGATTATCGGAAACGGACCAATGAATTTAGGACCCAATTTGCTAGAAGGTTGACGGAGCGCAATATTTTTAGTGGAGACCCAAACTAGATCGCCTACTTGAAGAGTAGGTTCCTGTGATCTACGACGATCAGCAAATTTCTTATATCTTAAACTGGTGGTTTTAAGAATTTCCTGAACATGTGTCCAGATATTCTTCCGTTCTTGAAGCCACTCCTCCAACGCCGGCAAGTTGGAGGGTGACCCTGAAAGGGAAGAAGCCCTAGGATTTTTCCCTAAGTTACAATAAAAGGGCGATGTCAGGAAACCGGGGCGTCACGTGGTCCCACTACTAACCAGAGACCGCCACACACGCCCACCGGGTTCCCCAAAACCTTGTCCGACCCTCTTATTATTAGGGTAACCAGGCAAACCGCCTTGGGACACACAAATTCCGGGTTTAAGGCAAGAAGACAGCTCAATTAAATATACGTTTTAATGGCTATAAGCACGCTAGGCAGAGTTTACAAGCATTTAACTATAAAGAAGTATGGAATATTACAGATTAAATAACTATGCAATTCTGAGATGGGTTACAACAGATATGCAATACACAGAGACAACAAGCAAAGTTTACCTTGAGCATGCAGCGTGGTGTGGAGCTCTTACAAGGGGGTGTGTCAAGAGCTTCTGGTTATGGTGATGGTGATGGACACCCCTGGATATGCCGGCGAGCATAACCCCCTTCCGATGAGTGACACCAGCCTGGTTTTTGACCATCCAATTTATGCTGCCAGGCTATCCATCTCCCCTCCCCCCTGTGGGAGGGGATGTTACCTCCCATTTTTTAGAGGGGGATTTTGCCCTAAAACCCTTTTAGGAGCTATAACTTGGAGCAGGGGGGTCACACTGCCTTGTGAGTGGTACCAACATATCGGGCCAGGCGCACTGAACGCGTTAAGTCCAGGAACCGGGTCTTTATTCGGTCCAGAACCTTAGTTCCCCGTTTACCAGTCTCTGTCTGGTTTCCAGACCTGTTTTATACTATGCTCCGGTCCGGCTTTGGGAGCTGGTTCTGGTTCTGTGACCGGTTTGGCCGTTGGACGCAAGGCGTCCGCGTTACGGCCCATAGACTATCGGTGCCGTGCGTCTGCCCTGTTACATGTTACATGTGACACAATCCCAGCAGGGGAATACCTGAACGTAGCCGCACTGGCAACTTCCCAGCTGGGGGTGTTATACAACAGCAGGAGGCATGCTGGCTGCAGCCTAGCTTGTGACCAAAGGCAGGAATCAAACACCCCAGGGGGTTTGATCTGAGCTTTCACACATCCCTGCCAAACATCTCTTCCGCATAGCTAAGGGACGTGTGCATTTGTCTCATGACAAGGGGCACAGCTTCTTATTATTAAGGGGAAGATGGAATTAGAAGGGACCATTAAAGTCTGGAATAAAAACAGGGAGGAGAAATTTAAGGAAAATTAAGTGGGGTTCCTTCACATCTCCCTTCTTTAGAGGGTGCTAGGGGCCAGAACCTGTCGGTGCTGACCCATGCACCCACTGGCTACCTCCCCCTCCAAAAGGGCGCTCAGGGGCAGCGCATCCTGATGCGGGCCCGTGCACCCATGCCTCCGCTATTCCGGTCTGGCAGCACTACGGCGGTAGTGCTGTTTTGGGTTGAGGGTTCTGGGCCAGGTCCACTCCCGGAAGGGGTGTAAGGTGGCCCATAGCTGGGACCGCGGGTCCAGTTGCCGATGGCAACTCATCCCTTTCTGCTTTACCCGAGCCAGGGGCCTCGGTGCATGTTGCCAACACTGGCCAAGGAGGCAGCCCCGAGTGGGTGCCTGCCTGACCTCCAGCACCATGAACTGGGTCCCCTGGATGGAGTGTCTGCCCTGGGGGGGACCTTCCGTGGGAAGGATCTCCCACCGGGCAGTACCCACCCCGTCAAGCCAGGTGGGTGACAAGGCCATTAAACTTAGAACCGGCGTGGCATAGACCACTGCCATTGGTACAGACCTCTTTCCTTGCGGCCGAGTTATCGGTGGGATGCTGGGACTTGACCCTGCCACTCCCACCCTCTGGCCGGTATAGTACAAATGGCAGCGGACAGCCAGGCCCGGCTCCACTGGCTTGTTGGTGATCCCTATGTGCCCAATCGTCCGGCTCTCTAAGGCATAGCACTCCTTAGCCCTGGGCAGATAGGGGACCACCAACTGCTGGTCCTCAGGCCACCCCCCTGGTGACCCTGACCTGACCATCATTGGGTACAGCCGCACTTGTCCCCCGACCACCCATCTGGGGTCTGGGCCCAAGTGAGGCCGCATGTCTTGCTTGGGGAGAACTCTCTGGGGGTCATCAGTGCCTGATGCTCCCCCACATCTCTGCCTGGACATGGTCGGGACCACCATGTCCTCAGTCGGTTTCACGGGACCCACCTCTGGGTTTCGGCCTGTCTCAGCAGCCTCTTGGGAGGTAGGGAAGTAGCGGTCGGTCCCCTGAGGGGACTCTGGGACCTGCTCCTCCACCACTTCCACCCGAGCTGCCGGTTCAGGCAGAACACCCTGGTCCCTTAACACCCCGGGCGTGCGGAAACCCTGCAGTGGGGTCTTACCTAGGGGTCCCACCTCTCCATGGGCACCCCTCATCCCACCTGCAGGTTCCACCACCCCTGTTTCTGGGCATGGACTGGTCCTCTCGGGTCGAGGTGCCGGGAACCCTGGACGGGGGGTGGTCGGAATCGACGAGACCATCCCATCCCCCATCCGTCTCCCGGGACCTCCCTCCAGACTTCTGTCGGCCCTGGCAGCCACTTGGTTTGGGGGAAGGGGGCAATTAGACCCCCGAGGGGCCCCTGAGCCGCCAGCGCTCCCACTATTCTCGATAGTGGCCCGAGCCGCTGCGGCCTCAGGTAATGCCTGCCCCCCTTCCATTCCCCTCCAAGCCGCCAGTCCAGACAGACCAGCCTGGCCCTCTGCTACCCCAGTGGTGGAGAAACCCTGCGATGTGGACTTACCTAGGGGTCCCACGTCTCCTGGAACAGCCCTCACCTCAGTCGCAGTTTCCTCCCCAGCTGCTGGGTAACCCTCCTTCCTCTGGGAGGAAGAAGCACACTTTACACCCCCTACCCCCACATCCCCTGTAGCAGGTAGGTTACTCACATTATTTGCACATCTTGAAATATACATGTTATTACATCCCGGGGGACCAGACCTTGGGGGTTCAGTGGCCACATACTGAGACACTAGCCGCCCCAAGTCTGTCCCTAGCAAAACACCGGCAGGGATATTCGGCGATACCCCCACCTCCCGCACACCCCGCCCAGCACCCCAGTCCAAATAAACTTTTGCCATGGGGAGTGCCGATGCACCTCCCTCAATTCCAGAGACTGAGACAGTCTTTCCAGGGATGAAGTCCGGTGGGGACACCATCTCAGGGCGCACAAGAGTTGTCTCTGCGCCGGTGTCCCTAAGTCCCACGGCCACAGCTTGGCCCACAGTGACGAATTGCAAATTGTCCCGGGACCTCCCAGCACCCCTACCCACATACAGCACAGTGGAGGAGTTCTGGGACGGGCCCTGCTGGCGCTGGGGACATGCGGCCTTGAAGTGTCCTGGTTGGTTGCAGTGGTGACAGAGTTGGGGCCCCCCTTGTCTGGAGAAGGGGGTAGGGGCAGGGGTCTTGGGCTGAGGGGCATGTACAACAGACGCCAGCGGCGGCTTACCCACTTTCCAGCTGGCAGGTTTCCGGGGCTCCTGGGCTCTGTTGTGACTGTACTCATCTGCAAGGGCGGCCGTTGCTGAGGCCCCCTCTGGCTTCCGGTCGCGCAG
Organism: Gastrophryne carolinensis; assembly: GCA_027917425.1. Taxonomy (NCBI): domain Eukaryota; kingdom Metazoa; phylum Chordata; class Amphibia; order Anura; family Microhylidae; genus Gastrophryne; species Gastrophryne carolinensis. The sequence goes on from CM051239.1 coordinate 339,084,337, forward strand.
AAACTGCTGCAGCTCGTCAGAGCAATTCCAGAGGAACTGCTCTATGGCAATCAGCTCCTTCAGCTGCTGGATGGAGGTGACTCCTAAGCCGGTGGTCCACTGCTCAATTGCTCTCTGTAGCGCCCGCATGTGATCAGCCCAGCTGTCGCTGGGGCCCCGTCGCAGACCCCGCAGCTTCTTGCGATAAAATTCCGGGGTAAGGTTATATTGTCGGATCAGGGCTTGCTTGACCCCCTCGTAGCTCAGGGTGGTTTCGCTGGGCAGGTACCCAAAGATTTCCAGGGCTTTACCCCTAAGGCGGGGGGTTAGGTACCTGACCCACTGATCCTCTGGCACATTGTATTGACGGCAAACGGTTTCAAAAGCCAGCAGAAATGTGTCCAGATCTGTGCCTTTGTCCAGGATGGGGAAATCCTCTGCACGCAACTTTGGGGCCTGGTTCTCGGGGGGCCCGCTGGTAGATGTGCTGGGTTGAGGGTGTTGAAGCTGTAGCCGCAAAACTTGGAGCTGGTGGTCGCGTTCAGCTTGCGCCTGGCGTTCCTCGCGTTCAGCTTGCGCCCGGCGTTCCTCCCGTTCAGCCCGGCGTTCCTCGCGCTCACGTTCACGGCGTTCCTCGATCTCGGCCTGCACCTGGCGTTCCTCCATGAGGAGCTGATAGGAGCCGCGGTCTCCCGCCCGGAGACTTGCCATAGCAGCATGCAGGAGAGCAGCTGAGCTTGCTTGGCTGGGGGGGCCGGCAGGCAGGGCTCGGTCCTCTGGGATGCTGAGGGCTGGTGACTGGCTTCTGGGAGAGCCCTGGCTGGGCCCCTCTGCACCCAGTATATCATCGGCAGCCACATCCCTGCTTCTGGCCCTGGTGCCACTTGCCATGCCTGCAACTGCTGTACTGCACACTGTAATCACACAACTACTGTAACCACTCTCAGAATACTCCTAGCGTTGAGCTGATCTTAAGATCCCAGCAACAGAAAAGCCGCTGCTAGTAATCTTTAGTGTATGAGAGTATGGGGCCCACACTCACTTACACTATTTGCCTTATCCCAAACCGCTGCCACCAAATTGTCAGGAAACCGGGGCGTCACGTGGTCCCACTACTAACCAGAGACCGCCACACACGCCCACCGGGTTCCCCAAAACCTTGTCCGACCCTCTTATTATTAGGGTAACCAGGCAAACCGCCTTGGGACACACAAATTCCGGGTTTAAGGCAAGAAGACAGCTCAATTAAATATACGTTTTAATGGCTATAAGCACGCTAGGCAGAGTTTACAAGCATTTAACTATAAAGAAGTATGGAATATTACAGATTAAATAACTATGCAATTCTGAGATGGGTTACAACAGATATGCAATACACAGAGACAACAAGCAAAGTTTACCTTGAGCATGCAGCGTGGTGTGGAGCTCTTACAAGGGGGTGTGTCAAGAGCTTCTGGTTATGGTGATGGTGATGGACACCCCTGGATATGCCGGCGAGCATAACCCCCTTCCGATGAGTGACACCAGCCTGGTTTTTGACCATCCAATTTATGCTGCCAGGCTATCCATCTCCCCTCCCCCCTGTGGGAGGGGATGTTACCTCCCATTTTTTAGAGGGGGATTTTGCCCTAAAACCCTTTTAGGAGCTATAACTTGGAGCAGGGGGGTCACACTGCCTTGTGAGTGGTACCAACATATCGGGCCAGGCGCACTGAACGCGTTAAGTCCAGGAACCGGGTCTTTATTCGGTCCAGAACCTTAGTTCCCCGTTTACCAGTCTCTGTCTGGTTTCCAGACCTGTTTTATACTATGCTCCGGTCCGGCTTTGGGAGCTGGTTCTGGTTCTGTGACCGGTTTGGCCGTTGGACGCAAGGCGTCCGCGTTACGGCCCATAGACTATCGGTGCCGTGCGTCTGCCCTGTTACATGTTACATGTGACACAATCCCAGCAGGGGAATACCTGAACGTAGCCGCACTGGCAACTTCCCAGCTGGGGGTGTTATACAACAGCAGGAGGCATGCTGGCTGCAGCCTAGCTTGTGACCAAAGGCAGGAATCAAACACCCCAGGGGGTTTGATCTGAGCTTTCACACATCCCTGCCAAACATCTCTTCCGCATAGCTAAGGGACGTGTGCATTTGTCTCATGACAAGGGGCACAGCTTCTTATTATTAAGGGGAAGATGGAATTAGAAGGGACCATTAAAGTCTGGAATAAAAACAGGGAGGAGAAATTTAAGGAAAATTAAGTGGGGTTCCTTCACAGGCGATATCTTGGTACTCTCACTAGGCGCATTATTGTAAGCAAATTCGGCGAAATCAATAAATTCTGCCCATTGTTCTTGGGCATCAGAGACATAGCACCTCAAGTACTGTTCCAGAGTTTGATTAGTTCTTTCCGTCTGCCCATTGGACTGGGGGTGGTAGGCAGACGAAAGAGAGATCTGTATACCCAGCCGCGAACAGAAATGTCTCCAAAAACGGGAAGTAAATTGGACGCCTCGATCGGAGACTATATTGGACGGAATACCATGAATACGAAAAATGTGTGAAGTAAATAGTCGAGAAAGCTCTGGTGCAGAAGGAAGCTTAGCCAAAGGAATGAAGTGTGCCATTTTACTGAAGCGATCAACGACCACCCAAATAACAGTATTCCCGTGTGATAAAGGCAAATCTACAATAAAATCCATAGAAATATGAGTCCAAGGTTCAGCAGGGATTTCAAGAGGAACCAAACCGCCACTGGGAGCCTTATGAAGCCCTTTACTTCGAGCGCAAACAGCACAAGCGTCGATAAAGGCGGTAATATCGCGTCTCATGGTGGGCCACCATACATGGCGACGGGCAAGCATAAAGGTTTTTCGGTTACCCACATGACCAGCAGTTTTAGCATCGTGAAACTCGCGAATTACATCTGAACGCAAATGTGGCGGTACAAACTGGCATCCCAAGGGAACATCACTAGGAGACTGATCTTGAAACGGCGCCAAGGTGTTAGAGAGATCAGGAAGTAATGCCCCGACCACACAACCCATAGGTAGAATCGGGTCACCAGTATCACCCCGATCCTTACATTCACCGAACATGCGAGATAGCGCATCCGCTTTAGTATTTTTTACCCCCGGCTTGAACGTAATAATAAAATTAAAACGCGAGAAGAATAATGCCCAACGTGCTTGACGAGAGTTCAATCTCTTGGCAGACCCAATGTATTCAAGATTTTTGTGATCGGTATACACAGTTATAGGATGTAATGAACCCTCCAGCCAATGTCGCCATTCATCAAAAGCCAGTTTAATAGCTAATAATTCCCTATTACCGACATCATAATTTTGCTCCGCGGTACTGAATTTACGTGAAAAATAAGCGCAAGGATGAAGACGCTCAGGGTTACCAGAATATTGCGACAAAACTGCCCCCACTCCCAGCTCAGAAGCGTCCACTTCTACAATGAAGGCCTTACGAATATCTGGGTGAATTAACACTGGTGCCGAAGTGAAGGCCCGTTTCAAGGTCAGGAAGGCCTCACAGACAGAGGGAGACCAGTTGGCAGTAAAGGCCCCCTTGCGGGTAAGATTGGTAAGAGGTGCAACAACATGAGAGAAGCCTTTGATGAACCGCCGATAAAAATTGGCAAAACCTAGAAAACGCTGCAATTCTTTTAAGGTCTTGGGTTGGACCCAACCCTGAACCGCTGAAACTTTCCCCGCATCCATCTCTAGACCCTGGTTGGTAATAATGTACCCTAAGAAAGGAACTGTGGTGACTTCAAAAACGCATTTAGATAGTTTAGCAAATAAATTGTTCTCTCTTAATTTTTGTAGTACCAACTTAACATGGCGTCTGTGCTCCAACAAGGAATTAGAAAAAATGAGAATATCATCTAAGTATATGACCACAAATCTACCGAGATACTTTCTGAAAATATCGTTAACAAAATCTTGAAAAACGGCTGGCGCGTTACAAAGACCAAAAGGCATGACCAGGTACTCGTAATGGCCGTCTTTCACATTAAATGCGGTTTTCCACTCGTCCCCCTGTCGGATGCGAATAAGATTGTAAGCCCCTCTTAAATCCAACTTGGAAAAAATTTGGGACCCAGTGAGTTGATTGAACAGATCCCCGATCAAGGGCAAGGGGTATCGGTTCTTTACAGTGATTTTATTCAAGGCTCGATAATCTATGCATGGTCTCAAGCCGCCATCTTTTTTCTCTACAAAAAAGAATCCAGCCCCGGCAGGTGAGGTAGAGGGGCGAATAAATCCCTTCTTTAAATTTTCGGTGATGTACTCCCTCATTGCTTGCTCTTCAGGCAGGGTAAGATTATAAATCTTTCCCCTCGGGGGAATCGTGCCAGGCAGCAAGTCAATAGGGCAGTCATAAGACCGATGTGGAGGAAGGGTATCCGCAGAACGTTCAGAAAAGACATCAACCCAGTCAGCGTATGGTTGAGGTAATCCCTGAGGTAAAACTTGCATACTTCTAAGGCCTGTAGTAAAGCAGTGACTTTTACAATGGTCACTCCACTTGATCAATTCTCCAACCCGCCAATCTATCACCGGGTTGTGGAGTTGTAACCAGGGGTATCCCAAAACCACCGGAGTCTCTGGACAGTCGAAGATGAAAAATTCTAAAAACTCAGAGTGAGAAGAGCCAACAATTAACCGAAGAGGTGGGGTCTTGGTGTTTATAGGCCCCCCCTGGATGGCCTTCCCATTGATGGCCAATACTTGTAGGGATCTTTCAAGAGGGACTAACGGAATGCCTAAAAGGGAGATCATGCTCCTATCCAGAAAGTTTCCCGCCGCACCGCTGTCGATAAAGGCGGAAACTGTTTGCTTGGAAGAACCCCAAGATAAGTCAATGGGTACTAACATCTTATTTTGGCGAGAGTTGCAAAGTGACTCACCCAGATCAGTACTCTCTACCTGGTCTGGGTGCGGAAGTTTTCCGCCGGTTTCCCCTTGTTGGGACAGGACCCTGCGAAATGTCCCGAGTTCCCACAATATAGGCATAACCCATTGGACCGCCTACGCTGCTTTTCCTCTTGGGATAACCGGGTTCTCCCTAATTGCATGGGTTCTTCCTGGGAAGGAGATGAGGTATTTTCCCCTCGGGTAGCGGGGGAACTAAGACTCTGGGAAGACCTGAAGGACGTGGGAACCCTGGCTCTCTCCCTAGCCCTCTCTCTAAGACGCCTGTCTATTTTAATGGAGACCTGCATTAATTGGTCTAGGTCTGCGGGTGGAGGAAAATTTACCAAAGCATCCTTGATGCTTTCCGACAGCCCCACCCTGAATTGACTACACAAAGCGGGATCATTCCACCTCGATTCGACGGCCCAGCGGCGGAATTCAGCACTATAATCTTCAGCCGAATTCCGTCCTTGTCTCAAGGCCCGAAGCCTATTTTCTGCCGTAGATTGTTGATCAGGGTCAGCATATAAGACGCCCATAGCAGTAAAGAATGCTGTAACGGATTGTAGGGCAGAATCATGAGATGGCAAACTGAACGCCCAGGACTGCGGGTCTCCTTGAAGCAAAGAAATGACTAGGCCTACTCGTTGGGACTCTGTGCCTGAGGAGATGGGTCTCAGCTTGAAATACAGTTCGCAGGCATTCTTAAAATTGGAGAATCTAGCTCGTTCTCCAAAAAATTTTTCCGGCAATGGAATCTTTGGTTCTGAGATATGAGGTGGTACAGAGGATGCCGGTAACTGTCGAGATTCTTGAGTGGCCACTCTTTGAGCGAGCTGGTTTATCGCCGTAGCCATAGCTTGTACCTGCTGTACCAGGTCATCCATTGTTGGCCTGTGATAATGTCACGCTCCGGGTACTACAGCAACCCACTTGGATAACTCCAGCCCTCCCAGTAAGACCTCAACCCCCAATCTCCGCAGCCAGCTTCACCTTTAGGAGCCCCCGCTTGCCGGGACGCAGAGAACGCCTGCCCGGGATCGGTTGCCCCCAGGACTTCAATGGCTCAAAGATTGGGGTCTTACTGTTCAGAGGCCTGGAGAACCCGCGGCTGGAAGTGGCGCCGAGCAGCCCTATTGCTGAGCGTGTAACGGAAGTCCAACAGGCTAGGAGTCAGCAACAGAAGTTCCGAGATGGCAGCGGTACAAAGGATTGGACAAGACGTGGTCGAGGATCAAGCAGAGGTCGGCAACAGGAGATCAGATCGGGGGGTGGTCAAAACAGGCGAAGGTCGGCAACAGGAGATCAGATCGGGGGGTGGTCAAAACAGGCGAAGGTCGGCAACAGGAGATCAAATCAGCGGTGGTCAAAACAGGCGAAGGTCGGCAACGGGAGATCAAAGTATTCTTTAGCGACAAGCAACTAAACTGGGTACAAGGCACTATCACAGGCAATTCCCAACTGAGGGGGAATTGCTTTTATAGGGAAAGACAGAGAGGAAGGTGAGGGTGATTGGTGCACTAATCACAGGTCTGATTGGAAGTGTGATTCACATCTGTAGGGCTCATTGGCCCAGACAAGGGGGGGAGGCGTAAGGCTCATGGAACCTAGGGCTCATTGGCCCTTTAATCTGAACCAGGGGGCGTGCCAGTGCCCCCTGGCTTACTCTACAGCCTCCGGCGGGCGCGCTGAGCACAGCGCCGCCGGAGGGAAAATACGTCTTGGGCTCGCGCGCGCGCCCGTGAGCTGATGACGCGCGCGCGAGGAGGGAGGGCGGCCGTGCTCGGCGCCGCCTGAGGAGACGCCGCACGGCGCGGCCGCCGAGCAGGAGCCGCTGGGCCCGGCCGACCGCTGACATCGCTGGACCGGGGCTCAGGTAAGTGCCGATTTGTGACAGCTAGCTTGAAGGGAAAGCTTGCTCTGATGGACTTATTCGTCAGCTCCCAGCTTGCTTGCTCACCTGATGCCCTTTCTGTGCCGCCTATGTTCTGCATGCTTTTCAGAAGCCACCAGTGTGGTGACCTTGATGCCAGATTTACATTTCAACAGGAATGGCTAGATGGCTTAAGTAACTATATTAAAGCAGGTCAAAACCTGTGTGGCTGGGCCCTGAAATCTATAAGATTCCAGGCCTGGTTGCTAGTTTACACTCAGGGAATCCCGCACTGGATTCCTCACTGTGTGACGCCCCCCAGAGCGCCGGTGATCTTACCTGATCTCAGTGGTCCCACAACGCAATTCCTCCGGTGGCTCCAATCTGCTCCATCAAAAGTGCAGCAGGGCGTGGCTTCGGCAAGTGGAAAAGCCCAGTTTTCTTTGAAAACAGGGCCACCACCGAGCCAATGGCAGCTCCAGGCTGCTTTGGGGGGTGTCCAGCAGATGAGCAGTGGACCTATTTTTGGGTTTCCATCCTTGGTAATACCTACATAGATTCTAAAGTGTTAGCTCTTATTGTTAAAGTTATATTAAGTATATACTACTGTATCTGCCTGGATCATTACTTTCACTCTGCCCATTTGCCCATTTAGAGATTGCGCAGGGGAGCACTCCAAATTTGGAAGTCTTGAGAGTATAAACTGTATTAAAAGTCCAGTCATTTGAAAGATGTTGCTCTGTGAATTTCGAATGTGAGGTCTAAAGCAAGGCCTAAGAACAACTAAGAAAAAAATATTAGAGAGATAGTAGAAGCATTCGGAATAACCAAATGAACATTTGGTCCAAAAATGGTGTTGAGAACAGCAACACCAAAAGAACTAGACAACCACAGAAAAACCCTATATCTAGCCAGACCACTCAAAGAAGGAAGGAATATAACTATCAAAAGAAGATATTATAATGAGTGAATTTAAGCCAGTGTTAAATTCAAACCACTATTATATATAATGTATCATGTAAAAGTCAGGTTAGACTGTGCCAGACTGTTCTAGAATTATATGGGCAGATGACTCTAAAATTCAACTGCACCAGAATAATTAAAAAGAAAAGTATGGAGTATAGAAGAAAAGGTTCATGAGCTGAAGCATACCACATTATTTGTGGAACTTGGTGGAAGCAGAGTTATAGCATAGGCAGGTATGGCTGCCTATGGAAGCTGGGAGAGATAGGATTAAATAACGTTTTGGTTAGTTAATGCAGTTTGATGTCAGGGTACAGAATGGCAGTAGTGAGGAGAAGGTTTTAGTTTGAATGGGACTCAGCTAAGTTCAGTAAGTGAACAGTTAGGAAATGAAGAGAAAAATTAAGACAAACAGGAATTAGATAAAACCAGTCTAAGCCGGTTTAGAGGGGATCCCTGCACATGTTGAGTATGTAGCCTAACATGTGAGACTAGGTGAGTGAGGATTTAGTTGATATAGTGTTGGAAATTATTAAAACCAGAGGGTAGGTAAGGAAGAGTCCTACAGGACCTAAAGAATGTGTGTGTGACAGAATATCGTCGTAAGACCTACCTACTGTTTTACATATATACACTATACAGTGAGTAATCTGGGACTGCACAACAACCTACTCACACCTCCTACACCAACACCAGAAATGTTCGGTCCAAAAGAACATCCACTTATCCTGGACAGACCCAGTGGCCAGGTGGGTGTTTGTAACATATACAGATCTACTGTTTTGTGATCAAAAGGATGGAGTAGCACAATGAGGAGGCCACAGGAATGGCATAAGCTTTATGGAAGGAACAAAACATTGGCATGACGCCGTTGTTTTGGACTGAGCGTCGGCATAGAAAGCGAGGGCCGCCACATTTACCCTTTTTCTGTGAAGTACGCGTACTCCCACACCCAGCCTACCTGAATGAATCTAAAAGACTCTGGGGCAGAAGGTCATTCTGTAAAGGGACTTGTAGTGAGAACAATACACCGTCTGCCATTGGGGAACCTTCTTATAATTGCTCGGTGTCTAGCTGCCATAGCATCTTTCAGTTTTCAGGCAGGGCCTCTCTGGAATCTTCCCAACGTCCCTTATGAAGTCACAAAAGGGGAGGGACTAGAGGGGATTTTCCCATGCCACCCCTATAGACCCCTCCCCTTTCATGACATTTTAAGTGACATCGGGGAGATTCCAGAGGGGCCCAGACTCTTAATAAAGAAAACGCTTATCATGGAGGATCCGAGATAAATAGAAGGGGAACCTGTGTTCCCTTCCTCTCAAAAATGCACAGGTCATCCGCACCACCCTGTCCATTGATTTTGTGGGTAATGGAGAATGAACTGGTATAGAGGTCAATGGGACCCCTTATCAATTCAAAGTAAAAGTGTAGTAAAAAGGAACAGGCACTCCTTCGCCATTCAGGCTCCCGTGCAGGCTTCTTTAAATGACTTTATCACTCCTTGTTAAGGGTGGAGCCATGCAAATAATTGTTTTACAGTATGCATATATGTACTCGCAATTGTAAACCTGATTCTAATGTGAAGTCTTGGTCACTCTGCCATGGGCTTAAACAGTAGACACTGAATGTAAAGTGTAATAATGAGATGGAGTCCCCTGCCATTTTGAGCCCTGGCACCACTCCATTGCCTGTATCTTGCCTTTTCTGCCTACCAACAAATTAACTCAAGCAGTCACAGGTAGACAGAGATCCCATGTTTCTAATGATAAGAGCAAAAGCAGCAGCTTGACAGCCAAGAAAGCAGGGGAATATCTGCAAGGGATGGAGGGGGTAGCGATTCTTCAGGCCAATGAGGTCAGACAGGCCTACCCATTTTGCCCATCCAACTTAGTTATTCGAGGGCCTTAGTTGCTCAGATGGCATCATGAACAGAAGGAAAGCTCGATTTTTCTATGTTTAGTTGTCTAATTTATTGTGACTTATTTAGTTAAAAATGGTAAACTAGGGGCTGAATGTGACAGGGAAAAGTAACCCCGATGCCCCAATTTATTGTCTGCCCTGGACCCAGTCTCTAAAGTAACATTTTAAAGAAAGGAAACATCAATGACATACGCTGGGTCAAGTCAAATTGGGGTATCTGAGTTTCCACCAGTAGAACTGACTCTGTAGGCCCACCCCACATTTGGATGCTTGTATTGCCAGCTTACATTCAGGTTTCAGGCAAAGATACATTAGGGTTGATTCAGGGCTCTTGGTATTATTTACTCACATTTGTTTGAGAGAAAACTCTTTTTCCCACAATTTGCCCACAGTGCAATTCAGCACCATATTTAGCTGTGCAAATTTTCTAAAAAATTGTAAAGCTAAATATGGTGCCGAATTGTACAGAGGAAAAAAAATCGTAGTAGTATAATATTCAACCCTATTGTGCCAAACTGCTTTGTCTGTGTACGCCCGGGATGCTACGAATAATATTTATATAGTTCAGGTTTTGGTGATGAAGGCCCTCAAATGGATTTCTGGGACCAGGGGTCCACTAGGGGATTCTGTGGTAACCCTATAGGCCAGTCCAAACCTGCCCTAGGGTGTAGTTACAAGGAGCCAACTCTTCCACTTCTATACTAGCAAAAATCTTTTATAAATGTTTTTCTCACACAAATACCACAGCATACGCATTAAATATATACAAGTGAGCATCTGGTGTGGCAGTAGTGCACCATCAGATCAGCTATGAGAAGAGAGATTGGAATGCAATGGAAACATACAGCATTAATGTAAAGCAGACCTAAATCCTCCTGGGAAACTTTGTACCATGCAGGGATCAGGTCCACAATGACTCAAAGCCGTAGTTGTCTGTAAACCTCACTTTTTCTCTTGGACCGCTGTATGATAGGGCAGAAAACTGCTGCACATGCTGCAAACCTTCTGCTGGAGGAGGGTTGGATGCTGCAGGTGTATGTAGCTGTTTTATGTCCCCATGGTATGCAACTCAGCTAGGAAAAGGTATTTATCTCTAAAATGAATGGCAGGAGAGGATATGTATAGGTTATTTTAATGTCCCAGGGACCCTCCCTGGCGCAAAGTCAGAAGAGAGGTTAAGGTCTGCTTTAAAGACGGCCTAAAGTTAATTTTCTCTCAGTTCTGATATGTTTTTCCTGGACCTGAATGAAATTTAGGTCGAAGTGTTATAAGCGAGGGGCCATAAAATGTCTTATATACATTAAGAGCATGTTACAAATGATTGCTTGAGGTTACTTTTTTACCTCAGACATATTTAGTCACTGTTAGTGCTAAACGAAGCTATCTTAGAAATGGCAGACCAATTTGTTACACTGGACCGCAGATGGTTAGGGAATAGAAGAGATCACACGTGTCTGGCCTCACCATAAGCCACAGGCTGCAAAACCCTTATATACACTACATATCACTATATCTATGGTGTGCTGCTGCTAAAAATAATAATGCAAAAAATATAACCTAAGAATAGAAGGGATAGTTTGTTGATTTTATAAAATTTTGGCTAGAGGAGCGAGTTTATTTTTCATGGTGTCGATATTGTGTAGAGGACAGCATTCCTCTGGCCTTTTGCTTATTTTATCTCTAAAAACAAATCAATTATTCAGGTTGTGTTCTTTTTTTTTTCTGTTTCCTTCATGATAGAATCTTTTGTTTTCACTTGCTGCGTCTCTAGTTTCCAAGAATTTGACTCTTTGCTGCTGCTGGAGACAGTGGATTCAGCGGTCTGCCGTGGCTAGAACATGGCCCAAGGTCGAGGATTCCCTCCTTTTCCTTCCCACCATTGTCCTGCATCCTGCGGCTTCTATTCCTTACACCAGTGCTGGTGTCGTAACTGAGGAGACTGGCACCAGGCACACTCCACTGTCACCGCGACAGATGCTGGGCACTGGCCAAATTCTAATTACAATAGGGTGACCTCAGAGCGGCGCAGAGGAAGGAGCACTTGAAGAGATGATGCCCTGTGCAAGCATTAATTCTAATGATTTACTACAATACCATATATGTATATATGTACATTCTTCAATGTGCAGCTTTTCATTTATAGTAAAGTGTACAGTATTTGCATTCTACTTTGGCATGTGCAGAAACAGGTGTATGTGTGGCCAGCCTATGGGGTGTGCAGGGATAGTTGTATGCATGGCTGGCCTTGGGGTGTGCAGGGAAAGGTGTATGTGTGGCTGGCTTTTGTCGTGTGCAGGGACAGGTGTATGCATGGTCGGCCTTTGGTGTATTCATGGCCGACCTTTGTGGTGTGCAGGGACATGTGTATGCCTGGTTGGCCCTGGGACTGTGTGCAGGGACAGTTGTATGGGTGCCCGCCCTTTGAGGTGTGCAGAGACAGGTTTATGCATGGCTGGCCTTTGGGGTATGCATGGCAAGCCTCCGGAGGGTGCAGGGACAGGTGTATGCATGGCCAGCCTTTGGGGTGTGCAGGGACAGGTGTATTCATGTCCAGCCTTTGGTGTGTGCAGGGACAGGTGTATGCATGACCAGCCTTTGGGGCATGCAGGGACAGGTGTATGCATGGGGGACCTTTGGGGTGTGCAGGAACAGGTGTATGCATGGCCTGCCTGTGGCATATGCAGGGACAAGTGCATGTGCAGCTGGCCTTTGATGTATGCAGGGACAGGTGTATGCATGGCCAGCCTTGGGGATGTGCAGGGAAAGGTGTATGCATGGCTGGGCTTTGGGGTGCGCAGGGACAGGTTTATGCATGAGTGACCTTTGGGTTGTGAAGGGACTGGCATACACTCAGCTGGCCTTTGGGGTATGCAGGGACAAGTGCATCAAGCGCATGTATAGCCAGGCTTTGGGGTGTGCAGAGACAGGTGTATGCATAGCCAGGCTTTGGGTTGTGCAGAGACAGGTGTATGCATGGACGGCTTTTGGGGTGTGCAGAGACAGGTGTATGCATGGACGGCTTTTGGGGTGTGCAGAGACAGGTGTATGCATGGACGGCTTTTGGGCTGTGCAGGGACAGGTGTTTGCATGACTGGCCTTTGGGGTGTGCAGGGACAGGTGTATGCATGGACGGCTTTTGGGCTGTGCAGGGACAGGTGTTTGCATGACTGGCCTTTGGGGTGTGCAGGGACAGGTGCATGCATGGCCGGCCTTTGGGGTATACATGGACAGGTTTATTCATGGCTGGGTTTTGGGGTGTGCAAGGACAGATGTATGCGTATCCGACCTTTGGGGTGTGCAGGGACAGGTTTATGCATGGCCAGCCTTTGGAGTGTGCAGGGGCAGGGGTTATGCATGGCTGGCCTTTGGGGTGTGCAGGAACAGGTGTATGCATGGGTGACCTTTGGGGTGTGCAGGGACAGGTGTATGCATGGCTGGCCTTTGGAGTGTGCACGGATAGATGAATGCATGGGTGACCTTTGGAGTGTGCAAGGACAGGTGTATGCATGTCTGAGCTTTGGTATGTGCAGGAACAGGTGTATGCATGGGTGACCTTTGGAATGTGCAGGAACAGGTGTATGCATGGGTGACCTTTGGGGTGTGCAGGGACAGGTGTATGCATGGCTGGCCTTTGGAGAGTGCACGGAAAGATGAATGCATGGGTGACCTTTGGAGTGTGCAGGAACAGGTGTATGCATTGGTGACCTTTGGAGTGTGCAGGAACAGGTGTATGCATGGGTGACCTTTGGAGTGTGCACAGAAAGTTAAATGCATGGGGGACCTTTTGGGGTGTGCAAGGACAGGTGTATGCATGTCTGAGCTTTGGGGTGTACAGAAACAGGTGTATGCATTGGGTGACCTTTGGGGTGTGCAGGAACAGGTGCATGCATGGGTGACCTTTGGGGTGTGCAGGAACAGGTGCATGCATGGGTGACCTTGGCTGGCCTTTGGAGTATGCATGGAAAGATGAATGCATGGGTGATGTTTTTGGGATGTGCAAGGACAGGTGTATGCATGTGTGAGCTTTTGGGGTGTGAACAATTGCACATGGCTATGGTTACTAAGGATTACTTAGGTCTTGATTCCTTAACATATCGCATGAAAACAATAAAGGCATTTTATGCAGTATGTCAATGATGAGAAAACATTATAGGAGCTTGAAATGCCTAAAAGTTAAAAATTTTAGGTTATTAAACCTAAAACTTTCATTCCTTGTTCATTTCAAAGCAAATGAACACATTTGTCACATTACTCATGGTCTAGCTTCCTCACACTTTATTTATCCCATGCCTGGAAACAGTCCTTATTTTCATGAGATATTTGAAGGCAAGTTTACTGAATCAAGGCCTAAGTCTTCCCTACATAGATGCCTTGGCTGTGCTGATTGGTCAGAGGTATGCAAATGCAGAAATAGGAAGACTGGGGATATGGGGATTGGATTGATGTTCATACTACAGCCCCCCCCAAAAAAAATTACAATAAAAAATGATGTGTGTAGGCTGCACCTGAAAATACCTGCATGAGGCATCCACTATGCATTTTAGCTTCACTAAGTAAATTGAACATGCTGGATTTCTTCTTATTGAGGTAAATTTTTATAAAGTGGTTTTACATTCTCCAAGATAATAGCCCCTATTCACAAACCTTGCATACCATTTTGAATTGAAATTATTAAACATTTTATTTCTGGTTCACATTAAAAAAAGTATAAAAATCTCCTAACACATATATACAGTATGATACAATTACATTAAAAAGATCATTGACAATTCGTATTACTCTCCAAGTTTGTATCAGTTGCATTTCACATATCATAATATCATATCATTAATATCTGATTTCGTTTCCACTTTAAAGTGGACCAACACCCAGGGGTGATCGGCCCGGGAATCTATAAGATCCGAGACATCCGAGATGGGGATGTCCCGCGGGGTGAAAACCCCCCAAAACCCCAAAAAAACCTTACCTTACCGTGCGCGCGCCCTGTAAGAGTGACGTGCGGGAGGCAGCGGCGGACGCGCTGTCTTGTCCGTCGCTGTCACCCGCTTGTCTGTCGGTGGGGATTGGACGGCGCGGTCACGTGGGAGCGTGGTGAGGTGAGTTTTTGGGGCTTTCTGGGGGGTTTCACACAGCGGGGCACCCCCAATCGGGGTGCCCCCCCGAAGTGGACCAAAACCCAGGATAGTCAAAATCCTGGGTGTTGGTCCACTTTAAAGCTGGGCGGACATGTTTCGCCTCCCCAGGCTTTATCAACACCATGTGCATGGAATAAGACGTATGTTTTAGTTTGATTAATTTCATGAAAATTTTAGTTAAAGTAGTAGTATGTTTTGTTACACTTACACACCTGTAGTCAAGGGAGCCATAATTAAAAATAATATATTTCCAAGGGAAAGACTGTAAAATATGATTTGATGGTGAATCTCTACCTGGTCCAAATATGTGTAGATAGCACTTCATACAGTCTGTCCTATAAATACAGGACAGCTGTTGTTTAGTAATCTTCCAACATATGGATCAGCTACTAGGTATTATTCTAACTAGATTATTATAATAAATACCGTAATGCCCTTGGTTAGTGCATGTTGTACTTAAAGCATCACTATTGGGAAAAATGGCCCAATGCTAAAAATCCATATATGATGGATGGCAGGAGGAGGATTCACTTATATACTCAGCATCAAGAGATATCAGGCTTGTTTTTTTTATTTTAATGGACATCAGGACATCATGAGTGACAGGCTCTGTCACCCCTGATAGAATAAACCTGTTACCCCTGGATTTCATTCCTACCATGATCAATTAAACCACAAGCTTGGGGGGAGGTATATTCAGTTCGGGTCTTTAAGTGACCCCTCCTTTCATTAGCCAACATGTTTATATGTATTTTTAATATTACACACTTTTGCGATAGTGCTCCCATAATGTTGTTCTTACCCCCAATGGTAGGTATTAGGGGTCTGCCAAATGGGATAAGGATGGTAGAGCACTGTGACAGTGTGGTTGCAGCTGATCGAGTTCCCGCCCCGTCGTGAAGATGACCAGTGGGTCTGGGTGTTATTCCGCATGTGTATCAACATATGCACTGGTCCACGGCCCACTCTGCCTTCAGTGCTGTGGGCTGGGGCTTTCTTTCCCTCATGCTGACGCGGGTTAGTGCGCTCCAAATAGTGCAGCGCATATGTGTCACCTGCGGACCTCGCCAGCTTTTCGCATTAGTCTGGATGAAAAACAGGAAGCCCTGACTATCAGGGCTTTCTGTATTCCACAGACTCCATTTTATTGTAGACCTGGTTTTGTTTATTGCTTTATTTGTTGGTTGTTAATGATCCTATGCATTCACGGCTATTATATGCTATATATACCGCTTTGTATTGTGAATATATAGCAGTTATGACCTAAGTACCTGCCTCTATGAATTAATGATACATTATGAATTTATTTCGGCTGTGACATAAGTATGAGTCTATATGAATTAATGGCACATTATTATATATATAATTAATCATATATAAATCATATTATTTATTATAAATAAATGAATCATTAAACTTAATTAATATGAATAATGATATTATTAATAATAATAATAATAATAATAATAATAATAATAATAATAATAATAATAATAATAATTAGAATGTAAATAATAATTTAATTTTGAAACAATAAACAATATCATTATTCATTACCTTGTACTATGTAATTGAAATTTGATTTGGTTTAAATTAAGTCAATAATATCATACTATATATTATAACTGTAAGGTCAACATTTATGTTATATTTATAAATGGAGCCTACTGTCCAGCCAGAATGGACCCCAACGGATTAACCCTTAGACCAACATCCGGATTGATTCTTACCTGAAGGTTATTCATTGTAATTTTAACTCAAAATGATATGCACGGTTTGTAGATAAGGGGCTATTATTTTGGAGGATAAGCCTGATCCTCAGTCCCTGGAGAAAGTATATTTATATGCCCCATCCATTATATCATCATCTAAATAATTGTAAGGGTTCAGGGAAACAGCATTACATGTAGTCTAAAGGTAAACATTGTTCTTATAATGGCTTTATATTTAAAATTCTTGCAGCAGGCAGCAAGGGACCCAAATTGTGAATTAGAGACACTTTGAGGTATAAGTCTGATTTAGAGACCTAAATAATTGCTTTACCAGATAAATATCTTTAAAGGGCAGTCAGGACAGGGATAATTATTCAACAAGGCAATGGCTGCCACTCTGCACCAACCTATTTACTCCAATGGAGGGGCATGCCAGGCTTCCGTACTCCCAATCCATTAGAGGGAATTTAGTGGGCATGTCAAGTTGACTGTGAGCTAGGGGGAGGTTTTTGGTTCTCTATGCCCCCTGTGGGTGGTGAACAAACATGGATATTGTTGGTCTCAGTTTTGCTACCTGGTGAGTTTTGTTTAACTGCAGGAGACAAAATAGAAGCATAACTTTTTGCCAGAACAGTCCCTTTAAGGCAACATTTCCATAGACCTGGTGAAATAAATGTCTTCTTGGAAAGGATAAGTTGCTATATAGTCTTGATTTATTATGGATACATAATAAATACTTTCTTTTTAGAGGTGATGATCATGTATGATTGATAAGGTATCGTTCACAGCAAACTATTCAATATGAAGACCTATTTTCTTATATAAATGAGACAGAAAAAAGCAAACGCTTTGAACTCTTTTAAAACTGCAAGCAAACACTTCTCATAACTGACCTTAAGAAGCACACTAGAAGGGAGAAATAGTAAGCAATTCTGCTCCAGCACCTCATTGCGCTTTAGATTTCGTTACTGTAACCCATGTCATCTTGTACAGTTAGCAATGTATTTCTGATTGACTGTTGCTTGTTGTCACGTAATTAGGCATCGTTACATGTGTACTGAGAATAGGAAACAGATCTGACCTTTGGCAACACACACTATTATTTCAAGAAAGAACAGTATTGCAGCCTCATATTTCTGTGGAGGTGAAATTCAGCTTGAGCAGTACATAGTTTTTCAATGAGACAATCAGCTGAACCACTGTAGAATGTCCCGAGAGAGCGGAGGAGGTCATTTCCCAGTGGACTTGTTTGTTCATTAACATGCTAAATGCATTCTCCCAACATCTGCCTTCTATAAACGCTTCTTACATTATTTCCCACCAGGAAATGCACAACACATATGTAAAATACTGCAAATGTATTCCCACCACTGTCCTGATTCATTTTCCTTTATATATATATATTAAAACAACTTATTTAATTATTTCTATTTGTATATAGTATACATACAGTACAATATGTGTACTACAGTATATATTCATTATAAAGAAGAGTATAACTTCTCAGGTAGGCCAGCAGCCTTTTGATGCTATCAACATGTTATTTAAAGGACATCTGTAGTTTGGGATAATTTAAAAACATACTCATGTTACCTCCACACCAATTGATCTAGACAGGTCCACAGCTCTTATATATGTATTAGGAGTTCCCGCTCATGTCCACTGACTCCTAGAGAGCATTGATGCTACCTCAAAAAGAGAATGCAAGTCAAGGCAGCGAATGTCAGACCCCCCCCCCCCCTTGCATACAGTAAATGGAATCTGTACACTATGGCCGGGACTGGATTCTCTCAGTAGGTGATAAGGTAAACACCTTAAACTCCCACACCAATAATGCAGATGAATTAGGGAATAACTGGGGAAGAATACTAATCTGATAAATGTAGTAGTAAAGGGTAGAAAGAATACTTTTATAAGCTTTTCAGTATGGTACGTTAGGCTAGAGTTCCTCTTAGTAAATAGTGTAAAGCAACAATCCTGCAGTGTAGAAGAAAGCGGATGCTTAACGTAAGTCTTGGCTCTACCAGATAACCCATCTGCTTTTTTTGTAGTATTTGATATTCATATATATATTATTATATATATATATATATATATTATATTATATATATATTTTAAACTTTTTACTGCTTTTCAGAAATCCATCTTGGAACTCCAGAGCAAACGGAGGGCCTATTGGACAGCCAATGGTCAGTACAGGAGGACAAGTTTGTCACTTCTGTGGTTGTCACTTGCCTGGGGGCAAACGTGTCCAGTGAGGCATACCTAGCGCCCCGGGAAACGGGGGCTTTACTATCGGCAGAAGCGGCGGTGGAGATTGGGGGTTGTCTGCTTACAGACGGCTGGTGTCCCGATGGGCATCACATTATCACGGGCCCCTAAATGGACCAAATTTTGGAACAGGTGCAGGCCCTGACCGCTGCCGTGGAGCACCTGGCACTTTGAGTGGCGGCTCAGGAGAACCGTCCAGCTCCTGCGTCCCCTGTGCCGCAGGGGGCAATGGCCGCCTATCCGCCGGAGCCCAAGATTCCCCTTCCGGAAAAGTTTTCGGGGGACCGGAGTAAATTTGCCAATTTTCTGGATGCTTGTAAGCTCTATTTTCAGCTTTGCCCTTATGCTTCCGGCTTCCAGGAGCGACGGGTGGGACTTATCATCTCCCTTTTGCATGGAGATCCCCAATCCTGGGCTTTTGGCCTTTTACCACAAGATTCTGCTCGCCAATCTGTTGATGAGTTCTTCAAGGCCATGGAAATTCTGTATGATGACCCGGACCGAGGGGCCACTGCCGATGCCAAACTACATTCCCTAAGACAGGGTCGAAGACTGGCGGAGGAATATTGCGCCGAATTCCGACGTTGGGCAGTAGATTCTTGTTGGAATGATCCTGCATTGTGTGGGCAATTTCGGCTTGGTTTGTCAGAGGTCATAAAGGACATTATGGTTAATCATCCAGTACCCAACACCTTGGATGAAACCATGCAATTGGTCATCCACGTTGATCGACGAATTCGAGAGAGACGCCTGGAAAAAGGGTCCCATTCCGAAGTCTGCAGGAAGGTAGAGACCTCAGTCCCCTCTTCCTCTGTAAAGCCGATGCAGCTGGGGACTACTAAGCTTTCCGAGGCTGAGAGACGAAGGCGTCGGTCGGAAGGGCTATGCCTTTACTGTGGCGGAGTCGGTCACCTGGTTCGATCCTGCCCTCGGAAACAGTTGTCGGAAAACTTCAGAGCCTAGGTGGGGTCGAGGAAACCCACCTAGGCTGCAAGGTATTTCCCCTTTGTTGCTCACAAGTTACATTGCCCATTGAGGTTAAATATGATGTGGGATCCAGGTCAGTTGACGCCATCTTAGATAGTGGGGCTGCTGGGAACTTCATTGATTGGGGCCTGGCGCAAAACTTGAAAATTCCATTGCAAACTTTGCCCAAGCCCATCAGAGTCAAGGCCATCGATAATACCCCCCTTGTCAAAGGCCTAATCCAGTTCAGAACTCCCCCTGTGTTTAGAGTGGGTGCGGCTCACACTGAACCAATAAGTTTCCATCTCCTGAAGATGCCTCTTACCCCTTTGGTTTTGGGACTTCCCTGGCTGTCCAAACACAATCCCCAAATTGACTGGGTCTCTGGGCAGGTTATCAAGTGGGGGCCACTGTGTTTTCAATGCTGTCTTGAGCTTCCTGTACGGGCCCACTTGTCTGCTGAGGGAATCCCTTCTCCCTATGCAGATTTTTCTGTCGTATTCTCTGAGAAAGCCGCTGATGTACTTCCTCCTCATAGGCCATTTGACTGCCCCATTGATCTTCTACCCGGAACTATGCCGCCCAGGGGGAAGATTTATAATTTGACGCGAGCAGAGAGTAAGGCCATGAAGAAATATATATATAAAAATCTGCAGAAGGGTTTTATTCGGGCATCTTCTTCACCAGCGGGAGCCAAATTTTTCTTTGTGGAAAAGAAAGATGGTGGCTTGCGTCTTTGCATAGATTATAAGGGCTTGAATAAAATAACAGTTAAAAATAAATACCCCCTACCTTTAATAGAGGGACTCTTTAATCAAGTCATTGGGGCCCAGGTTTTTTCTAAGCTTGACCTAAGGGGGGCCTTTATTTAGAATCCGGCAGGGAGACTAATGGAAGACTGCCTTCAATACCTTGTCATGCCATTTGGCCTATGTAATGCTCCGGAAGTCTTCCAGGTCAATGAAGGGAGTTTTTGGGCCGCTTTGTAGTTGTTTACTTAGATGATATACTAATTTTCTCTTCAACCTTGGCCGAACATAGGGAACATGTATGATTGGTTTTACAAAAATTAAGAGAGAACCGCCTCTATGCCAAGCTCAAAAAGTGCGTGTATGAAGTGTCTGAGGTTCCATTCTTAGGGTACATTGTTTCCAAAACTGGTTTGAAGATGGATCAGGCCAAAGTATCGGCAGTCCTCCAATGGGCGCAACCCAAAGAGTTAAAGGGGTTACAGAGGTTTTTGGGGTTTTTGGCCAATTTTTATAGGCGGTTCATTAAAAACGTTTCCACCATGGTAGCCCCACTCACCGACCTCACTAAGAAGGGGGCCTTTACTCCTACTTGGTCAGGCCGATCCATCCAGGCCTTTAAGGACCTAAAATCTACCTTTAGTTCGGCACCTGTGTTGGTCCATCCTGATATCCACCGAGCCTTCATTGTCGAAGTAGATGCCTCTGAGCTTGGTGTAGGGGCAGTCCTCTCCCAGTACAGTGGGTCCCCTGAACGCCTACATCCCTGTGCTTTTTTTAAAGAAAGTTTAATTCCGCTGAGCAGAACTATGATATCGGCAACCGAGAACTTCTGGCCGTGAAATTGGCCTTTCAGGAATGGAGACACTGGTTGGAGGGGGCCCAGTTCCCCGTTACAGTATTCACAGATCACAAGAATTTAGAACACATTGAGTCGGCTAAAAGGTTAACCCCCCGTCAGGCCCGTTGGTCTCTTTTCTTCTCCCGGTTTAATTTCACCATTACTTATAAACCCGGAACAAAAAATATTAAGGCTGATGCCTTATCCAGAAGTTTCACAATTGATTAGACCCCTGTAGAGGAGATTCTACCCATACTTCCGCAGCATAGCCCTTATTCAACCTGACCTATCGATTGAGCTGAGCCAGTTTCAATCGGATTCTCCTCCCGGCAAACCCGATCACCTCCTCTTTGTGCCTTTGTCCCGCCGTCTGAAAGTACTTCAGCAGTTTAATGAATGCAAAACGGTGGGTCATCCAGGGGTTAAAAAGACCTTGGCCCTTCTATCCCGTCATCTCTGGTGGCCATCTTACAGGAAAGATACCCAAGCCTTCATTCAGGCCTGTAAGATTTGTGCCCGTAATAAAACCCCTAGGTCTACCCCTGCTAGACTACTGGTGCCCCTGTCCACTTCTTCACAGCCTTGGACACATTTGGCCATGGACTTTATTACTGATCTGCCACAGTACCAGGGATATACCGTTATCTGGGTTGTGGTAGATCTATTTAGCAAAATGGCACATTTTGTTCCCTTAAAAAAGCTGCCCACGGCCCCAGAATTAGCTAAATATTTCCTGGATCACATTTTCCGACTACATGGAATCCCAGAAGATGTGGTCTCAGATAGGGGGGTCCAATTTGTGTCACGCTTCTGGAGGGCTTTCTGCACCTTCTAGGCTTCACTGTCTCTCTGTCCTTGGCTTTTCACCCCCAGTCGAATGGGCAGACAGAAAGGACCAACCAGTCATTAGAATAATATCTCTGTTGCTTCACCTCCGATATCCAGTCAGAGTGGTCCCAATTTCTTCCCTTTGCCGAATTTGCCTTCAATAATGCAGTTAGCTCCTCCACGGGGTATCACCCTTCCTGTGTGTATTTGGGAGGGATCTTAAGTTCTCAGCACTTTCAGGCTCGTCCTCTGGTTTGCCTTCTTTAGACGATTGGTTGTCCCAGTGGCCAGATTTATGGGCCAAGATTCAGCGGCATTTGGTCCAGGCACCAGGTCAGCAGAAGGTCTTTGCGGATCGCCATCGATCTAACAATCCAGACTATAAGGTGTGGGATTTGGTCTGGCTCTCTACCAAAAATTTGGTGCTACGCCAACTCTCTGTAGAACTGGGACCACGATATATCGGCCCTTATCTCACTTTACAGAAAATTAATCAAGTCACATACAGACTCAAACTTCCACCATCTCTGAGGATTTGTAATTCTTTTCACGTTTCCCTCCTTAAGCCTGCCAGGGGAGTGGAGGAGGATTCCTCTCCTTCTCCTATCCTAGTTGATGGTGAAAAGGAGTTAGATGTCACACGAATTCTGGATTCCTGTTTCCTCCAGAATTCCTTGCAATATTTAGTCGACTGGGTATGGTCCAGAGGAAAGGAGTTGGGTCCCAGCTAGAGCTGTGCATATGGACAGTTTAATTAGAAGATTTCATAAAGAAAATCCTCTTAAACCCAGGGTGTAGGGTCCTGGGGCCCCTCCTCGGGGGGGGGGGGGGGTAACGTAAGGGACTTACCTCTGCCAGGGGGCCCACGGTGAGTATCTGCTGGGCGACGTGTTGCTCGGCGCGGTGCTCCTGCTGCTGAGCACGGCCGCTGCTCCCGGATGACGGGGAGCACGGTGCGTCACTCTGGCAGCCTCCCTCGCCCCTCTCTAGCTGTGCAGGTGCGCGCCCCACAGTCTGTAAATTTCACCACTAGGAGGCGCTGCGCTGCAAGTGGCAGGCAGCACAGAGTCCTCCACACCTGATGGGAATCAGGGGCTGATCAGCCTTGCTGCCAAGACTGGCCAGCCCATGGATAGTGTGTCCAATCACTCACAGTGTTGTAAGTTACACCAATCAGCACATAAACTCCCCCCCAGGGTGGCCATTGGTCAATTCCTCAATAAATATGGAGTGAGCCCAGTATTCAGTGCCCGTGATAGTCGCTTGTGATTAGGGTGTGATTCTGTTAGTTACTATCTGTTTTCCGACCCGGCTTGATCGTCCATCCCCGTCCGCTGCCTGAACCGACCTCTTCTTTGTCTGACCTCGAACCTGCCTGCCCCTCTGAATACCCCACGATCTCTGACCTCCCGGCTTGACCCTTTGGCTTCTCCTGACTACGCACCTGTCTCATCCCTGTGTTCTGACGCACCCTCCGGACTAACTACCCGTGAACGACCTCGGCTTCGGGATACCCTCGTGGTTCATCGGCCTTCACCGTAAGCAGGCATCCTTTGCGCTTATTAAGACCTGGGGGCAACCGTGTCTGGTGAGGCGTACCTAGCAGACTGATTGGGGGTTGTCTGCTTACAGAAGGCTGGTGTCTCGCTGGGCATCACAGAAACATGTTCTACATGACCAAATGTTGTGGACTCCCCATTTATATAATGAACCGCACAAATATCGCACAACTTCTATTTCTATTCCTATTATAAATTCCACAAGTTTGTCAACCAAAGAAATCAAAGCATATATTTAAAGTGTTTTCCATGAGTGGACTCCAATACACCCAAGAATATAGGGGAAGGAATATACAATGTAAATGATCCACCAAGGAACTAACCCTATTAGATCAGGGTCTGAAATATGCACCCCCAAAACATTAAACAAGTTTGATTTATTTGTAGATAGGAACAAGTTTGTGAGGATATGTGTCCAATCTTCTAGGCCAATGGACACTGAGAATGCTAATATAGAGGTGTTTAAAGGGCTTTTAACAAAATCAATTGATAAATAAAACCTATGAATAAAACTGTCAGGGAACCGCGGGTCACGTGATCCAACTATAAACCAGGGACCTCCTGACACACAGACCGCGTTCCCAAAACCCTTTTGTCCGAGTTCTTCTATCAGAACCAGCAGGCCCAAAGCCTGCGGACACACAGATTCTTGGTTTAAGGCAAACAGATCACTCAAGTTAAAATGTAAGTTTTAATGCTATAAGCACACTAGGCAGTGATAACAAGCATTTGGCTATGATGGAATATGTAATGATACAGATGAAACAGATGCTGTTCTGAGACGGTTACAGGATAGAGTGAGTTACGCAGAGAACCAATGAGTCAGTTACCTTAGTATGCAGTTGCAGAGTAGTGGTTATGGGGAGCTCTCACAAGAGGTAAGTGAAGAGCCTACAGATTATTTGGGCACCTCCAGCACGTGTGATTCGTGACCTCTCCAGATGTGACCAATGCCTGGCTTAGGGTTACCCTATTTATGCGGCGAGACCCCTCCACCCCCTCCCCTCTGTGGGACGGGTTGTCACCTCCCACTGTTCTGGGGCTCGCTTCAGCCCCTAAAACCCTTTAGGGGTTATAACTTGGAGCAGGGGGGTCGTATGGCTTTGGAAGCGGTATCAAACGATTGGGTTGGACGCCGGGCATCCGATGAGTCCAGAAATGGGGTCCCTAAGCGGGTCAGAACTTTAGATCTCAGTTTTCTGGGTTTTCCTTTATTGCTGAGCCCGCCGTAACCTATCCCCATGTGCGTTTTTTTGAGCCGGTTCTGATTCTGTACCTGGTTTGGTGCTGGGACACATGGGACCGCAGCTATGGTCCGCTTTGTGTTGGTGCCGGCTGTCTGCAGCTCCCCTCTTTCATGTGACAAATTCACAGCCAGAGGAAGTGGAGCCTTACTAGGCTGAAGGTGTGACAGTCAGCTGGGGGGGGGGGGGGGGGGTCTGTGATCTGCGCTGTCCAACACATAAATGCTAATTTCTCTTCCTGAAGAAATAAGGACCTGTGCATTTATAACAGGGGGAATAAAGGGGAACTCCAGGCTTGGATATGTGAGGTTTCTGCACTTAAGCTGGATTGTTCCTTCACAAAAACTGTTTCCTAAGGATGTCAAAACTGGTTTAGTCATACTTAATAAGGATGACTAAATTGGGTAGATGAATAGACACCTGCAGAATACAGAAACATACCACAGTATAGACAACAACCCCACCCACAAACATAAGTTGGAACTCAAGCAGCTGGTGCTTGAAGGTTTTCAACTGGGATTCTTGACGAAAAAAAAAGAGAAACTTCTTTGGACCCACAGCTCCTAAAATCCCAACAATATATTATCTCCAAAAATGTCAATAAAACAGGGACCATTCCCCAGGTAGAACCATTATTAGTGGATAGACTATATAACAGTGACATTGGGGGAGTACATAGATTCTTTTCATTCAGACTATGCTGGTAGAATATAGATATACTGAGGACACTGGATGAGGATCAGTGAAATATTATTTGGATACACTTAGATATCGGTGTATGGAATTTGCTCATACACATAATTACTTCTGATTTGGCTCATCTTTCTATCTGCAGATCACAGGTGTAACTATAGGGGGTTAATTTGCCCCTCCCATGGCTAATTAATATATGGGATTATGGGAACAGCAATTCATTTTTCTAAAGAAATATGCCCCTTCAGGTATCTGGAAAGATACATGGATGATGGCCTGATGTGGCAAAGTACAGAAGTGGACTTCCACAGATTCCTTAAAGATATGGGAATGATTTGGGGCTGAAGTTTACTAGAGAATATAGTGATACCTCAATTCATTTTTTTGATCTGGAAATTATAATCCAGGAATGTCGATTCATCACCAAAACATTTTTCCAAGACCATGATTAGGTAAGGGTATGTGCCGAGAAACAGCTGTCACCATAAAAACTGTCTAAATTCTATACCAAAGGGGCAGCTGACACGTGCCTGCAGGAATTGTACTAACTTATCACTTATCACACTCATGCACAGATACTGAAGATAAGATTTAAGGAAAATGGAAATTGAGTATTGATTACTGGCAATAATTAGTCATTAGTCAAGACACATCTTGTTTATTAGCATAGAGAAGATAATGAAGATTGTACATAAACATTGGCCAATATTGAAGGTGGGTAACATATTGGAATGGACATTACCAGATAAAACCAAGCCACAAGTATAGAGAAGACTGGAGAGCCTCAGCAGAGGGGAAAGCTGTGTCAAGTGTGAGGATAATGCAGAATCAGGAACACCAGGCAGGAACTTAGGGAAATCTGGAAAGCAATAGTGAATTAAAGCTGACTGTAACTGAGGGAAGCCAGCGGGGAGTGACGGGTAGAGTGCTACACCACGCACTGGTTTCAGTGTGGGGAGTCTGCCAACAGATATGGTTTTCGCCAGAGCCTTTCGCAAGGCGGGTCGGACTGCGCCGCAGAAAAGTCGGGGTCCCACTACTGTCACCAGTGGCCAGTGAGCCCAAATATGGCAAAAGTCCATATTTGTAGGATGCTGATGCAGGAAAGCTAGAGAGTCCAGAGCCAGGAAAGCTGTAATCCAGGGCCGAAGTTCAGAAAGCCAAAACAGGTAGTCGTCCAGACCAAGAGTCGAGAGCCAGAGAGAGGTCGGTGCTAGAGATGAGCGAACCGGTTCGGACGAACCGGAATTCGCTCCGAATTTCAGGAAATATTCGATTCGGCACGAACCCGAATATTTTGTGGTTCGTGCCGATCGAATTTTTCCTGAAATTAAAAAAAAAAAAAAAAATGCCGGCATGGTGGGAGCCGGCCGGCGGGCCCTCTGATGACGCGCCCTCAGATGACAGCTGAGAGCGGCGCCGGCCTCCACGCTCCGGACCTGCAGGTAAGTGTTTGCTTTTTTTTTAAATGCCGGCATGGTGGGAGCGGGCTGGCCGGTTCCGCTGACAGCAGAGCAGGCCGGCCCGCTCCCACCATGCCGGCAAAAATGCTTTTTTTTTTTTTTTTTTTTGTTTTTTAAATGCCGGCATGGTGGGAGCGGGCCGGCCGGCTTTACCGGCCCGCCGGCCGGCCGGCTCCGCTGTCAGCGGACCGGCTTTGCCAGCCCGCTGACAGCGGAACCGGCTGGCCCGCTCCCACCATGCCGGCATTTATGATGGGGAACTTCGTAAAAGTTCGATTCGGCCGAACCCGAATTTCTTTGTGAAATTCGGCGAATCGGCCGAATCGAACTTTTCAAAAGTTCGCTCATCTCTAGTCGGTGCCCAAAGCCAGTGGGCTGGAGTCTGAGTTAGGTTGTAATTCAAGAGGCAGAGGGTCAGAGCTGGAGCGGGTCATAACCCAAAGCCAGAAGTCAGAGCAGAAAGTCAAACCAGGAAGTCACACAGGAACAGAGGCATGCGTCACTCCAAGAAGATCTGCAGGCAACTTCCTAGTGCCACAGGCCTAGTGCCACAGGCCCCCTTTTAAAGGTCATTGGGCACCTAGAAAATGCCTGTCGTGCAAGTGCAGACAGGGTCAGGGGCCATCTGGGCATGAGAAGACCAGTGTACCGGTCACCTACGTGATCGTGCACGCCCTGGCCACGCACAGCCTGAACGAAGACACCCAAGGGGCACGACAGAGCGGGGATGAGTATGACTAGGTCTTCTATTGTGACATCAAGGCTTCTATCGATGTGGAAACTGCATGTCATGTATAGTCACAGATACAGTAGAAGCATAGAAGAGTTCAAGTCAACAACCACAGGCCACAACATGGTATTAAAGAACTCACTTGTCATTTCACTCATGTGGTATAACTACTGGAATGCCCATGCAGGCTACAATATGGGTGGAGGAGCACCGGGCAGCTCATGGCCAGGATGAGAGAGCATATATATTACATTCGGAGGGAATGCAGAACCATCTTTCTTTAGCCCACTGGGGGGATCACATATAAGTAGGGAAATGTCAAAGAAAGTTATAATTGATTTAATTTGTTTTATAGATAATTCTTAGCAGGTTTATGTGTACTTGTTAATATTATATGTATATTAATTTAAAAGATTTTAACTATTTATTCATGTATTTAAATGTGCACAGCATAAAGCCCCTGTGAGAAATTGCCAGGATTGAACATGTAAAACTTGTAATAACCATGGCGATTAAATAATCCCCATAAGAGAATTAACTCCATTTAACAAATTTATTTTACTTCCCATACATATATATTGCTTATATATATATATATATATATATATATATATATATATATTTATATTTATATATTACGATTACTTGGCTTCCAGTCATATCATCTAACTCCAGATCCAGAGTGCAGAATGGCTAATGCCTGCTGTGTTCCAGCACACGTCACTATTTATAGAATGCTTCATGGTTTGCACTCCACCTAAGACCACGTTCCGGAAGTACGAAATGCATTGGGTGGAACGCAAGCAGGAAGCATTGTTAGAAGCCCAAGGCTTATGATATACTCAGTCAAACTTCAGGTGTCACGCATCTTACCGATGCAGCTGCAATATCCTTGGATTCTGGCATACATGTTTGGATGGGGGGAGACCCGTATTGTCACTGTATCTGGGGACACGCATTGATCTATAGGTGCATTCATACCACACTTTTGTGAATATTATTTCATTTTAAGCTAGGAAAGTGCCTTTGAAATTTTGTGCCCTAATCTTGTAATGTCTCAAGTAATATTAAATGAGCCTGATGTAAGGCGTAAGTATTGGAAGCACGGGAATCTGTTTTAGCGCACTGTGACAGTACAGTAGGGGAGGGAACGCTAAAATAACCATTATAGCGGCACATTAAGGACGTGTCTTAAAAAACTGAACTGTTTGAAAGCATATGAGAAGCTCTCACATTTATTGAATGTGTTTTTACTGTAGACAAAATATTGTATGTAATTAATTGTATGTGTATAAGGATTTTTAGTTCTGTGTTATTTATATTTTTTAGTGTGGTTATTTATATTTTATTTCTATGTATCTATATATGGCAGATGCTAAGCAGTGATTTAAACAGTGCCAATGTGTATAGCAGCTGCAGAGAAAATGCTTTACAAGGGTATTGAAGTGCAAATGCAATGTGGACAACAGAAAATGGCTGATCCAAATAATGACATTGACAATACATCAATAGAAACATATTATAGAAAATTGGCTCTAAGTTACTCATCCCAACTGTGTGGTGAAGTGCATTGTGCTTCAAATTTGCTGCTCTTAAAGAATCCCCAGCCCCCCACCTCCTGGACACCTCAGCTCAACCCGGATGGGAGATAACCTCTGCCACACAACATACTATGATGCCACCCAGCTCAGTGAACACCGTGACGCTGTGGCTGCAAGCCTCGCTATGCACAAAAGTTTGCAGGCTTGCCATTTTGTGCCAAGCATGCATCAGATAAGATTATTTCGGGAACACTATGGAGCTGCCCTGCCATAAAAACAAAGCTATGGACAAATTTGGTTAGGAATAATAAAGGTGAAATAACAAGCTGAGTTACACATCCTTCATATTTTTTAGGAGCAGGATCTTACCCCCCCCCGCCCCCCCCCCCCCAAGACTGTGCCACTGGGAGCCCAAAATACATCTTTACAAAACCTGAAAAGTTCACTTAACAAGGCAGAGAGCTTGACACATTTTAGCGAGCTAAAGAGAGAGAGGAGGCAACTCAACGTTGTAGGCCTTTAACCAAAAATAAAGGCATGCACAGGCTTTACCTTTGCCTCCTACATGTTCCCTGCACCCTCACTGGTTCCATTATAAAAAACAACAGCTGATCCTTATGAGCCAGTGGGGAGTATTATGCCAGCCATTGCACTGTGTGTCATCCAGATTCCCAGCACTGTGTGTCATCCAGATTCCCAGCACTCCTCTGATAGGATGCTCTGGGGTTGGAGCTTTGAATAACCTATTGGAGGAGAGCCAGGTCACACAATAATGCCACTTATATACCAAAGACCGAGTATGAAGGTTTTAGTTTGACTCTACCCCTTTAAAGTGGACCAACCTTGTCCTATAGATAAAAAACAGCATTGAGGGCAGAAAACATCCAAAGGGTTATGTACTTGGGGGGCGGGGGGCGGCAGCAAAATTGGTTGAGTTGATTTTGGTCTGCTTTAAGTATGTAACCAAGCTCTAAACCTTGACAGTACTGAAGCCAGGTGAGGTAACACATACACACATACATTGTATAATGAATATAGATTACATTTATCGCAACATCTGTTTTCAAAAGACACAAACAAGGACAGATAAAACAGCAGGGAAGCCCTTAATTACTGCTACAGTTATAGAAAATTGCAATTACAATACATGAAACTGCTATCTTAGTACTAATTGTGTAATCAAAGCTTCAATCGAATACAATGAACTAAACCTCACTTACTGCTTAAACTTGTTTGTCTCCTATCGTAGGTTGTTATTTATTTTCCTTATTGTATATTTGATTAATATTGTACAGTACATGAGCACTGTCCTGTTGGTTGGATTTTGTTCTTGCTCTCCTATAGAGTCAAATCAGGGGGATTTTCTCGGATCCACTGATGTTGCCCTGGCCACCGAGTGACAAATAGGGTGTCTGTCGGTGGTCAGGGTGGTAGTCAGTGGGTCCTAGAAATTACATATAAGTCACACTCTGTTGTTGTATTTACTAAATTTATTTTAATAAAGTGAAGATTCACTTTATTAGAATACATTTAGTAAATACAATGACAGAGTGTGACATTTAGGTAATTTCACTTTATTAGAATACATTTTGTAAATACGACAGAGTGTGACTTAGAGGTAATTTCACTTTATTAGAATAAATTTAGTAAATACAATGACAGAGTGTGACTTAGAGGTAATTTCAAGGACCCACTGACTCCCACCCTGACCACCGACAGACACCCTATTTGTCACTCGGTGGCCAGGGCAACATCAGTGGAACCGAGAAAATCCCCCTTATTTGTATGTATTTGTGCCCCCAGATATACCTCTACACCCCTGTCAGGACACTACTGAAAATCTAAGACCAAGACCCCTTAGTCTTCTGATGCCTCCCCCCCTTTCCCAGCTCCTGTAGAGTCACTTTTTTTTTTTACTAAACTTCTGGTCTGTACATATTGGTTTAGCTCACAGTCTCATTGAACCATTGTATATTCCTCGACCAGGACTTCCAGGTGTACCTCACTGGCTCACAAAAATGTTTGTGAGCTATCAGGGAAATTAAATGTGAATCCTGTCTTTTGGGTGTAGGTCCATTTTAATGTTTACAATGTTGGTGCCTAAGTCCAATCATGGAATATAACATATAATTATCTGCTCTATTGAAAAGTCTTCTGATGGTACAGTATTTCCACTCTGTCAGTAAGGATGTAGAAGTGTTTCTCCTCTCAGTCTTGTAAACCTCAGGCCCAGTGTGTGTGTTTTAACAAGGACATTTGAGATGCTCTGTAATCCTCATTTTAAGAACAACAGTGCTCGGTAATAACAGCATGTTTTTCTTTACTGCTGTAAACTGAGCTGAATGTATTGTTATTGAATCAATGACCTTATTAAGTTAAAGGTGATGGGCCCATGTGTGTCTTGCTCTATACAGTAAATAAACAGGATGGAAATGGGGATCGGATGAAAAACTACCTTCAACATTGTAAATTCTCAATAATCTGAAGGCAGAAGTATGTGATGTGCCGTATCACTTTCATCATAACGCATAACAGACCAATTTATAGAGGTGAACCTCTAACACACAGAGTTGCTGGCACAGTTGTGTTTAGAGAGCTCAGGCCAAACTGCCTTTACAATGTAAGCAATATAAATGTCGTAGTTATGCAAAGAACTGGAAGTATATAGAAAAACAGCCCGTGAAACGAGGAAAGCTCACAGGAGAAGTCACTTAGGTGAAACTTGAACATTTCATGTGTCTGTTACAAGGAATATAAAGCACCACTAACTGGATATGTTGTATAAAAGTATATGACATGCATTGACATGCTATTTATCCTACACTACATTGATCACACTAGTCAAACAAAATTTGTTTGTACCTAAAGCTAAAATATTGTAGGCACACCATTCTTACGTGTTCCAGTAAAAACAAATATAGGGTTCCATTCTATTCAAAATGATTGCACTGAATAAATAATGGCAAAATGTTGTTTATTATTACGTTTAATTGAGTTACAGAAAAATGCCATTGCTCTTCCAGGATAAATCCCACAGATTTACCACCAACTTCCTACATGCTATTATAGAGTGCTTTTGTTATTAGGTGGCCCTGCTTTCTACACGGGCAGCTCTGCAGTTTTTCTCCAGCTACAGGGCCAACAGTAACAGAGCTCCTTCAATGTGGTGACCTCTGCTAAACACTGGATGCTTGTCAGGTTCTTCCAGTGTGATCCAGGCACATCTCAATACCCTGAATTGCTGTATAATGAGGATCTAATTGGATTCCATGGAACACTATGTAGAGTGGGCAGGCTGCACTGTCTTCCTGTTGGTTGTTTATACTCTTGCCACACATATTTTTACTACCTGCAGAATGACTTTAAAGTGGACCAAAACCAAGGATTTTAACTATCCTGGGTTTTGGTCCTTTCCCCGGGGGCACTCCGATCGGGGGTGCTCCGCTGTATGAAACTCCCCCAGATCGCCGCAGCCAACTCACCTCTTCCCAGTCCCACGGTGCATCTAAGAGCAGCGGCTCTTATGGCCGCATCCCCCACTTCCCTCTAGCAGTGCGTGTGCCCCGCCAGGCATTGCTGAATGGCCGGCGCGGGCACGCTCCCTGTTAGAGGGAGACGGAGGATGCGCCTGTCAGAGCTGCTGCTCTTAGACGCGACGTGGGATCGGGAACAGGTCAGCGCGGGCACGCTCCCTGTTAGAGGGAGACGGAGGATGCGCCTGTCAGAGCTGCTGCTCTTTTACAAAAATTTTATTGGGTTTTCATATAAAATATACATGAGTCAGACATTACTTATGCATCAATGTTGACAGGTGAACAGGCTTACAAAATGTACATTATAACACAATATTAAATAGTTATCAAAAGAGATATTGAACTTCCTGAGTGAGTTTACACTTGCACAATAAACAATAGTTATTAGACAGGTTATAAAGGTTCCTGAGTGTTATTTCTCTAAAATTTAGTATTAGCTATTAAGATCAGCTTCTGGCACAAAACAACAAGTGCTTGAGGTACCATGAGTTGCAGTCTGAGCTGGATAGCTTGCACCAGAGGAGAATGCTTATCTTTACAATTCTTAGCTGGTGCTAAGGATCCATGTTCAAGGCTTAACATTAATGCATAGTCGATAGAAATGGTTGACAGTAGAATAGGAAGAGAAGAAAAAGGCGGGGCAGAGAGGGAGGAAGAGAAGGGAAGGGACTGAGGAGAGGGAAGAGGGGTAGGGGTGGGTCCCAGGTTGGGGGCCAAGCCCAAAGTGAAATTGGGTTTTTTTATACTCAAACTGGGTGGACCGGGTCTGTCTGGTGATGATCAACATCTATATATTCAAGCCAAGGGGTCCATATGTCAAGGTATCTTTTATAAGCGTCGCTATTTATTGCTGTAATTTTTTCATTACACAGTGTATCTGAGATTCTGTTATTTGCCTGATTTGTAAGAAAGTAATGCCTCTTTAGGGTTCTTGGTCATCGGGAGATAGGAGGATATCAGAAAGCAGTCTATACACCCTGTTCCATGTGGCCGAGACTATGGGGCAGTCCCACCAGATGTGAGCCATTGATCCCACAGAAGGACATCCCCTAAAGCAGAGCGGGGAAGTCGATGGGGAAAACTTATGAATCCGGTCGGGCGTGAGATACCATCTGAAGAGTGTCTTATAAGCATTTTCTAACACTACTGTGTTACAGGAAATCTTCTTTGTGTTATCCCACATTCTTTGCCACTCATCTTCCTCCACATCGCACCCCAGCTCTCTCTCCCACTGAGACATGTAGTTATGCCCAATAGGTGATGGTGGGGACACCAGAGTTGCATAAAGGCTCGATATCAAGCCCCCACTGAAGTGGTTCCTGATACACCGGGACTCAAAGTCAGTACTCTGATATGGAGGAGGAGAGCGGGCCAGCATGCTGTTAACAAAATGTTTGATCTGTAAGAATCTAAAGGTTTCAGACGGGGGCAGGTTCTCTCCTGAGTTAAGGTCCTGAGCTGTTTTCATCCCCCTTGAGGTGCAGAAGTTCTCCACCATGGTATAGCCCCTCTTCACCCACCATCTAAAGTTATTGGAATGAGTAACACCTGGGGGGAACAAGGGGTTCCCGAGTAGCGGGGAGGCCGGTCCCAAGGAGGAGGTGAAATGGGATTTCACCCCATCCCAGACAGAAAGGGAAAACGCCAAGGTAGGAGGCAGGAACTTAGGTCGGGAAGCCTTCGGAATCCATAACAGCGAAGCTGGGGAGATGGGTGAGCATTTTAGGAAGTCATTCGATACCCAGATCGGCCTATCATGTGTCGCATGGAGCAAGACCAGGGGCGCCACCTGGGCTGCTATATAATACTTTTTGATTGAGGGGAACGCCAGGCCCCCCTTCTCCCTTTTACACATCAGGGTTGCTTTATTAATTCTGGGCCTAGCCTTGCTCCACGCGAAGTGCATGAATTTTTGTTGAAGAGAGTCCAATGTTTTTTGGGGGACACGGACTGGAAGTACTCTGAATAGATATAGAATTTAGGGTAGAATCGTCATTTTAAGAGCAGCAATGCGGCCTAGCCAGGAGAGCTTTACATAGTGCCAGGCATGGAGCAGGGAGTCAATTTTTTTAATAATCCCCGGGTAATTTGCTTTAAAAATGTCATTAATGTTTGCTGTCAGAATGATTCCCAGGAAAGGCAGGCGCTGTGTCCATGTCCATGAGAAGTTGTGTGAAAGGGTTTGTTTAGTGGTATCAGACAGGGATATGTCAAGCGCCATGGACTTGGAGGTATTCAGCCGGAGTCCAGAGATCCGACTAAACTCAGCCAAATCTTGAAGTGCATTCGGGGCTGAGATGTGGGGGTTAGACAGCATAAGTAACATATCATCTGCGAACAGTGAGATTTTTTGCTCTGTGGAGCCCATTGGGATGCCCTTAACCGTCGGGTTCTGTCTAAGTTTTTGGGCTAGGGGTTCGAGTGCTAATATAAACAGGATGGGGGAAAGGGGGCAACCCTGTCTAGTCCCCCTCTGGATTGAAAAAGTGGTCGAGGAGAAGCCAGCATATTTGACACAAGCAGTGGGGCAGGAGTAAAGCGCCCCTATCCAAGAAAGGAAGCCCGTGCCAAATCCCCACCTTTCAAGGGAACAGCGGAGATATTGCCAAGATAGGGAGTCAAATGCCTTCTCTACGTCCAGAGAGAGAAGCATTGACTCAACCCCACTATCCTTCGCCTCCTGTATTAACTGCATGACCCGTCTCACCCCATCCCCCGCTTGTCTCCTGGGCACAAAACCCACCTGGTCTTTATGAATCATCTCGGACAAAAACATGTTAATTCTGGTGGCTAGGATTTTGGTAAGGATTTTGAGATCTATGTTCAGTAAAGAGATGGGTCTGAAATTAGTCCACTTTCGGTGGTCCTTTCCGGGTTTCGGAATCATGACTATGGATGCTCTAAGCATCTCTGGGTCAAAGTGGTTCCCCTCTTTGACATGGTTGAAAACTGCTGCTAATCTAGGGGCCACTATGGGGCCATGTTTTATAGAATAGAGCGGTAAATCCGTCCG
This sequence comes from Gastrophryne carolinensis, assembly GCA_027917425.1. Classification (NCBI taxonomy): domain Eukaryota; kingdom Metazoa; phylum Chordata; class Amphibia; order Anura; family Microhylidae; genus Gastrophryne; species Gastrophryne carolinensis. The sequence continues at coordinate 339,120,265 of CM051239.1, forward strand.
GCCCGGGCCTCTTATTATTTTTCAGGGTTTTAATGGCCTTCAGGACCTCATCTGTGGTGATGTCCCCATCTATAAAAGATCTTTGATCTTCCGAGATGTGTGGGGTATTAATGCCATCAAAAAATGTATGCGTCCGTTGTAAGTCCAGGGGCGGGGGGGCCTCATATAAGCTGGCTAATCCCTCTGAGAACTCCCTCACTACTGCCAGGGGGTTGCTGGTCTCTATACCCTCCCTGGTTTGTAATTTGACAGGAGCTATGTATTGGTCCTGACATTTCAGCTGTGAGGCTAGAAGTGTCCCTGGTTTGTTGGCGGAGGTGTAGTAAAGATGTTTGGAGCGCCTATATCGCTTCTCGGCCTGCTCTGTTTGTAAGAGATTTAATTTCGTTCTGGAGGTCTCCAGCTGGCGAAGACGCTTTTGGGAGGGGTTTGCCTTAAAGGCCTGAGCGTCCGCTAAGTATTGTTCATTAAGTGCTGTTGCTAGCGCCATCCTCTCTTTCTTTTTCCGAGAGGAGAGAGCTATGTAGTGGCCTCTCATTACAGCTTTAAAGGCGCCCCAAACCATTGTTGGGGGGGAGTCTGGGGACTCATTCAACGTGAAAAAGTCTCTGGCTCGTGTACAGGAATCCTCCACCAGGGTGGCTGAGGAAAGCAAAGAGTCATTAAGCGACCACGAGGAGGATCTGGATCCAGAAATCAGCGATTTACAAGAGATTGAGACCAATTCGTGGTCAGACCAGGGTATAGGATGTATTCTAGCAGCAGTGATCTGGGGGAGAAAGGAGGTCTGCACAAAAATATGGTCTATTCTCGTAAAAAGTTTATGGGGGGCAGAATAGTGAGTGAAGTCTTTCTTATGGGGGTGCTGGTCTCGCCAGGGGTCCACTAAGTTAGAATTATTAATTATGTCCTGGAATTGTTTTCCCTCCTGCCTGGACTGTGTATTTGGGGGGAGAGATCTATCTATATCAGGTTGTAAAGTTAGATTTGAGTCTCCACATAGGAAGATAGTACCCTTCCCATGTGTCTGGATCATGGAACACATTTGTGATATAAAGGGTAGCTGCTTAGTGTTGGGAGCGTAATAGTTCAGAAAGGTTACCTCTGAGTCTTGAAGTGTTCCCTGGAGTAGAATGTACCTGCCGCCAGGGTCTGCGATTTGTTTGTGGCAAATAAAGGGGACCTATTTACGGAAGGCGATGAGAACACCTCTCTGTTTGCTATGTCCTACTGCTTGGAAGAAGAGAGGAAATTTGTAGTTAAGAGTTTTAGGTGTGGAGGACTTCGTATAATGGGTCTCCTGAAGACATACCACGTCTGCATGAATGGAGTTAAAGTGTTTAAAAGCTCTAGACCGCTTATTAGGTGAGTTCAGACCCTGAACATTGAGTGACACTACTTTAAGTGAAATTTTTGGGAGGATAGGGCAGCTGCCCCCAAGTATGTGCTAGGATTTGAGCCCAAGACCCCGGCTGGGACGGGACAGGAGGAGGGGGGGGAAGGGAAAGAGGGGAGGGGAAGGTAGAAAAGGAGAGAGGGGGGGGGAAAGAGGGAGGAGAGAAGAAAGTACATAGAACATTTAAAATTAACATACAATTTAAAGCTCTATTGAAACTGCACAGCCGTGCAGGATGGTGTCCCTGAGGCTCAGACCACAAAAAAAGTCGGAACCTAAGGGAGTTGGGGGTGCGCCAGAGTGAGTCGGGAGGCAAAACTGGCACAAACGTATAAACATATAACAACACAACAACATATTTCAATACAGTAAAAAGTGCAGAAGGCCACAGTTAGGACACAGGTGTCCCCCGTCTCCGTGGACACGCAGGGGGCGCACAACCCGCAGTCCCGGGAGGGCCCACCTCACGGTCCCAGGGGCGGAGGAGACGCAACTATTTATGGGGAAGGGGTGGCAATATAATGACAGGAAGCAGGAAGGGAACTATCCACAGTTATATACCAGCTTGGGGGCCTGGAGGTGGAGAAGCTCTCCAGGACCTGTTAGGGTTCTCCTGCCTCCGGCCATGTGGCCAGTGATTAAGGGGGATTAGGGCCCTGCTATTGCCCCAGGGGGGGGACATGCAGTGGCAAGTATAAGTTTTCTATTAGTTAACTACAGGGGTTTCCGCTGCTGGGGAGATCTGTTTTCAAGGAGTGAGTTAAATAAATTCACTGTTATAGTAAAGTGAAGTCCTCTGCAGCAGCCCAGTTTTGACAGCTAGTATTAGCCAAAGTATTCTAGCTGTAAGGCTGGTAGTTCACCGGTTGAGAGGCAACAGCAGCAACGACAGCATTAAAGTTACAGAGGGGGTTCCCACAGTGACATGTTTCAGCTCATGAGGATTTTAGTATTAACCAAAGCATTTCAACTGTAAGGCAGGTAATTCACTGATTGGAATATAACAGCAGCAATAACAACATTAAAGATTCAGAAGGGGCTCCTACAGTGACATGTTTCAGCTCGCGGAGAGCAACAATGACTGCTCATGGCATGAGGGGAAATGGTCTGCAAGAGGTAAAGATACAAACAGGGTGAATCTGAGCATATTCTATAGGGAGCAGATAGGTATTAATAAGCATAGTATGACCCCGGTAATTGGGGCATTGCGCAGTGATCAAATACTGACTCATACCAGGCGTGGGGGCTAATACAAAGAAACTTGTTGCAGGGGCATGTTTCAATCTTTGGAGACTAGGTAGGAGGGCTGAGGCGGGGGTCACTTTTATAGCTGGTCCCCTTACTAAAGGTATTGAACACTGTGAGGTCTCCTACAGCAACATGTTTCAGCTCTTGAGAATGACAGTGGCTACGCCTGGCATGAAGGGGAGCAATAACAGAGCAAAAACAATGCAATGAAAAAAGAGTCCAAGTATGATCTGTAAGGAGCAAAAAATGTGAGTAATCATAGCTTGATTCAGATAACTGGGTTTTTGTACAGTGATAAGATATTAGACCTTAACTAGCATGTAGGTGAATACAAAAGGATATTGCAGGGGCTTATCAGCCCTTGGAGACTGGCTGAAATGACTGAGATAGTAGCCGCTTGATTGCTTGGTTGATTCTCGGATGAGGTTCCACTCTTGGAGAGGGGGTGGCCTGGGGGGTAGATCTGCGGGGCAGTCCTGGGGTTCTCGGAGTAGTGGGGAGAGATGAGGTTGTAGGATCCATGTCTGGGATTCTAATGTCCAGGGCTTTAAGCTTGGCCAGGAGTTCTGGGGGCGAAGAGACCTGGATCTGCTTGGATTGATGTGTAAATGAGAGTTTAAAGGGGAATCCCCAGCGGTAGCGGATCTCTTGTGCTTGCAAGACTTGGAGTAAGGGTCTGAAGGCCCGCCTCTTCAGGATAGTGGTCTGGGAAAGATCTGCAAAAATTTGGTAGTTGTGCTTCTGAAAGTATAGGGGAGATTTTTCTCTAGAGGCCTTGAGTACAGCTTCTTTTGTTAAGTAATGATGGAACTTGACGATGATGTCTCGCGGTGGGCCCTCTGTGGGTTTTCTTGCTAGGGCCCTATGTGCTCTGTCCAGCTCAAGCCTGGCTACCGGTATATCTGGGACCAGCTCCTGGAGGAGAGCGGTGATAGTGGCTGTGGCGTCCTCCATCGTTTCAGGGAGGCCGCGGAATCGCAAGTTAGATCTGCAATTTCTATTCTCGAGTTCCTCGTTTAAACTTTTAAGTGAGGTGATCTCGTCCTGCATTTGGCCCAGCAGGGAATTGTGATTATCAAGGATCAATGTGGAGTCATCCATGCGGGATTCTAGGGCATCAGTGCGGGTTCCAATGTCCCTGATTTCTTTTAAAAGTGTCTCTGTGTGCTTTGCTGACACTGCTGTGACCTCTTCTCTGATAACAGCTCTGAGCTGTGTGATCAGGGTCTGATTTTCTGAGGAGAGCTGAGCTGGGGCTTTGTGAGCTGAGCTGTGTGGGGAGGAGGGGAATTGTGGCCAGCTATCATTATATTCTTGGGAGAGATCATCTGCACTCACCCTCAGGGCTTCATCTCTGTCCTCTCCTGCTCTGGAACATGCTGCGTCCTCAGAAGCTGCAGTCTCCTCAGCTAGCTGCCTTGCTGCGGCCGCCATCTTGGATCCTGGGGCTGCCGACTTCCGACCCTCCTTGTGGCCCCTCCTTTTAGCTGGGGTGGCAGACATCTGGCCCAGGTAAGTCCTGGGGTCCTCCGCAGTCGTCCTGGGTGCAAATTTGGGGGTCTGGCGATGTTGGTTGGGCTCTGTGCCTCCCGACTGCACGGAGCTCACTCAGCAGACGTCCATGCTGCGCGGTCACGTGCGCGCGCCCCCCTCCACTCAGAGCTGCTGCTCTTAGACGCGACGTGGGATCGGGAACAGGTCAGTCCATTCGGGTATCCTATTTGTTGAGGTGCATATTACAGCTGGGAAGTATTAACATTATGAAAGGCCCCACTATGTGCACAGAGCTACTTCACCGCTTAGTAGACTAGCACCCGCTTGCCAGGATGCTGGAATCGCCTACCTGGGAAAAGTTTCCCACGAAGACTTAGGCGCCAGCAATGGAACCCCAAGTTGGCAAGCACTTATGGGAAGGGTAAACGGGTGTTCAGGAAAGGCAAGCTAATTCACGGGAAGTTAGTCAGAACTATACATCGTATACAAGTACAGTGATGAAGCAAATTCAAGAAGAGACTCACCACCTACTAAAAGGCACATGTGATAAATTAGATGCAGACTGGCAGATGCATCAGTGCAGACTCTTCTTTGCTTCTTAAATTGCGGATTAAAGTCATTTTGCAGGCAAGAAAAAAAACCACTATGTTCACCTTTTATCACCTGAAGGCCATTGCTGCTAGTTTGATGCTCGGACACTTACTGGATTGCCTATCTATGTCTCGTGCCACTTGATGCTCTCTTCCCATCGCTGTTGTCAAGCTGCTCTTCTTCGAGTGAAGAACTAGCACAACTGCAGTGAATGGAGGAGGGTGAGCCATAGTTCCTGTGACAAATGGCTGTACATCATCATTCGCGGGGAGGAGAGCGGCTTGATGACGTGGTGGGAAGAGAACAGTGGGTGTACTGTGTGGGACTGGAGTCAAGCAATACGATAAGTGTCAGAGCGCCGGCCTAGCAACAAAGGCCTGTGGGGGGGGGGGGGGGGGGAGGTGAGTATAGTGTTTCTTTTTCTTTCTTGCAGAATAACTTTAAGTGCACTGAGGCTAAAACATTGACACTGAATGGTATTTACAGGCGCTGACGCCTAAAAAACGAGGCTCTAACACTAATGTGTATTACACCCTACAACCTTTAATATATAATACACCCTTCCACCTATGATACACAATGCACCCTACAAACTATACAGGGCAGTTTCTAGGGGAGGATGACAAGACGATTGCCATGGGCACCAAGGCCATTGGGGAAGCCTTTATCCCAGCCATCCTGTTTTCTGCAGATGGGTCAGGGCCACAGTTAGTGGTGCAGGCCATATGATTGGTCCCTCATCCTCCTATTTTGGACTCAGTCATGGCAAGCGGGAACTGCCTGCTTCTAAGGAAAAGGTCCAGCATGGTACATATCTGAATGAGGCAGCAGCCGCACCAATGGATGGGTGAGAAGAGGGCAGATTTTTTATATTCCTGCACTGAGCGCTATTTTGCCTAGAAACTGGCCTTAACCTATCATGTATAATACATCCTTGAAGCTATGTATATTATGGGGGTTATTTAAGAAACGCTAACACCACGTAGTACCATGTAGCGCCAGGTGAACGCTGGACACACTATGAGAAAACCATATATATGAAAGTCAATCTGATGAGCATCTCTAATAGTGCCATGTAGCATTGAATGTATTACTAGTGGCGTCTCAGTGTAAAACACCTGCGCTGTATGTTCAGCAGCGCCATGTAGCACCTGTCGCTCAGTAGCATTATCTCATACATTTCAATTGTGTTTAATTTGGTTGTGTATAAATAGTGTTTTAATAAATTTATTTTCAAAATTTGAAGATCAAATGATTGTGTGTTTTTTTATGCAGAATTGTATGTGTAGGTCTGCCATTGCAGTATCATTGTTACAATGTTAAAACAATGTAATTCCATGTATTTTCACTCTGGTGCTGGTGTATATGTGTTGAGAAACAGACTTTTTTCATATAGCACCCGGCTTTCGACGCCAGAGCGCCCAGTTTTAGAGCACCGATGCTGGTTTTGTGTTTTTTTTCTTTAAATGTGGGCTTCAGTGCCGAGTGCCGGAAGCATTTAACTGGCACTACCTATTGTTCGCTAGAGCATTGTCCTGTTGTTAGATGTAGCATCACCTTGGGCGCTTCGACCTTGGGATGCTACATAGCGCTCTCGATTAGCAGTGCAGTGAATCAGGGAGCACTTCTACAGCGCCCCCCAGACATCACATTTATCAATGCTGGAGAGAATACAGCATCACTTGTCCAGCCTCTAAGCTAGGTTATAGCGCCAGGCACCCGCTTGCAGCGTCCACTTGTGGGTGCTGTAAGCGCTGCTACATAGACGCACACATGGCAATACGTGGCACTAGTCTTAAATCAACCTCCAAATAATCTGCCCTGCTGCTGCTAATATATATTTCACCCTACCACCTATAATATATATTTCACCCTACCACCTATAATATATAATTCACCCTACCACCTATAATATATAATTCACCCTACCACCTATAATATGTAATACACCCTACAAACCATAATTTATACTACACCCTACAACCCATAATATATAATACACCAGGCAACCTATAATACATAATACACCCTACCACCTATATTATATAATACACCCTACAACCCATAATATATAATACACCCTACAACCCATAGTATATAATACACGCTGTCTTGTCTTTTTTTTCTCTTGCCCTTCAATGTGTGATTAACACAAGCAGGGGAATAATGCAGGAAGCTGCTAAAAAAACCTTCATCATTCTGGGTGAAAAGTTATTTAGTACAAAATCAGGATACCACTGATAATGAGGTTTCTGGTCAGAGGTCAGGGCAAGAAAATGCTGTGCAAGGTCACTAATCATGAAAATAACAACAACCAGGTTCAAAGCAAAAACAGACAAGACTCCAGACTAGAATTCAGCTTGTAGCTGACACGTCTGATGGGACGGCTTTACACACAAATCTCAATCAGAGGGTAATGATACAAAATACAAATACAAAAATATGAAAACCTTGTTTTTAAGTTGGCTGAGCGCCATGGTCATGCTCAATTTTATTTAGTGTTTTGATACTGTGGTGAACAGCTATAGCCTTAAAGCGGATTTCCAGTGAAAAACAACCCCTCGCCCTGCCAAGCTTTCATGGCGTTGAGGAAGGATGGTGGGAGTGTGCAGGGAGCCGGGGATGCCACTTTGTGTCTTTCTGTGCAACTGCCACTCTTGCCCTAGGGAGCGGCGCTGGCGGCATGAAAGGGTGGGGCAGGGCAGGGGGTTGTATCCTGACTGGACTTCCACTTTAAAGCAGACCTACTGTCAATATCAGGGTTCACGGGTGATACCAGTGTGGTTCAGCTAGGCACACATAGCCGTGAAGTTATGGATGTGGCTGCTGCAACAGCAAGATTATTGAACAGACTTTGTAGGGGGATTTAAGATGATGGACATGCCCACAGGGGTCGGAAATAAATTGATTTAGAGTCCTTTTTACCTTTAGGTTAGGCTTTAGATTGATATATAATACAAGCTACAACCCATAATATAAAATACACCCTGCAACCTATAATACACAATACAGCATGATTATTGAAGGGGCTTTGTAGGGGGATTTAAGATTATGGACATGCACACAGGGGTGGGAAATAAATGGACCTAGAGTCGCTTTGGCGAAATGTACTACAAGTTATTTCAATTTCAGGGTTGCCCCATCCTTTATTTTATGAAACGGCATGATCTTTAGGTTGCAGTCTGTCCTCTATTTAGTATTCTCTAATTTTCTTTACATTTTCAGTTTTGGATCATCCCAGATAATGAATCAAAATATTGCCAAGCTAGTAATAGTAGTTAGTAATAAGAGGCATGCTTTTACAATCAGCACCACCTTTGCTCTATCATAATTTTTAAAAGTTTAGGCTGTGGTTCCTTTCCATACAGTCCTGTGTGTAATGCAGTAGATGGCCTTTCTTTCATCTATGTCAAGTTGAGAATGAAGACCTGCTGACATACAGAAGACAAAGTCACTTCCAGACAAGCATGTGGTAGCATTGTGAGTCCATCTGAAATTACCACCTTCTTCCGTCTGTAAAAGAGAGAGCCCACAGGGCAAATCTATTAGTATTGTTTTGTTCTGGACATAGCGAGATCCCGAGGTGGCATCACACCATTGTGTTCTGAAGGAAATGAGTCTTACAAAACAATTCACTGGCTCATTGTATGAGCATCACTGATTATGAGACTTGTCTTCATGACTCTCTGTAACAATGCACATTAATAAATTCTCACTGCAACAATGGAAAAATGGGGGAAATAGTTTAGTTGTAGAGATGCTGGAGAGCCACCTGTAACTTTTCTGGCTGAAGACACAATAGGACATTAGCAATGGTTTGAGCACAATATTTCTTTTTGTATTTCAAATGTGCATTTGTTTGAATTATCTTTCAAAATTGGTCTTTTTTATCCTTCTCTTCTTGTCAAAAGTAGACCCACACCAGGTGCCAGGGGCAAGCATGTTCCACACTAAGCACCCCTCTTCCACTGCCACCTCAGCACCACCCTGTAACAGACCACCAGGGTCATAGCTATAGAAGACCTAGTTATATCATCTTATACTCCCTAGATACAAATTTCAAATATATAAAGGTTCTGCAGTATATCACAGTCTCACCATGCTTGAATAACCAAAACATAGGCCCTTATTCATCAAGTGATAGCGCCAGGTAGTGTCTCACTAGCCGTTCCTCCAAAAAGTTCATGCTTTATCTGTTTCAAATATGCTTAAAGTGATTATCCAGGCAATAGACCATATAATCACATAGTGGAACAAAACACAGTGTGATGGACCCTGGATTCTAAAAGACCCCAAGGCCAGCTCCTGGTCTTCCCCAAATTGGGATGCCCCGCTGTGTGAAACCCCCCCTGGTTGCCGCAAAATGTACCTTCTTCCAGGCTCCCTTGCCAATGTAAATATCGGGTGGCCGCATGCCCAGCATCTTTGGGCTGTGCAGTGCTCCTGCCACCAGCCATTCAGTTAGACAGGGGGTGGCAGTGCACATGCTGCTGGGGATACTGCCTCAAGTGCGCCCAATTGCCAGAAACAGTGCTGTTTGCTGCAGATTGAATATGCACGGCAAACAGATCTGATTGGGCCTTGAGCCTGAGCATGAACTGTAGGACAGAGGAAAGAGTTTTTCTGGGCGGTCTGGGGTTTCACACAGCATATAGTAAAAATCCCAGACTTTGTTCCCCTTTAAAGCTCCTAATTTTCCCCATTTCTTTTTTTCTTTTAAAAGTAACTCCCCCCCCCCCCCACACCCAAGCAGAAAAAACACATTTTTATATTTCTGACATTTCCAGCCAGTGGACGTAATCATTTTCCAGTATGATAGCAGGCAGCCTGTTTAAAGCAGCATACTTTGAGACGGGGAGGCCGATTCATTAATAGCGCCAGGTAGCGACAGATGAGCACCAGTAGCGTGATTTTCACAGCGCCCGCTAGTATTCGCTGTGCTTGGCCGTTGTTCGCTTGTTGACAGCGACTCAGTCGGTGTGCGGTCATGTTGAATACGGGGTTAGGAGTCGCTGTTTCACAGGTCCTGCGCTGTATGGGTGCGCCTGACAGCGATTGGCCAGAGCGAACGGCTCCCAGCATATTCATTAACAAATCACGCTCAAAAAATTCTCGCGCTGTGAAATGCTTGTTTAAACCCCAGAGCGCTGGCGGCGATGGCTTAAAAGTAGTTTTTAATCCCCAAACAACCATATTTTTTGATTTAAAAATTAAACAAGTTTTTATAAACATTTTGTAATATGAATACATTAATATCAGACCTGTAATATCAATTCTGCACAAATTTTTTTTTTTTTTTTTTACCTTAAAAAAAATATCTAACATTGCCATAGTGGTCACAGAATTTTTGACAGTGAAAAAAAAACAAAAAAAACTTCAAATCAATTAATTATGAATATTTAAAGATTGCTCCATTGAAATGCATTGGAGAGCGCCAGGGAGCGACAGGTCATACCTGGCGCTGTGATGGGATTAGTAGCGGCGCTGTTCGTTGCAGTCGGCTACATGATGAATCCCGCGCTAGCTAACGCTCTCGCCGGCGCTAGCCTCATTTAGCGTGATAAATGCGTGATTGTGTCCGCCGCCTGGCGTTCTGGAGTCGGTAGCCGCCGATAGCTGGCGCTACCTGGCGCTAGTCAGACACTACCTGGCGCTAGCCCTTGATAAATAAGGCCCTTAGGCCCTTTAAGAAGGGATAGCGTCAGGTAGTGGCTGGTTAATGAGAGGTAGCGACAGGTAGCGACTGGTGAACGCCGGACACGGCACGCAATTACACATTTATGAAGCAGAATCTGTTTAGCGACTGGGATAGCGCCATGTAGCGTCTGATTCATCATTTTCACAGCCTCAGCGAACAGCGCCAGCGTTCAGCCTTGCACAGCGCCAGGTATGACCTCTCGCTACCTGGCGCTCTCCCATACATTTCAATGGACGATCCTTTTCTTCTCTTTAAACCGGTTTTATTTATTTTTTTTTTTTCAAAAAAATCACAAATAATTCTGTGACCTCTTCTGGCATTGAAATAGCAGTTTTTTCATAATTTTTTCATTTTTTATATATTTCTTCAGAAATGACATTACAGGTCTGGCATTAAAGTGTTCATGTTACAATGTTGTTACAATGTAATTCCATATGTTTTTGCTTTGTTACTAGTGGATAGATGCTGGAAAACAGACTTTAAACACACCGCCTCCTGCGCTCTGGGCTTCAAACAAGTATTTTTCAGCGCCAGAGATTTGTGAGGCTGTTTTTATGCTGAATATGGTGTGAGGCAGTCGCCATGAGCAGTCGCTAACATGCGCTCCCATACAGCGCTGTACTGGTCAAATAGCGACTCCTCCCAATGTATTCAACATTACTGAACAGCGACTGAGTCGCTATAAAGTAGCGACCCACGGCCGAGCACAGCGACTACTAGCGGGCGCTCTGAAAATGCTGCTACAGACGCTCATCTGTCGCTACCTGCCGCTAGTGATTAATCAGCCTGTTAATCACAATGCTGAAATACACAGGGGGAAGACTTATAGACCTCCAGTCGAGCCCTATAATTGGTGGTCTACTGCTAGGGGAATCAGCAGGAGTTCCGAAAGTCAGTTCCAGGTTTCTTTTTCTAGGTGCTGCTGCAAAGTTACAGGAAGGGAGTTGGCAAATATGACGAGGTAAGCTGCTGAATACAGTTTTTTTTTTAACATTTTGCCATTTTAGTTTCATGTAACAATCTACATAGTAGATTCAGAGCTGATAAGCCTGAAAAACAAAATGGGTGACAATAGGGTTGATTCATGGTCGGTGCCTAAAAACGCTCAGGCGAATTCCTCATGCGCCTAGGTGCATGATTCATGTCTGCATGCCCTAGCTAGTGAAACAAGCCTGTTACTATGAAAATGTTACATATTACACTGAAGTCCTCTGGATTTATTATCTAGACATTATAGAATGCCACAATAAAACTATTAAAATGAGTACAAGGTGGGAAATACAGCCAGATAAAGTCAGACAAAGAGCAATGTGCCACATGGGGACATTAGAAATCCTCTCCTTAAGTCAACGGAAAATGGTTATCACAGAAGTCATGATCTCCTTCCTTTTTTCAAAATGACATCCAATGAGGGCTTAAACATACCGAAATTGGGCTTTGTGTTAAAAATATAAACCGTTTAAACGTAAAGTTAATATTTTAAAGAAACACTAAAATCAAAGCTGTGTCCCCTGCGCCCCCACCCCGCCTCAGCACTTAGGCCCTTATTCATCAAGCGATAGCGCCAGGTAGCGTCTGACGAGCGCCAGGTAGCGGTAGCTAACGGCGACTACCGACTCAAGTACGCCCGGCGGCGGTCACAATGACGCATTTATCAAGCAAAATGAGGCTAGCGCCGGCGAGAGCGACGGCTAGCGCGGCATTCATCATGAAGCCGCCTGGACCGAACAGTGCCGCTGCAAATTCCCTCACAGCGCCAGGTATGAGCTGTCGCTCCCTGGCGATGTCCAATGCATTTCAATGGAGCAATCTATAATTATTCATAATTAATTGGTATTAATTTTTTTTTTAATTTTTTTAATGTCAAAAAATCGGACACCACTTCTGCAATGTTAGGATTTATTTTTAAGTCAAAAAAAAAAATTAAAAAAAATATGTGCAGAATTGATCTAACAGGTCTGAGATTAATGTATTCATATTACAAAATGATTCTAAAAACATGTATAATGTTACATTCAAAAAATATGGTTGTTTAGGGGTTAAAAACTAGTTAATACACATCGCCGCAAGCGCTCTGGGGTTTAAACAAGGAATGGACAGCGACAGCACATTCGGAGCGTGATTTGTTGATGAATATGAAGCTAGCCGTTCGCTCTGGCCATTCGTTGTCAGGCGCTCACATACAACGCTGGACCTGTGAAACAGCGACCCCCCAGCCCGTATTCAACATTACCGCACACCGACTGAGTCGCTGTCATCAAGCTAACGCCGGCCAAGCACAGCGAATACTGGCTGGCGCTGAAAAAATCACGCTACAGTCGCTCATCTGTCGCTACCTGGCGCTATTAATGAATCGGCCTCCCCGTCACTGTGCAAAGGCTAAAATGCCTAAAGCCTACATCTCTGGCTGGAGTATGCCAAGCACTGCAATGTTCTCTTATTCAGCTGTTACTTACATTGGACACTATTTGGTTCGATATGCACTTAAAGTTCCAGTTGTATAAGTTATAGTGCAGATATAACCACAAACTGAAACTCTGGAAGGCCTTTAAAGAGAAACTCCAGTCAGAACTCAGTCCAGCTTCCTTCTTTAATAGCCCGCATTGGGCTCCCCCGCTGTTCATCGGCCGCTGGGATACTCCTCTTGCAGGTTGTGTGTCTGTGACCTCAAGCAGCCTTACTGTGCATGCAACCACCTGATGGGGAGGCGAGTATCTGGACGGCCATGTTCTCTAGTTTAGGAGCGTCTATATGCCCTGCAGCATATTAAAGGGGAGTTCCTCAATTCATGGATAGAATATGACTGGAGTTGCCATAGGTGCTTCCTCCTTGTTGGAGGTTCAGAGTTTCGATATTGGGCGCTGGTGGGCTGTTCTAGGACTTCCAGACTCAGAAGGTGCAAAACACTTACATTGCAACCAATCTGCTGCCAGACAAATAAGACCTGCGTGACATGTTTCAGTTGTTTCTACGTACGTATTATTAGTTTGGATTACTGTAAATGCATTCTCATCAAGCCATACCTATCTATTTTGCCCATACAGTTTTTGTATAGGAACCCATTTTAATTGGTCTCCAAAAGGCTCCGTAGATGACATCTCCAAGACATAATAATTAATTGGTGTTTTACATTAGGCCAGAGCACAAATGCTAAACATGTGGCCCTTGACATGTTATAGGGAAAGTGGGAAAGTTAAATAGAACTGGTGTGTAAATAGAGGCTCAGTAAGGATGAGAGGTTGTAAGGAGACTGATATAGGAGGGGTAAAATTGAGGTGGCAGCGGTGGCGTGGAGGAGCGTTGTGACATTGATAGCGCAACACCACCTCTTGGTGAAATCTCTGGCACTATAACAAGATTTCATTGTATGCATTGGTAGGCATTTAGATGGGTTGAATATTGGGAATGCATCTATGATTTGGGTTTGAAGGGATGTGTATTACCAGCATGTGGGGATTATTGCATATAAATGTGGTAATGGGGAAGTGTGGTGGAACCTGTGTTCTCCATTTTATTTGGGGGCTGTTTTTCTGGGGGGATATTCTGATTCCACTTGACCCTTAACTTTTTTTGACTGAATGCTTTGTCCCAGAGGTTCTCTTTAACCCTCCCTACACGGTTTGGTTTGCATATTAGTGCTTAATAATTGAATTATCATTTTTTTTATTGTTTGTGTTTTTGCTAAACTTTAGGTCTACATTTTTGTTGTTTTATAATTTTAGTGATTTTTGTCAACTTTTTATAATTTTTTCCAACAAAAACAACAAAAGGTTCAATCGCTAAAAAGAACTTGTGGCTGAAACTTTTAATGTGCAAAAACATTCCGCCACTGGCATGTGTTTTTCTGAATGTAATAAGTCATTGGAATGGGTTTCCTTCACCTATTTGTTGGAGGAAATTAACTCTGCCACATTTGCGCTTGCTTTTCTGTCCTCTAAACATACCATAAATCTGGCGCCAGAGATAGTCTGGAGTGCTAAAATGGCCATAGCAAAAGGTTTTGTGCACAAATTGGCGCAAAAACAAATGTGCATCTCATTTTAATGACCATGAATCATGCAGAAGCCCGATTGCAATTTGGTGCTCCAAATAGCATGTGCAATGTAACTGGCCCACACCCATGAATCAACCCTATTGTGGCGATTTTCAAATCACTTATATGGCCTGAGCTCTTTGAAAGGTTGTGCTCCCCTGGTTTAGAGCCTGACTTCAACAAGGCATCACATTTTTCTAGGAAGGCATGAGAGGTGAATAACCTTAAACAAATCAGGACAACCTGAGTAGAGCAAATAAAACACACAACTTCATATGGAGCTAAATGATGCTGAATCAAACATGAATGCTGAATGCTAACACAATGTGTAACTCGTAAACACTTGATAAAGAATCCAAATTTTTTTGGGGAAAAGCAAAATGCTTATGTTCTTAAATGTGGCATGTGTTCATTATTACTCTAATTTATCCAAGACATCTCATGACACACACATAAAACTGAAGAGCGTGGGAAATGTTAGGAATACAGCAGTGAGTCTTAACATCAGCATGAAATGTCAGTCTGCTTTTGGAAATTGAAAATGTCAGTCCGTTCTTGGTATTAGTTTACAAAAAGTTGGATTAATTTTATAAGAAGAAAGTAAGAGGCAAACAATCTGACTTCCGATAGGTCTGTTCAGTAGCTACACCACTAGTTACTGTTAGGTTACTCCTGCTGTCTTTGTCCCATTTTAGGAGATTTACCTGTTAGGGCTCAGGCATATCAAATTTGCGGTGAGAGCTCAGGAGAGCTTGGGATGTTCCTTCTTTAGAGATATTCACATGGGAAATAGAGGAGGTTTTTAACCAGGTTCCATATTGGTGCTAAGTCACTAAACTTAAACCGGACCAACAGCCTGGCACAGTTGGGAAAGAAAGGTAGCGGCCATTTTGGAGCTTCCTCTCCCAACTGACATAACTGAAATGCACAGTATCAGGAAGCCCAGCACGACTTCCTGTTTGCAGGTGGCCTGCAAGCCCATGAGCGACCATCTTGTTTTTAAAATTTACCTTTAGTTTATCTTTAATTTATTTAGCAGGTGTTAGAAAAAGGTAAATTATTTTTTTATGTGCAACAATATAAACTGCTCTGGGGATGGATGCATATGAGCACTGTTTGTTGTGTTGGTCGGATTTCATTCATTTTTGACTGTTGGTCCACTTTAAATAGGACTGGACTGGGAACACAAGCATGCACTAGATACATAGGCACAAATAAGGAACAGGGGAACAGGTTATGACCAGGGTGGCAGACAAAGGTGATCAAAGTCACAAGCTGGGAACAGGTTGGCAGAATAATAGACTGAAAAAAGGTAAACAGCATCATGGGCTGGGAACAAGCAAGCAGCATCATGGACTAAAAACAGGTAAGCACGAATGCATTGTGGGGTCGCTGGCTTAAGGTGAAATTAAGGCCCTTATTTAAGAAGGGATAGCATTAGGTAGTGGCTGGTTAATGAGAGGTAGCGTCAGGTAGCGACTGGTGAACGCCGGACACGGCACGCAATTACACATTTATCAAGCAGAATCTGTTTAGCAACTGGGATAGCGCCATGTAGCGTCTGATTCATCATTTTCACAGCCTCAGCGAACAGCGCCAGGTATGACCTCTCGCTACCTGGCGCTCTCCCATACATTTCAATGGACGATCCTTTTCTTCTCTTTAAACAGGTTTTTTTTTTTTTTTTTTTTTAAATCACAAATGATTATTTGACCTCTTCTGGCATTGAAATAGCAGTTTTTTCATAATTTTTTCATTTTTTATATATTTCCTAAGAAATGACATTACAGGTCTGGCATTAAAGTGTTCATGTTACAATGTTGTTACAATGTAATTCCATATGTTTTCGCTTTGTTACTAGTTGATAGATGCTTGAAAACACACTTTAAACACACAGCCTCCTGCGCTCTGGGCTTCAAACAAGTATTTTTCAGCACCAGGGATTTGTGAGGCTGTTTTTTTGCTGAATATGGTGTGAGTCAGTCGCTATGAGCAGTCGCTAACATGCGCTCCCATACAGCGCTGTACTGGTCAAATAGCGACTCCTCACAATGTATTCAACATTACTAAAGTAGCGACCCACGGCCGAGCACTGCGACTACTAGTGGACGCTCTGAAAATGCCAGCTACAGACGCTCATCTGTCGCTACCTGCCGCTAATGATGAATCAGCCTCTAAGATGTACCGAGGGTTTCACACAGTGGGCTATGCAAAATCCTAGACTTAAAGTCTTTTAGACTCTAGAGTAGGGTTACCCAGGCTTTTGGGCCAATTAAACTTCAGTATTTCAAAAAATGTTTCTTTTTAGCCAACTGTATTTCATAGAGAAAAGAAGTAGTAAAGGTTTCAGAACTTTAATTGTAACAGTTAAATTACTAAAACGTAATGTACTGTGAAAAATGAAAACTTTACTACTCATTTTCTCTATAAAGAATATTAATTGGCTAATTATACATGATTTCATTAAATAGGGACTCTAGTACTTGACTTAATATAAAGGGGCTTCTTTTTGCCCTTATAAAATACAATGTTTTTTTCTTGACGAACTCTAGCATCACATACAGATGTTTTAATGTGGTTAAACTGGACTAACATTCATTTTAGAAATAATGGGTATTGGTCCACTCTGAGGGGGGGGGGGGGGTGCATCCCCATTGCCAGGACCCTCCCTCAATCACCTACTGCAAACCCCCTAAATAAATATCCCCCATGAAATGCGGCCACATGATGAGTCCTGTTCTTGGATTTCTGCTTCTCTGGCTACGGGACATGTGATGTTGCAGGAAAATCACGCGGCTACATATAATCGGTAACAGGTAAAATTAAGGGGTTTGAGCTGATCGAGGGGGGGAACTCTGCATTTGAGATGCTCCATCTGGAGCATTATTTGTAAAATGAGTGTCGGTTCGGTTTAAGGGGACTTCTTACTCATCTTACATATAATATTATAATATTGTTTCTGGAGAATGCTGGTGTTTTATACAGCTGTTTTGATGCATTTGAAATGGGCTTTTTCATATATAATATAATATTTTGTTTGTGGGGGAAAAATAGCAGATTTCAGAATAAAAACCTGTCAAGCTCTTCACAAAAAGTATATCGCATGGGTTCCCAGGCTGTGGCTTGGGAGCTACATGTGGCTCACGGACCCTTCCTATGTGGATCACCAGTTGTTTGGCTAGACCAGAATATATGTGGAGGTCACACTGTTGTGACTGGAGGATACATTGAACCCAGGGCTTGGGATTGTCAGTACCACGCATTGGGTTAATTCAGAGTAAGGTTAGGAGGAGAATGCTGTCATTGCCAGCGCTGAGATCCAAATATTGTGAGTATTAAAAGCTAATTTTCGGCTTTCTAGGAGTTTTTAGGGTGCAAGGCATTTCAACTAGATATACCCTGGCCTATCCTAAAGTTTTATTTAAGGGCTGGGGATCCGCTCACAGTTTTCATTGGAGCAGGAGGGTATGTGTGTATGTGTATGTGTGTGTGTGTGCGTGTGTGCCTGCGTGTGTGTGTGTGTGTGTGTGTGTGTGTGTGTGTGTGTGTGTGTGTATGTCTGTGTGTGTGTGTGATGCTTTTGCATTAACTTATGGCATTGTTTTTGAGACACTTTCCTGTTCTCTTAAGAGTTTTATGGATTCTATAATTTTATTTATGGCGTACATGGCTCCTGACCACCTCTCGGTGTTCAATGCAGCTCTTGTGGTAAGAAAGATTGGGGACCACTGGTATAGAGATTCTCCAGTGGTGTGAAGAAGTTGCCACGATAGTTAGATTCAAGTCAACACAGCACATTGGACCCATTTTATCCCTCACCCTTTAGGCGTACCTAATTTGGAGACCTTTTAGAAAACCCAATCAAGAACAACCTTCCTCTTTCTGCATTCCTGCTCGCTGGCAGCCATGACACTGTGTTCGAACTGACATTGTAAATCGGGAGGTGAATAATACATTGCTATTGTGGACCTGTGGAATCATTTTTCATGGCTTTTGGCACTCTGAAATTCCACGTACAATAGCTCTGGCCCCCACCACATGTAAATTGGTATAAGGTCACTTTAACAAACAATTAAAAAAAGAAAAGAAATGAAGTTTCATAAAAGAAGAGCTCAACATTGCTGCATCTTCCTTCATCTCTCCACTCTCCTGTGTAGTCCTCTCTTTATGTCCACCGTGTTGAGAGAGCTTCCTCCTGAATTCCCATGGAATCTCCCTCCATGTTCCCCCCTCCAGTGACATCATTAAAGCTCCTCCTCTGTGGTATAAAAGCCTCTCTGCTCCAGTGGCCCCGCATTAGCTTGGATGCTGGTTGAGAGGGAGCCCCCAAACAGGTGGACCTGCAGTGAAGAAGTTGCCCCGATAGTTAGATTCAAGTCAACACAGCACACTGGACCCATTTTATCCCTCACCCTTTAGGCATACCTGATTTGGAGACCTTTTAGAAAACCCAGTCAGGAACAACCTTCCTCTTTCTGCATTCCTGCTCGCTGGCAACCATGACACTGTGTTCGAACTGACATTCTAAATCGGGAGGTGAATAATACATTGCTGTTGTGGACCTGTGGAATAATTTTCCTAGATATTGTTAATTAAATACCAAACCAGGATGTCCTGGGTGAAGAGGTTAGTGGACTTAAAGTCTTTTTTGACTAAAATGTTTTATTATTAAAGTTTCAAAGGACTTGTGCTAAACTTATATAGCAAAAATGTAAAGCATCATCATATTTCCAAAGGCATCATTTTTAAAAGGACAATGCTTTTTTATTACCACCAACATTTAGGAAGGTATCAGCTAGTGTTTGTAAAGGTTAAAAAATGTTTTTTTAATGCTTATAAGTGGTAATAAGCAGGAGCGGGTACAATCTATTTAGGAAGCCCTCCTACGGGATCATTTCCAGTATCTGGCTTTTGGCACTCTGAAATTCCACGTACAATAGCTCTGGCCCCCACCACATGTAAATTGGTATAAGGTCACTTTAACAAACAATTAAAAAAAGAAAAGAAAAGAAGTTTTATAAAAGAAGATCTCAAAATTGCTGCATCTTCCTTCATCTCTCCACCCTCCTGTGTAGTCCTCTCTTTATGTCCAACGTGTTGAGAGATCTTCCTCCTGAAATTCCCATGGAATCTCCCTCCAGTGACAACATTAAAGCTCCTCCTCTGTGGTATAAAAGCCTCTCTGCTCCAGTGGCCCGACATTAGCTTGGTGGGATGCCAAGGAAGGAGGAGGGGGGACCTGCCCCCCCAATTACAGATGCTGGTTGAGAGGGAGCCCCCAAACAGGTGGACCTGCAGAGTGGACGTTGCCCAGCGGAGGACAGATAAAGGAAGATGCAGCAATGATGAGTTTGTTTTTTTATCATTTAATGGTTTGTGAACTGGTGAGGGGTCTGAATACCAATTCACAGGTAGTGAGTGGCATGCCAGCATCAGCGGGTGGCATGCTGGATAATTTGACCCTCATCTTGCCAGTATCTGGGATGGGGCAAACTGGAACGGATCAGCAAAATCCAGGTCGAATCTAGCTTTGGCTCAGATCCGAAGCCCATCACTACATAAGAATCTCTCAAAGGCTATTAAAACATTTCTCACACAAGTTTCAGATATCTAAATGTACCTCTAATGCTTTTTCAATGCATCTCAAGTGGTTTTAGACTGCCTCACAAAGACCTCTGTGCATCTCAGATCCCCACACACTCACCAGCTTCCACTTGAACATAGACCCGCATGATTATTTATACGTTGGCGATGGAAAGGGTCTGCTACAATGGCCCATGCTACAGCATGCACTTTCTATTTACCATTGTGGCTACAGGTTGTTTGATTCGCTACAATTATATACAGTTGTCAAACACAAAAAATGACAGCAGAGGAATCTGGTTTCAGATCACTGTGTGAAATGTGCTTCATCATATGTTACTGTTATGACATTCCTCGGAGTGGCTTTGTGTGAAGCATTCTTTGAGAGGGGTATTTAAGGTAATAAATACATTTTGGCATAAAACTCAACGGGTCTGTCAAACAGATGTTCATGGTGATTATGCAATTCACTGTAAAGTTCTTTACCTTTTTTAACTTAATTTATTGTCGGCATTCCCTGTTATGTTTCTTCAGCCAGATCGTGGAGAGCACGCTCTTTAGTGACTTTGAAGTTTTTGTAGGCTGTCATTGGGGCAGAGCTTAGAACAGCGGAAGACAGGTAAGCTTCTAAAATCTAGTGACAGCACCTTTCTGGGGAAATGACTACACGATGACCTGAAATAGCATCCTCACAGGCTTCATAAAGGAAATACTTAGCTTCAATCTGATTTCTAATATCTAAAGTGCTTAAAGAAGCTCTATTGCAAGCTGTATAAAATGCTAAATGGCAAGGAGAGAGGTTTTAAACATACCATCCCACTTTTACAAGGTGAACTGCTTTCCCCTAACTGCTGGTCCTGTAAATCAGCTAATGCAAACTGCACCATTAACCAATCTAATATCTGTCCAAAGCATTGAATGATGGATAATATCATCTACAACCACCAGTATTGAAATAGCAATAAACCACCATTCCGTCACAAGCTGGGCCAGGATACAAGAGGTTAGAGGTGAGCAGGTAAACCCTGTAAAAGCAGAATGGTACATTTACATGACTGTCACGTCTGATTCTTCTTCACTCGGTCTTCTTTGTGGCTTGTGCACTGACTTGTTGAGTTCTGAGAATGAGGTGAGTGTGTACTGGCCAAACCAGGGGTTTTTACTCTGTAATGCATCCCAAATCTGAATGCCCACTAGGAAAGAGAATATCTGGGACTAGGTCAAAAAATAGGTTTTGGTTCACCTGGCTATTCTGGCTGAAAAGTGTGTTTTTAAGCTTTCAATTACTGCACAATCTGCCAATTACACCTATTAAAGTGGAACAACACCCACAAATCTGACATTCCTGGGGTTTGTTCCTCTCTAGATTGGCATCCCCATTTGCCCTGATGTGTGTATCCCCAGGGATCACCCATAAACCTGCCCTTTTTCTGTTTCTACAGCAAATGTATGGTACGCTCACCCATTTGCAAATGTAGTATATGTGTTTTCAGAGGAGAAATGGCTGTAAGATTGAGACTATGCAGTATTAAATTGATTCATGCTCTTGATTTTTTAACAGATCTATTTTGTATATGGTAATATGTTGTGCTTTTGATTTAAGAGTTAAAAATACATTTATATAAACTTGTGAGTGGTGCGCATATTTTGTTGGGGGGGGGGGTCATGTAGGGGGGTTTCTTTTGTGTTTCCTCTATGTGCATGACACTTTTGTATACCCTCATATGGAGTCAGCGTCTAGCTGACTAGAAGAAATGTTGCTGTTGTCTGCCAATAGCATTGAGATAAGAACTAAAAGGTTTTCTTTTGTGTTAGACCTGTTGTGGATAGATTTAGTAATGGGCCAACAAAGTCACTCATACACGTATGTTGTATGTATTAATGTATTGAGACATGTGAAAATACAAATCTGATTGTAGGTCTGTTTGAATTTGAGTTAAAAGCTGTTGCCTTCAGAAAAAATACACGTTAAGTGATATTGATACACAGGAAATGAGTGCAGGTTACAGGAGTTATGTGCACTGACAGTGTATTGTCTATGGATTACCACTCAGTGCCTGGAGGTGTATACAGACATAATCTCGCAGTGCATGCACACACATGACCAGGTCGGTAACCTTCATCCCTGTGAATGAACAGCTATGGCAGCAGGTCTCATTTAGCTTGCCTAAAATGAACAATGCTCTAACTAAGTGCCAAGATTAATTATCTGTTACTGGAAGTTTACTAATTAAGGAAATGAGTTGGAGAGCCCAGAGTTATTGGGTGGGAAGATAATATTATGCCATTGGCACCTGTACTAGATGCACCACTAGCATCAGCCTTACTAGTCACACAAGAAATAGCACTGTGATGTCATGTGTGAGTGTTAGTTGTGTCTATTTAAAAGGGAAGAATTGTCTTCTCAATTGTATGTATTTAAAGTAAATAGTAGTATTTCTGTTATATGCCCAATTTGTATGACCTGTCAAATATTTCAGCTGTCTTAAATGATGTAACCTTGGAAACCAATTTTCCAGAATTTTCATTTAAACAAGTATGAATCTAAAATATCACAAAAAGGGTTTGAATACTGATCACCTCTCCTACCAGGAGTTCTTGTAGAAGTATAAAAACACTCAATAATTCATTACCATAAGCTTGAATTTAGTAACTTTTTAACACTGTTCACCTACTTATTGGTTGGGAACTGACAGCCGGTTAAGAATTAAAGGGACTGTACCCCAATGGCAATAATAAGGCAGCAAGCAGCTTACCTGTTACTTGTCCTATGTGCCTCTCCTCCATTTCCAGCAGTGCAGAGTAAAAGCTGTAGCAGGGATCCAATTTTGACCTTCATTCCTCCAAGACTACAAAAATAAAGTGGTCTCACGCTGCACCTTGGTGCTCTCAAATACAGAAGGCATCTACATATAATCAGTGATGTTGAGATGCTTTGGAATTGATTATTTTACACTGCTCTCAATGGGCATAAGTTAGTGTGTGTCTGGACAGGGACTTTAAGCCCGGGAGTCATATGTCACCAAAAAGAGGACAATTCTACATCGAGTCAACCAATTTCACTTGGTTGTCCACCTGTGGAGTGAAGCTGTGAATGTTACCCAGGATTGAAAACTAGAGAACTCTGGTCGAACTGGTTAGGACTATATAGTGGAATGGGTTAGCTGGATGTAGACTTTTCCTTACAAAACTGCACCTGCCTCAGTCCCCCCAGCATGACTATAAGTATATCTGACTTTTTCTGAAAGAGTCAGACCAGCCTCTTTCCAGTGCCATCCAGCATGCCTAGGTGCAGGTTACATTACATTTTATGGAATTCTCGTAAAGGACTTGCAGCAAGGTTAAAAAAAACTCCTGAATTCTATACAACTGAAATTCAGTGATACGTGTGGGACAAATACCCAGGATTGCACATCTGGCAGCCTCTTAGAGAGTCATAGGCTGCACAGGAGTAGCGGTAGGCAAGTTCAGGAGCTCATCTGGCAATGGTGATTATGATCTGGGCTCTGGCAAAATTTGATTTTAAAGTGAAATTTTAGGGTTTTGCTATGGAGTCACAATGGTCAGCATAAAAGTATATCCACTGTATGGCAAGTTTTGAGGCGCATAGATGTCTTTTCATTAAAATTGAAGAGTCATCCATGCAACATTCTCTCTGCCCATGCTTGTCTACTAAAGTTCATGACCAGGAAATATAAGCTTTCTTGGGGTCTAATTCTCTAAAATACTGTTTTGGGGTTCAGGTCCTGCAATGTGTTTTATACCCTCAATATCTCTTATGAATAGCTGGTACACCCCTTTTGGTTTAGTGAATGGAGTGGCAAAATCCCATTCACACGTTTTCTTACAAGCAGTGGAGAAAAAGATCGAGGCGCAAACTGTAGGACCCTTTTTCCAAACTAGTTACATTTTAGAACATTTTAGAACAAATAGGGAAAGCAGCTTTTTTGCCCGGGAAACCTTTTTTATCCTGTTTTTTTGCTTGGTGCTATACAACACCATATTGAGATGTGCCATTTTTTGCAAATATGTAAATATGGTGCTGTATTGCACTAAGGAAATAGTAGCAAGAAAAAAGAGTAAAAAGAATACATACGTTGCTAATATAACCCTATTGAGTTCTTGGTCTGGGAATGTTAGCAACAGTTACATAATGTATTGAGGACACACAGGTAAAGAAACAGATGGAAAAGGTATCCTCTGTGAGCATTGGAGAACTAGTATACAAAAAGATGATGGCTAGGTTATGGCTTGGGGCTGCATCTAAATTTTAAAGGTTCATTTTGTCATTCATAGCCTTCATGACATACTTTCCCTTGAGAATATATTAACATATGGGGTATTACTTATGTATTTCCTTTTTGTCATCTAACTGGTTTTAGGAAAATACAGCTGGTACTGTACAGTTAGGCTTGCCAAATATCACACCTTTTGTGGATGATATAGACACTTTGAAACTTTGAAATAATGCTAAAGCAATAAAACCCTTATCTGCCCTAAAGCCATTTTCACTGAGGTGGAAATAGCTGATCTTTCAGAATTAGAGGATTAGGATTGTGACATTGTTATTGCAGGACACTTTTGGAGTCACTAGGTAACAACTATGTGCTGTGTGTTGCAACTGCCATTCTAAACAAACTAAAAAATAGGTTGATTAGGAGGAATCTTCACGGAGGACAGTTTAGATTTATGGCATTTACATGAAGATCCAGTCAGACAGATGACAGTGGATATATATGATGGATGATCCTTATTTTTAACTTTTTATCACAGGGTGCTGGACATGTTATTTTATGATAAAATAACACTAACACAATAACATAACTGGGTTACCCTTCATAAATGACCATCACTCCCCCATTTTGGATCTCCCAGCACCTGCTAATCTCTCACATTTCCACCTATATTTGATTAGACTTTGGTTCTGACCCTGCAAATAAAACATCTGCCTAACATTGAGGACACATTTGTTCTTCAGTGCCTAGGAAGAAGGTGAGCTATCCAGAGGAGTCTGTCTGTATTGTTTGGACACCATAAACTTTCAGTTGAAGAGATTTTTTTTTACAAATTATGACAAATAGCACATTCTACCACATGTGATTTTTTAATGTATCTCCACCACCCTGCTTCAACGCTGGGCACAGCAGGTGGGACTTAGAGGCCGATTTATTAATAGCTCCAGGTAGCGACAGATGAGCGACAGTAGCGTGATTTTCACAGCGCCCGCTAGTATTCGCTGTGCTTGGCTGTTGTTCGGCTGTTGACAGTGACTCAGTCGGTGTGCGGTAATGTTGAATACGGGGTTAGGAGTCGCTGTTTGACTGGTTCCGCGCTGTATGGGAGCGCATGACAGCGAATGGCCATAGCGAACGGCTCCCAGCATATTCATTAACAAATCACGCTCAAAATATTCTCGCGCTGTGAAATGCATGTTTAAACCCCAGAGCGCTGGCGGCGATGGGTTTAAAGTAGTTTTTTAACCCCCAAACAACCATATTTTTGTTAAAAAAAATAAACATGTTTTTATAAACATTTTGTAATATGAATACATTAATATCAGACCTGTAATATCAATTATGCCCAAATTTTTATTTTTTATTTTTATTACCTTAAAAAAAAAAAATAACATTGCAGAAGTGGTCACAGAATTTTTGACATTTAAAAAAAAAAAAAAAAAAAAAAACATTAATATCAATTAATTATGAATATTTAAAGATTTCTCCATTGAAATGCATTGGACCACGCCAGGTAGCGAGAGGTCAGACCTGGCGCTGTGATGGGATTAGCAGCGGCGCTGATCGCTGAAGTCTGCAACATGATGAATCCCGCGCTAGCTGACGCTCTCGCCGGCGCTAGCCTCATTTAGCGTGATAAATGCGTGATTGTGTTCGCAGCCTGGCGTTCTGGAGTCGGTAGCCGCCGATAGCTGGCGCTACCTGGCGCTAGTGAGACACTACCTGGCGCTATCCCTTGATAAATAAGGCCCTTAGAAAGGGTAAGTCTGAATTAACTGGCTCATTAATTACCTTTTATTTACCCCAGAGCAGACAATCCTAGGACAGCAGTGGGAAAAATACTATTTTGCACTAATGGATCTCCCCTGACCCTTCATCCCAACATCCCTTTTTATTATCAAACGTATTTCAAATAAAATGGAAGGAGGCTCAAATTAATAGGCAGTCCCCATTTGAAAAGTCCTTTTCTTCCTGGTAGAGTTTCATTAACACTTTCCCACAGGACCTCTGGGATAATTTATCATCCTGTATCTGCCAACATTGTACCTCACCAGGGTAGCTCTGTGGATCCCCCAATAAGGACAGATTCTTGCCCATGATGGGGACACTCTTGAGACCCAGTTTAATCCCTAATATGAGAATCTGGACCAATGAAAAGCACATGAAGGAGGCGATAAAAAAGATTACGCTGTGAAAGTTAGAGCAGCTTAAACCTTGTTTTGCATATTTAGGCTTTCTCATTTATGCCCAATGTATACAGAAGAAAACTGGTATATGGTTTATTTTGGAATCAATTCCAGATAAAAAAAACTGTTTTATTTAATGATTTAATGTTAATTGTCATATCAAACAATGGAGATCTTTGCATCTTTGGATCTTTGCAAATCTACCACTAGAACTGCCGTCTTTGCCATCGTATAGCAGACCAACCATGTCCTATGCAAAGTTAAATTTCCCTTTAGTGTTCTGGTAATGAATTGGATAAAATACTCACAAATGATTTTGGCTTCAAAGTAAAAATTGGGGGAAAATTTTTATAATTGATCATTTTTATAATTTTTTATAATTTCTAATTGCGAGTAGGGGTCTTAAAGTGGTCCTTCCCTCTGAATAAGAGTCTATCTTATATGTTTCCTACACCCTGTACATACAGATTGGCCACATTCAAAATCATCCTACCTGCATCTACTGCATGTTATGAGCCTTTAAACAACCAAGATGGCGGCTTATGGAAGCAGCCATCTTATCAGACAGCCTACAAACAGGAAGTGCCTCCTGACTGTGCTGCTCTGCATTCTGGGACTGCTGACCTTTACCTGACCCCAGCTCTGCTCTGTCTGAGCAAAGCACAGCTATAACCCGCCCCCCTGTACCTTATCCCACTCTCCTCTCCTCAGTAAGTGTGATGCTTCTGAGTCAAGATGGCGGCGCCCGTATCCTAAATTCCTGAACAGAGTTGCAGCCCAGCGGGGGAAAGAATAATCAGTTAGTGACTAAAAGTGTAAAATATATTAATTTTAGATGCTGGGAAACCGTTTTTTAAGAGTATCGGCTTTTCATTAAATCACGCTGAAGGTTCGGTTTAAACAGCTAGTTTAGAACAATGGTATACAAATGGGGGAAAATGAATGTTAAAATCACTATAATAGGAAAACCAAGCTGCGTTGAGGACAGAAAACATCCAAACCGTAATGTACCTGGGGTGGGGGAGCAAAATAGATTGAGTTGTTTTGGGGGTGTTGGTCTGCTTTAATGTATGTACATATACCCTATGTAACCCACATGAAAATGCAATAGCTGTAACAATGTTTTGCTAATTTAATGCCTCAATAAAAATATGTGAACGAAAATATTTACATATTAAAAACATTTATCGCATTCATGAGTTTTGAATGTCATTCTTAATCTTTTTCAGCTTTCTATCAAATAAATTAAACTATCTTGATAATCAGTGTCATTGTATACACTGATTATAAGGATGGCAGACAAATGTAATGGTTTTGTATACTGAAAGCATGCCAAGACCAATAACCACTACTTTATGCTTTAATGATGTAGTGACGGCAGACCTAAAACAGACCCCCCTCCGCCAATTCCTGGGCAGCAGATCTAGCATTCAGTAGATATTTGTTGTTTAATGGGCTGTCATATTTTCTTCCTCTATTATATGTATTCCGGGCCTGATGGAAAAGTCACAGACTTTGAAACAATGCACATTTTCACTTAATAAAATCAGTTTGTGTGTGGTGGAAAGCTGCAATCCAAGATGAGCTAAGGCTGAACAGATGGGAATACATCTGCATGGCTTTAGAGAGCATAAGGGGGCAGAAGAAAATTATTTTTGTAGTTATTTCACAATCAGATTCCAGATATGCATTCCCTGTCAAGTTTTAGTGAGAGCTAATTCTACATGCTCTCTATCTAAGACAAGTGTATGTTTTTCTTTTACTGTCTTTCTTCCTTTACACATGCTGCCACTATAAAATCTACTTATACATCTATGTCAAACATTTCAAAGCATATCAAATCTTCTTTCAGGCATGTAAAATGATGGATAATCTGGTTTAAATGAAACGAATATTTTTCGTCCTTTGTTTTTCTACTTTCTACTTTCTTATCTCTTCTCTTTATTTCTTTGTTTTATTTTGCTTGGTGCTTGAATAAAATGGAACCTTGCAATTTTAAAGAGAACTTCAGCTATAATGCAACCTCCCACACACCCCTTCCTCCCCCTGTACCAAGCCAGAGTAGAACACTAAACTGCTAACAACAACTTACCTGATTGTTGCCATCCTTCTCCGAACCTAGTGGCAGCCAGACTTGATTGGTAGCTGTGACTTGTGTGACTTGGCTGGCACCCGATCCAGGAATAGGGTGGTTTTTATTTATTTAGAGTGTTATGTTTTTTAATATTTTAAAGAGGGACCCCCCCCCCCCCCCATCGGCCCTAATTCCGGCTGCTTCAGGCTCCCCCCCGCGGACTTAGTTGTCTGTTAGTGACAGCATGGATGTAGGCGTGTTCTTCGAAGTCCCGCCAGCCAGAGAAGTCTCACTGGAATTCGGATGACCCCATTGCATCCCATTCATGGGCACTGTGCAGGTGCATGATCAGGAGCCACGCGCAGTGCCTTATGAGATGCAAGATGGTGCCACCCATCGGAACTTCGCCCGGAAACCGAGAGACCTAGAAGATGGATCGCTTGGTGAGGTGAGTAAATACTTCCCAAAGGTAAAACCGGAAGCGGTGGGCAAATCGGTGAGGCTTGGGGGGAGGTTTTAACCTCCCCTGATGTTCCTCTTTAATGCCAAAATCTCACTTATTGAAGGGACACACAGAGGGTTGCATTATAGTTAGACTTCCTCTTCAAATTTGGTGATATGTTTTCCCCCATTTTCACCCCAGAGATCAATAAATTTCTTTCCCCGTACTGAATTGCTGTGCTGTTGATTAGGCACCTAATCCACACTCATTTACTGACATTTAGAGTTGGATGGATTTCCTCATAAACTGGAAAGCTGCTATTTTAAGCCATTTTGATGTCCTTATCCACATCATAATGACCCAGTTACATCGAGGCGCCATAGACTCCAACCCAAATTATGTAGGAGTATGACCTACAGCTGTACAATAGCAACCCTTAAAGAGGAGGGGGTTATTTAAGAAACGCTAGCACCAGGTAGTGGCACGTAGCGTTGTGTATAGTGTCGGCGGTCTAGGTTCAGCAGCGCCATGTAGTACCTGTCGCTCAGTAGCGCTCTCCCATACATTTTAATAGTGTTTCATTTGGTTGTGTATAAATAGCGTGTTGCCCAAGTAAACTGTAAATTTTTTGACTCAAGTCATTGTGTGTCCTCTCCTGCCCGGCAACCAAACACTTTTAATGTTTTTTTTTTTTTTAATGCAGAATCACACAGTGTCTGGTGCTCTATGTTAGAGCCCAGTTTTAGAGCACCGGCGCTGCTTGTGTGTCCTTTTTTTCCTGAATACGGACTTCAGCGCTGCGTGTGTCACCTTGAAAAAGTGACGCGGTGACGTCACGAAACGGGTTGGTGGTGAGGAGTCTGGGTAGCTGGGGGGGAGTGTCAATGTCCGTCTGCTCGTTTCATGTGAGTGCCTGCTTTTAATTGCTGTTACACTGTATCCATGGTTGGTTTATTCCTTACCTGGTGGGTCCTCACCTTTTGTTCAGATAGGTTTACACTTGAATCCCATTTAGGGTATTAGCTTCAGTTAGGATTTTTCACTTTATATATTTTTTCTTGTGTTTATGTGTTTATTGATGTATTATGGGTACACTTTATGAGATTATTGAATTAATTCCTTATGCACTTTCGGTTAAATATAACATTGGTTTTGCACTTGTATTATAAATTGCATCACTCATAGTGGTAGGTTTTTGAATGTTTCTGTATGAATACATTTTTTTAGGATTTTTGTTTTTGTTATTGTGCAGCAGGCCTGTAATTATGGTAGCTGGGGAAGAGAGCCCATGGGTCATCGTCTAGAGGGCTCTGCTTGATATTTTTAGAGCAGCGGTTAAAGGTTTTTTGGTCCCCCCCCCCCACCTTTTCCCTCTCCTCTTTATTTCTTGTTGTGTATATATATGTCTTTTAATGGTGTTTTAAAGATTGTTGTATAGTATTGTTGTAACATAAATGTAGATACATGAATAAATATTATATTTTACATTTTTGACTATTGTTAGTGGTGCTTCTGTACAAGCAGGGTTTTTTGGGGGTAATGGGGAACCCCCATCCTTTGCTCTATTTATCAATGCTGGACAGGATACTACAGCGTCACTTGTCCAGCCGCTACGCTAGGTTATGCGCCCGACACCCGCTTGCAGCGTCTACTAGCGGTCGCTCTAAGTGCCGCTCACATGGTACTACGTGGTACTAGTATTAAATCAGCCTCCATGAGATTTTTGATGTCCACCCCTTCTTCCCCTTGTGCTAAGCCTGTTTGGGGCATTAAAATAAAAAGTCATCTCATCTAATTTCTGTGGGACAGGAGCTTTATAACACAGCCATTACTGGACCCTGTGTGACAGGCCAGTAACACAATCACTGGAGCTATGTTGTTTCAGTGATTGGATGACTGGTCTATCACTTAAAGAAAATTTCCAGCCAAAAATAAAAAGAACGCTATGCTCACCTTAGGTCCCTTAGGTCCCACCTAGCCCATAGCTGCTAGTGCAGGACTTCATTGTTAGATCCACATCCACAGCAGCCCAGCCTATAACCGCGCTCCTCTTACTCATCGTGAGGTTTGGATCTACCTCTCGCTTGTTGCAGCGTTATACTGTTGTTGCATTCATCAATGCCGGCCAGGTTACTACAGCGGCCACAACGCTAGGTTACAGCGTCTGCTAGCGGTCGCTCTAAGAGCCGATATACACTCATCTGGCAATACGTGCCACTAGTAGTGAATCAGCCTCAAAGTTTGCATGTGTTTATGCTATGTAAGTACATTAGTAACATTTTTATTATGTTGTTTAAATTACCCAAATCTCTCTTACAGACCATATAGAAATGATCCTATGTCGCGACCACAACCCCATACGCTCCTTTCGTTCGAGCAGGTTGGTTCCTAGTTTCGCCCTTTTTAATGAAAATGTATACAGCTTGACCCAGGGCTAGGTCCCCTTGGAATAGCAGGGCTTGAAACTATGACCACACCTTGCACAGTTTTTCAAAAAATATATAAACATCTTTATTGTTGTGTCACAAAGCATAAAAATTACTATTGTATCATCACATTACATGTGCTCATGTACTGGTACTATTACAGCATAATCAGAACTATGTTTGTAAGTCTTTGTGACTCTTCCTCCCTTCTGGAGATATTAGGGCAGACATGCACCATGTTTCGCCTACTTTGGCTTTTTCAATGCCAAACAAATATTACCCATTGATATTAATTGATTAAATATTTCTTGTTTGTAAAATAAATATATCGAGCATATAGTAAGAGCCATTTTTAGTTCATTTGTAAATACCTTATAAATGATCCTTCCTTGTGGATATGATTACAGTCATTTATATGCAAGCCTTTTGTATGACCTTATATAAATTGAATATCCATATATTATTCTACTATCAATCAACCTATATCACGGTAGAAAACATTGCTGTTAGCAATTGTTGAGGGTACCTGGTTTTTAAGGATAATATTATTTTTTTCTGGGAAAGGACTGCTATTTATTCGATTGGTCCCCATATACTGAATTCATGGACCTGGTCCTGAAGTGCCTTTGTGATGATCTACAACAGATGGGTACCCATTAGTGTTGTCCTATAAGTAATGCGTTCTATTGTTGCCATACAATATGTTTTGCCCGCCTCAGCACAATAACAACATTAATAAAGGTATGGAATCTTTATTACTCCAAAACATATTGTATGGCAACAATAGAACGCATTACTTATAGGACAACACTA
The DNA here is from genome assembly GCA_027917425.1 of Gastrophryne carolinensis. Lineage (NCBI taxonomy): Eukaryota > Metazoa > Chordata > Amphibia > Anura > Microhylidae > Gastrophryne > Gastrophryne carolinensis. The sequence goes on from CM051239.1 coordinate 339,152,484, forward strand.
ATGGGTACCCATCTGTTGTAGATCATCACAAAGGCACTTCAGGACCAGGTCCATGAATTCAGTATATGGGGACCAATCGAATAAATAGCAGTCCTTTCCCAGAAAAAAGAATAATATCCTTAACACAACGATAAAGATGTTGATATATTTTATGAAAAAACTGTGCAAGGTGTGGTCATAGTTTCAAGCCCTGCTATCCCAAGGGGACCTAGCCCTGGGTCAAGTTGTATACGTTTAAATTACCCGCCATGAAAAAATATAAAAATGTAATGCAAAACAATAAAAGACAGGAAATAATAGCCAAACAAAATAATATCAAAATATAATATATAATAGAGAACTAGGTACAAATCTTACAAATGTATACCCACTTTTGCACCCCCCTGTATACTGTGCAACAAAGCTTGTATGTTTCATCATAACAACCAAATTAAATAGAAAGTTCCTTTCTGATAAAACTTTTAAAAGTGTATATTGTATTCCAAGTATGTACACCAAGATTTAGAAAAAGAGAGAAGTGAGCCCTGTACACACAGAACACTTATCCGCACTTGAGATACTGCAAAGGTGAAAAGAAATAATTTGCATGGCTCTGCCTACTGCTGAGAATCATGGTTAAATCCTGTTATTCTTGGTCTGTATATGCTATGAAAATGCTTTTTGTATTTTTAAGCACTATTTACATTGTACCCTTGAATAGGTGTATTTTTGGAATTTTTCAGCCCACTATACTAAGCCTAACATGGTCTTCCTAAATGGGCAAACACTGCTGTAAATATATGTATATTCTAACTTGTTATGGGAAACTTTCAGCTATCTGATACATGTTCACCTCTTTGGTTGTGATTTAAAGCAAACAGAAAAACTAGATTATAGCTAGATTATGTATGACTCCCCAAACATATGTATTATCTCTCTAATATTTGCTATTTATTATGGCCTCCCTATTTATCTGTGTATTGGCCAGCATAATGTTATTTTGTGAAAAGTCATTTGTAATCAAGTAACCAGCAGAGTTTTCAAGGACACTAAACTTTCTTCACAATAAGGTCATTCATTTAACCTTGTCCAGTTCTTCGGCTGTAATCTAAAAGATTGCCTGTATAAAATATTCCCTGTCAGGAACCTTTTAGGAGGTTGGCAGCAGAAACATTTGTGGTAGATTCATTCAAAATAGCTGAAAGCAATATGTGTATAAAATAAATATTTCACAGTAAAAAGTATATATTCTGCCAGTGTTTACAGTAATATTAGTCTGGTTTCCTTTTAGCTTAGAAAGATGAAGGGAGATAGGCTGAGTGTATTGTACCAGTCATGGCTCCTCGGCTACATGCATTTCACCAGCAAGGTGTATTTAATGACTTCATGGTTGGAAAGATGTATATAACAATAAGGAAAAATAAATGTGGGTAACCCATCCAGGAAACACCCCTCCCAGCTTTTTGTGTTAACCCAAATGTGCTAGTCTACCATATTTCCTACTGATCTTGTCTATGCACGCAGAGTAATGACTGTTGTCTTGTGGCTCTGTGTAAGTGGTCACCAGACTCCATGCTATTGTGCAATCATAGGGCCGTAACTGAGGTCCAAATTTATAGGCCTCATTCACATCAAGGAAATTTCTGACCATTTGCTATCATCCGTAGCAAATGTTGTCCGGTGTAAGCTTATGGGCTTTTGTATACAACAATTTTGGAGAAAAGTGATTAAAAATCAAGTCCACTGAAAAGCATTTGTAATTGCCTGCAAATCACTGTGCAAAGTGTAATCACATTGGGGTGTACCAAGTCTTAGGACGATGGAACAAGAATGGCAGGGCCATAATTCTACTTATGCTGTTTAGGCAGTAGCCTGGGGAGGCAGTGGTAACATCGAAACTAGAGATGAGCGAATTTCCTAAAAATTCAATTTGGGTAATTCAACGAATTTCTCCAAGAAATTCTGGCTAGTCCGAATCGAACCCTTGAGAATCACTCATCTCTGCGATACACACAGCACGGTGGGAGCGGGGGAGGCAGGCCGCACTGTCAGCTGTTCAAGACGGCTTCTGCCACACGACGAGTGTGGTCGGCCACCCCCGCTCCCACCATGCTGTGTGTATCGCACAGACACTTACCTACATGACCGCTTCCCCATCGTTCTGGCCCAGCGGCTGGATGCAGGTGCAAGTTGGCTTGCACAGCTGACAGTGTAGCCGGCTCCCCCGTGCAGGGAAGGAGTGGGGAGCTGGCGGCACTGTCAGCTGTGCAAGTCAGCCTTTGCCGCGAACACTGGATCCAAGCATGGCGTGGAACGATCTTGGTGGTGATTTTTTTTTTTACCCACCGGCTGTCAGCCCCAAGGCCTGATTATAGAATAAGCATATGTATTATGATTGCATAATGTATAGTCCAAGACCTGGGTGAGGGGTCACTCAGACTGTGTTTTGTGTATTCCAGTTGTATGGGGGGTTCTGTTTGTGGTACTTCCTTCTTTGAAGTCAAAAGCCTTTGTATCAGCAGGATGTGCTATCGTTGGACCCACCATAAACCAGATCTGAGATAAGGGGCCTGGAAGAGAAATGCCCTCACCAGGTGGGGTCAGGGGGAGGGAGAATGAAGCTTTTCTCTAATAAAACCTAATGCTAAGGATTGCTATGCCATTATACTGTAAGTACTTTCTTTTTATTTGCTGTACTCTTTTATGTGTTTTTGTACTTGTATGTCATTTGTTTCTGTATATTACATCCAGCGCTGTGATACCTTTTTATCAGATTAAATGTTTAATTAATCAGCTCTGGCCTTTGATCTCTAAATATTTGAGCTCACCTTTCTAATGGAAGCTCTGGTGAAACACGTTTATCAAAGGGTTAATTTGGTGACTTGCTGGGACTAGTAGTGAATACCCAGGGGTCTGGTGGCTTTAACACTTGCACCATCACACTCTCTCTAGCGTCTTGGCTGGGCTGATAGAGTGCGATCGTGACACCGGCCGAGGTGCCAGTGAATTTCAGGTTAAAATTCGGTCAGCCCGGACCCCCAAAATATGTTTACGTGCTGAATCGAATTTTTCCTGAAATTTGAAGCGAACTTGGGTTCTGATGAACCAGTTCGCTCATCTGCAATCGAAACCATTATAGATAATAATTTCGAAGTCTGTGAATTAAGGTGGTATTTTTTAAAATACCCCCTGTGGCGGGTTCTTCTAGATCACATGTGCCTAACCTGCTCCTCAAGGGCCAACAGCAGGCCATGTTTTGAAGATCTCTACACAGATGCACAGGTGAAGTACAGGTGAAGTAATAAGTGTGCAGGCAGAGCAGGCAGCACACAGCTATGTGAAGATCCACAAAACATAGGCTAAATACTTCTTTGAATTTTCTAGAAAAGTCCAGCAATCCAAATACATAAGATTATGGTTTATTTGTTTCAGTGGAGATTTTCAACAGGGTGTCATGTTGGAAATGTGGAAGCTATGTGTGGTATTCAAAATGGCCGGTATGTTTTGACTTACAGTTCTTTAAATAAAAATCTGTATCTAGGTCTCTAGCAGCTACAAAAGCTGTTATCCTGAGACAATTCCTTACCTCCTACACATTGGTTTGAAGATTTTCTAATGAACAGCCAAATACAAACAAAATAAAACTGTAATGTTTATCATATTTACTAAGAAGGGCCTGAATTTATTTTTATGGTTATATCTGTAGTTAAGGTTCAGAGCACTGAAACTTAAACCGGACCTTCAGCATCATTTAATGAAAAGCCCAAACCTTTAAAAAAAACTATTCTCCAGCATCTAAAGTTAATATATTTTATGTTTTTAGTAACTTACATTTTATTCTTTTCCCCACTGGGCTGCAACTGTGTTCAGGACTTAGGATACAGGTGCCGCCATCTTGCCTCAGAACCATCACATACTGGGGAGAGGATAGCGGGATAAAGTGCAGGGGCCGGGGTTATAGCTGTGGTTTGCACAGACAGAGCAAAACTGAGGTCAGCAAAAGGACAGAAATCCCAGAATGCAGAGCAGCACTCAGAAGACACTTCCTGTTTGCAGGCAGCCTGGGACTCCATGTGCCATGGCTTGGATCAGGCTCATAAAATGCAGTAGATGCAGATGATAGGATGATTTTTAATGTGAGCACCCTGGCAAAGTGTCATTAAGACACGCAACGCGTCTGTGGCGGCTGCTTCGGGGGACCCCCTGGTGACAGGTGACGTAATTATATTTATATTTATTTATTTTTTTCTTTTATGTTTGGTACCTTGCCTGGATAACATTCCCTACCTGTGGACAATTGCACTTTAGTATTTTAATTGGCTTCTTTATGAACATGCATTTCACTGCTTTTTTTGCACAGCAAGGCACATATTTAGCACTTAGCACTTTAGTAAGTTATTCATCTATTGATTAGGTAATTATCTTTCTATATTTGTTTCTAGCTGTTTTCAGCACATGCTCACATTGTTTACACACCAGTAGTTTTCTTTGGTTCCATGCATGTGCAAATTGTCAGAATATATGCTATAATTATTTATTTATTTATATATGGTTTGAGGATATTAGTCACCCTTTTTTGGGGTATCCCCCGCCTTGTGTTTATGTTTTTTAACTATGTATTGTGTTGTTATGTGCCAATTTTCTGTTTATTTATTCAAAAACGTATGAAATTAAATATTGCAATTCTACTACTTGTGTGCGGCTTATTTAGAGGGATTATCTTTCTGGGATTAGTCTAGGATCCCAGTGCTATACTACTTTTGGTTCATTATCTAATCCCCAGAGCCAGCACCTTCTTTATTTTATATTTAAACTGTGCACATCCATCCCAGTTGTGTTTTAATGTGAGCAATCTGTATGTATGGGGTGGGGGAAACATATAAGATATGCTCTTATTCAGGGTGAAGGTCCACTTTAACCTTTTCTGTGATCCCTGTGTCCAGGCATGCACAATTCCTTGGAAGCTATTTGCAAGCAAAACTGGGTGACAAGGTTCTGCCTCGCACCTTCATCACAGTGACTAAATTCTGCTATGAAAGTGACTGTAGCACCAGGAACGACCTCTATCTCGTGCATTGGTGACAAACGAGAAGGGTTTCAGAGAAACCATTATGTCAGCCGACATTACACCAGATTCTCTCCTCCTATATCACTCAGCAGTCCACGCATTCTCTGAAGAGCTGAAATCAGTAAAAAGTATAATTTCATTAAGCTGTCTACCTAAGAGTCGATTCAGCACCAGGTTTAAAATATGTCTTGTGGGACTGGTATGTGTTCTGCTAAACAATTGTAGTGCATCTTTGAAGCCCCCCTCCAACCACTCAGTATACTTACCTGATCATTGTGTATCCCCGTCTTCAGGAGCGGCTGCATCCTCTGCACGTTAAATGTCAGGTGTCAGCATTCTAACAAAAATGTTTCGAGAGCAGATACCCTTTAAAGAGCACCTTGCTGCCCTGTAAAAATGTGTTTGAGACGAATGGCAGACAGTGTAATTCCACCCTTCTTTCTTTCTTCTTTGGCATACAGCGTAACTGATTGAGGTAATTGCAGAAAAATGCAGACAGGTGCCGCCATGGCTGATCAGTGTCTGTAGCGCTGGTGGTGCTGCATTGCCGAATGCTCTTTCAACAGGTGCAGCTTCCACTACATGTTTCCACCTGCCGGAATGAATTCACCCCCCTCCCAGACTCAGGAATCCCTGGTGGGGTTAGTGATGTTTTCTCAGCTGCTGCCTCCATCTCATAAAAAACTTTCCACACTGTAAATATGCCTACGTGTGTTATAGAGGCTATATTTTCTTGATGTGTGTTTGTTGTATTACTAGTATGAATGCAGGCGCATGGGAATATTCCCCTTTTGATGATTACATGCCATTCATCCATTTTATAGTCAGCGTTAGAATTAACAGCAAGGTGCTAAAAAGATTTTCCACTGAACCTGAATAATAGTATGGTTTCTGAGAACAGAGAAAGGCACGTCTAAGGGCAACACTTGAAATTCCCTTTTTTTATAATTATGGTCACATACTGTATAACAGTGAGGTATTGCAATATTTTAGTGTCTTTCTAAATATATCTGCTCACAGCAAAAGTGACATGTCAGCCAAAGGCAAATTTATTTCTACAGCCGTGCAATGCCCAAAACTGGCCTCACCCCCTGCCTTCCAGTTGTGTAGATAGTAACAGGCAGTCTTACAGGCCAAGGATAGGAAAACGGCTGCTGCCATTTTGAGACACCATCAGGAAATCACTGTCAGTGAAAACTAGAGGAAACAGGCAGTCAGAAGAGACACGTGTGTGAAAGCACCGGCTCTCTAGCTTCCAGAGCGCCAGGTATTACCTGTCACTACCTGTCACTCTACCATACATTTCAATGGGCATTACCTTTCTTCTGTTTAAACAGGGTTTTTTGTTTCTAAATTTTTTTCTCTTTCAAATTATCGTGTCGCCTCTCCTGGCCTAGAAAAAGTCATTTTTGAAAACTTTTTTGATTTTTTATATTTTTATGCAGAATTGTCATTACAGGTCTGGCATTAATTAATGTCACAATGTTTCAATGTTACAACAATGTAATTCCATGTGTTTTCATTTTGTTACTGGTGGATAAGTGTTCAAAAACAGACTTTAATCACACAGTGTCTGGCGCTCTATGCTATAGCAACCAGATCCAGAGCGCCGACACTGTGTGTGTCTGTATTTTTGTTGAATATGGTGAGAGTCGGTAGCATTGAGCTGGCGCTACCTTTCGCTCCCTGCAACGCTGTAATGGTGTTAGAGCGCCCAACACACACCTCATTCATTAATGCCGGCCAGGTTACTACAGCGCTCTATTACAACGTCCGATAGCCGATCACAGCGTATACTAGCGGTCACTCTAAGCGCCTCTGTACAGACTCTCACCTGGCGCTAGTAATGAATCAGCCTCTTATTAAACGTATAGTATAGTTTGTTGTTGTCCAAGTTCTGCCACTTTTAAAGTGGACCTTCACCCTGAATAGGAGTCTATTTTGTATGTTTCCCTCACCCCCTACATACAGATTGCCTACATTAAAAATAATCCTACCTGCACCTATTGCGTTTTTTTAACCTTTTAACATCCATGATCAGGCTGCCTGCAGACAGGAAGTGTCTTCTGAGCATGCCGCTCTGCATTCTGGGATTGCTGACCTTTTCCTGACCTCAGCTCTGCTCTGTCTGTGCAAAGCACAGCTATAACCCGCTCCCTTTGTACTTGCCCACCCCCTTCCTCTCCCCAGTATGTGATGCTTCTGAGGCAAGATGGTGGTGCCCGTATCCTAGAGTCCTGAACAGAGTTGAAGCCCAGTGGGGGAAAGAATAATAAGTAAGCAACTAAAAACCTAAAATATATTAATTTTAGATGCTGGGGAATAGTGTTTTAAGGGTTTGGGGTTTTCATAAAATTATGCTGAATGTCCAGTTTAATAGCATAGGTGTCAGAACTCACTTACCTAGGTCCCGGTCCAGCGGTGTCCCCACCACGCAGCCGCCCGTTCGGCTAAGAACTCTCTCTGGTAATGGCAGTTGAGCGGGGCATTTTTAAGCCTGTCTGCCGCTGCCGTCCTACTCCCCCTGTTCCTGTGACCCAGTTTGCCTCCCAGCCTCGGCTTACGGGAACGAGTGAAGGTAGGGAAGAGCGCCGGGGTCAGGCGTTAACAGAGCTAGGCTCTGGGCCGCAGACCCTCACCCAAAGGGTAGCCGGCCATAGGCAATGGTGAGCCTATGGGGGGGGGAGGAACCACCTGGTCTTATCCCATTGTCCCACAGCTTTATTGTTTTTTCATTGTGTGTGTGCTTTTTCTTACTCAGCTGATACCGACCTCTCCTCTCGCTCCCTCGGGTCTTCCCTGCTCCCCTCCATCTTTTGGTGCTGTGAGGGGGGGCTCTGTGAGACCGCTGCCTCGGTGCTGTGGAGCGCAGCGCTCTCTTGCCTGGGGGATGTGAGGCTCCTCACTGGCCCTCTCTCTCTTCTTCTTTTGCCGCCATTTTACCTCAGGCTGCAGGTGCTCGTTCGCGCCACAGCCTGGGGGGGGGGCGTGCGGTGATGCGTTCCACATCATCACTTGCGTGGCCCGCACCTCGAGGAACTTTTCTGCGCCATTTTCCCTCTGGTGAGGGAGGTTTTATGTGGAGACACCGTGCAGACTGACTGCGAGGGGCGTCCGCTGCACCTCTCCCTCCTCTCTGCTGGGCTACTCCAGACGCAGGCTGCATGTGCTGTGGGATCTCATGGCTGTTTCACTTTGTGTTTTTAGGCTATCCCCTTGTCAGCCTGGGCAGTGTTTCCTCCCGGTCTCCTACGCTCCCCTCCCTCCTCTCTCTCCGTACCCTCTCCCGTATGAGGGATCTCATAAGAGGGAAACTTTGGGGGATCTGCTCTAGGTTTTGGGCCTTGGGCCTGGGAACCTATATTTTATATTATAATCACCATAATGGAGGCTTCTGGGGATAGTGAGCTAGGGGCCCCATCTGGTGATACATGATAGGGCGGGCGTCCCTGCCCCTAGCCCTCCCTTGCCGGTGGTCTCACCTACCCAAATCTCGCAAGCGAGCGGAAGAATATACCGAACTTAAAGCCTGTGTGGATTTAATTGCTTTCGTAGTCTCGGCCATGGACGATAGTGTCCGGCTTGGTGCCAGGGCCTCCGCTCTGCTTGTTGCGCTTCGTCGTTCGCTCTGGCTGCGGCAGTGGTTGGCTGATGCTGCGGCCAAAAAGGCGCTCACTAGTATCCCCTTCCTGGGACTCAGGTTATTTGGACCTGCTGGCCAAGGATGGAAGACTCCCTCAGCGACGGAAGCCTGCGCGTTCCTTTCGGGGTTCTTCGGGCTTTCGCTCCTTTCGAGGAGGAAGAGGCTCTTCATTTTCAGGTGGCCGCAGAGATTCCTGGGGACGAGGTAGGTCCCCCCGGGTTCTATCCAATCCCTCCTGGGGATCCAAGTCCAAGCCTCCAACCAAGCCCTCTCAGGCATGAGGAGGTGCCCTCACCCTTCCGTGTGGGGGGACGGCTACTGCTCTTTGCTCACAGGTGGAGACAGCACGTCTTGGATCGGTGGATTCAGGAGGTGGTGTCCTCCGGGTACAAGATAGAGCTGGCAGTTTGGCCGCTCTCAAGATTTCTTCGGTCGCTGATTTTCCGGAACACATTGACGGCGCAGGGCCTAAGGATGGTCGTTCAGAGTCTTCTGTTATCAGGTGTGATTTGTCCCTTACCTCGGGACGGGGTTTCTATTCCAATCTGTTCACGGCGCCCAAGAAGGATGGGACGCTGCGACCTATCTTGGATCTGAAGAGTCTCAACAAGTTTGTCATCAGAGTCAGACATTTCCGCATGGAGACCTTACGGTCCGCGGTGACCTCGCTTCGGCCCGGCGACTTCATGACCACGGTGGACATCACGGATGCCTATCTGCACATCCTGATTTTTCAGGGACATCAGAGGTTTCTGCAGTTTGCGCTGGAGGACCAGCATTATCAGTTTGTGGCTCTACCGTTCGGGATAGCTTCTGCTCCCTGGGTGTTTGCCAAGGTGCTGGCAGGCGTCATGGAGATCCTGAGGAACCGGGGCGTTCGTGTTTTTCCTTATCTGGACGATTTGCTGATTTCGGCTCAGTCCCTTCAGCAGGCCGAGCGCGACACCCGGACGGAAGTTAGCCATTCTTTGAGGATTTTGGATGGGTAATCAATTACCCCAAGTCTTCTATCACTCCCTCAATGGTGAGGTCTTTTCTGGGCATGATGTTGGACACCTCTCAGGTCAAAGTATTCTTGCCCTAGCAGAAGGTGGAGGACCTCCAGACGCAGGCGCAGGCCCTACTGGCCTGTCAGCGGCTCTCGATCCGTCTGGGGATGAAGCTGGTGGACCTCATGGTCTCCTGCTTCGAGGCGGTGCCCTTCGCCCAATTCCATATGAGACCTCTTCAATTGAATCTGTTGAATGGTTGTGACTGGACGCAGGAGTCCCTGGATCAGGAATTTTCACTGTCCCCCGGGGTCAGACGGTCCCTCTTGTGGTGCTATTGGACTTGCTAGTGGGCAAGTCTTTTCTGACTCCCCGGTGGGAGATAGTTACCATGGACGCCAGTCTGACCTGCTGGGTTTTGCTGAAGTTCCAGGGTCAGTGGAACCCTCAGGAGGTTCATCTACCCATCAATCTCCTGGAGCTGCGAGCAATTCGGTTGGTTCTTTCTCAGCTGACTCCTCATCTAAGGGGTCGGGCTGTCCGGGTCCGATCGGAAAATCAGACAGCTGTCGCCTACATTAATCACCAGGGCGGGACTCGGAGCAAGCAAGCCCTTCAGGAGGTGTCTCAGATTCTGTCTTGGGCGGAGGAGAATGTTCCCTGCATCTCAGCGGTTTACATCCCCGGGGGAAGAGAATCTGGAGGCAGAGTCCCTGAGCAGGGGGACTGCCCGTCTGGGGGAATAGTCTCTCAGCAACAAGATTTTTCAATGCTCTGTGTCTTTGCTGGGGTCAACCGGATGTGGACCTGTTTGCGTCCAGACACAATCACAAGCTTCCAAGGTTCGTCTCCCTGTCAAGAGATCCTCTGGCTCTCGCCACAGACGCCCTGACAGTTCCATGGGCAGAGTTCAGTTCCTTTATGTCTTCCCTCCATTTCCTCTTCTGGGCCGAGTGCTGCGCAAGATAGCCCAGGAGGGGGTGCCGACCATTCTGGTGGCTCCTTGCTGGCCGAGGCGGAGTTGGTTCGCCGACGTCATCCAAATGTCGGTCGATCGCTACGTTCTGCCCGACGACCCAGGGCTTCTCACGCAGGGGTCGCTGCGGCATCCCAATTTACAGTCGCTGGCTTTGACGGCCTGGCTATTGAAGCCTCTATCCTAGCGGAGAAGGGGCTGTCTGACACAGTTATTCAGACCATGATTCAGGCATGGAAGAACTCTTCCTCCGTTATTTACTACAGAGTTTGGCATGCTTACATTTCTTGGTGTGAATCCAAGAGTTTTCCTTGTCGTTCTTTTTTCATTTCCAGGATTTTGGAATTCCTACAACATGGCTTATACTTGGGTCTACAGCTGGGCTCCCTCAAGGGCCAAGTCTCGGCCTTGGCCATCTTCTTCCAAAGATCCTTTGCCAAGCATAGGCTGATCAGGACTTTTTTCCAAGGAGTGACCCATGTAAGTCCACCGCGTAAGCCTGTGCTTCCGGTGTGGTCTTTTTGGTAGCCATCACCTCGGTACGCCGGGTGTCAGAACTGGCGGCACTTTGCATGAAGCCTCCTTACTTTGAGCGGCATAAGGATAAGGTGGTTTTTCGTTTTAAACCTGATTTTTTGCCTAAGGTCATGTCTTCCTTTCATCTTAATGAGGAGGTCATTTTACCTTCTCTGTGTCCGGATCCGTCTAACTCTAAGGAAAGGGTCCTTCATTCCTTGGATGTGGTCAGAGCCATTAAGTACTACCTGGTTGAGACTGAATCTTTCAGGAAGTCGGATTCTCTTTTTGTCCACTTTGATGGTGTTCCGAAGGGTTTGTCTCCGGCTAAGTCCACTCTTAGTAGGTGGATTAGACAGGCAGTGGTGCAAGGGGAAGGATCCCCCTTTTCGTGTTACTGCTCACTCTACTAGAGCTATTGGTGCTTCCTAGGCTTTTCAGCACCAAGCCTCTGTTGAACAAGTTTGTAAGGCCGCTACCTGGTCTTCGGTTCATACCTTTACTAAGTTTTACAAGGTTGATGTTTTGGCATCTGCTGATGCTGCTTTTGGCCGGAAGGTGCTTCAGGCGGTAGTGAAATGAACTACATGCTGTTCCGCTCTGGGGATCCCGCCCTATTATGGACACTGCTTTCGGATGTCCCACACGTATATGGATAAGCTGGGACAGCCAGGACGAACACAGGGAAAAATACAATTCCGTGAGTACTCACCTGTAGAATTGATTTTGCCGGTGTTCGGTCCTTGGTTAATTTCCTCTTTTGCTTCTTATGGTGATTATTGTCTTTTGTATTGGACTTTTGGTCTTATCTTTTTTGGAGAGAGTACATGCTATAGCATGTTAGTTAACAGGAGACTGATCCCTTTTATAGGAGGCTGGGAGGAGTTACAGCTTTTGATCTTGCAGTAACTGGCGCCACCCTGTGGCGGAATACCCATATGTATATTGATAAGCTGGGACAGCCCGGACCGAACACCGGCAAAATCAATTCTACAGGTGAGTACTCACAGAATTGTATTTTTTGTTTTGTCACCAATGCAAGACGTTAATTTAGAAAAAAAACAGAAAATCCAAAGGTTCCAAAAACTGTTGGGGGTTGTCTGCACCACTGACATCCCTGCCTTTACATTACTTTTCACAACAGGACTCAAACTGTAGAGAGAAGATAAAACTGTAGACAGAAGATAAAACTGGCCCAAATTCTTTTTCATTCTATTTAAAAGGTACTGTAAATCCAATGGCAAAAATAAGGCAGCATACCGCTCACCTTTTGCCTGTCCCATGTGCCTCTCATCCACTTCCTGCAGCACCAACTAGAACCCATAGTAAGGCTCCAAAGTTTGCATTATTAAGTATCACTTTCACTTCCCCAGGACCGCACAAAATAGTAATTCAACAGCCACTTTGTCTCTTGGTGCGCTCAGCATGAGCGAATACAGCAAGTCACAGCGGTCCGACTGTCTCTGGCCACAGCAGAATATGCTCATGAGTCATAAAGCTTTACCATGACTTGTCCTTCTCAGCTCAGCCACCACAGAAAATTTTAAGTAACTAAAGCAACTTTGCTTAGAATACACACAACTATTTAAATATTCTGATATTTTAAGATTCTTAGAAATGGCTCATTTCTCACTGTTCCCATGGGGGATGAGCTGGGCATATGATTGTATGTGACAAATATATATATATATATATATATATATATATATATATATATATATATTACGTTTTTAGTCACTTACCTTTTATTCTTTCCCCCCACTGGGCTGCAACTCTGTCCAGGACTTTAGGATATGGGCGCCACCATCTTGCCTCAGAAGCATCACATACTGAGGAGAGAAGAGGGGGCAAAAGTGCAGGGGGCGGGGTTATAGCTGTGCTTTGCACAGACATAGCAGAGCTGGGGTCAGGAAAAGGACAACAATCCTAGAATGCAGAAAATACAGTAGATACAGGTAGGACGATTTTTAATGTGGGGAAACATACAAGAAATGTTCTTATTCAGGTTGAAGGTCCGGTTTAAGTCTGAGTTCTGAGAGGATGGGAAGTCAATGAAAGAGAAATAAAAGACATTTCTCTACTTTTTGTCAGCAGAAAAGTATGTATACCGAGGTTACTGGGAAGCTTAAAGTGATAGGCAAGTCAAAAATTAAAAAATAAATATCAGTAGCTTACATTACATTGAATCCCTCTAGCGATCTCATTCCTGCTGTGTCGGTCTGCTTAGTGAGGAAATCACTTCCTCATTCAGCTTTCAGTTTCCTCAGTCTCTTCAGTCTCTGACCTGGTCCTTCAATCAATCTTCTTTGGCCTGAAATTGGAAACACCCCCACTCCTTCCCCAAATGTACTGATTAGCTGCCTTCTCTCTCTGCAGCTATGAAACCCCACCCTGCTCCCTCCTATCTGGTCTCACTATGATGCCAGTCTGAAAATGCTCTTAGCCTGCAGCATCTCTCACCCCCTTTTTCTGATCGCGCTATGTGCTGGCAGTAATAACTAGAGGCACAACAATGCACTTATTTTTTACCATGATATATGATATACACACAGTGTGCTTACATCACATTGCTGTTGCCACACCCACTGTTTCTCCTCATTATTTCTCTGCATCTCCAATGTTCTAATACTTTTACAAATAATTTAGGAACTACGTGGTCTTTTTGAAAACAGATTGAAGTTTGAGACAGTGCAACATGTAGCCCAAGACAATGGGACAACAATCGGGTTTGCCTTTAAGATAACTTTATGTTGGATTGATTCGACATTTAAGGGCTAAAATTGGCACCATGAGAATTTTTTTCTCACTTTATCCTCAGTGCAATTCAGCACAATTTTTAGCTGTGCAAATGTTTCAATAAATTGCGCATCTAAAAAGAAGTTTCATAGAGAAAAAAAAATCTAGATAACATTATTTTGTCACACAAAACTTGAGAAAGAACAATTCTCAAGGTGCTGCAGGTAATTTCAAATAACATGAGCCTTCCAGATGGTCAAATCTGTTTAAATGGGACCTGAGCATGACCTGGATATTGACTGGTAAATATGCCTCATTTAACCCAACCTCTCCTCTGAGGAAATCACATTCCAGATAAAGGTTTTGCATGTTAAGGTGGATAATATCATTGACTAAAACCTTTTTTTTTTATTTATTATGAAAAAATGTGCAGAAACAAACAATTTGCCTCATTTAGTTTAATAATACAGCGTCTAAATGTTTTAAAATGAATGAAGGCACAAAAAACCTTCCTGATGGTTTAAGGAGTTCATCACTGTCATGAACTGTCTATGTGACTTTCTAATGTCATATGCAATATTTTAAATTTCAAACCCTGGATTCTGTTGACCCTGGATATTATTTTTAAACGTGTCTACCCTCTGTAATCCTTTGGTCCTGGGTCTAGGCCGGCATGATAAGGCCAAAAGGTGTGTGTGTGTGTGTGTGTGTGTGTGTAAGGGGGGTGGTGGTGGTGGATGATGGATTGACCACTTTATCGAAGACCTTTCTGTATGCTCACATGCTAACATTCAGTTCAACTAAAGCTGTGATAGGTGACTGTCTGCTGGACAGATTTTATTAGAAGAAATAAAAATGAATGAATATGTTCTTGCATTAATTCTGCTTCCATTTAATTGGATTAATGGGTGTTGAATACAGCCTGGTGCAGTACGGGAGGGGGGGGTTATCCTATTTTCCTCCTGCGCATACCCCCCCCCCCGTGCCCTTGTTTTTCTCTTTCCCGCTCCTCACTTCGTCTGTGGAACTGGGCCCAGCAATTGGCAACCAGCGGTCACGTGGTTCAAAGGACATGCCTTAAAGGACTCCAGACCATATGACTGACCGGCAGCTAATTATTGGGGCCAGGATTTGCGGAGGAAGAAAGGAGCAGGTAAAAACCGGGGTTGCAGAGGTGTATGTGGGATGGGGGGCATTGACAGTCAGGATGCCCCCCCCATGCTGTGATCATTAATTATTTTATATAAAATGGGTAAAGAATACTATACTGACTTAAATACAGATGACTTAGCATACTGATGATGTCTGTCAGATTGAATTTGAACCTTTTAATCGTTACATTATGCAATGAAAAAGATCCTAACACCAAATAAATGGGATTTTACTCATTAATATAAATCATATTGCTCTCTCAGTCTTACACGGAAATGTTCTTCAAATAACACACTACATTACATCATTTATATGTTAATGTGCACCAGGTCACCGCCACACAAAGGTAAGCAAACGATAGATAAGGCTGTGACACAAATGACAATTATTGTAACTTATTCCACAAGCTGGAGCTACGTTGCAGCATATGTCTGCCTCGATATATGTTCAGAAAATACTATTCTTTCCTTGTTAGTATGGATACCTTTACTGAGATCATACCCCTAACCATGTCCACAGATTTTCTATGTCAGTCCAGTATGTCCATCCATGATCTACAAACAACTGAGATCCCTTCCACTTCTAAGTATAATTGTGTCTGTGCATGCCAACCCTTGCTTCACACAATGTGCGAGCCATGCCTAATTGCAAATCAGTTATGTTCTCAGTCTACACCTATGACCTTGGCCAACTCCTAAACTCTTTGGGGTTCCAACATCACTTCTATGCTGACGACACTCAAATTGAGTCCTCTCAGGTCCAGACTTTTCTCCTCTTCTATCCCGTGTTCAGAACTGTTTAACAGTATCTCATCTCAATATTTTCATTCATGTCCTCTCGTTCTCTCAAACTAAACATGGACAAAACAGAGCTTGTCATTTTCCCACTATCCAATTCTGCTCCTATCTCCCCAATAGCAATTTCTGTCTTTTAGACTCCAGGGCCTCAGATGTTCCTCTTTAAATAAGACTCTTAAACTAGCATTGCTCATTTACGCTGCCTGGAACAAGAAGAAGACAGCATCCCCCCAACACCTGCAGCTGGCCATGCACAAGGACGAGGAGGTCAATAAGCTGCTCAGTGGGGTTACCATCGGCCAGGTCGGCATCCTGCCCAACATCCAGACTGTACTGCTGCCCAAGAAGAACTTGTGCTGGCGCCCAGCCCAGGGGAGGGATCGGTCAAATAGACCTCGCAGCAATCTCAGTAATTCTGAAATTCTATAACTTTTCTCATTTACAGATCTATTCATTTAACCAAGATTATTGGGCCAAAAATCATTGAGTGCCTAAAATCAGCAACAGTGGTAGCTCCAGAAACAGAATTAGTTTAACATTCTAAATGCCTCTATTGTGGGCTACATATATTCATTTTATGAAAAAGCAACTGTAGCTTGTGTTCCAAAAGCCGTTGTAATAAAATTTGCTTTGTGTGATGTTGAGCAATAACCTTTCACAATCCTAAATCACATCCTTAAATTTGAAACTCTAAAGTTAATTAAGTAATTGCACTTAAGTTATTGCAATGACTGGGAGGGAAGGAATGTGTAATTAAATAATACTGCCATGTAATAAATTGCTGATTGAAGTCAGATACATATTTTAAGTAAAATAGGTCTTTTGTATTAATGTACATTTCATTATTGGTAAGCCAACGCACGTAATGCAAAAACACTTAGTATGCTGCTTGTGTTGTTTTAATGGTTTCCTTAATTTATAACAGGCACAAAAATCTATACTAAATGCTTTTTTCACTAAAAAAATTAAATTAATGTTCAGTGAAGCCATGACGGAGCCATGTCTGTCAAGTCTTCTTCTTGACATTTAATCAAAATGTTCTGGGGGTGGTGTTACTGTAGGTCTGCTTTAACCAATAAAAATAAGTAAGTCTTAGGTGTCACACTGAAACTTCACACAGGTGCAGGTTCTATTAGCACTAATATATGAAGATATTCAGGAAACATATTGATTGCTATTAGGTTTTTTTAGGAGGGTGTGCTTCTTAACAAGAGGGCCCGTCAAAAGCCCTTTCCTATAAACAAGCACCTTTGAATTGTGACTCGAATTACCTCAATGCCTCCTAACACTGCTCTAGACATGACAAATGTGGGAACTAAATGAAAAACAAGAAAATATAGTATGTTGCCTGGTCACAAATTCCATCTTTATGGTTGCTTAACTGGCCAAACACTTTCCTAAAAGGGGGTGAGCTTGGGTGATCAGGAGTCTCTACGATATTTAGGGAAAAAACACAAAGATAAAAAACACATATAACACTCCAAAAATATGCAAGTCAGTAAAGGTTAGGGTTACACATTTTTAAGCTGACCTAAAGTCTAAATCCCCCCCCCCTTGTTAAGTCTGATTTGGGGGTTTAAAAAATGGTGTCAGACTCCACGCAGAAGTGGGGTACCGGGAGCATTGATTCGGTGTGGCTACTGCTAGCAAGGGTAGACTTAGGCCCTTATTTATGAAGGAATAGCGACAGGTAGTGACTGGTGAGCGGCCGGTAATGATGGGCCCTGCCACGAGAGCGCCGGCTCCCCACCACAATCACACATTTATCAAGCCGATCCTGCTTAGCGACTGAGATAGCGCCATATAGCCACTCATTCATCATTATTCCAGCCAGCGTCTGACCTTGAACAGCGCCAGGTATGACCTCTCGCTACCTGGCGCTCTCCAATGCATTTCAATGGAACAATCTTTAAATATTCATAATTAATTGTTATTATTATTTTTTTTTTAAATGTGAAAAATTCTGTCTTTGCCATTTTAGATATTTTTTTTAAGGTAAAATAACAAAAAAAAATTGTACAGAATTGATATTACAGGTCTGATATTAATGTATTCATATTACAAAATTATTTAAAAAACTTGTTTTTTTTGGTTTCCAAAAATATGGTTGTTTGGGGGTTAAACAACGACTTTTAACCCATCGCCGCCAGCACTCTGGGATTTAAACATGCATTTTATAGCGCGAGAATTTTTTGAGCGTGATTTTTTAATGAATATGGTGGGAGCCAGTCGCTAGGGCCAGTTGCTATCATGCGCTCCCATACAGCGCGGAACCTGTCAAATAGCGACTCCTCACCCAATATTCAACATTACGGCAAACCGACTGAGTCGCTATCAACTACCGAACAACGGCCAAGCACAGCGACTATTAGCGGGCGCTCTGAAAATGCCGCTACAGTCGCTCAACTGTCGCTACCTGCCGCTATTAATGAATCGGCCTCCCTGTCACTACAATGCCATAACCCTTAACTAAATTGCCAACTCTATTTGCTAAAATAACTCTCCAAACTTGCAAGTAACCTCCACCATGCTTCTCTGTCGTCTGCAGACTCATTAATGTCATGCTTTTTATTTCACAGTTTGGAAGGATTTTGGCTCATAGTTCTTTCCCCTTGGTTTCTGCCAGTTGTAAGCTGATGGCACTGCTTGATATGTTTAGATTTGGAAAGGAAATAAGCATTAGGTTCACTAAGTTTCCTTGGCCGACTGTTGCATCTTAACACTTTTTTGTGCTTCATCAAAAGAGTTTGAACAGCACTAGAACTCTGCTTTGAGATTTCGAGACCTTGCTGATGTAGTATAACTAACTTGTGGCGTTATGATCATTTTTGCCTTGATGTATGACCTATGATCTTCTTCTACACCCTCACCTTTGTAGCAGGGTTTGGCTGTTCCTCACCCAGTTTTAAACCTCCCTCAAAGCTGTTTTTGCTTCAGTTACGAATAATGGCATATATAAATGATGATCATTAATATATATTTGGTTCATCACACACTAGACTATAATCCTGTAAAAACCCTGACTTTGGCAGGTGTACTTAGAAGAACTAGTGTTGTTTTGAAGGTAATATATGCATTAGTGTGGGTACATTTTAAAAGCAGGTTGTTTTTTCTCTTTTGGTGTACTGAACAGTACTTTCAAGTTTAGGTTCGGCAAGTTTGCCCGAACTTTGAATAAATGTTCGGTTCGGGGATCTAAACCTGATCACCACTGATATCAATTGGGACCTGAACTTTGGGGGATGATTCTGCCTCTGAGGGCCCCTCCATCCTATCCTCACCCACCCAAGGAGTGGAATCGGTGCTGTAAAAAAAATTGTGATGCTGGGTGTGGGGGGATGGGGGGGCACAGTGTGCAGCAGGAGGCAGCTGTAATATACCTGAGGCTGTAACTTACCTAACGTACCTGAATGGCTTTCAAATGGGCTACAGCCGGGGATGCACAAAGATGTCCACCGCTCCTATGATTGAGGACACGCCTAGTGCCAGCACTTCTAGTTCCAGGTGCCGGTGTCCTTACTCATGGGAGTGGTGGCCATCTTTCTGTAGCCCCACCCGTAGCCTATATGACAACTGGAATGCCGACCGCCGACCAGGGACCGGATTGCAGGGCTCAAGTAAGTTATAGCTGCTTCCTGCTGCACACTCTGCATAGGCAAGCTGGGTTGATTGGATGCTTATCAGCCCATCAACTAGCTTTTCCGTGTTCGGGCCGAACAGCTGTGGCTGAAGTCTTTGGTCGAGTTTGGGAACATGAACAAGCAAAGTTCGGTACGAACGCGGGTTAGGTTCACCCAACACTACAGAACAGGCCAAGGCCAACCTAGGCCAGAAGTAGTATAATGGCTGCTGCTGTTATACAAAGACAAAAGTAGAAAAAAATGCAGGGTGCAGTGGAAATAAGCAGGTTTCACGTAAATAGGTCCACTTTAAAATCTTAATTAAAAGAAAATAATTAGGAAGCTCCCATGTTTTCACTTTAACACGGGTGATCCCCTTTTTTTGTGTCCTAGTGTAATATGTAAAGGAACTTCTAGCATTTAGCGTTTTTTCCTTATTGTGTGGTGTGGAGAACAAGCATGACGTCAGCTTTGTGTGGGAGCTCTGTGTGGCTACGAGTTGCTGAGTAACTGCAGGAATCTGAGCTGGATTATTAGCACTGACCAGAGTTTGTCTGGCTCAGGATCTGACTGTAAAGTTGGACAGCATCACTTCTGACACAGAGGAACAGGACAGAATAAGGGAAAGATTCAAGCACTGGCTCCAGCCTGTCGGCCCGCCGAGCAGGTTGATGAATGGTCTGAGCTTTAAGAGCATGCCACCCAGGCCAGTTCATGGCAGCCACAATGAGTTACAGTTACCCAAGATCTCTCGCTCACCTTCCTCCCTCCCTGCTTCTCATTGCTGTATAAACATTGCCTCTCAGTGACTGCCTTCAAATCGCAATCTTGTCGCAGTGGGAGCCTGTGGCAGACAAGATTGCCCTTCTGCTGGCATGGTCACTGAGCCTGGCAAATAAACACGGCTGCACTTTTGGTTATTCAAGGCAACACATGTCCTCTAATCTGTTAAGACTTTGTTCTCAAAGACAGCCTTAAAGCTCACACATAGTTACTTTGCAACCTGCCCCATACGTCGCTGCGAAGAATGTAGGAGGAATGGTGCAGCTTATATTCTTTATAGTAGCTCATTACCATTTATCGTTTTCCCAAAACTTAAAGGCTATTCAGGCATCCTTAAGGAGAAATTTTCTGGAGACATGAAATCTTCCCACCGGCATTCATTTTTTGGTACGTCGTCTATTTTTACATATGATTTCATTTTTTTAAATGGTTCCTTCTGTTATGAGTTTCTGAAAACTTTACTTTTATTGAGACCATAGGGTATTGTTTAAAAGTGATCAAATACCTGATTATATGCTCCCCTGGTAAACTGCCCACTTTAACTGAGCAATATTTTATTATTATATTTACAATCCTGGTTAGACAAAAGTGGGGATACTGTGTAAAATGTAAAGAAGACAGGAATGCGATGATTTTGAAATCTCATATAACCATATTATATTCACAATGGGGCATGAAACACAAATCAGAAGTTTGGATTTTCCGGTTTCACTTGAAAATATTAACAAGCTAAGCCACATCGGTGCAAATTAGAGCAGTGCAAAATATAATTTTTTCTGCCCGTTGCTGCAATGCTGCTTAGTAAATGTGTTTCTTGTAGTGTAGCAACAGCAGCCAGTGTAAAAACTAATTATACATTACATTTTGCACTTTTATTTGCACTAATGTAGCTGGTAGATGGCACTTAATAAATGTATGGGATGTGGGGAGACCAATTGCTGGAGTTTTTGGAGAGGAATGTTGTCCCATTCTTTTCTGAAGTAGGAGTCTAGCTACCTGGCATCAGCACTGGGCTTAGCAGGGCAGGTGCCAGGGCCCCACCCCATGTGGTGGTTCTGTGACTCACCTCTTCCCAGTGGTGAGCAGGTCATTCCCTCTCCCCGAGGCAGCCCATATGCAGGATGCCGTAACCATGATTGTGCATCAGCCAGGGGCAGACTGGGGCAGACAGGAGAACATTTGTTTTTTTTCTCGTTCTTCCTTTCCTTCTGTTCTTACCATCTTACCTTCCTTTTACCCTTCTGTTTCCTTTTACCTTTTTTCCTTCTCTTTTTCTGTATTCTTTTTCCCTTGTCATCACTTATAATATTTTATTGCGTCATTCCATCTGTTCTTTTTTTCATGTTTCATTCCTTTATTTTCCTTCTTTCTTTATTTCACATCCGTTCTTTTCTTTGTCATTTCTTCTTTCTTTTCTCATTCCTTCTATTTCTTTCTTTCTGTGTTATTGCTTCCTTGCTTAATGTGCTCTTCTTTAAATGTCTTCTTCTTTTTTTAGCATTCCTTCTTTCCTTTCTTGTTCATTCCCTTTTACTTTCTTTCTGCAATTCCTTATTTTTTGTTTCTTTCTTTTTGTCATTTCTTGTTTTCTTTCTATGTCATTTCTAATTTAGTTTTTTTTGGCATTCATTCATTTCTTTCTTACTGCCATTCCTTCTTTTTTATTTCTTCCTTTTTGCCATTCCTTATCTTTCTTTTCCTTTACTTTCTTTTTCTGTCTTTCTATCTGTGTCATTTCTAATTTTGTTTTTTTCTTTGGCATTCCTTTGTTTCTTTCTGTGTCATTCCTTCTACTTTTTTTATTTGTCATTTCTTCTTTACTTCCTGTCATTCCCTTTCTTTCTTATTCCCTATATGGTGGAACTGCAACAAGGGGCAATATCCACCACTAGGGATGAGCGAATCGATCCGGACGAACCCGGATTCGATCCGAATTTCAGGAAAAATTCGATTCGGATCGAATCCGAATTTCCCCGCGATTCGATCACTCGAAGTTTTCCTTTAACATCCATTCATTTACATTACAGGCATTCTAAGATGGCGGGCGGGACATGTCTGGACATGTATCCCGCGCCAGTGCAAGCTGGGGCAGTCACATGCAGCCTATCAGCAGCCAGCAAGCCCGGTGACGTCACACAGCGGTATTTAACGGCGGCCATCTTGCTTTTCCTCATTTCTCTATTGCATTCGTGACAGACAGACAGAACGCTGTGTAGCTGAGGCAGTTAGACAGGCTGGAGACAGGGACAGACAGGGACAGGCTGGAGACAGGCAGGAGACAGGCAGGAGACAGACAGGAGACAGACAGAAAGCCAGGGAAAGGTAGGAAAAACGGAGCTGGCTGACAGGGAGATTTTTTTTTTTTCATCCAGCCTTTGTTAGCGTTTTCAGGCTGCTTATAGTAACTAACTGTGCATATATACTGAACTGATCTTAAGTCTGCTGTGAGGCATCCCATTCTGTGACTAAAGCAGCCTCTGTTTAAGACCATATAAGCATTTGCTCTTATCATATTTGAAATTAGCCTGATAAAGACACTTTTGCTGGCCAAAGCACTACTGTACCCTGCCAGCTCGATTCCTGCCCGGGGCATCCCATTCTGTGACTAAAGCAGCCTCTGTTTAAGACCATATAAGCATTTGCTCTTATCATATTTGAAATTAGGCCTGATAAAGACACTTTTGCTGGCCAAAGCACTACTGTACCCTGCCAGCTCGATTCCTGCCCGGGGCATCCCATTCTGTGACTAAAGCAGCCTCTGTTTAAGACCATATAAGCATTTGCTCTTATCATATTTGAAATTAGCCTGATAAAGACACTTTTGCTGGCCAAAGCACTACTGTACCCTGCCAGCTCGATTCCTGCCCGGGGCATCCCATTCTGTGACTAAAGCAGCCTCTGTTTAAGACCATATAAGCATTTGCTCTTATCATATTTGAAATTAGGCCTGATAAAGACACTTTTGCTGGCCAAAGCACTACTGTACCCTGCCAGCTCGATTCCTGCCCAGGGCATCCCATTCTGTGACTACAGCAGCCTCTGTTTAAGACCATATAAGCATTTGCTCTTATCATATTTGAAATTAGCCTGATAAAGACACTTTTGCTGGCCAAAGCACTACTGTACCCTGCCAGCTCGATTCCTGCCCGGGGCATCCCATTCTGTGACTAAAGCAGCCTCTGTTTAAGACCATATAAGCATTTGCTCTTATCATATTTGAAATTAGCCTGATAAAGACACTTTTGCTGGCCAAAGCACTACTGTACCCTGCCAGCTCGATTCCTGCCCGGGGCATCCCATTCTGTGACTAAAGCAGCCTCTGTTTAAGACCATATAAGCATTTGCTCTTATCATATTTGAAATTAGGCCTGATAAAGACACTTTTGCTGGCCAAAGCACTACTGTACCCTGCCAGCTCGATTCCTGCCCGGGGCATCCCATTCTGTGACTAAAGCAGCCTCTGTTTAAGACCATATAAGCATTTGCTCTTATCATATTTGAAATTAGCCTGATAAAGACACTTTTGCTGGCCAAAGCACTACTGTACCCTGCCAGCTCGATTCCTGCCCGGGGCATCCCATTCTGTGACTACAGCAGCCTCTGTTTAAGACCATATAAGCATTTGCTCTTATCATATTTGAAATTAGCCTGATAAAGACACTTTTGCTGGCCAAAGCACTACTGTACCCTGCCAGCTCGATTCCTGCCCGGGGCATCCCATTCTGTGACTAAAGCAGCCTCTGTTTAAGACCATATAAGCATTTGCTCTTATCATATTTGAAATTAGGCCTGATAAAGACACTTTTGCTGGCCAAAGCACTACTGTACCCTGCCAGCTCGATTCCTGCCCGGGGCATCCCATTCTGTGACTAAAGCAGCCTCTGTTTAAGACCATATAAGCATTTGCTCTTATCATATTTGAAATTAGCCTGATAAAGACACTTTTGCTGGCCAAAGCACTACTGTACCCTGCCAGCTCGATTCCTGCCCGGGGCATCCCATTCTGTGACTAAAGCAGCCTCTGTTTAAGACCATATAAGCATTTGCTCTTATCATATTTAAAATTAGGCCTGATAAAGACACTTTTGCTGGCCAAAGCACTACTGTACCCTGCCAGCTCGATTCCTGCCCGGGGCATCCCATTCTGTGACTAAAGCAGCCTCTGTTTAAGACCATATAAGCATTTGCTCTTATCATATTTGAAATTAGGCCTGATAAAGACACTTTTGCTGGCCAAAGCACTACTGTACCCTGCCAGCTCGATTCCTGCCCGGGGCATCCCATTCTGTGACTAAAGCAGCCTCTGTTTAAGACCATATAAGCATTTTCTCTTATCATATTTGAAATTAGCCTGATAAAGACACTTTTGCTGGCCAAAGCACTACTGTACCCTGCCAGCTCGATTCCTGCCCGGGGCATCCCATTCTGTGACTAAAGCAGCCTCTGTTTAAGACCATATAAGCATTTGCTCTTATCATATTTGAAATTAGGCCTGATAAAGACACTTTTGCTGGCCAAAGCACTACTGTACCCTGCCAGCTCGATTCCTGCCCGGGGCATCCCATTCTGTGACTACAGCAGCCTCTGTTTAAGACCATATAAGCATTTGCTCTTATCATATTTGAAATTAGCCTGATAAAGACACTTTTGCTGGCCAAAGCACTACTGTACCCTGCCAGCTCGATTCCTGCCCGGGGCATCCCATTCTGTGACTACAGCAGCCTCTGTTTAAGACCATATAAGCATTTGCTCTTATCATATTTGAAATTAGGCCTGATAAAGACACTTTTGCTGGCCAAAGCACTACTGTACCCTGCCAGCTCGATTCCTGCCCGGGGCATCCCATTCTGTGACTAAAGCAGCCTCTGTTTAAGACCATATAAGCATTTGCTCTTATCATATTTGAAATTAGGCCTGATAAAGACACTTTTGCTGGCCAAAGCACTACTGTACCCTGCCAGCTCGATTCCTGCCCGGGGCATCCCATTCTGTGACTAAAGCAGCCTCTGTTTAAGACCATATAAGCATTTGCTCTTATCATATTTGAAATTAGCCTGATAAAGACACTTTTGCTGGCCAAAGCACTACTGTACCCTGCCAGCTCGATTCCTGCCCGGGGCATCCCATTCTGTGACTAAAGCAGCCTCTGTTTAAGACCATATAAGCATTTGCTCTTATCATATTTGAAATTAGGCCTGATAAAGACACTTTTGCTGGCCAAAGCACTACTGTACCCTGCCAGCTCGATTCCTGCCCGGGGCATCCCATTCTGTGACTAAAGCAGCCTCTGTTTAAGACCATATAAGCATTTGCTCTTATCATATTTGAAATTAGCCTGATAAAGACACTTTTGCTGGCCAAAGCACTACTGTACCCTGCCAGCTCGATTCCTGCCCGGGGCATCCCATTCTGTGACTAAAGCAGCCTCTGTTTAAGACCATATAAGCATTTGCTCTTATCATATTTGAAATTAGCCTGATAAAGACACTTTTGCTGGCCAAAGCACTACTGTACCCTGCCAGCTCGATTCCTGCCCGGGGCATCCCATTCTGTGACTAAAGCAGCCTCTGTTTAAGACCATATAAGCATTTGCTCTTATCATATTTGAAATTAGGCCTGATAAAGACACTTTTGCTGGCCAAAGCACTACTGTACCCTGCCAGCTCGATTCCTGCCCGGGGCATCCCATTCTGTGACTAAAGCAGCCTCTGTTTAAGACCATATAAGCATTTGCTCTTATCATATTTGAAATTAGCCTGATAAAGACACTTTTGCTGGCCAAAGCACTACTGTACCCTGCCAGCTCGATTCCTGCCCGGGGCATCCCATTCTGTGACTAAAGCAGCCTCTGTTTAAGACCATATAAGCATTTGCTCTTATCATATTTGAAATTAGCCTGATAAAGACACTTTTGCTGGCCAAAGCACTACTGTACCCTGCCAGCTCGATTCCTGCCCGGGGCATCCCATTCTGTGACTAAAGCAGCCTCTGTTTAAGACCATATAAGCATTTGCTCTTATCATATTTGAAATTAGGCCTGATAAAGACACTTTTGCTGGCCAAAGCACTACTGTACCCTGCCAGCTCGATTCCTGCCCGGGGCATCCCATTCTGTGACTACAGCAGCCTCTGTTTAAGACCATATAAGCATTTGCTCTTATCATATTTGAAATTAGCCTGATAAAGACACTTTTGCTGGCCAAAGCACTACTGTACCCTGCCAGCTCGATTCCTGCCCGGGGCATCCCATTCTGTGACTACAGCAGCCTCTGTTTAAGACCATATAAGCATTTGCTCTTATCATATTTGAAATTAGCCTGATAAAGACACTTTTGCTGGCCAAAGCACTACTGTACCCTGCCAGCTCGATTCCTGCCCGGGGCATCCCATTCTGTGACTAAAGCAGCCTCTGTTTAAGACCATATAAGCATTTGCTCTTATCATATTTGAAATTAGGCCTGATAAAGACACTTTTGCTGGCCAAAGCACTACTGTACCCTGCCAGCTCGATTCCTGCCCGGGGCATCCCATTCTGTGACTACAGCAGCCTCTGTTTAAGACCATATAAGCATTTGCTCTTATCATATTTGAAATTAGCCTGATAAAGACACTTTTGCTGGCCAAAGCACTACTGTACCCTGCCAGCTCGATTCCTGCCCGGGGCATCCCATTCTGTGACTACAGCAGCCTCTGTTTAAGACCATATAAGCATTTGCTCTTATCATATTTGAAATTAGCCTGATAAAGACACTTTTGCTGGCCAAAGCACTACTGTACCCTGCCAGCTCGATTCCTGCCCGGGGCATCCCATTCTGTGACTAAAGCAGCCTCTGTTTAAGACCATATAAGCATTTGCTCTTATCATATTTGAAATTAGGCCTGATAAAGACACTTTTGCTGGCCAAAGCACTACTGTACCCTGCCAGCTCGATTCCTGCCCGGGGCATCCCATTCTGTGACTAAAGCAGCCTCTGTTTAAGACCATATAAGCATTTGCTCTTATCATATTTGAAATTAGCCTGATAAAGACACTTTTGCTGGCCAAAGCACTACTGTACCCTGCCAGCTCGATTCCTGCCCGGGGCATCCCATTCTGTGACTAAAGCAGCCTCTGTTTAAGACCATATAAGCATTTGCTCTTATCATATTTGAAATTAGGCCTGATAAAGACACTTTTGCTGGCCAAAGCACTACTGTACCCTGCCAGCTCGATTCCTGCCCGGGGCATCCCATTCTGTGACTAAAGCAGCCTCTGTTTAAGACCATATAAGCATTTGCTCTTATCATATTTGAAATTAGGCCTGATAAAGACACTTTTGCTGGCCAAAGCACTACTGTACCCTGCCAGCTCGATTCCTGCCCGGGGCATCCCATTCTGTGACTAAAGCAGCCTCTGTTTAAGACCATATAAGCATTTGCTCTTATCATATTTGAAATTAGCCTGATAAAGACACTTTTGCTGGCCAAAGCACTACTGTACCCTGCCAGCTCGATTCCTGCCCGGGGCATCCCATTCTGTGACTAAAGCAGCCTCTGTTTAAGACCATATAAGCATTTGCTCTTATCATATTTGAAATTAGGCCTGATAAAGACACTTTTGCTGGCCAAAGCACTACTGTACCCTGCCAGCTCGATTCCTGCCCGGGGCATCCCATTCTGTGACTACAGCAGCCTCTGTTTAAGACCATATAAGCATTTGCTCTTATCATATTTGAAATTAGCCTGATAAAGACACTTTTGCTGGCCAAAGCACTACTGTACCCTGCCAGCTCGATTCCTGCCCGGGGCATCCCATTCTGTGACTACAGCAGCCTCTGTTTAAGACCATATAAGCATTTGCTCTTATCATATTTGAAATTAGCCTGATAAAGACACTTTTGCTGGCCAAAGCACTACTGTACCCTGCCAGCTCGATTCCTGCCCGGGGCATCCCATTCTGTGACTAAAGCAGCCTCTGTTTAAGACCATATAAGCATTTGCTCTTATCATATTTGAAATTAGGCCTGATAAAGACACTTTTGCTGGCCAAAGCACTACTGTACCCTGCCAGCTCGATTCCTGCCCGGGGCATCCCATTCTGTGACTAAAGCAGCCTCTGTTTAAGACCATATAAGCATTTGCTCTTATCATATTTGAAATTAGCCTGATAAAGACACTTTTGCTGGCCAAAGCACTACTGTACCCTGCCAGCTCGATTCCTGCCCGGGGCATCCCATTCTGTGACTAAAGCAGCCTCTGTTTAAGACCATATAAGCATTTGCTCTTATCATATTTGAAATTAGGCCTGATAAAGACACTTTTGCTGGCCAAAGCACTACTGTACCCTGCCAGCTCGATTCCTGCCCGGGGCATCCCATTCTGTGACTAAAGCAGCCTCTGTTTAAGACCATATAAGCATTTGCTCTTATCATATTTGAAATTAGCCTGATAAAGACACTTTTGCTGGCCAAAGCACTACTGTACCCTGCCAGCTCGATTCCTGCCCGGGGCATCCCATTCTGTGACTAAAGCAGCCTCTGTTTAAGACCATATAAGCATTTGCTCTTATCATATTTGAAATTAGCCTGATAAAGACACTTTTGCTGGCCAAAGCACTACTGTACCCTGCCAGCTCGATTCCTGCCCGGGGCATCCCATTCTGTGACTAAAGCAGCCTCTGTTTAAGACCATATAAGCATTTGCTCTTATCATATTTGAAATTAGGCCTGATAAAGACACTTTTGCTGGCCAAAGCACTACTGTACCCTGCCAGCTCGATTCCTGCCCGGGGCATCCCATTCTGTGACTACAGCAGCCTCTGTTTAAGACCATATAAGCATTTGCTCTTATCATATTTGAAATTAGCCTGATAAAGACACTTTTGCTGGCCAAAGCACTACTGTACCCTGCCAGCTCGATTCCTGCCCGGGGCATCCCATTCTGTGACTACAGCAGCCTCTGTTTAAGACCATATAAGCATTTGCTCTTATCATATTTGAAATTAGCCTGATAAAGACACTTTTGCTGGCCAAAGCACTACTGTACCCTGCCAGCTCGATTCCTGCCCGGGGCATCCCATTCTGTGACTAAAGCAGCCTCTGTTTAAGACCATATAAGCATTTGCTCTTATCATATTTGAAATTAGGCCTGATAAAGACACTTTTGCTGGCCAAAGCACTACTGTACCCTGCCAGCTCGATTCCTGCCCGGGGCATCCCATTCTGTGACTAAAGCAGCCTCTGTTTAAGACCATATAAGCATTTGCTCTTATCATATTTGAAATTAGCCTGATAAAGACACTTTTGCTGGCCAAAGCACTACTGTACCCTGCCAGCTCGATTCCTGCCCGGGGCATCCCATTCTGTGACTAAAGCAGCCTCTGTTTAAGACCATATAAGCATTTGCTCTTATCATATTTGAAATTAGGCCTGATAAAGACACTTTTGCTGGCCAAAGCACTACTGTACCCTGCCAGCTCGATTCCTGCCCGGGGCATCCCATTCTGTGACTAAAGCAGCCTCTGTTTAAGACCATATAAGCATTTGCTCTTATCATATTTGAAATTAGCCTGATAAAGACACTTTTGCTGGCCAAAGCACTACTGTACCCTGCCAGCTCGATTCCTGCCCGGGGCATCCCATTCTGTGACTAAAGCAGCCTCTGTTTAAGACCATATAAGCATTTGCTCTTATCATATTTGAAATTAGCCTGATAAAGACACTTTTGCTGGCCAAAGCACTACTGTACCCTGCCAGCTCGATTCCTGCCCGGGGCATCCCATTCTGTGACTAAAGCAGCCTCTGTTTAAGACCATATAAGCATTTGCTCTTATCATATTTGAAATTAGGCCTGATAAAGACACTTTTGCTGGCCAAAGCACTACTGTACCCTGCCAGCTCGATTCCTGCCCGGGGCATCCCATTCTGTGACTAAAGCAGCCTCTGTTTAAGACCATATAAGCATTTGCTCTTATCATATTTGAAATTAGCCTGATAAAGACACTTTTGCTGGCCAAAGCACTACTGTACCCTGCCAGCTCGATTCCTGCCCGGGGCATCCCATTCTGTGACTAAAGCAGCCTCTGTTTAAGACCATATAAGCATTTGCTCTTATCATATTTGAAATTAGCCTGATAAAGACACTTTTGCTGGCCAAAGCACTACTGTACCCTGCCAGCTCGATTCCTGCCCGGGGCATCCCATTCTGTGACTAAAGCAGCCTCTGTTTAAGACCATATAAGCATTTGCTCTTATCATATTTGAAATTAGGCCTGATAAAGACACTTTTGCTAGCCAAAGCACTACTGTACCCTGCCAGCTCGATTCCTGCCCGGGGCATCCCATTCTGTGACTAAAGCAGCCTCTGTTTAAGACCATATAAGCATTTGCTCTTATCATATTTGAAATTAGCCTGATAAAGACACTTTTGCTGGCCAAAGCACTACTGTACCCTGCCAGCTCGATTCCTGCCCGGGGCATCCCATTCTGTGACTAAAGCAGCCTCTGTTTAAGACCATATAAGCATTTGCTCTTATCATATTTGAAATTAGGCCTGATAAAGACACTTTTGCTGGCCAAAGCACTACTGTACCCTGCCAGCTCGATTCCTGCCCGGGGCATCCCATTCTGTGACTAAAGCAGCCTCTGTTTAAGACCATATAAGCATTTGCTCTTATCATATTTGAAATTAGGCCTGATAAAGACACTTTTGCTGGCCAAAGCACTACTGTACCCTGCCAGCTCGATTCCTGCCCGGGGCATCCCATTCTGTGACTAAAGCAGCCTCTGTTTAAGACCATATAAGCATTTGCTCTTATCATATTTGAAATTAGGCCTGATAAAGACACTTTTGCTGGCCAAAGCACTACTGGACCCTGCCAGGTCCATTCCTGCCCAGGGCATCCCATTCTGTGACTAAAGCAGCCTCTGTTTAAGACCATATAAGCATTTGCTCTTATTATATTTATATTATAAGACACTTTTGCTGGGCATAGGCTTACTGCTGCCTGCCAGGTGCACTTCTGTTGAGGCATCCCATTCTGTAACATAGCATACCCCTCTTTATTTACACTAAGCAGCTCTCTTATTTACACTAAGCAGGCCTGTTGGAGGCTGAGTGTTACTGCTCACTTTTGGTGTGCATTATATTCTGTTTCATATAGACCCACCGCTGCCCGGGGTTTTTTTAAATATCACCTACTACCACGCCAGTTAGACTATGTCGGGCAGACAAGTGCCTGGAAGTGAAAAGAGGAGTGGCAGAGGCCAAGATTCCGCAGGCAGAGCTCGCATCAGACTGGGGGCCAGTAGCAGCAGGAGTCACGCTGAGAGACCTAATCTGCCAGTATCTGCTAGCGGTCGGGTCTCCACCAGTAACGCATCTGCCGTGGTAGATTGGTTGACGCGCTCATCAACAACATCATCACAACTTACGTCTGAGACCCCCAGTCTAGGGTCGGTAGGTTCCTCTGACACAACCCTGAGTTGGCATGCCCCGAGAGCAGTCCCTGTCCTCCCATTGCCTCTGGCCTACGCCGTTCCCTCCCCCAGCGACGTATCCTATGCTTTGGGTTCAGCTCCACTCTTTAGTGAGGAGGACCATCAGATAGAGGACAGTCAGCAGCTACTGCCCAGCCAAGAAATGGAGGTGGCTTCTTTAGCTAGGCAGACAAATAGTGATGTGGACAGTGTCGTGGGTGCTGCGAGCGTTCCAGCTCCTGCGCCAGACACTGTTGACGAATCCACGAACATCAGTGACGTACAGCCACAACCCGGTGATGATGATGATGATGACGATGAAGCCGATCGCACTTGGGAGCCGGGTGATGAAGGGGCTTCATCGTCATCATCAGGAGAAGAGGGGTGCAGGTTGCCCCGGAGTCAGCAGCTGAGGCAGCAAGGTGGTAGCAGTCAGCATGGGGGCACAATTCCAAAGGCTGGAGCCGGCCGGGGCCGGGGCCGGGGTAGAGCACCTGCTGTGCGGCAGTCTACCTTATCGGGAGGTAGTGGAGCAGGGGTTCCTGGAGTTGGCAACAGCAGCAGTGAATCAGTGAGGCCAGGGGGTGGGAAAAGTAGCTACTCGGCAGTGTGGCAGTTTTTCCTGAGGCATCCGCAGGAGGGTAACATGGCCACATGCAAGATATGTAGGCAAAAGGTGAAGCGTGGCCAGGGTCCAAATGTTGGCACCACGGCCCTGCGTCAACATATGATGCGTCACCATAAAACGACCTGGGAGAACCGAGGCTCCCAAGGGGTGGTCCAGTCTGCTTCCTCACCAAGTGAGCTCCCAATTTCTGCCAGCCAAGGCTCCAGCACCTCAGCCGAAGGCAGCTGTGCGTCATACCCATCCTCTGTCGCTCCTGCTCCTCCTCCTCCAAGTCATGCATCCCGCCAGCAATCCATCAGCGAAGCCATGTCCAAGAGACAGCAGTATGCACCCACTCATCCTACGGCGCAGAAGCTGAATGTGCTCCTGTCCAAGTTGCTGGTGCTGCAGTCGCTCCCTTTTCAGGTGGTGGAATCTGCACCTTTCAGAGAACTGATGGCTTGTGCCGAGCCGAGGTGGAGAGTCCCAAGCCGTCATTTCTTTGCCAAGAAGGCAGTACCAGCGCTGCACACTTTTGTTGAACAGAAGGTGGGCCAGTCCTTGAGCCTGTCGGTGTGTAGCAAAATACATGGCAGCGCCGACATCTGGAGCTGTAACTACGGTCAGGGGCAGTACATGTCGTTTACGGCCCACTGGGTGAATGTGGTCCCTTTGCAGCAGCAACTTGGACAGGTCACGCCGCTTCGGCCTCCGCGCTCTCTGCCCATTGGGCCTGTGACACCGTGCGACTCGGCCTCCTCATCCTCCGCCATCTCCTCACCCTCCACTGTAGGCTCAAGTCTCAGTGCCCCTCCAGTCTACCATGTGTGCAGGGCACGGAGGTGTCACGCAGTGCTTCACATGGTTTGTCTTGGCGAACGGAGTCACACAGGGGAGGAACTGCTTAAATGTATTCATCAGGAAATCCAAACATGGCTTACTCCGAGAAAACTTAAAATGGGAATCATGGTTACCGACAATGGGAAGAACATTTTGTCTGCGCTGCGCCAAGGAAGCCTGACCCATGCCCCCTGCATGGCTCACGTCTTCAATCTGGTTGTCAAGCGGTTTCTGAAGTGTTCCCCCCATCTGCAGGACATCCTAACAACTTCACGGAAACTTTGCATGCACTTCAGCCACTCCTACACTGCCAAACACACCCTTCTTGAGCTACAGCGTCAGAATGGTATCCCCCAACATAGTCTGATTTGCGATGTTTCCACCCGTTGGAATTCCACCCTTCACATGTTGGACCGATTATATGAACAGAGAAAAGCCATCACGGATTTCCTGATGATCCAAGCAGATAGGGGGACTCCCCTGTGTAACTTCAATGTCAACCAGTGGCAGCTCATACGTGACACCTGCCGTTTGCTCAGGCCCTTTGAGGAAGCCACTTTATTTGTCAGTCGGCAGGATTACGGGATGAACGACGTGATTCCACTGCTTCATGTACTACAGCACATGTTGGAAACCATGGCTGGTCAGGGCACTGGAGACATGGCGTTTACATCTTACGGCCACATGAACCCCCTTGGAGCTGAACTGGAGGAGGAGGAGGAGGAAGAGGAGGAGGAGGAGTTGCCCAGCGAAACACAGTTTAGGCTTGGCGAAATGGCTGGTTTATCTAGTCAGCGGACAGGAGAGGAGGAGCAGGAGCAGCCAGAGGAGCTAGAGGTTTTTGAGGAAGGAGAGACAGAGGACCCGGGCACACCGTGGCAGTATGCAGTGGAGATGGAGACAGGTAGTCCATCCGAGTCACTTGCGCAAATGGCACGAAGCATGCTCACGTGCTTGCGTAGTGACCCCAGAATTGTTTCCATCTGTCGGCGGGATGACTTCTGGCTGTCCACCTTATTGGACCCTCGCTTCCGGCACAAAATGGGGGCATTTTTTAAACCCACCGAGAGGGAGGACAAACTCAACTACTACAAAGACATTCTACGTAGGCAGTTGGCCGATGCCTATCTGCGCCATGGTCCATACTCTCGCAGGTCTGACTCGAGGGGACCTCTGCGCTCACCTTCCACTGCCATGGCCGCTGGGGGGGTTGGCAGCAGCAGCAGCAGAAGCTCCATCAGCAGCAGCAGCCTCAGTCTTCAGTCGCTAATGAGTAGCTTTCTACACCCGCATAGTGAGGCTACTCATGAGCAGCAGGAAGACCTGGAGCAGGACCTGAACCAGCAGGTCATGTCATACTTTGACATGACCATGCCAACACACCTTGAGGATCCGCTGGACTTCTGGGCAGCCAAACTTGATTTGTGGCCGCAACTAGCAGAGTTTGCCCTGGAAAAGCTGTCCTGCCCGGCAAGTAGCGTGCCATCTGAGCGGGTGTTTAGTGCGGCGGGGGCCATAGTTACGGCGAGGAGAACTCGTCTGTCAACTAAAAATGTGGAGAGACTCACCTTTGTCAAAATGAATCAGGGATGGATCAGCCAGGATTTCCACCCACCAATGCCTGATGCATGCGACTAGATTCAGCATGGTGCCACGTTTTACACTTTCCAAATGGTGCAAAACATATTTATGTCTTTAGGCCATTTTTTGGGCTCCTGCTGCTGCTACTGTCAACTCCTGCCAACTCCAGGGTGTGATTCATCCAATTTTTGGGCTCCTGAAGCCAACTCCAGTGTATATTTGGGCTCCTGCTGCTGCTGCTGCCAACTTCTGCCAACTCCAGGGTGTGATTCATCCAATTTTTGGGCTCCTGAAGCCAACTCCAGTGTATATTTGGGCTCCTGCTGCTGCTACTGTCAACTCCTGCCAACTCCAGGCTGTGATTCATCCAATTTTTGGGCTCCTGAAGCCAACTCCAGTGTATATTTGGGCTCCTGCTGCTGCTACTGTCAACTCCTGCCAACTCCAGGGTGTGATTCATCCAATTTTTGGGCTCCTGAAGCCAACTCCAGTGTATATTTGGGCTCCTGCTGCTGCTACTGTCAACTCCTGCCAACTCCAGGCTGTGATTCATCCAATTTTTGGGCTCCTGAAGCCAACTCCAGTGTATATTTGGGCTCCTGCTGCTGCTACTGTCAACTCCTGCCAACTCCAGGGTGTGATTCATCCAATTTTTGGGCTCCTGAAGCCAACTCCAGTGTATATTTGGGCTCCTGCTGCTGCTGCTGCCAACTTCTGCCAACTCCAGGGTGTGATTCATCCAATTTTTGGGCTCCTGAAGCCAACTCCAGTGTATATTTGGGCTCCTGCTGCTGCTGCTGTCAACTCCTGCCAACTCCAGGGTGTGATTCATCCAATTTTTGGGCTCCTGAAGCCAACTCGAGTGTATATTTGGGCTCCTGCTGCTGCTGCTGCCAACTTCTGCCAACTCCAGGGTGTGATTCATCCAATTTTTGGGCTCCTGAAGCCAACTCCAGTGTATATTTGGGCTCCTGCTGCTGCTGCTGTCAACTCCTGCCAACTCCAGGGTGTGATTCATCCAATTTTTGGGCTCCTGAAGCCAACTCCAGTGTATATTTGGGCTCCTGCTGCTGCTGCTGCCAACTTCTGCCAACTCCAGGGTGTGATTCATCCAATTTTTGGGCTCCTGAAGCCAACTCCAGTGTATATTTGGGCTCCTGCTGCTGCTGCTGCCAACTTCTGCCAACTCCAGGGTGTGATTCATCCAATTTTTGGGCTCCTGAAGCCAACTCCAGTGTATATTTGGGCTCCTGCTGCTGCTGCTGTCAACTCCTGCCAACTCCAGGGTGTGATTCATCCAATTTTTGGGCTCCTGAAGCCAACTCCAGTGTATATTTGGGCTCCTGCTGCTGCTGCTGCCAACTTCTGCCAACTCCAGGGTGTGATTCATCCAATTTTTGGGCTCCTGAAGCCAACTCCAGTGTATATTTGGGCTCCTGCTGCTGCTGCTGCCAACTTCTGCCAACTCCAGGGTGTGATTCATCCAATTTTTGGGCTCCTGAAGCCAACTCCAGTGTATATTTGGGCTCCTGCTGCTGCTGCTGCCAACTTCTGCCAACTCCAGGGTGTGATTCATCCAATTTTTGGGCTCCTGAAGCCAACTCCAGTGTATATTTGGGCTCCTGCTGCTGCTGCTGTCAACTCCTGCCAACTCCAGGGTGTGATTCATCCAATTTTTGGGCTCCTGAAGCCAACTCCAGTGTATATTTGGGCTCCTGCTGCTGCTGCTGTCAACTCCTGCCAACTCCAGGGTGTGATTCATCCAATTTTTGGGCTCCTGAAGCCAACTCCAGTGTATATTTGGGCTCCTGCTGCTGCTGCTGCCAACTTCTGCCAACTCCAGGGTGTGATTCATCCAATTTTTGGGCTCCTGAAGCCAACTCCAGTGTATATTTGGGCTCCTGCTGCTGCTGCTGCCAACTGCTGCCAACTCCAGGGTGTGATTCATCCAATTTTTGGGCTCCTGAAGCCAACTCCAGTGTATATTTGGGCTCCTGCTGCTGCTACTGTCAACTCCTGCCAACTCCAGGCTGTGATTCATCCAATTTTTGGGCTCCTGAAGCCAACTCCAGTGTATATTTGGGCTCCTGCTGCTGCTACTGTCAACTCCTGCCAACTCCAGGGTGTGATTCATCCAATTTTTGGGCTCCTGAAGCCAACTCCAGTGTATATTTGGGCTCCTGCTGCTGCTGCTGCCAACTTCTGCCAACTCCAGGGTGTGATTCATCCAATTTTTGGGCTCCTGAAGCCAACTCCAGTGTATATTTGGGCTCCTGCTGCTGCTGCTGTCAACTCCTGCCAACTCCAGGGTGTGATTCATCCAATTTTTGGGCTCCTGAAGCCAACTCCAGTGTATATTTGGGCTCCTGCTGCTGCTGCTGCCAACTTCTGCCAACTCCAGGGTGTGATTCATCCAATTTTTGGGCTCCTGAAGCCAACTCCAGTGTATATTTGGGCTCCTGCTGCTGCTGCTGCCAACTTCTGCCAACTCCAGGGTGTGATTCATCCAATTTTTGGGCTCCTGAAGCCAACTCCAGTGTATATTTGGGCTCCTGCTGCTGCTGCTGCCAACTCCTGCCAACTCCAGGGTGTGATTCATCCAATTTTTGGGCTCCTGAGGCCAACTCCAGTGTATATTTGGGCTCCTGCTGCTGCTGCTGCCAACTTCTGCCAACTCCAGGGTGTGATTCATCCAATTTTTGGGCTCCTGAAGCCAACTCCAGTGTATATTTGGGCTCCTGCTGCTGCTACTGTCAACTCCTGCCAACTCCAGGGTGTGATTCATCCAATTTTTGGGCTCCTGAGGCCAACTCCAGTGTATATTTGGGCTCCTGCTGCTGCTACTGTCAACTCCTGCCAACTCCAGGGTGTGATTCATCCAATTTTTGGGCTCCTGAAGCCAACTCCAGTGTATATTTGGGCTCCTGCTGCTGCTACTGTCAACTCCTGCCAACTCCAGGGTGTGATTCATCCAATTTTTGGGCTCCTGAAGCCAACTCCAGTGTATATTTGGGCTCCTGCTGCTGCTACTGTCAACTCCTGCCAACTCCAGGGTGTGATTCATCCAATTTTTGGGCTCCTGAAGCCAACTCCAGTGTATATTTGGGCTCCTGCTGCTGCTGCTGCCAACTTCTGCCAACTCCAGGGTGTGATTCATCCAATTTTTGGGCTCCTGAAGCCAACTCCAGTGTATATTTGGGCTCCTGCTGCTGCTGCTGCCAACTTCTGCCAACTCCAGGGTGTGATTCATCCAATTTTTGGGCTCCTGAAGCCAACTCCAGTGTATATTTGGGCTCCTGCTGCTGCTACTGTCAACTCCTGCCAACTCCAGGGTGTGATTCATCCAATTTTTGGGCTCCTGAAGCCAACTCCAGTGTATATTTGGGCTCCTGCTGCTGCTGCTGTCAACTCCTGCCAACTCCAGGGTGTGATTCATCCAATTTTTGGGCTCCTGAAGCCAACTCCAGTGTATATTTGGGCTCCTGCTGCTGCTGCTGTCAACTCCTGCCAACTCCAGGGTGTGATTCATCCAATTTTTGGGCTCCTGAAGCCAACTCCAGTGTATATTTGGGCTCCTGCTGCTGCTGCTGCCAACTTCTGCCAACTCCAGGGTGTGATTCATCCAATTTTTGGGCTCCTGAAGCCAACTCCAGTGTATATTTGGGCTCCTGCTGCTGCTGCTGCCAACTCCTGCCAACTCCAGGGTGTGATTCATCCAATTTTTGGGCTCCTGAAGCCAACTCCAGTGTATATTTGGGCTCCTGCTGCTGCTACTGTCAACTCCTGCCAACTCCAGGGTGTGATTCATCCAATTTTTGGGCTCCTGAAGCCAACTCCAGTGTATATTTGGGCTCCTGCTGCTGCTGCTGCCAACTTCTGCCAACTCCAGGGTGTGATTCATCCAATTTTTGGGCTCCTGAAGCCAACTCCAGTGTATATTTGGGCTCCTGCTGCTGCTGCTGCCAACTTCTGCCAACTCCAGGGTGTGATTCATCCAATTTTTGGGCTCCTGAAGCCAACTCCAGTGTATATTTGGGCTCCTGCTGCTGCTACTGTCAACTCCTGCCAACTCCAGGGTGTGATTCATCCAATTTTTGGGCTCCTGAAGCCAACTCCAGTGTATATTTGGGCTCCTGCTGCTGCTGCTGTCAACTCCTGCCAACTCCAGGGTGTGATTCATCCAATTTTTGGGCTCCTGAAGCCAACTCCAGTGTATATTTGGGCTCCTGCTGCTGCTGCTGTCAACTCCTGCCAACTCCAGGGTGTGATTCATCCAATTTTTGGGCTCCTGAAGCCAACTCCAGTGTATATTTGGGCTCCTGCTGCTGCTGCTGCCAACTTCTGCCAACTCCAGGGTGTGATTCATCCAATTTTTGGGCTCCTGAAGCCAACTCCAGTGTATATTTGGGCTCCTGCTGCTGCTGCTGCCAACTCCTGCCAACTCCAGGGTGTGATTCATCCAATTTTTGGGCTCCTGAGGCCAACTCCAGTGTATATTTGGGCTCCTTCTGCCCCTCATAGTGATGCCACTTCAACTCTCTGCAATTGTGCCGCTCTGCGATTCTATTAGCGATGCCTCTGATCTGCATGTGATATTTCTTAAAAGTATTATTTAACTAACCCAGCACGCATCCTGTGCGTGTTACAGCAAGGCTGAATGGTTTACAACCCTATTGAGGCTGTAGGAGGCTCAGAAATAGCCGTTTTTAATAGCGATTCGTCGCGAATTTATTCGGGTCGAAACGATTTTTGACGGAA
This sequence comes from Gastrophryne carolinensis, assembly GCA_027917425.1. Taxonomy (NCBI): domain Eukaryota; kingdom Metazoa; phylum Chordata; class Amphibia; order Anura; family Microhylidae; genus Gastrophryne; species Gastrophryne carolinensis. The sequence goes on from CM051239.1 coordinate 339,191,985, forward strand.
AATTCGGCGAATCAGTCGAATCGAATTTTTCAAAAGTTCGCTCATCTCTATCCACCACCTCTACAGTTTTACACAATGCAAAGAAGCCTGCTGAGACCCCGTTGTCCAAGGGCCCACATAAACCTGGAGCTGGCCCTGTTTTTCATGCAGGCAGGTCAGCTCAATACTTTCACTCATCTTCCGTGAAGCGATGCCGTTGTGATAGTGAAGTAAGTGGTTTAGCATTGTCTTTGCCTGGATAAGAGCACATATTGTACACATCAGCATTGTACGCTGCCCATGCCCCATGAGCTGCAGTAACAAGCTGGATTGTCCCACTCCTCTTGTGTCTGTGGCTTCCATAACAATTTTCAAATTCTGATTCATGACCATGAAATAGTTTTTCCTTTACCTTGCCACCAGGTGAGTACTGAGACACTGAGGACTGTTCTGCAGGAGAGTAAAGGCATGTAACCTTGTTTAGTCCACAAAGCACCTTTAGAAAAAATATATAAGTTGAAATAATTTCAAGTTTGAATAGATCTCATGACTTGTATGAGACGCATGATATAAAAGCACCATACTAGAAATAATACAAGAAGCCAGAGCAGTATAGTATCCAGAATAGAGTGTCAGAGCTGTGAGACACCTGTCTATTCTCCCACCTAATAAAGCATGCACATGCAGGAACACATCCCAACGGAACAGGTTCATTTCTCAACAACAGGCACTCACTGGCATTATTCCTTGGCTTTGTGTTTTGCCCCAGGCTAAATTCTTTTATGAAGAGTGTAGAAAAACTTACACTAAGTCTGAACCTGCAAATTACAGGAAAGCTAAAGGTAAAAATGTGATACATGGATGGATATTTGAGCGTGAAGGAATCTTAGAAATGTTTAAAGCCCAACTCCAGACAGGATTTTTTGTGAAGATTAGATTACATATGGTTCCTTTCGTGTTTTTTTTGCAGGTTGTCAGCCTATTGGGGAGATTTCTGTTTGGTCATGTTATGTTGTCAAGTTTGTTGACGGGACAGAGTGTGAGATTCCTTTGCTAGAGATACCTTGAGTCTCTGGTCGTCGGAGCTTATCAGAGATCCTGGAGACCCAAGGGCCTTCCAAGTTCCAGTGCTTGGGGTATCCTGAATTGGGATGCCCTACTGTGTGAAACATCCCAGAACCCCTTGGAACACTCACCTTCTCCTAGAGCCATCGCCACACCTCTAGCCTGTGTTTGCCCATGCCTTTCTGAATCAGCGGTGCGGGCACGCCGGGGCAAGGAGGTTAGCGGGGATTGCTCGGGTCCCTTTGGCAACACTCAGTTGCTTAGCTATCCAAACAGCTTAGCCGTCGATGGAGCCAAAGGGAGCCGAGTGAAAGTGAGCTGCTCAGCTTGAGTCTGTCCTGTGGGAGCGACTGGAAGGTGAGTGGATCAGGTGAATGATTCGGGATGCCCCCACATTGAGGAACAACACCCTGAACAACGAAAATCGGGTGTGTTGTTCCTCTTTATATAAACTTACTGTTTGCTCAACACAGGCTAAATCTGCCCAATCAGCAAAATAGATGAAATTGGTACTAATTAGTGTTGGGCGAACCTGAACGTCAAAGTTTGGGTTCGTATCGACCTTTGCGAGTTCGGGTTCCCAAAGTTCCGCCTGAACCCGAAAAAGCTGCCCACCTACCAGCTTAACCTAAAGTATGCAGCAGCAGCAGGAAGCTGGTATACAACTTACCTGAGCAATGCGATCCTGTTCCCTTCGGCAGTCGGCGGTCTGCTGTCAAATAGGCCATGGGCGGGGCTTTAGAGAGAGGACACTCTCTCTGTCCTCACTCGAGGGAGCATCACAATTTTCTTAAGCCGGGAATGGCATTGTGGTTCTCAGCTAAGTTGTATAGCCGCTTCCTGCTGCACACTCTGCAGTTTAAAGCGCGCCACCCACACCCGCCAACTCAGTTCATGTCGCAATTCTTCCTCTGGGAGCATTGATAGACAACCCCTCTCTGCCCGGTGAGTGAGGAGTGGGGGGGTGTAGGGGCCCCCAGAGGCAGAATCGCTGTGGTACCCATCGACTGCCGACAGCTCCCCATCGCATGTGCTCCCGTCTGCCCATTCACGTGAATGGATGGGCAAGAGCACAAGCGATGTAAAGAGCGCCAGAGAAAGAGAAAGAGCTTTCAGAAACCATTGAAAGTGAACTTACTCAGGCACATAGAATAGTTTTTAATAGACTTCCCATTCTATGCCGTGGTGTAATTATTTTGTGTACAGTTCAGTTCTTTTGGAAAAAAATTTAGCAATGATGTGCTTTTAAGAATATTTTTTTAATATCTTGACACTTTCAGACCCCTTAAAGTGGACCAACACCCAGGGGTGATCGGCCCGGAAATCTATAAGATTCCCGGGCCGATCACCTCCCACCCCGCCGGACATCCGAGATCGGGATGTCCCGCGGGGTGAAACCCCCCAGAAACCCCAAAAACATCTTACCTGATCCGCCGCCGCTTCCGCCGCCGCCGCCTCCCGCGCGGGGGTGCGCGCGCGCCGAGAGTGACGCGCGGGAGGCGGCGGCGGCGGAAGTGGCTTGGACGTTCCTGTCCCCCGCCTGGACGTTGGCGGGGATTGGCTGCGGCGTTCACGTGGGAGCGTTGAGAGGTGAGTTTTTTGGGGTTTCTGGGGGGTTTCACACAGCGGGGCCCCCCCGATCGGGGTGCCCCGCCGAAGTGGACCAAAACCCAGGATAGTCAAAATCCTGGGTGTTGGTCCACTTTAACCACTTCCCATTTGCAATGTTGATTCATTATTTAGGACTTCATAATAATACCAGATTAGCAAAATAAACAAGATCCTGTCTGAAGGCAAGTAGTGGCGTGTGTGTGTGTGTGTGTGTGTGTGTGTGTGTGTTTGGGTGGCCTGGGTTTGGCTGAGTATGGGACCCTATTTGGTTCATATACCTATGCAGTATGTGTAAGTGATGGAGAAAAAGTGGAAGCGAAGGTCTGGGTGTTGTGACCCACAGGGTATGGCTCCAGCCCCCTTTAGGCATAAAACCAATGAATTGGCCTTTCCTTTAGACCAGTGTATCTTCTGGCTAGGGGAACTATCAGTTGGCATGCCCCAGCCTGTGCTGAGCCGCACCCTGATTAAACTTCTCAATGGCATGACTGTCCTTTAGGAAAAATACATCCCTTTTCCTGACAGCATGGCAATGTGCTCATGCCCCTCTTTGAATGTCCCCTTCACCCTGTTACAGTCACAAATGCTTAGTTTGAGCATCCTGCCTTACCTTTTGCTTGTTGGGCCTTAATTTTTTGTAATACTTACTATTTTGTCTAGGCTGTTTTGATGTTGTTTTGCCTGTTATTAATTTATTTCTGCTTTCATTTGTCTTTTAGGTGTTTCTGGTTATCCGTTGCTGCCCTGGCTCCTGATGACCTTCTTAAGGCCCCAGATACCTGGCCAGGAGGCTTATAATGGGGCTCACCGCTGCTCACAGGCTGTAGTTGAACATGCCTTCGGGCTGTTGAAGGCCAGATTTTGCTATCTGGACCACACAGGGCGCGCCATTCAATATAAGCCAGAGAGAGTTGTGAAAATTATCTTGGCGTGCATCAGCCTTCATAACAGGGTGGCAGCAAATTTGGAGGCGACAACCCCTGCTTCTGCTCCAGAGATTCCTGGCCATCTGTATGGTGGCACCCAGAGCCGTGCGTCCCAGAGCATTCACCAGCATTTGGTGGACACCTTTTTTTCTTGAATTGTTTTCTTTTAGTCCACTTATGTCATTTGTGATTCATTCTATTCCTTGCTTGTCTGGGTGTGATTTAATAACATCCAAAGTTCAGGTTTTTGGTTTTTATGCTCTAATTACTTGTTAATTGTCACGAGTTGTTATGGCACAACTGGGGATGCAGGTCAACAGAAAATTGATCACAATTCAAAGTTCAGCATGGCACGTTACGGGGTGCGTTGCCCGGCTTTGGGAATTTGCAGCTTGCTGTGCCTCCAGCCTTTGAAGGGCAACCTGGTTGGCCTCCAGCCTCTCCAGACTTTGAAGGGTGGCCTCTAGGGATGAGCGAATCGATCTGGACGAACCCGGTTTCATTCTGAATTTCATGGAAAATTCGATTCTGAACGAATCAGAATTTCCCCGCGATTCGATCGATCGAAGTTTTCCTTTAAACTCCATTTATTTCAATTACAGGCATTCTAAAATGGTGGATGAACATGTCCAGACATACCCCCTGGGGCAAGGTATCATGGGTAAGTCACATGCAGCCTATCAGCAGCCAGGAAGCCCAGTGACGTCACCGTGCTATATAAAGAGGTGGCCATCTTGCTTGTGCGCATTTCAGCCTTGCATTGCGGCCAGAGCACAGCTAGTTAGAGACAGGGACAGAGAGTTAGAGATAGGTAGGTCAGAGAGGCAGACAGAGAGGTAGACAGAGCCAGGGAAAGATAGGGAAAAACCGGAACCATCCAGCCAGGGACAGCTTAGAAGTGACAGTGAAATTTTTTTTTTTCATTAGCCAGATCAGTTTTCAATTCAATTTCAGTTCTTTGTGCTGTAAATTTGCCTTGCCACTGTGCATGCCATCTATGCAGTGGCTTATTTAACCCTATCTGTTACACACAAGCATTTATCATAATATATAACTGGATTAGTTTAAATATTTTTTTGTCTGCCTTTAACCAAAAAAACACCAGCCCACCTGGGTATCCCAAACCTGCATTAGGCAGCCTATCTGCTATACTAAATACGCTTGTTGATCCTTCCTCAGCTGAATCAAAGTATTGCATTTTGAATTGGTTTTTGGTCTGCCTTTAACCAAAAAAACACCAGGCCACAGGGCATCCCAAATCTGCATTAGGCAGCCTATCTGTTATACTAAATACGCTTATTGATCCTTCCTCAGCTGAATCAAAGTATTGCATTTTGAATTGTTTTTTGGTCTGCCTTTAACAAAAAAAAACACCAGGCCACAGGGCATCCCAAACCTGCATTAGCCAGCCTATCTGTTATACTAAATACGCTTGTTGATCCTTCCTCAGCTGAATCAAAGTATTGCATTTTGAATTGGTTTTTGGTCTGCCTTTAACAAAAAAAACACCAGGCCGCAGGGCATCCCAAACCTGCACTAGGCAGCCTATCTGTTATACTAAATACGCTTGTTGATCCTTCCTCAGCTGAATCAAAGTATTGCATTTTGAATTGGTTTTTTGGCTGCCTTTAACAAAAAAAACACCAGGCCGCAGGGCATCCCAAACCTGCATTAGGCAGCCTATCTGTTATACTAAATACGCTTGTTGATCCTTCCTCAGCTGAATCAAAGTATTGCATTTTGAATTGTTTTTTTGGCTGCCTTTAACAAAAAAAACACCAGGCCGCAGGGCATCCCAAACCTGCATTAGGCAGCCTATCTGTTATACTAAATACGCTTGTTGATCCTTCCTCAGCTGAATCAAAGTATTGCATTTTGAATTGGTTTTTGGTCTGCCTTTAACCAAAAAAACACCAGGCCGCAGGGCATCCCAAACCTGCATTAGGCAGCCTATCTGTTATACTAAATACGCTTGTTGATCCTTCCTCAGCTGAATCAAAGTTTTGCATTTTGAATTGGTTTTTGGTCTGCCTTTAACAAAAAAAAAAAAACACCAGGCCGCAGGGCATCCCAAACCTGCATTAGGCAGCCTATCTGTTATACTAAATACGCTTGTTGATCCTTCCTCAGCTGAATCAAAGTATTGCATTTTGAATTGGTTTTTGTCCTGCAGTCAAACCACCAGCCCACATGGGCATCCCAAATCAGCACGTCACCCTATCTTTTATACTAAATAAGCTTGTTCAGCCTCAGTTTTATTAAGCTATTGCATTTTGAATTGGTTTTTGTCCTGCTGTCAAAACAGTAGCCCACACGGGCATCCCAAACCAGCACATGTCACCCTATCTGTTATACTAAATAAGCTTCTACAGGCCCTTTTTTTAATTTATTTTTTTTTTTATATAGGCTGTAATAGATTATATAGTGAGGTAAATTCGCCATTTTGCACCATTATATAGAGAAGCCCACTGTGTAAATCTGAGGAGCAATAGTTTATACAGTATTGTGAGGTAAATTCGCTGTTTTGCACTATTATATATATCAACCTAAATCCCTGTGTAAATCTGAGAAGCAATAGTTTATATTGTGAGGTAAAATTGCCATTTTATAGAGCAGGCCCTGTCTGAAAATCTCATTTTGCAATCTATGTTATATTGTGAGCTAAATTCGCCATGTTGCACCATTCTTTAGAGTGGCCCTCCTGTGTAAATCAGAGCAGCAATAGTTTATATTGGACAATACATTTGCCCTGTTTTGCACCATTATATGGAGCAGCAATAGTTTATATTGTAGGTAAATTCATGGTTTTCCACCATTATATAGAGCAGTCCCTATATAAACCTGAGAAATAGGTTATATTGTGTGAGTTAAATCCGCTCTTGGTTTTGTAGCATTCTATAGAGCAGGCCCTGTGTAAATCTGAGGGGCAATAGCTTATATTGTGAGGTAAATTTGCTATTTTGCAGCATAATATAGAGCAGCCCCTGTGTAAATCTGAGGGGCATTAGCTTATATAGTGGGGTAAATTTGCCATTTTGCAGCATAATATAGAGCAGCCCCTGTGTAGATCTGAGGGGCAATAGCTTATATTGTGAGGTAAATTTGCCATTTTGCAGCATAATATAGAGCAGGCCCTGTGTAAATCTGAGGTGCAATAGCTTATATTGTGAGGTAAATTTGCCATTTTGCAGCATAATATAGAGCAGCCCCTGTGTAAATCTAAGGGGCAATAGCTTATACTGTGAGGTAAATTTGCCCTTTTGCAGCATAATATAGAGCAGGCCCTGTGTAAATCTGAGGGGCAATAGCTTATATTGTGAGGTAAATTTGCCATTTTGCAGCATAATATAGAGCAGCCCCTGTGTAAATCTGAGGGGCATTAGCTTATATAGTGAGGTAAATTTGCCATTTTGCAGCATAATATAGAGCAGCCCCTGTGTAAATCTGAGGGGCAATAGCTTATATAGTGAGGTAAATTTGCCATTTGGCAGCATTATATAGAGCAGCCCCTGTGTAAATCTGAGGGGCATTAGCTTATATAGTGAGGTAAATTTGCCATTTTGCAGCATTATATAGCGCAGCCCATGTGTAAATCTGAGGGGGAAATAGCTTATACTGTGAGGTAAATTTGCCATATTGCAGCATTATATAGAGCAGGCCCTGTGTAAATCTGAGGGGCAATAGCTTATATTGTGAGGTAAATTTGCCATTTTGCAGCATAATATAGAGCAGCCCCTGTGTAAATCTGAGGGGCAATAGCTTATATTGTGAGGTAAATTTGCCCTTTTGCAGCATAATATAGAGCAGGCCCTGTGTAAATCTGAGGGGCAATAGCTTATATTGTGAGGTAAATTTGCCATTTTGCAGCATAATATAGAGCAGCCCCTGTGTAAATCTGAGGGGCATTAGCTTATATAGTGAGGTAAATTTGCCATTTTGCAGCATAATATAGAGCAGCCCCTGTGTAAATCTGAGGGGCAATAGCTTATATAGTGAGGTAAATTTGCCATTTGGCAGCATTATATAGAGCAGCCCCTGTGTAAATCTGAGGGGCATTAGCTTATATAGTGAGGTAAATTTGCCATTTTGCAGCATTATATAGCGCAGCCCATGTGTAAATCTGAGGGGGAAATAGCTTATACTGTGAGGTAAATTTGCCATATTGCAGCATTATATAGAGCAGGCCCTGTGTAAATCTGAGGGGCAATAGCTTATATTGTGAGGTAAATTTGCCATTTTGCAGCATAATATAGAGCAGCCCCTGTGTAAATCTGAGGGGCAATAGCTTATATTGTGAGGTAAATTTGCCATTTTGCAGCATAATATAGAGCAGCCCAGTTGCCATCTAAATCAACTACTGGCTGGGCAGGACAGCTTTTCCAGGGCAAACTCTGCTAGTTGCGGCCGCAAGTCAAGTTTGGATTCCCAGAAGTCCAGCGGATCCTCAAGGTGTGTTGGCATGGTCATGTCAAGGTATGACATGACCTGCTGGTTCAGGTCCTGCTCCAGGTCTTCCTGCTGCTCATGAGTAGACTCACTATGCGGGTGTAGAAAGATACTCATTAGCGACTGAAGACTGAGGCTGCTGCTGATGGAGCTGCTGCTGCTGCTGCTGACACCCCCCCACCGACAGCCATGGCAGTGGAAGGTGAGCGCAGAGGTCCCCCCCCCCCGAGTCAGACCTGCGAGAATATGGACCATGGCGCAGATAGACAAGGCCCAACTGACTACGTAGGATGTCTCTGTAGTATGTCAGTTTGTCCTCCCTCTCAGTGGGTGTAAAAAATGCCCCCATTTTGTGCCAGAAGCGAGGGTCCAATGAGGTGGAGAGCCAGAAGTCATCCCGCTGACAAATGGAGACAATTCTGTGGTCACTACGCAAGCACGTGAGCATGCATCGTGCCATTTGTGCAAGTGACTCGGAGGGACTACATGTCTCCATCTCCACTGCAAACTGCCAAGGTGTGTCTGGGTCCTCTGTCTTGCCTTCCTCCCAACCCTCTAGCTCCTCTGGCTGCTCCTGCTCCTCCTCTCCTCTCAGATGACTAGATAAAATGGTAATTTTGTCAAACCTAAACTGTGCTTCGCTGTGCCCCACCCCCTCCTCCTCCTCCACTTCAGCCCCCACAGGCTTCATGTGGCTGTGAAATGTATGCGCCATGTCTCTAGTGCCCTGACCAGCCATGGTTTCCAACATGTGTTGTAGTACATGAAGCAGTGGAATCTCATCGTTCATCTCATAGCCCTGACTAATAAAGTAGCTTCCTCAAAGGGCCTGAGCAAACGGCAGGTGTCACGTATGAGCTGCCACTGATTTACATTGAAGTTACACAGGGGAGTCCCCCTATCCGTTTGGATCATCAAGAAATCCGTGATGGCTTTTCTCTGTTCCTATAGTCGATCCTGCATATGGAGGGTGGAATTCCAACGGGTGGAAACATTGCAAATCAGACTATGTTGGGGGATACCGTTCTGACGCTGAAGCTCAAGAAGGGTGTGCTTGGCGGTGTAGGAGTGCCTGAAGTGCATGCAAAGTTTCCTTCCCGTTGTTAGGATATCTTTCAGATGGGGGGAAGACTTCAGAAAATGCTTGACAACTAGATTGAACACGTCTGCCATGGCAGGACGCATGGCTCAGGCTTACTTGTCGCAGCGCAGACAAGATGTTCTTCCCAGTGTCAGTCACCATGGGTCCCATTTGCAGTTTTCGTGGAGTAAGCCATGATTTCATGTATTGAGTTCTCATTTTTAGCAGTTCCTCCCATGTGTGACTCTGTTGCTCAAGGCAAACCATGTGAAAAACAGTGTGAAACCACCGTGTCCTGCACAAATGGTAGGCTGGAAGGGCACTGGGAAAAAAAGCAAAAATTTTTAAAAAAGAGAAAAAATAAATATTTAGAAAAAAAACTTAAAAAAAAAAATAAAAAATGAAAAAATAAATTTGTACAAAAATTAACAAAATATTAAAAGGCAATAGAAAAAAAAAATATATATATATATATATATATATATATGTTTCTAAAAAATACAAAATATATACAAAAAATACAAAATATAAAAAAAAAAACAATACAAAATTAACCAAAAAAAAAGAAATGTTGATACATTTTATATGTTACTGTTATTATGTTATATGTTATTGTTGCTATGTTATATGTTGTTATATGTTATTATTATAAATATGTTCAAATAAGATAAATGTTAACTATTAATAATATGTAATTGACAATTTGCCACTTTTCTCTGTGACACCATTGCTAAGTGCAAGTGCACTGTCACAGGCACAAAGGCCTAGGAGCGTGGAGGCCACAGCGGAGGGACCTGTCCAAGTTGCTTTTGTGGTTGTGCAGGAACCACAATCACCCAGTGGTCCTAAAAGGATATTTATTGTCCCTGACCATAGTTACAGCTCCAGACATAGGCACTGCTGTGCACTTTGGTACACACTAACAGGCTAAAGGACTGGCCCACCTTCTGTTCAACAAAATTGTACAGGGCTGGTACTGCCTTCTTCGCAAAGAAATGACAGCATGGGACTCTCCACCTTGGCTCGGCACAAGCCATCAGTTCTATGAAAGGTCCACCAACTCAAAAGGGAGGGACTGCAGCACCAGAAACTTATACAGGAGCACATTTAGCTTCTGCATGTTGGATGAGTGGGCACATACTGTTGTCTCTTGGACATGGCTTGGCAATGGATTGCTGGCGGAATGAATGGCTCGGATTAAGAGGAGGAGGAGCATCTGGAGCGACAGAGGATGGGTATGACACACAGGAGGTGGTGGAGCCTTGGCTGGCTGGAACAGAGAGTGGTGTGCCACTGGGTAATGCAGCAGGCTGGACCACCACTTTGGAGCCAACTCTCCCAGGCCGCTTTATGGTGGCGCTGCAAATGTTGACGCAGGGCTGTGGGTCCAACATTGGGACACTGGCCCCACTTCACCTTCTGCCTACACATCTTTCACATAGCCATGTTAACCTCCTGCGGATGCTTGATGAAAAACTGCAACATGGGCTTGTAGCTGATTTGTCCTACCAACAGTCCGCACTAATTCACTGATGCTGCTGCCGCCGCCGCCGCCAACTCCAGGGACCCTCTTCCATTACCTCCTGGGAAGATAGCGTGCCACGCAAGTGGTCTATCCCGAGCACATTTGCCTCCATACTTTCCCCTTCTGCCACCATGCTGGCCGCTAAATCTGTCACTCTCCATCACTCCAGGCCTTTAAAAGTGCCCTCAAAACTCACTGATGTCCTCCGCAGGTTCCTCAACAGTGTCTGCTTAAGGAGCCAAAATGCTTGCAACACCTCCTCCCACGACACTCTCCTTATCACTACTTGCCCGCCTAGTGGAAGAAGCGGCAAGTGTCTCCTCCACTTCTTGGCCGGCCAGTAGCTGCTGATTTTTCTGACTATCAGATCGTCCACACTGAATAGTGGAGCTGAACCCAAAGCATAACATACAACAGACAGTTGACTGGGGATGTCAGATGTCACTTGTGATGCAGTGGATGATCGTGTTAACCAATGGATGGCGGCAGATGGGTTGCTGTTCAAGACACGACCGCTAGCTGATCCCGGGAGATCAGGCCTCTCACTGAGACTCCTGCTGCCACTCACCCCTATTCTGCAGAGACCTCTGCTTGATGAAATGAGGCCTTATATGTTACTATGTTACTAATATGTTACTATGTTACTAATATGTTACTAATCTGTCACTCTCCATGTATTTTTTTGAGAGACTGGCCTGCGTGGAAATGAATCGGGCATGGATCAGCCAAGATTTCCACCCACCAATGCCTGATGCATTAGAGTAGATTGATGATGGGGCCAGACCAACACTAAAGAAATATGGATCGTGCAAAACAGATTTAAGGCACTGCTCTCCAGTTACAGACATTCCTCCGTATCAGACCACAAGTAATTATTGAGAAAATTGCTTTACTTTTTATTAATATTCTTCGGATAAGATATATGTGCCAAACATCGGTATATGTTCTCTTCATGCTGCTGCCAACTCCAAGGTGTGTCTTTCTGGCAATTTTGGGCACCTGCTGCCAACTCCAGTGTCTCTTTCAAGCTATGTTTGGGCTCCTGCTGCTTGTCACGGCCACGGCCACCTCCTCACCTGGCCTTCGCTCCCCCGCCGACTCCTCTCGGCGGGCTGGACGTCTGTTGCAGCCGGCGGCGGGTCGGCGTCGCTCCTGCCCGCCCGCCGCTCGGCTGTCACGAGCAGCCGCTCAGGCGGCTTCCGGCTCTGCAGCGTCGGGAGCGGTCGCGCCGCTCTCTGTGCGGCGCGCTCCCGGCGCGTGTCCTCGCACACACGCGCGCGCGCGTCTGTCTTCTTCCTATGTCCTCCGGCGGCGCTGCGCACAGCGCGCCCGCCGGAGGTGATTGAATTGGGCCAATGAGCCCTTGCTGATTAAGAGGGCATGTGCCCTATAATACAGTCCGCCTCCCTATTCAAACTGGGCAATCAGCCCAGAGATCCCAGTTACTCCAATCACACACTCCCCCCTCAGCCAATCCAGTCAGCCCCCATCCTATAAAGGTATACACCCTGCAGTTAGTCGGGGCCCGTTATAGCGTGCTACTGGGTGCGATTTTGATTGCTCTTCTCCTTGTGATTATTGCCGTGTTTTGACCATCCCTGATTGCCGCCTGGACCGACCTTGCTTGCTCTTTGACCACGATTCTGCCTGCTCCTCTGTACCGCGAACTTCTGACCTCCCGTTGTGACCCTTGGCTTGCCCTGACTACTCTTCGGTCTAACCCTTCTGTACCGTGCCTCCTCGGATTGACCACCCGTGTATGACCCCTGTCCGTTTATTGCTACTCAGTCTAGTCCCTGGATTCATCTGCCTTCCCCTGCATAAGTCAGCATCCTTTGTGCTAACAAGACCTGGGGGCAACCGTGTCCGGTGAGGCGTGTCTAGCGTCCCGGCAAACGGGGGCTTACTATAGGCGAAGAAAGCAGCGGAGATTGGGGGTTGCTGATTTATTGGAAGGTGGGTGTCTCCGGGACCTGACATTATAACAGGCCCATAAAAAAGAAAATACCTTCTAGATGGAAGAACTGATACAACAGGTTCAAGCTATGGCCACCGCCATCAACCAGCTGGCTCAGCGAGTGGCAACTCAGGAGAGTCGTCAGATGCCTGCGCCAGTGGATCCTAGTCCTGCCATCGAGCCCAAGATTCCTCTCCCGGAAAAATTCTTGGGGGATCGGGCGAAGTTTTCGAACTTCAAGAACTCTTGTGAGCTCTACTTCCGCCTTCGACCCCACGCGTCTGGATCAGAAGCGCAACGTGTTGGCCTGGTCATTTCACTTCTCCAGGGCGACCCACAGACCTGGGCGTTTGGTTTAGCTCCGACTGATGAAGCATTGCAGTCGGTCTCCTCATTTTTCTCGGCCATGGAACTCCTGTATGCTGACCCAGATCGGGCTGCGACAGCGGATTCTAAATTACGGAACCTGAGACAGGCCAAGCGTTCTGCTGAGGAATACAGCGCAGAATTTCGGCGATGGGCTATAGATTCTAAGTGGAATGATCCAGCCTTATGTAGCCAATTTAGGATTGGGCTCTCTGAGAACATCAAGGACACCTTGGTGAATTATCCTTTGCCTAAAAACCTGGACGAATACATGCAGTTGGCTATCAGGGTGGATCGACGTCTCCGAGAGAGACGCCAGGAAAGAGGCAAGGACCAACCTTGGGGATCCTCACGTCAAGAGCCAAGCTTTAAGGGGGCAGCCATTTCCTCTCCTTCCTTGTCGCCTGAGGAACCGATGCAGCTTGGAGTTACCCATCTCTCTCAGGCGGAGAAGGTTCGGCGCAGATCCCAAGGCCTCTGCCTCTATTGTGGTAATCCGGGTCATTTTGCCAAGACCTGCCCAAACAAGGCTCCGGTGGCGGGAAACTTCAACGCCTAGATCCTGCTGAGGGACTTCTTCTAGGCGGTCAGGTATCGTTCCCTCCTGATAATCGTGTACTCCTACCCGTTACACTCTCTTGGGGTCCTTCCCGGACTATTGCCTCCGCCTTCATTGATAGTGGAGCGGCTGGCAATTTCCTGGATAGATCCCTAGCCATCACTCTTGGGATTCCGTTAATTCCGTTAGAAAATCCCCTTCGGGTCCTGGCGGTTAATAATAAGCCCATTGAGGGGGGGTTGGTCTCCTACAAGACTCCTTGGGTAAATTTAGTCGTAGGATCTGCCCACTCGGAAGAAATAGAGTTTCTGGTTATTGAAAGTCCCGTATCCCCTATTGTATTGGGATTTCCCTGGTTAAAGGTCCATAATCCAGTGATAGATTGGAGGTCTGGGGATCTGGTGAAATGGAGTCCTTCATGTCAAAGTCATTGTTTCTCCATATCTCTTAGATCCACACCTATTGTCCTTGATGGTTTACCACCGGTCTACACAGATTGGGCAGACGTATTTTCGGAGAAATCCGCTGACATTCTTCCACCCCATAGGGCCTACGACTGTCCTATTGAATTACTCCCAGGTACTATGCCCCCTAGAGGGAAACTATATAATCTCACTAGATCTGAAGAACAGGCTATGAAAGATTATATTACCGAGAACCTCCAGAAGGGTTTTATCCGTCCTTCCACCTCTCCTGCCGGTGCTGGCTTCTTCTTCGTCGAGAAGAAGGACGGCGGCTTACGCCCCTGTATAGACTATCGAGGGTTAAATAAGGTTACTGTAAAGAATAGGTATCCCCTACCATTAATCAACGACCTTTTTAATCAGGTCTCTGGGGCCCAGGTCTTCTCCAAGTTAGACCTTCGAGGGGCATATAACCTTATTCGCATACGGCAGGGGGATGAATGGAAAACAGCCTTCAATGTAAAAGATGGGCATTATGAATATTTAGTGATGCCATTCGGGTTATGTAATGCTCCCGCAGTGTTTCAAGATTTTGTCAATGACATATTTCGTGATTTTCTGGGTCAGTTTCTCGTGGTCTATTTGGACGACATACTGATTTTTTCCCGCTCCCTGGTGGAGCACCGTCAACATGTCAAAGCGGTGTTGCAGAGATTGCGGGAAAATCGTCTGTATGCTAAAATCTCCAAATGTGTTTTTGAAGTGTCTGAAATTCCGTTCCTAGGATTTATAATCTCCAAGCGGGGGTTGGTGATGGATCCCTCCAAGGTTTCTGCTATTATGGAGTGGGAACAACCTAGAACCCTAAAGGCGCTTCAGAGATTTTTAGGATTTGCGAATTTTAACAGGCAATTTATAAAGGGTTTCTCGTCCATAGTGAGTCCTTTAACAGATCTCACTCGTAAGGGCGCTTTTGTTGAGGAGTGGCCTCCCTCAGCAAAAGACGCCTTTCAAGTGTTAAAAGAGACTTTCACCTCCGCTCCCATTTTGATACATCCCGACACCCGGCTTCCATTTCTATTGGAGGTTGACGCCTCGGAACTGGGAGTAGGAGCTGTTCTTTCTCAGTATGCGGGCAGTCCTGAGAAACTACATCCTTGTGCATTCTTCTCTCGTAAATTTTCACCCGCCGAACGCAATTACGATGTTGGGAATAGGGAACTATTGGGTATTAAACTGGCCTTTGAAGAATGGCGTCACTGGCTTGAAGGTTCCCTACACCCTATCACTGTATATACTGATCACAAGAATCTAGAATATTTAGAGTCCGCCAAGAGACTCAACTCCCGTCAGGCGCGCTGGGCACTCTTCTTTTCTCGATTTAATTTTATTATCACCTATAAGCCGGGGAAGAAGAATGCCAAAGCAGATGCCCTATCCCGTAATTTCGGGGAGTGTAAGGACCAGAGCGGTCCTCCAGAATCGATTTTGCCTTTAGGTTGTGTTGTGGCTACTCTTCTCCCTGACTTGTCTAGCTCGTTAATGCCATTTCAGGTTGATTCCCCTCCTGGTAAACCCTCTGATTGTTTATTTGTTCCACCTCACTTGCGTCTGGCCGTTTTACAGGAACTACATGATGCCAAGTCGGCCGGTCACTTAGGCGTTCGGAAGACCTTGGCTATCGCCAAACGTCATGTCTGGTGGCCCACCATCCGTCGCGATACTTCCGCCTTTGTCGAAGCATGTCCGGTATGTGCTCG
This sequence comes from Gastrophryne carolinensis, assembly GCA_027917425.1. Lineage (NCBI taxonomy): Eukaryota > Metazoa > Chordata > Amphibia > Anura > Microhylidae > Gastrophryne > Gastrophryne carolinensis. Next base: position 339,207,664 of record CM051239.1, read on the forward strand.
GAGTAAGGCCACTCATGGGTCTCCTGCGGGATTATTAGTTCCCTTAGAAATCCCCGCTGAACCATGGTCGCACATTTCCATGGATTTTATTGTTGATCTTCCTCCATCACAAGGGAATTCTGTAATTTGGGTGGTGGTGGACCGCTTCAGTAAAATGGCACACTTTATTCCATTGATAAAACTTCCATCGGCACCAGATTTAGTACAGTTATTCATTAAACATGTTTTTCGCCTCCATGGTCTACCGCAGAATATTGTTTCAGATCGAGGAGTTCAGTTTGTATCCCGTTTTTGGAAAGCTTTCTGCAATCGTTTAGGTATTAAAGTGTCGCTCTCTACCGCCTATCACCCTCAGTCTAACGGACAGACTGAACGGGTAAATCAATGTTTGGAACAATATCTATGTTTCGTTTCCGATCGCCAAGAACAATGGGCGGAATTCATCGAATTTGCAGAATTCGCCTTTAACAATGCGCCGAGTGAATCTACTAGGTTCTCGCCTTTCTTTTGTAATTACGGTAGAAATCCTAAGGCATCATCTTTTTCTGGTCCTTCCTCCAACTTGCCGGCCTTGGAGGAATGGCTACGAGAAAGGACTAAAGTGTGGTCTGAGATACAGACTAACTTAAAGAAAGCCTCTAGAACTTATAAAATCTTTGCGGACCGACATAGGTCGCTAGAACCACCATTTCAGGTGGGTGATTTGGTCTGGGTCTCTACTAGAAATATTGCCCTTCGGCAACCCTCGTCTAAGCTAGGGCCTAAATTTATCAGTCCGTTTCCTATTATTGATAAACTAAGCGACGTTACCTTTAAGGTCAAGTTACCTTCATCCATGAGAATTCCGTCGTCCTTTCATGTTTCTTTGTTAAAATCTGCCAAAAATATTCAGGTGTCGTCTCCTCCCCCGATCATAGTGGAAGATGAGCCTGAATATGAAATTAATAGAATACTCGGTGCTTCAAAACTCTTTACAGTATTTAATAGATTGGAAGGGTTTTGGTCCTGAGGAAAGGTGTTGGGTACCGGCCAAGGATGTCCATGCCCAAACCCTTATTAATAGGTTTCACCGTGAGAATCCGGATAAGCCCGGTAAGGGTCCAGAGGCCCCTCGTGAAGGGGGGGGTAGTGTCACGGCCACGGCCACCTCCTCACCTGGCCTTCGCTCCCCTGCCGACTCCTCTCGGCGGGCTGGACGTCTGTTGCAGCCGGCGGCGGGTCGGCGTCGCTCCTGCCCGCCCGCCGCTCGGCTGTCACGAGCAGCCGCTCAGGCGGCTTCCGGCTCTGCAGCGTCGGGAGCGGTCGCGCCGCTCTCTGTGCGGCGCGCTCCCGGCGCGTGTCCTCGCACACACGCACGCGCGCGTCTGTCTTCTTCCTATGTCCTCCGGCGGCGCTGCGCACAGCGCGCCCGCCGGAGGTGATTGAATTGGGCCAATGAGCCCTTGCTGATTAAGAGGGCATGTGCCCTATAATACAGTCCGCCTCCCTATTCAAACTGGGCAATCAGCCCAGAGATCCCAGTTACTCCAATCACACACTCCCCCCTCAGCCAATCCAGTCAGCCCCCATCCTATAAAGGTATACACCCTGCAGTTAGTCGGGGCCCGTTATAGCGTGCTACTGGGTGCGATTTTGATTGCTCTTCTCCTTGTGATTATTGCCGTGTTTTGACCATCCCTGATTGCCACCTGGACCGACCTTGCTTGCTCTTTGACCACGATTCTGCCTGCTCCTCTGTACCGCAAACTTCTGACCTCCCGTTGTGACCCTTGGCTTGCCCTGACTACTCTTCCGTCTAACCCTTCTGTACCGTGCCTCCTCGGATTGACCACCCGTGTATAACCCCTGTCCGTTTATTGCTACTCAGTCTAGTCCCTGGATTCATCTGCCTTCCCCTGCATAAGTCAGCATCCTTTGTGCTAACAAGACCTGGGGGCAACCGTGTCCGGTGAGGCGTGTCTAGCGTCCCGGCAAACGGGGGCTTACTATAGGCGAAGAAAGCAGCGGAGATTGGGGGTTGCTGATTTATTGGAAGGTGGGTGTCTCCGGGACCTGACACTGCTGCTTTCAACTCCAGGGTGTGATTCATACAATTTTTGGGCTCCTGCAGCCAACTCCAGTGTATCTTTCAAGCTATGTTTGGGCTCCTGCTGCTGCTGCTTGCAACTCCAGGGTGTGATTCATCCAATTTTTGGACTCCTGCTGCCAACTCCAGTGTCTCTTTCAAGCTATGTTTGGGCTCCTGCTGCTGCTGCTTGCAACTCCAGGGTGTGTTTCATCCAATTTTTGGGCTCCTGCTGCCAACTCCAGTGTCTCTTTCAAGCTATGTTTGGGCTGCTGCTGCTTGCAACTCCAGGGTGTAATTCATCCAATTTTTGGGCTCCTGCAGCCAACTCCAGTGTCTCTTTAAAGCAATGTTTGTGCTCCTGCTGCTGCTGCTTGCAACTCCATGGTGTGATTCATCCAATTTTTGGGCTCCTGATGCCAACTCCAGTGTCTCTTTCAAGCTATGTTGGGCTCCTGCTGCTGCTTGCAACTCCAGGGTGTGATTCATCCAATTTTTGGGCTCCTGCAGCCAAATCCAGTGTCTCTTTCAAGCTATGTCTGGGCTCCTGCTGCTGCTGCTTGCAACTCCAGGGTGCGATTCATTCAATTTTTGGGCTCCTGCTGCCAACTCCAGTGTCTCTTTAAAGCAATGTTTGGGCTCCTGCAGCTGCTGCCACTGCTGCTGCTGCTGCTGCTGCTTGCAACTCCAGGGTGTGATTCAGCTAATTTAGGGCTCCTGCTGCTGCCAGCTCCAGGGTGTGTTTTTCAGGCTCTATAGGGGCCCCTCATAGTGATGCCACCTCAACTCTCTGCAATGGTGCTGCTTTGCGATTCTATTAGCGATGCCTCCGATCTACATGTGATAATTATTTACAGTATTGTTTCACTAACCCAGCACGCGTCCTATGTGTGTTACAGCAAGGCAGAATGGTTTACAACCCTATTGAGGCTCTAAGAGGCTCAGAAATAGCCGTTTTTAGTAGCGATTCGGCGCAAATAAATTCGGGTCGAAGCGATTTTTGTCGGAAAATTCGGCGAATCAGTCGAATCGGTCGAAAGTTCGCTCATCTCTAGTGGCCTCCACTGAAGCCCCAACCAGTGTCTCCATCTTCTGGTAGTGGTGCTGCTGCTCCACAACCACTGCAGCCAGATCTTCATGGAGCAAACTGGTGGTCCGCCACACCACTTTAAAATATCTATTGCCATTTTACCGAAAGTGGTGCTGTTGGCCCGCTAGTTTGCCTCTATGATTTAGCACCGCCTTACCAAAGACAGGTGCCCCTTGGCTGCAGGGCGGGTGTCAGAATACCTCTGGGATTTCAAAGCCTTTGCCCAAGCGTGTATCTGTGCAAAAGTCAGCATTAAATTCTAACAGGCAATCCACTTCCTGGTTTTCTCTCATACACACATCCATTCACAAGCTCGGATTCCATTCCTGCTCATAGTCCGATTCTGGGACTTATCACCTGTATTCGGACATTTAAAAGGAGCACCTGACATCATCACAGTGCTGCCTGATCATCAACCTTACTGGTTTCCTGTTTTCCAGAGCTCCCTTGATATCCAGACCTGTTGTGACCCGGCTTCTCCCTCAACTACCCTTTCGGATTAACTCTTGGATTGCTCTCCTGATATGGCCTGGACCGTCGGACTACATTTGCTATTTGGACTGACCCTTTGGCTTGACCATGGCTTACCTTCGCTTTCGACCCTGCACTGCCTGCCTCAACTTTCAGCCTGTTTCCTCAAGCTGCTGCTATGCTTGTGACACTTGACCCTGGCCAATTCACGGACCATGCTACTCACATGTTTAGCTCCTCAGGTACTGTGCTAACCTAGTCTAGCTCTCCAGCACCTCATTCTCTGGGTAGCCCATCTGGGCCTTTCCTGCAGCCCAGTGTATCCTCTCTCGTGGGGGGCTCTAGTCAAGACAAGGGTTGGTCTTAGACTCCAGGTTCCTAAGTCTAGTGTCTTGCTGGTTTGGCCCTATTATCTGGCTAAGGATTCACTGTTGCCCCACAAGCTCACAAGGGGCTTCCTCGCTGGCAGTACCCACCCTGCTTGTAAGCCTGACCACTGTGGTTCCATTGTGGACTCTGCAGTGGGGCCCACACTGGGGTCCATCTTGGGGTCTGCATAGTACTAAAGTGGTTGGTCCCTGGTGGGCTGTATTGGTAGCCACTGGAGCCCTGGTTTTTTGACTCCCGCTGCTGATGCTTTACACTGCTGTGGGTGACCTTCTCAGAGTGGCTAGTGTGGGTATCAGCAGGAGAGTGCATGTGGGACAAACGGTGAGTCCTGGGGCTGGGGCCGCAGGATCTGGTCCGGGTGCTGCCGTTCCTTGGCCATGCCTATGTTCCTTGCTCTGGTGGCTGTGGTGGCGACTATTAGTTAGAAGGTATATTGGCCTTTTTTTATAGCCTATCATCTAATAACATTGTCTTTTTACAGGTGTTTACCGATAGTTGTCCTTTAACATATATTGGGTAAAGGAGGCATTTGTAACTGCAATTTTTTAACTGGCAGACAATTCAATATTTATGGATGTCTTAAACATATATTTTCCCTCGCCCTATGTAGCCTTAAGTGCCTGTAAACCACAGCCACATATGAGAGCTATAGGAGGTTTCACATGTGTTATGTTTATTTAATTTATAACATTTCAAATTGTTGAAATGTGCTATGTGGTCATGTACCACAACCATTAATAAACTGTATTTCCTAAGCTAAAAATGTTGATGACAATTCAAATGGACTGATGTAAAATGCTCAAAAAGTGGTGCACTGGCATAAAATATTATCCATATGGTGCAGATTAAAAACAAATGTTTTAAAGTAATATTTGTTGAATAATTTGACAGTCTCTTAAGGCAGGCCATGAACCTTATAGAAAAGCTGATTCAACCACTAGACAAAAAGATAAAAGAGGATAAGGTACTCACCAATAGTACTGTGCAGCTGATTAGCCCTATACCAGAAATTTCAGTCTCACCACAGCTGGATATACAGACTGTGCCATTCCCTGCTCACGACCACAGACTGTGGTTGCCTATCTGCCTCCTCACATCACTCAAAGTGATTGGCCACAACGTCTCTCTATTATTTTCAATGGAGCAGACATGCCAATGGCTGGCAGGGCTTGGCTCTGGGCCGCCGGGATTTGGGTATGAGATCACCAATCACCAAACTAGCAGTATAGTGTTAATCAGCTGTATGGGACTTCTGGTGAGTTTAGCTCGGACAGGGACTTTAAAGTTAACAAAAAAATGGATTTTGACTATCCCGGGGCATCCTGATTTGGGATGCCCTGCTGTGTGAAATCCCACCAGCTTCTCTTAGCTTTGCAAGAGCCATGGCGCAGAACCAGCTGTCCTCCAATCAGCTTCTCCAGTCTCGCATATTAATGTGCGACTGGAAAAAATTTAATCCTATCCTCGCATCCTTCGGCTTTGCATGATTATGCCAGTCATTCTGATAGGGTGGATGTGGCTGCCTTTATTCTTAGTTACACATATGGCTATGGCATCCTGGCCAAGCCTGATTCCAGGCGTGTCCTGCACTTTAGTGTCCCACACCATGCACTGACAATGGCCAGTCTCTTTATAAGGTTTATTACCTGACTTATGGGAGTAGATTAAGGGCCATCAGGACCCACTAAGCTCCCCTTGCTGGCCAAAGTACAAGTACCAACAGAACTGGGGAGAGCTGCAAAACCTGGCCGACAACTCAAATAACATTCTTTTCTGAAGCCCTTCCTTCTCCCACTATTCTGGCAATATGTTTGCTATAAGACTCCTCTGACATCTTAGAGGACACACCATTACACCATTAAATACATAAATTAATAAACACTCACAATAAATGAAGAAAACTGCCAAACTGAACTATTCCAGGTGCAACATTGACTGTCAAGTAAGAAATGTAGCCCAACCCTTTGTGTGTGTGACCAATGAGAACGCTTCCTTACCAGAAATGCCATGGATTTAATTTTGAACACCTGTGAAATGTGAGAAAGTAAGGCCAGCTTTCCTTATCTAAGTCATAGACAACAAAGTGGCTTTCTCTGTAAGTTTTGCTCTTAGCTTACCCTAAAATATGAAAGGGCTTCTTTGTTGTATGAGATGTAAAAATTGCGGGTGTAACCCTGCATTGCTGCATCATTTGCCCTAGTATTGTCATAAAGCATATTGTTCATTAATATGTGTAATAAAAAGCTGTTGTTCAATTAAGTGTCTTAACTTATAACTGTGATGATCTTGAATTGGTTGCTGCGCCCTTATCATTGTTTCTTTTCTGATTGTATAAGCTTGATAATGCATTCAATTAATTCAGAACCATGGACAGTGAACCCCTCTGATATGTGCTTAGGGACATAAATTATACACTGAGGACACAAACATTAAGATATATGTTGACAATATGGTGTATAGTAATGACATGTAATTAAACAGCGTAGTAAAAGTGTAATTATCAAGGATATCAGGTTACATCAGGTCCAACCCCATGGGGCACTCCGCCGGTCGCCCATCATGCATACCTTGCCAGCAATACTATTAAGCAGGCATGGCATGCATATAAATGAACAGCTAAAAAAGCTGAATGGGAGCTTAGCTCCTCTCACAATCACCCCCTGCATCCTTGTAAGGAGGTGCTCAGCTATGCCAGTCACACAGTTACAGCAGGCGCAGCTATGTGGGTGCAGGAGCGGTGTGTATAACTGTCAACCACCGTAGTTTCACACAGCAAGGGCAAGTATTTAACCGGACCTAGAAGTTTATATAGTTTTCGGTTTCAATCCACTTTTATTTAGTACAATGTACAACACTTTGGTATACAGACTAAAGCAGCTAGTATTAGATATCTATCTTCAGAGTCCTTTTAAAAGAGCTCTAGCCACACCACCTGATGAAAGGAGCCAGGTGTTTGCGCTGTGTGTGCAGGCGCTGCCGGAGAAGAGGCAGCGTGGACGGCGGGAATGGCGCGAATGGCGGGGACATCGGGATCGATGGATATGTGAGTTTACTTTTTTTTTTTGCACATGGGGAATGGGAGGGGGGGAAATGCCACACTGCCTATGGGGAATGGGATGGGGGAAATGCCACACTGCCTATGGGGAATGGGATGGGGGATGCCATATTGACTGTGGGGAAGGGAAGGGGGGATGCCACACTTCCTATGGGGAATAGGAGGGGGGAAATGTCACACTGCCTATATGGGGAATAGGAGGGTGAGACTACCACACTGCCTATATGGGGAATGGGAGGGTGAATGCCACACTGCCTACGGGAATGGAGGGGGCTAAATTCCACATTGTCCATGAGAAATGGGGGAAGGGAGAATGCCACTCTGCTTGTAAGTGGGGGATTCTGGACCTTGCCTATTTGATTCTTAGGGGGGTGTTTTAGCACAACACTTGGTTCAGAATATTTTTCTTCTAATTTTCCTCCTCCAAATCCTAGTTGCGTTTTAAAGGCAGGTGCATCTTATAGGACGGAAAATGCGGTAGATGCTTTTCTAGAAGAAAATAACTTTAACAGTTACTAATAGCTATTATCAGTAAATAATAAAAAATAACTTTCCCCAGCCCCGACCCTTGGTTGAACTTGATGGACATATGTCTTCTTCAGCTGTATAAACGATGTAACTAGGTAACTACGTGTAATAATTGCCAAGGCAAATGGACTTGTCGCATTTTTCTTGAAGACGTTTTGATCAGCATCCGACTAGTTTTAGCAATTCAGAATTCTGCTAGCTGGATGACTAGCAAAACATCTTTAAGTAAAATACAGCAAATCTAGTTGCCTTGATTATTACTATAGATTTGCCATGACCTAGATGAATGAGAACCTTCACAGAGATATCTATGTGTTTATGGTACACTGCAAACAAGAAAGGATAACCGGGTATGAACCGACCCGGTAATTAATGGAGAACTTCAAGGGTGACCCCGCCCCAAAAACACAATCAGTGCTTATGTGCATATAAAAATACAAATTACTTTATTAATTTATGGTACACTGCGACTCTGTAAAGAATGGCTTTACAGTATAACACAACACTTATTTGATTTCAACCATCAACAGCACGAGTTTTATGTATCATGGTACGTCTGATGAAAAATGTAATATATAAGTATGGCTAGATTGTCTTCTAGTAAAATGACTGCTGCAGTTGAACAAATACATTATAGTTCATTCAGAAGAGCTAAAGTCAATCAAGACCAAAGTTGTACAGAATGATTCTCCTGATCTGCACCACTATTGTACCCTACCCAACCATCATTGGCCAATGGGGTTTAAAAGCATGGTTTAATCCTTAAAAAAGCACTCTTTATGAGGGCAGGAACGGGTGTCTACTGACACATATGTAGTACTGTTGTAACTGGGAGGAATGGGCCTTTTACACAAAATAGGGTCGCTGGTGAGTTTGTGCATGCCATTTGGAGCGGCAGGTCGCGCTTGGGTCTCCGTCTGATTCATGGGACGCACTTTCATTTTAGTGTCAATTTGCACACTAGCCTTTGCCATTGCACCAATTTGCATCTGAAATGTTCCGCAAGTGTCCTTTTTGTGCAACAAACTGTCTCAAGCACCAGATTTATGGTATGTCTAGAGGGCAGCAAAGCATGCACAAATGTGGCAATTTGAAGAGTGAATTTTCACCAGCAAATAGGTAGAGGAAACTGCAGATTCCAATAAACAACAGGCTTATTTCATTCCAAGAAACACGTGCTTGCAGTGCTCTGCATGTTTATGAACAATAAAGGTGTCAGCTGCAAGTTCTTTTTAGGGATTAAACCCTGTTTTTTTTGCTTTGGGTTCCCACCAAAAATTATAAAAAGTAAAAAAAAACACAAAAATTAAGGTCCAAACAACAAAAATGTGGATATTGTGCCCCAAAAACAATAAAAAAATTATAGCACTAATATTAAGCATTAATATGCAAAACAGACAGGGAGGGTTAAAGAGAACATCTGGGGCAAAACATTGCATGATTGTTTGCGCTCTGCCTCAGTGTTTTTGCGCAGTGGCCATGAATCAACCCAATTATGATTTTCTTGAAAAACGCACATTTTAGCAAAAAAGCTACAACATGTGAAAAAAAAGCTTTTAAATATTTTTTTCACATAATTCATCCAAAATCAAGGAATTTCATATTAATACCCAAACACTGCTGAAAAAAAATAATATATAATTTTCCTGGGAAATCCCTGGGCATTCCTGCAAAAATCACAGTTAAAAATGTACAGCCCAAAATAAGGGTGACAAAATCTCCAGGTGGACTGGCAGTAAAAGGGTTAACCTAAGGCCAATCTTTGATATGCATTCATTTTTTATTTCTGTTTAGATCCAGTAATTTGAGTGTAATTTCCATTTGTTTTGCATATTGTCTGCCAGATGAGCATTGCAAGAGAGAACATAAATAGCTTGTGAGAATGAATGGAAGATCAAAAAGAGACACGTGTCCACATTTGTACCTTATATAACTTACATTAAGCGACAGATCTGTAACCAAGCAAAAAGATGAATATGATTCATTTTTATCAACAACATTAAAATACAAATATCTGAACAATGCTAAGCTTTTCTTTTGTATTATGCTGATTAACCCTGAAGTGCTTAGAAGCTTTATTTTCTAACTGTAGTCTGCTAGCAGGTCATACTGATTTTATTTAATTTTATTAAATCTATGGAATGATGTATTTTTATATATTATGTTTATTTATTTTGGCTTAAGTGCTGAATACTTTCTGGGGCTGGTAGCTTAGTCCTCTAATTATTTATCCTTAGGGTTTCATAGACTATGCCATTTATTTCAATAAAAGTTCTCTGTAGGCCAGTAAATAAAATATAAAACTTCATAAAAATGGTCAAGTACAGCAATAAAGACATTAAAGGTTGCTTTTGCTGCTGGTGGTGGTGATGGGTTTCCTTGGAGGCTGGGGTCAGGAATTACTAGTGTAAGTCTTAAACTATTATATCAGACCCTGCTATTCTTAAAGCGGCACAAAACCGCTTTTGACAGAAGCTTTATAGCTGCTTTGAGGGCCTTTATTAAATGATCTCTCCCAAGATAAATGCATGCAGAAGCTTTTAGCTAAATTTCAGAAGGCAAAAAGAAACTCAGACCCTTATTTTAGAAGGGATAGCGTCAGGTAGTGGCTGGTTAATGAGAGGTAGCGACAGGTAGCGACTGGTGAACGCAGGACACGGCACGCAATTACACATTTATCAAGCAGAATCTGTTTAGCAACTGGGATAGCGCCACGTAGCGTCTGATTCATCATTTTCACAGCCTCAGCGAACAGCGCCAGCGTTCAGCCTTGCACAGCGCCAGGTATGACCTCTCGCTACCTGTCGCTCTCCCATACATTTCAATGAACGAACCTTTTCTTCTCTTTAAACAGGGTTTTTGTTTTTTTCAAAAAACACAAATAATTCTGTGACCTCTTCTGGCATTGAAAAGGCATTTTTTTCAATTTTTGTTTATTTTTTATATATTTCTTCAGAAATGACATTACAGGTCTGCCATGAAAGTGTTCATGTTACAATGTTGCTACAATGTAATTCCATATGTTTTCGCTTGGTTACTATTGGATAGATGCTGAAAAACAGACTTTAACCCTTTTGTTGCCAAGCACGTAACACCTACGTGCTAGCTTGGCTGGGCCTTAAGTGCCAAGCCCGTAAGTGTTACGTGCTCGATTTTCCCCGCTGCTAGTTTAAAAAATAAAAATGAAAAATACTCACCTGACCCCTCGTTGGATCCGGCCAGGTCTCCTCTTTAATTTGGTGCCATCAGATCCCCCGTGGGGGTCAGATGGCTCCAGAAGAGCCCCCGGAATAGGCGCCCCCCCCGCTTCGGCAGCAGCGCGGCCACAGGTAAAAAAAAAAAAATGACATTTGCTTACCTGTGGCCGCGCTGCCCCCTGGGGGCGGGGCCAGGTGACATCATTGTGATGTCACCAGCAGCCGGCATCTTAACTCCAGCACCTGAGACTATGAATCAGTCTGCTCGGTGCTTGGAGCAGAGAGCAGAGGAGGAGGAGAGGGCTGTGATGGCCCCCCTCCCCTGAACCCCAGTTCACAAGGCTGGGGGGGTGGCAAGTCACCTGCCCTAGCGGGTGACTTGCCATTAACCCCCAGCGCCCCCATTACCTGCCTCCCCAAAGCCCACGGGGGGGGGGATAGAAGAGCCCGGGCCCACATAGGCTATGTGGGCTCGTAGGCTGCAGGGTGGGGGGGCCACAAAAGCTGGCCCCCCCACTCTGTGCCTACAAGCCCCCATAGCTGGTCCCGGGCTGGTTACTTTGGGTAAGGGGGACCCCACATCATTTTTTGGGGGGATTTTTAAGGGTTTTTAACCCTTAAAAATCCCCCCAAAAAATGGGGTCCCCCCCCGGGAGCAGGGAACCCTATGTCATTTTTTTTTTAATTAACCCTTTGTGTTCTGTCATCCAGCAGCTATAAAAGGCTTCCAGCAGGTGAGCAGAAGCTAGTGATCGCCGAGGGACACAGTGCTCCAGGATGGATGGGAGTATTAAAAAAATAAATAAATAAATAAATAAAATAAAATTTTCTCTTTGTGTGTGTCTGTGTTTTTTTTTACATTTAACCCCTTGTGAACTGGTAAGGGGTCCATGACCAGTTCACAAGGCTGGGGGAGGTGGCAAGTCACCTGTGACTAGCGGGTGACTTGCCATTAACCCCCGGCACCCCCATTACCTGCCTCCCCAAAGCCCAGGGGGGGCAGAAGAGCCCGGGCCCACGGGCTATGCGGGCTTGTAGCCTGCAGGGCCAGGGGCCACAAAAGCTGGCCCCTGTGCCCTGTTTCCACAAGCCCTGCATAGCTGGTCCCGGGCTGGTTACTTTGGGTAAGGGGGACCCCATGTCAATTTTTTTTGGGGATTTTTAAGGGTTTTTAACCCTTAAAAATCCCCCCCCAAAAAATGGTGTCCCCCCCCCCCCTCGGGAGGGGGGACCCTATGTCATTTTTTTTTCTCGATTTAACCCTTTGTAGTGTGGATGGTAGTTGTATTTTATTTGTAAATGTTATAAAATGTTATAAAGTGCTTGTTCCAGTTAGGGGGGTCTCCTGGGCAGGAACGGGGGGCTACCGATAAATATGTGGTACCGTTGTAATCGGTAGAAATGGGGCTTTCACATGCAATATGCTTTTCCTTAATAAAATACATTTTTTATTTAAAAATAAAGGAGTCAATTTTCTAAAAATGTTTTTATTTTTATTTATTTTTTTTTTTTTACTTAATAATATTGTAAAAAACAAAATAAAATTTACAAACAAGACATTTCATGTTAAAGCCTAAACTCTGCTGCAAAAAAATATAAATATAATTTTCCTGAAAATTACAGCAAAAATGGCGCAAAACATGGCGCAAAATGGGGAAAAATGACCTGTCAACAGAGGGTGACAAAATCTCAAGTAGGCTGGCAATTAAAAGGGTTAATATTACCTCTGTATGTTGGGTATTGTTCTGTTCGGGGGACCTTGCGCTTTCAGACTTAGCTTGTTTTTTCTGGTTTACATGTTTATATTTTAGGAAAAGGTGTTTTTTATTCAGCTTTTTTATACATTTTTTAGGGAAACCCTGCGCAACCAAAGAATTCTTTGAGGGATTAATTCCAGAAAGATGAGCCCACTACAACAAGCTGGGTACGCTTAGAAAGCTTAACGTGTACTTTCAGGGAATATATGGTTTATGGGGGATATTCCAAATGTAAAGGGTTGTTTTAGTTAAAAAATCGCAAGGTGCGCACTTTGGCCCTTATTTAACAAGGGATAGCGCCAGGTAGCGAATGGTGAGCGAACGGTAATGACGCTCACCGCCACGAGAACGCCGGCTCCCCTCCGCAATCACACATTTATCAAGCCGATCCTGCTTAGCGAATCATTCATCATTATTCCAGCCTCACCCCACAGCGCCAGCGAGCGACCTTGAACAGCGACAGGTATCACCTCTCGCTACCTGGCGCTCTCCAATGCATTTCAATGGAGCAATCTTTAAATATTCATAATTAATTGCTATTAATGTTTTTTTTTTTTTTTTTTAAATGGCCAAAATTCTGTGACCACTTCTGCAATGTTAGATATTTTTTTTAAGGTAAAAAAAAAAAAAAAAATGTGTGCAGAATTGATATTACAGGTCTGATATTAATGTATTCATATTACAAAATGTTTGTAAAAACATGTTTGTTTTTTTTTACCAAAAATATGGTTGTTTGGGGGCTAAAAAAACTACTTTTAACCCATCACCGCCAGCGCTCTGGGGTTTAAACAAGCATTTCACAGCGCGATAATTCTTTGAGCGTGATTTGTTAATGAATATGCTGGGAGCCGTTCGCTATGGCCATGCGCTGTCATGCGCTCCCATACAGTGCGGAACCTGTCAAACAGCGACTCCTAACCCCGTATTCAACATTACCGCACACCGACTGAGTCGCTGTCAACAGCCGAACAACAGCCAAGCACAGCGAATACTAGCGTGCGCTGTGAAAATAACGCTACTGGCGCTCATCTGTCGCTACCTGGCGCTATTAATGAATCGGCCTCCCCGTCTGCAGAGCTGAAATTTTCAAGTAAAATTACCGTTACGCACATGCTTTACTTTGGGGTGTTTGGCAACTCTTCCCTTGACAGAACCTATGCATGTTGGGTGTTGTTCTGTTCGGGGAATGTTGCTTTTTCAGATTTAACTTGTTTTTTCTTGTTTGTATATTTTTAGGAAAATGTGGCTTTGATTCTGCTTTTTTATCCTTTTTTTTGGGAAACTCTTTGCAACCAAAGAATACATTGAGGGATTACTTCCAGAAAACTATGGGCACATCAACATGCCTGGTACACCTAGAAAGCTTGGGGTGTGTACTTCCAGAGAATATATAGTTTGTTGGTGGTATTTCAAATGTAAAGGGTTGTTTTTCTGGTAAAACTGCAAGGTGCGCATATTGCATTGCATAGTTGTATTTTATCTGAAAATCCCCTAAAGCGCTATTTCAGTTTGGGGGAGTCTCCTGGGCAGGAAAGGGTGTCTACCAATACATATGTGGTATCGCTGTAACTGGGAGAAATTGGGATTTCACACGCAATAAGATTTTATTGACAAACTTACATTTTTTATTACAAAAAAACACTACAAATTGTAAAAAAATAATTAAAATTTTTTTTTCCCATATTTCACCCAAAAATATTGAGAATACACCTAAAAATTACATTTCATGTTAAAGCCCAGACTCTGCTATATACCTGTACGCTGAGGCTGGAATAATGATGAATCGGACGCTACATGGCGCTGTTCTAGTCGCTCACCAGATTTGGCTTCATAAATGTGTAATTGCGTGCCGTGTCCGGCGTTCACCTGCCGCTACCTGCCGCTATACAGGCACTACCTGGCGCTATCCCTTCATGAATAAGGCCCTAAGTTTACATGGGAAGATTAATAATATATTTTTTCTTTTCCCTTGGCATAAGAGAAATGTGTAGAGGATTGCTTGTCTAAATATGCTTTAAGAAGCTCATAATGAAAGGCTAAAGACATTTTGAAGTGGACCTATCACCAGGATTTTCACTATCATGGTGATTGGTCCTTGTCCTGGGGCTATCTGGGTTACCCCGCTGTGTGAGACCCCCCCCAGATCACCCCTCACCTTTTTGCGATACCCATGGTGCATGTGCGGGTGGTTATCCAATTAGCGCTTTATGGCGTACATACTAATACGTGGATGCCCCAAGGGGAGGGATTGGATCATGCTGGGTGTTGGTCCACTTTAATGGTGTTCTAAGATATTTTATGTAGGTATTGCATTACATATTTACATGCTCCTCTTTTTGTTTAATTGTCCTGTGGATAATGACAGATTGAACCACCCGTATAATCATCGGTGGCATGTAGATGTTTTTTTTACATTCTCTGTGTGAGCATCATTCTGCATCTGGAAATGTTTCAGAAAGGACCTGTTTCCAGTTCTATGTCCATTGCATGCTTTTGATTCCTAAGCACATTTTGGAAGCTCTTCAGGAAGCCACATTCCTGAATTTGATCCAGATCTGGCATTATAACAACCTCCAGACTTCACAGACCACCTCCTCTGTGCAATGATTAAAAGACTTAGACAATGAGTCAATGACAATTTAAATTACGTTACTTGTGGGGTTTCTTTTTTTTATAAGATATATTTTTTCAGATAAAATATGCTGTTCTATACATCAGTAATGATTAGGTGTAACAATTATGCCTGGAGAGTCATTGGCTTTATTTCTGGGAATTCAATTAATGACTTTATGATGTGCAGAGTGGTGGCAACAAAGGCCTACATTTTATACAGTAGGTACAGTATTGGCCATGCCAAAAGTTTAATAATCTCAGGTAGACTGTAGCCATATTTGTAATGCCTGGGTGATTGAGAGCCTTTGTTTAAGTGTTGCCCTTATCAAGCTCTGCTAGTTCACCTCTAGACAGTCCACGTTTGCTGGGAGACATGCCTACCAGAACACAGTTATCCCCAAGACATAGAAGCGTAAATTTTGTTGAGGCTTCGAAAGCTGATGTACAACTAGGACAAACAAGGGTATTGGCTAAATGGTGGAGTCTTAAATAGCGGGGGACCCAGCCAGGACATGACTGGAGTGCTCTTGAACAAGGCACTTAACCCCACTCTTCCCCAGAGACCATTGCTAGGCCAGCCCACTACGCACCCACTCACCCATCCACGAGCATGTGTGTGCGCTTACTGCTTGTACTTTACATAACCATCAAAGATAACAAAACGATGAAACACATAGATTGTGTGGATTACATTTTACAGTAAGGGGGCATAGAGATAATGTACTTGTCTTGGTTTGGAGCTCGTGGTATATAGCGAGGGGGAGAAGTGGTTGTTTGGTGCTTATGACTGAATCTGATTTGGATGCCCATTATAAAAATGGGGCAAAACTTAGCTGGTCATTTAGTCCATGATGTCTGGTAGCTTTGGAAGTGTAATCAACTTAGTTTCTGCCTGTAGAATTGTATGGTCTCAGTCACCCTCTCTTACGTGCATGTGTACCTGTGCATGTGTACCCTGTCTAACATGTTGAATTTGAAGGTGTGTTGTTTGTTTTTTGGGGTTTTGTATGTGGATGGCAAGGCAAGCTTTTTGTGCTGGCTTTCCTTATGTCATTGAGGTTTTCTAGTATTCGTATCTTAAATGATCTTTTGGTCTTCCCAGTATAGAAGGTTTTGTAAGTACAAGTGGCAGTGTAGATAACGCCCAGGGTGTTGCAGTTGCCTAAGTGGTGATGGTATTGTTTCTTGCAGTTGGGTAGTGTGACATAGGCCCCAAATGATTTTGATGGACATGCTTTGCATGAACCGCATGCAAACAGAGCTTTAAGTCTGCACTGTGTTTTTCTAGGGGGACATCTTGGGTTAAAATGTACAAGTGTTTTTGTATTATGCTTTGTATATACTCTGTGATTGGTTAATGTAGGTTGTGATGAAATGTATGGTATTGTGGTGGCGGGTTTGGGGTTGGTGTAGAGGTAGGTGGATCTTGGACTGTCAGTTGCTCTATGGTAAGCATTTTGCAAATCCTTCTCTTGGTATCCTCTTTCTCTTAGTCATAGACTCTATATTAAAGTCTGAATCTTCTGTGCAGTTTTTTGAGAGGCGTAAGTATTGGCTAGTGGGAATACTGGGTATACAGGATAGGGGATGATTGCTCCTTGTGTGAAGAACTGTGTTGGTTTGCAGAAAAAGCTTGAATACAGTTGACTGGTCGGTGTTTTGTGGATGGAAATGTCTAAGAAATTGACAGTTTGGGTACTGTAGTCTAAAGTGAAGTTCAAGTTAATTTGGTTATCATTCAGTTTGTTGATAAAAGTGATTCGTTTTTCGTTACTCTGGGTCCAAAGAAA
Source organism: Gastrophryne carolinensis (assembly GCA_027917425.1). Lineage (NCBI taxonomy): Eukaryota > Metazoa > Chordata > Amphibia > Anura > Microhylidae > Gastrophryne > Gastrophryne carolinensis. The sequence continues at coordinate 339,224,620 of CM051239.1, forward strand.
GAAATTGTCATCAATATGTTGCCCCCACCAGAGGATGTTTTTGGTGTAGGAGGTAAGGTTGTTGTCCCTGTGCCTGTAGGTAGTGGGTCGATAGAAACATAAATCTGTTATGTGTTAAGATGAATTGTAACAGTTGTGATATGAAGGTGTTTCTATGTCATCGAGGCTTATGTCGATTAGGTCAGGTAGTGTCTGATGGCTGTGAGACCTAAGTTGTGGGGGATGTAACTGTACAGGGCTTCAACGTCCAGTGTGACTAGAGTTGGGTGGAATTTTTAATTTATTTATTTTTATATTTTTTAATTATGGGGGTCCTGGGGTGGGTATTTATGAGATACTGGTACTGGTATTCTTCTTCTGTAATGGCTTTGATGTGTAGTTCATGGTAGAGTAAGGCATCTAGGTCTTTTTTGTCTTCAAGTAAGGATTGTGCCAGGCATTTTTTGTACCAGTTAAGGTTGTCTAGGATTTTTCTAAAAGTTGTTTCATATTGTTGTGGGTTCATTATGACTATATTTCCACATTATTGGCCTGTTTTATTACTAGATTGGTGTTTTTTAGTTCTTTTAGGGTGGTATTTTGTTGGAGTGACAAGTTGTCCAATGGGGTTTGGTGTGAGGTACCGAGTAAATGTTCGAAATGGCTGCTGTCAGGAAGGTTTGTATCACTGGGTGGTTGTCTGTTGGAGGAAAGTATGTGGATATATGTCGGTTAAGGATATGTTTGGGGTATTTGAGGTTCTTGGAACAAAGGAAAATTCCTGAAGTGGGGAGTGTATATCTATTAGTTTTTCCAGAATTCCTAATGTGCTATTGTCATTAGGTGTAAGTGGGTTACTGAAGCCTGTGTTAGAGGGTCCCGGTTGGTGTTGGTATCCCTTTACAGTACGTTTCTGTATGATGCGATAGAGGTCTTTTATAACTGTAAATGTGTCCAGGCTGTTATTTGGACTGAAACTGAGGCCTAGTGCTAGGAGGAATGTTTGGTCTTTTGTCAGCTTATGGTTGGAAAGATTGATAACAGAATGTGTTGCTTTTGCTATTTGGGAGTGGGGCTTGTGGGGGTTGTTTCTTGGTAGCATGGGGAAAAAAGGTTCCGATTGTTAGTTGTCTTGGGGGAACAACCTGGTCCAGGTGGGGTTTCTCTGTCTGGGTATTCATGTCTGTGCTGCAGGATGAGGATGAAGAGGATGTGTATTTGTCTATTTCTTCTGGGGTGGCTTGTAGTGTTTTCTTTTTTTTTGTGAGGATGGGGGTCTTACTGGGCTTACATGGTGTGTGTGTGTTTAGGTTTGGGGTTCCATTAAGTGTTTCTTAGGGGGTGACTGGGATCATTCTGAAACCTCCATCTGAAATACGGCGGTCCCTTTCTAGGTTGTGATCTGGTGTGCCTACTAGTATTGGGCCAATGGTAGGCAGTTTTTTTCTGTGTAGGGCTTTTGATCTCATTTCATTTTCTATTCTTTGTTTACTAGGAGTTTCTTGTTGAGGAATTCTATTTCTTTGTTGATAGCGTTGTATCTGGCGTCGTTGGAGTCGGGTTCAAGTTTTTTTTTATCTTGCCTAGAGGTTATTTAAGTCAGAGGTAATTTAAGACCGTATTTGTACTGCTCCCTTGAAAACGATGTTTTATCCAATGAGCATAAACTGTGCGGTCACGTGTGAGTGTGCTTTCCACACACCATAGAAGTGCCACTGGCTGTCAGCGAGTGGCATGCAGAGAAGAGAAGGGACCTCATTTATCAAGAATTAGCACCTGAAAATTCCACTCAGTGCCAATGTTTTTGTCTCAGCAGCACTCTATTTAAGAATCCAAAAATATATGTCCACCAGCCTGCGTATAATTTATCACTTGGGCATCTTTGTACATGGCGACTGGCGTTCATGTTTAACCTGCACTAGCTTATAGTGGAGCTGTAGGTAAGAATCTCATAGACCACAATAACAAAACTGTATTGAAGTGTTTTTTGCTCATAAATGATGTTAAAAACATTTGGGTGTATAGTACTTTTTTTAACCCTTTTTTTGTTATCAATATGTATTTTATAGCACAACAACTAAAAGCAGCCAAAATGCACTCTAAAGTTTATTTTTTTGGCTCAGAGCGGTGATATCTTGTTACTGTACTGAAGAAATGCCAACCAGCGCCTATTAAATACAGCGCCAATCTTTTCTATGTGTCAAAAATTAATAAATTTGGCGTACAGCACCTATAAATTGACATAACAATGTAGCACTTACTGGCGCTGTTAACAGGAACTGACACAGGCTAGCCAATACCTAGTATGCCAATTTAAGCTGATCATTTAACATCTGGCATTTGGACATGAAGTGCCATTCTGAAAAAATAGCAGTGCCCAGGCACATGCATATGCCAGCAAAATGACTCTAATTGGCGCTAAAAGGCACACTTCATAAAGAAGGCTTGTTGTTTTGTGTTGAGCTATATGTAGGTCTCATCCTATGTGATGTCTCCCCTGTGTTACCGTTCTAACAAGTCCTACCCCCCCCCCCAAACACCTGCTGGTGAGGGCCACAAGCTGGAAACACATGTCCATGAGTAAGAAGTAAATGCTGTGTAAATATTAGATTTACTCAAGCATTGCATGCCCAGCCATCTCTTTCTGAGCACTTGGGTTATTACAAACTCAAGCACCCAGAACTGCTAAGTACCATGGGTAAATCCTTGTTATTCATGGTCTTTATGTGCCATGTAAATATGGTAGTTTTGGTTTTAAAGTGAAAGAAGATACTCTGACTCTGTTTTTTGTTACTGTGAAGGATCTGTTAGGATCTTACCTTCTCCTGGCGCCCGGTCCCGCGGCGTCTCTGTGCGGCGGCGCGCAGCTCCAGTCGGTGGTCGGCCTCGCCGGTCAGCTGCCGCTGCGGCGGCGGCGGTCTCGCCCGCCGCCGCTACTTCCGCCTCTTCTGCTGCCTCTGTGGCCGGCGCGTCTTCCCCTTCCATCTCGGGGAGCGCGCCCGGCCCTCTGTCACGTGCTCGCGCGCGCGCGCGAGCACGAGTTCTATATGCCCCTCGGCGGCGCTGCTCCCTGCGCATTCGCAGGGGGCAGATTCAAATGGACCAGTCAGGTCCATAGCCTGGGTGGGAAGGAACCCAGGGACTGGACAGCCTGACTGGCCAGGGCGGTCCAGTCCCTGGGGATGCTCCAATAGGGAGCTACATCCTAGTTGCACCAAACACTACATTTCCCCCCAAATCACAGTTGCACCAATCACCAGTTCCCCCGTCCCATTGGCCAGTTCCCCTTTAAATATGGTTCGGCTCCGTCCATTAGTGCCCGTTATAGCCTCTGGGTTCTGGATGTGCGTAGCTGTGTCTTAGTGTATATTTTGGATTTGGACTTCGACTATTCTCGCCTGCTGCCTGCCCTGACCTCCTGCTTTGACCGACCATTCTTTTGCCTGACCCTCCTGTACCTCGCCTGTGACCTCCTGGATTTGACCTCGGCTACCCTCGACCACTCTTCCGTTATCTCCCTTGGATACCTCGCCTGTGACCTCCTGGTTTGACCTCGGCCTGAATTACGGACTTTCGCACCCGGCATCCTCATTCGGGATTCCCTGCCAAACATCATTCTGCACCTTAAGCCGTTATCCTTTGCGCCTGTTAAGTCCTGGGGGCAACCGACTGGGAGAGACATTACCCGTGTCTCCTACAAGCGGGGGCTTGTCTATAGGCGGAAGTGGCGGTGGAGATTGGGGGATACCGGCTTAAGACAGACGGGTGTTTGGTATAGTCCTAACAGTATAACGGGCCAAAAGAAAATGGACCAGATATTGGAACAGGTGCAGGCCTTAACCGCGGCCGTTGAGCACCTGGCCCATCGTGTGGCGGCCCAGGAGAACCGTCCAGCTCCGATTAACATCAGCCCTCAAGGGGCTTCGGCCGCATCATCAGTGGAACCCAAAATTCCACTTCCAGATAAGTTCTCTGGAGACAGAGCCGAATTTGCAAATTTTCGGGACTCGTGTAAGCTCTATTTCCATCTTCGACCAACTTCGTCCGGGTCACAGGAGCAGCGCGTGGGTCTCGTTATCTCCCTCCTTCAAGGGGATCCACAATCATGGGCCTTCAGTCTGTCGCCCCAGGATCCAGCTCGTCTTTCTGTGGATAGTTTCTTCTCAGCTATGGAGATTCTATATGATGATCCTGACAGGGGGGCCACAGCAGACGCAAAGCTCCGTACCTTACGCCAAGGACGACGGCCAGCTGAAGAATACTGCTCAGAGTTTCGACGATGGGCGGTCGATTCACGTTGGAACGACCCAGCACTATGCGGTCAGTTCAGGCTAGGCTTGTCTGACTCCATCAAGGACATTCTTGTGAATTATCCAGTTCCTCAGACCTTGGACGAAACTATGCATTTGGCCATTCGCATTGATCGACGTCTGCGGGAGAGACGCCTGGAAAAAGGGTCACATCCCGACTCCAGCTTAAGAGCCGAAGTTCCAGCCTTGCCCTCCTCTGAGGAGCCCATGCAGCTGGGCGCCACCAGGCTCACTGAAGCTGAGAGACGTCGGCGCTTGTCAGAAGGTCTCTGCCTCTACTGTGGCGGAACAGGTCACATGGTCAGAGCCTGCCCCAAGAAGCCGTCGGGAAACTTCAGAGCCTAGGGGGAATCGAGGGGACCCACCTAGGCTGTAAGGTATCTCCTCGTGTATTATCCCCATTTTTGATTCCGGTCCAGGTGAAACTTGACCCAAAATGTATTAGTCTGGAAGCTCTCTTAGATTGTGGTGCAGCGGGGAACTTCCTTGACTTTGATTTAGCTCAAAGCCTAGGAATTCCGCTCCAGTCCCTTCCTGTAGCCATTCGGGTCTCTGCCATTGACAACACACCCATTGCGGGGGGGCTCATTCATTACAGAACCTCACCAGTCCTGCTTAGAGTGGGAGCAGGGCATTCTGAGTTAATTTCCCTTTTAGTTCTTAAAATGCCTTCTACCCCTCTAGTTCTGGGACTACCTTGGCTACAGAAACATAATCCCCAAATCGATTGGGTAACTAGGCAAATTGTTAAATGGGGTCCTCTGTGCTTTCATTCCTGTCTGGAACTTCCAGTGCGAGCCACTCAGTTATCCCCTGAAGAAGTGCCTAGCCCATATCTAGAATTCTCTGATGTATTCTCTGAAAAAGCGGCGGATAAACTTCCCCCCCATAGACCTTGGGATTGCCCCATCGAGCTTCTCCCGGGTACTATGCCGCCTAGGGGGAAGATCTTCAACCTAACACGAGCCGAAAATCTTGCTATGCGGGAGTATATTGCAGAAAACCTAAAGAAGGGTTTTATACGGGCATCCTCTTCTCCGGCAGGGGCAGGGTTTTTCTTTGTCGAGAAAAAAGATGGGGGACTCCGGCCCTGTATCGATTACCGGGGTTTAAACAAGATAACGGTTAAGAATAAGTATCCCCTGCCATTAATTGATGGGCTGTTCACTCAGGTGGTTGGGGCCCAAGTATTCTCCAAATTAGATCTCCGCGGGGCCTATAATCTCATTAGGATCCGACAGGGAGATGAATGGAAAACTGCTTTTAATACACATGAGGGGCATTATGAGTACCTGGTAATGCCATTCGGCTTGTGTAATGCTCCCGCAGTCTTTCAGGATTTTGTGAATGAAATCTTTAGGGAATACTTGGGCCGTTTTGTTGTAGTGTATTTGGATGATATCCTGATTTTCTCTTCCTCGCTATCAGAACATCGTAAACATGTTCGTCTGGTTTTACAGAAGCTCAGGGAGAATCATTTATTTGCCAAACTCAAGAAATGCCAATTTGAGGTTACTGAAGTTCCCTTCTTGGGTTACATCATTTCTAATACCGGCCTTTCCATGGACCAATCCAAGGTTAAAGCGGTACTAGAGTGGGAACAACCCAAAGATCTTAAGGGTTTACAAAGATTTTTGGGGTTTGCCAATTTCTATAGGAGATTCATTAAAAATTTTTCCACCCTAGTAGCCCCCCTCACTAATCTCACCAAGAAAGGGGAGTATCCTGCTGTTTGGCCAGAGCAATCCGTCTTGGCTTTCAGGAAATTAAAAGAAGTTTTTAGTTCCGCCCCTGTGTTAGTGCACCCGGATTGCCAATTACCCTTTATTGTGGAAGTGGATGCCTCTGAACTTGGTGTAGGAGCAGTGCTTTCGCAGTATAGCGGTTCCCCTGAACGCCTCCATCCCTGTGCCTTCTTCTCCAAAAAATTTACCCCTGCCGAGAGAAATTACGATATTGGGAATCGGGAACTATTGGCAATTAAACTTGCGTTTCAAGAATGGAGGCATTGGCTGGAAGGGGCTCAATTTCCCGTTACTGTCTTTACCGACCACAAGAACTTAGAGTACATTCAGTCCGCTAAAAGATTGACCCCAAGACAGGCTCGCTGGTCTCTGTTCTTCTCCCGGTTCAATTTTTCTATTACTTATAAACCGGGATCCAAGAACATGAAGGCGGATGCCTTGTCACGTTGTTTTTCTTCTTCTACTATACCAGAAGGGGAAAATTTACCCATTTTGTCCCAGGCTCTGGTAGTAGCTGCTATCCAGCCAGAGCTTCCTGATTTAACCCGGTTCCAGTCTGAAGCCCCGCCCGAAAAACCTAGTTATGCCCAATTTGTGCCCGCTGCCTATCGGGCTGCGGTTTTGCACCAGTTCCATGACTCTAAGTTGGCAGGTCATCCTGGTGTCAAGAAAACCATCTCCTTATTGTCTCGTCAGGTTTGGTGGCCGTCCTTTAGAAAAGACGCACAAGGGTACGTGCGAGCCTGTAAGATTTGTGCCCGCAGTAAGTCATTAAGACACTCTCCTGAGGGTCCTCTACTTCCATTGCCCATTCCCTCCCGCCCCTGGACCCATCTGGCCATGGATTTTATCACCGATCTTCCCCCTTCCCAAGGGTGCACTGTCGTCTGGGTGGTGGTAGATCGGTTTAGTAAGATGGCTCATTTCATCCCATTAAAAAAGCTACCTACTGCTCAGGTCCTGGCCCAACTTTTTGTGACACACATATTTAAAATCCATGGTATCCCGGAGGATGTGGTGTCAGATAGGGGGGTCCAGTTTGTTTCCCGTTTTTGGAGGGCTTTTTGTCTCAAGTTGGGCTTCACTGTCTCCCTATCATCTGCGTTTCATCCTCAGTCCAACGGGCAAACGGAAAGAACGAACCAATCCTTGGAGCAATATTTACGCTGTTTCATTTCTGATGTTCAGACGGATTGGGTGTTGTTTCTTCCATTTGCTGAGTTTGCCCTTAATAATGCCACACATTCCTCCACCGGGGTATCTCCGTTTTGTTGTGTTTACGGTAAAGATTTGAAATTTTCGGCCTTGTCGGACCAGCCTACCAGAGTGCCTTCTCTTGATGAATGGATGTCCCAGTGGCCGAAGTTATGGGATAGGATCCAGCAACACCTGTCTAAGGCTGTGCTCCAACAAAAAAGTTTTGCCGATCGTAGGCGATATAATAATCCTGATTATTTGGTCGGCGATTTGGTTTGGCTTTCGACCAAAAATCTGGCCTTACGCCAGCCATCTGCTAAGTTGGGTCCGAGATTTATTGGTCCCTTTTCCATTCTGCAGAGAATTAATCGGGTTACCTATCGCCTGGATCTCCCGCCCTCTATGAGGATTTGTAACTCCTTCCATGTGTCCCTTTTGAAACCGGCCAGAGGTATTGAGCCTGATAATCTTCCGGAACCTATTTTAGTTGATGGGCAGCAAGAATTTGAGGTTGCCCGGATTTTGGACTCACGATTTTCCCGAAATTCTCTTCAGTATTTGATAGATTGGAAGGGTTACGGTCCGGAAGAGAGGTCTTGGGTTCCAGCCAGAGAGGTTCACGCGGAGAGGTTGATTAGAAGTTTCCACAGGGAAAACCCTCAGAAACCCAGGTTGGAGGGTCCAGTGGCCCCTCCTCAGGGGGGGGGTAATGTTAGGATCTTACCTTCTCCTGGCGCCCGGTCCCGCGGCGTCTCTGTGCGGCGGCGCGCAGCTCCAGTCGGTGGTCGGCCTCGCCGGTCAGCTGCCGCTGCGGCGGCGGCGGTCTCGCCCGCCGCCGCTACTTCCGCCTCTTCTGCTGCCTCTGTGGCCGGCGCGTCTTCCCCTTCCATCTCGGGGAGCGCGCCCGGCCCTCTGTCACGTGCTCGCGCGCGCGCGCGAGCACGAGTTCTATATGCCCCTCGGCGGCGCTGCTCCCTGCGCATTCGCAGGGGGCAGATTCAAATGGACCAGTCAGGTCCATAGCCTGGGTGGGAAGGAACCCAGGGACTGGACAGCCTGACTGGCCAGGGCGGTCCAGTCCCTGGGGATGCTCCAATAGGGAGCTACATCCTAGTTGCACCAAACACTACATTTCCCCCCAAATCACAGTTGCACCAATCACCAGTTCCCCCGTCCCATTGGCCAGTTCCCCTTTAAATATGGTTCGGCTCCGTCCATTAGTGCCCGTTATAGCCTCTGGGTTCTGGATGTGCGTAGCTGTGTCTTAGTGTATATTTTGGATTTGGACTTCGACTATTCTCGCCTGCTGCCTGCCCTGACCTCCTGCTTTGACCGACCATTCTTTTGCCTGACCCTCCTGTACCTCGCCTGTGACCTCCTGGATTTGACCTCGGCTACCCTCGACCACTCTTCCGTTATCTCCCTTGGATACCTCGCCTGTGACCTCCTGGTTTGACCTCGGCCTGAATTACGGACTTTCGCACCCGGCATCCTCATTCGGGATTCCCTGCCAAACATCATTCTGCACCTTAAGCCGTTATCCTTTGCGCCTGTTAAGTCCTGGGGGCAACCGACTGGGAGAGACATTACCCGTGTCTCCTACAAGCGGGGGCTTGTCTATAGGCGGAAGTGGCGGTGGAGATTGGGGGATACCGGCTTAAGACAGACGGGTGTTTGGTATAGTCCTAACAGGATCGTAACTTGTGGTCCCTACTGAAGTTACTGCTACATTGAGTTTTTGGATCAAGATAAAAGAACCACCAAGTTACGTATTTAATTGCTTTAAGAGCAAACTACACAAAATATATCTATTCAATGAATAGATACATATACAGGTCAGAATATTGAATACAAGTGGTAAGTTACAATCAGACTTATAGCACATAACAACATATAAAATGTATGTCCGTTACTGTTAGCTATTACCGTTATCATTTCCAATTTGATGACAACTTGACAGTCAGGGTGTCTTTTTCCTGAACATTTAAACACATGGCTGGTCACTTCCCCGCGCGCTGTCACCTTGTGGCGGAATAAACACATATATATAAATAAGCTGGGACAGCCCGGACCGAACACCGGCAAAATCAATTCTACTGGTGAGTACTCACAGAATTGTATTTTTTGTTTTGTCACCAATGCAAGGCGTTATTCTGAGCCAGCCAGATAGGGAATGTTATATTTTTATTTCCCCACAGTTACACTATAAGAAAGTGCTCATTTACACTCTGAATCCTTTAAAGCAATATTGGGTTCCAACAGAGCGACTCTGAGTTTACACCAAAGGACCATATTACAAATTTGTTACGGTTGCTATTTTTTTGTCCCTACTGAAGTTACTGCTACATTGAGTTTTTGGATCAAGATAAAAGAACCACCAAGTTACGTATTTAATTGCTTTAAGAGCAAACTACACAAAATATATCTATTCAATGAATAGATACATATACAGGTCAGAATATTGAATACAAGTGGTAAGTTACAATCAGACTTATAGCACATAACAACATATAAAATGTATGTCCGTTACTGTTAGCTATTACCGTTATCATTTCCAATTTGATGACAACTTGACAGTCAGGGTGTCTTTTTCCTGAACATTTAAACACATGGCTGGTCACTTCCCCGCGCGCTGTCACCTTGTGGCGGAATAAACACATATATATAAATAAGCTGGGACAGCCCGGACCGAACACCGGCAAAATCAATTCTACTGGTGAGTACTCACAGAATTGTATTTTTTGTTTTGTCACCAATGCAAGGCGTTATTCTGAGCCAGCCAGATAGGGAATGTTATATTTTTATTTCCCCACAGTTACACTATAAGAAAGTGCTCATTTACACTCTGAATCCTTTAAAGCAATATTGGGTTCCAACAGAGCGACACCAAAGGACCATATTACAAATTTGTTACGGTTGCTATTTTTTTGTTTTGTATTATATACAATACATATTATGTTATAATAGGTTTGTTGATAAAATACTTATCTAACTAAAATAAATGAATTTGGCTGGAGTTCCATTTTAAAGGGTTACAGTCTGAGCTAGTGAAAAATCTAACAGTCTTTTGGGAAAATCAGTTCGCAGAATGAGTGTGCTTTCCAAGTTTTAAAGAACAACATGTACGAAACACGTTCTGTATTCCCACAGTCCTCCCATAAAGAGACAAGTGACACTAATGTAAAAGTTGGCGTCCAAAAAAGATGTTATCTTGCCAAGTGCAGCGTCTTCATTAACTATCACTGACATTCAATTTCATCTGTATTCTATAATCACTTATACTTCCATATGATTATCAGGGGCTTCTGCTATGCTTATTTCCCCACATGCAAGCTCTGTCAATCTGTGTCAGTGTCATCCTAAATACACTACAGAGCTAGTGTGTAAAATTAAAGTGGATCTAAACCCTCCCTGTAGCATAGGAAAACTCTAACTTGGTATTCGAGAGATATTCCATCTAATAGGAACAGGAAACAACAAGCAACTGTACCCCCTCCAAAATGAGACAGTGTCTAGCTGTTTCCTGGTACCCCAGTCATACAGAGCTTCATGAAAAAAGGGCATCTCTTAAATTAGTGTCCCACAGGCAGCAGGAGTAGGTGGGTAAGGGTCTTGGAGAAATGGCGCTGTTACTCAAGATCCCATAGAGCACAATGGGCAGAACTGAATTGAAGTGTTATGCTTATATTTAATATTAAACACATGTATTTGCACAGAACCTGCAATGGGACTTCAATAATTGAAATGCAGATGGGGGTTATTAAAATTTATTTTAATGGCTTCCATTGCTTAACAATGTGTAATTAGTAGAAACGCTGACCCACGCCAGAAAAATACAGCGCCAAAGATTTCAAGGAGGAATAAAATCATAAATATGCTAGGGAGCACCAGAAAAATGGCAGTAGGAAGTGGCGCTCACTGGCGCTGGGATAATTGGCCGGTGGGTCCAACAGTCTCACAGTGACAGTGACATAGGTCGGTCAAAACCTAAGGGCAACAATCAAAGCTAATTAGTTAGAGTTAGTGAGCGACTGCTAGCGCCAATGTAGTACACAGCACAGCAGGTTAGATGGGAATACTGGTGCTCTGAAGCTGGAGCTATAGCCACAAAAATGATGCGTACATAATAAATAAGAGCCTAAGAAAAAACCTGTCCCTCAACCGTAGAACTGACGAATTGCAGGTGCAGAGAAGTCTCTTAAAAATATATAGGCACTGTATGTTTCACCATATAAGACGCACCTAGAATTTGGAGGAAGAAAATAAGAAAAAAAAAAGTCTGACCCAAATGTTATGCCATAGCTCAAAACAAAACAAACCCCAGCAGTGGGCAGCCTGGAATTTAAAAGATTCCAGGACTGGCAGCTGGTTTTCCACCCTGGGCATCCCGAATCGGGATGTACCGCTGTGTAAAAGTTGCCGGTAATCTCTTACCTTTTCCTGGTCCAATGGCGGATCTGTGGCCTTTCATCCAATAAGCACTGCCTGCTAGGACTATTGCCCTTATTCATCAAGCGATAGCGCCAGGTAGTGTCTGATGAGCGCCAGGTAGCGGCATCTAACGGCGACTACCGACTCAAGTACGCCCGGCGGCGGTCACAATGACGCATTTATCAAGCAAAATGAGGCTAGCGCCGGCGAGAGCGACGGCTAGCGCGGCATTCATCATGAAGCCGCCTGGACCAAACAGCGCCGCTGCAAATTCCCTCACAGCGCCCGGTATGAGCTGTCGCTCCCTGGCGATGTCCAATGCATTTCAATGGAGCAATCTTTAATAATTCATGATTAATTGGTAATAATTTTTTTTTACATTTTTTTAATGTCAAAAAATCGGAGAACACTTCTGCAATGTTAGGATTTATTTTTAAGTCAAAAAAAAAAAAAAAAAAAATATGTGCAGAATTGATCAAACAGGTCTGAGATTAATGTATTCATATAACAAAATGATTCTAAAAACATGTATAATGTTACATTCAAAAAATATGGTTGTTTAGGGGTTAAAAACTAGTTAATACAGATCGCCGCCAGCGCTCTGGGGTTTAAACAAGGAATGGACAGCGACAGCACATTCGGAGCGTGATTTTTTGATGAATATGAAGCTAGCCGTTCGCTCTGGCCATTCGTTGTCAGGCGCTCACATACAACGCTGGACCTGTGAAACAGCGACCCCCCAGCCCGTATTCAACATTACCGCACACCGACTGAGTCGCTGTCATCAAGCTAATGCCGGCCAAGCACAGCGAATACTGGCTGGCGCTGAAAAAATCACGCTACAGTCGCTCATCTGTCGCTACCTGGCGCTATTAATGAATCGGCCTCTAAGTCTTTCGGCAGACGGCTCTCATTGTTTTGAATAGGGAGGGTGCGCTATGGTACCCCCTGAATCCGTGGCGTTGTGCGCCCCAGTGCACAAGGCTGCTAATACAGGGGATGCGTCAGCGCAAGCTCCTCATTAAAGTCAATAAGAGCCATTTACCAAAAGAGGTAAACACAGCAATTGTCTCTCATTGGCTGACCGGCGTGCATTTGCCATTGGAACGTGGAAGAGGTGAGTTGTTTGGGGCTTTCTGGTGGATTTCCTGGGTTTAGTTCTGCTTTAAAGAAGAGTGTCGGTCACCGCAAACTATACGGTGCTAGTGATAAATTCAACGCTGGCTGGCAGACGCATCAGTGCTGCCTGTTTTTTGTTAAATTGCACAATATTTTGGCGCTGCATGGCTTTGACTGGCGCTGATGCTTGATAAATCAGGCTTTTAGTTAAATATGTGTTAAAGTAAATATTTGTTAAAGCGGAATAAAGCCCCGAAATTTCGTTCCTCTTTGGCATCCTGATTTGGGATGCCCCGCTGTGTGAAACCCGCCCAGAACACCGCTTTTCACTCACCTCTTCCTGGTTCGTCCAGTGAGAGCCGTCTTCTGTGACTAGGAGGCCGATTCATTAATAGCGCCAGGTAGCGACAGATGAGCGACAGTAGCGTTATTTTCACAGCGCACGCTAGTATTCGCTGTGCTTGGCCGTTGTTCGGCTGTTGACAGCGACCCCGTCGGTGTGCGGTAATGTTGAATACGGGGTTAGGAGTCTCTGTTTGACAGGTTTCGCGCTGTATGGGAGCGCATGACAGCGAATGGCCATAGCGAACGGCTCCCAGCATATTCATTAACAAATCACGCTCAAAAAATTCTCGCGCTGTGAAATGCTTGTTTAAACCCCAGAGCGCTGGCGGTGATGGGTTAAAAGTAGTTTTTTAGCCCCCAAACAACCATATTTTTTGAAACAAAAAAAAAAAATAAGCAGGGGGGAGCCGGCGTTCTCGTGGCGGTGAGCGTCATTACCTTTCGCTCACCATTCACTACCTGCCGCTATCTCTTGTTAAATAAGGGCCTAGGTCATTCTGCAAACATCTCTCATTAACTAAAATGGGGAGTGTGTGTTTCTGCATCCCCCGCATCCCCAGTGACATGGCAGCACACCCTCCCCATTAACAGCCATTTGCTAAATGACCTAATCACAGCAGATGGCACTCATTGGACAAAAGTCCGCACATGCACATTTAGAGCGGGGGAAAGGTAAGTGTTTATGGGCGCCCCCAGGGGTTTAACACAGCGGTCATTCTGATTCAGGTTGCCCCAGGGAAGGTGGGTTTTGTTCCGCTTTATTACCCCTGCTCTCAGCCCCTGCTATTTTTTTTATTTTTTTTTACTAAATGGAACCAAAAACTTGAAGCTTCTCAGTAAGTTATTAAAAAACATACATACACCCACCTTACCCTGTACATCTAACCCAGTACAACATTGTGATTTTTCCTTCTGGCTTCCTGTAAATAGGAAAAGAGAGCACACTGCTAGGGATGAGAGGCTCTTGGAAATTGCCTGGTGTGCCCACCCTAACAAAAATCAAAGCTCAGGAAATACATTGAGATGGGTCTCAGCAGCTCTGGGGCTGAATTTTGTTCCTAGTCTGTCCTTTGATGTCTCTAGCATGTCAGATAGCCATCTTTTAAAGAGGAACATCAGACCTTCTCTGATGTTCCTCTCTAAACATTCCTCCCTTCTCCTTCACTGCCTTTTGGATGCCAGCATTATCTAAAACTCTGGCAGCATTCCTGGCCCCTTTCCACCCCATGCCCCTTAGCCAACTGATTGCAGCAGGCTTAGCCGTCCTTACAGCCATCATCTCTTCAAATGTCCCATGCTGCTCCCCAGATCTTGCGCTCTTCTGTGCCGAGTGTCATTGCAGCTTATGTAGTGACACTGCACAAGTTCTGAGGGGTGGCGCAGTGCATGATGGGATAGCAAGATGTTGCTGCCCCATGGAGACGGCACTGGACAGACGGATGCTGGAGCGTGAAGCGACTGGACAGGTAAGTCAAAAGTTGTATAAAATGTAACAGGAGGGGCAGGGAGGGCGATCAAGCCAGGTTTGGGGAGTTCTTATTAACTCCCCAATACCTGAAATGTTCCTCCTTAATGCCCCCTGAGCTTTGATTTTTTTTTTTATTTACAAGATATATGTGTTATATTGTTTCTGTGATGCTGTTATGCTTCGAGAAAAAGGCTGCACAAGTGCCCTAATTTCTGTCTATACTAATATAGTGAAATATAGGGACATATTGCTTGTTACATCCTACCTGTTGTCTACCATGTGCTAAATGTTTACCCATTAACACACAATTTGTGCTTTTTTCTTAAATCTCCATTTTTTTAAAACTCGCTGAAGATGACATTAAAAAATGTGTTAAGTTGTCTTTTGGTTTTTATAGGGAGAACAGAGCAGTCTTCTTTCTAGCAGGTCACATTGCTGGTCAGCCCCCTTAAGACTTGAAGACATTCCACAGAAGATTGGCTCTGTTACCCTCCTGTTATACATCATTCCCAGTGGTAACACTGAACCATTTACAAGATACCCTGTGGCTTCTGAGATGTGACCTGGCCACATTGTATTGGTCCCAAATGAAAAATAAACCTTGTTTAGACTTTGGGAAACGGAATGTTTCACAAGACACGTCTACCTAATCGACTCTTCATTTAAGCCTCCTATACACAAGGGAATTGCCTTTTTAGTGGGTTGTAACGTTTCAACACTATTAAGAAAGTCCATAAATTTGTACGCAGTTTAACAGCAAAAAAAAAAAAAACTAGGAAAACATTGGAATAACTCTTCTGTATTTATTCGGGTTACATTTCTAGATTTAATGTTGAGTGATTTATTAAAAAAGAAAACTGTTGCTGAAAAAAAGTCCTAGTTTATTCTACACAGATCTCACATCGGTGCAGTACACATGATATTATAATGTTTAAAGCCCAGCTGCAAGCAACATATTTATTTTAGTTTTGAAAATAGGACAGAGGCGTACAGGGCCATCACAGTTACCACAGTAATTACAGCAATTTAACTCTTGTTGGGAGCTTTAAAACTTTGCTGCTGCACTTTGCAATGTAACATGCAGGGCAGAGTCCCTTATGCTACACTATGGGCCTTATTTATCACGGGCTAGCGCCAGGTAGTGTCTGACGAGCGTCAGGTACCGCCAGCTAACGGCGACTACCGACTCAAGTACGCCCGGCGGCGCTCACAGTTACGCATTTATCACGCTAAATGAGGCTAGCGCCGGCGAGAGCGACGGCTAGCGCGGGATTCATCATGAAGCCGCCTGGACCAAACAGCGCCGCTGCAAATTCCCTCACAGCGCCAGGTATGAGCTGTCGCTCCCTGGCGATGTGCAATGCATTTCAATGGAGCAATCTATAATTTATCATAATTAATTGGTATTATTTTTTTTTTTTTTTTTTTTTAATGTCAAAAATTTGGAGACCACTTCTGCAATGTTAGGATTTATTTTTAAGTAAAAAAAATTTAAAAAAAAATTTTTTGCAGAATTGATCTTACAGGTCTGATATTAATGTATTCACATTACAAAATGAATCTAAAAACATGTATAATGTTACAATACAAAAATATGGTTGTTTAGGGGTTAAAAACTAGTTAACACCCATCGCCGCCAGCGCACTGGGGTTTAAACAAGGAATGGACAGCGCCAGCAAATTCGGAGCGTGATTTTTTAATGAATATGAAGCAAGCCGTTCGCTCTGGCCATTCGTTGTCAGGCGCTCATATACAACGCTGAACCTGTGAAACAGCGACCCCTAAGCCCGTATTCAACATTACCGCACACCGACTGAGTCGCTGTCATCAAGCAAACGCCGGCCAAGCACAGCGAATACTGGCTGGCGCTGTAAAAATCACGCTACAGTCGCTCATCTGTCGCTACCTGGCGCTATTAATGAATCGGCCTCTATATAAAGCTGGAGAGCTCTCTGCTTTGTTATATTGTAACAGCCATGCCTGTGACTGATATCCCTGAGTGCGGCCACACCTTTCTGCTCTGTGTATTTTTGTGATTGTTGCTGGTAATGGGATGGGGAGGCCGATTCATTAATAGCGCCAGGTAGCGACAGATGAGCGCCAGTAGCGTGATTTTCTCAGCGCCAGCTAGTATTCGCTGTGCTTGGCCGGGGTTTGCTTGTTGACAGCGACTCAGTCGGTGTGCGGTAATGTTGAATACGGGCTGGGGGGGTCGCTGTTTCACAGGTTCAGCGTTGTATGGGTGCGCCTGACAACGAATGGCCAGAGCGAACGGCTTGCTGCAGATTCATTAACAAATCACGCTCCGAATTTTTTAGCGCTGTGAATTCCTTGTTTAAACCCCAGAGCGCTGGCGGCGATGGATTTAAAATAGTTTTTAACCCCCAAACAACCATATTTTTTGATTGTAAAATTATACAAGTTTTTATAAACATTTTGTAATATCAATACATTAATATCAGACCTGTAATATCAATTCTGCACAAAATCATTTTTTTTTTTTTACCTTAAAAAAAATCCTAACATTGCAGAAGTGGTCAAAGAATTTTTGACATAAAAAAAAAAAAAAACATTAATAGCAATTAATTATGATTAATTAAAGATTGCTCCATTGAAATGCATTGGACATCGCCAGGGAGCGACAGGTCATACCTGGCGCTGTGATGGGATTAGCATCGGCGCCGTTCGTTGCAGTCGGCTACATGATGAATCCAGCGGTAGCTGTCGCTCTCGCCGGCGCTAGCCTCATTTAGCTTGATAAATGCGTCATTGTGGCCGACGCCGGGCGTACTTGAGTCGGTAGCCGCCGTTAGCTGGCGGGACCTGGCGCTCGTCAGACACTACCTGGCGCTATCGCTTGATGAATAAGGGCATAAGAGTGTATCTTTGATTGTTATGTTGGGGTGACCCATAGAATAGTACTTCCTATTTGTTTGTTATGCAGAGGGGACAGAGGTTACTAGGATTTATTAAGAAAAATAAAGCAGGCAGTTGGAGAAAAGACTTCCCAAAACACACCTGCCCCATCTGCACACATGATACTGAATCATTGTCAGCACTTACATTTGCTCCTGCATCCACTCAAAGCTGAAACGCATTCTCTGGTAATGGTCATTTTTGGATCTATGACTAAGGACCAGGAGTAGTCTGAAGCGCGTCCTCCACCCACAACACTCTATGTTGCCAGGTCCATGGTCTTACATGCTTTGACTTTGCTATTTATGGAAGTGTTTTAAGAATTAATAAAATTATGTTTTACTTTATGGAGAGCGGACCATTCACCTTCTCAATGGTCATTTCGGAGCTTCCTTTCCCAGCCAGCCTCCCAGCTGTGCTGCTGTCTGTATTCAACTGACATAAGTCACAATGCACAGTGGCAGGCAACCCAGCAGCACTTCCTCTTTGGAGATGGCCTGCAGCTCCATGGGGCGCTGTTTTGGTGGTAGAATTTACCACAGCAGGAGTTACAAAAAGGCATATAATTTGAATTCTGCATTGCCCTGGGGAGGGATGTATATGAGCACTGTTCCTTGTAAGGGTATTGGTCTAGTTTAAGAATCAGAACATTTTTGTCCCTCTTTGTGTTCCAGCAGTCATAACTTTTTCATATTTTGTGCAGTGGAGCTGGTTGAGGTCTTGTATTTTATAGGAGGGGTTGTAGTCTTTCTAGGTCCCATTTCAAGATGCATCTGTGTTAGTGTTTTATTTCTAGTGTCTCAACACAAATGTTTTTGGCTTGTGAGCTTTTCTTTTTTACAGCATTGGCACAATTTTATTTTGATTTAAAAATGACATAGTATGGCTTGTTACGTTCATCAGGTAGCACTCCTCCCCATTACATTGAGTGGACAAGCCATGCGTCTCTTCTGTAGAACCACTTAAGACTGTTACTTGCTCCAGTTGCTCTAATGATCAGCACACTGTTCTCTAACAGTCCCTAAATATGTCTGAACACAAGCCACTTCCTACCATTAGTGGATTAGCTGTGTTCCTAGCTCTGCAAAACTACCAAGTAACCCTGCGGACCCCATAAATGAAAAATACCGCCACTCTATCTGTGCTGTGTGTGTCTCTCCTCTCCAGATTAACCCTCCCTAGACCTCTAAAATTGACATGCATAGCATACATAGCCCCCCCAACCTACCAACCCACCCACAGTTAAAATGCAGAACATGCCTGTGGATCCCCCCAAATAATCTACAGAGTGTGCCTGTGGATAAAAATCTGAATATTATGCAGAGTGTGCCTGCAGCCTCCGGCTGGGCAGGTGGTGGCTCTGTCGGGCAAGCAGCAGCTCCAACAGCAAATGGGTAGTGGCTCTGGCTGGGTGAGCAGTGGCTCCAGCGGGGCAGGTGGCAGGGGAGCGGAGGCTAAGGAAGATGGGCATATCTTGGAGGGGGGGGGGTTAGTGCAGCTCTGTCTGGCTTCTCAGTTTGCCTCCTCACTGCCCCAATCCACCGCTGAGGGAAAGCACAGTGGTGGACAACTGCGATAGATCAGGGGGGTTAAAGGAAACATGCTGCAGTGTGATGCGGGCTAGGTTAGTATAACCAAATCCTGCACTTCTGTCCACCAGCTCACTCCCTCCACTGCACTAGTCCCTCCAGGGACTCAGGGAGCCCCCATCTGTCCAGAACCTGCCCAACATGTTATGAGCAGAACATTTTCTTCTGACTTGGCACGTTATAGAAACTTTGGGGGGTTTTAGTGAAAGTCATTCAGACTTTGCTGATTTGGTTCAGTTGGACCAGAACAGAATGGTTTAAAATATTACCATGGACTGCTCCGAACATAAACATTTTCAAGCAACTCTTGCAAAAGTGCAAAAATAATGATAGCAGCTCAAACAGAAAACAATTACCAAATTCAAGACAAAACTACTATTGTTACTGATCTTCCAGGCCCAGGTCACTGCCGGCTCTGAAGGGGTTAATATACAGTGAATGTGAAGCATAATAGATAGATAGGTATTAACCAGACAACGCTGTGCAGTTGTTTGACAAGCCTTAAATACATTTAAATGTATGTATTATTATTGCTACTAGGAAGCGAAAATCATATTATTATTATAATGGGATAAAAACTGCCATAATGTATACGCCTTTAATTTGCAATTCTTTGAGGCAGCAATTATTGAATGGAATTCCATGATCCTGGCTTTGGCAACAGATTTGAGGTGTTGAGGAATCCTGCTAAGAGGGGCGCGCTGTAATTTATACGCCTGGCAAGATGGAATAACATTTACGTGATTATTGCTGGTTGCCTGATTTGCGTTCCTGAATTTTATCTTTCAAGTAACAGTGGGAAATGTTTTTGTTCTGTTTTGACATAGGTGAGTAATGGTGGGCAATTTACAACACAAGGTGATTTTTCATTTACCAGATGTTAAGTGTAAAGCTTTAATTCAGATTCAATTTACATACGTGCAAAACAGAATAGGCAGCATTCTGCAGCAACACACAGCTAATCATTTGCATAAACGCATAGCCTCACTGGAACCATTTTGATAGAGAACAGATGTGAATCACAATAGATGGAGCAGTTAATAGCAGGCAGGTAAATCAAATAACTGGAACTAATCCCAGGTAGTTAGATAAAATAACCAGCACTGACTGCAGCTTTCTGCAGATAACCCACAGCCCCAGTATGGAACATGACCTAACTTAGGGCTCCTAGGATTGTCTGCAGTTACACAACCACCCCAGGCAGCAAACTTGGGGAAACTTTAATTGTGAAACAAATTATCAGCTTCTCCAACAATTTGAAAGGGGTCTGGGAAGGGCTGTATTTAGGGTTCATGCTGCCCTAGGCACTACTTGGGCTAACCCCCCCCCCCCGGGCCTTTTTTAGCTGTACAGAAACAGCAATGCAGGGAGAAAACCGCATCAAAGACATAAGGACCAGGAAGCAGTAAGAGGAGAAGAAGATAGAAATCCCAGTAGAGGAGACTGCAACAGTGGAGGACAGTGCAGAAAAAACAAGAACAAAATCTGAAAGGATCAGCAGCGAGTAAGTGGAGGAGTCAGTGGACACTGGTGGCAAGTCTGCAGTGATGGGCGCCAGAAGGCCAAAGCACAATGCAGTAAATGTTGCCTGCACTGCCCATAGGCAGATAAGGATTTGCTGAATTCACATTAAAATCATTTTCTAAAACATGATGCGTGGGGGCAGGGGCGGACTGGGGCTAAAAAACGTCCCGGGACTTTTTGGGGCACACCGGCCCTGCTGCACTGTTCTTAATGTCACTATATGCACACACCTTATTTTTGTTCCATAAGATGCACCCAGGGTTTAGAGGACTAAAATAAGAGAGAAAATATTCTGAACCAAATGGTGTGCTTAAATTCCCCCATTCAGTGCACAGAATCACCCCATTACAGTACAGCCAGTGGGGGCATCCCTCAGTACAGCCAGTAGGAGCATCCCTCAGTACAGCCAATGAGTGGCATCCTGGGGCGATCGTGATCATCCTGCAATAGCGCTAATGTGAAACCAGCCTCACCCTCCATTTTACTGTGACTTGTGATTTGATGCAATGCATTTCCTGTCCCCCAGCGGCGTGGGCACCTGGTGTGGAAGGCGATTGCAGCAGGACTGGCAGAGGATGAGGCAGCCGCAGCGAACCGCCGCCGCTCTTACACACACACACACTAACACACATACATGCTTACGGCCGGCTGCTCCCCCAGCCTCCAGCATCTTTTCCATGGGGTCACGGCCCTCCCTGGCACCGGCCTAGCGGGATTTTGCCCGGTATGCCCTATGGCCAGCCCGCCCCTGCTCCAGAAATTCTGGATTAAAAAGGTTAGTGTTTACAGGCGCACTGAAGGGTATCGCATAGCGAAGCATCCAGAAGGGGATCCCCCGGGGTAAGGCCTGTGCCAATCCCTAGAATCTTTCAGATTCCAGGGCTGGCCCGGGTGGGTTTTATTCCGCTGTAAGGCCCCACAACTCCCATCACTCACCTCCCCTCACACTCCCACGGCACATGTACAGGCCTCCTCTGCACAGCAATGAGCTCACTGACCTGCACCTAGTGGCAAGTTGGCCACCTGCACGCCCTTGCTGAGGCTTTGTCAGGAAAAGGACAGCAATCCCAAAATGCAGAGCGGCATACTCAGAAGACACTTGCTATCTGCAGGCAGCCTTAGACTCCATGGCTCGCCAAAAATGGAATCTAATGTTTGACCCCTTTATTTCTCTAGATCTGGATCTTGAATATTTGCCCCCAAGGAAATTCAGACCAGGGATCCACATACATGCTTGGACTACCCCACAGGGATACCAGGGAACCCACAGGTGAGCCCTCGGACTCAGGTGGTCTTAGGGATCCCCATCACCAAAGGGCCCATCTGCCCTGGGTGCCCTAGTTTTTAAGGTGCTGACAAGGTGCACCTGGGAATGTTTAGTTTCTTGGTCCTCAAGTGTAAGCCTTTTTTTCTATGACAGGAACAGTATGTAATGCTGAATGCCCCTTTTCTGTATTAAAGAGGAGGCCAAGGTTTTGTAACCCCCTAGACACTCCTCCCTTCTACCATGCTAATCCGATTTCACCATTAAAATAAAAAAACAACTAACACGATTGGCAAAATCCTCCCCTGATTCCATTTTGGGACAGGGTTTGCATGGCAGCCACAGACTTGAGTGATAGTTGGACTTGAGTTGGACTCCAGACCACACTGCTGCCTGGGATTGGGTGACAGTCGCTCAAGCTCCCAGCTTGCCCATCCCCAAGTGAGCTGTATTTTATATTATTGCCCAAACTGGGTTTTCAACAGGGGGTAGGGAGGGGTGGTTGGAGTGTTACAAAATGCTTGGATGTCCTACTTAATTGAAATATTGTCTGTTACTTTAATATTAAGGGTTGAAAATTACTGTTACTAATTCCATCTTATGGTATTCATATAGCAACCTTCGGCTATATATAACTTCCCAAGTTCGCAGTCAGACAATACAGCTTGGCGTGGTGTCTGTGGGAATGGGCCATAAATAAGTAATATTTATATTTGAATGTGCAGCCCCCACAGTAAGTTCTATTGGTAGGCCCACCTCGATCCAACTCAGTCCATGTTGCCCCAGTGGGCCGCGTATCTTGCACCTAAGATGTACAGTGCAAAGAAGGTGCCTTTATCAGCTAGGATGTCCCCCATGATGTACCCATAAAAAACATAGCTCTAGGAATATGGAATGAGAGTAACAGTAAACAACCCGGTGCTCTAGATAAAATATGGTGGAAATGTGATTTGACTTACAAGGAAGTAAAGGGGTCTGTCTTTGTATCATCCACTTTTCCTATTTATAGTCCAAAATATTTGTAGTTGGATAGAAATAATATAGCCTGACTGCCAATACTGGTTAGCGTATAACTAAATCACCTCAGGTAGGCCAAACCAATGACTGGATAATAATGTCTGTGTTGATTACAGGTGGTCAGAGGCCATTTTGATGCAGGTGTTTAGGTGACCAATATGGTTGGCTATGAGGAATATATTGCCTCATATGAGGGAGAACTCTGGCCAGGTTTGAACCTAATCATAACACATCTGGATTTTGCAGCAATTCTGGCATTACATTTAGACAAATTAACAAATGTTTTACATCTGTGAATATGAGCAAAATGAGAAAATAACAACAAAGTTCTTCAGGCTATGCAGTTAATAATAATTGTCTTAATGATAAACTCCAGAGCTAAATAGTAATGACAGTTTATATAAATGTAATTAGCAAATAATGACTCATGGTTTAATAATTATGAATAAAAATGCCTTGAGGAGTTGCAGAAATGTAGAAATGGTCAAGGTCAGTGTCAGATTGCAGGGTCTAGACCCACCAGTAGAACTAGTAAACTTACTCTGGGGGCCCACCGCATACTTAAATGCATATTAGGTATTAACGACTTATATTCAAGGCCCATGCACCAAAACACTGTGGGGGTTATTTAAGAAGCACTAGCGCCAGGTAATGCTCCCTAGCAGCATGTAGTGTCTGGTGAACGCTGGGGCTGTACGTAAAACCACATCTAAGAAAGCTAATCTGGTGAGCGACTCTAACATCACCATGTAGCATCACATGTATCACTAGAGGCAGCTCAACGTATAGCGCCGGTGCTCTAAGTTCAGCGTCACGTATTACCTTTCGCTCAGTGCCGCTCTGCCATACATTTCAATGGGGTTTCATTTGGTTGTGTTTAAATAGCGTGTTGGGAATTTAAAATGTACATTTTTTTTCTCAAATCATTGTGTGATCTCTCCTGGCCTGCAAACAAAAAATGTTGTTTTTTACTTTGTTACTGGTGTATATGTGTCCAGAAACAGACTCTGATCAGACAGTGTCTGGTGCTCTATGCTAGAGTGCCCAGCTTTAGAGCGCCGGCGCTGTGTGTGTGAAGTTTTTTCCTAAATATGGTGTGGAGCACCGAGTGCCAGACTGAGCTGGCGCTACCTATCGCTCTCTGCAGCGTGGTCTTCTTGTTAGACGTGGTGTAGTCTTGGACGCTTTGACCTTAAGACACCACCTAGCGTTCTCCATTGGCTCTGCAGTGAATCAGTGACAGCGCATCTACAGCGCCCACCACACATCAAATTCATCAGTGCTGGCCAGGATACTACAGCAACAGCTACGTTAGGGTACAGCGCCCGACACCCGCTTACAGCGCCTACTAGCGGTCGCTCTAAGCACCGCTATACAGGCACTCACATGGCGATACGTGGAGCTAGTAATAAATCAGCCTCCACGTCAAACTGAATCAAAAACAAAATGTGCCTTGAATTTTCCAAAACAACCATCAGTGCCTGTGGTGGGGCATTTTACAGGGCATTTTCCAGTGATGTAAAGTTTTTTTTTTTTTAATACAACTAGAAATTATTTTTGCATATGGTTCTGCATGTGGTACTGTTATTTCCTAATTCTTAAAAATATATGATTCCATAGTACGTAAATGTAGGTACCTTCATTGCAGATGCAGGTGATTTGTTTGGAAATATTAGAAGCTATTTTTTTTTGCATTTTCTTGTGTGTTGAGTAAAATGCTGTCTGAGAGGACGGGCTACAATTCAGCAAGTTAATAGCATGAAACTTGATGTTGAATTTGCACTAAAAAGGTATCCATCTGTGGAATGAGTAGTATATTCTACCCTGAGTACTCTGCCAACTTATGTTTAACTCCCGGAAACTCCACACTCACCTCTCTCTTCTTGTAGATATTGGTAACCAGACTTTAGGCCTGATTTACTATGGCCCTTATTTAACAAGGGATAGCGAGAGGTAGCGCCTGGTGAGCGACCGGTAATGACGGGCACCGCCACGAGAACGCCGGCTCCCCACCACAATCACACATTTATCAAGCCGATCCTGCTTAGTGACTGAGATAGCGCCAGATAGCGACTCATTCATCATTATTCCAGCCTCAGCCCACAGCGCCAGCGTCCGACCTTGAACAGCGACAGGTATCACCTCTCGCTACCTGGCGCTCTCCAATGCATTTCAATGGAACAATCTTTAATTATTCATAAGTAATTCATAATATTGTTTTTTTTTTTTTTAATGTGAAAAATTCTGTGACCACTTCTGCCATGTTAGATATTTTTTTTAAGGTAAAAAGAAAAAAAAAAAACTTTGTGCAGAATTGATATTACAGGTCTGATATTAATGTATTCATATTACAAAATGTAATTAAAAATTTGTTTTTTTTGGTTTCCAAAAATATGGTTGTTTGGGGGTTAAAAAACTACTTTTAACCCATCGCCGCCAGCGCTCTGGGATTTAAACATGCATTTCACAGCGCGAGAATTTTTGGAGCGTGAATTTTTGATGAATGTGGTGGGAGCCGGTCGCTCTGACCAGTCGCTATCATGCGCACATAAACATTGCGGAACCTGTCAAATAGCGACTCGTCACCCCGTATTCAACATTACTGCACACCGACTCAGTCGCTATCAACAACTGAACAACTGCCAAGCACAGCGACTACTAGCGGGCGCTGTGAAAATACTGCTACAGTCGCTCAACTGTCGCTACCTGCCGCTATTAATGAATCAGCCTCCCCGTTTTGCTTGTTTTCAATAGTTTGTGCTACCTTTAGTGTGGCACATTCGCTGTATTTTCTGAATACAGCAGCTAACAGAGCTATAATTGTAACTGCTAAAGTGACGTATTTGCAGCTGTTATACTCAGTTCTTCTGCTCTTTTCATGGATGGAAGACTGGAATTTACTTAAATTAAGGAAATCTTACTGAAAATGCACTTATGGCTTATACCAGCATGGCATGGGTCTTAAAATATATGTGTGGTGTCTCAGGAGTGTCTTGGTATAAACAACTTTTATCAGTGGTGCTCAAACCTCCTGCTCAAGGCCCACCAACAGACCAGGTTTTGCAGATCTCCAGGCAAGAAAATAGATAAAAGTGAGGGGCCTGGAGCCAACTGGTATGTGATAATGTAGGGAGAAAGGACTTAGGTGAAATTAAATAACACAATGTTTCCTAAAGGGCAATTAACTAAGAGGCCGATTCATTAATAGCGCCAGGTAGCGCCAGATGAGCGACTGTAGCGTGATTTTTTCAGCGCCAGCCAGTATTCGCTGTGCTTGGCCGGCATTAGCTTGATGACAGCGACTCAGTCGGTGTGCGGTAATGTTGAATACGGGCTGGGGGGTCGCTGTTTCACAGGTCCAGCGTTGTATGTGTGCGCCTGACAATGAATGGCCAGAGCGAACGGCTAGCTTCATATTCATCAACAAATCACGCTCCGAATGTGCTGTCGCTGTCCATTCCTTGTTTAAACCCCAGAGCGCTGGCGGCGATGTGTATTAACTAGTTTTTAACCCCTAAACAACCATATTTTTTGAATGTAACATTATACATGTTTTTAGAATCATTTTGTAATATGAATACATTTTTTTTGACTTAAAAATAAATCCTAACATTGCAGAAGTGTTCTCCGATTTTTTGACATTTAAAAAAAAAAAAAAAATAATTATTACCAATTAATTAGGATTAATTATAGATTGCTCCATTGAAATGCATTGGACATCGCCAGGGAGCGACAGCTCATACCTGGCGCTGTGAGGGAATTTGCAGCGGCGCTGTTCGGTCCAGGCGGCTTCATGATGAATGCCGCGCTAGCCGTCGCTCTCGCCGGCGCTAGCCTCATTTTGCTTGATAAATGCGTCATTGTGACCGCCGCCGGGCGTACTTGAGTCGGTAGTTGCCGTTAGCTGCCGCTACCTGGCGCTCGTCAGACACTACCTGGCGCTATCGCTTGATGAATAAGGGCCTAAGAGTAAATGTTTTAATAAAGTCATATATTCTAAAACTATGGGCCTTATTTATGAAGTGCGCAGTTTAGCATCTATCTGTTGGCTATAGCGCCAATTTTGGAGCACCAGCAATTTTGTCTTTTTTGGTGCTGCGCTGTGGACTCCAATGGTGTTAGAAGTTGCAGCGCTGGATGCTAACTACTTTGCTTTGATTGTTGCACTAGATATTGTACAGCCTGTGTCAGTGCCGGTTGGACCTGGTTAACAATTATCCCAGCGCCAGTGAGCGCCACCTAGTACCGCCTTTTTTGCGATGCCACACGTGGAGGCTTATTCATTACTATTGTATTTATGACATTGTTTTGAACACTAAAGGGCCAATTTAACATTGTGCGAATATATATATATTCAAATGGCGAATATATATTTGCATGCGGCTTCAATTCGAATGCAGGTGCTATTCAGTAGTGTAGACAAATCCATCCCGTGCATAGGAAAACCAGTTTTGCATTTATGCGAATGCATGTTTACATGCATCACATTGGTTTATCAAAGTTGGTTTATTAAAGGCCAAAAAAGTATAATAAAAGGTGTGCCAACAAATAATTAGTTTTATCAAAGCCCCCTATAGGTATAATCCAAGTGATGACAAAAGTAAATCATTGTATCAAAGCCTAAAAGGGTGTGATGCAAGGTATGCCAACAAGTACGTTGGTTTATTTAAGGCCAAAAAGGTGTTATGCAAGGTGTGCCTACAAGTAACTAGTTTTATCAAAGCCTCAAATAGGTATAATGCAAGAGGTGACAAAAAGTAAGTTGTTTTATCAAAGCCCCAAAGTGTGTAATGCAAGGTGTGCCAACAAGTAAGTTGGTCTATCAAAGCCCACAAAAGTATAATGCAACGTGTGCCAACAAGTAACTAGTTTTATCAAAGCCCCAAATAAGTATAATGCAAGGGGTGACAAAAAGTAAGATCGGTGTGGCGCATGACCCCGCCTTTCATACAGATGGGGCCAGTGCATGGTGGACAGAGAGGCACGCTGGGCATTAACTGCAGGAAGGGAGGTGACGGTATGCGCACCACTGCCTCGATGGTATGTATGCCCCTGGGCGGAGTCACATGTCCCACCTGGCCATCCACAGCCATGCCTACCATGTTTTATTTTGCTAAAGTCTGTGCTCAGGTTCAGAGGCCCGAACTCGCAAAGTTCAATACGAACCAGAACTTTGCAGCTGGGGCTCTCTCATCCCTAGTGTTGATCTCTGCAGTGGACAGATTGGGCAAACAGCAACAGAACGGGAAACGTATTGTCATCTTGAGTGCTGACACTGAAGAGCTGCAGGGTTTCAGGCAGGTTAGGAAAGCATATGGTTTTTTATTTTTTATTGACCATAGATGACAGCTCCTTATTAAAAAATACACATTTTGAGATCATGTGAAATGTTTATAAACCTGCAATCATTGTTCCGAAGCAAATTGAAATGGTCCATACTAAGAAAGTTAGCTGGCATGCAACCCAATCCCAGTGCTGAGGTCAAGGACTGTTGGAAATGCTGCTAGGTACTTGGTAGAGAACGGCAGAACTGGCCAGTGTTATATAAATATTACTATTAAAACCATTCAAAATAAATAGTAATTAAACTTCTTACCTTTTAAACATCATCATGTGCACAGCTAGCTCAAATGGTCTCTGCTAATTGTGCTCTTTCAGGGAAAACCAGTAAGACTCCTTAGTTTGTTGAAGAAGCCTGGGCATCTGCTGGCCTTGCTCCCATCCTGATAAATCGGATCAGATCCTACTCACCTCGTCCCCCAGCAGCACCTTTGTGCAGGTCCAGTGTTCCTCCACAGCTCCGTCCGGCACCAGCATCTTAATACTTACCAAGGGTGTGGAGCCAGTGATTCCATCTTTCATCGTGGTGGCTTCGCAAGGCAGCATCCATACCTCCCAATTTTTGAAAGCAGCAAAGAAGGACATGAGAAGACATTTTTTTTACACTTAAACCATGCCCCTAACCACACCCTTAAAGGGAAACACCGTCTGAGAATTAGATAAATAATAATAATACAGGCAAAGCATTCACAAACACATTACAGCCAGGGGTTGTAGTGAGAGGGGCCATGCCTCCATTCCAGCCGGTGAGGGGCATGCCTCCAATACAGCCAGGGAGGGGCATCGCTCATTACAGCTAGTGGGGAGCATCCCTCATTACAGCACGTGAAGGGCATCCCTCATTACAGCTAGTGGGGAGCATCCCTCATTACAGCACGTGAAGGGCATCCCTCATTACAGCCAGTGAGAGGTATCTCTTATTACAGCCAGTGAGGGGCATCGCTCATTACAGCTAGTGGGGGGGCATCCCTCATTACAGCACGTGAAGGGCATCCCTCATTACAGCCAGTGAGGGGTATCTCTAATTACAGCCAGTGAGGGGTATCTCTTATTACAGCCAGTGAGGGGCATCCCTCATTACAGCCAGTTAGGGGCATCGCTCATTACAGCCAGCGAGGGGCATTCCTCATTACAGCCAGTTAGGGGCATCGCTCATTACAGCAAGTTAGGGGCATTTCTCATTACAGCCAGTGAGGGGCATTTCTCATTACAGCCAGTGAGGGGCATTTCTCATTACAGCCAGTGAGGGGCATTTCTCATTACAGCCAGTGAGGGGCATTTCTCATTACAGCCAGTGAGGGGCATTTCTCATTACAGCCAGTGAGGGGCATCGCTCATTACAGCCAGTTAGGGGCATCCCTCATTACAGCCAATTAGGGGCATTTCTCATTACAGTCAGTGAGGGGCATCCCTCATTACAGCCAGTTAGGGGCTTCGCTCATTACGGTCAGTTTGGGGCAACACACACTGACACACACAAACGCACACGCACACACACAGACACTGCAGCAATCCTCACTCACCTCCTCATGCTGGAGCAGTGAGCGCTGCACTGCACACTGGTGCGCCCCCACCGTGCTACCTGTTCACAGGGCCCATCTTCAACTCTGCCATCGGCACTTGTCCCAGCTCTGCCCCCTCCAACTTTCATCTGGCTGCACCCCCTCCAGCTTCCAGCTACTAGGCTTCTTAAAGCGGCGACGCAACACTGGTTCCTGGGACAGAAGGACAAGGGCCCCTCAAAGCGGTATTGTTCCATGAAAATCGGGACACTTGGGGGGTATGCAGCATCTGTGATGCCTTGTTCACATCCCCACATGCCTACATCATTCATTGCAATGGTGAGAACGGCACATGTGTGGGATCTCGTCCAATCAGAGCCATTTGCCTTTCAGCAAAGGACTCTGATTGTTTACAATGGGGAGTATGTGCTGTGCCACATCTCCTGCATCCCCAGCGGCATGTGCCCCATTCAGATAGACTGGGATGGGAGCATGCATGCTGCCGGGGACTCAGGGGATGCGGCAGTGCATTCCCTATACATTTCAATAACAGCCCTTTGCCGAATTATGTAGTCATGGCAAAGGGCTCTGATTGGAGGGTCTGCGCATGCACCGTTGGAGCCGGGAAAGGTGAGTTTTAGTGGGCAATTTGGGGACGGTTTCACAAAGTGGGGCATCCCAACCTATTTAGGAAGTTTGCACATCATATCTGCTAACCTAACAGCGGGTATATATTTTTTTTATTTAAAGAGCGGCGTGCTCAGCCAATCAGCTTGATCACTGTCACTCGGTTTCCTTCGGTGCCGCTGATGGCTAAGACGCTGGGAGAGGGTGAGTGTTTCTGGCGTTCATTGGGGTTTCACACAGCGGGGTATGCCAATTCGGGATGCCCCAAGGACTGGAACTTGGGAGGCTCTGGAGTCTTTTATACTCCAGGGCCTACCAAGTTCCTCTGGACCAACACCCATTTTTTTTAACCAGACCAACACAACAAACAGTGCTCATATGCTTCCTCCCCAGGACAATTTAGATTGCTGCACATAAAAATTAATTTACCTTTTTCTAACTCTTGCTGTAGTATATTTTAGAAACAAAATGGATGCTCATGCATTGGCACGCCACCTGCAAACAGGAAGAGCTGCTGGGCAGAGTAAACACAGCTAACTGGCCCTTACCATACATTAAAATACCGATTTGTGAATACTCACCAGTAAAATGGATATTATTGGTGTGTCACACACACCCCGCTTCCTGTAGTAATAACGTTCGGGTAAACCATCTCCAGATGTCATTGCAGAGAGAGAGAGATCTTGAAACTGGCCCCTCCCAGTCTATATATACCTGGGACCTCCCACTTAATCCCCAGTGTAATTGAAAAGCAGTAAGACAAGGTACCAGAAAAATTAACCCTCAACAAACTTATAGCTTCACCAAATAGAGAAAACCAGGATACTAAAAAGGGCGGGTGAAGCGGGGTGTGTGTGACACACCAATAATATCCATTTTACTGGTGAGTATTCACAAAATGGTATTATTCTTTGTGTGTCACACACACCCCGCTTCCTGTAGTAATAACGTTCGGGACATCCAAAAGCAGTGTCCCTAAAGGGTGGGTATCCAGCAGGAAGATGAAACATAACTCAAACCACTGCAGTTTGCAGAACCTTGCGGCCAAACACAGCATCCGCTGAGGCTCGCACATCAACCTTGTAAAACTTTGTAAAAGTATGAACCGAAGACCAAGTAGCCGCCTTACAAACTTGTTCAACAGAAGTCTGGTGCTGAAAAGCCCAGGACGCACCAATAGCACGAGTAGAATGAGCAGTGATACGGAAGGGAGGAACTTTTCCCTTAGCCGTATAGGCGCCAATAATGGCTTGACGAATCCATTTACTAATGGAAGATTTAGCCGGGGCCAAACCCTTTCTAGGCCCACAAGGTACAACGAAAAAGGCATCAGTCTTACGGAAGGAAGACGTAGCACGCAAATAAAAATGAACACAGCGAACAACATCCAAACAGTGCAAAACCTTCTCCTTGTTATCCTTGGGTTTAGGACACAAGGAGGGAAGAATAATGTCCTGATTCAGATGGAATGCAGAAACAACCTTAGGAAGAAAATCCGATTTGAACTGAAATACCGCCTTATCTTGATGTTTCTCAAGGTAGGGCGCCTGAATGGACAAGGCCACCAACTCAGAGACACGCCGAACCGAAGTGATAGCCACAAGAAAGACTACCTTCTGAGTCAAAGTGGAAAGAGCAATATCCGACAAAGGCTCAAAAGGAGGAGCCTGAAGAGCAGACAAAACCAAATTCAGATCCCAAACAGGTAGCAACGCCTTCCTAGGAGGCCGCAGATGCGTAACCCCCTGGAGAAAAAGTCTTGACCAACGGATGAAGCGCAAAAGCCTTCTGAAAGAAAACAGACAAGGCAGAAACCTGCCCCTTTAAGGTACTAAGCTGGAGACCAGCATCCAGTCTAGATTGAAGAAAATCCAGAATTCTGGAAACAGAAAATACTCTGCAGGGCAAAGATCTAGCCTCACACCAATCGATGTAAGAACGCCAGGTTCTATAATAGATAGCAGAGGAAGACCTCTTTCGAGCACAGATAAGAGTCTTAATATCAGAAAGACCCTCCTCCTTTAAGATGGAGGTTTCAGCAGCCAAGCCGTCAAAGCCAGCGTTGGTAAATTGGGGTAACGCAGCCGACCCTGAGTGAGAAGATCCGGCCGCAGAGGAAGCTCGAACTGATCCACTGCCATCCGAACGACGTCCGCGAACCACATTCTTCTTGGCCACCTTGGAGCCACGAGAATGGCGGGGACCTTTTCCAGAATCAACTTTCTTAACACTCTTCCTAGCAAGGGAATCGGTGGGAACAGATACAGGAACCCCAGTTTCCCCCAGCTCATGGCATCCACCGCCAGAGCCAGAGGATCCTGAGACATTGATACAAAAGTCGGAAGTTTGTAATTGTGACGAGAGGCAAACAGGTCCACCTCCGGTGTTCCCCACCGAAGACACAGAGCCTGAAAAACCTGAGGATGGAGAGACCATTCCCCCAGACGGGAGAAGCATCTGCTTAGAAGGTCCGTTTCCGTGTTTTCCACCCCCGGAATGTAAACTGCCGACAGGCAAGGAACATGAGCCTCCGCCAAGGTCAGAATCAGGGAAACCTCTCTGAGAGCTCCCAGACTGCGAGTCCCTCCCTGATGACTGATGTAGGCAACCGCCATCCTGTTGTCCGAACGCACCTGAACCAGAAGGCCCCGGACATGGTGAGTCAGAAGAGAAAGAACCAGACGGATAGCTCTCAGCTCCAGAACATTGATGGGCAAGTGAGCCTCTCGAGGACCCCACTGCCCCTGGAACTGAAGATCCTTCCAGAATCCCCCCCAACCCGAAAGGCTGGCGTCCATGGTGACAGTCTCCCGTAGAGGAGTCAGAAAGGACTTGCCCTTCAAGAGAGTGTTCGAAACCAACCACCACTGAAGAGACTGCCGGACCCGGGAGGACAACTGGAAGGGTTGGTCCAATGAAAGTGGACAACGGTCCCAAGACGCCAACAGATGCATCTGAAGCGTCCGAGTGTGAAACTGAGCAAAGGGAACTGCCTCGAAGGAGGCTACCATCAACCCCACCAGCCTCATCCCCAGACGGATGGACGGTCGAGGATTGGAGAGAAGAAGCCGAACCAAGTCCTGAATCAAAAGTATCTTCGACTGAGGTAGAAAAACACTGTGCTGACAAGAGTCTATTGTCATCCCCAAGAAGGACGCCACCCTGGCCGGAGTCAGGGAGGACTTGGGATAGTTGATTACCCAACCGAAGCATTCCAGCGTAGAAACCACCAAGCTGGTGTCCTTCTCCGCTTGATTGAAGGACGGAGCCATGATGAGAAGGTCGTCCAGGTAAGGCAAAATTCGAATGCCTTGAGTTCTGAGAATGGCCATCACCCCTGCTAGAACCTTGGTGAACACCCTTGGCGCCGAGGTAAGACCAAACGGAAGCGCTACAAATTGAAAATGCCGATCCTCTACCATGAAGCGCAGAAAACAATGATGGACTGGGCAGACGGGAACATGCAGATAAGCATCCTTTATGTCTATGGACGTCATGAAGTCCCCCTGCCGAAGAGAAGTGATGGCCGAGCGCAGAGTTTCCATGCGAAACTTCCGTGGACGAATGAACCTGTTGAGGAACTTCAGATCCAGGATAGGGCA
The DNA here is from genome assembly GCA_027917425.1 of Gastrophryne carolinensis. Taxonomy (NCBI): domain Eukaryota; kingdom Metazoa; phylum Chordata; class Amphibia; order Anura; family Microhylidae; genus Gastrophryne; species Gastrophryne carolinensis. The sequence goes on from CM051239.1 coordinate 339,258,595, forward strand.
CACCGATCCGTCCCTCTTGGGCACCGTGAAAAGATTGGAATAGAAACCGAGACCCAATTCCAAGGTTGACACCGGATGGATAACCGCCATATCTAGAAGATTCCCTACCGACACTCGGAGTTCTTGGGCGACCAAAGGATCGGTAGGTTTTCGGACTTGAGAAATCTTGAGGGAGGACGGGACCGGACGACCCACCTACCGAATCCATCTGTCCGGGACCGCCTGGACCCAAGTCTGGGAGAAGTGTCGCAACCGTCCCCCCACCCTCATGGGTGAGGGTGTCCCCTCATTGCTGAGCAGGTTTGGCGTGGACTTAGGCTTAGAGCTCCACGAATGACCGGAACGGCCGCTACCTCGCCCCCGGTTCCAGCTCGTGCCCCTGGTAGCAGGAAGGGAGGCCCCTCTGCCTGCCCTGGCACCCCGAAAGGAAGGATTGAAAGAAGAGGTTCCTCAAAAAAGACGCCGCGGCTTCCTGCGCTGAGGCCACACATGGCCATAGCATCATCCTGGGCGGCCAGAACAAAAGAAGCAAAAGACTCACACAATTGAAGAGAGGTAAACTCCTCACATTCCGGATCAAGATCCGCGTACAAATTTTTGATCAAGGCTTTAAGAGCCAATAGGACAATGGAAGAAGCGCATACCGGACGCAAGGTCGAACCGGCACTGATGAAACCATGACGAGCCAGTTGATTGATTCTACGATCCTCAACATCCTTAATTGTAGTAGTGTCTGGTGAATGCAGCACTGAAGAATTAGAGAGCCCCAAAACCGGTGCATCAACGTCTGGGGGTACCGTCCAAAGTTTGACCAATTCCTCCGAAAAGGGATACCTCCTGTCCCAATTAGCCGGGGAGCCAACAAGGCGGGTCGGCTGTTCCCATTCCTTAAGCACAACCCTTTCAAAATGTAGCTGACCAGGGAATGCTAAACACGGCTTAGGCATCTCAAATAGCTCACCCTTAGGCGGAGGGACTGCCGCAGGTGGATCCAGAGACAAAATTTCAAAAACCTTGGAAAGGTTTCATCACAAGACACCCCAGTAGTCAAATCTGCCGAAGTATCAGTCAACAGGGGAGCATCAATATCATCCAAATCTTCCAAAATTTCCCCTTCTTCAGGCAAAGGACAATCTGACCAGTCTAACACCTCCGCTGCCTCCAAGGCAGGAGTCAGAGAAGGAGAAATCAATGTGTTTCCTTTTAGCCGTAGCCTTATGAGCTACCTGTGCAGACAACAACTTCTCGAGAGTGGCCACTCGAGCGAACATCTCAGATTGCGAATCCCCAGCTGTGACAACGTCACCCTGGGTCCGGAATAAAAGTGGAGGGGCAGGGGACGACTGAGGTTGCGAAGAGCCAGGAGCCGGAGTACCAGACTGACGCGCAATATTCTGCTGTGCGCAAGGAATGCACAAAATGACATCATCCCCTGGGAGAGGAACCCCACATCCCCCACACTGCCTAGATTGCCCCGAAGAGCCATTTCTGGTATCATTGGAAGCCTCCATTCGGTGAAACTTTTTTGGAATTCGCAGAGCCCAGGGATTTATGCTATAAGCTACCTGGGATGCCCCTTATTCATTAATTAAAGTCCTGGGAGTGGGAGGATTTTTTTGTAACCCAAAATAAGACTAGCCAGGTATATCAGACTAGGAGACCCATGCAGCAGGGGTATCCCAAATCTGGAAAGACAGAAAAAAACAATGTAAAAATTCATGAATAAACCGCACATGCACACAGAGAGAAAAACAATATTATCCAATAAAAATACTAAATATACAATAAATATGGTCACATACATTTTAAGCATGCTGATGCCTAACTAAAGGATCAAGCATGAGATATAATGCATAATGAAAAGAAAGCCACCATGGCTTGTTATAACTGACAAAAAACCTCCAATATATACTTATATGGACCACAGCATAAAGTCCCCTAATGGGAATAAGCACTCATTGAATGTAATACAGAAGAGAAGGAGCTAGTGGCCGCAGTTGAAAGAGGCAGCGGGACCAGGGCACAGAAATCACCTCACAGGCCGGTGCGAGCGATGCAGGCCAGAGAGCGCACGCGAAGCGCTCTGACCCCGCCCGGTCCGCCAATCACCTCACAGCACGGGCCGCGCTGAGCGCGGCACCCGCCCCTAAAGCACGGATTACCTCAGAGAGGTAAAAAATGGCGACAGCGCCATTCAGTAATGCCAAAACCGGACCCGGTCTGCTGACCCCGCCAGAAGGAAACGCCACACACAAACACACTCATAATAAAACACACAGACACGCTCGCACCGACGCCCACATAAATAAGTACAATTAAAAAGGAAATTACCTCAGGATATGCTAGAAAAGACCCCTCACCCCCCCTCCCCCCTAAAGGACTTCCCCACCAAAAAAGGGGAGACCATGAGAAGGAGAGAAGAGATATGGGGACAACGGGACGGGGCATCCCAAAATCCGGGTCACCAATCGGATAACCACTCTGCCCCAATAATGGGGACTAGTGGAGGAGATAAGCTCCTAGGCACCACCAGGTGCCGGCTACCATTACCCAGTCAGCAGCCGAAGCTGGGAGGCTTCCGACAGTTACAAAATACTAGTAAAAAAAGAACTGGGCAGAAATAGACCAGGGGGGGTGCCGGGGTGTAACCCCGGCTACCTGCAAGCAGGAGACCTCTTTCTTCTGTCTTGACGCATCTTGCAGAGAGAGAACACTGGGGATTAAGTGGGAGGTCCCAGGTATATATAGACTGGGAGGGGCCAGTTTCAAGATCTCTCTCTCTCTGCAATGACATCTGGAGATGGTTTACCCGAACGTTATTACTACAGGAAGCGGGGTGTGTGTGACACACAAAGAATAAATGACCAGACTCCATCTTTAATATGCAGCCTTGCTCCACAGTTCTCATCTCTTCTGCGATCAGCAGTGGCCTGAGAGCAGCCTATCGTGCTTGCACGGCTGGTGGTTGCATGCTAATGAACAGTGTTACCGATGAACCTGATAGGATGCTTGCAGTCAGGTGGGATGTAGAACCTGGAAGAGGTGAGTATCAAGCTGCATATCAAAGAGGAATCTGGTCATTTGTTGCTAGGCTTATAATAATATAATGCTGTTTTAAGAGGGTCAGATGTGATGGAGCTAATTAAAAGGGACTGTAAACCCAATAATACCGTTAAGTCAGCAAACTACTCACCTGACCCCTCTCCTCTATTTCTTGCCTCACAGGGTAGAAGTCATAGCAGGGCACCAAAGTTTGCCCTCCTTTCAATTTAATTTCTCCAGGACCATGCAAAGAGGTGGTCTAATAGCCACTTTATCCCTTGGGGCTCTGAGCATGAGTGAGCACAGCAAGTCACAGTGGTCTAATCACAGCAGAGAACACCTATAAGAGCTATATAAAGCTGCTTCATGACATGCTCTTCCCAGCTCTGCCATTGCCCAGAATTTGAAGTGAAGAAAGTGGCTTCATTTAGAATACATAAGGTATTTACAGATAATCTAGTATTTTGAGATGCATTGATATGGCTAATTTTATACTGTCCCCAAATATGATAAGTTCAGAGGAAGTTAGTGTGTGTCCGGACAGGGAATTTATTTAAATAAATGATTGTGTGTAACTCAGCCTCTGCAAATACAAGCACAAGCTCCTCATTCTGCAATAAGCTGCAAAGATTTTGAAATAAAATTACTGTACGTATGTCCGTTTAATTAAAGCTTAGCTGCCTAATGAAAGGCATTAAGGGATGTCTTGTGAGCGTTCCATTCTGCTGCTTTACTCCTCATTGCACACCTCAGTCAGAGCCGTCCAAATAACCGGCTGTGCTTAATGGTGGCCTGGCGACACCGGCGTGTTCCGTCTCACGGATTGACGAGCCCTCTGCTGCCGATTTACAGTTCCATGGCAGCCACTCTGGAGCCGAGGCACATCTGGAGTAGAGTAAACTCAGGGATGCAGGGGCCAGCCTTGGCTGTACTTTTAAATAAGAGCAGCTGATGAAAGCCAACACTACCTCCCAGAGTCCTTTCCAATCCCTTGGCCCATTTGCTAATGTAAACAGCCATGGGAGAAACAGAGACTGACCTTTGGCTACAGTGTTGACACTACTCCTATCACTCCAGGGGCAGCGTCAGAGAAACATTAGCTATTCACTTTATCTGCTCACATCTTCTGTTCCATGTTACCCGTCATTTCCATTCTTTTGTGGCATTCGTTATTTCTGAATTGCGTTACACTGGCCAATGTCTCGCAGGGAAGTGTACAGTTATTAGACTGTCAAAATGGCACTTTCATACCACAACAAACATAATCGCTACTTTAATCAGGCAGAGGCTAATAATCTTTCCTTACGTAGGCCATTACCGCTCCTCTGTGTGTGCTATTAGCGCTGTAACACAAATATTCGCCCTTTACTTTAATATTTATATGGGCTTGTTTTCTTTTAGCATTAAAGGTCTATTAACGCTGTTGTATTAATATAGGATGATGTATTTATTTATTAGTTAGAAAGGATTTTTACAAGCAATAAAGCCCTGTGATGTGTCAAGTATGTACAGCACAGCGAGGTATGGCAGAGAAGATGAGATCTCAATGAAAATATACACAATGAAAGAAATAACTATGGCATATAAATTAACCAATAAACATCAAAAGGCTTATGTGTGGGCAGCACAGTTACTCATCAGGTCCCTTTCACAGTCTCGATTTTGGTGGAAATGCAACACACTATTGCAGAGCAGAGAAGTCCGTGGTTATGTACTGCGCAGGGCCGGATTAAGTGCGGTGGAGGCCCCTGGGCACAAAATCTGGTGCGGGCCCAGATACAGTATTTTTTTTTAGTCCAGCCAATGGTGGTTGTCTGGTACCTGCCCATTTACTGGAATGACCAGGTCGAGTCCCTTGTGCCACCCTTGTGCGGGTATGTGCTGCTAGGGAACTCCTGCTTTGCCATTCTGGGTGGGGGGTGTAGTCACCCAGCTGGTCCAGCAGAAAACTGTATCCCCCCACTAAGCTGCCAGCGGCTGTGCTTGGTGGCCTATGTGCAAAAAGCGGCCACCGATTGACAGCTCTACACCCACCCATCACTGTAACGTTGCTAGACTCTCCGTCCTGCCTTGTGGTGACTTTGGCTGCAGGTTTGCAAAAACAAAAAAAAGCTTGCCCAGGCGCACCCCCCCACTGCCGCCAATAGCTTTGTTGCTGGCCCTGCGGCTCTTCAGACCAAAGAATGACAAGCCTCCTGGACCAGACCATAACCTAAAAGTTGGTGGAGGCCCCCTTTGCAGAGCAAGTGGTGGAGGCCCCAGGACTTGCGCCCCTCTCATAATCCGGCCCTGGTACTGCGCTGTCCTGATGTTTGCGCCATCCCCTATTGTGGTTGTGCATGGCAGCATGGAGGTGTGAGGAGAAGGAAACAGGACCCAGCAGCAGAGGGATCCTTAGGCCAGGAAGACCAAGAGGTACTGGTGAGGACAGTGGACCCAGCAAGGACTGGCAATGCACAGGCTGGAGGGATTATTATTATTATTATTATTATTATTAATAATAATAATAATAATAATAATGTGTATCTATATAGCGCCATCATCTTCTGTAGTGCTTTACAAGGTGTGATTACAGACAGGGTAAAACATATAGTACAGGAAACAATACAACACTAGATGCTACGAGGTGTTGTAAGCACAGGAGACAATAGGAAAGAGGGATGTGTCCTTACGAGCTTACAGTCTAAAGGTTCTGGGGTGGAGACAAAAGGGGCGGGATCACAAGTAGTAGAGCTTGAGTTAGACAGCATGTGTCAGTGAAGGTTATAGAAGTTGCTTAAGCCAGGTTATATGTTTGTCTGAGGAAGTCAGGCACTTTTAAAGGTTTGGAGTGATGGAGAGTGAGGAATTGAGTGGGGAAGTGCCTTCCAGAGAAGTGGGGAGGCACGGGAGAAGTCTTGAAAGTGGAAGTGTGAGGCGTAACCAAGGAGGAGAACAAGAGGATGTCAGAGGCTGATCGGAGTTTGCACTTGGATTGATAAAGCTGGATCAGAGATGAAATGTAGGGAGGGGCCTGGTTGGAGAGAGATTAGGTTAGTGTTAGAAGTTTGAACTAAACTCTTTGAGAGACAAGTAACCAGTGGAGGGATTGACAGAGGGGGGCAGCGCTGGAGAAGTGAAAGCAGAGGTGGATGAGGTGAGCAGCAGTTTAGAATAGATTGGAAGGGTGCCAGTCTGTTTGTTGGTAAACCACAGTGGAGGGTGTTGCAGTAGTCCAGTCGAGATATGACCAGGGCTTGCACCTGGAACTCTGCGGGGTGGTGCAGAGTGTGGCTAAGCTTAGTCAGAACTCGTCAATGTATAGGGAAACTAGGGGGTGTCACACTGTGGGACATCCCAAATTGGTTGTTCTAATAGAGATCTATTACAGAGGGCCAAATCATTTTATTTGGTCTACTTCAATAACAATGGGTGTTGTCCAAATTATTTTCGAGTCTCTGGAGCGGCTATGTTTTGAGAGCCTTTATAATGGACCTTTCACCAGGATCCCAGGAGCATCCCAATTTTGGACCCACCACTGTGTGAAACCCCCCCCCAGATCACCCACATAATTCACCTTGCCACCAGTCCCATGGCACATGCGCGTCATGTAATCAGCACTTGTTGCCATTCATACTAATAAATAGTATAAAGCGCTGTTTTGGAGAAAGCTCCAGCATAAGAAAAGGATTGTGCTTCAACTGCAGGGAGGCCGGGGATTTGGCCCGAGAACATGGTATAGAAGCGTCGGAAAGGTAAATTCTGAATTCGGGATGTCCCTAGATCTTAGGTGGGCCAGCTAAGACTTTCCCACTGCAATGGGACAGATATACTGGTGACTTCATAATGTTTACAGTGGGATATATGTTTTATTTCTATCAAAAGCTCTTAAAACTCAGCCTCTCCAGAACTGAATGAATCATTTGGATAACCCTCCGTGTCTGTGTGAGCACCCTGTGCACAGGACTCCATTGTGCTTGCTAGAATCTATAGAGTGTCTTTTCAGATATGGAGAGGCTATCAATCTTGGGCTGCAGTGGTCTGGAAAGTTTCTATAACGCTGGGTTTACACGAGCAGATCAATTGGCTGTTTGCTCCATGAGCGACCGACCATACAAATCTTCTGCAGCTGAACCACTATGTTGGCCAACCGGTTGCTAGAACTAGAGATGAGCGAACTTTTGAAAAGTTCGATTCGGCCGATTCGCCGAATTTCACAAAGAAATTCGGGTTCGGCCAAATCAAACTTTTACGAAGTTCCCCATCAAAAATGCCGGCATGGTGGGAGCCAGCCGGCGGGCCGGTAAAGCCGGCCGGCCCGCTCCCACCATGCCGGCATTTAAAAAAAAAGCAAACACTTACCTGCAGGTCCGGAGCGTGGAGGCCGGCGCCGCTCTCAGCTGTCATCTGAGGGCGCGGCCGGCCCGCTCCCACCATGCCGGCAAAAATTTTTTTTTTTAAATGCCGGCATGGTGGGAGCGGGCCGGCCGGCTTTACCGGCCCGCCGGCCGGCTCCCACCATGCCGGCATTTTTTTTTTTTAATTTCAGGAAAAATTCGATCGGCACGAACCACAAAATATTCGGGTTCGTGCCGAATCGAATATTTCCTGAAATTCGGAGCGAATTCCGGTTCGTCTGAACCGGTTCGCTCATCTCTAGCTAGAACGCTCGCTAATGTGATCGCTCGTGACGCTCGTTCTCATAGAAAAACACACTGTTTTGAGGGCGACTTCTTGTTACACACTCCAACCATCAAGTGATGAACTAGAAATTTTTGGTCAGCCAAAACCATACAACGGGCGACTGATTACCCAATTCTTTCTCATCGCTTGATCGCAGGGGTTGTTTCCACTGAGCAATTATTGCAATAGCTTTAGTGATTTCTCTCGCTCCCTTTAAATGGCCATAAATGTTATTGTATGTGCTATTAAAGACTGTTATTAATATATGTTTTTAAACAAATCTTATCATCTTTGGAAAGGCACTTTAAAATATGAAAATATAAAGAGCCTCTAGAAATCCTAATGAATAGGGGCTGAACCAGGGGAAGTACAAATACACCTCTGTAGACTTCCATATATTTTGAAATCAGTTTCACAATTAAAATTCTTCTGTATGATTTAGATACATTACAGGTTTATTTCAGTTCACTGCATTTTAGTAAATAGACTTGTGTGTGTTAATTGATTGGCTGTTTTTTGCAAAGAGTTGCCAGATGACACCCTGAGCCAGTTTGTGTATTGAGTAAGCTGCCTCTGACCACAACTGCAGTTTGTCCCCCAGCCCCCCCCCCAGTGTAAGATTTATGACCACAATGGTGTGGGTAACTTCCAGTAAACCTATGTAATGTGGTATGACAGCAATAGTGGTTTCTAGGGCTACACCAGGAGGAACAAGCTGTTTTTGGGGGGTAATTATTAAACACAAGCTATTCATCCAAACTTTCCATTTTTTTAATAAAATAGTGCATGCAAAAATATTAATTTAAACAAGCCTGATGCCTCCAAGATAGGTAGGGTTCTATGATTTTTTTTCATGTCTGACCTCATTAGGAAACAAAGCGTACTTAACAGTCCTCACAACTGTGAGAAGGTAACAAGCACAAAATCTGGGGTTATTCAGGCTGATTTAATGCTAGTGCCACATATCGCCATGTGAGCATCTGTAAGCGGGTGTGGGGCGCTCTAGCCTAGTTTGGCAGGCGGCCAATTCCAGCATTGATGAATGTGATGTCTGGTGGGCACTGTAAAAGCGCTCTCCCTGATTCACTGCAGAGCCAATCGCGAATGCTAGGTGGTATTCCAAGGTCATAGCTCCCAAGACTACGCTACATCTAACAACAAGACAACGCTGCAGCGAGCGATAGGTAGCGCCAGTTAAGTGCGTCCAGCACTCGGTGCTGAAGCCCATATTCATGAACAAACTACACACAAGCAGTGCCGGCGCTTTAAAGCTGGGTGCTCTAGCATAGAGCGCCAGACGCTGTATGAAAGAGTCTGTTTCTAAACACGTAAACACCAGCACCAGAGTAAAAACACATGGAATGACATTGTTTTAACACTGTGCAATGATACTGCAATGGCAGACCTGCACATACAATTCTGCATAAATAAAAAAATAAAAGTGTGTGTTTGTAGGGTAGGAGAGGCCACACAAGGATATGAGCCAAAAATGTTAAAGTTTACTATAGCAAAACGCTATTTAAACACAACCAAATGAACACCATTGAAATGTATGGGAGAGCGCTACTGAGAGAAACATGGCGCTGCTGAACTTAGAGCGCCGACGCTATACGCTGAACCGCCTCTAGTAATACATGTGACGCTACATGGTGCTGTTAGAAGCGCTCACCAGATTGGCTTTCTTAAATGTGGTTTTCACATATAGCGCCCAGCGTTCACCCGACGCTATGTGCCGCTATGTTGCACTACCTGGAGCTGGTGTTTCTTGAATAGCCCCATAGTTTCCTGTCCAGGCGGCATCTCGATTGTAGGTGCCCCACTGCACATTAACTCCTTGTAAGCTGAGAAATCTTACCTTTCTCCTCCATTCCCCATAGAAAGTTAGCCTTGTGATCGTCTGGCAACAGTCAATGGTGGGGCTCGATTTAGTCAGGGGAATTGGGCATTAAATGCGTGCATTCGAATGCTTAAAGTGGACCAACACCGAGAGGTGATCGGCCCGGAAATCTATAAGATTCCCGGGCCGATCACCTCCCACCCCGCGGGACATCCGAGATCGGGATGTCCCGCGGGGTGAAACCCCCCCAGACACCCCAAATTGCTTACCCGCCGCCGCCTCCCTCGCGCCCCTGTAGGCGTGCGCGCGCCCACGCCGGCCGTCTGCGAATGGCCGGCGGGGGCGCGTGCGCGCCGAAAGTGACGCGAGGGAGGCGGCGGCGGCGGCAGCCGCTTGGACGTTCCTGATCCCCGCCTGGACGTTGGCGGGGATTGGACCGTCCAGTCACGTGGGAGCGGGGACAGGTAAGATTTTGGGGCTTTCTGGGGGGTTTCACACAGCGGGGCACCCCCGATCGGGGTGCCCCGCCGAAGTGGACCAAAACCCAGGATAGTCAAAATCCTGGGTGTTGGTCCACTTTAACCTTCATAATGTTTAAATTGGTAACACAGAGCTCTGTAATTATCAACGTTAGGGTGACATCCCAGAAATTCAACTCAAGAACTCCTTTTGAACTCAAAAGTAGCAGTGTAAGGGGACCACTGGTGAGTAGGGTTGCCACCTGGCCGGTATTCTTTTTTTTACTTTACTGGCCACTGGCTTGGTGGTGACGGTATTTGTTTTTTATTGGTGATTTTAATTGTGGATATACTTTTTACCATCATTAATTATCAGTAAAAAACAAATAACGCCACCACCAGGCCAGAAGGTAAGAAAAAAGGTGGCAACCCTACTGGAGAGGCCTGAGACGTCACCTACCACAATTGGTCGCCTAACACCATTCAGAATTCTTCACTTTTCTGCTGGGCTTTAAAAATATTTATTTTACTGGTTAGTAAACAGCAGCCATGTTTTCTGCATATAAGTTTCTGTAGAAACCCCTCAAAGCACTTTGCAAACTAGTGCTCCTATACAAATATCTAGGGCCGCCCTGTGACTTCTCACCTGCTTCCACACATTCAGGGAATCTGGGTGCACTCTACTCACTGCAGCCTGTTGCTGATTGGCTAATGGTGGCCTTGCAAGTACCTACATATTTAGTTTAATTAAATTAGACTTCCAATGTGTAAAAATACACAGAAAAGTTCTGTAGGAACACTGAACATCTCCATCCTGCTGCTGTAGCACATATTGTGGGGGAATTCTGGTGCTTCACAAGATTGTAGAATGGGTCTTTATGTGACTGTGTGGGTTGTTTGTTAAAATGTGGCAATCTATGTATCTTATATGGGAGATCCACAATTTATTTTAAAGCAGCCTACGAGGTCTGCTCATCTCTCCCGTCACTCCAAGGGCATGTACTACTGGAGAAGGCCATTCTTACACCTCATTTGCCAACCAGTTGGGTTTTTCATGGCACCTTTGTTTAGGTGTGGTTTTCTGCTTCTTTATGAAATCTCACCTTTATGTATATTTATTATAATGGGCTCGTCCTTCTGCACCCACATGTTGATTATATATTTATTGATTAAACAACCACCGTTGACATTACAATAAATACCCCCCATGTGCTAGTTTCAAAACTCCCCGTGGCACTATATTACCCCAAAACCAATTTTAGTAAATATTGGCCATCTGAAGTAAACAGTTCTTCACTGTGCCAGAGAGCGATCCACATTTTATTAAATAACCACCTTACTAAGAGGCTGATTCATCATTAGCGGCGGGTAGCGACAGATGAGCGTCTGTAGCAGCATTTTCAGAGCGCCCGCTAGTAGTCGCAGTTCTCGGCCATGAGTCGCTAGTTTATAGTGACTCAGTCGCTGTTCAGTAATGTTGAATACATTGTGAGGAGTCGCTATTTGACTAGTACAGCGCTGTATGGGAGCGCATGTTAGCGACTGCTCATAGCGACCGACTCACACCATATTCAGCAAAAAAACAGCCCCACAAATCTCTGGCGCTGAAAAATACTTGTTTGAAGCCCAGAACGCAGGAGGCTGTGTGTTTAAAGTGTGTTATCAGCATCTATCAACTAGTAGCAAAGCAAAAACATATGGAATTACATTGTAACAACATTGTAACATGAACACTTTAATGGCAGACCTGTAATGTCATTTCTGAGGAAATATATAAAAAATGAAAAAATTATGAAAAAACTGCTATTTCAATGCCAGAAGAGGTCAAAGAATTATTTGTGATTTTTTTGAAAAAAAAAAAAAAAACCCTGTTTAAAGAGAAGAAAAGGATCGTCCATTGCAATGTATGGGAGAGCGACAGGTAGCGAGAGGTCAAACCTGGCCCTGTGCAAGGCTGAACGCTGGCGCTGTTCGCTGAGGCTGTGAAAATGATGAATCAGACGCTACATGGCGCTATCCCAGTCACTAAACAGATTCTGCTTGATATGTAATTGCGTGCCGTGTCCGGCGTTCACAAGTCGCTACCTGTCGCTACCTGTCATTAACCAGCCACTACCTGACGCTATCCTTTCTTAAATAAGGGCCTAAGCTGTGGAAAATGTCTTCAACTCATTGGAGCATAACTGCACCTTCATTTTTTTTATTAGATTGCTTTAGTCTAAAAAAAAGGTCCTCCATTTAGGGAGTGTAAGCAGAACTAATTTGACCTCTTGATATACTTTCTTGTCTTCTGTACACTTTTGATTACAGTTTGGTTGGAAGACATCATGAGATGTGTAGCTTTTGGCAGTGGCCAGAGGGGAGGGGGGAGGCTATGAGATCACACAGGCCGCTAGCTGGCCTGCACATTACTGCACAATGTAATGGCTGTAGTTAAATTAACAACATGCTGTTAAAAGAGGACAATTGGGCTTTGTAGAGAACACGTTTTATCTGTAATTGATTGCACTTACCTGCCGTTTGCTGCCAGTAAATTTCCTGGCCATAAGTATAAACATTGTAAAATTATTGGCAAAAAGTTACAGTGCTTTTGCAATTAGTGCAAACTGTGGCGCTTATTGGGACATGCAGTTGTTTAGTTTCAGATTTGACTAAAATGGGGCTTTGTTCTCCCCACAGGCTGAAATCAGACGCACAGCACACAGCTTTATGAGAGGCGATATCTGCCTGGGCTCCACACATTACACACCCTCCACAATTACAGACCCCTCAGAGTCTTCAGCATTTTAACCCCACTCACCCTAAACCGCTGGATAGCCCAACTTCAATATATAAATAGCTACACCCACTCTGCCTTTGATCTGCAGGGTATAAGGAGATCATATTTAAAGAAATGAGAGCTGGATCAGGTGAGTACTTGAACAGAGCTGAAGCAGGTAAGTACTGGAACAGAGCTGAAGCAGGTGAGTACTGGAACAGAGCTGGAGCAGGTAAGTACTGGAACAGAGCTGGAGCAGGTAAGTACTGGAACAGAGCTGGAGCAGGTGAGTACTGGAACAGAGCTGAAGCAGGTAAGTACTGGAACAGAGCTGGAGCAGAGCAGTACTGGAACAGAACTGGAGCAGGTGAGTACCTGAACAGAGCTGAAGCAGGTAAGTACTGGAACAGAGCTGGAGCATGTGAGTACTGGAACAGAGCTGAAGCAGGTAAGTACTGGAACAGAGCTGGAGCAGGTGAGTAATGGAACAGAGCTGAAGCAGGTGAGTACTGGAACAGAGCTGGAGCAGGTGAGTACTGGAACAGAGCTGGAGCAGGTGAGTACTTGAACAGAGCTTGAGCAGGTGAGTACTGGAACAGAGCTGGAGCAGGTGAGTACTGGAACAGAGCTGAAGCATGTAAGTACTGGAACAGAGTTGGAGCAGGTGAGTACTTGAACAGAGCTGGAGCAGGTGAGTACTGGAACAGAGCTGGAGCAGGTGAGCATTGGAACAAAGCTGGAGCAGGTGAGTACTGGAACAGAGTTGGAGCAGATGAGCAATTGAACAGAGCTGAAGCAGGTGAGTACTGGAACAGAGCTGGAGCAGGTAAGTACTGGAACAGAGCTGAAGCAGGTAAGTACTTGAACAGAGCTGGAGCAGGTGAGTACTGGAACAGAGCTGGAGCAGGTAAGTACTGGAACAGAGCTGAAGCAGGTAAGTACTTGAACAGAGCTGGAGCAGGTGAGTACTGGAACAGAGCTGGAGCAGGTGAGCATTGGAACAGAGCTGGAGCAGGTGAGTACTGGAACAGAGCTGGAGCAGGTGAGTATTGGAACAGAGCTGAAGCAGGTGAGTACTGGAACAGAGCTGGAGCAGGTGAGTATTGGAACAGAGCTGAAGCAGGTGAGTACTGGAACAGAGCTGGAGCAGGTAAGTACTGGAACAGAGCTGGAGCAGATGAGTACTGGAACAGAGCTGGAGCAGGTGAGTACTGGAACAGAGCTGGAGCAGGTGAGTATTGGAACAGAGCTGAAGCAGGTGAGTACTGGAACAGAGCTGGAGCAGGTAAGTACTTGAACAGAGCTGGAGCAGATGAGTACTGGAACAGAGCTGAAGCAGGTGAGTACTGGAACAGAGCTGGAGCAGGTAAGTACTGGAACAGAGCTGGAGCAGATGAGTACTGGAACAGAGCTGGAGCAGGTGAGTACTGGAACAGAGCTGGAGCAGGTGAGTACTGGAACAGAGCTGGAGCAGGTGAGTATTGGAACAGAGCTGAAGCAGGTGAGTACTGGAACAGAGCTGGAGCAGGTAAGTACTTGAACAGAGCTGGAGCAGATGAGTACTGGAACAGAGCTGAAGCAGGTGAGTACTGGAACAGAGCTGGAGCAGGTGAGTACTGGAACAGAGCTGGAGCAGGTGAGTATTGGAACAGAGCTGGAGCAGGTGAGTACTGGAACAGAGCTGGAGCAGGTAAGTACTTGAACAGAGCTGGAGCAGGTGAGTATTGGAACAGAGCTGGAGCAGGTGAGTATTGGAACAGAGCTGGAGCAGGTGAGTACTGGAACAGAGCTGGAGCAGGTAAGTACTGGAACAGAGCTGGAGCAGGTGAGTATTGGAACAGAGCTGAAGCAGGTGAGTACTGGAACAGAGCTGGAGCAGGTGAGTACTGGAACAGAGCTGGAGCAGGTGAGTATTGGAACAGAGCTGAAGCAGGTGAGTACTGGAACAGAGCTGGAGCAGGTGAGTACTGGAACAGAGCTGGAGCAGGTGAGTATTGGAACAGAGCTGAAGCAGGTGAGTACTGGAACAGAGCTGGAGCAGGTAAGTACTGGAACAGAGCTGGAGCAGGTGAGTATTGGAACAGAGCTGGAGCAGGTGAGTATTGGAACAGAGCTGGAGCAGGTGAGTACTGGAACAGAGCTGGAGCAGGTAAGTACTGGAACAGAGCTGGAGCAGGTGAGTATTGGAACAGAGCTGGAGCAGGTGAGTATTGGAACAGAGCTGGAGCAGGTGAGTACTGGAACAGAGCTGGAGCAGGTGAGTATTGGAACAGAGCTGAAGCAGGTGAGTACTGGAACAGAGCTGGAGCAGGTGAGTACTGGAACAGAGCTGGAGCAGGTGAGTATTGGAACAGAGCTGGAGCAAGTGAGTATTGGAACAGAGCTGGAGCAGGTGAGTACTGGAACAGAGCTGGAGCAGGTGAGTATTGGAACAGAGCTGAAGCAGGTGAGTACTGGAACAGAGCTGGAGCAGGTGAGTACTGGAACAGAGCTGGAGCAGGTGAGTATTGGAACAGAGCTGAAGCAGGTGAGTACTGGAACAGAGCTGGAGCAGGTAAGTACTGGAACAGAGCTGGAGCAGGTGAGTATTGGAACAGAGCTGGAGCAGGTGAGTATTGGAACAGAGCTGGAGCAGGTGAGTACTGGAACAGAGCTGGAGCAGGTGAGTATTGGAACAGAGCTGAAGCAGGTGAGTACTGGAACAGAGCTGGAGCAGGTGAGTACTGGAACAGAGCTGGAGCAGGTGAGTATTGGAACAGAGCTGAAGCAGGTGAGTACTGGAACAGAGCTGGAGCAGGTGAGTATTGGAACAGAGCTGAAGCAGGTGAGTACTGGAACAGAGCTGGAGCAGGTAAGTACTGGAACAGAGCTGGAGCAGGTGAGTATTGGAACAGAGCTGGAGCAGGTGAGTATTGGAACAGAGCTGGAGCAGGTGAGTACTGGAACAGAGCTGGAGCAGGTGAGTACTGGAACAGAGCTGGAGCAGGTGAGTATTGGAACAGAGCTGGAGCAGGTGAGTACTGGAACAGAGCTGGAGCAGGTGAGTATTGGAACAGAGCTGAAGCAGGTGAGTACTGGAACAGAGCTGGAGCAGGTAAGTACTTGAACAGAGCTGGAGCAGATGAGTACTGGAACAGAACTGGAGCAGGTAAGTACTGGAACAGAGCTGGAGCAGGTGAGTATTGGAACAGAGCTGAAGCAGGTGAGTACTGGAACAGAGCTGGAGCAGGTGAGTACTGGAACAGAGCTGGAGCAGGTGAGTATTGGAACAGAGCTGAAGCAGGTGAGTACTGGAACAGAGCTGGAGCAGGTAAGTACTGGAACAGAGCTGGAGCAGGTGAGTACTGGAACAGAGCTGGAGCAGGTGAGTACTTGAACAGAGCTGAAGCAGGTGAGTACTGGAACAGAGCTGAAGCAGGTAAGTACTGGAACAGAGCTGAAGCAGGTGAGTACTGGAACAGAGCTGAAGCAGGTAAGTACTGGAACAGAGCTGAAGCAGGTGAGTACTGGAACAGAGCTGAAGCAGGTGAGTACTGGAACAGAGCTGAAGCAGGTGAGTACTGGAACAGAGCTGAAGCAGGTAAGTACTGGAACAGAGCTGGAGCAGGTGAGTATTGGAACAGAGCTGAAGCAGGTGAGTACTGGAACAGAGCTGGAGCATGTGAGTACTGGAACAGAGCTGGAGAAGGTGAGTACTGGAACAGAGCTGAAGCAGGTGAGTACTGGAACAGAGCTGAAGCAGGTGAGTACTTGAACAGAGCTGGAGCAGGTGAGTACTGGAACAGAGCTGGAGCAGGTGAGTACTGGAACAGAGCTGGAGCATGTGAGTACTGGAACAGAGCTGAAGCAGGTGAGTACTGGAACAGAGCTGGAGCAGGTGAGTATTGGAACAGAGCTGGAGCAGGTGAGTATTGGAACAGAGCTGGAGCAGGTGAGTATTGGAACAGAGCTGGAGCAGGTGAGTACTGGAACAGAGCTGGAGCAGGTGAGTATTGGAACAGAGCTGAAGCAGGTGAGTACTGGAACAGAGCTGGAGCAGGTGAGTATTGGAACAGAGCTGAAGCAGGTGAGTACTGGAACAGAGCTGGAGCAGGTGAGTATTGGAACAGAGCTGGAACAGGTGAGTACTGGAACAGAGCTGGAGCAGGTGAGTATTGGAACAGAGCTGGAACAGGTGAGTACTGGAACAGAGTTGGAGCAGATGAGCAATGGAACAGAGCGGAAGCAGGTGAGTACTGGAACAGAGCTGGAGCAGGTGAGCACTGTAACAGAGCTGAAGCAGGTAAGTACTGGAACAGAGCTGGAGCAGGTGAGTACTGGAACAGAGCTGAAGCAGGTAAGTACTGGAACAGAGCTGGAGCAGGTGAGTACTGGTTCAGAGCTTGAGCAGGTGAGTACTGGAACAGAGCTGGAGCAGGTGAGTACTGGAACAGAGCTGGAACAGGTGAGTACTGCCACGTGCTGCTTTCAGACTGGGAACTCTGCTGGCAGGCCTGGTCTTCACTGGAGTCCCCAGCAAGTGAGGGCAGACTGGACTACAAGCTGGGTTCCACAATAATTACCAACCAGAGGCAGCAACAGAGCAGCCAGGCATAGCTAAAAGTCAGGTGGCAGAGGGGGATAGTCCTACGTAGCAAGGTAAGGAGTAGTAGTGGAGAATCGTATGTGGCCAAAAGTCTGGAGCCAGAGCGGGCAGTCAGATGTAGCCAAAGGGCAGGAGCCAGAGTAGAGTCAATTGTATGCAAAAGCCAGGAGCCAAGCATGTTATTGGACTTAGCTGAATGTCAGAGCCAGGAACAACGTAGGCTGATGTCACTCAAAGAAGATCTAATGCCATTTTTCTTAACCCCCAGGCACTCCAAATTTTGCACATGGGCACGCAATTCCCTGCACAAGTTCATTGGAATGCACTATGTGCAAGGGATGCACTGCACACACCTATTACATTATGGGAAGTATTCATTGAAATGTGCTTGTGTCCAGGTAAGGTTAAGTCAGGCCAAGTACTGCGGGAGGTACTGGGTACTGAGTGCAGGGCCATACTTGGTGTCCAGTCTGCCCTAGGCACTTCTTCTGCTTGCACCCCACTTTGCATGGGGGGGCTATAGAGGTTTAAATGCAGACAATGTGTGTGTGTGTGTGGGGGGGGGGGGGTGAGGGTGCAAGGGGATCCTGGCACACAGGAGTCTCATGATTACAGCCTGGTGGCAGGGAAATCAGGTCCTCAGGAGCTGAGCGAGGTTTCAGCTGCAGACTCAATTTAGCTGCTTGCAGACACAATGCATCTGCCTGTGTATAGGGGGATGCACTCAAGAGGGGGCAATAAGGTGCCAGCAAGGGTTTTTTTAGGCTATAGCAATAACAGAACACTCCATAGCACCGATTGCCTAATGGAGTACACAGCCCCGAGTGGGTGGTAGACATGAGAGGTAGGGTGTGGATGTGGTATTGGAAGCAGCAGTATACTGTTAATGGAGAATGAATGCCACCACAAGCTCTGGATTTGTTGGTCTTCATGCTGGGGGCTACACTCAGCCCAGCCCACCCCAAAGCATTGTGACACACCTGGGATTGTCCCCATTCTCCATTTGGCTTGTCTGCCCTGAGTACACATCACTGTTTGTTGAGGTGAGAGATAACCAGATAATACAGCTATTTCCTATATGAGGACAATAATATAGCCAACTACATTCAACGAAGATGCACCACAATGCAGCTGAAATACCTTTAGGGAAAATCACTTTGATTAAATGCTAAACCAAAATAGTGCAGCGGATGCATGTAAGTGATACAAGTCACCAGGAGACCACTTTAAATTGTAAGTTTTTATTGAGGAAGACACAAGGCACAAGCCAACATCAGCAGAAACAATCAACATGACATCAGAAGCGACTGAGCCTGAGATTATATGACAACTGAGTTACTTCACAATAGTTGCCCAGAACAGCATCAAACTATATATAATAAAGCTTTTCCGGACGTCGGCCACGTCCTGCCCCTCCCCATAAAGTTTTTAAAGGATAACAACACAAGCAAAACTACTGACGGAGACGAAGTCACACCAATGGTGCGTCAGAGCAAAAAGAGGAAAAGGGAGGGTAGGAAGGGAAGAAGAGGGACAAAAAGGCGGGTGAGGGACTCCCCCAGCAGCCAATCCCCCCCCCCCCCCCCCGATCACTCCCGGAGAAATGTAAGGTATTCAGCGGATAATGTGAACTGGGCCCAGGAACGCCAAGTCTCCCAGTGTTTCCCCAGGTCATCCCTGAGAGAGGCCGTGAGCTCCTCCATCCTGCAGATGTCTCCAACCCGTGACAGCCACATAGCCGTAGTGGGAGGCGCCGAAGATTTCCAGCAAGTGGGGATGCAGGTTTTGGCCGCAAGTAGAAGAGGGGCTAAGAGGGATTTCCCCCTAACCCGCAAGGAGGTGGGTGCTAGGTTCAAGAGGTAACTTGCCGGGTCAACCCCCAAATCAATATCTGTGAGGCGCTGAACGATCACCCTTACACTGGCCCAGAACTTTGATAGGCCCGGGCAGTCCCAGAAGACATGGATTATGGTACCCCTATCCTGTGAGCACCTCCAACACAGGGGGGAGGCAGAGGGGAACATCCTCTCCAACTTGGATGGAGTCAAGTACCACCTGGAGAGAATTTTATAGGAGGCTTCTTGATAGCTATTAGATATGGAAGATTTGTGAGTAAGCTGGAACATCGCTTGCCTCTGATCGGACGAAAAATTCATTCCGAGTTCCCTCTCCCATCCCTCCATGAAGGACGGAACAAAGGAGTCAGGGGGGTCCACCAACATCGCATATGTGCAGGACAGGGCACCTTTAATATGACCCATCCCCGTACAGATTCTCTCAAATTAAGTTAGGGCTCTCGGTACTCGGGATGAGCGGGAGATAGATTTTTGATAGTGGGAAAGTTGGAAGGCCTGCCATTTGCTGAGGGGCCGCAAAGAAAACCTCTCGGCCAGCTCCCCCAGCCCGCACCACTCCCCCCCCTCACTCAAGTGTTGAATTCTAAAGCAGTTTTGCTTCGCCCATGCCTGGAATGAAGCATCAGAGAGACTCACTGGGAAGTCAGGGTGGCCTATAACCGGAGTCAGGGGCGAGAGGGGAGGGGATAAATCTACCCCCGAGAAGAACTTAGCAGCTATCTTCCTAGTGGGGCCCATCGTCGGGTGTTTATTCAGCGCTGGGAAGTGATTGGTTGGGATCCAGGGGAGACCCGCAAGTACAGTAGGGGATTCGGCCTGCTCGATCAGGGTCCATTGCTTATAGCTAGTGTGTCTACACCAATCAACGATGCGGACCAGATGGGCCGCCGCCTGATAGAGTTTCCAATTCGGAAGACCGATGCCCCCTGCCCCCTTCGGAAGAGCCAACAGGGAGGCAGCCAGACGTTGAGACTTCCCCGCCCATACAAACCTTGAACACAGGGCCGAGAGCTTCTTAAAGAACGACTGTGGGACCTCCACTGGCAGGGCCTGGAACAGATATAATACTCTAGGCAAGATATTCATTTTTATGATGTTCGCTCTACCGAACCATGTGAAGGTGCCCCGGGACCATCTCAGCAAGTCCTCCTCTACCCTCTTCAGCAGCGGGGGGAAGTTAGAACTATATATTTTTTGAGGGAGTGCTGGAATTTGTGTACCTAGGTATGTTATGGCCTCTCTTTCCCACGAAAAGGAGAAGTTCTCCCTGATGCGCTCCATTCTCTTGCACGGGACATTGATATTGAGGGCCGAGGATTTGTGGTAGTTTATTTTGTAGTTTGATAGTGTTTGGTATGTTTTGAATTCAGCCAGAAGGACCGGGAGGGTCGTCCCTGGCTTTGTTAAGAAAAAAATTAGGTCGTCCGCATAGGCTGCGACCTTGTGTTCCACCCGCCCAACACGGATACCCGCAATATCAGGGTTATTCCTGACAGATCGGAGAAACGGCTCCAGGGAAAGAACAAAGATCAAAGGGGAGAGTGGGCAGCCCTGCCTCGTACCGTTGGCCATAGCGAAGGTCCAGGAAGGGAGCCCGTTCACCCTGACCGATGCAGAAGGGACAGAGTAAGAGGCTGATATCCACCGAAACATATTTTCTCCCAAGCCAATGTGCAGGAGACCACTTTAAGCCCTACTAGATTAAGGGACATTAGAACAGGTGAAAAAAAAACAAACTTCTTCTGCAACAAGGAAAGAAAGAGGAGTACAGGATTTTTGTGTGTTTTCCCAGTGACAGTGCTCACAGAGCAATATATTGAGATGGGGGTTTAAAATATTGGGATTATACATTGTAAAGCAGTAATAAGTCTACATCTGAAATGTAAATAGCTTACAGATATCATACATAGCATACAAGTGGAACTTTTTCCACTTAAAATCTGCATCTGCCTCCTGTGACTGTGGTGGCAGTATCAAAACAGAGATTTAACTGAAACCTGAGACTTTTAGGGGAATGCAGCACATATTACATACCTAAGTCTAGAGATGAGCGAGCCGGTTCTTCTGGAACCAGAGTTCACTTCTGATTTCAGAGAAAGTTTAATTCACCACGAATCTGATTTTTTGTGGGTTCATGCTGATCAAACTTTCCCTGAAATACTGACTCACCTGCTTTCTCGCTGTCCCCCAGTCTGTACTGTGCGGCTCTTTCGATGTCCAATGAAGCTCTCTGTAGCATTCAGTGGGTCTACTGTGCTTGGAGAGATCAGTGGAAGCCGGGCATATGCCCATCATTCCAATATCTCTTCGACTGTCAGCGACAGCAGCGATGGATCGCCGTGGGACACAGCAACAGATGGTGTGGGACACAGTGCTGGAGTCTGTGGAGGTAAGTGTGGGGGAAAATAAAAATAAATGTATTCTTGGGTCTATGTGTTTTATTTCCTTTTAAATCTTTGTAAACTGGTGAACTGGCAGGAGGTGCTGGAATGTCACCTGTCAGCAAGCGGGTGACTTGCCATAACCCCCACCCCATTACCTGCCTCCCCAAACCCCAAGAGGAGGCCGAAGAGCTTGCTGCCCATTGGCTATGTGGGACTAGTAGCCTTGGTCTACCAGCCCAGAATAGCTGGTGCTTGGTCTGTTTTTCCTGGGTAGGGGGGATCCCACATCTTTAGTTTTATAGTTTTTAAGAGTTTAACCCTTAAAAATTAAAAAAAGGCATGGGGTCCCCCACCTAGAGAGGGGGATGCTATGCCTTTTTTTTTTTTAATTGAAGTGTAAAAATAAAGAAAAAGTCTCCCGCCAGGAGGGGGCAATCCCTCGCCTGTGTTTTTTTAATTTTTAAGGGTTAAACCCATAAAAATATTTTAAAAAAAATGTGGGGCTCCCCGCTATCCAGTAAAACCAGCCTGGATTCCAGCTATCTGGGGCTGGTAGACCAACGCTACCAGCCCGTATAGCCCAATGCAATGTATGCTATCTGTAACTGTATGTAGCTATTTACATTCCAGTAGTAGACTACTTTACAATGTATAATCCTAATATTTTAAACCCCATCTCAATATATGGCTCTTTGGGCGCCACGTAATGAGACGGGGGTTATGGCAAGGCACCCACTTGCTAGTGACTTGCCAGCTTCTCCTGCCCTGTGAACTGGTATAGGGATCTTAAGGAATTAAATGTAAATGAAACACAAACGATGACACAAGAATCAAAAATATGTATTATTTTAATTTTTCCCTCTATACTTACCTCTAATCCACCGCTGATCTCCGCAGAATCCAACACTGTTTCCCATGCCGTCCACCGCTGTGTCCTGCACCGATCCCCCAATGCTGACACTGACAGCCTGAGAGATCAACATTAGCTGTGCAGAGCTGAATCATGGCGCAGGGAAGGAAGCATGAAACTATCTACCACCGAACCATCACAACTGGGTCAAGAATTATCTGAAGGGCCATGCAAAATAATTGAGGGTTGGTTTTTACTAAGACTGTACACAGGAATGGTGGCTACAGACTACAGCATGGATCCTATGCAAGGATTACAGCACAAGCCAAGAAATTGAAGCTTCAACCATTTTTTAGAAATTGCAGCATGAATTATACATAGGTTCTCTTGTCTATCCTGCCTATCCTGTATCATAAATTGGGTTAAAAACAGATAGCCTGCACTAATAGCAGTAAAAATCGATCATTTGTATTTAATCATACATAGTAACTTACAACTAATAGTAATAATGTGCACAGTAAATAAGCTCTCTGATGAAACACTTTGCGTCACCATTTCATTCACTTCAACGTCGCAGAGTAAACTCTTCTATTACTTTTCTGTATGAAGTAATACAGCAATACAATTTCATATATAAACTCATTGTCTTAGACCAGGGATCTTATATTGTACCGTATATACTCGAGTATAGGTCGACCCGAATATAAGCCGAGGCACCTAATTTTACCACAAAAAAATGGAACAAGTTATTGACTCGAGTATAAGCCGAGGCGGCTTTTTTCAATTGGAATTGGAGTTGACACACAGAAAGAGAGACACACACACATAGAAAGGGACACACACACAGAAAAAGACACTCACACACACAGAAAGAGACACACACACAGAAAAAGACAGACAGGCACACACACAGAAAGAGACACACACACACTGTGGGTACCTGCTGCTGCTGCCGCCGCTCTCACACGCGCAGGTGTCGGGGGTCAGGGATTGGCCGAGGTTACCCTGCAGAGGGGCAGCGGGGTCCCCCTCCCCTCCTCCTCCTGCCGGTCGCTCGGCACACAACACCCTCCATTCAGCTCCGCCTGGCAGCCGCCAGCCGCGCCGTTCTCATACACACACCAGCACTTCCTGGCTGTTGCGCGCTGGTCGTCGGTGGGCGTGCCCCATATGTCCGCCGTCCAATGAAAACATTGGACGCCGCCCATTGACGACCAGCGCGCAGCAGCCTGGAAGTGCCGGTCAGTGTGTGAGTGTTAGTGTGTATGAGAGCGGCGGCGGCGGCAGCAGCGGGTACAGCAGGGACCCGTAGCGGCCGCCCCTCACCCTCCAGCATCTGTTGGGTTCAGGGTTGCGGTCTTCCCTGGCAGTCCGCCCCTGGACTCGAGTATAAGCCGAGGCGGCTTTTTTCAGCCCAAAAAGTGGGCTGAAAAACTCGGCTTATACTCGAGTATATACGGTAAGTTACTATGTTTGATTAAAAAGTTACCGCTATCAATCCAGGCCATCCAAGAGTTGTAAGTATCTGTATATCATATCTATGTATAAGCTGCCAGTGTGGTCTATTAGAGTGACAAGTGGGGTGGACACAAAGGACTGGGGCTAATTAGCTGGCAGATTGTAATTAGTAATGAGCAGATTATGGATTGGATGCATTATGGAGGTGCCCTAACTTCTAACTGGATTTCAGCTTTAGTCACAAATAAAACCTTACTTGCTGATGGTACACAGCACTTACAGTATTGTGAAACACATTACAGCCCCTCACCATTTAATTTAGATTTAGGTTTAGTAATTCATTTCCCGGATTTGTGTTGTTTAATGTATACTGTGCAAAGACAATTATCTAAGTTCTAGAAACACCAACGAATCATAGAAAATTAACTGCAGATGAAGACTGAGTGCTTTATTTGGCATACCTATTTATTTTATCATTAATGCCTTTCTATGAGTTTAGCTTTGTATTTATGTTGGACATGATTGAATTTAATAACTGTTAATTTAATAGATGGAATGATAAAATAAAAACAACTGAAGTATTGCTACATTTCATCTAGATTTATAATAAGTGCTGGCAGTCAATATGTCTGCTAGTTTGTTACGGAATATTAATTTTTATGGCGTGTTAAACTATTTTAAACTATTTTACTCTTGTGTTTTTTTAGTTGGCTTAGTAAGCCGTGTACTCATACTGACTGTTCTTCCATTTTGATTTTAAGTATTGAAAGTATCATGTACAAACAGGAATTGTAAACAAAGTCATATAAGTGTTAGATACACATTATCTGGTCATGTGTCACCATTACAATTTGCAGTGGAGACTTTATTTTTTACACTATGGCTGCTATATGTTTTGTTCTGCTAACATTGCTACTTAAATCACTTCTGAGTCAGTTCTACCAGCTCATCATGCCTATGGTGTTGATTCCCATGTTAGTTATGAACATTCACACTACTTAGAATCCAAACTGGCTTTCAGCTTAAAACAAAAGCCCATGTTCCAGCCAACTTTTTAAATCACAATTTCCTCTAGTGCCTAGAAGCTGCCACCCCTCCTATGGTGAACATATTGCACCATTTATAAAGTCTAGAGTGAATATAAACAAAAAAACCCAGCAGACCCATCTCTATCCATTTTCTCCTACAAGGATGTCTAAGGATACAATCATATAAAATTTTGTAGATATACTGTACTGTACTGTTTTTATACTGCTGGGGTCAACATGGCCATGTGATAAGAAAGCCCCCAACTTTTGCCTAACTTACCAAGAGTCTATTTTTTGGTACCCAGGACCACAGTACAATTATATGTAGTATTGTTGCTGGCATATAAAAATAAAAAATTAGGCTTACATCACCACCTTTTATCATTTTCAAGAGCATGGGTTCCCAACCTTCTTCAAGCACCACTTTTAATTTTCGAATTATATCAAGTGGTGCTTGTGGATGGTCAATCATCACCTAAAACAAAACACCAATTTAAAACGAATTAAACATGCACATAAATAATTTTTATCACCATTTTGAGCAGTTTTGTAATTTTGTGTTTATGAAGTAAAACATCTATAGGTCATGTATAGATGGCAGCAGAACAGATAGGAGTACTGGTCAATCTGCAGCCTTGTCGAATTCCACCTGATAGGATCCTGAGTGTCAGCAGTGGTGGAAACCCCTGATATAGATATGCATGTCCCACTTCATCTGATCAGCAAATGTAAGCAAAAACAAGTAAAAAACACAGCAATGGATAAATTGCCTGCTTTAAGGTACCCAATGAAGTATATTGGGTAAAAAAATCACCTGTCTACACTATTCACCTGTTTGGGCGATTCAGCATGACACCTGTATTTTTTGCGGGTGGATTTTTATTGGCCACATATGAACCTTTCATTTCAATTGCTGGCATAAAATATACAAGAGCAGGCAATATCTAGATATTAATATTTGTACATCGCATTGAAAATGAAGTCCCCCCCCCCTCCTCATCCAGCACACCAGACATAGGAGCTAGAAATCCAGAGCCCAGCAGCCACCCTAAAAATGACTTACCAGACATTATTCTTTTCTGCACAGAATTTTTTGCTTCCAGGGGTGCCAGAGACACTCCTTGAAAAGCACCGGGCCAATGGCGATGAACACTGGCCACTTCTGTACCTCAGATGCCCAGGAGAGAGTATGGGTAATTGGGCAGGAGGTATTAGTAAGCAACCCACCAGCATGCCGGTAAGTAACTTTTGCCCAACCCCTTGAACTAATATTGGAGTTCTTCATTCCTTCACAAGCGTTTTAGTAAGTCTAAACTAACTGTACTCACTTGCTGAAACTTTCTTCCCCTGTCCTCTGCCAGATGGCATCTTCTCGCAGTTCCATTGAGTCTGGTGCCAGTGGCAGGACTCTGACCTCAGAAGAAAGAAAAATAGGACCACCAACATGTAGGCTACCTAAAGTGGATCTATAGTCAACTCCTGGGTGCATCTCAACTTGCATTGCCCTGTTGTTTAACAAGCCCTAAAAGGCCAATAATAGTCCAAATCTAATCCAAACTCCCACATTGCTCATGGCCAGTGTAACTGCCTGGTGCAGCTGGTAAAGCTGGTAAAGAAGGCTGCAGTTGCCATGCCAGCGGATCCTTTAATCGAGAGCATTTTTGGACTTCCTAGGGTTTGTTAAAGTGATCCTACCTGAGAGGAAATTAATGTTGTCACCTTCTATCTGCAGCCCAGTGCCCTATATAGCCTTTGTTTCTTTTTTTACAAAAGCTTTTGCCCAATATTCATTAAAACTGGATAGAAGGTGATGACATAAACCTCCTTTTTGGGTATAGGTTCACTTTAAACCGGACCAACACCCGTTTTTTCTGGAGCCCCCCCAAACATAACCCTTGATCTCCTTCTAGCATTCTGGATGCCCCCCGAGCTTGTTCTTATTCGCTGTCTGCGGGACCAAAACTAGTTACAGAAAAAATGGGTGTTGGTCTGGTTTAAGCAGTGGGACCTTTTGTAATGAAATACATAATAACCTTTAAACTTAACTTTTCCTAAAACAGGCCAAGTGTTATGGCATCTATACATTATATTACTCATGCTACAATATTTTTGGATTTTATTGAATAGATCTAATTTAATGTATGTCATGGCATTACCTCACTCGGCATAAGAGACATGGCTCAATACATTTTACTTTTTTCCGGAAGAAGACTTCATTCAGTCACTTAACTGTTCCACTAGTGTTGTAATTTGCCTGTAATCCTTTTATTATTCCGACATCATAATTGATTTTATTGGTTTACTTAACTTAGGGTTACAATAATACAGTATGGTATACGAATAATGTCTAAAAAGACAGTGAAGATAATGCCCTAAATCTAGTTTCCATTACGTTAGCTAGTAACATAAATAGTATGTTTAAAAAACCTTCAGCAGGAGGCTTTATTTCAATATTGCCATTGTTTTAATGAGCATTGCTGATCCATTGCAAGATGTTTAATTATGACAAGCCACCCTCTAATTATACTGCAGGAGGTGACTCAATCGTTCGAAAAATTTCCACTTGGCTAAACGATGTATAGAGGTGATTTCACTGGGGGCCTGTGAATGCATTATAGATGTGCTCTTGGGTAGCAAGGACCAGTCTTTTCTGTGTATTCCAAGTATTCATATTCAAATACAAATTTACTCTGAATTGCTTTTCCCTGCTAAAGTTCGTAGTTGTTACTGTTCTACCTTTCAATCTTAAACCAACTGATCTCCTATTTCAGCCCATAAAAATAGCATAGATCCTGCACATTACTAACAGCCACAGTCTGTATATACCTGTACTGAGGCCTATAGTTATAGTGGAAGACTACATGTTGTATGTAAAACAATTACCAAATAAATGCCACTAGATTATAGATATAAACAGGGATGGAGTGGCTTGAATTCACTAATTTCTCTTCTTTCATCCCTTTATTTCTCCTGCCCCCCCCCCCCTCATACCTGTCAGTCAGCCAAGACATCTTAGGCCATTTTCAGACCCTGTACAATGCTAAAGCCTCAGCAACATGGCTCTTGCTACCATACCCAGCTCATCACAGTATCTGTTGCTACAATACTAAAGCCTTACTACCATCACTTTAGTAGTGACCATCAGAATTCTGTTTAATTGTTTTGGCTTAAGACACTGCCATGGTGGTCTGTAAACCCAAGTAGAGGAAGTTACGCACCAGAATAACCAGGAATCACATTTTGTTTAACGCGACCTCAGATAAAATAGGCTTGCACAGATTTCCCCCTAGCTTGTCCCACAGAACAGCTGACAGACGGCTTTCTTATTGCTGACCCATCTTGTCTCCAACTCTTTGTTTTCCGTCCTTGGTGTTTGTCTTTACAATAGTTGGGTGGGCACTATGTGTCTCCAGAGGTTGCATGGGGACTTGTCTAAAGCTAAACAATGTGGTAATAGAGTGAGGAGGTTAGTGTCTGAACAAAGGCCAGCAATCTTCTAGGACCATACAGAACTCTTCAAATGTAATGTCAATTGTTTAATGGCCCTTTCATGCTATGTGGTGGAAACACAATAGTGCATCACTGTTTTGCCTTTTCAAAGTGAAAGTATATGCAAGCCGGCTCAGTGGCTCCTGGTGGCATGCTGGTGGCATGCTCATTAGAGGACCAGGTGACCAGCAACAGCAGCAGCTGCAGCAGATATCTAGGCAAAGTGAATGGCAGTAGCTTCTTCAATGCAACACAAGCAGGCTGGAATGAAAGTGCCTAAAACCTAGACTGTAATTCCCATAAGACTCCAGAGGGCCTGTGCCTAGGGCAGCACAATGTATGAACCATAGTTCATTTTATCTTTTATGGGTCTCAACCTACTGAATATTTGCAATGAAAGTCAATGTACAGGGGTAAGTGGCAACCAGCTGAACCAACTGAACTCCCAAAGCATTTTGAATAGAAGAAGGGCTGGAGACATGTACAGAGGGCTAGAGGCCGGTGTGTAAAACAATGCGACAGATGAGGACACTGGATAGCAATGAAAGGGGTAATTATTGGTGTAAAATTAGACATTATTAAAGGAAAAGCAAAGTGTGGTGTCTTTTCTTTGCAATTAACACTTTGTGAACTATTAAGAGGTCCTATGGACCCCTGTACCAATGTAAAGGGCAGGAGGGGACAGCAAACCACCTTCAAAAAAATGGGTGACATGCTGAAACCATGTATCTGATTACCTGCACCGCCACTGGCCAGGGTGTACAGAAGAGTCTGGTGCCCATCTGGGCTATGTAGGAAACTGGGACCCGCTGCTCGGCCTACGAGCAATGGTCTACAAGCCCACATAGCTGGAACCTGGGTTGGTTTTACTAAAGCCATGAAGTTCTTTTTTATTTTTTAGCCATAAACGTACACTTAAAAGAAATAAAAACAACATGGGTTTCCTCTTTGGCAAAACCAACCTGGGCAACAGCTATACGGACTTGTAGTCCAGAGCTGTGAGGCCAAGCATCCGACCCCTGACCCTAAAGGCTACCAGCCACATAGCCATTTGGGATGCCACAAATAAGCTACGTTCAGATTTTGACATAATTTAGATTTTGCTGAGGAAGGTCCTCATAGGAGCTCATAAGTTCAGAGGGCACTGGGGGATTCTCTGGTTTCTCATTTTCACCAGTACCCACTTATATGAGTATTGACATCAATATAATGACGTCACTGTGAGTGAATGGGGACTCCTCACCTATTAATAGCCCCTCCCTGCAGCGGGGAGTGAGATGACAGGAGCCCAGTGAGGGGCGGAAGGTCTGTGTCCTCTGTGCCACTAAAGACACCGAAGGCCTGTAGAGCGATGAGGACGTTGCCCAGCACTGGAACGAGGATGGAGGTGGGCCTATATTTTAAGAGCAATTCATTAAAATGTGCTTCTAACCACCACCCATATATAACTTAGTTGTAACATTACCAGAGCAAGCCACATAAACCTGACATGTGACTATAGCCTTCCAGTAGCTAAACATTTCTTGTTGTTTAACTTTTCCTTTCCCGACTCTATTACTACAGTGAGAGATCCCAAAAGCTGTCCACGTCCCTATAGGGCAGTATTACCTCAAAGGCTAGCCGTACCCCTATTGGCACTGCTAAAATAATAGTCCCCTCACTAGTCTAACCCGACACACATTCACAACTGCAATTGTGTTAGTCTTTTGTCATTGATGTGTTGACAGTTTGCAACCTTTTGTGCTGGTCACATTTCAGTTCCAATGATTATAATCTTCTGTTTAATGGACTTCCTGTTCGAAGCTCAGAAACTCAGAGTTAGCAAATTTTTTTTTACCCCTAGCTATTGTAAGAACCCGATCTTGACTTGGCAACTGGCCACGGAGCAAAACTTTCCAGGGTCTCACCGTAATGTTATTTTGGAAACTATGAAACAGGGTTGTGGAAAATCAAATTAAAAGTGGAGTTTTCCTTAAAGGACATGGAAAGATTTCTGTTCACCAGTTATGAGAAAATACATTAATTTCACTTTACAATTTGTTTCTCTGTCTAGTTCCTCATTAGAAGAATCTTCACTTTTTGAACCGGAGTCTCCCAGACAGGATGGGCCAGTGGTTCAGGTGTATATGAAAGGCATCACTGCTTCAACATTTGATGACTTTTCCACCCCCAGAGGAATATTTAATAGAAAATAAATGGCCCATTTATGCAGACTGCTAGTTTGTATTGCGAAAGAGCAACTGACCCTGCAGATCAGCATAGAGAAGCTGTGAGCCATTCTGTTAGCTTTTGAGTGCAACACCCTTCAGCAATTCATTGGAGCCATGTGAAGAGAGAGTGTTTGACTCTATCAGTAAACAGCACACAAGAAACGTCTGTTTATCAATGATGACTAGATGATATAAAATCTTTCTACAGAAAGAATGTTGCTTTTTTCACAGCCAAGCAACATTTGAATCAACACAACATTCTTATGGCTGAGGGATTTTACTGCACTTGTACACTGGAAGCTCTGAGTTGCCATCAGAGAGCTTATACAGAGCCAGCGAGTGACTCGAGCAGCCTTCGGTGCCACCTTTGAACAAAATAAAAATTGTATTTCTAAGTTAGATTTGGTTTACAATCAAAGTGCACTTTTAAGGTGAGGAGATCCCTGCAGCATTTCTTGATAGAGGCCATCTGTTTATAGATAATTTTTTCCTGGCTCCAGGCACTAAGCTTTAAATACTTCTCTGTCTGTACTTGCTATCTAAACCTTTAAACCATAAAGCTCTTTTTCAGTCATAGAACAGGTTTCCATGCTCTGCTATAAAACATACACACATACATGCGCGTCGGAAAATGTGTTGACCTAAATCGTTTCACTTTACGTCCAAAGCTGCCAGACAAAATTAACCATTTTAATGGGAGATCTGAAATTAAGTCAAGTATTCTAAATAAACAGGATTGGCATAGAAAGGTACACCATAGATCAACAGGCACAAGAAAACATAAAGCAAACTATTACATTACAGGAGTTGTGAAATCAGGTATAAATATAAAAGCTAAGGACACTCTGGGTCAAGTGCGAACACAAGTACGAATATTGTGAAAGGAACATGTTGCCAGAACGTAGGTCAGTAGAGTTTAAAGATTGATTGAAGTGAACTGGATTGGACCATGGCACCCGTTTGGCATACTACTAGCTTTTCAATATGCAGTGTGAGAGGATGTGAGTGTTCCCATGTAAATAGTTTATATGAGATCCCTTCTCAATTCATAACAGACTCGGTCCACTTACACCTGAAGCATTCTGATTTGGGATACCCTGCTAGCTAAAGTCCGTATGAAACATGAAAACACCTACTTGCCCTTTCCTTGTTCCTGTGCCATTTTCAGATTTTCAAGCCCCCATGTGACCACCAGCAGCCAATGGGGTTTGTCAGGTTGGCATGTGTGGTGCACATACACACCTGCTTGGCAAACACCATTGGTTCCTAAGACACACACTAGAACAAGGGAGGATAGTGAATTTGCCCAACTTGGCTTCACAGCAAACATTAGGCAGCAGACTGTACCAAACTGGAATTCCCTGGGGGTGCAACAAATCTGTTGGTGGCATCTTCTGCACAGCTTTGGAATATTTCTACAATTATCTTATTCTCTGCAATTCATCAGAAAACTGCATTGTCTGTCTGCTAATTGTGTGATTTACAAGTGAATGAATGCCCAGGATGACCTGGAATCAGTGTGATGGAAAAGGTGATAACAGTCTCTTCCAAGGAGTTTAAAGGATGAATGGCATTTTTTTTTTATAAGGGCAACTGTGTCGGTAATACCTTTGCTATGCATGGAATCATCTTGGCCTAAAGATAAGACTGCCCCCCTTCTACCCTCAACAGAACTGGATGGACAACAAGGGGACAAGGGTGCGCGCATGTGTTGCTGGAATAGATGTATAAAAACAATGCTCATGGACTATTCCCTTGTTCCCCATACACCCCTGTCTCCTCTGCTTCTTAATATTTTACTTTGTAATAGTCAGGGCACTTGTTTGACATATGCCAGGATGCCTATCTCCCCAATTTTGGGCTCTATCTCAGGGGGAAGAAAGAGGCACAGCATGGTGCATACAGATAAGGGACAGCAGAGGTACCATAAAATAATGAGGAGGAAGTAACACCTTTTCCCTTGCAGCACAAAGAGCTATTTTGCATAAAACTGCTCTGGATATAACCTTTGCATCCTGGTTAAGGATGATGGGCATTTCTGCTTTTCTAGTACTATTTCCTGTACTACAATATGTGACTTTTTGATATGCATGAGGGGAGGGGCTTATGCCAACCAAGCCTTACACATACCTCCACTGCAAACTCGGTTTCCTGCATACTTTTCTCCCAAATTCATCTTCTCAATGTGACTGCAGGGAGCAAATTGCCTCCCACCGCCGATTTTTGGGAAGCAGAAATGCACACCTGCTATAGTTTTTATAGCAAGATCTGGACCACAATTCAGTAAACTTTCCTTAAAATAAAAAAAAATCCTTAAAACTTTCCTTATAACAAAAATAATGGACATTTCATACTTTATTTCAGACTAACGCAAGAAATAAGGAGTGAATTAAACAAAAACTGCTCAAAAGGGAACATATTTGCTTAAAAGGGAACATATACTGGTTTTTAATGTCTAAAAAGTCTTTTCTCCAGAGATATATAAAGACCCAACCGTTTTAAAACGTTAAATATATTTAAGATTTACTGTAAAAAGCTAATGAAATACTGTATAAATGAAGTAAACTGTATAAAGAAAGTTTTAGGTGCAAGTCATATTCTAACTTCTTCTCTTTACTGCTTCACACCTTATTTTTACTCATGCCTTATTTTGAAATAATGCATGAAACAGTCATGAGATATTTTAAGGAAAGTTTACTGAATTGAAGTCATAGTCACTGATGATATTTAGAACTTATAGGTCAACACAGGTTATTTTGAAGCCTACACAAGAATTTTGTTTTACTACAGGAGGCATCTTATAAGTAAATGATAATGGCCAATATTGACATATATCAAAGTATACACACTAAGGATATGTAATATATATATATACATGATTGTTTTAGGGTGCATCCCTTTGATGTCTGTTTATCAGCAACAAAGCAAGTGTGATCCTAACAAAATAAGCTAGAATAGCTCCATGTAATACATAGCAATTTGTCTAGACAGGAAAACAATTTGCAAAGAATCCCCCACCAAACTAAAGCAGGTGGTTACACATCAGTCATCTCTTCTGAGTAACCACATTAGAACAATGGAGGCCAAACTTCCGTGAATACAGGAAATTGCAGGTACCCTATGTCGTTTTACGCTTTAAGGTCTTATTTATATTTAATTTTTTTCATTTGTTATATTTAAAGCTAATTTGTATCTATTTGCTAAGTGTCCAAAAGTAACCATATTCAAACAACAAGCGCAGTTATTCTTACACATTGTTATTACTTTACTCCAACTCCAGGTACTATAAACAGCTTTTAAAAACTCACCTCATTACTGCTGCAGTGACAAGTTCACTCTTCTCTTAGTGTTAAATACGTGGGCTCACGGGGGGAAATCATCCTTGGGGTTCCCTTATCATTATCAGCCCATCAACCCCCCCCCCCCCCCCCGGGTCCTCTTCACCTTCTCCATTTTGGCTGGTAGGTCCCCTGTTACTACCAATTACTCTGTGATCCTTGCCACCTTCTCAACAGCCTTCTCTTCTGATGGGTCCCCGGCTCCAGCAATCACCCTTCAGTCCTGTTTTTGGTAGTATTCTAGTTTTTAAATACCTTGCCTGTGCTGTTGCTGAAAGTCCTGTGGTCCTCATCACCTTTTCCAGCAGAGGTGGGGAGAGACTAAAGAACGCTGGTGAGTCATTGGAGGCCTACTGCAACACAAGCAGGGTGCAGTACACATAAGTGTATGGTGCAGTGTTGTTTCATCCCCTTTTCTTTTTCCATCCACCCAGCAACATGAAGTTTATAAAATAGAAACATCCCTCTGTATACTATCCCTAACACTCAGCAAAATGAATTGATAAAATATATAAAATAAATCAATGTAATCAATTATCCCATGATATTTGCCCCCTTCTTTTCTCCCTAACCCAGCTTGCATGCATAGCTTGCACAGCAGAGCCCTTCACATGCAGTAGTAGCGAGAACATAGTATGTAAGGCTGAATAAAGACATTAGTCCATCCAGTTCAGCCTACATAGAAGAGAAGATCTTTCAGTGGTCTAGTAGAAATGTAAAGCTTGTAATGTTATTACATGAAAGGAAGGCATCCAGGCCACTTTTGAACTCTTTTAGTGTATTCTTCATGACTACCTCCTCTGGCAGAGGGTTCCACAGTCTTACTGCTCTTACAGAGAAGAATCCCTCCTATGTGGGTGAAGGGAGCACCTTTCCACTAACCTTAGTAGATTCCCTAAGGTCATGGTTACACTCCGTGTATCTGCCAGATGCAAAGTGCCAGATGGAACCGTACGTGGGTGCCTTGGCCATAAATTCGCAAGCATGAGCTAACCGGAACCTGTTTTTAGCCACATATTAAAAACAGATTATAGTACTTGCTGCTGGCTAATAGGGCTTGATTGCCATGGGCCCATTAGGATTGTCTGTTTCTGTTAGCCCTTCTCTTGTGCACCACCCAGTTTAGTTGTTGATTGGATGGGCTCCTTTTTGGCAATGAACAAAACACTAGAGCTGTGCAAACTAGATGCCAAAAGGGGCACCAGGGCCCACATGGCCATTCACCTGTTTCCCTGTGGGCCAGTCCAAGCCAGTATAGGATCATCCAGCTTGGCCAGTCTAGGCATTCCCCCCTAAATCAAGGAGGGAGCCTGCTGTTCCATTATGACTGAGGGCAGGTGGGCACACAAGAGGCAGAAGAGCAGCACACCGTTGCACACAGGTCAGCTGATACTAGATAAGGGCGGGACAAAGCTTTGCGCTGATCAATGCTTAAGACTGAACTCCTTAATTTACATTTTAGGTTTAAGGACTAGAATAAGGAGGCGGATGAGGAAATCTTGTTCTGAGCCTGGCGTTTGGCTTTCATAATGGCCACATTCCTGTGTACAGAATGGCTCATTTGGTCTTGGAATATACATATGCACACTGTGTCTGATGAACGCACATATACTCTCTGATCAGTTAATGAGAAGGCTGAAATATGTTCCCGTTTAGTTGAGATTGTTACAACTAGCCCCTTTATCCACATCCAAAACACACAATCCACACACACATCCAAACAATTCAATGTAAAGAAATCTGACATTAAAGGACATTGGTACACTATAAACAAGAAAACATAAGTGGAACGTGAGAACTAGATATAACACATGTCATGTATGTGAAAGCAAATACAAGTCTTGCTAGGGTTTTTAAAGTATTGTTACTCTTTGCGTTTAAACTTTTGCAGATGAATTAATTTCAACAAAATGTTGGCATTATTCACTCACTGTCATTGAGTTGTATTACTTATCATTGATAAAATTACCTAAAGATAAGGAAGCGTACTTGTGACCGGAGGGTTTCAGATTTGAATCCGGGTCATGGGACATGACTAAAGTGCTCTTGAGCAAGGCAGCTAACCTCCCAACTGCTCTCTGGGTGCCGTAATTCGGGCAGCCCACCTCTCTGGGCATGTGCACACTCACTGTATGGATGGGTTAAATTGGGAGGAAGAATTCCTAAGTGTGCACAAGCATACAACGGCCATATATGCCCCTAAAAAATAAAAGGAATGCCGACAGCCCACAAACGATATATTCTCTCAAAGAACCCACCTCAAGCTTTTTAGGTGTATCAGGCTTATTGTAGTGGGCAAAGTTTTCTGGAAGTAATTCCTGGATAAATTCTTTGATTGCACAGAGTTTGCCTAAATAAAGAATAAAAAAGCAGAACCAAAACCCAATTTTCCTAAAAAGAACAATATGCAAACAAGAAGAAAAAATGTAAATCTGAAACAGCAAGGTCCTCTGAACAGTACAATACCCAATATGCATAGCTACTTTCAAGGGTAGGGTTGCCAAACACCCCAAAGTAAAGCATGCTTGTAAGGGTAATTTTACTTAGCCTTGTCCGCTCTGCAGACAAAGTGCCTTCCTTGCGCTTTCTCAATGTTTAAAAAACTCATGGTCCCCTTACCAGTTCACAAAGGGTTAAATGTTAAAAAACACACCACACACAGAGAAAAAGTATTTTATTATTTTATTTTTTTAATATTTACCTATTTTATATTTATTTACCTACCTTTACCGATCCATCCCTGAGCACTGTGTCCCATTCGGGGGGAGGACCCCAGGCTTTTTTTAATTTTTGAAGGTTAAAACCCCATAAAAATTTAAAAAATGGCATTGAGTCTCTCCTTTTCCCAGCATAACCAGCCTGGGCACCAGCTATGGAGGCTTGTAGACCAGGGTGCAGAGGCCAGCCTTGGTGGCCCCCGTCCAGGAAGGCTACAAGCCCACATAACCTTAGTGGGCTGTTTTGCCCCCCCCCAGGCAGGTAATGGTACAGGGGGTTGATGGCAAGTCACTTGCTTGTCGCAGGTGACTTGCCAGCCCCCCAAGCCTTGTAAACTGTTATAGGGGTCTCATGGACCCCTTACCAGTTCACAAAGGGTTAAGTGTAAAAAAAACATTAGACACAACCAGAGTGAAATGTAATTTATTACAAATAAAAACATTTAATAGACATTTTTTTCTTTGCTCACCTCTGACCCAATGCAGCTGTCCCACGCGATCACTGGCAAGGAGCCGGTTATCAGCAAAAGCAGGGTGCAGGAGGCAGGGGATCGGAGATGACTGCCCCTGTACCTGCTCTCTACCTATTATCGGCTGCTTCTGACACCTCCACTGGTGCCATTGAAGCAGCCTCTATACCGGAAGCTGTCAAACACAGGTGGAGGCACCTGAACGGACCCTCTGGAGCCCACTGAAGACGCTGGACGCCACTGGATCAAGGCCTCATATGAGGGGCTTTTTTTCCCGGTGCAAACCAGGCAGGTAAAATTTTTGTTTCTGCCATTTAACGGTAGGGGAAAGGCAGCTACTCAAATTTTACATGTCTGGTGTTAGAAGGGTTGAAATGTAAAAAAAATGTGTGGGTTTCCTCCCCAAAAGGCAACTAGCCCAGGGACTAAGCATAAGGGCTTGTAACCCAGGGCTCAGAGGCCACGCTGTTATGCCCTTTGGTATGAGATTGGGGGTGGGATGCTGGTAATATATCAGCTTACCAGCATGCCATCCCCTGAGTCCGGCATGTGCCATGGTGGCTTCCGACCCTGATGACCTGGTATTGGGGTCCCCTGAAGCCCTTACCAACTCCAAGTAAAGACAAAAAAAGCCATGACACAAAACACTTTATTTTTCTTAATTTGACTACTCACCGGTCCCATCTTCATTCCCCCGCTTAGCGCCATCCTCTTCTTTCTCCA
The DNA here is from genome assembly GCA_027917425.1 of Gastrophryne carolinensis. Taxonomy (NCBI): domain Eukaryota; kingdom Metazoa; phylum Chordata; class Amphibia; order Anura; family Microhylidae; genus Gastrophryne; species Gastrophryne carolinensis. The sequence continues at coordinate 339,296,460 of CM051239.1, forward strand.
GCGTTGTCTCACCAAAGGGCACAAGAACTTGTAACTTGCAGGGGCAAAGGCTGCAAGGCGTGGCCTCTGAGCCCTGGGTTACAGCCTTTATGCTTGGTGGTCAGGCTGGTTGCCTTTTGGGGGGGGCATACATTTTTTTAAAAATAACATTTAATAATAAAAATATAAAAATACAAGCCACCCCCAACAGTTTAATTTATTAACTTAATGCTGCCTAGAGTGGTATTACCGTATATACTCGAGTATAAGCCGAGTTTTTCAGCCCACTTTTTGGGCTGAAAAAAGCCGCCTCGGCTTATACTCGAGTCCAGGGGCGGATTCCTCTATCTAAACTGTAAAGCCGCCATCTCCTTACCTCGCTGCTGATTGAGGAAAGGGAAAGCCTATGTCGTCATCACGCTTTTATAGTGCCGGCGACGCAGGCTCCAGTGCCACCTACAGGAGACACACACACAGCGCAGCCATGATCAATCGAAGCCCGCTAATGGGATTCGCTAGTGGATGAGAACGCTGACCTCAGACTCGATCAATCGACTGCCGAGAAAACCGGTCGGGTCACTGGTCCAAGTGTGTGAGAACGGCGGCGGCTGGCGGCTGCCAGGCAGAGCTGAATGGAGCGACCGGCGGCAGGAGGAGGAGGGAAAGGGGACCCCGCTGCCCCTCTGCAGGGTAACCTCGGCCAAACCCTGACCCCCGACACCTGCGCGTCTGAGAGCGGCGGCAGCAGCAGCAGGTACCCACAGTGTGTGTGTGTGTGTGTGTGTCTCTTTGTGTGTGTGTGTGTTTGTGTGTGTGTGTGTGTCTGTGTCTCTTTCTCTGTGTGTGTCCCTTTCTGTGTGTGTGTCTCTCTTTCTGTGTGTCAACTCCAATTCCAATTGAAAAAAGCCGCCTCGGCTTATACTCGAGTCAATAACTTTTTTTGTGGTAAAATTAGGTGCCTCGGCTTATATTCGGGTCGGCTTATACTCGAGTATATACGGTAATTTTTTTAAAGAAAACTGTTAAAAAATGTAATTAGATAAAAATTGTATCTAACGAAAAATACCAAAATGAGTAATGTCAGATGTAAATATATAAAAATAAATATGAGAAAATAATAAAGCCAGACGCTCTTACCAGCTTTTCGCTAGCGTGAATGGCCACCGAGAAACAAATGTTCTCACCCAAATATCCCCAACACGTAGGATGAAAAATCACACAAAAAATGAAAATTCTCACAAAAAAAATTCCCACAGACAAAAAGAGTCAGCCGAATCAGGCATGGAGGAAAAATGGGCAAGAACGGGTTTTAATGGAAAATCCCGCCCAAGATTGCATTCTCTCTGAATCAACACCTATAACAAAGTCATTTTTATTAGCACAATATATAATACAATGAAGATCCCATTGTGTGAAATCCTGATTGGATGAGAATCTACACATGCGCCATGGGACCAGGCAGAGGTGAGTTTTTCTGAGTGATCTGGGGGATTTCAGGCAGTGGAGCATTTGAAATTGGGATGTCCCCGTGTACGGAACGGAGGCCAGGAAATTCAAAATCCCAGATTTTGTTCCTCATTAGAGAATGAAACTCCTTGGAGAGCTCACACTCCGTAGCTGTCTTAGAAAGAGTAGCCTCTGCTGTGCCTTCTTCAGGGTACCCATGTTGTTCTTTCCCCAGCTAAGATTGCCAGGGATAAATCCAATTTGTGTCCTTCACTCTTGTTTTTTCAAAACGTATGTAACGGACATGTGCCTGGTCAGTGGCAGTGTCCACTTAAGTGGGAAATTCTTTGGACCATTAAGTCACCCGTAGTTGTGTCTAAGATGAGGTAAGATGAGGTTATGCAAGTTACTCAGTGTTGACGTGCACCAAAGCAGAAGCAGGACTCCACTTTCAAAAAAGTTTTTTATTCTGCTTAAAGATCAGGTTATAGTTCACAAATGGCTTCCAATACAGCACACAGTCTCTACAGCTGATGTTACTCTCTCCACTTTCTTATAAATGGTCACAGCTGGACTTAAGCCTCACTTTTGAGTTTTCAGGACTTATTCCAGCCCAGGGCCAATGAGCACGCCACTGACCTTCCTCTTCTAGGTGAGATCTTCTCTCTCTCATGACCTCTGTCTCAGCTGATTATCTGACTCAACTTGGGGTCTTGCGTTAAACCAGACCAATAGATTTGTACAGTTGAAAGGGTAAGGTTCATTTTTATGTCACCTATCTGAATTGGCCTGATGAGAGATGCATATGAGAAATGCTTCTTGTAGGGCTTTTGGTCCGGTCTAAATACCCTTTCACAAGCCCCACAAGTGAATAAGATTATCCAAAATGTGGGAGGCCTTTTGCCTTTTTGTGAGCTTCTCCTAATTTGAACTATATTCAATAGTTATTGGGGAGCTTCCTCGCCTCAATGCACACAATATACACAAGTGAAACATTTTTTTAACCTGCCTGCAACTGATTTCCTCATCTAAGGAAAGGATTTTTCACAAAAATAGCAACCCCCTATTCGTAAATCATCTAAATGTCCGAGAGACTCTCCAAATAGGTAGAGAAGTTTTCAGAATTTTATTGTACACTCCTTTATTCAAACTGCTGGTTTGGCTGTGTTTCACCATAGGCCAGCAATTAAGGTTAAGGCCAGCAATTCAGGTTTCCTAACCCCCATGTTGTCTAGATATCAAGATAAATCAAAAGTAGCATCTGATGAAAATGTGGTGACTGGTTAATATTGGCACTTGCTGAATACATAATTATGTATTAAACAATAATAATAAGTAAGGGAACCTTCCCTTTAGTAGACATCCTAAAGTCGACTCTAGTTTCCTCCACTGGAATGGTGCATATATACAGAGCTAATGGGAAATATTCATTATTAATGTTGAGCTTCTTTATATAAATAATCACTCTCAAACACTATTCAATACTAATTTAAAGCAAAGTATTCAAAACATTTGGACCAAACACCCATTTCCTTTCACTATCTAGATTTACTAATTACTATATAGTCACTAATGACTGCTCATTTTGAGAGATCTCCAACTTCAAACATTCAGTGCAAATAAATTGATTGTTTTTCATTCCTCCTTGCCCTGACGGGATGTTACAGATGGAGAGTTATGTGGGAAATCTCTTCTCAGCAAATAAACCCGAAGACCAATAAGTAAGCATGTAGTAACTTACTGTCTTTGTACACGCCCACTCCATGGTATCACCCTTGTTTCTGTTTCCCCTTCTAATAACCCCTCTCCATCCTTTCAGTGGCCAATCAACCTGTTTACTCCACTCCAGTAAAACTTCCATACTGCTTAGCTCTTCCAAAGTAAGGTCTTTTGATGTAACTGTTTTAAGTGCATAAATGTGTTTATTTGTATATGTAGATTTTTCTGTTTATTAGGTCTGATCACGAGAACTACAGAAGGTGCTACAGATTCTCAAAAGCCTGTCTTCAAATTTACTTAGAGGCCGATTCATTAATAGCGCCAGGTAGCGCCAGATGAGCGACTGTAGCGTGATTTTTTCAGCGCCAGCCAGTATTCGCTGTGCTTGGCCGGCGTTAGCTTGATGACAGCGACTCAGTCTGTGTGCGGTAATGTTGAATACGGGCTGGGGGGTCGCTGTTTCACAGGTTCAGCGTTGTATGTGAGCGCCTGACAACGAATGGCCAGAGCGAACGGCTAGCTTCATATTCATTAACAAATCACGCTCCGAATGTGCTGTCGCTGTCCATTCCTTGTTTAAACCCCAGAGCGCTGGCGGCGATGGGTATTAACTAGTTTTTAACCCCTAAACAACCATATTTTTTGAATGTAACATTATACATGTTTTTAGAATCATTTTGTAATATGAATACATTAATCTCAGACCTGTTAGATCAATTCTGCACAAATTTTTAAAAAAAATTTTTTTTACTTAAAAATAAATCCGAACATTGCAGAAGTGGTCTCCGAATTTTTGACATTAAAAAAAACAAAAACAAAATTAATACCAATTAATTATGATTAATTATAGATTGCTCCATTGAAATGCATTGGACATCGCCAGGGAGCGACAGCTCATACCTGGCGCTGTGAGGGAATTTGCAGCGGCGCTGTTCGGTCCAGGCGGCTTCATGATGAATGCCGCGCTAGCCGTCGCTCTCGCCGGCGCTAGCCTCATTTTGCTTGATAAATGCGTCATTGTGACCGCCGCCGGGCGTACTTGAGTCGGTAGTCGCCGTTAGCTGCCGCTACCTGGCGCTCGTCAGACACTACCTGGCGCTAGCCCGTGATAAATAAGGGCCTTAGTTCCCGTATACTTAGATCCACTGTCCACTGCTAGAGTACCCCTTGTACCACCACTCTCTATCCCAGGCTATTGTAATATTGTTTCATTATATTTAAACAATTTTCACCTATCTGCTCTCTGCTAGGGCACCTGAATCCCCTTTCAGGAGGTGTAAGCTCAGCTTCCGGCTTCAAGCTAATCCTTGTTACAGCTTGACTCAGAGAAGCAAGGCTGCAGGTGCTTCTTTAGCCCTTAGTAGTGTGGTAGAATTGGGTAGGGGTGAGATTGCTTGGTCTGCATTGGCATTATTTTTTTTTTTCTACTACAATTTATGATCAGTTAATCCGGACCTTCAAAAAAACTATTCTCCAGTATCTAAAATGAATACATTTTAAGTTTTTAGTCGCTTACTTATTATTCTTTCCCCCTCTGGGCTTTAACTCTGATCAGGACTCTAGGATATGGGCTCCGCCATTTTGCCTTAGAAGCATTACATATTAAAGAGAGGAGAAGGGCGGGAAGTGCAGGGGAAAGGATTATAGCTTTGCACAGACAGAGCAGAGCTGGGGTAAGGAAAAGGACAGCAATTCCAGAATGCAGAGCGGCACAGTCACAGGACACTTTCTGTCTGCAGGCAGCCTGAAACACCACGGGCTGCCATCTTGGATGTTAAAAGGCTCAGAAAATGCAATAGGTGCAGGTCGGATTATTTTTAAAGTGGACAATCTGTCTGTACGGGGGGGCATATAAGATAGGCTCTTATTCAAGGTGAAGGTTTGGTTTAAGTACAACAGTTTCTTGGTAAAAAAGTGTTCTTCCTATAGTGTTTAGTATGCAGTGTGATAGATGTAATACGACACACTGATTTCTTAGCACCCACCCCAAAATAAAAAGGGCAGATGCTCAAAAATCCTTAGCAACCCCCCCCCCCCATACATGTGCAAGATTTTATATGGAGAGAGAGAGAAAGAGAGAGAGATAAGAAACCCTCTGAAAAAGTGAAAGAGACCTGAAGGGAAAAAGAGAGATGGATGGAAAATAGAAGAATAGACAGGGAAAGAAAGAGAGAGCGATAGCAAGTGAGAAAGAGAGAAAGAGATAAAGGAAACATGGAAAAGAGGGGGAGACTGGAAACACCATAAAGAGAGAAATGGATGGAGCAGGAAAACTTGAAAAGAAAAGAATGAGAAAATGCAAAAAGAGAGAAGGTAACTAAAGTAAGGTGAGAGAGAGGAAAATAAGGGAAAGATAGAGAGAGGGATATGGAAAAGAAAGTGAGAAGGAGGGGAGGTCAAAACAGAGGATGACATGGAGACGACAAAAAGAATGGCAAATAAAAGGTGACATGAGAAATGGAAGTAAGGTGAAAAATTAGGAATAGAGCAAAAGAAGCGAACGTGGAAAAGAGAAGGAGGAAAAAATGAGGAGAAAAAGAAAACTGGGGCGTGAAGGTGAAAGACTGAGAGGCCGATTCATTAATAGCGCCAGGTAGCGACAGATGAGCGCCAGTAGCGTTATTTTCACAGCGCACGCTAGTATTCGCTGTGCTTGGCCGTTGTTCGGCTGTTGACAGCGACTCAGTCGGTGTGCGGTAATGTTGAATACGGGGTTAGGAGTCGCTGTTTGACAGGTTCCGCGCTGTATGGGAGCACATGACAGCGAAGGGCCATAGCGAACGGCATATTCATTAACAAATCACGCTCAAAAAATTCTCCCGCTGTAAAATGCTTGTTTAAACCCCAGAGCGCTGGCGACGATGGGTTAAAAGTAATTTTTTAACCCCAAACAACCATATTTTTGGAAAACAAAAAAAACATGTTTTTACAAACATTTTGTAATATGAATACATTAATATCAGACCTGTAATATCAATTCTGCACAAATTTTTTTTTTTTTTTTTTTTTTACCTTAAAAAATATATCTAACATTGCAGAAGTGGTCACAGAATTTTTGCCATTAAAAAAAAAAAAAAAAAAAAAAACATTAATAGCAATTAATTAAGAATATTTAAAGATTGCTCCATTGAAATGCATTGGAGAGCGCCAGGTAGCGAGAGGTCATACCTGTCGCTGTTCAAGGTCGCTCGCTGGCGCTGTGGGGTGAGGCTGGAATAATGATGAATGATTCGCTATCTGGCGCTCTGTCAGTCGCTAAGCAGGATCGGCTTGATAAATTTGTGATTGCGGAGGGGAGCCGGCGTTCTCGTGGCGGTGAGCGTCATTACCGTTCGCTCACCATTCGCTACCTGGCGCTATCCCTTGTTAAATAAGGGCCTAAGGCAATGAGCAAAAATGAGAGACGGTAAAAATGTGGAATAGGAAACCAGCAGAGTGCTGTCTCACTCAAGGGTTACCTGACCCCTTGCAGAGGCATTGATATGGCACCTTGTGAGGCCACATAGCTTGCACACCTCAAAGGCTTGCCATGCCTGGTGATCCAAGAACAGGAAGGCTGATCAGGTACCTATCTTGGTGATTGGCTTGCGTGACAGCCCAGCAAATGCTTTGTCTTTAGCCCAATATTAGAAGACAGCATTTGCACATTCAATATTGTTTTCTTACGAAATTTAGATAAAAAGCAAAATCCAGCTGCTGATAATATTCTGTATGGTTATCATGATGTCAGCCAAAATTATAGTGGGGTTGTTTTAATGGCTTACATGGGTTCCAGGAGATGTTCCTGAATAAGGCGTCATCGGCAGTTACTGTCTATGTAGGTAGGTACAGTAGGTATAGTTTCTTAATAGAACGGGTAGCTTTTGGCCTGTAGCAAATCCCTGAATTAAGATGCCCTATGTATGACCCAGTACAGTATTAGGTTCTCAGTTCTGCACAGTGTTCCCTCTATGACCTCAGGCCTATGAAATGAATCAAATATTCAACAAAGTTAATGCAAGTAATATTATATGCTGGTGGATAGCTTATTTTTATTAACCTTTATTACTGAGTAACAGTAAAGATTGTATTTTGATTGTGTACTTGGCTGTCTGAGGGCATCATGATTGCTCATATAATGTTTGTAACAAAGAGGTCAATAATGGAGAATGCCGCTGTGATCTCTGAAGGCGAGGGATTGTAATATCATATATTGTATTATTTCGCAGAGCTCTGCCAATGGTGTTGCAATAGAATGAAGGCCAGCATTACAACAAAGCCATATCATGATGCCTTGTGAAGGGGTGATAATAAAAGACATATTGGCTGGAGAAAAACATTTTGTGCAGAATACAGATTTTTGTAGAGATGTCTGTGTTGTGTTTTTTTTTTTATTCAAACACATGCCAGCAAATGCATTTTTCAAAGTGTTATGTGGGCACGATAATAAAGAACATATTTTCAATGGGAACATGGAAAGGTAACCGAGTATTATACGCTGATTCAGAAAAATGACACAAGCATTCAGCAGGAAATGCCAAGCAATGAGCCATTGCATAGGGCTACACCTGGAAATGGTTTTTCTATTTTTAAAAATAAGTATTAGTTGGTGAGATATACAATTTAATCATTTTTACTTTCACTTTCTCAAACACAAAGAGAGAGTGGGTGTGGCTATGCAGAGCAGGGGGAACTTAATGCCTACCCAGGGTTTACTTGGACTGACTGGCATCCAGGAACTGCTGGCATGCTATGTATATATATACATTTTTAACAAGACTTGATTTAAAAAAATAGCTGTGCTGGGACCCTCTCTTGCAATGTAATGTCATGCTTGTCCACAAGCTGAGATGGAGCTGGGGGCGGCCCTCGGTCGCAGCAAAGGATTTTTATTTGTTGACCATTTAAGCAGAGGGATGGGGAGAAATCAGACTAAATCTTGCTCCAAGCTGCACAGCGACACCAAGGACGGATAAACGACATTCACTTAAGAAGTGAGGAGGCTGTAGGTTTTATTACCCCGTTGCATAGTCCTTTTATTCACTCTGTCCCTGCTTTATTAGCAGTGCATGGATTGGGTGACCCAGAAGCCAGCACATAGTGCTCTGCTCCTGGCTCGGTCGGTGGTGGATCAGGGTTCCCCCTGTCCTCCTCCAGTGTTGTTGTTGCAAGAGGACCATTAGTTGGTGGCCCTCTAATGGCTGTTGGTCTGCCTCTGGCCACAATAAGATAGGTTTAAGGGGGCATCCAGAATGCTAAAACCCCCACACATCGTCCTGTGAATGCCCACAATTCTGCCTATCCTTTGAACCTCAGACAAGAATGGAGCCCTGCGATTGGCCACCGGCGGTCACGTAGGTGGCTCCTCTTCGGCGCGACCCTGACTCACATGACCGTGGCTAGTCACAGTGCTATATTTCCCAGCCAAGGTTTGAGGGACTGGTAAGAATTGTGGACATTCTGAGGGATGATATGCGGGGGGCTCCAGCATTTTTGATGCCCAGCTGAGCCAGTCTTATTGCAGGCAGGTGCTTTAAAGAGGAACGACACACATGAATTTGACTTTCCTGTGTGTCGTTCCTCTCTGTGGCGGCATCTCTGCTGTGTGTACCCCCCCAGGTCGCCCTGTTTCACTCACCTCCCTTCCGCTCCCATGGTGCAGACTTGGGCAAGAGCAAGTGCGCTGATTGGCTGACCGGCTCGCTCAGCTAATTAGTGTGTTTGCTGTCACTCGGATGCTCCAAGAACTGGAACTTGGGGGGCCCTGGAATCCTTAAGGCCGAAATGTTCCCTCTATGCAATGTGAATGGAATCATTTTATTATAATGTAGTGTCTGTAGAAGTTTTACACACAGGCCTTTAAAATATTTGGGGGGTTTTCACTAATGTGAAGAGATCGGCCTCTGCTTGTGAATACATCACTGTGGTAATTTTTTAATTTTTTTTGCACATTACACATTTGAAGCATAACTTATAGTACAGGAAATCATTAGGGAATCATGAGTAAGCTCATATGGTGTGTGTAGTTCAATAAGGGGACAGCATAAGACGGACCTGCCTTTTTGGTTAATAGTAGCTCTCCTGAGATACAGGTCTAGCTGACATCCCACAGCAGCTATAGCAGTGAAACCAACATTCTACCACACAAATAATATACCATGATGCTTTATATTCGACACAGGTCTTTACTGTGTGGGGTTTGTCGGAATTTAAGTATTTAATAATTAATGTTTATTTAAATTAACCTGGCATTGTTCTTCGCTGTAGTCTATTACTATCAATTAACTTTGAAATCTATAATGAATCTATATATCCCATCATGACTCTTTAGCTGCCCCTTTCTGCCGGTCTCCATACAACCTAAGAATCATATTTATGAAGCTATTCTTTGCTCTTGAACCACTCCCAAATCCACCCCTATCAATATCTCTGATCTCACCCTTTTTTGCCCTTCCACTGACCTCTAAATATCAGCTCCAGTTTTACAATCATAAAATAATATCACAGCATCACTTTGTAATGTTAGAAAGTAGATCTGGTAGCCGCCCTAAAAAAATATATATAACCAGGTGATAAAAGAAAAACATTTCAAATCTAGTCACTGGGACTACTGACTTTATACCATCCATCACAGGAAATGTGGTCACCTGCTCACTCAATATGGCAGCCTGCTGAACAGTGGCGTTGCTAGGGCTGGTGTCACCCGGGGCGGTAGGAAATGGTGTCACCCCCCCCCCCCCCCCCCAAAGAAAAAAAATTTTTGTATGTTGAAAGAACTCAATGTTAATGCTCTTAAAAAATAACGTTTATTTTAAATGCAACCTTTACTGAATAAATAAAAAAAATTACCCCCATACACCAGCATCCCCCCGTCATCAATAAGCCTGCACCCCCATACGCCAGCATCCCCCCTGTCATTACCCAGCCTGCACCCCATACCCCAGCATCCCCCATCATTACTCAGCCTGCCCCCATACCCCAGCATCCCCCCTGTCATTACTCAGCCTGCATCCCATACCCCAGCTTCCCTCCTGTCATCGATCAGCCTGCACCCCCATACCCCAGCCCCCCTGTCATTACTCAGCCTGCACCCCATACCCCAGCCCCCTGGCTGTCATTACTCAGACTGCACCCCATACCCCAGCCCCCCTGTCATTACTCAGACTGCACCCCATACCCCAGCCCCCCTGTTATTACTCAGACTGCACCCCATACCCCAGCCCCCCTGTCATTACTCAGACTGCACCCCATATACCCCAGCCACCCCTGTCATTACTCAGACTGCACCCCATACCCCATACCCCCTGTCATTACTCCGACTGCACCCGATACCCCAGCCCCAGCATACCCTAGCATCCCCCACACACACCATAGCACCCCCTGTCATCACTTATACCAGCCAAACCCCCGCCCCGCGCAGCACAGAACAGCTTTTGACTTACCTTACAGTCAAGTGATGGGGAGGTCACGTGATGCCGCCAGCGAGTCGCGGGTGTTCTTTCCTCTCCAGCAAACGAGCGCCTGCGCCTGTGATTGGCCGGTGCCCGGTGGAGCCACGCACCAGCCAATGAAAAGCTGAGTTTTGAGTTTATGGGGAGGGGCGGGGTTTATCAGGAGCAGGCGCCGAAGGAGAAGCGGCGCCTGCGGTGTGATGCTTTTTTTTTTTTTTTTCACACCTGCCCCGGAAACGCGCGGACGGCGAGCGCAGCTGCGCGGGGAGGCGGGCACGGGTGCGCGGCCGCGCGGCCGCGCAGCTTAGCGGGAACACTGCCCACCAGGTCCCATGGTAGGGCCGGCCCTGGGTGTGCGGTGTCACCCTCTAGGTCTGGTGTCACCCGGGGCGGTCCGCCCCCCCCGCCCCCGGGTCGCTACGCCACTGCTGCTGAAAAGGAGAGGAGAACTCCATAAAGTTTAGTTGGGAATAGACACAACTTTAATGCCTAATGTGGATTTCTTAAGGTCATCATACATTTTACATGTATATTCTGATCTAAAACTAAATACATTCCAGTTCAGCTATAAATGTGGAATGCTATTAAGGCAGAACAATTTGTTGGGTTTATTGCACTAGTATAGAGTATAAATACCTTTTTGAGTTAGCAGGAATTCTCTCAAGACCACATGTTTTTATAGTGTGCTTTAAGTTAAAGCTTTTTACTTTTTTAACTTAAAGCAGTTAGCCTGGTCCATCTTACATCGGGCTTGTCAATGAGCAGCAAAGCACCAAACCAAGAGGTGCCTTATTTAACTTCTGCTTGGTGGTTGCATTTTGCAGCACTCTTGAGTGCAGCATGGCTGCTGTTTGCATTAAGGGATGCTTAGCGACAATGGGAAGCCAGAAAATGATAATGTAACAAATGAAAGCAGCGCTCAAAAGAAAAGCAGAGGTGGGCAACAGGAGACAGGGAACAAGGGCGGCAAGTTTATGGAGCTCAGGATTCAACTCAGGAGGAAGAGGAGCAGGCAGTCACACTTTAGGAGGTGCATGGAGTGGGTGCCTGGCCACAAAGAGTTCAACAGAAGCAGGAGCACCCAGAAAGTAATGCAAAATACCCATTGGTGTTTCTGCAGGAGTCACATCCCTATGTTCACCACTTTTCATCCGGGGAATGCAGAAACCACTCCTACATTTGTGCCACCCTTTACCCCCTCTTGATTCCTGTGTGCTCCACTGCATTGGGGAGAATCCAGATACCCTCAGAGAGTACTTGCTCAGCAGTGGAGAAGTCTTGTGTGGCATCAGGAGTGACACATGTTAGAGAGTCATATAGAGTGTGAAACTAAACAGGTATTTGTGGGACTCTGCAGGTAAAAAGCAGACTGCAACAACACCATACTGAAAAGTAATTATAAAAATACTATTTTCTGCAGTGCTTTACGATCAGAGGGTTCATGTAGAGAGTAAAAAGTCAGCAACTGAAACAAAAGGAATTAGTGCCCCACTTGCAGGAGCTTACAATCTAAAAGGAAATAGGGTTTAAACAAAAGGTGCTAAGGGCCTGATTTACAATGGCCGGCAGTATATTTTATTTCAGAGATCTCTGCAACCGTTCCTCTAATGCAGCGGTCGCTCAAGCAGAAACTGACGGAAACCTGAGCAAACTAGTAGAAACTGGTGGAATCGTGCCACGTTCCCCTGGTTTCCACCACATTTCGCCATCAACAATCTATAATGTTTACCAAAAAATAGTATGCGTCACAAGCTAGCGCAGAGTGACAGTTGAAAACAATGTAGCCAAATGCACAGCTAAATCTGATTAGGACATCACTGAACTGGTCAAATTTGAATAAAAACAATAAAATTACATAATTTACAATACTTTTAAAAATGTTTTTCCGCTATGCTCCTAGCTAACACAACATGTATTGATACCAAAATGTAGACTTGAGAACTGTTTTTTTTTTCAAAAAAGGAAAAAAAACAGTTGTGGGAAAAAGCCAGTGTAGGGTTTCGTAATTCAGGTGCTTGCTTTGTACCCGCGTCCAGCCAACTAACTGAAAAATAAAACCATATTCAAGCTGTATGGGCCAGCCACCAGACCATATTTTCGTGTTTCTAATCATTTGCAGAGTTTAGAGCACCAGTAGGGGGTAAACAGAAATAAGGATATAGGGGGTTGCAGCACCATGGGGAGCGTATTTTTTAATTCTATGCATTAAGATATAATATATATATATATATATATATATATATATATATATATATATATATATATATATAGTGGGTTACAGAAAAATTTTTAAAAGATTCAAAACAATTACATTAACTATGACAAAAATATGCATAAACGAAAAAAATCTAAAATCTAATTTTAATGGCCAATTAAACCAATAAAAAGATCTGATCTGTATTCCTGTTGTAACACCAATGACCCTATTCAAAACTGCCTACGTTTGGTGCAGTTTCAGTAGTGTAGCATTGGCAGAGGTATGACTCTACTGGCCTAGTGCAAACACTGAATGGGGTCCCATCAAGGCTCAAACAGCATCCTTCTTCCTGTCAATTAATCTAAATTGTATACAACTAAAGACTGAGACAGCCGAGACCACTTATTCTTCTTTTTTGATGCCATGAGAGCACACATTTAAGACGTGAGGCAGAGAAACAGCAATGATGGGGCCCCCTTATTGACCCTGCTGCAGTTGCAATCTTTCCACCCCCTCTAGTTACACCCCAGTCTCCTGGCTAGCTTAAAAAAAACGCTTTGCTGTCATCCATTGGGGTACCGAGAGAAGAAGGGTTTCAGGCTTCTAGTACACAGAAATGAGTTTATTAAAGAAAAAAGTTTTTTTCAGATTTAGGGTAGGGAAGTATGCTAAGTGTTAAATATTTTCATGGTGCCACAATGTGCTATATGAAGGTTAAAAAAATACTGCTCCGGCAATGGCATTATTGGCATTATTACTAATTAATACCATCACTAATTTTCACTTCCCAGACGCATTAACGAAACCATTCAGTCACTACCAGCAATATTTTCCATTAAATCATTTTATTAGCCTTTTAAATAATGTCATCTATGGAAATAAGAAAATAAAAAAATATATTCTTCTCTAAGGAGACCAACGTATGATTTATTAGGTAAAAATCAGAAGTTAACGTCTGGTATTTTTTTTCATTCATCAGGATCTCCTTAAATGGCTTCGTTGACAAAGCTGGAATGGGCTGTGGGTTATGGCAGCGCCTGGGAGAATAGGAAACGGTTGAGATTTGTGAGTTTGTGGTTCATTTGCAATAATGACTGGAATGGAAACAGTAACGCATCATCGTCTTTGCGTCGTTGATTCTCCACGCGAAGTGCGTTGGTGCCGTCTCAGTCGATAGCGAGTTTGAAGGTGTAATAATACATCTCGAGGTACAGCGGCGAGAAGGAAAGCAGCACAATAAAAGAAGTGTCAAGGAATTCATTGTCTGTTCTCCACCTGTTGTTATTCTGGTCTCAATCAACCTGCTAGCCAGGCTGGAGCCAGTGGCCATCTGGAAACACTGCTCTGTTTATAAACTTGGCATGGAGCTGCACTCCCAGGCCCTGACCTCCCACACAAATCTGGAAACAATTAGAGCAAGATGATAGGCAGCCTGTGAGCACCAGCGACTGGGGGGAAACCGGAGAGAGAGACAGGCAGAGCGGAGAGAGAGACGGAGGCAGACGGCTACAGCTAAGCAGAGGAAGGGAGAGACTGCCGGAGAGGACAGCCCTGATGAGATGGGCAGCAAACACAGCAACGTCCGCGTTACCACAGCACGATTTTGTTTATATCATTTGCGAGTTATCTTATGAAAGGCTTCCTCTTTCCTTAATATTATTTAAAGGTCATGTAGTAAGTAAACCGGACTGTAATTCATCCTTTTTAGTCAGCTTAAGAAATAGCTGCGTACTTCTTAATCTTATTTTTGGCAATACGATTGCTGTAATTTTTCATCTCCTCTTCCTACGCTTGTGATGAATAATATCCCCATGCCTTCTCTCCGCCAAGATAAGTTAGCAAAGGCGTGTATGGGACTCCAGCCGGGGATTGAGATCTATATTTCTCATGATCTCCATGGTGTACTTCCTGCAGGGCCGGCAACAGGTTTGTGCGGGCCCCTGGGCAAGAGAGACTTAGTGGGCCCCAAAGTAGTGAGTCACATGATTTCACCTTTCAGCTCCGCTGGCACAAATGGGTCATCTCCTGCTGCTGTTCGCCTTCCGGTCCTCGTCAGTTGTCACTTGGTCCTCACCACCTTCTTAGCTTCCATCAGTTGCCCTCCATTCCATGCCACCTTCTCCATTGTTGCTGATCATCCCCTGTTGCTGAGGCCAGCCATGAGCAGGTCTTCACACAGCACCCGGTATTTGGTGGTTTGGGTCCACTGTAAAATAATATCATGGCCAAGTGTTGAGCCTGAGTGGCCCCTGGCAATTGCCCAGGTTTGCCCTGTGCTGGCGCCGGCCCTGACTTCCCGAATAGACAAATGTCCATGTACACATAAGACATATAGGTAAAAAGGATGTGTACATGTTCATGTACATGTGTACATCAGATTCGGTCCACCTTTGGAGTTGTAGGCCTAGGAACTTGGGTGTGTCTGAGCTGTGAAGATGCACAGGGTACAATCCTAACCTTCCTGAAGGTAGGGGAGGACTGACCATAGGAAGACCTGGGCAAATGTCCGGTCGGTCTACTGCTTTGGGGCAGTTTGGTCTGCTACCTTTACTAACACTCCCACCCAATCCCAGCCCCCATCGACTTCCACACTCTACCCCCTCGCCCAAGCAACCCCAGCTCATGTCCTCACCCTAATGATATAGCCTCAGCCTTGGAACATAATGGTTGACTGGCCAGGAAGCAGCAGAGCTGCCAGTGGCTGCTCATGGGCAGGCCAGGTGCTGGTAAAATGCCTGGCTGACTTTTGTCCCCATTGTGCCACTGCCTGGAGGGGGCGCCAGGAGATACCATTCCGATGGTCCCTGATAAAGAAGGATCTCAGCAGGCTCGGCAAGCCTTTCTGTTCCACATGTCTACCATTTCTCCCATCTCTCCCATCTCTCCCACCTATATTTTGTATTTCACCATTATTCTCTCTCAGTTTCCCTAGCTTCAGCTTTTTTTTCTTCTTTTTTCCTATCTCTTACCTTCTTCTCTATCTTCATCTCTCTCTTTTTATAAATCCCTCCATCTTTCTATCTGTAGCCCTTTTTGCACATTAACTTTTATCTTGCTATCATTCTCACATTACATTACATCTCACATTATATTGTCGCATTCCTCTACATCTTTCTCCCTTCCTTCATCTCTCCCACATTTTCTTTTCCACTTTTTTCTCCCCATTTTTGCTTTTCTTTCCTCGTTGTCCTATTCTTCCTTCTATCTCAATCTTCCTCTTTTGCGTGTGCCATCTCTCTCTTTTTCTCTCTACCTTCCTTTCCCTTACATTTCTTTTATTTCTCTCTCTTATTCCACCATCTGTACAGTACATCTTCCGTTCACTTTTCCACAATCCCTCCTTCTCTCTCTCTTTTCCACATTTTTTCCTTCTCTTCTTCTCTCATTATACCTTACACTTTCCTGCCTTTTCTTTTTCCCCACATTCCTATCTTCGTTTTTTATTTGTTGTTATGCTGTACTCTAGACTGTCTTTTCTTTCTTTTTCTGCATTTCTTCTTTCTTTCCACTCATTCTTCTTGCCACGTCCCTCTCTCTTATTCTTCTTTTTTGTGTTCCCTCTGTGCCTGTATTTTGAAATCTCTCTGCCTATTTGCAACTTGGTTTGACCATTGTGCATTCTAGGCCTAATTCTAAAGTTAGTTTCAGTGGAGAAATAACCGCCTGGACTGCGTGCAGGGCAGGGGGTTAACAAGAAAGAAAATCTTATCTCCCACAAATCCCATGCCCCTACTGGAGCTCCTGAGATGTAAGAAGTTTTTTTTTTCTTGTAACCCCCCCTTTCTTTGGGGGAGGGAGGCAGGGCGGGTAAGTCATTACTTCACTGGATTTTCACCTTAAGTAAGTGTAAAGTAGAACGTCTTATACAGACTGATTTCTGACTTTTGTCTTTTTCACAGCGCAATGCAGCAATGTTCTGTAAGCTCCATAAGTAATTAGGGGTACCGCAGCCTAAACTACCATAGAGCACAATGACAGGAAAAGTATTTCATTGTTTTATAATGAAAAAATGTTGAAAAGACATTTAAAAAACTGAAATTGTAAAAAATTCAAACGCATGAGTTAGATGTCGCCAATTGCTATTCTTTTAAAAATTCAAAAGTCAAAATTTATTGTTTTCTCTAGATTTTCACACCAATGTGTTCATCTCAATTTATCAACTAACATGGCATTAAACACATTACAAAGTTTATCACAATGGTGTTTTCATATTACTTTAATGATATTATGGCAACCAGCGCCTAGAAGTTCCACCGGCAACCTCCTTCTTGTCTTACAAACTAGCAAACTTGGCAATCAGTGCCTACAAGTTGGTGGAAGAGAGTAGCGAACATTAGTGCTGTTAAATCCAGCATAGGAGACTATAGGTACAAAAACAGGCTCATTATTAAGGGGACCAAAATCCAGGATTTTGACTATCCTGGCTTTTGGTTTTTGCCCCCTGGGCAGCCTGATCGGGGGTGCACCGCTGTGTGAAACCTCCCAGGTCGCCCAATCTCACTCACCCTTACTCAGTCCTATGGCGCATGTGCAGATGGGGCAGAGCTGGGGGGACTGGGATGGATGGGGCAGAGCTGGGGGGACAGGGATCGATGGAGCCAAGCTGGGGGGACAGGGATAGATGGGGCAGAGCTGGGGGGACAGGGATCGATGGAGCCAAGCTGGGGGGACAGGGATAGATGGGGCAGAGCTGGGGGGACAGGGATAAATGGGGAAGAGCTGGGGGGACAGGGATAGATGGGGAAGAGCTGGGGGGACAGGGATAGATGGGGAAGAGCTGGGGGGACAGGGATAAATGGGGCAGAGCTGGGGGGACAGGGATAGATGGGGAAGAGCTGGGGGGACAGGGATATATGGGGAAGAGCTGGGGGGACAGGGATAGATGGGGATGAGCTGGGGGGACAGGGATAGATGGGGCAGAGCTGGGGGGACAGGGATAGATGGGGAAGAGCTGGGGGGACAGGGATAGATGGGGATGAGCTGGGGGGACAGGGATCGATGGAGCCAAGCTGGGGGGACAGGGATAGATGGGGCAGAGCTGGGGGGACAGGGATGGATGGGGCAGAGCTGGGGGGACAGGGATAGATGGGGAAGAGCTGGGGGGACAGGGATGGATGGGGCAGAGCTGGGGGGACAGGGATGGATGGGGCAGAGCTGGGGGGACAGGGATATATGGGGAAGAGCTGGGGGGACAGGGATAGATGGGGAAGAGCTGGGGGGACAGGGATAGATGGGGCAGAGCTGGGGGGACAGGGATAGATGGGGAAGAGCTGGGGGGACAGGGATAGATGGGGATGAGCTGGGGGGACAGGGATCGATGGAGCCAAGCTGGGGGGACAGGGATAGATGGGGCAGAGCTGGGGGGACAGGGATGGATGGGGCAGAGCTGGGGGGACAGGGATAGATGGGGAAGAGCTGGGGGGACAGGGATAGATGGGGCAGAGCTGGGGGGACAGGGATAGATGGGGAAGAGCTGGGGGGACAGGGATAGATGGGACAGAGCTGGGGGGACAGGGATAGATGGGGATGAGCTGGGGGGACAGGAATCGATGGAGCCAAGCTGGGGGGACAGGGATAGATGGGGCAGAGCTGGGGGGACAGGGATGGATGGGGCAGAGCTGGGGGGACAGGGATGGATGGGGCAGAGCTGGGGGGACAGGGATGGATGGGGCAGAGCTGGGGGGACAGGGATATATGGGGAAGAGCTGGGGGGACAGGGATAGATGGGGAAGAGCTGGGGGGACAGGGATAGATGGGGCAGAGCTGGGGGGACAGGGATAGAAGGGGAAGAGCTGGGGGGACAGGGATAGATGGGGATGAGCTGGGGGGACAGGGATCGATGGAGCCAAGCTGGGGGGACAGGGATAGATGGGGCAGAGCTGGGGGGACAGGGATGGATGGGGCAGAGCTGGGGGGACAGGGATAGATGGGGAAGAGCTGGGGGGACAGGGATAGATGGGGCAGAGCTGGGGGGACAGGGATAGATGGGGAAGAGCTGGGGGGACAGGGATAGATGGGACAGAGCTGGGGGGACAGGGATAGATGGGGATGAGCTGGGGGGACAGGAATCGATGGAGCCAAGCTGGGGGGACAGGGATAGATGGGGCAGAGCTGGGGGGACAGGGATGGATGGGGCAGAGCTGGGGGGACAGGGATGGATGGGGCAGAGCTGGGGGGACAGGGATGGATGGGGCAGAGCTGGGGGGACAGGGATATATGGGGAAGAGCTGGGGGGACAGGGATAGATGGGGAAGAGCTGGGGGGACAGGGATAGATGGGGCAGAGCTGGGGGGACAGGGATAGAAGGGGAAGAGCTGGGGGACAGGGATAGATGGGGATGAGCTGGGGGGACAGGGATCGATGGAGCCAAGCTGGGGGGACAGGGATAGATGGGGCAGAGCTGGGGGGACAGGGATGGATGGGGCAGAGCTGGGGGGACAGGGATAGATGGGGAAGAGCTGGGGGGACAGGGATAGATGGGGCAGAGCTGGGGGGACAGGGATAGATGGGGAAGAGCTGGGGGGACAGGGATAGATGGGACAGAGCTGGGGGGACAGGGATAGATGGGGATGAGCTGGGGGGACAGGAATCGATGGAGCCAAGCTGGGGGGACAGGGATAGATGGGGCAGAGCTGGGGGGACAGGGATGGATGGGGCAGAGCTGGGGGGACAGGGATAGATGGGGAAGAGCTGGGGGGACAGGGATGGATGGGGCAGAGCTGGGGGGACAGGGGTGGATGAGGCAGAGCTGGGGGGACAGGAATGAATAGGGAAATGTTGGGGGCAAGAATGGATGGGGCTGAGCCTGGGGGGACAAGATGGTGGGACAGGGATAGATGGGGCTGAGCTGAAAGGATTGAAAGGGGCAAAGAGACGATAAACAAAGTTTGTGTGTACTTCATATTGCACTGCTAGGTGCCAGGCAGTCATGACACTGGCAGGGGGACTAATCACTACATTGATGATCAATGGAGAAGCTCTGAGCATGACGACACAGAAGCAACTCTTTAAGAAGAGTGCAGGGCTGTCCGGACAAGGGTCTGGAAATCTGGCGTTGAGTTCCTCATTCGGACCCTGATCCTCCAGTTGAGTATCGCTGCTCTAAAGTGTGGAGTCCTGGGGATCAACCTGAAGCTCACCCTTCCGGTGGTCCTATGACACATGTGGTAGACACAGCGGTATCCCCCCTGCCGATGCCGATGTGAATAGCTGGCATGGGCAGCAAGATATACAAGAAAAAAGAAGTCCTGTCACAGAAGACTGCTGCTTGGCAGGTATAAGTGTGAGTGAGCTCCATCACCTCAAGCACTGCCTATAGCAGCAGCATTCTGTGTGTACAGGACTCACTTCTCTCTTCTTTTAGATCTTGGTGTAGAGACTTGGTGTACAGTTGCCAATAGCAACAGATAGTAAAAACTGCTTCTGTAAAACATGTTTCCTAGGTAAAAATAAATAAAAAATGCTAGATCATATCAGCACCCAGAGGACACCATTTTGGCACCAAAAACAAACACTTTAAAAAATGCCATTAAAAGTGGACTTTACCTTTAAGTCTTAGGACGAGTAGGACGAGTGCAGCTTTGGCAACAAAACGGCATTTTACTAAGTCATGAACTGAGCCTGTACCAGAAATAGAATCACTATTAGCAGGCTGTGTGCTATATTGTTCTGCTTTACGGTAAAATAATACAAGTCAAAGGCCAAGTATTAATGAAGAACTTTTGATAGCTGATATTTTTGAAGTGGCAATGCGGAAGCATTGGGGCAGTGTCCTTCCTGGCTCCATCAAGCTTCCTGAGCTGCAGGATTTTCGGATAGAATGTAAGTCAGATGGATTACAGCAAGTCGCTGCTGGACTTGTCTCCATTGTCTTACGCCGGAGGGGGGGTTCAGCACATGTGTTGTCTGTACTGCGACTACATGCTTCTAAGGCTAGTCATTGTGTCTGCTGTCTGAATGAATGACTCAATTAATTGTAAAGTAATAGAGGACGAAGTGAATCATTTGCCATCATTTATAGACAACACCTTCCCTAGAAACCCTCCTGAAACAAACGCAATGGCACCAAGGTCTGTTCACTAATCTGAAGTTTTTCCTTTATTTTTTTTAACTTTTTTAAATTGAAAGAGCTGATGAGCTACAGGCAAATCACATCAGCCTTAAACTTAGGACCTTCACCCTGAATAAAAGCATATCTTATATGTTTCCCCTGCCCTGTGCATACAGATTGCCCACATTAAAAACCTACCTGCACCTACTGCATTTTATTAGCCCTTAAACATCCAAGATGGTGGCCCATTGAGTCTCAGGCTGCCTGCAAACAGGAAGTGTCTTCTGACTCTGCCGCTCTACATTCTGGGATTGTTGTCCTTATCCCCGGCCCTGCTCTGTCTGTGCAAAGCAAGGCTATTGGCTTGATGCAGAGCCTCCCCGTTCAGCTCCCCGTGCATTTCCCCGTTGGTTTTGGCCTTTGATCGGGTCAGGAAAGGGTGCTACGTTGATTTTAGTGTGCGTTTATGCGCTCAGGTGTGCGCTCAGCCGCCTTTCCGATTGTCGGCTCGCACGAGGCTGTTTCCCGGGAAAACGTACGCCTCGTTCATTGGTCCGTTTTTTTCAGTGATGCAGAGCCTTGATTTCCTATTGAAATCACCCTAATAAAACGGGGCCGCCAAGCCTTCACTTACGGCAAGTCAGAGCAGCCGTATTTGCACTCGGGCAATAATATGCAGTCCTCTGTTGGAGCACATCAGCGGCGCCAGCTCCGCGGTCTTGTCCTGCTGAGTATGGCAGAAACCAGGCTGCACCGCACACCTTTGGACATCGATGGCATGAGTATTTGATATTTTTTATTGTTTTTTTTTTGGGTATCCTTTTTACAGGGTCTCCCTCATTTTTATTTTATTGTTTGTGTGCAGGCATTTGAAGATGGGACATAGGATAAATGTGCAGGCACTGGCTGGCCCTGATTTGGTTTTTGGGAGTCGTTTTTCTGGCTTTCCCTGCCTAGGAATTCCTGCCTACATGAGCGATTCAAATCAGCCGATCTATTTGGTGGCTGGCTACTGGGTATGTGTCTGAAACTTGTATTGGTTGCCCACCCTCTCTGACTGTGTTTGTTCCCGTAACACACTATTTGGTAACTTTTGGCGTAGTATATTTGGAGCCCAATTATTGATCTACAAATTAAATGGGTTAAGTGATTGTACCCTATTGCGTCATGCCCTCTTATGTAAGTAGTATTCCCCAGACTTTTGTAATCAGAGTACAGGTTGGATGTGCATGTAGTCTCATTACAAATCTCCTTTCCTCCCACCCTACCCCGCTCACCTATTTGTCCCTCTTTTCTATTGTTGCAATGCACACCTTTTTTTAATTTTTTTTGTTTTTTGGTTTTAGGGCAGGAGACTCTGCCTATCCTTTGGTCCCCTGGATGAAGAGCCCCATCCTGCACCGATCTTCACAGGCAGAGGAGCGCTACAATACTGCCCCCAGGAGGACTCGCTCTGTGTTGGAGCCAGGCTTTGTTCTCTTGAAGATGAGGTTCCGTTGTCTTGATGTGACTGGGGGGGGGGGCACTACAATAGACGCCTGCAACGGTCCTAAACCTAATCCTGGCTTGTGGGCTACTCCACCACCTTTAGTTTCAGCCCTCCCCACCCCTCCTTTTTCTTGCACCCAAAGTGGCACCGCGCAAACCATACGTGCACAACTAGTGTTTAGTTTTTTTTCAGAGACCACAATTTTTTTTTTTTTTTTTTTTTTATTTTTCAAACAAATTTTGTTTTGTCATTTTTTTTTTTTTGTGCCCAAAAGAAAAATTACATGTGGGCAGAGAAAATGTATTCCCCACAAATTAGTGGTATGTTGGGTTGCATGGTGACGAGGAATGATGTTGTGCCTGCAAATTGGCTGCAATGTGGGCCAGGCTTTGATTAATCTCACCCATATGGCTGGTTAGGGCAGAGATATTTCTGTTTAATACCTCTACTTGGGCGTTGAGGTTTGTGAGTTGGGTGCACACAGTCTCATTGAATTGCTGTGTTGTCGCAGCAAAGGCAATATTTTCCTGCCTCCATGTTTCCTCCAAAATTTGTAGTTGCCTTCTTTGGGAAATATGGCGTCTAGAATGGGTAGGAGCAGTGGGACGGGTGGTTGGTTCTGGTTCCGAAGGTGGTTGTGGATGTGGTGGCTGTGCCGGGGTTGCCTGCGTTGCTGCCACTGGTGCAGTAGTGGTTAGTGACATATGTTGGGTGTCCTCCTCCAAATCTCGTATATGGTCGATGATGGGTGGGCTTCCTGTGGTCTGTTAAGAAATATAGCATCCTTTTAGTTTCTTTCTGTCCACACAAGCTCGCAAATATCAATGTTAAAAGTACACATCAAGGCCCATTGACTTACCTCATCGCAATCCACAATTTGGGTTTGTGGTGTAGAAGCCTGGTGTGCCCTTGGCCTCGGTGCTAACGCAGGGGTTTGGGGGCCTGGTGTGTCCTGTTGACTTGGTCCTTAGAATGTAGATAGGATGATTAGGTAAATGGCCAAGTACAGTGTGTTGTGTAGCATAACACTGCCTTCTTGAACTTTTGGTACTAGGTCATGGCAAAATCAGACTCACCTTGGGACCTTACATTGCGGTCTGTGTCTTGTGCCTCTGCCAGTCCCTGGATGCTGGCCGGGTGTATGAATGTATATACATGTTCCTCGGCGGGCGTAAGGATAATTTTAGTGGGTAAGCCACCCCCTGTCTGTTGACTGGGGAAGATTAAATCACACCTAATAAGTGTTACATCCTTTTAACAATGTGACTAAAAATTGTCCATTACCTCTGCTGACGGCGCATGTCCATTTTTTTTTTGCTGTAGTATTTCAGGTCCCCAAATTTCCTTTTTATTTGCTGAATATCTCTCCGGACTGATCCCACACTATTGACCTGCCTGCAAATATTTGTCCAGATTTCTATCTTAGCCTGTTTTGTGGTTGTTTTGGAGGTGCGGCCAAATAGGGCATCATAATGTTCGCAAACTGCATTTGCCACCGCCATGCTTTGAGCATCGCAAAATCGGGCAGTTAGTGAGCCACGCCGTAGTTGTCTGCCACATGGGTGTGTGGTCTCCCCTGCCTCTGAGGAAATTGATGGTTGGGTATCTGGGGAGTCGTGTGTGCTTCTTTGGCTTATGGGGGAGGGGGATGTTGTGTGTGTGCTTCTCTGGCTTAATGTCTGGGTTCCTGTTGAGCTATCAGATGTGGAGCTGCATGTGGAATCTGAGGTACTGGAATTGGGGGAACCAGAGGGTGGAGGTGGAGGGGTGGGTGACCTGGGTGGGGTGGTGGTTTTTGCAATGCGCTTACCCTTGCTTATGTGTTTGGATTTGTGGGTATGCTTGGTGTGTGGAGGTGGAGGATGCTGCATGGTCTGACTAGATGGGGTACCCTTGTGTGTGCGTGGTTTTTTTGCAGGTGGTGGTGAATGGGTTAAAGTACCCTTGGTCCTGCGTTTTTTGGAATGTGCCTGTTTGTGTGGAGTATCCACCGTTTTAGTGGGGGCATGTTCGGCATGTGTCTGGTGCCTGCTCTTCTGTCTTGTGGAGGATGAGGCATGTGTGCGGCTGCTATGTGCCTCGGCCCTTGGTTGGCTCTTTTTGCTCCCTTTAGGTCTGCCCATATTGATATGGTATCCAACACAGAGCTGAGTGCCTTGTGCTTTAAATATGTTTTCCGTGTGGGCGTGGTCAACAGCGGGTGCGCGCCCGCAATCTTTACCTTGGAGCAGGACGACATCATCATGGATGTGAGTATGCGCGCGTGCGTTTATGTGCGCGCACACATTCCTTGTAATAAAAAAAAAAAAAAAAACACCAGAATAGTCTGAAACAACTTCGTTTTTCACGTCCCATACAAGCCCACCTTAGTTTAACACATGTACGCAGCTCAAAACTAGGCTACATGCAGATAGAAGAACTAGGGCAATGTGAGGCAGCAAGAGGTTCAAAAAGTGTCTTTAGTTAGCCCAGCAAACTTGTTAATGCTTTTTGTGTACATGAGACAACAACAGTCTCTAATATCAGTGTCTTTGTCATGCAAACAGATTCACAGCAGCAACCAAGGGAGCAAGAATGGAGCCTCCGCCCCTGACGCAATATGCGCCTAAAACATGGTAAGTGGCGTTTTTGGGGACCAAAGTAAATGAACCAACAATTCCATTGGCCACAAAATGTACAAACCAAAAAAAAAAAATGTGTCTAAAAAGCCCTTAAAGCGGACCTTCACTCAGAATAAGTCTATCTTATATGTTTCCCACACCCTGTGCATAAAGTTTGCCCACCTTCAAAATCATCCTACCTGCACCTAGTGCATGTTATGAGGCTTTCAACATCCAAGATGGCGGATTATGGAAGCCGCCATCTTATCAGGCAGCCTGCAAACCGGAAGTGCCTTCTAACTGTGCTGCTCTGCATTCTGGGATTGCTGACCTCTCCTCTCCTCAGTAAGTGTGATGCTTCTGAGTCAAGATGGCGGCGGCCGTATACTAAATTCCTGAACTGAGTTGCAGCCCAGTGGTGGACAGAATAATTATTGATTGACTAAAAAATTACTATCTATTATTTGGAGATGCTGCGGAATCTTTGGTTAAGAGTTTGGCCTTTTCAGTAAAAAACGCAGAAGGTCCGGTTTAAAAAGGGCCCCAAAAAAACCACGCACAACCAAAACAAATAAACAATGCTAAACTAATGTTGTTTTTCATTCACAGATACAAGAAAATCACAGGCACAAGACACCGAGGCCTAAAGAATTTTAATTTGGCTTAAAAAGCAAATAGTTTATTTGTTAAAACATTTAGAATCAATTATTTGTAAAAAACTTGGTGTTAAAAATTCAATTACAAACGCTGGAAGAAAATAAAAAAAAATAAAAAAAACAAGAAAGTTGTGTTTCCTGCAAATGTACAATCACACAACATCATCACACATTTCCATGACACAAAAAGTTTAGATATGGTACAATAAATCCAAAAGAATCAGAAAGAATTAAGGTATGCATTAATGGCAAGGAAAAAGGAACACAAAGGAGATTAAGGTATGCATTAATGGCAAGGAAAAAGGAACACAAAGGAGATTAAGGTATGCATTAATGGCAAGGAAAAAGGAAGAACCCAAATTTATGGTTCCCAAAAAAATATGTGTCAAATTGGCAGTGGTTGCCATATGTATATTCCAATGGAGTTTGAGGGATGTGCGCTTGCGTGTAGCCAGATTGGCAACTGAAGAGCCATGGAGATGTAAGTATACTTGCTCAAACCACCAAAATGGAAGGTCAAATACGACGGAAACCAAGCAGGTACGTTCAAAAAGCCAGGAAAAATCAGGGAAAAACGGGCCGCCCGTGTGAACGTGAACGGAAGCCCCGATCAAATTGAAGGCACCCGAGAGAGCAAAAAAAGCTTTCCGAGTAAAGTGAAATTGACGGATCAATTAGGGAGCCATTCCGACCGAGGCTCTGCATCACATTTGAGCCACGATTCAAACGGAGACCAGGACAATCGGAAGGTTTTAAGGGCAGTTCAGAGGAGGCTCTGCATCAGGCCCTATAACGCCACCCCCCTGTACTTTCACCCCCCTCCTCTCCTTAGTATGTGATGCTTCTGAGGCAAGATGACGATGCCCGCATCCTAGAGACCTAAATAGAGTTGAAGCCCAGCAGGGAAAATAATGAAAAGTAAGTGACTAAAAACTTAACATATATTAGTTTGGGCTTTTCATTAAATGATGCTGAAGGTCCGGTTTAAACATAGGTTCATTATTTCCTTGTTGGGAGTAGAGAAATTTGGTTATATTAAAGTGGACCAACGCCTGTGTGGGCACTAGTGTTGGTACTGCTGCTATAAGACTGTTTGGGGGGGGGGCATCCAGAATGCTGGAGCCCTCCTGCACATAACCCACCAGAACGCCTGTGATTCTTACCTTTAGCTTTCATCCTTGCGGTAATTACAATGCTGGGAGTGGCTGGCCAGCACTTACATGGGTAGTGGTGTTCCGGGAGGGGGAAAGCCCCGCCCACCTGAGCGTAGATGGGCAGTTGCGGCACTGTGCTTCTGATGGATGATCGAGGCTAAGGTAAGAATTATGAGCGTTCTGGGTGGAAGAATGTCTTGTAGAGGCAGGGACTAACACATGCAAACATGCAGGTGTTGGTTCAATTTAATTATGCCGGTGATGCATTAAATACTATTAAGTGTATTTAACTAGAGATTAGCAAGTTATTTGTAGGAATGAGAACTGAGATTTTACATGAATCCGAATTTCTTGTGATTATTGCCTACCAAATTTGTTCCTGAAATTGTAAAAAAAAAGCAAACCAACAAACTCACCTTCTTCCTTGCTGCCCTGTGCTCCATCCACATATGTCCCACGACGTTCTCCGGTGAAGACAGTGGGGCGTAGGACATAGATCCTACGCCCTGCACTGGCTCCCACTACATTGCTCCACTCTACAGGGGAGGAGCGAGTTTGGCTGACATCACTGTGAATGACAAGGGGCGTGACTGGCCGTTCCAGGTGCTCCCCGTCTATAATTAGCCCCTCCTGCAATGGGGGAGAGGTGGCGGGAGCCCGGTGCGAGGCATAGGATCTATGTCCTATACCCGCTGTTCTCACTGGAGAGTGATGCGGAAAAACCTTTGGACGGTGCGGAAGCCATGAGAACACTGCCCAGTGATGGAACGTGGATAGAGGTAAGCCTATTTTTTTTTTAACAGCGATTCAGTAAAATTCAGACAAACCCGAATTTCTCAAATCGGCTGAAACAAATTTTGAAGAAGTTTGCTCATCTCTAATATTTACCTAAATTAGTTTCAATAAATCATTCTTAGAAAAGCTTCAGGTAATCGTGTAGCTAGATTCAAATTTCCAATAAAGCTCATCAATTATGTTTTTACATTCACAGAAAAAATAATTGGACAGCTATGAATCCCTAGCAAGTTAAAGCCAACATGAATTAATCAATAGAGTAATGAATAAATAACGAGATAAATAAAATATGAAATAGATGGAATGAGTGGAATCTGAACTGGTAATAGGCATGAACACAGCACCACAATATAACAAAACACTAGAAACAAAAATAAATATTTTATTATTATTAATCATATTCTATAGAATTGTAGATATTAGATATTTGATTTAAGGCACTCACCTGGGTTCTGATCTGTATTAGAGGGACATCATGCCTTGTATGCAGCTCTCCTTGGTCGCCCAGCAGCGTTGTGCAGGTTCTCCTACCATCGACATTCTTTGCCCTGCATATTTTTGCCTGGTAATAAATGCTGGATAAATGGATTGTGGTGCTGCAGCGCATAAAGGTGTGTACGGGAAAAGGTGCTGAGCTGATCCAGTAGATGTGTGTATAAAAGGTTAATTTTAGACTAACGCCAGGTATTGCCATTTGAGCGCCTATGTAGCGGTGCTAGTGGACGCTGCAAGCAGGTGTCTGGCGCTATAACCTAGCACAGCAGGCGGACAAGTGACACTGTAGTATCCTATCCAGCATTGATAAATGTGATGTCTGGAGGGCGCAATGCATATGTAGCATATGTAGCGCCCCAAGGAAAAGCCGCCCAAAGAAACAGGACAACGCTGCAGCGAGAGTTAGGTAGCGCCAGCTAATTGTGTCTGGCACTTTGCACTGAACCTCATATTTAAGAAAATCAAACACAAAACCAGCGTCGGCGCTCTAAAACTGGGCGCTCTAACGTCGAGTGCCGGAAGCTGTATGAAAAAAGTCTGTTTCTCAACACATAAACACCAGAGCGAAAACATATGGAATGACATTGTTTTAACACTGTCACAATGACACTGCAATAACAGACCTGTACATACAATTCTGCATAACAAAAATCAAAATATAACAATATAAGTGTTTGGTTGCTGGACAGGAGAGGTCACATAATCATTTGATCCTAAAATTGAGAAAAATAATTGATTAAAATGCTATTTATACACAAGCAATAAAACACCATTGAAATGTATGGGATAACGCTACTGGGCGACAGGTGCTACATGGCGTTGCTGAACATACAGCACCGCCGCTTTATACTCACCACTAGTAATACATTCGCCGCTGCATGGCGTTATTTGAGGCGCTCACCAGATTGACTTTCATATATATGGTTTTCACATTCTGCGTCCGACATACACCTGACGCTACGTGGTACTATGTGGCATTAGCGTTTCTTAAATAACCCCCTTATTGGAAGCAGTTTCCACTACCCGCAATCTGTTGCCATTGGCAACTTACATCAAGTCTGTACACTAAGAAGAGAGAAGTGAGTCCTGTACACACAGAACACTGCTGCTATGGCCGCTGCTGAGGTGAGGGAGCCCACTCAACCTTACACATGGCCAGCAGCAGTGTTCTGTATGTACAGGACATTTCTCTTCTTGCAGTACAGACTTGGGCCCTTATTTATGAAGGAATAGCGACAGGTAGCGACTGGTGAGCGGCTGGTAATGACGGGCCCCGCCAGGAGAACGCCGGCTCCCCACCACAATCACACATTTATCAAGCCAATCCTGCTTAGCGACTGAGATAGCGCCATATAGCGACTCATTCATCATTATTCCAGCCTCATCCCACAGCGCCAGCGTCCGACCTTGAACAGCGACAGGTATGACCTCTCGCTACCTGGCGCTCTCCAATGCATTTCAATGGAACAATCTTTAAATATTCATAATTAATTGTTATTAATGTTTTTTTTTTTTTTTAAATGTAAAAAATTCTGTGACCACTTCTGCCATTTTAGATATTTAAAAAAAAAAAAAAAATGTACAGAATTGATATTACAGGTCTGATATTAATGCATTCATATTACTAAATTATTTAAAATACTTTTTTTTTTTTGGTTTCCAAAAATATGGTGGTTTGGGGGTTAAAAAACTACTTTTAGCACATCGCCTCCAGCGCTCTGGGGTTTAAACATGCATTTCACAGCGCTTGAATTTTTTGAGCATGATTTTTTGATGAATATGGTGGAAGCCGGTCGCTCTGACCAGTCGCTATCATGCGCACCCATACATCGCGGAACCTGTCAAATAGCGACTCGTAACCTTGTATTCAACATTACGCCACACTGACTGAGTCGCTGTCAACAACCGAACAACGGCCAAGCACAGCGACTACTAGCGGGCGCTGTGAAAATACCGCTGCAGTCGCTCAACTGTTGCTACATGTCGCTATTAATAAATCAGCCTCTTGGTGTATAGTTGCCAATGGCAACAAAATGCAGATGAAAATTGCTTCCATAAAACACACATTTTCTAAGATAAGAAAAATATTAAAAATACTTATTCATCTCAGCACCTCTAGTACATCTAGATACATTTGGCAAACAAAAATATACACTTTTAAAATTTCATCAAAGTGGATTTCCCTTTAAAGCGGTGGTTCATTCTGAATAAGAGTCTATCTTATATGTTTCCCACACCCTGTACATACAGATTGCTCACATTAAAAATTATCCTACCTGCATCTACTGCATGTTATGAGCCTTTAAACATCCAAGATGGCGGCTCATAGAACATCAGGCAGCCTGCAAACAGGAAGTGCCCTCTGCTCTGCATTCTGGAACTGTTGACCTTTTCCTGACCCCAGCTCTACTCTGTCTTAGCAAAGCACAGCTATAACCCGCCCCCTATATTTTATCCCACTCTCCTCTCCTCAGTAAGTGTGATGCTTCTGAGTCAAGATGGCGGCGCCCATATCCTAGAGTCCTTAACAGAGTTGCAGCCCAGTGGGGGAAAGAATAATAAGTGACTAAAAACTTAAAATATATTAATTTTAGATGCTGGGGAATTGTTTTTTAAGGGTTTGGGCTTTTCAATAAATCATGGTGAAGGTACGGTTTAAGTACTGAAAAAGCAGGAAAGAAATTTCTGCTCACAGAGGTGTCACCACTCCATTGCTCCTACCTGACCCCCCTTAGCTCAATTTATGTGTAAAGGAGTTTCATCACTGTAACCTAACAACATCACACTGGAGAGATAGGGGAACAGGAAACCCATGGAGAAGAACATTAACATATCATATCATAGCCAAAATATATCATTATAAAATAATAAACATAAGGTTGTCCCCAGTGATGCAAATAGTACACTATATATATAGACCCCAAAACAATATGACCCCAATGAGGACATTGATAAAAGAGCCAAATAATGTATCAAGGAAATAAGAGACATATTTTAAACTTTTTTGATAAGGATTCAAATAATGGTAAAACCCATGTGTACAGCACAGTGAGTCAGATGGTATGTGTATAGTATAGATATTGGTTATATATGTATAAATAATAAATAAATAACCCAATGATATAAATACAAGTGTGCAAAAATGATTAATCATGCCTCATACATGCATGTCCAAAGACTCAATAAAGTGCTACGTGTAAACAATACGTATATAAATATCATACCCAAACAAAACTGTGCATCAGCCCCCCGACTGTAAAAAATATTGGTTGCCATATCTTGTACATTATTTATCTATTACCCAGCCTTATTTACACAATTATAATCAGTATCTATATTATATACTTACCATCTGACCCTACTCGCTTCCAAGTGTGCTGCACACATTGTTCATAATTTTTTTTTTTTATCTTCATAAATAAAGTTTACTATATTTTTCTTATTTACTTGGTACATTATTTGGCTCTTTTACCTGGGGCCTTTGTCTTCATTGGAGTGATTTTGTTTTGGTATATATATATATATATATATATATATTGGAAAAGAAGCTTAGGTAGTGGGTTCCTTCTTTATTCAGTTTATTAATAGCCCTACAGCTGAACATTTAGAAAGCTGAAGCTGAAGTTAAGTATCACTGTGCCACCTGTTGTCTCCTATCTTATTATAGTTCTAGAATGAGGAATACTTTTATAAATCCCTACAGCAAAATATGTTAATTAGTTTCCCCTATAAAGGTGGCCGTGGAATTGATGATTTATGTATGCAAGAATATGTACCATCAGGTGCTGTTTGTTGCTGGATTATTGCTGTTTAGAAGTAAGCGCCTGTTATTGCTGTGATGGGAATTTAGACAAGAATCATGTGAAATTAAACCCAAAGTAAGACACGTGCTTTACATCGAATTGTCTTTTTTATACATGGCGGGTGGCTGGAGTGGACTTGGTGTCCAGCGCTGGTCTGCTAAAACAACATATGCTTGGATGCTTGGATGAACCTGGAGAAAGCTCATTTTCTATTGTTGTACAGCTGCCATAATCTCCAACAAATAAACCTCCAACAAAGATGTTGTTATGCTTAGGTGTATGACCACAAGCCTCAGAGCTCCAGAGCAAAAATTATATAGCCCCACCCCCACTTCACTCAAGCAACTGGTTTTAAGTGGACAAATTTCCCTTAGCTTACATCACTGACTTTCCCTAACCTTCTTGAATCTGAATGTTTGTCTACAAGGATTACCATAGAATGGACAAAAGGAAGACGCTGGTCCAGGCTATTAATTTAGTGCCACTTTCCTGCTCTGTGTGACCACCTGTGGTCATTGGCGTTTTGCAAGTGTTAGTGCACATTGCCATGCACACCGCTTGATTGCCTGTCTGGCTATTGGCTGCAGCTTGAACAGCGAACACAGATCTGGACGCCATAAATGCAGGGATGCAGAAGGGTGGGTATTTTCCTGAATTAATCTTCAAGCAGATGTGCATCTCAAATCAGAATATTCAAAGTAATGGGTGAATAAATTGACCTATTATCCTTAACAGGTCCTTACCAGTCACACCACAGTGTACAAGTACTCTAGCCTACTTTTAAAAATACTACCCACCTAAAAAACCTCAGCTCCTCAGGACTATAACTTTCTGTCTAATGAAGATTTAGAAGTAAGTGCACTTTGGAGTGAAAAAACACACTGCAGGTGAAAAATGAAATAGAAGTGTTCATTTTGTCTGTGGTGTTAAATTGATCCCAGTGAGTCCAAGACCAACATGATATGTGGGAAATTAAAAAAAAAGCCTATATAAAAGGGTGTCATCGAAGAGTGCTTAGGCTGGCATTTGCTCTATAGCAGGGCTTCCAACCAGTGTTACGAATACCATTAGTGGTGTGCAGGATACTATTAGGTGGTAGACTGACCTGTTCCCCACCTGATTTGCTAACATCTATTCTTTACCCATACCTGATTTGTTCTATGAGTTACAAATGCTCCAGAGTGATACATTTTGTTGTGCATTCATTTTGTTTTATGCACTTTAAATGGCAGTTTTTACCATGCCTTCAGGTGTCTGACAAGCCATACATACCACGCAGGTAAAACTTTAGATAGTTAGAAAATGGAAAGTGATACTTGATGAAAAAAGGTTCTCGAGTATACAGACTGCACCTGTTTGTCTTTTTGGACCCCCTACCAGTCTGGCAAATCACCAACATAGTCCCTTGGCGTATCAGAATGAAAAGTTTACATACAAATAGGAGGTAATGTGTAAAAAACCCATGTACACATATCATGGAAGAAATACCACTGAGCTGCCTTCCCCAACCAATGATCCCCCTCAGCATGTACACATGTAACACTGAAATCTAAAACTTTCTTGTCAACTCCGAAAGCATCTATTTTGTATGGGAGAATTTGTTTATTTCCTTGGGCTGCTTTGTCCAATGGGTTACAGGGAATTAGTTTAAGATACATGTTGAGGGACGAAAATTGATTGTACGCCTATATGTTTGTATAGAACCAGGACATAGAGAGCAGCTCGGCTCAGGTTGCCAAGAAATTAGCAAGTGCAAAGGAAAAGGTAGCCAGCACTTCAGCAGTGTCACTTATGTATTACATTTTAAAATGTAACCTTTACTGGATTCGAATAATTAAAAATGTTACAATCCAAAGCAATGTGATAAGAAGAATGTAACCATCTTACCCACTCCATTTCAGATACATTGGCTACCTCTTATAAAGGCTTGATACAGGGTAGCCACTGTGCCTGACATTCAATGTGCCCTGAAAATCAGACATTGCCTTTGAATTGTGGTTTAATAGAGCAGAAACATTAATCATTAATAAAACTAGCATAGCAAAAATGTTTGTGCCCTTAATATGTGGCTCCACAATCTTTTGAGGCAGTCACACTTTCTGTAGCTCTCAGCAAGACATTTGGCCCACAACTATTGAGCAGAGGGCTGTCTCAGGTGTGAAGGCTGCCTTCTCCAGGCTGCATGTTTCTGCTCCTTCCACAGATCTTGGGATTTTGTTCACAGCTCCTAAAAGGTCACTTTAGAATAGTCCAATGTGTTGCTCTTAGCCATTCTTGGATGTTTATAGCTGTATGTTTGGGTCATTATCCTGTTGGAGGACCTATGACCTAAGATTGAGACCAAGCTTTCTGACTCTGGGCAGCACATTTCCTTCCAGAATACCTTGATAGTCTTGAGTAATTTTCCCATACCCTCTTGTCAAGAACCAACAATAGGTCGTGCCATGTAGTGGCTATAGAGCTCTGATTGAGCAATAATTTCTAATGTGTGGAGATCTGCAAAAAATGACCTGTTGGTGCCTCTTGAAGAGAAGGTTGGGCAACACTGGTCTTGAGATTTCAGAGTCAAGACACCCTGTGCCAGAAGCTTCTAAGCAGCCCTCAAAACATGCCTGAGCCTCCTAAATGTTGCACAGTAGGTATAATGTTCTTAAATTTTTGTTCTTCATTTTAGCTATTGGAAGAAAGTTCCAGTTTAGTGTAATTTGTCCAAAGCACATTCTCCCGTAACCTTTGAGGCTTGTCAATAGCATTTTGGCAAATCCCAGTCCTGCATTTACTTAAATTGCTTTTAAATCGTGTTACATAAAGTCCAATTAGGCATAGACAGCGATCAATGGTGCGATCTGAAACTGATGTACCTTGGCCTTGGAGTTTTCCTCTTTGGAAGTGGTTCTGGGCTCTTTGGATACTATTCCTGTTATCTGTCTCTTCAATTTTTCTTTTGCAGCCACATCCAGGGAGATTGGATACAGTCCCATGTATGTAGTAACAGGAACATCAAGCTGTTTGGAGATGGTCTTATAGCCATGTTTGTTTTTAATTTTCTTTCTAATCCCCTGTGACAACTTTCTTCTTAGCTTTATTTGGGCAGTGCTCAGTGTGGTTTATGCCATGCAAGCAACAGCACAAAGACTATTTTTTACCCCTCAAATTGGCAGGCTAGCTGCATTTAAGTTTTAAGACACCTGTGGTGCTAATTACAGGACACACATACATTTAACATTTCATTATGGTCAAATTAGTTTCAATCTTTTATGGGAAAAGCATTACATTGGTAAACCTAGATACTTTGGTTTATTACTCTTGTAGATCGCCATGCACCTAGGCTGACATGCAAGGACTATTTAACATTATGTGTCCACGTGCACAACAACAATGAATTGACATGACAGCAAGAGGTGCATGCGGGAGAACCTCTACACAGGGATATTATCAAACTGGAAAAATGAATGTGACATCCCAAGTCTGGGGTGGCAAACAGTGTTGAAGCGAACCATAAAAAAGCTTTTACACAGCAGGGAGCTATGAGTCAGATTTGCAGCTACATGTGTTCCATTGACTTCCCACACATGGTGCCCCCCAAGATGGCAATTTCACTTCAGTCCAGCTTTTGCCTTGAACCCAATGATAATGTTGCTGATCATTGCTCTGAAAATCATGTAGGCAATTGCATGCAGAGGTCTGCAGAAAAAAACAGCATGCCAGCTCTGCTGCTGGGGATAAGGTGTAGGATAAAAACATTTAGGGTACCTGATCTTTATTTCACATATACTTACAGCTCGGCATTACATGTATTTGGTTTTGGAACCAGTGGTATGGTCATCTTCCTAAAGTGTCAGAGGGCAACACCAAGCCGTATGTTGCTCTGGCTAGTGTGCTAATGCCGATCAGACATGGCGGCCACCATCAAGACAAAATTCTGCCACTCTTCCCTGGTCCCAGCTCATTTCAATGGATGGTGTGAGTATGTTGAGGGGAAGAATTCTCGCCTTCTCGGATGATTCAGGGACACAAGCAGTTCATCCAGTTTGTGCAAGAAGCGTATGAGAAAGGCTGGAGAGAATTTTTACTTCCCTCCGAGATTTTACAACTCGCATGACAGGTTAGTGAACCAGTGTTAGCGAGTTGTAAACATTTTCATTGATAACATTTATTTTTTTCTTTACTCGAGCATGTTTTGTTAAAAAAAAAGTGTGTCCCCCAAAAGGCAACTAGCCTGTGCATCAGACATAGGGGGGTGGTGACCCAGGGCTCAGAGGCCGCACCATTTGTGCCCCTGGCCCTGCTGGGTTACCCAGTCATTATGCCCGTTGGTATGGGTTTGAGGTTCTTCCAGGGTGCTGTGGGCATTTGGTATGGAGGGGAACACAGGTTCCTTTCCTATCTTCATTGCTCCTGGCCGGGGACTCCATACCGAGCCGCAGGGAATGGATTTTTAAAGTGAGAGGCAGGACTTCTCTGGGATCTCTCCCACATGATTTCCACATCACAGGGGAATCCTAGAAAGTCTCCACCTCTCACTATAAAAGGTGGCTCAGCCCCAAAACTCCTTTTGTCCCCCTGTTCTCCACTAGGCACTGGCAGGTATCAGCAATGATGCCCCTGCCATCCAAAGAATACGACAGAGGGGGCTGAGAAGATTGGCGGAGACCGGTTCGAGACAGAGGATGACCCAGTGGACCAGATGAGGACGGTGCATGAGACAGGATATAAAAAAAAGACGGGGAGCAGTAAGTAGTAAAACTAAGAATATAAAAAGATTTGTGTGTGGTGTTTTTATTTCTAACTACTTAGAGTGCACTGGTAGTGGGTCCAGGGGACCCCTATACCAGTTCACTGGGTAGAGGGTGAGCATGTCATCTGCCAACATTGGTGGGTGACATGCAGCTACCCCGCCTGATTACCCACACCCCCATTTGGGATGTCGGGGGTACGGAACAGCCTAGAACCCACTGGTGAGGGCATTGGGGTTTTCAGTTTTGTCCATGACCTCTGAGCCCTGGGTTACCTGCCCTTAGGCTTGGTGCCTGAGCTAGTTGGCTTTGGGGGGGGGGTACCCTTTTTTTTTTTATAAAAAAATACTAAGTTGTATAAAAAGAAAAAAAACAATACTATCATTTTTATTGAAAAGAATCATGCCAGCTATAACGGCATGGCTTTTAGCAATGAAAATAAGCATCTCAGCTATTGAAGCTGGCATTGAAAATTCTGTTCTTGCAAAAAATCCCGCAAAAAACACTCCCGCAAAAAATCAAACAAGTTTCAACTTTCAACTGGAGTGAATTTCCGCGTGAGTTCTAGCAAAAAGCAAAAATTCTGCCCAAAAAATTCTTGGTAAAAAATGGTCTGCTGAACCATCAGAGTGGGTAAAACTGGTGTGAATGCGTTTTTCTTGCCTGGCTCTAAATCAAGTCCAATGACTTTAACAATGGCAATAATTTATTGTTTCAAATTTTCATCATTTACATATTGTTAACATGTCTGTCAATCCTGTGATTTCCAAAATTCCAAGATTTATTTATTTTTCTTTGTGTTGCAAATGCAATGTTGAACAGTGTATATACATTATACTAATAAGAATAATACACATTTAATAATGGTCCTGGCATGTGTAGCAAACCACACAGACCACTTACATTTAATCTCCTTACTGATCATTCAACAGTAATTGAAGTCTGATTAGCTGCGATGGGCTGCTGAACTTTTCACATCATCTTTCCTGATTTGTCTTATGAAATAATCCCAAAGGCAGATATGCAGGATTGACTCTTGAGCAAAGGCATGCGATATGGCGACAGCAGCACACTGGCGAAATCCATGGCTGGTTTCTGTTATACGTCTGGGATCTGCGATCAGCTATAATTTAAATGATGTAACTCATGCAAATCTTCAGGGCTTTTCCCAAGATGTCCCTGATCCTTCTAAAATAATTTGTTTCCGCTCTTATGACAAAATAAGCAGATGAATTCTCTCACTATCCAGAAACATGTACACATTTAAAATAATTGTTTCCATGCTGTACATGAAATTTGACATAGAGAAATGATCAAAAATTTCAGAAAGAACTCAATACAGGAGATTAAAAGCATTACTGAAAGTATGGGAAATAACTTTTATTCACCTTATTTCCCTGGTATCTGATCCCGTGCAGCCCATCACATGACCAGGTTGAGGAGCCAGCACTGAGCTGGAACAGATACCCATTGGGGTAAGGTGGGTTCATGTGTTATGCATTTACATGCCCTTTAAACATGTTTAAGCATTTTATTTAGTAAAACAAGAAACAAAAAGCAGCCAAGTATCAAAATCTCCTGAACCCCATTACAATGCTAGCATGGTCAGCCTTATGTTGGAAAACTGCAGGCTAGTTCATATGGCAGAGGTTAGCAAGTGGCAATTCTCACCTCCCGGGATAAGTACACTGTGTGCCTTCAATGGAGCCCACTATACCCACCCCCTCCAAAAAATATATCTGGCAGATGAGCAGGTGGTGCCACCTGCCCCCTTGCCCCCTCAACGAAATGCTCCTAGTCAAAAGGCAAAACTAGGTTAAAAGGCAAAACTTGCCAAATTATAGAGAGACCGGCCCTGCATGCTCCTGACAGCCTTCTAACAGTCATAGCTAGAGATGAACCGGTAGAACCTGGTTTCGACACGAATTTCAGGAAAAGTTCGGTTTTCCACCTGCGCACCACCCCAGAGGTCTCGGTCAGCCAAGGAGAATCAGAGAGACGGGTCACATGGTCAGAGCTTAAGAGGTTAGGGTAGCTGGGCCAATCAGGAGGTGCTGACGAGATAGTCACGTGATGCGCCATCTATCCACCATTCTGCCTGTGCTAAGATCTGCTGGTCATTGTAGTCCACCCTGTAAAGTTTGAAAACTTCAGTGAGGGTTTTTAAAATTTTTTTGGCCACATCTGTCTGGTTTAGTTGGCCCCTGTCACTGCATTGGGAAACTTGGGGTACACAGTGTCTCAGAGTTTAATACAACCTTCCAAGGAATTTTTTGGGGGGTGTGGCTCTGTGTGCACGCACTGTCTCTCTCTTGGGGTCCACGGTGCCTCAGTGTGTAATACAGTTTTAAGAAAAACAAGGGGGACAGCTATGTTTTAAGTGTGCAGGCCCTGTCTCTTTCTAAGTTGGGGTCCATGGTGCCTCTTTGTTAAATACAGTTTAAAACAAAACAAGGGGGCAGCTCTGTTTTAAGAGTGCAAGCCCCGCCTCTCTCCACATGTTCAAAACAAAAGCTACTAAACAAGCAGCAGAAAAGTAAGCTAAAGCGAGTAAGTAACACAAAAAGAAGAAAAAGGTTAAAAAACATATATAGTAGTTCTTTAGCAGTATTATTTTTAAAATATTTTATTCAATAAAAACTTTTGTTAGTTGTTTTCTATATAGTATAGTATAGTATACACCACCACTGACATTTCTGGAACTCAATAAAGTGGAGGTGATTTAGTTACCTATATAATTTATTGCATGTGTAAGAAACAACAAGCACTGTGAACTTTGTTTTAAGGTAGCATTCATTTCCTACTACTAGGAAACAATGTTTCTTTTTAAGACAAAGACCTTTCATGCCTGGACACAAATCTGTTTTCACATAGCCAGCAAACAAGGCCCTCTATGGGATGTGCCCTAGAAACTTATTCCAAAAATGCTGTGTATTTGCACCTTATATAGTGCACTGTAATAATTCAAACTTGGCCTTGGTGCATTCTTTCAGTTACTCAGTATTTAAATATTGGCACACACACGTTTGTCTCCAAGTATGAGTGATCTGGGAGACTCAGAATTTGCCACTAGAGATTTATGTGCATTATAAGAATTCAATGGCCTCAGTATTTCTAAAATTCTCTATCTCTATTTACCGTATTTGCCGGCGTATAAGACGACTGGGGGTATAAGACGACCCCCCAACATTTCCACTCAAAATATAGAGTTTGTTATATACTCGCCGTATAAGACTACTCCCTCTTCCGCACATGCTGCACCCCATCTCTGCCCAGCTCAACGCTGCACCCCTTCTCTAACCTGCTCCATGCTGCACCCCCATATCTGGGCAGCTCCATGCTGCACCCCTTCTCTAACCTGCTCCATGCTGCACCCCCATCTCTGCACAGCCCCACGCTGCACCCCTTCTCTGCCCAGCTCCATGCTGCACCCCATCTCTAACCTGCTCCATGCTGCTCCCCCATATCTGGCAAGATACATTGTAACAGTTACAACAATAGAAACACTTTGAATAGGCAAATGAACCATTGCTGCAGATCTGCATGTTACACTTCAAAGACAGACAAATGAGAACAACGAGGGACTGGGGGACACGGCCTCCAAATAGGGACACTTGGGAGGTATGCTTATATCTATTAAAGGAAAGGCTTACCTTAGCCTCTCCAGCAAGCACTCACCCATTGTTGAAGCAGCAGGCGATCTGGCGGTCCAGTGAGCGATCAGACAGTGGGGCGGGTGATCAGAAGGTCCTCAGCCTGTGCCGCCTGATTCATTGGTGGATCAGCGGCTGGGACCACACCCCCCCCCCCAACTCCCGCAGCTAGCCGGCTCCGCTCTGTCAGGCGAAAGAGACAGGCACCGCCGCTGCGGTCTCACATTGCCTTATGCCTCCTGCGACCCTGCACTCGGCAGGCTGCTGCTCCAATGGCATTCCGGGACATTTCCTGAGGGGGCGGGGCGGCGGGACATAACTCACCAATCCGTGATTGTCCTGCCCAAATCGGGACACACACTCACATCGGCCTCCCTCCCGGCTCCCGCCTTTCAGCTTGTCGGCCGCTAACTCCGCTTCCCTCCCCCACGCATGTTGGCTGCTACCTCTACCGCCCTCCTGCACATCGGCCACTCACCCGCAACCACCCTGTTTCTGCTGCTCACTGACCTGAGCTTCTCCTGGTGCGCCCGATGGCCAGTCCGCCCCTGTCTGCAGGTATGTCACCCGTGCACCCGGCGTATAAGATGACCCCCCCACTTGGAAGCATGTTTTTCAGGGGCAGAAAGTCGTCTTATATGCCGGCAAATACGGTATCTCTTTTTCTCACAGCATTAGGAAATGGAAGAAAATTGTGATGAATAGCTCCTGTTGATGATACAGGTATCTGAATCAAATAGGAAATCCCTGAAAAGTGATAGAGAATTACTATCATGATATTCTTGCTTAAAAGCTGTCAACGGGACAAGATGACATGATGCCAAACCACAAGTACAAGGGCTACATATATAGACACGTATAGCAGACATGACATACTTTGTATACAATTTATTTAGCAATATTGCCCTGGTTTATGTATGCATCCATGCAGCTATGTGCCATAGTGAATAGATCACATGTATAGGATTTACAGTGAAGATACATCTGCTTATTAAAGGAACTATTAGGTTTTAAGTGATTAGTTAAAAAAGCTTCAAAGCTACTGTTGGCAAAAAACAGTGCTAAAGAGATATAAGTGATGAACTACTTGTTACTGAAGTCATAGCCCTTATACTACATGGAAACTTTTCTCTAATCTGTGGACAGACACAAACTAGTTTTACATTGGGTTCAATTCAGAGCCAAGTGAGAATTCTCACTTCTTTTTTAGGAGAGAAAATTGCCATTCACTTTAATTGTCTACCTTGGGACAGATTCAGAGCCAGGTGAAAATTTACATCCGGTGGACAATGAAAGTGAATGGCAGTTTTCTCTCCTAAAAAAGGACTGAGAATTCTCACCTGGCTTTGAATCTACCCCATTGTCTAGGTGAGGTGCAGATGTTTTCCAATGAGGCAAAGACATTTTACAAAGATAATACAATAAAATAAATAGAGAGCACACATATTACAATTACAGATGAGCGAACTGAAGTAATAGAACCTGAGTTTGATCACATTTCTGTGAAACTTCGGTTTGCCACAGTTGTGTCGAATTTCCTGAGATTTTCCGGTCCCAGTTTTCATTGGCTGATTTTGGGCACCAGGGAGTTACCAGGGTACCAGGAAGTGACCCAGTCTCTCAGTTGGAGATACTGCTGATGCCCTGCTACCCAGCCTCCACTGGCTTTCATGAGCCTTAGGAACTCCGAGAGACTGCTGGTTCCCCTTTTACCCACTTCCACTGGCTTTCACAGGCCTTAAAGCAATCAGAAATACTGTCCCCGCTATCCACCTCTACTAGCTTTCACAAGCCTTAGACACTCAGAGAGACTGCTGATGCCCCTGTTTCCCACCCCGACTGGATTTCACAGGCTTTTAGGCACTCAGAGATACTGCTGCTGCTGTTACCCATCCTCAACTGGCTTTCACGAGCCTTAGGCACTCAGAGATACTGCTGATACCCATGTTACCCACTTCCACTGGCTTTCTTGGGCTTTTAGGCACTCAGAGATACTGCTGATGCCCCTGTTACCCACCCTCCACTGGCTTTCACAGGCCTATAGGCATCCAGAGAGACTGCTGATGCCCCTGTTACCAACCTCCACTGGTTTCACAGGTCTTTAGACTATCAGAGAGACTGCTGATGCCACTGCTACTCACCCTCTACTGGGTTTCACAAGCCTTAAGCACTCAGAGAGACTACTGATGTCCCTGCTACTTATCTACACTGGCTTTCACAAGCCTTAGGCATTTAGAGTGACTGCTGATGCTCCTGTTCCCCACCTTCACTAGTTTCACAAGCCTTTGGAAACTCATGGATATTGATGATGCCATTTTTACCCACCCTTTACTGGCTTTCACAGATCTTAGGCACTCTGAGAGACTGCTGCTGCTGTTACCCACCCTCCACTGGCTTCCACAGGTCTTAGACTCTCAGGGAGACTGCTGCTCCACTGGCTTTCATAAGCTTTAGACAATCAGAGAGACTGCTGATGCCCCTGTGACCCACATTCACTGGTTTCACAGATCTTTAGACTGCTGATGCCACTGCTACCCATCTTCTACAGGCTTTTACAAGCCTTGGGCACTCAGAGAGACTACTGATGCCACTGATATCCACCTCCACTGGCTTTACAATCCTTAGGTATTTAGAGCGACTGCTGATGCCCCTGTTACCCACCTCCACTGATTTCACAGGTTTTTGGGGACTCAGGGATACTGCTGATGCCCCTTTTACCCACCCTCCACTGGCTTTCACAGGTCTTAGGCTCTCAGAGAGATTGCTGTTGCTCCTGCTACCCACCTCCACTAGCTTTCACAGGCCTTAGGCACTTAGAGAGACTGCTGATGCCCCTGTTACCCACTTTCACCGGCTTTTATAGGTCTTAGATGCTCATCGAGACTGCTGTTGTCACCCATCCTCCACTGGCTTTCACAGGTTTCAGGCTCTCAGAGCGCTTGAATGACATTAGATTGAGTATTAAAATGAGTGTTTGGACAATTTAGGGCTATTATAGCAAGTGCACCTTTCTAGAGGACCTAAGGTGTTTTAATACATTGGGCCTGATTTATTAAGCACTATCTGACG
Organism: Gastrophryne carolinensis; assembly: GCA_027917425.1. Taxonomy (NCBI): domain Eukaryota; kingdom Metazoa; phylum Chordata; class Amphibia; order Anura; family Microhylidae; genus Gastrophryne; species Gastrophryne carolinensis. The sequence goes on from CM051239.1 coordinate 339,339,731, forward strand.
ACGGTACATTGGTGAAAATTAGAGTAGTGCAAAATCTAATTTATATGTTTCTCTCTATGTTGCTGCAAATTAATGGTTTCTTGCAATACAGCAACATGTGCCAGTGTAAATAAATCTATAAACTATATTTTGCACCACTCTACTTTGCACTAATGTGACATAGTCTGGCAGATAGAATCTTGCTACACACAAATACTTTTCATGGCTACCAAAGGCAAAGCGGGGGGGGGGGGGGGGGGGGGTTGGATGGTGATAAATTAAAATATGGAAAGCTCCCCTTGGCGGTTTGCCAACTTGCCATTGCTCTGCAGGGATGCAAGCCTCCAGATGTTATATATGCATGAAGACCTGGATGCAAGTCCATCTTGCATTGGACTGTGTGGAACACACCATTACACCCTGTCTGCAGATGGCATTTAAATGATAACTGATGGTTTCTTTTACTTTTTTGTAGAAACATTTGCCAGACAATGACTAAATCATGTTGGGGACATTTTATCTTTGAAGTCTGTGTCAATGAAGGACAGGAGCACCATCTACTTTAGAAACCAAAATGTAATATTCTCATACATGCTGCTGAAAAATGTACAGCTCTGGCCGACTGGCAGACTGGCAGCTAACTGGGAGGTAAGACATGTTTGTTTCATTTTACACCTAACCTGGACACTTTCTTTAACCTTTACACTGTAAGTATGTAAGGGCAGAGCTCTCTTTCCTACATTTTGTATGTTTTACCCTGTCTGTAATTACTACCATGTAAAGTGCAATGGAAGAATGAAGCTATATTAATAAATGATAATCGGTTGTGTGAGCTCTCCAGCTTCAACACACAGTAAAGTTTAAAAAATATATAAAAAATATTTTGTATTTTTAAATCCTGATCACAGGATTGGATTTTTAGACAAGTCCTTGTCATCTCCCACAAAGCAAACTTAAGTGAATTCCCCCTATAGTCTCTGAAGCAGGTCTGACAAGCCAGTCACATGGACATGCTATTTTCTCGTGCCTTTAGCAATGCACAGTAGGCCAGACCTGAGCTCCTATTTCTAGGTGTCAGCCTTATAGTACCAAAGGTCAAGGTAGCTCTAGATTAGGTAGGATATACCAGGAAGACTTCTGCCATAACATACATCAGATTTCCACAGCACATGGGAAATTGCGAGATGGGAAAAACCCAACAATTCACGTATCTGCTCATAGAAACTGGTAAACAATTTATGACTGATAGTGAGTCAAGAAAACTTTTAACTGATAAAGCATTCTGTCCACAGCCCTTGCGGGAAACCATATTTTTTACATCAATATCAGTGAAAAAAGAATTCTGGTTATTTTCTTTTAAACTTGTGCTAAAGAAATAAAGCTGTGTGTTGGATCCAGTAATAAAATGAAAAGTTGGTATGACTATTGGTCTTGGAAATTCAAACCTTCCTGTAATCACATGTTCATAGACTGGCTCCTACTTCCCACACCTCCTTGGGATGCCCAGTGGGACACCCTCCTTCTTGTTCACAACCTCCAATCTCCACCTCTGCTTCACCTCCAGCCAAGCTTTCATTTCCCGGGATGCAAGCAGGCATCACCGGACATGGTTGCCCAGGACTTTCTAGCGGAAGGGTGCAGACTGATGAGGCAAGATGGATGAACCTAGGGAAAAATGCATATAATATTCAAGGTTGCATGCACCACTAACACCAAGCATATTTTCCATATTGATCAATACACAAGAAGAGCAGTATACTCATCTCATGAATGAGGGGTGGGGTGGGGGTGAATTGGACAGTCTGTCATCTCAGGTGTAGTGATCAGCGAACCCATAGAAATTTGGGTTCGCCAAGTTCGTCCGAACAAAAGTTTAGTTTGGATTGGAAAACCTGGAAAACATGGTTGGAATACCTGGAAAACGTTTCTAACTAAAAAAGTGGGATTTAAATAAAGCATAGTGTTTTTAAGTTATTGCATAACAAGGTGAAGAGTTCATCAAACTTAGTAAATACTGGTCAACCGAGGTTGCAGACATGGGTCACATAAGGTGTGAGGCATGAGCTTGCCACATTTTAGTTCATTTCCCCCTTTAATATTTCATGTTGAGAAAGTTATAGGTTGGATACGCTGATTCTGGTACAAAATCAGTAACAAAAGTTAGTAAAAGCTTGTCATTAAACACTATGAAACCTAATAATGTGCATTAGGTGCCTAAAGAATAGCTGGTGTCATCTGAATGTTCACAGCAGTTTAAAAAAGCACATTTACAGGTTCGTCGGCTCTCCCAGGCGCCAGCCAGATATGGCGAAATGATCTCTTATGAATCATACTTTCCCTCTTTTCTGTGTATCTGGCCAACGTTCCTTGTCCTTTTCCTATTTGGAAGCAAAAATGACAGAAAGCTGTACAGATTTGTCCAAGTGGAAATGTTAGCTTTACTTTCTCATCTCCCATCACTTTCTGCAGGAATCTAATTTAGAAAGATTTCTACCTCCCATTCACTTTGTAGAATTAGCGCTCTGTATGGTTTCTCTCTGTGTCACAGTGATTGCAGCAATACATTATCCTGTTACCTAGAGGGAAATTTACATGTGCCAAGGTATATGTGGTCCTTATACGGTGACCTTGCCTTCTTATTTGGCCACCATTCGATTTTGATGAGTGCTTTAAAGTACTATAAACTATATTCAGGATTTTGATATCCCCCAGCCCTGATTGGGGTTTGAGGTGAAGACATTCTCCAGCTGGGGTGCAGAAGTCGCAAGCCGCCATGTGGAGACACCCAATATAGATTTAATAAAGGGGGGGCTAAAGAGACCAAAAACCCTCTACTCAAAGGTTTTCTAGAATGGAAAGTATTTACACGGCACCCAGAATAATAATTACTTATCACTTCTTGCAGTGGGTGGAGCCATGCAAATCATCTGTTTAGATCCCAGAGCCATTCAAGGCACTCAAGCTGCTGAATGTACAATACAAAGGATTAACTTAAAATGCACATAGCCAAACAGCTTCTGCTTGTGGACATGTTTCCAACTTTTAGCTCTCATCAGCATGAGGCTAGAAGTATTTGGCTGTATGGGAGTGATGTGGTGAGACCCATGTAATATGCCCATTAATATAGAGGTGCTAACGAGACCAAAATATCCTCTACTCAAAAGTAAAGGAAAAGAGGTGCTCTCCTGGAGCGTAAAGTATTTACACAACGCCCCACACAAAGAATGATAGAATTACCCATCACTCCCTTTAGTGGGTGGAGCCATGCAAACCATCCTTCATGAGGCAGGGAGCACCACACATTTTAGTGAATGACCTCACACTGAGAATTGCCCAGTCCTGTAAAATAATATAACACAGCACCATTGGAGAGTATATGTGTGTTAAGATCTGTGATATAAAGTAGAATAGAGCAAAAAACAGCACCAAAAATAGCTTTACATCACCGTCTTCCAAATCAAGAGTGTTACAGTCAATTGCTGGTGCAAAATAGATTCATTTAACAGTTAAGTATTTACACACATCTGAATTTATACATACCATTATTCACAATACAATTACATGTCACACATTAAACTTTTGGAAGTAAGCCATACAGTGAGCCACAGAGTACTTTGAATATTGATATGTATATTGTGGAAGTTAAGTTCCAAGAGTTGGCCCAGAAGTGGTATTAGCGGTCCTATGCAGTGCACCACCATTTATATACCACACATTAATGTGTTTTGCCCTAAAGGCATGATTGAGAGGGGTTGGGGTGTAACCGTTATTCCGCTTGGTCAGTATGTGTAACCTAGTGGTGGGTGGCATTAAATTCTAGAATGTATTAGAGAGTTAAATAAGTATAGACTTACAAATGACAAAAAGGAGCAAACAGAAGGATATGGATTTGTGGGAGATGGTAATGGTAATTACTTTGAAAAAAAGAACCTTGGCGTTTAAAGCTGATCCTGGAAGTGGGCGTGGGCCAGGTAATTGTTAGGCATTTGCGGTAGTAAGGTCATGTAGACTGGAAAACCTTTTTTTACAAGACAATAACCATTACCACCTCATTACCACAAATCTATCATGAATCTCCACCTGTGTGGAGATCCACAAAACATGACCCATTGGTGGGCCTTGGGGGCGAGGGTTGGGGAACACTGACATATACTTTAATACCACACCAAAAATATGCAGGCCTACTCTGTGACCCAATGTACAGTTGAATGTATGACATGTTGAATATATTGTTTCAGCAGAGTAGCCAACACTCAAAAATCAATCAATTGTTGTGGGTCTGACAACATTTGATTACCATTTAACATAAAAGCCACACAAACTATAATAGAGTTTAGCAAAAGTATATGCAACTTTATTATTTACAAAAACATTTAAAAAACACACACCAGAGGCAATAAACCATGGTCCAAAAAAGATAAGCTTCCAGTGTATTTATCGTATTTATATATACAGATTTCAAGTAATGATGGAACATATATTAGAATTCAATATGTATATGTTCAACCTCAGGAGGAGGTAAAATAAAGTTAATGGCTTATAATAATAGGTGGGTAGAAGCAATCGTAGTCCTTCAGCATACTAATCATATACTCTAAATGCACCCCTGCATAGCCGATATATATAATGAAATAGATTCAGTACGAGCTCATACCTGTAATAAACAAACATGCCCAGGAACATGTCTGCCAACTGCACTACCCCACGCACGCACCTTCTGTGCTACCTCACAGGGCACAACTTCTCCCTGTGTCTGTGAGCCCTTTTAAAATTAGGGAAGGTCAAAATCACGGCAGAAATCACAAGGAAATAGGCTATCCAAATCGCACCCAGTAGCACGCTATAACGGGCAAGGACTGACCGCAGGGTGAAAACCTTTATATGATGGGGGCTAACAGGATTGGCTGGGGGGGAAATGTAATGATTGGTGCTACAGGAACTTTGGGCTGATTGCCCAGTTTGAATCAGGGGGAGTTGCCCAGTACTTTGGGCTAATTGATCCACATTGGCAGAGGCTCATTGGCCCATGTAGTCAAAGGGCTCATTGGCCCATGCAGGCAAAGGGCTCATTGGCCCAAGTTGATTACCTCCGGCGGGCGCGCTGTGTGTAGCGCCGCCGGAGGGTATAAGGAAGTGACAGGCACGCGCGCGCGCGCGCGTACGGGGCCACGCTCTCTGTGCGGCGCGCCCGCTCCTGACGCGGCTGGGACGGAAGCCGCCCGAGCGGCTGCTCGTGACAGCCGAGCGGCGGGCGGGCAGGAGCGACGCCGGCTGCGACAGCGAAGGACCGGAGACAGCGGGGGAACGTGGAACAGGTGAGGGGATCGTGACACTACCCCCCCCTTCACGAGGGGCCTCAGGACCCTTACCAGGCTTATCCGGGTTCTCACGATGAAACCTATTGATAAGGGTTTTAGCATGGACATCCTTGGCTGGTACCCAACACCTTTCCTCAGGACCAAAACCCTTCCAATCAATTAAATACTGTAGAGAGTTATGCAACACCCGAGCGTCGAGTATTCTATTAATCTCGTATTCAGGCTCATCTTCCACTATGACCGGAGGAGGAGACGACACCTGAATATTCTTGGCAGACTTTAACAAAGAGACATGAAAGGACGACGGAATTCTCATGGATGAAGGTAACTGGACCTTAAAGGTAACGTCGCTTAGTTTATCTGTGATAGGAAATGGACCGATAAATTTAGGCCCTAGCTTAGACGAGGGTTGCCGAAGGGCAATATTTTTAGTAGAGACCCAGACCCAATCACCCACCTGAAATGGTGGTTCAAGTGACCTATGTCGGTCCGCAAAGATTTTGTAAGTTTCAGAGGCTTTCTTTAAGTTAGTCTGTATTTCAGACCATACTTTAGTCCTTTCTCGTAGCCATTCCTCCAAGGCCGGCAAGTTGGAGGAAGGACCAGAAAAAGATGATGCCTTAGGGTTTCTCCCGTAATTACAAAAAAAAGGCGAAAACCTAGTAGATTCACTCGGCGCATTGTTAAAGGCGAATTCTGCAAATTCGATGAATTCCGCCCATTGTTCTTGGCGATCGGAGACGAAACAGCGTAGATATTGTTCTAAACATTGATTTACCCGTTCAGTCTGTCCGTTAGACTGAGGGTGATAGGCGGTAGAGAGCGACACTTTAATACCTAAACGATTGCAGAAAGCTTTCCAAAAACGGGATACAAACTGAACTCCTCGATCTGAAACAATATTCTGTGGTAAACCATGGAGGCGAAAAACGTGCTTAATGAATAGCTGTACTAAATCTGGTGCCGACGGAAGTTTTATCAATGGAATAAAGTGTGCCATTTTACTGAAGCGATCCACCACCACCCAAATTACAGAATTCCCCTGTGATGGAGGAAGATCAACAATAAAATCCATGGATATGTGCGACCATGGTTCAGCGGGGATTTCTAAGGGAACTAATAGTCCCGCAGGGGACCCATGAGTGGCCTTACTTCGAGCACATACCGGACATACTTCGACAAAGGCGGAAGTATCGCGTCGGATGGTGGGCCACCAGACATGACGTTTGGCGATAGCCAAAGTCTTCCGAACACCTAAGTGACCAGCCGACTTGGCATCATGTAGTTCCTGTAAAACGGCCAGACGCAAATGAGGCGGAACAAATAAACAATCAGAGGGTTTACCCGGAGGAGAATCAACCTGAAATGGCACTAACGAGCTAGACAGGTCAGGGAGAAGAGTAGCTACAACACAACCTAAAGGCAAAATCGATTCTGGAGGACCGCTCTGGTCCTTACAATCCCCGAAATTACGGGATAGGGCATCTGCTTTGGCATTCTTCTTCCCTGGCTTATAGGTGATAATAAAATTAAATCGAGAAAAGAAGAGTGCCCAGCGCGCCTGACGGGAGTTGAGTCTCTTGGCCGACTCTAAATACTCCAGATTCTTGTGATCAGTATACACAGTGATGGGGTGTAAGGAACCTTCTAGCCAGTGGCGCCATTCTTCAAAGGCCAGTTTAATACCCAATAGTTCCCTATTCCCAACATCGTAATTGCGTTCAGCAGGTAAAAACTTCCGAGAGAAGAATGCACAAGGATGTAGTTTCTCAGGATTGCCCGCATACTGAGAAAGAACAGCTCCTACTCCCAGTTCCGAGGCGTCAACCTCTAATAGAAATGGAAGCCGGGTGTCGGGATGTATCAAAATGGGAGCGGAGGTGAAAGTCTCTTTTAACACTTGAAAGGCGTTTTTAGCTGAGGGAGGCCACTCCTCAACAAAAGCGCCCTTACGAGTGAGATCTGTTAAAGGACTCACTATGGACGAGAAACCCTTTATAAACTGCCTGTAAAAATTCGCAAATCCTAGAAATCTCTGAAGCGCCTTTAGGGTTCTAGGTTGTTCCCACTCCAAAATAGCAGAAACCTTGGAAGGATCCATCACCAATCCCCGTTTGGAGATTATAAATCCTAGGAATGGAATTTCAGACACTTCAAAAACACATTTGGAGATTTTATAGTTTCCCCCTAGGGGGCATAGTACCTGGGAGTAAGTCAATAGGACAGTCGTAGGCCCTATGGGGTGGAAGAATGTCGGCGGATTTCTCCGAAAATACGTCTGCCCAATCTGCATAGACTGGAGGTAAACCATCAAAGACAATCGGTGTGGTCCTAAGGGATATAGAGAAACAACGACTTTGAAATGAGGGACTCCACTTCACCAGATCCCCAGATCTCCAATCTATCACGGGGTTATGGACTTTTAACCAGGGAAATCCTAAAACAATAGGGGAGACGGGACTTTCAATAATCAAAAATTCTATTTCTTCCGAGTGGGCAGATCCTACAACTAAATTTACCCAAGGGGTCTTGTGGGAGACCAACCCCCCCTCAATGGGCTTATTGTTGACTGCCAGGACCCGAAGGGAATTTTCTAATGGGATTAACGGAATCCCTAGAGTAAGGGCTAAGGATCTATCCAGGAAATTGCCAGCCGCTCCACTATCGATGAAGGCGGAGGCAATAGTCCGGGAAGGACCCCAAGAGAGTGTAACGGGTAAGAGTATACGATTGTCTGGCGGGAACGATACCTGACCGCCTAGAAGAGGTCCCTCTGCAAGATCTAGGCGTTGAAGTTTCCCGCCACCGGAGCCTTGTTTGGGCAGGTCTTGGCAAAATGACCCGGATTACCACAATAGAGGCAGAGGCCTTGGGATCTGCGCCGAACCTTCTCCGCCTGAGAGAGATGGGTAACGCCAAGCTGCATCGGTTCCTCATGCGACAAGGAAGGAGAGGAAACGGCTGCCCCCTTAAAGCTTGACTCTTGACGTGAGGATCCCCAAGGTTGGTCCTTGCCTCTTTCCTGGCGCCTTTCTCGGAGACGTCGATCCACCCTGATGGCCAGCTGCATATATTCGTCTAGGTTTTTGGGCAAAGGATAGTTCACCAGGATGTCCTTGATGTTATCGGAGAGTCCAATTCTAAATTGGCTAATTAAGCCGGATCGTTCCACTGGGAATCTATAGCCCACCGCCGAAATTCTGCGCTATATTCTTCAGCAGAACGTTTGGCCTGTCTTAGGTTCCGCAATTTAGAATCCGCCGTTGCGGCTCGATCTGGGTCAGCATACAGAAGTTCCATGGCCGAAAAAAAAGAAGAGACCGACTGCAAGGCTTCATCAGTCGGAGCTAAACCAAACGCCCAGGTCTGTGGATCGCCCTGGAGGAGTGAAATGACTAGCCCAACGCGTTGCGCTTCGGATCCAGATGCGTGGGGTCGAAGGCGGAAGTAGAGTTCGCAAGAATTCTTAAAGTTAGAAAACTTCGCCCGATCCCCCAAAAATTTTTCCGGGAGAGGGATCTTGGGCTCGACGGCCGGACTAGGATCCACTGGCGCAGGCATCTGACGACTCTCTTGCGTGGCCACTCGTTGAGCCAGCTGATTAATGGCAGTGGCCATAGCTTGAACCTGTTGGATCAATTCTTCCATCTGGAAGATATTCTTCTTTATGGCCCGTTATAATGTCAGGTCCCGGAGACACCCACCTTCCAATAAATCAGCAACCCCCAATCTCCGCTGCTTTCTTCGCCTATAGCAAGCCCCCGTTTGCCGGGACGCTAGACACGCCTCACCGGACACGGTTGCCCCCAGGTCTTGTTAGCACAAAGGATGCTGACTTATGCAGGGGAAGGCAGATGAATCCAGGGACAAGACTGAGTATTGATAAACGGACAGGGGTCATACACAGGTGGTCAATTCGAGGAGGCACGGTACAGAAGGGTTAAACGGAAGAGTAGTCAGGGCAAGCCAAAGGTCATAACGAGAGGTCAGAAGTTCGCGGTACAAAGGGTCAGGCGGAAACGTGGTCGAAGAGCAAGCAAAGGTCGGTCCAGGCGGCAATCAGGGAAGGTCAAAATCACTGCAGAAATCACAAGGAAATAGGCTATCCAAATCGCACCCAGTAGCACGCTATAACGGGCAAGGACTGACCGCAGGGTGAAAACCTTTATATGATGGGGGCTAACAGGATTGGCTGGGGGGGAAATGTAATGATTGGTGCTACAGGAACTTTGGGCTGATTGCCCAGTTTGAATCAGGGGGAGTTGCCCAGTACTTTGGGCTAATTGATCCACATTGGCAGAGGCTCATTGGCCCATGTAGTCAAAGGGCTCATTGGCCCATGCAGGCAAAGGGCTCATTGGCCCAAGTTGATTACCTCCGGCGGGCGCGCTGTGTGTAGCGCCGCCGGAGGGTATAAGGAAGTGACAGGCACGCGCGCGCGCGCGTACGGGGCCACGCGCCGGGAGCGCGCCGCACAGAGAGCGGCGCGCCCGCTCCTGACGCGGCTGGGACGGAAGCCGCCCGAGCGGCTGCTCGTGACAGCCGAGCGGCGGGCGGGCAGGAGCGACGCCGGCCCGCCGCCGGCTGCGACAGCGAAGGACCGGAGACAGCGGGGGAACGTGGAACAGGTGAGGGGATCGTGACATTGTGAAGTGAAAAAAGGACAGAAGCGAGCAAACACCTCAGCAAGCCACCATTGTGGGCAAGTGATACATAACCTTATACGTGAGGTGCAAGTGCATGAAATAATTCTAAAAAAGAAGAAAATAAAGAAAAGTAAAATTGGTTGGGATTAAACAAAAAGTGACAACCATGAGAAGTATAATGTATTTAAAATGGAAAAGGCTTGGGCTATATAAGGCTGTCCAAAAAGAAATGGATGATAATTAAAATTGACCACCCCTATTTAACTATATACCATATAATATTTATCATTGTGAAATGCCCATGTCTATTATAAAAAAATATATATTATGAACAATCAGCCTTTCAGTTGCTGATCGAATACACTACCCAAACAAAAGGCATGGTGAGCAGCAATGACAATGGTAAAGCACCCAAAAGGGTGCAGATTATACACAGAGTCTCCCCATATTAGGTATATTCCAAGACGTCCTCTCATCCTATAGAAAAAAATAGTATGACTAAGTTCATCGTTCAAGAAGGTCTCTCCTATTATCAAGGCAAGATGGAATGCTCTAAAAAAACATGTTGAATGTATTACATGTAGTTAGTGTGAATAATGTTTGTAAACTCAGATGCATGTAAATACCTATAGGGGAGGGGACTTTCCCTACAGACCTCCTCTCTTGCTTACATTTAACCCGTTCTGTGCCGATTACTCTCCCTGTATCTGAAGCAAGGTATTGCACTTCCAGAGCCTGTAGATGGGCATGTGCAGTATACGAGGCCAGAATGAGGTGCCTATTATTCTTTGCAGGCACCCAGGCTGACATTCATACACAGCCATAAGTGTTGCTTCAGGCCTTAGATACCTGAAGGGTGAGATATTGCTGCCAAGGGACCAGATGAAGGTAAGCAGAGGGGTCTCATAGCCATCTGGCAGCCCAGAAAGTGGACTTTTACTTTAAGATCCCTCCCTATCGACCCCTCTCCTATCCTCCAGTACTGGTGTAAAGCAGATCCACACCCTGATTACAAAGGGGGAAGCATACCCCTGCCATGCATTAGAAACAAAATATTCCTTCCATTCCTCACTTGTTCACATATTCACCAGTGCCAAGTTCCCCAAACGACCAGAAACCACAGCACATATTGTCACAGTCAACACCTGACATACTGCACGAGATTCATCACACTGCTACAACAAACTAAGCAGACCCATAGGACATAGTATGATGCTTTTATAAAGATAGAAATCACATATAAATGGAGTGTGATATTTACTGCAGATTTACTACAGATCACAAGAGGCAGGGGTAATGTATTGAGACAGTGTCAGGAAAAGACAGTTCAAAGTAGAGAAATGAAAGTAACTTATTGAAAAAAAAGCAAGGTGCAAGGAATAGCTGGGACCATAAAGGGAAGAACATGGACTGGTTGTTAAATAGAGGGCAGTTATGAAAGGAGATTACTTCCTTTGCCAGAATGATGTCATCATTATAAAATGTAAATGCAAGAAATCTGAAACGTGAAAAATCACATCCTACTGGAATTCCCACATGTAAAAAAAAGAAAGTCTGAGATCAAGGTCAGCCATTTTTATTTTAACTCTTTCTAGTGATTAGACAGTCTTTTTGGGAAGATGCCAGTGTCTTTAGTGGGGGGGGGGGGGGGGGGAGGGGACAGTCACTTTATTATGGCAGCGTGTCCCTGAAACTTACAGTTTACAATAACTCTGCAGTATGTATCTAGTAACACTGCTCTCTCTGAAAATGTGGCACTTTCCCAGTGATAACATGGAAGTTACATTACAGTCTTTCTTGTGCTGTGCCAGGCTCCATCTGGATACATAACTGCATCTTTCTGACAGCATGGAAGTTTTTCATGAACATTTACAGTTTCCTGTAAAATTAGACATCCACGTACAACCTGATCATACCTTCCCTGAATACTCAGACCCATTATCACCCCTGACCACCACTATTGTTCTCTGTTGTTATCAGTGGCTATCAAGACTATATATATATATATATATATATATATATATATATATATATATCATGTAAATAGTCTATACAATCCTGTTAAAATCCTGTTATGTAAAACATCAGAGCAAGAAGAATTTAATATCACCCATAATCTGTACAACAGAATATAATTAGTGAAAATACTGTGCTTATAGCCAAATGCAATTTTCTCCTAGATTAAATATAAGCTCAGCGTGTACAATTTAAAATCTTGTTTTTAAGTCCAATAAAGAAAGTCCAAAAATCAACACAGAGCTTTAGAGCAAAGCCTAAATAATTATTAACAAAAGATGTAATCCCACGGTGCATGCATCTTCACAAGAGAAAACCGTGCCCTCCACCTTTAAGAATAAATTCTTACCAGAACATGGAAAGGATCAGGGAGCGAGGCCTGAAATCACTCGCATGGAGTTAGCATGTAGAAACGGTGTTCGTTCGGGCTGGAGGAAAATAAGATCCCTTTCCCGCCAGGCACGTACGGGAAGCACAGGACGGAGTGTCTGTCTCCACGTCTAGTCCTCCTTCAGGTTTAAAATGAAGAAAAAAGGAAAAAGTGCAGCCGGTGGCTGGGTCTGTGCTTACTCAAGCGAGTTTAAAACGGTCCTAATTTTCCTCCAGCCCGAATGAACACCGTTTCTACATGCTAACTCCATGCGAGTGTCTTGAGGCCTCAATCCTTGATTTGGATAACTTCCTGTGGCTATATCGAGTAACAGCAGTGTGTTGGATCGACCAGCTATTTTGACATTAATAATTTGGGCTTGTTTTGGCATTTACCCTTTCCATGTTCTGGTAAGAATTCACTCTTAAAGGTGGAGGGCACAGTTTTCTATTGTGAAGATGCATTCAACGCTGGATTACATCTTTTATTAATTATTATTTGGACTTTGGAAAGCTCTGTGTTGATTTTTGGACTTTATAATCTGTACAAATCAGTTGAAAAACAAGCTGAAATCGGTGGCATAAATCTGCACAGTGTTGAATGACCCTTTGATTTCAGGACAGCATTCAGTCGTATTTGGTAGTAGTCTATCAGAATGGCACCCCTAGATTTGGCAACCTTTCCCCATTTTTCCTTACAGAAGTGCTCCATCTGTCAGGACCTCTCCTGTATACAGCTCTCTTCAGGTTAACCCACAGTTGGATTTTTTTAGTTGGAGTCTGGGCTCTTGCTGGGCCTTTCCAAAACTTTAATCTTCTTCTGGCAAAGCCATTATTTGTGGATGTTGAGGTAGATATGCTTTGGGTCATTGTGCTGGAAGGTGAAACTCCTCTTCAGGTTTGTGGTGTTCACTTTTAATTGAATGGGCGGGCAGGCGCACAAACTGTGCAGTCTCGTCAAGATGGCCACACCTGTGTAAGTCCAATAAAAAAGCACCTCCTTCCCAATATCAATAAGCCTGATTTGTGGGTTTAAAAAAACAAAACTATCCTGCGGTGGCTCTCCATGGATTCACTGTAGCTGCAGCAACACTGGGCTTGATTGACTGTTAGGCCCTTATTCATCAAGCGATAGCGCCAGGTAGTGTCTGATGAGCGCCAGGTAGCGGCAGCTAACGGCGACTACCGACTCAAGTACGCCCGGCGTCGGCCACAATGACGCATTTATCAAGCTAAATGAGGCTAGCGCCGGCGAGAGCGACGGCTAGCGCGGGATTCATCATGTAGCCGACTGCAACGAACAGCGCCGCTGCTAATCCCATCACAGCGACAGGTATGACCTGGCGCTACCTGCCGCTCTCCCATACATTTCAATGGCAGACGCTGCAATGATTGTTTTAAGTGGTTTTTGTGTTCTTGTCTTTGGCACAAAATTCAACACATGTTTATTGGGATATGTTTTATTAATCTGGCTAGTTATTTTACTTTTTTTGGACAAAGTAGTAATTTTTACACTGTAATGTTGTGAGTGACATCTAAAATGCATCTCCTCCCACCAAACTCATTGAGCTCTAAATCGCTTGTTTTCACCACACACGGGGCTTGTAAAGCTACTTTTTAGCCAGTCCTGTTTGGCGGTCACGTTCGCTCTGCGAAATTGTCAGCGCCCAAGCTATTCGGCAGCCCTGTCCTTGATGAATCTGTGGTGGTCAGAGTTTGTGCAGTCGCTGTTTTGATTCGCTATGTGGCGGCGCGAGCGTCGAGGTGCTTCGCTGCGCTGCGTTGTGCGGCGCTGTGCTGTTCATACATGTGCCCTTCTGCCATTTGCAAGGAATTCACTTCCCGCGACCCCAGTCGTTCTTAATGAATACACTGTAGTTGTGAGCGTGCATGTCCACATTAGGCAGGATTTAATTCAGGCGTACAAGCTCATAACAACCCGTTATGCATTCTCATGTGTGCCACATTATCATGTAGTTGGATAGTTTTATTGTGTGATGATTTTATGAAGGTATAAGATTTGTCTTTTTCAGCACCAAGTTGTTTGGTTTTCAAGGACCTATGCATTACAGTATGTTGAACCCCCAGCTAAATGAAGCTAATGAATAATGGTGTCTTTGCCAATAGCTTGTTTTAATGCATCAATTAAAGTTTCCGCCACTTAGCTTGCACATAGCTGATATTAGCTTGTGCCTGGTGCGCTGATTTTTTTTTTTTTTTAATTTATTTCACAGTTGTTTTCGTCATATCCGGTTCCGGTTCCCTCCTTTGCGTTTCAAAGCCACCTAAAGGAAAAAAATGTCTAGCGCTTAGGCCAATAGCTTGTTGTAATGCGTCAATTTACTTTTTCCGCCACTTAGCTTGACCATAGCTGGTATTAGCTTGTGCCTGGTGCGCGGAGCGTTTTTTTTTCAAATTTATTTCACAGTTGCTTTCGTCATATCCGGTTCCGGTTCCCTCCTTTGCGTTTCAAAGCCACCTAAAGGAAAAAAATGTCTAGCGCTTAGGCCAATAGCTTGTTGTAATGCGTCAATTTACTTTTTCCGCCACTTAGCTTGCACATAGCTGATATTAGCTTGTGCCTGGTGCGCGGAGCATTTTTTTTTTTTTTTTGGTGTCCCTGTCGCTTGGGTCATATCCGTTTCCTGTTTCCTCCTTAGCGTTTCCACCATGCTGCCCAGGAGACGGATCCAGCGCCTCCCCAGCTCCTCCTCAGAATCAGACCCCTCCACCCCTCCCCCACCTCCTCCACCTACCTCACCTCCCCCACCTAGCACCCCTCCCACCCCTTCCCCTCCTGGGCATGCAAAAAAAAAGAGGATGAGAGTGGATAGCCGCGTTAATGGCCAGGTGGTCAAAGTGAGTATGTTTTTCTTGCATTTTATGTTTAAAGTGGACCAACACACAGGGGGGATTGGCCCTGAAATCTATTAGTTTTCTGGACCAATCTGATCACTCCCCGCGGGGCATCCCAATCTGGATGTCCTGCGTGGATGAACCCCCCTGGAGGGCCATAAACCTTAACTCAGCCCCGTCCCATCTGTGCATGCGTGAGCTGCGGATGCGTCTTGCGCTTCCCTCTAGCAGGGTGGTCCCCTGCGCCAGACATTTGTTCATGGCCTGCGCAGGCGCACTCCCTGTTAGAGTCAAACGCCACACGCGTTCTTTGGCGCTCAGAGGCAGCGGAGCTGGTATGCACGTCCAAATGGCCTTGGATGCGCATACCACAGCGGCGCAGAGCGCTGTGCTAGCCTGGCGCAGTCACGTGGGAGTGTGGTCAGTGGTGTTTTTCAGGCCTTCCAAGGGGGGTTCAGACAGCGGCCCACCCCCGATTGGTGTGCCCCACCAAAGTGGACCCAAACCCAGAATATTGCTAATCCGTGGTGTGGGTCCACTTTACTCTGGTCTCAGTATAACTGTTTATGCCATAGTTCGGATGTCATGTATTGATTTGTGTATGTTTTTCATTTGTCATAGGATTTCTGCATCCACCAATATGACTATGCCCGTGGGGGCAAGAAGCGCATTGCCATGGAGGTGAAGGCCACAGTGTCCCGGCGCTTCAATACCCAGCTGTCAATCCGTGCCATCCAGCAAAATTGGTCCGACTTTAAGCGCCGGGACCCTGAAGGCGTGTACCGCCTATATGATGCCTACGCGTCAGGTACGTTTAAGCTTATGCTATGTTTATACTTTAGTTTAAATCATCTGCTAAGCTGTGTCCATTTGTGGTCGTAATATTAATTATTTTCTTTCACCCCCTCAACACAGATAAGCGTCCTCCCCTGGGTAAACGTGGGAAGGGATTCCTCCCCCGAACCAGGCAGGCGGACTCGGGGGAGTCATCGGGGGAGGGTCCCTCTCGCGGATCCTATTTGGAGGACCCAGGGGAGGAAGGGGATGACGCCCCAGAGGAGTGTGCTGCTGGGGGGCTGGCAGGCTCAAGCCTCAGCTCCTCACACTCTGACTCTGAGGAGTCTCACCAGCCAAGGGGCCACTCTCAAGTGGGGAGTCCAAGTGGGGTGGAAGGAATGGACTCTCTCACACTCCCTGAAGGAGCAGGGAGTGAGAGGGAGGAGGGTGGCCCTTTGGCTGGGGGATCTTCCGAGCAGAGTGTGAGGAGCCGAGGCTCCCCGCCTCCTCCTCAGAGCCCTCCCTGGGCTTCAAGTGGCGGATCATCCCCTGGTGAGTGC
The DNA here is from genome assembly GCA_027917425.1 of Gastrophryne carolinensis. NCBI lineage: Eukaryota > Metazoa > Chordata > Amphibia > Anura > Microhylidae > Gastrophryne > Gastrophryne carolinensis. The sequence continues at coordinate 339,356,252 of CM051239.1, forward strand.
ACATTTTGTCATTGTTAGTCTGTGACAGGTTTCATCTGGCCATTTGTACTTAGCCCTTGCCATTCCTCTCTAATTTGCAGGGCATCATATAGGCGGCACCTCCATGGCCTTTTGGTGACGCATTCTCCACGGGCATAGTCATGGTAAGTGTTTGTTGTTATCCATCACATTCACTATGTTATGACATTCCTTAAAGTGGACCAAGACCCATGGTTGATTGTGCTTGGAATCTCGAAGCTTCCCTGCCCAATCACCTCCCTCACCCAGGGCCCCCCCCCCCAAAAAACCCCCACAAACTCCTTACCTCATTGGTGGTGGAAGAAGCCACCGGCGCAGCCTCCTGCGTGCCCCTCTAGATGTGTGTGCACCTGCGCTCTTTGTTTTCTAATGGCCTGCGCGTGCGCACACACTGGAGGAGTGATGTGCGGAAGGCAGCGGCGGCGGACGGTGTCTCACTCAAATGGTGGTGCTCTGCCAAAGTGGACCAAAACACAGAATAGTATCAATCCTGGGTCTTGGCCCACTTTGAAGAGACACATGTTTCCTGGTCCATAGTACAAGGTGGTTTGATAATGTACATTAACATCACAAACCCCACTACAGTGCTAGCCAACTGGCAACCACCCCTATGTTTCTGCCCACAACATGATGGGGGCTAGCAAATGTGTTATTTGGTTAAGTTGTTCCAGCTAACACATGTTGCACACTAGTAACATTCGACAATCAACTGCAAATTAGTCCTTAACATTGCACTGTCAAGGTTATTGGCACATTATCTTTAGGGGTCCATGTTGCAACCATAAATAATTTACATGAACTCATGGTCCAGGAAATATGCTTATGTTGGACAACCTGTATGTAACCATGCAAGCATTTGGTTTTTCAGACTCCCTAACCTGATGGATGTCAAATAGTCAGGTGTCATTGTCCCACTAATTTAGGATTTCTCTTTTGCTTTCTCCTGACAGATGTTTCTACGCAGACGGAGCCAGTCACCATCCTCCCCACCCAAGCTCCAGGGACGGCCAGCAGCATGGGCCCCCGCCACAGCTGCGATGGTGAGTACATCCCACTTCCTATGCACTTGTGAACCCTATGTCTTCGAGTCAAATCTGCAGACATTTACAATGTACCTATGTGTTAATTTAACACACATCTAGGTTACATGTGTTTGGTCAACAATCCTACATGCCTGTCTGCATTCTTGATTGTTGCCTCACATTCTGGATTTTGCCACATTGAGTCAATTAGTGGTTTAGACACAACCAAATGGGGCTGCTTAGGTCGTGACCTCTAAGAATCTTGTCAAAACTAGTTTACGCGTTCGGACTTAGGCCCTGATGTTTGGCTGTGACTAAACACATAAATGTACACACTGGGACTTATACCTTCTTTGCTTCCCAAGAGTTAAAGTGGACCAACACCCAGGATTTTGACTTTCCTGGGTCTTTGTCCACTGCGGTGGGGACCCCCCGATCGTCACCGCTGTGTGACAACCCCCTGAACTCACCTCTCTTGGAGCCGACGGACAAGCCGCGGACAAGCGGCTCCTCCTCCTCCGCCTCCTGCGCGCCCCTTTTTATGCGCGCGTGCCCGTGCCGGCCATTCACAGACGGCCGGCGCAGGCACGTGCACGTCTAGAGGGGCACGAGGGAGGGGCCGGCGGCCGTGCGCCGCCGAAACTGAGGTAAGGAGTTTGGGGTTTTGGGGGGGTTTCACCCCCGGGACATCCCGATCTCGGATGTCCCGCGGGGAGGGAGGTGATCGGGATGGGAATCTTATAGATTCCAGGGCCGATCACCGGTGGGTGTTGGTCCACTTTAAGAGTAAATGTATGCTTGGGATGTGGTGTCCAAATTTCTGCCAGTCAATAGTACTCATATAATGTTAACAAATAAGCGCACAGTGGGCAACAATGTTAATGTTAGTGTCAGCTAATTGGACACACTGACATTACATTGCTACATCTGTGTCTGTTGAGGTCACATTCCATTTATTAATATTTATTTTTTTATACATCTCTACAGCTTGTGAAAACCAGCATCGCAGACTGTGGCGGGAGATCAGGCGTCTGAAGCTGATGCTGCTGGCCAAGAAGAGGCAGCGGCGGCGTCGTTAGGGTGGGGGGATGACTGGCCCGTTGGTTGACGCCCTTTGTTGGGCAATGTTGGCCCTGTTGGCCACCTTTGTAATAAAAAAATTTCTATTTCCAGAATTACAGTGTTGTGCCTTGGCAAGCATAGTTTAACTGTCTCAAAACCCATTTGTGTGTAAATTTAGCCATACCTTTGGAGCCATTTCATGTGTAAACCATAGTAAGCTATGGTCACAAATGTGTGGCATAAATTTACAAATACATTTACATATCTAGATCAAGATACTCATCCCTGACTGTGTTATTAGCTATGTCTTAGGAAAAACACAATTTAGAGGTGGGTTAATCAAATATATTTACAGAAAAAAAAACACAAACAAAATTAATATTCTTGGCTGGGTGGCCGGGGAGGTTGGGAGTCATTGCTAGGGGCGGTGTTGGGGGACAACAGTGCCTTAAAAAATATAGACTGCTGTTGTATGAGCTGTTGTATCAACAACAAAGTTTGGTCCTGCCGCTGTATAGCTTCTTGCTGCTGCTGGAGAGATTGTTCCATTAGATTGGCCAGCCGACCAAGTTCCTGGTTCTGGTGCTGGTTACGCATCAACTGGTCGATCTGGCGCTGCTGGGCCTCATTTTGTTGCTGACACATCAGCACCTGCTGTTCCAACGCCGCAATGCGCTCATTAGTTCCATCACGCGGCTGTTGGCGACTGTAGTCCTCCAGCATCCGGACCCCTAGCTCGTAAAAATCTGCACTGGTTGGTGCCACACCTCCTCTTGCTGTGGTTTGAGGCTAACAAAATAGAAAACAACATTTTAGACAAACCGAACCAATGCAGGTATGCCCCTCAAAATCATTTGCCCAAACAGTCACTATACAACTTACCCTTGTCTGAGCCTCGGAAGCTTGGCCACATGGGACTTGGGAAGAGGTCCCAGCTTGGGGTTCTGGTTCCGCCTCCTGCCAAAATGATAAAGAAAGGAAATGTGACATGTTGCTTCATCCACTACCCACGAACATGGCAATGTGGTTATTGGTGCTCTAAATCAGCCATGTTACCTCCGTGTCGTCCGCCACAGGTAGGAGCGAGGTATCGCTGCCAGAGAGGGGCAATTCAACATCTGAGATCTCCGGCAAGTTGGCATATGCTAAACAGGAAAGTCAGGTTAGTAGGTCAGTGGACAAAACTCAAATGTAACATGGCTAGCCTATCGAGGCCATACCTCCACAAAGTGCCAAATTACACACTAGACAAAAGGTATCTGTTAAACTCAGATTGATAACATGTATGTTAGAGGAATAAGAGGCAATAATTTGGCCAAATAAGATCAGACACATTGCTTAAATTACACATACCCCCAATCTCCCAGATGTCTGGAGTGGGGCCCTCACTCGAGCTTGGACCTTTAAAATACATGTGCCTGAAGCAAGTGCCACAAAAGTAGAGCCAAAATACATACTAGAGCAAGCCAAAACAACTTACCCTCATCTCTGGCAGCCTGAACTTGAAGGGCCCTTTCCGGACAGCCACTTCCGATATTCTGGCCAACTAAAAAACACAAGTAATGGCTCTAAATATTCCTCAAACTACTAGGGTGAATGTTTGTCCAAAAATATGTCAAACAAAATGCATTGCAATCACTCCAAAAACTATTAGACTGACCCTGGGGAGGGAATAAGCACTCCAAAGAGGCATCTTCAAGTTGACAGAGCAAACATGTAGATTATTAGACTAACCAAATCGAACCAGTGTAACAGAAACAGCATAAAGGATACATTATGTATTGCTATACACACCAACAGGGTCCTGTTGACCTGCAACATCGGAAGTGGGGTCCAAAGATGAACCAGTCACTTGGCCTACCAATAAAAAAGAGGAATGAGACACATGCACTTGGGTTAAAGTGGATAAAGCAAGGTTGACACATGCACTTACCGACATCCAAAGAGTAGCTTGGCTCCTGAGGAGATGCTGGGGCCAATGGCGGGGCAGCTAGGCAAAAATCAAGCAAACATTGAGCCATTGTTAATGTGCGTGCAAAAATCCAACATGCATTAAGGTGTGTGAGAGCAGCTCATTCACTAATATTCACTAATCAAGGCCAGTGTGGCTTCCACATTTATATGCAGATATATGGCCACACATCTCTGCCTTCCAACATAGCTACACATGTTAGGGCCTTGTTAGTTAGTTGCTGTGAGGGTTAAAGTGGGCGTGAAATTAGGCCGCAGGTCCATATTATTAATACTCAACAGTGCCCCACTCGATTGTTGGAGCTGCTCCCACACCCATTTGCTCCCCAAACAACCAGCACCTAAATTAGTGGTAAATACCTTCAATGGCAGACTGGGTTAGGCTTGAGGTTGGTTGAAGGGCAGGAGTTTGTTGCAAATCCTGGACAGCACCATGTGCACCTATGCAGAAAGCAACAGACAGGAAAGTAAAAAATGTATGAGGTCTAATGTACTACTTCACAGGTCCTCCTGTTAGTTGGGCAGAAAGAGAAAATGCTAATCACATACATTAACATTAGCTTTTATAAAAAGGCAGAAAATATGTACCTTCAGTCCAACCTGTGGTGTCATCCCCAGGATCCACACCCTGCAGCCGAGCCAGTGGAATTTTGGCCTTCAGCATCTCCTCATACGGCCTGTAGGTACTCTTTGGAGCCTGGATGGTCCCACTGTCCACATCAAGATCGTGATTCATCTTTTTCATAAGGGCCCCTCTCAAAGTGTAGAAGCGTTTCCTGCAGGATGGGCCACTACGTGGGTGTTGAGCAGTGCTACTAAGCTCCACACCAATGGCATCCCACAGTTTGCTTCTTTCTTGTTTGCCTATTGACTTGCTTTGGGAGCCAAAGAGTAGCTCCCATTTAGCAAGGGTAAGGCGCACAAGATGATTATTCTCCGCCAAATTAAATTCAGGCTCCCTCTTGGCACCTGGGCGCTTAGCCTGGGGTGCTGCACCACCTTCAGGCTGGGCCCTTTTCCGTAAGGGAGGTCTGCGCACAGCACCCACCAAACTCCTACTTGGGCCTGCTGTGGCCGGCAGATGTCCTGAATTTGGCTCCATCCTGTAGCTGCACACACACACACAAATACACAACCAACAAGCACGCATGCAGACTACAGAATGGCATTGCACTCTCTTTGGGTTGGCCAGGTTTTATGTGCTCTAACAGCCAATCACAAACCAGCCCACTTAATTGATTCACACATACAGCCCAGGTCCTTCTAGCCACACCTCCACTGCACTGACTGAAGCATGTGTGTTAGCCAATTAACTAATTACAGACCTCATTAACCAAACAACACACACCCAAATACAACAATGGACTGATGTATCTGAAACCCTTGTGACATGTGGCTATCCTAACGGCTATTTAAATAAACAGCAGCTTACCTTTCATTGGCCCACCACTGAATTTTCGGCCATGTCCGTTAATGCACGCAAGTTTCGGCTCACGTACGCTAGTAGCGCTACTAGCGTGCGCGTGCGCACTCCGTTTCACGCACACCTGGGTCGGCTAATTGGCGCCCGGAAATAGCAGAGCAACGCAAAAGGCGGCAAAGCGGACCTGTCCTTTTTCAAAGTGAAGTATAAATGGAAGGAATTTGCAAGCTTCTGGTATTGTTACACTGTGGCAAAGGCTGTGGTGTGGTGCTTGTTTCCCTTAGCTCATTTGAGTCTCTGTCTGGGTTTTGTCCTCACTCTCTGTGGCTTGTTGGGTGATTTCTGACATCAGTGCTGTTTCTTTAGAGAGATTGTTTTTGGTGGCATATGCAAATATTGTGGAGCATACAGCGAGTGAGGCTTGATTTTGGGGCCTTTTGTGGGCTGTGCAGCAACTCCCCTCTTGGTTGTGCCTAACTTAGAAAGCTGTTTTTCAGCAGGCTGGTGGTTTGGACCACTATAGTTCTGGTTTTGTGGTGAGCTGCATTGTAGTGAGTGTGTGAGGAGTGTGATTGTTTGTGTGTGTGGTGTGTTTGTGGTTTTTGTTTTTGTTTGTTTGATTTTGTATATCTGTTGAGTGTGTGTGATGGATAAGAGGGTGATGTATGGTGTCTGGGTGGATGGATGTATGCGTATGCTGGAAGAGCAGGAGGCCAGGGAGCGGGGTGTTGTGAGGCTTAGGGCACCCCGCTCCTTTGGAATCCGCCTTTCAGTATGGGACTTAAGTGACGAGCAGATCAGGAGCCGCTTCCGTCTGAATCGTGCTGCACTACAGTCCCTATATGATCAGATTAAGCACAAAATCGAGCCATCCACCAAACGCACTCAATCCATTCCAGGCATAGTACGCCTGTGTGCCACACTTAATATCTTGGCACGAGGGACCTTCCAGGCAACCTCCGCCCTCCTCAGTGGGATAAGCCAGGCTACTATAAGCCGCATACTAATCCAGGTAGTTCTGGCGATTTGTGATTTAATCCCAATTTACATCAAGTTTCCTGAGGATGAGGAAGAGGTTGCCAAAATAAAACATGCTTTCTATCTAATGGGAGGGATCCCGAATGTGCTAGGGTGCGTTGATGGTACACATATCCCTTTCCGCCCTCCCCATGCACAGGAGCTGTATTACAGAAACAGGAAACAATTTCATTCTATCAATGTTATGCTGGTCTGTGACCATGAGATGAAGCTGCGGGCGGTGAGATCGGGGTTCCCCGGCTCATGCCACGATTCTTACGTCTTGCAGCGGACAGTCCTGTGCCGGAAGTTTGAGAACAACGAAATGCCAGCTGGCTGGCTACTGGGTAAATAATTAACCATGTCAAAGTATTTTGACTCAGATATGTGGCCTAGTAAGCCAAATTCTAAAAAATGAAAAACAAAACATGTACTAGTACTAATTGCTGTCTCTCTCCTTGTGTTTTTTCTACAGCGGACAAGGGATATGGGCAGAGAACGTGGGTGCTGACTCCGGTCAGGAGCCCACGGACCTCTGCCCATGAACGCTACAATGCAGCACACCGCAAGACCAGAAGCATTGTGGAAAGAACCATCGGCCTGCTGAAAGCACGCTTTCTATGTTTGGCACGCCCAGGAGGAGAGATGCTATACAGCCCACAGAAGGTCTCCAAGATCATCCTCGCCTGCTGTGTGCTCCACAATATCTGCATATGTCACCGAATTCAATCCCCCGAGGAGACAGCACTGGTGCCAGAAATCCCCAACTTGCCCGCAGGAAGAAGTGAGGACACCCAGACTGGCGATGAGCTAAGGGAAAGGATGATCACTTCCTTTTTTGCGGTAAGCTAACTACCCTTCACTCTAATCCAAGTACTGCACTACTGGGTAAATGTATTTGACCTCCCATCATAATTTGGCTAAAACCACTCTAAGGGGGTGTGTAACATGACCCAAACCACTCTAAGGGGGGTGTAAGATGACCCAAACCACTCTAAGGGGGGTGTCAGATGACCCAAACCACTCTAAGGGGGGGGGGGGGAACATGACCCAAACCACTCTAAGGGGGGTGTAAGATGACCCAAACCACTCTAAGGGGGGTGTCAGATGACCCAAACCACTCTAAGGGGGGTGTAAGATGACCAAAACCACTCTAAGGGGGGTGTAAGATGACCAAAACCACTCTAAGGGGGGTGTAAGATGACCCAAACCACTCTAAGGGGGGTGTCAGATGACCCAAACCACTCTAAGGGGGGTGTCAGATGACCCAAACCACTCTAAGGGGGGTGTCAGATAACCCAAACCACTCTAAGGGGGGTGTCAGATGACCCAAACCACTCTAAGGGGGGGGGGGGGAACATGACCCAAACCACTCTAAGGGGGGTGTAAGATGACCCAAACCACTCTAAGGGGGGTGTCAGATGACCCAAACCACTCTAAGGGGGGTGTCAGATGACCCAAACCACTCTAAGGGGGGGGGGAACATGACCCAAACCACTCTAAGGGGGGTGTAAGATGACCCAAACCACTCTAAGGGGGGTGTCAGATGACCCAAACCACTCTAAGGGGGGTGTCAGATGACCCAAACCACTCTAAGGGGGGTGTCAGATGACCCAAACCACTCTAAGGGGGGTGTCAGATGACCCAAACCACTCTAAGGGGGGGGGGGAACATGACCCAAACCCCTCTAAGGGGGGTGTAAGATGACCCAAACCACTCTAAGGGGGGTGTCAGATGACCCAAACCACTCTAAGGGGGGTGTAAGATGACCAAAACCACTCTAAGGGGGGTGTAAGATGACCAAAACCACTCTAAGGGGGGTGTCAGATGACCCAAACCACTCTAAGGGGGGTGTCAGATGACCCAAACCACTCTAAGGGGGGGGGGGGGGGAACATGACCCAAACCACTCTAAGGGGGGTGTAAGATGACCAAAACCACTCTAAGGGGGGTGTAAGATGACCAAAACCACTCTAAGGGGGGTGTAAGATGACCAAAACCACTCTAAGGGGGGTGTAAGATGACCAAAACCACTCTAAGGGGGGTGTAAGATGACCCAAACCACTCTAAGGGGGTGTAAGATGACCAAAACCACTCTAAGGGGGGTGTAAGATGACCAAAACCACTCTAAGGGGGGAGTAAGATGACCCAAACCACTCTAAGGGGGGTATAAGATGACCAAAACCACTCTAAGGGGGGTGTAAGATGACCAAAACCACTCTAAGGGGGGTGTAAGATGACCCAAACCACTCTAAGGGGGGTGTAAGATGACCAAAACCACTCTAAGGGGGGTGTAAGATGACCAAAACCACTCTAAGGGGGGTGTAAGATGACCCAAACCACTCTAAGGGGGGGGGGGGACATGTAAGATGACCAAAACCACTCTAAGGGGGGTGTAAGATGACCAAAACCACTCTAAGGGGGGTGTAAGATGACCAAAACCACTCTAAGGGGGGTGTAAGATGACCCAAACCACTCTAAGGGGGTGTAAGATGACCAAAACCACTCTAAGGGGGGTGTAAGATGACCAAAACCACTCTAAGGGGGGAGTAAGATGACCCAAACCACTCTAAGGGGGGTGTAAGATGACCAAAACCACTCTAAGGGGGGTGTAAGATGACCAAAACCACTCTAAGGGGGGTGTAAGATGACCAAAACCACTCTAAGGGGGGTGTAAGATGACCCAAACCACTCTAAGGGGGGGGGGGGGGGGAACATGACCCAAACCACTCTAAGGGGGGTGTAAGATGACCCAAACCACTCTAAGGGGGGTGTCAGATGACCCAAACCTCTCTAAGGGGGGTGTCAGATGACCCAAACCACTCTAGGGGGGGGGGGGGGGGGACATGACCCAAACCACTCTAAGGGGGGTGTCAGATGACCCAAACCACTCTAAGGGGGGTGTCAGATGACCCAAACCACTCTAAGGGGGGTGTCAGATGACCCAAACCACTCTAAGGGGGGTGTCAGATGACCCAAACCACTCTAAGGGGGGGGGGGGGGGAACATGACCCAAACCACTCTAAGGGGGGTGTAAGATGACCCAAACCACTCTAAGGGGGGTGTCAGATGACCCAAACCACTCTAAGGGGGGTGTCAGATGACCCAAACCACTCTAAGGGGGGGGGGGGAACATGACCCAAACCACTCTAAGGGGGGTGTAAGATGACCCAAACCACTCTAAGGGGGGTGTCAGATGACCCAAACCACTCTAAGGGGGGTGTAAGATGACCCAAACCACTCTAAGGGGGGGGGGGGAACATGACCCAAACCACTCTAAGGGGGGTGTAAGATGACCCAAACCACTCTAAGGGGGGTGTAAGATGACCAAAACCACTCTAAGGGGGGTGTAAGATGACCCAAACCACTCTAAGGGGGGTGTCAGATGACCCAAACCACTCTAAGGGGGGTGTAAGATGACCCAAACCACTCTAAGGGGGGGGGGGGCATGACCCAAACCACTCTAAGGGGGGTGTAAGATGACCCAAACCACTCTAAGGGGGGTGTAAGATGACCAAAACCACTCTAAGGGGGGTGTAAGATGACCCAAACCACTCTAAGGGGGGTGTAAGATGACCAAAACCACTCTAAGGGGGGTGTAAGATGACCAAAACCACTCTAAGGGGGGTGTAAGATGACCCAAACCACTCTAAGGGGGTTGTAAGATGACCAAAACCACTCTAAGGGGGGTGTAAGATGACCAAAACCACTCTAAGGGGGGTGTAAGATGACCAAAACCACTGTAAGGGGGGTGTAAGATGACCAAAACCACTCTAAGGGGGGTGTAAGATGACCCAAACCACTCTAAGGGGGGTGTCAGATGACCCAAACCACTCTAAGGGGGGTGTCAGATGACCCAAACCACTCTAAGGGGGGGGGGAACATGACCCAAACCACTCTAAGGGGGGTGTCAGATGACCCAAACAACTCTAAGGGGGGTGTAAGATGAGGGGGGTACGGAAGAGCAAAGTGCTCATCGGCGTTGGCCCATTGTTCACTCCTAGAGGAGCCCCAGGCCTGCAATGAAAGGCACAGGAGCTGGTTTTCAGGTATGGCTTGGAAACTGTTAACCTTGTGGAGGGTGAACCCAATGCACAACACAGGCACAAACTTCAGTGTTTTTAATGCATTTGCGTTGTGTTGGTGGTAGATTCTGGGGCTGTGTCTGGACTCGGTGTGCATGTGGTTACTTACTGGATGCAGCAAGCCGGGCTTTATGTGGCCACATTTTTGTTCACTCTACCGCATCGTAGAAATGTGAAAGTGGCCACAGAGAAGCTATTGTAGGATTTATTTTCCCAGTACGATCGCAAGACGTTTTTCTAAATAAACAGCATTACACTATATTATTTGGGTTTCCTCATTTTGGCAATTAAAATCCTTTTGATGATGCAAATATTAGGTCCATAAATGGTACATTTCTAAAATTAAAAAAGTAAGAAAAAATGAGAAAAGTAAAAAGGGCTTATTGTGAGTCTAGACACCTTGCTCTGTCGCTTGTCCTGAGTAAGTTTAAAAAATGTTCTATCATTTGAGCAGGAAATGATTAACCACAAAGGAAGCCGCACGCCGCCACAGGGATAAATAATCAAATCACAGTTCTGGGGCGACTAACAAACATGGCTTCTAGAATTACTTCATTCAAGGCCTTGGATAAACAAGTAAACCTTGAGGTCTGTGAATGCTTGTCACAAGGCCTACAGGTAAACATGTACACACTACCGAAGCCAAAAAGCATTTATAGGAAACCAGTTTAGGGGCCACTAACCATAGGGCTTTATGCAAAAAGATATTTATATATTTTAATTGTAACTCCCAGTTGGGATGGCTGCTTGCTCTTTTGTTTGAGAGAAATCCTGGCCTGCCTTCCCATGTAGGGAGTCAAAGTGTGAGCCAGGTGATCTGTAAGCCATGGCCACCAGACCATCTTAAACCGGGCACAGCCTGGCACCGTTGGAAAAGAAAGGTAGAGGCCATTTAGGAGCTTCCTTTCCCTGCATCTCAGCCATGCTGCTGCCTGGATTCAACTGACATAACTATCAATGCACAGTAACAGAAAGCCCAGCAGCACTGTTTGCAGATGGCATCCAAATTCATGAGCCGCCATTTTGTTTCTAAAATTTACTACAGCAGGAGTTAGAAAAAGATAAAATCAATCTAAATCGCTCTGGGGAGGGATGCATATGAGCACTATTTGTTGTGTTGGTCTGGTTTAAGTCATCTTTGGCTGTTGGTCCGCTTTAAATTAAACATAACCTTTTGCTATCAGGCCTGACCTGATCAAAGTGCAATATATTCATCCATTCTTTAGCAGGAGGTTGGGTTCTATATCAATGTAGCAAATCTTACCTTACATCCAACACATTAAATAAACAATGACACAAAACTTGACATTGAAATCTTCATTCTTTATTTTCATTGGCTTTTCAGCTGAGTGACCTTAAACTGCACCTATACTCAGAGGAAAGTTTATGTTGTCACCTTCCATCCTCAGCCCAGTGCCCAAAAACAACCTGTGTTTTTTTTTTTACTAAAGCCTTTGCCCAATATTCATGACAACACAAACTGGATGCAGTCGGCCATAATGCTCCCTGGCCAACCGGCTAGCCCCTGATGACAGCCAGCATTCTGCGCTCAAGCCTTCCTGGCCATGCGCTGAGCGCTGCATTGGGTTCCCCCTAGTGCAGGATATGAGTGTAAGAATTGCAGTACATTTAATACGGCAAACACACAGCGCACGCACGGGCGCTGTAAAAAGCACCTGTTGCAATCCTTGATGTATTATTTTTGGGGGGACAGCAGCACAATTTTAATGCGGAAACACCAGTCAAAAAAGTTTGTATTAAAATTCATACCCAATAGTTGTTTCTTTTCACCAAGCAAAAGGATACATGTACATGATTCAGTGAGGTAAATGAAATATAATCCCCAGGAGAGTCGTACACCTTTTATATTATCTGATGGGGTGACAACAGAGAGTAAACAGTAACTTCTACCAGTAGCTATGTAAACTATCAGAATGTAAAATTATTACCATTTGTAAATGACACTTTGCTCCTCCTGTGGGTTATTCACACAAGCTGGCTGCATCAGCTATAAGGAACATATATAGCAATATAATGCAAAGTAATGAACAGTAACTTGCCACTCAAAAATCTGAATGTGCTGATGTGTTCATATCATGCATCATATCAGTGAGCCATCACAAACACATAGGTAACATATATAAAAGACAAGCAGAACAGCATGAGTCATCATGTGCATAGTAATCAATGTAATAAAAGTATAATGTAGGTGATCGCTTTAAACCACAGCCTACATTTCTGGGCAGCAAGCCCCCTTTCCCAAGGCAATGCAGAAACAGCATTTTCTTTGGGGACACTTGAATGACATGAAACAGGTTTTGCATAGCACTACGTGGCACTAACGAGTCTTAAATAAACCCCTACATTTTTGGGTAATTTCTTTGGAATTTTTTGTTAGATATAATGTTTATCTAACAATAGCCTGGCTTTTTAGTTTTTAATTGTAATTTTTCAGCTTTTAACTGATTTACTAAATGCGGCTTTAAAGGCATCCCATTTAACATGAAAACTGCCTGGGGGTTTATTTATTTTATATTTATTGATCATTTCTTTGACATTTCTGGTTAGATACATTTTTTATATAACAAACACTTGCCTGACTTTTTATTTTTTAATTGTATTTTTTTCAGGTTTTAATTGTTTTACTAAATGCAGTTTTAAAGGCATCCCATTTAATATTAAAACTGCCTTGAGGTTTATTGTTTTACATTTTTGGGTAATTTTGGGGCATTTTTGGTTAGTTATGGTATCTAACAAAGAAATATTTGTCCGATTTTTTTGTTTTACTTTCCCTTTTTTTATTGAATGCCACTTAACCAGCATTTATTAAAGCCGGGAAATTGACAGTGGGGAATCATATTATTTCCCCACCGGGAAAGGGCATGAGGGCTTGTAACTAGCAGGGACAGCAGGGGCTGCATATAGCGTGGCCTCTAAGCCCTGCGTTACAGCCCTTGTGTCCCTGCTAGTTACAATCCCTTATGCCCTTTGGCATGGGCTCTGGGGTCTTCCAGGGGTGTCTAGGGCTCCAAATGGGGGTGTGTGTAATGTGTCATTTTACTAGCACGGCACCCGGACCAGATCTTTGGCAGCAGCAAATCTCTGTTTCAAAGATTTTTATTCAATTTTCAAGTAAAACAAGAATGTGGTCATACATACATTTAAACGGATTGTCACAGCATCCACAATAAACATCACTTTTAATCCAATGTGATTACAGAATAATGCCTAATTTGATCAATATGTTTTGAGGTTGGTGTAAGCAATCTGTTTAGGTACTGTTTAGGTACTATTTGAACTCTTAAGCACAGACCGTGTGCTTAAGAGTTTAGGTCTAACAAATTATGGAACATCAGAGCCCACTAAGGGGTCACAGATTTCGGGGAATTTTTGGTGTGAGTCCTGCAGTATTGCTGTTAATTCTTCATTAAACATAAATCCATCGATCTGGGCTCGGAATTCAGAAAAGTATTTTTCCAAGCTGCCGCTATGGACTGTTGAGCTGCTAATGTAAAAGTAGAAAATTTTCATTGGTTCCTTTGAAACAGTAACATTGTCCAAGGGTCTCTGGGGTTGTTTAGTTCAAATAAGGTGAAAAATAGGCCAGTTACCCTGGACCAGAAACAGAACACTCGCAGACAGGACCACCAAATGTGGAGCACCATTCCCTCTGCACAGCCTCTAAAGCATCTGAGTATGATGGAAGAGCTCTAGCAGTTCTAGAGGGGACCAGGTACCACCTCATGAGAACCTTTTATGATGCCTCGAGGGTAGTTATATTGATTGAGCACTTGGCTATTGTATACCAAATTTTAACCCATTCCTTTCTTGATCTAGAGGTTCCCAGATCATCCTCCTATTTTTGTACATATGAATGTTTTGTGTTGTATCTCGGTGCATTGATTAATGTCTATACTAAGGATATTAGACCAGGACCTAATGGGGACAGGAGACAAGTGCGTTCAAAAAGGGACAGTTATGTAGATGCCGGAGCAAGTCTGAGGAGCGGGGACAGCCAGTGCCTCACTATACCTAAGCCATTCAGCCCCTGGAATCTGGTGATGTTCCTGACAGTCCCAGAGCCCAGTGGAAAACAAGGATTATGAAATACGGTGGCAACAACATAGACTTCCTTTCTGATTATAGGTGCACTTTAGTTAGTTAAGGTATACATGTCCAGTTAAAGTAGTTAATCCCGGAGGAGACCTAACTCACACGCTGCATAGAAACTCCACAATAATTAAATAATTATTTTTTACTCCTGGGGCTCCATTAGAGCCTGGACAGCGGGCCCAACAACAAATGTACACAAGTGCAACATCCAAACCTTACAAATAGGGGACTGTGTTGCTGCCAGATCAAAAACAGTTGAGGATAGGCTAAGCATAATGAGTGTGATACTTTGCTTTAGCCTTGGAAGAATGTAATGGTTTTAAGCAGTTCAGTCAAAAAAATCAAAGTTTAATTAATTGCTTCCCTAACCCCCCCCCCCCCCCCACACACACACACACACACACACACAAACACAAACACAAACAGTGATGTAAGCTATTTAACTCCATGCAGATGTTGTGGAATAGCAGGTAGAAAATTACCCTAAACCTTGAAGTAAAAATCTATCATCTGTAATGACTTCTCACTGCTTAGAAAGTCCCTGGGGCAGCCGAGACAGTTGACTTACATTGATACATAGGTACATTTATCACGTCCAGCAGCTGGTGACACAGTGTACGAGTGAGTGTAACATGATATGCTGATCCCTTTTCTAAGGCAAATCTCTCTCTCATTTTGGTGTGAGCTGCGTATAGTGATATACCAAGCGGCTGACAGCCTGCATTGTGTGGAGAAACAATGTCATACAGGCACAATGCGGCCATCTTCTGATGTAAGATCTGCTGATCTTAAATCCATGCAGCCAGCTAGAAAAATACTTTATCTCCTTCTAACATTCTGAGTCTAAACAGATAACATTTCTCTCGGACTGATCATGGGGAAGCTCCCAGCTCAACTGCAGTGTTTGTGTACTAGCAAATGCCCCCCATGCTCATGTGTAGGCAGGGCTCTCAAGTGTGATCCAAGATTGCTGCTTCCATGTAATTCTAGGAGCACAGCTATAAAACATCTGCATAGGGTTAAGCCCTTTAAAATATCATATGCCACTGATCATCAAAGGAGGAACAAATCACTAAGCTTTATTTTTTTGACTGGAGGTCTGCTTGAACCGATCAGTTCAGACCTAAACAATGCCTTCCCTGCTTCCCTGGAACAACAGAAATGTCACTAGGGGCCCTTGTCTAACACTGCTTCCTTTCCAGTCAGCATCAAATCAGAATCAGTTATTTTTTTGGCAAGTACTTTATTACACACATGCAATTGGTTTGACAGATTGATCCATTTGTGTATGTAGAAGCCTAAAGTCTTCAGCTGAATCTTTCCAAATAAAGAAAAACTATCATCTTGCCTTTGTTGTTGGACTGTTATCCACTATACCCAGTGGTTTTGTAGCTGCAAAAGATCAGCATACAGTGCCCCACATCTGACACAGGAATAAAAGAATTACAGTAAGCCAGGTGAGGTTTTTCATGGCAAATTTGGCTTAGCTGGGGGCAGATAAATGGTAGTCCTGGTGTTTAAAACTCCCGTATCAGTATTCTGAGGGACAGTAGGTGGAACGGGTAATTACAGGAGATTGGAGATTAATATCATACTACGGAAGAGGGACAAATTATTATTGTTTCTTGATATAGATCCTTCTATCAGACCATTACAAAATAGATGCAAAAAAGTTCTGACCAAATGTTTTGGAAAGCAGAGACAAGCGGAGAAAGAGAGAGCTGCCATTGCGAGCTTACAGCTTACAGTGGATACTCCCCAGTGATCACCCCAACAATCTTACTGGTTTCTTTCAGGCTTGCCCATCTGTTGCATGGAATAGATTTGGACATGCTACAGTGCCAGCAGGGAGGAGGAGAGTCCACTATTTGTCTGTTAAGGAGAAATATCAGCCTTCCTGGAGTCTGAATCATACCCAAAAATGCCTGGTGTGGGTACATGGGGGCAGTGACCAGCAGCTTGCACTTCATTAAATTTTACTATGCTACCCTGATGCCAGAGCCAAACTGGAGAGGAATGGTACCTGAAATTCTGAGTGTAGATGCACATTCAAGACAAGGCCTGACAGGCCAGTCCCTGTGACTGACACACAGATGTGGCAGTCTCTACCATTTTGTCTGTGGACAATGGATGGGAACCCAAGAAATCCTGGGGAAAATGGAAGGGCTTCAATCTTCGAAATGAGTATGTTTCTGATCACTGTTACTGGATAAAGCATTTGCAAGGGAGTTAAGGTAAGTATTACTGGCATTCAGAAAGCATATGGACAGTATGGTCAACATGGTGTGTGGCATCTATAAAACCAACAAACTAAAACATATTTCAGAATCAGAATCCTTAACATCAAAATGTCATTGGTGGTTTATCATTATGAGCTCTCTTATGAGCCATATATGCCTTTTGAATATTTCCCTGCACTTTTGTTACGTTTGACGCAGACTTGGCTGCATTGTCTCATTGAAAGTTAATGAGAATTCCACAACCCTAGACGTTCAGTATCAGACGATGATATTTGTCCAGATCCTTGAGCTGACCACAGGAAGTGTAAAAATAATTATGAACATGACACAAGAGAGATATTCTTGGCAAAGTCTAATTTTTTTATAGCTTCGAACTGAGTGTTACTGCATTTTGTCATTACATCAATTTGTTCCTGTGCCTTCAAACTTTTAATGTTTGGCAGAAAAACCTGGACCTTTTCCTGTTTCAGATGTGAATTCATTTTTAAATAGAGAGAACAAATGTTTCTACAATTTCACTCAATACATAATATCAGGCAACTCACAATTCATTTATATTTGTACAGAATTTGCAAAACTCCCTAACATCCTTTACCATGGATGGTAGGTTATGCCAGTTTTAATGATTTATATTATTTGGTGTTTGACACTTTTAAGTTAAAATCATTCAACTGGCATAGAAAAAATAAAGGGTACTCACTAGTGATGAGCGAACCCGAACCGCGAAGTACGGGTTCCATGCTGAACTTCATGAGTTTGGGCCTCCAGACCCGAACACAGGCTTTAGCAAGAAGAAGAAAGCTGGTTCATTAGCTGTTTGCCATTTTTTATTAATAAAAACAGCATGGAGACACCTGATCCAGCGAAACCAGCCAAGGCACCAGCTATTGGGACTGGTAGAGCAGGGCTTGGAGGCCAAATGGCTGCCCCCCAGCCCAGAAGGCAGCTAGCCCACATAGCCCTCATGGGCTCTTCTGACCCCCCCCCCCCGGTAATGTGGTCAGGGGTTAATGGCAAGTCTATTGCTTGTTGCTCTCTAGGATCCCTTACTAATTTAGAAAGAGTTAAATGTAAAAAACATAATGACAGAGTAAAAAAAAGTTTCATAATTCCCCCCCCCCCATACTTATCTCTAATCTATTGCTGCTCTCTGCAGAAATCCAGTGATGTGTTCTGCGCCGATCCGCCGCTTGCTGTCACTGACAGCCAGAGAGATCAGTGGATGGCGTCTGCCACATGGGACAGACGGGATGACAGGAGAGAGCAGGCGAGTTAGGATTTCAGGGAAAGTTCGGTCGGCACAAACCTCTAAAAATTATGGTTCGTGCT
This sequence comes from Gastrophryne carolinensis, assembly GCA_027917425.1. NCBI lineage: Eukaryota > Metazoa > Chordata > Amphibia > Anura > Microhylidae > Gastrophryne > Gastrophryne carolinensis. Next base: position 339,374,531 of record CM051239.1, read on the forward strand.
GAATAGTATCTTCCCTGAAATTCGAAGCGCACTCCAGTTCATTAGAATTGGTTTGCTCTGCATATAACCCTCGAGTTCCCATTTTGGAAGAAAAATCACCCTATAAATATAGTAAACAATCTGAATGTAAAGGCAACGTCATGCATTTTAAACAGAAAATAAGTAACATTAAAGTTACTAAAGGCAAGGCCGACTTTTGTCCAATTGGGCTACACATTGCACTGCCCTAAACTTAAAACCATTTTTAAAAAGACCCTGTAGTTCCTAATTTATAGAAGTTAAAAAATGAGGAGAAAAAGCAACAGTAATGTGATGTAGGCACACTGTGTGCTTAGCATATATCTTAATAAAAAATATGTGCCTTGTTATGCCTCTAGTTGGCACATAGTGTGACCAGAGAGAAGGAAGGAGGGTGGGGTTTCATAGGTAGGCGGGATGGAGACTGAAAGCTGAATGAGGAAGTGATTTCCTCACTAAGTAGACATATATAGCAGGAAGAAGCGCACTGGAGGGTATGCAAACTACTTATATAAATTTTTTAACTTTTGACTTGCCAATCACTTTAAAGTGGACCAAAACCCAGGATTTTGACTATCCTGGCTTTAGGTCCTTTCCCCCTGCCTGATCAGGGGTGCCTCGCTGCGTGAAACCCCCCCAGATCGCCAAAGTCAACTCACCTCTTCCTGGTCATCTAAGCCTTCGTCTAAGGTCTAGCGGCTCAGATTGCACTCATGGCTGCACCCCCTGCTCCCCTCTAATAGCGGGTGCACCGTTGGACCAGGAAACAAGGTAAGTGCACGGGGCGACCTGGGGGGTCTCACACAGTGGGATATCCCAATTTTGGATGTCCCAGGGGGAGATTGGCCCCAGAATCATATAGATTTCCATGCTGATCGTGGTGGGTTTTGGTCCACTTTGTCCTTTTTTCTGTTAATGTATAACAGTGCTTTTTACAAATAACACGTGAAAGGAGATTTTATTTAGGCTCAATTACCGTTTTGGGATGAATCATTTGTTAATGAGCCCAAAAACGCACCACTCCAAAGACCCACATGAATTCCAGATACCAATCTTGTTTGCTGGGCATGTGTGCACAGTGCATGTCAATTGGTTGTTAGTAGTCACAAGAGGCAATAGCTGCAGTTGCTGCATCAAAGGTTCACAGAAGGGTGATTATGTACTTAAAAGGCTTCCTATGGTTTTTTAAACAGTAGAGCATACCAAATCAAAAGAATTGTTAACAAATGTTTTCATATAGTTAAAGGGTGGCCCTTTATCTACTATCTAATGATTTCTGACATCTTCAGAATTAGTGGACAGTGTATCCAGACAGCCGAGAAAGCTTGGGAACTCTTCATTTGAAAGATGGAGACTATGCTTCTGTGGTATAGAGATCCAATGAGACCATATCTGGATTACTGTGTACAGTCGTGGATATCAATTAAACAAATAGGTGTTTATCAAATAGAACAGGTCTAAATGTGAGCTACAGAAGATAAGTATACATCTACAGTGTCCTAAGCTATAGAGAACATACACACATAAGGGCAGACTAAATCTCCTTCTGCCAAACTTTTATGCTTCTATGTAAAGCCCAGAATTTTCTTTATCCCAGGTTTTGGTCGGTGCCCCTAGGGGCCCGCTGTGTTAAACCCCGCACGTGGCTTATTATACATACCTCATGGGTAATTCCACAGTGCACATGCAGATCTCCTCCAATCAGTCTGCTGTTGCCGGGATACACCTGGGGTGGCCATTTCCTGAGGTAAAATCCAGGGCCTGTAGTGTGGAGGAGTGACTGGGGTGGTGGAATGGCTCCTCAGTGACAAGACTTTGCTGTGTCAGGCCAGCACCTGGGGAACTTGACTCGCCACTATGCGCAGAGGGGAAAGTGGGGCCCAGCTGCTGTCCTGTCTTATGTCCAGAGTGGTGGGGTGAGCTCTCCCTTTAATAGTGACCTTGCAATGGGGTGACCCCTGCCAGTGCAATGTCCCAGTACAGCATTTGCAATACTGTTCTATATGTGTCCCCTCGACATTTGGCTGTCCCTGTGACTTTGGGGTCTGTTATATTGCGTAGCTAATATGGTATAATATATCTGTGTTCATACAGTATATATATATATATATATATATATATATATATATATATATACCCTGTTCCTGTATAATCACCTTTTATATCCTGTTTTCATGTTATAACATGTTTCCTATGTGAATTTATGTAGTTTGCACTAAAAGAGTTAATGCATTCACATTGTGCAGCTCCATATAAACTTCATAACTCCTCATTGCTGTAACTAACTTGCTAGGGAAGGGTCATGTGACAAGTGCTGAGCCTATCAGGACTGCTGAGCACCTAAGCCTGCCCTCTCCTCCATTTTCTAGTCAGGATAGCTTTGCTCTCTGAAGGAAGAAGATCTGTGCTCGTGCTGCTGGCTTGTCTCATGTGGCTAGTGTGGAGAAAGGGGCCAGACTAATGCTTACCAAGTCTGCTGATAAATCTACAGCATCATCTTTCATATTCCAGGTCACAGAGCCTGTTTTCAATTCAGCTCCTAGGCTCCGGCCTGCCACCCCAAAAACCGGTGACCACATAGCTTTATTTGGCGTCACGAACAGGATTCAAAGTGTGTGCCTGTATGCCCACAAGTCACCATGTATTATCAAGTTGATATTTGCACAGGAAAATTTGCAATTCACTGTACGGGACTTTTCTATACAATTGCGGGGAAGGTGAAGTAAGAGCCGCCATTGTGATCACTAAAACCGTTAAAGAGTACCTGAAGGGCATCCTGGGAGAAGCGGTTCTCCAACCTACTCTTCCATCCCAGTGAATAGTTAACTAGATATCCAGGTCCAGATTTTATGTATGTGATGGGTGAATGGTTGGCGTGTCTAAATGTTCATTGAATCTGTGCTACTGAAATGGGTGCCTGCGGCACCTCAATGTGATATTTAACTTGTTTTGGTGGTTTTGATGTTTGTTGAACTGCAAATAAAAAGAAACTTTAAAAAAAAAAAGAGTACCCGAAGGGGTTAATTCCTGGTGCAGACTTCCCGTGCGCACGAGCAGTTGCAGCTCTGCCCAGCCAGACGCCAGCGGTAACGCCTCTCCCCTTTCAGCGCCAGCCGGAACTAAAGATCCGCCCTGTGTTGCACAGGGGAAGATATTCAGCCCCAGACCAAACAGGAAGTTCCTGGGCGCCGCCATCTGTGAAATTCCCCCGGCTCCCCGAGACTTCACCGGAACGCCAGAGCAAGTGTCTCGCGGCTGCTGCAGAACTTCCGACGACCGGACAACGCACTCAAGGACAGCGCTCTCAAGGACAAAGCTCTCAATGACAGCGTGCCCAATAGACGGCGCACTCATCTTCTTAAAGGGCCAGCGCACCCTAATTTTCCTGCCGATAGCGCATTGCCATTCAGCAGCAACATGTCTGATCCGAATTCACCAGAGTCTGCTGAAGAGGGGGCCCCTCCAGCTCCGGCAGCTGGATCATCTTCTCCAAGGGGAGATCGGAGGAGATTACTGTATAATTCTAATTGAGGTGCGCACACATTACCAATCCAGAAATAAAGTAGCAACAATATTATCAAAAAATGTTCTAACATTTATTCAATTACATCATATTGTAAAACAAGACAATTCCATATACTAACACATAATTAAAAGCTTGGTCAATGTGTCATTACTGTGCAGCTTCGAGTATACTTTAAAGTGCATCAATGTAGCATATATCAGCTTCAAACCACTCAAGGGTACTATGTATCCATTGCAATATATGGCTAAAGTGCTAGGTGCATACAATCTTTACAACAATTATAAATTATGTAACCAAAGCTAACAATTCCTATTGCACAAGCCCAGCAGCAATACAGGTAGCGGCAGCTAACGGCGACTACCGACTCAAGTACGCCCGGCGGCGGTCACAATGACGCATTTATCAAGCAAAATGAGGCTAGCGCCGGCGAGAGCGACGGCTAGCGCGGCATTCATCATGAAGCCGCCTGGACCGAACAGCGCCGCTGCAAATTCCCTCACAGCGCCAGGTATGAGCTGTCGCTCCCTGGCGATGTCCAATGCATTTCAATGGAGCAATCTATAATTAATCATAATTAATTGGTATTAATTTTGTTTTTGTTTTTTTTAATGTCAAAAATTCGGAGACCACTTCTGCAATGTTAGGATTTATTTTTAAGTAAAAAAAAAATTTAAAAATAATTTGTGAGGTCTGTACCTGGCCCTCCACTGAGAAGGCGACGGTGGAGCAGATCTTTGAGGGACTCTTCCAGGTGTTTGAAGCTTACTCTCCTTCTGAGGTACGTCTCCGGCTCTATGAAAGACGCCAGAAGCCAGGTGAGAGCCTGGGGGCTTATGCTGTTGCATTACAAAGTGCTCTGGAAGCTGTACAAAAATTAGATGGGATCTCTCCCGAACAGGGTATCAAAGTACTGATGGACCGGTTCATAGATGGGGCCCATAACAAATGGGATAAGGCCCAATTACGTATGTTAGCCACCCAGAATCCAAACTTGCCCTTCTCTGCCTTTAAGAGACTTGCTGTTTAGGTCGTTGAACCCAACACTGACTCAGCAGATATTTGTAAACCCTCTCCGGAAACCGTCAGTGCCATCGCTACACCTGCTACACCACAGGTACAGCCTAATAATCCGGCCCCTGCTGCTACACCCAGTTTGTCTGAGTTCCAAAGTGTCAAGCAAGACATAGAACAGCTGACCCGAGCCGTAAGGGAACTTACTACCCAATCTGTCCAAGTTTGCCGCCAAGCTCCTGTGGGACAAAATCCCATAGCGGCTTCTGCTCCACGTTCTGCTAATGCCTGTCAGGGCCCTAACCCTAAACCCCCTGGGACTCAAAGGCCCTATTGTACTTATTGTAGTAAACCAGGACACTGGAAAATGTCGTGCTGGGCTTTAAACGGGTATCCCCTGAGGTCGAGGGTCGGCCCTCAGGAAAGTCATTCTCAGGCCCATCTGGAGAACAGTCCACATCAGGACACTCATTATATGTCGCCTCATGTCCCTATGTAAGGGAAATTGTAGAGGGTGTTCAGCAGGAGGCCCTAGTTGACACAGGCTCTCAGGTGTCCACCATCTCCAAAGACCTCTTTTACCAGTATTGGAGTGCAGAATGTTTGTGTGAACCCACCAATGTTAATTTCAGTGTGATGGCTGGTAACGGGAAACCAGTCCCCAGACATGGATACTGGGAGCCCACCATGCAGATTGGGGAATGTGTATTAAGAGGACAAGGGATAATAGTCACAGAAGTTTCAGATAAGGGTTCTGCTGCTTTTATTCTGGGAATGAATATTATGCGACATTGCTTCCCAGAGATTGTTGAGGCATTGCACACTTCTCTCCCTTATCTCTCCCCGTCAGACCAGAGGGTTGCGCAACACCACTTAAAGGTGCTACAAGCTGAACAGAGGTTCGTTAACCGATGAGGAGAAGTTTGTAAAGTGAGAGTCCAGGACATCCGATCTGTGACCATCCCCCCTAACTCAGAGATCTTCTTATGGTGCTGGGCCCGGCCAGGAGTGAGAAACCAAGATTATTCTGCGCTGCTGGAACCTATACAAATGGAGAATTACCCGCTAATCCGAGCTGCTAGAAGTCTAGTCACGGTGATGAATGGAAAGGTACCCGTCCGGCTAGTGAATCTATCAGGAGTGCCCGCGGTACTGCCAAAGTATACGCCGGTAGCCCAGCTATCCTTGCTCATGCCAGAAGACCTGTTGTCGGAGCGTGACGTGGCTTGCCAGAACGTGGCCTACCTAACTTCTGATGCCACAGATAAACCATCACCACTCTGGTGGACACAGCTCCAAATAGGCAGGGAAGATACCCCAAAGGATCAAATCGAAGGGGTAATGCAAGTGGCTAAGGACCATCAAGCTGCCTTCTGACTTCGACCGAACCACCATGATACAGCATCGGATAGAGACTGGGACTCATCCCCCTATCATGGGAGGCATCGGCCTGTGGCTCCGGGCATGTATCAGACAGTGAAGAAACTATTGGGCGACATGAAGGATGCAGATGTCATTCAAGAGAGTCAAAGCCCGTTGGCCTCCCCTGTGGTTCTCGTTAAGAAAAAAGATGGCACCATCCGATTCTGCGTGGATTACAGAAGATTGAACGATGTCACCCACAAGGACGCGTATCCTCTCCCTCGAATAGAGGAATCACTCACGGCTTTAGGATCAGCAGCCTATTTCTCCACTCTGGATCTTACCAGTGGGTACTGGCAAGTGTCAGTGGCTCCAGAAGATAGAGAGAAAACCGCCTTTGTGACCCCGATGGGGCTATTTGAGTTCAAGAGCATGCCCTTCGGCCTCTGTAATGCACCGGCCACCTTCCAGCGCCTGATGGAACGCTGTTTGGGTCATCTTAATTTCCAGAGTGTCCTTCTCTACCTCGATGATGTTATTGTCTACTGTCAATCCTATCAGGAACATTTGACCCACCTCTCTGAGGCATTCGGGGTACTTATCCGACACGGCCTCAAGATCAAACCGTCAAAGTGTCACCTTTTGAAGCCTCAAGTGCATTATCTGGGACATGTCGTCGGTGCGGAAGGCATTCAACCTGATCCAGCAAAAGTGGAGATAGGGAAGAATTGGCCCGCTCTGCGTACAGTCAAGGATGTCCGGAGCTTCCTAGGATTCGCTGGGTACTACCGGCGGTTCGTACCACATTTCGCCCAAATTGCTGAACCTCTCACATCCCTTCTCCGAGGGACAGCTAAAGAGAACTACAATGGAAGGCTCCCCGTGGATTGGGGCGAAGAACAAGAAGTGGCATTCCAGGCCCTGAAACGCCTTCTAACAGAGCCTCCCATTCTAGCTTATCCGGATTATTCCCAACCTTTCCGTTTGTACACAGATGCCAGTTTTGAGGGACTTGGTGCCATCCTGTCGCAGGTCCAAGAAGGAAAAGAGCGTGTTATCGCCTACGCTAGCTGAAATCTGCGAGAAGCATAGAGGAATGATGCCAATTATAGCTCTTTTAAGTTGGAGCTCCTGGCCCTTGTCTGGGCTGTGGCTGAGAAGTTCAAAGATTACCTGGCTGCTATGCCCTTCGTTGTCTATATGGATAACAACCCTTTGGCTCACTTGAACACAGCAAAGTTGGGTGCTCTGGAACAGCGCTGGGCCTCCAGATTGGTGAACTATGACTTTTCTATCAAGTATCGCAGTGGAAAGTCTAATGTGAATGCGGATGCGCTGTCCCGTTTGGCGCCTGGTGAAGCTCCACCCATCATGGATGAATGGGAGGATGTGGAGATGCCTCCCTTCTACCAACGGTTCGTGGCTCAAAATTCTGCGACAACCTGCAAAGAGAGCGAACCTCGAGTACAAAAGATCCAGGAAGATCTCTATACTTGGAGGACCCTACAAGAGGAGAGTCGAGTAATGGGGGAGCTGTTGGATTACCTATTCAGGCGAAGGGTGCCAAACCGTCTACGCCAAAACCAGAGTGACTATGAGTTGAAGCGGTTGTGGCGTCAGCGGAACCGGTTGTTCGTTCACAAAGGGCTGTTGTACAGAAATTCCCTGGATCCAGTCTCAGGCGAAAGAATTCATCAGATTCTGATTCCTCGAAGAGATGCTGCAATGGTCCTCAATGCTTATCACGATCAGTCGGGACACTTTGGTGTTCTCAAGACAGAAGCCACTATCCGCCAGAGATTCTATTGGATCGGAATGAGAAGTGATATTGAGAAGTGGTGTGGTGAATGTGCCGTATGTAATGTCACCAAGAACAACCGGCGAGATGTCCGAGCCCCCCTTCATTCCCTTCAGACCGAGAGACCGAATCAAATGGTTGCCTTGGACCATGTCAAGCTGGCTCCTACCCGATCAGGGTACTCGTATGCTCTTACCATGGTGGATCATTACTCCAAGTGGGTCGTGGTGGTGCCTGTGAAGGATTTGACTGCCAAAACCACCGCCCAGCTGTTCTATTCCCACTGGGTTCAAGTTCTCGGATGTCCAGAGACCGTCCTTACTGATAGAGGGGCTGCCTTTGAAGCTCACCTGTTCCAGGAGTTGTGCCATTTCCACGACTGTAAGAAACTGAGGACTACTGCCTATCATCCCCAGGGAAATGGGCTCTGTGAGAAGATCAACCAAGTCTTTCTCCAAATGTTAAGGGCGGCAGCAGTCTCCAGACACGAAGAGTGGCCCAAACTTCTACCAGAACTCTTAGAGGTGTACAATAACACATTACACTGTTCTACCGGGTATAAATGGGATGTTTCATTTATCACACATAGGTAACTCAGCTTTACGTTTATTTTTCCCATTTCATCATAGCCATATTTATTATATTGTGCACATTGCACATTTAGAATACACACCTTGCCCCCTCCCCTGGCCTATCTCTAATATGGGCTTTGTCCCTCCTTTCCCCCTTTTTCCTTTCCTCCTCTCCCTTTTTACCTTCCCTTCCTCTCCTTTTCTCCCCAGTACATACTCAGTTCACAATATTTAATTTGATGGTCGTTGCTTCATGCCTTAGTTTTTTATGGGGATTTTTGTCTGTGAGGAACTATAGTGGCACTACGCTAGAGTGCTCTTGTAATAAACAGGTCTTTTATACTGTTTGTGGAATCCCTTTTTGGGTTTCCTCGGTTTTTCTATCATTGTGATATTTATTTTGATATGTTATACCTGTTTTATATTAGAGCAATATACTATGTATCGCCACTTATACACACAAATTTTTCCCAACCCCTAGGGCTTTACTGTGATACGTTCATATATTCTTCTATACTGTCTTAAAGATGTCTAGTGATGTTGGGCTATTTTTACCCTTACCTTTATCCACTATTTTGATGCACTAGTGTTGTATTATGGATTTCATACAGTTATTTCGTCTGCATATATATCTATAGCATATATTTTCCAACTGTTTGTAATATTAGAACTTCCTTATATAGTCATTAGGCTTATGCTTATGTATTATGTAAAACTGGCTAGGATTTTTCATGCTTTATTGTTCTGCTTATTATTCTTCATTCTTTAGTCCAGTTTTTCTATTATGATTCTTTATGTGCTGTCCCTGATAGAATCACTTATACATCTATGTATTAGTCCCCTTTTGCATCTCACGCTGATCTGAGCGCTGGTACGGGTTGCGGGCCCTCCGGTTCCGTGCGGCAGTTCCCATTGCCCAGTGCCATCCTGCGGGCTGACGACCTGTCAGGCTGTGGTTGCTGGGACGACGCTGTCATCTGACGTCGCAACGGGGGTTGGAACGCACGCCGTCACGGCCTGTGCCTTTCCCGGTGCCTCTGATTGGCCCATGGAGGCGGCTTGTGATTGGCTGGCGTGACTCCTTCCGCCTCTGACGTCACTACTGCACTTTGGCCGGGGCTCCCTGCGGCTGCGGACTGCGCTCCTGTGTCAGGTGAGTTTCCTTTTCATTGTATATATATTGTCTTTGATTTGGGGCACCCCTATCTATGATTAAGGGCCGTTGAAAGACCCGAAACGCGTCAGAGGGCCCCACTTCTTTTTTCTGCCCGAATCCACTTTGATTTTATCTGTTGGAGTTTTCTTGATTTATCTGGAGACATTGATGCTTTTAAGTATTTTTGGAAATAAAGAATTTGAATTTTAAGGAGTGCGGATCCATCTACTTCTGTGCAACTTTGGACTATTGGGGTTCGGGACCACCCCGGATCGTGCACCCTCACATTGGAGTGCGGAGGCTATTCTTTTTCTTACAGCTACCGGGTATACACCCTTCTATCTGATGATGGGCTGACATGGACAGCTACCCCAGGGCCGGATCTTTGGACTACAAGCTCCGATCAATAATTTCCCTCAAGTGCCTCTGGAGTGGGTCTCAGACCATCAACGGAGAATTCAGGAGGCCAAAGAGATTGTCGGCAAAAAGATGGGGGAAGCTCAAGCCAGACAACAACAAGAGTACAACCGGAAGGCGACTGCCCAACCTATTCAAGTTGGTGATTGGCTTTGGATGAGGAAATTTCCGAGGACACACAAGTTAGACTCCTTGTGGGAGACCGAGCCTTATGAAGTAATTGAGGTGCCCTATCCAAACTCTGCTGTCTATAAAGTCTGGAAACCAGGATTTGAACCCCGAGTGGTTTATCGAAATCGCCTGAAGCTCTGCCAGAAAGAGGATCTGCCTGTAGTTTCCACTGGTACTGTTGCTCCTCTAGTGACTAACAGACCAACCCGGGAATATGTACCTGGAGAAGGCATCCATCCCTCTATGGACATTCCAATGTTTTCTCCTGGTCAAGTGACCTTCTTAGGATTGGTCCCAAATACTGCAGTTCTACAGCCTTCTCTGGTGACCCCTCCTACTCAAGCACTCACCAACTGCTCCTGAGTACATCCCTGTACCACGTTCACCTGCCTTGCCGGAGCCAGAAAATCCCCCAATTCACAGTGAGGAACCTCCTGCCGTGGTTCCTGAAGTAGCACCTGAGGTGCCGTCAGAGGAAGAAGTAAGAGTTCCTGAAACTGAAAATGTCTCTGAAGCTGAAGACTCTTTGAGAGCTCCTGAAGTGGTGTTGCGTAGGTCTCAACGGTCCACACAAGGCCAAATACCTATTTGTTATCAGGATGTACAACTTTGCTACTGGCATCCTCAATGTAATGCCTTTATACCAGTCAACACCCCAACATTACCTGTTACTAGCATCCTGAGCGGTGCATCGCATAATACCAATTAATACTACTTCACATCTCAAATAAGTACTACACCTAGTGTGCATACAACCCCCCAAAAAAAAACTATATATACAATACTTACAAATGCAATATAATATAATTACGCCATATCCTGTTTGTCTAAACAAAAATGGCCTAAAACCTAAAGGTAATACTACCGTGTTAAATAATATACCAAGAGTATTATATTTGTCTGGTTTACAAGTTAACAATAACAAATCCTGTTTTGCCTGGATATAATGGACATTTGCATACTAATGCCCCAGGTTTGTTTGGACGACTCCTACAGCCACAAGTCCATCCTCATGCCTCAAGGACTTACGTCGAGGACGACTTCTCTTATGTGCGGGGGTTTTGCAATGTCCCAGTACAGCATTTGCAATACTGTTCTATACGTGTCCCCCCGACATTCGGCTGTCCCTGTGACTTTGGGGTCTGTTATATTGCGTAGCTAATATGGTATAATATATCTGTGTTCACACAGTATATATATATATATCTTGTTCCTGTATAATCACCCTTTATATCCTGTTTTCATGTTATAACATGTTTCCTATGTGAATTTATGCAGTTTGCACTCAAAGAGTTAATGCATTCACATTGTGCAGTTCCATAAACTTCATAACTCCCTATTGCTGTAACTAACTTGCTAGGGAAGGGTCATGTGACAAGTGGTGAGCCTATCAGGACTGCTGAGCACCTAAGCCTGCCCTCTCCTCCATTTTCTAGTCAGGATAGCTTTGCTCTCTGAAGGAAGAAGATCTGTGCTCGTGCTGCTGGCTTGTCTCATGTGGCTAGTGTGGAGAAAGGGGCCAGACTAATGCTTACCAAGTCTGCTGATAAATCTACAGCATCATCTTTCATATTCCAGGTCACAGAGACTGTTTTCAATTCAGCTCTAATCTCCAAGGACGCAGAACCCATCTTCAATCTTGCAAGTAAGCTATTCAGCCTAAATAGCACTATAAGTCTCAACAAGTCCTCTAGTCTCCCACACCACAGGATCGCTCCTGAGCTCCCGATCTGTACTGTCACTGTACCAGCTAGACTGCCAGTAAAAGTTCAGTTGATCCTAACCTGGCCTCCGCCTGTTAATGCTACCCAACACCTAGCAAGGGATCTCCAGGGACCCCCGGTTGGTAGGGTAACCGGTGCCACCAAACCCTCCTGGCGTCACGACACGACACAGGGCCCTCATACCATCTGGGCCTACTGACTTTAACATCTGTCCGGAACCTAGGCTCCAGCCTGCCACCCCAAAAGCCGGTGACCCACAGCTGCCTCCCAGCTTCCCTAACCTGGTCACCACACCAGTGCCCCAGAAGAATTTACATATCTGGTGCATAGGTCCTGTGTCCTGCCCCAAAAGACATGCAAGAGACTGTTGAACTGTTATTTGCTGCAAATAATCCATTTACTGCTGTGTGTGGAATAAAGTTATTTGCAGTTTGAAAAGAATCCTTTGTGGCCGTACTCTTCAACTACTGAAAGTTACGGGTTGGTGTACAGCGTCATTGTGTTTCTTGTCCACCACCAGGGACGCGTATTACAATTGTACTCCAAATAATCACACAAAACGAAAACATTAAATACATAATAATACATAAAAAATATTAATTGTTTACCAGGTGTCAAAGGGAAAATTGGGAGGTAACACCAGGGAGATTGGCCTTCGCAAAATGGGGTCAAAATAGAGACAGTACTAATATTATGTATAATTTATTAAAAAAATATGAACCCCCCATAAACCTATAATAGGTCGTGTGATAGAATCTCCCCATCACCTCATAGCAGACTGTGTAACAGTCCCCATTTTCTCCCATAGCAGACTGTTGAGGAACAACCCCCATCATCCCATAGCAGACTGTGTGACAGAACCCCATCTTCTCCCATAGCAAACTGTTGCAGAACAACCCCCATCATTCCATAGCAAACTGCAACAGAGCCCCCATCTTCTCCCATAGCAAGCTGTTGCAGAACAACCCCCATCATCCCATAGCAGACTGTGACAGAGCACCCATCTTATAGCAGACTGTGTTGGAAAACAACCCTCATCATCTCATAGCAGACTGTGACAGAGCACCCATCTTCTCCTTTAGCAGACTTTGACAGAGCCCGCATCTTGTTTTGCAGGCAGAGCACTGTGAGCACTTGCCTACTTGCTGGCCGGACTGGGCACTGTGTCAGCTTGCGACTGCCCCCCTTTTACAGCCTGGCCCTGCCTACTCCCCTAACTGATTGGTGCAGGCAGGGTGGGGGCAGCGAGATGGTCTCCCTGCTGGTTGACCTGATTGGCTGCAGGGAGGGCTAGGTTTAGTGTTGGGCTGAAAGCCGAACCCCAGCATGGACTTATGACTGAAATCTGTGAACTCGCAAAGTTCGTCAATTTGTGGTTCGCTCATCACTAGCAGACACTTTCTTGCCCAGCACACACCCCAAACTGAAACAGCGCTTTAGAAGATTTTAAAAAAAAAATACAACTACTAAGAGCACCTTGCAGTTTCGCAAGAAAAACAGCCCTTTACATTTGAAATAACCCTCCACAAGCAATATTTTCTCTCAAAGTACACACCTCAAGCTTTATAGGTGTACCAGGCTTGTTGTCGTAGGCGCAGTTTTCTGAATGCAGGATGGAGGTAAGCAGCTTTTAATTTCTTCACCGCAACTGCTAGAAAATGCCAAGAATGTAGAATCTATATGTTTGGCAATTAACGGTAGAAGAGGTGAGCACGAAGAATTTACAGGCTTGGCATTTAAAGGGTTAATGATACTGTTCCCCACAGGCTGGCTCAGGAGACAGACATTGGAATGGAGCAAATCACCCCTATGAAAGTGGAACGGTACGCTCAAAACCTGTCACCCCTGGATGTGATTCCTTCCAGCATAAAGAGAGCCACAAGCTTGGTGGAAATTCATTTCCTTTGTATAAGTGTCCCCTTCTCTTACTATCCAGTAAGTTTATAAAAATGTTTTATATTGTGTGATTTCGTGAAGAGTTCCTTTACATTTTTTGTTGCTTTATCTAAACATACTTACCTCCTGGCTTTAGGTATACAGATGTTATGTAAGCTTGTAGCAACCCTTGTCTTTTTGAGCTAGATGTGTTATATGGTGCAAATATAGTCATTCACGCGCACTTCTTTTTTAGATCTGGAATGGAGGTCCAGCAAAGAGGGGCAAGATATGTCTGTGAAGAACTACAAAATATGCAAGCAGTATTGTGTTGTACCATGTTAGCCATTGAGTTCTCCTCGTCAGACATAAGGGTTCACAATGAACCAAAAGGCATTTACATACAGAAAACCAGAGGCTCTTAAAAAAACCTGGACCAAAACCCAGGATTTTGACTATCCTTGGTCCTTGCCCCACTGTGTGAAACCCCCCAGGTCGCCCAAACAAACTCACCTCTTCCCGGTCCTACGACACATGCGCGGCTGCTCGTCCAATCAGCGTGCTCGGATCAGGAGCTCGTCTAATGCGAGCAGATCAGAGCATGCTGGTGGCCACATCCCCCGCGTACCCACGCCGGCCGTTCACAAATGCCTGAGGCGGGTACGCGCCTTGCTAAAGGCATAGTAGGGATGTGGCCGCTGCTCATGCATGAGCCATTGGACAAGGAATGAAGGTGAGTTTTTGGGCGACCTGGAGGGTTTCACACAGCTTGGCACCCCCGATCAGGGTGCCCCGGGGGAAGCGAGTATGCTTCCCTCTCATAGACTCCAGGGGGGTTTTGGTCCTCTTTAAAAAGCATCAGGAGATAAGAGGGTCATTTAGAGCAATATAATTTACAATTATAAAGAGATACATTGCAGAATAGTCAGATGTGAAGAGTCCACAATAAATCTTGATGGTGCCTGTTTCTTATCAGGAAAAAATAAGAATTGGCACCACACTTAAAGTGGACCAACACCCAGGATTTTCACTATCCTGGGATTTGGTCTACTTCTGCAGGATCGGGGTGCCCCGCTGCGTGAAACCCCCCAGAACACCCAGATCTGAGCGGCTGGTTCTTCCTTTTAGTGGTGCTATGCACAGCGGGCAGTCCGACTCAGGCTGCTCTGCTGCTGCATATTAAAGAGTGTCCACCTCTGGAAATTGATTTGCAGGGTATGAAACATTTTCAATCAGTCAAGTGCCCACCTCAGATATCTACCCTCTCTCACCCACATAGAGGCCTGTGTAGGGACATTGTGCACACATTATCAGGTACATAACATTGAGGGAATGCTCCCCTAGAAGAATCATAGGAATGACCTTAAATGATGCTGGGCAATCTCTTTGTTTGCAGACATAAAACGAAGGCTGGTTGTCTTGGTTTACTACTTACCTGGTTACTGCTTCCCCTTGGCTGGTATGGAGGGCAGGGACATTGCATGGCGACTGTTGGACGATGTCGTTTACAGGAAGCACGGCTATAGAACTGTCCTTTGGGACTAGACATGTAGCATGAGAAAATAAGATATAAATTTTTTGACATATATGAAGCCTTGTATAGTCTGTGTTCAGTGTGTGGATTGTTAGCAGTCAGTGATAATTCTTTTTATTACCTTTTCTTCTTACTGTTTTACTTCCCTTGAGGAACCCATAGGACAGGTGAATCTTGTCATCCTCAGCGTCATTAATTTAATCAACATAATAGCTAATAAAATAAGTCATATGAATGAATAACTGCCGAACCCAACCCTGTGCGGCGTTGTTATTCTCTTATTTCAGTCATTGTGAAGAGGTGTCTGCTGCGGTTCCCATGCCTCTGCTTTTTCTAAGAATGGGAAGTCAAAGGGATTATAACATTGTTTTGTATCTTTACAGGTGCACGGCAATTTTCCTGAGAATATAAACTTTCAAATCTTAAGCTTAGGAATGCAACTCCGGCTTTGTTCTCTAAACAAAGATAACAAAGTGTTGTCACTAGAGGGTTGTGCATTAACATATTGTGCTGTAATGAGCACGTTTATCCTCTCTAAATGCAGGCTATGTTTCATTTACAGACATTTATTTTGTGCATTTAGCTAAATGAAGCAATATAATTAAGGTGTAAAGAGTTTCCTTAAAAGGGAGCATCTCTCTAGCACAACAAAATGGCAAAAGCGATTGTAGATAACCCTTTAATATAGCAAATAACATATACAATCTATTAACACGCAAGCAAAATTTTAAGTCTAAAGCAACAGATTCTGTGAAGAGGAGGTGATTGATATGTGGAAAGGCCTCACCCCTTAGCTGGTCCATCCATCCATATACTGTAGGTAAAGATTACAGTATGGCTGGGTTTATACCAGCACAACGGCGGGTTGCTTGTCCGGAGAGGATCCAGGGCAGGTTCTTCAGGTAGGACAAAACTAATCTTTCAATGATCCTTGAATTTGACCTGATGCTAAACAGAGAGTTTTTTTTTGGGGGGGGGGACCTCTCAGTATCCTGGGTGGGTAAATTATTTCCTTACAATGTTCAGGGAAGTGGCTCCTGTGCCCTATTCCTCCTGTAGAAGCAACTAACTGTAAGTAAGAAAGCTAATTTATATTTTACCAATTATTTGAATTAAGAAATTTGCTCGGCTAATCACCCCACAAACCATGTTACCATTAACAGGACACTTAGTACACTGAGGAAGCTCAAAAGGCGAAACGCGCCTGTATAGGAACACTTGCTACACTTGCTTTAATCCACAGTGAATTTCACAACTGACCAAAGGGAGGAATAGGGCACAGGAGCCACTTCCCTGAACCTGGTAAGGGAATCATTCACTCACCCAGGATAAAGGGGAGAATCCCCCAAAAAAACCCAAACTCTCTGCTACAAGTCTCTAACCTAGTTAGAGGTGCCTAACCCCCCACTGACACATAGAACCAAAGTTCCCAGCAATTTTAAATTTCCTCCCTTTCCCCTCCCCAACCCACCTTCAGCCTTTCTCAGCATTAGAGCTAGATGATAATATATATATATATATATATATATATATATATATATATATATATATTTGGTCTGCACATACAGTATTATGAGATATTGAGATATGCTGGGTAAATGCCATCCTTGTGTTTGGAACAAGGAGTAAGCGTTTGACCTCTTTGCCTCATCATATTGCTTAAAGAATTTTCAAGCCAAAAGGAATAAAATATGAGGCATCTAGCTGCACAAGTTACTTTCCAGAAAACAGAACACATAACCCAGTTTGTCTCTTAAAAAGTGCTGGAATTCAGTCCTTCTTAATCCCCAAATTTGGAAAATTGTCCATACTGCTTTTAAATGATTTTAAACACATGAAACTAATGCCAGGGGCAACACTGTTATATAACATATTCCAACCCAGAGGTATAAACAGTGAGGATTCCTGCTGCATACAATTTTGACATCACAAGAACAGCTGATAATTTGTACCTAGACTGTAGATAACATTGTTTAATGTCCCGTTTACATGTACAGATAGGCCAATCGCTCAGCGACCAAACAAATCTTCTGGGAATTCTTGGTTAATCGTCGCATGTCGCTCGTTTTCATCGCAAAACACATTTTTGTTGGACGACTTCGGTTTTTCAAATTACAGCAATGGAGCGATGAAAGATCAGCAAAAATGATACAAAGGCCAACCGATAAAAAATTTCTCACTTGTTTCCACAGAGCAAAACACATTTTAGTTGGACGACTTTGCTTTTTCACATTTCAGCAATGGAGCAATGAATGAGAAATTTTTGGTCAGCAAAAACAATACAAAGGCCAACCGATGAACCAATTCTCACTCGTTTCCACAGAGCAATTATTGCTTAATTGTGGTCGCTTTAGTGATTTCTCGTTTGATAATTGCTCTGTGTAAAGGCGGCATAAGTCTTTGTTAATCTTCAAGAGATTTACACTGGGCATACATAATGCGGTTATAGATGCTTCCTCTTTACGTCCTGTAGGTTTGTCTTGTCCCCAATCACCTTATCTGCCACATTTTTACTTGTTGATTGCTTTAATTAAAGGTGTAGCAGCTGCTTACGTTCTCTTTTTCAAATCATCAAACTTTTTTCAAATCATCTCAACTTGAGGTATCACTGTGGCAATAGTCGCCATTTATTTTACAGTTTCCTATCCCAAGAAGAAGATACATTTTCTCATGTATCTTTTAAAATCATTTACATTCACTCATTTCATTAAGTGACTGATGTCCACATGCTCTGGCTAGACAGTACGTTTATAGTGTGCCGGCTGCCAGATTTACTAGCCGTATTGCATGTTTCTAAAACTTATGAAACCTTTGGAACTGGTCCATGTCTGGGTGAAGTATACATCTACTGTACGTACAGTATATTACTGACTAAGCCAGGATACTGCTCTCAACGTATGATGGCAAACTATGGGAATTTCCATGTACTGGGTGCTAAACAGCCATGCACAGTTGAAAAAATAATCCCCATAACTCACTGTCCTCCTCTGCATGCATGATAGTGAATCATTGTCAGCACAGTACTTACATTTGCCCCCCCCCCCACACACACACAAGCATTCAAAGCTGAAACGCCACCTCACCAATTTTCTCCTGGTTATGGCCATATTCAAAGGCTTCCTTTCTTGTAAGGTCTGGTCTGGTTAAAATACTGTGTAGGAGATGTGACACCAATTCCTGAATAGGCAAGTTGGCACATTCTTTGGCGCATGATCATTATTATTTATTTATAAAGCACTGTCCTTTCACTGGCTATCAATATTGTTGGGTGACCACCATCAACAGAGAAATTTGATACTACCGGGCAAGATGGTTATCCAATGGATGACCAGCTTAAACCAGAGTAGTAAAGATGGAGGTGTTCCATTATTGAGTTACCTCGGCCCTCCGTCTCTTTTTGTTGACAATATTATAAATGTATCCTCTCAAGGTCAAAGCTTAGGCATCATATTGGACACAGTTATTTAAGCCTTACGTTCCCCCTCTCTATGACTTCAGTTTATAAACCTTTCCCACATTTGTCTCTCACACATTTCATAGACTAGTGGATGGCCTGTTCATATTTTTGCTTGCAAAGCTCTTTAACCATACGCTGCCTCGTTATTCACAGATATGCCTTTCCCTAAAAATTCTTCTGCAATTTTCAATGTTTCAGAATAATTGTGCAAGCATATAATCAGGTCTGATCCTTTTTGGCACATGGTACTATCATGTGTCCATTGGCAAGCTTGAACAGGGAACAGATATTTAGCCTTTGAGCTCTGGGGATACCAGCCCCTATTCCCGTTGCACTGGGCTGGTAACCTCAGGCAGCGGAGACCCCTTTTTTAATCGGAAAAAGACCCTAAGTGGCCAATGGCCACTAGCCTTCCCCTGGGGAATCCCTAATGAGGATGCTCCACTGTGGGAAACCCTCCCAGGTCACCACAAAACTCAGCTTTGTACTGGCTCAGTCACCAATGTAAATGTTGTTGTATCCCCAGCATCTCTATGTGTTCCCTCGTCCAGCCATCAGATAGGCTAGGGGCGGGAGCACGTCTGTGTCTGGGGAAGTGGTAGCCTTCGCTCCTGATTCCCAGATACAGGCGTTTGTCTGGGGATCGGGAGCGAAGGTGCTTGTCGATTGACGAGTGCAGAGCCGTTTCCTGTGCATTAATATGGCAATATGGCAAACAGCTGTGATTGGACTAGAGCCTGAGCATGTGTCAGAGGCCCGGGTAAAGTAGAATTTTTATGGGAGGTCTGGGGGTTTCACAAAGCGGTGCACAGGAGCAAAAATCAAAACCTGGGATAGTCAAAATCTTGGGTTTTGTTCCGCTTTAAACAGTCAAAATGCCTGTCCAGTCCAACAAAACCAAATTGGCAAAATGTGTGTTAACTGGGTACGAACAGCAACACTATTAATATTAATAAATAGTAAAAATAATAATAAAATAGTAACCATAGCAATAATAAAATACGCCTCTCTTTCCTAGTTCCTTAGTAAAGTAATCTGTCTGAGTGCTCATGTTTTTTGTAGGTCTTGACAATCCACAGATAATGGTCTCACAGAGGAAATGTCTAGTCTGTGAACACAATTCATTCTTGACTTACAGCAATCTAGTGTTTATGAATTATTATAACTGCAATGTGAAGTGATAAAATATTTTCAGCATCCATATTAAAAATAACACAATACCATGAACAAAGCATACAGAAATCACTCTTACCACTGCTATGGCCCATCAGAATTTCAAATATGTAGCACAACATAGTCGTAAGCCCGTATGTGGAGAGACCCATGTTAGGCTTAATATAGGGGGGCTAAAGAGACCAAAAAACCCTCTACTTAGGTAAAGGAAAAGAGTGCCTTTCCTAGAACGGAAAGTATTTGCACAGTAGCCAGTCCAAGGACAGATAGCATTACCCATTTACCCTTGCAGTAGGCGGAGCTATGCAAATCATCTCTTCAGGTCTCTGTGCCATCCAAGGCCCTTAGAACCGCTAAGGGTGCAATGCCAAGGATTAGCTTTAAATTGTATACAGCCAGACACATCCAACTAGTGGACACGTGTTTCGAGCTTTAGGTTCTCATCAGCACTAGGGCGGATGCCTCTTGCTGTATGGGGGGTGAGACTTGGTGAGTACCAAAACATAGTCGCAAGCCAGTATGTGGAGTGACCCATGTTAGGCTTAATATAGGGGGGCTAAAGAGACCAAAAAACCCTCTACTTAGGTAAAGGAAAAGAGGCGCTTTCCTAGAATGGAAAGTATTTGCACAGTACCCAGTCCAAGGACAGATAGCATTACCCCACTAACCCTTGCAGTAGGCAGCACTAAAGTCTACATTCTTTTAATAAAAAAAACTTGAACTTTTACTAAATCTCTACTTTACTATTTGTCTTTAACATGAAAGAAGGGCTTAAGTGAAGTCCAGTGCTGATGCCAAACTTTCATGCTCAGTACCTAATGTTCAGTATATGCATAATGCAACATAGAGCGTGGCCTGAATTCCATTCACCATAGAGTGATGTGTCTTTACACTATACATCAATGTGCCACCTACATGCCACTACATGCCTACAACTTCATTCACCATAGAGTGATGTGTCTGTACACTATACATCAATGTGCCACCTACATGCCACTACATGCCTACAACTTCATTCACCATAGAGTGATGTGTCTGTACACTATACATCAATGTGCCACCTACATGCCACTACATGCTTACACCTCCATCCACCATAGAGTGATGTGTCTGTACACTATACATCAATGTGCCGCCTACATGCCACTACATGCTTACAACTCCATTCACCATAGAGTGATGTGTCTTTACACTATACATCAATGTGCCACCTACATGCCACTACATGCTTACAACTCCATTCACCATAGAGTGATGTGTCTTTACACTATACATCAATGTGCCGCCTACATGCCACTACAAGCCTACAACTCCATTCACCATAGAGTGATGTGTCTTTACACTATACATCAATGTGCCGCCTACATGCCACTACATGCCTACAACTCCATTCACCATAGAGTGATGTGTCTTTGCAATATACCTCAATGTGCTGCCTACATGCCACTACATGCTTACAACTCCATTCACCATAGAGTGATGTGTCTGTATGCTATACATCAATGTGCCACCTACATGCCACTACATGCTTACAACTCCATTCACCATAGAGTGATGTGTCTGTATGCTATACATCAATGTGCTGCCTACATGCCGCTACATGCTTACAACTCCATTCACCATAGAGTGATGTGTCTGTACACTATACATCAATGTGCCGCCTACATGCCACTACATGCCTACAACTCCATTCACCATAGAGTGATGTGTCTTTGCAATATACCTCAATGTGCTGCCTACATGCCACTACATGCTTACAACTCCATTCACCATAGAGTGATGTGTCTGTATGCTATACATCAATGTGCCACCTACATGCCACTACATGCTTACAACTCCATTCACCATAGAGTGATGTGTCTGTATGCTATACATCAATGTGCTGCCTACATGCCACTACATGCCTACAACTCCATTCACCATAGAGTGATGTGTCTGTATGCTATACATCAATGTGCCGCCTACATGCCACTGGTCTCACTGCCTTTTTAGTAACTGGAAATAGGAATTTCATTTAGCAGATCTCTGGAATCCTAGAGGTGGAGACTGTTAAGTTTTGAATACAATACATTCACAATCCCTTTTAAAATATTCTTCACATATAAATTCACAAATTCACCTCTGGCTTTACATGCGGATATTTTAAAGGACTTAAAGCGGGCCTCCAGTCAAAAAATCAAAGATATGTAAAACGTTCCCTTAAACCCTCCCCCCCCCCTGGCAATCAGTGGCGTAAGCTATTTGAGAGGACAGATGTTGTGGAATAGCATGTAGTTGCTTTGCTCCGGAATTGCTTGGGAATGGCCATCTTGCTATACACCTAAGAGCACTGCTTTTGAAAAGTCTAACAGTCAAAATTGCCTTAATCATATTCCTTTATCCCTAGCCAGAAGTAGAAAGCAGCGGAAATCAGTTGAAATTAGTTTTCATTAACATTTTTTCTACTCCCCTTACTGTCCTGGTAATGAATTAGATAAAAACACTAAAAGACGATTTTGGCTTCAAAGGAAAAATTGGGGGAAAATAATATGTTTGTGTGGCTCCCTGCAGTTAAATTAAATTACCTTCTCCCAGTTGGTTCCTTAAGTAGCATCTTATGTAGTGTGGGTGGCTGCACTGACACTCACCTTCTTCTTCCTGTTTTCCCTGGTTCCTTCTAGGGCATATCATGTAGTTTTCATTCCTGTTGTGTGACTTACCTTCTCCCAGTTGGTTCCTTCTGGGGCATCCCATGTAGATTTAATTCCTGTTCTGTGACTTACCTTCTCCCTGTTGGCTCCTTTCAGGGCATCCCATGTAGTGTTCATTCCTGTTGTGTGACTTACCTTCCACCCATTGGTTCCTTCCAGGGGGCATCCCATGTGGTGTTCATCCCTGTTGTGTGACTTACTTTCTCCTTGCTGCTTCTTTCCGAGGCATCTAATTTCGTCATCTTCCCGGCACTGTCACTCACCTTCTTCTTCTGTGTTCTTACCTTCTTCCACCTACTCTTTTTCAACAGGTTCATCCACCCCAGCTTGACCTGCTGCACCCTGCCTTAGGCCTGTTTTGCACACAGCATATTTGTTTTGCAAACCGTTTGTTTTTTTTTTATTTTTTTAAAACAAATATATAAAATGTATTTTATTTAAAAGAATAACGTTTTTATAAACTCAACATTTTGGTCCCGACCAAGACCA
The DNA here is from genome assembly GCA_027917425.1 of Gastrophryne carolinensis. Taxonomy (NCBI): domain Eukaryota; kingdom Metazoa; phylum Chordata; class Amphibia; order Anura; family Microhylidae; genus Gastrophryne; species Gastrophryne carolinensis. Next base: position 339,397,504 of record CM051239.1, read on the forward strand.
AGGTAATGCTTGTCAACATCTGCTTTCAGACATGTGTGCACCATCCCTTCCTCTGGGTCTGAAAGGACATGCAAACAGGTGCTGGAACTTGGCACATGTGTGATGTGTGTTCTATCCTGAAGTGGTCAGTTTGGAATTGTTTGCACCCACCTGAGTCCTGTGTGGGTCCAGCCTTGGGTGGCCCCATTGCTGCATACTCCCCTGGTTTCAATGAGTCTGTAGGGAAAGAGAAGCCCATAACACCAGCACTCAGCACACATGTCATTTGGTAGTTCCTTTCCTTCACCACTGTGTTTAGTCTCTGTTGTCCTACCTGACTGTTCCTGTACTGAGTGTGACTCCAAGTCCAACACCTGTGCCTCTTCCTCTTCAGATGGTTCCGGTGGTGGTTGGGGTGAAGCTGAAGAGGAGGATGAGGATGTTTGCATAGGTGGGGGTCGACACCTTACAAGCACACCCTGATTTTCTTGCCTCACCGGTAGGACCCCTATTCTCCCGGTGGGCTTTGGTTCTCAGACAGAACTCCCCAGCTAGAAGAATAGCACAATTCAGTCACACGGTTCAGCATGAGTGGTCAACTTCTCTATGGAGCACCCACTTACCTGGGAAGTGGTAACTGAAGAACCGCTGCACCCAGGGTCACTTTCTTCTTATGAGGCATTGCTGCGTTATTTAGGTGTGGGTGTGAGATGTCGATCTCTGGTTTTTGAGATGCCCTGCCACCACCAATGCCTCTTGGTGTGAGTGTTGGGCTTGAAGTTCTACCTGTTCGTAATAAAAGTCTGCAAATACAAGACAATCAAAATTTTACTTTTCTGTATGCCATGCATTGTCCTAATTTAGGTCCACATGCAGGCCAATGCATGTATTGTCTTAACCCTTTGGGCTGGAGAGTGATCTCACCAGTATGTGCATATGCACCACTGAGTAGATCTGCATCATGCATGTATCTCCAAGTCACTCACAGCTCTCCAGGCCAACAGTACTGGTGGATTCACACCTAGGCAACATCGAGTACCCAGCTCTCCCCTCTGCTAGTACTGTTGGATTTGAGTCTCTGACACAGCTCTGTAACCTGGCAGCGCCAGCTCTCCAGCACGGTGGATTGGAGTCACTGACCCACATAGGCAAAGTGGCGCACCCAGCTCTCATGTCCGCCATTACTGGCGGATTGTAAGGTCTCGGGGCTCGCTCCTGTCTAATCCTGCAACAGTTTCACTGACCTCTCTACCTACACACATCTGAGCTCCATCCCCAGCGTCCCCTACAAACAGGCAAGGTGTTACATGTGACAGTGGCTGGATTGTATGCCTGTTCACTAGGGCACGTGTGGGGTGGCACGCTAATGGTGTTGGCCTGTTTCACGTCTGACCCTTCAACAGACAGCTAGGGTTTGGGTCTGACCTTTTTGGCATGCTCAAGTTGACCCAAACCACGTGTGTCTTTGAACACCAGGCCTCTGCCATTACTGTGCGGCTTTGCCATGTGCCTTAGTTCATATGCCTTAGCTGGCCAGTCTGTCACCTATCTGCCTATTTATCTGTTTGTAAATGCGTAGGCGAAGCATGGCATTGGTAAATATTCTCTGGCCCCGATTTTACAGCCAATTTTGGGCCCCACTGTGCGAGTCCCCATTGACTTCAATGGAGTTTGAGTTGGGGCTCGGATTTGGGGCCCCAGACCAAATCTTTAGTTGCAAGTTTGGCCGATCTAGGTGAACCCGAATTTTAACCAACCTGCTCATCACCGTAAGCAGGGCTCTCAGATGTGTAGCAAGATGACGGATCCTATGCAGGAGATCAACATCTGCATGGGGTCAGGGCCTCTAAAACAGCATACACTACTGATCATCTGAGGGGAGGGATTTAGAGGAGCAATTACTAAACTTTATTTTTGTTCTCTGGAGGTCCGCCTTAAATCTCTGTGCAAAGATCCTTAATCTCTATCTGGAAGTAGAAAGCCATTAGTTTATTGCTTTGCCCAGAGCAAAGTGCTCCTAGAAGCATTGTTTCAATTGTTTGAATGCTCTATGGCTGCCTGCCCCATAGAGATACATAGAGATATCGAGATACATAGCTCACTTACACATACAGCTTTCATTACCTTCAGCAGCTGTTCATTCAGTGTGTGTGTGTGTGTGTGTGTGTGTGTGTGTGTGTGTGTGTGTGTGTGTGTATATATATTCTGATATATATATATATATATATATATATATATATATATATATATATATATATTTGGTGTATACATCTGCTGGCACAGCCATCCCTCATGCTTATGTGTAAGCAGAACTTTCAGGTGTATTGTGAAATGGCCATTCCCATGCAGTCCAGATGCTCAGCATCTACAAAAATATTCCAAAACATCTTCATGAGGTTAAAGTGATTGTAAAGGCACCCAAAAAAAAAAGAGCAGCTTTCCCTGCCAAACGCTCCTCCAGCACTGTCATTTATCCCCTTCCTCACTCAGGGCTCTGGCCACACCCCACTGAGATGTGGTCCACCAATCCACTTTCAGGTTCCATAACACAGGCATGCGCCTCCGCCTTGAACGGCTTTCTGCCATCAAGCACAGCTAATCAAACTGGTGGTCCACTTTAGTGGGGTTGGGATTCAAGTGATGCAGAACCAGAACACTGCAAGCTATTCTGCAGAACTGCACCAGAACAGAATAAAAGCTGATTTGGCTCATCACTATTCTTGTATGCCCCACCCATGACTAAACCCGATTTATCCCAGCCCAGATGTGTGCAATTCAATGGCCATGTTTTATTATACTGAAATATATCTAAACACTGAACGCAGCTTTAATAAACAGCCCCAAACTGTGTGGATACATTTCTCATCTGCCGCTGCTGTATTGAGGCTCATTTTCCATGTTCTTTTTACCAAAATAAACTCATGCGTTTATGTGAACAGATTTTTACATGTACATTTAATAGATATACATTTACCTCATAGTCTCCTATTCCATTTATTTTTCCTGGACACAGAAAGGCCAGAAAACACTGACAGCAAGTTCATTTTATTTAAAATGAGCTCCGGTCAATATATGTCAGGCAATTTCTGAAATGAGAGTCCCTGTCTCTGTAGTATAAAAGCTTCCATCCCCCTGCTCCCGACATTACCCTTGGGCCTGCCCTTCACTGCAGATGCCCGGCAGGAGTAAGAAAGAGCAGGTGGGTTAAGTATAGTGACATTTATTTTAATAAAATATGTTTGCGTGGTATTTATTTCATTTTAATCCTTGTGGTGAGGGGGTCCAATGGAGCCTTACCCATGTAACACTTAAGTTACTGGCTGGGAGGCATATGAAAGGAGATTCCCTTGGGAAACCCCCCTCCATGTCCCTCTCTGTCTCTGTAATCTAAAAGCTTCCCTCCCTGGTGGATTGCCAGTAGCCTTGGTGGAACACCCAAGAAGGGAGGAGAGGGACCTGTATCCTCCTTCACTATAGATGCCAGCGGGGGTGACCACAATAGCCACTACACTGCATCAGAAAATAACGGCTCGGCTGACCTGGCTGAGAGGATACCACCCATCCAAGGACAAATAATGGGAGATACAGCAGTGGTGCTGTTTATTTTTATTTTAAAAAGATATTTTCCTTTTTTTCTTATCTAATTGTTTCTGAACTGATAAGTAGTTCAAATGACCCTTATACCAGGTTACAGTGCAGTGCTGGCTGGTGCTATTGTATTTGGCATTCAGGAATACCAATTGCTGGATACTGGGGATTATCTGGTGAGAGGACTTCCAGATAGACCCCGCTCAGGCTCATCTCTAGTCTTGATCTCAGCTTCAACAGTTTGACCAAACAATTTGTTTTTACATTAGCCAGGATAATCCCAAGAAAATCCCTTTAAATTGAAAATGCTGAGTTTGGATAAATACTTATGAAAGCACTGTAGTATTTTTGGGAGACATATGACAAGAGAAAGGAAGTTCTTCACCATATAACTGGTCTCCTAAAATGAGGAACATTTCCATTATGGAGAAAAAGGAAAGACACATTTTGAAAGTGTGGGTTGTCTCTGGGAATGAGGGGTAGTTGGCAGCTAGACATAAGAAACAAACAAAGTTTCTTCCTCACATACACTTGCAGCTGCCAATGATAAAAAACAGACTGAGACTCTCTCGAATTAATGCAGAGCAGCATGAGTAACATCAAAAGCGTGGAGGAGAATGACAGAAATTCCGCAACCCTATTCTTGTCTCCTGGAGTGATGAGACTATGATTTTGTGGTAAGAGAAAACTCCAAAAAATGCTATTGTTTCGCCTCTCTCCTCTGCAGCTCCTCTAACAGTGCCTGGAAACAAGCAATTGGCTGTATGGAGGAAAAAATGAATACAATACACACTTGTCAACTCATGCATATTCCAGCAAATTAGTGCCTCTTGAGTAAGACAAGAGATTTCCATATAAGGGCAAAGCGAATCCTCATTAGGTTACCCCTGCTCGCCCCGCACACACTTCACTATTTAATGTGAATTATTCTATAGCCTAATTGTGGTCTCGTAATAGGTTTGTGGATATAGGATGGCAATGGGAACCCATAACAAATCCATTTTAATCTGTATTTATACCATGTCATCTTCTGGGGGATTGTTCAAGATTTTTGGGAGCATTTTACCTTCTGCCTATTTATTATATGTCTGAGGAGGGCAAGAAGGCTTTGCCTTCTGCAATAAATGGTTGGAGTTAGAGCCTATTGGCTTTTGTAGGGCTGTTGGAGAATAAAGTGCCTGCAGTGGTGAAGCTAGCCTTTCTGCTGCCTGAGGCTAACTATGGACCCCCTACTTTAGCAAATATTAGACTACCTATATGTCAAATATGATTGGTGCATGCTGTCATGCTGTTTTCTTATTACAGTAAATCATTGGTGGCTCAGCAGCTCTGCAGGGGTGGGGCCACTGAACACCAATGATTAAATAAATGTATTAAAAAAACAACATGATGGTGCACAACAGTGACCCCATCCCTGATGAAACACTATTTGTGACCAGTATTTTATTTTATTCCTGATGCCTGTCCCTTTTTATACAAAAACTCCGTCTAGCAAATGTCACCCTCTCCATTCCGTTGGGGGGCCCCACTTCAAAAAAAGTCCATGTGGCATGTCACACCACTGGCCTGAGATGCATCCGTGAGGTTTGACCCGTAAATTACCCCATGCAGATAGTGGCCTATTTTCCCACACACACTACTCAGACCACCGGCGCTGGCACAGAACCCAAAATGACTGGACTACTATGCATCCTAGTCCCAAGCCAGATACATAACTGGAACAGGCCTACAAAGCCACAAATGTGCGTGCATGCCCCATCTCCGTACCTAATGTAGAACTGGAGATATGGAGATCTCTGGTTCTGACCCATCCAAGAACTCCATCTTTGGACTTTCCCCATGTGCCATGGCGAACCCAATAATTTAAAACAGAAACTAGATCATATTACCTTCCGATCAGAAGTTTTGACTGAAATAGCATCTGTAGGTTGTAAGCTTGAAAACTCTGCCCAGGGGGCAATGGAATTGTCCAGCTGAGGGCTAAATGCAGGCACCTATATTGGGTGAAAGTGGTCCATCTTCTTGGGGGTCATCTTCCCATGTAAGGAGAGGTTCCAGGATCTAGCAGGCTTCCGTATGCTCCTTTGTTGGCCCTGCCCAACAACTCTGAATGCATTTAAGGTACTGTCATTCTGTTGCCTCTCTGTTTTGTAAAATCATGCAACCTGTAACCCTTATTGCTCTCCTCAGAACTGTATAAATAATATTTTCATAATATCCTTTTGTTTGTAATTACTGCCTAGTATGCACTCATCACATTAAAAACCCTTGGCAGTCTTATGGAAAGCTGGGCTGGTTAAATGGACTGTGGTTTAGGAAAGCGTGTTATGTGATTCTGATCTGTGGCGTCAGCGAAGCTCACATGTTATGTGTTTCCTCACACCAATGAACCATAAAAAATATTAATCCAGCCATTGCTGCCACACTTTCATCTTGATAGTTAGGCAGCTGCCTCACTTGGCCTCATAACAGGTGCACCCCCGAGTGCCTCTAACATCTATTATCTGTGAAGTTGGGATGTGCCAGTTATTTGTGGTCTGGGAGTGCCACTCACTAGCTGCCTAGTAATTGTTGTCCATTGTTGTATAAGGACCCCGGGAGCTCAAATCAATGCCACTGAAACGAGCCATATACTCAAGTGAGAGAGGCCAGAGTAGACAAAGTCTCACCTCGAAGTTAAAGAGGAAGTAAAGTATAAATACATTGGCAATAATACTGGCCACTACTACAATCCAACAAATGAGGGTTTGCTGAGTGTGCGTGTATGGAGCATGTGACCGATGGCGGCCAATTGAGTGTGCCGGTTCTGCCGGGGAAGCAAAGGGCAAACGTGAGATATTCTGACTTGCAAAGGATTAATGTGACGCTCCCCCACCACTGCACTAATTACACGGTGGACCAGAAACCATCTATATATCTATATGTAGACTTCCACCCCAAATGTGACCCCAAATATGGAACGCAGGTACATTGGGAAGGTTAGAGTGAAGGTTCCGTCCTTGCCAGATGTACTAGAGAGGAGGGGTATTGGGAAGACCAGCCCATAGAAATGAATGGCAGAATTACATACATACAAGGAATGCTTTGGCAGTATTAAAGCATATGGATATGAGAGAACAAGAGGAAATATGACAGCCAGGCCTGTTAGTGATTATTTTTTATTTTATAGTGAACTTTTTCAAGTGTTTTTATGTTAATGTTGATGATTATGGCTTACATCCAAAGACAAAATTCATTATCTCAGAAAATTAAAATAATTAACCCAAAACAGCTGCAAAGTCTTATTAAGCATTTGAAAAGGTCCCTTAGTTTAGTTCAGTAGGTGACACAATCATGGGGAAGACTTCTGACTTTACAGATGTCCAGAAGGCAGTCATGGACACACTAAATGAGGAGGGTAAGTCACAAAAGGTAATTGCTAAAGAAGCTGGCTGTTCACAGAGTGCTGTATCAAAGCATAGTTGAGTGGAAGAAAAAATGTGGTGGAAAAAGGTGCACAAGCACCTGGGATAACCGCAGGCATGATTAAAAGGCCATTTCAAAATTTGGGGAAGATTTACAAGGAGTGGGCTGCTGCTGGGTTCAGTGCTTTAAGAGCCACCACTAGAGATGAGCGAACTTTTGAAAAATTCGATTCGACTGATTCGCCGAATTTTCCGACAAAAATCGTTTCGACCTGAATAAATTCGCGACGAATCGCTATTAAAAACGGCTATTTCTGAGCCTCCTAGAGCCTCAATAGGGTTGTAAACCATTCTGCCTTGCTGTAACACGCACAGGATGCGTGCTGGGTTAGTTAAATAATACTTTGAATAAATATCACATGCAGATCAGAGGCATCGCTAATAGAATCGCAGAGCGGCACAATTGAATTCAAGAGAGTTGAAGTGGCATCACTATGAGGGGCAGGAGCCCAAACATTGCTTTAAGGAGACACTGGAGTTGGCAGCAGCAGGAGCCCAAAAATTGGATGAATCACACCCTGGAGTTGGCAGCAGCAGGAGCCCAAACATTGGCTGAAAGAGACACTGGGGTTGGCTTCAGGGGCCCAAAAATTGGATGAATCACACCCTGGAGTTGCAAGCAGCAGCAGCAGGAGCCCAAATATTACTTTAAAGAGACCCTGGGGTTGGCTTCAGGAGCCCAAAAATTGGATGAATCACACCCTGGAGTTGGCAGCAGCAGCAGCAGGAGCCCAAACATTACTTCAAAGAGACCCTGGGGTTGGCTTCAGGAGCCCAAAAATTGGATGAATCACACCCTGGAGTTGGCAGCAGCAGCAGCAGGAGCCCAAATATTACTTTAAAGAGACACTGGGGTTGGCTTCAGGGGCCCAAAAATTGGATGAATCACACCCTGGAGTTGGCAGGAGTTGGCAGCAGCAGCAGCAGCAGGAGCCCAAACATTACTTTAAAGAGACCCTGGGGTTGGCTTCAGGAGCCCAAAAATTGGATGAATCACACCCTGGAGTTGGCAGGAGTTGACAGCAGCAGCAGCAGCAGCAGGAGCCCAAATATTACTTTAAAGAGACCCTGGGGTTGGCTTCAGGAGCCCAAAAATTGTATGAATCACACCCTGGAGTTGGCAGCAGCAGCAGCAGGAGCCCAAATATTACTTTAAAGAGACACTGGGGTTGGCTTCAGGAGCCCAAAAATTGGATGATTCACACCCTGGAGTTGGCAGCAGCAGGAGCCCAAATATACACTGGAGTTGGCTTCAGGAGCCCAAAAATTGGATGAATCACACCCTGGAGTTGGCAGCAGCAGCAGCAGGAGCCCAAACATTACTTTAAAGAGACACTGGGGTTGGCTTCAGGAGCCCAAAAATTGGATGAATAACACCCTGGAGTTGGCAGGAGTTGACAGCAGCAGCAGCAGGAGCCCAAATATTACTTTAAAGAGACCCTGGGGTTGGCTTCAGGAGCCCAAAAATTGGATGAATCACACCCTGGAGTTGGCAGCAGCAGCAGCAGGAGCCCAAATATTACTTTAAAGAGACCCTGGGGTTGGCTTCAGGAGCCCAAAAATTGGATGAATCACACCCTGGAGTTGGCAGGAGTTGGCAGCAGCAGCAACAGGAGCCCAAACATTACTTTAAAGAGACACTGGGGTTGGCTTCAGGAGCCCAAAAATTGGATGATTCACACCCTGGAGTTGGCAGCAGCAGCAGCAGGAGCCCAAATATTACTTTAAAGAGACACTGGGGTTGGCTTCAGGAGCCCAAAAATTGGATGATTCACACCCTGGAGTTGGCAGCAGTTGGCAGCAGCAGCAACAGGAGCCCAAACATTACTTTAAAGAGACACTGGGGTTGGCTTCAGGAGCCCAAAAATTGGATGAATCACACCCTGGAGTTGGCAGGAGTTGGCAGCAGCAGCAGCAGGAGCCCAAATATTACTTTAAAGAGACACTGGGGTTGGCTTCAGGAGCCCAAAAATTGGATGATTCACACCCTGGAGTTGGCAGCAGCAGCAGCAGCAGCAGGAGCCCAAATATACACTGGAGTTGGCTTCAGGAGCCCAAAAATTGGATGAATCACACCCTGGAGTTGGCAGCAGCAGGAGCCCAAATATTACTTTAAAGAGACCCTGGGGTTGGCTTCAGGAGCCCAAAAATTGGATGAATCACACCCTGGAGTTGGCAGAAGTTGGCAGTAGCAGCAGCAGGAGCCCAAATATTACTTTAAAGAGACACTGGGGTTGGCTTCAGGAGCCCAAAAATTGGATGAATCACACCCTGGAGTTGGCAGAAGTTGGCAGTAGCAGCAGCAGGAGCCCAAATATTACTTTAAAGAGACCCTGGGGTTGGCTTCAGGAGCCCAAAAATTGGATGAATCACACCCTGGAGTTGGCAGGAGTTGGCAGCAGCAGCAACAGGAGCCCAAACATTACTTTAAAGAGACACTGGGGTTGGCTTCAGGAGCCCAAAAATTGGATGATTCACACCCTGGAGTTGGCAGCAGCAGCAACAGGAGCCCAAACATTACTTTAAAGAGACACTGGGGTTGGCTTCAGGAGCCCAAAAATTGGATGAATCACACCCTGGAGTTGGCAGGAGTTGGCAGCAGCAGCAGCAGGAGCCCAAATATTACTTTAAAGAGACACTGGGGTTGGCTTCAGGAGCCCAAAAATTGGATGATTCACACCCTGGAGTTGGCAGCAGCAGCAGCAGGAGCCCAAATATACACTGGAGTTGGCTTCAGGAGCCCAAAAATTGGATGAATCACACCCTGGAGTTGGCAGAAGTTGGCAGCAGCAGCAGCAGGAGCCCAAAAAATGGCCTCAAGACATAAATATGTTTTGCACCATTTGGAAAGTGTAAAACGTGGCACCATGCTGAATCTAGTCGCATGCATCAGGCATTGGTGGGTGGAAATCCTGGCTGATCCATCCCTGATTCATTTTGACAAAGGTGAGTCTCTCCACATTTTTAGTTGACAGACGAGTTCTCCTCGCCGTAACTATGGCCCCCGCCGCACTAAACACCCGTTCAGATGGCACGCTACTTGCCGGGCAGGACAGCTTTTCCAGGGCAAACTCTGCTAGTTGCGGCCACAAATCAAGTTTGGCTGCCCAGAAGTCCAGCGGATCCTCAAGGTGTGTTGGCATGGTCATGTCAAAGTATGACATGACCTGCTGGTTGAGGTCCTGCTCCAGGTCTTCCTGCTGCTCATGAGTAGCCTCACTATGCGGGTGTAGAAAGCTACTCATTAGCGACTGAAGACTGAGGCTGCTGCTGCTGATGGAGCTGCTGCTGCTGCTCCTGCCAACCCCCCCAGCGGCCATGGCAGTGGAAGGTGAGCGCAGAGGTCCCCTCGAGTCAGACCTGCGAGAGTATGGACCATGGCGCAGATAGGCATCGGCCAACTGCCTACGTAGAATGTCTTTGTAGTAGTTGAGTTTGTCCTCCCTCTCGGTGGGTTTAAAAAATGCCCCCATTTTGTGCCGGAAGCGAGGGTCCAATAAGGTGGACAGCCAGAAGTCATCCCGCCGACAGATGGAAACAATTCTGGGGTCACCACGCAAGCACGTGAGCATGCTTCGTGCCATTTGCGCAAGTGACTCGGATGGACTACCTGTCTCCATCTCCACTGCATACTGCCACGGTGTGCCCGGGTCCTCTGTCTCGCCTTCCTCAAAAACCTCTAGCTCCTCTGGCTGCTCCTGCTCCTCCTCTCCTGTCCGCTGACTAGATAAACCAGCCATTTCGCCAAGCCTAAACTGTGTTTCGCTGGGCAACTCCTCCTCCTCCTCCTCTTCCTCTTCCTCCTCCAGTTCAGCTCCAACGGGGTTCATGTGGCCGTAAGATGTAAACGCCATGTCTCCAGTGCCCTGACCAGCCATGGTTTCCAACATGTGCTGTAGTACATGAAGCAGTGGAATCACGTCGTTCATCCCGTAATCCTGCCGACTGACAAATAAAGTGGCATCCTCAAAGGGCCTGAGCAAACAGCAGGTGTCACGTATGAGCTGCCACTGGTTGACATTGAAGTTACACAGGGGAGTCCCCCTATCTGCTTGGATCATCAGGAAATCCGTGATGGCTTTTCTCTGTTCATATAATCGGTCCAACATGTGTAGGGTGGAATTCCAACGGGTGGAAACATCGCAAATCAGACTATGTTGGGGGATACCATTCTGACGCTGTAGCTCAAGAAGGGTGTGTTTGGCGGTGTAGGAGTGGCTGAAGTGCATGCAAAGTTTCCTTGAAGTTGTTAGGATGTCTTGCAGATGGGGGGAACACTTCAGAAACCGCTTGACAACCAGATTGAAGACGTGAGCCATGCAGGGGGCATGGGTCAGGCTTCCTTGGCGCAGCGCAGACAAAATGTTCTTCCCATTGTCGGTAACCATGATTCCCATTTTAAGTTTTCTCGGAGTAAGCCATGTTTGGATTTCCTGATGAATACATTTAAGCAGTTCCTCCCCTGTGTGATTCCATTCGCCAAGACAAACCATGTGAAGCACTGCGTGACACCTCCGTGCCCTGCACACATGGTAGACTGGAGGGGCACTGAGACTTGAGCCTACAGTGGAGGGTGAGGAGATGGCGGAGGATGAGGAGGCCGAGTCGCACAGTGTCACAGGCCCAACGGGCAGGGAGCGCGGAGGCCGAAGCGGCGTGACCTGTCCAAGTTGCTGCTGCTGCTGCAAAGGGACCACATTCACCCAGTGGGCCGTAAACGACATGTACTGTCCCTGACCGTAGTTACAGCTCCAGATGTCGGCGCTGCCATGCACTTTGCTACACACCGACAGGCTCAAGGACTGGCCCACCTTCTGTTCAACAAAAGTGTGCAGCGCTGGTACTGCCTTCTTGGCAAAGAAATGACGGCTTGGGACTCTCCACCTCGGCTCGGCACAAGCCATCAGTTCTCTGAAAGGTGCAGATTCCACCACCTGAAAAGGGAGCGACTGCAGCACCAGCAACTTGGACAGGAGCACATTCAGCTTCTGCGCCGTAGGATGAGTGGGCGCATACTGCTGTCTCTTGGACATGGCTTCACTGATGGATTGCTGGCGGGATGCATGACTTGGAGGAGGAGGAGGAGGAGCAGGAGCAACAGAGGATGGGTATGACGCACAGCTGCCTTCGGCTGAGGTGCTGGAGCCTTGGCTGGCAGAAATTGGGAGCTCACTTGGTGAGGAAGCAGACTGGACCACCCCTTGGGAGCCTCGGTTCTCCCAGGTCGCTTTATGGTGACGCATCATATGTTGACGCAGGGCCGTGGTGCCAACATTTGGACCCTGGCCACGCTTCACCTTTTGCCTACACATCTTCATGTGGCCATGTTACCCTCCTGCGGATGCTTCAGGAAAAACTGCCACACTGCCGAGTAGCTACTTTTCCCACCCCCTGGCCTCACTGATTCACTGCTGCTGTTGCCAACTCCAGGAACCCCTGCTCCACTACCTCCCTATAAGGTAGACTGCCGCACAGCAGGTGCTCTACCCCGGCCCCGGCCCCGGCCGGCTCCAGCCTTTGGAATTGTGCCCCCATGCTGACTGCTACCACCTTGCTGCCTCAGCTGCTGACTCCGGGGCAACCTGCGTCCCTCTTCTCCTGATGATGACGATGAAGCCCCTTCATCACCCGGCTCCCAAGTGCGATCGGCTTCATCGTCATCATCATGACAGTTGTGGCTGTACGTCACTGATGTTCGTGGATTCGTCAACAGTGTCTGGCGCAGGAGCTGGAACGCTCGCAGCACCCACGACACTGTCCACATCACTATTTGTCTGCCTAGCTAAAGAAGCCACCTCCATTTCTTGGCTGGGCAGTAGCTGCTGACTGTCCTCCTGTATCTGATCGTCCTCCTCACTAAAGAGTGGAGCTGAACCCAAAGCATAGGATACGTCGCTGGGGGAGGGAACGGCGTAGGACAGAGGCAATGGGAGGACAGGGACTGCTCTCGGGGCATGCCAACTCAGGGTTGTGTCAGAGGAACCTACCGACCCTAGACTGGGGGTCTCAGACGTAAGTTGTGATGATGTTGTTGATGAGCGCGTCAACCAATCTACCACGGCAGATGCGTTACTGGTGGAGACCCGACCGCTAGCAGATACTGGCAGATTAGGTCTCTCAGCGTGACTCCTGCTGCTACTGGCCCCCAGTCTGATGCGAGCTCTGCCTGCGGAATCTTGGCCTCTGCCACTCCTCTTTTCACTTCCAGGCACTTGTCTAAGACATAGTCTAACTGGCGTGGTAGTAGGTGATATTTTAAGATCCCCCGGGCAGCGGTGGGTCTATATGAAACAGAATATAATGCACACCAAAAGTGAGCAGTAACACTCAGCCTCCAACAGGCCTGCTTAGTGTAAATAAGAGAGCTGCTTAGTGTAAATAAAGAGGGGTATGCTATGTTACAGAATGGGATGCCCCAACAGAAGTGCACCTGGCAGGCAGCAGTAAGTCTATGCCCAGCAAAAGTGTCTTTATCAGGGCTAATTTCAATTATAATAAGTGCAAATGGTTATATGGTCTTAAACAGAGGCTGCTGTAGTCACAGAATGGGATGCCCCAAAAAAAGATCCAGTAGTGCTATGCCCAGCAAAAGTGTCTTTATCAGGGCTAATTTCAATTATAATAAGTGCAAATGGTTATATGGTCTTAAACAGAGGCTGCTGTAGTCACAGAATGGGATGCCCCAAAAAAGATCCAGTAGTGCTATGCCCAGCAAAAGTGTCTTTATCAGGGCTAATTACAATTATAATAAGTGCAAATGGTTATATGGTCTTAAACAGAGGCTGCTGTAGTCACAGAATGGGATGCCCCAAAAAAAGATCCAGTAGTGCTATGCCCAGCAAAAGTGTCTTTATCAGGGCTAATTTCAATTATAATAAGTGCAAATGGTTATATGGTCTTAAACAGAGGCTGCTGTAGTCACAGAATGGGATGCCCCAAAAAAAGATCCAGTAGTGCTATGCCCAGCAAAAATGTCTTTATCAGGGCTAATTTCAATTATAATAAGTGCAAATGGTTATATGGTCTTAAACAGAGGCTGCTGTAGTCACAGAATGGGATGCCCCAAAAAAAGATCCAGTAGTGCTATGCCCAGCAAAAGTGTCTTTATCAGGGCTAATTTCAATAATAATAAGTGCAAATGGTTATATGGTCTTAAACAGAGGCTGCTGTAGTCACAGAATGGGATGCCCCAAAAAAAGATCCAGTAGTGCTATGCCCAGCAAAAGTGTCTTTATCAGGCCTAATTTCAATTATAATAAGTGCAAATGGTTATATGGTCTTAAACAGAGGCTGCTGTAGTCACAGAATGGGATGCCCCAAAAAAAGATCCAGTAGTGCTATGCCCAGCAAAAGTGTCTTTATCAGGCCTAATTTCAATTATAATAAGTGCAAATGGTTATATGGTCTTAAACAGAGGCTGCTGTAGTCACAGAATGGGATGCCCCAAAAAAAGATCCAGTAGTGCTATGCCCAGCAAAAGTGTCTTTATCAGGCCTAATTTCAATTATAATAAGTGCAAATGGTTATATGGTCTTAAACAGAGGCTGCTGTAGTCACAGAATGGGATGCCCCAAAAAAAGATCCAGTAGTGCTATGCCCAGCAAAAGTGTCTTTATCAGGCCTAATTTCAATTATAATAAGTGCAAATGGTTATATGGTCTTAAACAGAGGCTGCTGTAGTCACAGAATGGGATTCCCCAAAAAAAGATCCAGTAGTGCTATGGCCAGCAAAAGTGTCTTTATCAGGGCTAATTTCAATTATAATAAGTGCAAATGGTTATATGGTCTTAAACAGAGGCTGCTGTAGTCACAGAATGGGATGCCCCAAAAAAAGATCCAGTAGTGCTATGCCCAGCAAAAGTGTCTTCATCAGGGCTAATTTCAATTATAATAAGTGCAAATGGTTATATGGTCTTAAACAGAGGCTGCTGTAGTCACAGAATGGGATGCCCCAAAAAAAGATCCAGTAGTGCTATGCCCAGCAAAAGTGTCTTTATCAGGCCTAATTTCAATTATAATAAGTGCAAATGGTTATATGGTCTTAAACAGAGGCTGCTGTAGTCACAGAATGGGATGCCCCAAAAAAAGATCCAGTAGTGCTATGCCCAGCAAAAGTGTCTTTATCAGGGCTAATTTCAATTATAATAAGTGCAAATGGTTATATGGTCTTAAACAGAGGCTGCTGTAGTCACAGAATGGGATGCCCCAAAAAAAGATCCAGTAGTGCTATGCCCAGCAAAAGTGTCTTTATCAGGGCTAATTTCAATTATAATAAGTGCAAATGGTTATATGGTCTTAAACAGAGGCTGCTGTAGTCACAGAATGGGATGCCCCAAAAAAAGATCCAGTAGTGCTATGCCCAGCAAAAGTGTCTTTATCAGGGCTAATTTCAATTATAATAAGTGCAAATGGTTATATGGTCTTAAACAGAGGCTGCTGTAGTCACAGAATGGGATGCCCCAAAAAAAGATCCAGTAGTGCTATGCCCAGCAAAAGTGTCTTTATCAGGCCTAATTTCAATTATAATAAGTGCAAATGGTTATATGGTCTTAAACAGAGGCTGCTGTAGTCACAGAATGGGATGCCTCACAGCAGACTTAAGATCAGTTCAGTATATATGCACAGCTAGTTAGTATAAGCAGCCTGAAAACGCTAACAAAGCCTGTCAGGAAAAAAAAAAAAAATCTCCCTGTGACAGCCTCCGATTTTTCCTTCCTTTCCCTGTTTTTTGCTGACTTTCTGTCTGTCTCCTGTCTGTCTCCTGCCTGTCTCCAGCCTGTCCCTGTCTGTCCCTGCCTGTCTAACTGTCTCTCCCTCAGCTACACAGCGTTCTGTCTCTCACGAATGCAATAGAGAAATGAGGAAGGAAAAGCAAGATGGCCGACTTAAATAGCGCTGTGACGTCACCGGGCTTGCTGGCTGCTGATAGGCTGCATGTGACTGCCCCAGCTTGCACTGGCGCAGGATAGATGTCCAGACATGTCCCGTCCGCCATCTTAGAATGCCTGTAAATGTAAATGAATGGATGTTAAAGGAAAACTCGAGCGATCGAATCGCGGGGAAATTCGGATTCGATCCGAATCGAATTTTTCCTGAAATTCGGATCGAATCCGGGTTCGTCCGGATCGATTCGCTCATCCCTAGCCACCACACACAGACATATCCAGAATATGGGCTACAAAGCCTCGATTCAAAGACACATTCGTCCGGACTTCCGTAGCTGTTTGTGAAAGTTTGGGTGGGTGTTAGTCTTTTTTTTGCATTTTTTCATTCATTTTTCATTCGTACGAACGTTCGAGAATGCGCTTTCGATGAACGGAAGCAAATCGGAACATTTCCGTTAGTTCGGATCATTTTCCAAACAAAATCGGAAATTTTCCGTTCGTTCAGATAACTTCCATTGTTGGGATTGGTTTCCGTCTGATTCAGAGAGCTGATTTCCGATGGATCACCACCCTATAAATCCGTTTCATTTGCGATCCACTTACGGGACCTTTGAGGGCTCGGATTGCTATTGTTGAACATGTTTTGCAGCTATGTGGAGGAGTCTGCACGCCTTTAGCACCAAGGCATTGCATGTATCAGCATGGCCGAGGCCATAAATTGTATAGCAATGCATACCTGAATCAATACATTTCATGTATGCCTTATAGAAGCATTTTAATGCTGACCTAAATTAGTCCTTAACATGTAAACCTTTATTTTCCCACACATCCATATAATTGCTATATTTTTTTAGACTTATGTCCTTTGTGAATTATATTTGGATTGTTGAACTTGAATCTTAAATTGTTGTAGGAGTTATTGTTTTAGTTGGTTACCTTTGCTTTGTGTAATTATTTTATATTTGGTTGCAGGAACTGCAAGATGTGCCACTCGCCCTTGCTCCTGATGCCCGTTCTGTGGCCTGCCACTGCTATGTATTTTGTTTTTTATAGTTGTTAAAATTTGAAATTTTCTAAATTTTTACAAATGTTATATTTTATGATGGAATAAAAAAAATGTTACATTGTCATTTCATTTACAAAATACATTAACACAAAACTAATGGGCCCAGAAATATTTAAAGATGAATATTCACATGACCGAGAAGTGATTTGGGTAAGTTTTAGGGGGCTAAAATGGAAGAAGAACCTAAACGAGAAGTGGTTTGGGTGAGCTTTAAGGGTCCAAAAGGGAAGATGGAGGATAGTGCTAAGTGATTTAGCTAAACTTTGTAGTAGAAGTGAGGGTGGCAAATATGTAGGCGAGCACTTTAATGAGTTAAGTTTGTAGTGCGCAGGCGTAAGGTCGTAAGGATTTCCGTCTGTACGATTATTTATTGAAAAAGGGAAACAGAAACTAACGGGAAACATAAAGGATTCGTGGGAGGATACGATGGGAAAAGGGCAAAAACTAAAGCCTACGTTGTAACATGTGAAAATGAAACGGAAAAGTCTGGATGGAAAATGACATCCTCGTATTCGTAATCTGCCGTCCGAACGGACGGAAACTTTACAGAAGGTTTTCAATGCA
This sequence comes from Gastrophryne carolinensis, assembly GCA_027917425.1. Classification (NCBI taxonomy): domain Eukaryota; kingdom Metazoa; phylum Chordata; class Amphibia; order Anura; family Microhylidae; genus Gastrophryne; species Gastrophryne carolinensis. The sequence goes on from CM051239.1 coordinate 339,415,050, forward strand.
TGCATAGAATCGCTCGTGCACTCATACGAGAATGGAAACATTTCACAAAAAAAACAGATCGGAACTAAAACGGAAGTATTTTGTTGTCTCTTTGAATCGAGCCTCAAGTGTCGCATTCCATGTCACCCATGACCAATAGACAACGCCAGAAGCATCTTACCTGGGCCAAGGATAGAAAGAACTGGACTGTTGCTCTGTGTTCAAAGGTGTTGTTTGCATTTTGCATTTTACATTTCATTTGTCTGGAGGAAGAAGGGTGGGGGGGAAACAATCCAAGCTGCATGTGTTATTGTGTGAAATTTCCACAATCACTGATGGTTTGGGGAGCCATGTCACCTGCTGGTGTTGGTCCACTGTGTTTTATCAAGACCAAAGTCAGCACAGCCATCTACCAGGAAATTCTAGATCACTTCATGCGACGCAGATGGCAATATATCACTCACTGCTGATTTATGTGGGGTTGTAGAGTCACCTGAGCACCTCAGAATAGCAGTGTTCCCTGACATTGGCTTTCAGTTTAGCAAAGGAAGAACTCCGTATCATGACCATGGATATGTCAAAGAGCTGTTTTGGCTGCAAGAAATGATGTGGTAAATGCAATAAACGTACACATTCTTAAAGTGGACCGTCACCCATGGGTGATCGGCCCGGGAATCTATAAGATTCCCGGGCCGATCACCCCCCTCACCGCGGGACATCCGAGATCGGGATGTCCTGCGGTGAGGGACCCCCCCCAGAAACCCCCAAACTCACCTCACCACGCTCCCACGGACAAGCGGCGGACAAGGCAGCGCATCCGCCGCCGCCTCCCGCGCGCTCCTCTAGCCATGAATGGCCGGCGCGGGGGCGCGCACTGTCAGAGGGGCGCACGGGAGGCGGCGGCGGACGCGCTGCCTTGTCCGCCGCTTGTCCGTGGGAGCGTGGTGAGGTGAGTTTGGGGGTTTCTGGGGGGTTTTACACAGCGGGGCACCCCTAATCGGGGTGCCCCCCTGAAGTGGACCAAAACCCAGGATAGTCAAAATCCTGGGTGTTGGTCCACTTTAAGGAGTTGCCAGGTTTATTCCTACAAATCCAATGATGCCACAATAGATCCAGGACATATCATGCAGTACCCAGTTGAGTTTTTAAACTCTTTAGAACCAACTGGAATGCCTTCTCATCACTTGGATCTAAAGGTTGTTGCTCCAGTTATTCTAATGTGGAATCTAGATGCAAAACTGTGTAATAGAACCAGAATATTCATTAAAAGATGTCATCCCCATGTGCTGGAAGCAACCATCCTTACTGGATTTGCTGCTGGAGAAGAAGTTTTTATTCCATGAATTCCACTGATTAACTCAGATGAACAGTTTATTTTAAAAACTCTCTGTATACAGAACATTATGCAAGCTCTCTGTGTACGGTATATTCTGCAAGCTCTCTGTGTATGGTATATTCTGCAAGATCTCTGTATACAGTATATTCTGCAAACACTCTCTGTACAGTCTAATCTGTAAGCTCTCTGTGTATGGTATAGTCTGAAAGCTCTATCTGTACAGTCAATTCTGCAAGCTCTCAGTATACAGTATTATTCAACCTCACTGTGTGTGACCTTTCTGAAAACTCTCTGCATATGGTATATTCTGCAAACTCTCTGTGCATTGTATATTCTGCAAGCTCGCTGTATACAGTATATACTGCAAGCTCGCTGTGTATGGTATATTCTGCAGTCTCTCTGTGTATGGTATATTCTGCAAGCCCTCTCTGTGTATGGTATATTCTGCAGTCTCTCTGTGCATGGTATATTCCACAGTCTCTCTGTGTATGGTATATTCTTCAAGCCCTCTCTGTGTATGGTATATTCTTCAAGCCCTCTCTGTGTATGGTATATTCTTCAAGCCCTCTCTGTGTATGGTATATTCTGCAGTCTCTCTGTGTATGATATATTCTGCAGTCTCTCTGTGTATGGTATATTCTGCAGTCTCTCTGTGTATGATATATTCTGCAGTCTCTCTGTGTATGGTATATTCTGCAAGCCCTCTCTGTGTATGGTATATTCTGCAGTCTCTCTGTGCATGGTATATTCCACAGTCTCTCTGTGTATGGTATATTCTACAATCTCTCTGTGTATGGTATATTCTGCAGTCTCCCTGTGTATGGTATATTCTGCAAGCCCTCTCTGTGTATGGTATATTCTTCAAGCCCTCTCTGTGTATGGTATATTCTGCAGTCTCTCTGTGTAAGGTATATTCTGCTGTCTCTCTGTGTATGGTATATTCTGCAGTCTCTCTGTGTATGGTATATTCTGCAGTCTCTCTGTGTACGGTATATTCTGCAGTCTCTCTGTGTATGGTATATTCTGCAGTCTCTCTGTGTATGGTATATTCTGCAAGCCCTCTCTGTGTATGGTATATTCTGCAGTCTCTCTGTGCATGGTATATTCCACAGTCTCTCTGTGTATGGTATATTCTACAATCTCTCTGTGTATGGTATATTCTGCAGTCTCTCTGTGTATGGTATATTCTGTAGTCTCTCTGTGTATGGTATATTCTGCAAGCTCTCTGTGTACGGTATATTCTGCAAGCTCTCTGTGTATGGTATATTCTGCAAGCTCTCTGTGTATGGTATATTCTGCAGTCTCTCTGTGTACGGTATATTCTGCAGTCTCTCTGTGTATGGTATATTCTGCAGTCTCTCTGTGTATGGTATATTCTGTAGTCTCTCTGTGTATGGTATATTCTGCAAGCTCTCTGTGTATGGTATATTCTGCAGTCTCTCTGTGTATGGTATATTCTGCAGTCTCTCTGTGTATGGTATATTCTGCAGTCTCTCTGTGTATGGTATATTCTGTAGTCTCTCTGTGTATGGTATATTCTGCAAGCTCTCTGTGTATAGTATATTCTGCAAGCTCTCTGTGTATGGTATATTCTGCAGTCATTCTGTGTATGGTATATTCTGCAAGCTCTCTGTGTATGGTATATTCTGCAGTCTCTCTGTGTACGGTATATTCTGCAAGCTCTCTGTGTATGGTATATTCTGCAAGCTCTCTGTGTATGGTATATTCTGCAGTCTCTCTGTGTACGGTATATTCTGCAAGCTCTCTGTGTATGGTATATTCTGCAAGCTCTCTGTGTATAGTATATTCTGCAATCATTCTGTGTATGGTATATTCTGCAGTCTCTCTGTGTATGGTATATTCTGCAGTCTCTCTGTGTATGGTATATTCTGTAGTCTCTCTGTGTATGGTATATTCTGCAAGCTCTCTGTGTATGGTATATTCTGCAGTCTCTCTGTGTATGGTATATTCTGCAGTCTCTCTGTGTATGGTATATTCTGCAAGCTCTCTGTGTACGGTATATTCTGCAGTCGCTCTGTGTATGGTATATTCTGCAAGCTCTCTGTGTATGGTATATTCTGCAGTCTCTCTGTGTATGGTGTATCCTGCTATCTCTCTGTGTATGGTATATTCTGCAGTCTCTCTGTGTATGGTATATTCTGCACACTATCATATACTGTGCAATCTCTTTGTTTACATTCTATTCTGTGATATTTTTTAAGTATTGTGTGATTTTTCTGTGTACCATCTGTTCTGCACTCTCTGTGTAATATTTATATGGCTTTTTCTATGGTCTGTCTGTTGGTCTGTTTTGTGTATTTTGTCTTTGCATTGTTTATTCTGCAACATCCGGCAATTTTATGTGTACAGTCTATTTTGTCATCTCTATTCTGTTTAGCTTCACAAACTTTTCTGCAATACATTCTGCCATAACTTTCTGTTTTTATTGCTTTTGATCTTAAAGAGAAATATCGGAGGGAAGTTTTACAACCTCCCCCAAACCTCTTCGCCCCCGATCTCGCGCCTGTGCAGTGCACATAAATGGGATGCAAGGGAAGGTGCTGAAAAGCCACGAGACTTCGCTGAGAGGTACAGGACTTTGAAGAGCACGCCTAAAGCCGTGCTGTCATTTACAGACGGCTAAGCTGGCAGGGTGCAGAGGATCGGGCCCTAAAGCAGCCGGATGTTGCCGTATCAGGCATGAGCGACATCCAAATGGTAAGCAGGGCCTGTGTGTGTGTGTGGGGGGGGGGTTAGGTCAGATGTTCCTCTTTAAAAGAGACAATCAATCAACAGCCATGGCAAATAAATGCTATTAGAGAATAGGCTACATAGGGTAGGCATTTTGGGGTTTTGTGATACCCAAGCAAATTCTCTTGAATAAAACCTAGAGACAGAAATAGAAGGTTGATGACCAAAGGAGACCACATGGTCCATCTAGTCTGCTATTATGTGTATACTGTATGTCCCCTTTCAGTTAGGATATATGTATCCCAGGCCTGTTAATATTTACTTACTGTTGATTTTTCAACAACCTCTGCTGGAAGTTTGTTCCGAGCATCTACTACTCTTTCAGTAAACAAAGACAAAGAAAAAGCTGTAGCTGACCCAGACCCCCCCTCCCTTCCTAAGAAATAAGGGAAAACAATCTTTCTCAACATGCAATGGAGATCAGTGTTATTCTATGTTGCAGCAGCACACCTTCAGTGCGTGGCTAGAGTTCACCTTTAATATCTGTTTAGTTAAGAGGTCTGCATTCCTTTATGTTTATGTGAAGTCATGCGTGGTATAGCACAATTGTAAATGCACCCTTTGATGAATTAAGGCCATAATTCCTATTTTGGCAGTGATTGATGACGAAGCTAGCTGTTGTAAAAATGTTTCCTTTAAGAAAATGTCATATAATTAAGAGGAACCCCCCGGATACATCTTTTGTTCTTATGGAATAAATCATGGTGGTGCAGCGCTCTTCACAGGGTGTTACATTACGTATGTTCATGTGAACGTCTGCTTAGCTCTTAGTCCTATAGGTAAGCCTACATGGCTCCAGCCATCGCTGCTGTGATTCCAGGAGTCAGTCCTCGGCAGCAGGATGAGACTTGCTTGTTTATATAGCTTAGAAGAGTCATGACAGCAGCTCAGCACCAGACTGTACATGTTCTGTACAGTTCCTCAGCTTCCACCTTTTTCACACTCAAGCTTGTTAGAGAATAGGAAGCCTTTGGGGCCGGATTCATATCTTCTGTACATCAAAGGCTAACTCACCTGACCCCAAATTAGATAATCCCTTTTAATCCATAAGAGACACCCCTAGTCCAAATGGCTGCCCCAAAAATCCATGATATCAACCATCTTAAATATAACTCCTAAATGCTTAGGATTGTCCCCTCTAACCCATAGAACCTCCTTGAACCTGAGGCAGCAGGTCCTTGGACACAAAACATATTGGGATACAGATTACCGCACATAAAGGGCTCATTTTTAAATGTTCCAGTAAAAGTTACGTTTACTTCCCAGTTCCTAGAAATTGGCAGGATACTCTTCTCCTGAGCCCTGGATCGAAGGCAGAACTGGACCCTTGACCGGAGGCAGCAGTTGCACACCCACCTACTTTCCTGCTCACTCACCAACCTACCTTCCCTACCTTGCAAAGAGCAAGCAGACCCCTCTAGAAATAGTATAGGGAGGGTAAAGCTTAGTCTAAAGTTCACATCAAAGTCAACATCCAGTGTAACTTGAACTTGAACTTCATGTGTTAGTTTCCTCTTAGTGATGGTTGTTGGTTTAGGGAATTAAAGTGGAACTTCAGTGAAAAAAATCAAAGCTTAGTAAATTGCTCCCCTAAAGCTCACCTCTGGAAATCAGTGTCATAAGCTTATTAAAAGTGATATTGACACCATGCAGCTGTCTGGAATAATTGGCAGATTCTACACTTGTGTACTCATGCATGGCAGCAGCCATCTTGCCACACACATGAGACTATCAGTCAAAATTGCCTCATTGCTCTGTGAAATCATTTCTTATTCCTAGCCAGAAGTAGTAAGCATTCAGCTGTGATGACTCTTCTTTGCTTTGCTAAGTGCTGAACTCCCACAGCTATATTAGCTATAAAAATGACAGGCAAGCTTCTCCCTGTTTTTGAGGCATATATGTCTCTCAACTTGGTGTGAATTGCCTCTGTGCCTCTGGCACAGCACCCCCCTTCCAAATTCTCATGTGTGACCAGGACTATCAGGTGTGTTGCAAGATGGCCCCCCGAAGTATTTCAAGACTGAAAAATGTCATTGACTGTGATTTACTGCTTAGTCAGCGAATCACCACGCAACAGCATCACTGCAGCTGTACTGATTGGCTGGCTAAGCAGTCACTCACACTTGACGACTTGTAAGGGGGAAGTGGGCCTACATAGCACTGCTACCAAGCAGGTGAGTTTTTTTTATTTGCCCGGGTTAGTGCTGGAGGGAGGGGTGTGGGTGGGGCTGTTTATATTGATCTTGAATTTCTGCTTTGAGGTAGGAAGATGCTGGGGGGTGAGAATACCTCCTTTGGACTGAAGCGTTGGTTGAGCTTTTACAAGGATCATATTGTAGTATACTCAGAGTTGGATTAAGTGTGATGGAGGCCCCTGGGCACAAAATCTAGTTGAGGCCCCAGATACAATATTTTTTTCTCCTTTAAAATAATAGTCCAGCCAAGTAACTGATTGGTGGTTGTCTGGCACCCGTCTACATACTAGTGGAATGTCAGATCGAGTCCCTTGTGCCACCCTTGTGTGCAGTGACGGACTGGGGACAAAAATCAGCCCTGGATTTTACCAGCCCCTGGCCGGCCCAAGACATCCTTGCTGAGGCCCCCAACCATGATGCTGGGGCTATAGCATTGGGGGCTGGGGTTCCTTGGCTTATGGATACAATGGAGCTGAGACGGAGACTAAGGGGGCAGGGATTGATTGTGGGTATTAAAAGCGGCAGCACAACTGGCCCCTAAGCAGTGCAGCCCACCGGGCATTGTCCCGGGTGTCCCTATGACCAGACCTCCCCTGCTTGTGTGTGTGTGTGCTACTTGGGAACTCCGGCTTTGCCATTCTGGGTAGTGGGTAGTGTAGTGTCCCAGCTGGTCCAGCAGAAAACAGTTCCCTGCATTGAGCTGCCAGCGGCTGTGCTTGGTGGCTTATGTGCAGTGAGCGGCCGCCGATTGGCAGCTCTGCATCCACCCATGACAGCGGCTTTGCTGCTCTAGACTCTCCGTCCTGCCTTGTGATGGCTTAGGCTGCAGGTTTGTAAAAACAAAAAAAGACTCACCCAGGCGCGGCGGGCCCACTGCCGCCGGTAGCTTTGTTGCTGGTCCTGCGACCCATTAGAGCAAAGCCTGAGAAGCCTCCTGGACCAGACCATAACCCAAAGGTTGGTGGAGGCCTCCTTTGCAGGACAAGTGGTGGAGGCCCCAGGACACACGCCCCTTGCCCCCCCTTATAATCCGACCCTGAGTATACTTCTTTATTGAGAAGGACTGTTACACTAATTAATCTACAGAAAGCCAAGTGTGAAATATGTCTTGAGGTTTATTTTACTCTGCATGGTGGCAGTGAGACAGTATGGAGGTAAACACAGCTCGAGGCCTGGAATGAAGCAAGCACACACATGAATGTCCAGATATGGTGAAGGTATTAAGGTGTTGAGATAATCAAAGGCATTCCCGGTGACGGAGATAAGGTGGAGTTGGCTGGAATGAAACGACTCAGGTAAGGTTCATTAATTATTTGCTGGAGCTGTAGATTATTCTGTACACATGCTGCTTCCCTATTGAATCGTTTACTCCAGAAATTCTTCTACTCAGGTAATTTAATCCAAACCAGCGATAGCGATAGCCTGCTGTCTAGTAAATGTAATCTGAGGAGCCCAGTGCAAATGACAGGCCAAGCCACTCTTGGCACCGGTGCTGCTGTTTGGTTAATGAGCCCTGCACTCTCCATGGTACTGATAGAGATTGCCAGGAAATGGAGGGGATGCCACAAAAATCGGTAAAAAACAGAAAGTGATATACTTGTATAGACCTTGACCTGAATCTGCCACTTACAGTGAATCTCCAATCCTGATACTGCTTTCATGTAATCTGTGATCTCATTAGGTGAGGTCTAGCCTCACTTCCCGCTTGGTTTGTTCACACAATAAAACTATGAGTAACCACAGCAGTAAAATTGTGTAACCATCAAAAATATGAGATACTTGGGTTACGAGATCTGCAAATTTCAAGTTTAAAAACAATTTTAGAACAGAGAACTGCATTTTTAAAAGCTATTAGTTAAAGGGCATCTGTAAGAAAGAAAAATGGCAAGAAAAATCAGTATTCGTTTATTTTTTATCAACCCAAGCGCAACCTCCGCTCTGTCTCTGACATTCTCCTGTCCTCCTCCTTGGTTACCTCCTTGCACTCCCGCCTTCAAGACTTCTCCCGTGCCTCCCCACTTCTCTGGAATGCACTCCCCCGCTCCGAATTTGTGTATAAACTAAACTCTCACAGCCTTGATCCCATGCAGTGCCACTGCTCAAACTCTGTGGATCTTCTACTGCCAGAATGAGCACTTATAGTGCAGACTCCAGGGTGCACCCTACTCCATCCATGCTTATCTCTGGATGGTCTGGGGGTGCAGAAGCTGGCTGGGGAGCTTGCAGTCATTTGGGTTGACAGCTGAAGACCCATTCTCAGAATCTATGTGAGAAAAGATGCAGGAAACTAAATATACAGTATGTTTTTGTTATTTTTGACCACTGATGCCACCAAAGAGCATATACGATGCCAGGAGCTGGGTATCCTGAATGGAATGAGCTACCAGAACTACCAGACCTGGAGGCATGTGCTGGGTGGAGGTAAGGTGAGTATCCTTTTTTTCAGTATCTCGACCCATAGATGCCCTTCAGATAAATGCTCTGTACACAAGCTGTCACATTTGTGTTTCATACAACTTGAGTGACGTAGTGTTTTATGCTCTCACATTTCAGCGTGTTGGGAACAGCCAACATTAAACCTCAGTTATGTCTTTCAGCGATATTATTGTCAGCCAATGGAAGCAGCATGTCTGTCTGAAATGAAAGGTGCTCACATACATCGGAGGAGTGTTGCTTATCGGCCTTTTTTCAAGCCAAGCACTGCTTGTAACAGCAGGATCTGCTCTGCCTTCACATTTGGTCAGCTGTACAGTACAGCACTTTGCTAATAAATGTGGAGAGATCTTAGGGAGACATTCCACCTGGCAATCACAATAAATAGGCAGCAAGCAACTTACTTGATGCCTGTCCCATATGCCCCTGATGCATTCCCTTCATTGACAGATAGAAGATGTAACAGGTCTCCAAAGATTGCCCTCCTTTCTTTCCCATTTCTCTGCGACCATGCTCCAAATTTGTCGGACGCTTGCCCCTCTCTCCTGGCATTTGCAGAATAAGCGCAATGGTCGCACAGCAACCACAGGAAAGCACACACATGACCCATAAAACTGCGCCATGACAAGCCCTTCCTAGCTCAGCCATGCCCAGGAATGAAAGCAAAGCCAGTAACTTCACATAGAACACATAAGGTATTTACTTATAAGCCAAGACTTTAAATTAATCGACAACCAAAACAAAATGACAAAAGTATACTCACCTTTTGTCCCACGCAGCAGTTCGGTCCTAGTCCAGCAGTCTATCAGACTAGGACTCGATCGAATCCCGCACTGGCAGGGTCGAAACCTCATTCACCTATGCTTTACCATCAGTCACAGGAGCACTACCACACCCTCTCCATTCACAACAATGGAGGGGGCATGTCAGGCCTTGGTACACCCCCTCCATTTAACTGAATGGGAAGGACATGGCTCAGCGCTTCTGTGACTGAACCCGATACACCATCAATTACAACTCCTGTTCGGGCCCACACTGGCAGGGGGTGCGATCCAGTGATTAGGTGAGTGCACAGGACAAAACGTGAGTACCGATTGGTTATTTTTATTGGGTGGTCAATCCCTTTAAAGGATAACTATCAAGGCATTGGGCTGAATATGTTTTCATTACAGACACGTCTCAGCCTCTCAGCTGAATCTGTTATGTTCTCCTACTGCAAAGTGAGCCGTTAGTTTGTAATGAACTGTAACAAATTTTTATCACCCAAATGTATCTCAGTGTAACATGGTTAGCCTGCAGTAGGAGAAAGTAATGGATTTATTAGCTGTGAGGCAGGGAAATGTTTGTAATGAAAATATATTCAGCCCAGTGGCAGAAGACCTGGCAAATGCTAGTTGTCCTTTAAGATGCTTTGATATGATTCATTTGACATTGTTCCTACATGGGATAAGGGGGAGGGAGGTTAGTAAAAAAGACAGAAAAGTACATCGCTTTAAAGAAGCACTATCGCGAAAAATGGTGCAATGATAAAAATCCATAAAAAATTGCTTGATAGCAGGGGAAGGGGTCACTTATACACCTGGCATCACGAAATATCCAGCCAGGCTCGTTTTTCTTTCTATTAATAGAAGGAAAAGGACATCCAGGGTGACAGGCTCTGTCACCCCTGACAAACTAAACCTGTCACACCTGGATTTTGTTCCTACCATGAGAGAATAAACCACAAGCTTGGTGGGAGTTGTATTCAGTTCGGGTGTATAGGTGACTCCACCTCTCATTAGCCAATGTGTTTATATGGATTTCGGGATAGTGCTTCCTTAACTACCCAGACATAAAAATAGAGGCCTTCCACCTTTCTTCACAAACACTTGGAGCAATCTGGCCCTGCTTTTCACAGAGACACACAGAAAGCTACAGCACCAGAAGATAAGACATAATCCAAAAAATGATCTTCTTAGAGAGCAGACATCAACTTCGAGGGAGGTAAGAAACTAATAATGTTATTTTTTGGCCAGTCTGTATAGTTTCCTTAAAGTCCCTGTCCAAACACATGCCTAACTTTCTCCTTCCTTATCCCTTGGGAAACAGCATAAAATGAGACATTTCAAAATATCTGCATATGTGTAAATACACCTTATGTATTCTAAATTAAGCTTGGTTTCTTAGCTGTCCTCTTTGGATCGCAGCTGAGATGGGAAGGGTGTGTCATGGCACAGCTGTATGATTCATGTGTGCGCTCTGCTGTGGTCAGAGACAGCTGTGGGTCACTGTGGTTTGCCAGGCTCGCTCACACTTAGAGCACCAAGGGACAGATGAGGTGTTAGACCACTTTTTGCATGGTCTTGAAGGAATGAATTGAAAGGGGGGCATACATTTTCAGCCATGCAACAGTTGGAAATAGCTGCAGGAAATAGAGAAGAGGCACATGGGACAGGGATCCTGTGCCCCGCTTGCTGCCTTATTATTGCCTGGAATGTCACTATATGTTAACTCGATTCAGGGACTTTGATTACCTAAGGAGCACCACGCTCATAGGCACGTGCAGCAGATGGAGAATTGCCTAGGATGCCACCAGCAGTCCTGTGGAATCAGGGAAGGAGGTAAGTGATCCACAGGGTCTCACACAGTGCGGAATCCAAAAATGAATGACTTTCACCCAGAGCTGGAGTATTTTACATTTTTTTTCACCATTTTTCACCATGATCTTTAATGCCTTGAACGGGTGTGTACCTTATGTCAGAGGCTGTTCTGCTCTTTATTCTGGAGGCCTCTGATTTCGACTGGTTAATGGTGAGAGCAAGAACAGATTTGTGGGAACAAGAACAGAGTAATGGCCCCAGGCAAGGCACCACATTAAACTCTTGGATTGCCCATCTAATGATAAAAATTGCAGCAGCAAAGACACAATTAGATGGAAGTGGGTCCTGGTGCAGAGATTAAATGGGACCCCGGCCTACCTCATTGTAACCTTAATGTAACCTTTTTCCTATCCTGTTCAGCCCCTAGGATGCAAGTGCACAACTGAACTGGCCACAATAGGGTCAGTGCTGTCAATCAGTTTTTACTCACTTTTTTGAGAGAACATTTTTTTCTCATGTTTTTTTGTCTCTTTTGACTTTTTCCCTCTGTGCAATTTAAAAATCTGCCCAGCTAAATATGACGCAGAATTGTGTTGAGGAAAAAAATGTGAGAGAAAGCATTTTCTCTCAAAAAAATATGAATGATTAAAAAACTAAACCCTAATAAGAGAACTAAACATGGCAACAGTCAATACAAATGCCTCTTCCTTTCTGGACCTGAAGCCAAGTAAGCACAGATCGGACATATAAGGTGGCGAGGGAACAATGGCAGGGCCCCTGACCCCAATGTAATCGCTATGCCCTGCAGTAACCACTCTTAGGAGCAGATGTAACTTTTACTACTGCTTTTTCCATTTCATCATCAGAAGAATCACTTCCCTTTAATATTCCTAATTATTGAGGGAAATTTGGAGACATGATGAAGCCAAGCCGTAGGCTGAAGCATGTGTGACGTACTTGAGTCTCTGGACCACCACAGACTAAATTCTAGCCTGCAACCCATAGATGGCAGGTAGAACGCCAAGTATTTCAGGGAAGAGGTGTCATTACGGCTTGGAAACAAGTTCTGACATCTCTGCAGGTTGGGCATATCTTTCTGCTTCATTCAGGCTGGTTTTGCACCTGCCACAGGCAAGTGTCTCCGTCAGTGAAATACCTTTCTGCCAGTACAGGCCCCGGCCTGTCACACATCCTGCTCTCCCCAAGCGATTGTATCTGCTTCACCTTACAAACTTCTCAGCAGACCTTAGTGAGAAAAAAAGCTTCACTGCAGACACCTGATATTTCAAAGCAACGCTATACGACATAAATGTGCAAGCACACCGGACAAAAGCTCTGTTATCGTACATTGCCTGCTCGCTTTATGGCAAAGGTGAGTCACCAGCGCACCAGCGATTGCAGAGGGCTATATAATCCCCAAGCCACCACATACTACTTACCTGATCACATCATCTCTGTACAGCCTTGTAACTGTGCAGTAATGCAATCTAAGTGTAGAAACTATAAAGCATTTATCTAACGACTCGCTGAATAAATTGGTTAGCTGGACTTAGTTAATAGATTAGCTAGCTGGACTCACTCAATAGATTGGTTAGCTGGGCCCAGATCCCACAGCAGCCAGTTGAAAATTGTGGACAGGGCCAAACTTTGGGGTGTGCGAGGTGTGCTATCGCACAGGACGTCATGGTCAGGTGGAGGCCGCAACCAACCAACTTGCTCAGTTTGCTGGTTATTTTGGGATGAGTGTGGTTGGTTGGTTGGTTGGTTGGGTCAGAAGGAAGGGATGCCATGCTTACCTCTGTTCTGCCCTTTAAATTGGACCGAACCGTCTGATTTCCTATCCGCGTGGCAATGTAACAAGCCCCACTGTGTTAAACCCCCTGGTATCACTGGCATGCCCACATTGCAAGCAATCCCACAGCTAAGGCTCCACCTGGTTGGTGTTTTACCTGCTGAGATGGTATTTCTTACTCACAGCCTGATGCCTTACACACGTCCCTGCCTTCTGAGCAGGGCCAGCATCAGCACCCAGCAAGGGGGTTGCAGCTACCGGGGCCCCCAATGACAGGGCCAGACTTTGGGATGTGTGACGGGGTGGTGGACTGGGAGTGGCGGTGCAAATTCTTTTGCCCACCGGGCGGGGACAACAGTATGCAGCAATAAGTTTCCGCTGCTTCATGTGTTGTGAGAGGAGGGGGCCTCCACACCATGTGACAGGTGCTCCGGCGGGCTGCGGGTGATCAAACAGGCGGCAACAAGGAGACCGGGAGTGCGTGCCGGGAGGGAAAGCACTGTAGAGGTACTTTTTTTTTTTTTTAAGAAGGTTTCTTTTTCTTTTCTTTTGATCCTTATGGGACATCCAGATTTGGGATGTCCCTCAGTGATGTGATGTATCACTCCCACCACAAATGGGCCCACTGAGACCATGCTGCCCAAAGGCCCATGTAAACCTGGTGCCTGCCCTGCTTCTGAGGATAGCAAGAGTTAATGGCAGTTACAATTACCAGTAGAAAAAAAAAAAGCTATCAGCACCGACAGGCTAATGGCCAGTAAAGTAAAAAACAAAAAGTCCAGCCACCTGGCAATCCTCGGCACATATGCTGGCTTTTATCTGCTCTCTGCTGTATATAGCTGATCTCAGGTGGTTTCATACAGTGTAAATAGAATAATCCAGCTCCAGAGTCCAAAATTCAGAGATTTTTGGGCCGACAGGTTTTAGTCCACTTTAAAGAGGGCCGGTAGGTGATCAAACTGAAGGAACTCCCCCACTTCTGCATTGCCTCCTCACTGCCTGCCAGTTCTCCACCCCTCATGGGTGGTCACATGGGGCAGTGAACCGGCAGCGTATGGCTAGGGAACACTTCTACAAGTGGGTACCACTGCCTGATATCAGGCTTGATGCTAAGTTATGCTCAGGGGGCTTCTGGCCAACCTCGGTGGCTGTTGGCAACCATGTGGGGCAGTATGCTGGTAGTGAGGAGACACAGAATGCCATCCTATAGTTTCACACAGGTTGCCTTACGTCCTAAGGTCAGCCCCATACATCATTAATGACAGTTCCCCCCTGGGCCCACTTCTTATTTTGTCTTGGGTTTTAATGGACATACAGCGATGTGACAATTAGGAACCAGGAGAGCAGTGTTTGCTATTAAGGCTATTAAAAAAGATGTATGACAAAATGGCTCAAGCAGACATTGTTATAGACATTTGGTGCTGCAATAGATGGATGCTGGATTCCCTGAAAGCATGGCAGCAGATGAGAAGTTACATGGCTACCATCAGGGCCGGCATTTGCCCACCTCCTCCCCCGATTAACTAGGCCCTATATAAGAGTCCTACCATCACTGCCCTGGTGGCAATCCTGTCTCTTCCTACTTTGGCTAAAATACAAAGAGAAAGTGTATAAGGGTATATAAATATTAATACACAAATCACTAGGTTTCCCTTAATTTAACACTTACAATTGACAGTAAAACAAAACAAGAATGAGAAAAAAAGCTTGTCTTGCTCACAGACCTGATCCTTCAGAGTTTGCTGGCTGCAGGCTGTAGTGGTCCATGTTCAGATGTATCTGTTTTGAAACTGTCTGTGTGCACCAGCTTGTATATGTACGTCCATGGCTAATGGCATATCAGTGTTGGACCCCTGCAGCCAGCCAAAGAGGGAGAGTAGTCAGTGATGAAATGTAAGGTAAGGCTTGGCCAGAAAGAGCTTTGTAAGTTAAGGTTAGAAGTTTAAACTAAATTCTCTCAGATACTGGAAGCAGGTGGAGGAAGTGGCAGAGAGGAGTGGCACAAGGAGAGGTGGATGAGGCAAGCAGCAGAGTAGAAAATAGATTGGAGGGGTTTTGCTGGACTTCTACTGTTTGCTGGTAGACCACAGAGTTATTGTAGTTTTATTAGGGTTTTGTTTCAGATGTGAGGAAGGGGTGGATGCTGGAGATAATTTTTTAATTGAAGAAAACAGGATAGTGACTTAATATGAGGTGATGATAATGAGAGAAAGGAGACCTGTGTACCCAGTGTCGAACTGGGATGCCTGGGGTCCACCAGTACAACTGATTCTGGGGGCCCCACCCACATTTAGACTTTTAGATGCAGATATATATATATATATATATATACACATTAAGGGCCCATGCACAGAAACATTATGTTTAACTGTATTGTCACCTACGATGCCACAAATAAGCTATACATAGTTGAAGTTTGGCAATGGAGGCCTTTAAAGGGATCCCTGGGATCAGGGGCCTACCAGATTTTTTTCCTGGTAACCCTGTGGCTCAGTTCGAGGCCGTGTATACCACAAACATGGAGAGGTGCAGCGTTTATGAATTCATTGACAGTTATGTTGGAGACAGGAGCAGAAATGGATGGTGGCAAAATTAGACAAGTTCCATGTTCTGCTTGAGCAAGTGAGATGACATGAAAGAGTTGATAGCTGATTGACAGTCTGGGACAGGGGATGGGAGGAGAAAAGACATATTTGAGTGCCCTCTGCATAGAAGTGGTTTTGAAAGCTAAGTGAGTTTATAAAATCACAGGTGTAAACTGAGAAGCGTAAGAGTCAGTGTCTTGTGGGATCCCAACTGATTAGGTAAAGGTAATGATTACACCATTGTGTCTGGTTACATTTGGCACTGTACTAAACTGTTTTCCATTTTTAAATTGAAGCATAAATGGCTGAGATATTGGGGTTTACAGGTTTATGCAATGAAATTCTCTTTTTCATTCCGTTCCCCCAATCAGCCCAGCAGAATGGGACAGAATTGCTGGTCCCTCCCTCCTCCGCCTCCTCCTCCAGATTCATCACATTGCTGTCAGCTCAGAGAGCTGATTATTATGCAGCATCACAGATCCACTTTTTTTATAGGAGGAATCATAAGCTGAACCTGCAAACCTCGATATCTCACCATTTCTTCTTCAATTTAAAAACAGAAAACAGTTTAGGACAGTGACAAATGTAGCCCGACACAATAGGGTAACAATGACCTTTGCCTGCAATATCACTTTAAAGGACTATTATTACCTTTAACTCCTCGTTTGCTTTATCTTTTTCCCCTTCTTAGGCTGCTGAACCATTAAAGTCATCTTTAATCATCTTGGAACTAGTGATAAATACAAATGAATGAATTCCATTACATTAATCCATTGCACTGTTTTAGCCGATTTAAATTAATCTATGCTTATATATAAAAATGTTTAAATAATACATTGTATCTTGTAGTGAGCATGTTATTTTTATCCCAAGATGATGTTTTACTTATGTGCTGATTAATTTGTAATCCTGGTTTACCGCTGGATTTATAACAATTTCATTTCTGGCCATGTGCTTGTTATTTGCTGCATACAAAATCGCAATAGTGCGTTTACAGAGAGAATGTGGCCATATTGGACTGCTCCTTGTGTGTCAGCAGTTACTAATGTTCAGAGGCTCCTTGCTAAAACAGATGCAGATGACATTATCTTTATGCGTGTCTTGTTGGCTGTATGTGTGTACCTGTTCACCTGTGCACACCTGTAGACACTAGCTTGCAGTACTAGATGTGACCACATGGCGGCTATCTATGAATGTGTATTCATTGCATTCCCTTTATCATCAGAGCAATGGCAGAGAAACACTCACTTTTCTTGGACATTCTGCTGGCTTAGATCTGCTGTTATCTAGTTATCCAGGTAAGCACAGCAGGACATTTTTGGAATCAGAGCTACCAAGTAGCTTAATAATGTACAGCAGGATGCACTGTTTTTTGCCCTCCAGTGGATTCATTTTAAAGGAGATCTATCATAATACTATATACTATACTATATAACTATAATCTAGTCTACAGCCTATAAGTCCAGTATTAAACAAAGCATATAAACATGCTAGATAGCAAAATGAGGGGTTATTTATGAACCCTATGTGATCCACCAAGTTTAAGGTTTTAGCAGGAGAAAGAAAAAAACAGCAGTGACAAGGGTTTGGAACAAACCATTTCAATTTTTCCTGGGAGTTTTGCTCACCAATAACTGCCTGTCCTTTGAGCTAGTTTGTAGAAAACAGCAGCATTAATCATTCAAATATCTGGCCAAAGCATTGCATGATGGGTAAAGGAACCTACATGCTTTAGAACAGGGGTCCCCAACCCTCCTCCACAAGGCCCCTCAACAGTACATGTTTTATGGATCTCCATATAGCCGACTCACTAATCACTTCACCTGTGCATCTGTGTGGGAGGTGGATTTTGCACGCTGCCTGTTACAGGGTTCTTGGGGAGGATTCTGCACGGTGTCTGTTATGGGGGATATTCTGCACAATGCCTGGTATGAGGTTATAGGGTTATCCTCTGCAAGAAGCTCATAGGTAGGGGAAAGATCATGAGAATTTCTCTGTCGCTGACTAGTTAGGAAGACAATGAAAGTCAATGGCACTTTTTACTCCTAAGAGAAGTATTGAACTTTTTACACTTTTTTACATTGTAGTTAAAATTGCCATTGACTTGTATTGTCTTCCTAGCTAGTGATTCAGCAACAATTATTTTCTGATGCAATTTTCACCTAGTGAAAAAGTGATTTTTTTACTTCCGAAAGAAAGAAAATAGGGTCATTTTGTGTGCAGCTGCCATAACCTCATAACAGACACTGTGCAGAATCTGCCCCATAACAGACACCGTGCAGAATTCGCCCCAAGAACCCTGTAACAAGCAGCGTGCAGAATCCACCACCCAGAACCCAATACCAGGCAGTGTAGTAGAGTTCTCCCCCCCCCCCCCGAATCCCAAAACAGCCAATATGAGGAATCCCCCCAAGCACCCCATAATAGGCAGTATGGAGATTACCCCAATACCTTATAACAGCAGGTGTGCAGAATCCCACCCCCAAGAACCTTGTAACAGGAATAAAGCAGAATCCACTCCCATAACCCCATAACAAGCAGCATGCAGAGTTCCCCCCAACCCTATAATAGGCAGTGTGCAGAATCCAACCCCCCGCCCCAGAACCCCAAAACAGGCAGCTCTCCAATGTCCAGCACTCCCTCTTCACACACACATATACACACACAGGATTAAAAAGAAAAGTCCACTCACCTTTCTGCCGCTCCCTACGCCACTGATCACCCTCCAGCAGTTCTGAATCTGGCCGGCATCCATCCGCTGGAACCAGGGTTGCGGATGAATGGAATGATCAGTGCTCTGGAGCGCCCGTAGGGTGAGTAAACCTTTTCTTTACCAGTCTCTCATTTGGTCCATGAGACCCACAGACCCCCCCCCCCCACAGCTTTACAGGGATAAAAGTTTGTCTTACAGAGCAATAAATCTGATATATATATATATATATATATATATATATATATATATATATATACACTTTAAATGCAATCTCACATTTCACATCTTATGCTTAGTTTATATAAAACTCATCACAATGGAGAATGAAAAAGTTGAGCTACTGTTACATTTAGCAATAAATCACTCTCCAGGTTTGCAGGTTCAGAAGGCTGAAGGTGGTCTCTGATTTATTGCTGGGAGTACCTCTTCCACCTTGCTGTAGAGCGGCATATGGGCCCTGCTATTCACTTTTAGCACTGATGTGACTGAAGTTAGAATTTATGTACCTGAAGACATGATTAGTATAAACAGCTTCCCCCGCTGCTTTATATGCAGCTCATGGGCTGGGGGCTGTTTTAGTCCTCTGCTGCTGGATGTATATTTTTCCTTTGGTAAGGTAGCTCCCTGTGTCTTCGGGAAGGGCAGCGCCGGGATGCTTCTATTTATTTTACTAAACCAATTTTTAGAAAATACTGCTGTCTGTGTGCTGTCTATAAGCTGTGTCTAATGCATGGTCTTGGATTTCTTTGGCATCTAGTTAAATGAAATGTATTTCAGAGTTGAATGTACTGTGTGATTCAAAGAAGGGAGCAAGTTACAGGTCCTGTTAAAGTGCAATTGTAGTCTCACCTTAATAAACAGCCGTTCCTTTCTTAATAGTGCAAGATAGGTGTAGACATCCAAAAAGGGCCTTTACATCTATAGCGATATCATTTTTTTCATTCAACAGAAATGGGAGTGGGAAGATAATTTTTTAAAATGGATCTTAAACTGGACCTTCAGTATAATTTAATGAAAGCCCAAACCTTTAAAAAACTTTTCCCCAGCATCTAAAATTAATATATTTTACGCTCTTAGCCATTTACTTTTTATTCCTTCCACCACTTGGCTTCAACTCTGTTTAGGACTCTAGGATACGGGCGCCGCCATCTTACCTCATAAGCATCACATACTGAGGAGAGGGGGGCAAATGTACAGGGGGCGGGTTATAACTGTGCTCTGCACAGACAGAGCAGAGCTGGGGTCAGGAAAAGGACAGAAATCCCAGAATGCACATTCAGAAGACACTTCCTGTTTTCAGGCAGCATGAGAATCCATGTGCCGCCATCTTGGATGTTTAAAGGTTCTTAAAATGCAGTAGATGCAGGTAGGATGATTTTTAATGTGGGCAATCTGTATATACAGGGTGCGGGAAAAAAACAAGGCTCTTATTCAGGGTGAAGGTCCGCTTTAAGCCTCCTTGGAACTTCTGTGCCATGGAGGATCCCCAGGGACCCAAAACACAGCTGACCTACCCCCTCCTGCTGCTGGTAAGTCCCACTACCTACCTCTTATTTCAAGGCCTCCATCCGACATTGACAACACTTGCACACTATAGTGTGTGGCAGCTAGACCTCCACTGCATGTGGTTTCCTCATCAAGTGGAACTTATTTCCAGGTTTACTATTGGTAGAGAGGATGAGTTAGTGTGCCAGAGACCAGGAAAAGGAAAGTGCATAGATCAAAGGGCAGGGTGGGGGGTAGAGGGCACAACACTTCCCTACTTACCCAGGGCCGGATTAAGAGCATCCCGGGCCTGGTGCTGTAGATTTTGATGGGCCTATTTATCGAAGTATATAAAATGAAAACGCAACACAAAGCAATTTTGTTTAAGACAAAGTGCATTTGTCACATGTCTAATGTACATTAAATTACCAGGATAGCTGAATACATGTTAGTGTACAGACACAGTGGGGGCATCCCTCAGTACAGACAAAGCGGGGGCATCCCTCAGTACAGGCAAAGCGGGGGCATGCCTCAGTACAGACACAGCGGGGGCATCCCTCAGTACAGGCAAAGCGGGGGCATCCCTCAGTACAGACACAGCGGGGGCATCCCTCAGTACAGACACAGCAGGGGCATCCCTCAGTACAGACACAGCAGGGGTATCCCTCAGTACAGACACAGCAGGGGCATCCCTCAGTACAGACACAGCGGGGGCATCCCTCAGTACAGACACAGCGGGGGCATCCCTCAGTACAGGCAAAGCGGGGGCATCCCTCAGTACAGACACAGCGGGGGCATCCCTCAGTACAGACACAGCGGGGGCATCCCTCAGTACAGACACAGCGGGGGCATCCCTCAGTACAGACACAGCAGGGGCATCCCTCAGTACAGACACAGCGGGGGCATCCCTCAGTACAGGCAAAGCGGGGGCATCCCTCAGTACAGACACAGCGGGGGCATCCCTCAGTACAGACACAGCGGGGGCATCCCTCAGTACAGACACAGCGGGGGCATCCCTCAGTACAGACACAGCGGGGGCATCCCTCAGTACAGACACAGCAGGGGTATCCCTCAGTACAGACACAGCAGGGGCATCCCTCAGTACAGACACAGCGGGGGCATCCCTCAGTACAGACACAGCGGGGGCATCCCTCAGTACAGACACAGCGGGGGCATCCCTCAGTACAGACACAGCGGGGGCATCCCTCAGTACAGACACAGCGGGGGCATCCCTCAGTACAGACACAGCAGGGGTATCCCTCAGTACAGACACAGCAGGGGCATCCCTCAGTACAGACAAAGCAGGGGCATCCCTCAGTACAGAAAAAGCAGGGGCATCCCTCAGTACAGAAAAAGCAGGGGCATCCCTCAGTACAGACAAAGCAGGGGCATCCCTCAGAAATTGAGAACACTCACAGACACTGTGGCACATTGAGACACACACAAACAATGCCATGCCTGACAAAAGGATTGTGAGCAGTTTGTGTCTGTTCACAAGTAATTCAAGCACAGTGCTGTATCTTCAGGCACACACGACAATCCCTTACCAGATTCTGGTGATTATAGTGATTACTGAATGACCAAGTTTTGTGACTTTCAGTGAAATAAAGTATGCTGGTGAAATAATTTGTTTTTTAAAGCGGACTTCAGCATCATTTAATGAAAAGCCCAAACCCTTAAAAAACTATTCCCCAGCATCTAAAATCAATATATTTAACATTTTTAGTCACATTTTATTCTTTCCCTTACTGGCCTGCAACTCTGTTCAGCGCACCACCATCTTGGTTCACTAGCATCACATACTGAGGAGATGAGAGGGTTCAAAAGTGCAGGGGAGCAGGGATATAGCTGTGCTTTGCACAAACAGAGCAGAGCTGGGGTCAGGAAAAGGTCAGCAATCCCAGAATGCAGTGTGGCACAGTCAGAACACACTTCCTGTTTGCAGGCAGCCTGCACCCACATGGGCCGCCATCTTGGATGTTTAAAGTCTCAGAAAATGCAATAGATGCAGGTAGGATGATTTTCAATGTGGGCAATCTGTATGTACAGGGTGTGGGAAACATATAAGATAGGCTCTCATTTAGGGTGAAGGTCCACTTTAAGGTCTACAGCTGGAGTGCTGAGCCACTAGAGGGCTTTTAGTTTTGGCTATGCAGACAGGAAGTGCTTTACTTACTACTGTATATTCTAACTCTAGTTGTCCCCCCTCACCTATCCCCACCCCCTCCACCTCCTTTCACCATAGTCCATCACACTTCAGCCCTCCAATGTTCCACTCCTCACTTTACCTCTGTTCATATCACATCTGTCCATTACACATCTTACGGTCTCACCTCAGTCAACCTCACACTGTGTGTCCATGCATGTGCTGTGGGATCACAGAAAGTTGAGTTTTATGGTGATCCTACAGATTTTAAACATTGGGGAATCCCAAATCGTAAAGCCCCTGAAGAGCACTATCATCTCATAGACTCTAGGCCAACATTGTTTTTTTTTTTTTAAGAGGGACCTACACTTATAACTGCCCCCCCCCCCCACACACTGGCTCTCAGTGCTTCAAACAGATCCAAAGTCAAAAATGGTTCATTTTTTAACAATCACCTACTAGGGAATCCTGATCTGGGATGCCCCTCCAGTTAAAGATCCCTAGAAAGCTTAAAGCAAGCATGGAGCCCAGTATGAGGCAGGTGAAGGTGTGCCTGCCACATGTGTGTGCAGCTGTTTCCTGTCCACCTATTGAAACAATCTCTGCTCAGGAATGGGAGTATCTCGCTGCTGGCATGAGGCTAGTTTAGTGTCCCTGTGGGGCAGGACCCTCCCTGGCACAAGAGTTGCAAGAGAATTTAGGTCACCCTAAAAGCACACCTACGCGTGAGTCACACACAGAAAAAGTCGACACCGCAACCGCATACAGTGACTCATCCTGGGCCTGCCTGCGGCTTGACAGGTACCGCCGCCCGCGCCGTTGTCCCCCTCCTAATCCCGCGTGACTTCCTCTCCCCTTCTGAGGTACCGCTGCGCCGTTGTCCCCCTCCTAATCCCGCGTGACTTGACTTCCTCTCCCCCTCTGAGGTACCGCCGCGCCGTCCTCCCCCGCCTAATCCCGCAAGGCTCCCTCCCCCGCCTAATCCCGCGTGACTTCCTCCCCCTATGCTGGCTGTTGCGCGCTGGGCCGCAGGGCGTGCAACAGACACTGACTGGCAGTGGCAGACCAGGCGGCCGGCGACCACGGGCGTGGCCTATGCGGGCCGCGTTTGCAGGCTGCTGGGCCTGTCTAAACGTAGGGGCCTGGCGCGGCAGCTCCATCCGCCCCTACGTTAACCGGCCCTGTACTTACCTTACACTCACTCCAGCGTTGCCGATTGCGCCATTCTTAGGATTTGAAGCCAGGAGCTGCAATTCCGCATTGGACAAAGTCTGTGCATGAGGTGAGATCAAGGCGCTCATTATTCTCAGCATATGCCTTGGCTGAGTTTGTACACAGCCGTACACAGCCGTACACAGGCCTCGCCCACCCATAGGCCGGAACATAGAATTGAGGCTTCCAGCTTCAAATACTATGGCCCTTATTTAACAAGGGATAGCGACAGGTAGCGACTGGTGAGCGGCCGGTAATGATGGGCCCCGCGACGAGAACGCCGGCTCCCCACCACAATCACACATTTATCAAGGCAATCCTGCTTAGCGACTGAGATAGCGCCATATAGCCACTCATTCATCATTATTCCAGCCTCAGCCCACAGTGCCAGCGTCCGACCTTGAACAGCGACAGGTATGACCTCTCGCTACCTGGCGCTCTCCAATGCATTTCAATGGAACAACCTTTAAATATTCATAATTAATTGTTATTAATTTTTTTTTTTTTTTAAATGTGAAAAATTTTGTGACCACTTTTTAAGATAAAAAAAATAAAAAAGTGCAGAATTGATATTACAGGTCTGATATTAATGTATTCATATTACAAAATTATTTAAAAAACTTGTTTTTTTTGGTTTCCAAAAATATGGTTGTTTGGGGGTTAAAAAACTACTTTTAACCCATCGCTGCCAGCGCTCTGGGATTTAAACATGCATTTTACAGCGCGAGAATTTTTTTAGCGTGCTTTGTTAATGAATATGGTGGAAGCCGGTCGCTCTGACCAGTCGCTATCATGCGCTCCCATACAGCGCGGAACCTGTCAAATAGCGACTCCTCACCCAATATTCAACATTACGGCAAACCAACTGAGTCGCTATCAACTACCGAACAACGGCCAAGCACAGCGACTACTAGCGGGCGCTCTGAAAATGCCGCTACAGTCGCTCAACTGTCGCTACCTGCCGCTGTTAATGAATCGGCCTCCCCGGCAACAGGAGAGCAATTGGTAGGGAAAAAGCATGTTCATTTTTTTGACCAGCTAGGGAGACAATGAAAGTCAATGGCACTTTTTTCTCCTAAGAAAAGTAGTGAACTTTTTTCACCTTTTTACACTGTAGCAAAAATTGCCATTTACTTTTATTGTCTTCCTAGCTGGTGATTCAGCAACAATGACATTCGGATGCTTTTTTCACCTATAGTAATCTTTTTACTACAGAAAGAATTATGTTTGCATTGAGAAGTAAATAATTTGAATCTATATTGATGTCATATCTTATTCTTTCTTTAGGGACACCACAATCTCACCATTAAAATATCTGCTAATATGTAATGTAGCTGATACTTTTCACACTCCACATTGTCTGTTTTTGGATGTTTTTGAATGCCACCTCTTCCAAACTTCAATGCCTGGAGAATAGGGGGGAATCTTAGGGAAATAGCCTTTCTTACCATGGAAGGTCTTCATCTAAAATACCAAAAAGCATATCTCAGGCGTTTGAGGTGTTTTAATTTTGTATTCAAAATGGGGAGATGAAATAAATGGAACAATAACACATGACAGATGCAGCTGTATAATCCCAACTGATTATTCTGTAGCCACTTACCCGTGCACAAGTGTAATCAGGTACCTGAATGGGAATTCCAGGGAAAACACCCAAGCAATTGCAATACTACACCCATATGCCATTGTCTGGGCTGTCTGTTCACTGCCAAGGGAGATTCCCTGCCATGTACCTAGAGAGATGTTGTGCCAGGGTCTCCACACCCAGAAGTTTCCAGCCTCTCGCTTCTCCAAGGCATAACTGTATTGAAGCATCCGAGCTTTCACAAAATACGAGAAATCTATACCTGTGAATCCAAGCAGATTCCCTCCGGACCCAAAAATGAATATGCAGAGAACTAGGGGACCCTAGCCCGACAAATAAATAGGCAAAAAGGGTGAAAACCCCCAGTCATTAGAAAGGAGCAACCACCAGCCTATAGTCTATAACACTGCAGGGCCAGTGTTCTCCCTCTAAGCTTGACATCCCAATTCGGGATGCCCTGATGTGTGAAATGCCTGGAAATGCTTGCCACACCCCTTTCATTCAGCATTCAATGTCACGCATTATTATGCACAACATACAATGCTAACTGGATATGGTAACAATACTGGGCATCCCTGGGGGTTTCACACAGTGGGCATCCCAAATCAGGCTTGCCTTAGATGCCAGGAAAACCCAGCAGAGAGAAAATTCCATCTTTAAAGATGTCCAATAATAAAAATAGACTTTTGGTCCAGTTAAATGTGTCCTGGGGGCATCCCAATTAGGGATGTACCATAGTGTAAAACTTTAAGAACCCCTCACAGGCTGAACCACACAGTCAACTAATTCCAGGATCCCACAGTAATCAAATTCAGCAGTGGGGTTCACACAATGGGGCATCCCAGCATTGCCATCTGGGCCACCTGTGCTCAGGCCGCCCTTTGGCGCCCCTGTGACCCACAGCACCCGGGGCACGTTCCCCTACCCCCCCCCCCCCCCCCCAGGTATGCCCCTGGGCATAAGTGTAACCAAATATGGGGTTCCTCTCAAGTGACACCCCTCTGATCCCTGTGGCACCCATGCCTTTTCTATTAGGTGGGTGTCATGCTTGAAACAGGATCTGGGTCTGAAGATAAATGTCCACAATGGAGTCACAGACTGCAAAGCGGACGCTAAAGTAAACTTAGCTTTAATCTTCACAAAAAAAATGTTTTTTTTACTTTATTATTATTCAGCCAAGTTGTTAAGACAATCCGACGCCTCATTCTAAAAGAAGTGATCGTGCTGGGATAATGAATACTTTCCCTGCATGCTTTTTGGGCCAGTTTAGGAATAAACAGCCTTTGAAGCTGTTTACAGTTTCCACCTGCCTGACAAGTAAAGACTGCTTTGAAGATCTCCTAAATAAACAGGTATGGCGGTGAGGAATGCCTCCCCTGTGAAAATACAATGCAGCGGCATAGAAAATAGCCGAGCATATGACAGGAACCATCAGTGGCACAATTATTCACAACACAACAAAAACCCAGCCAGGCCAAGACCTACTTCAAACTCCATTGCAGTGTTCACAATGACGGCCCATTAGAAAGTCTGTGAGCCGCGGTCATATGCCATAATAGGGGCAGTGTGCAGCCTCCACCATCACAAGAGAGGTTAAAGGAAATACAAATATCTGTGTCCTAAGGGGAGGAATCGTTTAAGGAGGGACCATGTAGGATGTGTATAATGGGCAAACAGAAAAAAACGCTAATTGCAGACACAGAGCTGCTAACAGATCAAAGGAATGAACAGGTATATGAAACATGGAGACACAGCGATGGGGAAGACGGGCCATGGCCAGGCAAAAGCCATGGATGCCATCAGAAATGTGAGGGCCTTACTCTTTAGGTCTGCTAAAGACTCTGTTAACATAAATGTAGTTGTTGATGAAACATTAAAAAATTGCAAATGTATAAATTACCATTTAATATTGACAGCCCCTCCAGACTACAATACACAGTTCCTCTTTGGCATCCCATGTACATATCCTCATAAGCAATACATACAGTAATCCTCTTTAGTACCCGTTCTCCTCTCCCCTCTAGACACCCAGAGCCCTCTTACCTACCTTGAGTCCCCTTTATGTTATTTAAGGCCCCCTCAGGTCAGGCTGGCCATAGTGAGCACAAGGAGATTTCCTGGTAGGCCACACTGCTTTCATGCTGAATGGGTTGGCACCGTACCCAGACCATTGGCTGGAATTCACTCAATCCTCTTCTAACGCCCCCTCAGCTCTCTGTCCCCCACCTATGTTTATACTTGTACATTGTACTCCCCCCACCCCCAGCCAAGACTCCAGCACATGTAGCTTAAGTTTATCTGTTTGCAGGTGATACAAAAGTGTGTGAGTGTATATTCCTGGAGGTGTCTGCAACACAGAATGTAATCTGGCTTTACTGAATAAATGATCAAGGAGTGATGAGGAGTTAAAAAGCATTCTCTTGGCAGTAAAAAAATGTAGGCGAAAAAAATCATGAGATTTTCACTGTTACTGTATCACCAACCAAGAAGACAATGAACGTCAACGGCACTTTTTAGAGAACTTTTTTCACTCTAAATGTAAAATCATGAACTTGGGTAGAAGGAATCCCCCCTCTGAGTATTGTATGGGGAGTACAGTACTGTGTTAGCCAGGACTTCAAGGAGACATTTAGGCATACTGATTACCTAAAGCGGCAAGATGAATGTTGGGCTGAGAAGCACCCTCAGGGATGTGACTTAAAAGCTTGTGAGCTGGTCATGAGCTTGCCAGGACCAGTAAAGTTCTAGGATGATTTTGGGTCCAGGCTGCTCCTATCCCCTCCGTATCATTGAAGGCCCTCTAAAGCATCCAGTGACCCCCATTAGCCAACGAGAGGGCCCTTTTAGAATTCAGGGCCTCTTCCCTTTTCTATTCAAAGTCCAGCTGTATCTTCTCTTAAGAAATCCACAGTTACTATCCCTACAAAAAATATGGACCCTGAGGCCTACCCCGGATAAGAGTGCACAGTACTTTCCCAAAAAATGTCTTGTGTATTAACTATGTGGGTCTCTATGAAGATGAATAGAGGTTGTATGGGACATAAGATGGGCACAGACTCTAATACTGATACAAAATAAATTCACAGTTGCTCTCTCATGATTGTGGAAATGAGTGTGTGATGGAGAAGGTGGGTAGCAATTCTAAATACCCTTTGAAAATCCAGGACTCTCTGTCTCTACAATTGGAGACAACAAAAATAACATGGCATTAAAATTGCTCTCACTCTTCCCAGCATTTCCCAAAACTCTAAATAAAATCTACCCAATGCTGGGCTCCTGTAGTAAAGGCATCATCTGTTCATTCACCAAAACCAACCCTTTGATCAATCTGTTATGGTGGCTTGCAGTTTATATACAGATAACACATCTATATCTAAAAAAAAAAATTCTTGTTCAGTAGAACTTCACAATGATGGTTCCACCACACCTTGGAAAATGTTTTTGTCATTATGGGTTAACATATGCTGCACATTAAAGCAAAAGGCACCTAGATGGCTGAAGCTTGCCTTGCCAAAGCCAATGCAGATGCTTTTACTTTCCTACATATATGTTTATTAGTCACATCGTAACTCAAACAGCTTTATCACAGCTATATGTGGGTTGTCAACTGTGATCTCTACCATATTGGTTCACAACAGACGAGCAGTAAATCACATTGCCTCCATACATGTTTGTTCAATATAAACTAGCTATGCTAGCTATGGACATTTCTTGCAACGAGGTCTGTAATTCCTCTATTTTGTTACTGTCACCATATTGTACATGAAAATGAAAACAGTTATTACCCTTCTGCACCCACCTAAGTTTGAGCACAAAATGCTCCAGTTCGATGAAGGTTCTCATTCATCTAGATCATCCAGGTCATGATATATATGTAGAAAATTATCAAGGCAACTAGATTATGATATATAGGCTCATAACAGGGATCCTTCAAAATGCCTTTAATGCCCACTTTTTATGGGCTCAGGGTGGCAGTTATAGGCTTCTGTGCACGAGGCAGCAGGTAGACCCCTATTATAATCAACAGACTGGTCTGAATTTTTCCAGAAAAACTCAGGACGTATATGCAAATTTACTAAAGGATGGGGTTCAGTTAAATAAAACGAGAGCAGAAATTGTGACTGTGTGCTATTTTTTCTGAAGGTCATATTTGGAGATAGAAGTGCTATAAGAATATGGCATCTGCTGATACAAGAGAATGGGATTTAGAGCAGCAAAGAGGTATCCAATGAGATAGCTGCTGTGCCCAGGGTGGGCTTATAATTTCTTGGGCACCATGCAAAGTTGTGTCTGGGGACCCTAATCAAAGGCATTTTTATATAACAAATTAAAGGGGAACTAATCCGAAGATTTTAAATTTCTTGGTTGTGTTCCTCCTGCTTGGGGCATCCTGATTTCGAATGTCTTCTGTGTGTACTCCCCAGGATCACCTGTAAGCTCACCTTTTTGTTCGTTGCCACAGTGCATGCGCAGGGAGCTTGGGCAATAATTCTTTCAGATTTTCTTTGCAGCTCTGAGCTCACAGCGGCAAGAAAATCTGAATGGAGAAAGTGCAGCTGGCTGCATCCTCGCTCACCTCCAGCTGTGGGCGTGTGAGATGCAGCCACAGCCCCAATATGCAGCGTGGGGTCAATGGAAAGGTGAGTAGATCAGGCAACACCCAGACAGCAAGGCATCCCAATTCAGGATTCCCCATAAAGAGGGAGACAATCATTTCTAGAGTGTTACAGGCTCTAGGGGGTGTTGTTCCTGTTTAAGACATCTTGTACAACCTTGATCTTCTTGAACCATTCCAAAAAAAGTCTTGAATCAAATGGATGAATATGAAGACACCCCATCCCAGCATAAATATCAAAGCCCCCTACTAGCATGTTGCCTTGCCCTGCTTGGCCTGGTGGGGGCCCCAGACAGTGGCAGTGTGCTTCTCCCTGTGCTCTGCAGGCTCCCACACTGCACCCCCACCTCTGCCCTGCTCCCCATCTGTGCTCTGCTCCTCGCTACACCCCTATATTTGCCCTGATCCCCATCTCTGCCACTCACTGCACCCCTATATCTGCCCTGCTCTCCATTTCTGCCCTGCTCCCTGCCACACTGCACCCCCACCTCTGCCCTGCTCCCCATCTGTGCTCTGCTCCTCGCTACACCCCTATATTTGCCCTGATCCCCATCTCTGCCACTCACTGCACCCCTATATCTGCCCTGCTCCTCATCTATGCCCTCTCTGTTCCCCATCTATGTTCCCGGCTGCACCTACATCTTTGTCCTGTTTCTCAATGCACCCCCTTCTCTGCACCGCTCCCCAATACACCCCATCTCCACCCTACTCACCATCTTTGCCCTATTCCCCGCTGCACTTTTTTCCCTGTTCCCTCCTGCACCTACTGTACATTTCTGCCCAGCTCCCCATCTTTGGCCTGTTCCCTGCTGTACCTACATCCCTGCCCTGCTCCGCAATGCACCCCAACCCCACCCTGCTCCCTATCTTTGCCCTGCACCCCAATGCACCTCCATCTCTACCCAGCTTCCCAATGCACCCCATCTCCACCTTGCTCCCCTTCTTTGCCCTGCTCCCCAATGCACCTCCATCTCTGCCCAGCTCCTTAATGCACTGCCATCTCCAACCTGCTCCCCATCAGAACTGAAAAAACGATGTACATGAACACTGTATAATGAGCACAGGCTCTGTTTCCCATGTAGCCTCAGCACTGACATCATCACCAGTATTACACCAGTATTACAGCCACTTCTAGTGTGCACAGCAAAGTTTTAGGGTGCCCCCGAGAGTGGTGGCAAAGTGGTGGAGAGACAGTAGAAAGTTTATATGCCAGAAATGCTGCCTGTTTGAGGTGCAAGTCACAACAGTCATGACTTGAAGAGGAAGCCTAAGCCCAATTCACTGTGGGAATCTATATGGAAGCTGAAGCTGGGACCCTAGGAGACAGGCCAATCATCCCATCCCATGCAGCAGTGTAAGTGTACTGTTCTGTCACTCTAGTCCAACTGTCACTGAAATCCATAACTGTAATACAAAGCCCTGCCCCCTGCCGGGGTGGCAGAGGTGTTACAAAAAGCTTGGACTTCATTAAGTGACAGCTTTGTCCTGGGCCTGGCTTCAGCCTTTGTGCCTACCCCCTCTCCTCGCCAGCCAGCATTGAAGAAGCACCACAACCATCAGGTCATTTGTTTCTATTTGTTATTTCCCAAAGGCTTAGCACTGCTTAGTTGCTGGACCTGTGCTTGGACTTCCACTTGAACTTCTCCATTATCTGCCCAAAGCAATGAGCAATGACTAAAAGCAAATACACATATCCGAGAGGTTTGAAATAACAGCTGTTATTCAAGCAAAGAACAAGCTATACTGAACAGGTCAGCTCTGTGAAAGCAGAATGGTAAGTTCAAACCCTGTAATCATGGATTCTTCTTTCTTTCAGTAAAAGAAAAATAGTACCATCTTTTGAGCTTCTTCTCTAAATGAGGTCCCAGTGAAAGCTTTATATTTCTGTTAAATGTGTGGTGAACTAACAGGAATTGAGTTTGGATTGAGTTGGGCTTCTGAAAGAGAAGTATCCTTTGCCTGTTTCCAGCACGCTCATAGAAGATCAGTTCACACCTGCAACAGTGAGTGTTTGAGCTTTAGGGAATAATGACAAGACCCCATGTTGTACTTTCAGCTTTGACTGGACTGATGGTAGCCTGTCAGTTTATAGTTAGGTTTCTCTAAAAAAGAAATATATGCTAGATGGCAAGAGCAGGGGTTACTAATAAAAAAAATTAAACACCCGTTTGGTTTCTGTCCAGTCAGTACTAATCAGAAATAGGGATACATCTTAACAATTGGGTCACAGTCAGTAAAAAAGCTACATGATCATTCTAATATAGAAAAGCAAGCTCATCCCTGTTGCTGCTGAAGCTGTAAATGGTTATGTATCAGTAACAGTATCTTTTGTAAAAGCCAAATTGCACTACAGAGATGCTGCTTTATTTGATGAGTTATACCTCTAGGCACATTGACAATGGCCTTTGTCCCATAAATGATTGCATGCAGTCAATAATGAAGTGGCCTATTGAGAGAGCATTCCCCCCAATGGTGTGCCCATGGCAAAATAGACAGGGAATAAAATGGAGAGACATGTACAGAGCTTCTGGAAAGCTTACAAGATTGATTAGCCTAAACTACTTATGTACAGGCAATTAAGGGCCTGCAATATATTAGCGACATGCTGTGCATTAAAGGCTCAGATGAAGAAGACAGCATTGTCCGGGGGTGAGGAAGACAAGACTACAGACAAGTGGCCCTTTTATCACTGAACAATTACAGTGTGCTCGCTTTTACATTCAAATGATAAGCACATGTATCAGCAGTGTTGTCATATGGGCAGTTGTTTGCTCAATACGTATACTGTTAGGCATGTAACACACTGACGCTAGTTATTACTTTAATGTCAAAAAGCAACAAGTAGAAGTAACACATTAACAAATAAGCAATTTGTTTAGTGATAAATACAGATGTCATATATTTTCAAATTTTAAAGTAAAATCCTAACCTTTTATTTTATATTAGCTTTGGCTAGCCATAGACAAAACATATTCTTATTCCATTGAAAAAAGGTCATTCAGTATTGTCTGGTTTTCTTTTAAGACGTTGATTTGAGTGATTATTATTATTATTATTATTATTATTATTAATGTTTATTTATATAGCGCCATCATCTTCCATAGCGCTTTACAAAGTAGTAATTACAGACAGGGTAGAAACATACGGTACAGTGAAGTTGAAGTGATAGTGAAGTTGTGGAATGGACACTTTTGGAATGCTTATAACATAGTCAGGTTTTTGTTCTTCTATGTCAGTGTTTCTCAACCAGTGATTCGCATGCCACTGGTGATACCAAGATCCTATCAGATGGTGATATTCCTGCAGATCACTGTGTCCCAACACGATCTGCTGCCTTCTCAATTTTACCAATGCCCAGCTTGCTCCATAAAAAGGCAATGAAAAGCTTTCATGTGCATTTCAATGTGTTTCCATTTTAAATTGTTTATTTGTGTTTTTTAACACTGCTTAAAGTGGAACAAAACCCACTAGCGTCCGGCCTGGAATATAAAAGATCCCGAATCAGGATGCCCACGCTGTGTCAAACCCCCCCCGGGAAGCCTATACACACTCACCTTTACCAGGTCCAATGGCGCATGCAGATGCTCTCCTCCAA
Organism: Gastrophryne carolinensis; assembly: GCA_027917425.1. NCBI lineage: Eukaryota > Metazoa > Chordata > Amphibia > Anura > Microhylidae > Gastrophryne > Gastrophryne carolinensis. The sequence goes on from CM051239.1 coordinate 339,448,051, forward strand.
TGAGAGCCAGCTGCTGAACTGATGTAATTCAGCAGGCGGCTCTCATTGTTTTGAATAGGGAACCATTTAGATAGTCTGGGATGGGAGCATGTGCATGGTCGGGTATGCAAGGGATAGTCAATAAGAGCAGTTTGCCAAAAGATATAAACATAGCAAATGGCTGCTACTAACTTAGCACCAGCGCATGCGCCTTTGGACCGAGGGGAGGTGAGTTTTACTGGACGAACTGGGGGGTTTCACACAGCAGGGAATCCTAATTTGAGATGATTGTCAACCAATGCATTATTCATACCCAGGTGGTACTTGAGACAATTTGACAATGGGATATGGTACTTGATAAAAGAGGTGGCTGTGTGACATTCTTGTACTGTGGCTTCTGGTTCCTTATTTTTTTTTTTTGGGGGGGGGGGTCGAACGCTTGTGCATACATAGGAATTTTTTCCTCCACATTTATGCCCTAATAAAGACCTTTTGCATTGGGACCTAACATTCACCTGATGCTCACCTGACACTACGTGACACTAGCGCTTTTGAAATTAACCCCCTACCTGAGCCCTGCATTGGAGCTGGCAGTGCTCTCACTAGGAGTGCCCTCATTCATGGGGAGTGGCGGCCATTTTTCTGTGGCCCCGGAAGTGGATCATTTCAAATGCCACAGCTGACAGGAAGGTGATCGCGAGGGGCTCAGGTAAGTTTTACTGTATCCTAGGTGAAGTGGGTTAATGGGCTGCTCAGTCCATCAACCAGCTTTTCCATGTTTGGAAACCCGAACTCTGGGTTTGCCCAACACTAGACTAGACACCAGATTTCTCTATATTTGAACCCTCGTCGCTTCCTTTAGAAATAGGAAATGGAGTGATCATAATAATTGGATGAGCCAGAGAGTTATTTAAGAAACACTAACGCCACATAGCGTAAGGTGAACGCGGGAGTGCACTATGTTAAAAACCATATATATGAAAGTCAATCTGGTGAGCGCCTCTAAAAGCGTCATGTATTGTCGAATGTATTACTAGCGGTGGCTCAGTGTAAAGCGCCAGCCCCGTATCATCCAGGTAAAGAATACATGCTAGTATACAAACGTGATTAAATCTGGGTACATTTTAACATTGCTTTATGTATTTCTGCCAAGATGATTGGCCCTTATGTTTCAATATTTTAGAATGATTTATAATTGATATTCTATTAATACCTTCATCCCACCAGGCTTTGTGTAAAGAATGATTACCTAGGCAAGTCAGAAACATAATATAACTCATACAATGGCATACAGTGGAGCTGCAAAGCAAACACCACTGTAATGAGATACAATAGAAGTAAGAGTCTGTATGAGTTTACAATCTGGAGGGTAAATTGCTGGACTTAATATTTCCTCCTGAATTGTAGTTATTCTCTTTTGTTAAAATTCCCGGGAATGAAAGAGGTGTGCTGTGTTTTTTGTTGGATAAAATAACTGCAGAGCGGATGTATCTGTCGTAACCTGCACCGAGGTAGTGGAAATGTCTTCACCTGGCCTCAGAAACAGTAGCCATACCTTCTGTACACTCCTAGTTTTTTTCCATCTTGGCATCCGTGTTATTTTAATCGCTTCTGGTAATTCAGAACATTGGTTTTACTATGCTGTCTTGACTTGCATGGATGGACTGTTAGATGCTTGTTGGCTTAGGGAGAGAAATTGCAGCACATTTTATTAATTTATAAGGAATCACACCTTACCTTTAACTCCAATTGCCTATGTGCAATATCTCTTTTAAAAGCGTACTGTATTTGTTTTATTTATTTTTACATTTTACAAAACCCATGCAGCTTAAAAAATTCCAGTGCTGGCCGCTAGCCCCCCCCCACACACTCTGTGAAACCCTTGGGGTCGGTGGTAAACTCACCTTTACCGGGCCGCTCCCGCAACGCTGTGATCCCCGGGCCACATCCCCGGCTTCCCTGTAGCCCAAACAGCGTGCCAGAGATGCTGCCAATCGGTGAAGCCCTGTGGCTTCGGCAGTGGAAAAGCGTGGTTTTATTTGAAAGCCGGGCCACTGCCGAGCCAACAGAGATGCCTGAGGTACCGGGACGGGGGCATAAAAATAAATGACTTTCGATCCGCTTTAAAGGTAATCTATAGACATTGATAAAAAGGCTTCTGACCCTCTCTCTTAAAGTGATACTGCAGGCAAAGGTAATTGTTACATCATTACACCAGGCTATGTTTGGCACTATCCTAGACTGTGGCCCATTTTTAAATTGAAGCAGAAATGGCCGAGATATCGGGGTTTACAGTTTCACACATTATTTTTCTTCTGAAAAAGGTAGGTATGGCCCTGGACCCAGCGGTACTGCAGAGAGGATGCTGTCCAAATGGGCCTCCTTAGTCCAGAGGCCCACCAGGAGACACAAGAAAATCCTGGAATTACAGTGCTCTCCACGTTGCTTCTTTTCATCAGCTAGCCACTTTTCTCAATTTTGTAGTGAAAGGATAGAGCCATTTGAGCATTCATTTTGCTGTTTGTGACCCTAAACAGTACATTTTGCCTCATGTCCTGTTTGATTGCCAGAAGCAAGGAATATCTTTAACAGAACCTTTGTTTCCTGATATGTTTTTATCTGCTACTATTGACCAAATATGTTTTCTAACCCCTGCGTGCACACAACATATTACCAGCTTGTGAGATGTTAAGTAAAGTTCTATTACCTCAAATGGCATTGTATTAATGTTTTGTGGTATTACTGTGCTGTATCTTGAGCACTGTGCTTCAGCCTACTTTAGTAGGGATGAGCGAACCAGTTCGGACGAACCGGAATTCGGTCCGAATTTCAGGGAAAATTCGATTCGACACGAACCCGAATTTTTTTGGGTTCGTGCCGATCGAATTTTCCCTGAAATAAAAAAAAAAAAATGCCGGCATGGTGGGAGCGGGCAGGCCGACTACGCTGTCAGCGGGCATTTGTTTAAAAAGCAAACACTTACCTGCATGGTCGGAGCGTGGAGGCCGGCGCCGCTCTCAGGCACCCTCTGATGACGCGTCCTCTGATGACAGCTGACAGCGGCGCCGGAGCCCGCTCCCACCATGCCGGCATTTTTTTTTTTCAGATGAGCGATTCGTGAAAGTTCGATTCGGGCAAACCCGAATTTCTTGGGGAAATTCGGCGAATCGCCCGAATCGAACTTTCAAGAAGTTCACTCATCTCTCTACTTTAGGTACCTCTATGCTTATACCAATCCTAAAGATACAATGTGTTATCGTAGACCAAATGTATAAATAGACCTTTTGTAACACATAGTATGTTTCTTAGGAGAATTTCAATATGGCATGTCCTGCATTTTGACTTGTTAGAGAAACCCCCAACCCGTGCTGTATTATACTCAAATTCAGCATTCAGCACTCTGCAGCAGCACCCCAGCTAATATCGAGCAATCCTAATATTTAATATCAGGCAATAAAAATATATTTGTCCTGAAACTTTCTTGCAGCTTTAAATGAAAGAGACAAATAAAGCCTTGATTGTCTTATTACATGTAATATCAAAAACGTGTGCTATTGTACAAATGTGTCAATCTCTGGCCAACATGAGTCTATTGTATTGTTTTCAATAAGCTTGCATAATGTTTTCTCTGTTTGCAAGATTTGAAGCGTCATGAAGTTCCATGTCTGAACCTCCTAGTGTGTCATAAACAATAAAAGTGTACATGACAGTTTTATATTACATTTGTTATGCTTCTGTATTTAATCTCTTGCATACTGATGTGCAATGTAGACCACACACCTAGACGTACCAGGTAATAGCTAAACACTTTGATATTTGTATGATGCAGACTGGTCGGTGGGGGCTGCTATTCACTGCTATTCATGAAAGTTTGGTAAGCTCTCCGCCTTCAAGTGAGCATATAGGGTAAAAATAAAGACCCCTCAGTCCTTCCACCTCAGCTAAACAAAGTTTTAAAGAAATAAAAAATATAATCACCTGATCACGCTAGTAGTCCTCTTCCGGTATTGATAGCTGTAGCACTGCAGGGACACTGAGTGACATTTTCAGCAACAACAGTCAAAAATGACTTCAACCAGACCAACACAACAAACAGTGCTCATATGCCTCTCTCCCCAAGGCAATTTAGATTGTTGCACATAAAAATTAATTTACCTTTTTCTAACTGCTGTAACAAATGTTGGAAACAAAAATGGAGGTTCGTGGCTGTGCAGGCCACCTACAAACAGGAAGTGCTGCTAGGCTTCCTGCTACTGTGAATTGTCAGTTATGTCAGTTGAATCCAGACAGCAGCATGGCTGAGATGCTGGGAGAGGAAGCTCCAAAATGGCCGCTATCTTTCTTTCCCAACTGTGCCAGACTGTTGGTCCGGTTTAAGATCCTAGGAGTGCTGTGACCATTATTACAGCAGCACAGGTCATAGGAGTACCAAGAAATCCTTTGTGATCCTCTTGACTTAGGGGCCTCCAGCACCAAAAGAGCCTCCTATCCTGGTTCATACAGTACTAACACGATGCTGTCTGTTGAGCTCCTGGGAGCAACATGGTCAGCAGTTTCTTAGTTTCAGCCCTGTGCACAGTGATACTGCACAGATGGTGCACAATATGAGAATATGAATTATGCTGTTCATGTGCGATTGTGTAAAATTGTTGTGTCGTTTGGTGGTGCAGCTTTAACATACATGTGCGGTTGTGTTCCAACCGAGTTTAACTAAAGTTTAAAGACACATTATAGGATTGATTGCTGGCTTACAGGATTGAGTGCTATGGCTCCTTTAAGAATTGAGTATTCTAATTGCCCTGCTCACGTGCACCTCCCAGGTTAGTTATAAATTGGTCTGAGCAGCTGCCACTTCTCTTTTAGATTTGTGCAAGCACATGGGGTGGAGGTCTTGAGCTGTATGGGGAGGCTATCAACCCTCTCCCCATGTGCAAAGTTATAGAACAGCCTCAGGTAAGCTGCTCCTAATTTATGCATTGTATTGTATGTCCCAAAGGGGGCTCCCATAGATTGGAGTTAGGACTACACCTCACGGATGCACCTTGGCGTTTGGTGGTTCAGCATCAACGTACCTGTTCACGGGGGCGGACTGGGGCCAAAAATCAGCCTGGGATTTAACTGTGCCCCACCTCTTAGGTGCTTCCCAGCCAAGTTCCTATGTCAGTGGTGGTTGCCCAGGCGCGGGGGTGGGGGGACTTCCACGGATAGCTTTGTTGCTGACCCCATGGCCTGTCAGACCAAAGACTGGAAAGCTCCTGGACCAGACCATAACCCAAAGGTTGGTGGAGGCCCCCTTTGCAGGGCAAGCATTGGTGCCCCGTGCTCCCCCGTCATAATCCGGCACTATATATATATATATATATATATATATATATATATACACAGTCCCATTACATTTCAGTGTGACACACAAACCATAAGGTAAGACACAGTGACCAGCAGCTCAATATCATTTTCAGCGGTCATGGAATTGAGTTTGTTGAGTTTGTGTAGGCATTTGCTTTCACATGTAATTTATTGAATACAGCGGTTTTACCTGCATTGACTACTGCATGAATATCATAATAAAACAATTCATCATCTTCCAAGGTCCAATAAAACGCCCATCTGGAGATTTCCAAAGAAAATCCCCTCATTTCTTTTCTTTTTTTCTTCTTACCTGGTCTAACACGAGCAGCGTGCGATTAAAAACAGACAGCACAAGTGAGGAAAAGAATGTACAAGTCACTTGACGCCTACACCCAGAAGCTTAGAAAACAGAAGGTTCTTCCACCTGTGGGGATAGAACAAGTGTATCAGTGTCTCGGGCTCTGCCTCGGCTCGCCTCCTTTGTAGCCTGGAATGTGCCGATGAGACAATCAGGTGCATTAGGCGCGTGGCAGCCTGCTTGAAGATGAGTACCTGAGACAGGGAGGGGGCATTGACTCTCGGCGAGCACATACACATCATATGCTGATAATAGTGGTTGCAGGTGCCAGGGCTGAATGTATAATGACATGTATTGTGTCGTTCAGCTGAGGTGCTGCCGCAAGAGCTGTGCCCAGGCCTCAAGCTATCAACTTTTTACAAGAAACTTGGACGGGTTGAGGAGCAGCGCCCTGACCTTTTTTTCTATCTATGGTAAGATCGTAACTTACACAAAGGAAAGTACATACCAAAAGGTTGTGGAAAGTCCATACAATCCCTGATTCCAGGGAATAGCTCCAAAACTGATAGCAAATTGTTTTTGTAAATTGAAAGTGGACCTAAACTTTCACTTGTAACTGTGTGCCAGATAGAGCACCTACCCCCATCGCATATGAACCCTGAATTTAGGGGATACTGAACGTTTTCTCATGAGGCACTGTAAGACTGCACACTGTAAGGCTACTATTGGTGGAGGTGATGTGTGCAGCTGTTTCCTTCAATCTGATGGATCGACCTTTTCTAGGAAAAGTTGGGAATTTGTCTAACTTGGGCTCACCAATGGTGGCAGGGGGTAGATTATGTTGCTTGGTGTTCCGGGAGACCAGAGGTTGCTAGGGAAGGTTTAAGTTCACTTTAACATTCCATGAGTATATTAAAGGACACGTGTAATCTCAAATACTTATGTACTGCAAAGAAGCAGCATGATCAAGGTCTGCGATCAGTGCAATGAATAGGATGTGCAGCTCCATTCACTGGGTATGGGAGGTAGGTCAGACACTGCCACATGTGTACATCCTGCCTGAGGCAGCTGAGGCCTAGATCTCCTGAACTGGTAAGTGTTGAAGAACAAGAATGGGTATGATGAGCTGTGTGTGTTTGGGAAGGCGGGGGGGGGGGGGGGAGTGGGGGGGACATAAAACACAGTTTCTTTGCCTCCCGGGGTTTCGTTCTGCCCAACAGGGGCATCTCGATTTTGGATGTACCTGTGTGTAAAAATCACAGGATTACCAAGTCTCTTATCTTAGTGAATAAATAGGCACAGCACTCCAATACATAGGTATAAATGCTTATATTCTGTCAAAGCAGTAATAGTTCCAAACATGGAACAGAAGATACAATCCATATTATGGCCAAAAAGACAGTCTCTTACATTCATCCAACGTTTCGGGGGTCAGGAGCCCCCTTTATCAAGGAAGACTGTAAACCGGTGTGCATGGTATCCCCCATCTATATATACACAAGACAACCACATTCAAAATTCCCGCCCGACTTCATAGTGACGTCAGCGGGGTATTCTATATGTCTGCCCCACATCTATACACAATTGGTATGTGAAAATAAACACAAATAATGAAAAATAATGAAACTGGGGCTCTCTTATCTTGCTCCATGCTCCCCTGGTGCATTCAGAGGCTTCCAGACATGCAGTATAAGTGCCAATATGTTATATGCTAATATGCAGTATTAATAACTGTCAATCTTTTCTAATGAATGGATTGCAGGGGTGTCTCCTGGAGTTTGGGTGCAACATATATTGTTTGTCATATACAATGCTGTTTTACACCTTTTGCATGGCACTTTAGTATCACCATAAATGAACAACTGCGCAAATTTTGGTCTCATACTGATTATAATGGGTATGTGACTGGAGCAAAACTTAGCAGAATATAATACCTGAGATTTTTATAGCAGTCATTTTGAGTTTTGAAATTCAGCGACCTTGAGTTATTATAACTACAGAAATACTATGTTCTGGATAAATGAGAACCTTTACATGCATCAAGTATTAAAATAATACTTATAGGATAAAAGTCTCTTGATTTAACTGAAGCCGTGCGGAAAAAAAAACTTGGCATTCTCTCACTTCTAACTGCCAAACAATCGCTAATAATAAGGAATTAAATATTTGGCTTGGAATGTTTCCCTTTGGGCATACGCAGGTAATATTACATTTTGATTGTAGTGCCCAAATATAAAAGTATTTCTTTTTTTTTATTTTCCTTTACATTAGAAGTATTGCTGTATCATTGTAGTTTGACTTATGTATATGGAAAACCGGCCTGCTGCTATCTTATATATTTCACATGCTAAAAATACAAGGCACAACAATATAAATGTAATTTCCAAGGATGGCGTCTACACAACTGTACTGAACACATGAACACAGAAATGCAAAATATATTTGTTATGACTGTAAAAGACTGGAATGGAGACCTTAAAGCAGATGAAAACCCTCACAGCTCGGCTTTGGAATTTAAAAGATTCCAGGGCCGTTGACAATATCCTTCCCATGGGGTATCCTTAAGCAGGATGTCCAGCTGTTCCATTGCCGTTCCTCAGTTCTGCGCCGGTATCTTCATATTTACCAAGTGCAGGGTGATTCTATCTTCAAGTGTAGAGGCCTTGGAGGTGTCTGTGGTGCCTTTTTTTCACCCCCATGCCCTCTGTTAGTTGGTGTACCACAAGGTTATGTTCTTTTACCTCTTCTCAGTCTACACCTATGGTCTCGGACAACTAATAAACTTATTTGGCTTCCAACATCACTTCTATGCAGACCTCAAATCTACCTCTCAGCCTCAGATCTCTCTTCTTTTCTATCCTGTGTTCCTGTCTGACAGCTATCTCATCATTCGTGTCATCTTGCTCCATCAAACTAAACATGGACAAGACAGAGTTTCTTGTTTTGCCACCATCAAACTCTCCTACTGCCTCCACACCAACTTTATCTGTTGATATTCTCACAATTACTGCAACTCCCCAAGCACAATGTCTGGGTGTTACACTGGGCCCCACTCTCTCTCATTCACTCCCACATTCAATCACTAGCCACCTGTCATTTCCAACTCAAAAACATCTTCCGCATTCGCCCCTTCCTCTCACCTGAAATCCTAGTGCCATGCCCTGATCATCTCCCCACTAGACTTCTGTAACACTCTTCTTTGTGATCTCTCAACAAATAGACTGGTACCCCTCTAATCTATTCTCAGCTCTTCTGCTTGACTCATCTCTCCTCTCATTTCTCTAGTGCTGTTTCTCTGTGTTAGTTCCTCCACTGGCTGCCAATATGGTAGAGAATTCAATTCATAGAGAAACAACACACCCGATTTTCACTTTTTGGGGTGTTGTTCCTCTCGAATTGGGATGCCCTGCTGTGTGTATCCCCCCAGGTTGCCCCATTCAACCACCTTCCTTTAGCTCCCACAACGCAGACTCGGACGAGAATGAGCATGCTGATTGGCTGCTCAATCCAATCAGCGCACTTGCTTTCACTCGGGTCCCTTCGGCTACGCTGACGGCTAAGCCACCTGGACGGCTAAGCAGCCGAGTGGTGCCTAACAGAGCCGAGTGTGCCGCCGACCGCATTCCCTGCTCAACTCCTAGCCGTCATGTACCGGATACGCCCATTCAGAAAGGCCGGCTACAAACGAGCCGGGATGCGACCCTGGAGCATAGACGTGGCAAGGGCTCCAGGACAAGGTGAGTGAAATGGGGCTTCTGGGGGATTTTACACAGTGGGGCATCCCAATATGTGGAACTCGGATGGCCCTAGAGTCTTTTAGACTCCATGGCCTTCAATGATCCTTTTTAAAATACTAGCCTCAACTTACAAAGCACCTACATTTATTCACTTATCAAGAAATACCAACCCAGACGCAGTTTTTGCTCTGTCAAGGACCCCTTTAAATAAAAGACAGCCCAAGCCAACCTCAGATTACTTGCCATCATAATAAGTATATATTACTTTTGACCTTACTTTTGTCTCCACCCCTTATCCTTTAGATCATAAGCCCGCAAGGGCAGGGCCATCTCTCCTAGCAGTGTCAGACTGGGATGCCTGGGGCCCACCAGTATAGCCGACTCTGGGGGGCGCTTCTCACATTTTAATTCCATTACCAGCTTATATTTAGAGCTCATGCACAGAAACATGATGTCAGACTTGTCTTTACATAGTTGATGTTTGGTAATGAAGGCCCAAAAAGGGATCCCTGGGACCAGGGGCCCACCGGGCTTTTTCCTGGTAACCCTGTGGGCCAGTCCAAGCCTGTCTCCTAGTGTATTTCAGTATGACTGTGTATTTGTGCTTTTCTGTCATGTATCATAGGTTAGTTATTTTACCCTGTAATTTCACACTGCACAGCACCATGGAAAATAAAGGTGCGTTCTAAATAAACAACAATAAGCTGTCTCCATTGGTAAGTCAATGTGTTTGGGGAGAGCCCCTACTTTTGCAAAGAGTGACACAGACCCCACAGACCTTAAATCAGGGGTGCTTTCAGTGGGCCCCTTTGCGGGGGAGAGTTGTGGGTCAGGGGTCTATAAATTCCATGGCATAGAACAGGGTGCAATGGCCAGCCTCTGTGCTGGCCCTTGCACCCCATAACCGGGTTTATAGCCCTGCAGGCTTCAAACCTGCACGTGCCAGCCCCTAAGCCTTGTGAACTGGTATAGGGGTCTCCTGGACCCCTTACCAGTTCACAAAGGGTTGAATGTAAAAGGTTAAAAACCCTTAAAAATCCCCCAAAAAATGACATGGGGTCCCCCTCACCCATCCTAACCAGCCCGTTACCAGCTATGGGGGCTTATAGGAACAGGGCACAGAGGCCTGCTTTGGTGGCCCCCTGCCCTGCCAGGTACAAGCCCACATGGCTTCCGTGGGTCCGGGCTCTCGTGCCCCCCCTGGCCTTTGGGGAGGCAGGTAATTGGGGGGGACAGGGGTTAATGGCAAGTCACCCGCTAGCCGCAGGTGACTTGCCAGCCCCCAGCCTTGTGAACTGGTATAGGGATCTAATTGATCCCTTACCAGTTCACAAAGGGTTAACAGTAAAAAAGGCACACTGACACAGAAAAAAATGCTCTGATGACAGCTGCCAGGTGATTGGTGGAGGGGGGGCAAGGGGCTGTGATCCCTTGCCCCCCCTCAACCGATCACTTGGCAGCCGTCACTGATCCTCTCGCCTCCGCTCGCCCGACGCTACTGTGCCTTCTGGGGCAGGTGCGAGATGACGATATAGAATATGTCATCTGCCCCGCCTACAAAAGGTGGGGCTAGCGGCCGGACAATTGCGAAAGCGCTGGAGAGGAGGTACTTCACCCCCTCCTCACTACGGAAGAGCCCGGGGGGGCGATTGGTGGCCCCGCCATGTGTCTCCGATCACCCCCCCTCCACGGGCTCCTCAGTGGTGAGAAGAGGGCAAAATACAAGGCATCGCGGCTGCAGGTAAGTAAAAGGTTTTTTTTTCACAGATTTGTGACAGCTGCCATTGGGCCCCCCCTGTGGGTGGGGGCCCTCGGCAGCTGACCGAGTTTGCCGGGTGCTAACGCCAGCCCTGCTTTCAAATACCTACCTTCTACCTGCTCAGACAGTGCACATTTCTCACCTGGAGCACCATACAAGCAGCCGGCATGGCAGGTTGGTGTGGCCTCAGTGCAGCATGTCCCCATTGCGTTCAAAGGGAGCATTCCAGCTTGAGGTTACGCCCCTCCCCCCTGCCGTGGTGCCTTCTCGTAACAATACACAGGTTAAAAATGTGCGGTACGGGAGCAGATGGAAGAAAAAGGAGGTGATATTCGGCCCCAAATATACCCGTCCAAGGACCATTCGTTTCATAGCACCTGTATATTTCCACTTCTCTTGATGTGACATTGTTGTTTAGTTCTATAGTATGGTGTTTTCTGGTATTTTTTACAGTATTTACCTAGTGGTGTTTGCATCTGTTTTGTTATAGAATGTAATGTAACAGAGACAGTGTTTGCCAGATAAGCATCTTCTTGCAGGGTAGCATGCCTTTGCTTGTGATAAACTCCCTGTGTCAGAAGTGATACAAGTCTAAGCCCCGGATGACTACAGTTATCGCTATTTACCATTTTGCCGTCTGCATGCCTGTACTGGTGGTTAGCGCAGTTATGATCAATGTCAACAATTCTCTGTAAACACTTCATGCAGGCATTTCTTTCACAAAGGAAGATTGTATAGGATGTAATCAATTCCTCTGTAGGTGAGGGAATCATCTACTAGATCTAAATGTAAAATATGATATTAAAGCAGACTAACCCACTCAAGTCCTGGAAACCAATTCCCACCAGAATACCTTCTTCCCGGGTGAGCCTTCCCCCAGACATATGTCAGCTGCTGACCGCTAAGATAAGCCAAATGGTGTAGAAGGAGAGACGAGCTTTAGCTTTGGAAAGTATTCTGCTGAGGGTGGTGATAGTAGGTTTAAAGTTGACCTACAGTCTCCGATGCAACTATGTGCCTGAGTGAGTCCTGGTTCACATGGACACTAAACACCAGTGAGCCCTGCATTAGAGATATAATGACTTTTACCTAGCAGAGCTGCTTCTGTTGGGGGACAGTAAATAGCTAAACACATATGCAGAAACCACAGCTTATACAATAGGAGACTTGCTTCACTGAACTGTACAGCTACTTCCTGTCCCTAGTGACAAGTGATTGGAAAGTCAAAAGTTTAAAAATAAATATCAGTAGCTTAGCTTTTATTGAGTGGCCGGACTGCTGAGAGTCCTCCTCTACCTGTCTCCTTAGTGAGGAAAATCACTTCATTATTCGGCTTTCAGTCCCCACCCCGCTGACATGGTCCATCAATCAACCTTCAGTGGACCAAGAATGGAAACACCCCCACTCCCTGCCTAGAAGTCCTTATTGGCTGCCTCTCTCTGCAGCTCTGAAACCAGGCCCTCCTCCTCTTACACTCATCACAGTGTGCTTACATCACATTGCTGTTGCCACACCCACTGTTTCTCTTTTTTCGTTTTTTTTTTTCTATGAATCGCCAATGCTCTAATGCTTTTAAATATAAGTTAGAAACTACAGGGTCTTTTTGAAAATGGATTGGAGTTTAGGGCAGTGCAATGTGTAGCCCTCGCCAATGGGACAACAATCAAACTTGCCTTGATTATAACTTTAATGCCCAGTTTAAACTTTAACTGAAGGGGAGGGTGTTAAAAGGGGCATAAAGTTATTTTTTACTCTTTCCAATTTAAGGCAAAACTTCCATCTAGGTTTTTTATCTGCTAAACCAGACCAATAGTCTTGCACAGTTAAACAAACATTCCCCTAAGTTGCATGCATGACACTAAATCATTTTTAGCACTTATATTTGCCGCTGAGATTTTCTTCTGGTCACATATATCTTGGAGCCCTCGGGAGGCTTCTTCCATTCCCATAATTCCCTCAATGAAGGACACTGGCATTTTTATGTGCAGCAATCTGAATTGCCCTGCGAAGAGATGCATATGGGCACTGTTTAATTATTATGACACAAACTGCATTGCATTTACAGTACAGCTTTATTAACTTCAAATATGGAATATGAGGAACCTGCTTTAAGTTAATGCAAATTATTGATCAAAGTATGTCCTATATAGCGCCAAGCTCAAATTCTGCTGTCCAGTTATACCTGACTGCTATTCTACACGTGGAAGCTGCTGTTCTGCGGAGGTGTTTCACTAAAGTGAGCTGCAACGCATCTATAAGTTGGACAAAATACATGGGGTCTGATGAATTAAATAGAAAAACTTTATTTGCCAAGTACTCAGTGTGCATAAGGATTTTTGTTACACACTTTACATCGGAGTTCACTAGGAGTCAACATGATGTAGAACAGTGACAGTTCATTGAGATGCAAATCTAGGTAAATAGGTAAAGTAAATCCACAGTACAAATTAGCACATGACATGATGATTTGACAGCATTGGTTATCTGGGGGAGCAACCAATGAGTTACCAGGAGAATGCATGCTAGCATGGGGTTCTGCATAAACATGGCCCTTGTCAACCCTAAAAAAATATTAGGGACCCTAATACTACCAAATTGCTGTTAAGAAATCAAAATCCTAACTCATTTTCTCTACAAGCTAGCCCACACTCAAGGTACAAGCAATGAAGGCAGGTAATAGTTAGCTGCTTATAAAGATTTAGCACAGCTTTAGAGAACAGGTAGACTAAAATGGTCATGATGCCAACCAGTTTTTGACCCTGGCTAAACACATTCCTTTGTTTAACTTGGTCCCATAACTTTGGATGGGAGCATTCCACGTCCCCTTTACTAAATTCAGATTTTAATTTCCAGTACCATAAGAAACATAGGAGCTGATTCATGATTGTCATGAATAGTGATGACATTTGGTTTTGGATCATCATAGTTATATAACGCACTGAAATAAAGCCTATTCGGTTTCGCTCAGCTAGATCCAAATAAAGTGTTGGGTCATTCTATTTTCCCATACTTTAATTTTATTAAAAAGTGCCCCTTCCCCTTGGAACTTTTAGCCCAGTGAACCAGGCATAGGGGCTGGTATCTCCAAGGCTCAGAGGCCTCCAGCTGACTTCTGCTAGTGGTGGCATACCAGTCCTATGCCCTATGCAGTGTCGGACTGGGGTGTCTGGGGCCCACCAGGAAAATGAGCTCTGGGGGCTTACTTTACAGTTGCATGCAAATATATAGTAATAAAATTAAGTCCTTCCACCATTTTTATTGCCCTTTGGACCCATCCTATTTGAATAATGTCTTTTTGCAGGTAAGGTCTCCAGAACTGCACACAGTATTCTAGCTGTGGCCTTACCAGGGCTCTATACAGCGGCATCACAACCTCACTCTTCCTATTGGCGATGCCTCGGGCTATGCAGCCGAGCATCCTACTTGTTTTTCCCACTGCCTGGCTAACTGTCCACTTATCTTGCAGCTATCAGTAATCAGTATCCCTAAATCTCTCTCCCCTGGCTAGCACAGTACTGCCCATACTGTGCTCAGAGCAGGGATTCTTCTGCCCAAGTGCATAATTTTACTTCTTACCTAGGGAAATTAGTTCAGTTTCAACTGTTTTGATCATTTATTCAGTAAAGCTAAATCATTTTCCATGTTGCAGACAACTCCAGGAATATCCACCCTATCACTCACCTTTGTATCATCAGTAAACAGGCAAACTTTTCCTACCAAGCCTTCTCCTATGTCACTTACAAATATATTAAAAAGAATGGGGCCCAGGACAGAACCTTGTGGCACACCACTTGTAACTCGCATTTGTTTAAATTGCACGCCATTAACAACAACACTCTGATACCGATCCCTCAGCCAACTGGAAATCCACTCAACTATCCAGAGATTGAGTCCTACCTTCAATAACTTATCTATGAGCTCTTTATGTGGTACAGTGTCAAAGGCTTTGCTAAAATCCAGATAGGTGATATTCACAGCACCACCTTCATCTAACAATTTAGTGACATTGTCAAAGAAATCAATAAGATTGGTCTGACAAAATCTGCCCTCAGTAAAGCTGTGCTGTTTCGGGTCCATAAGGTTGTTGATTTTAAGATGGGAAATGATCTGTTTTTTCAAGAGATTTTCCATTAGTTTTACCACTACAGATGGTAAACTTACTGGCCTGTAATTACTGGCTTCTTCTCTACTTCTTATGGATTGGGACACTGGTCATTCTCCAAATCATCTGGAACCTCACCTGTTAAAAGGGAATGGTTAAGCCGGACCAAGAGGTCCAACAGCCTGGCACAGTTGGAAAAGAAAGGTAGCAGCCATGCTGCTGCCTGGATTCAACTGACTTAACTGACAATGCACAGTAACAGGAAGCACAGCAGCACTTCCTGTTTTCAAGCGCCCTGCACAAACATGAACCAATTTACAGAAGGTTTTGGAAAAAGGTAAGATCATTTTTATGTGATAATCTAAATTGCCCTGGAGAAGGATGCAGTGTTTGGAGCACTGTTTGTTGTGTTGGTCTGGATTTATGTCATTTTTGGCGCCTGTGGGAAAAAAATAAATAAGGCTCTTATTTTCTTTTACTATAAGTCATGACCTTACCTCTAGGCCACAACTGCCCCTTGCCTTAAGGCCTGACTGCCCCGTAACAGGAAAAGACTGTTCCTTGTGCAGTAATATATAATTATTGTTTTAAAAAACTGGGTGTAAATGGCTGACAGGCATCTGAAAACGGCTTTGCATTCCTATAAAATCTTTGTTTTAGATGCATAAGTACGTTTGGATTAAAACTCTAGCCTGGAACAAGAAGATGCATATTGTTTTTTCCCGGTAGAAGAAAATGCTAATGTCCTCTCATGAAGAGTTTCCTTCAGATATTTACATTCTGTAATTTGATCAATTGATATCTATTTCTACATGCAGCTTGCGTACTCAGATCTGGGATTTTCTGTCCTGTCATAGCAGAAGATATAATGGCGGGTTCTTGTTTTAATCAGCAAGGGAAATGCAGAAACCTGAAACAATACATTACCCAGCTGATGAACTTTTTCCATTCCCAACACTGTTGGAAATAGATGGAGAAACAGAAGATGGCCAAGTGTCACCATCTTGCCCATTTATGAGCAAGCCTTTCCTTGGTATAAATTCTGCTTCTAGACTTGTTGGAGACAAACACCCCTTTTATCATTAAACCGAGGGTTGAGATGTCATTGGTGATATATTCAAGTACATTCTTAAAAGGACAATGAGTAAACCTTTTATAAAACATACTGTGGTTCTGAAGTGAAATGTATTCATCTGGGAGCAGAGAAGCAGATTTATATCTTCCAACAAGCACATGATGAGTTGGGGCGTCCGTTCTTGAAAAAAGTGCATTCCTTGTATTTTTTTATCAAGCAGACATGTGCAGTTCAGTAGACTTATAACCTCTGTAAGAAATATACTGAAATTTGCTGCAAAAGCTGAATGTTGTAACTTTTCGTAGCATGACAGGCAAAAGATAACTGGCCTTGGCTTGCCACTGTGCTACAAAGTGGTGTAACTAAATGTGACCAGGCCCTGGTGCGAACCTTTAAGTGGGGCCCCTTCATGGCTCATAAAGTAACCTTTCCCCTGTAATTTTAACTCACTTGGATATAACTGGACAACTTAAGACTGAATCATCTCAGACATTTGGCTCATTTTTCCTTTATATCATGCTATGCGAGCACAGATCTAATAAAGTGGAGAAGCTTTGGTGATGGGGCCCCCGTGACCTTATGAGCCAGGGCATGCAGAGGCGTACATATACCGATGTTGAACACTCACTGGCGACCAGTAAAGGAGGCAAGAGACGCATGAACGGTGGTGAGTGTGAGGGGCAGTGGAATGAGGAAGGAATAAGGTGGAACATGTGTGACGATGGAGGAGGTGGCACGCACAAGTAGGCCTGACAGACGCGCAGCGTGTGTACAGAGGGATGCACATGGAGGTGAGGAGGAACGAGGCAGCATGGATGGCTAGGTTAGCATGCGCGCTGGCACCTGGCATACATTCTGTAGAGGTGCAGGTAGACAGTCTGCACTGTCTCTATGGTATGGACACCCCTGCCTGTATGGTCACTACCCCTGCACCCCTGGTGTTACCTTTTTAAGTGGAATTTCTGTTTTGCCTGGTAAGCCTATTTCAGCTATCACTTCCTACTAGTGGAGTTATTAAGGTTATTCTCACACAGTATCAGTGGCAGACTGGGGCCAAAAATTGGCACTTGAATTTACCAGCCTGGCCAGCCCAGGAGTAGCCCATAAAACCACTGCCTGAGTGCCCTTTAAGCAAAGGCTATAGCATTGCTGCAACATAGTTGATACAACCAATTCTCCTGAGTCTCCCTATGGCCAGTATTATATGGGTCTGGCAACTTACAGTGTAACAGAGAGTATGGAAAGAAAAGAGCATGCAGCCATGAGTGGGTTAAACTGCATTTTTAAAGTGGACCAAAACCCACCACGAACGGCCCTGGAATCTATAAGATTCCAGGAGCCGATCGATTCCCTCCACCCGGTGCCGGCCACCAGAACTCCCCACCCACATGCGTGCCGACAGTCCATTGCTGGGCTCTTTTTCTGGTGCAGGCACGAGCTGAAAGTAAGAATATTGGATGTTGTGGGGGGGGGGGGGTATGTGCGAGGGGGGGGTGTCTAGGATTCTGGATGCTCCCCCCCAGTTTGTTTTTATGTGCTGCGAGCGGGACCAACACCCATTAGAATTTATATGTGTTATAGGGTTTGTGTAGGGTCATGCTCAAGAAGGAGATGATTGGCAGCCTCACAGAAGAGGTGAGATTCCCGCCAGGCCGCATGTTTTCACACCCCGCAGCATGTCATTTCATGATGGACAAAATCCTACATTTTGGTCCACTTTAACATGGGAATTGTTTACAGGGGTCAAACATAAAGCAGGCCTCCAGTCGGCCTCTGATGATCAATAGCATAAGCTGTTTGAGGGGCTTAACCCCATGCAGATGTTGTGGAATGGCATTACTGACAGTGGTGAGCTGTGCCAGCAGCAGCAAACACCAAACAGAGAGACATATACCTCAGACACATGGGAAAGCTTGTCTGTCAAGCAACACACACATACAATAGCTGCTAGAGGAATTCTGTGTGTGTGAGAGGGAAGCTGTTACATTGTATCTATAGGTTCAGATGCAGCAGAGCATAGAGACAGTTGTTTACAATGTTGATACAATGTCTTGGGTTACCCCCCCCCCCCCGTGCATAGACCCCGGCAAACCCCTGTAACTGCCTGAACCACAAGCCCAAGTTGAAATTATACCCTGTGATTGGCCAATGGTGGTCACATGGGCAGGGTCGCATACTTTTTCTCAGATGGAAATGCATTGAGCCACACTCCTCATGGGGCTCACTGTGGAAGGTTTCAGAGGTCTATGCACTGGGGGGCTCCAGCAATCGGGATGCCCCCCTGAGCCTGTTGTGATGCTGCCCCACACCCATTATGTTGAAAATGGGTGTTGGACTGCTTTAAGATCTTTCTACAGCTGATGGCTTTCTACTTGAAATAAGAGATGATTGCTCAGAGACTTGAGGCAATTTTGACTGTGGGCCTGGGTTTTTGAGAAGCAGGGGTCTCATTTGTGCAAAATGGCCATCCCCATTCAGTTCAGAGCACAGAATCTCCTTGCTCTTCCTCTTCCATAACATCTCATAACATCTGCATGAATCTCTGTCAAATATCTTTTGTCGCTGTTTGCTGGGGGACTTTAGGGGAGCAATTTGCTACGCACTGATTTTATTATTGAAGGTCTGCTTCAAATGGACGTGTGTCCTTTGCCAACACAAATTACTGTATGTAACTACTGTACTTTGAAGTTCTTATATAATAACAGCAGCATCCCCTGAGACAAGAACTAAATGTGAAAGAAAATAGCTGCAGTTCGCACTAAAATGTTCTTATTGTGCCTTAAAATTAACTAAAATGTAATAAAAATATAAAAAAAAAACATTAGTATGAGATAAAAGGCGGCATTTTGCTGAACAAAAGAAATTATCAACAGCACTTTATAAAAAGCCTGTTAGGTTAAATGGGCAAACGTGATCTTCATTCCCTGACAAATAAATATTCTGTCACAAGTGTCTCTTCCCCTCTGCTCCAATGATCTGCAGAGTTTTGGAAACAGCACACAAATCATATCACACAAGCAAAATCTTGCTGGTTTCTAAGGAATGTCTGACATTTCCTTCTAATGGGAATCGGTTTGGATAATGTCATCACTGACCCTTTTACCAGCTCAGCTCAAATTCACAAGTGGAAGAAAGGGGAAGGATTTCTCCATTGCATAACATTTTTCATACAAAACTTTCACAAGAGATTGTGATATGGGTTATAAACAGGCCAGTCATGATAAGAGTGATAATTATTGCTCAAACTTATATTGCTGCCACAGAAATACACATCTCTAAGAACCAGGGGTGTACATAGGTTTCACAGGGCCCCATAGCAAAAATCAGGGTGGGCCCCCAAAATACCTAACCCCCAGCAGTAAAATACCTTGCACTGAAATGCAGGCATTGCGGCCTTGGTTTGTGAGTAGAGCAATCAATCAGGAGGAGACTGTGGTCTGATTGTAGTTCTAGATAGTGTTGGCGCACAGTGTTTCCCCCAAATGCCCTGTGCTGGGGGAAAACCAATATAACCTGCAGAACCTACGGAGGCACTTCTTGTAGGCAGCGCACCAACACTGCATACAGCTGTGGCCTCAGGTCAATTCTTTTGCCACAGGTGCTGCAAGGCAATGGGGCAGCTAGTATTGGGCCCCACTGCATCTATGCTATGTACACTCATGCTAAGAACTATAGTCTTCAAGTCACATCACTTAAAGTAGACCAAAACCCACGGCAATCGGCCCGGGAATCTATAAGATGCAGCTGCCATCCTGTGTCTAACTTATCACCAGCACCACAATGGTTGCAGCGCTGAGCGCGCTGGTTGAAGCTGCACTGGTTTATAGTGGCGCTGTAAGTTTAGATCCCATAGAATACAATGTTCAGAACTGTATTGAATTGTTTTATGCTTATAAATAATATTGCACACATTTATTTGTACAGAACTTGCATTGTGACTTGTCAATAATGGAAACGCAGGACCTAGTTGTCGCTAAATGTAATTTTTTTTTATAAAATCTTTTTTCATGGCTTCTTTTGCTTACCAATGTGTAATTTGGAAAACTAAAGAGCAGCCTAAACACACTGTAAAGTTTGTCCCCTTTGTCCCCAGCAGTGATATATGGTAACTGGAATAATAAAAAAATTGACCAGTGCCAGTAAAATACACCACCAATCTTTTCAGGGTGCCAAAAATTATAAAATACTAGGGGTGCGAAGCGGTGTAATAATCTTGCGATACGTATTGCGATACACATATGACGATGCAATATATCCTGGTATATCCCAATTCTGTCTCAAAGACTATATATCGTGATTTTTTTTTATTTAAAATTGACATGGGGGGTGGGACGACATTTTTATTGGAATTTTAAGGGTTAAAAACCCTTAAAATCCCCCCCCAAAAAATGACATGGGGCGCCCCCTACCCAGCATAACCAGCCCGTACCAGCTATGGGGGCTTGTAGAACAGGACGCAGGGGCCAGCTGGCTACAAGCCGGCATAGCCTATGGCCATGGGCTCTTCTGCCCCCCAGGCTTTGGGGAGGCAGGTAATTGCAGAGCCAGGGGTTAGGGCAGGTTGTGCACTCTCCTGAAGACTGAAGAGCCCCGGAGGGGGGATCGGAGGTCCCCGAGTGAAAAGAAGAGCCGGCCGGATCGAACGAGGGGCCAGGTGAGAGAAACAGAAACGATACTAGGGGGAAAGAATCGATTCAGTATCGCTGAATGAAATATCGTGATACTTGACTGAATCAATTTTTTCTGACACCGCTATTAAATACGCTGTTCAGTGCTTAAAAAATGGAGGTGTAAAGTGGGGCACACTGGCACTGTTATTATAAACAGTCAGGTCCAACAGTAGCTGATACAAGTGCCCCAATACCTAAAGCAACAAATAAAGTAAATTAGTTAACATTGCAGCGCCTATTAAAAAAGCCAAAATTGCCAAATGATAAACAGCGCACATCTTAAACAGGGCCCTAAGTTTCCTCGTCTGATCATTGATTAGTAAACCTGGTTGTCTTGGGGACAGGTGCCAGTTGAGACTAAGGGCCCAACCATCTTATATAGCTTGTGAAGGGGGCTTGGACATTGTTGTTGTATGGGACCCAAAAATTTCAGATGGCAGCCCTGTCGGCCGGTATCTACTAGTTTCTGACAGTTTGCTCCAGGCACTCAATTTAGCTGACTGTACAAATACCAACGATGTGCCGTGATACTAAGCACTGAGTGTATGCAGTGGTCACTGTGATTATACATGGAGCACCTTAATTCTTGTTAAAGTGGACCAACACCCAGGATTTTGACTATCCTGGGTCTTGGTCCACTTCGGTGGGGTGCCCCGCTGTGTGAAACCCCCCCAAACCCCCCGAAAAACTCACCTCTCCCCGCTCCCAGCGCCGACGGACAAGCCGCCGCCTCCCGCCGCCTCCCGCCGCCTCCCGCGTGTCCCTCTTGACGCGCACGCGCCCGCGCCGGCCATTCGCAGACGGCCGGCGCGGGCCCGCGCACGCCTAGAGGGGCGCGAGGGAGGCGGCGGTAAGGAGTTTGGGGTGTTTGGGGGGGTTTCACCCCGCGGGACATCCCGATCTTGGATGTCCCGCGGGAAGGGAGGTGATCGGCCCGGGAATCTTATAGATTCCCGGGCCGATCACGCGTGGGTGTTAGTCCACTTTAAGCATTAGCACTTTAGTTTACTTAGAGGCACCAGCATGCAGTGTGTTTATTTAATTTTCTCAGGCTCCAGGTGTTGTTTTTTAAGACATCAGTGGTGGGCAGATTCTGGCACCACAATACAATTAGATAGAGATTTTCTGCCCGTTTTAATTGTTTCACCATATTAATACCATATGAAATTCCTGGAGAGCCTCTAAACATACTTAGTTATATGAATTCTCCGGTTTTGCTCCGTGTTGGCATGTATCTATCTATTGTTTGATTCCTGTTCTTATTATCTTCATGTTGCAGCTCTATCAGCTCACGCTGACATTTTCAGCGCATATGAACTTTAAGGCTTACGGAACTTACGTAAACTGTAGTTCTGATTAACACACTCTTATTAGTTTACCTTACAGGGCGTTACATATGCTATTGGCTGATGCTTCAACTTATTAGTAAAGCGTCTGGCTGGAGGCTCGTTGTGAGAGGGAGGTGGGGATAGGCTGATCATTCCACCAATGATTGCGAGCGCTGAGGTGACGTCACAAGGCTGTTTCCGGCCCGCCGCCTCGGGCGGCACGATGTTTCTCACGGCGTTCATGGTGAGTTCTCAGCCTCTTTTCCCCCTATATATTTGTTGTGTCTATTGTGGGTATTTTGTATGATTAAGGGCTATCGATAGCCTGAAACGCGTTACGAGGTTCCAGTGGAGGAAATGGGCTGCGATGACTAATTGCATGCTGACACATGGATTGGATTGTATGTTTGGATCTATATTATCTTAATCGACTTCAGTAAAAGCTAAGTTTTACCCGTTGAGCTGGACACTTTGGCTTTTGCATTTTGGAAATGATTCAAGAGGTTTCATGGTCCGGGCTGTAAAGGATATAAAGGGGGAGATGGTCACTCTGTAACTGTTTTCAAAGATGGGAGAAGTTTGGCGTGCTGTCTGCTGATAGCTGAGGATTGGACAGCATCATGCACATTGGTCACATGACACACAGTCTGCTGTTTGCGTTCCACAGGGATCTTGTGCGCTGCTGCTTCCTGTTCCGCCTGATCGATCCTGACAGTGTAGGTGCATTTGGAACGGAGACTATATTGAGCTGTCGGTGGGACAATTCACACACACACAGGTCTTAGACTTTCCTGGGCTTCCTCTGTCACGTTGGTGGTCAGAAATGATAAGTGCAACTGCCATTATCCTCTCTCAATCATTTATTGTATGATTAAGAGTGTGTGGAGGCACCTGAAATGCATAAAAAGACCAGTACAAGATGTTAATATATGATTTTTGATTTGACTGAATATATCATGTTGGATTCAGGCTTGTAAGCAGTAAATATTAAATTGGACATTTTAAAACATCCCAACACCAGTTTGCCTCCTAATGGTTGTTGGTCTGCGTCTGGCGCAATAAGACAGGCTGGGGAGGGCATTTAGAATGCTGGAGCCCCCACGCACATAGGCCCCTAGAATGCTTGCAATTCTTACCTGCCCCTCGGTCCTCGGCTGGGAATGCAGCCCTGTGATTGGCCAAGGGCAGACACATGGGCTGGACATTTCGACAGCCAGGACTGAGGACACTGCCAACGTGACAGCCGGCGACGAATCAAGGGGCTCCAACCGAAGATTGAGGGACAGGTAAGAATTGCGGCCATTCTGGGGGGTGATGTGTGGGGGGGCATCAAGTACCTGTGACCATTTCTATACACATTTTATTGTCTTTATTCAGGATTAACAACTAAGCAGCCCATTATCCAGCTTAAACTAATACAGAGTGTGTAGCAACTGGACAACTTACCTGAGCCCTGCAAACCAGTTGGTTGTCAGCGTTTTTTCCTGTCAAAACAACCACGGCCGGGGCTTCAGAAAGATGGCTGCCCTCATGAGCAAGAACACTGGCAGCAACTTACAATGTAAATTATTCTCACCCACGGGGTCAGCCATATCTCTGAAGCCCCAGCCGGGGCTTGACTGAGAATAGAACGCTGACCGGACTGCGGGGCTCGGGTAAGTTGTACAGCAATTTCCTGCTGCTGCGCACTCTGCATGGAGTCCGGGTTTGGGTCAAATTCTGTACCCAAATCGAACTTTGGTTCGGCCAAACCCAAACCTATAGGGTTCTCCCAACAATAATAACAAGATAATGCACTTGCTCGCCTGAATCCGTAGATTCAAATAATTTTTCAAAACACATAAACATAAGAAAAAATCAACTTAATTTTAAAGGGGAACATTGGGGGAATTTAAAATCTCCCCCAAACTTCACCGATCTGCTGCCCCCCTCCGGTTTTACCTTTGGGCACTAAATACTCACCTTGTCGGTGGATCCATCTTCTGGGTCCCTCAGATTCCAGGTGATCTTCCGCGCACAGCCCCCAATCTCACACTTGCACAGTGCCCATAAATGGGATGCAAGAGGGCCCCCCGAAATCCCATGAGACATCGCTGAGTGGGGCAGGACTTGAAGAGTACAGCTAAAGCCATGCTGTCACTAACAGATGGCTAAGCCGGCGCAGGGGGCAGAGGATCGGGCCCTGAAGCAGCTGGATGTTGCCGCAGCAGGCAGTGGCGACATCCAAAAGGTAAGTAGAGGCCAATGAGGGGGAATCTGCCCCTTTTTATTTTTGGTCCAATGTTCCTCTTTAACTCCAACATGGAGAACACAACCAAGTGGTTAAAATCAGGCATTATAGATGGATGTGACCCTTTGGCAACATGCTTAAAGTGGCAGCCTCACATTGAACATTCTTGCTCTCCTTATTTTTATACAAGGTAATAAGAACTGGGAAAACCTGCTTTCCAAAAAAATGAATTTCATTATGAGGGCAAGAGCAATAATGTGGCTGGAGAGTGAAATAGTAGAGTATCAGATTTGCTAGGATGTCTATGTGCTCTACAAGGCAAACAGTGAAAGCCATCCCCACATAGTATATGGCAATCATTTGTCCTGAAGCCTGATATGCGCCCCGGAGCCATGGGATATAATCAATGTCGCAATTTTCTATCAGGTTCCACTGCTCTAATGATCTGTCTCACTAGTATGCAAAGCTAAACATACTTACTAACGCTTAGAGGCATTTGGCATCAGTTTTTGGCTAGATTTTATTGCACCCACAAGGAAAAATGAGATCTGTATACTGAGAAGAGAGAAAAAAATCATACTTTTTGCAAATATTCCTTTTCCATACTTGTGTGTGTGTGTTGTGTAAGTTTTCCTTGGTGGCAGGGAACAAAATGCTCTTCTGTGAAATAGGTTCTCCTTTAGCAGACTTGGTGTCTGTACAGGGAGTTCCTGTCTCTGGACCAAACCCACAGGCCCTCGACACTGAAGGACGAATCTGACCACCGCACACTCTCGTCTTTGCTCCTAGCGCTGTTTGCTTGCTCGCTCTGAAGCAAGGCACACAAAAGGACAGAAAGCTAACTTTTCATGTCTGCTGACTTTTGGAATATAGCTGCTGTTGATTTGAGCTCCCCGTGCCAGATTCCATCCTTAATTCATGATCACGTTGATACTGTGGTTGGTCTAGATCACACTTGAGCTGCAAGTTTCCAACCGGCTGTCACAGCTCCTGAAGTGCGCTGAAATATGGTCCTTTTATATGGCTTTGGCAGGTTTATCCAAGTTTGTCACAAGTTGACAGGGACCACGCCACACAGTCTCTTTGGGTTGGAGGGTCACAGATGGGCAAATACCACATATGTGTCATTATCTAGGTTTGTTATGCATAATGTATTCTGCTTTCTGGAGAGATACTCTTCAAGCTGTGGACAGAGGATGAAGATGCAAGCTGTGCTATTTCCCGGGCACCCGAAAGCTGAGGAGCCACTGGAGCTGTAAATGTACTAATGTACTATTGCTCTAGGCACTATTGCAATGTTGGCTGTTTTTAGCACCCTAAAACTAATTCATATTTAAATATTTGTCACCTGCACATGGAGTGTGGCAGGGACTAGGCACACAGAAATGGATGGCAATGACTGTGAATATGCCTGGGAGCAGACATACTGGGGAAGATGGTAGGGACTGAGCATAGAGGGCAGCATTGCAAGGAATAGGCACACAGGGGAGCATGGCAGGCAGAAGTCATACAAAGGAAGATGGCAGGAACTAGATACACAGGAAAGAATGGCAGGGACTAGCCATACAGGGGGGGATAACTGGGACTTAGCACAGAGTGAAATATGGCAGAGACTATGCAAACAGGGGAGGATGGTAAGCACTAAGCACACAGGGGAGGATGGCAGGGACTAGGCACACAAAGAAAGATGGCAGGAACCAGACAAATAGGAAAGGATGGCAGGGACTAGCTATACAGGGGAGGATAACTCGGACGTAGCACAGAGTGGAGGATGGCAGAGACTAGGCAAACAGGGGAGGATGGTAGGCACTAGGCACACGGGGGAGCATGGCAGGCAGAAGTCACACAAAGGAAGATGGCAGGAACTAGGCACACAGAAAAGGATGTCAAGGACTAGTCATACAGGGGAGGATAACTGGGACTTAGCACAGAGTGAAGGATGGCAGAGTTTAGGCACAAAGGGCAGGATAGCAGAGACTCGGCACACAGGGGAGCATGGTAGGAACTAGGCATACAGAGAAGTATGGCAGGAACTGAGAGTAGAATGGAAGATGGCAATGAAACATATACTTTTCACACATGTGCCATATATTTGTTACATTTAAAACAAATATCCAGTTTACACCAGTTTCCAGGTACACTTTAGGTACACCTATAAAGAGCTGACCTATGGGTTTCTAATGAATAAGCTATTTGCACATCTGCAAAGTGTATTCTAGGCATAAAATAAAAAGAATGTGCACTTTTTACACCCAAACTGCACAGTGCACCTGGTGTACCTTTGTACATGGTGCTGAATCAACCCTTCAGCTTAACACCAGGTACAAGGAGTGCACTGCATTTTTTGGATTGTCTTTTATAGACCTAAGCAGTGTGGAAATGGAACAGAGATTTTTTTTAGAGCCTCTGGTATGTCTGATGTATTTGAAGTTACATATTTGTTACATTTAAAACAAATATCCAGTTTACACCAGTTTCCAGGTACACTTTAGGTACACCTATAAAGAGCTGACCTATGGGTTTCTAATGAATAAGCTATTTGCACATCTGCAAAGTGTATTCTAGGCATAAAATAAAAAGAATGTGCACTTTTTACACCCAAACTGCACAGTGCACCTGGTGTACCTTTGTACATGGTGCTGAATCAACCCTTCAGCTTAACACCAGGTACAAGGAGTGCACTGCATTTTTTGGATTGTCTTTTATAGACCTAAGCAGTGTGGAAATGGAACATACTAATTGTGTTTAGTTGAAGGGTGGATAATTTACTCTGGTTGGCCCCAAGAATGATCTCCTCTGGTGGGCCTCAAGAAAAATGTCCTCTCTTGAAAACAAGTTACTCCAGCCCAACCCTGTACCTAAGGGTCCATTCTGCACTAGGTGTAGAAAGTGCACTTTTATTTTGTTTTTCCCTAAATGGAACATTTTTATACTGCAAAGTCCACTTCATTGCAACAGGTGCAGTATTGACCTTATATGATGAAGATAATAATAATAATAATAATGCATCTAAATTGCTTTGGTAAACATATGAAGATTTTGTTTTTATCAGTACACACCGAGAAGCTGAAGCAAGTGGCATTTCAGTGAACTGATGCCCTGGTCAATATACAGAGATTTTTTTAGAGCCTCTGGTATGTCTGATGTATTTGAAGTTACAGGCAGCCATTTAGATCCTTTATTCTTATCAGTACCATTCCTTCTTCTTGCTAATTGACACATACTCGGGATTGTCAGAACATACTCTTAACAGTAGCATGTCCCCAAAATGACAAATACCAGGCGCACTTCAAAGCTGAAAGTGAGCAGATAAAAGTCTGTAAGATTGATTAGCGTGAATGGCGGAGAAGATGTGTTTAGAGTGAAAGGTGCAAAGTTCTATAACAGCACCTGCTTGGATTGAGTTGTGGCTCAGCCATTTGTCTTAAAAGCTTCGGAAAAAGATAGAGATGAGAATCAATGATCCTTCAGACACAGCAGGGGACATTGAAGAACAAAGATTAACCCTGGCTCTGGGTGTCCTGCATTTTATCATTCAGTTCCCTATCTGCAAAACACAATCATGGCTTAAGAAAATCATAACACAACAAAGAAAAGGCACTTAATTATTTGGAACACCTTGCAGGGCCTTGATTTAATTTTCAAGCAGCCCTACACACCAAGGTTTGGGGCTATGGACATAGTACCTGCAGGTGCCAAAGCTTAGGAGATGCTTTTCTGCTGAATCTCAACGATCTCCGGATCAACATGGATTTGTGAGATCTGATGAGCAATTATGAGGAAGTAAGTTTAGGTCTGGATCAGGATCATTCAATGCCATATTTCTTGACTTTTTGACTGTTGTTTTATAACACATTCTACTTTGTTTGCGGTAAATTTTTGTTGATTTGTATTTCTACACGAATTGCCTAAATTTGACCAAAATTAGAAAAATTACCATTTTCCATTTTTTAAAGTTTATCCCCATTTTACCCCCATAACCCCCCCCCCCCCCCTCTCCAAATTACCAGTTTTTAAAGTTTACATTTTATGCCCTTAAAATTGATAGCCATACCACCCAACAAAAGATAATACATATCATTCTACATATATCTTCTTTACATCAGCATCAGGTTTTGAAATGTTGCTTTTTTGTGACTGTGTTAGAAGTATAGCTTTATTTTTTATTTTTTCAACAAAATGTACAAACCATTTTTTTAAGGACCACTCCACATTTGAAGTGATTTAAGGGGCCTATATATCAGAAAAACCTAAATCAAGACCCTGTTTTTGAAAATGGCACCCCTCAATGTGTTTAAAATTACTTTCTTAAAGTTTGTTAACCCCTAAGCACCTCACAGTAATTAACATAATGTGGAATAAAGCAATTAAATATTTTTCTTAAGCAATTAAAATGTTACTTTAGTCTCAAAGTATTCATTTTTCCAAGGGGTAGTATGAGAAAATGGACCCTGCATTTTGTTATGCAATTTCTCCTGATTATGGCAATACTTCATATACTTCAAAAGGGAAGGACCACGATTGGGCTTTTGGAGCATGGATCTAGCTGGAATACATTGCAGATGCCATGTCACATTTACAGAGCCCCACAGGTATCAAAATGGCACAAAATGGCAGAAACCCCCCACAAATGACCCCAAACTAAACCCCTCAAGAAATTCACCTAAGGGTGAGGTGATTCTAAGTGGCTTTTGAGCCACTAAGGGCCTTATTCATCAAGGGATAGCGCCAGGTAGTGTCTCACTAGCGCCAGGTATCGCCAGCTAACAGCGGCTACCGACTGCAGAACGCCAGGCTGCGAACACAATCACGCATTTATCACGCTAAATGAGGCTAGCGCCGGCGAAAGCGTCAGCTAGCGCGGGATTCATCATGTAGCCGACTGCAACGAACAGCACCGCTGCTAATCCCATCACAGCGACAGGTATGACCTCTCGCTACCTGGCGCTCTCCCATACATTTCAATGGCAGACACTGCAATGTTTTTTTTAAGTGGTTTTTGTGTTCTTGTCTTTTTGCAAAAATTAAACACATGTTGTTTAGGATATGTTGGATTAATCTGTCTTGTTTTTATTGATTTTTTGTTGAAAGATGTAATTTTTACACTGGAATGTTGTGAGTGAAATCTAAAATGCATCTCCTCCCACAAAACACATTAGCCTCAAATTAGCTTGCTTTCCCAGTCATGTTTGGCGCTCACGTTCGCTCATAGAAATTGTCAGCGCCCAAGCTATTCGGCAGCCCTGTCCTTGTTGAATCTGTGATGGTCAGTGTTTGTGC
Organism: Gastrophryne carolinensis; assembly: GCA_027917425.1. Taxonomy (NCBI): domain Eukaryota; kingdom Metazoa; phylum Chordata; class Amphibia; order Anura; family Microhylidae; genus Gastrophryne; species Gastrophryne carolinensis. Next base: position 339,477,858 of record CM051239.1, read on the forward strand.
AGTCGCTGTTGTGATTCGCTAGCGTCGCTGTGCTGCGCTGTGCTGTTCATACATGTGCCTTTCTGCATTTTTCCCTGAATTCACTTGCAGCGACCCCAGTCGTTCTTAATGAATACACTGTAGTTCTGAGCGTGCATGTCCACATTCTGCTGGATTTGTTCAGGCGTACAAGCTCATAACAACCCGTTATGCATTCTCCTGTGTGCCACATTATCATGTAGTTGGATAGTTTTATTGTGTTATTATTTTATTAAGGAATCAGATTGTTATTTGTAAGCAACCTGCTCTGTTTTTGCTCTGACCTATGCATTACAGGATATTGAACACCCAGCTAAATCAAGCTAATAATTAATGGCGTCTTGGCCAATAGCTTGTTGTAATGCGTAAATATCCTATTCCCACCACTTAGTTTGCACGTAGCGGACATTAGCTGGTTCCGAGTGCGCAGAGCGTTTTTTTTTTTTTTGGTGTCGCTTTCGTCATATCCACTTCCGGTTTCCTCCTTTGCGTTTCCACCATCATGCACAGGCGACGTGTGCTGCGCCTCCCCAGCTCCTCCTCTGACTCTGGCCCCCCACCCCTCCCCCACCTCCCCCACCTACCTCACCTCCCCCACCTAACCCCCCTCCACCCCCTCCCCCCCCCTGGGCCACCAAAGCAAAAGCGCAAGAGGGTGGATAGCCGCTTAAACGGCCAGGTGGTGAAAGTGAGTATATTTTCCTTGGATGATATGTTTAATCTGTTCTCAGTATAACTGTTTAGGCCATTGTTCTGATATCATGTATTGATAACCTTTTTGTTTTCATTTGTCATAGGATTTCTGCATCCACCAATATGACTATGCCCGTGGGGGCAAGAAGCGGATTGCCCTGGAGGTGAAGGCCACAGTGTCCCGGCGCTTCAACACCAACCTCAGTGTGTGGTCAATCATGCAGAAATGGTCCGACTTTAAGCGCCGTGACCCTGAAGGCGTGTACCTCCTATATGATGCGTACGCTTCAGGTAAGTGGAAGTTTATGCTATATTTTAAATTTTTTGGAAATAATATTCTAAGCTGTGTCCATTTTGGGTAGTAATTGTAATTTTTTTTTTTTCACCCCCTCAACACAGATAAGCGTCCTCCCCTGGGTAAACGTGGGAAGGGATTCCTCCCCTGAACGAGACAGGCGGACTCGGGGGAGTCATCGGGGGAGGGTCCCTCTCGAGGGTCCTATTTAGAGGACCCAGGGGAGGAAGGGGATGACGCCCCAGAGGAGTGTGCTGCTGGGGGGCTGGCAGGATCGAGCCTCAGCTCCTCACACTCTGACTCTGAGGAGTCTCACCAGACAAGGGGCCACTCTCAAGTGGGGAGTCCAAGTGGGGTGGAAGTAATGGACTCTCCCACACTCCCTGAAGGAGCAGGGAGTGAGAGGGAGGAGGGTGGCCCTTTGGCTGGGGGATCTTTGGATCAGAGTGTGAGGAGCCGAGGCTCCACGCCTCCTCCTCAGAGCCCTCCCTGGGCTTCAAGTGGCAGCTCATCCCCTGGTGAGTGCAGATTTAGTCAGTGTTAGTCTGTGACAGGTTACTTATGGCCATTTGTACTTAGCCCTTGCCATTCCTCTCTAATTTGCAGCGCATCATATAGGCGGCACCTCCAGGAGCTTTTGGCAACGTCTTCTCCACGGGCATAGCCATGGTAAGTGTTTGTTGTTATCCCTCACATTCCCTATGTTATGACATTCCTTAAAGTGGACCAACACCCATTGTTGATTGGGCTTGGAATCTATAAGCTTCCCTGCCCAATCACCTCCCTCACCGCGGGCCCCCCCCCCAAAAGCCCACAAATTCCTTACCTCATTGGGGGTGGCAGAAGCCACCGCCGCAGCCTCCTGCGTGCCCCTCTAGATGTGTGTGCGCCTGCGCTCTCCGTTTCAGAATGGCCTGCGCGTGCGCACGCACTGGAGGAGTGACGCGCGGAAGGCAGCGGCGGCGGACGGGCTCTCTCTCCAATTGTTGTGCCCTGTCAAAGTGGACCAAAACACAGGATAGTATAAATCCTGGGTCTTGGGCCACTTTTAACATACACATGTTTCCTGGTCCATAGGCCAAGCTGGTTTTCTAATGTACATTAACATCACAAACCCCACTACAGTGCAATCCAACTGGCAACCACCCCTATGTTTCAGCCCACGCCATGATGGGGGCTAGCAAATGTGTTATTTTTGTAAGTTGTTCCGGCTAACACATGTTGCACACTAGTAAGATTCTACAATCAACTGCAAATTAGTCCTTACCATTGCACTGTCAAGGTTATTGGCACATTATCTTTATGTGTCCATGTTGCAACCATAAATAATTTACATGAACTCATGGACCAGGAAAAATGCTAATGTCGGACAACATGTGTGTAACCATGCAAGCATTTGTTTTGGCAGACTCCATAACCAGATGGCTGTCAAATAGTCATGTGTCATTGGCCCACTAATTTTGCTTTTCTCTTTTGCTTTCTCCTGACCGATGTTGCCACCCAGACGGAGCCGGTGACCATCCTCCCCACCCCAGCTCCCGGGACGGCCAGCAGCATGGGCCCCAGCCACAGCTGCGATGGTGAGTACATCCCACTTCATATGCCTAAAGACTTGTGACCCCTATGTCTTATAGTAAATTCTGGAGACATTTACAATGTACCTATGTGTTTAATCAACACACATCTAGGTTACATGTGTTTGTCCAACAATCCTAAATGCATGTCTGCATGCTTGATTGTTGGCTCACATTCTTGTTTTCGCCACATAGTGGCAAATTGTGGTTTCTACCCAACAAAATTGGCCTGCTAAGGTGGTGACCTCTAAGATTCTTGGCCAAACAAGTTTACTCGTTCGGACTTAGGCCCTGATGTTTGGCTGTAACTAAACAAATAAATGTCCACACTGGGACTTATACCTTATTTTATTCCCAAGAGTTAAGAGTAAATGTATGCTTGGGATGTTGTGGCCACATTTAAGGTAGCCACTAGTACTCATATAATGGTAACACCTAAGGGCACAGTGGCCAACAATGTGAATGTGAGCGTCAGCTAATTTTAGCCACTTACATTACATTGCTACATCTGTGTCTGTTGAGGTCACATTCTATCTTTTGAATATGTTTTTTTTCTACTCTCTACAGCTTGTGCAAACCAGCATCGCAGACTGTGGTGGTCGATCCGGCGTCTTTGCCTTATGCTGCTGACCTTGAAGAGGCGTCGTTAGGGTGGGGGGGGATGTTTGGAGCCGCTGTGCGGCCAAATGTTGGGCCTGTTGCCCGCCTTGCAAAATAAATGTTTTGTATTTTTGTAATTACAGTGTGTTGTGCCTTGTCAAGCATAGTTTAAGTGTCTACAAACCCATTATTTGTAAAATGTTGGTGTACCTTTGTAGCCATTTAATGTGTAAACCATAGTAAGATATGGTCACCAATGTGTGGCATACATTTTTGGCTACATGTACATATCTAGATCTAGAGACTCATCCCTGACTGTGTTCTTAGCTATGTCTTAGGAAAAACACAATTTAGAGGTGGGGTACTCAAATGTATTTTAAACAAATTCAACACAACACAAATCAAATTAATATTCTTGGCTTGGGGGCCTGGGAGGTTGTGAGTCATTGCTAGGGGTGGTTTTGGGGGCCAACAGTGCAGTAAAAAAAATAGACTGCTGTTGTATGAGCACCTGATTTTCCAATGCCGCAATGCGCTCATTATTTCCATCACGCGGCTGTTGGCGACTGTAGTCCTCCAGCATCTGGACCCCTAGTTCATAAAAATCTGCACTGGTCGGTGCCACACCTCCTCTTGCTCTGTGTTCAGGCTAAAAAACCAAAAGAAAAGATTTTAGTGAAGCTGAAACAATGCAGCTATGCCCCTCCAAATCATTTCCCCAAAGTGTAACAATCCAACTTACCCTTGCTTGAGCCTCTGTAGCTTGGCCACATGGCACTTGTGAAGAGGTCCCAGCTTGGGGTTCTGGTCCGGCCTCCTGCCAAAACAACAAAGAAATAAAATGTGACATGTTGGTTCCTGGACTACCCACCAACATGTCAAGGTGGTTATTGTTCCTCTAAATCAGCCATGTTACCTCCGTGTCGTCCGCCCGAAGTAGGTCCGGGGTCTGGCTGCCAGAGAGGGGCAAATCCACATCTGAGAGATCGGGCAAGTTGGCATATGCTAAACAGGAAAGTCATGTTAGTAGGTCAGTGGACCAAACTCAAATGTAAGATGGATAGACTATCGAGGCCATACCTCCACAAAGTGCCAGATTACACACTAGAAAGAAAGGGATCTTGTAAACTCAGATTGCTAACATGTATGTAAGAGGAAGATGAGCCAATAATTGGGCCAAAAAATAACAGACACATTGCTCAAATTATACATACCTGCAATCTCCCAGATGTCTAGAGTTGGGCCCTCACTCGAGCTTTGCCCTTGAAAATACATGTTTAAACACAAGTTGGCCTACTAAATTACAAAAAAAGGTTTGCAAAAATCCTTACTAGATAATCAAGCAAAACCAACTTACCCTCATCTCTGGCAGCCTCAACATGAAGGGCCCTTTCCGGACAGCCACTTCCGATATTCCGGCCAACTAAAATACACAATTAATGTCTCTAAATATTCCTAACACTACTCGGGTGAATGTTTGTCTTTAAATAGACCCCAAAATGCATTGCAATCACTCTAAAAACTATAATAATGAGGCTGGGGATGGCAAATCCACTACAAATAGGCATCTTCAAGTTGACATAGCAAACATGTAGATTATTAGACTAACCAAATCAAAACAGTGTAACATAAACAGCATAAAGGATACATTTTTTTTGGCAATACACACCAACAGGGTCCTGTTGACCTGCAACATCGGAAGTGGTGTCCAAAGATGAACCAGTCACTTGGCCTACAAAGAAAAAAGAGGAATGAAAGACATGCACTTGTGTTCAAGTGGCTAAAGCAAGGTTGTCACATGCACTTACCGGCATCCAAAGAGTACCTTGGCTCCTGAGGAGATGCTGGTGCCAATGGCGGTGCAGCTAGGCAAAAGCAAAGAAAACATTTAGCCATTGGTAATGTGCGGCACAAAATAAACCATGCATTAAGGTGTGTGTGAGCAGCTCAATCACTAATATTCCCTAATCACGGCCAGTGTGGCTTCCACATGTATATGCAGATATATGGCCACACATCTCTGGCTTCCAACATAGCTACACATGTTAGGGCCTTGTTAGTTAGTTGCAGAGAGGGTTAAAGTGGACGTGTAAATAGTCCGCAGGCCCATATTATTAATCCTCAACAGTGGTCAAATCTATTGTTTGAGGTGCTCCCACACCCGTTTTGGCCCAAAACAACCAGCCCCTAAATTAGTGATAAATACCTTCAATGGCAGACTGGGTTAGGCTGGAGGTTGGTTGAAGGGCAGGAGTTGGGGTGTCCTCCTCCCCCGACTCATGGACATCACCATGTGCACCTATGCAGAAAGCAACAGACAGGAAAGTAGGTATAATGTACTACTACACATGTCCTACTGTTAGTTGGCCAGAAAGAGACAAAGCAAATCACATACATTAACATTACCAGCAAAAAATATGCAGAAAATATGTACCTTCAGTCCAACCTGTGGTGTCATCCCCAGCATCCACACCCTGCAGCCGAACGAGTTGGCCTTCAGCATCTCCTCATATGGCCTGTAGGTACTCTTTGGACCCTGGATGGTCCCACTCTCGACCTCAAGATCATGATTCATCTTTTGCATAAGGGCCCTTCTCAAAGTGTAGAAGCGTTTCCTGCAGGATGGGCCACTACGTGGGTGTTGAGCACTGCTAGTAAGCTCAACACCAATGGCATCCCACAATTTGCTCCTTTCTTGTTTGCCTATAGACTTGCTTTGGGAGCCAAAGATCAGCTCCCATTTTGCAAGTGTAAGACGCACAAGAGTATTATTCTCCGCCAAATTAAATTCTGGCTCCCTCTTGGCAACTGGGCGCTTAGCCTGGGGTGCTGCATCACCTTCAGGCTGGGCCCTTTTCCTTAAGGGAAGTCTGCGCACAGCACCCACCACACTCCTACTTGAGCCAGCTGTGGCCGGCAGATGCCCAGAATTTGGCTCCATCCTGTAGCTGCACACACACACCAATACACAACCAACAAGCACGCATGCAGACTACAGAATGGTATCACCGTCTTTTTGGTTTGGGCAGGTTTTATGTGCTCTAACAGCCAATCACAAACAGGTCCACTTAATTGATTCACACAAACTGGCCAGGTGCTTGTAGCCACAGCTCCACTGCAGTGATTGAACCATGTGTGGTAGTCAATTAACTAATTACAGAGCTCATTAACCAAACAACACACAACCAAAGACAACAATGTACTCATGTATATTAAACACTTGTGACATGTGGCTATACAAACGGCTATTTAAATAAAGAGCAGCTTACCTTTCATTGGTCCACCACAGAATTTTCAGCCATGTCCGTTAATGCACGCAAGTTTAGGCTCACGTACGCTAGTAGCGCTACTAGCGTGCGCGTGCGCACTCCGTTTCACGCACACCTGGGTCAGCTAATTGCAGACAGGAAATAGCAGAGCAACGCAAAAGGCGGCAAAGCGGACCTGTCCTTTTTCCAAGTGAAGTATAAATGGCTGGATTTGCAAACCTTCTGGTGTTGTTACACTGTGGCAAAGGCTGTGGTGTGGTGGTGTGGTGCAGCAACTCCCCTCTTGGTTGTGCCTAACTTAGAAAGCTGACTTTCAGCAGTCTGGTGGTTCAGACCACTATACTTCTGGTTTGGTGGTGAGCTGCATTGTAGTGAGTGTGTGAGTAGTGTGCTTGCTTGTGTGTGTGGTGTGTTTGTGGTTTTTGTTTTGCTTCTTTTGTATATCTGTTGAGTGTGAGATGGATAAGAGGATGATGTATGGGTTATGGGTGCAGGGATGTGTGAGAATGCTGGAAGAGCAGGAGGCCAGGGAGGAGGGTGCTGTGAGGCTTAGGGCACCCCGATCCTTTGGAATCCGCCTTTCAGTGTGGGATTTAAGTGACGAGCAGATCAGGAGCTGCTTCCGTCTGAATCGTGCTGCACTACAGTCCCTATATGATCAGATTAAGCACAAAATCGAGCCATCCACCAAACGCACCAGATCCATTCCAGGCATAGTACGCCTATGTGCCAGTCTAAATATTTTGGCACAAGGGACCTTCCAGGCAACCTCTGCCCTCCTCAGCGGGATCAGCCAGGCTACAATGAGCCGCATATTTTTCCAGGTAGTACTGGCTATTTGTGACCTGATCCCTATTTACATCCAGTTTCCTGAGGATGAGGATGAGGTTGCCAAAATAAAACATGCTTTCTATCACATGGGAGGGATCCCGAATGTGCTAGGGTGCGTTGATGGTACACATATCCCTTTCCACCCTCCCCGTGCACAGGAGCTGCATTATAGGAACAGAAAGCAGTTCCACTCCATGAATGTCATGGTTGAGTGTGACCATGACATGAAGCTGCGGGCCGTGAGATCTGGCTTCCCCGGCTCATGCCACGACTCTTACGTCCTGCAGCGGTCAGTCCTGTGCAGGAAGTTTGAGAACAATGAAATGCCAGCTGGCTGGCTACTGGGTAAATAATTAACCATGTCAAAGTATTTTGCATCAAATATGTGGCCTAGTAAGCTATATTTTTACAAATGAAACCAAAAACATGTACTAGTACTAATTGCTGTCTCTCTCCTTGTGTTTTTTCCACAGCGGACAAGGGATATGGGCAGAGAACGTGGGTGATGACTCCGGTCAGAAACCCACAGACCTCTGCCCAAGAACGCTACAATGCAGCACATCGCAAAACCAGAAGCATTGTGGAACGAACCATTGGACTGTGTTTGGCACGCCCAGGAGGAGAGATGTTGTACAGTCCACAAAAGGTCTCCAAGATTATCCTCGCATGCTGTGTGCTCCACAATCTCTGCATATGCCACAGAATCCAACCCCCTGAAGAAACAGCACTGGTGCCCGAAATCCCCAACTTGCCCGCAGAAACGAGTGAGGACACCCAGACTGGCTTTAAGCTAAGGGAAAGCATGATCACTTCGTTTTTTGCGGTAAGCTAACTACCCTTCACTCTAATCCAAGTACTGCACTACAGGGGAACTATTTGTTGGCTACAGTCATAATTTGTCACAAACTACTATAAGGGGTGTGTAAGATGACCCAAACCACTATAAGGGGTGTGTAAGATGACCCAAACCACTATAAGGGCTGTGTAAGATGACCCAAACCACTATAAGGGCTGTGTAAGATGACCCAAACCACTATAAGGGCTGTGTAAGATGACCAAAACCACTATAAGGGGGGTGTAAGATGACCAAAACCACTATAAGGGGGGTGTAAGATGACCAAAACCACTATAAGGGGGGTGTAAGATGACCAAAACCACTATAAGGGGGGTGTAAGATGACCCAAACCACTGTAAGGGGGGTGTAAGATGACCAAAACCAATAAAAGGGAGGGGGGAGTTGACCCAAACCACTATAAGGGGGGTGTAGGATGACCAAAACCACTATAAGGGGGTGTAAGATGACCCAAACCACTATAAGGGGGGTGTAAGATAACCAAAACCACTGTAAGGGGGGTGTAAGATGACCAAAACCAATAGAAGGGGGGGGGGAAGTTGACCCAAACCACTATAAGGGGGGTGTAGGATGACCAAAACCACTATAAGGGGGGTGTAAGATGACCCAAACCACTATAAGGGGGGTGTAAGATGACCAAAACCACTGTAAGGGGGGTGTAAGATGACCAAAACCAATAAAGGGGGGTGTAAGATGACCAAAACCAATAAAAGGGGGGGGGGAGTTGACCCAAACCACTATAAGGGGGGTGTAAGATGACCAAAACCACTATAAGGGGGGTGTAAGATGACCCAAACCACTGTAAGGGGGTGTAAGATGACCAAAACCACTGTAAGGGGGGGTGTAAGATGACCCAAACCAATAAAAGGGGGGGGGGAGTTGACCCAAACCACTATAAGGGGGGTGTAAGATGACCCAAACCACTATAAGGGGAGTGTAAGATGACCAAAACCACTATAAGGGGGGTGTAAGATGACCAAAACCAATAAAAGGGGGGGAGTTGACCCAAACCACTATAAGGGGGTGTAAGATGACCAAAACCACTATAAGGGGGGTGTAAGATGACCAAAACCACTATAGGGGGGGTGTAAGATGACCAAAACCACTGTAAGGGGGGTGTAAGATGACCAAAACCAATAAAAGGGGGGGGGGAAGTTGACCCAAACCACTATAAGGGGGGTGTAAGATGACCAAAACCACTATAAGGGGGGTGTAAGATGACCCAAACCACTGTAAGGGGGGTGTAAGATGACCAAAACCACTATAAGGGGGGTGTAAGATGACCCAAACCACTGTAAGGGGGGTGTAAGATGACCAAAACCAATAAAAGGGGGGGGGAAGTAGACCCAAACCACTATAAGGGGGTGTAAGATGACCAAAACCACTATAAGGGGGGTGTAAGATGACCAAAACCACTATAAGGGGGGTGTAAGATGACCAAAACCACTATAAGGGGGGTGTAAGATGACCAAAACCAATAAAAGGGGGGGGGGGAGTTGACCCAAACCACTATAAGGGGGTGTAAGATGACCAAAACCACTATAAGGGGGGTGTAAGATGACCCAAACCACTATAAGGGGGGTGTAAGATGACCAAAACCACTGTAAGGGGGGTGTAAGATGACCAAAACCAATAAAAGGGGGGGAAGTTGACCCAAACCACTATAAGGGGGGTGTAAGATGACCAAAACCACTATAAGGGGGGTGTAAGATGACCCAAACCACTATAAGGGGGGTGTAAGATGACCAAAACCAATAAAAGGGGGGGGGAAGTTGACCCAAACCACTATAAGGGGGGTTTAAGATGACCCAAACCACTATAAGGGGGGTGTAAGATGACCAAAACCACTATAAGGGAGGGGGGAGTTGACCAACATAACAATTAGGGTTGTTGTGCAAGTTGGCAAAAACTGTCCCAAACAAAAAACACAAAATGTCAATAACTGCGAAAAAGCAAAATTAAATATAAATACTAACTCCACTTTTTATTCTTTTTTAGGCACCAAGATAACTATCCTGTGGATTTATAATTTTTCACTTTCAACCAAAAAATTATAAAAATAAATATAAATTAAACAAAGAAACATGTTGCAATGTGTTTACTTCTGAAGGTACTAACATTGATTTCAAGCCAACAGCAAAGCAACGCGCAGGCGCTGTGTTGAATAGCGCGTGTCCAAATGACAGCGCATACAAAGCTGATCTGAAACATCATATTCACCAATGTAGGCATTGTTCCCAACAACGCCAGGTAGCGACTGAGGAGGCCTGCTATAGCGAATCGCTGCCGCCCGCGGCGTACGCTAGCGGTGCTCATAGCGCCATACTTCAGGCGCTCATCTGTCGCTATCTGGCGCTATTACTGAATCGGCCTCTTAGAATGTTCCCTGGGGGTTGCTTAGGGTAGTGGTTCTCAACTTTTTTTATGCCAAGTGCCCCTAGCAACAAGCAGGTACAAAAAAAGTGCCAAGGAGGAGATTAATTACTAATGTTACCAAAATAAGTAGATTACAAAAGTCTTAAAGGGGCCACAGCACTCAAACCAGTTAGCTTGCTGACCAACCTACAATCTGTCTCTAAACTAGGTTAAAAACAGGGGGCTCGGTCACACACATCTGCAGAAGTATGCTTAAGCTGCACCACCAGCGCCAAGGTGCCCCTGTGAGGTGCAGTCCTAACTCTAGTACTAATTCTAGTCTCTAAGAGCCCCATTTGGGACATACAATGCAATAGATAAACTGGGAGCAGGCTTACCTGAGGTTGCCCTAAACCTCAAGTGCAAGCCATGGGGTGCCACCCCTCTTTTGTTTCACCAAAATAAGTAGATCACAGTCCTTGTAGCACCTCTTAAAGCAAGAAAGAATAATGTTTGACTGTTAAAATATACCAAACTTGTCATAACCTCCATGTTGTCTCAACCTTGAACATTGCTGAGTACCCCCTGGGGTATGCGTACCACAGGTTGAGAAACAGTGCCCTAGTGGATATCCAAATACCAAATCTGTACTGTATACTGACCAAGGATCAGGATCCTTTGGGATCCCCCAAATGTATCATTCAGCTCTACAGCAGCCTCCTCTCTCTGCCTGCTCTGTGTGCCGGGAAGATGGTATGATGGCGGTGGCATACAGAGTGCAGGGAGCAAGGATCCTGCTACAGACCAAAGCTCTCCGCTAAATGCCACATGTGACCGCCGCAGAATCCCTGATCTAGTACTGACCCATAAAAAGCCCTTACAATTTAATACATCCAAAAGGCCTATTTACCAAGACTTGTTTCAAGAACAACTGGAGAAGATGTAGAATGGCTGTCAAGGGCAGGTTAAACCTTTTAAAAGGAAGGAGAATAAGCTTGTCTACTTGGTGGAGTGGCTCCAATTTCCCATGCATTGCTCTTAATGAGTCTGCCTTGGAGATCGTTAAACGTAGTGGCAAAAGCTTTGTAATACCTTTACCTGTTCTCAAACTGATACTAATCATTCGTGCACTACGAGCACTTCGAGCACGGTCAAACTAGTTGTTAATTGTGTCTTTCCTATTTACACATAAACATATTTGTCCTTTGAGGGTGAATGTTTTCAGGACTGGCAGCCTTGCTGCAGCAGAACAAAAGGCTGAATGTTCTGTTGTGGTCAACAACCATTTACACCCTGACAGAAACAGCTCTGCTGCAGTTTCCATGACCCCAGGGACCATCTACTGTCCATTCCCACAACAACAGGGATCAATCATCTTTTGAACAGACTGGCCCCGGGCACTACATCAGCAGCTACGTGTTTCTAATGATAGAGCTAAGTCAAGCAAATTCGTATTTTTATGCTTCTGTGTAATAGCTTTGTTATGTGTGTTTCCTTAGTTGTGTTTAATAGGAGCGAGCTATGGCCTAGTAATTATGGCTATGTAACCTGACGGTTCTTTGGGCTGAGAGTAAAATCATAGTTGCACGAAATCATAGATGTTAGGAGTATGATGCAGATATCACAGTTATGGGGTCAGGCCATTTTACTGGTATCATAAATGCTTGTTAAAGCTGAACAAAATCCAAGAATTTGACTTTCCCATGCCCCGGGGCATTCCGAATTGGGATGCCTGCTGTGTGTGCCCAGTAAAACTCACCTCTCCATGGTCCAATGGCGCATTCGTGGCCTCTAGTCCAATCTGAGCCCTTTGCCATGTTTACATCCTTCGGCAAATGGCTCTGATTGCCTTCAATGGGGAGCATGCATCCCCCACGGCATGTATGTTTCTTCTCCCGCCTATCTGAATGGCTGTAATGGGAGCTTGCACATGCCACCAGGGATGCAGAGAATACTGCGCGCTCCCCATTGTAAACAATCAGAGACATTTTCCGAAAGACAAAGGGCTATAATTGGACGAGAGCCTGCACATGCTCCATTGGACCAGGGATAGGTGAGTTATTACCGGAACTCTGGGTGTTTTCACACAGCGGGGCATCCCTGACCTGGGTTTGCATGGCCTTAAGATGACCTATGGAATAAATAGATAATAAGCATCTGGAGGGGAGCACAGAGATAGACAGTGAAGCAGGGCCCATGATATCAGAGAGCTTCAACATCTCCTCATTCCCGCTTTACATTATGTATATACAGTATTGTTTACACATTGCAAAACCAACCTTGTTGCAGGGGGTAAATCAATGCTCTATGCTGCCTGAGGCAAACTATAGAAAGATGCCCCCTCATCAAATAGAAAACTACCTGTATATCAAATTTGTTTGCAGTACGGTCATTTAATTTTTTTCCAAACATTCAATCATTGGTGGCTTAGCAGCACCACCCTTGTGGGGCCACTAAGCCACCAATGATTGACTGTATTAAAAAATATGATGCCATGCAGGGCTGCCCTCTTGTCTGTTAAACCCCTAATGGGTCCAGTGGTTGCTGCCACCACCCTCCCCTTAAGGGTGCTGCCTGAAGTGGCCGCCTCACCTGGCCTTGAGGTGCACTACTGGTTGTACCACCTCAATGCACAAAGGGTGTGCTAAACTAGAGCATCAAACAGACAGATCCCTAAGGGGGGGATTGTGATCCACATATGAAAGCATCAAGTGCAGATGGGTCACACTGTACCAAACAGAGATAACAAGTGAATTTGATCCTTATTTTAGAGTAACTAGAATCTAAAAAAAACATAAAAAGCAAAGGGGGCCAAGAAGAATGACATGGCTGTATGGGGACTGATATTTGGGAATGTCACAACATAGTAATAAGCCACTTTAGAGAGAAACCCATTTTGTAGTTTATAAATATACATTAATTTTAATGGTTTAAGGGTTTTAAGAGACCAAACACCCACTATTTAGGGGTAAAGGGTATTAGCTTTATTTAAACTCCCCATCATAACTCGACCTAAACCCATATGAATAGTTCAGACCCATCTGAGGCCTGAACTGAAATGCAGGTAGTCCTCTGTACTCTCTACAAACCAACTCACAGTACACGCAGCCCTCTGTGTATCAATGATGCTCCATTTAGCTGCACTTGTTTGAATGAGGCCTGTGTAGATTAGCTTGAAAAAAAAGACTGTCTGCTAGTTTAATTATCTCCTGTTTTGGCAAGAGGGACATTCTTGTAGCATCGCTGAAGACTCGTCCATGCATCATCCAGTAACTTAATGTCCCAAATCTAAATCACATCTCTCTGTACCTTATCTTTCACTGTGGAATTTGTTTTGTGATCACAGTGGATGTCCCGCCAGATGCTTTTCATCTGCTTGGAGCACTTGTACCGAGCACGCTAATCATTGTTTGGTTTATTTCCCAGAATGGTATGCTGAATTACTCGAAGAAAATGTTTATTGCAACAAACTGAACACTACATAATGCTGCTCGGCCTGCCCCCCCCCCCCTTCCCCAACTAACAAATAAAGAACAAAGAAGCTCTTTTCGGATAATAAACAATTAACTTGTATATACGTTTTATATTGCTTCTATTTACTTAGGCTAAAGACCTCGGTCACTTGGATTCCAAAGAACTTATGCAAAAAATGCAGTAAACTGGAGGATCCATCCAGTGTTATGTACACCACTGGTCTCATGCAAGGTCCAAGGCATGCCACCCGACAGCATCATTTTACACCGATATTGCTGGTATCTGGAATGGGGTGAACCGGACTGAAGCTTTGGCCTGGATCCCAAGCCCAACACTAAACACTAAACCTACAAAAAACCCATCCATACATAAATAAATAAAATTAAAAATCAACAGTTTGCACAATTTAAAGGCATACATTTCTTAATCTTAAGATTGATCATTTCCCACTGCTTCCAGCAGTTCATAGCCTACTGGGGGGTTGACACATTGTTTTGAGAGCCCTGGTTTTCTTCATTTGCTTGGTGCACTGAAAAAAACATTTTCATTTACAGTATTTGTTGCCATATAACACGCACCAGCCTATAAGACGCACCTAGGATTTGGAGGAGGAAAATAAGAAAAAGTATTCTAAACCAAATGTACACCCCATTACAGAAAGTGTGGCATTCCCCCCACCCTATTTTCCATGGGCAGTGTGGAATTCCTCAATCCTATTCCACATGGGCAGTGTGGCATCCCCCCCTCCCGATCCCATAGGCAGTGTGGCATCACCCCCTGCCATTCCCCACAGGCAGCATGGCATCCCCCCCACCCAAGTGGTTGTGTCAGCCCACGCTGACACTCGAGAGGCAGTGGCGGCACCGGAAGCTAGAGCGGGGACTTCGGCCGCGAGACTCATGTACGGTAAGTATATATATATATATTTTTTTTTAAATCCAAGAGACGCGCTATTTTTTCCCCCACTTCTAATGACAATCGTCATACCTCTATCTTGGCATATATATGGGAACGGGTTAAACCAAATGTAAAGGTCCTATATACTTTTCATGCATAAAAGCAGTTAATGATTCGGCCTCTTTTTTCTAAGCAGCATGATCCTCCTCAAGGTATTCTTATCATCTTACAGGACACAGACACTTTGTTCTTCTCCCCGGATTCTTAAAACAGCAGGGCACTGCTCCTACACAGCCTTTGGTATTAATACATATGTTGTTAACCTGCAGACACGTCACTCTGTGAAGGGACTCTGTATTGTCTGTTGTCCACAGACATTGCCCAGAGGGAAGTCTTCTGGTGGCCATTATAGAGGGCATTGCTAATAAGACAGTATGTGATGGTTGAGAATTGGGAATTTATGGTTAGATCCTACTAAAAAGCAATAATTATAGACACAGTTATAAAAGACCAATACAGTGAAAAGTTACACTAAGGAAAGGTGAGTATATTGATGGCCATCACTCAGTACTTAGTAATGGTTGTCAGCTGTACAATTTATTTAGTATGGAAAATGAAAAAGTTCATACCATTGTGGCACCTTGTGAAAGTGGTCTTTACTCCACGGGACGCGTGGGTGGTGAGATTTTGTACCTGGCCCAGCAGGGGTGATTTTGCACTATAGGGGTGTTTGTCCCAGATGGTTTTAGCATGTACATTTGATATTAAGTAGATACATTTTGCACATGTGATATTTATAACTTTGCTCTGCATTACTGCACACTTTTGCACTAGCACTTCAGATTAGACACAGGATATTTATTGGTATGAACCTTGGAAATTGTTATGAGGGTTCCTTGCTGTGGCCGGGTTTGTGTATAAATGTTTTTTAAGATTGTGATTGTACTGAGTTTATGTATATGTTTGTGAGTTTATGTATATGTTTGTAGTCTTTTTTAACATACTAATGAATTAAAAATGGTTGTATTGATGTGACTTTGGAGGCTTGATTATAGAGGAACATTTGGTGCCTCCCGGGGCATCCAATTTGCGGTTTACTGGGACCGTTGTTGTTTATTTTGATACAGTGTACCTTTGGGTCCAGGGATTGGCACATTTGTTTTTCCTCAGGTCGATAATTAATAAATAATTGGGAGTGGTGCTAGACATTGCACATTGTGCAAAAGGTTTCTTTACGAAAATGATTAAAACAATTGCAAATCTCCAACTCCTATGATAAGGTGGTAACAGTCTGCTCACTTTAAAAATACAGGAATATGTTAAAGGGACATTCCAGTCAATAGCAATAATATAGGCAGCAAGGAGCTCACCTGACACTTCTCCTCTATTTCCTGCAGTGTGCTGTAGATGTTGTAGCAAGTTTGCTGCTCCTTTCCACTCCATTCCTCCATGACCAAACTCCAAATGTGGTCATACGATCATCCCAGTCCCACCTAGAGTACTAGTTCTTGCTGAGCTTGCTCATGCTGGGAGCACTGAAGGACAGGGGCAGTTGTGTGACTAAATTTGGAGCATGGTCATGGAAAATTTGAAAGGAAATGATGGTCAAACTTTGGAGACCTACAGAGCTACAAAATCTACATCGAACTGCCAGAAAAAAATGAAGGCACCAGGGACAGGCTTCAGATGAGCTCCTTGCTGTCTAAATATTTCCATTGCCTGGACTGTTCCTTTAAAGTGGCTGTAAAGATGTCCTGGAGTCTAGCCTTTATCCGGGCATCCATAATGGGATACCTTGCTTTCTTAAAGCTGTAGCTGAGGCACTACTACTATCCTTGCGCCCAGCCATTCATATAGCTCGGAGATGGTAGCGCTTATCAAACTAGATGGCCAGGGATACAGCCAATGGGCTTGTCAGTCAGTGCAATTTACGTTCATTGTCTACCTAGGGGCTGATTCAGCATGGCTGCATTTCCATTTTATTTTTCAAGTTTACTTTTCACTTAAAGTGTACTTTTTGTACCTGTTGCTGAATCGACCTCTACAAAGGCTATATTTTGGTAAAGGTGGGGCTCTGGTATTATATATTTGTGGGAAAAAGTCCAGAATGTATCCCTGTCAAAAAGATACATAATCAAGCAACCTTAACCACGAGAGAAGCTCGCCACTGACTACAGGAGTACAGGAACAGTAGAGCACTGTTTAATGCTTTGCCCCAGGACATGGCTACAGTAAATGGGACTAATCAATGACCATATGTGACAATGTTGAGATTACAATAGTGTTAAATCCTCACTGAAAAACACACCTAAATGATATATTCCAAGATAGAACATTCTACATTGTTAGGACCAATAGCAAGAGTCTCTCTCTGTTGCCTCTGCTGACACATTGCCCCCACAGGACCCTTACTGCTGGCCTCCTCTGACTCTCAGCCACCTACACTAACTTGCTGACACATAAGGCACCTCTTTCCTTTGCTAATCCACTCCTCGCTGGTTATTCCCCTGTGGCAGATGTGTCTTCCTCTTCCACCGATGGGTCCTCCACTCCTCAGGCCTCCTCTTCTCCTTGCTGTAGGCTCCTCCTTGGTCTTGTGGAAACAAGGAAGTTTATCAAGCGCTGGAATTTCAAGTGCTGCAACCTAGGGGTATAAGCGACCGTTAGCTTATAATAAGATTGGATGGAAATGGTATCTTTTGTGGTCAAAAGTGTTTGGCCACAACAAGTTTAAAAGGTTGCGCTCTCTAAGGAGTGTGTATCACAGAGACAACAATCCAAGTTAATGGGGATAACTGGGATGTTAGTTTTTCTCTGAGAGTTTAGTCTGAGCTGGATCTCAGGGACCTAACTGGTTCTGGGTTCCAGCCGTAGATATATATAAATTAATCCAAACGGACAAAAGGTTTAAAATTATAAAGATTATTGGTATTATGGCTATTCTATTAAAAAGTACATATTACCTTCAGAATAGACATATGGAGAAACAGGGCACTTACCGCCGCGGCCCGGGGGTGCTTAACCTACCCAGGGCCTCGAAGTTGATGCTCTTTAGTTGTAATCGTGTCAGTGAATTGATGCACCGCTGGTGGCTTCTTGTGCAGACGTATCCAGGCTACCGTGTGTTTGAAGGTGAACAAAAAATGTCTCTTTGCTCAAATATCCGTTCAAAGGTGATTTTATTTTCAATACAAAAGAAATAAAATAATAAGGATAGTAGTGGGAAGCAGTCCTGGGTAGAGGGTCTGTGGAAGTCCTGTCAGGCCGGCAGCTGTTTCAAAGTTCGCGGTAAACTGTTCAGCTGAGAGCTTGATAGCCTTCAGTTCTCCGTGATAGCCGGTCCTCACTTGCTGCTGTGTTTGTTCCCAAACGTGGAAAAAGTTGATTAAAACAGGTTTAAAGGATGGTCCTAAGATCCTAAGGTCAAACTTCAATAACCGATATTCACTGCTGGCAGGGGCGCGTTCCAGCGGCCTCACTGCTGTCTTGGGTTTAGACAAAATCACCGACGCGCGTTTCGGCTTGAGCCGTCTTCCGGGTGTCATACACACTGTGATACACACTCCTTAGAGAGCGCAACCTTTTAAACTTGTTGTGGCCAAACACTTTTTTTTATATATTCTTTATTTATTAAAGATTTTTCACAAGTAAACAAACATAAGACCAGCAAGAGAAAAATGACATACACATTGCATTCTGTCCTGATGTTCCGTACATAGAGAGAGAACATACATAATGAATGTACCCAATGTTTCCAGCATTGTAGGTCAAGAAAGTAACTGCCCAATCAACAGGTGCAACTGTGGTCTTATTACAACGGGGTGGGATGGGGTGGGGTGGGGGGGGGGGAGGGAGAAGAACAGAAGCGGGGTGGGCTTGATAATAAGAATTCCTATGCCAGGCCTAAAAGGCTCTTCCCCTCATCAGACTCAGTAAAGACCATCCATCCACGCCATGTGGTAGCAAACTTCTCGTAGGTGCCATCTCGGGAAGCCATCATATTCTCGAACCTCATCATGTCATTCACCCGTTTAAACCAAGTAAGTATGCTCGGGGGATCCTTGCTCTTCCATATCTGTGGAATGCAGGCCTTTGCTGCATTCAACAGACGGCACGTGATAGATTTACGGTACCTTTTTATTGGAATATCTGTTCTATGGAGGAGACACAGAGCGGGGTCGTCAGGGACCTCCGAGCCCGAGACCTTTTCTGCCACTAATCTCACCCTATCCCAGAATTCCCTCAAACCTGGGCAGGACCAGAACACATGCAACAGGTCCCCTCTCCCGACTCCGCACCTCCAACACTCCGCGGGCGTCTCTGGCGACCACTTGTTTAGGGTCGCCGGGACCCTGTACCACCTAGATAGTAGCTTGTAGCCTCCTTCCTGGTATCTGGTGCATATTGACGATTTGTGAGGGAGTTTTAAGAGTTTTCGGCGCTGCTCGGGTGTCCATGTTTCGTTGAGATCCCTTTCCCATTTCACTAAATAGGAGGGGACTTCGTCGTCTGGGGGGTCAATAAGCAGCTTATATATCCTGGAGAGGGTGTGTCTCTCTACCTCCTTACTCTGGCACATTGTCTCAAAGGCCGTGTTGTTCCGCCTACCCTCTCTAAAATCCTGTAAGGAAGCCATGAAGTGGCCTATCTGCATACCCTGCCAAGGAGACCACTCAGGGACCCCATGTCTCTGTGCCAGTTCCGCTAGCGGGGCCCACCCCTCCTGCACCCTAAAATGACCTGCCCTGCACACATTCGCTCTGGACCATGCCATGGCTGTTGGGCCACTACATCCCGGCCTAAAACTCGGATTTCCCAGGATAGGATACATGGGGGACGGGAAAGGTGAAATCCCCTCACGATGCAGCGCCGCCTTACACGCCCTCAGTGTCGGGCCAATAGTGGGGTGTTGCAGCGCCTGCGTCCCCCCCTCCCGAAGCAGCCAGGGCGCACCCCCAATTGGATATGTCAAGAAGCTCTGCTCTAGGCCGACCCATCGCTTGTGCCGTCCATGAATGCACCAATCGACCACCCTATTCAGGTGCACAGAGAGATGGTACAGTGCCGGGTCAGGGACACCTACACCCCCCCTCTCCTTCGTCCTCATCAGTAGGCTCCCGCTCATCCTTGGCCTCCTCCCGGCCCATATAAATTTAATAAAAACAGCTCGCACCTTCTGAAGGTAGGAACGTGGGATCAGTACTGGCAGAGCCTGCATAAGGTAAAGCAAGCGGGGCAAGAGGGTCATCTTGACCGCATTGCATTTCCCGAACCAAGAGAGCTTCCCCTTTGCCCACCTATTGGTTTCTTCCTCAAAATGCTTCAATAGTGGGGGGAAGTTGAGGGCAAATACTTTGGTGAGATCGCTACTGATCTTAGTTCCTAAATAGCCCACGCAACCCTCAGCCCATTTAAACATAAAGGAATCCCGCAGCTTCCCCAACCGCGTGGCAGGGATACCAACATTTAAGGCCTCCGATTTCTGATAATTTATCTTGTACCCTGACAAGTTCCCATACTCTCTCAGATCCCGCATGAGATTTGGCAGGGTCACCTCTGGACAAGACAAGAAGAAGATTAAATCGTCGGCATAGGCCGCGACCTTATAGTGTCCCGACGCATTCTCAATTCCCCTAACATCCGGGTTCCCCCTCACCCTGCACAGGAGGGGCTCCAATACTAATATGAAAATTAACGGAGACAATGGGCATCCCTGTCTTGTCCCATTAGCGATCCCAAAGGATCCAGACGAGTGCCCGTTTACTCTCACCGACGCCGAGGGTCCCCTATACAGGCTCCCGATCCAATTCAGCATGTTCGGGCCCAGGCCAATGTGTCTTAGGACCGAGTCCATGAACTGCCAATTGACCCTGTCGAACGCTTTCTCGGCGTCGGTAGAGAGCAGCAGGGCAGGCGTCTTTTGTTTCTGGGCCAGATGGATCACATTCAACACTTTAGTAGTGTTGTCCCGAGCCTCCCTCATAGGCATAAAGCCCACCTGGTCGGGGCCAATCACTAAGTGCAGGTGAGGGGCAACCCTCGACGCCAAAATCTTGGCAAAAAGCTTAATGTCTGCGTTCAGGAGAGAGATGGGCCTGTAATTAGCACAGAGGGTGGGGTCTTTTCCCTCCTTGGGTATCACCGCAATGTGAGCCCTGAGCGTGTCTCTGGGGAGCGGGGCCCCCTCTATTATGGCATTCATCACGGACAGGAGTTTAGGACCTAGGATCGGGAAAAATTTTTTGTAGTACTGCAGATGGAACCCATCCGGGCCAGGGGCCTTCCCCCTTGCCGAGCTAGCCAACGCTCCCTGCAGCTCCAACAGGGAGATCGGTGCCTCTAGCTCCGCTATCACCTGTGCCGGGAGGGTCGGCATCCCTGAAAGCCTAATGTAGTCCACACATCTCTGCTCCAGCGCAGGCTCCCGAGCCTCTGGCAGGTTATACAGGTCTCGGTAGAATACTCGGAACGCCTCTGCTATTTCCTCCGTAAGGTGCGTGACCCTGCCCCCCTGGTCTGTCACCCTGGGTACAAAGGTCCTAGCCCTTTCGGCCCGTAAGGCGTTAGCTAGCAGTCTGCCGCACTTGTCCCCGGACTCGTAAAAAGCGCGCCGGCATTGCACTAGCTGCGCTTTGATCTTGTCGCAACAGACCGTCTTCAGCTTCTCTCGCAGCGAAGTCAGGGTGGGCAAGTGAGCGGCAGACAGGGACTTCTTATGTAGCGCCTCCAGCTTACCAATCTCTCTAAGTAGGTTCATAGTACATTCCATCCTTTCCTTTTTCATCCTAGCTCCATGTCCTATGAACAGCCCCCTGACAAAGCACTTATGCGTCTCCCATAGGGTCCCGGGTGACACCCCTGGGGTGGAGTTTATTTCAAAGAAGCTTTTTAATTCCTTCTGGACATCCTCCAGCACCCTCTGGTCGTCCAACAGTGAGTCATTAAGGCGCCAGGACCAGCTCCTAGGGGCCGCGGAACGTCCCCTAAGGGTGAGGGTAATGGGGGCATGGTCAGACAGGGTAATGTTGCCTATCGTTGAGTCTTCCACGCGGGGCAGCAGCGCGTGCGGGACCAAGAACAGATCGATTCTGGAATAGGAATTATGGGGGTGAGAGAAGAAGGTGTAATCCCTTGTCTCCGGGTGCAGTATTCTCCAAGGGTCAACAAGCTGGTGTGAATGAAGGATCTTCCTGACTTGTTTTATTTTAGCGTATGCAATATGGGGCCCCCCTCTGGAAGTGTCCAGCAGAGGTTCTAACGCCAAATTAAAATCTCCACCAATTATCAGATCCCCCTCCCGGAAGCCCACCAGAGCCTCTAGAAGGTTCTCCATAAAAGAAACCTGTCCAGCGTTCGGGGCGTACACATTCACCAACGTGACCCTTTCAGAAGCTATCTTCCCCTTGACAAACACCCATCTTCCCTCAGCATCCGTCTTGTAGTCCTCAAGCTCCCACATGAGGGATTTCGCTATCACAATGCTGACCCCTCTGGACCTGGAGTCAGGAGAGTAGCTGTTGTATGACCTAGAATAGAACCTGTCGCCCAGCGATGGAGGGTTTGAAGCCCTAAAGTGCGTCTCTTGCAGAAAGCCCACTTGGGCTCTAAGACCTCTCAAGTTTCGTAGAATCATGGAGCGCTTTTCAGGGCTATTAAGCCCCTTGGCGTTCAGTGAGACGATTTTGGTACCCGCCATTTTAGGTAGCCCACTAGGGGGGGGGGGGGGAGGGGGGGGTTAGGTGGGGGGGAGGTGGCGGGGGATAAGCACTCCCCTCCCAAAAGATAACTAGGGGGGGGGGGGGGTAAGGAGGGAGGACTCTAGACAAGTGGGAGTTCGCCTCCTCCTAGAGGGGCTTAACGGGGGTCAGAACACAGGAACAATAAACAATAAACACAAAACTTTTACTCTATCCACTAAGGAGAAGATCAAAACCCAACAGGTCAGGTAAACCTGCGGGTCGGCCCTAATGTGGGGTAGGGTGCCTGTCAGTACTCACCGCAGGTCTAACCATTCCCTCCCACATCGGGCCAGCCAGCAGATCAACGTGAAAAGATAAGCAATGAGCAGCAAACCTATAACAACAATTAAGCAAGTAATAATAGTAACATTAACAGCATTAATAAGACATGTCAAAGCCATTTCGGCCACAGCTTCATTTGACGTGAGGCGCCCGGCCACCCCCCCCCCCCAGGAGGAACCCCACCACCAAAGGCGGAGGCAAGCACGTCACCCAAACCGCAGGCCCACGACGGCACGCGCCGCCCAGTACCCGAGTCGTCCAAGGGCGAGTAGGCTCCCCCCGGGGGAATGGAAGCGGCCGGGCCACCCCACCCCGCCGGCAAGCTCACGTCTCGATGTTGTATGGCCTAGACTGCCTCCTCACGCGGCGCCGTCTGCCAGGGCCTCCAGGGCCTCCCCGACCCCTCCCAGAAGCCCCCACAGGCTGAGCGGGGGGGAGCGCCACCCTCGCCGCCAGCCAGTCCGGGACCTCCACCGGGTCACACCGAAGGAAGAGAAACAAGTCCGGCAAGTCTCCCGGCGACTTCAATAAGAAAGTGTCATGGTTCCTCCTAACGATGAGGTGGAAAGGATATCCCCACCTATATGTCGCTCCTGCGCGCGTCACTGTTTCCAGCACTGGCTTCAGGGCTCTGCGCATGAGCAATGTTCTGCGTGAGAGATCCTGCAAAATCTGGATGTTGGCTCCGTCAAAGCTGACGTCCCCCCTCCGCCATGCGGCGCGGGCGACATCTTCTTTCAGCGCGTAGCGATGCACCCGGCAGACGACATCCCGTGGTCTGGACGGATCTGAGCTGGGGGGACCTAGCGCTCTGTGAACTCTGTCCAATTCAATCGGGGTGTCCGGGTCCCTATCCAGCACCATGTTGAAAATGACTGTGACGATGCGTTTGAGGTCTTCCCCCGAGGAAGCTTCTGGGATGCCCCGCAGCCGAAGATTATTTCTGCGGCTACGATTTTCAATATCGTCAATGTGTAGCATCTGGGCCTGGAGTAAAGATTCCTGACGGTCACATCTCTCCTCCAATATTCTGAGGCGATTTGCAGTTGAAGGGCCCTCCGACTCTAGCACCGCCACCCTCTCCTCCACTGCGGAGACTTGCTGCTTGACCTCTCCCAGCTCCCGCCTATGCGCCTCTTCGTACTTTGCAATGAGACCCTCGATGTCGGCTCTGGAGGGCAGATTCCGCAAGAGCGAGATCGTTTCCTTGTGAATATCTGCGCCGCGGGAGGGCCCGGGATCTCCTGACTCTGCAGACGATCGGGGAGTAGGGTGCGGCTGCAGCTTGCTCTCGGCGGGGTCTGGCGTCCATGGGACCCAAGGCTCCGGTCTGGGCTCGGGGGAGAAGCAAGGCTGATGCGGGGACATCGGGGTCGGGCTGTGCTGACCGGCGGGCCACGAAGCCTCCGGCGAGGGCTGCAGCGAAGGTGAACCCGGACTCAGGGGTGCAGGACCCCGCCGCTGAACCAGGATCTCAGGCTCTAGGGGGGGGGGGTTCCGGTGCTCTGGGGTTCTCTGTGGAATAATCAAAGGGGAGCACGCGTCAGCTCCCAGCCGTCCCCCCGCCAGCGACACCCCCTCACCGCTCGTCCCACGCCGGGGCAAGAAGGCGAATCTGGCCAGAGTCGGCTGCGTCACTGTCCCTGGTTTGTCCCCCTGTGCACCCATCGTGGCAGTGTGTGGCATCTCCATGCCCAGATCACGGGGGGCATGCGCTTGTCTGCGGTGGGCAGGGAGAGCACCTGTCTCAGAGCAGGGGGGCCGGGGGGGGGGCGCAGGCGGATCCCGCAGGGTGTGACACTCCTGGACCCCAGATGCGCTGGCCGTCTGACCGGGCTCCCCGCCTGTCTCCCGCTGCAGACCCACCTTTTGAGTAGTGTAGCGCTGGCTGGGCTCTTTCTGCCCCCGCATCTGGTCTGGGGAATCCCGGCCGGCGTCTGTAGCCCCTCCCCTCAGCGTCACCGCCCCAGAGTTCCTTGCGCCGGCGGGCGCCATCTTGGGACTCCCAGCAACAGCTCCTCCGTCCGCCATCTTGGTACACCCACCGGTGTACACAGACCGCATCTCCGCCGCCGCCGCCGCTTCCTCCAGCACAGAGACACCCGGTGCTTCCTCCTCACTCAGCTCCGCAGCCTTCTCTCCTCTGCACGGTGAGTGATTCTTCTCTCCGCCGCGCTCGCCTCCGATCCCCGCCAGGTTCCGCTCAGCGATCTCTGGTGGCAGACCGCTGGTGCATCTAGCTGTCCTCTCGGTCCCGGGCGATCGCTGGGGCTCAGGCCCGCCTCCTGCTCCGGTGGCTCGCGGGGGGTCCGCTGCCACTGTGGGAACCACCGTCTCTCCCACTCCCAGCATGCTCCGCGCCATCTTGGACCTCCGGTCCTCAGCCCTTTCCCTCCGGAAATCTGCAATCGGGGGGTGCTGGGGGCCCCTCCGCTGTCCCCCTCCACTTCCCCGAGGGGTCTTCTTCCTGGCCATGTCTTTTTAGGGTAGGTTTGCTGCTTGCAAAGTGGGCTATAAGGCCGCCGATGTGGGAGCTCGAGGATAACACTTCCTCACGGCTCCATACCTAGGACACGCCCCCCCGTGGCCAAACACTTTTGACCACAAAAGATACCATTTCCATCCTCCTTGGTCTTCACCATTGATGATCACCTTTGGGTCTTCACTTGACTGATGATCATCCTTGGGTCTTCACTTGGCATGAGCGGACTTGTTGAACTTTGAGTTCGAAGAGTTGCTGCTAAATTCCAGTTTGAGTCCCTGGACTTGACCCGAACCCTATTAAAATCAATAGGGACCCAAAATTTGGGGAAACAAAAATGGCTGTAAAATGGAGGTAGCAAGGGCTAGAGAGCTGCAAATCGAGGGGAACACCAGGACGATTGCCCTGCACAAAATGGACTGGGGAAAGTGCTCAAAATAATAGCAAAAAAACAAAAAATAAATATACATTAATAAAAGAAAATATATATTTTCAAGGGTGTTGGAGGCCAAATTGGGGGGGGGGGGCACCTGGATGATTGCCCTGCACAAAATGGGGTAGGGAAAGTACTCAAAATAATAACAGAAGGGGGATGTTGGAGGTGAATGTGGTGGTGTAGGCGGAAGAGATGCAGGTGGTGGATGAGGAGGAGGTATCAAGCATTTTAACCACTAACTCAGGTCCTGGTACAGCCATGTTCCGTGGGATCCATACCTTGTACATGTTAAGGAATGTAAGCATGTCCAGGTTGGCTGTGGTTAGGCGGATCCTCCTGTCGGTGATGACACCCCCTGCAGTGCTGAACACACGTTCTGATAGGACACTTGCTGTAGGGCAGACCAGCATCTCCAAGACATAGAGGGCAAGTTCTGGCCATGTGTCTAATTTAGCTACCCGGAAATTGAACGGGGAGGACCTATCACTCAGTACCATGAAACATGTTGATAGGTAGTAGGCCACCATATGAGTCAAAGTCTACCTCCTGGTACTACGGGCCATATCCGATGGTGGTGGATGTTGCAGACGGTGGAATAAATTGTTCCACATTGTGTTCATGCTCACCCTCTCCTGTGAGGTGGTTCTAGTGCTCCTTCTGTGTTGGCAACTCGCTGCTCTTCCTCCTCCGCATGCAGCCACTGAGTCCTCAAGTTTAGCTGGGAAATCGGCCAATAGTGCACCCACTGGAGTGCATTTGTAATCTGTGATTCTGCTCCAGTGCTGGTATCAAGGAGGTGATGTTGTCCTTATAGCAGGGATCCAGCTGGGTGGCCACCCAGTAATCAGCACTGGCGACTCTGCGGTCATTGCGCAGGCACTAGAGCATGTAGTGGCTCATGTGAGCGAGGCTGCACCGGGTCAAGGAGAAGCAGTCCTCAGTGTCAGGTGTCTGACCATATTGGTTGTGTACTGGAAGCACTGCAGTCCCTCATGGAGGCCCACTCATTGGTGGTGCAGTGCTGTTGGTGTGCACTTCGACTCCCCCTGGCATTTTGGAGCTGAAAGTCCTTTGTTGTGCAGTCAGGTGAGCAGCAACAGGTTGGGAACGCCAAAAGTGCACATGCTATGCATTTTATGCAGCAGCTCCAGTATGTCTGGATAATGGGTCAGGAAGTTCTGTACCATCAAGTTGAGCACATGCACCAGGCAAGGGATGTGCGCCAATGCGGCTCAGCCCAAGGCTGCTACAAGGTTACATCCATTGTTGCACACCACCTTGTGAGGCTTCAGGTGCAACAGCAGCAACCACTCATCTGGCTGCTCCTGGTTGCCAGTGCACAGCTTCTGGGCCTTTTCCCAGACAGATAAGTTTTAGCCCTGTGTGCTGACTTTTCCCCATGGCAGTGCTCAAATTGGTGGTGCAGTGGCTGCACTGACTGATTTAGAAGGAAGCAGAGTAGGAGAAGGAGGCAACATGAGGCATCGACTGATTTCCAGCATTCCTGGGTGGTGGAAGGATATGTGCACAGTGTTTCCATTCTCAGTCCTAACTAACACTGCATTAACCCAGTGGGCAGTTAGAGCGATGTAATGTCCCTGCCCATGCTTACTTGTCCACATGTCAGCGGTGATGTGGACACTGGAACTAATGGCATTGCCCAGTGTACATCTTATTTTTCCCACAACCTGTTGGTGCAGGGCAGGTATAGCCTGGCAAGAAAAGTAGTGGTGACTGAGAATGGTGTGTTGTGGAACAGCCACCACGATCAGATCTTTAACTCTTCTATTGCCAGCCACGTAAATTTTACGTGGCTGCCTCTCCAACCATTAAACGCCAGCCACATAAAATTTACGTGCCTGATTTTCCCCATTAATAAAATCAAAAGTATTAAAAAAAATCACTTACCTGACCCCTTGTTTGATCCAGCCGGGTCTCCTCTTCAGCCAGAGGGGCTCCGATCGCTGATAGGGGCTCCTCCGGCTGCAGGGGAGGGCCCGGAATAGGGTGCCCCCCCGTTTCAGCAGCCGCCGGGATTTGCCTGGAAAAAATAAGAAATAAAAAAATGACAGTTACTCACCTCCGCTCCCGCCGGCTCCCGCCGCCTCTCCTCTTCATGGGGGGGGCTCCGCCCCCCCCAGCTCTTCCGTCTTCTGGAGGGGGGCATAACACCCCTCCTCCCTTTACATCTTCCGATGGCGGCCGCCATCTTGGACTATGGCCCCGCCCCTTCGGGGGCGGGGACGATGACATCACCGCCGGGTGTCATCGGGGCACCTGGCAGTTTAGCTCTCAGATGCCGGTGACGGCTGGACAGGGAAGGAGGGAGGTAGGCGATCCTCCGATCGCCTGCCTCCCCCCTCCTCTGCCCAGCCGTCACTGACATCAGATTGCCGCGGGACACAGGAAATGAAGATCGGAGGTGAGTAAAGTAAAATTTTTTTTTTTTTTTTTAATAAAATAATTTGAAAAAAGTGTCTGTGTCTTTTTTTTTACTTTTAACCCTTTGTGAACTGGTAAGGGGTCCATGTGACCCCTATACCAGTTCACAGGGCTCAGGGGTCTGGCAAGTCACCTGCGGCTAGTGGGTGACTTGCCATTAACACCTGGCCCCCCAAATTACCTGCCTCCCCAAAGCCCGGGGGGGGCAGAAGAGCCGTGCCCTAGGCTATGACGGCTTGTAGCCGCAGGGCCAGGGGCCACTAAAGCTGGCCCCTGCGCCCTGTTCTACAAGCCCCCGTAGCTGGTCACAGGCTGGTTACGCTGGGTAGGGGGGACCTCACACCATTTTTTTTTTGGATTTTTAAGGGTTTTAACCTTTAAAAATCCCCCCAAAAATGGGGTCGCCCTCCCTGGGAGGGGGGACCCTATGTCATTTTTTTTTTAAATTAACCCTATGTTACCTGTAACCCAGTAGGTATAAAAGGCTTCCAGCAGCAGCAGGAGAGCAGAAGCCTAAGTGATTAGCGTGGGACACAGGGATGGATGGGAGGTAAGTATTAAAAAAAAAAATTAAAAAATGTATTATTTTTTAATAAAGTTATTTTTAAAGTGTGTCTCTGTGTGTGTTTTTTTTTACTTTTAACCCTTTGTGAACTGGTAAGGGATCTACGAGACCCCTATACCAGTTCACAAGGCTCTGGGTCTGGCAAGTCACCTGCGGCTAGTGGGTGACTTGCCATTAACCCGAGACCCCCCATTACCTGCCTCCCCAAAAAAACCTTAAAATTCCCCCAAGAAATGGTGTCCCCCCCCCCCCTGTGAAGGGGGACCCCACACCAATTTTTTTTTTTTATTTAACCCTTTATTATGTGGATAGTAGTTGTATTTTATTTCGCAAATGTTATAAAGTGCTCTTTTCAGTTTAGGGGATCACCTGGACAGGAACGGGGGGCTACCGATACATATGTGGTATCATTGTAATCGGGAGAAATGGGGCTTTCACATGCAATATGGTTTTCTTTAATAAAATAAATGTTTTTGTTAAAATAAAGGAGACAATTTAAAAAATATATATATTTTTTTTTTTTTTTACTTATTTACTTAACAATATATAAAAAAATGTAGAAAAAATACAAACAAGACATTTCATGTTAAAGCCTAAACTCTGCCACAAAAAGAAAATATGCCATGTTCTTGGAAATTTCTGCAAAAATCACAGTTAAACATCACGCAAAATGGTGAAAAATATCCTGTCAGCAGAGGGTGACAAAATCTCAAGTAGGCTGGCAGTTAAAAGGTTACAGGTACCTATGGATGTTGGGTATTGTTCTGCTCGGGGGACTTTGCGCTTTCAGATTTACCTTGTTTTTTCTTATTTGCATATTGATATTTTAGGAAAAGGTGTTTTTTATTCTGCTTTTTTATACATTTTTTGTGAAACCCTGTGCAACCTAAGAATTCTTCGAGATATTACTTCCAGAAAGATGAGCCCACTACAACAAGCTGGGTATGCTTAGAAAGCTTAACATGTGTACTTTCAGGGAATATATGGTTTATCGGGGATATTCCAAATGTAAAGGGTTGTTTTGGTAGAAAAAGCACAAGGTGCGCACTTTGTCTGCAGAGCTGAAATTTTTAAGTAAAACTACCGCTATGCGCATGCTTTACTTTGGTGTGTTTGGCAACTCTTTCCTTGACAGAACCTATGCATGTTGGGTATTGTTCTGTTCAGGGCATGTTGCTTTTTCAGATTTTCTGGTTTGCATATAGTTTTTTTCAGGAAAATGTGGTTTTGATTCAGCTTTTTTATTCATTTTTAAGGAAACCCTGTGCAACCAAAGAATACATTGAGGGATTACTTCCAGAAAACTGCACCCATGTTAATAAGCCTGGTACGCCTAGAAAGCCTGAGGTGTGTACTTCTAGGGAATATATAGTTTGTTGGGGGTATTTCAAATGTAAAGGGATGTTTTACTTGAAAAACTGCAAGGTGCGCATATTGCATAGCATAGTTGTATTTTTATCTGAAAATCTCCTAAAGCGTTGTTTCAGTTTGGGGGAGTCTCCTGGGCAGGAAAGGGTGTCTACCTATACATATGTGGTACCGCTGTAACCGGGAGAAATTGGGGTTTCACATGCAATACGATTTTATTGACAAACATACATTTTTTGTTACAAAAAAACACTACAAATTGTAAAAAATAGTTTTTTTTTTTATTTTTTTGTACAATTTTCACCCAAAAATATTGAGAATACACTTAGAAAATGACAAACAAGACATTTCATGTTAACGCCCAGGCTCTGCTGAAAAAAACAATATATTACTTTCCTGGGAAATCTCTGGAAATCCCTTCAAAAATCACAGTTGAACATAGGGAGCACAAAATAGTGCAAAATGGTCTGGCAACAAAGGGTGACAAAATCTCAAGGTAGGCTGGCGGTTAAAGGGTTAAAACTGTCCATCTCCACCAGACAGAATGGGAGCATTTCAAAGCCCAGCAATTTGGAAATACTGGCATTCAGGGCCAGGGCTTGTGGGTGGGGTAGGCTCAACTTCTGCTTTCTCTCCAAAGTTTGCAGGGTGGAAAGCTGAACACTTCCCTAGGATGGTGAGAACTGGCTTGGTGATGGTGGTGGTGTTGCTGCTACTGCTGGAGGTGGTCCCACATCCTTCTTTTTGGGGAAAACAGGGGACCTTGTCATTGGGGAGGTGGTGGTAGTGGCTGAATCAACTGAAGAAACAAAGGGAGCCTCAGCTGTATGTTTTTTTAGGTGTTTTTGCCACGCAACTCGTGTTTGGATTGCAGTGCCTGATCATGGCTGTGGTGCTGAGATTATTAAGAATTTTCCCTCGCTTCAGGCACTGGTGGCACAGCTTGCAAATTACCTGTGTTTTGTCCTCTCTACACTGCTTGAAAAAATGCCACACTAGTGAGTTACTTTGAGCCTGCCTTGGCGCGCTCAGTCCCTGACAGCAAGGGGCTGACCGCTGACACCCTTCTCCTTCTTCTGCTGGCTGCCTGGGGCACCTCTTACTCTGAAATCTGATGGTCTTCAGTCCATGTTGGGTCTAGGACCTTGTCATCACCCCTGGCATCATCTTCTACTTACTCCTCCCCACTAGCCTCTCTTTCAGACTCAACATTGCAGAAAGCTGTAGCAGTCTGCACTAGGGTTTCATTCTCATCAAGGGGGTCCTGAGATGGTCTGCTGGTCACTTTCTCATCCTCCAACATAAGTTGTTGGGCATCTGGGTACCCTAGTTCTGCAACTGTGGCAGGGGCAGGTGGATGGCCCACGGTATCCCAGCTAGAAGTGTTATAGAGCATTAGTAACTTCATGACTTGTGGCTGGGACAAACTTTCTGATTTTAAGTTGGGTGAGGTGGAGGGCTCAGCACTCTTGGCAGAAGGGGAGTGGGTGGAGGATAATACCATGAAGACCTGAGTGCCATATAAGCTAAGACTGCCTCAACTTGTTCTGCAGCAGTGCACTCCAATCAGCCTTATTCCCGTTTGGGCTGAACACGCGCAGGGATTTCAATTTGAATCCATGTTCAGGTTCTGGGACCCAAACTTGCAAAGTTTGGTACGAACCCGAACCTTGTGGTTCAGGTTCGCCCATCCCTAGTCATCACCACTGCTGCCAAATGTCCTTCTGATACAATATATATTAAGACACTGACACAAAGGAATCCTAAATATCCTAAAGCACAATGTAGCAGACTGGTAATAGTTCATTTACTCTGCCTAATATTACCTATTTCTCTTATTTACTATTCCTGACAGGAAATTTGCAAATGTCTTTTCACCAGGAGTCCTGCAGGCTAAAAGATGAGGGTTTTGTGCCGCTTTAGGTTTACCCAGTGGTGGTAGAAGCAAGGACTGAGGGTTGCTGGCAATGACATTAATGAATAGGTACTGCCCCTGAAAGCCACAACTAGTTATTAGATGCAGCTTGCGTTACTGTAATCCCACCACGAAAATAGAATCAGATAGTGTAAAATGGCTCTTAGGAAAAAAGGAAAACTGCAGTAGGACAGTGGCACAGCTTGAGCAGCTGTTCAGACCACACAATCTTACATCAGTTTTGCCCCAACTGTCCTTGCATGAGCCTTGAAAAATCAACCCTGATGTGTTAACCTCATGGGATAAGTTGACAAACTTTGAGTATAGTCTGAGAAATAACAAATATTTCATCAACATTTGCCCCTGGCAGAATGACTAACATATAATTATTTTTAGGGACTCATCAGTGCAGGACAGGTGCACCTTAGCTGTTCACAGGTGATTCTGCTCGCAGGGATCTAGCAGCCATACAATTCATGTAGCAACAGGCTTGTAATATGCATTGTAAGCATTCTCCTTCAATCAGCTTTGCTTACAAGTCAGGAATAAGAGCAAATACCATGTGCACACATATACAAAAGACAGATAGTAGCAACTACTGATGAGTTTATAGAATTAAGACCTGAAACCATTTGGAATTGGTGTGAGCGATTGGGGGCGAACGGCAGTGACACGGACAACAGTTCTTCAAAATTAAAGACCAGTTTTATTGAAAAGCAAAATGTTCAGCAGAAAAGAAATGTCTCTTACTTCAGAGGTTGCAGCATGCAATGCAATAAATCAAGTGGTTACTTCACCAACTCAATGAAAGTCCAGGGTTTGATACTCCAGCAAGCTGCAAGTCTGGGGTATCAGGTCCACTTTACAGGGCATACAAGCCCACGTTGCTTATCCACACCAGTCCCAGTTTTGGGGTCACAGAAGCCAAGTCCTTCGGCTTAAATTCAGTTTCTCAATCACCACTGAGTAGTACAGCCTGGGCTCCTTCCTCCAGGCTGGTCAACAGCAAACTGACAGGCTCAGTGGCTCCTTTTATTCAGGCTTCCCCTGCAATCAGCCTCATCACCTGTGCTAGGCCTGGAATCAGGGAACAAACCTGTAGAGGACTGGGAAATGTGAACTGGGTTCTGAAAACCCGGCATGGATCGTGCCTGATACAGCATAGCAGGGGAAAAATACACACCATTTATTACTTTTCCATGCACATTACCACGTGGTATATTGTATTATTTTTAGATTTCTAGTTCACCGCTATAAAACTCGGCTTTTAATAGTAATGGAATGGCAAGCATGGTCTGGAGGGCTGTCACTTAGATAAAAGTCATGCTCCAACAAACCATTGGAAGTGTTTTCTGTCTGTGATTCCATTAGGAGGAGTAACCCCCCACTTTCTGTGTGAAGTGATGTATCAGGAATCTTGTTAGTTAAAAATATGGAGGAAGTCACTACTTCCTGCTAACAGAGAAACTCCTCGCCTGACTGTGATGCTGCTACTTCTCATACAGTATAATATTTAGTGAGCCAGGAACAGATTTGCATATGAATATAATTTTCACTGGCAGCATGATTGCTTCTGCTCAGCGGGCAGTTTACTGGGGGCACCAATTCGTACATTGGAAGGTTCGCTAGCAGTTTGACCAAGAGTGTACATAGCCCTGATTGGGCCCCATAGCTGGGCCATCACCACAGGGCCCCATCATCAGCTGATGGTAAGTATTGCTAGGGGCAGGTACATATCGCAGTGCCCTTATTGTATGTATGCCCCTGAGTTAGATATTAAAGTTGCGCTGTGTAGCTATGCTACAGTGTACATCAAGGTCAGGTTTGGGTTTAGGTTTTGGTATGAAAGGAGGCCAAGTTGCACCTATATTAAACAATTTAGACCCAGCAGCAATATCTCTTGTAACATGCAGTCTCTCAAGTTGGGTGTAAAAGTGAGTTTTATAAGATTACTGCTATGACTGTGGTCAGTTTTGTATACTTGTGGGGAAGAGCAAGGCCAAGGAATGGGTTGAGAGAAGAGCCTCAGGCCGTGTATAGTGTGTACAACTTAAGTATGTTCAGAGGTGACAGAAGCAGAAAATAAAGCGGCAGAGAGTAAGAGGGGTATAAAGGCAGCCACAGAAAGGGTAAGAAGTCCAGAAGAGACGGATGTTATGCTGGGTTTACGCAAGCAGAAAAATTGACTGTTCAGAGAGTGAGTGATCATACAAATCTACTACAACTGAACATCTGCGTTCAGGCACCGAAGATTTATTAGTCGCTAGAGCGATCGCTAGTGCAATTGAAATTTCAGGCGCTTTAGCAATTTTTCTCTATAGATAATCACACTTTTTCTCTATAGATAATCACACCTTGTAAATGGGGCGTTCGGCATGAGAAGTCAGACAATAAAGCATTTCGGAAGAGATTGGAGATACAGGAGACCCATGCACGCAAACCACATATAGTCAATGGTATTTTCTAACATAAGATACGAGATATAAGAGACGTAATTTACTGTCTTTTTCTGTGTAGAAAAGTATATGCATGTTGCTGTTATATGTATGTAACATCATGTCTGATGAAGAGGACTAAGGGCCTGATTTATATACTGATTGATATACTGCTCTGCCAAGTTCAGAGCTCAAGTTTTACATTTAGAAATCAAAGCTATGCTCATGGTAGTCATGGCTGTGATTGGCCACCGTATAAAAGGCGGGGTCGCGTGTCACGCCGATCTCAGAGCGCTTTGCAATAGATAGTGACAGGTGTGCTGCTCAGTGAGGGACAGATTAGGGATCTATTTACTCAAACTGTCCTTCTCTGGGCACCTAGTTAGGGAGTGCAGCTGACATAAGTGAGGGACAACTGGGAAGAGGGACATAGCAACAAATCTGCTTGTCCTTATTGCACCTTGGGGATGGGTAGCTGCTGGGGCACATGTACTACAGCTCATCTGTGTGAACCACCTACATTATACTTTTTGGGGCTTTGATAAAATGACTTACTTTTTGGCACCTCTTGCATTAAACGACTTACTTGTTGGGACCACTTGCATAACACTTCTTGGGGCTTAGATGAACATACTTATTTGTTGGCACACCTTGCATTATACGTTGATAAAACTAGTTAATTGTTGGGATCCCTTGCATTATACTTTTTGGGGCCTTGATAAAGATAGTTACTTTTTGGGACCCCTTACGTAACACCTCTTGGAGCTTAGATAAACCTACTTACTTGTTGGCACACCTTGCAATCTGCTTATTGGGTGTTAATAAAAGCTACTGACTTTATGCCCCCTTGCATCACACTTACTGGGAATTAGAAAAAGCTACTCACTTCTTGGCACCCCTTGCATAACACTTACTGGGGGTTTAATAGAATTACTCACCTCTGCCCACCTGAATTGCACTTACTAGGACAGGCAGCATATACACTGTGTCCAACAATGTAGAAAGCAGCAAATAAAGGAAAGGGACATGGCGGTGGTGCTGCTGCTGGTGATGGAGCTGGCACTGCAGGGAGTCTCATCAGTGCCTGTTACACCTTTTTCTAGTGCAAGCAGATGCCAGGGTTTTGCAGCATCTTTTTGTAGCCCACAGTACCACTACCAGAGTGGTGAGGTCAGACGTAAAATATATGGCACGCACTGCTACCAATTCCATGGGATTGTCTTTCACCCACTTCTACCGAAAGTCCAGAGCTCATCCCCTTAAAATCAGCAAGCCTGTCTCAGCCACAGGTCATGGAGTCACTAATGCTATATGATAACACTCCTAGCTGGCATACCGTGGGCATTCCACCTGCCCCTGCCCCAGCTGCAGACCTAGGGTTCCCAGATGCCCAACAACCTATGCTGGAAGATGAGCCCATGGGCAGTGATAATGAAATCCTAGTGCCAAATGCTGCATCTTTCTGCAATGCTGAGGCTAAGAGGGAGGGTAGGGTGGAGGAGGGGGTGGAAGAAGATGCCAGGTGTGATGACAAAGTTATAAACCCAACATGAACTAAAAGCCATTAGAGTTTGGATGAAGAGGTAGTCACACATGTATATATGTATATATTTATTTACAGATGTAAATATGTATTTATTATTTTTGTATTTATTTATGTATATATTTATTGATGTAATATATATATATATATATATATATATATATATATATATATATATATGTGTTATTTATCACTTATTTATTTATTAATTTATGTTTTATGTATGTATTGATTGGTTGATTGATTTATGTATTGTTTTCTGTGATTATTTTGAGCATGCTCCCTACCACATTTTGTACAGGTCAATCTCTTAAAATGTAATTTTTCTAATTATAATAAAATTAACAGCTCAAGCCTGGGACGCTTCTCCTGAAATCCAGATCATGTTGAATGGCTTTATCAAAGGTTTTGATCATTAAACTATCTGCACCAGGTCCTTTTTCTTGTAAATGTTATACGTTGTCGATGTGATAAGTGGTATAACCTGGCTAATGTGTTATTACGCTACCTGCGCAAACATGTTAATACATTATTCCACCAGTTATGCATATACGACCTCTATCACCACTGGTGAGTGGCAAAAATAGTTTAGCTTACACAGAAGGAGACGAACATCTTAAATCAGGCCCTAAGCTTTTTGAATGCTCACATTCAAATACTGTATACTGTATATATGTTACCCTACAAATGATATCACCTTATTTCTGCACTTTCTACAACTCTTCTAAGTCATATGAGTTTAAAGAGATAAAGGCTAGTGTACGCAGTTAGGAAATGTCTCTTGTGTTTAAACAAAAAAGTTCTTTAATGGTCAGTTTCCACAGAATTTTCGAATGAAAAATTGCCAAAGCTGTCGCAATCGAATGATAATTGATCGGTGGAAGCACTGTGATCGAGTGATGAAATGGAATTTGTTCGTTGGTAGAGTGTTGTATCTTTTTGACAGGCATAAGATTTCTTATTTGTTGTCTTATCGCCGGCATGTGGAAACAGAAACCAACCAGAAATAGGATGTAAATTGCACAACACAAACAGTTTCACTAGCCGAACACTCCAACCAACCATAGACCGGCTTCTGCATCGTCAACCGCAAGTCTTTATATCGCATCTGCTTGCTGCACAAATGCTGGATATAATTTGGGCAATATGTTAGATAAAGCATCCTGTTATTCGGGAAACCTTACTAAAGATGAGTGAGCTGGTTCGTCAGAGTTCTCTCCGAATTTCAGGGAGAAATAAATTCAGCACAAATTCAATTTTTCTTGTGATTTATGCCAACTGAATCTTTCACTAAAATACTTAAATAAAAAACTCACCTGCTGCCTCATTGTCCGGTCCTTCCAGTCCAAGCTGTGGATCTCACCGGCTGTCAGAAGCCGGTTATTAGTGATTGGGCTATGTATGCTAGTAGCTTTCAGGGACAAGGGATGACTCTGCGCCCTGGTCTACCAGCCACCATAGCTGGTGCCCGGACTGGCTTTGCTTGGATAGGGTGGACATGCCATTTTTATTGTCATGGGTTTAACCCTTAAAACCCCCCAAAAAATGTGTGGATTTCCCCACTCCTGGAATCCTTTGGCAAATCACCAAAATCGAACTTTTAAAATGTTTTCTCATCTCTAAGCATAACATAACACTTGTTATCTTTATTGTGTGTACATTTTATCAAATGCTAGTTTGGTAATATTTCATAGAAGTTTTTTTTGTAAATTATATACTTAAGTTTGAGCAGAAAATGTTAGAGGAGTTAGTCCTGGGTCGTATTGCTTCTTTCTGGATTGTGTTAGGAAGATATAACTCACCATGATCATAGTGCAGTTCTACAGACAGCTGCTACCATATGTTGTGTGGGACCATTTTACCAGGAATTCTACACTCAAGATATGTAAATGTCTTATGTACATAAATGTTTTACAATGTGCTTATAAATACACACGTAGATATAATCTGTGTTATTTCAGTAAATTCTCAAGAATGTAGCATTACAATGGCAAAACAGGGTATTGCTGATGTCCAACAATTCAATGTTTACAGAACAGTTGATTCAGGCCCTGAGAATGATAAATCTTCTTCTTATTATTATTATTATTGTTTATTTATAAAGTGACACCATCTTCTTTGGTGGTAGAGATTACTCTCACACCAGCTTTCTGTTAACTACACATTCTGTATATATTGAAATAAAAAATACTTTGCTGGTTAAATCTGTAGCAAGGCTGTTTTTATATGGCATTACATCCTATTGTATTTAATATTTGCTAAATAAGATACAGGACAAAGACTTGTTATGAGCTACTCCCCCCCCCCCCAGCATAGCTGTCAAACCATTGTGCATTATGGGCACAGAGTTGCATGACCAATATAAAGGCCAGACTACTTTTTATTGCCCAATTCTTTGTTTAATTTCCTTGTGCCTGATGTACACAGTCTTACAAAAGAATGTTCCTCTCATTACAGAACCATGGGGCAGGCAGATGATATCAGTTCATATCTAAATGAATGGGGGGGGCAGAGCTTTAGCATATTAGTATTCTTCAAGATGAGGGGACCCAATTCCACAAACTTCATCATTGGAAAACTTATATGGCTGGGGTTCATTGAGAGCTACTGTATTTGCTTTCCTAGCTTTATGGGAAACATATGGGACTAAATAACCACTTCTGTCACCCTCTCTTTTTTACCAGTTTATCTTGCTAACTATATTTTTCATTTTCTCCCTCCTGCCTTAATCCTGTTTCCTTTTTTCATGCAAGAGCCTTATATGAACCAAATTTTTCGCCCTATATGATGCACCTGCCCATTTGTTGTAGAAAATATTCTACAACAAATGCTGCGCTCAAATACCCCCCCCCCCCCCAGAACAGGACATAGCAGAATCCCCCAATCACCCTTAAAAGAGGTAGTGTGGCAGATCCCCCATCCCAAAAACAAGCAGCATGCAGAATTCTGCTCCCCATATAACAGAATGCAGCCCCCAATCCACCATAGAAGAGGCAGTGTGGCAGATCCCCCCCAATCCCCCAACCGCCAGTCAGCTGCACGCTGATCCATCAATAACAGTGCACAGAGCAGCACGCCGATTTCATTGATGCTTTGGCGCATGCTGGCTGTAGAGAGTGGCGGCTTCTCCTGGGCACGGCACAGGTAACAAGTTTATTTTTCATCTAACTGACCCAGCAGCCGTCGGCTGGGGGTTTGCCATATCACCTTTGCCCTAAGTTACATGGGCAATTCCCCCCCAGCTTTTCAGGGAAAATTAGTGCACCTTATAGGGCGAAAAATAAGGTTTATGCATAATATCGTCTAGAATAGACCTGGTGATATTATGCTATAGCTAAATCAAGATATTGCTGGAATCTATGGGTGGGTCATGGGTTGCATGATTTTTTGGTTGCATGATTGTTACGTACTTGGACTTCTATCATATTCTTCTACTCTACTGAATATGCTCTATTATTATTTTCAATTATTTTCATTCTGAATCTTTGGATTGGTTTTGGAGACAAAATGTAGTAGTTCTTCAAATATTGTCTTTTTAGTTGAATTTTTTATCTGTACCTAATTTTTTGAGTTTTAATATCAGACATAACTAGTATTTGAAAAACAACCAACTATACTGTTTTCATGTTATTGAAAAGCAGAATCATTTGACTTGCTTGTTACCAATAATAAAGTGGTACCCCACAATGATCTTGGGTCACATGCATCACTCATGTTGTTTTTCCTAATACTAGACGAGCAATAGCCCAGAGAATGTACAAGGTTAATAATAATTAATATAAAATGGTCCAATTTCCATTTGCTTCTCTAATGTTTTCACAGTCACTTGATGTACCCCCCCCCCCCCCCCACTTCAAATTGGAATATTCTATATATAAGAAAATTAAGATGTTTTTCCTTCATCACTTTGACTTTCAGCAATAGTGGCAGTCTGAGATTTATGCTGTCAGAATCTTGCCAAATGTTTTTCCCTTCAGTGTTGTAAGCTGCGGGGCACACATTAAATTGCATTTCTGTAATTTAAAGCATGTTCTTTTTTTCCAATATTACAATAATATATTCCATGGCAGAACATTGAGAGTCACAGTTACTCTTTTTCAGTATCTTGCACCCAACTGGCACAGCACTCATATCCGACAAAAGCTAAAAGTGACAGCAGGACCAAAGTACTGTACTACAAAGTAATGTTCCACTGACAGACCTTTTATCATGGTGACATCCACACCATGTGTTTTTAGATAATGAATTTGCTTGCTTGACTTTTACTTAACTATCTTGCTTTGAGGGCCTGTAACAGGGCCATGAAAATAAAACGTAAAGTTATTTTCAAGGCAAGCCTGGTTGTTGTCCCACTGTCTCGGAATACACGTTACACTGCCCTAAACGTCAGTCCTTTTCAAAAAGACCCTTTAGTTCCTAAGTTATCTTTAAAAGTATTACAACATAGGCGATTCATTGCAACAATGAAGAGTGGGTGTGGCAACAGCGATGTGATGTAAGCACACTGTGTGCTTAGCATATTCATAATGGGTGGTTTCTATGGATCATGATAGTGAGAGACATTTTGCAGCCAGAGATCAAAGCTTGTCAGCTCAGACAGTGAGAGACATTTGAGAGATGCTGAGGGCTTTGCTCGTTCATGAGGAAGAACAGAGAGAAGAGAGGAGGACGAGGTTTCAAAGCTGCAAAAGGAGGCAGACAATTAGGATATCTGGGGAGGGAATGGGGAGTGTTTCCATTCTCTATCCACTGAAGGCTGATTGAAGGACCGGGTCAGTGGGCTGGTGATTGACAGCTGAATGAGGGAGTGAATTTCTAACTACAGAGACTGAGAAAGCAGAAAGGACAACACTGGAATGACTTGATCAGGCAGTTTCTCTATCAATTTTGGATGTTAATGGGGAAAGAAGACATTCCCTGAAAACAAGCCTAACCAAATCTTTTGAAACGAAAATTAATATAAAACTGTATTATTTTCGAAACACGGTAGCATCTGCATATTCCACAACATCTGCATGAGGTTAGGCCCTCTGAAACAGAATACGTCACTGATCGTTGGGGGGGGGGGGGGTTATGGAAGCAATTCACTAAACGTTATTACTTACACTAGAGGTCCACTTTGAAGCTGCATTTAATGGGTTCATTGATGCCTGTAGCAGATGGGGGCCAGCAGAGATCTCAATAAAGGTAACAGCTGCCTCACCTGTATCTATGCAAGTGGCAGGGAGACACTGTAGCTGTAGAGGCAGGAGGGTGGGTGGTTTTTGTGAAGGGTGGCCCAAGTTCTACAAATATGGCCCATCAATGATAGGATGCATGGCAGTGGGCCTTCACTGTGGGCCCGGCCACTGCTGAAAGCTCCTGTAAGGTGACTGTTAATAGTGGGGAGCTGTTGCGAGAGCAAGGAGTGTGGTGGCAACCAAGGACAGGCGGAGAAGGAGTAGATGAAGAAGCCTCTTATTCATGGTGAGAACACCTTGCTTTGTATGCATGGGATACCCCCATGATGTGTTGTACACCACTATCACTTTTGAAATGAAACCTATTTACACGTCTGTCCAGAAAAGTTTAGGGTGTTAAGTAGGCAATGTTTTTTTCACTTTTGCTATTAAAGTGCTACTGCAGGCAAACCTAATTGTTACACTATTGTGCTACATTTGGCAATGTCCTAAACTGTTTTCCATTTTTAAATTGAAGAAGAAATGTTCGAAATATTAATATAAGTGGGCGTGGCCCTTGGATCTGTTATGCTGCATAATAATAAGATCTCTGCGCTGACAGCAATGTGATGAATCTGGAGGAGGAGGTGGAGAAGGGAGGGACCAGCAATCGTGCCCCACTCTGCTGAGCTGATTGGGGGACGGGATGAAAAAGAGAATGTCATTGTCTGAACATGTAAATCCCCACATCGCGGCCATTTCTACTTCAATTTAAAAATGCAAAACAGTTTGGGACAATGCCAATAGTAGCCAGACACAACGGTGTAACAATGACCTTTTCCTTCAGTATCACTAAGTTCTTGTTAAATCTTTCGGCTTCTCCCATTAAAAGACTGAGGTTGTTCCACTTTAACTTACAAGTTACAGGTTTAGCTTATGCAGCTGATTGCAAGTCACATCTTGCATCACATTCTCTCCTTTATTCAGGTTCTTCTAATGGCAGGTCAGTGCCCAGGCCTATCAGCAGCATGCTGGCACCCCAGCTGGCATGAATGGATGGGCTGTGCCAGGATTCTCCTGGATCTCCCGGCTGGCTGTGTATACCAGCATTGGCATAGATTTAGTATTTATGGTTTATGATTACAAAGCAGCCTCACACCTTGATCTTCTCATCTCCTACCTGTCGCTGTGTGCAAAGTCTTCACACCTTGCTCTGTGTGGGTAGGTGGGTGACTTATCATCATCCCGCAGACTCATTCACCATGATATTTAGCAGCTGCTTGCAGCCATGTGACACATTGAGCTTTGTATAATAGTTCACTCGAAGGTCTCTGCACAGCTCAGACATGTCAGCTGAGTAACTTCAAGCAGTGTGAGGACTTGTAATTATATTGGCCCCAGGCTGCTATCTTTCTGAGAACGCTTTGTTTCCACTTTCCTGTCCAATCACTGGCTTCCATGCAGAATGTAACTCCTAGAATGCTGTAATGGGTGAACAAAAGTATGTAAAGAAATGAAAACAGGTATGAAATCAAGTCTAGGCATGGAGCCTTCCTTTACTTATGTAAAGTGCAAACACCTTGCTTCCTTGTCAGACCTACAACAGGTAACATTCCAATCCTTTCAACCTGCTTCTCCGCTGGGATGGGGGGGGGGGGGGGGGGGGCAGCATCTAAATGTATGTGAGCAGAGCTCCTGTAAGGGCAGCAAAGACATAACTCCTGTATGAGGCTATGGCAGTTCGCTGTTGTTGTCCAAATTATTTAATTTTTTTTAGTCTTGGTCTGTGGCAACGCATGGTTTTAGGACCCTTTATATTACACATTCAGGGTGGTTATAGAGAGCTGAAAATGGTTGAAACACTAGATTATTTGAGGGCCTATAACAGTGTGCAGATTATAGAAATAAGCCAATTGGATCTAAAAAAGAGGGTAGGTCACAATGTGCTGTAAAGGAGCCTTTGATTGTATAGAGGCAGCAAGTAGTAAAGAATAGTGAGTAGATTGGCATCTAGTAGCAAACACCAAACATTTGGGCTTAGACTTTAGGGTAGATTAAAAGTGTTTTTTAACATTTAGCTGTATGGGGGGGGGGGGATTCCTTATGGCATCCCTGCATTTAAGCTTACAGACAAAAACAAGATGTGGAGAGACCCATGTTAGGCTTAATATAGGGGGGCTAAAGAGACCAAAAAACCCTCTACTCAAAGATAAAGGAAAAGAGGCGCTTTCCTAAAATGGAAAGCATTGTCACAGTACCCAACACAAGGACAGATAGCATCACCCATCAATCCTTGCAGCAAGTGGAGCTATGCAAATCATCTCTTTATGTCTCTGTGCCATCCAAGACCCTTGGAAACGCTAAGGGTGCAATGACAAGGATTAGCTTTAAATTTACACAGCCAAACACATCCAACTGGTGGACATGTTTTTCGAGCTTTAGGCTCTCATCAGCACTAGGGCAGATGTTTCTGGCTGTATGGGGAGTGACAGACAACAAATCTCTATTGCTAAACTCAGAGCAAACTAACCAATTCACTAATTCAACTTACCATTGCACCATTGTATTACTGAGTGACTGAGTGGTTTCAATATTGTCACCATTTGTCACCATTAATATGAATACATGGCATTTGTCACCCTCTTTTGGATGTCCTTTTACTGAAGGAAAACCCAGAAATGCCAAAAATCTCATATTTACAAACACTTTAGTGACACTGTGTAAGTACACAAATTCACATGGGTCATGGGCAAGGCACAGGTGTATGGAGGGAACAAGTTTCTTTTTTTGGGCATATTAGGTGTCCGAAATATATCAGACAATAAGGGTATAGTTAATGGCAACAATATTTATATATATCTTTCCCTGCCCAATGGGGGACACCCTAGTATTGCATGGCTAATAAGCATCAGAAGAGGGTGGGATAGGCTGCCACAGACCAGGAAATATCCCAGAACAACATTTCCAGATAGTTTAGGTATGGTTTAATATTGTCCACAGGAAACAAAGGCTTAAAGGTTTGGAGAATATTGTTGTTGTTGTTGACAATACAGACTGGTCCAGAATGGAAAGTGGGCCTCCCAATCAAAGGCAGTAGAGGGGGGCTCATTCCAATGAGGAATGCCCTGCTCAATATAACGGTACTTAAAGCCCAAACCCTTGCCCCTCAGGAAACACAAAAGCAGGTGAGTATCAAGACCTGGGAATGGGCTTCCAGTCCCAGTATGTCAAGTGGTGAGATCATCTACATGCTTGCCCCCTGTCTAGTTCATGGACCCTCTGACCTTATTCAACTGTAGAATCACTTTAGGGACCAAAAAGTGGTGGAACCAAAAGTGGTGGCAATTCTAACTACAGTATGTCATAAACTTTAATCTCGATTGGTTACTAATAAAATAACACAATGCAACCATCTGGTAACACTGCTTATACCCAGACAACATGCTGTTGCCAAAATGTTCTC
Source organism: Gastrophryne carolinensis (assembly GCA_027917425.1). Lineage (NCBI taxonomy): Eukaryota > Metazoa > Chordata > Amphibia > Anura > Microhylidae > Gastrophryne > Gastrophryne carolinensis. Next base: position 339,522,546 of record CM051239.1, read on the forward strand.
AGATACCTGGTGGCTGCACTGTCCAGTGGCTGGCTGAGACAAATGTCTATTGAATAACCCTCTGTGCCCTATAAATGCTGCAAAGAGATGTCAACTTGAGCTGGTGGGGGTCATTCTAAATAATTGATGAAGCAAGTTTAACTTTTGGTATGTTTTTTAATGTAAACTAAAACTTCTGAGTGAACATTTTTAGTAGAACACATACAAAAGTGAAATACATTTTTTTGTTTTAATTTTCTCCCAAAAAATGTACAATAGTCTTTTTTCACAGGCGAGGTACATAACATTTCCAATGAGGTAAGGATATTTTTTTGAAAGGTGGCAAACTGTATCACCCCATGAGCTATGCTAAGGAATTTACTTTTTTTCTGCTTAGCCCATGGGGTGCTGTTGTTTCCAAAGTTTAAAAAAAAAATCCTTAATTCATTGTTGCACCTAACCTGTAAAGATACCCCATTGCACATGTAGATGTTTTTTGGGAAAAGTGAAAACATTTTTATTGTATATTTTTCTGTGTTAAAAGACAAAGAGGATTGGTTTCCTTGGCAGCATGGGATGCTGTAACCTAGGGATGAGCGAACCGGTTCGGACGAACCGGAATTCGCTCCGAATTTCAGGGAAAATTCGATTCGGCACGAACCCAAATTTTTTTGGGTTCGTGCCGATCGAATTTTCCCTGAAATAAAAAAAAAAAAAATGCCGGCATGGTGGGAGCGGGCAGGCGCAGCCGGCCTGCCCGCTCCCACCATGCCGGCATTTTTTAAAAAAGCAAACACTTACCTGCATGGTCGGAGCTCTCAGGCGCCCTCTGATGACAGCTGAGAGCGGCGCCGGCTACCACGCTCCGACCATGCAGGTAAGTGTTTGCTTTTTAAAAAAATGCCGGCATGGTGGGAGCGGGCAGGCTGGCTGCGATTCGTGAAAGTTCGATTCGGGCGAACCCGAATTTCTTGGGGAAATTCGGCGAATCGCCCGAATCGAACTTTCAAGAAGTTCGCTCATCTCTACTGTTACCCCATGCTTGTCTGCACAGCAAAGCCAGTATGGCAGTTAACAGGACTGATACCCTGATGCAATTTTACACAATAAATCCCACATCCTCCAAACTGGACTAGCCAAAGAAAAAAATCACATACAAATCATCATTGCAAGAAAAATAAGTCAGCAAAAAGCACCCCAGAGTATATGTTTTAAAGTTCTTATATACATTGTGGTGCAACAAAATACAAATAACCTAAGGAGAAAAGAACAAATATACTTTTTTACTCTTTTGAATTAGCATTCACGATGCAGATGAAAACAAAATCCCAGCCCAACACAAGAAAATGCCTTTTCTTTCGAATTATGTGTTTATTTGCTGGTACTTATCAAAATGCCGCAGTTGTAGACATGAAAAATGATGTCTATCGAAGAAACGCCACGTTAAATTAGATCTAATTAAGCCAAACATTATTCTGAGATTTGTTTCTGGTTCAATTTAATGAAAAGGAAGAAAAAAAAAATAATAAAATGGCTGTGTTATTGGCACGCTCTAAATTGTGGCGCGCAGGCAGTGCAATTTCGCACAACAGTCTTTGATTGGAGGAGCTGCCAAGATTACATGTTTTCACAACTTGCTTTTAATTGTTTACTCTTACTTGTTTTGACATGATGGTGGCCGTCTCAGAGATATGTCAGTAATAATAAAATTGCTGTTTTGATTCTTAGAGAAAGACAAGGAAATCATTCTCTTTGCTCACCAAACCCGTGAACGGATGCCAGCTATCACTCCTTTTCAGAGAAGCTAATTGTATTGACTCGAAACAGATCAATCATGCAAGCAAATCATCTGCTCTTCTAGCTAAGATTGTGCCGTGCTTAAATGGTTATAAATGGCTTGGATTTGTGTTCTTAAGAGTAGTTTAGAGGTTTATAGTGTTGGGACTGGCCAACCAGAGCACCAGAGGATCCTTCAGTGCGCCCAGGCTCTGACCGTAGCATAGAAGCATAGAAGGTTGACGGCAGAAGGAGACCATAAGGTCCATTTAGTCTGCCCTTATGTATATACTGTATGTACTCTTTATCTTAGGATAGATGTGTGCTTATCCCAGACCTGTTTTAATTCACTGACTATCAATTTTTCAGCTACCTCTGCTGGAAGTTTGTTCCAAGCATCTACTACTCTTTCTGTAAAATACTATTTTCTAACATCTTCCGATCTTTCCTCCAACTAGCTTCAGGTTCTATCGTCAATTTCTTCTTAAAAACACTTCCCTCCTGAACCCTATTCAATCCTTTCACATATTTAAATGTCTCAATCAACCCTCCCTGCTGGATGTTATGCTATGACCATAAATGCTATGGGTTTGAAAGCCACTATTAAACAAAAGTAGCTATTCAGATGGTCAGCCACATCCTGATCTCTGTCAGTATAATTATTTTCCCTATTTCTAATTTTTGAGACTGCACTGCTTTTCTTCTTCCTGTTGCCAATATATCGGAAAAAGGTTTTACCTCCCCTGTTTACAGATTTGGCAATCTCTTTTGCCCTTAACAGCATTTATAATCCGTTTGCTTCCCTCTGGTTAATTTAATACACAGCTCTGTCAGCTACACTTCCACTTTATTTTAACTTCTTATATGCAAACTTTTTTTTTACTTTCTTATTAAACCATAATGGTTTCTTATTCCTTTTATTCCTGCTAGCTTGTTTCACAAATTGCTTAGTTGCCTTTAAGATAAGCATTTTTAATAGTGACCAATGAGCACTCACCAAATTCCCTTTCTACATAGTCCTCCATTTCCTTAAAGTTTGTTTTTCTAAAGTCTAGTATTTTGATTCTGGTCTAGGATTGCACAATGTCTCTTTTTATCCAGAACCATAAGCATTGATGGTCACTGGACCCCAGATTTTCTTCTACCCCGACATTAGACACCAGGTCCCCATTGGACTAATTTCAGAATGTTATCTACTCCATTGGTTACGTCACAAGTTGTTTTAATCCTAACACAGTGTTTCTGGTTGGCATGTGAGTTTTTCAGTACAGTTTTCAATACTTTTTATTTGTTATATTTGTTTTTTAATCAACATAACATTCTATATTTTGCAACATATTCCAGAGCATTCACACAGCAAGACCAAATCAGGATGTCCCTAGAAATGGATTTAATCTGGACCTGAAGCCTTTTAGACTCCATGGCCAGGGAGACAGGGCTTTGGTCAGCTTTAAGCAGCAGTTACTTTTGACATGTATTAAAGAGTAATAGCATTCAAAAAACAGTGTTGTGTCTCTTTATAAGGTAAATGGTAATTTTTATTTGGGAGGGGCATCTTATTGCTGTATGCCCCAACTGCTTACCGCTTAGACAAAACTGATCCCCCCAGCCCCTATACTCACCTCTTTAGAGATTGCTCCTGGCCACGCACTTATACAACACTGTGTCAGCTCAGTGCGCTGACATTTCCAGAGAATGGGCTATCCCCTGCAGTATGTGGTGCAGAGCATCCAGCAATTGGTTGCCCCCCCCCCCCCCCCTCTGAACAAAAAAGGGACAAGTGTCGTTCCACTTTAATCTTGCAATAAAGTCTACATATTATATATTTGTCCTACAGATCCAGCTGCTTTCTTGCCCATAGTGACCCTTAAAATGTAACTTTCTTTGTCTTGCTGAAGAATGTTCATTTAATGCGGGGCTATCTGCTGACATGGCTTGTGTTTAGGAAGATGTAGTCTGGACAGTCCTTTGATAAGCTATGTTGACAGCCTTAATTATCTGAGCATTGGCTATCCAGCCTGCCTGCCTCAGCTCTATATCTAAATTGATCATAATCACCTTTGCTTCAGACCAGTAAATAAACAACTACATTAAACAAAGTGATTACACTGGGCTTGTTGACTGCATTACGCTTTGCTGAAATACCACATTTGTTTAGAAGTTGCAGACTTTTACACCATCACAAGATAAATGCTTGCTGCACTGATGGGAAATTCCTTATGGCTGCCAGGACTTGCAATAGCCCTGAAAGACTTTTTGCGTTATAGATAAAGAGTACAAGCCTGTTTTATCTTCCAGCAAATGCCATGCTGCTCTAATTTCCCTGACTTTACGACATCATTTCATTGAGGATTGCTGTTTAAAAGGTGAGAATTGACCCACAGACCCATGGTGCATGTTGCATCCAATTGTTGGTAAGGAATAGGCAGCAGATACATTTAGGTAGGTCTGACTTTTTACCCAGCGAGCAACACTATTCTTTACTGTTAGGTGATAACAGGAGGATCTGCTAACACATAAAGGTCGATTTATGCCTGTGTGCCAGAAACTTCAAAACCCACTCACAAGTGTTTCCACATTCGGAAACTTGCGCATCAGTGCATGATTCATGGCATATGTGCATGAAAGGCGCACATGCACATCACACATAATGGCTTTTTGCTGGTCAAGCCTTTCACTGGTCTCCATGGCTGCTATGTTTCTCCCCTGTCTTTACTGTTTAGCGGTGGCAAATTTGTCTCTCCAGCTATTGTGTTGGATGCAATTCTCTATTCTCCTATCTGTAGTGGATTCCCTGTGGTGGCTATTTACGCCTTATTTTTATGTGTAGTTTTAATTAGGTAATATTTTGATTCCAGTTGACCTACAGTCTTGTGTTTCACAATGTTTGATCCTAGATGATCTCTATAGCCCTCCCTCCCTGTCTTGTTTGTGCAGTGGCTTAGTGCTTAATAATTGAGCTAATAACTTAAATTTTATCTTTAATTTTATCTAAAACTTTTTTGGTTTTATTAGCTTAAAAAAATGTTATATTTGTCAACTTTTCAAACTAGTTACCAAATTGGTTTTGAAAAAAAATGAAAAAAAAAAAGAAATAAAAAAGTAAAATTACTGAAAATATCTTTCATATGACACTTTCATTAATAAAAAACCATGCTGACTATTGCTGGCATATGTTTAGCCTATTAACTGCCAACCTACCTGGAGAGCTTGTCATTTATTTATTTATTCTTTCTTTACTTACCTCTGATCCTCTGCTGTCCCTCAGCTATCCTGTCCCATGCCGATCCAATGACAGATGCCGGGTGATCGGTGACTGGGGATCACATTCCCCTGCCCCTCCACCACCAACCCTCTCCCCACGATCACCCAGAACTACTGAGCGTCTTCGGGTGGGTGCAGGATGACGTCATCCACCCTGCCCACAAAATGCGGGGCTAGCAGCAACAATGGAGAAAGTGGGGGAGAGGGGCTTCCCCTCACCAAGGAAGAGCCCAGAGGGATTAAAGGCCTCCTCCCCCAGGTGAAGAGCTGACCTGGTAGGAGGGATCGTGGCCGCAGGTGAGGAAATGTCATTTTTTTCTCTAGATGTCTGGGGCAGTGGGGGGGGGGGGAGCTCTTTTGGGCCCTCTCCTGAAACCGTAGGCTGGGTGGGGGGGAGGTCCGGTGCCTCCCCGGGTGAAGACCCGGCTGGATCAATGGAGGGGTCAAGTGAGTGTTTTTTTAAACTCTTTGTGGCCGCTAGCAGTAGGGAAAGCCAGGCACGCAACTCTCACGTGAGTGGTTGGCATTTAAAGGGTTAATGAATTAATTTAGCATGTCAGTTAGTGAAGTCAGTATTTTTTTCCTGCTTTTTGCTGTAGGTAAATATTGCATGACATAAACAAATTTGCGCCCACTTCTCACCCCTCAAAACAAACCCTAAATCGCAGACAAATTACTCTTGGGAGTAATTTTGAGCATGAAATCTTACTCCATGCGTAAAATTTACGCACAATAAAAGTTAACAATTCACAAACTGGTGTCTGATATGCTGGCAGGGTTGTGCCCTAACCCTCACTGCATGTCTGTGGCATCCCCTGTTGGCATCTGCAGCATCCTCTGGCTTTTTGTTTTTCAGAGGATGAACCTTCTCACAAGAATGTTGGCCGCCCTCCAGACTTTTGCTAAATGGCATAAGGGCTGGTACACAGTGGTAGACTTGCTATAGCGAGGCTTACCCAGCATCACTGCTTTGGGGCCAGTTGCTTCTTACAACCCTATTCAATTCCTGCCTTCCTAGATTCCACTCAACCCTTCAGTACTTGGCCACCCAGCCCATGTTCTGCCCCCAATGCTATAACCTCAGCCTCATAGCTTTGGGGGGCATACTCACCCCTGATCGCCCTGCATTCGCTCACCTTTTCTGAGGATGCGCTCGCCAACCACAGGTGCATCCCCAACACCCCTTTAGCTAAGGTGCGCTCCCACACTAGGGGCAGGAGCATGCTGCACACCCCAGGGAATCCAGGGATACGCCTAATTCCACTCCTTTATGCAGGGCTCTCTGTTTAAACTGGGAAGTATATAGATCATTGCTGATTGAACCAGTCCCATTGAGTCATGGTGGGGAAGGTATGAGGCATGGGACAGGGGACAGGGGAAGGTGAGTTTTTATTGCAAAAATGGGGAAGGGTTTAGTGGGGCATTCCAAATCAGGATGCCACCAGGTATAGGGAAAATACTGGGTTTTTGTTTACTCCAAGTAGCACTGATTTGGGCATATAATCTTCAGCCTTGGAGCGCTCTTATTGACCAGCCAGGGAGCGCATTGGTGTGGGGTTCCATCTGTTTGTCATGGCTGGTCGTGGGCTTGCTGGGCTGGTAAAATTCAGGGCTGCTGGTACACCTGCATGGATGTAGGCCAGGACTCAGCTAAGAGGAGTAGCTAGGCTTTCTGGCACCCTGGCAAAACTCTGGCAAACATTTTAAATGGTGCCCCCCACCTGTTCTCAGGCCCTCCTTTGGCACCCCCCTGACATGCTGCACCCGGGGCTAATGTCCTCCCTGCTCCCCCCTAGTTACACCCCTGACTCAGCTGCTGAGCCCTGGTATGCCGGGCTTGAAGCTCCAGGGGAAAGGGGCAACACCTTTTTATAAAGTAAAAAACTGTAAAAAGTTAAAAAGAAGGCTGAATTTTTTTGATCCAATTATTGTGTCATTTGGGGTCTGTGTGAGTGGAAGCAAATAGGCACTCTTCATGTTGAACAATATCCCAAAGCCAAAGCTCAGCACTACTCAAGTGGTTACCTGTGTATTATTATTAAGCAATGACATAGTGCTTTCTAAACTATTCTAATTCCAAATGCTTTTGACTCATTCTGAAGTCAGTTGAGTCACACTGTGCTGTCTATAACCCATAACCACCGTCACCTAGAGAAACATAACTCACGCATTAAATCATGATGTGTAGTGTAGATCCCATTCACAGAGGAGGTCATGTCATGCCCAGTCAGACAGCCTTTTAAGATTTGCAGCAGACATAATAGTGTTGATACCAGATATCATTGCCAGCGCTGCTCAAAAATCTTAACACAAGTGCATTTGAAGTATTTGTTGGACAAGCCTATGAATAATATCTTTGAAAGTTGGAATTGTATGCTCCATGTGTGTGGCTCTGAAGATTACCTTTCTTTTTTTTCTAGTTCATGGTTTAAGAAATCTGGTGAAGCATATTACAGAGAAGACAGAACAAATTCCTTTCTTGCCTGTAGCAGCATGTATGTGTTGGAGAATCTATAGAGAGTGCTGGACTACAGTGACAAGTTCCCAAACGCCTCCGACATGTCTACTGGATGCGGGCATCTGGGAGATCAGTATCCTGTGCTCCGAGTGACTTGCTGAGCACAATAGTACCTGTTATAGAGGTAATTCAGTCTTATCCGGGGAATTCCACAGCTAGCAACACTCATATGTTTATAGACTTCTACTAAACTGACTCTTACCACAACTTAAACTGCCATTAAAATGGGAAAGATAGCTCTGACAACAGCGGATATAGCTAGAGAGAAAGTATGAGACCTGAGATGGAGAGAAATTGAGAGGCAAAGACATATATATGTACCGTAAACAAGGAGAGAGACCAAGGGTATATGGAAAAAAGGGAGAAGCAGGGAATGTGGAAAATAAGAAAACAAAAAAAGTTGAGGGAATATAAAAAGAGAGATATGTGGATACTAAAAAAATGAGGGGAGTAAATGTGAAAAAAATAGAACTAGGGTGGGAGTGTAGGAAAACACAGATGTGGAAAAGAGTATGGAAAAGTATGTAAACAATCAATATATGGATGGAATGTGGAAAAAAGAAGAAGGATGCACAGCATGGTACTTACTTGTATGGGAGAACAGCAGAACATAGTACATAGTTGAGGAGGGGGCAAATTTATTTTAAAACTAGAAACTGCCCTTTGCCATTGAAAGTTTCAGTCATCATGGTTGAATGTTGCACTTTTCACAATGCTAAGCCTAGACTTTTCAGCATATAATTGGAAACATGGAGTTGGATTATGAAGGGCTGAGAAGATTCTCTGGTTTCAAGTACTTCATATATGTGATCTCTGTTCACGTAATCCACCTAGGAGGCAAACTGTGGTTTAAAGAGCAGTATATAATTCTGCCCCCTCTTTTAACCTCTGTTCCGCCAAAGAAATATTCAACCTGGAATAGACTTCACAGCCTGATAACTTTTAGTATTACACATTCTAAAGTTCTCCTTTAACTAGCAAGTGAATCATGGTGAGCAGGTGAGTTTTTTGTATCTAATTGGCCAAATAACCCCCCCACACACAACAGACTGCCCTCTTTAATCACATTGTTTGCAATGATTATCAATTTTATAATTACTTCATTACCAATATTAAACAAGAAATGTAAAATATTAAAATATTGTTGCTCTAATACCAAACGGAAATGGTTAGATATAAAGACTATTCACATTACAAATGAGAAGTGGAAAGGGATGTGATCCCGAGATAGAGAGAGCATTGCATAAGCTGCATGAGATAATAATGGGAATGTAATTTGGAAAGAGATAAAGTTGAGCGTTCCTTGCCATCAATCCTGTGTTGCGTCTGTAAATGAAGTGACACATTCACCTGAGCCCCGCAGTGTCATCTTCATTTCATCCGCACAATGAGCGGATGTCACCCGCTCCCCGTGAAAACATTTCTCCTCTGCCTGTAATTGGTTACGTTTTACTGATCTTGTAAAATAATGTGCATCCACGTGCTCATGTTAATGTTTAAAATAGCTCTGATTATATTTTCAGACCGGCTGTGTTTGCATCTAATTATCTGTATACTTGTATCAATGTTTAAATCACGCGATTAAAGCCTTTCTAAACAGGTGTCAGCACCTCCAACTAATTACCAAAGTGACAAATGTATTATGACGATCTTGTTGAAGAGATATGTACTGTGTATGCTCATGCATACAGTGGAGAACTGAGCGGCTCTGCCAGCATAAAACTCTTTTACTCTTGGTTTCCAGTGAGTCTTTAGTAAAGACAGGGATCAAAATCCCCCTTCCCACTCTCTCTCACTTCTTCCTGCCTCACCTGACATCAGCCCATCTTACCTCTGTCCATTCTTCCCACCTCACCTCTGTTCTTCTGATCCCTACCTACCACACCTCAGTTTACTTGACCTTGCCGGCTCACCTTAGCCAACTGCTTTGCTCTCCTCACCTCGACCACTCTGCTCACCTCATCTCTCCACTTCTTTCCACCTCACCTCTTTTCATCTTACCTCTGCCCACCTCAGTCCACCTATTTCCACCTCACCTCTGCTCATGCCACCTCTTCCTGTCTCACTCTGGCCCACTTCTTTCCACCTCCCCTCTGCCCACTTCTTTCCACCTCACCTCTACTCATCTAAACTCTGCCCACCCCACCTCTACCTGCCTCACTACACATCTCACATTTTCCTGCCTCAACTTTCTACACCACACCTCAGCCCACATCAAATTTTCCCACCTGACCCCTGTCCACTCTGTCTCACCTCACCTCTTTCTGCCTGACCGCACCTCAGCCCACCTCACCTCTGCTCAGTTTTTCCTGCCTCACCTCTGTTCATCTGAACACTGCCTACCACACCTCAGCTCACTCGGCCTTTCCCTGCCTAACCCTACCTACTTCGTTTACCCTCACCACTTTCTGCCTCAGTTCTGCTCCCCTCACCTCTTGCCAGCTCAGCTCATCCAACTGCTATGCTCAACTCAATCACTCTGCTCACCTCATCTTATTTTACTTCTTTCCACCTCACCTCTACTCATATCACCTTTGCCCACCTCTACCGACCTCTTCCCATCTCACCCCTGCCTACCTCTACCCACCTCACCTCTACCCATCTCATATCTACCTGTCTCATTCTGACCCACCTCTTCCCACTTTTTCCACCTCACCTCTGCTCACTTTTTCCCACCTCACCTTTAACCATCTCATATCTACCTGTCTCACTCTGGCTCACCTCTTTCCACCTCGCCTCTGCCCACTTCTTTCCACCTCACCTCTGCTCATTCTACATCTGTCCACCTCTACCCACCTTTTCCCATCCTACCTCTGCTCACGTCACCTTTTCCTGTCTCACTCAGGCCCACTTCTTCCCACCTCACCTTCCCATCTTACCTCTGTCTACCTCTACCCACCTCACCTCTACCCATCTCATATCTACCTGTCTCATTCTGGCCCACCTCTTCCCCCTTCTTGCCACCTAACCTATAACCATCTCATATCTACCTGTCTCACTTTGGCTCACCTCTTTCCACCTCACCTCTGCCCACTTCTTTCCACCTCACCTATACTCAACCCAAATCTGCCCACCTCTGCCCACCTCTTCCTGCCTTACTTCTGGTACGACAGGCAACCGATGAGCTAATTCTCGTTCATCGTTTGATCACAGCAACTGTTTCAACGGAGCAATTATAGTTTAATTGCTGTCGTTTTAGCAATTTCTCGTGCTCAATGTAAATAAGCCATTACACTATGGCTTTATTATTAGTTCCCTGCAGGGCATTGCGTCAAGTCCAGATCTTTAATATTTGCCAGATCAGCTGGCGCAGCTATGAGCAAAACTAGTTGAATTTTCTACCATGGGGCATCCTGGAAGCTTTTCAGCTGGACCTAGAGTTTTTTAGACTCTAGGTCTGGCTTTGGTCCACTCTAACAGAACTTGAATTGATTGGAGATGCCTGCATATTCTTTAGTCAATATCTTTTCCTTGTTACACGTTATTCCTATCTGAGGCCTGGACCATAAAAGGGATCCAAATTTGACTAGTAATGAAAAAAACTATTTGTATGACAATCACAAAGAATCTGTAAGAAAGCTAAAAAGGGAAAATATGTTACACGCATTTAATCACTATCTTGAATTGTCTACAAAAAAATGCACTGAAAGGCAATGTGTTCTTATTTCAATTGTAATATCAAATAGATTGTTGTAAATTATTATTATATTGCTTTAAAGCAGACTTCCAGTCAGAAAATTAAAACTTAGTAAATTGCTCCCCTAAAGCCCCTCTGTGGCATAAGTTTATTGAGTGGGATTGAATGGGATTAACACCATGCACCATGTTTGGAATAGCAGGTAGACTCTGCACTCTTTAACATGCATGACACAGGAGACCTGCTTATGAAAAAAAAGTCCCTCAGTCAAAATTTCCACATAACTCTGTGAAATCATCTCTTATTTTTAGACAAAAGTAGTAAGCCATTAGGTCTAATGACTCATCAATAAAATACATTGTATACATTGTATTGTATAGACTGGATGCTTTTGTGGCTGCGGCAGCCATAGAGATACATTGTAACAGCTCCCCTCACACAGATTTTTTTTGCTACATTAGCTGTTTATTCCGTGTTTGCATGTGTGAAAATGACAGGCAAGCTTCTCCTTGTTTCTGAGGCACATAGCTCTGTGCAAATACTTTCCAACCTAGGAAAGCACCTCTTTTCTATAACCTTTGATTAAAGGGTCTTTGGTCTCTTTAGCCACCCATAATAAGCATGACGTGGGTCTCTCCACATGGTGGCTTGTGACAATGGCGATAGTGGTAAAGGAGGAGAATATGGGTAAAGTAAGGTCTGAGTATTGTTGTATTGTCCTGCACAGATATGTATTTAAAGTCATTCTCCAATCATAAAAAGTATATCCTCACCATTTATCCCCTGCAGATGATCTCTCCTCGTCTGGAGCTCTGACTCTTACCGTATCGCCGCAATCCAAATCCTGTGCAACCTGGCCTGATTGTTTGCTGCTTCCGTAGTATTGGCAATAGACCTGCCCTGCACCATCTATTACAGGGACTATGGCATGCCCCCCTCAATTCATTGCAATGGAGGGGGATGTGCCAGGTCCTGATGGCGAATGGGGATAAATGGTGAGTATTGCCTTTTTATGTTCATGCCCGGATAATTACTTTAACACTTTTTATTAATACAGGACAAATTCCAAATATTTCAATTTGCCAAAAACTAAATTATAAAAATAATGCATAGATCGCCATTGTATGCTTGCACACACATAGGAATTTGTCTTCCACATTTAACCCATCCGTGCAGTGAGTGTTCACATGCCCAGAGCGGTGGGCTTCCCTAATTACGGTGCCCGGGGAGCGGTTGGGGGCTTGCTCAAGAGCACTTCAGTCATGTCCCAGGACCGGGATTCGAATCTGCCACCCTCCGGTCACTTAACTACTTCCTTACACTGCACAATATTTTACTTGGCCTGCCACCATCCCTGCTCCCATACAGCAGCCTTAAAGCCGACCAACACCTGTGCAGGCACAGATGTTGCTATTGATGTTAACAAATAGGCTGGGGAGGGCATTCAGAATGCTGGAGCCCCCCCACGCATAACACCCAGAATGCCTGTAATCCTTACCTTTAGTTTCTAACCTCCCTGGAAATACAACGCCGCAAATGGTTGTCCGGTGCTCATGTCGGTAGTGACGCTTCGGTCTCCGGAAAGCCCCGCCCACCTGAGCACTGGTGGCCAATCCTGGCATTGTACTTCCGGCGAAGGATCAAGGCTAAGGTAAGGATTACGGGCGTTCTAGGGCGTTATGTGCAGGGGGGCAGCATTCTGGACCCTCCTGGACTGGATGCCCCCCCAGACCGCGTGGGTTTATGACCATATTTACCATTACAAAGTCATATTATAAAAGACTGTTACAAGCTGCCGCCAATATACCTGTCTACAATTACATCTTATCTTTCCAGGCTAAAATCTTCTCCTTAACATTAAATGTGCATGTTTATTTTTACACACGGATAAGACCTGCTCCGGGCACCCTGACCCTGAAAGAGGCCCAGAACAGGACCAAAAAACTACCACATTTACTAATGCATTACTGAATAAAAGGTTTTGCTTTTTGCATATTTGGATGTTTGCTGTTTTGCATATATTACTTTTGCCACTTTGCTTTTATGGTTTACCTGTCACTGCATTAGCACTTATCTGCCATTATCGATTGCATTTAAACTGGTTTGGTGACCCCAGACCACTGTAAAGTGCAATCAATTTAATTGAATTAAGTGCTAATGCAATGTCATCACTATGTTGGGTTTTATAGACATTGTTTGATGTTCATTGTTTTACAGATATTGCTTCTGCCACTTTCTTGATCGTTTATATGTGGTTTTCATTTCACTGAACTAGCAGATGATTGTACTTCAAAACTGGTTTAGGAGCATGCCAAAGCTTATTGAGTGATATAACAATATTTCTATTGTCCTATATTGTTTTATTTTTTGTGGGGCATAGTGTTAGTGTTTTAATTTAGATACAAATTTGGATGTTGGTCTTGGGGTTCCCCATTGGCTTTGATTGTCTTTTCCTTAAAGGAGCACTGTTGCGAAAAAATGGGCCAATTATAAAAATCCATATAAGTATGCTGCATGGAGGGAGGCGAGGTCACTTATACACCCGGCATCTAGAAATATGCAGCCAGGCTTGTTTTTTATTTTTAATAATGGAAGGCAGAGGAAATCGGGTGACAGGCTCTGTCACCCCTGATACACTAAACCTGTCACCCCTGGATTTTATGCCTAACAGGAGAAGAAAACCACAAGCTTGGCAGAAGTTTTATTCAGTTCGGGTTTATAAGTGACCCCTCCTCTCATTAGCCAATGGGTTTTTAATATTACACGATTTCGCGATAGTGCTCCTTAAAGTATATGTGTAATTATATGATATTTAATTTAATACAATTTATTTATACATTAGTGCATTCTTAATTGTGGGGAACTTCTGGTTCTGGGCCATTGTATTATATATCTACAGTTGTATGTCACTTAGGGTTGCGCACTGTGATTTATTTTTTCTCTAGTACACATGATAGTTAAGCCCTTACTTGTAGTGTGAATAAAGGAAGAGGGCCTCCATAAATGGAAACTTTTGAGTTTGCAGCAGCAGGCTCTGAAGCAACATCATTCTGAATACAGAATGGTCAGAGCATTAGTGGAAGACATGTAGACATGTTATAAGCAGCAGTTTCTAGTGGCAGGCAGGCTTTAATGCTCAATCGAGTATACTTAGTTAAACTTCTTAACACATTCAAATGCTTAGGGAGGCTCTGCCTTTGATTTCCTCAGGAGCTAAAGTACACACAGGCAGAAGAGCCACTATTCATGCTGGAGACTTTGTTATCTCTTATGCCTCCACCCATGCTCTGTACTCCATACTTATTGTTCAATAAGCCTCTTGATTGACTGTTGTTATGCATTTTCCTTCTTGGCTAAAAAGAAAAAAAATCTCAACACATCCCCATCCTTTGGTGTCGTATTGTTTTTACAAAACTATTTTTCAATAGAGCAGAAGGGTTGGCTCACCTCTGTTAAATGGCATGTATGAAGATAAATAGGAAGTCATCACTAATGAATTGACGTGGAAGTCGTTGAGAGATGTGTTGGACAACACTTGACCCAGACTTGACTCAGCTGTCTTCAGTCGCCTACACTTGCTACCATGTAATGTCTCCAAGTGTAACGCAAACCTTTCCATTCACCTTACACCTTGTCAAAGCCGCCCCACCATATGCTCTGTAATGTCTGGCTGCTTTTTCATTTGCTGAACCCTCCCAGCACTATATACTTTAATATTTGAGCAACAACTTAATCTTGACTTATTGTAATCCTTTAGTTTTCACATTTACTGTATAATGATACTTTGCAGAAATACCATTTAAGGAAGCCACTGCAATAAAGCCTGATTTCTCAAATGTTATCTGCCTATAAAGATAGTAACCCTAATAGGGCAGGAGTCCCTCGCTATGTAAGTATACACAACGCCAGTGTTCCTCTTTAAATGACCCAACCTCTAAAATGACATCAGACACTTAGGGTAAACAGCTATAACAGTTCCTAAACCTTCTACTTAACCAAAGCCTTAAAGCGTACCAAAACCACTGAACTTGCAAAATACATTTGGCCAACGCCCCTGCCGATACTCCCTTCTTAGGGTGTAGAACTAGAAATGGATATTTCCGCTTTTCAAATCACCCTGCAACACTTTTTTTTTTGCTGTCCCTCTCTGTAAGATGGAAGGTGATCAGTCATTGCATAGATGCGGCAATGACATCAGTGCCACACACAACAGTGGCAATGAATGGAGGAGGCAGAGCTTTACAGCTAAACCAGGCGCCATTATCTGGGATTAGAGTGAAGCAGGAGCAGTGAAAATTGGCAACATGTTTTCTTCATGGGGGAGCAATTCATCTAAACAAAATGTGTCCTCACTCTAAATACTCACCTGCTTGTGGGTTCTCCTTTTAGGAAGTATCTCCCGTCCCCAGGTCCTGTCAGCAGAGACAGATTTCCTGGCTGGAGCATGGCAGGAACACTGTCCATGACAGCTTCACACTAAGCGCAGAAAAGGGGAGCTCCAACCACAGTGGCAGTACCTAACGACAGTAGTGACCATTGGCTTAGGACAATTAGTCCCTGTTGAGGAGTAGAGCCAGTGAGGATCAAGGGTTGTAAATGCAAAAAGTGGTGTATATGAAAAGTCAGTTTAGGCCAAGAGGACCAAAACCCATGTTTTAACCCCTCTCCTAGATGACCCCTCTCCCCAGAAGCATTTAGATTTGGGGGTGTGAAACCACCCAGGGCTCATATACTCTTATACCGGGATCCCCCAGCAAATACTCTTTCCTTGTCCGGTATGTGCTGTAATCAAGATATATGGGGGTTATTTAGGTTAATAGACAGTATAGATAAAGGGAACACATATTTGTCTTATCTATAAACCCCAGATGAAGTATCAGAGTAGCAAAATGTTCCGGATGTAATATGAAATTAAGTAACGTGTCTTGCATTAACCCCATGTAATTGGCCAACACAGGGTTGAGAGCAGGAAAAATACATCTAGGAAAAATAGGAAAGACTATATTAACACCACTCCAGCTGCTTTCTCTATGTCTAGCACTGTAAAATGTATCTACTCCAGGTGCATGGATGTGCATGTGCACAGCAATTCTTTGGGAGCCTATCCTCTTTTTCAGCCAAGCTGCTGCTTAAAACTTTGCCCATGTAACAGTGCTGCAGCCGTAGGTTAACAGATAACAAGGTAACATACTATAACGTCTAACTAAATCAAGTAATCTAACAACAGTTACAGTGCAGTGGCTACAGAGAAAAAGCTTTTTTACTTTATGTCTTGATGTTCTTATAAGCAACACTTTTGAATCGGTGCCCCAAAAGTAAAAAAAAAAGATGTTCTCAGCTCTAGATCTGATCCTGAATATGTTTTCCAGAGAAGGGAGGCTCCAATGATCTTTTTTGCCATCCTTACTATTTTTTGTAGCCAGTATAACCACAGGAGCTTACACTCAACTGCTAAAAGGTTGTGCTATCACCTGATCACCGGCTAATAATCTATTGTAGCATAGATACTGTAGGCAACTTAGATAAGAACAGAGAACATCTAAGAAGATAGCAGAGGAGTAGCTAGGCTTTCTGGCACCCAGGGCAAAGATTCAAATTGGCGCCCCCATCTGTGCTCAGGTCTTCGTCACCCCCCTGACCTGCTGCACCTGGGGACATGCCCCCCCTGCTCCCCCTAAAGATAGTATATGATAAGATAGCGATTTGCAGCAGAAGGCAGGAGAAGAGCTGAACCACTATATGTATTCCATTGTCAGTCAGCACCACTGCACATCTAGTTTTTTTTACATATAAGTTCACTTTTGAAGTCACAGAGTACTTTCTGTACCTGTTGTTGAGTCAACCCCAACAAGTTTACATAAAGAATTGTCAGCAGCCACAGAATATACAGCATAAACATTTTGTTTAAACTAAACCTTGCATGGGAATTAAAAAGCAGCCAGGCAGTGTTCTCTGTGTGGCGTTAATTTGTGCTAATTCCCCCCTATACTGGTGTAGTTGGGTGCATTTGCGTTAAAAATTGAAATTAAACGTTAACATGTCGCACGGCAATTATAGCTGTATAGCTGCCATTGCTGTATGCTTGATATTCATTTGTGCCAATTCACCCTATACAAAAAATTGCATTAAACCTTGTACTTGCCATTCTCAAATGTAAAACATATGAAACCATATGTGGGCATCTGCTGGTTGCTATGGCACTACCAGAAATGGCATACTTCTTGGATTGGGGGATTCCTGCCAGGGTTCTCCACACTTTTATCCTCAAGTGTAAAATGTATAAAACCCTTTGTGGACAATCTGCTGGCTGCTGTTGCCTTCTGCCTTTATCTAGGTAAGGTAAGGCTGAATTTTGGACTGGGGGGAGCCTTGCCAGGGCCCCCAGCACTTTCATCCTTTTTAACACTCACCTATAACCCTGTGTCCCCCGGCGATCCTGTCCCACAGTGATCCGATGACTGCTGCCTGGGGTGATCACTGGAGGGGGACTGGAGAGGCAGGGGATCACAGCCTCCTACTCCTCCAACTTCCCTGTAGTGATCACCCCTGGCATCTGACAGCTCAGCGCCGGCAGCGGGATGATATCACGGATTGCCCGTCCTACCCAAAAGGGGGGGGGGGGGGTTGGGGCGACAACGGCTGGGGGAGGGGTCCTCTTTTGGGCCCTCTCCTCACCGCGGAAGAGCCCGGTAGCCTGGTTTTGTAGCTCAAAATCCCATAGAGCACAATGGGCAAAACTGGATTAAAAAGTTTAATGCTTATAATTCATATTAAAGAGGAACATTGGAGGAGTTCCACCCCTTGGGGCATCCCGAATTGCAATTCTAATAAATGCACATAAAAGATAAAACACTACACGTTAGTGGAGAGCTACACCTGCAGAGTGCTACAGCATATGGTGTGCAGTCGGGACCCCCAGAAAAGTCCCTGTTGGGCAAAGTATGCGACCGCACACCCACACAATGATATAAAAAATTGAGTTTTATTAGGTAGAAATGTATAAAATCACATATATGTGATATAATTAGCCCATACACATACAATCAACAGACATTTAAAACAAATTAAAACATGGAGTGCTGGCGAAAAGTGACGGCTGAATAATAGGGCTCTATTATAATTATCAATTTTGATGGTAACAGTACTAAAATTTCATGAGAGTCGCCCCAAGAAAATTAGAGACCAACATATCAAAAATTATCTATCACATGAACTCAATAAGAGCACAATAAGGTAGTGAGGCGTGGGGCGTTAACCTCCACGTCCAAAAACAGGGTGTAAGGTGCAGCTGTGCCAAAAATTAATAAGGAAATAGATAAATAAATATGTGCAAAATATATGAATCAATCAAAAGTGCCCCAAGTGCTCAAAAACTATCAAACAGAGAACTGAAGTGCTAAGGGCAGACCCACTATCATATCAAACAGCTGGGCTGTGCGAGCGTCGGTGCTGAGCTCTCATATATACTGGTGATGTTATCCTTTTCATTATTTATTGTTTATTAGTCGCTGTCAGTTCTCTGCATACTGTCCCTTGCACTTCTCTTCACATTGGTAGTCTTTGGAGCTCCGTTTTCACATGGGTGTTTGATATGATAGTGGGTCTGCACTTAGCAGTTCTCTGTTTTTGAGCACTTGGGGCACTTTTGATTGATTCATATATTTTGCACATATTTTGTATTTATTTATCTATTTCCTTATTAACTTTTGGCACAGCTGCACCTTACACCCTGTTT
Organism: Gastrophryne carolinensis; assembly: GCA_027917425.1. NCBI lineage: Eukaryota > Metazoa > Chordata > Amphibia > Anura > Microhylidae > Gastrophryne > Gastrophryne carolinensis. The sequence continues at coordinate 339,541,455 of CM051239.1, forward strand.
TTGGACGTGGAGGTTAACGCCCCACGCCTCACTACCTTATTGTGGTCTTATTGAGTTCATGTGATAGATCATTTTTGATATGTTGGTCTCTAATTTTCTTGGGGCGACTCTCATGAAAGTTTAGTACTGTTACCATCAAAATTGATAATTATAATAGAGCCCTATTATTCAGCCGACACTTTTCGCCAGCACTCCATGTTTTAATTTGTTTTAAATGTCTGTTGATTGTATGTGTATGGGCTAATTATATCACATATATGTGATTTTTATACATTTCTACCTAATAAAACTCAATTTTTGATATCATTGTGTGGGTGTGCGGTCGCATACTTTGCCCAACAGGGACTTTTCTGGGGGTCCCAACTGCACAGTATATTGGACCATTCCTATTTGTGAGTGGGGGCTTTTGTGCCCAGCACCCCTTCTTGTATTGTGCCTTTATAATTGCATATAGTGGTGCGGAGTGTTTCTTTCTTATTTTTCTACTACTGTATATGGTGGATAACGATTTAGTGGGTGAAGGTCTCCCCTATTATATGCGGTATATTGCTTTGCTGTAGTTAGGACACTGGACTTGTATTATAATTTACTTTTTGAAAGTTGTTTTATAGCTTGTACATAGGTTATTTCTTTACAATATTTTCTTTTTTAACTTGAGGTTTCATTTTAACCTAACCCTTTAATATGACCTATTCGTTGGTCACGTCCTTTTAGCCTTTAGGGTAGGCACGCATCTGTACATCCTGGACAGTTTGAGCACACAGACAAATGTGCCTGCATTCAGGTATGCTAAAAGAACAAAATATAAAGCATTCCTGAACCTGCCCTGACCCTTCAGCCTGACCTGTCCTTATCCCAGCCTTTAACTTCCGGTTCCATTGATTTGGTTTTGTCTCTTACCCATGGCCTTAGGGTTTTAGTTGAAAATATAAAATTACCTACCATCAGGTGTTAACAAACCCCCTATATATTTGACCTGTTTGTGAGTATATGGGATAGAGATGTATCCAACAGTCATGAGCATAGCATATGGTGGTGGGGGGGGGGGGGGTCTGTGACAAGAGGTTTTGCTCTCTTCCAAAGAACTTAATGAACTCCCTCTTATATAGGGCGTGATTTATCAAACACTATTCCCCAGATTATGCCATGTCAATGAAAAAAACTTCTATTCACTTTTCTTTGCTAAAAAGACAATGACTCGGATTTCTGAACATCAATCTGCTGCTTGACCAGACATCTCAGTGATTTCTTTGTCTTTCGGGTTGAATTTTTTGGTTCTGACCTAGTGTCTTGATAAATTGGGGGTCAATTTGGGATGTTTAGTGCCAGGGCTAGGCCAAAGGGGATAAGTATAGGCAGGTGATGGAGAGAAAAAAAAAGGGGGGTGAAGGGGGGTCCCGTGCTTCCATGTCCCAACACGTGCGGGGGCACACATCCGGATGATGTCATTGGTCGAATGACCAACTGCCATCCATTTCAGGTTCCGCACCGGGCCTCAGGGGGCGAGGGCCCAGCGGGACGAGCCGCGGGGGGCTGGAACATGTACCACGGCGTCCAGAGTAGCCGGGTCTTTTCCTCATTATCCTGAGCTGTGGCTGTCCACTCCTCCATTTCCATTATTTTGTCTACCTCTGGGATACAATCATTTTCTGTGTATATTCGGCCTTCCAAAACCTGGGGATCTTTTTGTATGCTGCCACGCTGCTAGTGGTATGGTGTAGCAACATGAGGGCCGGGCAGAGCGGGACTTGTGAGCCCACGATCTCAGTCATAGATCCTGTTATCTTCCTCCAGAAGGTTGTGATTTTAGGACAAGACCACAAGATGTGTATTAGCGAGCCCTCTTCTGTTTTACATCTCCAGCACATAGGTGAAGAGCTCGGGAAGATGGAGGCCAATCGCTTTGGAGTATAATACCATCTGGATAGGTATTTATAGTTCGTTTCCTGTACTTGTGCTGAGATCGACAATTTGTGGGCGAGTGAGAACATTTTCTCCCACTCGTCCACCGCGAACATTCTGCCTAATTCTCTCTCCCATTCTCTGCAGAAGGCAGGTGTCGTCTCCTGTTCTGCATCTAGAAGCTGATATATTTGGGATATCACCCTCTGCGGTGGGTCTTTTTGCGTGACCAAGGTCTAGAATCGGGTAAGATCTCGTTCCAACTAGTTTTTCGGGCCCACTCTTTGTAGAAAATGCTGAAAAAGTAGCAGTTGCCAGGGATCGAGGTGTGGACTTCCCCATTTACTTCTAAGCTCCTCTATGCTGCACCATTTTCTTCCTCTCACCAAGTCTCTTCCTCTAACTGTTCTCAGGTCTCTCCAGTTCCCTCTGGCTAGCAGTCCCCGACTGATGGGCAGCTCCGGGTTCCCGATTAACGGGTTCAGGGGCGACGGCCAAGACGAGATCTCTCCAGACCTCCTGACCACGTCCCAGACACTGAGAGTCGCTTTGGTCATTAAGTTAGATCCTCCCCATCGCATTTGGCTGGTTTTAACTTACCTGTCTGCTCTTCCTCCTGCGCTCGACCATTCTTCTCAGGAGCTTTCCGTAGGGCAGCGCCATCTTGTCTTCATCTCTGTCCCACGATGCACTGCACCACCCCTGAGAACGCGGCTGCAGCAGCATCAGGAAAGCCGCAAGACTTTGGAGCAACTTGCGAGGGTAGAAGGGGTAGGGGAGAGAAGGAGGGGAGGATGTTACAGGACAGCAGGACAGCTAAACTCCCCCGGCGTCTAAGACACCGAGAGGGGGGCTACAAGCCGACGTCAAAAACTTATGCAGCATCGCGGTGGGGATTTAGATGGACCTTCATGTTTACAAGTAGGTTTGTTTTTCCTCTTTAAAGACAATAATGCCCTGATTGTTAAACCACTCACAGTGTACCCTATAAATAATCTCAATTATGTGCAACAATTCTGAATAAATAAAAAAATAACCACACAAAAAGTCTAAGTGACTTCTGGTTCAGATAGTTGGATCCCTAGGGAGCATCCCGATTTGGAATGCCCGACAGTCCGGGCTTCTACATAATAAAATTGCTACATACACATATTGAGATGACTCATAGGGTCATAGGGCAATTTCGACATTTGGTCCAGTTTATTGTGAGTTGAGGGGGGCTTTGAATCTCGTTGAATATAGGCTAACTCAACTATGTTGAGAGTCCTCATCCAGCAGAAAACCCATACTTTCTAATAAAAGTCCACCTACAGCCACATTTTATTTTCCATTAAATAGAATGCAATAACCAAAAAGGAAAAAGGAAGTGAATTTAACAGAAGAAAAAACTCACTGGCACAGAAATCCCTGAACATGCGCTGGTCAATATAATATAACATAAATTATAATTATTCCCATTTTATCCAGACTTGCCAGAAGAATTCCGTCTGGTGTTGGGCATTATGCATTGATCACATTCTCTTTCACATGACATTTCATTCGTCCTGACACGTGTATGTTGCGTCAGGGGAATACATGCAGAGGGATTTAGATACAGGCGAAAAGAACATCTTCTCTTCAAAGCACAGCAAATTCTTGCATTTTTATTGCTTTACATGCTAATTACAAGTGCTCTTGTCAATTGCCCCCGGGCTAAACCGACCCCCTGCTTACACCTTACAAGACCAAGTAATGTAATACCAGCCGTGCCAGTGAAGAGAACCTTTCACAGCTTATGAAGCACCATTGATCTCTCCATTTTTCATTGCAGCAGACATCTTTTACTTTTATGTAGGAATATGTATGCATGATGCCTATCTCAATTACAATGCATCAAATGATGTGCTATATGGGAAGCTAGGTCACTGTGTCCTTAAATCAAAAATTTGCCATGATTCAACAATATTTCCTTATCACACAGACTTTATTTACACTTTATTTCAGAATAAGGCATGAGTAAAAAGAAGGAGTGATTTAGAATGACAGAATTTAAAAGAGCTCCTCTTTTGGTTTTTAACACATAAAACTAAAAAGATCCGGTGACTGTAACAGAGAAGTAGCTAGGCTTTCTGGCACTCAAAATGGCACCCTACCCCACGTTTGGCACCCCCCTGACCTGCTGCACCCAGGGCACATGCTCCCCTCTAGCTACGCCTATGCACTTAAGACCTACTTTATTGCTCTAGTGATAGCTTTAAGTGTAAATCACACAATAACCTATTTTTTTTATATTACTTTAACGCATGCCCTATATTCAGGAGATATTTCTTATATTTATATGAAGCTGACCAAAAACTAATGTAACATGGCTCCAGAGTGCGAACGAATCCAGGACCAAGTTTCAAGGTTCCTCTGGGACATCCTGATCTGGAATTGAACCTATCCCGACTTGCCCATTATGCTTACCTCACTGGCGATCCCAAATGAAATAAGCATTTTTTTTAGTACCAACATATTTCTTGTGCTTTACAAGTTACCTAGAAACCTTAATGCTGGTATCTGCCCCTAAAATGGGAGCTCCAGTCAAAGGTGATTTGAGGCCCACTTACTTTCCTTTGGTCAGAGAAATCCTATTTATTTGGGATTCCCAAATAAGGAATAGAACAACCAAAATTAGACAATATAACATATGTAGTCATAAGTGCTAGTGGCCAATGGGGTTCAGTGGCTGATAATGCAAAATGCCATACATGGGATGTGCATGCCCCACACCTATTGGTCACCAGGGGGCAGAGAACTTGGAAGCCCCGGGAAAGTGAGCAGCCACCAGTCATTTATAAGCATAAAAATTGCATCAGTCGTATCTGCAACTAGCCCCATTGGCTTTTGGATTGCCCTAAAACTGGTTTGCCCTGGCTTTGAACACTCACTTGTGCTTGATATTCCTCATCGGCTGATTACCAGGATTGACTCCTGGCTTATTTTACCATGCTTCCTGGTCAGGGCATCAGAGAGACAAAAAAAAAAAATTCATTTTTGTGTCGATCTGTTTTTTTATTTTTTTTTATTTTCCCGCTCTCGTATGAGTGTACGCGTGATTCTAAGCATGCATTGCAAGCCTTCAGTAAAGTCTTCGTCCGTTCGTATGCCAACGAGAATGGCGTTTTTCAGTTTTCTTTTTCCGTTTATGTTACTCATGTTACAACGTAGCCTTTCATTTTTGCCCTTTTTCCATCTTCTCCTCCCACGAATCCTTTACGTTTTTTTCTATAATCGTCCAGATGAAAAACCTTATGACCTTACGCCTGCGCACTACAAACTTAACTCATTAATGTGCTCACCTACATATTTGGTTCACTCACTTCTGCAACAATGCTTAGCTAAATCACTTTGCGTTCAGTATATTCTTGCATTTCCCACCCCTAAACTTACCTAAATCACTTTGCGTTCAGTATATTCTTGCATTTCCCACCCCTAAAACGTACCTAAATCACTTCGCGGTCAGTATATTCTTGCATTTCCCACCCCTAAAACGTACCTAAATCACTTCGCGGTCAGTATATTCTTGCATTTCCCACCCCTAGAACGTACCTAAATCACTTCGCTGTCAGTATATTCTTGCATTTCCCACCCCTAAAACGTACCTAAATCACTTTGCGGTCAGTATATTCTTACATTTCCCACCCCTAAAACTTACCTAAATCACTTCGCGGTCAGTATATTCTTGCATTTCCCACCCCTAAAACTTACCTAAATCACTTCGCGGTCAGTATATTCTTGCATTTTCCACATCTAAAACTTACCGAAATCACTTCGCGGTCAGTATATTCTTGCATTTCCCACCCCTAAAACTTACCTAAATCACTTTGCGGTCCTGCGAATCTTGATCTCTAAATATTTATTGCCCTATTCGTTTTGTGTTAACCAACCCTTAATGAATGTATTTAGAAAAGGAAATGACACAGAAACAGGTTTTTTTTTGTTTTTTTTAATCTGAAATGCCACTTTGCGTTGGCCTTTTTTTTGGTAACATTTTTGGATAAAAATTTAACAACTTTGTTTTTTGTTTTGTTTTTTCCATTACAATGAACATCAGCAAAATTTTAAAAATTGTAAAAAAATTAAAAACTATATACATAGCAATGGCAGGACCCAGAACATTAGTCTTCATCTGTGGTCCCCAACGAGTCGCGCAGCTTCTGCATCTCGGCCACCAACTCAAGGACCCTGGCACTCATTTGTGCCACTCTGGCATGTGTGGTCCCTGTATAAAAAAAAAATACATTATTTGTTGGCAAATACATGTTTAACAGCTGTGGATGGTATGTTTATTAGGTTGCAAGCTAACTCATGAGGCCATATGTCATTATGCTAAGGAATTAATCAAAGGAAGAGGGCATATGTCATTATGCTAAGGAATTAATTAAAGGAAGAGGGCATATGTCATTATGCTAAGGAATTATTCAAAGGAAGAGGCCATATGTCATTATGCTAAGGAATTAATCAAAGGAAGAGGGCATATGTCATTATGCTAAGGAATTATTCAAAGGAAGAGGCCATATGTCACTATGCTAAGGAATTAATCAAAGGAAGAGGGCATATGTCATTTTGCTAACACCATTGATTATGGCTTTAGGTATCTTGGTGATCATGTCAATTCCACATACTCAAAATAATGACATTACAACTTACTTCGTTGGTGGCCGAGGTCTGCTTCGGGGACCACCCTCCGTTCTGGGACCTGCCGCTGCTGGTAAGTTGAGGCTGTAGAGACATGTCAAATAGGGTCACTTTTAATGTCTGAGTCAACAGTAAGCAAATGACAATTTGAATGTGTGTGTGACATCACCCACCTTCTGCATGTGCCTCCTGTGCCTGATCTGCTGCAGTCCCTGCTCCAGATCGTTCACCCGCTACAGAATCATCTAGAAAAAGAGATTAAGGGAACCAGCTTTGCTTTTAATAGTATGTATGTGTGTGCGGTTACATTAAGAGTCACATACCAGAGGCTAATGGCTCCGTCGCTTGGTACGACTCCCTGCCCACACCGTGACCCCCCTCCTCTGTATAAAGGTTCAGGGGCTGGTCGGAGGCCGCTACAGAGGAGGGGTAGGAACGTCGCCCTGGAGATCCACCACCTTCACTTTCTGCTGCAGATTCATGCAGCACTGGTCGGCCTGTGCGCCTCCGGGTGCGTCAGATTCGGTACTCCATTTTCAACAACAAAGAAAAGCATTTTTAAATAAAGGCCTACCTTCGGTACTGTACTGGTTACATATAGCATGAAATTGCTATGTACTTACTTGGGAAATGGAACCCAGAAAAATCGCCACACCCGGGGCATGTGGAGTCGCTTCAGGTCCGACCAATGCTGCATGATCTGCGTATGGGTGAAGGTGGTGTCTGTCTCCTGCTGGATCCTGGAAACGATCTCCAGGGCGATGTTTCTCTTCTCGAATGAGCTGGGCAGGTAGTCGTACCTGCGCTGAAGCATCGTCTAAAAAACACAAAATAGAAATAGTTGTTAGCTAAAACTGCATACAAATATGTGTCACTATTCGATCAGTTGACTAAATGACATTCCCAAACACATTTCTAGCCTCAAACTCTCCTTCTAGATGGAAGTGACTAGGTTCGCACACATCTGCGCACTAACTTCTGTTTGGCAAGGAGTTTGACAAACTTTTTAAAAAAACTGTTTCTTCCTGCGCTTCCTTAAGGTGTAGGCATGCATTTAGATGGCAAGTCAAAGTCCTTACAATACACTTACGAGCATAATCAGCTCTTGTTGTTGGCGGGTGAAGATCATGGGCGCCATATTTCTTCTTGTCCGCAGCAGATAAGTAATGTCCCAGCGGTTTCCGGGTTCCGCACGGCAGGGGCGAACGGCCGTACGCACGAGTACGCGCATGCGTAAGCGTCATACCCAGGCATTAGGATTTAAAGGGTCCTGGATACACAGCTCATTATCTTTGTGATTTTCAACATGCCACCGAAAAAGCCATTGCTAAGGCCACACCCGCCAAGGAGGCCACCACCAAAAGGCCCCAGTGGCCTGAGGAGCCTTCTTCCTCACGTGCAACCACTCGGTCACAACTACCTACTCCCAAGGTGCGGGAAACGTGCAGCCAAAGTGGCCAACCCAAGGCGACATTGGCCACCAAGGCCGCAAAACCCAAACCAACCACCAAAGTCAAGGAGGGAGCAGCTAAGAAGAAGCCAACAACATCAAAGCAGGCAGGTACGCTGGCAACAAAGGCCACTAAGAAGCAGAGGGTGAGAAGCCCCAGCCCCCAAAGAACACTCTCCCCTCCTCCCCACCCTAGCACATCCCTTCATAAACCACGCTCCACTGGCAAGGCCAGTAAGAGCCAGCGTGGCAGAAGCCTCAGCCCAGCCAGCACTGCCTCTCCAGCTCCACGTGCCCAAAGCTCCCATGGGCATCGAAGCACTAGTGGCAAGGCCACAAAGAGCCACAGGGCCAGAAGCCCCACTCCAGCCAGCACTGCCTCTCCAGCTCCACGTGGGCAAAGCTCCCATGGACATGGAAGCACAAGTGGCAAGGCCATAAAGAGCCACAGGGCCAGAAGCCCCAGCCCAGCCAGCACTGCCTCTCCTGAGCCACGTGCCAGTACCTCCCATGGGCATCGAAGCACAAGTGGCAAGGCCACAAAGAGCCACAGGGCCAGAAACCCCAGCCCAGCCAGCACTGCCTCTCCTGAGCCACGTGCCAGTACCTCCCATGGGCATCGAAGCACAAGTGGCAAGGCCACAAAGAGCCACAGGGCCAGAAGCCCCACACCCTCAAGCACACCCTCTCCTCCTCGGCCACATTTGCCACCGGCACAGGTGGCAACCACTGATCCATATGCTACATCTATGCCTGGAAGTTCGGTGGCCACCCAGGCAAGGACCCCCAGTCCGATTGCAAGTCCAGTCCATTCGTTCTCAAGCCACGTGTCGCACATTTCAACACCACAGAGCCAGCCCAGAATGTCCCCCGAATTGCTTGCATACAGAGATGAGCCAGAACAGCAAGCAATAGGCCGCACATTGCGGCGAGGACAGTTGAGTGGCAGGTTGGGTGAGACCCAAACTCTTGCATTGGCAAGTGGGCTCACACTCCATTATGACAAGCTATATGGGCAAAAGTCAAAATCTGCCAGCAAAATGAGAAAGACCCAAATCTTGGAAGAGCTCACCAGACAGGTCAATACCGCGGGGGAAGAGCTTAAAGATGTGGAGCAGATACAGCGCAAAATATCTGACCTGAAGTATGCACATATTTGAGTTGTGCATTTTTCTGCTTGTTGTATTGACCACAATGCCCTAAATTTGCCAACCTCAATTTTTCAGCTTACAAACTGGCGGAGGCTTCCCAACAAAATGACAGTATACACAAGCTGAGGAGATGGTGCTGGCGTTGATACACCCCGTCGCATTAGAGGGCCTCTCTGGCAGACGGGACACGGACATCCCTACCATTCCTGCAGGTTAGTAATGTTAGTTTGTATGTGAAATGTTTTAAACGTGTGAAATGAGGCTCACAGGCAGATATGAACACATGCCCCTTAGGGAGTAGCTTTGAGGGAAGGTTACAGTTTTAGCTGGGTGTTTAATGTCTGCGGAATGGTCATTTTAAAGGTTTGCAGGCCATACACGACCTTGGACAGTATTTATGGTCACTATTAAAGCCTTTATCTTAGCAAAGCACTGCCTGTTATGTGAATCTAGTCAATCATATACAACACTTCCTTCTTTGTCTTTATACCACTTGGGCTTTAGCTGTTCTTTGGTCTAAAAGACTTGATCTGGGGTCAGGGAAAGGTCTACATAGGAAGAATGCCCACTAGCATACTCTGAAGACAAATGCTATTTGCAAGCTGAGTGTGGGCCCCTAATGGCCCTTTAGGGATGTGTTAAGCCTCATAACATGCAGTGCATGCATGTTTGTACTATTTAAGGTGACCAATGTGTATGGACAGGGTGAGGCATACATATAACAGATACTGACATTCATAGTGAAGGACACCTTGTCCCGCTGTTGGAGTTTGCATTCCTGCTTGGCCATGTGTTTTTTAAAGCATATGTAGTAATCTAGATCATCAATGGATTTTTTGGTGTTTATGTGCCTTTTTATTTTAAACACAGCCCAGCATCAAGCCTCTGCAAGTGTGGAAGCCTCATCCAGTTTGACCACGCCGTCTACTTCCGTGCTGCCTAGGACCCAGGAACAGATATATAGGGTAAGTGGACTTTGATGAAACTGCTGATGCATGTGAATACACATGACTAATTTGCATAACAAATATATTTAGGGCCCAAACTGAACCTTTTTTTGCACATGTCCCAACAGACCCACACACTGATGGAGGAAATCCAGGAGATGGAGGAGGAGGAGGATGCCAGCTTGATGGGACCTTCAGAACTGACCCCCCTGGAACCTTATCTGCCACTGCCCCAACATGCTACTGCACCAAATCCTCTGCAGCAGAGTGAAGCTGGATGCATGCTGCCAGCCCATCGTGGGCAGCAGGCTGAGACTGAGCCTACAGTCCCCAGTGGTAGCTCTGCTGCAGAGGATTTGCCGAGCACATCTGCGACTCTTGTTCGCCCTAGAGGTCCAGCATCTGCAGGCGCTCAAACCCGGGGAATTGTTAGACGTAGTCATCAACGTCGACCAGTTTCCCAGGGGAGGCGCTTGCCGATCCTGGAGTCAACATGGCGCCATGACAGCCGTTACTTTCGGCAGGTGACTCAAAGAACCGCAGAGCAGCTTAATGCACAATTAGAGACATTAAATAATACATTTACCACCATGCTGACTGAATTTGGGACGAGCAACAGCCACATGGCCACCTTAAATAATAATTTCACTGCCATGCTCGAGGAAGTTAGAACAAGCAATAGACACATGTTGGAACAGTGGCAGATTATGAATGCCACACATACCAGGTGATGGGACACCTCCAAGGCCCACCACCAGGGTTTTATGCCCAACATCCATATTAACAGCAATTTGACCTGTATCTGTATTTCCACATCTTTCCTTTACATCCCCATTGTATTGACCTGTCTGGTGAGCTCTCCAAGATTGCCATTTTTATGGCTTTGCTTGTATGATTTTGAATGTCACCCATATAGCTCATTAGAGTGCAGAGATACCCCACTAGCCAATGCCTGAGCTAAAGCCTCACTGAAGCTGCGGCTCAAGCTGCCACGCTGCAGGCTTGGGCCTAATGAAATTGTGTCTGGCTCATCCTGTTTGTTGGCAAGATTAGGGGACATTCTGGGCTGGGAAACTACTACCTTGAACCATGGCAAAGATTGGACTGGACTGGCATTCGGACTGGGGGTTATTGTTTGGGTGGGCCACTGACTTACAGGTGTGGATGTGGCATAGGTATGGCTGCTTTCCACCTGTGCCTGTGGCAAATGTGGCCAAGCAGGAGAGGGTGTGTATGTGGCCCTATGTATTACTGGAAAAATATTTGCATGAAAATGGTTGCTCCCTATGTATGTTTATGTTATTGGTTGTTGAAACTTCGGCCTGGAGTGTGTTACTTTACAACTCCTGGATGTGGCCAATTGCTAGGTGCCATGAGTCTGCACCAATGTATATTTCTGTTGTACTATGTATGTACATGAAGTCTGCGAGTGCCCTTCAACTCCAAATTTTCATATTTCAATAAAATATATTGAATGTGACTTTTGCTGTTGTTGACTAAGTTGATGCATTAATGTTTGGGTTATTTTGAGATTACTGAAGGTTTTTCACAACAAACATGCAAAATAAAAATGCATGAGGCTCAGATCATGTGTCAATATTTTAGTAATTAATTCATTACTTTTTTTTTCAAAAAAATACAAAAGCCTTCACAAAGGCAAATTAAAGTACGAATAAACTATTACATTCAACAAACAAACAAATGAAAACCAAATTAGGCAAAATGGGTGCTTATCAAATTGGACCGAACAGCTTGGCCAGAGGCACTAGGTGTGCCACGGTAATTCTCAGCTGGGTCCTGGCTGGGTGGAGAGGGGGGTAGATCCACATACCGGGGGACACGCTGCATTATGGCAAAGTTGTGGAGGACACAGCAGGCCAGTATGATATCGATAACCTTGTTGGGGTCATACTGGAGTGCGGTATGGTCCAAACACCGGAAGCGTGTTTTTAACAGGCTAAAGGCCCTCTCCACAACGGCCCGGGTCTTGCGGTGCGCCAGATTGTAGGCGTCCTGTGCGCATTCTGTGTCTGAAGGACGGGCGTCATCAGACAAGGAAGTAGCGGATAGCCGGAATCCCCTGAAAGAATAAGAAAATACTTACATAAATTACACATTCAAAACAAAAATTTATGGACAAGCGGTCGTTCACCCTGACTAAGAGCCTATCTTATATTTTAGCCACATCCTGTACATACAGATTGCTCACCTAAAAAAACAGCCTAACAGCATCTACTGCATGTTATGAGCCTTTAAACATCAAAGATGGTGGCTCAGGGCAAATCAGGCAGGCTGCAAACAGGAAGTGGCTTATGACTGTGCTGCTCAGCATTCTGGGATGTCTTACCTTTTCAGGTAAAGCACAGCTCTAACCCGTCCCCTGCACTTTATCCCGCTCTCCTCTCCTCAGTAAGTGTCATGCATCTGAGCAAAGACGGCGCCAACCCTAAAGTTGATAACAGAATAGCAGTCGAGTGGGGGAAAGAATAATAAGTAAGTTACTAGAAACTAGAAATATATTATTTAGAAATGGTGGGAAATCATTTTGCAAGGGTTTGTGCTTTGCTAAAGACCATGGTTAAGGTCCAGTTTAACATGTCATCAAGGGGTAAAAACAGCCATAGGTTCAGACATGGGTCATAAACTATATTCATAGGCATACATTGAAAAGTGAATGACATAATTTGCGTCAACTTACCAAGGAGCCATCCACCGGAGAATTCTCCAGACTCAAACCGACGGTACAATCCAGATCTTCGCAAGATGTAAGTGTCATGGAATGAGCCTGGAAACCGCATGTCCGGGGTCACCACTGCTTGCACATTCAGTGAGTGGCCCATTTTGCGGTTCCTGGGAAAAAAGAAAAAAAATATTAGCAAGGCAAGGTAAACTACTCAAACACTAACTCCTAACACACTCCAAAACATGTTGGACAATACAAATAACACTAAGTACATAAGTAGTTTTTAAACCAAAAAGTATATGTATGTTGGATCAAATAAAGTTTAACATTCGAATAACTAATTAAGGTCCACATTAAAATGTTTGCCTAAGGCCGACATTAAAAACATTGCTGAAGCTATACACGGTCAAATGGATCACAGGGACAATTTACAAGGAGGGATTAAGCTATACACGGTCAAATGGGCACAGGGACACCTGAGAAGGAGGGATTAAGCTATACACTGTGAAATGGGGCACAGGGACAAGTTACAAGGAGGGATTAAGCTATGCACGGTCAAATGGGGCACAGGGACACTTGAGAAGGAGGGATTAAGCTATACACGGTCAAATGGATCACAGGGACAATTTAAAAGGAGGGATTAAGCTATACACGGTCAAATGGGGCACACTGACAAGTTAGAAGGAGGGATTAAGCTATACACGGTCAAATGGGGCACAGGGACACTTGAGAAGGAGGGATTGAGCTATACACGGTGAAATGGGGCACAGGGAAAAGTTACAAGGAGGGATTACGGTATACACTGTAAGATGCTTCACAGGGACAATTTACAAGGTTGGATTACGGTATACACTGTAAGCTGTTTCACAGGGACAATTTACAAGGAGGGATTATGGTATACACTGTAAGCTGTTTCGCAGGGACAATTTACAAGGAGGGATTAATAGATAGTTACAATACAGTTTGTCTAAACAATATAACAAAATGACCGATTGAACTTACCTATAGATGTACTCGTTGGCTGCAGGAGGGACCAATGCAACGTGGGTGAAATCAATCGCACCCATGACGTTGGGCATGTCGGTGATATTATAAAAAGCCAACTTAAGCCCGTTCCAGGCTACCATGTCGTCCGGAAATAAAATATATTTTTGACTAATGGTAGCCATGCCATCCAAAAACTTGGATAGCGAGCGGCTCAGTGTAGGCTGGGACATCCCCACGGAGAGGGCACCCAGCCCCTGGAACGAGCCGTTCGCCAAGAATTGCAGGCAGCCAAGCATCTTGGTCATACCTGAAATTGCTTGCCCCTTCCTTGTGGGGCGGGCTAACCATGGCCGCAGCTCACTATACAACTCCCGTAAGTGGATCGCAAAGCAAACGGATTTATAGGGTGGTGGTCCCTCGGCAATCAGCTCTCTGAATGAGACGCAAGCCCATCCCAATAACGTAAGTTATCTGAATGAACGCAAAATTTCAGATTTTGATGGGAAAATGATCCGAACTAACGCAAATTATTCGATTTAGTTCCGTCCATCGAAAGCGCATATATGCATTAGCGCGAACAAACATACGCATGGAAAAAAAGAACGTAAAAAACAAACAAAATACCAAACACACACGAAAACATACACAGGCAGCTATGAAAGTCCAGACGAATGTGTCTCTGAATCGAGCCTATTGTGTTTACACCCTTGTCCTGCAAAGAACCATAAAAAGTGATCATCAGCCTCAGATGGATAACCTGGGTTCTGCTACTCCAGATCATCCACATCACCAGGGCACTAAATGGTGAACAATATGGACATGATGTAAAGTCATAAGTGGAGATTTAAGGACATATTCCAATCTGTAGACCTCTTACACTGCCTCGGACTGCATGGACTTCTATGACTATAGTTATGACCATAACTACAGGCCTGACAAATTCATTATCACTATAGGGTGTTATAGGGTGAAATAGGTGGTGTTGTCTAGGATAGGCCCCAACTGAAGAATTTACATGAATAACAGCATTGAGATAAGCAGCAGTTCTGTATAAAATGTATTTAGGCTATTCAAGCATTCAACAAATGTCAAGTATGGACTGATTATTGATGTTTTGATACCTCAGTTTACTCCATTTTGAAAAATGAGATTTCAGCCCTTGCTATGCTGATCACAATTCAGAAATAAAGGGACAGATACATTTGCTGGCTTGCACAACAGTACGTACAAACTGAAGGAAATCTTGATTGCACTGAACATATCCACTGCCAAAAGACTGTTGCTTGGCTTGGTGGAAAATGAGTTAGTGGCTGCAGAAGCCTATTAGCACACTTAGTTTACTTTCCCTCCTGTAACATTATCGTATTTGTTACATTGATTAGTTCCTGGGTCTCCTTTCTTTCCCAAGTCATGCCTCATTATTTTCTACAACTCTCCTTGTCTTTTACCTTTCACATTCCAGCACTCTGTTAATTTGTGATGGCACTCTGTGTTTAACAGTTTCATATCAGTAGCTGGTTTCTTTAAAGCACACACAGATATGAGATAGCTTGGGCTCAATTCACCTTTTAGCTGTACCAAGTGATGATGGCTGTCCTGCAATAATACACTTTGACAGCTGATATCTGCCAAGACAAAAATTAATTGGATGAGTTAGAAAATCTCTATTTATTCCAGACAGGTATCTAAGGTCTTATTTTGGGCAAATATTTCTCCCTTTATGCCATTTACACCCAAAAAGGCAAATAAATGTGAGCTTTTCTAATGATTGCTAAAATGGTAATAAATGCTTCTCCCTGCTTATATATACTTCCTCTTAGTCCTTAATTAGAAGAATCAGCTGACGTCTCTTTTCATCCTGATGTTCATGGATTGATAGTTGTAAACTTACAATCTGATCCCCACAAGGTTGGCCAACTTGAGTCCCTCCTAACTACCTTTCTTTGTTCCATTAAAAATGTGTCTATCTGTTGCCAACATTTGTGGGCAATGGCAGGCAATGTAGGCTCGCAAGGGTACAGAGTGCTTCCCTGAGCAATCCTGCAGAAAACAGGTGGAAGATACGGTTATCAAGAAAACAGGTAGTAACATGGTTGAGGTCAAAGCAAAAACTGGTACAGGCAGAGTAGAATTCTAATGTATACCTCAAGCGAAACGTAATGTCACAGGGCTAAGATCATTGTAGACGTTCATCAGACTAAGGTTGGTGCAGGCAGATTATGTTCATGGTTGCTACCAATCCAGAAGTTACCCAACCAAGAATTTAGCTCAACAGCCCAAGCCAAGAAGACAAGAGCAAACAGGATCTTTCAGCATCGGTCTGTATCTGGAAGAAAAATTATATGTTCATTTGCTCCTTCTGCATATGTCACAATGTCCTTGCATTGTGTAATGGTATGGGCGCATTGCACATCTTGTTGTGTGATTGCCAATTGGAGAATAGAACTGAGCAATCATTGATGGATTTGATTATCATGAATAGTTTGACAATCGCGAAGCCTGGTCATATATAAGGCAACTTTTTGAACCGGAATACTGGAAAACCACAATCGTTATTGGAGTCTGCACCGCTACCTCAGATCAATACTGGTGCAAGCCTATGGGACCATAATGAACATTAGATAACACCAATGGTAAGGCTACAGGGCTAGCCCTCCTATGTCCTCAAATATAAGGCTGCACACACCTTATAAAATTAATTAGAAGTTTATTGCTCACATGGATCTTTAAATGTACAGACAACATAAATCTTGACAAAACACTCTATAAAAAACATATAATTAAAAACCAACAGTGGGGAGGAGCATTAGGGCTAATTTCATGACACCAATATAATGATGTGTCTAAATCATTAGATCAATTTATATAATGCCTGCTGTATACATGCATATGCAGATGCCCACGTGATGAGATACTAATAAAAAAGTGAAATATGTATATAAAATCTATAGAATCCTTATAGGGGAGTCATCAACTCCACAAACTATGAAAAATATTGTGCAAACTACATATAAAGTGCCTACAAAGTGCAAAGTGCAAAGGTGCTCATCTCTATAATAAATAAAAAGTGCCACTACTCATCTCCATGAGCATCCGCCATATCAAGTATCAAAAACCGCAGTATTAGTACATATTCAATAATATAAATGCTGAACGCCCTATTTTCCTCCCCACCTACCTCTCACCTACGCGCTGCGTGGAACAGGTCCACTTCTCCTGGGTGAAGTGGACCTGTTCCACGCAGCGCGTAGGTGAGAGGTAGGTGGGGAGGAAAATAGGGCGTTCAGCATTTATATTATTGAATATGTACTAATACTGCGGTTTTTGATACTTGATATGGCGGATGCTCATGGAGATGAGTAGTGGCACTATTTATTTATTATAGAGATGAGCACCTTTGCACTTTGCACTTTGTAGGCACTTTATATGTAGTTTGCACAATATTTTTCATAGTTTGTGGAGTTGATGACTCCCCTATAAGGATTCTATAGATTTTATATACATATTTCACTTTTTTATTAGTATCTCATCACGTGGGCATCTGCATATGCATGTATACAGCAGGCATTATATAAATTGATCTAATGATTTAGACACATCATTATATTGGTGTCATGAAATTAGCCCTAATGCTCCTCCCCACTGTTGGTTTTTAATTATATGTTTTTTATAGAGTGTTTTGTCAAGATTTATGTTGTCTGTACATTTAAAGATCCATGTGAGCAATAAACTTCTAATTAATTTTATAAGGTGTGTGCAGCCTTATATTTGAGGACATAGGAGGGCTAGCCCTGTAGCCTTACCATTGGTGTTATCTGGAATACTGGAAAACTGGAATACTTAGGAAAGGTAAATTGATACAATGAGGTCAAATTTACCCCATGTTACAAACATTTGTAACTTTTTGCCTTGGATTAGATTAGGTTGCTGCACAGCCTTATTCTAGTATAAAAT
Organism: Gastrophryne carolinensis; assembly: GCA_027917425.1. NCBI lineage: Eukaryota > Metazoa > Chordata > Amphibia > Anura > Microhylidae > Gastrophryne > Gastrophryne carolinensis. Next base: position 339,559,188 of record CM051239.1, read on the forward strand.
ATGTTACCATATTTAGGAATAATATATTTATATTCCAACTGTAAATTCCTATTTTTAAAAGCAGAATACCTGAAAACTAAACTAAAGTCAAGAAAGTTACAGGCTATAAGTACAGTGGAGAAAGCTGGGAACTGCAGTGAGAACCCACAGGTCACTCATCCATATGACAATAAACCAGTCATTTTGGGGATCCTGTGTGTGTGTTTACTCCATATATTTGTAAGCCTTTTATTTCTCTACCTTGTGGGCTACATATGGGAAATGACTCCATCCGGCTCGGGTCTATTTAATCAATTACTTGTAATTACTGGTAATTTTGATAGTCATGTGAATTGTCCTCAATGAGCTACATACATACAGATGTTCAGGCCAGGCAGCAGATGTGCTGAAACCTAGAAAGCAATGTAGCAACCTGACATCCAGCTTCAGGTGATGCCTATGTGTGCTATACAGGTGATAGGGAAAGGGAAACACCTGGGTAAATAGAGTTCTGCTCATAAAGGCTGGGCTGTATAGAGTCAATCAATATATCTGTGTGCTCAGCAAAACTCTACCCCTCTATTCACCCCTCTACAAATGGTCTTGGTCAGTGGATGCATTCTAAACAAGTTCTGACAAGGACACCTTTGGGTGTATCTGCACTTTCCTGCTCCATGGAAACTTTTGTGTTGTTTTTATATTATAGCTAGGATTGGGTAAACCCGAACCGCAAAGTTTGGCTTTGTACCGAACTTTGGGAGTTCTGTTCCCCGAACCCGAGCAGGTATTTCAAATTAAAATCATTGCACGCGTTTGGCGCTCGACCCAAACTCACCTTTCTTCCTTCCCTCACCACGATTGGCCCGATGGGACACTTGATCCCGCTGTCCACGTCATGCCGCTCACACTGTTCGCTCTGCATTAGAAAGGGAGAGGTGCTGCTACTGAGCGACAGTTGAGGCTTTATTTTTTTTTTACTAAAACTGTCCTTGTAAGGAAATTTATATAGGGAAATTCTCTGGAGTCAGGGCTGGATAGGTGTTTAAGCATGCTATTGTCCTTTTCGGGACATTTAGTCAGGGAAAGCAGCTGAGGCTAGATAGGTTGGGTACTCTGTAATAGCACTTAAGCACTTAAGTGTCAGTACTCTGTAATATTACTTGAGTGTCAGTATTCTGTAATAGCACTTGGGTGTCAGTATTCTGTAATAGCACTTAAGTGTCAGTACTCTAATAGCACTTGAGTGGCAGTACTCTGTAATAGCACTTGAGTGTCACTACTCTAATAGCACTTGAGTGGCAGTACTCTGTAGTAGTACCAGAGTGGCAGTACTCTGTAATTGCGCTTGAGTGACAGTTTTAAACATCTTGTGGCAGCTGTTATACACAATTTCCAGCCACTTCTACTTTTCTCACCAGGCTATACCTGCCCTGCACCAACAGGTTGTGGAAAAAATAAGATGTGCACTGGGCCAGTTCCAGTGTCCACATCACCACTGACACGTGGACATGTAAGCATGAGCAGAGACGTTACATCTAACTGCCCACTGTGTCAATGTAGTGGCGTCTGGGACTGAGGCGGGAAGCATTGTGGTGCATATCTTTCACCAACCAGGATTGCTGGAAATCAGTTGGTGCCTACTGTTGTCTCCTCCTCCTACTCTGCTTCCTCCTCGGACAGTCAGCGCAGCCCCTGCACCACCAATTTGAGCACTGTCATGGGTAAATGGCAGCATTCAGTGTTAAAACACATCTGTCTGGGCGAAAGACCACACACCACCCAGGAGCTGTGGACCGGCATCCAGGACCAGACAGATGAGTGGCTGCTGCCATTGCCCCTAAAGCCTGGCAAGGTGGTGTGCTACAATAAGTGTAATATTATAGCAGCCTTGGGAGCCAGGTGGATGCACATTCCTTGCGCATATGCTTAACTTGGTGGTGCAGAGCTTCATGCTGCTGCATAAGGTCCTTACTATGTGCATGAACTTTCGGCATTGCCATCCTGGAAAAAAACCTTCAGACCATGATAGAGGATGTGATAGAAGCAGAGGAGGAAGGCCCATTTCCCATCAGGGGAGTGCACACGTGGCTCACAGTATGGGTTGCTGGGCCAACAGCGAGCATGTCATGGTTTCATCTTCTCCAAATGCTGGTTAATCACCTTTGTTTGTGCTCGGGCTGTCAGTATGGCTATGCATCCCTGGCATACCTTTAGGCGTGCTATCTCCTTTTATGGCCATTTTTGCAGGTCAACTTCCCCACAGGTATTGCTGGGATTAAGGTGGTGGGTTGACTCTGGCCTCCTGTCCTAACTGGCAGTAGGCCACATTGTACCAATGTTAGCTGGATTCTGATTACCTTTTGTCGCTTGGTCTGACCCTCCTCTTATCACTGCCTGGACCGCCTGCCTGCCTGACCTTGAGCTTGTCTACAAACCAGCTTGACTCCTGGCTTGACCCTTAACCATTTTCATGTTTTTCCCCTTGGAACCCTGAATTGGAAGGGATGTCATTCCCATGTATGACCCCAGCAGGCTTCTGCCCAGCCTCATCCTTGGTTCATCTGCCTTTACCTTGTAAGTCCACATGCTTTGTGCTATCTAAGTCTGGGGGCAACCGTGTCCAGTGAGGCGTATCCAGCGTCCCGCAAAAGGGAGCTTGCAGAAGCAGCAGCGGAGATTGGAGGTTGTGGACTGACCTGAAGGCGGGTGTCCCACAGGGCCTGACAGGCCAGGTATGCCACATTCCAGCCAGCGGACAGTTTTGGAGGATTCAGAGGAGAAGGATGAGGATTTTCGCTCACAGCACGCAGTGCATCTCACAGGCATCGATGGAGCGTGGCTGAACGGAGGAGCAGGAGGAAGAGAGGGAGACACCTGACACTGAGATCAGCTTCTCCTTGACTCAGGGCAGCCTGGCTCACATAAGCCACTATATGCTTCAGTGGCTGCGCAATGACCATGGGGATGGAGTTGCCTGCATAGTCACTAGTGCCGCTTACTGAGTGGCCATCCTGCTGGATCCCCGCTATAAGGACAAATATCACCGCATTGATACAAACAGCACTGGAGCGGAATCGCTTAATGAGAGAGTACAAATGCGCGCTGGAGGATGCACTATAAGCCGAGTTCCAAGCTGAATTTGAGGACTCAGGAGGAGGGGGAGCAAGTTGCCAATGCAGCAGGGGCATTGGCACCACATCACAGGAAAGTGTGAGCATGGCCACAATGTGGAACAAATCATTCCATTGTCCACCACATCCTCCATCATTGGATACGGCCCATAGCACCAGGAGGCACACTTTAAAGTGGACCAACACCCAGGATTTTGACTATCCTGGGTCTTTGTCCACTTCGGTGGGGCACCCCCGATCGGGGTGCCCCGCTGTGTGAAACCCCCCCGATCACCCTAAAAACTCACCTCTCCCCGCTCCCAGCGCCGACGGACAAGCGATTTGACAGCCGCTTGTCCGTGGCTCCTCCGCCGCCGCCTCCCGTGCGTCCCTCTTGACGCGCGCGCCCCCGCGCCGGCCATTCACAGACGGCCGGCGCGGGGGCGCGCACGCCTAGAGGGGCCCGAGGGTGATGGTCCACTTTAACTCGCATGGTGGATGACTACTCGTGCACGCGCCTCCTGGTACTGAGCGATGGGTGCTCCCCAATTTCTGGGGAGCTTGCCCTCTGTGCCTTGGAGCTGCTGGTCTGCCCTGCGGCAAGTGTTAGAACGTGTGTTCAGCAACACAGGCGTTGTAATCACTGACAGCAAGATCCCCCTATCCACAGCCAACTTGGACATGCTTACATTCCTTAAGATGCACAAGGCATGGGACTTGGCTGTGCCAGCACCTGACCGAGTGCTTAAAGCACTGCATGCTTATTAATGACATACTCACCCTACAATCCTCCATGGGGCGGCCTTTTACCTCATGCCTGGGCGCTGGCCTCTTCTCCCAGCGTGAGGCGGCGGTGATGGTGTTTGCTAACCCCTCCTCCTCTGCCACATCCACCTCCTCTGCCCCCTTTCCCCAACATGTAAAAAAATCTATTACATATATATATATATATATATATATATATATATATATAATGCAAGAAATATATATATATATATATATATATATATATATATAATTGATATTAATATCAATTTATTTATTTATGTTATTATTTATTTAGTTCCTCATTTATGTATATATTGATTGATTCATTTATTTTTTCATTTTCTGTTATTATTTTGAGATGAAAATGGGAGACAAGAAAAAAGAGAAGAATAGAGGGATAACAAAAAAAGTGAAAATGAAGACCAAAAAAGGCAAGAAAATAGAGGCCAATAGGGAAAAAAGTACAAAAAGGAAGAGAAAGAAACAACAAAGAAGAGAGTGAGAGAATGATTTGTGGCAATATGCAAAGGGAAAGAGAGATGGAGGAAATTTAGATATAGTTCTGACCTGCCCCAGCCAGATGAGTGCTGAGAGCTTGCACATCCCAAAACGCAATCCTGAGGATCAGTCTTAGTTGTAAGTGTACCAGCAAATGTTGGGGTTCCATGCAGTCTTAAAAGGGTAAATAAATCATAATGCCAACATAACTGGAAGCATCACTCCAAAATAGCTTTTACTTCAGATCGAAATGAGCTTACAATGGCACTGATTGTATGACTGAGGACTAGCAAAGGTCTGTTCACCTGGTCCTGTGGGTGAAATTTTTGTCCTGTCCATTGCACCGCCTGCATTTTAACCCTCCTAATGCATAGCTAATAGTTCTGCTTTTATTTTTATTTCCAAATGAGGCTCCACCATCATTGCTTTTGGATTTTTCAAGCCAGATCAGCCTATTAATCTCAATTGAAACATATTTGCTGCCCCGTGCACAGAAGCCCCAATATGGCAGGTGGGCCTTTGTTTGAATTAACAAGCACAACTTTAGTATTGACATTTAGACATTTATGCATATTACCTGATGGGTGAGGACTCAGGGCACCATATATTCATTTGATGGAAGTTTAGTGGAGAAGTTCTTATATCCCCTGTACTTGGCAAATGTAGAGCCCTGGGCAACAAAGTGAAGGATGCTGATTGCCTGAATGTCCCTCTTCATCAAAAGCCCCAGCCAGGGAGGGCCACCTGCGGCCACAGCGCCCACAGCTATATATAGTGTGACTAACTCACAGTATGGTGGAGAATAATTAAAAATATGCACATAGAGAAGGATGCCCCAAAGCACTATAGCAAGAACTGTAACACAATTAGCTAGGTTTGTGTCTATCATAGTTACATAGTTAATATGGTTGAAAAAAGACATATGTCCATCAAGTTCAACCAAGGGTGTTGGGGTAGGGGAAGTTATTTTATTTTTTTGTCTTATACCGATTACAGGTAATAATAACTGTTTTTTTTTCTAAATAATTATCTAATCATTATTGAAGTTGTCAGTGCTTGATGCTGTAACAAGCTTCTGTGGGAAGCTATTCCACAGATTTATATTTCTTACAGTAAAAAATTATTGTTTCCTCTGGAGATTTTCCAGTCGAATGCAGTGCCCCCTTGTCTATAGAGAGGATTTTACCTGAAATAGTGTTTCCCTATATTTTTGTATTGCCCATTTATATATTTATACAAGTTAATCATGTTCTCCCTCAGTCGTCTCCTCTCAAGACTAAACAAATTGAATTCCTGTAATCTTTCCTCATAACTAAGACGCTTCATTTCTTTCATTCGTTTGGTGGCTCTCCTCTGCACCCTTTTGAACAAGTGCCCAGAACTGGACGGCATATTCCAGGTGAGGGCAAGCCAGAGGTAATATTACGTCCCTATCCAGTGATTCAATGCCTCTTTTAATGCATGATAATATCTTGGTGGCCTTAAATGCAGCTGCTTGGCATTGCATGCTGTTATTTAGCCTGTGATCTATCAGTACCCCCAGATCCTTCTCAACAAGTGATTCTCCCAGTTTTACTTCCCCAAGGACATATGTGGCCTTCAGGTTATTGGACCCCAAGTGCATGACTTTACATTTCTCCACATTGAACTTCATTTGCCAAGTGAATGCCCCAACGCTCAAAGTGTTTGTCTATTCGTTACATACTAATGTGTAACTCAGAATTTTATAAATAGTAAAAGGAGCAGGTACAGTTAATCAAACAAAGTTCCCAGATTCTCTTACATGAGAATAGATAACAAATAATCAATAGAGTTATGCAAAGCCATGTCCCTACCAAATTACATGTCCTGATTAAGATGTATATGGATACACTGTGCTACACACCATCATCTGTATTCAATGTAGGTAGAGCCATAAGCAGCCTTTGGGGTGTGCTGAGGGGCCACTGATGGGGTACCAGATGTTTCCCTCATTCGCCAATATATTTTTTACTTTTTAAATGGACCAGCTATATTTGGTCCAGATGTGTAGTGGGAGCCACTTGATCAGCTCAGGCTGTACCAGATTGCCTTTTTGTTTGGGTGGGGGGGCCTAAACGGGGGTTAATTGTAGGGTAGACAATGTGTTTTACCCAGGAGGGAGGAAAGGTGCCGCTTACCTCAATCAGATTTATTTTTTTACTATATTATTATAATAGTCTGTCTTGACGTTTTCTGGAATTGTTAGCCCAGTCTATGTATTTTTTTTTTTTTTTTATCGAGCCTAAAATGTGAAAAAGTGCTGGTGCACTAAAAAACATACTTAGGCGCCCATACTGACTCCTTCCCGCAGGAAAGAGCCCCATCCCTTTCCCCTGGGGACGAACCCCCTGACAGGATTGGGTACGTTCAATCCCTCAGTCCGAAGACCTCGGGGCCGCTTTCGCCCTCGGGTACTAACAAGAGTTTTCCCCGTGGACTAAGGCGTAAACTCCCTCAGCCTACCTTTCCCCGGCGGTTACCCGTCCAGGTACTTGGATCTTCGGCTTCGGCCCCTTGCTTTCGATAGTAGCTAGCCCCAGTACTAGCAGCCTCCACGGCCTGCCTTTCCTCGGATTCAAATGCGAGTACTCGGACAGGCTTTGGAAGCCGTTTTCCCGGGGTTCGCCGCCCTCTACTCACTAGGAGCCTCAGGGGGGAGCACTGGGCAGGGGCCGGAAGCGAGTCCAGAAGGCCTGTAACTTCCGACCCCAGGTCTTTAGGGACAGGGACCCATAGGGAGCCGCTGGCACCTAAACACGTGAGAAAAGACACACAACAAAAAAGGGAACTAAAGTGGCAAAAAAGGTGACAAAAACTGGTTATCGGGGGGGGGGGGGAAAGGTGAGTGCCTGTGCAATTACAGGGTGGGCCCTCCGGCCATAAAAAATTCTTCAGGCGAAGCCGGAAGGCCACAGCCATAAAGAGCGTGCAAAACAAAGCAAAGTGTATCGTGCCAAAACCATACAGAGTGCAACCAAGGTGACCAACTTTGGTGACTAGGAAGGTACCCTGGGCGCCACCCCAGGGGTACACGAACACGACGGCTCAGTTTCGCATCCTCGACCCAAGGCCAAGATGTATGCAGATCTACTCCCATACGTGACGGGGGGGTCCCCACTCCCCCCTCAGGTCCATTACTAGGCTGTGTGTACTAAGCGCGCCAGGAGGTCCCATCAAACCTCCGGCCGGGCTTCCACACAGCTTTTCATGGTCCTGCACGATGGGTGCAGATACTGCAAGCCTGGTAGATCCGTCCTACACAGTTCGGCACATTACTAAACCACTAACCGTACTAGGTGTGCCAGAGGGTGGAGCTAGGTCCTCGGCCGCCTTTCCGGCTAGTGTCGTTTACGGGCCTCCCTGTAAGAACAGATACTACACTTGATCTTAGCCAATAGGCCGAGAAGCTATGTATTTTGATTGCAACTTCTAATAAGAGCTTTTTTAATAGCAGATGCATTAAAGTCTGAAACTGTAACCCTGGCAGACCCTCGGGCAATTTTTGTTGCTTGGGGATAGTTTTGATTGATATGGTCTAATTGCAGGTTTTATATATACTATCACTTTCATGGAATCCATAGCATTTGCCTCTGCTCAGATGCAAGTCGCTATCACACATACAAAATGAGGCGGGTGATATAGTAAATGTTTTAGCATTTGTGTTCATCTCTTTGCACACACACACTTGATGGTATTTAAAACATTAAAAAAAAGAAGTGGATGAGCTTTCTGGACCCAAAGCTGCAGCACACACTGCCAGCATCGATATGTCTTCCAGTCCCCAATTGAAGACAAGATCCTGGTGCAGATGGTGAAAAATCTTTCACCACTGTCTTTAATTTCTACCACCAGAAGAAAACCACAAACCAGACAGGATTTTTTTAGTTGGGGTGTTTAAGTAGCTTCGTCTCACTATCTAGCATATCTATGTGAATTTTTAGTATATTTTTCAAATAGAGCCTCTTCATTAAGGCAGATGTGAAAGTGACAAAGATGCCATTTAGGATAAAGGAGCTTACAACAGGGTTGGGTTCTGATAGATAGATAGATAGATAGATAGATAGATAGATAGATAGATAGACTATAGGTACTGATGGGTCCTGGCCTGGTGTTGTGTGGTTTATTTCTAGCCAGGGGTGCCGTCACAGTCTGCAGAAAGCACTGAGGTAAGGGCTGTAGGTTGCACAGGACAGAACTAAGATGCCAGCCCCTACATACATACATAAAGCCCCGGAGGAAACAATGTGCTGGCATCTTACGGTATTGTCTTATACAACCTATGGCCTTAACACCCAGTGCTCTCTACAGACAAAAATGGGCCACACTGGAAGTATCCACATGTGCTGCAAGGCAGGAGAGGTAGCTTACACAATTCTGTCACAGGCCCGGTCCCCTGACCCTAGTTATAACTACAAATTAGGTTCCAGAAATTCTTCATATGAATGTCAGGATTGTACCTAACACCCGTCTGTCTTAAGCCAGTATCCCCCAATCTCCACCGCCACTTCTGCCTATAGACAAGCCCCCGCTTGTAGGAGACGCGAGTAATGCCTCTCCCAGTCGGTTGCCCCCAGGACTTAACAGGCGCAAGGGATAGTAGCTTAAGGTGCAGTTTGGTGTTAAGCAGGGAATCCCGAGTGAGGATGCCGGGTGCGGAAAGTCCGTAATTCAAGCCGAGGTCAAACCAGGTAGTCTCAGGCGAGGTATCCAGGGGAGAAGACAGAGGATGGTCGAGGGTAGCCGGGGTCAATTCCAGGGGGTCACAGGCGAAGTACAGGAGGGTCAGGCAATAGAATGGTCAGGCAAAGCAGAAGGTCGGGGCAGGCAGCTAGCAAGAATAGTCAGGGTCCAAATCCAAATCCAATCCAATATCTTCACAAACACAGCAGCACACCTCCAGAACCCAGAAGCTATAACGGGCACTGGGAACCTGGAACAGTACCAATATATAGGGAAGTCTGGCCAATGGGAAACAGGGAAAAAGGAGGGAAGGAAGGTGCTTGGTGCAAACAATGAAGTGGGATCGGTCCCAGGAGCTGGACGGCCCAGGCCAGACAGGCCGACCAGTCCCTGGGTCCGATCCAAAGAACCGGCCACTGACTGGGTAATTCAAACTCGCCCCCGGCGGGCGCGCTGGGGGAAGCGCCGCCGGGAGGCATAAAGCAGACGTGCTCGCGCGCGCGCGCGAGCACGTTGACGATCGGGCGCGCCCCCGCCAGGAAGGGGAAGCGCAGAGCTGGAGGGGAGAGCCGCAAGGCCGCGCAGCCGCGCGGAGCGGGCTGCGACGCGGCCACCCATGGCGTCCTGCGCCGCCCGCCCTAGATCCCCACGACGGCGCCGAGGAGCCGGCAGACCCGGGGACCGCCGGGCCGCAGCTTGGTGGGAGGCAGCCGGCAACGCGCCGCGGGACCCGGAACGGCGGTGAGGTAAGTGCCTAACATTACCCCCCCCCTGAGGAGGGGCCACTGGACCCTCCAAGCTGGGTTTTAACGGATTTTCTCTATGGAACTTCCTTACTAAACTCTGTGCATGAACTTCTCTGGCAGGAACCCAAGATCTTTCTTCCGGACCGTACCCCTTCCAGTCAATAAGATATTGAAGAGAGTTCCGAAAGAAACGAGAATCAAGGACCCGGGCAACCTCAAACTCCTGATGCCCCTCAACTACCACAGGACTAGGGGGACTATTAAGTTCATGGTTTCTTGCGGACTTAAGAAGTGAAACATGAAAAGATTTACAGATTTTCATGGAAGAGGGGAGGGCCAACCGGTACGTCACCTGGTTGACTTTGTGTGTTATGGGGAATGGGCCAATAAACTTGGGTCCTAATTTAGCGGAGGGTTGGCGTAACGCCAAGTTCTTGGTTGAGAGCCAAACCCAGTCACCCACTTTAAAGTTAGAATTAGACGATCGCTTGCGATCAGAAAATCTTTTCTGTAAACGAGCGGCCCTAGTTAGGTGTTGTTGAATTTTATTCCACTCTCCTGGCCATTTAGAAACCCATTCATCCACAGAGGGAACTCTAGAGGGTTGGTCCGAAAGAGCAGAAAACTTCAGATCCTTGCCATAAACACAGTGGAAAGGAGAAACCCCTGTGGACGAATGCGTGGCGTTGTTAAAAGCAAACTCAGCAAAAGGTAAGAAGAAGGCCCAATCAGTCTGAGAACCCGCCGTAAAACAGCGCAAGTATTGTTCCAGGGACTGGTTCGTCCTCTCGGTTTGACCATTCGATTGCGGATGAAAGGCCGAGGAAAGGGAGACTGAGAACCCCAACTTGGCACAGAAGGCCCTCCAAAACCGGGAGACAAACTGGACCCCTCTATCCGAAACAACATCCATGGGAATACCATGAATCCTAAAGACATGAGTAATGAAAAGTTGAGCAAGAGTTTGAGCTGAGGGGAGTTTCTTTAAGGGGACGAAATGGGCCATCTTGCTAAAACGGTCCACAATTACCCAGATAACCGTATGACCCTGAGACGGAGGGAGGTCAGTAACAAAATCCATGGCCAAATGTGTCCACGGGGAGGCAGGAATGGATAATGGAAGGAGTGGGCCTTCCGGTGAGCTCCTCAAGGACTTACTTTGGGCACAGACTTTGCAAGCGGAGACAAACTTTTGAGCGTCCTTCCTGAGAGAAGGCCACCAAACTTGGCGTAACAATAAAGCTATGGTTTTTTTAATCCCTGGATGCCCGGTTGTTTTAGTATCATGAAAATGGGACAAAAACTCAGACCGGTAAGCAGAAGGCACAAACAGGGCTGACGTGGGTTTCCCAGGAGGAGCTTGGGCCTGGAATTGAGTAAGATCAGGAAGTTGGGGTTGAATGGCGGCCACCACTAGGGAGTGAGGTACGATGGGAGAAACCACCCTCTCCGGTAAGTCAGGGGGAGAGAAACTCCGAGACAGGGCGTCCGCCTTTACATTCTTAGACCCGGGCTTATATGTTATAGAAAAGTTAAACCGAGAAAAGAATAAGGACCAGCGAGCCTGTCTAGGAGTTAACCTCTTGGCGGACTGAATGTATTCCAGATTTTTATGGTCAGTAAAGACCGTTACTGGATATTGAGCCCCCTCCAGCCAGTGCCTCCATTCCTGGAAGGCAAGTTTGATGGCCAGTAATTCTCTGTTACCGATATCATAATTCTTTTCGGCTGCTGAGAATTTCTTGGAAAAGAAGGCACATGGATGGAGGCGAGCAGGTGAGCCGTAGTATTGGGACAAGACCGCTCCGACCGCTATCTCTGAGGCATCCACCTCTACAAGGAAGGGTCGTTGTTCATCGGGATGGACTAGGACGGGAGCTCTGCTAAATACCCTCTTAAGATTCTCGAAGGCCTGGACAGCTTGAGCCGGCCAAACCGGGGGATACCCGCTTTTCTTTGTCAAATTGGTTAGTGGTGTAACCAGGGCCGAAAAATTCTTAATGAACCTTCTGTAAAAATTGGCAAAACCCAAAAACCTCTGCAGGCCCTTCAAATCTCTGGGTTGCTCCCATTCCAAAACAGCCCTCACCTTAGATTGGTCCATAGACAGACCAGACTTAGAGATAATGTAACCGAGGAACGGAACCTCAGAAACCTCAAATTGGCATTTCTTTAATTTGACATATAAACAATTCTCTCTAAGTTTCTGTAAAACTAGGCGCACATGTTTTCGATGCTCATCAAGGGAAGAAGAAAAAATTAAAATGTCATCTAAGTAGACAACCATAAATCGGCCCAGATAATCTCGGAAAATTTCATTAACAAAACTTTGAAAAACCGCAGGGGCATTACACAGGCCGAAGGGCATAACCAAATATTCATAATGCCCCTCAAGGGTATTAAAGGCCGTTTTCCACTCATCCCCATGCCTAATTCTTATGAGGTTATAGGCCCCTCTGAGATCTAGTTTGGAGAAGACCTGCGCCCCGACCACCTGTGTAAAGAGCCCCTCTATAAGCGGTAGGGGATACTTGTTTTTCACCGTGATATTATTTAAGCCCCGGTAATCGATACAGGGGCGAAGTCCCCCATCCTTTTTCTCCACAAAAAAAAACCCTGCCCCCGCTGGGGAAGATGAAGGCCGAATAAACCCTTTCTCTAAGTTCTCAGCGATGTATTCCCGCATGGCAAGGGTTTCTGTTCGGGTCAAATTAAATATTCTCCCTCTGGGAGGCATCGCACCAGGGAGCAGTTCTATTGGGCAGTCCCAAGGTCTATGGGGAGGAAGTTTGTCTGCTGCCTTTTCTGAAAAAACATCAGCAAACTCCAAATATGGAGTAGGAATCCCACTAGGGAGTAAGTGTGTGACCCTGAGGGGAAATTCAAGGCAGCTCCGGAAACACTGGTGTCCCCACTTGGTAATTTGCCCTGAAACCCAATCAATTTGAGGATTATGCGTCTGCAGCCATGGCAACCCCAGAATCAAGGGGGTCCCAGGCATGCTCAAAATCAGGAACCTGATAACCTCAGAATGACTGGCTCCAATTTTGATTTGCATGGGAGGTGATTGAAACTGAACTAACCCCCCGGCCACTGGAGTGCCATCAATGGCTGACACCCGGATAGGAGTTGGCAGGGTTTGTGCCATGATTCCTAGAGTCTGAGCTAGATCAGAGTCTAGGAAGTTCCCAGCTGCTCCAGAATCGAGAAGAGCCTTTAAGTTAATATATTTGGCACCAAACATAACCTGAACTGGGACAAAAACTGGAGACGATACTTGAGGAGATACCTTACAGCCTAGGAGGGCCCCCTCGATACCCCCTAGGCTCTGAAGTTTCCCGACGGTTTCTTTGGGCAAAGTCTAACCATGTGGCCGGTCCCACCACAGTATAGACAGAGCCCCTCGGATAGACGTCGTCGTCGCTCGCCTTCGGTGAGCCTGGTGGCACCTAGCTGCATAGGCTCTTCAGAAGGTTGAGCGACGGGAACCTCAGATTTTGCCGCGGGTTCAAAATGTGATCCTTTCTCCAGGCGCCGTTCCCGGAGTCTGCGGTCAACGCGGATGGCCAAGTGCATTAAGTCATCCAGTGTTTGGGGTTCCGGATAGTTCACCAGGGTATCTTTGATAGCGTCAGCCAGACCTAACCGGAATTGACCACAGAGGGCAGGATTGTTCCAGCGTGAGTCAACTGCCCAACGCCGGAATTCGGAACAATAGTCCTCGGCTGGACGGCGTCCCTGGCGGAGGGTGCGTAACTTTGCGTCAGCTGAGGCTCCCTTGTCAGGATCGTCATAAAGGACCTCCATAGCAGTGAAGAAACTGTCCACTGACTGGCGGATGGGGTCCTGAGTAGATAGACTAAAAGCCCAGGACTGAGGGTCTCCATGTAATAGGGATATAATCAAGCCCACTTTTTGTTCCTGTGAGCCCGAGGACACCGGGCGAAGCTGAAAGTAAAGTTTACAAGAGTCCCGGAAATTGGCAAACTTTGCCCTGTCACCAAAAAATTTTTCAGGGAGCGGGATCTTGGGTTCCACCGTCGTTGCGGCCGGAGCCCCCTGGGAAGTGGGGACCATGGGAGTAGGACGGTTCTCCTGGGCCGCAACTCGATGAGCCAGGTGCTCCACCGCCGCCGTCAGGGCCTGCACCTGCTCCAGAATTTGGTCCATTCTTGTTCTGGCCCGTTATAATGTCAGGATTGTACCTAACACCCGTCTGTCTTAAGCCAGTATCCCCCAATCTCCACCGCCACTTCTGCCTATAGACAAGCCCCCGCTTGTAGGAGACGCGAGTAATGCCTCTCCCAGTCGGTTGCCCCCAGGACTTAACAGGCGCAAGGGATAGTAGCTTAAGGTGCAGTTTGGTGTTAAGCAGGGAATCCCGAGTGAGGATGCCGGGTGCGGAAAGTCCGTAATTCAAGCCGAGGTCAAACCAGGTAGTCTCAGGCGAGGTATCCAGGGGAGAAGACAGAGGATGGTCGAGGGTAGCCGGGGTCAATTCCAGGGGGTCACAGGCGAAGTACAGGAGGGTCAGGCAATAGAATGGTCAGGCAAAGCAGAAGGTCGGGGCAGGCAGCTAGCAAGAATAGTCAGGGTCCAAATCCAAATCCAATCCAATATCTTCACAAACACAGCAGCACACCTCCAGAACCCAGAAGCTATAACGGGCACTGGGAACCTGGAACAGTACCAATATATAGGGAAGTCTGGCCAATGGGAAACAGGGAAAAAGGAGGGAAGGAAGGTGCTTGGTGCAAACAATGAAGTGGGATCGGTCCCAGGAGCTGGACGGCCCAGGCCAGACAGGCCGACCAGTCCCTGGGTCCGATCCAAAGAACCGGCCACTGACTGGGTAATTCAAACTCGCCCCCGGCGGGCGCGCTGGGGGAAGCGCCGCCGGGAGGCATAAAGCAGACGTGCTCGCGCGCGCGCGCGAGCACGTTGACGATCGGGCGCGCCCCCGCCAGGAAGGGGAAGCGCAGAGCTGGAGGGGAGAGCCGCAAGGCCGCGCAGCCGCGCGGAGCGGGCTGCGACGCGGCCACCCATGGCGTCCTGCGCCGCCCGCCCTAGATCCCCACGACGGCGCCGAGGAGCCGGCAGACCCGGGGACCGCCGGGCCGCAGCTTGGTGGGAGGCAGCCGGCAACGCGCCGCGGGACCCGGAACGGCGGTGAGGTAAGTGCCTAACAATGAAGAGCGGGCAGACACTCTAAAAAAGCTAATACTAGCCAGAAGAGACTTTAGTTAAGTTACTTTTTTAGCATACATGTTCCCAGGCAGCTAGCTGAGAAGCAATAAAGCCAAGCAGGTAGCCTTTCTGAAAGACAGTCCAAGTGCTTGGCCTGTATTTCGCTCATGACAGGTTCCTTTCATGCATGGGGCCTATAACAGGTATGAATAGGTGTTTATTTACCAGCAGCTAATTATAAGTAGCTACTCTGCTTCAGCCTGCTCCTCCATGTCCCCCAGGTTCAGTGTTAGGAAATCAGATTTGTTAGTGGAACACATCATTGGGTTTGGTGCTTGATTTATACAAAAGTAAATGAGAAGATGAGACACAAATTTGCAGAAGTGTAAACACGATTTGTTTTTCTAAACTCCGCCGCATAGATAGGCTTAATTTGTGTCTATACACAGCCATGCTTAAGACAAAATGAGTGGCTCCAAATAAAACACAGACTGTAAATCCGGGACAGATGTGAGGTGGAATCGTCGTTTTCCTGCATTTTAAGTTGCAGTTTACGAATGTGGTTTCTTCTTTACGGAACTGAATAGAGTTGGATTTAGTTTTCAAGTGTTTTTACTGTTGTTTGGATGGTAAGACAACATATGATTATGATGTCATGTTGCCCTTGAAAATCTGTATGATTACATTCATGGTGGCTGTATCACATGAGTGTCAAGCTACTCCATTTGTCAGAGAACATTAGCTTGTTTGTATAACCAGAGCTGCTTCCATTTATCTGGCCTCCCAGCAGGCACAAATACCTCCATGACAAATAACTTTCTGTTACAGCTATAAATGCTGCTGATTTATTTAATTAGCACGTATTTGAATTCTCAGGAAAATGAACATATGACAGCATTCATGTGTCTAAGGCTAACTTTGGAACATACACTATTGGGTTGATTCAAAGAAACATGTAACAGCTTGGATTTGGGTCACGATCATCCTATTTTTCACGTCCGCTCGTGCGTTCGTATGAACTTGCGAGTGATTCAATAAGCAAATACGTTTCTATCCTAAAATATACGTCCGTTCGTATGGCAGTTCGGGAATCAGACCTATGTCAGTTTCCATCCTGAATTTTCCGTTTCATTTCTCAGATTGCAACATTGGTTTTGCCCTTTTTCCTTTTTTGTCTGGACGTAAATCCTTCTGATCTTGCGGCTCCGCACTACAAACTTACCTCATTAAAGTGCATTCTAAATATTTGGTCTTTTATTTTTCTTTATTTCATTCATTTTTTAGTAACCAACCATTAATGAATGCATTTGCATAAGTAAATCTTACTTTGTTTAATTTTTAGTTAACTTGCATTTTTTACTTGTGGATTTAATTTTAATATTTATGCTTCAAATGGTACAACTTTAAATTTTTAGTGTGGTTACCCACACCCTCTACATACAGATTGCTCACAAATATTAAAAAACACCCAGCAACTTCTGCATGTTATGAGCCTAGAAACAGCCAAGATGGCGGCTCAGGTATTATCGGGCAGCCTGCAAACAGAAAGGGCCTTGTGACTGTGTTGCTCTGGATTCTTTGATTTCTGACCTTTCCGTGCCCCCAGCTCTGCTGTGTCTGTGCAAAATACAGCAGTAACCCACATCCTGCACTTTATCCCGCTCTCCTCTCCTCAGTAAGTGTGATGCATCTGACCAAAGATGTGCTTAAATAATTAAACAAAGCAAAGGTAAACAACTACACCAATAAATGCAATCTAAAAATATTATTCTAGTACATCAATTTAAAAATAAATAACAAAGGACATAAGTTTCTTTAATTAACGCAAATATATTGCAAAAAAAAGGTTTACATGCAAAGGACTAATTAAGGTCCACATTACAATGCTTTTATAAGGCATACATGAATCAGGTATGCATTGCCATACAATTTATGGCCTCGGCCATGCTGATACATGCAGTTCATTGGAGCACAAGACGCGCAGACTCCTCCACATAGCCAAAAAACCTGTTCACGAACAGCAATCCGGCTGCTAAAAGGTGTCGGCTGTGGCTTTCTTTTAAAACGCGTTTAGAGGTTTCTCTGAATCACACCTAAACACATCCAATTAACCTAAGTTTTACGTTTTGATCGTAAGTTTTAGGATTTGATCCTAAGTTTTACGTTTTGATCCTAAAATTTAGGAACGAACTTCCGCTGATCGTAAGAGCATATACGCATTCGTACGTAGGCTCGTGCGAGTCGTAAATGGCCAAAAAAACAGGAAAAAATGACTAACACCCACCCAAACTTACGATTCTCGATACGAAATCAATTAACTTTTGCTCTTTGAATCGAGGGGTATGTCTGGAGAGTCCCATGGAGTCTGCTGAACCCCCGCTTGTCACTTATTGTGCAGAACCTCTTACAATTAGAATGGCCAACTACTGCAGAATACAGCTTCCTTTTATGACCTGGAAGTAGGAGTAGAGTATTGCTCATATTTTCCCACCATCCAATTCACAAAATCAGCTTCCCTGTAGATGTAGCCCGCACCTGCGGCCATCCATTGAGATAGGCTGGAGGTGGGAGTGCTTCCCAGACTACAAGGATGCTGGGAATTCGACCAGCGGGTCATGTCAGTGGGCATTCTTGAGATCAGCCAATCGGCAAGCTTGAAAACACCAAGAGGGTGTGCCTTCCGTGGGGAGGACCCACGTGGGTTTTGTGCGGTTTTATGGCTGGACTTGTACAGCCTGTAGGAAAGAAGGGAGAGAGGGGGCATGATTGAGAACTTTAAATATGTGAAAAGACTGAATAAGGTTCAGAAGATAAGTGTTTTTAAGAAACTTAAAGGAGCACTATCGCGAAAAATTGCCCAATGATAAAAATCCATATAACTATGCTGGATGGGGGAGGAGCACTTATACACCCGGCATCAAGAAATATCCAGCCAGGCTTGTTTTTTTATTTTAATGGAAGGAAAAGACATCCGGGGGTGACAGGCTCTGTCACCCCTGATAGATTAAACCTGTCACCTCTGAATTGTATTCCTACCATGAGAGAATAAACCAGAAGCTTGGTGGGAGTTTTATTCAGTTCGGATGTATAAGCGACCCCTCCTCTCATTAGCCAACGTGTTTATATGGGTTTTTAATATTACACAACTTCACGATAGTGCTCCTTTAATGACACAAGGAGGGACAACCTGAAGCTAGTTGGAGGGAAGATTATGTTCTTTATTTACATTTTATGGCTTCTGAATGCAACATGTTGACAGGTGTACTTTAATTTAAATCCTGGAGATCAGGCAGTGCTTACAACCCCAGCCATTTATCAGCCACGGTCCTGTGTACAGCCTCAGTACTCATCTGATATTGCAGAAATGACACACTTTGCAGTAAGACTGTGATAGCAATTTGTCACAGCAGGTACTACCAGGATGAGTCTTGGTGTTTCCAAGACTGAAACTGCTGGGACCCATGGTAGCAAGGAAAGCTTGATGCTGGATGCCACAGAGACATACAAGCAGGGCAGAAGCCACCACTGGGATTACCTGGGCAGGTCTTGTGGCCCCTGCCCCTTTGGGAGGGCCCTCCTCATTCCCTCTACCCTGGGCAACCCTTCAGGAGGCAGGGCTGTGCAGTAACCAGGAATAAGGACTTTCAACCAGGGGCAGATTGGCCATTAGGAGAGCTTTATTTTTTAATCTATTCTTTGTTTATTTCTTTCATTTGTTCTTTCTTAAATTTCATTTCTTTCTTTCTTACTTTCTTTTCTTTCGTCTTTCTATTATGTATGTTAGTCCTTATAGTCTTTGTTTCTTGCCTTCTAGTATTTTTTCTTTATATCGATTTTTTGTTTCTTTCATCTGTTTATTCTGCAATTCATTTTCTTTCTTTTTTTCCATCTCTTCTTTATTTATTTTATTCCTTCTCTCTCTTTTTCCTGCTTTTTTCCTGTCATTCCCTTTATTCTTTATCTGTTTCTGTCATTCATTCTCTTTCTTTGTTTCTGTCATTCATTTTATAAACCTGGAGCTGGCCCTGCATGTAAGACAGCATGCTCCTCTACTTGCCCAAATCTGCCATTTAATTCCTTTGGGGCTGGGGATTTACCCATGGTGAGAACAAGTATTTGATGGGATGAGGGATCCGCAAACACTCTGCAAATCTGCGCTAGCAGCTGTACATGCTGTGCTTCTTGATGTCTAGGGGCTTAGGAGAGGTCTGTGCACACTTTGCTTATTTATTCTTAGAGCTGGGGGGTCAACATGTGCTCAGTTTTCGAGGGTCTAGGACAGTGGTTCTCAAACTTTTTACACCAACTACCCCCTAGAAACAAGGAGTTCAAACAGAGTACCCACAAAGATAGGAGTTATATGATCAAAATAAGTAGGCCACTGCCCTTATAGCAGGACAATGTTTAATTAATAAGATAGCAAGAAAGATGGGGAGCTCCAGAACAACCCCAGACAATGTACCTGTATCAATAGTAGACCGCACCACCAAAAATATTAAAAATAACCCTTTATTTGTGATATGGGTAATTTTACAAAGAGTAGTTCTAATCACACTATAAGTTAAAAACCATTTAAAACCATCAGATCCCCCGGGATATAATAATACACTCTCTAATAAAGATGAATAAGCAAAATATATTTCTCACACAGCATGGATTAGATTAATATAGTACAAACAGTATTTGGCTTAAAAAATAATAAATAATATATGTATAAAAATTTATATATAATAGATGTGTGCAAAAACAGTGCTAGGAAATACCCTAATTAAGATATACGTGCAAAATGTATGACTAAAGTCTGCGCAAAGATTATTACTAAAGTGTCAATCCATAATATCAGGCTAAGGTAAAGTGTCAAGTGCTCTTTAAATGGTGCAATGGCCCAGTCAGCAAGGCTACGCTATGCTGTACTGTGCCAGTGTAAACAAGTGTGCTGGCGAGAACTAAGACTTAGTAAAGTACATATTTTTAATATTTTTGGTGGTGCGGTCTACTATTGATACAGGTACATTGTCTGGGGTTGTTCTGGAGCTCCCCATCTTTCTTGTAGTCTTGTGCCTTACCCCATGTGGGGTAAAGACCTGTAATTGATCAGCACACCGGTTACCATATAGCGGTGCGGGGTAACCTAGCAGTTCATAATTAATAAGATAGATCCACTGGACGACTGTTGTTGGTGCACCCCAAACATCCCTGCGTACCCCCTGGGGTACAAGTAATGCAGGCCTCCCTCGCCATGCACACGCTGCATGCCTCACTCACTGCTGTGTGCACACCATTTGCCACTCACTTGTTGGTGAGTGTTCACACCAGGGGCTCATGGGGGCCTGAGATGGGGCCCCACTACGAGGCCCCATCTGGGCTATGTACGCCTCTGCCTCATTGTCCATACTACACCCAAATTTTATTGTGCAACCCTCTCTCAGCTCACAACTCACAACCTTCTTCCCCAGTCTCACATAGTTGGCTTATGATACAGAATTGTATGTATGTCTTGTGTTACAGAATGAAAAGCAACCTTCACACTGAATGTACTAATGAAACGTGACCTAAAATTTAGGGAAAATTGCTTGGCTCTGTCATCTGCTCTCTTACGCTTGTGGGATTTTCAGGACACTGGGCTATTCATTTCTTACAAATAGAAACATACGGCAACTGACAAATGTTGTCAGCGGTAGGACGGGCAAGGTGAATGACAGGTAGGCCCCGACAACACAGCGTTGCTTGTCGCACATCCAATAATTTGCGTGAACACCAGGAACAGCTGTCTGGCGCAATCACACGTACACTGCACCAGAGGATTTCTCACCACTTGACAAATATACTTATTGATCCACATCAATGTGATAATTCTTTTTTCACTAGGCGTAAAACTAAATACACAGCACACATCTGAGCAAGGTGTCAAGCAAGGTGTGAAGTGAAGGTGGATGGTGCACTTTGCATAACTTGTTTCACAGTCAATGTGTCTTGATTTAGGCAATGCAATGGATGAGCTGGTCAACATTCTGTAGCATGACTTTAGGATAAGAGACCAGTAGACTGTTCCTTGGCTGGGCTGGAAGATGTAACAGACCCATTAGTAAACTAATAAAGCTAACTTTAATAAATAAGCCAACTAAAACCCACCAGGGATGCAAACCCAGATTAGCCACCAATCTCTCAACCAATAGTTAAACAGACATATTAGCTTTCTATTCTCAGAAAGCCTACATCATCAGAATGTGGGGGTATTTTTTATACATAATACAGGTCTGAAAGATTTTAAAAATGCACATTCATATCCCAGATGTTGCATCATCTTAGCCTGATATTCATGTTTGCTATTGCAACTAGAATGCATATCTAACAAATCATTTGTAAATTTCCACTATGTGGCTTAAACTATAATTTTTATTGTCAGACAGCCAATTACACTCATGCAGTCTAAAATAGGGCAGTGAGTATGGCCCTTCTAGTGCACCCAGACTTCTATGGGCTGCGTTATGGTTTTGCTGCAGGCAAAATGCTTCATGCAACACACTGTTGTAAGCGCCAATTTACTTTCACAGGAGGCGTATTTTTGCCTCAATGGAGTTTTGAACGGTCTAAAACTAAAAAAAAGTAAACAAAGCGCATCATGAGTATATATAAAACGCAATCCAAAATATAATCAGGTGCTTAAAAAATAAGTCGATATAAGTGTGAAAAGAGCTCGTTCGACCCCCAATTCTCCCTACTCACTACTCAAAATAAGAATATCAACTAATAACATGGCCGACTGCTACAGTGATTGAGTGAAAGGCTCTTCCCTGATCACCACACAAACAGGACCAAGCTTCCAGCAAATTAAAGGACTCCTCACATTAATTTGATATGCCTGTTTTATTAAACAATAGCCTTAATTCAGTAACAGGAAAAAATTCTCATGGTAGTAAAAAATTCACTTTATGAGATAAAAGCCTGGGAATGTCACCGTTATTGAATCATTAGCTAAGAAGACAATGAAAGTCAATAACACTTTTTTACTCCTGAAAAAAATGATTTTTTACTCCTTTTTACAAAGAAAATTGTACAGCTAAATATGGTGCTGAATTGCACCATTGAGAAAAAAATCGACCCTTATGTGTATGCTGTAAGATACATCAGAGAAGCATTAAACAGGGAAACTGGTTTAAGACATATTCAAGTCATTAAGGGAGCTCTAATACTGATTCATTGCCACTGTTTGAGGGATAACATCATGATCAGCAGGAGGATTAGGCCTCTAATGTCTGAACTTTAATGAGGGGAGAAAGGAGCATGTTTGCCACAACTAGGAAATAATTCACATCACACTGCAAGTTCATTTACAGGAAGCAATAACCTGAAATACTATACAGGGCCACATTTTCCGAGGCTGGCAAAGGAGGGTATAATTTTTTTGTCAAACAAAATATCTTTAAAATAGCCAATACAATAATATAGTGGGGTCTATTTATAGCACAATAAAAGCAGACCTTACGTTTTATTCCGCTGCGCCCCCCTTCCTCAGCCAAGTACCAGACATCCTGGGCATTTTGCAGCCGCAGCTATGCATTCACATCACCAGCAGTGGCTAATTAAGAGTTCGCTGGGCATTCATGCATGTCTGCAAAAGGCATTGGCTATCAACAGTCACTTGGAACACTTGTGCTGAACAAGGGGGCATCATACAACAGCTGCTGTGGGTAGGTAGGTCTGAGGTCCAGTTTCAAAAGGGACAATTAAGGTGTAGAACAGAAAGAACCAGGGTTTGAAACATGGACAGGTGTCTTCTGCATTGCATAACAGTATATCTAGTGGACCTTAAAGAAGGGGGACATATGGGGTCAGAGCAAGATCATTGGGAGTTGAGGGGTCACGGTGGGTGAGTAGGCACATGGGAAATGAAGAATTACAATAGGGATCCAAAGACACAAAATTAGGATTAGGAGGAGCACACTACAGAAAACAATGGGAACTGAGTTAAGCACTGAATGTAAAAGTGTACAGGGGTAAACACAATGTTACTCAGTGGGCACATGGCGGTCAGAATAGCGTCTCACACCCATGTTTGGAAAAAATGGGTGCTGGACCGCTCTAATTTATATCTCTCATGCAAATAAGTGCCCTTAATCCATGATCCCTTGATGTACACACACACACACACACACACACACACACACACACACACACTTATCACTTGAGAGGAGCAAGCAGAGGATACATGTTTACATACAGAAAAAGAGGATTTTAAGCAACATTGTCTATAAAGGTTTTCATCATAGGTATATCTGTAGAAGTAATTAAAGGGGCTGTAAACACAACAGCAATAATACGGCAGTGAGGAACTCACCTGATGCCTATCCAATGTGCCTCTCCTCCATCGCAAGGTAAAAGCTGTAGCAGTACCCTATGTTTGTCCTCTTTTCAATTTTATTCTTCCAGGACCACCCAGAAAAGTGGTCTAACAGCCATGTGAGCCTGGCAAGCGATCCAGTCAGCAGTTGACATTCTTTTCTGTCAAAATTTCCATGGACGGGGCTTCAAATATTTGGCAGCCCCCATGAGTGAGAACAACAGCAGCAGCTAGCAGCACTTCTTGTGCCTGCTGCCAGTGTCCTTACTCATGGAGGTGACCATATACTTGATGCCCCGGCCATGGACATTTTGACAGAGAACCCCAACCACCGTCCGCATTGCAGGGCTCAGGTAAGTTTTACAGCTTCCTGTTGCTGAACACTCTGCATGGGGCCATTTTTGTGTCCCAAAGTTCAGGTCCCATTAATTTCAATGGGGACCAGGTTCGGGTCAAGTTCGCCACCCAAACCAAACTTTCAAATTGGCAACCAGACCAAACTTTCAGCCGAACTTGCCAAAGTCGACCTTATAGGGGTTCACCCAACTCTACTAAAGATATTATAGAACATTGCAATCATTGGCCTAGAACCCTCCTTCGGTTCCAATTAACAAATTGATTTTCTGTTGAACTGCCTGTTTCTGACCAAACAGGTCTCACAAATGGGGTCAGGCAGCAAAGTTTGTACCGAAGTGGCTCTAAGCCAGATCCGTTCTATTGGAAACCTAAACAAAACATGTTTTGGCTTTAGATTTGCTTTAAGCAAAAATGGTACAATATGTATTTTTTCAAACTGGAACATGAAGCAAAAACTAAAAGACTATAAAAGCCCATATGGTCATCTGAAATGGTGATGCAACTCGAACCATGAGATCCTCTCTAAATATAGTCAGCAGATACATGATGTTTTCTGCTAAATACCCAACAGGCAAAAGCGAAGGGCTTGAAAACAATTTATTTATTATAAGTAGGTCAGTCTTCCAGGGACTCGTGGGATCATGCTGAAGAGGAGGACAATTACAGCACTGAGATCCTACTTAATACTATTTGTTCCACTTGATGGTCACAGTGGCATCATGCTGGCCAATTACTTGTCAGTCAGCAGGATTTGGAGACATCGCTCCCCCTCCTATTCTTGCCTTTCCTTTGTACTTTAGCACATCAGACATATCATGAAGGCCAGGGGCAACATTAATCAGAGGCACACTGAGATCCTCCCCACTTTAGATGCCTACTGTATTAAGTCTTCACTGTATTAGTACGAGATTCTTATCTGCAGACAGAATTCGATAGCCTGAGTCACATACATTTAACATAGCACAGATTATCCAATTTGTAGACTGAAAAATGACACAGAACGGCTCCAGATAAGAAAAAGCAATTTTCAGAAAAGATTATTTAAAACTTTTTACCAGATGTGACTTATTGGCAAGAAAGAATAACTGGAGCTTAGTCAGAATGCCATGGTTTAATAGCGCAGTAGCGGGAAATGCTATGCAAAAAGTGTACTATTAATATTGAAAAGCTGCTGTATAAAAAATGGAAATCTGATTTTTAAAGTGTTTGCATCAAACAATGTAACATGCACTGTATTACAGATAGAAAAGTGGCCACAAATAAATTGCAATGACATTCCATTTGAACGCCACTAACCTCTGGGGTTTTTTACTTGTCTGTCTCTCTCTCAGTTCAGCAGCATGGCTGGTTGTGACATTACTCTACCACCATACAGGTAGGTGACCTTTAGTTAGGACCAGAAATTTTTCAGGGTAGTTGCCACCTCTTGGACACCACTGAGGGTCCACAGTGTAAAGCAGTTGACGTTGGGCTTTTATGAGGGCAACTGGCAGGCCAGAGCATCAGTTTCTCCCTCCTCAAATCTTCTTCTTCCTTACTTTTAATATTGCAGTTACAAAACCTACATGTATGCCAAGAATAATTTCCTACAGCATTGCAAGTGAAGGCCTCTAAGTCTCAGACCAGCGTCTTATAGCTAGGTAATAGTGCAGTAGGGCCTTGATTCAACATACCTCAATCAGGTCTCCAAATTGGGTCAACAAAAGGATTCTAAATCCTACAACCACCTTCTCTATGATTAAATAGTTTCACCTACTGATAGCTGATCAACATTTGAAGAGCTATAGGTCAGTAGGCCATAATATGTTTCTGCAGGGTGTACATACCATAGAGGCAGCGCAGGCATGTGCCCTCGAGCCTGTGGAACAAGGGGGCCTGGCCAAGCTACCTACACCACCTCTATAGAATGTATACCCAGTGTCATACTTACCTACTCAGCCATGTCCCCTACGCTGGCCACACGCATTGCATCTTTCTTGCCATTGTGCCACCATCACCTCTGTGTCTCCCTTGCCCTTCTGCATGTCTATCCGCCACCATGCATGTGTCCGCACGCCTCCATGTGCACCGCATGTCCCCCTCCACACTGTGCGCAAGCTGCTCCGGCATCACAAGACCCAGTGGGGGTGCTGCTGATGATGGGGGCTGGAGAAAGGGGGCCCGTGATGGGGGCCTTACTATGGGGCCCCATCCGAGATATGTACGCCCCTGTTTTAAGCACAAGCAAACCAGTAACCAAGTTTTGTTTTCTTAACAGAGGATTCTGAGTGGGTACACAAACAAAAAGAAAATTTGATGCATTATGATTGAATGTCTGTGTAGGTTCTCATTTGTCCAGGACATCTTCATGAAAATAAAAGCAAGCTCAGTTGCTGTAATTAGTACTACAAATATTGTTATGGGACATTGCAATCATTGGCACCAAAACCTCTTTTGGTTGCAATGACAAAATAGAATTTCCGTTGAACATTCTGTTTCTGGTGACCAAACAGGTAGTGAGTCCAACAAATGGGGTAAGCAACAAATACGCTGACATTAGTTCATACGTCTGCTTATTCAGCAATGTGATCCGATCCGGATGGCCAGGTTTAATAATTTTAGATGATCACATTTTCCACTATATGGCTCACTAGTCACCCTAAAATCTAGGCCGACTATTTTATAAAGCTGTTGTTAAAATGGTAACCCTGCCTATGGGTGCTAGCGGCCTATCTGCAACAATACCCACCCCACTGTAAGCTCCTGTTGGTGTTCCTGGTGCTTCCTTTTTAGTACAAGCATAGTATCAAGAGTATCAAGAGTACTAGGCTACAAGAGACTAGAAGGTATATGCATTCTATAATAATGACTGGCAACTAGACCTATTGACTGTTTCTGATCTGGTCTACTTTTACAAGGCACAGTGTTGCATAACATGCAGCAGGAGTACAGAGAGTGCAGTTGCAATGGGCACATTCCAAATCTCTTTAAAGGAGGGCACAGTGACACCACGCTAAAAAAAAAGCTCTCAGCTTGTGCAGGTCCCTCTTTTCTACATTTCCTCTATATCCCTCCCTTTTGCATAAGAGACTTCCATCTTTCCCCTGTTCATTTGTTTTCGACATTCCCTAGATCATCCTCTGCCTCTTGTCCACATTTACTCCTTCTCTTTTCCACTTTCCATATTTTCCTCCACTTTGGTATTTTTTTTTCCTCCACTTTGTTTTAATTCCACCCACATCCACATTTTCTAATTCTCTTGTCTTTCTCGTTCACCTTCCCATCTTCTTTCTCTAGTTTCACCTTTCTTCCTATTCCCTCTCTTTTCACATTCTGCTCTCTCTTTAACTTCCTACTTCCTCTCCCGGTTCCACATTTCCATCTGCACTTTCTCCCTTTGAGTGTAAATGTACTGTATGTATGTGTATTCTGGAGGCTCAAAGACGAGGGCAACAACAACGACACTTAACCAAAGTATGGTTATCATGATAGCAAGGTAGCCATTGTACCTCTTGTTCCTCAAAAAACATAGCTATCTAATATATGAAAAATACTGAATAGATTGTCCTTTAGATTGTAAAGACAGGGCTCTCTCTCCTCACATACTCCTGTATTAATTTGTTTTGTTGCATTTGACTCATAATACTGTATGTATTATATGTACTCGTTATATCGCTGTTATGTACAACTCATAATGCCCTCCGTATTACAAGTTTGTTACTCGTCCCAACCTCCTGTAACTTATACTTTGTACAGCGCAATGGAATATTATGTTACTTTATAAATAAACAATATTAATAATACTGTGGCCACCTAAATATATACTGTATATATACTGTTGCACAATTCAGAGTTAAATCATCATACATAATCAGCTCAAATAGTGATAAATACGACTGCTCCATGGACTGGGTCAAAATTCAAAGTCCAAAACATTAGCTAAGAACTTGGTTGGCCATCTCTCATTGCATGATACATTTTCATATTCATCATAGTTTCTTTATGAAATTTAACATTAAAAAAAGACACTAGAAATATATAACGCAATATAGGAGAGGAGTTATGTCTAACCGAGCATGGTGATTTGGTTATTGTATAGGATGCAGTGTATAATAAAATGCCCAAGTGAAGTAATTAAAAATAAATGTAATACATGATTGTGTTTTAAATATGTTTAAATGCTGTTCATTGGCAGCAAGGTAAGGGAAAAATAAGGATAAGGGCTTGGCCAAGCCCCAAGTCAATGTTTTACACCTAAATATATCACTATCCTGCTGTAAAGAACAGGCCCCCCATTTGGGGCTAAAGGGTTGCATGGTCCGTTATGGCTGGATGTATATAGGTAGTATAAGGAGAATAATTTAACAATGCCCTAAGAACGTCTCCACCTCATTAAAAAATCTCTTGCTGAGGAGATGAATATATTCTCCATTAAGACAGAGCCTCCCCCTCACTCCTCAGTAAATAACCCTCTAAGTGTCCCCTGTAACAGACACAGTTTGATCTGACAGGGTGCAGGTGTATTTAGACAGAGTCCTGAAAAAATTCCTCCCCCTGTTTATTTTGTGTGTAAAGATTTAGAGCGTGTGGCTCTGAGTAAAGATGGCTGACAGGTGCGTTGGGGCCTAGCGCTACATGAGTGCACAGGAAGGCCTCTCTGAGACAAAGCCGTTTGACGTGAAATATATTCATGTGCATTTCCTTTAAAGGAAGCATATAACAAGTGTAATATTCTCGCAGGCTTGTTTTTCTTTGGCTGTAAAGTGATTTAATTATGCCACATAAATGCTTACCTTATTTACATGTCTGCTAAACTCTCCTGCAAACACCCACATGCTGTCGCTAATTGACTACCTCAGTGTAAGCAAACATGTTTACAGATGAAGGGGGGCCATTGATTTGCTAATACTGAGCTGAATAAAATGGACTTCCAGCCGACACATGTACAGTCTGCTTTACAAAGCAATTCCGATGGTCTGAACCTTCCTTCACCAATAATCAGAACCATTGCCAGCTGTGTCATGCAGGGGTGTAGCGACATATGACTGGGCCCTGGTTCACACATTTATTGGGGCCCTTATGCAGTAAGCCATTCCTATTGCTTTAACTGAATTGGATACAGATAGCCCTCGTTCACAGCTGTCCGATGCCGCCATGTTGTAGCAGGCTTTACAGTACAGCAAAAATAATCCTGCAATGGCAACTCTATGGCCCCTTTCAAGGCAGCCGCAAAATATTCTGCCTGCTGCGCACAGGCCGCAAATGCATCCCATTAGAAAAGGATTGTTTTATAATGTAGACACAAGCGCGAATGCAAGCACTAATAAAAAGGCAAAAAAACACAAAATGAAATCCCTGCCGCAAAACCCATGCCGCAAACGTGACCGGACAAGTGTGAACGCTGCCTTAGGATACAGACAGCTGGTGCTTCCTGTCTGTCTGTGATCACAAATCTGAGGAAATAAGTGGAGGAGCAATAAAAATTGGGCCCTCTGTCCTCATGGGCCCTGATGGGGTTGCTACTCCTGTACCCCATGTAGTTATACTCCCTTATGATTGATGCGTATCAGCCATGTACATTGCTCTAAGAATGGCTACCTCAATAGGAGAAGCAATCATAAGGAGAAGCAATCACACCCATCAAGTCTTAGTCCTATGGAGGTAATCTGTTTCGGGGGGCCCTGTTTATGGGACACTCCGAATGGGGATATTTGTTATAGAGGAACAAAACTTGTGATTTTGACTTTCACTGTTTTTTTTTCTATTCCCCATGGGCATCCCAAATTGCCCTGCTGTTTGAAACCCCTCAGGATACCCATTACAAATCCCCTCTTCCTCAACCTACGGCGCATGTGCGGGCACACAGCCTATCAAAGCCCTTTGTTCTTTGGCCCATGGCTCTTATTGACTTCAATGGGGAGCATGCACTGCCACATTCCCTCATCCCCGGCGGCGTGCTCCCATCCCACCCTATGTGAATGGCTAGGGCGGGAGTGCGCTCATGCCAGGCCGGCTGCTGGTGGGTTTTGTTCTGCTTTAAAAACAGGGCAGAGGATTGAGCTAAGGATTAGGCACAGAGGGAAAGGGCATTCTTCTCTCCTAGGTGTACCTATGGTTGAGAGGGACCCACTCCTTAAATGATTCCTCCAATGTATTTTTTTTATGTTAGATACACTTGAGAAGCTTGTCTAATGAGTACAAGGTGGGATATCAAACATATTATAAAAAATCCTCTCTGTATGTATTAAAGCATCTTCTGCCAGCACCTGGGATAATGAAGACACATTTCCCTGATATCAGTTACAATGATTTGCAGGAGGCTGTTTCATTATAATTTGGAGCGTGCAATAAATGATCTGGCTCATGCTTTTGTGTGTTGACTGACGTCTTCTCTCAAAAAAGATGCTTATAATTCGCCTCATGTCAGGCTGAAGTAATAGCTGGTGGTTTGCTGAGTTTTGGCTTACTTTCTTGTTAGTGTTCTGATTAAGTGCAATCACTGACTGATAAAGTCAGTCACATGACCTAAATGTTGTGGGGGAACAGGAGACTATGCCTTCAGATTAAAACTGTGTGAAAGAATACAACTGGTGTTAAACTTAACTAATTGACGGTTGCCTCTTTAGGGAATAATCATAATTTCAGCTAACAAATTACAATGATAATTTTGGTTACATGTCCTAAAAGATTTATGGGTGGGGTTTTATCCACATTATACTGCTATAATACTGTGGAGAAATTGGCTAAAGTAGCCCACCTGGCCACCATGGAAGGTAGGTTGGTTGGTCATTTGCAAGTGGTACAGCTCCTGTGGCAGCTCCTGGTGCCAAATCTTCCTTAAAAAGGACCAAATCCCACACCCCATTAGGGTTGATTCAGAGCCCCTTTCTCATCATTTTTATGGAGGTCCTGCTACCAAACGAAAAATCATGCAAAAATGAAAACATTTCACACTAAAGTTCTCGCAGAAAAAAGGCTTTACTGAATCAGATGAGGGGAAAAAATGAACAAGAATGGAAATATTCACGCAAAAAAAAGGTGAGAGAGGGGCTCTGAATCAACCCTATTGGCCCTGAAATATATAAGATTCCAGGGCTGCTGGATTCTCCCCCCCCCCCCCCCAGGGCATCCAGAATCAGGATGCTTCGATGTGTGAAACTCCTCAGGTCATCCGGAAACTCACCTCCTCTGGTCCAACAGCGCATGAGCGAGGTGTGGCCGCATCCCGCTATCCCTTTAGCAGGGTGCTTGTCCGTGCCAGGCATTTGTGAATGGCCGGCGCAGGCATGCTTCCTGTTAGAGGGTAGCAAGGGAAGGGCCGCCAGCGTGCTCAGATCAGCTCGTATTAGACGGGCTCCCGTGCATATGTAATGTAACAGCTCTGTTTATATGCAGGGCTCCAGCAATCCAGAGTGCAGTGGGAGCATCTCCAGAAGTGCTCATGCTCGGTCTCAACCTCAGTCTACGTGAACAGCTGGAGGCAGAAGCGTGCTAACAGCCTGGAAGCAGGTGAGTGTTGTGGTGGCCCGAGGGGGGGGGTTGTCACACAATGGGCATTCCAGGGGGAAGGTCAATGGTCAGCCCTGAAGTCTTTTAGTTTCCAAGGCCAGTAACAGTGGGTTTTCTCCAATTTAAAGCGGAGCAACCACTGGCCTAGAGTCAATACGACGCAGGGGTCGGTGGTCTCGCTATTTTTGGGGCATCCTGATCTGGCAAGATGACAATGGCTGATACACATCACCTACTTAAACCGGATCAACAGCCTGGCACAGTTGGAAAAGAAAGGTAGCGGGTATTTTGGAACTTCTTCTTTCAACTGACATAACTGAAATGCACAATAACAGGAAGCCCAGCGCAACTTCCTGTTTGCAGGTGGCCTGCAAGCCCATGAGCAGCCATCTTGTTTTTAAAATTTATCCCAGCAGGCGTTAGAAAAAATAAATTATTTTTCATGTGCAGCAATCTAAATTGCCCTGGAGAGGGAGGCATATGAGAACTGTTTGTTGTGTTCGTCTGATTTAACTCAATTATCACTGTTGGTCCGCTTTAATAGATTAGTGACAGTGTTGGCAATATCTACCATACACGTTCCATGACACACAACTTATTCTCTATCATCAAAAAGCTCATAGAGACCTGGAATAGGCCCTGCCTGTAGGATCCTCAATGATGCAGAGTACACTTTAAGGCAGTGCTGCACCACAAATGTACATACTGTCTGTATGTTGATAATAAATAATCTCTAAAATATATTTTGTTGGGGGCGGGATTATTTTTGAATTTCTCATCTAAAAAACTTCACCTTAAATTGTCAGGTATAAAAGATTTAACAAATGGTTTTATGGTTTTAATGGTTTGCACTTGATTGTGTTGTCTCTGCAGTGTAATAAACAAAGGTGCAAAAGATGAGGCCAGCTTCAAAATAATTTATTAAAACACAGTAAGCTTGCTGTTTTGATAATTAGCATTGTTATTATTATTATTGCTTATTTATAGCGCGCCATCGTAGTCTGTGGTGTTCTACAAGGTAGAAATGACAGGAGGGTAAGACAAGTAAAATACTTATAATACAACAATGGGGTCAATTCAGAGCCTGGTGAGAAGACTCGTTTTTTTTTGGGAGAGAAAACTGCGATTTACTTTTATTGTCTACTGGTTGTAAAATTTCACCTGGCCCTGGATCAGCCCCAAGGGAAACATAGAAAGTGAATGGTAGTTTTCTCTCCTAAATAAGAAGTGAGTTTTCTCATCAGGCTCTGAATTGATCCCAATGACAACAATGCATATAATACAGATGGTATTATGAGTCAGATGTAAAAGAAGTGTAACTAAACATATAGATGCAGAAGTAAACACACACGGCTGACTGCAGAGACCCCCCACATTGCTCACCTAGTCTGCTCATATAGCATTCCTTTATCTTATAGTAGATATATCTTTATACCAGCCATCTTTTGGCCGTTCTGGCTTTAGGTTCAGTTTAAGCAGACCTATACACAAAACAAACTGTAAAACCCCAAATCATGTTGAAAATCCTGGTCTGCATGCCTGTGCCACTCCTGTGTCCCACATGACCACTGGCAGCCAATTGGGTTCGTCAGGCAGACTAATGAATCTGCCATAGCACTGGAACATTCAATTTAGACTTACACAGTGCAGGATGCCCCCATGCTACAGCGCTCCCCAGGCCAATGCCCCAATACAGCCTGTGTTTTGCTCAATATTGATAAAAAAACATTTACAGGAAACAGTATGATGTCGAATGGCAGCAATATGCTAATTCACTCAGTTTCAATTCAGGTAAATGGCACATAATGGCAGCTGTTATAACTTATAAGGCCGGCCCACATTGCTGGGCTGTTTTTAACTTAATGTATTATTGCTGGAAAACTCCAGGGAGAAATATAGCCGACCATTCAAACAGCAGACTGCTGTGTTTTTATGAATATTGGGCAAAGGCTTTAGTAAAAAAAAAAGAAGCACAGGCTGTTTTGGGGCACTGGGCTGGGGATGTGATGACTTATATTTCCTTTCTGGGTATAAGATCACTTTAAATGTGATAGTTTAGGTCACAGAGACTATTCCCTATGTTGTTAATAATCTGATACTTTCACTGGTCCCCATCACTGACTTCAGTGGGTAAGGCAGTGCAATACTTTACTTTGATCAATGCATTCATGTATTTTATTGCAGTCAGATTAGTGACAAAAATAATTCTAGATGAGAACAGCAAGAGGTGGCCTAGAGCTGCTACTTTGCACCTTGCGCTTTGCCTTAGTAAAAGAGCCTATAGGTGTTTACTTTCACACAGGTAAGTTAACCGTGTATTGTAAACGTCCCACTGTAAAGGTAAAAACTATTTCCTAGACTTCAAAGTGAATTGCACATAGGTGTAGGTCAACAAAGTAATCATGTGATACTTTTCAAGTCTGTCTGATGGCTTCCCAGTGTGACAAGTTAAGACGTAGACCAGGCAATAGTAAAATTTGGGGGTCTCTCTCTCTACTTAGTGAAAATAATTGTTCTTTAACGTCAGGAATGTTCCTAATTTTCCTTCGGTCACTCAGGGAACTACAGTAGATGTGTAGTGTATTAACCAAGGTATTCCATGATCTAATATGATTGTGCTTCAGACTGTAACCTACTCTGGACAATAGACCACAGGGTGATTCTTTATACTTAGTACAGTGCTGAATAAAATGTGGCACTATAAAAATAAATAAAATAAGTGTAAATTGATTGATGATAATCAAATGATACCTGGAAAAACCTAACCACATCACCAAATACAAATGTTTCAAAGGTAGAGCTCAATGTACGGGTATTGTTGCCAACCTTTGTCAATACATACCTGTCTCTTCCAGCTGCCCACAGAAAAGCATTTTATAGGTTGATCAAGTTAAGGGGATTTATACAGGACCTGGAGTGCCTTCTAGTTATCCTTGGGTGTTATTTACTAATTGTGTTACACTTTTACATAAACGTCTCATTGGAGGAAATTTCTAAAGCTTAGGTTTAGGGAAATAGAACATGTAATGCATATTCATTGGTTGTTGATAGTTCTCCAAGTGAGTGAGGAACTCTCTAAACATTAAAAAATAACCCTCATTATCTTGGAGAAATTACCTAGATTAGAGCATTTTATTGACTGATTTACCATGAATGATGAAAAGAAATACTAGACAATATAAGAATACATTCCCATAGCGACTATTGAGATTCCTAGGTTAGCAAAGCAGATAAAATGCTGGCCAACTACTTTTTTTTTCTTCTAACCCTTTGTGTGAATTACAGATGTGTTTCATTTGTCCAGTGTGTGGACACAAGGTCGAAACCAAGAAGTTCTATATGGGATGATCCTTTGCAGGTAAGACATTAAAGTGGACCAACACCCACCGGTGATCGGCCCGGGAATCTATAAGATTCCCGGGCTGATCACCTCCCTCCCCGCGGGACATCCGAGATCGGGATGTCCCGCGGGGTGAAACCCCCCAAACACCCCAAACTCATTACCTTAGTAACGGCGGCGGCGGCCTCGCTCCCTCGCTCCCCTCTAGACGTGCGCGCGCCCGCGCCGGCCGTCTGTGAATGGCCCACCGAAGTGGACCAAGACCCAGGATAGTCAAAATCCTGGGTGTTGGTCCACTTTAAAGCATAGTGTAATGACCAGCAGGAAAATCATCTGCACTATGTGATGCACATTTTCATATCTAATGTGGCCCAATGAGTAACCGTTAATATTTAATACCAGTGCCACAGTGCCATATTCAATAATAAGACCAGGAAAATAGCTGTAACCAAACCCTGCTGTAACAAATGTTTTGGCTTGAGTTCAACTTTAAATTAGCGTCTGCACAGAAACCGTTAATTCTAAAAAATGTAATGATGAAATACATGGGGTTTGGACTTCTGCCTAAACTGGCCCCAGACTTTCAGTCTTGTAATCCATGCTCCAAGTCATATTCAATCCTGAACAGACATTACTCTAAGATTATAACATATATCAGTGAGAGCCTTTTATTTCTTGATAAAAACACAACCTGATTGGTTTTCATATAGGAAACTCATGACTCATGATCTATTTTAAAATATCTTTTGACTTTTTCTCTGTAAATACAACAGTGAGATCTCTCACGGTTCTGCTGGCAGATTTAGTAGGTAGGGTCATATGACCACTTGTAAAGTGTTTATTGAGGTCCTATTGGTTTAACCTAAGGATATACATCATTTGGCCTACATTATTGTTCAGATCTAACAGCAGACCAGACTGTGTCACCTCAGTTGTGGTCAGAAGAAATATGTGAAAAAAAAAAGTAAGTGATTTTAAAATGGACATGCATAGTCATACATATCTAGAAGCCAATGTCAAGAGAGAAAAGCAGAGCCACTAGGGTTGGCTTTCAGTTTTCGATCCTTCTGGCCCACTTTAATGCCCCATATGCAAATTGTGGCCACATCTTATAAAGGGAGAAAATGCAAATTACAAATAGAAGCTTACTTACAAACAAGTTAAAGTAGACCTATTATTAGATATACTTTGGGGTTTAATTAAGAAACGCTTATGCCACAAAGTGCCAGATGAGTGTCAGGTGAATGTCAGGTCCCAGTGCCAAAGGTGTATTTATCAAGTCAAAAAAGCCAGAGCGCCTGTGATAGTGCCAGGTAGTGTCCCATCTATGAACAGCACTGGCGATGGGATGAGTGTCGGCACGGAGTTCCCTACAGTGCCAGATAAGACCAGACGCTCACCTGCACTGTGTGGCCTTTTTTTAAAATATTTGGGCTGGTGCATGTGCCATGGGATCCCTGGGCTACTTGGGATTGTTTTATGCATTTTAGGAACTTTAGTGTTGCGCTTCAAACGTATGATTTAGGCCGTAAAAAGTTGTGATGTCTTTGCTTTTCCTTGAAAAAAAAAAATTCCCTGACCCTAAAAAATAAAAAATGAGGATTACTTTGTAATCCCCTCTATACAGTACCGGTGTGGGCGCTGTGTGTTTTTTTACAATAAATGAGCTGGGTTTTCCGCACTCCCAGTTAATATGCCATGCTAAACTGCTCTATAAGAATCCAGTATCTGTGATTGTATTCAGGTCCACCCTGAATACTAAAGTATGTACTGGAAAAAGCTTGGTCATCTGTCTTCTGCACAAAAGGAAAAGCTAGATTTAGATAATAGGTTACGAATATGGCTGCTGCTATGCAGGCACCCAGGAGGAGAAATATATTACAAATGTTATTTTGTCCATATATGATTTTATCAATTTATGGGACCTGATGACTGTGGATGTGTGTTTCATGAATATTAGAACCCTGGCACACAAAGACCTGGTTCTGGATGAGAATATGCTGAATGGGGGCTAGTGGGTGGCTTGGGTTTGCAGAGGGGACAAGGCTTTGCCTTGGTGAAAAAGGGCAAGGGCCAACTTAAAGCGGACCTTCACTCTGAATAAGAGTCTATCTTATATGTTTCCCACACCCTGTACATACAGATTGACCACATTAAAAATCATCCTACCTGCATCTACCGCATGTTATGAGCCTTTGAACATCCAAGATGGCGGCTTATGGAAGCCGCCATCTTATCAGGCAGCCTGCAAACAGGAAGTGCTCTGCATTCTGGGATTGCTGACCGCTACCTGACCCCAGCTCTGCTCTGTCTGAGCAAAGCACAGCTATAACCCGCCCCCCTGTACCTTATCCCACTCTCCTCTCCTCAGTAAGTGGGATGCTTCTGAGTCAAGATGGCGGCGCCCGTATTCTAAATTCCTGAACAGAGTTGCAGCCCAGTGCGGGAAAGAATAATAAGTTAGTGACTAAAAACGTAAAATATATTAATTTTAGATGCTGGGGAACCGTTTTTTAAGAGTTCGGGCTTTTCATTAAATCACGCTGAAGGTCCGGTTTAAGATCAACTTAAGATCAAGGATCCAAGGTTAAAAAGGAATAGCTGATGTTTAAGTAAATCTGAAAACATTATGATTCACTACAAATAACAAGTGATGGCAATATGAACACCTGGACTATTCATATACACAAACACAATGTATCTAAAAATTATTTTATTTTGTTTTTATAAAAATGAAACATAGAAAACACATATACATCACTCGCTCTTCAAGTTGTCCTGAAAGCTGCAAGCAGCCTCACTCACTCTCCCTTCACTCTCAGACATATAAAAATATAGCAATTTTCAATCTATTCACATACTTTACAAAATTATTATAAAAAAAGGCAGAGGGGTTGATGCAGGGACAGGTGAAAATGTGCATAGCATTTTCGGTGTGCCTTTTAGTATCTAGAGATCAGCCCTCCCATAAACCCTCTTTTTTTTGCACATGCTCCCATTAAAAATATAAGAATGTCATTGGTTTTGGTGTAGAGAAAAATGGAATTGCTTGTTGTCTGAAGGCACGCCTTCTTCATGGAAGAACTTCTCGCTTTGGTTTGATCATTAGCATTTGAGTAGAGTCCTATAAAAGTTAATTGTCATTATAAAAATATTTATTCAGAAAATATGCCTAAGGAGGCACCTGAGATTCAAAGGACTGAAGGTAATAAAAATACTATCCGGCTGAAATGATTTAGGCAAATATTGGATCTCTATTAGAGATGGTGTAAGAGGTTGTCCACCTTCAGGCACTTAGACTCCCTATTAAAGCCACTTTGGTTTGGTTCTTTGGTAGGCAGAGGTATTTTAGGATTGTCCCCAGGCTGTGCAGAAGGAACCCTGAATGTGCAGACGAAGTCTTACAGGATAAGGATGTGCTGACGGCTGAAGGGTCAGTGTGCTACACAGCAGCCAGACTCCTCGTGCTTGTGCAGTAAGGACATTCTGGAAAAAGTTTTGGAGCAACTTTTGCATTGATATTTCTTCACATCAGAATGGGTTTGTAGGTGGGCTCTTAAGTTTGATCTGTCCGCAAAAGCTCGGTTGCAATGTGGGCATGAGAATGGCTTTTCTCCTGTAGGGGAAGAAAAACATACTTGGTCAGCTATATATTCAGTAGAGATCAACAATACATCTGTAGACAAACTTTCTCTATATATATATCAAAGCATTGAAAATCAAGGTGTAACACACCATAGCATCCACCATGTTCTGTCTATGGCTTTGAGATTATGAGATGGCCACTGGTTCTACAAAGGCCTTCAATGTGCTTGTAATATTTCAATTAGAATGTGTCCCATACAAAATGAGAGAGCAACTCAAACATAGTACAAAATGACTTACTAATTAATATACCTACTGCACTACTGTCCCACATATCAACTAGACATATCTTAACTATGTGAACTAGGACGTAAGCAATGATGCAGCCACCAATCATGAATCAGTTTGGTAGGGCCATCATCTCACTAATGGCAGCAGCAGCATCCAACATCTCATTAATCTGACACCTACGTGAAAAGTTTTACATTTGCCATAATGCACAGTGTGTCATTCAGTAAATACTGCTCACTGTAACCTCTGTAGAATTTGCATAATGCAGCTGCTCCAGATTGATCAAAACTTTTAAGACTGAATTAAAACTGAAATGTTTACAGAATGCAATTGTTTGACCTTGATCAATACTTTTAAGACTAAAAGTTTTTCAGAATACAGTTGATCCAGCTTGAACAAAACAAGACTAAAATACATTTGTGATTGCATGACAGATTAAAGCTGAAGTAAGCATTTTAATTGCAGCAACCAGCTTGGTTTGTATGTCAAACAAGACAAGAGTAAAACGTCATCTCAGGCTTGTATATAATAAAGAAAGCAGACTGGCAGCTGAACTTTCATGAATCAGCAAATACATTTGAAGTGAAGTTGATCAAACTATGAATTGGGATCTGTTGTGGAAGCTTTCCTTGTGAGATGACATAACTGTGCCCCCTGTGTACCCCAGTTTACTCAATGACCCATCACAGTGCTCATCCCCTGCAGGTAAAGATAAAGCATGTACACTAAGTGCAGCCTCTTACCTGTGTGAGTGCGGATGTGTCCTTGCAGTAACCAGGGTCTGGAGAAAGCCTTTCCACAGATCTTGCAGACACAGGGTAAGGTGTGAGTCCTGATGTGCATTTTTAGTGCCCCCAGGCTCACATACTCCTTTTCACAGTACTTGCAGCTGAATGATTTCCTTGACTGAGCATCACAGTGCAGCTGCTTGTGCTTGGCCAGCCCAGAGAAGGTGGAGTACGTCTTGCTGCACAGGCTGCACTGAAACTTTTCCGATTCTATGGCATGCGGGTCAGAAAGTTTAGACTGGATCCTCTCTTCCTCATCGCTGATCGGGCTCTCAGAACCGCTGTGGTCTTTGGAGGAGGTATCAGACTGAGGAGGTGGGCTGATGCGCCCTAGCGATGAAGGGTATCCCGACAGGGGTGACAGGTCATGGGGAAGTGGTGGGGGAAGCAGGCTGGTCCATACTGTGATGGGGCTGTAGGCTACGGAGCTGAAGAGGTCTGCTTGGGGGATCACTGACACAGGGTATCTTTCATACAGGAATGGAGAGATGATCACTAGAGGAGAAAACAGACAGAACAAGAAATAAGTACCAGAAAAGGAAAAAACAGCAAATCCATTAAGCCTTAGATCTGCAATGATGTGCCATGGGCACGTGATACAGTAACTCCTTTAGCATAAGATGTATTGATCATTCACAAGATTGTAATGCATCTATATACATTCTAAGAGATGGAATAAAGTTTAGCAGGATACTTTTTTTTCCGATTTCATCTGAACTGCCTGGCATGTGATTCTTTTATGAAAGGAGCAGTTTATGTGTCAAGAAAATCATTCACTTAGCAGAAGCCTAGTTCATTGATCCAGAAAGTTTGCATCCACCACCATTCCTGAGGAACTGGGCTCAAAAGGGAGACGATGAGGACTCTCTTAATAAGACTTTCAATTCAAAAGTCTAACAGTTCCAAACCCTTCTTTTGGCATAAACCACACACAAGACAATTTTGTGTATACTTTTGTAAGCTTTGTAAGCCTTATTACTTTAACTTCAGATTTTCTACTTGCATCAGCAACATCTTAAGAAAACTTTTCTCTACTTTAAAAGTCTCCATTCTGCTGTATTAAACTACATGAGCATCCTAACAGTCCTGGTCAGCTACACAATCAATGTTTAAAAACAAATGAAAAAAAATCTCTGGGAACCTTCAAACATGTTAATTTCCCAAACTCCTGCAGACTTTATGACCTGATGACATCATCATGTCAGAGTACAGTATATGGAGGGGGGTTTGCAGTGATGTCATCACAAAGTACTGGGAAAAGTCCTGACATGTATCAAAGAACCTGCAAGATAGTTCCATTTATGAGATAAATCTTGATTGGCTGCTCTGGGTGGTGGGCTTAGTTGTGTCCCCTCTCCTAATCATTTCATATGATTTTAGAGCAGACTGCCCTCCTGTTCTATGGATCTATAGGATGTGTCTGCAGTATGAGGATCCCCCGCACTCATTCTAAGCTGTCACCAATGAGGGCGACACAGGGGCTTCATTATACAGTGTCCTCCCGCTGTCACAAGCATCCCGCCAGGCGTTCTCCTCCCCGTAGCGCTGTCAGTGGCAGTGGCGGCGCGCAGTTACCTGGGTGGTTGTCCAGTTCGCCATAGTTGGGCTTCTTGGCGGAGTTGAAGTGTTTCTTGACCAGGAAGGAGCGCGGCATTTTCAGTGGCAGCTATCGCATGGCGTCCATACACGGGGCAGCGCAGCGGCTCTGCTCGGGCTCCCCGCTCTCTGCTGTAAATAGCTGCT
This sequence comes from Gastrophryne carolinensis, assembly GCA_027917425.1. NCBI lineage: Eukaryota > Metazoa > Chordata > Amphibia > Anura > Microhylidae > Gastrophryne > Gastrophryne carolinensis. The sequence goes on from CM051239.1 coordinate 339,600,110, forward strand.
AGTCGGCTAGGGAGGGGCGGGGCCGCCACCTCAGCCAATCGCCTGTCGAGCCGCCGGGAGCCCCTCTTACACTTCTCACCGCACGCGGTCCGGGGAGGTCTGAAGGGGCGGGGCTTCTCCTTCCTGAGGGGCAACGGATTGCCGGGTCACTCATAAGCGGGGAGACCCCCAGAACAGCGCCCCATTGCCTGCCAGCACCCACCCACTCACCACCACCGACTGGGTGACGGGGACCACTGCTATCGTGACTCATCTCGCTGCTGTGCCTGCTGGCCCGACTCAATTCATTTCTGTGTCTTCTATCCCGACTTAGCCAATATTCAAACTAGTTCCTGTCACCAGCATCGCGACTATTCTCACTATCTAGTATCCAGACATCATTCATTTCACCCTGCTGTGCCTTCTATAATGACCTTCTCATTGCTATGCCTTCTATATCACTGTTTCCATTAGTTTGCTTTCTATATGGACCTTCTCATTGCTATGCCTTCTATATCACTGTTTCCATTAGTTTGCTTTCTATATGGACCTTCTCATTGCTATGCCTTCTATATCACTGTTTCCATTGCTTTGCCTTCTATAAGGACCTTCTCATTGCTATGCCTTCTATATCACTGTTTCCATTAGTTTGCTTTCTATATGGACCTTCTCATTGCTATGCCTTCTATATCACTGTTTCCAATGCTTTATCTTCTATAAGGACCTTCTCATTGCTATGACTTCTTTATCACTGTTTCCATTAGTTTGCTTTCTATATGGACCTTCTCATTGCTATGCCTTCTATATCACTGTTTCCATTAGTTTGCTTTCTATATGGACCTTCTCATTGCTATGCCTTCTATATCACTGTTTCCATTTGTTTGCTTTCTATATGGACCTTCTCATTGCTGTGCCTTTTATATCACTGTGTCCATTGCTTTGCCTTCTTTAAGGACCTTCTAATTGCTATGCCTTCTATATCACTGTTTCCATTAGTTTGCTTTCTATATGGACCTTCTCATTGCTATGCCTTCTATATCACTGTTTCCATTGCTTTGCTTTCTATAAGGACCTTCTCATTGCTATGCATTCTATATCACTGTTTCCATTAGTTTGCTTTCTATATGGACCTTCTCATTGCTATGCCTTCTATAAGGACCTTCTCATTGCTATGCCTTCTATATCACTGTTTCCATTGCTTTGTCTTCTATAAGGACCTTCTCATTGCTATGCCTTCTATATCACTGTTTCCATTAGTTTGCTTTCTATAAGGACCTTCTCATTGCTATGCCTTCTATATCACTGTTTCCATTAGTTTGCTTTCTATAAGGACCTTCTCATTGCTATGCCTTCTATATCACTGTTTCCATTAGTTTGCTTTCTATATGGACCTTCTCATTGCTATGCCTTCTATAAGGACCTTCTCATTGCTATGCCTTCTATATCACTGTTTCCATTAGTTTGCTTTCTATATGGACCTTCTCATTGCTTTGCTTTCTATAAGGACCTTCTCATTGCTATGCATTCTATATCACTGTTTCCATTAGTTTGCTTTCTATATGGACCTTCTCATTGCTATGCCTTCTATAAGGACCTTCTCATTGCTATGCCTTCTATATCACTGTTTCCATTGCTTTGTCTTCTATAAGGACCTTCTCATTGCTATGCCTTCTATATCACTGTTTCCATTAGTTTGCTTTCTATAAGGACCTTCTCATTGCTATGCATTCTATATCACTGTTTCCATTGCTTTGTCTTCTATAAGGACCTTCTCATTGCTATGCCTTCTATATCACTGTTTCCATTAGTTTGCTTTCTATAAGGACCTTCTCATTGCTATGCCTTCTATATCACTGTTTCCATTAGTTTGCTTTCTTTATGGACCTTCTCATTGCTACGCCTTCTATATCATTGTTTCCATTAGTTTGCTTTCTATATGGACCTTCTCATTGCTATGCCTTCTATATCACTGTTTCTATTAGTTTGCTTTCTATATGGAACTTTACATTGCCATGCCTTCTATATCACTGTTTCCATTGCTTTGCTTTCTATAAGGACCTTCTCATTGCTATGCATTCTATATCACTGTTTCCATTAGTTTGCTTTCTATATGGACCTTCTCATTGCTATGCCTTCTATAAGGACCTTCTCATTGCTATGCCTTCTTTATCACTGTTTCCATTTGTTTGCCTTCTCTATGGACATTCTCATTGCTATGCCTTCTATATCACTGTTTCCATCGATTTGTCTCCAATATGGACCTTCTCATTGCTATGCCTTCTATATCACTGTTTCCATTGGTTTGCCTTCTATATGGACCTTCTCATTGCCATGCCTTCTATATCACTGTTTCCATTGGTTTGCCTTCTATATGGACCTTCTCATTGCCATGCCTTCTATATCACTGTTTTCATCGATTTGTCTCCAATATGGACCTTTACATTGCTATGCCTTCTATATCACTGTTTCCATTGGTTTGCCTTCTATCCAGGGGTGAGATTCAGCAGTTTCCCCCTGATTCTGCACAAACACTTGTTAAAATTGTAGCAGTTCTCAGCACCAAGGAGAACTGGAACAAATAAGTTATACAATCTTTTATTATTACTTATTCACATTTTATTAGTATTACAGTTTGCTCTTAGATTGTATGCAATCACTTATTATAAAAATATAAATGTGTGCTGCACTTGACAACTATATATATAGGGAACTGTTAGTCAACAATTAGAATCCCACCTCTCCAGCTTTTCTATCCCAGTTTATCCTATTAAATTATCTACATTAATAATGTATCTCTTAATTTATCTCCCAGTATCCCAGTTTATTGCCATGATCAATATGGTATCCTAATTTATCTAATTGCTGTGCCTTCTGTCACATATTATTGTATTCCTGTGCCTTCTATATTGTTCTACTGTATCTTAGTCCTATGGCTAGTTTCCCAACTTATTTACTTGCCTTACCTTCTATCCCGACTTTTGTTAAAGCTGCACCTTTTATCCCGACATGTCTCACTGCAATGCCTTCTATCCTAACTTTTATATTGACACTTGTTCTTTGCGAATTCCTTATTGCCATAACTCTATCCTTACTTGTCTAATTGTTGTGTCTTAGATATCGACTTATCTTTTTCCCATGCCTAGTATCCCAACTTATGTCATATGAGGCACATTCATAACCTAGCCTAACTTTTCTCATTCCTACTTATATAATTGCTGCACCTTCTATCCCAATTTTTCTAATGGTGTGCTTTCTAGTCGTACTTTTCGTTTCCTATCCCAAAATTTTTATTGATGCACCTTTTATCCTTATTCTTATTGCCATGGCTCTATCCCTGCCTATCCTATTGGTGTGCCCATTATCCAGATTTTTTTTATTGGTGCACCTTTTATCCTGCCTGCCGTTCCAATTTATCTTATTCCTCTTACTAGTATCCCAAACAATATTATTGCTATACCTTCTGTCTTGACTTATCTAATTGTCATACCTTCTATTACTTCTAATTCCTTGCCTAGTATTCCTGCTAACTACTCTTGTTTCAGTGCATTCTATATTGATTTATCTTATTCCCATGGTTAGTATCCCAACTTATCCCATTGCTGTACCCTCCTTACTGCCTGACCAGCGCCTATAGTCCAAAGCTTGTTCATCAAAACATTTTTGACATGAGGCCTCAGAGTCATCCCAACAGCTCCTGTCTCTGCCCCTGGTTCTCCTCTGTTGTCTCTCTTTTAGATCTGATGTATTGATCCACGTATCCCAATCTGCCCTACTGTCCATTGTAATTGTTTATGTTTCCCATCCACAACTGTGCCAACATTTGGAGGTCTTGTCCATTGTTTTTCTCACCTGCTATTTTAGGGTCACATATTCAACTTTTTACATCCCCTATAATTTCAAATCTGAATTATAGGTCTACATTAAATATACCAGTAACACTACCTGTCAAACTGACAGCAAGGATAATATGTGGTATTCAAAGCTATGCCTGAACTGGCCGTCCAAAACAACAGCTTTATGCTGTACATTTGTATGCATAGCATAAAGCTCTGATTGGACAAGAGCCTGTACTTGTGCCATGGGAACAGTGGAAAGGTGAGTTGAGTGGGTGATCTAGGGGGTTTCACAAATTGGGATGCCCCAGGTATGACGACTAATCACCATGATAGCCAAAATCCTGGTGATTGGTCCACTTTAAAGTGAATCCAGTGTAAAAGATTACTTTTTGATTTCGTTTAACAATTGATTTGGGATGTCCCTCCTATTAAAGTCTCCAAGAAAGCCAAAGCACATCTATAATTCAAAACCTTTAAAAATATGATGTTCTTATATAACAAAAAGATTTTAAAAATCTTTCCTTCTGTACTTTTTTTCCCACTTGAATGTCACGAAACTTGCTGAGTCAGCAGAAATAACTATGAATGGCAGAGTGGAATGAATTGCACTGACGGGTAAAATATTGTAATGTGTATGTCTGAAGATACAGCACTGTGCTTTAAAGACTTGTGGTCAGACAATATTGTGCAAAATCCTCCTGCCGGGCATGACTGGCCTGAAACAACCCCTCACCCATCATAAGTGCCAGTTCTGTGCATATCATTGATAGTGACTTCCGCCTCTGATATAAGAACTTAACATTTTCAGACCCCTATCAGGGGTGACAGAGCCTGTCACCTTAGATGTTCTTTTCCTTCCATTAAAAGAAAGAGAAACCAGCCTGGCTGGATCCATCCAGCATATTCATATGAATTTCTATTATTGGGACATTTTTCACGATAGTGCTCCTTTAAGCTAGAAAAAAGGACCAAAAATCGGTGCCAACGCAGGTCAAATGCACGTAAACCACAACACAAACACAACACAAAATTGACAGTCCCGGAAGACCAGAGGTGTTAAAGCTGCCTCTGGTAGTGGTTTTAATTCTGCAATTATTTCCTGGAAGACATGCTCTGCAGTGGGACTCAATACATATTGGGGGCCGTATACTCACCCTTCTCCAGGTTCCAGCGGTAGCACGGGCAGCAACAACAGACGGCGCCGGCTCTGTACTCCCCAACAGCTACTGGAAGATCAGAAAGAGCTCTGCAGGACCATCTGCAGTAGCCACATTTGATCCCTGCTGGAACCTAGAAGAAGGTGAATAAACATTCCTGGCTTGTCAGTATTGATACCCACTGCAGGGCATCTCAATTCGGGATGAAGACAGAGGACCAAAAATGTATTTAGTCTTTTGCTCCACTTTAAAGCGGAAAAAAATGCACCTGTGGCTGGCCAGGAATCTAAAAGTTTCCATGACCATCCACTGGCTTTCCCCCGGGGCAACACAAATTGGGATGCCCCACTGTGTTAACCCCCCAGGGTGGCCATAAACACTCACCTTGCCCTGTTCCAATGGCGCATGCAATATCTCCCATCCAATCAGAGCCTTTTGTCTTTCAGATAACTTGGAACGGGAGCGTGCATGCGGCGGGGTGTACTCCCTATTGAAGTCAATTAGAGCCCTTTGCCGAAGGATGTAAACATGGCAAAGTACTCTGGACGCTAGTCTGCGCATGTGCCATTGGACAGAGGAGTGGTGAGTTTTACTGGGTGACTGGAGGGGTTTCACACAGCAGGGCATCCTAATTTGGGATGCCCTGGGGGCATGGAACAAACCCTGGGGAAGTCAAATTGCCCTGCTGTGTGACACCCCCGGGCAGATTTACCTCTCCTGGAGCCCATGGCACAGACACGACTGCTCCTTCAATCAGCTTCTCCCGCCGTGCATATTAGTGTCTTTTTTTTGGCAAGGTTTCTTTTTTTTTTAATTGACCTGCACAGTTTGGTTTGTTTTGGAGCAAGGGGGATGGGTTCCCACCTGCTCAGCTCAGGCTCTGCCGGTTTTTACTTTTGGGGGGAAGTGGGGTTCATTGGAGTTCAGACAGTGTGCTTTGCCAGGGAGGGAGAGCCAGCTGCTTACCTTTGCCAGATTAAAGCGGACCTTCACTCTGAATAAGAGTCTATCTTATATGTTTCCCCCACACTGTACATACAGATTGCTCACATTAAAAATCATCCTACCTGCATCTACTGCATGTTATGAGCCTTTAAACATCCAAGATGGCGGCTTATGGAAGCCGCCATTTTATCAGGCAGCCTGCAAACAGGAAGTGACTGTGCTGCTCTGCATTCTGGGACTGCTGACCTTTCCCTGACCCCAGCTCTGCTCTGTCTGAGCAAAGCACAGCTATAACCTGCCCCCCTGTACCTTATCCCACTCTCCTCTCCTCAGTAAGTGTGATGCTTCTGAGTCAAGATGGCGGCGCCCGTATCCTAAATTCCTGAACAGAGTTGCAGCCCAGTGGGGGAAAGAATAATAAGTTAGTGACTAAAAATGTAAAATATATTAATTTTAGATGCTGGGAAATCGTTTTTTAAGAGTTTGGGCTTTTCATTAAATCATGGTGAAGGTCCGGTTTAAGTTTGTTAGGGGTGGGGAGGCATTGGAGGGCACTCTGTTTTGTCCTAGGGGGACATCATGCAGTCCTTCACGGGGCACCTTCCAACGTAAAGTCGATAAATCCCCACAATTTTAATCGGCCACTTCTGATAGGCTATAAAATATCCTATCAGAAGTGGCCAATTAATCCTATAGCCTCAGCCAGTGGCAGACTGGGGCCAAAGATCAGCCCAGTATTTCACCTGCTCCTGGCTAGCCCATGTCCCTCCCCCTTGTGCTTTCCAGCAGCAAGTGTGCTCCATGCTATAGCATTGCAGGGACAGTTCATGTGCAGGGGCAGATATGGCTTTTCTTAAACGGACCGATACCCTTACAAGAAACAGTCCTCATATGCACCTGTCCCCAAGGTAATTCAGATTGCTGCACACAAAAAATAATGTAACTTTTGTAACTCCTGCCATGGTCAATTTCCCCCCTCTCAGTGGCAGCCCATGGATTTGCTAGTTGCCTGCAAAGAGGAAGTGATGTCTTGGCATTGTGAAATATGTCAGTTAAGTCCAAGCCGGCAAGGCAGAGTTTCAGCTTACAGTGGATGCAGGAGCAAATGTAAGTGCTGACAATGATTCAATATCATGCACCTTCTCATTGCCATGCCTTCTTTATCACTGTTTCCATTTGTTTGCCTTCTCTATGGACATTCTCATTGCTATGCCTTCTATATCACTGTTTCCATCGATTTGTCTCCAATATGGACCTTTACATTGCCATGCCTTCTATATCACTGTTTCCATTGCCTTGTCTTCTATAAGGACCTTCTCATTGCTATGCCTTCTATATCACTGTTTCCATTGGTTTGCCTTCTATATGGACCTTCTCATTGCCATGCCTTCTTTATCACTGTTTCCATTTGTTTGCCTTCTCTATGGACCTTCTCATTGCCATGCCTTCTATATCACTGTTTCCATTGGTTTGCCTTCTATCCAGGGGTGAGATTCAGCAGTTTCCCCCTGATTCTGCACAAACACTTGTTAAAATTGTAGCAGTTCTCAGCACCAAGGAGAACTGGAACAAATAAGTTATACAATCTTTTATTATTACTTATTCACATTTTATTAGTATTACAGTTTGCTCTTAGATTGTATGCAATCACTTATTATAAAAATATAAATGTGTGCTGCACTTGACAACTTTATATATAGGGAACTGTTAGTCAACAATTAGAATCCCACCTCTCCAGCTTTTCTATCCCAGTTTATCTTATTAAATTATCTACATTAATAATGTATCTCTTAATTTATCTCCCAGTATCCCAGTTTATTGCCATGATCAATATTGTATCCTAATTTATCTAATTGCTGTGCCTTCTGTCACATATTATTCTATTCCTGTGTCTTCTATATTGTTCTACTGTATCTTAGTCCTATGGCTAGTATTCCAACTTATTTACTTGCCTTACCTTCTATCCCGACTTTTGTTAAAGCTGCACCTTTTATCCTGACATGTCTCACTGCAATGCCTTCTATCCTAACTTTTATATTGACACTTGTTCTTTGCGAATTCCTCATTGCCATAACTCTATCCTTACTTGTCTAATTGTTGTGTCTTAGATATCGACATCTTATTCGCATGCCTAGTATCCCAACTTATGTCATATGAGGCACATTCGTAACCTAGCCTAACTTTTCTCATTCCTGCTTATATCATTGCTGCACCTTCTATCCCAATTTTTCTAATGGTGTGCTTTCTAGTCGTACTTTTCGTTTCCTATCCCAAAATTTTTATTGATGCACCTTTTATCCTTATTCTTATTGCCATGGCTCTATCCCTGCCTATCCTATTGGTGTGCCCATTATCCAGTTTTTTTTATTGGTGCACCTTTTATCCTGCCTGCCGTTCCAATTTATCTTATTCCTCTTACTAGTATCCCAAACAATATTATTGCTATACCTTCTGTCTTGACTTATCTAATTGTCATACCTTCTATTACTTCTAATTCCTTGCCTAGTATTCCTGCTAACTACTCTTGCTTCAGTGCATTCTATATTGATTTATCTTATTCCCATGGTTAGTATCCCAACTTATCCCATTGCTGTACCCTCCTTACTGCCTGACCAGCGCCTATAGTCCAAAGCTTGTTCATCAAAACATTTTTGACATGAGACCTCAGAGTCATCCCAACAGCTCCTGTCTCTGCCCCTGGTTCTCCTCTGTTGTCTCTCTTTTAGATCTGATGTATTGATCCACGTATCCCAATCTGCCCTACTGTCCATTGTAATTGTTTATGTTTCCCATCCACAACTGTGTCAACATTTGGAGGTCTTGTCCATTGTTTTTGTCACCTGCTATTTTAGGGTCACAACTTTTTACATCCCAGGTATCCATTATTAGGGCTCCTAATTTGTTTTTTTTTTCAAATCTGAATTATAGGTCTACATTAAATAAACCAATAACACTACCTGTCAAACTGACAGCAAGGATAATATGTGGTATTCAAAGCTATGCCTGAATTGGCCGTCCAAAACAACAGCTTTATGCTGTACATTTGTATGCATAGCATAAAGCTCTGATTGGACAAGAGCCTGTACTTGTGCCATGGGAACAGTGGAAAGGTGAGTTGAGTGGGCGATCTAGGGGGTTTCACAAATTGGGATGCCCCAGGTATGAAGACTAATCACCATGATAGCCAAAATCCTGGTGATTGGTCCACTTTAAAGTGAATCCAGTGTAAAAGATTACTTCTGATTTCGTTTAACAATTGATTTGGGATGTCCCTCCTATTAAAGTCTCCAAGAAAGCCAAAGCACATCTATAATTCAAAACCTTTAAAAATATGATGTTCTTATATAACAAAAAGATTTTAAAAATCTTTCCTTCTGTACTTTTTTTCCCACTTGAATATCACGAAACTTGCTGAGTCAGCAGAAATAACTATGAATGGCAGAGTGGAATGAATTGCACTGACTGGTAAAATATTGTAATGTGTATGTCTGAAGATACAGCACTGTGCTTTAAAGACTTGTGGTCAGACAATATTGTGCAAAATCCTCCTGCCGGGCATGACTGGCCTGAAACAACCCCTCACCCATCATAAGTGCCAGTTCTGTGCATATCATTGATAGTGACTTCCGCCTCTGATATAAGAACTTAACATTTTCAGATCCCTATCAGGGGTGACAGAGCCTGTTACCTCAGATGTTCTTTTCCTTCCATTAAAAGAAAGAGAAACCAGCCTGGCTGGATCCATCCAGCATATTCATATGAATTTCTATTATTGGGACATTTTTCACGATAGTGCTCCTTTAAGCTAGAAAAAAGGACCAAAAATCGGTGCCAACGCAGGTCAAATGCACGTAAACCACAACACAAACACAACACAAAATTGACAGTCCCGGAAGACCAGAGGTGTTAAAGCTGCCTCTGGTAGTGGTTTTAATTCTGCAATTATTTCCTGGAAGACATGCTCTGCAGTGGGACTCAATACATATTGGGGGCCGTATACTCACCCTTCTCCAGGTTCCAGCGGTAGCACGGGCAGCAACAACAGACGGCGCCGGCTCTGTACTCCCCAACAGCTACTGGAAGATCAGAAAGAGCTCTGCAGGACCATCTGCAGTAGCCACATTTGATCCCTGCTGGAACCTAGAAGAAGGTGAATAAACATTCCTGGCTTGTCAGTATTGATACCCACTGCAGGGCATCTCAATTCGGGATGAAGATAGAGGACCAAAAATGTATTTAGTCTTTTGCTCCACTTTAAAGCGGAAAAAATGCACCTGTGGCTGGCCAGGAATCTAAAAGTTTCCATGACCATCCACTGGCTTTCCCCCGGGGCAACACAAATTGGAATGGCGCATGCACCATCTCCCATCCAATCAGAGCCTTTTGTCTTTCAGATAACTTGGAACGGGAGCGTGCACGTCGCCCAGGGTGAGGGGGATGCGGCGGGGTGTACTCCCTATTGAAGTCAATTAGAGCCCTTTGCCGAAGGATGTAAACATGGCAAAGTACTCTGGACATTGGACAGAGGAGTGGTGAGTTTTACTGGGTGACTGGAGGGGTTTCACACAGCAAGGCATCCTAATTTGGGATGCCCTGGGGGCATGGAACAAACCCTGGGGAAGTCAAATTGCCCTGCTGTGTGACACCCCCGGGCAGATTTACCTCTCCTGGAGCCCATGGCACAGACACGACTGCTCCTTCAATCAGCTTCTCCCGCCGTGCATATTAGTGTCTTTTTTTTGGCAAGGTTTCTTTTTTTTTTTATTGACCTGCACAGTTTGGTTTGTTTTGGAGCAAGGGGGATGGGTTCCCACCTGCTCAGCTCAGGCTCTGCCGGTTTTTACTTTTGGGGGGAAGTGGGGTTCATTGGAGTTCAGACAGTGTGCTTTGCCAGGGAGGGAGAGCCCCCTGCTTACCTTTGCCAGATTAAGTTTGTTAGGGGTGGGGAGGCATTGGAGGGCACTCTGTTTTGTCCTAGGGGGACATCATGCAGTCCTTCACGGGGCACCTTCCAACGTAAAGTCGATAAATCCCCACAATTTTAATCGGCCACTTCTGATAGGCTATACAATATCCTATCAGAAGTGGGCAATTAATCCTATAGCCTCAGCCAGTGGCAGACTGGGGCCAAAGATCAGCCCAGTATTTCACCTGCTCCTGGCTAGCCCATGTCCCTCCCCCTTGTGCTTTCCAGCAGCAAGTGTGCTCCATGCTATAGCATTGCAGGGACAGTTCATGTGCAGGGGCAGATATGGCTTTTCTTAAACGGACCGATACCCTTACAAGAAACAGTGCTCATATGCATCTGTCCCCAAGGTAATTCAGATTGCTGCACACAAAAAATAATTTAACTTTTGTAACTCCTGCCATGGTCAATTTCCCCCCTCTCAGTGGCAGCCCATGGATTTGCTAGTTGCCTGCAAAGAGGAAGTGATGTCTTGGCATTGTGAAATATGTCAGTTAAGTCCAAGCCGGCAAGGCAGAGTTTCAGCTTACAGTGGATGCAGGAGCAAATGTAAGTGCTGACAATGATTCAATATCATGCATGCGGATGGGGTACGTTTTGGGAAGTGTTTTTTTTCAACTGTGCAAAGCTGTTGGTCTGGTTTAAGTCAATAGTACTAAAGCTATTGTAGAGACACGTGTGGGTGGGTAACAGACCGCCCCTGTCATGATGCTAAGGCTATAGCACTGGGATAAGAACCTCAGCTGAGGTTTCTTGACTGGAGGGGTACAGGGGGCTAGGGGGAGGACAGGGAGGCAGGAAATGAAAGGGGTATTAGAAGAAGCAGCCCACCCAACTCAAAAGCAGTGAGGCCCACCAGGAATTCTCCTGGGTCTCCCTATAGATAGTCCTCTTGTTCACAGCTTATTGAGGAGCAGTTAGAAAAGATCAGATACTACAGGGAGCTGAATTCCCAAAAATAAATCACAGTGTGCCCGGCAGCCTATTAGATAATGACAAGCTCTTACAGACTGCACTTGTACCACCCTGTTCACAAGCTACTTCAGTTTCCTGAAATAGAATGTTACCATCTAGACCCTTCATCACTGCACATCATGACTCAGGAGAAGTGGGAACACCTAAAACTTCCAGGTGGGCTGGGACAGAGCCAGAAGAGGTGGGGATCTCAAATGAGACAAACACTGAAGCCACGCACATGGAGTTTCCAAAGTTTCACCTGTTTTCATGCTGTTCATGCTGCCATAGGCAAAATTAGTTCACTCAGTCAGGTCGCAGCCATAAGTATACAAAAGAAAGGCGCCTCTCAGCATATGCATGAGCTGCCCCTGCCAGCTCCTGAAATAAATATGTGTATGGACACAGGAAGGAGAGGATGTCACCTTGAAGAGGATTGGAAGAGATAAAAGAACTAGCTAGGCGGCCTATTAAGGTGCTTGCCACAGGTTGCAGTGGGTTACAGGTGGCCATAGATGAGAGGAAAGAGCAGATGGAGGTTTTTCAGCGTGCTTCCCTGTCTGGATGTGTGGGGTCATCCATCCCCAGGTTAGAGGGGTGAGAACACAGGGGAGGGGAAGCCAGAGGCTATCCAGTGCTGAAGTCAGGGGTCCTTTTGGTGTTGTGGATTCCCGAGCCCCCCGGGGGCATCCAAAATTGGGATGCCCTGCTGTGTGAAACAGGTCGCCCATACACTTACCTTCTTTCCCAGTCCAACAGCGCATGCGCGAGCCGTGGATGCATCCCTGCTATGCCTCTAGCAGGGCGCGTGCCCGCGCCAGGCATTTGTGGCCATCAGTACGCCAGTGCGCATGCGCAGTAGGACCAGGAAGAGGTGAGTTGATTTCGGCGACCTGGGGGGTTTCACACTCCCCTTTGTCTGGTGCGACCCCAGGGCTGGCCCACCAGTCGGTCCACAAATGCTAATTGCACACTGCTAAATCTACTATCCAATTTATTAGAGCATAAGAAATTCATACATAGTACCAAATACACATAACAACATATATACACACAGTTAAAAAACACTTATTAAAACCCAGTTAAAGTGGGGAGGAACTCCAGGGCTATATTACTATCAAAATAGATAATCAATTGATCATATACTCAGACATCAATAAAAATGGTATACATCTCATAGTGTAATGGCGCTTATGGAAGGTGCTGAGTGCATAAAGTGCCTAGTGTCTATTTATAAAGTGCTCTATTTGTTTGTGAAAGGTTGCACTGCTCAGAACTCGCAGTGCTTACAACATCAAAACCCGTGCAATCATGCAAAACATATAATACAAAGAAAGTGCCATGTGCAGAAAATGAGTGCATCTACTCTAAAACTAAGCCTAGATAGTGCTACTACAATCCTAATAAGCGCCACTCACATATGGTGTAAACAGGTAAGCATACATTAATGAACGCTCGCAGTAAACAATAACACTGCGAAGTACCAGAAGGAGCCCCCTGTCCTCCCCACTTACCTCACCGGCGCGCTGCGTGGTCCTCCACCACTTCGCTCGGGTGTCTGAGTTGAGGACGCCGGCATGTTAAATAGCCCCCTAGGTCGCGCAGGCGGAAATGACGATCGACCCCAGGTGCGCGTCACTTCCGGCCGGTGGAGCGCACACACCAGGAAGCCCACATAGTGTGCTATCCCAGTGAGTGTGCGCTCCACCGGGCGGAACCGCCGCGCCCCACCCACCCGCCCACAGAAGCCAGTAGAATACTGGGTAGGACGACAGCATGTGGCAAGCCCCTCCAAACACACAGGCGGACTTGGTATCCAGCCCCCGGGGCCGCGTCACCTCCGGCCGGTGGAGCGCACACACCAGGAAGCCCACATGGTGTGCTGGCTCAGTGAATGCGCTCCACCAGGCGGACCCGCCGCACCCCACATGTCCGCCCATCAAGCCATACCATCCTGCGGGACAGGCCACCCTGTCGTACCCCCAAACCACTGCCCCAACCTGCGGACCTCCTAGGGTCTGACAAGTAAAGCCAGCAATGACCAGCGTTCCCACATGCATAATAAATAACATCAATCCAACAATTAACATATGACCTATTATAATCCAAACCTGGTGCTGTATATAAAACTCCAACCCTGCTCTCTAATCATCACTCTAACCATATATACATGCCTATAATACAGATGAGTCACCATAATTCTATTGGTATTATATATCCAATCCTACCATCATTTGTGACAGTGTTACAAATACTTATCCACAATGTCAGTCTGTGACAGGAGGGGAGAGGGGGGGGGAGGGGGGGGGGGAAGGGGGGAGGGAGGAGGGGGGGGCACAGGGGCTACAAAGACAGTCCTCGTAAATGGCATCCTATTATGCCCAACTTCTGCTCCTCATATGTTCTTGAACTCCTCAAAATTCCCTCTTTCGCCTTTCATCTTCATCTTCCTCTCACCAACCGTCATTGTATACAGCCTTTATCCTCTGCTTCACATCCATGTCCATATTTACCACCACTCCCTAAAACATAAATGAGAGATGCATATGAGCCAAAGTGCCCCATCTGTTAGGCCAAGCCCCAGGTCTCACTCATAACCCCTCCCATACATCCACCCACCCACCCCATGCACTCCCCTACGGATGCCGATGGCCCCCCACCCACAAGGTATACAATTATACCAACCACACTGACTGTGACCTATATGGTCAGGTGGCAGTACATCCAAGGGCCTCTCAGATAGTTGATACAAACCTTATATAAGGAGACGGTCATCCTCCTAGATGTTCGTCCCTTAATACTCCTCCATGGTGTGTCAGTCTCTTGATACTCACCATTACTCTGCATAATCCTTCAGATGTCACCCTATCGGAAAAGGAAACAAAAGCAGAGAGGGAGAGGGGGGGGGGGAGGGGGAGGGGGGGGCATACTCCCAAATCACTTTAGTCTCTACCCAAAAAGGGGGTGAAGCTGAAATCAATATTCAAACCTCCCGGGGACATACTGTTCAACCTGTAAATCCATTCTGCTTCTCGTTGAAGCAGCTTTCTCACCAGGTTACCTCCTCTGTTGTCTGCGGGTATCTGGTCCACAAAGAAGACCTTTGTCCCCAGCCACTTGCCTCCATGTACTTTCAGGAAGTGTGCTGCTACTGGCGTCAGCACCTTCCCCATTTGTTCATCTCTTGATGCCAGCCTGATATTCGATATATGTTGCTGTATGCGCAACTTGGCCATGTTTTTAGTTTCCCCTACATAGTATTTCATGCAGGGGCACAGGATGGCATAGATCACACCTACTGCCCTGCATGTCAGATGTTGCCTGATCTTATGTGCCTCCTGTGTTTGCAGGTTCACAATCCTGTCTGTTCTCACAACCGCTGGACACACATTGCATCTCCCACATGGCTTGCATCCTCCCATCCTCATCTTTCCAAGCCATGTGGTTAAGCGTCTGTAGTGACTTTTGCACAGTCTATCTCTAAGATTCGGAGCTCTCTTGGCCGTCATAGATGGTCCCCCCTGCGTCAATGCCGCCAGGCGAGGGTCAGCCTGTAACACTCTCCAATGCGTCTTTAATATCCCCCTGAGCCTATTCCAGTCGCTGTGATATGTGGACACATATCTCACCTTGCTATCGTGTCTCCTCTCCCTGTACTTCAAGAGGTCTTCTCTCGGGGTGTCATGCGCACGTCGTGTTGCTTTGTCAACAACCCTTCTTGGATAGCCTCGTCTTTTAAATCAATTTCTCATATTCTTCACCTCCTGGGTAAACTCCTCTTCCCTGGAGCAGTTGCGCCGAACCCTCAGCATCTGCCCCACTGGTATGCCTTCTTTCAAACTTCTGGGGTGAAAGCTAGAAAAATGCAGGAGGTTATTGGTGGCTGTAGGTTTGCGAAATAACTTGGTCGACAAGGAGCCATCCTCCTCCAACGTGATCCTAACATCCAAGAATTCCACCATGCTCTGCGACATGGTGTACGTGAGGTGTATGTTGTATGGGTTCTGGTTCAGCCTGCCCACAAATTCCTCACATACTGATCTAGGACCATGCCACACCACCAGGAGGTCATCAATGTACCTGTACCACCCCAGGATATGGGCGTGGTACAGGTCATTCGATTCCCCCCATACCACCTCCCGCTCCCACCACCCCAAGAAAAGGTTCGCGACCGCGGGTGCACACCTAGCTCCCATCGCTATTCCTTTTACCTGCTTGTAATAGCTACCGTCAAACGTGAATGCATTGTGGGTTAAAACAAAGTTGAGTAATTCTAATATAAAGCCATGCATAGGTCTATTGTCGATCAATTCCGTTTCTAGGTAGTACTTCACTGAGGCACCCGCCTGGGGGGTTTCACACAGCGGGGCACCTCAGATCAGGGCAAGGACCAAAACTCATGATTTTGACTATCTTTAAAGTAGGCTTAAACCCTTCCTTGCAAATATAGGGCTGATTCAGCACAATGAGAAATGAAAACAATTGCACATCTAGAAATAGTGCAGTTTTACACATAGGAAAACAATTCTCAGGGTGCTGAATTATGTGCCATAGTGGGTCCTGGTTCACTAGGGCACGAAACTAACCTAAGCCACCCTCAGTGAGCCCTCGGACACACAGATACTCACCTTGTTGCGTGTAATTTGCAGCTCATTTAATAGGAGACTGAAGTGCGCAGCTATTTCGTGATGCCCATTAAAAAGTGCTTCATGCCCAATTTTGGCTTCGTAAGGAACTTTAAAGAGGACCAACACCAACAGGACAGGAAAATGACTCAGAACTCGAAATATCGATTTGAGATGCCCCACTGTTTGTATCCCCTGGGATCACCTCTTCCTTGTTCCCACAGCGCATCAGTAGACCGCTCAGCCAATCAGCAGCGCTCATTATATTCAGATTTTCTTTGCTGTGCTGATGTCAAATGTGGAAGAGGTGAGTGGATTGGGTGATGTGAATGGTTTCACACACCGGTCCATCCAAATTCAGGATGCCCCCATAAAGAGGTAGACTAACCAACCTCCTCTAGAAAGGTAAAGTAAAACATTTTATGGCATTTTGAAAGTGTTTATTTTTTGTGTGCTAAAATGAAGTGCTGAGCTGATCTAACATTTTTTCTTATGTTAACAAATGTGTGTTTTATGGAGGCGGTTTTTACTAACTCCATCTACCACTATCTGTTGCTGTTGGCAACTCTACACCAAGTCTGTACATCAAGATCTACAAGAAGAGAGACGTAATCCCTGTACACACAGAACACTGCTGCTATGGTTGCTGCTGAGGCGAGGAAGCTCACTCAACCTTACTCACCATCATTTTGTGATCCAAAAATACACACTTTCAAAAGTGGCAGCGAAAGTGGACTTCGCCAAAACACAACTGCTACACAGCCCTACAAAACCATAGATTAATGTGTGCCAGAAATAACAACTAAAGCAAAAAAGGGGCTGTGTTTCTTGTGATGATCATTGCCTATCTCCCTATGGGCCCTTTGTGCGTTTATATGTTTCTAGATGGTTTAAATTGATCTATTTTGTATATCTGTATAATATCAAGGTAAAATCATTTATATCTAATCAATTGTAGTGCAATGGTTTGTGGATTTAGCCGACTTTCTTTTTGATCTTTTACTGTAGAGGCAAACCAAACTGGGATTCCCCAGGGGTACGTGTTAAGGGACATAAAGTAAATTTGTATTTTTTATCCACTTTGAAGGTATCCACTGTCATCTGCACTCTTCACTTGCAGTCCAATCTGGCCCAGTCTACATACAGAGGCAAAAAGGGAGAAAGTGTGAGATCAAAGGACACAGCAATAGCCTCCTTCCATAAACCCCTCCCCAGGCATCCTGATTTGTGATGCCCATCTGTCTAGATTCCTTTGGAATTCCAAGAAGAATGAATGCAAAGGCCACAAAAGTGGCTCCTTTTGGGTGTTTATAGGGCTATGGCTCCATGTGATGCCACAGGAGCAGCACAAGGGGAGGAACAATGCTGCCTGATTGCATACATTTCTAAGCTATTTAGGCTATTGGGTATCCCAGATTGAGATATCTGGGGGGTGCAGCTGCCTTGAGGACTTAGTTGAGTTGACTATACCACTTTTATATAACAATTGCACAGCCATAACATTGCTAACTAGGGATCAGCTGGTTCTCACAAGCTAGAAGCAGGTGAGAGCACTCCGAGCAATTGCCCCCCCCCCAATGGTGTAACTAATTGTGATGGGGTTCTGGTGCGAACATTAAAAGGCCTAATACAGTCAACTTTTTTCTGTTATTTAGCTCAATTGGATGGAACTAGACAACTAAAGACTGAAACAGCAGACTCAAATGGTCCTTCCTTTCTCTAAATGATTCCGATAGAGCACAAATATGCTAAATAGGTTGGAGGAGCAATGATGATGGGGCTTCCTGACACCTCCCTGCACTCCCTATAGCAGTGGTACTCAACTGGTGGCCCGGGTTCCGAATTTGGACCTTGGCACCAAGTTTCGAAACCCCTGCCCTGACAGCCCTGCACTCAGTTCCTTCTGTGTTGCCGTGCTCAGCGCTGCCCCTTTACTTGATGGGCGATGTAGTGCTTAGTCTCTCTGCCAGTGTCACAACTCTGCTGCCTGGCACCTAGCATTACAATCTGAAGTACTACACAGGCGTGACAGTGGCATTGCAAGGTACACACAAACTTTGTTTCTCTATCTTTTTGCCCCATCCAATCCTGTCCCACTACCCCAGCTCAGCCTCATCCATCCCTGTCCTGCCATCTCTGTCCCAGTTTAGCCCATGGAATCTATTGTACCCCCCACCCCAGTGCGCTGATTTCTAACCCCCCATGACAGCCCCCTGCCCGGACTTTCACCTCTCACCAGATGCCTGTATATGGACCGTTACAAGAAGTGGTTGTGTACCCCTGCCCTATAGGTACTCCCCTGCCCCCCCCCCCCAAGTCTACCAACCCCAGAATATTTGAAAATATACATAATAATACACATTCATTTAATGAGATTACACATTTACTCAATCTTAGTCTGCAGTCAAGCAGTTTTATATGTTCACCATCTCTCAGTCATTGGATATCTTGTTCTCCAGGCTTGGTACAGAAAGGCTTTCTTTTTCAATGGCTTCAGACTTCCCAGATTTCTTCAGTGATATTGCAATGAAGAGTCCAAGCTAAATCTGCAGCACCTGCCACATGTATGATGGCCCCCTCCTGGAGACATCTGCTAGACAAGAGACATCTTTTCGGTATCTGCACATCAAGAACGGGTAAGCATCTGGTATAAATGTAGCTAGAAGCCTGCAAATTTGTAGAGCTGACCTACAAAACCATATGAGAGAGAAGAACTGCCAGGGCTAACTGCCAGACTGCTTCTCCATCTGAAATGGACAAATATACCTGCACATATCCTCTTCAACATGCAGTGGGGACAGAGACAGAGCACCTAGTGAAGATACAATGATGCTTCTGGTGTCCTGGCATGGGGCCGCCATTCGGGCAGAACAAGCATGACTCCCATATGGGGCCCATTTGCCAAGGGGGGCCAAATCTGCTTATAATAAAGGCTGCAGGCTTTGGGGACAGCAGAGCCTCATCACTATACCTGCTGGGAGCCCGGCACAGACTCTCTCTGTAGACTAAGGGGTTTATTCATCAAGGGATAGCGGCAGGTAGTGCCTTGTAGCGGCAGGTAGCGTCTGGTGAACGCTGGGCGCTGTACGCAATATTTATTAAAGCGAATCTGGTGAGTGACTCTAACAGCGCCATGTAGTGTCCGATTCATCATTACAGGCGTCTCAGTGTATAGTGCCGGTGCTCTGGCTTCCAGAGTGCCAGGTATTACCTGTCGCCACCTGTCTCTCTCTCATACATTGCAATGGACGTTCCTTTTCTTCTGATTAAACAGGGTTTTTTGTTTTTTATTCTTTTGTTTTTCTCTCAAATAATTGTGTCACCTCTCCTGGCCTAGAAAAAGTCATTTTTGAAAACTTTTTTGATTGTTTATATTTTTATGCAGAATTGTTATTACAGGTCTGGCATTAAAGTATTAATGTCACAATGTTACAACAATGTCCTTCCATGTGTTTTCGCTTTGTTACTGGTGGATATCTGTTCAAAAACAGACTTTAATCACACAGCGTCTGGCGTTCTATGCTTTAGCGACCTACAGAGTGCCTACACTGTGTGTGTGTTTTTTTGTTGAATATGGTATGAGTCGCTGAGAGTCGGTCGCACTGAGCTGGCGCTACCTTTCGCTCGCTGCAATGCTGTACTGGTGTTAGAACGCCCAACATACATCACCTTCATCAATGCCGGCCAGGTTACTGTTACAGCACCCGATAGCCGATCACAGCGTATACTAGCGGTCGCTCTAAGCGCTGCTATACAGACGCTCATCTGCCAATACCTGGTGCTAGTAATGAATCAGCCTCCCTGTATAGTCTGTGGGCTGCCTGGATTCTTTAAATATTGTACTGGGGACCTACTGTGGCTTCCACAACTGTTCTTCCCCGCGCATTGCCCCCCCCCCCCAACTAATAGTCTGGCCAATGAAATAGAACTTCTCACTGTCTGGGCTACCTGTCTGCTGAAATAAAAGTAAAACGGGGAGGCCGATTCATTAATAGCGGCAGGTAGCGACAGTTGAGCGACTGTAGCAGTATTTTCATAGCGCCCGCTAGTAGTCGCTGTGCTTGGCCATTGTACGGTTGTTGATAGCAACTGAGTCGGTGAGCCGTAATGTTGAATATTGGGTGAGGAGTTGCTATTTGACAGGTTCCGCGCTGTATGGGTGCGCATGATAGCGACTGGCCCTAGCGACCGGCTCCCACCATAAATCACGCTCAAAAAATTCTTGCGCTGTGAAATGCATGTTTAAACCCCAGAGCGCTGGCGGCGATGGGTTAAAAGTAGTTTTTTAACCCCCAAACCACCATATTTTTGGAAACCAAAAAAAAAAAATTTTTAAAGAATTTAGTAATATGAATACAATAATATCAGACCTGTAATATCAATTCTGCACAATTTTTTTTTTTTTTTGCAGAAGTGGTCACAGAATTTTTCACATTTAAAAAAAAAAAAAAAAAAAAACATTAATAACAATTAATAATGAATATTTAAAGATTGTTCCATCATTGAAATGCATTGGAGAGCGCCAGGTAGCGAGAGGTCATACCTGTCGCTGTTCAAGGTCGGACGCTGGCGTTGTGGGCTGAGGCTGGAATAATGATGAATGAGTGGCTATCTGGCGCTATCTCAGTCGCTAAGCAGGATTGGCTTGATAAATGTTTGATTGTGGTGGGGAGCCGAGGTTCTCATGGTGGTGCCCGTCATTACCGGCCGCTCACTAGTCGCTACCTGTCACTATTCCTTCATAAATAAGGGCCTAAGTTTGTCCTTTGGGTGAATGAGGGACTAGAAGCCCCTGCACACACTGTGGCAGATGGCGCCTCCTAGTGGACAGCATCCCAGAGAGCATACAGATCCAGGCAAGCGAGATAATACAGTGTGCATTAAATGCATTTGTTGTCATATCTCTGTCACATCTGACTGTGTAATATAATTCATTCTACTTTGTACAGTGCCACAGAGTACAATGGCAAATAAAATTGGACCCACATTGTGCCAGAAAAGGGTCCTAGTTCACAGGAGCACTAAACTAATTCACCCACCACGACACCAGTGATTTTGGCTTTAAAGCAAGCCAAATCCCGAAATCAGGATGTCCCTACAGGTTTGCCCTTTTTCTGCAATACCACTGTCAGGTGAGCGCTGCTGCCCTGGACTAGGAGCAATGGTCTGCATCAGAGAAAAGGTGAGTATAGCTTTTTCTTGCCTGAAAATGTACTTCAAATTATAAATATATAAAATACTGCTGGTTGTGGGTAGCTAGAGCAATGGACATTATTTAATGTTGCTGGATGGGGATGGGCTACCTAATTTATTGTAGCTGGATAGGGCTGATGGCAGATGCAGCCACAGATGTTTCTGCAGGTAATGTCATTTGGTGACAATTGGATTTGGGGCCCCACTTTTAATTTTGCACAGGGTCACAGTTTGTTAAAAACCAGCCATGCTGGCAGAAATCCAAGTCATGCAGACCTGAGATGCTGCGGCCCAGCTACATAAGCAACATAGTATCAAAAATGGCTGAGAAAAAGAGTTTCCAGTAGGGTTATATACTGTGGGGTATCCCAAATCAGAATGCCTAGAGGGAGGGGGTTGCTGGCTCTGGAGTCATTTAGTACCTAAGGCATGGACAATAGGGTTTTGGTCCTCTTTAAAGCAGATCAAACCCACGCAGGCTGACAATGGAGTATAAAAGACCTGAGAAGAGGTCGCTCGGCTGCCCCCCGGGGGCCTCCTGATTCAGTAGGTTTTAGAGAGTTTTGGTCCACTTCAACTGTAGAGGCTTCCCAAATCAGGATCCTCCTTGGTGATTGTTCAAAGGGACATAAAGTCATTTTATGCTGGAGGATTCAGATTAAAAACTCTGATTGTCTAAGTTTTATTATAGGTATGTTTCAAAGCTGCATGATCAGAGAGGTTATGTGTAATGATTATTATCATTATTGTCATCATCAGTGTGGCCTCCTGCCTTGCCTGAGCCTCTGACAGGCCAGAACCATCCAAAACAAATTGTATCTCTGAGTATAACCAGTGAAGCTTAGAGGCCGATTCATTAATAGTGGCAGGTAGCGACAGTTGAGCGACTGTAGCGGCATTTTCAGAGCCCCCGCTAGTAGTCGCTGTGCTTGGCCGTTGTTCGGTAGTTGATAGCGACTCAGTCGGTTTGCCGTAATGTTGAATATTGGGTGAGGAGTCGCTATTTGACAGGTTCCGCGATGTATGGAAGTGCATGATAGCGACTGGTCAGAGCGACCGGCTTCCATCATATTCATTAACAAATCACGCTCAAAAAATTCTTGCGCTGTAAAATGCATGTTTAAACCCCAGAGCGCTGGCGGCGATGGGTTAAAAGTATTTTTTTAACCCCCAAACAACCATATTTTTGGAAACCAAAAAAAACAATTTTTTAAAATAATTTTGTAATATGAATACATTAATATCAGACCTGTAATATCAATTCTGTACATTTTTTTTTTTACCTTAAAAAAATTATTTAAAATGGCAGAAGTGGTCACAGAATTTTTCACATTTAAAAAAAAAAAATAATAACAATTAATTATGAATATTTAAAGATTGTTCCATTGAAATGCATTGGAGAGCGCCAGGTAGCGAGAGGTCATACCTGTCGCTGTTCAAGGTCGGACGCTGGCGCTGTGGGGTGAGGCTGGAATAATGATGAATGAGTGGCTATCTGGCGCTATCTCAGTCGCTAAGCAGGATTGGCTTGATAAATGTGTGATTGTGGTGGGGAGCCGGCGTTCTCGTGGCGGGGCCCGTCATTACCGGCCGCTCACCAGTCGCTACCTGCTGCTATCCCTTGTTAAATAAGGGCCTTACTCCACTGCACACCCTGCATTCTGGGGTGGCTACTTTAACTACATAGCTGACCTCTATTCCTCTCATCCTGCTGTTCCTCCTGATCAGCTGCAGGATCTAGGACCTGGCACTCTTGCACCCCCTAGTGCTGGATTAGTGCAGAAGGGAGACTTCCAACCTTGTAAAGAAAGTCTTTTTTTTAACCAGAGCCATAAAGTTGAGCATAAATCATACCATATTTAAAAGGGGAACTCTATCTAAAATCTACACAACAGGCTATATACATTTTGCCTTAGCTGTTTCCTTCTTTTTGCAGTTCATGCCAACATTTACCTATTTTCATACTAAAATATCTGTGTGCCTATACTGAACCATTTGTAAAATATGTGTTATGCTAAAAATAATTGTTTATTATATCTGTATGTTCATGTAATTAACCACTGTAGGGCGAACTCTCAATGATGAGGCTTGCTATTGAGTATTACCTACTGTTGCACTTCCTGTGGCTTTTGACTAGGGTTGTCCCCTGGCCGGTATATATTGTAAGAGATTGGGACGAACGGCAGTGACTCAGACAACAGTTCTCCTTCAAATCAAATGTAATTTATTGAAAATAAGAATTCCAAAGTCAAAGCATCTCTTAACATCAGAGATGGTTGCAGCACAAAACGCAGTATAAGCGGTTACCTCACCAGCCCTTAGCAAAGTCCAGGGTAAGAAAATGCAGCAAGCTGGAAAAGGTCCACTTTCAGGGCACGCGAGCCCACACTGGTAATCCCCACAAGCCCAAGTTTGGGGTGACAGAAGCAAAGTCCTTCGGCTTTAATCCAGGTTTGTTATTCACATTGAACAGTACAGCCTTGGCTCCTTCCTCCAGGCTGGTCAACAGCGAACTGACAGGCTCAGTGGCTCCTTATATTTCGGCTTCCCCTGCAATCAGCCTCATCACCTGTGCGAGGCCTGGAATCAGGGAACAAACCTGTAGAGGACTGGGAAATGTGAACTGGGTCCTGAAAACCCGCCATGGATTGTGCCTGATACAGCATAGCAGGGTACAAATACACACCATTTATTACTTTTCCATACACCTTACCACAATATATATATATATATATATATATATATATATATATATATATATATATACAATTTTTACTTTACTGCCCACTGGTCTGGTAGTGTCAGTATTTTTTGTACAGGTAGTTGTAATTGCGGGTATACTCTTTCCATCCTCAGCAGATGGGGGTGGTGTGAAAGATGTCAGGCTGTAGGTAAAAAAAATACCGGCTTTCCATGTAAAATACCGGCCTGGTGGCAACCTTACTTTTGACTAAAAACAGTAATTTGATGCTGTAGCAGAGTTACCCACATGACCAGCGATGGCCATTGGGGCTCACCAGGCTGGCATTCGCACACCTGATTGTTTGCGGGCGGAATAGTGAAGGCAACCCTGGTGGCTACTGTCACTGAAAATGTCACAGAAAGGTAGGTATTTTGCACAACTCTGAGCTTTTTAGGGGGTCTATAGGAGGATAGGTATCACAGATTGGAAGCCATCCTCAGCAGATGGGGGTGATGTGAAAGGCATCAGGCTGTTTACAGTCTCTTCATGTAAAATACCTGCCAGGTGGCAACCTTGCTTTTGACAAATCACTAAAAACAGTAATTTGATGCTGCAGCAGAGTTAAAGCAGTTAAAACATTTAGGTCCACAAGGACCCCCATAGGGTAGGCGGTCAAGGCCGATGGTGAGCCTTCAGGGGATGCCCCTCCCGCATCATTGCCCCACGCCCCATGCAGCGGTGGACCCTATGTTAACGGGTCGCCTTCCTCCCTCGTTCCCCCCTTAGTCAGGGGGAAAAGAAAGGGGGGGGGGGGGTGTGTGTATGGTGTATGGTGGCCTCAGTGTATACTTACACGCTTATGTCTTGGCTGTGTTTCACTGGGAACGGGGATCAGAGCCGCACTCTTACCTTACTGTCAACCGCAGCACCATTAGTCTGCTTTCTGCTCGCACCGCACGTACTGCGGCGGCTTGCGGACGCCTCTGCGTCTTCTTCTTCCTTCCTTCACTTTTTTAGCCTTAGTGGCTCTTCCTAGATTGCGCTGGCTTGAGCACCTGTCTTATTCTGTCACAGACCGGGGTTCATTCCCCGACGGGGAGCCGCAGGAGAGCCCGAGTACTGCTCTCGGCTGTGCCTGTCCTGGCTCCGAGCGCCATTTACAATAGGCTTTTTCTGCTTTTCTACTTTTCTACTTTTCTACCTTCTGTGCCCTCATGGGCTAGATGCCTTACGAGCTTCGCACTCGCTGGTGAGGGGCGTGGTTCCGGCTTGGCGCGCTACGTGTCACGATCGGCTCAGGCCCGCCCTCCGAGGTTCGCTTGGCGCCATTTTCTTCTCCCGCGCGCGTGGTGAAGATCGTCCTCTCCTCTCCTCTCTGTATGTGAGTGCCCTTGCGGGCGACTTTTCTTTACTCTATCCCCATTGCGCATGGCTCTGACATCCTGTTCCCCCTTATGTCTTTCAGACCGCGGATTTCACAAGTGGCTTCTCCCGGCCCAGCGTAGCTCCCGGTCGTGACCATAAAAAATTACTCCCACTTCCCAGCGGGTTATTGGGGCATCCAGGTTAGCTTCCAGCGTCAATCCCTACTAGCATATAGTGCCAATTAAATCACCATATGGAGGCATCTCAGGATATTGTGAACGGGGTTCCTTCGGGACAAGCCCGGCTGTGTGTAGCTTGTGGGGTCTCACCTATCAGCGGTGACAATGCACGGGTCTGTGTTCCTTGTGCACAGCAGGCGCTATCGGTGCTTCCCGTCTCCTCTGCACCCCGCCGCACTTCACCTACTCCCCCAAGCCTGAGTCTAACCCCCAATACCAGTGGGGATTCTCATCCTGATCTAGCTACGAGGCTGGCTAGTGTTGAAAACTTGCTTGCTAATTCCTTAGCGCGTAAAGCCACCGCCAAGAGGCGGCACTTGAACCCTGAATCGGCCCTCTTCCCTATAGAACCTGATGATTGCATTCTTATGCCCATATCCCCACGGACGAAGGGGAACTGTTCTCTGACTCAGGGTCATATGACGATGAGTCCAGGGGTCAGGAAGAGTCTGGCTCCGAGCATTGGTCCTCGGATGATATTGATAGACTGCTGGTCCAGATCTTTGAGGTTCTGTCCCTCTCTCCCCCTGCTGCGGCACCCCGACAAAGGGGTGATCTTTTCCATACTGCTAAAGCTTGCTTGGAATTCCCAGAGCAAACCCATTTCAATAGCCTCATGCTTAGAGAATGGGAACATCCCAGCAGACTTCAAGGGGTCCCTAAGAGCGTGGATAGGAAATATCCCTTCCCTGCTGACTTGGTCAAGTGCTGGTCATCGCCGCCTGAGGTCGATGCTCCGGTTCTAGGGTTGTCCAACACCTCTATTATGCACTCTCCTGACACTATTACACTACGGGACTCTGAGGACCGGCGTGTTGACCAACTGGCATGTCATGCCTTTGCATTTGGGGGAGCGACTCTGCGCCCGGTTTGCTCCTTAGCCATTACGGCAGTAGCGCTCAGGGCCGTGGTGAGGAATGCTCTCGATGGCACAGATGAGTTGCCTCCTGATACTGTCAACGCTCTGTCCAGCTGTGATGCGTTTGTGAACTTTCGGACGATGCTATTAAGATGTGTGCCAGGTCATCTGCCCTGGTGGTTGCTATACGCCGCGCGGTCTGGTTGCGCCAGTGGGCCGCAGACAATGCCGCCAAGAAAGCTCTCATGGGGATTCTATTTAAAGGGCTGCGCTTGTTTGGGGATTGATTAGACCTCTTTGCCAAGGGAGGCAAGTTGCCCCAGCGCAGGCGGCAGACTCTGCCTTTTCGTGGCCAAGGCTCCCTATCAACCCCCTACCGTGGTGCCAAATAGGGTAGAGGGGCGTCCTTCGCTGGGGCCCGCGCTGATTCCTGGCACAGGAACAGAGGACGCCGTCCAGGTTCCTCCTGGGGAACCAAGCCCAAAGCCCCTCCCAAGGCCCCCCAGGCATGAGGGGGCGCCCTCACCCGTCAGGGTGGGGGGACGTCTACAGCACTTCGAGCACGTCTGGTGGCGCCACGTCTCAGACCGGTGGATTCAGGAGGTAGTGTCCTCCGGCTACAAGATAGAGTTTGCTGTACGGCCCCCCACCAGGTTCATTGGGTCTCGAATCCCTCAAGACCCTGCCTCAGCTCAGGTCTTGTTGCTGGCCGTACAGGGTCTCATGGACCTAGGGGTCATTTGCAAGGTCCCCCCTGGAGACAGGGGCACGGGATTCTACTCAAACCTTTTCACAGTACCCAAGAAGGATGGGTGGGTCAGGCCCATTCTGGATTTAAAAATCCTCAACAAATTTGTCAAGAACAGGCACTTTCGCATGGAAACTCTGCGCTCGGCCATTGGCTCACTGTGCCCAGGGGACTTGATGACGTCAGTAGACATCAAGGATGCTTACCTGCACGTCCCGGTGTTTCCGGGACACCAAAGGTTTCTCAGATTTGCACTAAAAGATCAGCATTACCAGTTTGCGGCCCTGCCATTCGGCCTAACGTCGGCTCCCAGGGTGTTCACCAAGGTGCTGGCAGGGGTGATGTCCCTGATAAGGCTAAGGGGCATACGCGTGCTGCCCTACCTGGACGATATCCTCATCACCTCTCTGTCTCTGCGGCAGGCAGAGTTGGACACTCAGCTGGTAGTGTCCACCCTGGAGTCCTTCGGCTGGGTGATCAATTACCCCAAGTCATCCCTGTCCCCCTCCTCGGTGACTCCCTTCCTGGGAATGATTCTGGATATGGTTCAGTCAAGGATATTCCTTCCTCAACAGAAGGTGGAAGCTCTGACAGCGCAGGCGAGGTTCCTGCTCTCGAGCCCACAGTTCTCCATCTGGCAGGGAATGCAGTTGGTGGGCCTGATGGTGGCAAGCTTCGAGGTGGTGCCCTTTGCCCAGTTCCATTTGAGACCTCTGCAGCTTCACCTTCTGTCAGTTTGGGACAAGAACCCTGCGGGTCATGTGTGCTTCCCCCCTCGGTCAGACAGTCCCTTGCGTGGTGGCTGGACCACAGGAACTTGACAGGGGGCAGGTCTTTTCTGACCCCATCCTGGGAGACTGTCACAACGGATGCAAGTCTGTCAGGTTGGGGAGGATTCTGGAAGTCCCTGCGCTTCCAGGGGACGTGGGGCCCCCAGGAGGCCCATTTACCCATCAACATTCTGGAATTACGGGCAGTCAGGTTGGTTCTGGAGTGTTTGACCCAACACCTGAGGGGTCTGTTGGTCCAAGTTCGCTCAGACAACAGAACGGCGGTTGCCTACATCAATCATCAGGGAGGGACCCGGAGCAAGGGTGCTCTGCAAGAGGTGTCTCAGATTCTGACATGGGCGGAGGCCAATGTTCAATGCATTTCGGCTGTTTACATTCCGGGGGCGGAGAACCTGCTGGCGGATGCCCTGAGCAGGGGGATGTCCCGTCAGGGGGAGTGGTCCCTCTGCAACACGATATTCCAGTCCCTGTGTCACCGTTGGGGCCTACTGGATGTGGATCTGTTTGCTTCCCGTCACAATCACAAGCTCCCGGCCTTCATCTCACTGTCTCAGGATCCTCTGCCCATGGCCACGGATGCCCTGTCCATGTCTTGGAGGGAGTTTCGACTCCTGTATGTGTTTCCACCGTTCCCCCTTCTGGTGAGGGTTCTACGCAAGATTGCTCTGGAAGGGGTACCTGTGATTCTGGTGGCCCCCAGGTGGTTCGCAGATGTGGTTCAAATGGCAGTAGATCAGTACGATCTGACAAGCATACCAGATCTGCTAACTCAAGGGTCCTTACGCCATCCCAATTTACAAACTCTGGCTTTGACGGCCTGGCTGCTGAAACCTCCATCTTGATGGAGAAGGGGTTGTCTCTGCGGTGGCTACTATGTTGCAGGCCAGGAAGAAATCTTCTTCTGCTATTTATTATAGAGTATGGCTTTCCTACATTGACTGGTGTGAGTCCAGGTCTCTTCCCTGCCGGGAATTCTCCGTCCCTAGGGTCCTGGAGTTTTTACAGCATGGTTTGGACTTAGGTCTCAAACTTAGTACTCTGAAGGGTCAGGTTTCTGCCCTATCTATCTTCTTTCAGAAGACCTTTGCTCAACATCACCTGATTAAAGTGGACCAACACCCTGGGGTGATCGGCCCGGGAATCTATAAGATTCCCGGGCCGATCACCCCCCTCACCGCGGGACATCCGAGATCGGGATGTCCCGCGGTGAGGAACCCCCCCGAAAACCCCCCAAAAACTCACCTCCTCCTCCCGCGCGCCCCTCTAGCCGTGCGCGCGCCCGCCGGCGCGGGCGCGCGCGCTGTCAGAGGGACGTGCGGGAGGCGGCGGCGGACGCGCTGGCTTGTCCGTCGCTGTCAGCGCTTGTCCGTCGCTGTCACCCGGCCACGTGGGAGCGTTTTGAGGTGAGTATTGGGGTGTTTCTGGGGGGTTTTACACAGCGGGGCACCCCTAATCGGGGTGCCCCCCTGAAGTGGACCAAAACCCAGGATAGTCAAAATCCTGGGTGTTGGTCCACTTTAAGACCTTCTTCCAGGGGGTCACTCACGTGCGTCCCCCTCAAAAGCCTATGGTCCCTGTTTGGGATTTGAATTTGGTTTTGTCTGCCTTGCAGGGTGCTCCCTTTGAGCCTATTCAAGATGCTGCTCTGGTCGTTCTCACTCTCAAGGTTGTCTTCTTGGTGGCTATTACTTTACGGTTAGGCATGTGTCAGAGCTGGCCGCTCTATCTATTCAGCCTCCATACTATGAGCGACACCAGGACAAGGTGGTGTTCCGCTTCAAACCGGATTTTCTGCCAAAAGTTGTCTCGGCATTTCATTTGAACCAGGATATTGTTCTTCTTTCTCTGTGTCCCAATCCTCGCAACGACAAGGAGCGGGTTCTGCATTCCTTGGACGTAGTCAGGTGCTTGAAGTATTACCTGGTTGTCACTAAGGCCTTCAGGAAGACTGATGCTCTCTTCGTTGTGCCTTCGGGGCCTAGGAAAGGTTTGGCTCCCGCCAAGTCTACCATCAGTAAATGGATTCGTCAGGCTGTGATTCAGGCCTATTCTACTAAGGGGAGGACTCCCCCTTTCCGTCTTACGGCTCATTCCACTCGTGCTATTGGTGCCTCTTGGGCCTTTCAGCAACAGGCCTCTGTTGAACAAGTTTGCAAGGCCGCTACTTGGTCTTCTGTTCACACCTTTTCAAAGTTTTACAAGGTTGATGTTCGGGCCTCAGCTGATGCTGCTTTTGGCCGTAAGGTTTTACAGGCGGTTGTAGTTTGAGCTACGTGCCGTTGCCTTTGTTGTTGGGGATCCCACCCTACTTTATGGACACTGCTATTGGATGTCCCACGTGTAAGTATTATAGATGGAGCAGGACGTACTGTATGCTTAGAATAATACAATTCTGTGAAATACTCACCTGTAGAATTGATATTATACGCATACAGTACGTCCTGCTCCACCCCACCCTGGTTTCACCTTGTTCTGGATCCCCTGTATGGTGATTGTTATCATTGTTATTGTTACCAGTTTGGTGGTTGGTTTCTCCCGGCTTCTTTTTCTCACTGCTTTTCAATGCTGGGGATTTGTGGGAGGTCCCTGGGTATATGAAGGGCCGGGAGGAGCCTGTTTTTGCATGTCTGCAGTGAACAGCGCCATCTGGCGGAGGATTACCCCACGTGTCAGTATTATAGAAGGAGCAGAACGTACTGTATGCATATAATATTAATTCTACAGGTGAGTATTTCACAGATTTGTATTTTTTACCTCAGATGCTTGAATTACTCAATGTTTCCCACATGACAAGTGACGGCCATTGGAGCACACCAGGCTGGCATGCGCACACCTGATTGGTTGCTGCTTTACACAACTTTTAGGGCTTCTTAACGAGTCTATAGAAGGACAGGTATCACAGATTGAAATGAACAAGGGATAAGAGTTAAAGGGATTGTAAGCATGGGTGTACATTTTGTAGAGCCATCTGCTATTGGGGGAGAAGAGGACCTGGTGCAAGTTACCACCCCCACCTTGCAGGACACATTGTTAGATGACTTGTGGTGGCAACACAAAAATGCAAGACCAAGGAGCAGACAGTCATAAATGGCAGCGCATGGTGGCAGTCGCAGCTCACACAATGACCCCACCTTTGGGGTGCTTTGGCTGTAGACAAGTAAAAGTCATGGTTGGAACAAGATCATCATGAACATTGATATCGCTGGGCAATATGGAAGCAGAGATGCAAACCTGACCCATTCCTGCACTTCACAATGACCATTGACCTCAATACTCCTGGGCTCAGCAAATTAACTGAGTTGAATAGGAGTTTTAATTATCTGAGCCCAGGTGTGTTGAGGTAAAAGGTCATTGTAATGTGCAGGACTAGAGAAAAACCACTCCAAAGGGATGGGTCAGGTTGACATCCCTCTTAAAGCAGTGTGCACTTCCTATATATTCCCTCTGCAACTAGGACAACCCCAGAAACAGCCCCTAAAGCATGCACGTAATGGTAATTTTACTTGGAAATTTCAGCTTTGCACACAGTGTGCACCTTTTTCCCCACAAACCACATGTTCCCTGAAGGTACACATGGTTAGCTTTCTAGGCGTGCCCAGCTTGTTGTAGTCTGCACATCTTTCTAGAATCCTTTGAAGAATTCTTTGGTTGCACAGGGGTTTCCTAAAAAATGTATAAAAAAGCAGAATAAAAGCCACATTTTCCTAAAATATCAATAAGTAAACAAGAGAAAACAAGCTAAACCTGAAAGCGCAAAGTCCCCCAACATGACAATAACCAACATGTATAGTTACTTTTAACTGCCAGCCTACTTGAGGTTTTGAAAATCGTATTTTTTTTTTCACAGTAAATGCCGGTGGTGGCTGAAGCGGGGGCAGCCTTGTTCTGAGCCCTCTCCTGAAGTTGGAAGAGCCTGGGGGATGGGAGGCCCCCTGGGTGAAGAGGAGACCCAGGCGGATTGATCGAGGGGTCAGGTGAGTGTCTTTTTTTTTTTGCACTCAATTAGGGGGGAAAGCGAGGTACGTAAAATGTACGTAGCTGGCATTAAAGGCTAGGAGAAGCAGCTAGGTACATTTTACGTAGCTGGTGCTAGAAGGGTTAAGAATGCTATTAGGTGAGGGGGTTCACCAATTTCCTCTAGTCAGAACTCAATAACCTAGCTCCAAGAAGGTTGTCAAGTTACTTAGAGATTGGGTGCAAGCCAATAAAATAAATTAAAGTGCCTGTCCAGGCAAACACTAACTTTCTCCCACCTTATCCACCTTGGGAACAGTAAATAATAAGCCATTTCCAGCGCCTGAAAATCTCTGATTGTATGTAAATCCCTCATGTGTTTTAAGAAAAACTGATTTCTTTGTTTCAGTTTCTGGCTCGTGGCTGAGCTGCTGTGCCCACTCACGCTGAGTGCTCCAAGGGACAGAGTGACTATAGCACCACTTTTTTTGTGTGGTCCTGGAGGAATAAAATTGAAAAAAAGGGCAATGTTTGGAACTCTGCTACAGGGAGGGCACATGGGGCGGGCATCAGGTGAGCTGCTTGCTGGCTAATTATAGCAGTTGGGTTTACAGTTCCTTTAAATAGTCTGACCAAAGTCTATCTCACAAGACATTTCTGCAAGGAATTACGACTGATTTTCCTCACAATATATTTTCCTTTCAGCTCCCTCCCAGACCTGTATTTTTCTCTTGACATATCCCCTCTATACCTAGTATTAAAGACTTTTTATTTTCTGTGCTGTCTTTTTCTTTCTTCTGTAATTCTCTTTTAGCTAGGAGGCAGTTGTTACTATTGCCTTCGGCTGTCCAAGATGGCCACTGACCTCTACCTTGTCAGGCCTTAAAGATCCAGCATCACTGGCCAGCACAATATGGAGGTAGCTCCCCCCCCCCAGCAGCGCTCAGCATCCTCTTCTTTGGCACTAACAATCCTGCTGTGCTGGTGGGGGCATGCCAGAAAAGGACAATTAGGCTCTTCCCCTGCCCTGTACTACCAACACTACCACTTCGGTTTTGATTTTCACCCAGCTTCTCCTGGTCTCCTATAAATAAGCCCATCATGTTCCCTTCCAGGGCTGGTTTCACCACTATCAGAGAGCCATCAAAGGAACTGGTAAGTATCCCGGATTGAAATATTTACCATTTGGTGCACAAACTATATCCGGCCTCAACGAAAAATTATTGACTTAAGGAAAACACTGCCTAAAATGGAGAATTAAAAATTAACGTCAATTCTTTTATATAACTTAAATTTCAGAACACTTGTTTTCCTTGGATTTATTACATAAACAGTAATAACCATTAGCAAATATTTATTCTGCTAGTCAGTACTTTGTATCCCATTAATTTGTTATTTTATTGTTTATTTTTTTATTATTTATTATTATCAAAAAAATGATTGGAAAACAAAACCCACCTTTTAAGTTAGGCCGGGATTTTAGCTGACTAGCCAATGACATATCTGTTGAGTTCAATTGCCCTCCAAGGCTGTACATTTTATAAAAAGGAGTGGATTTGACCAACTCGATGATACTGACGTTTTAGAAAAGTGGAGGGCACGTAAATGTGACAGGAATGGGTATGCTCCCATACCAATGATTCTGAACTTATAGCATTGGGGACAGGGGGTTCTTGGCTAGGAGGATACAGTGAAGCTAGGTATATGGCTGCTGAGAAGAAGACTAGGGAGGCAGGAATTGGATGGGTGGTGTATCCCCAAAGCAAGGATTTTTTCTGGGTCTCCCTAAGGGCAGTGCGTCCGTGAGCAGTGCAATAGGATACACAAAAGAAGCATAGAAGTGAATAGAGAAATCCACAACAGGAGGTCTAGAGTTTGGGATTGCTAACAGGCTAACATTGAGATAGCTAACCAGGTAACATTGGGATAGCTAACCAGGTAACATTGGGATAGCTAACAGGGTAACATTGGGATAGCTAACCAGGAAACATTGGGATAGCTAACCAGGTAACATTGGGATAGCTAACCAGGTAACATTGGGATAGCTAACCAGGTAACATTGGGATAGCTAACCAGGTAACATTGGGATAGCTAACCAGGTAACATTGGGATAGCTAACAGGGTAACATTGGGATTGCTAACAATGTAATATTGAGATTGCTAACAAGGTAACATTGGGCTAACAAGGGATTCAACACCCCTGGAGAAGCCACAGAGTGAGAGTGGTATGGGCCTTAATAACGACATGGCCACTCTCTGTATCCAGACATTTATAGGAAATTGCCTGCCTGTCACAAGTCTTCAAATAAAAGTCTTCCGATCACCGTCTCCCTAGAACCACACAAGGGCAGTATCTTTTTCATTATTTATCTTATCTTGTTTATAGGTTTTTCTCACAGTTGCTCCTAAACAGGCATAGTTCCCTCTTTTGGACTAGTTTATTAGCCTCGATTCAGAGACACATTCGTCTGGACTTTCGTAGCTCTCTGTGTATGTTTTTGTGTGTGTTTGTCATTTTTCGGGGTATTTCTGTTCCATTTTCCATTCGTACGTTCGTTCCCGCTAATGCGTGTATACTCTTTCAATGAACGAAACTAAATTGGATTATTTGCGTTAGTTTGGATAATTTTCCCATCAAAATCTGATATTTTGCGTTCGTTCAGATAACTTACGTTATTGGTATGGGCTTGCGTCTTATTCAGAGAGCTGATTGCCGAGGGACCACCGCCCTATAAAACCGTTTCATTTGTGATTCACTTACGGGACCATTTTGCAGTCGGCTTGCTTGCTTTGACCATGTTTTGTGGCTTTGTGGAGGAATATGAGCGCCTTCAGCTAAAGGGCATTGCATGTGTCAGCAGGGCCAAGGCCAGATTGCACCGGCGACGCATGCGTATCGATCGCATGCATGACGTTGAGTTGTTCGAGCTAACCAGACTTAATTGAGCTTCCCTCCATAAACTGTATAGTGAGCTGCGGCCATGGTTAGCCCGCACCACAAGGAAGGGGCAAGCAATTTCAGGTATGACCAAGATGCTTGGCTGCCTGCAATTTTTGGCGAACGGCTCGTTCCAGTGGCTGGGTGCCCTCTCTGTGCGGATCTCACAGCCTACGCTGAGCCTCTCGCTATCCAAGTTTCTGGATGGCATGGCTACCATTAGTCAGAAATATATTTCATTTCCAGACGACATGGTAGCCTGAAACGCGCTTAAGTTGGCTTTTTATAATATCGCCGACATGCCCGACATCATGGGTGTGCTTGATTGCACCCATGTTGCATTGATCTCTCCTGCAGCCGACGAGTACATCTATAGGTAAGTTCAATCGGTCATTTTGTTATATAGTTATAACAGCTTACAGTGTATATCTTAATCCCTCCTTGTAAATTGTCCCTGTGAAACAGCTTTCAGTGTATATTGTAATCCCTCCTTGTAAATTGTCCCCGTGAAACAGCTTACAGTGTATATCTTAATCCCTCCTTGTAAATTGTCCCTGTGAAACAGCTTACAGTGTATATCTTAATCCCTCCTTGTAAATTGTCCCTGTGAAACAGCTTACAGTGCATATCTTAATCCCTCCTTGGAAGTTGTCCCCATGAAACATCTTACAGTGTATATCTTAATCCCTCTCTGTAAATTGTCCCTGTGACCCATTTGACCGTGTATAGCTTCAGCAATGTTTTTAATGTCGTCCTTAGCCAAACATTTTCATGTGGACCTTAATTAGTCATTCGAAGGTTAATCTTTATTTGATCCAACATACATATCCTTTTTTACTTATGTACTTAGTGTTATTTGTATTGCCCAACATGTTTTTTGGAGGGTGTTAGCAGTTAGTGTTTGAGTAGTTTACCTTGCCTTGCTAATATTTTTTTATTCTTTTTTCCCAGGAACCGCAAAATGGGCCACTCACTGAATGTCCAAGCAGTGGTGGACCCGGACATGCGGTTCCTTAGTCTGCTCGCCGGGTTTCCAGGCTCATCCCATGACGCCTACATTCTGCAAAGATCTGGATTATACCGGTTTGAGTCTGGAGAATTCTCTGGTGGATGGCTCCTTGGTAAGTTAGCGCTAATTACGTCATTCACTTTTCAATGTATGCCTATGAATATAGTTGATGACCCATGTCTGAACCTATGGCTGTTTTTACGGCTTGATGACATGTTAAACCAGACCTTAACCATGATCTATAGCAAAGCACAAACCCTTAAAAACTGTTTCCCAGCATTTCAAAATAATATATTTCTAGTTTCTAGTAACTTACTTATTATTATTCCCCACACTTGGCTGCAATTCTGTTCTTGACTTTATGATAGGGTCGGCGCCATCTTTGCTCAGATGCATGACACTTACTGAGGAGAGAAGAGCGGGATAAAGTGCAGGGGGCGGGTTAGAGCTGTGCTTTGCTCAGACAAAGCAGATCTGGGGTCGTGAAAAGGTAAGACATCCCAGAATGCTGAGCAGCACAGTCCTAAGCCAATTCCTGTTTGCAGGCTGCCTGATTTGCCCTGAGCCGCCATCTTTGATGTTTAAAGGCTCAGAACATGCAGTAGATGGTGTTAGGCTGTTTTTTTTTAGGTGAGCAATCTGTATGTACAGGGTGTGGCTAAAATATAAGATAGGCTCTTAGTCAGGGTGAACGACCGCTTGTCCATACATTTTTGTTTTGAATGTGTAATTTATGTAAGGCTTTTATTATTCTTTCAGGGGATTCCGGCTATCCGCTTCTTCCCTGGCTGATGATGCCCGTCCTTCGGCCACAGAATGCGGCCCAGGACGCCTACAATCGGGTGCACCGCAAGACCCGGGCCGTTGTGGGGAGGGCCTTTGGCCTCTTAAAAACTCGCTTCAGGTGTTTGGACCATACCGGGGGGGGCACTCCAGTATGACCCCAACAAGGTCATCGATATCATACCGGCCTGCTGTGTCCTCCACAACTTATGCCATAATGCAGCGTGTCCCCCAGTATGTGGATCTGCCCCCCTCTCCACCCAGCCAGGACCCAGAAGAGAACTACCGTGGCACACCTAGTGCCTCTGGCCAAGCTGTTTGGGTCAATTTGATAAGCACCCATTTTGCCTAATTTGGATTTCCTGTGTTTGTTTGTTGCATGTAATTGTTTTTTTTACTTTAATTTGCCTTTGTGAAGGCTATTGTATTTTTTTTAAAAAAATTAGTAATGAATTAATTACTAAAATATTGACACATGAGCCTCATGCATTTTTTGCCATGTTTGTTTAGAAAAACCTTCAGTAATCTCAAAAGAACCAAAACATTAATGCATCAACTTAGTCAACAACAGCTAAAGTCACATTCAATATATTTTATTGAAATATGAAAATTTGGAGTTGAAGGGCACTCGCAGACTTCATGTACATACATAGTACAACAGAAATATACATTGGTGCAGACTCATGGCACCTAGCAATTGGCCACATCCAGGAGTTTTAAAGTAACGCACTCCAGGCCGAAGTTTCAATAACCAATAAAATAAACATACATAGGCGGCAACCATTTGCATGATAATATTTGGCCAGTAATACATAAGGCCACATACACACCCTCTCCTGCTTGGCCAAATTTGCCACAGGCAAAGTGGAAAGCAGCCATACCTATGCCACATCCACGCCTGTAAGTCAGTGGCCCACACAAACAATAACCCCCAGTGCGAATGCAAGTCCAGTCCAATCTTTGCCATGGTTCAAGGTAGTAGTTTCCCAGCCCAGAATGTCCCCCAATCTTGACAACAAACAGGATGAGCCAGACACAATTTCGTTAGGCCCAAGCCTGCAGCGTGGCAGCTTGAGCGGCAGCTTCAGTGATGCTTTAGCTCAGGCATTGGCTAGTGGGGTATCTCAGCACTCTAATGAGCTATATAGGTGAAAATCAAAATCATACAATCAAAGCCATAAAAAAGGCAATCTTGGTAGCGCTCACCAGACAGGTCAATACAGTGGGGATGTAGACGAAAGATGTGGAGCAGGTACAGGTCAAATAGCTGTTAAAATGGGTGTTGCCCATAAAATCCTGCTGGTGGGCCTTGAAGGTGGCCCATCACCTGGGCATGTGTGGCATTCATAATTTGCCACTGTTCCAACATGTGTCTATTGCTTGTTCGAACTTCCTCGAGCATGGCTGTGAAATTATCATTTAAGGTGGCCATGTGGCTGTTGCTCATCCTAAATTTAGTCAGCATGGTGGTGAATGTGTTATTTAATGTCTCTAATTGTGCAGTAAGCTGCTCTGCGGTTCTTTGAGTCACCTGCTGAAAGAAACGGCTGTCATGGCACCACGCTGACTCCAGGATCGGCACGCACCTCCCCTGGGAAACTGGTCGACATTGCTGACTACGTCTACTAATTCCCCGGGTTTGAGCACCTGCAGATGCTGGACCTCTAGGGCGAGCAAGAGTCGCAGATGTGCTCGGCAAATCCTCTGCAGCAGAGCTACCACTGGGGACTGTAGGCTCAGTCTCAGCCTGCTGCCCACGATGGGCTGGCAGCATGCGTCCAACTTCACTCTGCTGCAGAGGATTTGGTGCAGTAGCATGTTGGGACAGTGGCAGATTAGGTTCCAGGGGGGTCAGTTCTGAAGGTCCCATCAAGCTGGCATCCTCCTTCATCTCCTGGATTTCCTCCATCAGTGTGTGGGTCTGTTGGGACATGTGCAAAAAAAGGTTCAGTTTGGGCCCTAAATATATTTGTTATGCAAATTAGTCCTGTGCATTCACATGCATCAGCAGTTTCATCAAAGTCCACTTACCGTATATATCTGTTCCTGGCTCCTAGGCAGCACGGAAGTTGACGGCGTGGTCAAACTGGATGAGGCTTCCACACTTGCTGAGGCTTGAAATGAATAAAAAGGGACATAAACACCAAAAAATCCATTGATGATCTGGATTACTACATATGCTTTAAAAAACACGTGGCCAAGCAGGAATGCAAATTTCAACAGCGGGACAAGGTGTCCTTCACTATGAATGTCAGTATCTGTTATATGTATGCCTCACCCTGTACATACAGATTGGTCACCTTAAATACTACAAACATGCATGTACTGCATGTTATGAGGTTTAACACATCCCTAAAGGGCCATTAGGGGCCCACACTCAGCTTGCAAATAGCATTTGTCTTCAGAGTATGCTGGTGGGCATTCTTCCTATGTAGACCTTTCCCTGACCTCAGATCAAGTATTTTAGACCAAAGCACAGCTAAAACCCAAGTGGTATAAAGACAAAGAAGGAAGTGTTGTATATGATTGACTAGATTCACATAACAGGCAGTGCTTTGCTAAGATAAAGACTTTAATAGTGACCATAAATACTGTCTAAGGTTGTGTATGGCCTGCAAAAATTTAAAATGACCATTCCGCAGACATTAAACACCCAGCTAAAACTGAAACCTCCCCTCAAAGCCACTCCCTAGGGGCATGTGTTCATATCTGCCTGTGAGCCTCATTTCATTGGTCGGGATGTCCGTGTCCCGTCTGCCAGAGAGGCCCTCTAATGCAACTAGGTGTATTAATGCCAGCACCATCTCCTCTGCTCGTGTATGCTCTAATTTTGTTGGGAAGCCTCTGCCAGTTTGTAAGCTGATAAATAGAGGTTTGCAAATTTAGGGCATTGTGGTCAATACAACAACAAAAAAATGCACAACTCAAATATGTACCTGTAATTGCGCCGTTTATTCTGTTTCTTCCGTGCTGCATACTTCAGGTCAGATATTTTGCGCTGTATCTGCTCCACATCTTTAAGCTCTCCCCCCCCCCCGCTGCATCGACCTGTCTGGTGAGCTCCTCCAAGATATGGGTCTTTCTCATTTTGCTTGTAGATTTTGATTTTCGCCCATATAGCTCGTCATAATGGAGTGTGAGCCCACTTGCCAATGCGAGAGCCATTCTGGCTCATCTCTGTATGTAGGCAATAATGGAGTGTGAGCCCACTTGCCAATGCGAGAGCCGTTCTGGCTCATCTCTGTATGTAGGCAATTCGGGGGAACATTCTGGGCTGGCTTTGTGGTGTAGAAATGTGCGACATGTGGCTTAAGAACGAATGGACTGGACTTGCAATTGGAACTGGGGGTGCCTGGGTGGCCACCGAACTTCCAGGCGTGGATGTGGCATATGGATCGTGGTTGCCACCTGTGCCGGTGTCAAATGTGGCCGAGGAGGAGAGGGTGTGCTTGGGGGTGTGGGGCTTCTGTGCCTCTTTGTGGCCTTGCCACTAGTGCTTCGATGCCCATGGGAGGTACTGGCACGTGGCTCAGGAGAGGCAGAGCTGGCTGGGCTGGGGCTTCTGGGCATGTGCCTCTTTGTGGCCTTGCCACTAGTGTTTCGATGCCCATGGGAGCTTTGACCACGTGGCTCAGGAAAGACAGAGCTGACTGGGCTGGGGCTTCTGTGACTGTGGCTCTTGGTGGCCTTGCCACTAGTGCTTCGAATGCCCATGGGAGCTTTGACCACGTGGCTCAGGGGAGGCAGAGCTGGCTGGGCTGGGGCTTCTTCCACGCTGGCTCTTACTGGCCTTGCCATTGTAGCGTGGTTTATGAAGGGATGTGCTAGGGCGGGGAGGAGGGGAGGGTGTTCTTTGGGGGCTGGGGCTTCTCACCCTCTGCTTGTTAGTGGCCTTTCTTGCTGGCGTACCTGCCTGCTTTGTTGTTGTTGGCTGCTTCTTAGCTGCTCCCTCCTTGGCTTTGGTGGTTGGTTTGGGTTTTGCGGGCTTGGTGGCCAATGTTGCCTTGGGTTGGCCACTTTGTCTGCATGTTTCCCGCACCTTGGGAGTAGGTAGTTGTGACCAAGTGGTCGGACGTGAGGAAGAAGGCTCCTCAGGCCGCTGGGGCCTTTTGGTGGTGGCCTCCTTGGCTGGTGTGGCCATAGCGATGGTTTTTTTCGGGGGCATGTTGAAAATCACAGAGAGAATGAGCTGTGTGTCCAGACCCTTTAAATCCTAATGACTGGGTATGACACTTACGCATTCGCATACGCGTGCGTACGGCCGTTCGTCCGGGCGCGCGGGACCCGGAAACCGCTGGGGCATTACTTATCTGCTGTGGACAAGAAGAAAGATGGCGCCCACGATCTTCACCCGCCAACAACAAGAGTTGATTATGCTCATAAGTGTATTGTAAGGACTTTGATTTGCCATATAAATGCATGCCTAGGTCTTAAGCAAGCGCAGGAAGAAACAGTTTTGTTTGAAAGTTTGTAAAACTCTGTGCCAAACAGAAGTGCGCACATGTGCGAACCTAGTCTCTTCCATCTAGAAGGATAGTTTGAGGCTAGAAATGTCTCTGGGAATGTCATTTAGTCAACTGATCGATTTGTGACACATATTTGTATGCAGTTTGTTCTAACAACTATTTCTATTTTGTGTTTTTTAGATGATGCTTCAGCGCAGGTATGACTACCTGCCCAACTCGTTTGAGAAGAGGAACGTCGCCCTGGAGATCGTTTCCCGGATCCAGCAGGAGACGGACACCACCTTCACCCATACGCAGATTATGCAGCATTGGTCAGACCTGAAGCGACTACACATTCCCCGGGTGCGGCGATTTTTTGGGCTCCATTTCCCAAGTAAGTACATAGCGATTGCATGCGAGATGTAAATAATACAGAAGGTAGGCCTTTATTTATAAATGCTTTGCTTTTCTAGTGTTGGAAGTAGAGTACCGAATCCGACGCACCCGGAGGCGCACAGGCCGACCAGAGCTGCATGAATCTGCAGCAGAAAGTGAAGGTGGTGGATCTCCAGGGCAACGTTCCTACCCCTCCTCTGTATCGGCCTCCGACCAGCCCCTGGACCTTTCTACAGAGGAGGGGCGTCACGGCGTGGGCAGGGAGTCGTACCAAGCGACTGAGCCATTAGCCCCTGGTATGTGACTCTTAATGTAACCGCACACACATACATGCTATTTAAACAAAAGCTGATTCCCTTAATCTTTTTTTCTAGATGATTCGGTAGCGGGTAATTTGCTTACTGTTGACTTGAAAAAAAAAAAACTGTTTCTATGTCATTTCCTTTTCTAAATTCATTCATTAAGGATTGGTTACCACAAAATGGGGCCAAAAATATTTAGATATGAAGATTCGCAGGACCGCAAAGTGATTTAGGTAAGTTTTAGGGGTGGGAAATGCAAGAAGAATGAGACCACAAAGAGATTTAGGTAAGTTTTAGGGGTGGGAAATGCAAG
Organism: Gastrophryne carolinensis; assembly: GCA_027917425.1. Classification (NCBI taxonomy): domain Eukaryota; kingdom Metazoa; phylum Chordata; class Amphibia; order Anura; family Microhylidae; genus Gastrophryne; species Gastrophryne carolinensis. Next base: position 339,642,590 of record CM051239.1, read on the forward strand.
AAGAATGAGACCGCAAAGTGATTTAGGTAAGTTTTAGGGGTGGGAAATGCAAGAATATACTGACCGCGAAGTGATTTAGGTAAGTTTTAGGGGTGGGAAATGCAAGAAGAATGAGACCGCAAAGTGATTTAGGTAAGTTTTAGGGGTGGGAAATGCAAGAATATACTGACCGCAAAGTGATTTAGGTAAGTTTTAGGGGTGGGAAATGCAAGAATATACTGACCACGAAGGGATAGGTAAGTTTTAGGGGTGGGAAATGCAAGAAGAATGAGACTGTGAAGTGATTTAGGTAAGTTTTAGGGGTGGGAAATGCAAGAATATACTGACTGCGAAGTGATTTGGGTAAGTTTTAGGGGTGGGAAATGCAAGAAGAATGAGACCGCAAAGTGATTTAGGTACGTTTTAGGGGTGGGAAATGCAAGAATATACTGACCGCGAAGTGATTTGGGTAAGTTTTAGGGGTGGGAAATGCAAGAAGAATGAGACCGCGAAGTGATTTAGGTAAGTTTTAGGGGTGGGAAATGCAAGAAGAATGAGACCGCAAAGTTATTAAGCTAAGCATTGTAGCAAAATTTAGTGAACCAAATATGTAGGCGGCCACATTAATGAGTTAAGTTTGTAGTGCGCAGGCGTAAGGTCGAAAGGATTTTCGTCTGGACAATTATTTATTGTAAAAGGAAATCAGAATCTAACGGGAAACGTAAAGGATTCGTGGGAGGAGACGATAGAAAAAGGGCAAAAATGAAAGCCGACTTTGTAACATGAGTAACATAAACGGAAAACGAAAGCTGGAAAATGATATTCTCGTTGGCATACGAACAGACAAAGACTTTACTGAAGGCTTGCGATGCATGCTTAGAATCACTCGTACACTCATACGAGAGAGGGAACATTTAAAAAAAAAAACAGATCGACACAAAAACGAAAGTGTTTTTTTGTCTCTCTGAATCAACCTCAAAGTGTTTAATATTGTTATGTATCTGTAGCATTAGATTGCACTTGTGCTTTGATCATACTTTGTGCATTGCTCTATATATCATATTGTTGGGATTTACTTTCATTTGTTGGCACTGTATATTATTTATTGGTGAATTGCACTTAGCACTTTGATTGCACATGCATTTCCTTTGCTGATGGCAAAGGAGTTGCTTTTTGGTTAATAATATCTTTTTGGGGACTGGCGATACTACTGTGATACTTATCATTAAATGAGAATACACCTACTATTATTGTATAGGTGACCCTTGTGAACATTAATTAATCTCTGGCACAAGTGTTGTCCAGAGCATAGGGATGTAGTTTGGTGTTTTGTTTTTTAACTGTTGTCAATTGTGTGTTTTTTAATTAAATGCAACTTATTTAATAAATGGATTACAAATGTTTGATACATTTTGGAGCAGTGCCCTGTACATAGACTCCAGTCCTATTTTGATTTGTGTGTAAATAAGGGATTCCATAGAAAAAGTGTAGTCAGTGGTCAAGTCGATTGGAGTTAAATGTATATTTCACCTGCAATCAGTCCTAATAAAATCTGAGTAGGGTTTTCACCTTTATCATACATTACTTTTTATGTTTGCCCGGAGTTCTACTTTATTGACAAAAGTCTTGAACTCGACTGGTAGACTCTGCATGAAAAGAAATGTTCACCTGATCACCAGGCGTCTGTCCATATGTATGCAGATCTCATCCCAAGATCAGAGGAGAGCTCTCAGTCACGCCATAGGATTGTTTCCACATTCCTGGAGTTCAAGTGCAGCTCATCTGCCGCCCTGATGAAACGCTCCGCGCCCGAGCTGCCCTTCAAGGTCACTTGCAGCCTCTCAGTAGCTGTGATGTTGGGAGCTCAGGTAGGCCTGGGTGGACCACCCCTGACTTCCCAGCGACAGGTGCTGGAAAGGAAACATGAAAGGGTGCACTCTACAAATGTGTCAGGACTTGCTCAGGTATAGGTGACTGCCGCATAACGTCTTCATCTGGGAAATACCAGAGCAAGTGCAAAGCAAAAATGTCATCCATTTTCATACGTGAACTCAAGCGACTCTGCTGGTGCAATTACCGGATTTCTCCCGAGCAGGCTGGAAGTGATACTCTTTATGCATTGTTTGCGCTTTTTGATCTGGCGTGGCCCGTGCTGGTAACTGCTGAGTAGTCTCCCTGTCATTTATTGTGTTAAAAGGCTAATTCCCCACCCCGGCTGGCTTGAAAGCCATTATTAAGCAGTACAGAAGCGCAAACGAGACCCTTTGCTATTTACAGTGAGAGACAGGCCCCCTGGGAAGTGTATGACTCGGAACGGCCTATAATATGAAATTACAGCTATGGCAAATAAAGTAATTAAAACATTTTTGTTCTGCTTCTGTCTACACAAAATAAAGACTACATCAGGTTTCTAAGTGTTTGAGGTTGAGCTTATACTTTTCAGTACAAAATGTACATTTTGCAGTTGCAGTTTAATGTGTTTTGGTGTATTTATAACCCCTGTTTACTCCTGTTAAGCACAAGCTTAACTAAATACATGGGAATTGTCTGCTCTTTCTATCTAGCATGTTTATAAGTATTTTTAATATTAGATTATTTTTGGTATAGTTGTCCTTGAAAGAGGACCAAAACCTACCAGTGATGCAAAACCAAATAATCTCCCTCTTGGTAGTCCTCTCTCTGGAAGGGGAGAAATAAATAGCTATTTTTATTTACCCTGGCATAAGGGTCGATTCTAAATGCAAAAGTTAATTGATTTTGGATTGGGAATCGGAAGTTTGGGTGGGTGTTAGTCATTTTTTCCTTTTTTTTTGGCCATTTCCGACTCGCGCGAACGTTCGAACGAATTCGTATATGCTCTTACGATCATCGGAACTTTTACTAACAAAATCGGAAGTTTTACAACCAAATCGGAAATGTTCCCAACCAAATTGTAATTTTTCCGTTCGTTCCTAAAACTTCCGTTAATTGGATGTGTTTCCATGTGATTCAGAGAGCTGATTCCCACCCTAAAAATCAGTTTAATTGAAAATCCACTTCCGACACCTTTGAGGACTCGGATTTGCTATTGTAGAACATGTTTTGTGGCTATGTGGAGGAGTCTGCGCGCCTTCAGCTCCAATGAACTGCATGTATCAGCATGGCCGAGGCCATAAATTGTATAGCAATGCATACCTGAATCAATACATTTCATGTATGCCTTATAAAAGCATTTTAATGTGGACCTTATTTAGTCCTTTGCATGTAAACCTTTATTTTGCCACACATCCATATAATTGCGATTTATTTTTAAACTTATGTCCTTTGTTATTTTTTTTTTGGATTGTTGTTGTACTTGAATCTTAATTTGTTAATTTGTAAGGATTTTCGTCCGGACAAAAAAGGAAAAAGGGCAAAATCCAAAACCGACTTTGAAACCTGAGAAATGAAACGGAAAAGTCAGGATGGAAACTGACATTCAACTGATTCACTAACTGCCATACGAACGGACGGAAAACTTACACACGGTTTGAAATGCATTATAGAATCGCTCGAATGTTCATACGAAATCGGAAAATTTACACCAAAAAACACAGATCGGAAAAAATACTAACGTTTTTGGTGTTTCTCTGAATCGACCCTATAATGTACATCCCGTTTTTGGTGCTCTACTCCTGGGCTCCTATATCCCATGACAGGCGCTTATTTCATGTGGAAAGAGGACCCAGCGTTGTGAGATTTGAACAACAGCATATCTTGAAAGCTGGTTGTGACTACATCTGGCAATCACTGGTCTGGCCACCCAGGCCCCTGGCAATATGAGACTTCTGTTGCTGGGAAAGGAGAGAAGACAGTGCATCAAAACCATCCAAAAGATACTACCTGGTGAGGAGGGATATTAGTCAAAAAAATGGGTTTAGTCCGCTTTAGTCAAACCAAAAACCATGTCTCAATGTGGATGTTTCATTGTTTTGTTTCACCATCCTGCAAAGTGGTGCTTTAGGCATTGCTAGATGCTGGCCAATGAGACACATTCTGCTTTCCAGTTCATTTAAAAGGTGTTGGATGGGGTTGGGGTCTATATTCTGTGAAAGCTACCCATTATTTTTGACCAGACTTTTTGACAAATTTCTTAAAGTGGACCAAAACCCACCGCGATCGGCCCTGGCAATCTATAAGATCCCCGGGCTAATCGATTCCGTCTTCCTGGGGCATCCAAAATTGGGATGCCTCACTGTGTGAAACCCCCCAGGTCGCCCCATACACTTACCTTGCTTCCCGGTCCAACGGCGTATGCAAGGGCCGCGCCCGCATCCCCGCTATCCCTCGGACAAGGCTTGTGCCCACGCCAGGCATTTGTGAATGGCTGGCGTGGGCACGCTCCCTGTTAGAGGGTAGCAGGGGATTGGGCCATCAGCTTGCTCGGAGCCGCTAGCCTTAGATGAAGCCTAAGTGGGTCAGAGCGCGCTGATTGGGCCAGTGGTTGCGCATAAGCAGTAGGTCCAGGAAGAGGTGAGTTGGCAGCAGGGATCTAGGGGTTTCACGCAGTGGGGCACTCAGATCAGGGTGCCCCAGGGGGAAAGGACCAAAACCAGGATAGTCAAAATCCTGGGTTTTGGTCCACTTTAATGGTGCTTCCTTGTTCATAAGGATATTCAGAATAGAGCCTCACTGTTGTCACAGCTGGAAGATCACATTTTTACCTGTGTTTTACCAGATTACCTGATCCCAGTCTGATGTCAGGTGCTGCTGCCTCCCCCTCCGCCGCATTGCATAGATGCATTCACAATGCTGTGTAGAGGGGAATATGGCACGCCCCACCCCACCCCACCATCACAGGAGCGTTGGCATGCCCCTCTCCATTGAAGTGAATGGACAGGGGTGTGCCATAGTTCCTGTGATGGTAGGGTGGGGCACGTCATTGTCCCATGCTCCCACACTGTGATACAGACAGGAAGCAACTCACAAATAAAGTACATTAATGCGGACAAACACCCTGCACGGCCCGGGTTTTGGTAGCCGCTGCTGCCACTGCTAAGTGGGTGGGGGGCATCCAGAATGCTGGAGCCCACCTGCACATAACCTGCCCAGAACACCTGTAATCTTTACCTTATCCTCTGCCTGCCGGAAATCCAGCAATGTAATTGGCCACCCATTGCTCACGTGGGCAGGCCATTCAGTGGCCGGACTGTTGTTAAATGCTGTAGCATTAAAAAGGATTTCTATTTTCACTTGTCCTCATCCTTCAAGTGGCCCTAAATTCAAAATAACATGAAATGACTTGCATACCATTGCATTCTGCATTCTGCTGCTCAGAACTGGCTACGGTATAGACTCTTCTTGGAAGACTGCCAACAGAACCCTGCCAAACTCAGTGGCAACTACACTATAAAATGATACAATGCATCTGATAATATTATAATATGTGTTTATTTGCCTATTGTGTGGCTGCGCACACATAGGAATGTTTCCTGTGCATTTAAACCATCTGTGCAGTGAGAACAATCACTAACCCACCAGTGAATCACACCAGTAACCAGTGGGGTCGATTCAGAGCCAGCTGAGAATTCTCACTCCATTTTTAAGCAGAGAAAACTGCCAGTGATTTTCATTGTCTACTGGGTGTAAATTTTCACCTGGCCCCAAGGTAGACACTGAAAGTAAATGGAAGTTTTCTCTTCTAAAAAAAAGTAATGAGGAATTCTCACTTGGTTCTGAAATGACCTTATTTAATACAGACGTATCCTGATGCAGTGGGCTGCCACAAACATGCGCCCAGAGAGCAGTTTGGGGTTAGGTGCCTTGCTCAAAAGCACTTCAGTCATATACTAGCTGGCAATGATACCTGCAAGCCTCCAGTCACAAGACTGGGCCTGTAACCCCTCGGCCATTGCTACTCCACTAGATCATGGCACTCTCTAACACTCTCCAGGCATGTGTAGCCTGTTTCTGCTGCTTAAAACTAACCTGCTGAGCACAGGAGGGGCAGGCAGTCTACAAGAAATCCACAAAAATCTACACCGAGCTTATGCTCAGGCCTTGCTGTTAACTGTCAAGTAACATGGCGGCCTCTACACAGTCAAGGAGCGCAGCATTTGCAAGTATATTCTGTGACATAATCTATTTTTTGTTTGGAGAGCCACTTAAAGCAAGGGCCCCTCGACGCTCAACCCCCCCCCGGCAATTGCAGAGCCCAGGAACATTCACTCCATAGGTTGCACATTCATTTTCCCTCCCACCTTTGGGTATCTTAAAGTACAGAAAATATAGTAAGTGAAGAACAGAATATATAGAACAAAAGTGACTAAGGGGTTTATTCATCAAGGGCTAGCACCAGGTAGCTCCTCGTAGCGGCAGGCAGCGTCTGGTGAACGCCGGACGCTGTATGCAATACCACATTTATGAAAGCGAATCTGGTGAGCGACTCTAACAGCGCCATGTAGCATGGGAGGCCGATTCATTAACAGCGGCAGGTAGCGACAGTTGAGCGACTGTAGCGGCATTTTCAGAGCGCCCGCTAGTAGTCGCTGTGCTTGGCCGTTGTTCGGTAGTTGATAGTGACTCAGTCGGTTTGCCGTAATGTTGAATATTGGGTGAGGAGTCGCTATTTGACAGGTTCCGCGCTGTATGAGAGCGCATGATAGTGACTGGCCCTAGCGACCGGCTCCCACCATATTCATTAAAAAATCACGCTCAAAAAATTATCGCGCTGTAAAATGCATGTTTAAACCCCAGAGCGCTGGCGGCGATGGGTTAAAAGTAGTTTTTAACCCCCAAACAACCATATTTTTGGAAACCAAAAAAAAAAACAAGTTTTTAAAATAATTTTGTAATATGAATACATTAATATCAGACCTGTATTATCAATTCTGTACAATTTTTTTTTATTTTTTTTCCCTAAAATGGCAGAAGTGGTCACAGAATTTTCCACATTTAAAAAAAAAAAAACAATTAATAACAATTAATTAATTATGAATATTTAAAGATTGTTCCATTGAAATGCATTGGAGAGCGCCAGGTAGCGAGAGGTCATACCTGCCACTGTTCAAGGTCGGATGCTGGCGCTGTGGGCTGAGGCTGGAATAATGATGAATGAGTCGCTATATGGCGCTATCTCAGTCGCTAAGCAGGATTGGCTTGATAAATGTGTGATTGTGGTGGGGAGCCGGCGTTCTCGTGGCGGGGCCCGTCATTACCGGCCGCTCACCAGTCGCTACCTGTCGCTATTCCTTCATAAATAAGGGCCTAAGATTCATCATTACAGGCAGCTCAGCATATAGCGCTGTCGCTCTAGCTTCCAGAGCGCCAGGTATTACCTGTCGCTACCTGTCACTCTCCCATACATTTCAATGGATGTTTTTTTTTTCTCTCAAATAATTGAGTCACCTCTCCTGGCCTAGAAAAAGTCATATTTGAAAACTTTTTAGATTTTTTATTTTTTTATGCAGAATTGTTCTTACAGGTCTGGCATTAAAGTTACAATGTTACAACAATGTAATTCCATATGTTTTCGCTTTAGTACTGGTGGATATGTGATCAAAAACAGACTTTAATCACACAGCGCCTGGTGTTCTATGCTATAGCTACCACTGTGTGTGTAGTTTTTTCTATGCTATAGCGACGCTGTGTATGTAGTTTTTTCTATGCTATAGCGACGCTGTGTGTGTGTAGTTTTTTGAAGTATGGTGTGAGTTGCTAAGAATCGGTCGCACTGAGCTGGCGCTACCTCTCGCTCCCTGCAGCGCTGTACTAGTGTTAGAGCACCCAACATACATCACATTCATAAATGCGGGCCAGGTTACTACAGCAACCGATGTGCTCTGTTACAGCGCCCGATACCCGCTTACAGTGTCTACTAGCGGTCGCTCTAAGCACTGCTATACAGACGCTCATCTGCCGATACCTGGCGTTAGTAATGAATCAGCCTCCACGACACTATAATTTATCTTTTCAGAGGAAGTGAAAGCTAATTATTATTATTAGCAGCTTCACAAACATTTTATTATCTCTCCTTTTCATAAATGTATTCTATAGATACATTATATCATATGTATCAGCTGTATAGCGAATGGGCCTCACAGAAACTTGCTTGAAAATGTAACTGTTAGTAAAAATATCTACAGCACTAAATGGCTGTATTATCATTTTAATGCTTCATCTAAATATTGTTCAGTATTTAGTCAAATCTGTTAATACGAAGGCTTGATTTACACAGTCAAGTCACATTATTAAAGAGGAACTCCAGTCAGAACTGCCAGGACTCCCTCTTTAATATGGACCAGGCCTCCCCCACTGTGAAACAGCGCTGCTAAACTAGAGAATGGGGCCACCCAGATACTCACCTCTTCCGGGATCCTTCCATGGTGGCAGTGGAGCAGGCTCACACAGCCGCTGGGTGCACAGTAAAGTGCTCGGCCGCCCTGATAGGCTGCTTATGGCTATGTAGATGCGCAACCCAGAAGAAGTTTAAAGCGGACCTTCACCCTGAATAAGAGCCCATCTTATATGTTTCCCACACCCTGTACATACAGATTGCCCACATTAAAAATCATCCTACCTGCATCTATTGCATGTTATGAGCCTTTAAACATCCAAGATGGCGGCTCATGTAACATCAGGCAGCCTGCAAACAGGAAGTACCTTCTGACTGTGCTGCTCTGCATTCTGGGATTGCTAACCTTTCCCTGACCCCAGCTGTGCCCTGGCTATAACCCACCCCCTGTACTTTATCCCACTCTCCTCTTCTCAGTAAGTGTGATGCTTCTGAGGCAAGATGGCTGCACCCGTATAATAAAGTCCTGAACAGAGTTGCAGCCCAGTGGGGGAAAGAATAATAAGTAAGTGACTAAAAACTTAAAATATATTAACTTTAGATGCTGGGGAATATTTTTTTAAGGGTTTGGGCTTTTCAATAAATCATGGTGAAGGTCCGCTTTAAGTACCAGCAGCGGCACTATTTATACTGGTTGGGTAATGCTGATCAAGTCTATTCACTCTACTCCTCTCTGGAGGGATTCAGGCAATCTGGAGCAAGATTACATAGGGAAGTTGTCCTATCCTTAGGCTTTCCAAGATGGTCACTACCTGGAACCAACAGTCATAAATGTGTTTTCCCTCCAAAGAGCTTTTGTACGTTTTTTAGCTGGTATACCAACTCGGTATATGAAACATTGTTTGAATGTCCATTATTATTGGCTCCCTGTGGGGATCTTTTTTAGCTCTGTGTCTCAAAACAACAGCGTTCCTGTAAAAAAAGGTGGCACTCTACATTGAAACTGCCCAATAGTCAAAAAAGAGATTTGCCAGAGCTTTTACCAGATATCATAACTGGGCATAGAATTCTGCAGTGCTGTATCATGATTCAGGATAAAATGAGCTGAATCTATAGCTTGAAGGTATAAGATCAAAAGTTACCTCAAGGTTCACCAAACGTCTGGGCAAAACGTCCTTTACCACCTCCTAAGCGGGGCCCTATGCCATATTGTTTCCTGCCTTCTTTTGGCACAGCCACCCTGGTGTCACCTAATAGACACAGATATTGTAAATTCTTCTTGCTTTTTTGATGGATTTGCGAGGACATGAACTGCGAAAAGACTGAAACTGGCAGGCTGAGTCATCACTAACGCCAGGTAGCGACAGATGAGCGTCTGTAGCAGCATTTTCAGAGCGCCCGCTAGTAGTCACTGTGCTCGGCCGTGGGTCGCTAGTTTATAGAAACTCAGTCGCTGTTCAGTAATGTTGAATACATTGTGAGGAGTAGCTATTCGACCAGTACAGCGCTGTATGGGAGCGCATGTTAGCGACTGTTAATAGCGACCGACTCACACCATATTCAGCAAAAAAATAGCCTCATAAATCTCTGGCGCAGAAAAATGCTTGTTTGAAGCCCAGAGCACTGGAGGATGTGTGTTTAAATTTGACTATCCTGGGTTTTGGTCCACTTCGGCGGGGCACCCCGATCGGGGGTGCCCCGCTGTGTGCAACCCCCCAGAAACCCCCGAAAAACTCACCTCTCCTCGCCCCCACGTGACGCCGCTGCCAATCCCCGCCGACGGACAAGCGGGAGGCAGCGACGGACAAGAGAGCGCGCCCGCCGCCGCCTCCCGCGCGTCACTCTTACAGGGCACACACCCGCGCCGCCCATTCACAAACACCGGCGCGGGTGCGTGTCCTGCTAGAGGGACGCGCGGGAGGCGGCGGCGTGCGCCGCTGGATCGTGGATAAGGTAAGGATTTAGGGGTTTCTGGGGAGTTTCACACAGCGGGGCACCCCCAATCGGGGTGCCCCGCAGTCAGGGGTCTGATCGGTCCGGGAATCTTATAGATTCCCAGGCCGATCATGGGAGGGTGTTGGTCCACTTTAAAGTCTGTTTTTCAGCATCTATCCACTAGTAACAAAGCGAAAACATATGGAATTACATTGTAACAACATTGTAACATGACACTTTAATGCCAGACCTGTAATGTCATTTCTGAAGAAATATATAAAAAATGAAAAAATTGTGAAAAAACTGCTTTTTCAATGCCAGAAGAGGTCACAGAATTTTGATGATGATGATTATTATATGGTGATTTTTTGAAAAAAAAAAACAAATACCCCGTTTAAAGAGAAGAAAAGGTTCGTCCATTGAAATGTATGGGAGAGCGACAGGTAGCGAGAGGTCATACCTGGTGCTGTGATAGGCTGAACACTGGCGCTGTTCGCTGAGGCTGTGAAAATGATGAATCAGAAGCTACATGGCGCTATCCCAGTCGCTAAACAGATTCTGCTTGATAAATGTGTAATTGCGTGCCGTGTCCGGCGTTCACCAGTTGCTACCTGTCACTACCTCTCATTAACCAACCACTACCCGACGCTATCCCTTCTTAAATAAGGGCCTAAGTTAATAGTAATGGCCAGTCTGGCACAGCTTCCCCTCCCTTCTGTTCAGTGATGATACCGGGAAGGCAAAAAACTGCAAGCAGCCATGCGTGAGAAGATTCCGGCTTTACCATTATACGGTTAATGATGTTTTATTCAGACTATAAAAAGTTTCTTTTTTCTAAGTCCACCTCCAGCATAAAAACATAAATAGGCATACTGAAATCTATAATGCAATCGAGTGAATAGACAGGAAAAATAAGAAGGCTGCTGCGGGAAAAGTCAGTGAGGGAAGGAGAAGCATGAGTGAGAAGAAAACTTTCCTAAACTGAATGATTAATGTCTCTTATCCCAATTAGTCAGCCATTGATGTCTGCAGCTCTATATGGCCAATAAGAATATCTGGATGCAGCTTGAACTAGGCCTTCAGCATCATTTAATGAAAAGCCCAAAAGCTTAAAAAACAATTCCCCAGCATCTAAAATGAATATATTTTACGTTTTTAGTCACTTATTTTTTATTCTTCCCGCTAACTTGCCTCAGAAGCATCACATACTGAGGACAGTAGAGTGGGTCAGGAAAAGGACAGCAATCCCAGAATGTAGAGCAGGCAGCCTGAGACTCCATGTGCCACCATCTTGGATGTTTAATGGCTCAGAAAATGCAGTAGATGCAGGTAGGATGATTTTTAATGTGAGCAATATGTAGGTACAGGGTGAGGGAACATATAACATAGACTTTTATTCAGGGTGAAGGTTCGGTTTAAAGAGTAAGTCCACTTTTGATGGAATTTTTGAAAGTTTGTTGGTGTGCAGGATTTTACTCCCACACTTACCTGTTTATCCCCACTGTCCCTGCACCACCCAGCTGCCCTTGCTGTTTCCAATATGTATTTCACTGGCCAACCATGTGCAGCAAGGGCAGGAACCTACAGGAAAGATGACAAATTGGGCCCTTCCACAGCCAACTGTAAATAACGTAATAATTAGGCATCCTTCTTTTGCCAGTCACAGACCCTCTTCTGTCCCCCTCTGCCCGCCTCTGTCCTCTAAGGTTCTCTATGATTTCTGCGCTGGGACTTGCCACCTTTCAAAAAAAAAATGAATCTAAGGTACCCTATGTTCCCAAAAGATGGGGTGTCTAAGCCCCCCTTACAAGCTGTTACATAAGTCTTTTGGCTAGTGTTATGTTTTATGTTAATGTTTATGTTAAATGAGCACTATCATGCAAAAATGATCCAATGATAAAAACCCAAATAAATCCTCATGACAAGAGAAGGCGTCACTTATACACCAAATCATCAAAAATATCCAGTCAAGCCTGTTTCTTTTAGTGGAAGAAAGAAGAATAAGGTGTAAAGGTCTCGAACAATCCATTCTTCTTTTACAGGGGAGATCTGCTCAGATCTAATGGTGGTTCTGCTGTCCCTGCCTGTGCTAGGATAGCTGCTTATTGCTATTGCAGTTCTTTTGATGTTTGTAGATGCTTTTCTCCATCAGACAGTGTACAGGCTGTTTCAGGAGTCATTTTAATGGTACACATTACCCCTCTAAAAGTGGAATGATATGTTCAAATACCTGTTACCCCCTGCAATTTATTCCTATTAGGAGAAGAAATCCACATGCTTGGCGGGAATTATTTTCAGTTGGGGGGGGGGGGGGGGGATATAAGTAGCTCCTCCTATCACTATCCAGCATGGTTATATGGATTTTTAACATTGAATGATTTTGTGACACAGCACCTTTAAGACAGTTTTACAATTAGCTGCCACAGTTTGTAGTAAGCCTCCCTCTAGTGGTTAGAAGCCACATTGCGTCAATCTTCATGCGTCAAACTTCATGCTCTTGGCTAAGTATACAATCTTTGAAGAACTTGTGATAAATATAGCATTGGTCTGCAAACAAGTTACCAGTAATTTCTGGAGCTTAATCATTTGTTACTAAAATAGGCACACAATCTAAGCAAAGGGAACAGCCAAGCCATTCATTAACCCAATCATTACTAACGTATATGTGAAACTGTGGTTTAAAATAGAGTTAATATAACTTTTCATATTAAAGCTGACTTACACCCATAAGGGGAAGACTGCTCCTACTGGACACAAGTGAGCTTGCACCCTAACCTAAACAATGTCCAAACCTACAGGATAAGCTTCACCATGGCACCCAAAATGTCCCCTGGAATTTCTGAATTCCAGGGTATGGAGCCACTTTAACCCAATTGTTCATGTTTAGTTTCATACCCCTTTATATAAAAAATCTCTTAAAAGTAAATTTAAGGGGACTGTCACCTCACTTAACATCACTTAGCTTACAGCCAGCAGAAGGACTGGCGTCAGGCCCCTGCACCTTGGGAGGGCACAGCTCATATGGTGGGGATATGGCCCACCTCTTCACAATGGTGAGCAGGTATTCCCTCTCCCAAGGTAGCCTCTATGGAGGATGCCGGAACATGCAGTAACCAGGACAGGGCATCAGCCAGGGGAAGACTGGCTTTCGACGTGCCTCTTTCCTTCTCGTTCTCTCTTTGCTTCTGTCCTTATCTTCCCTCCTTTTTCCTTCTATTTTTCTTTATTTGTTACTTTGTCATCCCTTATTTTCCTTTTTTCTTTCTTTTTTCCTTTTTTGTCATTCCTTCTTTCTTTGTCATTCCCTGTTTTCTTTCTTTCTATCATTCCTTCTGTTCTCTCTTACTGGCATTTCTATTTTTCTTCCTTTCTGCGTCATTCCTTCTATTCTTCCTTCTTCCTTTGTCATTCCTCCTAGTCTTCCTTTATTTCTCTTTTTTTTCTTCTTTCTGACATTCCTTCTTGCTCTTCCTATCCTTATTTCTGACCTTCTTTTTCTACTCATTATCTCACTTTCTTTTAATTTATTACATTCATTCCTTCTTTTTCCAATTCTTTCTTTCCCTGTCAGGCAGGACAGCTATGCCAGGATGGGAGGATAGGAGACAAGTTTTTGCATTTTGAGGGGAACATTTACCTTAAAGGGTAAGTCCATGAAATCAGCCCCTGGAGGCAGCTAAGCAGGTCATCTCCTGTCTGTGGTCACTATCTGCTCTTTGGGGGAAGTCTATGAAAGTTGAGCTACAAAAGGGGCAAAATCCACCACACCTGAAGCTTTTCCACCATGTGCGTCACAACACAACAAAAAGGGGGCTGTTGAGATGCCCCACATAAGTCTGGAGCCGGCTCTGGCCTGCAGACTCGATATCTCTTAGCCCTGAGGGTACAGGTGCTGGAGGGTCCAGGTGGACACTTGTTATCATGTTATGCACCCTCCCCCCTTCGCTGTCAATCATCGAGAGAGAAAGCAGGGATGCACACCAAATATATCAGAATGCACAGAAAACCTGAGGCTAAGCCAAATAGATAAAGTCGCTAATTTAAGTGAGCTAATTATTATGCGGGATTTTAAATGCTCAGATATAGATTGGGAAGCTGAAAACTGTGTATCCCAGAAATCTAAAATATACAAACCTGAAACCTGAAAGTGTGCCCCCCCCCCCCCCCCCCCGAAAAGCAAGGAGGGGGCAACTATAGAGGGGAATGCAGAGAAAGCCAATTTACAGAGGAACATGATATGCCGGGTGAAATGCGAGCAATAACCCAAACTCTCCATTAATGTCACTTATCAAAACTAAGAAGTGCAGCACCGACATAAACAGATTAAAATAGACAAATCCCCCTGAATTTCTCCTGGCCTATCAGAAACCGGCGGCCTTCTCCTGGTGGAAGGTGCAAAACTTAATAAGGGTTAAAGACTTCGCTACATATAGAGTTATACCAACTTTCTCTGAGCTTCAGTCCCTCAGAGGTATTCCACATGGGGAATTTCTCTGCTTTTTGCAAATCACCCATTATGTAGGCACTAAATTCCCGAGGGGATTTGTACCAAGCCTCTCCTCGCCCTTCGAGATCCTTTGTGTTTTGCAGCCTCTTGGAAAAGGTACGGTGGCTGCGGTATATAGGCTATTGAGTGAGGCGGAGGGGCACCCCTTCCGCCCTACACTGCTAGGTGGGCAGATGACCTCACACAGGTGCCCAAGAGGTCAACACGAAGGTTCTTCTCCGCTGGTATCTGGTCCCAGAAAGAATCCATAAGTTCTGCCCATCTTATCCTTCGGATTGCTTTAGAGACTGTCATAACCTGAGTGCTTACATCCACATCTGGTGGGAGTGTAGGGTAGTCAGCCAATACTGGGCCAAGGTTTTTTACATTATAAAGAAGGCTACATGCTTGCATCTGACCCCGTCGCCCCAACTGGCCCTTCTCAATTTAAACCCCCTGGTTTCACCAAAATGCAATTTGAGCTTATTAGGCATATTTTCACAGCTGCTAAACTGATCATAGCACGATCATGGAAGACCAGGTCTATCTCTAGCGGTAGTCTGATACCCCACATCAACAAGGGAGATCTTACCCCTTTCCTGGCTACTTGGGAGGGTTGGATCACCCATTTCAACCACAAAAATTGACTCCTTACCTCCTTACAATATAACCTCTAATTATGCTCACTGTGAGTTGGATGGAGTTTAGACACTTACCTCCCTTTTCTTTCCTCTCCCCTCCCCTTCTCTAGTCTTTTCCCCTATTCTCTTCTCCTTTCTAACCCATCCGTTCCTTCCCCTCCTCCTCCCTCATATTTTTTGATTCGCGTATGAAGATAAATGCGATATGATGTACTGGTACACATTTGGATGGATCTCTATTTTTTTTTGTACCACAAACTCTACAGTATGTTGCAAATTGATGAATCTTCTTTATACCTTCAATAAAAATATTGCTGAAAAAAAAATAGACACATCCCCTGGACCAGATGGCATTCATCCCTGTGTTTTAAGGGAATTGTATACAGTAATAGACAAGCCACTATTTTTAATATTTCAAGATTTCATAATGTTGGGGACTGTTTCACAGGACTGGCACATAGCAAGCGTGGTACCTATATTCAAAAAGGGCCAAAGGGAAACATGGGAAGTACAGACTGGTAAGTTTAACATCTGTGGTGGGCAAGCTTTTTGAAGGTTTTCTAAGAGATGCCATCGTGAAGTATCTCTGTAGATGAGCTTACTACTCCTTATCAGCATGGATCACCCCTGCAGGCCAACAGTGACCAGCTCCTGATGTGGGCCCAGTAAATGTTTTAATTTATTTAACCCATTTCACTTGGCATAACTGGTGGGAGGATAGGGTGGTTGGCATTTTTTCGGGCGCTGGACTGTCACTTTTAGACTTCTATATTAACTGGGAGCAGGAACTGGACCTTTGGGCAGGCTCTGGAACAGACATTACAAATGGGCGTGATCAACAGTCTAGGAATGGACCAGAACACAAAACCCCTGGAGACCCCTGGAGACAGAAAATAAAGCAATTCGAATTAAATACGGGTGCAAAGAACAGGCTGGGGCAGCTTTTAGTGAACATGTCTTACTCAGAGCAGAGATGCCAACCTTGGAGACCAGTTTATAGGGTGATGGACGTGGCATGGGTGTGGCTTGTGGTTGGGTCTATTCTACTTTGCGGGAAAAATATTTATCGCTAGCATGCAAATGGCCTGCCGCCGTGGCTGGTACAGAGTCCCACATGCCAGTTCCCTACTCCCAATGCTACACCCGCTACCACCGCCACTACCCACTTGTGGCTCTGGACTGCAGGCAGCCACCGAATCCTTTGCCATCGCTGCACCAATATTAAGTGGATGGATTAGGCTGCAGCTCACTTCACTGCCTCGAGGGCATTTGCCACTCTGCCTCTGGTCCCATGTGCGTGCTGCCGCTGCTGCCCAGGCCCTGCATCTCATCTGCAGCCATCCTGCTTTGCTGAGTAGCATGTGTGAGTAGCATGTGTGCCATGTTTAGATCCTGTGGGGTAAGCTTGGAGGGGGGGCTGGAGCAATGTAAAAGAATTCTCGGGCCGGGCCTCGTGACACCGCACTGCATGTACTTCTGCTTGTGTCAGTGTCGAATCACTTTCGGTCCGTGCAAGGTGGCAGCGGCTGGAAATTGCTGAATCTATAGGAGCGGCAATTATCTTTCCGGGGGTGGTGACATCAGCGGATCACCGGATAAGCAGGGGGGGGGATAAATTCCGTGAGACACACAAAAAAATTGTGTGACTTCACACCTCTGACAGAGCCATGATTTAAATGACTAGGTGGCAGGGTTGGACTGGAGCATCTGGGGCCCACCAGAGAAGACCATTCTTGGGGCTCACCAGAGGAAATTATCGTTGAGGCCCACCCTTCCCACTCCCTTTAAAACACATTTAGCCTGTAAAAATACAACATAGTGAGAAAATAACTAATGTAACTTACTGTAGAAATGACAAAGAAAACAGAGAACAAGCCATTTTTGGATCTCCTGTACTGCCCTAATGGTGGCCCTAGGCCCTAGAGATGCTCAGGTGCTCTGGTAGGCCAGTCCTTCTCTGCTAGGCGGTGATGTCGCTACATGGTGGAGCGTGGTTGGAAAAGGTAAAAGTAATCAGCACAGACATTCTCTTGTAAGATATCAGACTTTGGTGCTATGCTAATGTTCATGCACAAGCAGCTGTGCGTCATCCTCACATGGCGCAAGATATGAAGATGGTCGCTGCACCTGTCACACAGACTTATTTATCCGCCTTGTCTCTTCTATTCAGTTACAATATAAGCAGCTGCGCCACATTGGACTGATTTAAATATTAAAGTGCAATTAGCACATTCCAGCATCTGTGTGTGAGAAGTAAAGGAAAGACATATGCTCACATTATTATTGTTTATATAGAGAGAGACCTCTCTTTAGATGGTGCAGATGGGTATACAGAAAATGCAAATAAATTAAATGCGCTCTATTGACAAAAAGTCTAATATTTAAAATCTACATAAATATGTGGGGTAGCTAAAACTTAACAAGCCTGTGTCTTTTACTGGAAGGAATGGGAGCCAGATGTGACATTTTGTGCCGGTACCATAGAGGATGCTAAACTCCTGTTGAATGACCTATTTCTTTTAAAGTGAATGAAAGCTTTTACCCATCATACAATGCTTTGGCGATGCTGCAACGCCCTCCACCAGTTTTGAGATTGCCGGTTGGCAATGTCGGGTGACATGCTCCAGCCAGCTGGTCTCGGTTTCCCTGTGGAGTGCAGGAGCGGGCGAACACATTGTTGTAGGAGTTGCTGGTAAAGGTGGAAACCCCGGGGGGTTCACACTGCTGGGCATCCCAGTTTAGGGTGCCTCGAGGGCAGGCTAGTGGCCGGGCACAAGTCAGAGGGGAGCAAAGAGGCGCCCATTGTGGGAGCATTGATCGAGGTGAGTAACCAGGAGCTTCACACACAAATTAGGATGCCCCTTTAAAGCAGACCGAAAACCCAGGAGAGGAAAAAATGTGGGTTTGTGCTGCTATAATGCTGCTTTTTCCCACAGAGTGTGGGCAGGTATAGGTGAGCAGTTCCTCCCTCTAAAACTGCTATGGTACATTAAAAAAACATCACTCCTGCTTTTTATTTCCTTATTCTATCTACTGGCATAACAACCATGGGGAGGAGTCCTGCCTATATTTTCACTTGCTGTGATGTCACCTCTGCTGCTCACCCCAGCTCACTGTTCCCGCTCATCGCCCCACCCCATGTGACATGTGGTCAAATGCCAGGAAGAACAGATGGGGTGGGCAGCCCAAACAGCATCACAGTAAGTGAAAACAGTGACAATTCTTGGTTTAGTTCTTCTTTAAGTGGTGTTGTGTGAATGAAAGTGATAGGTTTGTGAAATGTCTTTAAACTGGAGATTACTGAGGGTGAAAATAGGGCTAAAAGCTGACCTAAAGTCAAAACGGCCTTCAAGGCCATTCTGTTCCCCTTCCCTGGGCATCTTGAGTTGAGTTTGCTGTGTGGTTGTGCATGGCACATGCCTTCCCGGTTAAATCATTGGTTACTGGAGGTCATGTGGGATACTCAGTAACTGAGGGAGCATTACTGGCCTATTTTATGCATTTCTAGGGGTTCCTTAATGGGATTCCCTAGGCATTAGGAATGCAATAGCCTGAATGCCACTGTGGGATTTCTGACTTCAGCTCTGTTTAAAGGAGGGAAGGGTTTAAGGTAACACCATTTCAGGAGCTATTGATTTGGGGGTTATTGGGGTATTGTCATTGCTATTTAGGTTGGGTAAAAATCCATCAAGATGAGCCAGAAGTGGGGTCGCTGAACAGCAGTAAATAGGAGAGGCAAAGAAAGACAGCACCGACAGTGGCCCTCACACAACTTCATGGCTTTAAGTAGAGGAGACATATTCAAATGTTCCCACTAAATATACACTTCACAAAAACATTAAAGAGCCAAACGCAAAGAATTAAAACTTTTTCTATGTACAGGCCCTTTTCTCCCAAATATAGTTTACAAATTTGTCTAAATCTGTATTAGTGAGTACTACTCCTTTTCCCAGATAATCCATTTACCTCCATTCATATCAAGATGCTGGTCAGTCAGCATGATTATTACACAGGTGTGCCTTGGGCTGGCCCCAATAGTATTTTAGATTTTTGAGATTTTGGGCCATATTAATGAAGTGCACCATTTATTTTGCTGGCATATGGCCCATTTTTGAGCGCTGGAATCTATTTCTATTTTGGCGCAGCTATTTTAACACCTATTGTTAAATAATCAGCTTGGGTTGGTGCACGGGCAGGCTGATTCATCACTAACGCCAGGTAGCGACAGAAGAGCGTCTGTAGCAGGCATTTTCAGAGCGCCCGCTAGTAGTCGCAGTGCTCGGCCGTGAGTCGCTAGTTTATAGCGACTCAGTCGCTGTGCAGTAATGTTGAATACATTGTGAGGAGTCGCTATTTGACCAGTACAGCGCTGTATGGGAGCGCATGTTAGCGATTGCTCATAGCGACCGACTCACACCATATTCAGCAAAAAAAATAGCCTCACACAACTCTGGTGCAGAAAAATGCTTATCTGAAGCCCAGAGCGCAGGAGGCGGTGTGTTTAAAGTCTGTTTTTCAGCATCTAATAACTAGTAACAAAGCGAAAACATATGGAATTACATTGTAGCAACATTGTAACATGAACACTTTAATGCCAGACCTGTAATGTCATTTCTGAAGAAATATATTAAAAATGATAAAGAAGAGGCCAGAATTCCAGAAGAGGTCACAGAATTTTGATTGTGATTGTTTGAAAAAAAAACAAAAAACAAATACCCCGTTTAAAGAGAAGAAAAGGATCATCCATTGAAATGTATAGGAGAGCGACAGGTAGCGGGAGGTCATACCTGGCGCTGTGCAAGGCTGAACGCCTGGTGCCTGTGATAAATTAGACACAGGCTGGCGGACACATTGGTGCGGACAGTTTTTTGCACTGAGTGGTGCTGCAGCTATATATTGACGCTGATGCTTAAAGTGGACCAACACCCAGGATTTTGACTATCCTGGGTTTTGGCCCACTTCGGCGGGGCACCCCGATCGGGGGTGCCCCGCTGTGTGAAACCCCCCAGAAACCCCAAAAAACTCACCTCTCAACGCTCCCACGTGAACGCCGCAGCCAATCCCCGCCAACGTCCAGGCGGGGATCAGGAACGTCCAAGCCACTTCCGCCGCCGCCGCCTCCCGCGCGTCACTCTCGGCGCGCGCGCGCCCCCGCCGGCCATTCACAGAGGGCCGGCGCGGGCGCGCGCACGTCTGGAGGGGCGCGCGGGAGGCGGCGGTGGCGGAAGCGGCGGCGGATCAGGTAAGATGTTTTTGGGGTTTCTGGGGGGTTTCACCCCGGGGGACATCCCGATCTCGGATGTCCCGCGGGGTGGGAGGTGATCAGCCCGGGAATCTTATAGATTTCCGGGCCGATCACCCCTGGGTGTTGGTCCACTTTAATAAATAGAGCAACGCAAAGCATCAAATATTTGTTAAGTCTAAAGAAAATGATAGATGCTTTGCCAGATTTTTAAAAACTAGAAAACTGAAAAGTGTGCTGTGCATATGTACTGTATTCAGCCTCTGTACTTTGATACCCCTAAAAAATATCCTGTGTTACCGATTGCCTTTAGAAGTCACCTAAATTGGTACATAGAGTTCACCTGTATGTAACTTTATCTCAGTATAAGTCCAGCTGTTCTGTGATCAGAGGTTTGTTTAAGAACATTATTGAACATGCCAAAGAATACACAGCACTACGGAAGATGATGGCGCTATATAAATAAACAATAATAATACACCAGACAGATTGCTGTAAGTCGGGGGAGCAGTCCACTCTGGGACCATACATTCGAGTGAACCCCAAATGTAGGTACTAATTAAAAGTGTTACAGTATTGTGGCCATACACATGTGGTTTATAAAGCGTATTATAACCCGAGGCCCATAGAGCAGGACAGATAAATGAATGTGCCGCTGCCATGTGTTACCGGCTTTCAGTCTCTAATGCTAAATCACCATATTCTGCAGCATACAAAGCTCTTTTCAACAGTGGATGGTGACCTCTCAAGTCTCTCAGCTCGGGCCTCAGTTACAAAAACTTTCATAGGAGCAATTTACTCTTTAATTTATTTTCATTTGCTATGTAAACCATATTCAGAGAAGCACCAGGGACTGAAATCTAAAGATAATTAATAAACATGGATAGCGGGAATGTGACATCTACTGGGTAATCCTGGGAAGTTGGTTCTCTTCTGCCACCTAGTGGAATAAGAGTGATTATGACAAAAGGACAGAAGATTACAAGATAGAAAGGTGTGGTTGCTCATCCTGTATTCATTTGGCGGTGCACTCCTCCATAAAACATCCAGGCTTTATTCAGATTCTCAATAAAATCAGCACAGCAGATGCACATAGCGGACTTGGGCTACATCCTTAGTCATACATGACTCATACATAGGACCCACATCCGGAATGCTCAGATAAGGCCTAGATATTTTATGGAAGAGTTTGGGCTATTACAAGGAATTACGTTTTTCCGATTGTGCTGTGCTAGTGTATAGTTATAAGCAGATATTATAAACAGATAACAGTTATAAACAATTATAAACACATAAAAGAGTTATTCATACTCCCTAAGACAGCAGTATTGAAAAAGAGCTGGCTTCTAGGGGTTAAACTAATAATACTTAATTTAGTTACAATGTTGTTAATATCCCAGTGTCTGCTGTGAAATGTGGTTAGATGTTTTATATAAGCAACACTAGTGCCACGTAGCGTCACATAGAGGCAGGTGCTTTTCGTGAGCGCCACCAACAAGTCATCTTTATGATGCAAAAAAAAAGTTTAGCTCCTCCCTTAGCACTATGTAGCGTTCCATGTATCAAAAGTGCCGGATGCTTTGATAGTGCCAGCACTGTGTTTCCTGCAGCCCCACATCACATCAGATGCTCGGTATCATTCTCCCATAGACTACAATTAGCCAGTCTAGTCCCGTTTTCTTTGGTGACTTCTGATTAGTGTATTTTTAATTTTTTGAGCTCAGTCAAGTGACATGGGATCCCTGGATTGATCAGAATG
This sequence comes from Gastrophryne carolinensis, assembly GCA_027917425.1. NCBI lineage: Eukaryota > Metazoa > Chordata > Amphibia > Anura > Microhylidae > Gastrophryne > Gastrophryne carolinensis. The sequence continues at coordinate 339,664,883 of CM051239.1, forward strand.
TTTTTTGCGTTCATTATTGTACCTGCTGCTAACTTTGTAATGCCTGCCAATCATGTGTCATGTCATTTGTATGTTCCCAATGTCATTCCATGTGTTTTCCATTTGTGTCTTTATCACTGCACTGTGCAGCCATCCTATGTTAAAGCCTTTTTTGTATTGCGCATGGCGCTGTATGCCTGAGTATCATGCTTTCACAGCGCCTGCGCTGGCGCTGTTCATTTACATGTTAAATACAAATACAAATGATTTCTGGCCCTCCCCACCGGTGCTACCTGTTGCTAGCTTAATTAGAAAAAAAAACAAAACTACAGCGCTAAACACTAACAGTGCCAGCTGCATGTGGTTGGCATTGCGGTTGACGCACTAATAGCATCTCCCCACAGGCTCTCAAGTGGCACTACAAGGCACTAGTGATAAACTGGCCTCTTGCTAGATGCTAAATCTGGCCCTTGTGCTCTCCTTACGTGCCCCTGTGCTACAATTCCTATTTAATATATAACTCTAATATATATATATATATATATATATATATATATATATATATGCTGTATATAAATATACTGTATTTGAATATATACAGTATATATATAAATATATTTTATGTCTTTTCCCTTTAATGAGCATCCAACTGTAAGGGGACTTACATTCATACTAACCCAGAGCAGTCCAGCCATATCCTACACAGGTACTGTGTTGCTTCATGTACATATTTATTCATTGTCTGGAAAATAGTAAGTGTGTAATGAACATGCAACGGAGAGTTTATTTTTTAAATCTTATCATATAGATTTATATTTCGAAACTGTGGACTGTGGACATGCAGTACTTACAGTAAAACTTGCCAGCATTGGAAAAAGGCAAGTCTTCTTTAATATATAGTTTCACAGAATCGTCTTTTACTATCATGAATTATATTCATGTAATGTATTTTTTTAACATTTTATATTCGATAAATTTTTTGCTCTCAATAAAACACTATGTAATTTTTTTTTTTTTTGACGTAGGAATTTGATTTAGGCAGTTTTACTAGGGGTTAAAGTCAGGCCACTGATTCTGGAGAGTTTAATCCTGATACACACCAACATCTACTATTAGGTGATCACACGGTTCTGATTTTTTGATTGGCTGACCCAATGTACAGATAGATTTACCGTTTTGCGTTGAACAAGGAATTAAAGACTGAAAATATATTTGGTATTTGAATTACCATATTTTATGCCCTATAAGATGCACTATTTTCCCCAATTGGGTGAATGTAAAAAAAAAAGAGTCCTTACCTGCTGTCCCCACTCTGGCTTTGGGTGGCGCCATTGCCTCTTGGGCCAGAGCGCGCTGACAGCCGAGTGTTTGTGTCAGTGTGCTCCGGCCCAAGAGGCCGTGGCGGCGTTACAAGCCACTCTGGCTTCCTGCGCCACCACCGCCTCTTGGGCTGGCACACGCTGACAGTCGAGTGTCTATGTCAGCGCACTCCTGGGGAGTGGAGGCAGACAGCATCCCCCACCTTTTTTTCTGGGGGGTTTGAGGGAATGCCACACTGATTAAGGGGATGGGGGGATGCCACATTGTCTATAAAGGGAATGGGATGGGGGGATGCCATGCTGCCTATGGGAGTGGGAGGGGGATGCCACACTGCCTATAGAGAATGGGAGGGAGGAATGCCACAGTGCCTATGGGGAATGTGGGGGGGGGGATGCCACACTGCCTATATTGGGAATGGGATGGGGGACATGCCACACTGCCTATGGGAATGGGAGGGGGTTGCCACACTGCCTATGGGAATAGAAGGGGGGAATGCCACACTGCCTATGGGGATGGGGGGGGGAGCCACACTGCCTATGGGAATGGGAGGGGGGAAGACACATTGCCTATGGGAATGAGATGGGGGAATGCTACACTGCCCATGCGGAATGGGATGGGAGAATGCCACACTGCCTATGAGGAATAGGAGGGGGGATGCCACACTGCCCATGGGGAATGGGATGAGGGATGCCACACTGCCTGTAATGAGGTGTTTTAGCACAACATTTGGTTTAGAAATGTTTATCTTATTTTCCTCCCCCTGCGTCTTATGGGCAGGTGCGTCTTATAGGGCGAAACATATGGTGTATATTTTTATACAATTTAGGAACAAAGTGTGTCTTTAGAGAAAAGAGTGCCAAACCAGCTAACCCGTTTCAGGTCTGTTACTCAGCAGGTTATGAACAGACTTCGAGGATTTGCTGATCCATCTCCCCTTGTGCTCCTTATTGCCATTCTGTTTTCCCAGTTTCTTTACTGGCTGCCATTTTCCCTTAGAAAACAGTTTTCCTAACCTACAAAGGGCTTTCCAACCAGGCTACCTGTAATTACTTATCCACAGATACCAACCTATGATTTTCCCATAACCATCTACTGTCTTTTAATCGTATCCTTTTCTCATTCCCAAATGTAATATGGCTCCTCTAGTTCTCAGGCTTTTTCAGGTTCTTTCTCTTTCACTACCTTCCATGGTACACCCTGCTTGCAGCATTTTTAGGGAATCCAATCACTTTCCCCCTCCCAATTACTGGTATTCCATAACGCTACTCATATTGTCCCCATAATGTTTGACCTGTATTTGATCTTCTAGCAGTTCAAATGAATCTCTGTAGCCATGGACAGTGGTAAAGCACATTTAACAGTATGTCATACCTAGGTTTGATTGCTTTGAGTGATTCAGTCGCAAAGGCCATCACAATTTATTTTCAGTCACAAAGCTTACACAACAAATATATATAAAAAAAATAGATAAATAAACAAAGCACAATTTTGCCTGGCATATCCCAATAGGTCAGGAAAGGCTGCAGTTATAATTAGGTATGAAAAGCTGATGGGGGTCTTGGGTTGTATGTCTTGGTTTGCAAGACATCTTCTCTTCTGTTCACAGCTCATGTAATGGCTAAAGGTGCAAAAATTAGAGAATGTTGCTTTAATGTCAATGAAACCCCAGATCAGGGGGTGCCAACTTTTTTTCTCCTGAGAGCCTCATTCAGCTCTAAGAGATGGTGGCAAGGTATAGTCAACCCAAAATTAGTGTGACTGCAATAGCCCACATAATGAGTGTAGGACCGCGTTGTGTCTCAGGGACATCCAGATTGATGTAGACTCCTTGCACATAGACCCCTCCCCCAACCACCCACACAATCCTTACCAGCACTTTGATCCTCAGGTGAAATGTGGCCTGTGATTGGCTGGTGGTTGTCTTTTTCCTGGCAGCCAATCACGGGGGTGCGTTTTGCTGGAGGATCAAGGTTCAGGTAAGGATTTAAAGGGGTTGGGGCGTCTGTGCACAGGGAGGTCTCCAGCAATCTGGATGCCCTCCCAAGAATGTCACAATGCAGATACCCACCCATTATGTAGAAAATGTGGGTGGGGCACTTTAACTTTACTCGCCGAAGAAGCCCCAAAAATGTACTATGTAGCGGGTTTACCCCCTTGTCACCCAAAAAGGGTGGATCTCTGCTCAATTTTCAAAAATAAATAAGCCAAGTGCATGTGAATCCCTTAACCCCATAAATACTTGCCCCCAGAATTTTCCTTGGTTCCCGAGTCAAGCTGGTAGAGAAGTGTCATGACCTGACCTGTTTCTGCAGTTCCAACACCACACTTCATCTCCAAACTCCTTTCTCCTGTATGGCCGACAGAGAAAGGCTGGGAACCCTAGTGGGGAAATAGATAAAGCTTGCATTCTTCTCTACCTAAGCCACACATCAAGGGTCTGCAAGCCACATGTGGCTCCTGAGCTACAGATTGGGGACCTCTGCCTTAGACTGTAAGCTTGTAAAGAAAGATTAACAGTGGTATCTGTGTGGTATATATATATATATATATATATATATATATATATATATAAAATGTTGCTGTGTTCATCCTGGCTTTTCTTTAACTCCCTTCATGGAAGCTCTATGGTAATAATTAAACAAGCAATAATGGTGCCTAGGGATTATAAGCCTCTGCACCAGAGGATCATGTTGTAGCTTTAAAAACTAATATGCTTTCTCTGCTAAAATATATATAAATGAGTAAACTAAAAACAGTTGTGAGGAGGTTATTTAATGCTATGAAATCACATCTCAAATTATACATCATGCTCTGCTTTCTAGACTCCAGCCTATCTTCAGAGTGACGAGTGTGCGTATGTGAAGCCCAGAGGTGTATTGTGTCTCATCTTTTTCATCTTCCACTTTAACTTTCATCAAAGCCAGGCAAGACATTAAGGTTATAGTGAATTGATGAGAGGCTGTATCGTACTGACACCCTGGGCACCCTGAGATATAGAGTAACGTGCTTTGCAGATGACGAAGAAATCTTTTAAGTCCTGGGTTTTAAGAAAAAAAAAAGTTAAAATCTAGAAGATTCGAATAACGAAGTGTATAGAGATTACACATCATTTTTAGCCATAATGATTACCTGGTAAATAAAAGACAAACAATAAAATATCAATATAAATTTATATATTATATACAACTACACTACCAAAGGGGACACTCAGTTTTATAGTTTAGCCAAAAGAGGTCACTCAATCCCCCTTTCCAAAATGAACATTATGAAAAGTTCTCGTATATATTCTTTGGCTACATTATCATATCACTACCCAAGTAAAATATGTAGTCTCCTGGACCTCGCCTTATCTTATATTTTTTACATTATTTTTTATTATATTCACTATACTCATCTGAGCTTTATTTTATCCAATAAATCCAATGCTTTGGGTTGCCACAGATGTGCTAAATGAAGGTTTGTATTGTAATAAGGAAACACGGCTTGCCACCAGAAGACCTTGCTAGATGATACAATACAGGCGATCATCTCGTAGTGAAAAGTGACTTGTGTTTTCATTTTAGAAGTCATTGACTATCATTGATTAATCTGGGGAGATTATTTTGTTGGTGGCTAAAGGGTTTATTTAGCATTGTTAGAATAGTTTTTTTTCTCACATTTTTTGAACGTTTTTTTGGTGCTGAGTTTTACGAAGGAAAAAATCTTTTTTGTTTTTTTTTGGCCAGAGCACATATGATGTCCTTGCTGAACCACTGGAAGCACAGGAGTGAGACCTGGTGCTCAACTTGAATCTCCATTGCATTGAAAAGCCAGTGAGCAGTTCTTTGGGTTCTGAAAGAAAATAATTGCTTGGGCAATGGAAATGGAGAAGTAGCAGTTCTATGCTCAGGCCCTGTTCACAACACTGGCTGGTGTATCTGGCAGACAGGAGCACCAGGACCTAGAGGTCTAGGAGGTGAACGAGGATCAGGAGGACCTCATAACCTCCTTCGAGTATTCAGTGGAGTTGGAAGGACAGGCGTTCAGAATTTTTCTCGCAAATGGCCACATGCCTGCTTGCAAGCTTGCACTGAGACATGAAATTGTGGCTAAGAGGTCATCAGGGGGACCCTGTGCACTCAGATTCCAATCTCATGAATGCTAGGGGGGGCAGGAGTAGCCTGCTGAGCAAAGAGGCCAGCACCATACTCACGCCACCACCCAGCAGCAGGTAACTCACCAAGTGGTGGCAATTCTGGAGTTCTCCCTGTCCCATGACAGTCAGCAGTCCTATTGAGGGCCCCAAAGAATGTGAGTAAAAGGTAGCTACAGTAGCTCAGCATCAAGTGTGCAATCTGTAACAGATCTAACTAACAGGTGCAGGGTTAGGTACTGTTAACTTTAACATTTTGTTACAATATTCTTGGTGCCACACCACCCCAGCATACAGCTCAGATATTCCCAAGTGTCCTTCTTTGAGTAGTGCTGGCAGTGGCTGGTGACATGTGGAGAAAAGAATAGATTCCCCCCTACACTATCTATCACTGTCCCTAGCAATTAGATCACAGCTTTCCCTATCTACTGCTATGCCTCTGCTGAGGAGCCGACTGCAACCATGAAGAAGCAACACAGGTGTTTTTTTTACTGGCAGGATACCAGAAGGGGGGGGGGGGTGACCTGTTGGGGTCTAGAAGTGGATTGGCCTGTTGCCTTGCATCATCTGTGACCCCTGAGTCCTCTGCTTCCTGTGCCCTTTGTTGTCACTTCCTGGCATCCAAATCCATGTTTATCAGCCAAGGAAAACACAAGTTTGTTTGAATGAACTCTAATTTATCTCTAATTTCAACCCCCTCACCCACCTCACCTAGACCCTGCACCATTCCTACGGGCACAAGTGGCTGCCGCACAGTTGGAGCACAGAGCAGTATCCCACACTTTTTGCACCCTCCTGCAAGCTGACTTAAAGCGGTCCTTCACTCTGAATAAGAGTCTATCTTATATGTTTCCCACACCCTTTGCATACAGATTGCTCACATTAAAAATCATCCTACCTGTATCTACTGCATGTTATGAGCCTTTAAACATCCAAGATGGTGGCTCATGGAACATCAGGCAGCCTGCAAACAGGAAGTACCCTCTGCCCTGCTCTGCATTCTGGGATTGCTGACCTTTTCCTGACCCCAGCTATGCTCTGTCTGAGCAAAGCACAGCTATAACCCGCCCCCCTGTACTTTATCCCATTCTCCTCTCCTCAGTAAGTGTGATGAGTCAAGATGGTGGCGCCCGTATCCTAAAGTCCTGAACAGAGTTGCATCCCAGTGGGGGAAAGAATAATAAGTAAGTGACTAAAAACGTAAAATATATTAATTTTAGATGCTGGGGAATCGTTTTATAAGGGTTTGGGCTTTTCAAACCGGTTTAAGTAAATGGGCAGATAGGGGGCTGCAACACAGAGTGGGGGAAATACATTTTCCCCTCGATTCAAAGAGCAAAAGTTAATTGATTTCGTATCGAGAATCGTAAGTTTGGGTGGGTGTTTGTCATTTTTTCATGTTTTTTTGCCCATTTCGTATTCGCACGATCGTTCGCGCATAGACGTATATGAACATACGCATTTCGTACGAGAATCGTATAATTTGCGTTAGTTCGTGTGTTTTTCCCGTCCAAATCGTATTATTTGCGTCCGATCCTATTTTTTACGTCCTTCACATGGGCTTGCGACCAATTCAGAGAGGTGATTGCTAATTGTTTGGAAGCCCATTAAAGAGCTGCTTTACGAAATGTTTGCCGGCAGCTATTTGGCCTCGGGAGTAGGATGGAGCGGAGCGAGTTTGTGGCACATCAAGGGCTTATGCTTTTTGGCATTGAGTTGATCGAGATGTCTGAGAGCAGATTGCCCCTGCGTCGTCGCATGAACATCGATAGCATGAATGATGTTGAGCTGTTCGAGCTGACCAGGCTTAATCGCGCTTCCCTCCATAAATTATATAGTGAGCTGCGGCCATGGTTAGCCCGCACCACAAGGAAGGGGCAAGCAATTTCAGGTATGACCAAGATGCTTGGCTGCCTGCAATTTTTGGCGAACGGCTCGTTCCAGAGGCTGGGTGCCCTCTCCGTGGGGATGTCACAGCCTACGCTGAGCCGCGCACTCTCTAAATTTTTGGAAGGCATGGCTGCCATAACTCCAAAATATATTTATTTTCCGGATGATATGGCAGCCAGAAACGCCATTAAGCTTGGGTTTTATAATGTGGCCGACATGCCCAACGTTATTGGTGCTATTGACTGCACACATGTGGCACTCGTACCTAGGGCAGCCGACGAGTATATATATAGGTATTGAGATTGGTTATTATGTTGCCCAACGTGTCATGTAACCTGTTTTCCTTAGCGGCAGCATATTTGTTTATCCCTCATTTGTGTAGCTGCTTTATCTAGGCTTTTCATTAGTATTTCCCAATAGAGTGCAGACATGTTTTGTTGTTAATTGTTTATTTTGGGTCAAATATCAATTACCCTTTTTGTATGTTTTTGCCTTAAGGAATCGTAAAATGGGACACTCACTTAATGTCCAGGCCGTGGTTGGTCCGGACATGCGGTTTATGAGTGTCCTTGCCGGCTACCCCGGATCGTCCCACGACTCCTATATCCTCAGGCGATCTGGGTTGTTTCGGAGATTTGAGGCAGGTGAATTTTCGGGGGCATGGCTGCTTGGTAAGTGTGTCCTATTTGTGTGTTATTAAATGTTGCATTAATCTTGTATTTGTTGATATGTTTGTATTTCAATTCTTTACATAAGCGTCAAAAAAATGCTTGCCTCGCTTTGTCCTTCAGAATGTTTTCCCTTTAGTTAGGATGTCTGTAAGTTCCTTGTCCCTAAATATATTGGTTTGGAGTTTATACCAAAGGATCTTTGAGCTTTGGCTCCTTTTGTACTATTGGTCTTTAAATGTCAAAGTGGACTTAAACTGCATACATTGTAGTTTACAGATAAATGTGGATAGCCCCTCAGCAGCATCCTAATTGTAACATGTCTGAAAACTAAAAATAGTTTTAAATTCCAAATACCCTTGGGCGTGCAGATGTTTGTTAATTAATTGGTATATTGAAGTGCCATTTTTAAATAGGTAATACATTAGTGGAAAGATTTATTTGACTAATGTGCCCTGTTTTTTTTTTGCCCAACTTTACCTTACATCATTATGATATATGTTTTTTGTGTTTGTTGTGTTGCCTTTTTAATTTTGATTACATTTAATTCTCTGTTTAAGGTGATTCCGGGTACCCACTTCTACCCTGGCTCATGACGCCTGTGCTGCGGCCCCAGGATGCCTCTCAGGAAGCGTACAACCGTGCGCACCGCAAGACCCGGGCTGTTGTGGAGAGGGCCTTTGGGCTGCTGAAGACACGTTTTCGTTGCCTTGACCATACTGGGGGCGCCCTGCAATATGATCCCAAGAAAGTGATCGACATTATCATGGCATGTGCTGTTTTGCACAATTTTGCCATCCTGGAACGTGTCCCACGTTATGTGGACAGCCTGCCCTCTTCAGCCGTCGAGGATGAAGTCGATAATTTTGTGGGGCCCCCCAGTGAGTCTGGCCAATCTGTTCGAGCCAACCTGATCATGCAGCATTTTACTTAACTTTTTTCCGTGTCTCAACATTCTGTGTGTCTGTGTTATCCTTTTTGTTAAATATGTTGTTTTGCCGTAATGTGGCATTACCTCAAAGTAAAACATTTAGACCTTAATTGTTGCCTAATGTATTTCATGTAGTTTCCTTAGCTTTAGATTTGCATTGTTACACCTCTTCAAACCAAAATTATCTGGTTTAGCCCAAGTTTTTTAAAATGTGTTCCCACTAAAAACGCCACAAGTATTGTAAGTGAGATTTTTTTTTTACTTAGAAAAGGAAAAATTATAGTGCTTAACAGAAAACATTCCACATACATCTGTGGTTACAAATGGATAACATTCCAAAATAAACATCGAGCACATCTACACCTGGAAGTGAGTGGCACAACCAAACAAGGACACCCAGTCCAAAGGCCAGCCTAGTCCAGTCATTAATATTGCCTGTGCCCAGGGATATTTGGGCATGGCCATAATGTCACACAAACATGTCTGCAAACAGGAGGAGCACCAACCAAATACATATTTAAAGCCATAAGTGGCCAGATACCCTCCACATAGACCTATGGCATTGGCTAGTGGCCTTAAGCATTACTCTAAGGAGCTATATGGGAGCAAATCCAAAACACAACCTGCATGAGCAACACAAAATGGATTGTTTGAAACCTCAAAGGACAAGTAAATACAGTGGGGGTTAAGAGAAAAGATGTCCCACACACCCATGGCTTAATAGGGTGGCTGCCCATAATACCCAGGTGGAGGTCCAGGTGGAGGTCCATGTGAATGGGACCTAGCCTGGGCCATGGCAGCATTGTGAATTTGAAACTGCTCCACAATGTTTCTCTGCATATTGGTCATCTCAGCCATGGCTGACTGGATGCCATTACTTGCATTGACCACGTTGCTGTTGAGGGTACGCAACTCCGCGAGGATGCCCTGTAGACTGGTATGGATGTTGACCATGTCGGCATGCCTTTGTTCACGCTCTGTAGCGAGCTGTGCGTCATAAGAGTCCCTTTGTTGGGTCCATAATTGAAGCAGGGCACTCTGCCTCCCCTGGGAAATTGTGGGGCGGCGTAATGGAGTCCGCCGCACAATTACCCTGGCTCTTGGGCGTGCCCTGCCGCGTGGTGTCGTCCCCTCAACAGCAACAGGCCTGCTTTGCAAATCCTCAGCAGCAGAGTGAACACTGGGGACTGTAGTGTCAGTCTCCCCATGTGCATGCACAATGGATGGAGATTCACTCTGCTGCTGAGGATTGGCCAGAGAAACATTATGGAGCAGTTCCAAATTGGGACCCAGGGGGAGGTCATCCGACGTGCCCTGCATGGAGACATCATCATCTTCCTCCATGTCCTGGATCTCTTCCATGAGTGTGCGGGTCTGTAGGGACATATAAAAAAAAAAGTGTAAGTTGGCGTCCAAATTTGGGATTCCAACAGTTTAACACATTCTTAATCACTTGGTAGTATTTATGGTACTAAATTAACTTACCGGAAATCTCTGATCTGGGCTCCTATGCTGTACGGACCTGGTAGGCATAACCAAACTGGGGGGTGAGTTTACCCTTGCTGAGGGATCATGCTGGGCTGAAGAAGAGAAAAAAAAACCACGTAAACACACACATAACCATTTTTGGGATAGGTAATCAAATATAGCTCTATTTGTAATATTAATCAACTCTAGAGCAATGGGGACATTTGTTAAAAGACACGCAAGTTTAGATAGGTGCAATGGCTCGCGCAAACTGCTAACTGACCTCAGTTCTAAGTCAGGAAGTGTACCCAGTCAGCATACAACTTTCCACGCACATTTTTGGATTTAGACTACCATTCGCTAGGTCCGGGGTACTCAAACAATTGTTGGAAAGGCCCATTTAAAGGTATGTGGTGAGAGGTGAATGTCTGGCCATGGTGCTGACGCAGGGGGTGTCTAGTTAGAAATAAACACACTGGTGGAGGGGCTGGAGATTTCAAAGTGCAAACTAATAAAGGCTGCTTGGCCTTGCTGGGCTGGATGGGGCAGAGCTGAGGGGACAGGGATTGGATGGCTAAAGGGGGGAGTTAACGTATTGATGGTGATGGGATGGATGGAGCAAATCTGTTACAAATGTATGGGGCTTATGTGGGGGGGGGGGGGGCATGGGGGGACTGTGGCAGATGGGGCAGAGCTGGGGCAGCGGGACACGATTGTACCAAGAGAAAGATGTACCAAGTTACTGTGTACCTTGCAATGCCACTTCCTGTGCAGTACTTCATATTGCAATGCTATGTTTCAGGGAGCCATGACATTGGGCAGGAGAACAACCACTACATCGCCGATCAAGGGGGCAGCTCTGAGCACGTCAACACAGAAGTAACTGAGTGCAGGGCTGTCTAGGCAGGGGTCCTTGAATCTGGTGCCAAGGTCCGCATTGGGACCCCGGGCCGGCAGTTGAGTCTCGCTGCTCTAGGTCAGATATGTTTGGGGGTGGCTAATGACATTGTTAACTCAAACACAACTCACACAACAAAAAGGCAACCCATACATAATGATGTGTGTTTTGTGATTGATTCAAAATATATCACTTTTCAGGAGAAACTTCATGACTTTAACAATCCAATTGGAAATTTGATGTTTGCCATAATGGCTGTGGGCCTAAATGTGTGATTCCCAGGGACCAAAAGAGGACACAAACAGGCACAGTAGTGCGAGGCCAAGCCAGGCAAACCATAGGGGCATCCCGTTATCTTGTTACTAGTGAACTGTAGATTATTTAGCAAACAGGCAAACATGCAGATTTAAGAGTACTCACCGTGGGTACGGGTCGGTGAGTCTGTGTCCCTTAGACCAGCATGTCCACCGACCGCGACCGGATGGAGAAGTCCAAGCACAATCTCCTCAGCAGGGGTAAACTCCAATTTAGATGGAAAGCCACCTCCAGTTTTCAGGCTGAAAAGAGAAAATCGTTTGGTACTCAGAAAAGGTGCATACAGTACATCCTAAACATTATATTTAGAGAAAGCATTTATTTACCTGTAATTATGCCTTTTAATTTCTTTTTGCCGTACAGCATACTTCAGATCAGAGATTTTCTTCTGAATTTGGGACACATCTTTCCTCTCTTCCCCCGCTGCATTTACTTGTCGGAGGATGGTTTCAAACAATTCCATCTTGCGCTGCTTTGTGGTGTGTTTGGATTTGCTCCCATAGAGCTCGTCATAGTATAATGTAAGGCCACTAGCCAATGCCATATTTTGGTCATGGGAGAATCTCCCACTCAACTGGCCGCGGCGCAATGTGCGGCCAGATGGTTGGCTTGGCTGCTCCTCCATGTGTGCAGACACATGTGGTGACATTATGGCCTGGGGCTGGGTAGGGGAATGGCCGGATTGGTGGCTTCCCAATGACTGGACTGGACTGGCCAAGGGACTGGGTGTTCTGGCGTGGCTGGCCACCGAACTTCCAGGTGTAGATGTGGTCATGGTTGCAATTCTGGGCCCTCTTGGGGGGCTATGTTCCCGGCTGGTGCCAGGTCGGGGGCTCTGTTCCCGGCTGGTGCCAGGTCGGGGGCTTCTGGCCCTGGATGGGATTCTTCGGGCCCTGTAGGGGCTTCTGGCCCTGGATGGGGTTCTTCGGGCCCTGTAGGGGCTTCTGGCCCTGGATGGGGTTCGGCGGGCCCTGTAGGGGCTTCTGGCCCTGGATGGGGTTCGGCGGCCTCTGGCTGGGCTTCGGGCCCTGGATGGGGTTCGGCGGCCTCTGGCTGGGCTTCTGGCCCTGGATGGGGTTCGGCGGCCTCTGGCTGGGCTTCGGGCCCTGGATGGGGTTCGGCGGCCTCTGGCTGGGCTTCGGGCCCTGGATGGGGTTCGGCGGCCTCTGGCTGGGCTTCTGGCCCTGGATGGGGTTCGGCGGCCTCTGGCTGGGCTTCTGGCCCTGGATGGGGTTCGGCGGCCTCTGGCTGGGCTTCTGGCCCTGGATGGGGTTCTTCGGGCCCTGTAGGGGCTTCTGGCCCTGGATGGGGTTCGGCGGGCCCTGTAGGGGCTTCTGGCCCTGGATGGGGTTCGGCGGCCTCTGGCTGGGCTTCGGGCCCTGGATGGGGTTCGGCGGCCTCTGGCTGGGCTTCTGGCCCTGGATGGGGTTCGGCGGCCTCTGGCTGGGCTTCGGGCCCTGGATGGGGTTCGGCGGCCTCTGGCTGGGCTTCTGGCCCTGGATGGGGTTCGGCGGCCTATGGCTGGGCTTCGGGCCCTGGCTGGGCTTCGGGCCCTGGATGGGCTTCGGGCCCTGGATGGGCTTCTGGCCCTGGATGGGGTTCGGGCCCTGCTGCGGGGCCTGGGTTGCCGAACTGCCCTACTTGAAGCCATGGCCGGTGTGGGCTCCCTTGTGCGGCCTCTTCTGGGGGCAGAGGTGGTGGGTGCTGCAGTTGGCTGCTTTTTGGCTGCAGGGGCACGGGGCTCGGGGCCCCTTTTTTGGGTTCCTGAGGGTCCAGGGTCCCTTGGTGGGGCCGAGGTGGTAGTCTTGCCTCTCAGCTTTCTCCTACCTTGCTGGGACCTTGTTGTTGGGCCCTCCGCGGTCTTGCTTTGCTGGGGTCGCTTGCTCATAGGCTTTTTAGGTGCCATCTTACACAAATGCTCAAAGAGAATGAGCTTTGGGTGCAGGGACCTTTAAATAATGAGCCCAGCGTGTGACGCCTATGCGCACGACTACGCGCTCGTACGAACGTACGTTCGAGCGGAACCAGGAAACCGCTGCCTTATCTGCTGCCTTGAAGAAGCATAAAGATGGCGCCCACTATCTTCACCCGTCAACAGGAAGAGATCCTCATGCTGGTAAGTGGCTGCCTGTGCATTTTAATCTAATAGTCAATGATGGCCTAAATGTCAATGATGCGTTTGGAACTAGTTTGGGGTCTCTTAATGTTTAATCACTGGCTCCTCACACTTCATCCTCAAGGGCCGAGCCTGGCCACGTTTTCACCTGTCTATGCTGATGTCCTAATTCGGCCAATTGCTCCGGCTTAGCAACAGTTAATTAACCTGTGGAGTAGCGGGGCTAGCTGGCAAACCTGGCCTGTCTCGGACCTTGATGCGGATGTTTGAGGAACACTGTTTTCCTAAGCCATAAAAACACAACGGGAAGCCACACACGTGGTCCAAAAGCCTAAGCATTAGCCTACATCTTGGATGTTTAAACCATCCTAACATGCCATAGATGCAGGTGGGCTGATTCTTGATGTTGGCTATTATCTGTATGTACATGGTGTGTGATACATATAACATAAGACCAGACTGTCATTCACAGTCAACGTCCGCTTTAAGTCACTCCCCAAAAATGGCTGCCACTCGAAATGTGTGTGTTAATGACATTAAATTCTCAACTTGTGATGCAACACATATGGGTCTGTGTGTAAAAGTAAAAGCTCTGTGTCCATTATGTTTTTCAGATCATGCTTCAGCGCCGGTATGACTTCGCGCCCAATGTGTGCGAGAAAAGGGACATCGCCCGGGAGATCATCGCCGAGATACACCGTGTGACCAGCACCACCTTCACTCACACCCAGATAATGCAGCATTGGTCGGACCTGAAACGTCTGCACATGCCCCGGGTGCGGAGGTTTTTTGGAATCCATTTCCCAAGTAAGTACAAAGCAATTGCATGGTATATGTTCCAAATGTATAAGTTATGCCTTTATTTATAATGACTTTTCTTTGTTAGTGTTGGAAATGGATTTCAGAATTCGCCGCACCCGGAGGCGTACAGGCCGACCAGTGCTGCATGAGTCTGCATCTGTGAGTGAAGGTGGTGGATCTCCCGGGCGACGGACCTACCCCTCCTCTGTGGCCTCCTCAGACCAGCCCCTGGACCTTACCACAGAGGAGGGGCCAAACCGCGTGGGCGTGGAGTCATACCTGGCCACGCATGGGGAAGGCTCTGGTATGTCACTCTTCATGTATAGGCACAAAGATATACATGGCAGGCCAAAAACTAAGTTATCCTTTATTATGTATTTGTAGAAGCTTCTGGAGCGGGTGAGATAGTGGAGGAGGAGGCAGCAGAGATGCTGGAAGTCGATCCTGGCGAAGGTGAGTGATGTCAGCCAGACTGGGAGCCAGATATGTTGGGAATAGTGACTCTCTACAAGTACTAACCAAATGTCACATGTTTCTCCAGGGACTTCTTCACAGCAGAGCCAGGACCAAGGGCAGCCTGTTGGCCCCAACCAGCCATCTGTCGGCCACCAACTCCGTAAGTCTCCATGCCATTATTCATATTAATGTTTGGTTAGCTAATAACACACACATAACTAAAGGCGTAGGCAATGTGTAGTTCACACTTTCATGTGGGCACTTCGTTAGCTTAAAGAGGACCCTAACTAGTATTAAGAACCAAAGAATTAGCCATCACACTGTACCTACAGATTAGAACCATGGAAAAACACCCTTCACCCATCTAATGCATGTTATTAGACTGAACCAAACCAATATTGGGGAATATGGAATGCGCAATATTTACAGGCAGCATGGGATACAGATTGAAAAAAGGAAGGTGCTGCCATGCATTGTGTGAGTGATGACCTTTCCCTCAACCCAGCTATGCTCGGGATTCCCAACGCAACACTGTAACCTACTCCCCTGTACTTTATCCAACTCTCCACTCCTCATTAAGTGTTATGCTTCAGAGTCCAGATGGCGGCGCTGTAATCCCAAAAAAACCCGATTTAACTTTGAGGTGGTGCAGAATCATTTGTGAATAGTTATTGGTTTTCATAAAATAATGTGGAAGGTCCGGTTTAAGGAGTTTAAACACTTACCTGTGTGAAATGCATTAACTGTATCCCTTGGAAGAATGACATATGTCATGCATTTACATGTATTTGATTAACCCTAAATCTATTTCCAGCATACAAACCGGTCTGGGACTCCTATTTATGTTTCTTTCTCTATTGGTTACAGGGATGATCCCCCAAACTTTGGCGGGCAAAAAAAAAAGAATGAAGGAGTTGGTGGCCGAGCTGCTGGCCATACAGGCGACGTTGGGGCCAACAGATGAAGAAGAGGATGATGAATAGTGCCCTTGGTCCTGGCTCCTTTGTTTAACTTGCTGTTCAAGTTTTTAACATTTTAAAAAGTTTTTTTTGGCATTTGTTAAAAACCCAAAAAATATGTTTTTTACAAAAACACTTAAAAAAAAAAAAAAAATGTGTTTTACTGTTAAAAAAAAAAAAAAATTTTAGATGTGTTTTACCGAGCCCAAACTAAAAAAAAAAAATTTTTTAAAAAAACAACCCAAAAAAAAAAGAGGTTTTGAAAATTAGTTCGAACAAAACCAAGCAAATAATTTAAATAAATTCGATTTTAAGCCTTCCAAATTTGTGTCTTTTCTAATATACACACACCCAAAAAATAACACAAACCAGAAACAACACGCTTAGAAACATATAGACATATGTACATTATGTGATTTTCTTACGTTTTAGGGACCGAGAAATGAAGTTGGATGCAAGCGCTAAGAGGTTTAGGTAAGTTTGAGGGACCGAGAAATGAAGTTGGATGCAAGCGCTAAGGGGTTTAGGTAAGTTTGAGGGACCGAGAAATGAAGTTGGATGCAAGCGCTAAGGGGTTTAGGTAAGTTTGAGGGACCGAGAAATGAAGTTGGATGCAAGCGCTAAGAGGTTTAGGTAAGTTTGAGGGACCGAGAAATGAAGTTGGATGCAAGCGCTAAGGGGTTTAGGTAAGTTTGAGGGACCGAGAAATGAAGTTGGATGCAAGCGCTAAGAGGTTTAGGTAAGTTTGAGGGACCGAGAAATGAAGTTGGATGCAAGCGCTAAGGGGTTTAGGTAAGTTTGAGGGACCGAGAAATGAAGTTGGATGCAAGCGCTAAGGGGTTTAGGTAAGTTTGAGGGACCGAGAAATGAAGTTGGATGCAAGCGCTAAGGGGTTTAGGTAAGTTTGAGGGACCGAGAAATGAAGTTGGATGCAAGCGCTAAGAGGTTTAGGTAAGTTTGAGGGACCGAGAAATGAAGTTGGATGCAAGCGCTAAGGGGTTTAGGTAAGTTTGAGGGACCGAGAAATGAAGTTGGATGCAAGCGCTAAGGGGTTTAGGTAAGTTTGAGGGACCGAGAAATGAAGTTGGATGCAAGCGCTAAGAGGTTTAGGTAAGTTTGAGGGACCGAGAAATGAAGTTGGATGCAAGCGCTAAGGGGTTTAGGTAAGTTTGAGGGACCGAGAAATGAAGTTGGATGCAGCCGCTAAGGGGTTTAGGTAAGTTTGAGGGACCGAGAAAGGAAGTTGGATGCAAGCGCTAAGAGGTTTAGGTAAGTTTGAGGGACCGAGAAATGAAGTTGGATGCAAGCGCTAAGGGGTTTAGGTAAGTTTGAGGGACCGAGAAATGAAGTTGGATGCAGCCGCTAAGGGGTTTAGGTAAGTTTGAGGGACCGAGAAATGAAGTTGGATGCAAGCGCTAAGGGGTTTAGGTAAGTTTGAGGGACCGAGAAATGAAGTTGGATGCAAGCGCTAAGAGGTTTAGGTAAGTTTGAGGGACCGAGAAATGAAGTTGGATGCAAGCGCTAAGGGGTTTAGGTAAGTTTGAGGGACCGAGAAATGTAGTTGGATGCAAGCGCTAAGGGGTTTAGGTAAGTTTCTGGTTGAGGGTGCGCATGCGCAAGATCTTATAAACATACGAACGCACGAATCTAAGAGGCCAAAAACCAATGAAAGCCAGAGGCAAACGCAAGTAATTGGAAGAGGTTGACGATGGAAGCAGCCGAAAAAACAGGCTGCCGCCGCAACAGGTGAGCACATGAACGTGATTTTTACGATTGCCAACTGACTGAGGCAAGTTCGGGAGATATCATACGAACGGACGTATATTTTAGGATAGAAACGTATTTGCTTATTGAATCACTCGCAAGTTCATACGAACGCACGAGCGGACGTGAAAAATAGGATGATCGTGAGCCAAATCCAAGCTGTTACATGTTTCTTTGAATCAACCCATTTGTGCTTTCTCTCCAAGATGTGCTTTTGCTGCCATTTTAACAGGGGTATGTAAACTTGTATATCCACTGCATGGTATGTTAACTAGGAATTAACAAACAGCGGCTGACTCCAACCCTCCAATATCCTCCAATGATCCTTCAACATGCTTCACAGCTGCCAGCTTTCGTCAGATCCTGCCCACCATTTAACTTCCACTGCAACCATCTAACCCAGATCCCAGCCACCACTGGAACTCCCCCCTGCACTATACCCTAAAATTGTAACCTCTTCCCCCACCTTCCCTATCCCCAACATGTATAAAAGTCAACCTTTCCTATGTCTGATCTGAGTTTACCGGGGGGCTGACCATTTTTTCATAGGGACAAATTTGGGACACTTAAACTGTGACAGTTTAACAAATCGCTGTGTTAATTTTGTTGGTCATTGGTCGCACATCATGCAATGTTGTCACTATCGAAAATTGACCTAGCAATTGGTTAAGTTTCACAATTTAAGCGTTCCAAATTTGTCCCTCCAAAAAAATTGTTAGCTTACTTTAAAGTGGACCAAAACCCACAGAGATCGGCCCAGGAATCTATAAAATTCCCAGGCTGATTAATTCCCGCCCCCGGGGCATCCAGAATCAGGATGCCCTGTTGTGTGAAACCTCCCAGGGCGGTCATAAACTCACCTACTTCCCCGGTCCAATGGCACATGCGCCCGCAGGGGCCGCATCCCCGCTATCCCTCTAGCAGGGTGTGTGTCTGCACCAGGCATTTGTGAATGGTCGATTCAGGCACACTCTCTGTTAGAGGCCAGCAGAGGATGCGGCCGTCGGCATGCCCGGATCCGCTTGTATTAAACGAGCTCCTGGATAAAGGGGCTCGAGCGGATCTGAGCACTCTGATTGGAACAACGGCCGTGAATGCGTCATAGGACTGGGAAGAGGTGAGTTTGTTCGGGCGACCTGGGGGGGGGGGGGGTTCACACAGTGGAACACCCCTGATCAGGGTGCTGCTGGGGCAAGGACCAAAACCCAGGATAGTCAAAATCCTAGGTTTTGGTCCACTTTAAGGAGAGCAGAAGCAGAAATGTCAGCTATAGGGTGTGGGTCCATTTTAAGGGATGTGTGGCAGTGGAATCTGGTAGGAGCCCACAATGATCACCATTGATTAGATAGATGGCCAAGGTGAAGAAGCCACTCTTAGATCTGGGGGTCCTGCATGGTGGCAATCTAGACAGATCTATACAAAATTCCAGCCGACAATTGCAAAATGGTCCAGAAAATGTGATTATTGGGGCATCAGTCAAATGAAAACTCTGCCAATCGTAAATAACATGCTTTACTGCACATTGCTTTATTGCAGATATTCAGCTATATTTCAATAATAAGACTTTCCAAACATTGCAGTGTCTACTTTTCAGCAATGGCGGCTGTAGCTGACCTCCACTGCCGATTTTCTGCTTATCCGTCTACTGTTTATCATGAAGTTCATTCGGGAATTTTTCTGAACAGCAGGCAGCTAGCAACCTGAGCAATAATTCAGTTACATATAAAAATAATGAGTGGTATGACAAGCTCTGTAAACATAATGTGCACCAGCAGCTTCATAATTCTGTCCCGACGTCACAAGTTCGGCACACAGTTTATCCCTGTGTACAGCCACTCATTCTGAAAATGCACGATAACCTGTTTATGTGTATTATATTACCATGGCTGCTGTCACATGTCCTTGGAGGAAACAGACCTGCAGACTGGATGAATTTCTGAACAGCAGTCTCACCAAGTGTTACACATCAGTGAGGTATGAAGAGCTTTCCCATATGTGACATACATTTATCTATGGCATGAGATGATAGACAACAGTCCAGGCTGCGGGTCACCATTGCTGGGTCCCACCAAGCTGCACACTGTACCTTTGCTCTTCAGACTTGTGACAGGCTTCCTACGTGCAATGACCTGGCACATGGATAGTCACTGTAGCTAATATTACCCTGGGCGAGTAGGGTAAAGGGCATGTTATGCTATGTGCGATGAAAGAAACATAAATAAATATGTTATAACCAGGGGCATTAATATAAAGGATGTCCACAACTGAGGTAACAAAAAAGCCATCCACGGCCCTTAAAATGGCCATTAAAGTGGACCAAAACCCAGGATAGTCAAAAGTTTTGACTATCCTGGGTTTTGGTCCTGTCCCCGGGGGCACCCCGATCAGGGGTGCCCCGCTGTGTAAAACCCCCCAGGACGCCCGAATGGACTCACCTTTTCCTGGTCGCACAGCGCGTCTAAGAGCAGCGGCTCTGACAGCCGCATCCTCCGCCTCCGTCTAACAGGGAGCATGCCCGCGCCGGCCTTTCACAAAAGCCTGGCGCGGGCATGTGCACTGCTAGAGAGAAGCGAAGGATGCGGCCGCCAGAGCCGCTGCTCTTAGACGCGCCGTGCGACCAGGAAGAGGTGAGTCCGTTCGGGCGTCCTGGGGGGTTTTACACAGCGGGGCACCCTTGATTGGGGTGCCCGCGGGGAAAGGACCAAAACCCAGGATAGTCAAAATCCTGGGTTTTAGTCCACTTTAAAGTGGACCAACACCCACGGGTGATCGGCCCGGGAATCTATAAGATTCCCGGGCCGATCACCCCCCACCCCGCGGGACATCCGAGATCGGGATGTCCCGCGGGGTGAAACCCCCCCCAAACACCCCAACTCACCTACCTTATCTTCGCGGGGGCCGGCCGCCGCCGCCTCCCTCGCGCCCCTGTAGGCGTGCGCGCCTCCGCGCCGGCCGTCTGCGAATGGCCGGCGCGGGGGCGCGCGCGTTCAAAGTGACGCGAGGGAGGCGGCGGCGGCCGCCGCCGCTTAGACGTTCAAGATCTTCTCTTGTACGTCGGCGCTGGGAGCGGGGAGAGGTGAGTTTTTCGGGGGGTTAGGGGGGGTTTCACACAGCGGGGCACCCCGATCGGGGGTGCCCCACCGAAGTGGACCAAGACCCAGGATAGTCAAAATCCTGGGTGTTGGTCCACTTTAAGCATCATTTTATTAAAAGCCCAAACCCTTAAAAACTATGTAAAATCAATATATCTAACGTTTTTAATCACTTACTTTTTATTCTTTCCCCCACTGGCCTGCAGCTCTGTTCAGCACTCTAGGATACGGGCGCCGCCATCTTGGCTCACATACTGAGGAGAGGAGAGTGGTCAATAAATAGGGGAGTGGGTTATAGCCTGTGCTTTGCACAGACAGAGCAGAGCTGCGGTCAGGAAAAAGACAGCAATTCAGAGCGGCACCGTCAGAAGACACTTCCTGTTTGCAGGCAGCCTGAGACTCCATGAGCTGCCATCTTGGATGTTTAAAGGCTCATAACATGCAGTAGATGCAGGGAGAATGATTTTTAATGTGAGCAATCTGTATGCACAGGGTGGGGGAAACATATAAGATAGGCTCTTATTCAGGGTGAAGGTCCACTTTAATGTGATACTGCAGGCAAAGGTAATTGTTACACTTTTGCATCGGGCTACATTTGGCGCTGTCCTAAACTGTTTTCTGTTTTTAAATTGAAGGAGTAATGGCCGAGATATTGGGGTTTACAGGTTCAGCCAATGGCATTCTGTTTTTATCCCCTCCCCCAATCAGCTCTGCAGAGCAGGATTGCTGCTCCCACCCCCCTTCCACCCCGTGCTGTGCCCCTCCTTCGCCTCCTCCTCCAGATTCACCACATTGCTGTCAGCACAGAGCGATTTTTATGCAACATTACAGATCCAAGGGCCACTCCCACTTTTTTCAGAAGGGAGATCATGAGGTGAAACTGTAAACATTGATATCTCTGCCATTTCTTCTTCAATTTGTAAACGGTAAACAGCTTAGGACAGTGCTAAATGTAGCCCAATGCAATAATGTAATAATTAGCTTTGCACACAATAGCACTTTAAATTACTGACCCTCCGTGGTCCCTTAATGTTTAAGTTGACCAAAACTTAAATAGGCCCATGCTAACTTTTACTCCTCCCCTCCCCAATGGGAACAGAATAAATAAGCCATTTCTAAGCATCTAAAAATCTCAGATTATACATGAATAAAAAGTCTTCTATGCAATTTGCTGTGGCCAGAGACAGCTGTGGGATCACTGTGGCTTGATGTGCTCACTTGCACTAAGAGCTACAAGGGACAGAGTGGCTGTTGCTACTGGAGAGGTCAGGCTAATAGTCTCAAGACATAGTGTCAACCAAATGTGGAGACTAGAAGGGACTAAAAACCCCCATTGAAGGATTTTCTAATCCATACACAGGCTACGCATTCTTTGTAGTGAAATCTCACATTTCTATGTACAGAAAAAAATGTTTAAATCCTGACCAGATTGATTAGTTCTTAAAGTGGACCAATCAGGATTTTCACTATCCTGGTGATTGGTCCTTGTCCTTGGGGTGTCTCAATTTGGGATGCCCCACTGTGTGAAACCCCGTACTTAAAGCGGACCTTCACTCTGAATAAGAGCATATCTTATGTGTTTCCCACACCCTGTACATACAGATTGACCACATTAAAAATCATCCTACCTGCATCTACTGCATGTTATGAGCCTTTAAACATCCAAGATGGCGGATTATGGAAGCCGCCATCTTATCAGGCAGCCTGCAAACAGGAAGTGCCTCCTGACTGTGCTGCTCTGCATTCTGGGACTGCTGACCTTTACCTGACCCCAGCTCTGCTCTGTCTTGGCAAAGCACAGCTATAACCCGCCCCCTGTACCTTATCCCACTCTCCTCTCCTCAGTAAGTGTGATGCTTCTGAGTCAAGATGGCGGCGCCCGTATCCTAAATTCCTGAACAGAGTTGCAGCCCAGTGGGGGAAAGAATAATAAGTTAGTGACTAAAAACGTCAAATATATTAATTTTAGATGCTGGGGAACCGTTTTTTAAGAGTTTGGGCTTTTCATTAAATCACGCTGAAGGTCCGGTTTAACTCACCTCTCTACCATTCCCATGGCACATGCTCAGACACTCGTCCAATCAGCTAATGAACGGCATAAAGCCATTTCTTTGGACTGAGCGTTGGCATAGGGAGCGGGGGCAGCCACATTCCCAGTTTCCCAGAGGAGGGCACTTGCGCATCCCGTGGTCTGGGATTGCAGCAAATGCATCAGAGGAAAGGTAAGAACTTTGCGAGTCATTGCACTGCGTTTCAGTCTTGAAACTCATGTCTAGTTAAAGCGGACCTTCACCCTGAATAAGAGCCTATCTTATATGTTTCCCACACCCTGTACATACATTAAAAATCATCCTACCTGCATCTACTGCATGTTATGGGCCTTTAAACATCCAAGATGGCGGCTCATGGGCTGTCAGGCAGCCTGCAAACAGGAAGTGTCTTCTGACTGTGCTGCTCTGCATTCTGGGATTGCTGACCTTTCCCTGACCCCAGCTCTGCTCTGTCTGTGCAAAGCAAAGCTATAACCCCCCCCCCCCTGTACTTTACCTCGCTCTCCTCTCCTCAGTATGTGATGCTTCTGAGTCAAGATGGCGGCGCCCGTATCCTAGAGTCCTGAACAGAGTTGCAGCCCGGTGGGGGAAAGAAAAATAAGTAAGTCGCTAAAAACTAAAAATATATTAACTTTAGATGCTGGGGAATAGTTTTTTAAGGGTTTGGGCTTTTCATTAAATCATGGTGAAGGTCCGGTTTAACACCCCTTCTGTTAGTGATAAAATGGAGCTCTCTATACTGTCAGTCACAGCCCAACTGAAACTAATGCAATGACTCAGCCCTGCCTGTCACATCATGTGAGGAACATCAATAAAATAAGGTAAAACTTTCATTTCAAATTACTCTGACAATGGGGTCAATTCAGAGCCAGGAGAGAAAACTGCCATTGACTTTCATTGTCTATCTTGGGGCCGATTCAAAGCCAGGTGAAAATTTATACCTGGTAGACAAGAAACGTCAATAAAAAGTGAGAATTCTCACCTGGCACTGAATCGAAAGATGAAAGAACATTTTCAGACAGAAAAAAAAGGCTATACTTACCTGTTACCCTACACAGATTATTGCCCCTAGCCCGGGGCTGCAGCACTTACCTGAAAGGCTGGATCCAGGTCCCTCGCCGAGTCTCTTCCTGACTTCCTCCACCATGGCGATGCCCCCGCCATCAGTCACAGTGAGCTTACCCCTTCATTTCAGTGAATGGCACTTCGCATGGTGCGGGGTGGTGAGGGACCTGGATCCAGCCTTTCTGGTCAGCTCAGGACTATAAGCGATAGTCTGTGTGGGAGAAAAGGTGAGTATAGCTTTTTTTTGTGCCTTAAAATGTACTTTTACTTTGTATTCCCCCCACCCGCCTCAGCACCAGGAGAGTGTGGAGGGAGGGTATTATTTTTAGCCTGGACAAATACTATAAATGCAAGAAGAGGGTTACTTACATCCCCTGCATGCTTGTTTTTTTTCTTTTACTGGAAGGAAGAAGAATCAGGTGTGACAAGTCTGTGACTGTCCCATTCTGCCGGTCCCCTATCACTTTGGAGGTATGTTGGGTATGCTGGACCAGATTAAGTGTGGTGAAGGCCCCTGGGCACAAAATATGGTGGCCCCAGGTACAGTATTTTATTTTTCTTAAAGTGGAACAAAACCCAGCTTGATCGTCCCAGGAATCTATAAGATCCAAAAATCGGGATGCCCCGCCGTGTGAAACCACCTAGATCGCCCAGTTCACTTACAGGCCGCGGCCGCACTCCCGCTACCCCTCTAGCAGGGCACGTGCCTGAGCCAGCCATTTGTGAATGCCCGGCACGGGCACACTCCCTGTTAGAGTGAAGTGGGGGATGCGCCCACCGCCTTAGATGGCGTGACGTCAGCAGCTCCGAGCACGCTGATTGGACTAGTGGCCGTGCATGCGCCATAGGGCCGGGATGAGGTGAGTTTCTTCGGGCGATCTTCACATAGCGGGACACCCGCGATCAGGGTGCCCCAGGGGCAAGGACCAAAACCCAGGATAGTCAAAATCCTGGGTTTTGGTCCACTTTAAAATAATGGTCCAGCCAAGTAACTGATTGGTGGTTGTCTGGCACCCGTCCTGCTTACTGGAACGTCAGATTGCTTTGCTGCTCTAGACTCTCCGTCCTGCCCTGTGGTGGCTCTGGCTGCAGGTTAGCAAAAAGACAAAAAGGCTTGTTCAGGTGCGGGGGGCCCCCACTGGCGCCGATAGCTTTGTTGCTGACCCTGCGGCCTGTCATCCTCCTTGAACAGACCATAACCCAAAGGTTGGTGGAGGCCTACTTTGCAGGGCAAGTGGTGGAGGCCCCGGGGCGGGAGCCCCTTGCGCCCCCCTCATAATCCGACCCTGCTGGCATGGCCGACGCATGAAAGTGGGAGACCACCGGTCTGATAGACAGGCTGGTGGTTGCTTTTTTTGTAGGGTGGAGCATCATCTGCCATGCATTCACCCTCATACCCAGTAACTGGGGATGCTGCACCAGGGGGAGGGGGGCTTTTGGAGCCATGTGAAGTTTTTCCCCAGGTTTTCATTTAGTTGTGGTGGGACAGCCGGGAAGGGAGGAGTGTGATGCCAGCGTCGGCTGCACATGCGCCATGGGCTCTGGGGAAAGGTAAGAATATTCCCCTCCTGACTAGGGATGCCCCGGTGTGTGAACCCACCAATAACCTCGAAAATTCACTTTCCTTTCTGGTGTTCCTAAGCTGGGTTCATCGTATCTCCTGTTTGGAGAAGTTTCCATTATTGTGTTCCAAGCTTGATGTCTTCAAGCTTATCAGTTAAATTTTTCATTTTTTATTTGTAAAAACACTGTATTATAAATAAACACAGTTGTCTCTATCAACAATGTGTTAACCTTAGCAACGTACACCAACTGGTGTGTTTGGTGTACAGAACAGAGACTTCAAGACTATGGTTTATTAATCAACTGATTGGCTGAGGCCAAGACAATGCTCCACATTCCTGAGCTCACATGTTTAACGCCTCCTGCTCTAATTCAACCTCATCAGATGAGGGGATCAAAATCTTGTGTTTCAGTAGCTAAGAGGTTACTGTCAGCATTTACCTGGGGAGGTGATTACTGCTGCTTGATTTGCAAAGATGCATAATAGCTCACCTATTACAGTGGAAGGATTCTGGGATTTGTAGTCAGTAGTTTTTACTCAAGGTCAGAAAAGCCCCTCCCACTTTAGAGCCATAGGAATATAAGAAACTTGGAATTAGCATGCTGATAAGTAAATCGCAGGTCTGGGGGCATGATCATTACACAAATGTTTATTTTACATTCCCAAGAGGAAAACAATAAAAACACGACAAAAAGGGAGTTTTCCTTTAACACAATGCACTGATATAGCTGTATTTTAGCCACCACTTGCTTGTTAATAACCTTTGCTCTACAAATAACTTTGCTGGCCGGCTTCAGGCTCCTGTGTGAGCAGAAATGTATGAGGTCTGGAGAGGCAGCTAAAATTAGCCCCGATCACTGTTAGTATGAAGGTCATTATTTAAATATACTGCTTAAAGCGGACCTTCACCCTGAATAAGATCACATCTTATATGTTTCCCACACCCTGTACATACAGATTGCTCACATTAAAAATCATCCTACCTGCATCTACTGCATGTTAGAAGCCTTTAAACATTCAAGATGGCAGCTCATGGACCATCAGGCAGCCTGCAGACAGGAAGTGTCTTTTAACTGTGTCGCTCTGCATTCTGGGATTGCTGACCTTTTCATGACCCCCAGCTCTGTTCTGTCTGTGCAGAGCACAGATATAACCCGCCCCCCTGAACTCTATCCCGCTCTCCTCTCCTCAGTATTTGTGATGCTTCTGAGGCAAGATGGCGGCGCCCGTATCCTAGAGTCCTGAACAGAGTTGCAGCCCAGTGTGGTAAGGAATAAAAAGTGACTAAAAACGTTAAATATATTAATTTTAGATGCTGGGGATTCGTTTTTGAAGGGTTTGAGCTTTTCATTAAATCATGCTGAAGGTCTGGTTTAATGACATTAATCCCCAATTCCATCTTTATATAGGTGTCATGTGGTGCCTATTGCGTATATATATATATATATATATATATATATATATATATATATATTCCTTTGTGGAGCTGGGGAGCACCATTAAAGTGGACCAAAACCCACCCTGGCATCTATGAGACTCCAGGGCAGGCTTACTCCCTCCCATGGTGGGCATCCCCCCCAGGGTGCCCAATATTCTTACCTTTCCCCTGAGAGCACGACACATGCACAGCCAGTGCCGGCATCAGTCATGTCCCTTCTTAGCTGTGCACCTCGCCCGCCGCAACTGAATGGCTGTGCGGGGCAATTCACAGCCGAAGGGAGCCAAGTAATGCTGCACACCACACAAGTGTGGCTAGGATTCCCTGCAGCTGGTCTAGCAGAGTGGGCTCAAGTAGAGGTAAGGGCAGGATCTTACACCAAACCGGTGTGTGCCCCAGGGGGAAGGGCCAAAACCCAGGTTAGTGAAAATTCTGGGCTTTGTTCCACTTTAATGTTGGGTGGGAATGCATGAGCAGCTGCCACCACTGGCATTGAATGCAGCAAAGCGGGAGTGGTTATTATTTATAGGCATCATTGGCGACAGAAGGAGACCACAGGGTCTATCTAATCTGCTCTTATATGTAAATCTTCTCTTTATCTCTGGATACTGTAGATTGAGTCTATCACACGCATGCTTAAAGGGCCCAACAGTCAACTATGACTTAAACCAGACCAACACAGCAAACAGTACTCATATGCATCTCTCCAGGGGGCAATTTAGATTGCAGCACCTAAATAATAATTTACCTTTTTCTCCTGCTGGGGTCAATTTTAAAAATAAGATGGTGGTTCATGCGTTTGCCACCTTCAAACAGGAAGTGCTGCTGGGCTTCCTGTTACTGTGCATTGTATGTTACATCAGTAGGGAGAGGAAGCTCCAAAATGGCCACTACCTTATTTTCCAACTGTGCCAGGCTGTTGGCCGGGTTTAAAGTAGACCATCACCCTCGGGTGATCGGCCCGGGAATCTATAAGATTCCCGGGCCGATCACCTCCCTCCCCGCGGGACATCCGAGATCGGGATGTCCCGCGGGGTGAAACCCCCCCAAAACCCCCAAACCCCCTTACCTTAGTTTCGCTCCCCTCTAGGCGTCAAGAGGGATGCGCGGGAGGCGGCGGCGGAGGGGCCACGGACAAGCAGCTGTCAAATCCCTTGTCCGTTGGCGCTGGGAGCGGGGAGAGGTGAGTTTTTTGGGTGATCGGGGGGGTTTCACACAGCGGGGCACCCCGATCGGGGGTGCCCCACCGAAGTGGACCAAGACCCAGGATAGTCAAAATCCTGGGTGTTGGTCCACTTTAACTTCACTTACTGTAGATATTTCAACCACCTCTGCAGCATTTTCCAAAGATCTTCCAGCCAGTGGCATAACTAAATATGATGGGGCCCTGGTGTGAACATTAAATAGGGGCCCTGTCAAGGCTTATACAGTAAACGTTTTGCTGTCATTTAACTCATTTGGATGCAGCTAGACAACTAAAGACTGAAACAGCAGAGAAAATGGCGCTTTCTTTCTCTAACAGGTGAGCACAAATATAATAAATAAGCTAGAGGAACACCTATGATGGGGCCCCCTGCGGTAGGCACCCCCCCCTATAGTTACAACACTATATCAGTCACAGTGACTTAAAGTGGAGCAACAGTCAAAAATCGCTTAAACCAGACCAACACAACAAAACAGTGCTCATATTCATCCCTCCCCAAGGCATTTTGGATTGCTGCACATAAAAATTCATTTACCTTTTTCGACCTCCTGCTGTAGTAAAATGTTGAAACAAAATGACAGCACATATATCTGCAGGCCATCTGCAAACAGGAAGTGCTGCTGGGCTTCCTGTTACTGTGCATTGTCAGTAGGGCCGGATTAAGTGTAGTGGAGGCCCCTGAAGACAAAATCTGGGGGAGGCCCCAGATAAAGTATATTTTCCTTTAAAATAAAAGTAACTGATTGGTGGTTGTCTAGCACCCAGCTACCTACTGGAACATCAGATTGAGTCCATTGGGCAACCGTTGTGCGGGTGCAGGGTGCCCCCACTGCCACAGATAGCTCCTTTGCTGGCCCCACAGCCCATCAGACCAACAGCTGAAAAGCCTCCTGAACCAGACCATAGCCCAAAGGTTGGTGGAGGCCCCCTTTGCAGGGCAAATGATGGAGGCCCCGGGGCATGCTCTCCTTGCGCCCTCCTCATAATCCAGCCCTGATTGTCAGTTATGTCAGTTGAATCCAGGCAGCAGCATGGCTAAGATGCTGGGAGAGGAATCTCCAAAATGGCCGCTACCTTTCTTTTTCCAAATGTGCCAGGCCATGGGCCTGGTTTATGCACATCCACTCAGTGAACAGCTTGCCAAGGCCTCCATGAATGTGAATGGAGTGCTTGTGTGACTGGCTGAGGTGGGGAGGGAAGACCTGCACACCGTGAACTTAATCTCTGCAGGGGGCAAAAGGTAAGTATGTTTCTTTTAAGTTCTGGTTGCCTGGACAGTCCCATCAAGGCTAATATTCATGGAGTAAAGTTAGACCACCCTCCCCCCCACAGAGTTTTCACTTTTTGCTAATTGTCACCAAGCTTACTAGCTCCTCCATCAGCTTAAACCGGACCTTCACAATGATTTATTGAAAAGCCCAAACCCTTAAAAATTATTCCCCAGCATATAAAATTAATATATTTTAAGTTTTTAGTCACTTACTTATTATTCTTTCCCCCACTGGACTGCAACTCTGGACTTTAGGATACGGGCGCCGCCATCTTGACTCAGAAGCATCATTCTTACTGAGGAGAGGAAAGCGGAATAAAGTGCAGGGCGGCGGGTTATAGTTGCGCTTTGCTCAGACAGAGCAGAGCTGGGGTCAGGAAAAGGTCAGCAATCCTAGAATGCAGAGCAGCACAGTCAGAAGGCACTTCCTGTTTGCAGGCTGCCTGATGTCTCATGAGCCGCCATCTTGAATGTTTAAAGCTCGTAACATGCAGTAGGATGATTTTTAATGTGAGCAATCTGTGTTCATGGTGGGGGAAGCATATAAGATGGGCTCTTATTTAGAGAGAAGGACCGCTTTAAAGGAGGACTATTGCCCAATGCTAAAAATCTACTTAAATTTAAATATGCTGGTTGGTAGGAGGAGGGTTCACTTATACATCAAGCACCAAGACATATCCAGACAGGCTTGTTTCTTTCTTTTAATGGAAGGAAGAGAAAATCAGAAATGACAGGTTCAGTCTCCCTTGATACAATCAAACCTGTCACCCCTGTATTTTATTCCTATCAGGAGAAAACCACAAGCTTGGCGGGAGTTTTACAAAGTTTGGGTGTATAAGCCTCTCATTAGCTGAGTGTTTATATGGATTTTTAATATTACACAAATTTGCAATACACTTCCCTTAAATATTAATAAAATCACATCAAATTTAAGTATTTCCTTATTCTAACAATAAAAATAAACCTTTCATATACAGTACTGTTCTTCCAAGTATCATAAGATGTTTGATGTTATATGTGACTAGTGTAATGAGATTGGCCAATAATCAGACAAATCAATTGCAGCATTGGCTATTTTAGTAACAAACCGGTTAAAGGTGTCAGACTGAGCTCCGGGTGAATGTCACCGTATCTACATTTCCAGAGCTCTACAAAAGCTCCGTAAAATATCCTGAATAATAAATGATTTTCTCTCTCCAAAAATAAATGTATTTGTTATATGACTAGCAGCATCTTCCTCCTGCGGAGGGGTTTTGATAGATTTCCGTCAGGCTCCAGCGGCTGTCAGCTGACTTGTCATTACCAATAGTAGAGTTTCCAGCCAGACCAGAGTGGCACCTCTGCTGATTAGTTAGAGCTGAACTCGATTATTCAACTTGTGTAGCTGACATTAACGCCAAAAGTGAGCTAATTAATTTGCTGCAGGTACTTAATTAAACTTGCCCAACATGATGAATATACATAGTGAATATTTTTAGCGCATGCCAAGTGTAATCTGCATGATAACTTGATAAACACTTGATTGGATTTTAAGAACTCCAAGTACCTTCACTGCGTCTTATTGAGTAATACACTTAGGGCCATGACATAAAGGGGAGCTCATAGGAAATGACATATAACTCAGCGATAACATGTCATGTGAGCTCGCTTTACAATTTCACCTCAGTATATGAGTTTTACAAAAATGACAATGTAATAAAAATCTATTTTGTTTAATAATTACATGTAGACATAATCAAATATATCAGAGTTGCCAAAATCCTCACACTGCTTGCTGCCAAAATGATTGCCTGTATATGGTCATTCTAGGCATTTGTGTGCATTAAACTGGACCTTCACCCTGTACATACAGATTGCACACATTAAAAATCATCCTACCTGCATCTACTGCATTTTCTGAGCCTTTAAACATCCAAAATGGCAGCCCATGGAGTCTCAGGCTGCCTCCATACAGGTGTCTTCTGACTACGCTGATCTGCATTCTGGGATTGTTGACCTTTTCCTGAGCTTTAACCCACCCCCCTGACTTTTTCCCCTCTCTCCTCAGTATGTGATGCTTCTGAGGCAAGATGGTGGCGCCCGTATCCTAGAGTGCTGAACAGAGTTGCAGCCTAGTGGGGGGAAAGAATAATAGAAAAGTTACTAAAAACGTAAAATATATTAATTTTAGATTCTGCGGAATAGTTTTTTAAAGATTTGGGCTTTACATTAAATGATGCTGAAGGTCCGGTTTAAGCATTAAAAAAGGTGAGTCGAACTGGACCCGTTTTTCTTTGGGGTGTTGGTTCAGCAGACAGCGAATAAGAAAAAGCTTGAGGGGGGAATTCAGAATGCTGGAGCCCCCGAACATAACCCCCCCAGAACGCCCCAAATCCTTACCTTCACCTTGAGCCAGCACTGGGAAAGGAGTCCCACAATTGGCTGCTGGGCGGTCAAGTGGGTCATGGTTTCTTCCTCAGCACTGGCCACTGGAATACCCGTCCACAAGTGCGCCAGCGGCTGATCGCTGGACTCCTTTCCCGAAGTGAAGGTAAGGATATTGGGTGTTCTGGGGGGTTATGTGTAGGAGAGGGCTCCAGCATTCTGGATGCCCCCCTCCAGAGCTTGTTCTTATTCTCTGCCTGAGAGGACCAACACCAGTCAAAGGAAAAACGGGCGTTGGTCTTAAAAATGAGCAAATATGACATGGAAGTTGGTGGTACAGAGAACCACTTATTGGCACTGTTACATCCAGCATAGAGGCCAATGCTGTAGGTCCACAAACAAGCACTGACACTGACAGGCCAATGAGGATAATCCTAGTGTGCCAATGCTAGAGTATTTAAAGGGTCCACTTTTGACTAAAGTTTTGAAAGTGTATATTTTTGTGTGTCAAAATGATGTCCTCAAGATGCTGAACTGATGTAGTATTTTTTTTTCTAATGTTAGAACATGTGTGTTTTGTGGAATCAGCAAAATCTGCAATCTGTTGCTATTGGCAGTAGAGATGAGCGAACCGGTTCGGACGAACCGGAATTCGCTCCGAATTTCAGGAAATATTCGATTCGGCACGAACCCGATTTTGTGGTTCGTGCCGATCGAATTTTTCCTGAAATAAAAAAAAAAATTAAATTAAATTAAAAAAAAAAAAAAAATTACCGACTCTGATGACGCGCCCTCAGATGACAGCTGAGAGCGGCGCCGGCCTCCACGCTCCGGACCTGCAGGTAAGTGTTTGCTTTTTTTTTTAAATGCCGGCATGGTGGGAGCGGGCCGGCCGGCCGGCCCGCTCCCACCATGCCGGCAAAAATGCTTTTTTTTTTTTTTTTTAAATGCCGGCATGGTGGGAGCGGGGCGGCCGGTCCGCTTTGCCGGCCCGCTGACAGCGGAACCGGCCAGCCTGCTCCCACCATGCCGGCCTGCTCCCACCATGCCGGCATTTTTGATGGGGAACTTCGTAACAGTTCGATTCGGCCGAACCCGAATTTCTTTGTGAAATTCGGCGAATCGGCCGAATCGAACTTTTCAAAAGTTCGCTCATCTCTAATTGCCAGCATACACCAAGAAGAAAGATGTGTGTCCTGTACACACAGAACACTGCTGCTGGGCACGTGTAAGGCTGAAGGGGTTCCCTCACCTCAGCAGCTATAGTAGCAGTGTTCTGTGTGTACAGGACACACATCTTTCTTCTTGGTGTATGCTGCCAATTAAAAGGACCTTTGAGCATGGCCAGATGCTTGCCGTTGTAGCACCCCTCATTTACTTCTGATGACACAGTTAAACTTAAAGTGGACCAAAACCTAGGATTTTGACTATCCTGGGTTTTGTCCTTGCGGCATCCTGATTTGGGATGCTTGCTGTGTAAAACCCCCTAGGTCGTTCACCGGTCCTACAGTGCATGCGTGGACATGCAGGCAATCAGCGCACCCAGTTCCATTTGTGGCTAAGAATCGACTAAGGGACAAATGGAGCTGACCAGAGCTGGATACAAGGCCCTCACATGTGCCATTGCATTAGGGATCAGGTAGGTTTTACTGGAAACTCGGGGGGTTTCACACAGTGGGAAATCCCTAATGTGCATGATGCGGGGAGAGGAAATCAGGCAGCCCTGGAGTCCTATAGATTCCAAGGCCACCAAGATGGGGTTTGGTCCACTTTAAAGTGTCACAACAGTCATTTTTTAGAAAACGGGTGTTGGACACCCATGTACTGAACGTAGAGGGGGTCAAGGTTGCTGGGGCCGGCCAGCACATAAACCCCCAAACCTCCCCATCCTGGTGTCAAATGATCCAGAGTCTCATCTGCTTTTCCAGATGTCAATGGAAACCCAGACCTCGTGAGTGCCAGCATCAGGTCCAGATTCACTGAAGGATCATGGTGGAGGTAAGTGAAACTGAGGTGTATTGAGGATATGCAGGGGGAAGGGGGCTTCAGATATCTGAAGGCACTACCTTGCTATATACATTGGTGTCCAACACCAAAAAAATTAGGTGTGAGGCCACTTCATATCCTTAGACTTGTTGTTGTTATTTCTGAGCAAGCATTCTGGTATAATATGTCAGCATGGTGTGATGGAAAGTGATTGAAGTTCTCTACCATAACACGTTGTACCTTGTAAGTAGGGCCAGATTTAACAAAACAGGGAATCCATTAACTCCTTTTTCCACTTACGCCACTTTGTGTGATCCTTTCCTGGCGCAATAAAAGGGACGGAGAATGACAGATAGCCCCATTTAATAACTGCTTTCAGATTATTTCATGGCAGCCTTTAAAGGAACATGATCCATTATTATTATTAATAATTTTGTGGACTTGCCCAATGTGGCATTAAAGTCCAATGATTACATAGCTCCTACATTTGGTATGAACATTGCAGAAGGATGAATTACACTGTCAAACTGACAAGCGACTGCTGTGCGCCAGGCAAACATCAAAGATAGTACAATGCCTATTCTTCAAAATTAATATATGTTGCATAAAAATGCAACCCTGACACATCCTGTATATTTTCCCAGTTAACTCAGTCTTGTAAAAAACTATTAAATGAGTGGCAGATTTTGTTCCTTCAAGGTCAGAAACTGTTATCATGGAGAATAATTACCTGTCACTCAAAAAACGGCACCTTCGTTCTAAAAATTGAGTTGTTCTCCTCTTCCTAGTTGAATTGGAATCTATCACATGCCATCTGTTTACATCACTAAAACTTTTTGTTTCCTTTTTTTTTTTAGGAAAAATAGTATAATTTAGAGCAGATGGTTTCTTGGGGAAAAGATTTATCGAATGTAGAAACACTAACACTTTCCCAAAATGTTTTCCTCCTCTGAAGGTTACTGCAAAGGTAAACATGGCTCTAAGTATATATGTGACAAAGTTAATTTTTGAAATTCTCTGTAGATGGGACGCATTCTTTTTTTTATGTAGGTCATAGGGACTTTTCTAAGGAAAGCATTTCATTTTGGCATAATACCAAGTGGCTCTTTGATTGCTCACATTTAGTTCTCAGAATACATGGCTAGAGGGTTCCTGTTCAGCCTGCTTCAGCTGCTGTCATCAGGCCAAGAATGGCGCCAGCTGGTTGTCTTTCAGATTCCATCACTATATTACATTGAGTTTTGGGCAAAAAAAAAGCAGTTCAGTATGAATTTAAGTCAATTTATTATTAAAGTGAGGTTTACAGGAGGTAAATAACATAAGAAAAAACAAAATACAACTATCCATATTATTGGATATTTCTGTCCAGTGCAGTTAATGGGGCAAATATTTATTATAGGTAGAAAAGTTGGCTCACTAGCAGGATAAGGATCATTAAAGCCAAAGATGTAGCTAGGCTTTCTGGCACTCGGGCAAAGATTCAAAATGGAGCCCCCACCTGTGCTCAGGCCCCCTTTGGTGTACCTCTGACCTGCTGCACCCCCCTTAGCTACACGCTTGTTAAAGTGGATCAAAGGTCAAAAATGACTTAAACCAGACCAACACAACAAACTGTGCTCATATGCATCCCTCCCCAGGGCAATTTAGATTGCTGCACATAAAATTAATTTACTATTTTCTATCTCTTGCTGTAGTACATTTTTAAACAAAATGGAGGCTCATGCATTTGCAGGCCACCTACAAACAGGAAGTGCTTCTGGGCTTCCTGTTACTGTGCATTGTCAGTTATGTAATTTGAATCAAGGCAGCAGCATGGCTGAGATGCTGGGAGAGGAAACTCCAAAATGGCCGCTACCTTTCTTTTCCAACTGTGCCAGGTCTGGTTTAAATAATGGATGCATTATATTTTATAGAAATAACTAGGGATGAGCGAATCGATCCGGACGAACCCGGATTCGATCCGAATTTCGATCGCTCGAAGTTTTCCTTTAACATCCATTCATTTACATTACAGGCATTCTAAGATGGCGGACGGGACATGTCCAGACATCAACCCCGCGCCAGTGCAAGCTGGGACAGTCACATGCAGCCTATCAGCAGCCAGCAAGCCCGGTGACGTCACAGCGGTATTTAAGGCCGGCCATCTTGCTTTTCCTGCCTCATTTCTCTATTGCATTCGTGAGAGACAGAACGCTGTGTAGCTGAGGGAGAGAGGCAGTTAGACAGGCAGGGACAGACAGGGACAGGCTGGAGACAGGCAGGAGACAGACAGGAGACAGACAGAAAGTCAGCGAAAAACAGGGAAAGGTAGAAAAATCGGAGGCTGTCACAGGGAGTTTTTTTTTTTTTTTTTTCATCCAGCCTGACAGGCTTTGTTAGCGTTTTCAGGCTGCTTATACTAACTAACTGTGCATATATATTGAACTGATCTTAAGTCTGCTGTGAGGCATCCCATTCTGTGACTACAGCAGCCTCTGTTTAAGACCATATAACCATTTGCACTTATTATAATTGAAATTAGCCTGATAAAGACACTTGCTGGGCATAGTACTTCTGGACCCTGCCAGGTCCACTTCTGTTGTGGCATCCCATTCTGTGACTACAGCAGCCTCTGTTTAAGACCATATAACCATTTGCTCTTATTATAATTGAAATTAGCCTGATAAAGACACTTGCTGGGCATAGTACTTCTGGACCCTGCCAGGTCTACTTCTGTTGTGGCATCCCATTCTGTGACTACAGCAGCCTCTGTTTAAGACCATATAACCATTTGCTCTTATTATAATTGAAATTAGCCTGATAAAGACACTTTTGCTGGGCATAGTACTTCTGGACCCTGCCAGGTCCACTTCTGTTGTGGCATCCCATTCTGTGACTACAGCAGCCTCTGTTTAAGACCATATAACCATTTGCACTTATTATAATTGAAATTAGCCTGATAAAGACACTTTTGCTGGGCATAGACTTACTGCTGCCTGCCAGGTGCACTTCTGTTGGGGCATCCCATTCTGTAACATAGCATACCCCTCTTTATTTACACTAAGCAGCTCTCTTATTTACACTAAGCAGGCCTGTTGGAGGCTGAGTGTTACTGCTCACTTTTGGTGTGCATTATATTCTGTTTCATATAGACCCACCGCTGCCCGGGGGTTCTTTAAATATCACCTACTACCACGCCAGTTAGACTATGTCGGGCAGACAAGTGCCTGGAAGTGAAAAGAGGAGTGGCAGAGGCCAAGATTCCGCAGGCAGAGCTCGCATCAGACTGGGGGCCAGTAGCAGCAGGAGTCACGCTGAGAGACCTAATCTGCCAGTATCTGCTAGCGGTCGGGTCTCCACCAGTAACGCATCTGCCGTGGTAGATTGGTTGACGCGCTCATCAACAACATCATCACAACTTACGTCTGAGACCCCCAGTCTAGGGTCGGTAGGTTCCTCTGACACAACCCTGAGTTGGCATGCCCCGAGAGCAGTCCCTGTCCTCCCATTGCCTCTGTCCTACGCCGTTCCCTCCCCCAGCGACGTATCCTATGCTTTGGGTTCAGCTCCACTCTTTAGTGAGGAGGACGATCAGATACAGGAGGACAGTCAGCAGCTACTGCCCAGCCAAGAAATGGAGGTGGCTTCTTTAGCTAGGCAGACAAATAGTGATGTGGACAGTGTCGTGGGTGCTGCGAGCGTTCCAGCTCCTGCGCCAGACACTGTTGACGAATCCACGAACATCAGTGACGTACAGCCACAACTCGGTGATGATGATGATGACGATGAAGCCGATCGCACTTGGGAGCCGGGTGATGAAGGGGCTTCATCGTCATCATCAGGAGAAGAGGGGCGCAGGTTGCCCCGGAGTCAGCAGCTGAGGCAGCAAGGTGGTAGCAGTCAGCATGGGGGCACAATTCCAAAGGCTGGAGCCGGCCGGGGCTGGGGCCGGGGTAGAGCACCTGCTGTGCGGCAGTCTACCTTATCGGGAGGTAGTGGAGCAGGGGTTCCTGGAGTTGGCAACAGCAGCAGTGAATCAGTGAGGCCAGGGGGTGGGAAAAGTAGCTACTCGGCAGTGTGGCAGTTTTTCCTGAGGCATCCGCAGGAGGGTAACATGGCCACATGCAAGATATGTAGGCAAAAGGTGAAGCGTGGCCAGGGTCCAAATGTTGGCACCACGGCCCTGCGTCAACATATGATGCGTCACCATAAAACGACCTGGGAGAACCGAGGCTCCCAATGGGTGGTCCAGTCTGCTTCCTCACCAAGTGAGCTCCCAATTTCTGCCAGCCAAGGCTCCAGCACCTCAGCCGAAGGCAGCTGTGCGTCATACCCATCCTCTGTCGCTCCTGCTCCTCCTCCTCCAAGTCATGCATCCCGCCAGCAATCCATCAGCGAAGCCATGTCCAAGAGACAGCAGTATGCGCCCACTCATCCTACGGCGCAGAAGCTGAATGTGCTCCTGTCCAAGTTGCTGGTGCTGCAGTCGCTCCCTTTTCAGGTGGTGGAATCTGCACCTTTCAGAGAACTGATGGCTTGTGCTGAGCCGAGGTGGAGAGTCCCAAGCCGTAATTTCTTTGCCAAGAAGGCAGTACCAGCGCTGCACACTTTTGTTGAACAGAAGGTGGGCCAGTCCTTGAGCCTGTCGGTGTGTAGCAAAATACATGGCAGCGCCGACATCTGGAGCTGTAACTACGGTCAGGGGCAGTACATGTCGTTTACGGCCCACTGGGTGAATGTGGTCCCTTTGCAGCAGCAGCGGCAACTTGGACAGGTCACGCCGCTTCGGCCTCCGCGCTCTCTGCCCATTGGACCTGTGACACCGTGCGACTCGGCCTACTCATCCTCCGCCATCTCCTCACCCTCCACTGTAGGCTCAAGTCTCAGTGCCCCTCCAGTCTACCATGTGTGCAGGGCACGGAGGTGTCACGCAGTGCTTCACATGGTTTGTCTTGGCGAACGGAGTCACACAGGGGAGGAACTGCTTAAATGTATTCATCAGGAAATCCAAACATGGCTTACTCCGAGAAAACTTAAAATGGGAATCATGGTTACCGACAATGGGAAGAACATTTTGTCTGCGCTGCGCCAAGGAAGCCTGACCCATGCCCCCTGCATGGCTCACGTCTTCAATCTGGTTGTCAAGCGGTTTCTGAAGTGTTCCCCCCATCTGCAAGACATCCTAACAACTTCAAGGAAACTTTGCATGCACTTCAGCCACTCCTACACCGCCAAACACACCCTTCTTGAGCTACAGCGTCAGAATGGTATCCCCCAACATAGTCTGATTTGCGATGTTTCCACCCGTTGGAATTCCACCCTTCACATGTTGGACCGATTATATGAACAGAGAAAAGCCATCACGGATTTCCTGATGATCCAAGCAGATAGGGGGACTCCCCTGTGTAACTTCAATGTCAACCAGTGGCAGCTCATACGTGACACCTGCCGTTTGCTCAGGCCCTTTGAGGAAGCCACTTTATTTGTCAGTCGGCAGGATTACGGGATGAACAAAGTGATTCCACTGCTTCATGTACTACAGCACATGTTGGAAACCATGGCTGGTCAGGGCACTGGAGACATGGCGTTTACATCTTACGGCCACATGAACCCCGTTGGAGCTGAACTGGAGGAGGAGGAGGAAGAGGAGGAGGAGGAGTTGCCCAGCGAAACACAGTTTAGGCTTGGCGAAATGGCTGGTTTATCTAGTCAGCGGACAGGAGAGGAGGAGCAGGAGCAGCCAGAGGAGCTAGAGGTTTTTGAGGAAGGCGAGACAGAGGACCCGGGCACACCGTGGCAGTATGCAGTGGAGATGGAGACAGGTAGTCCATCCGAGTCACTTGCGCAAATGGCAGGAAGCATGCTCACGTGCTTGCGTAGTGACCCCAGAATTGTTTCCATCTGTCGGCGGGATGACTTCTGGCTGTCCACCTTATTGGACCCTCGCTTCCGGCACAAAATGGGGGCATTTTTTAAACCCACCGAGAGGGAGGACAAACTCAACTACTACAAAGACATTCTACGTAGGCAGTTGGCCGATGCCTATCTGCGCCATGGTCCATACTCTCGCAGGTCTGACTCGAGGGGACATCTGCGCTCACCTTCCACTGCCATGGCCGCTGGGGGGGTTGGCAGGAGCAGCAGCAGCAGCTCCATCAGCAGCAGCAGCCTCAGTCTTCAGTCGCTAATGAGTAGCTTTCTACACCCGCATAGTGAGGCTACTCATGAGCAGCAGGAAGACCTGGAGCAGGACCTCAACCAGCAGGTCATGTCATACTTTGACATGACCATGCCAACACACCTTGAGGATCCGCTGGACTTCTGGGCAGCCAAACTTGATTTGTGGCCGCAACTAGCAGAGTTTGCCCTGGAAAAGCTGTCCTGCCCGGCAAGTAGCGTGCCATCTGAGCGGGTGTTTAGTGCGGCGGGGGCCATAGTTACGGCGAGGAGAACTCGTCTGTCAACTAAAAATGTGGAGAGACTCACCTTTGTCAAAATGAATCAGGGATGGATCAGCCAGGATTTCCACCCACCAATGCCTGATGCATGCGACTAGATTCAGCATGGTGCCACGTTTTACACTTTCCAAATGGTGCAAAACATATTTATGTCTTTAGGCCATTTTTTGGGCTCCTGCTGCTGCTGCTGCCAACTTCTGCCAACTCCAGGGTGTGATTCATCCAATTTTTGGGCTCCTGAAGCCAACTCCAGTGTCTCTTTAAAGTAATATTTGGGCTCCTGCTGCTGCTGCTGCTGCCAACTGCAGGGTATGATTCATCCAATTTTTGGGCTCCTGAAGCCAACTCCAGGGTCTCTTTAAAGTAATGTTTGGGCTCCTGCTGCTGCCAACTTCTGACAACTCCAGGGTGTGAATCATCCAATTTTTGGGCTCCTGAAGCCAACTCCAGTGTCTCTTTAAAGTAATATTTGGGCTCCTGCTGCTGCTGCTGCCAACTCCAGTGTGTGATTCATCCAATTTTTGGGCTCCTGAAGCCAACTCCAGTGTATATTTGGGCTCCTGCTGCTGCTGCTGCCAACTCCAGTGTGTGATTCATCCAATTTTTGGGCTCCTGAAGCCAACTCCAGTGTATATTTGGGCTCCTGCTGCTGCTGCTGCCAACTCCAGGGTGTGAATCATCCAATTTTTGGGCTCCTGAAGCCAACCCCAGTGTCTCTTTAAAGTAATATTTGGGCTCCTGCTGCTGCCAACTCCAGGGCGTGATTCATCCAATTGTTGGCCTCCTGAAGCCAACCCCAGTGTCTCTTTAAAGTAATTTTTGGGCTCCTGCTGCTGCTGCTGCCAACTCCAGGGTATGATTCATCCAATTTTTGGGCTCCTGAAGCCAACTCCAGGGTCTCTTTAAAGTAATGTTTGGGCTCCTGCTGCTGCTGCTGCCAACTTCTGCCAACTCCAGGGTGTGAATCATCCAATTTTTGGGCTCCTGAAGCCAACTCCAGTGTCTCTTTAAAGTAATATTTGGGCTCCTGCTGCTGCTGCTACCAACTCCAGGGTGTGATTCATCCAATTTTTGGGCTCCTGAAGCCAACTCCAGTGTATATTTGGGCTCCTGCTGCTGCTGCTGCCAACTCCAGGGTGTGAATCATTCAATTTTTGGGCTCCTGAAGCCAACCCCAGGGTCTCTTTAAAGTAATATTTGGGCTCCTGCTGCTGCTGTCAACTCCTGCCAACTCCAGGATGTGATTCATCCAATTGTTGGGCTCCTGAAGCCAACCCCAGGGTCTCTTTGAAGTAATATTTGGGCTCCTGCTGCTGCTGCTACCAACTCCAGGGTGTGATTCATCCAATTTTTGGGCTCCTGAAGCCAACTCCAGTGTATATTTGGGCTCCTGCTGCTGCTGCTGCTGCCAACTCCAGGGTGTGATTCATCCAATTTTTGGGCTCCTAAAGCCAACTCCAGTGTATATTTGGGCTCCTGCTGCTGCTGCTGCCAACTCCAGGGTGTGAATCATTCAATTTTTGGGCTCCTGAAGCCAACCCCAGGGTCTCTTTGAAGTAATGTTTGGGCTCCTGCTGCTGCTGCCAACTTCTGCCAACTCCAGGGTGTGATTCATCCAATGTTTGGGCTCCTGAAGCCAACTCCAGTGTATATTTGGGCTCCTGCTGCTGCTGCTGCCAACTCCAGGGTGTGAATCATCCAATTTTTGGGCTCCTGAAGCCAACCCCAGTGTCTCTTTAAAGTAATATTTGGGCTCCTGCTGCTGCCAACTCCAGGGCGTGATTCATCCAATTTTTGGGCTCCTGAAGCCAACCCCAGTGTCTCTTTAAAGTAATATTTGGGCTCCTGCTGCTGCTGCTGCCAACTCCAGGGTATGATTCATCCAATTTTTGGGCTCCTGAAGCCAACTCCAGGGTCTCTTTAAAGTAATGTTTGGGCTCCTGCTGCTGCTGCTGCCAACTTCTGCCAACTCCAGGGTGTGAATCATCCAATTTTTGGGCTCCTGAAGCCAACTCCAGTGTCTCTTTAAAGTAATATGTGGGCTCCTGCTGCTGCTGCTGCCAACTCCAGTGTGTGATTCATCCAATTTTTGGGCTCCTGAAGCTAACTCCAGTGTATATTTGGGCTCCTGCTGCTGCTGCTGCCAACTCCAGGGTGTGAATCATCCAATTTTTGGGCTCCTGAAGCCAACCCCAGGGTCTCTTTAAAGTAATATTTGGGCTCCTGCTGCTGCTGCTGTCAACTCCTGCCAACTCCAGGGTGTGATTCATCCAATTGTTGGGCTCCTGAAGCCAACCCCAGGGTTTCTTTGAAGTAATATTTGGGCTCCTGCTGCTACCAACTCCAGGGTGTGATTCATCCAATTTTTGGGCTCCTGAAGCCAACTCCAGTGTATATTTGGGCTCCTGCTGCTGCTGCTGCCAACTCCAGGGTGTGATTCATCCAATTTTTGGGCTCCTGAAGCCAACTCCAGTGTATATTTGGGCTCCCGCTGCTGCTGCTGCCAACTCCAGGGTGTGAATCATCCAATTTTTGGGCTCCTGAAGCCAACCCCAGGGTCTCTTTAAAGTAATATTTGGGCTCCTGCTGCTGCTGCTGCTGTCAACTCCTGCCAACTCCAGGGTGTGATTCATCCAATTGTTGGGCTCCTGAAGCCAACCCCAGGGTCTCTTTGAAGTCATGTTTGGGCTCCTGCTGCTGCTGCTGCCAACTTCTGCCAACTCCAGGGTGTGATTCATCCAATTTTTGGGCCCCTGAAGCCAACTCCAGTGTATATTTGGGCTCCTGCTGCTGCTGCTGCCAACTCCAGGGTGTGAATCATTCAATTTTTGGGCTCCTGAAGCCAACCCCAGGGTCTCTTTGAAGTAATGTTTGGGCTCCTGCTGCTGCTGCTGCCAACTTCTGCCAACTCCAGGGTGTGATTCATCCAATTTTTGGGCTCCTGAAGCCAACTCCAGTGTATATTTGGGCTCCTGCTGCTGCTGCTGCCAACTCCAGGGTGTGAATCATCCAATTTTTGGGCTCCTGAAGCCAACCCCAGTGTCTCTTTAAAGTAATATTTGGGCTCCTGCTGCTGGCAACTCCAGGGTGTGATTCATCCAATTTTTGGGCTCCTGAAGCCAACCCCAGTGTCTCTTTAAAGTAATGTTTGGGCTCCTGCTGCTGCTGCCAACTCCAGGGTGTGATTCATCCAATTTTTGGGCTCCTGAAGCCAGCTCCAGTGTATATTTGGGCTCCTGCTGCTGCTGCTGCCAACTCCAGGGTGTGAATCATTCAATTTTTGGGCTCCTGAAGCCAACCCCAGGGTCTCTTTGAAGTAATGTTTGGGCTCCTGCTGCTGCTGCTGCCAACTTCTGCCAACTCCAGGGTGTGATTCATCCAATTTTTGGGCTCCTGAAGCCAACTCCAGTGTATATTTGGGCTCCTGCTGCTGCTGCCAACTCCAGGGTGTGAATCATCCAATTTTTGGGCTCCTGAAGCCAACCCCAGTGTCTCTTTAAAGTAATATTTGGGCTCCTGCTGCTGGCAACTCCAGGGTGTGATTCATCCAATTTTCGGGCTCCTGAAGCCAACCCCAGTGTCTCTTTAAAGTAATGTTTGGGCTCCTGCTGCTGCTGCCAACTCCAGGGTGTGATTCATCCAATTTTTGGGCTCCTGCTGCTGCCAACTCCAGTGTCTCTTTAAAGCAATGTTTGGGCTCCTTCTGCCCCTCATAGTGATGCCACTTCAACTCTCTGCAATTGTGCCGCTCTGCAATTCTATTAGCGATGCCTCTGATCTGCATGTGATATTTCTTCAAAGTATTATTTAACTAACCCAGCACGCATCCTGTGCATGTTACAGCAAGGCAGAATGGTTTACAACCCTATTGAGGCTCTAGGAGGCTCAGAAATAGCCGTTTTTAATAGCGATTCGTCGCGAATTTATTCGGGTCGAAACGATTTTTGTCGGAAAATTCGGCGAATCAGTCGAATCGAATTTTTCAAAAGT
Source organism: Gastrophryne carolinensis (assembly GCA_027917425.1). Lineage (NCBI taxonomy): Eukaryota > Metazoa > Chordata > Amphibia > Anura > Microhylidae > Gastrophryne > Gastrophryne carolinensis. Next base: position 339,709,040 of record CM051239.1, read on the forward strand.
TCGCTCATCTCTAGAAATAACTGCTAGGACAAATGAACTTACTTCTCGGCTCCTGGATATGAAATTCTTATCATTTGAGGCTAGGCACATGCTCTTATCAGAATCACCGCAAACCTAACCATCTAACACCTTGACAACCTTTATTCGAATAAAACTAAAAGCAATACATTAAATTAATAAATTAAAAAAAAGCAAATGTAATTTATATATAAATAAACATAAACGTTTAGCCAGCACCATTATTTAAAATATATAACACTTTAGCTAAACCTCCCCAACCCTGCCCCAGCAGAAGTAACCTTACTCCACACAATCAGCTCATGCACACTGCTGATATAAGAGCTCCGACAATGTGGAGGTGTCATGTTAATAATTTGAGGAAGCAAGATGCGCTTCGGGTTGCCTTGAAGTGTGATTTGCAACACATCTAAGTGAGCTTTAGAGTTTTAACACACAAGAAAGTGCAGTACAAAATCTTACAATTATTTCCCCCAAAATAGACCTGTATCGGCAATGTAGCAATGTTTTTAAACTTTGAAACTTTTAAACAGCACCCTGGAATATGTAGAAGAAATCGGCAAATCCTTACCTCATTAGAAAATGTATTTACCACACTTGTAGAAATTCGCCATCAAGTGTGCAGGTGATTTTTAATGAAACATTAGAACATTTTTATTGTACTTTTCTCACTACATAGAAACATAATAGCTGCCATTAAAAATGTGCAGGCCCTGTACAAACTTACCATGTTTACCTCTATTTATATACAAATAAAGTTTACTTATTTCATTTTAATAGAAAGCGAAGAAATACAGCAATACAATGCAGGCTAACTTGGGCCCTTATTTAACAAGGGATAGCGCCAGGTAGCGAATGGTGAGCGAACGGTAACGACGGTCACCGCCACGGGTACGCCGGCTCCCCTCCGCAATCACACATTTATCAAGCCGATCCTGCTTAGCGACTGACAGAGCGCCAGATAGCGAATCATTCATCATTATTCCAGCCTCACCCCACAGTGCCAGCGAGCGACCTTGAACAGCGACAGGTATGACCTCTTGCTACCTGGCGCTCTCCAATGCATTTCAATGGAACAATCTTTAAATATTCATAATTAATTGCTATTAATGTTTTTTTTTTTTTTTTTTTTTTTTTAAATGTCAAAAATTCAGTGACCACTTCTGCAATGTTAGATTTTTTTTTTAAGGTTAAAAAAAAAAAAAAAAATTGTGCAGAATTGATATTACAGGTCTGATATTAATGTATTCATATTCCAAAATGTTTTGAAAAACATGTTTTTTTTTTTTTTTTTTTAAATATGGTTGTTTGGGGGTTAAATAACTACTTTTAACCCATCGCCGCCAGCGCTCTGGGGTTTAAACAAGCATTTCACAGCGCGAGAATTTTTTGAGTGTGATTTGTTAATGAATATGCTGGGAGCCGTTCGCTATGGCCATTCGCTGTCATGCGCTCCCATACAGCGCGGAACCTGTCAAACAGCGACTCCTAACCCCGTATTCAACATTACTGCACACCGACTGAGTCGCTGTCAACAGCCGAACAACGGCCAAGCACAGCGAATACTAGCGTGCGCTGTGAAAATAACGCTACTGTCGCTCATCTGTCGCTACCTGTCGCTATTAATTAATCGGCCTCTTAGTATATTTTAGGTAAGCTTTCAAGAAAACTCAGTTCCCTTTGTCAGACATGATGTTAGAGTTTTCTCGTAAGCTTACCTTAAACCCAGGGCCTTCTCCAGGGGCATCCCAAATCAGGATGCCCCACAGTGTAACCCCCCCAGGTCGACTGTAAAAGCTTACCTTTTTCCTGGTCCAACGGCACCTGTGCAAGCTCTCGTCCAAACAGAGCTGTTTGCCTTGCCTCGGATTTGGCACACGGCTCTGATGTTTTGCAATGGGGAGGAAGAGTGGCTACATCTCCAGCATCTTTAGGCTGTGTGCACACTCCTACCCCAGCCATTTAGATAGGCTGGTCATGCACCCGTTTGCGCTCTCTATTGCAGACAATCCCGAATGCCGAATGACATAGACACAGCAAATGGCTCCGATTGGACAAGAGTGCAACAGATTCCTTTAGGCACCACTTCGTTAACAATTTTGTGCAGGCCTGTCCATGGCCCAGCTTTTGCTGCCTCCTGCACCTGGTCATTTCACACTACAGTACACATATCAGGCCGGGGCGAATTAGATAGCTGGGCTCTAGGGGTTTAGGAATCGGAATGCAAGACACAGAAGTGGCTTTCAACCAGGGGGCTAATTTCTCCCAACAGGCCATAGCTATTGTCATGTCCCAAGCCTTGTGTTTTATTTTACCCAGGGTAATTGTTTAATATAGTGTTTATTTACTTGATTGAGCAGTGTACCTTTAACTGCTTTTGTCCCTTCCTGGCTCCCTTAGCCCAGCTATGATGCAAGCAGCTCCTCTCTTCTCTCCTCTCCTCTACCCATTTTGTAGTTTGCATCCAAGAATCCCTTCTTTAAGAATTGTTTATTGCAAGATTCTGTACTGAAATAAAGCTTCTGAAACTTATTTACATATTTCATGACCAGCTGAGTAAGCTATCTGCCAAGCCTTATGGAGTAAGAACACATGACACACACAGACAAGGTGAAGCTGTCTACAGGATTCACAATACTGTCATCTGGTGAGTCAGAATAGTAAAAAGACTGTTAATTCATCTGCTAAGATTTTCCAGCAGCCCTCATGTGCAGCTTAGCTATAGAGCTATAAAGAACATCACCATATGTGTATACTGCAGCCTTTATAGAAGCAAGCCTGGTTCTTTCTTTATATTCAGTCTGTGTGTGTTATTGAAGCTTGAGAAGCCACAACACAGCTGAATGTCTCACGGGAGCTTATGTCAAAATGCCCTAATTTATCTGTGTGACTTATTATTATTGAAGCACATTTGTGGATGAGTGCTCAGATCATCAGCTATTTTCTATAAGCAAGTGAAGATGACTAATATCTGCCTTATAAGCTCTCTCCCTGTGCTTATGAATACCAGCCAGCATCTGCACTGTGTTCATTTTTTATGAGTCATAACCGAAAACCTTCTGAGCTCTACAGAGTTGTTACATTTGCAGGTGCTTTCTGGGCAACCTGCCAACTCACAAGTTGTTACTTTTTCTGCAAACATCTCTGCAGCCCAGAGACTTTATGCTGTCAGCACAGCATACAGACCTACAACCCGGTTAGGGTTGAATCTTCAGAACATGAGTCAAGAACTGCTTTCCAAAATCACCCAGCAATGGGAGACTATATTAACCTATGAAGTTACTCTTACACAGACTGTTAATGATGTGTTATATTAGATGCTCCTCTAAGACAACTTTCCACACTTTATATGCAGTTAAGTCAGACGCATATTGCCACCTTAGAGAGAATAAATTCAGACCGTTAATTAATAGAGTTGGAAAGCTTCCAGCAACTTAACTCTGAAAGAGTTTAATAAGTGGAATTAAAGCCAATGCTCAAGCAAAATTTACCTAAATCCAGGAAAATGCTTATCACATTTCTAGGGCCACTAGTCATTCTAAAAGTTCAAAATGATCATCCAAATCATGATCATCTAAATATTCAATGATCAACCAACGACTTATACTGGCTCGCTCAAATGTGGCAGCTACTAAAATCCAAGCAATGTACAAAGAAAAACTGATGTGGGAGGTGGCCATTAAGGAGTCAGAGGCAGCTCGACAGTGGGCAGAGATGGAGGCAGAGGCTACACGTAAAAGACCAGAAAAAAAGGCTCTGGAGAAAAAATGAGAGCACACCACAGCTATGGCAAGACTGCAGGTTTAAAAGAAAGCCATCAGTGGTAGTAAAAGTAAAAAGTAGTAGTAAAAAAGTTAAAAGTAAAAGTGTCAGCAGAAGATCCTTTTGAGCACAAAAGGGACTTTGTGCTAAGCCAAAATAGTGCACCCCTGAATGCTACAGATGTTCCTGATATTAGAGAAATTTCTTGACAACGGCAGGGGACACATTCTTTGGCAGCACCACGCTTTCAAGGTCAGTACAATGCACCACCCGTTTATCAACCTGATCTTTCCTCATATGTTCCTGCACTTCAGGCCCCTGTACCTCAGCAAGTTCATTTCAAGGACACTCATGTTCAAGCCAATGCCCCAACACGTTTTCAACCACCTCACTGCCACACAGCTTCAGCGGCACCAAGCCTATGGACTTTAAAATGGTTCCTGGTTTAAATGCTCATGCATCCCCCTTCCCACACTTGTCACTTCTCAGACAGCAATTCCCTGCCTAAAGTCAGAGAAATTAGACATGTCGGAGTTTGCCAGATACTTGGTTCCCAGAGAACTCACAAAGACCAGCCACAAGGTTTGATGACCAGCCTGAGAACTACAGAGTCTGGAAATGTGCAATTAAAGCGACAGTCAATGACCTTGGCATTACAGCAGCTGAGGAGCTTGATCTTCTAGTAAAGGGGCTGAGCCCACAATCTACAGAAAGCATTAAGAGACTCAGATCTGTCCATACTGACAACCCAGCAGCAGGGCTTATTGCTGCTTGGGAAAGACTTTTTGACAGCCCTGAAGCTATAGAGAAAGCACTTCTCAAAAGACTACAGACTTGTCCAAAGTTATCTGGCAAGGACAATCAGACATTTCTAGAGCTGGGTGACTGCAGACTCTGCTGTTAGAGCTCCAGCTTGCTAAGGCAGACCTCCCCCACCTGAATTAAGTTACTTGGACACTGCTCATGAGGTAAACCCAGTTGTTACTGAACTGCCATACAATCTGCAAGAAAGATGAGCTACACCTGGATACAGATGAAAAGAGGAACATCATAACTCCTTTCCTCCATTCTTCTGCTTCTGTGAGTTTATCACAGACATTGCAGAGAATAAGAATGATTCAAGCTTATCCTTTGGTGAACTTAGTGGACCTAGTCCCCCCCTCCTGCATTTGATAGCTCCTACCCCAACTACAGAAGCTGCAGGGATCCAGTGTCAGTTCTTCCTGCGCCCTCATCATTTCCTGACAAGGGCAACTATGGGAACAAGATTGAAAACCCTAATCACCAGTGCCCTATTCACAAGCTGCCATATCCTCTAAAGAAGTGCATCTGCTTCAGAAAGAAACCACTAGTGGAGCACAATTCGGGGTATGTTTCAGATGTTGTGCATCCACAGAAAACATAGCCAAGGACTGTACAATATGCATCAAGTGTATGGATTGTGATGATGAAAATCATGTGCAGGCACTCCTCTCCCCTGTCGAAGCATGGTGGGGAGGATATGAATAGAGATGAGCGAATCGATTCTGACGAACCCGAATTCCTTACGAATTTCATGAAATATTCGATTTGTGATTCGATCGCTTGAATCGCTTCCTTAAAACTCCATTTACTGCTATACAGCCCATCTAAAATGGTGGATCCACATGTCAGGACATGTCCCATGGGGCAAGGAATGCTGGGTAGGTGTCACATGCTACCTATCAGCAGACATGCTTACCGATGATGTCACAGCCCCATATAAATGGCGGCCATCTTGCGGAAGATCATTCTGACACTGTATTGCGACCAGAGCAGATCAGGCAGGGATAGAGCGAGAGATAGATAGATAGATAGATAGATAGAACAAAGAACAGAAGAAGCAGAGTGAGGGGCAGATAGAGAAGGAGAGAGCCTGTGACAGTGACAGATAAAGACAGGGACAGTTTAAACTGTTTGCATTAGCTTTCAAGCCTATTTAGTGTTAATAACACTCCTGCCTATTTAGCTTTTCCTTTATCTGGTGTCATTCTTTAAAAAGGGTGCTAGCATTAATATTTCAAGACTACCTGTGTAATTACTGCTTGCATTTTATAATCAACGTCACTTTTCCACAATCAAGGGAGGCCACCTCTGTATGTGAGCAGGGGGCATCCCAAACACTAGCATTAATATTTCAAGACTACCTGTGTAATAACTGCTTGCATTTTATAATTAACGTCACTTTTCCACAATCAAGGGAGGCCTCCTCTGTATGTGAGCAGGGGGCATCCCAAACACTAGCATAAATATTTCAAGACTACCTGTGTAATAGCTGCTTGCATTTTATAATCAACGTCACTTTTCCACAATCAAGGGAGGCCACCTCTGTATGGGAGCAGGCGGCATCCCAAACACTAGCATAAATATTTCAAGACTACCTGTCTAATAACTGCTTGCATTTTATAATTAAGGTCACTTTTCCACAATCAAGGGAGGCCTCCTCTGTATGTGAGCAGGGGGCATCCCAAAAACTAGCATAAATATTTCAAGACTACCTGTCTAATAACTGCTTGTATTTTATAATTAAGGTCACTTTTCCACAATCAAGGGAGGCCTCCTCTGTATGTGAGCAGGGGGCATCCCAAACACTAGCATAAATATTTCAAGACTACCTGTCTAATAACTGGTTGCATTTTTTAAGCAAAGTCACTTTTCCACAATCAAAGGAGGTAACCTCTGTATGTGAGCAGGGGGCATCCCAAACACTAGCATAAATATTTCAAGACTACCTGTCTAATAACTGGTTGCATTTTATAATTAACGTCACTTTTCCACAATCAAGGGAGGCCTCCTCTGTATGTGAGCAGGGGGCATCCCAAACACTAGCATTCATATTTCAAGAATACCTGTCTAATAACTGCTTGCATTTTATAATTAACGTCACTTTTCCACAATCAAGGGAGGCCTCCTCTGTATGTGACCAGGGGGCATCCCAAAGACTAGCATAAATATTTCAAGACTACCTGTCTAATAACTGCTTGCATTTTATAATTAACGTCACTTTTCCACAATCAAGGGAGGCCTCCTCTGTATGTGAGCAGGGGGCATCCCAAACACTAGCATTAATATTTCAAGACTACCTGTCTAATAACTGCTTGCATTTTCTAATTAACGTCACTTTAGTGTAGTATATTGTTTTCCCCTCCTAAACGCAGTAAAAATGTCAGGCAGAGATGTGCCAGGATGTGCACTGATGAGAGGCCTAGATTCATCAGGCAGAAGTCGCAGCAGACTAGGGGCGAGTGGCAGCAGGAGTCGCGGTGAGAGGCCTGATCTCCTGGTATCTGCTAGCGGTCGTGTCTCGACCAGCAACGCATCTGCCGTCATAGATAGGTTAACGAGGTCATCGACCTCATCACAAGTGACAACTGACACCCCCAGTCAACAGTTCGTAGGTTCCTCGGACACAACCCTGAGTTGGCATGGCCCGGGAGCAGCCCCTGTCCTTCCATTGCCTCTGTCCTACGCCCCTCCCCTCCAGCCGCCATATCTTATGCTTTGGGTTCAGCTCCACTATTTAGTGAGGACGATGTGTTAGAGGACAGTCAGCAGCTACTGCCCAGCCAAGAAAAGGAGTGGACATCCGCCGCTTCTTCCGCTAGGCAGACAAACACTGAGGAGGAGAGTGGCATGGGAGGTGGTGTGGTGAGCATTCCATCTCCTGCAGCACGCGCTCTTGTGGAAACCGAGGAGGACATCAGTGACGTGCAGGCACAACTCGATGATGATGAAGCCGATCGCACTTGGGAGCCCGGTGCAGAAAGGGCTTCATCATAATCAGGAGAAGAGGGTCCCAGGTTGCCCCAGAGTCAGCAGCTGAGGCAGCAAGGTGGCAGTAGGGTTGGCAGTCAGCATGGTGGCAGTAGGGTTGGCAGTCAGCATGGTGGCAGAATTGGGATGTCTGGAGCCACACGTGGCTGAGGGCGGGGTCGACCACCTGCTGTGCGGCAGGCTGCTTTCCCGGGAGGCAGTGGAGCAGGGGTTCCTGGAGTTGGCAGCAGTAGCAGTGAATTAGTGCGGACTGTTGAAGGCAAAATTATCTACTCAGCAGTGTGGAACTTTTTCCTCAAGCATCCGCAGGAGGGTAACCTGGCCACATGCAAGATGTGTAGACAGAAGGTCAAGCATGCCCAGGGCCCCAATGTTCGTACCACAGCCCTGCGGCAACACATGCAGCGTCACCATAAAGTGGCATGGGAGAACCGAGGCTCCGAAGTGGGGGTCCAGCCTGCTGCGTCAGCCAGTGCCACACCGCTTCCAATTTCACCCAGCCAAGGCTCCAGCACCTCAGCCGAAGGTAGCTGTGCGTCATCTCTGCTGCTCCAGATGCTCCTGCTCCTCCTACTAAAAGTCACTCATCCCACCAGCAATCCATGAGCGAAGCCATGTCCAAGAGACAACAGTATGCGCCCACTCATCCTACGGCGCAGAAGCTAAATGTGCTCCTGTCCAAGTTGCTAGTGCTGCAGTCTCTCCCTTTTTGGACTCTGCACCTTTCAGAGAGCTGATGGCTTGTGCCGAGCCGAGATGGAGAGTTCCAAGCCGTCATTTCTTTGCAAAGAAGGCAGTACCAGCCCTGCACAAATTTGTTGAGCAGAAGGTGGGCCAGTCCTTGAGCCTGTCAGTGTGCACCAAAGTGCACGGCAGCGCCGACATCTGGAGCTGTAACTACGATCAGGGACAATACATGTCGTTTACGGCCCACTGGGTGAATGTGGTTCCTGCATGTCACGCTCGGGGTAACTCCAGCCCTCTTATTAAGCTCACAACCCCCAATCTCCACAGCCAGCTTCACCTGTAGGAGCCCCCGCTTGCCGGGACGCAAGATACGCCTACCCGGGATCGGTTGCCCCCAGGACTTAATGGCTCAAAGGATGTAAGCTTATATGTGGGAGGACTGGAGAACCAATAGCAAGAGCGTGAGTGACGGAAGTCCAGAGACAGGCAATAGGTCGATAACGGGAAGGCAGAGATCGTAGCGGCACCAGGGGTCAGGCAAGACGTAGTCGGGGTTCAGGCAGAGGTCAGCAACTGGGGATCAGGATCTAGAAGCGTCAGTTCAGGCAAAGGTCGGCAACAAGGATTCAGGATCGAGAGGCGTCAATTCAGGCAGAGGTCGGCAACAAGGATTCAGGATCGAGAATGGTCGTACAATCAAATCGGCAACAGGCTAGACTTCACAGGAGTAGGTAACACAGGGTTCTGAGCGCTATCACAGGCAATTCACAACTGAGAGGGAATTGCCTTTATAGGAACAGGTCTGAGGGAAGCAGTGTACTGATTGGAGCACATAGGATTCCAAGGGTAATTGGCTGCAGAGCAGAAGAGGGCGAAGCCCTCAATCCCCTAGGATTCATTAACCCTTTAATTGATCCTCCGGCGGGTGCGCGCCGCACAGCGCCGCCGGAGGGCATAACAGACACGTGCTCGCGGCCGCGCGCGAGCACGTCTCCTGGAGGAGGAAGCGGGGGGCGTGGCTGAGCTGGGCGCCGCTCGAGCCGACGCTGCTCGAGCCGACGCCGCTCGGCGCGGCCGCCTGGAGACGTCGCTGGAACGGGGATCAGGTAAGCGGTTCCTGACACTACCCCCCCCTTCACGAGGGGCCTCCGGACCCTCACCCGGTTTCCCTGGATTGTCACGATGGAACCTTCTTACAAGAGCCTTGGCATGAACATTCCTCGCTGCCACCCAGCATCTTTCCTCCGGACCATAGCCAACCCAATCCACCAAATACTGTAAAGAATTACGCACTTTACGTGAATCCAAGATCTTATTCACTTCATACTCGGGCTCATTATTAAGAAGAATTGGTGCAGGACCAGCAAGAGGAGCATTCTTCGCCGGTTTTAACAGTGAAACGTGAAAGGAATTAGGTATTTTCATAGTTGGCGGGAGTTGAACTTTAAAAGACACATTATTCAACTTCTTGACGATTGGAAAAGGACCAATAAATTTTGGACCTAATTTGCTAGATGGCTGACGGAGCGCAATATTTTTAGTGGAGACCCAAACTAGATCGCCTACTTGAAGAGTAGGTTCCTGTGATCTGCGGCGGTCGGCAAATTTCTTATACCTCAAACCAGTGGTCTTAAGAATCTCCTGAACGTGTGTCCAGATATTCTTCCGTTCTTGAAGCCACTCCTCCAACGCCGGCAGATTGGAAGGTGACCCTGAAAGGGAAGAAGCTCTAGGATTTTTCCCTAAGTTACAATAAAAAGGAGATACCTTGGTACTCTCACTAGGCGCGTTATTGTAAGCAAACTCGGCGAAATCAATAAATTCCGCCCATTGTTCTTGGGCATCAGAAACATAACACCTTAAGTATTGTTCCAAAGTTTGATTAGTTCTTTCTGTCTGCCCATTAGTCTGGGGATGGTAGGCAGAAGAAAGAGAGATCTGTATTCCCAACCGCGAACAGAAGTGTTTCCAAAAACGGGAAGTAAATTGAACACCCCGATCAGAGACTATATTGGACGGAATACCATGAATACGAAAAATATGCGAAGTAAACAGCCGCGAAAGCTCAGGTGCAGAAGGAAGTTTGGCCAAAGGAACGAAATGTGCCATCTTACTGAAACGATCTACGACCACCCAAATGACAGTATTACCATGTGAGAGAGGCAAATCTACAATAAAATCCATAGAAATATGGGTCCATGGCTCAGCAGGAATTTCAAGAGGAACCAAACTGCCACTAGGAGCCTTGTGAACTCCTTTACTTCGAGCACAAATAGCACAAGCGTCGATAAAGGCAGTGATATCGCGTCTCATGGTAGGCCACCATACATGACGACGGGCAAGCATAAACGTCTTACGGTTACCCAAATGACCAGCAGTTTTGGCATCGTGAAATTCGCGAATTACATCCGAACGCAGGTGCGGCGGAACAAACTGGCACCCCAAGGGTACATCACTAGGAGATTCATCTTGAAACGGCGCCAAGGTATTGGAGAGATCAGGAAGTAACGCCGCCACCACACAACCTGTGGGTAAAATTGGTTCACCAGAATCACCCCGATCCTTACATTCACCGAACATGCGAGATAGAGCATCAGCTTTAGTATTTTTTACACCCGGCTTGAAAGTAATAATAAAATTGAAACGCGAGAAGAATAATGCCCAACGTGCCTGACGAGAGTTCAGCCTCTTGGCAGAACCTATGTATTCGAGATTTTTATGATCAGTATACACAGTTATAGGATGTAATGAACCCTCCAACCAGTGTCGCCATTCATCAAATGCCAGTTTAATAGCTAATAGTTCCCTATTGCCAACATCATAATTTTGTTCCGCGGTACTGAATTTACGCGAAAAATAAGCGCATGGATGGAGACGCTCAGGGTTACCAGAATATTGTGACAAAACTGCACCCACTCCCAGCTCAGAAGCATCCACTTCAATAATAAAAGCTTTATGAATATCTGGATGCACTAAGACAGGTGCCGAAGTAAAGGCCCGTTTCAAGGTTAGAAAGGCCTCACAGGCAGAGGGGGACCAGTTAGCAGTAAAAGCCCCCTTGCGGGTAAGGTTGGTAAGGGGAGCAACAACATGGGAAAAGCCTTTTATGAAACGCCGATAAAAATTTGCAAAACCTAGAAAACGTTGCAATTCCTTTAAAGTTTTGGGTTGGACCCAATCCTGAACTGCTGAAACCTTCCCCGCGTCCATCTCCAAACCCTGGTTGGTAATAACATACCCTAGGAAGGGAACTGTAGTGACTTCAAACACACACTTAGAGAGTTTAGCAAATAAGTTGTTCTCTCTTAATTTTTGTAGCACCAACTTAACATGGTGTCTGTGCTCCGGTAAAGAATTAGAAAAAATGAGAATATCATCCAAGTAGATGACTACAAATCTACCGAGATATTCCCTGAATATATCATTAACAAAATCTTGGAAAACGGCTGGCGCATTACAAAGACCGAAGGGCATGACCAGGTACTCATAGTGCCCATCCTTCACATTAAATGCAGTTTTCCACTCGTCCCCCTGTCGGATGCGAATCAGATTGTAAGCCCCTCTCAAATCCAATTTGGAGAAAATTCGAGCTCCTGTGACTTGATTGAACAGATCCCCAATCAAGGGTAAGGGGTATCGGTTTTTTACAGTGATCTTATTCAAGGCTCGATAATCTATGCACGGTCTCAAGCCACCATCTTTTTTCTCTACAAAAAAGAACCCGGCCCCAGCAGGCGAGGTAGAGGGACGGATAAATCCTTTCCTAAGATTTTCGGTAATTAACTCCCTCATTGCTTGCTCCTCGGGCAGGGTAAGGTTATAAATCTTTCCCCTCGGGGGAATTGTGCCAGGCAGCAAGTCAATGGGGCAGTCATAGGACCGATGTGGAGGAAGAGTATCAGCAGAGCGTTCAGAGAATACATCGATCCAATCAGCGTATGGCTGAGGTAATTCCTGTGGTAAGACTTGAACGCTTCTGAGGCCTGTATTAAAACAGTGACCTTTACATTGGTCACTCCACTTGACCAACTCCCCAGCCCGCCAATCTAACACCGGGTTATGGAGTTGCAACCAGGGGTATCCCAAAACCACCGGAGTTTCCGGACAATCAAAAATAAAGAATTCTAAGAATTCAGAGTGAGAAGAGCCGACAATTAGTCTGAGAGGTGGGGTCTTGGTATTTATAGGACCTCCCTGGATTGCCTTTCCATTGATAGCTAAAACTTGTAGGGATCTTTCAAGAGGAACTACAGGGATCCCTAAGGTGGAGATCATGCTCCTGTCCAAAAAGTTTCCAGCCGCACCACTGTCTATGAAGGCGGAAACTGTCTGCTTAGAGGACCCCCAAAACAAATCAATAGGTACAAGCATCTTATTCTGGCGAGAGTTACAAACTGACTCACCCAGATCAGTACTCTCTACCTGGTCTGGGTGCGGAAGTTTTCCGCCGGTTTCCCCTTGTTGGGACAGGACCCTGCAAAATGACCAGAATTCCCGCAATACAGGCATAACCCCTCGGATCGCCTACGCTGTTTCTCCTCTTGGGATAAGCGGGTTCTCCCTAATTGCATAGGTTCTTCCTGGGAGGATGATGAGGTATTTTCTCCACGGGGAACCGGGGATCTATGACTCTGGACTGGTCTAAAGGACGTGGGAGCCCCGACTCTCTCCCTGGCCCTTTCTCTAAGACGTCGGTCTATTTTAATGGAGACCTGCATTAATTGATCTAGGTCCGCTGGCGGGGGAAAATTGACTAAGGCATCCTTGATGCTTTCCGACAGTCCCACCCTGAATTGACTACACAAAGCTGGATCGTTCCACCTAGCTTCGATAGCCCAGCGGCGGAATTCAGCACAGTAGTCTTCAGCCGAATTCCGTCCTTGTTTTAAGGCCCGAAGCCTATTCTCTGCGGTAGACTGTATATCTGGATCGGCGTATAAAACGCCCATAGCATTGAAGAAGGCAGTCACTGATTGTAGAGCAATGTCATGGGACGGTAAACTAAAGGCCCAGGACTGTGGGTCTCCTTGAAGCAAGGAAATGACTAGGCCTACTCGTTGGACCTCTGTGCCAGAGGAGATAGGTCTTAACTTAAAATATAGTTCGCAGGCATTCTTGAAATTGGAAAATTTTGCTCGTTCTCCAAAAAATTTCTCAGGCAGTGGAATCTTAGGTTCGGAGAAATGAGGTGGTACAGCGGAAGTTGGCACTTGACGAGATTCCTGAGTGGCCACTCTTTGAGCGAGTTGGTTGATCGCTGTGGCCATAGCTTGCACCTGCTGTACCAGGTCATCCATTTTTTGGCCTGTGATAATGTCACGCTCGGGGTAACTCCAGCCCTCTTATTAAGCTCACAACCCCCAATCTCCACAGCCAGCTTCACCTGTAGGAGCCCCCGCTTGCCGGGACGCAAGATACGCCTACCCGGGATCGGTTGCCCCCAGGACTTAATGGCTCAAAGGATGTAAGCTTATATGTGGGAGGACTGGAGAACCAATAGCAAGAGCGTGAGTGACGGAAGTCCAGAGACAGGCAATAGGTCGATAACGGGAAGGCAGAGATCGTAGCGGCACCAGGGGTCAGGCAAGACGTAGTCGGGGTTCAGGCAGAGGTCAGCAACTGGGGATCAGGATCTAGAAGCGTCAGTTCAGGCAAAGGTCGGCAACAAGGATTCAGGATCGAGAGGCGTCAATTCAGGCAGAGGTCGGCAACAAGGATTCAGGATCGAGAATGGTCGTACAATCAAATCGGCAACAGGCTAGACTTCACAGGAGTAGGTAACACAGGGTTCTGAGCGCTATCACAGGCAATTCACAACTGAGAGGGAATTGCCTTTATAGGAACAGGTCTGAGGGAAGCAGTGTACTGATTGGAGCACATAGGATTCCAAGGGTAATTGGCTGCAGAGCAGAAGAGGGCGAAGCCCTCAATCCCCTAGGATTCATTAACCCTTTAATTGATCCTCCGGCGGGTGCGCGCCGCACAGCGCCGCCGGAGGGCATAACCGCCGGAGGGCGCGAGCACGTCTCCTGGAGGAGGAAGCGGGGGGCGTGGCTGAGCTGGGCGCCGCTCGAGCCGACGCTGCTCGAGCCGACGCCGCTCGGCGCGGCCGCCGCACAGTGACAGCTGCAGCTGGCCGCCTGGAGACGTCGCTGGAACGGGGATCAGGTAAGCGGTTCCTGACACTGCACAGCAACTTGGACAGGTCACACCGCTTCGGCCTCCATGCTCCCAGGCCATTTTGCCTGTCACAGTGTGCGACTCTGCCTCCTCATCCTCCGCCATCTCCTCAGCCTCCACTGTACGGTCAATTCTCAATGCCCCTTCAGCCTACCATGTGTGCAGGGCAGGACGGTGTCAGGCTGTGCTTCACATGGTTTGCCTTGGCGAACGGAGTCACACAGGGGAGGAGCTCCTGAAATTCATTCATCAAGAAATCAAAACATGGCTTACTACGCGAAAATTTTAAATGGGTACCATGGTGACTGACAATGGGAGTAACATCTGTGCTGAGACAAGGAAGCCTGAGCCATGCGCCCTGTATGGCACACGTGTTCAACCTAGTTGTCAAGCGTTTTCTGAAGTCTTGCCCCCATCTGCAAGACATCCTAACAACGGGAAGGAAACTTTGTATGCACTTCAGCCACTCCTACACCGCCAAGCACACCCTTCTTGAGCTACAGCGTCAGAACGGTATCCCCCAACATAGTCTGATTTGCGAAGTTCCCACCTGTTGGAATTCCACCCTACATATGTTAGATCGACTATACAAACAGAGAAAAACCATCACTGATTTCTTGATGATCCAAGCAGATAGGGGACTCCCCTGTGTAACGTTAATGTGAACCAGTGGCAGCTCATACGTGACACCTGCCATTTGCTCAGGCCCTTTGAGGAAGCCACTTTATTTGTCAATTGCCAGGATTACGGCATGAACGACGTGATTCCGCTGCTTCATGTAATACAACACATGTTGGAAACCATGGCTGGTCAGGGCACTGGAGACATGTCGCATACATTTTACGGCCACATAAACCCCGTGGGAGCTGAGAAGGAGGAGCAGCACAGTGAAGCGCAGTTTATTTTTGGCGAAATGGGTGGTTTATCTAGTCATCTGGCAGGAGAGGAGGAGCAGGAGGAGCCAGTGGAGCTAGAGGGTTGTGAGGAAGGCGAGACAGAGGACCCAGACACACCATGGTAGTATGCAGTGGAGATGGAGACAGGTAGTCCCTCCGAGTCACTTGCACAAATGGCACGATGCATGCTCACGTGCTTGCGTAGTGACCACAGAATTGTCTCCATTTTTCTGCGGGATGAGTACTGGCTCTCCACCTTATTGGACCCTCGCTTCCGGCACAAAATGGGGGCATTTTTTAAACCCAAACTGACCTACTACAAAGACATTCTACGTAGTCAGTTGGCCGATGCCTATCTGCACCATGGTCCATACTCTTGCAGGTCTGACTCGGAGGGACCTCCCTGCCATGGCTGCCGGGGGGGGGGGTGGCAGGAGCAGCAGCTCCATCAGCAGCAGCCTCAGTCTTCAGTCACTAATGAGTAGCTTTCTGCACCCGCATAGTGAGGCTACTCATGAGCAGCAGGAAGACCTGGAGCAGGACCTGAACCAGCAGGTCATGTCATACCTTGACATGACCATGCCAACACACCTTGAGGATCCGCTGGACTTCTGGGAAGCCAAACTTGACTTGTGGCCGCAACTGGCAGAGTTTGCCCTGGGAAAGCTGTCCTGCCCGGCCAGTAGTGTGGCATCTGAGTGGGTCTTTAGTGCTGCGAGGGCCATAGCAACGCCAAGGAGAACTCGTCTGTCCACGAAAAATGTGGAGAGACTCACCTTTGTGAAGATGAATCAGGCATGGATCAGCCAGCATTTCCACCCACCAATAGCTGATGCATGCGAGTAGCTAGTTCTGCTGCTGCCATCTCCCGGGTGTGTCTTTCAGGCAATATATGAGCTCCTTCTGCTGCTGATAACTCCTGCTGACAACTCCAGGGTGTGTATTTCAGGCAATATATGAGCTCCCTATGCTTCTGCCAACTCCAATGTGTTTTTCAGGCAATATATGGGCTCCCTATGCTGCTGCCAACTCCAATGTGTTTTTCAGGCAATATATGGGCTCCTAATGCTGCTGCCAACTCCTGGGTGTGTCTTTCAGGCAATATATGAGCTCCCTATGCTGCTGCCAACTCCTGGGTGTGTTTTTCAGGCAATATATGTGCTCCCTATGCTGCTGCCAAGTCCAGAGTGTGTCTTTCAGGCAACATATGGGCTTCTAATGCTGCTGCTGCCGCCAGCTCCTGGGTGTGTCTTTCAGGCAATATATGGGCTCCTAATGCTGCTGCCAACTCCAATGTGTTTTTCAGGCAATATATGGGCTCCCAATGCTGCTGCCAACTCCTGGGTGTGTCTTTCAGGCAATATATGAGCTCCCTATGCTGCTGCCAAGTCCAATGTGTTTTTCAGGCAATATATGAGCTCCCTATGCTGCTGCCAAATTCAGGGTGTGTTTTTTAGGCAATATATGGGCCAACTCCACTGTGTGTCTTTCAGGCAATATATGAGCTCATCATGCTGATGCCCCCTCAAGCCTCTGTAATTGTGCCGCTCTGCGACAGCGAATCTAATAGCAACGCCTCTGATCTGTATGTCATACTTCTTTACAATTGTATTTCACTAACCCAGCATGCATCCTATGCATGTTACAGCCAAGCAAAATGTTCTGCAACCCTATGGAGGCTCTCGGACACCCAGAAATAGCCATTTTTAATAGCGTTTAGTTGCGAATAAATTCGGACCAAAACTATTTTTCCCGGAAAATTTGGCGAATCAGCCGAATCGAATTTTTCCAAAGTTCGCTCATCTCTAGATATGAATCAAACTGCAAGACCCACCACAGTATCTTCCTCATATACAGAGTTTTGTGACAAATTCTGTTTTTTCAACATGAAAGGTGAGGCTTACCCTTACACTCTCGGTACCTATAGCGGCGTCACTAAAGTCTCTTTCCAAAACAATATTGAACTGCCATTACCTACACTTCTGGAGTACAACCAGATACCATCTAACAGGGAGGAGATCTCTACACCAGAGGCAGCTCGTCATCACCTGCACCTGAGGTTAATAGCCGATTAAACACCACCTCTTATCAAGAATGCCATGATCTTGATACTGCTTGGTAGAGACATTTCCCAGGCACACAAGGTACGCTCGCAGAAGAATGGACTGGATGGCGCTCTGTTTGCAAAAAACCTTGATCTAGGTTAGGTCATCATAGGCAATGTTTGCATAGACAGAATTAAGAAGCCTACACCAGTCTCTTCATTAAAGACACAGATCGTGTTCAGTGGTCCCAACTGCTGTCTGCGAAGCAGCAGTGAGTGTCAGCAAGACCTCAAAACAACAATAACTTTCGGTCTCAGGATGACAACCAGGGAGCAATAGTGCCCAATAAAACCAGTGCCAACAATGTGGCACCTGCAGAAGGAGTTAAAAGCTTGGTACCACCCCTACCTGTCCATTCTCCAAGAGAGACATTACCTAACAAAGACTTTGACAAGGAGATCACAGACTTCAGAATGGAAGTGCATGTCCTCAGCAACAACCCCTGTCCTACTGTAGCAACCTATGTCCTCAGACTGACAGTCACAGAAGGCGAGACTGTTTGGTTCTGCTGCTAGTCAGGAGGAGCCAGTGGAGCTAGAGGGTTGTGAGGAAGGCGAGACAGAGGACCCAGACACACCATGGTAGTATGCAGTGGAGATGGAGACAGGTAGTCCCTCCGAGTCACTTGCACAAATGGCACGATGCATGCTCACGTGCTTGCGTAGTGACCACAGAATTGTCTCCATTTTTCTGCGGGATGAGTACTGGCTCTCCACCTTATTGGACCCTCGCTTCCGGCACAAAATGGGGGCATTTTTTAAACCCAAACTGACCTACTACAAAGACATTCTACGTAGTCAGTTGGCCGATGCCTATCTGCACCATGGTCCATACTCTTGCAGGTCTGACTCGGAGGGACCTCCCTGCCATGGCTGCCGGGGGGGGGGGGGGTGGCAGGAGCAGCAGCTCCATCAGCAGCAGCCTCAGTCTTCAGTCACTAATGAGTAGCTTTCTGCACCCGCATAGTGAGGCTACTCATGAGCAGCAGGAAGACCTGGAGCAGGACCTGAACCAGCAGGTCATGTCATACCTTGACATGACCATGCCAACACACCTTGAGGATCCGCTGGACTTCTGGGAAGCCAAACTTGACTTGTGGCCGCAACTGGCAGAGTTTGCCCTGGGAAAGCTGTCCTGCCCGGCCAGTAGTGTGGCATCTGAGTGGGTCTTTAGTGCTGCGAGGGCCATAGTAACGCCAAGGAGAACTCGTCTGTCCACGAAAGTCACAGAAGGCGAGACTGTTTGGTTCTGCTGCTAGTCAGTCTGTTATAGTGAACTTTTACATGCAAGACATTCATAAATCCTTACCCACATCAAAGGCAACCATTGACCACGTCAGAACATCACAGGAGATGCTGCTTGTGTCTAACCTCAGACCTCGCAAGATCATCTCCAACAGCGAAAAGTTAATGTAGACTCTTCTTTTTGGTGATCATGCTGTCAACTTGAAGGACTTGGTTCTCAGTTCTGATATTGCTCCTATGCAAAGCAGCCTAAGCCTACTATGGGACATTCAACTGGAGATTTTCACATTCCAGTCATCAGCCTCTGGAAAACCTTTCACCAAACATGGGGTGTAATCTGTTGAGAACAGTATCTACAACCCTATTGGATTTATGCCCCCTGTGTCCATTAAAGGCAATGTACTACTGAGACATCTGACCACTGAGAACATAGAATGTGACATTATACTACTTTCTCAGCAACAAAAAACATTGAAACAAATCCAAAACCCATGTTAAGTTCTGGAATCCTTTACAACTTTTGGCAGAAAGGAAATCTACATCTCATCAGATTGTTCTTTCAAGACCAGAACTGTTGTGGACTACCTGTATACATTAGAAGCCAACAAGGAATCACCCTGTGGATTTATCCAGGGTAAGGCTCAACTAATTACCAAGCCTGAACATGCTAAGCTAACATTAAAGCTGCATGCAGTTGTGCCAACAGTGGAAACTGAACACCTTAAGGACTTTGAATTGAACACTATCAGTCTCTCTGCTAACGAGACAGCTCTTCTGCACACTGGCAAAACAGCAAGGCCCGCCACAAAGTGCCATTCACCAGGCCAGTGGTATTTTACCTTCATGGATTTTAAACCATCTGAGGACAAGATCAGTCTTGTGTTTCTCAACTCTAGCTGATACCACCAACCAGCTGGTGAACCTGACAACCAGTGAGGAAGCCTGGCCCATGGACATTCTTGGACTGATACCCCTTACCCGAGAAAAGGTCACATGAAGTGGACTTATCCATCCTGCACAGCTCATGGTGGTGAGCATGCCATCATGGACTGTGTAGTACAGAGTACCTTTGCCAAGCTTTTAACATTGAACATGCTCTACTGTTTGGATTACCTGATGTACCACAGAGTACCTTTGCCAAGCTTTTAACATTGACCATGCTCTACTGTTTGGATTACCTGATGTACCAAAGAGCACTGGTCATCCTTTGGAACATTGACTAGTCCCTACCACATCCATGGGGCAAGTTTGTTTCCAATTAGATTATTGGGATTTTGAGGTCTTGGCCTATGGCAGTCTCTTTAACCTGAAGAGTGGGTATTTTCTTTTTTCTGTCTGGATTACCAGCATTTTTTATTTGTTCCAGACTGTTGATCACAAGAGCTTTGGCCACAACACCTTGTGGATTATGAATAATCTTCAAGAACGAACTCATCTTTTCATTCATGGTTATTCAGCAACAATTATGCCATTGCATGTTTTCTTTCTCATGTTTTTAAGGTCCCAGGATATACCATTGGACAATTTATGAACAATATATAATGTTGTTTTATAAGTAATATAAAGATTTCACGTGGTAAGTGTCATGTCCCAAGACTTGTGTTTCATTTTACCCAGGGTAAATGTTTGATATAGTGTTTATTTACATAAGCTGAGCAGTGTGCTTTTGTCTCTTCCTGTGCCTAGCTGTGATGCATGCAGCTCCTTCCTTCTCCCCTTCTCCTCCAGCCATTTTCTAATTTGCATCCAAACAGTGCACACATACTGATCCCTCCTGCAGTCTACAGTCTTTTTACTTGCTGCTGTTATGGGTTTCCATCACAAGTTTTCTGCTGTATTGAACATATATTTTCTACTGTGAGAAGTGTTTATTGCTAGATCCTGTACTGAAATAAAGCTTCTGAAACCTATTTACGTATCTTCATGACCAGCCAAGTAAGCTATCTGCCAAGCCTTATGGAGTAAAACACATCCATCACAGACACACACAGACAAGGTGAAGGTGTCTACATGATCCACTACAGCCATCTGGTGAGTCCGAATATCTATGGTCAATACTAGATGTCTCTCTCTGGTCTGACACAGACCAGGATCAGAATGTAGCAGACTGGGGACTGTGGTGCAGATCAGAAACAGGGTGGGCATTGTGGAGCAGGATCACAGGCTTGGGACTGGTAAGCAGAGGCACAGCCTGGAAACAGGTGAGCAGAGTCACAGGCTGGGAACAAGAGAGCAGGGTCTCAGAACAGGCAAGCCGAATTACAGGCTGGGAAAAGATGAGCAGAGGCACAGTATTAGAACAAGAAAGCTGTCACAGTTTAGGAACATTTAATCAGAGTCACAATCTGGGGACAGGTGAGCTGAATCACATGCTGGGAAGCTGTGAGTAGAGACACAGGCTGGGAACACATATTCCAGACATACATACAGCCCATCTACGCCAACCACCTGGGGTCCTGGAGCTCCAGTTATCGTCGGAGCATCTGTAACCAACCCACGTCTTCAGCCGAGCTCCCAATAAAGGAGATTGCACAAAACCCAGGGCAGTCCTGTGGTGGTCACAGACTTGGGGAAGGTAAAACAGGAGGGCAGAAAGTACGCAGCAGACGACAGAGGGCATGGGAACCAGTACAGCAGGAGACTTAGGTTCAAAAGCATGGCAGAGCAACAGTGATATCAGAGAGCTAGACAGCATATGACAGTGTGAACCAATGATCCAGCAGTTGAGTTACACATAACTTTATATGGAAAAGAGAGGAGGGCATTGCAAATGCTTAAGAGAGCACAGGTAACACCAAACAGACAACACAGGAAGGATAGAGATATACACAGAAGCCAGACCCACACAAGAGAGCAGATTGTACAACAGGGAAAGCAGCAAATCTGGAGAGATAACAAACCATACATCATTGGTTCAGGGCCGTACCAATTTTAGTCCATTACAATCTAAAGCTTGTTAGTCCCTTTATAGCACTCCCAAACTGGATTTGAACTGGGCTGGGTTACTTGACCAGCAGTACCCAGCTAGCTTACCATTCTGGTCAGACTTCAGATACCTATGAAGCATCTCCCATAGAGGAGACACAAATCCTATTTAGCAACTCTGTGCAAGGAGAAAGTAGAGTTGTGTAAAGGGTTGTAGAAAACATTTAATTCAGTCTTTATAATTCCCCAATCTTTATTAAAGCATCTCTAAAGCCACTAGCCATCCCCTGGAGCATCCCAAATCAGGATGCCCTGCTGTGTTAACCCCCCTGGATCATTGTTAAACTCACCTTTCCAGACGGCTGCCACAGAGCTTCTGCCGCTCGTGGCTGCATCCCTGTCTTCCCTGTAGTTGGGACATGTCATTTAGATAGGGGCTAGGTGTGAGAGCGCTTCCTGGACTAAAAGGAAACCAGGGATGCAGCCATTGGGCTGGTTTAAACATTCTTGAGATCATCCGATCGGCGATCTAAAAAATGCCAAGGGGACTTGGCCTTGGCAGTCGAAAAAACATTTTTTTTTTAACCGAGCCACTGGTACTCGGGCGGGGAGGATGGGGCAGAAGAGGGTTTCGAGCTACTTTAATGCATTGCTGTTGGATAGGCAATGGACAGATAGACATACATTTCTGGTAGAAACATAAATCCAGTACAGTACAAAATGAATAAGAGGATGATATTTTTTAAATGCAGTAAACTATTTTTAGAATGATAGAAACACAGCACGTAATTACCTTATCCCAGGCACGCAGCCATCGCCAGAGGCAGTTCTGAACCTTTATACGTCGTTAACAGTCACAAATAGTCATAAACATACACAAAATAGAAAACATTAAGTGTTACATAATCTCTTAATGCCTGCAGAAACTAACAGCGCAATAAATAAGACATAAGAAAATGGAAGACAAGGAGCCTCGTAACTGCCAAATAAAATGGCATCGAAATATAACAATGTTGTTTTTTTGCACATGATAAGAGGACTGAATTACTTCACTATGCTGGCAGAGTTAAACCGGACCTTCAGCGTGATTTAATGAAAAGCCCAATGTTAGGCACTTACCTCACCGCCGTTCCGGGTCCCGCGGCGCGTTGCCGGCTGGCTCCCACCGGGCTGCGGCCCGGCGGTCCCCGGGTCTGCCAGCTCCTCGGCACCGTCACGGGGATCTGGGGCGGGCGGCGCAGGACGCCATGGGTGGCCGCGTCGCAGCCCGCTCCGCGCGGCTGCGCGGCCTTGCGGCTCTCCCCTCCAGCTCTGCGCTTCCCCTTCCTGGCGGGGGCGCGCCCGATCATCAACGTGCTCGCGCGCGCGCGCGAGCACGTCTGCTTTATGCCTCCCGGCGGCGCTTCCCCCAGCGCGCCCGCCGGGGGCGAGTTTGAATTGTCCAGTCAGTGGCCGGTTCTTGGGATCGGACCCAGGGACTGGTCGGCCTGTCTGGCCTGGGCCGTCCAGCTCCTGGGACCGATCCCACTTCCTTGTTTGCACCAAGCACCTTCCTTCCCTCCTTTTTCCCTGTTTCCCATTGGCCAGACTTCCCTATATATTTGCACTGTTCCAGTTTCCCAGTGCCCGTTATAGCTTCTGGGTTCTGGATGTGTGCTGCTGTGTTGGTGAAGATTTTGGATTTGGATTTGGATTTGGACCCTGACTATCCCTGCTAGCTGCCTGCCCTGACCTTCTGCTTTGCCTGACCACTCTCTTGCCTGACCCTCCTGTACTTCGCCTGTGACCTCCTGGAATTGACCTCGGCTACCCTCGACCATTCTCAGTCTTCTCCCTTGGATACCTCGCCTGTGACTTCCTGGTTTGACCTCGGCCTGATTTACGGACTTTCCGCACCCGGCATCCTCATTCGGGATTCCCTGCCTAACACCAAACTGCACCTTAAGCTACTATCCCTTGCGCCTGTTAAGTCCTGGGGGCAACCGACTGGGAGAGGCATTACTCGCGTCTCCCACAAGCGGGGGCTTGTCTATAGGCAGAAGTGGCGGTGGAGATTGGGGGATACTGGCTTAAGACAGACGGGTGTTAGGTACAATCCTGACATTATAACGGGCCAGAAGAATGGACCAAATTCTGGAGCAGGTGCAGGCCCTGACGGCGGCAGTGGAGCACCTGGCTCATCGAGTTGCGGCCCAGGAGAACCGTCCAACTCCCATGGTCCCCACTTCTCAGGGGACTCCGGCCGCAATAACGGTGGAACCCAAGATCCCGCTCCCTGAAAAATTTTTTGGCGATAGGGCAAAATTTGCCAATTTCCGGGACTCTTGTAAACTATACTTTCAGCTTCGCCCGGTGTCCTCGGGCTCACAGGAACAAAAAGTGGGCTTGATTATATCCCTGTTACATGGAGACCCTCAGTCCTGGGCCTTTAGTTTATCAGCTCAGGACCCCATCCGCCAGTCAGTGGATAGTTTCTTCACTGCAATGGAGGTCCTTTATGACGATCCTGACAAGGGGGCCTCAGCTGACGCAAAGTTACGTACCCTCCGCCAGGGACGCCGTCCAGCCGAGGACTACTGTTCCGAATTCCGGCGTTGGGCAGTTGACTCACGCTGGAACAATCCTGCCCTCTGTGGCCAATTCCGGTTAGGTCTGGCTGACGCTATCAAAGATACCCTGGTGAACTACCCGGAACCCCAAACACTGGATGAGTTAATGCATTTGGCCATCCGCATTGATCGCCGACTCCGGGAAAGGCGCCTGGAGAAAGGATCACATTTTGAATCCGCTGCAAAATCTGAGGTTCCCGTCGCTCAACCTTCTGAAGAGCCTATGCAGCTAGGTGCCACCAGGCTCACCGAAGGCGAGAGACGACGTCGCCTATCCGAGGGGCTCTGTCTATACTGTGGTGGGACCGGCCACATGGTTAGACTTTGCACAAAGAAACCGTCGGGAAACTTCAGAGCCTAGGGGGTATCGAGGGGGCCCTCCTAGGCTGTAAGGTATCTCCTCAAGTATCGTCTCCAGTTTTTGTCCCAGTTCAGGTTATGTTTGGTGCCAAATATATTAACTTAAAGGCTCTTCTCGATTCTGGAGCAGCTGGGAACTTCCTAGACTCTGATCTTGCACAGACTCTAGGAATCATGGCACAGACCTTGCCAACTCCTATCCGGGTGTCAGCCATTGATGGCACTCCAGTGGCCGGGGGGTTAGTTCGGTTTCAATCACCTCCCATGCAAATCAAAATAGGAGCCAGTCATTCTGAGGTTATCAGGTTCCTGATTTTGAGCATGCCTGGTACCCCCTTGATTCTGGGGTTGCCATGGCTGCAGGCGCATAATCCTCAAATTGATTGGGTTTCGGGGCAAATTACCAAGTGGGGACACCAGTGTTTCCGGAACTGCCTAGAATTTCCCCTCAGGGTCACACACTTACTCCCTAGTGGGATTCCTACTCCATATTTGGAGTTTGCTGATGTTTTTTCAGAAAAGGCAGCAGACAAACTTCCTCCCCATAGACCTTGGGACTGCCCAATAGAACTGCTCCCTGGTACGATGCCTCCCAGAGGGAGAATATTTAATTTGACCCGAGCAGAAACCCTTGCCATTCGGGAATATATCGCCGAGAACTTAGAAAAAGGGTTTATTCGGCCTTCATCTTCCCCAGCAGGGGCAGGGTTTTTTTTTGTGGAGAAAAAGGATGGGGGACTTCGCCCCTGTATCGATTACCGGGGCTTAAATAACATCACGGTAAAAAATAAATATCCCCTACCGCTTATTGAGGGGCTCTTTACACAGGTGGTCGGGGCGCAGGTCTTCTCCAAACTAGATCTCAGAGGGGCCTATAACCTCATAAGAATTAGGCAGGGGGACGAGTGGAAAACGGCCTTTAATACCCTTGAAGGGCATTATGAATATTTGGTTATGCCCTTCGGCCTGTGTAATGCCCCTGCGGTTTTTCAAAGTTTTGTTAATGAAATTTTCCGAGATTATCTTGGCCGGTTTATGGTTGTCTACCTAGATGACATTTTAATTTTTTCTTCATCCCTTGATGAGCATCGAAAACATGTGTGCCTAGTTTTGCAGAAACTTAGAGAGAATTATTTATATGTCAAATTAAAGAAATGTCAATTTGAGGTATCTGAGGTTCCGTTCCTCGGTTACATTATCTCCAAATCTGGTCTATCTATGGACCAATCTAAGGTGAGGGCTGTTTTGGAATGGGAGCAGCCCAGAGATTTGAAGGGCCTGCAGAGGTTTTTGGGTTTTGCCAATTTTTACAGAAGGTTCATTAAGAATTTCTCAGCCCTGGTTACACCACTAACTAATTTGACTAAAAAAAGCGGGTACCCCCCGGTTTGGCCGGCTCAAGCTGTCCAGGCCTTCGAGAATCTTAAGAGGGTATTTAGCGTTGCTCCCGTCCTAGTCCATCCCGATGAACAACGACCTTTCCTTGTAGAGGTGGATGCTTCAGAGATAGCGGTCGGAGCGGTCTTGTCCCAATACTACGGCTCACCTGCTCGCCTCCATCCATGTGCCTTCTTTTCCAAGAAATTCTCAGCGGCCGAAAAGAATTATGATATCGGTAACAGAGAATTACTGGCCATCAAACTTGCCTTCCAGGAATGGAGGCACTGGTTGGAGGGGGCTCAATATCCAGTTACGGTCTTTACTGACCATAAAAATCTGGAATACATCCAGTCCGCCAAGAGGTTAACTCCTAGACAGGCTCGCTGGTCCTTATTCTTTTCTCGGTTTAACTTTTCTATAACATATAAACCCGGGTCTAAGAATGTAAAGGCGGACGCCCTGTCTCGGAGTTTCTCGTCCCCTGACTTACCGGAAAGGGTGGTTTCTCCCATCGTACCTCGCTCCCTAGTGGTGGCCGCCATTCAACCCCAACTTCCTGATCTTACTCAGTTCCAGGCCCAAGCTCCTCCTGGGAAACCCGCGTCAGCCCTGTTTGTGCCTTCTGCTTACCGGTCTGAGTTTTTGTCCCATTTTCATGATACCAAAACAACCGGGCATCCAGGGATTAAAAAAACCATAGCTTTATTGTTACGCCAAGTTTGGTGGCCTTCTCTCAGGAAGGACGCTCAAAAGTTTGTCTCCGCTTGCAAAGTCTGTGCCCAAAGTAAGTCCTTGAGGAGCTCACCAGAAGGCCCACTCCTTCCATTATCCATTCCTGCCTCCCCGTGGACACATCTGGCCATGGATTTTGTTACTGACCTTCCTCCGTCTCAGGGTCATACGGTTATCTGGGTAATTGTGGACCGTTTTAGCAAGATGGCCCATTTCGTCCCTTTAAAGAAACTCCCCTCAGCTCAAACTCTTGCTCAACTTTTCATTACTCATGTCTTTAGGATTCATGGTATTCCCATGGATGTTGTTTCGGATAGGGGGGTCCAGTTTGTCTCCCGGTTTTGGAGGGCCTTCTGTGCCAAGTTGGGGTTCACTGTCTCCCTTTCCTCGGCCTTTCATCCGCAATCGAATGGTCAAACCGAGAGGACGAACCAGTCCCTGGAACAATACTTGCGCTGTTTTACGGCGGGTTCCCAGACTGATTGGGCCTTCTTCTTACCTTTTGCAGAATTTGCTTTTAACAACGCTACGCATTCATCCACAGGGGTTTCTCCTTTCCACTGTGTTTATGGCAAGGATCTGAAGTTTTCTGCTCTTTCGGACCAACCCTCTAGAGTTCCCTCTGTGGATGAATGGGTTTCTAAATGGCCAGGGGAGTGGAATAAAATCCAACAACACCTAACTAGGGCCGCTCGTCTACAGAAAAAATTTTCTGATCGCAAGCGATCGTCTAATTCTAACTTTAAAGTGGGTGACTGGGTTTGGCTTTCAACCAAGAACTTGGCGCTACGCCAACCCTCCGCCAAGTTAGGACCTAAGTTTATTGGCCCATTCCCCATAACACACAAAGTTAATCAGGTGACATACCGGTTGGCCCTCCCCTCTTCCATGAAAATCTGTAAATCCTTTCATGTTTCACTTCTTAAGTCCGCAAGAAACCATGAACCTAATAGTCCTCCTAGTCCTGTGGTGGTTGATGGGCATCAGGAGTTTGAGGTTGCCCGGGTCCTTGATTCTCGTTTCTTTCGGAACTCTCTTCAATATCTTATTGACTGGAAGGGGTACGGTCCGGAAGAAAGATCTTGGGTTCCTGCCAGAGAAGTTCATGCACAGAATTTAGTAAAGAAGTTTCATAGAGAGAATCCGTTAAAACCCAGCTTGGAGGGTCCAGTGGCCCCTCCTCAGGGGGGGGGTAATGTTAGGCACTTACCTCACCGCCGTTCCGGGTCCCGCGGCGCGTTGCCGGCTGGCTCCCACCGGGCTGCGGCCCGGCGGTCCCCGGGTCTGCCAGCTCCTCGGCACCGTCACGGGGATCTGGGGCGGGCGGCGCAGGACGCGCGAGCACGTCTGCTTTATGCCTCCCGGCGGCGCTTCCCCCAGCGCGCCCGCCGGGGGCGAGTTTGAATTGTCCAGTCAGTGGCCGGTTCTTGGGATCGGACCCAGGGACTGGTCGGCCTGTCTGGCCTGGGCCGTCCAGCTCCTGGGACCGATCCCACTTCCTTGTTTGCACCAAGCACCTTCCTTCCCTCCTTTTTCCCTGTTTCCCATTGGCCAGACTTCCCTATATATTTGCACTGTTCCAGTTTCCCAGTGCCCGTTATAGCTTCTGGGTTCTGGATGTGTGCTGCTGTGTTGGTGAAGATTTTGGATTTGGATTTGGATTTGGACCCTGACTATCCCTGCTAGCTGCCTGCCCTGACCTTCTGCTTTGCCTGACCACTCTCTTGCCTGACCCTCCTGTACTTCGCCTGTGACCTCCTGGAATTGACCTCGGCTACCCTCGACCATTCTCAGTCTTCTCCCTTGGATACCTCGCCTGTGACTTCCTGGTTTGACCTCGGCCTGATTTACGGACTTTCCGCACCCGGCATCCTCATTCGGGATTCCCTGCCTAACACCAAACTGCACCTTAAGCTACTATCCCTTGCGCCTGTTAAGTCCTGGGGGCAACCGACTGGGAGAGGCATTACTCGCGTCTCCCACAAGCGGGGGCTTGTCTATAGGCAGAAGTGGCGGTGGAGATTGGGGGATACTGGCTTAAGACAGACGGGTGTTAGGTACAATCCTGACACCCAAACTTTAAAAAAACGGTTCCCCAGCATCTAAAATTAATATATTTTACGCTTTTAGTCACTAACTTATTATTCTTTCCCCCACTGGGCTGCAACTCTGTTCAGGAATTTAGGATACGGGCACCGCCATCTTGACTCAGAAGCATCACACTTACTGAGGAGAAGAGAGTGGGATAAGGTACAGGGGGGCGGGTTATAGCTGTGCTTTGCTCAGACAGAGCAGAGCTGGGGTCAGGTAAAGGTCAGCAGTTCCAGAATGCAGAGCAGCACAGTCAGGAGGCACTTCCTGTTTGCAGGCTGCCTGATAAAATGGCGGATTCCATAAGCTGCCATCTTGGATGTTTAAAGGCTCATAACATGCAGTAGATGCAGGTAAGATGATTTTTAATGTGGGCAATCTGTATGTACAGGGTGTGGGAAACATATAAGATAGACTCTTATTCAGAGTGAAGGACCGCTTTAATGCCACACGTGAGTTCTAACTGAATACGAGCCTGGGGGTAAATTAGTGGCCTGATTTATCAAGCACTCCTGCCAGACTATGTCACATCCATGCAAGTTAGAATGAAGCAATATATATATATTTATATATATATATTTATATATATTTACACTGGCGCAAGTTGCTGCACTGTAAAGTACACATTTGCTAAAACAATAGTGGTGCAGCAACATGCTGAGCAAGTTATAAATGCTATTTTGCACTACTCTAATTTGCACCAATGTGTCATAGTCTGACAGAAGTGCTTGATAAATAAGGCCCTAAATCTTATGATAATATCATTAAATTACATGTTAACAGACACTATTTCTTTCACATGATTTCGCTTGTAAAACGTAATAACTATCATGCATAAAGAAACAGAAAATTTGCATTCTACTGATAAAAAAATATACTCAGGGCCAGATTAAGTGTGGTGGAGGCCCCAGATACAGTATTTTTCTTCCTTTAAAATAATAGTCCAGCCAAGTAACTGATTTGTGGTTGTCTGGTTGCCCTTCTGCTACTCTTTTCCGGGTGTGTGCTGCTTGGGAAATTTTGCTTTGCCATCCTGGGTGGGGGGTGGTGTATTCGCCCAGCTGGTCCAGCAGAGAAGAGTTCCCCTGAATTGAGCTGCCAGCGTCTGTGCTTGGTGGCTTATGTGCAGTGAGCAGCCGCCGATCGACAGCTCTGCACCCACCCATCACTGTAACGTTACTGGCGGTGGCTTTGCTGCTCTAGACTCTCCTTCCTCTGGTGTCTTTGACTGCAGGTTTGCAAAAATAAACTTGCTCCCCACCGCAGGGAGTGGCTTTTATAACGGTGAGTGACCTGATGTCAGCTCACTCTGCCAGTATAAAAGGCCCCTTCCTGCAGTGGGGAGTGAGATGTCAGAAGCCCGGGAGATCATCGGAAACTGGGCATGGAGCAGTTCTTCCCTGTGCCCAGCTTCTTCCAAACAATCTGGCTGTCAGAAGCAGCCATGGACAGCGCTTGACACCAGCGATTGGCAATGGAGGGTAAGTAGGGGGAAAAAATAGGTTATTCTGTGTTTTTTTTTTACATTTAACCCTTTTTGAACCTTGAGACCCCTATATCAGTTCACAGGACAGGAGGGGCTGTCAAGTCACCTGCCAGCAAGCAAATGCTGCAACCCCCAGCCCCATTGCCTACACTCTCAAAGCACAGGGGGTGCAGAAGAGCCCACGGCCATATGAGCTCTGAGGACAGAAAGCCTTCAGGGCAAGGAGCTGTCCGATTGACCTCTGTGACCTTGTCTACCTGCCCCCATAGCTGGGGTCTGGAATGGTTTTCTTGGATAGGAGGACCCCACACCGATTTTTAACCTTCAAGTGTTTAAGCCCTATCCAAACAAAACCAGCCCAGGTGCCAACTATGGGGGCTGGTAGACCAGGTGTCGGAGGCCAAGCGACCCCTGGCCCTGAAGGCTTCCAGCCTGCATAGGCCATATGGGCCACTGGGTCTTCTGCACCGTCCTGGGCTTTGGGGATGCAGGTATTTAGGAGGGGGTTTATGGCAAGTCACCTGCTAGCTGCCCTGTGCCCAATTCTGCTGATCTCTCCGGCTTCTGACATCTTGTTTCCCGCTGCAGGGAGGGGCCTTTTATAATGGTAGAGTGAGTTGACCTCAGATCACTCGCCAGTGTAAAATCTCCGCACTGTGGCAGGCATTGAGATGTGTGTAACCCAGCTGGGGCTGTGGATTCTGCAGAGAGCGGCGGGGGAGAGCAACTAGAGGATAGCGAGAGAGCAGGTGAGTTTGTATTTATTTCAGGGTTTCCGGGAAAAATTCTAAACCAATCGCAAGAAAACTCTTTTTCCTAAAATTCAACGCGAACTCTGGTTCTAACGAACCAGTTCGCTTATCTCTAGTAGTGACACAAAAAATCAGAGTGGCAGGATTCTTTTAGATTCACGAAGACACCGCCAAACCCACATTTATCTCTGATAATGCCATATAGTGAAGAATCATTTTACCAAATTAACCATTAATTCCATTTGATTTGCTCATTGGCCAAAGGGCACCAAATTCTTCCACAAGCCCCCCGGATGGTGGTCCCTTGGGCCCCTTACCAGTTTACAAGTAGTACAACTAGAATAAGACACCACCCAAACATTTCAATAAACTTAACAGTACCCACTTCTCTGCTTTTTTTCCCCCATCCTCTCTGCAGGTCCGACTGGTCCAGGGCTCCCTTAAGGTCTGTTGGGCTTTAGCAGATGCCCCAGCAGAATCTGTTGTTAAGGAAGGCTATGACTATGTTTGACATTGGATGGGGAAGCATAGGGGATTTATCAGTAAATCTCTTCCAGTGACACACATAGTCACATGGGGAGAATCTACAGAGTCCTTGTATCTGTAGGAAAAAATCTGGCATTACTCCTAGTGGTCGGTTTAGAATGATCAGTGATGGGTTAAAAGGAAGGAGACCCTTGTCTAGATGTTTGTGGCATCAGAGCAGACTTGTTTAAGGGATGTTACTCAGCAGTGGAAAAAAGCAGAACTACTCAGAGGGGTGAGTACTGTTAAATTTAATATTTCTACTTTTGAACTTGTAAGGGGTCCAAGGGACGCCCACTACTGCAACCTTTGCTGAATCAGGCCTATAGAATCAGACTAGTTTAGTTTCTGAATTCATTTCTCAATCTGACAATGATATACTTAACAGCAATATAAACACAACACAACACTGCTCTCAGTTTATATGAGCTGAACTGAAGACTTACACAAGTACACAAACAGCCCTATTCTTTCAAATATTGTTCACGATTTTGTGTAAATCTGTGTTAGTGAGCACTTCTACTTTTCCGAGATAATCCATCCACCTCACAGGTATAGCATATCAAGATGCTAATTAGACAGCATGGTTACTGCACGGGTGTGCCTTAGGCTGGCTACAATAAAGGGCCACTCTAAAATGTGCAGTTGTGTGTCACACAGCACAGAGATGTCGCAAATTTTGAGGGAGCATGCAATTGGCATGCTGACTGCAGGGATGTCCACCAGAGCAGTTGCTCGGGAATTGAATGTTCGTTTTTCTACCATATCAGTATTATACCAGTTGTTATTCCATATCAATATACTGTAAAATGTTATGGCTATATACAATCCCCAAATTTCTCAATGCAATGTGTGCTATTTAAAACTACATCTAACTGTATCACACTCTCACACTAGTTTGTTTATATATTTACTTGGGTTCAGAGCAAAGGGGCATAAGAGCTGAGGCAGAGTATGGAGCCGGAAGCGTTGCTGTAAAACTTTCCTCGCCTGCGCAATCCTCTTCCTGTCAGTGGTGCTGGCACTAGGAGTGTCCTGATATAAGTTACAGCAGCTTCCTGTTGCTGCACCCTTAGGTGAAGCGGGTTGATGGGCTGCTCAGTGCTGTTTTCTGGGATTTTTTTATTACATTAGCAGGATCGCTATTGGAGGGAGGAATGGTGGGGGTTATGTTTTTTTTGCAGGAAGGGGATGGAGTGGCCCCTTAATGGTGGCTACCTGACCTTAAGGGCCCAATGCCCTTATGCCTCTGCTAAGGTAGACAGGGTAAGGTAGATAAGCATCCAGAGAATTGACTAGAGAAAGAGACTAGTAGAAGGCAAATGATAATCTGAAGACCATTAGCAATGGCAAGTCCCCCCAACAATCCATTTACCTTTTTTCTCATGATGAAAAATCTCACTACTACAATGCAGTAAGGGGAAGCCATAGATCCTACTGCCTGGTTTGTATCTATTGATTGTTGCTGACTGCAGAGAGCTGAATTGGATGCAATGATATTGTGAGAGTTGTCAGGACATCCTCTAATCGTCTACCCACTTTATATTGCAATGCCAAGTCAGCATATTAAAGCGTAGGAGCACTCTACCATTACAAGCAAATTATTGCGAGCACTTCACATTAGATCAGGGTTCTACTTGAACAGCGATTAAACCAGAATCTGCAAAGTAAACTTTAAAGAACTGGCAGAAGTTCGTAAATAGCTGTGCTTTGTCAATGAACTATAACATTTGTTGGGATTCTTCTTGCATAGTAATGTGGTCTCAGCGGCTGCAAGGTGTTTCATGGCTACTCCAAGCGCTGCTGGGTTTAATATAATCTGTACAATAGTCAAATCATATGTCCCAGGCACTGGCGTGATTCATATTCCACTCTGAAACAATGCTCTTTTCTAAGGGGTCAGCAATACCCAAAGGCAATATGTAGCAACACTAACAGCAGGGCTTTTTTGAATGGCTTGTCACAGTGTAATGCCATTTTCCAAGGCTTAATTTCAAACCTACATCGCTTATTTCAGTTTGCAATGTAAAAAAAAAAGCTGTATTATGAATTTACCCTGTAAAGAACAAAGCAGAAGTAGAGGTAGATGTCTGAAAAGTGAAACGTGTTTGACAGCATGAAATCAGTCAGCTCTGCAGGCTGATGGGAGCGAGAACTAAATATTTATGCAGCATGTAAAACATATACTCCACTTCTGAATAGATATATTCAATCTTAAAATTATTATACTACAGCTGCTTTATACATTTTATTCATATATTTTATATGTTTCTCTTAGGTTATCTCATCAGTGGATCACATTATAAGCCCCTCCATCCAATTTTCGTTCTACCTTGACTGACGTTTGAAGTATGCAATTCCATGTCCAGACACACAATAACTTACTGCTGCCTTATCCCCAGTAAGAACAGTGTGAAATAGGCTTTTCTTAAGGCGTCTCAAAACCTTCAATTCAACGTAAATACCTTCTGTATTCTAAGCAAAGCCACTTTCTTGGCTTCAATTTCTGAGTAGTGGCCGGGCATGTTTAACTGGCGTGCCATTCTCACTTATGCTGAGAGCCCCAGGAGGCAGAGGGACTGTTAGACCACTTTTTGGTGTGATTCTTGAGAAATGGAATTTAAAGGAGGGCAAAGTTTGAAGCCCTGCTATGACTTCTTCCCACCACTACAGGAAATGGAGGATAGGAACATAGGGTTTACAGTTCCTTTAAACTTGTGGGGCAGCATGGAACCGAACCTGCTGGGGGTCAGTTAAGTAGAGCGTCCCAATTTGAACTTTTTTTTTTTCAACAATATTTTTATTGAAAATATAGGAGAAGTACATAACATTACAGTATATTTTACGTTATGTGGATTATATAACCACATCCCAAAGGGTGCCAACACATACACAATTAAAAAACGTTATCACCAAATGCAATGTGTAAGAAGCGTGTGGCACAAGACCACGTAGCAGAGAAGAGAAAGGAGGAGATTAGGAGTGGAAGGTTAGGGTTAAAGAAATAAGGAGCGAAGAAAGGGGAAGGGAAGGAATTGGGGGGTGGGTGTCCAGCCGTCTACAGACGTGAGATGTGCTCACCAGGTCACTGGGATGCGAGGAGGGAACGATCAAGGTTTTTAGGATAGAAATGTGTAATCCACCCTTCCCAGGTGGAGAGGAAGGGAGTAAGATCACTCTGCATCAAGGCGGCCATTTTCTCAAAAAACATGACTTCATTGATGCAAGGGATCAGGCATCCACTAGGAATCGTCTTCTGCTTCCAAGAACGTGCTATAATAAGTTTAGCGGCCGTAAGGATGTGCCTGATAAGCTCAAATTGCGATCTAGTACATCCCGGGGGTTTCAAATTAAGTAAGGCCAGATGGGGAGAGGGAGTTAGGTGTAGACCTGTTGCTCTCCTTAAAAGGTAAAAAACCTTAGCCCTGCACTCCCACCATATATGAATATATGTTCCCTGAAGGCGGCAATCTCTGAAACACTCCGGAGGGTCCAATTTGAACTTTAATAAAGATCTATAGAGCCACAGGGCCAGATACTAGGGTCCTCATGGTTTGGAGCAGTTATTTTATGGCCCCCATATGTCGTCACAGGAAGGGCATGGCTGTTGGACTTACAGATATCACTGCTGTACAAACTGATGTGAAAAACTGGACATGGATAACAGAGTTAGTTGTATTCACAAATGGCAGACCAGAGCCACAGATGGTGCAGAACAGACACACAATTGCAGCAAACTGGACACATTGATAACCTAGCTCAATGAACCTACAAATGGCAGACAGAAACCATGGATGTGCAGGCTGGAATCACACAGATCACAAAGACTAACCAGTGAACCCAATATCTGGAAAGTGTTTCATGGGCTAGAAGCCAGACCAGAGATTCAGACTCTCTGCATGGTTTTGTATCAGTGCCAGGATGGCTTGGTGAGAGCTGCAGGGGAATGAAAGTACAAGTACTCAGCGTCTCCCCTACTATTCCATGTGGGAGTACTGTAAAAGCCACTGGCTTTGATTCAGTTTCTCTGTGTGACTCAAGACAGCGGAAACTGCACTGCTAGATGCAGATTCATGCACCTGCTGTAGTTAGAGCTGGCACAGCGACCACTGTGGCACCACAAACACAGAGGTGCCAACTTGACCCATTCCTGCAGGGTGAATTTTCTCCAGTTCTTCACTGATAATGTTCCTTAACACACCTGCTCTCAGTAATCTGGGTTGAATAGGAGTTCTAATCATCTAAGTCCAGGAGTGTTGAGATAAATGGTCATTGTGAAGTGCAGGGCAGGAGAAAAATCACCCTGCAGGAATGGCTCAGGTTGGCATCCCAGCAAACACAACCTGAAAATTTCCTGACAGAAGATGCAAGTGATATACGGTGTTATTAGATGGCCCTAATTACTCTGCCCTGGACTGCCTTTTAACTTCTAGTTACCAGAAACGTATGCTTGAGGTTGATTACTGGATGTCATGACTAAAGGACATACTCACAATTTTAGGCCCAGATACAGATTTACGTGTGATACCCCCCCACACACACACATATAAATGATGCAAAAATAGATTTGGGAAGGAATTAAAAATATAGAATAGGAGTTTTACCATTTCGCCTAGTCAGCTCTGTGTTAATAAGTCAATTCAAATGGAATAAATCGTACCCAGGGAAATCACGAAGTAAACCTGACCCAAAGGACTCACAGAGACCCAGAGGAATCAAAGAATAAATTGTACCAAAGAAATTACTAAATAAATCGTACCAGAGACATTGCAGAATAACCCATATTTAGAGATAATGCAGTTGGATCATTTTACAAAAGTCACAAACTGCATTTTGTCACCTTTGGTTGAGTCGAAACTTTTCCTAGTCTGACAACTTTAAACTCCTGAGTAGGGATGAGCGAAGTTAGGCTGGAAGTGGACTATAACTTACCTGAGCTCCGCGATCTGTTCCCGGCTTCCATCGCAACAGTTTGCAAATGGTCTACGAGTGAGGCCACAGAAAGATGGCCACCGCTCTCCAATGAGGGAAAACTTTCCACTCCTAGTGGCAGCAAAGTTACAACACTGGCAACTGTACACTCTGCTTAGGGTTTGGGCTGAACACTGAACCCGAACACAAACTTCTGGCTGAAGTCCAAGTTTGGATTTGGGAACCCAAAATTGCAAAGTTCGGTATGAACCCGAACTTTGTGGCTCGGGTTGGCCCAACACTACTCCTGAGTGCTGATGCAAGAACAGAACCTAAAATTAATAGACATTTTATTGAGTTTTCAAGCACAATAAAACATATCGAAAAATTACAAGACACATAACAAATACAGTACACCTGTCGCGTCCAGCCTCCAGGGATTTACAACAGTCACCTGTATTATTTGGAAGCACGCAATTCACTCATCCTCGGCCAATGCGACCACTTCTGTAGTGACCGTAAAATTGCTGGATCCCCCCCTATCCCTCTCTCCCATCTCCGAAGAGGCATGAGAGATCATCCACCTGGAACAACATATCCTGTGGGGAGGACCGTGACATAGAGCCAAGCCCCGAGGTGGACCCAGCACTTAATCCCACAAATTAGCCCCCCGATAATCAATCCCTTGATGCCCAAGCCTACGATTCTCCCGGTGTTCGCCCGGAGCGACAGACTAACTCAATACCGGTGAGACACTGACAAACTCACATAACACACACACACTGGCCACTAGGACCGGGGGGCGAGGGGGGCAGGGAAAAGGAGGACGAAGAAGTACTTGAGTGCGGAGGAGCTGAGAGGAAGAAGTAGGAATCCCCCAACGGCCAGAGAGGTCCTGCCGCTACCAAACCTCCCCACTCTCCTAGAGGATACTAGAACTCACTAGTTCTAGTATCCTTTTTTGGCCAGCATCCGAGTCTTTAAACACAATCCAGGCTACCCACGTGTGCATAAACTTCTCACTCCCCCCCCCCCCAGATCTGCAGTAAGCTCCTCCATCCTCATGATATTGTTCAGCTCCTCATACCATTCTAGTAAAGAGGAGGATGTCGCACTCTTCCAGTGGATCACCATTCTCGCAGCAGTCAAGAAATGCCTCAGGGCCCCTTTCTTCCCTGCCTCCCTACTTCCCGGTAGCATGGATAGCAATGTTATCTCGAGAGTATTTGGAGTCACAGTACCAAAAACCTCATCATGTAGTAGTAGAACCTTCTCCCATAGTCTATTTATACTGGGACACTCCCACCAAACATGTAGGAGCGTCCCCTTTTTCCTGTTACATCTTCAGCAAGTATCTGGAGCCGTGGGGAAAATCTGATGTACACGGACTGGGCTCCTATACCACCTGGAGATTAAACCGGACCTTCACCATGATTTATTGAAAAGCCCAAACCCTTAAAAAACGATTCCCCAGCATCTAAAGTTAATATATTTTAAGTTTTTACTTACTTATTAAGTTTACTTACTTATTATTCTTTCCCCCACTGGGTTGCAACTCTGTTCAGGACTTTAGGATACGGGCGCCGCCATCCTGACTCAGAAGCATCACACTTACTGAGGAGAGGAGAGTGGGATAAAGTACAGGGGGGCGGGTTATAGCTGTGCTTTGCTCAGACAGAGCAGAGCTGGGGTCAGGAAAAGGTCAGCAATCCCAGAATGCAGAGCGACACAGTCAGAAGGCACTTGCCTGTTTGCAGGCTGCCTGATGTTCCATGAGCCGCCATCTTGGATGTTTAAAGGCTCATAACATGCAGTAGATGCAGGTAGGATGATTTTTAATGTGATCAATCTGTATGTACAGTGTGGGAAACATATAAGATAGACTCTTATTCAGAGTGAAGGACCACTTTTACTTGCTATTTTTCAGGCTCAGCACTGGACTTTGGTTGACAGGCCTGTATCCGGGAGCCCTGACATACACTGCTCTATAGGTTCGATTCAGAGAGACAAAAAAAAACCTTCCGTTTTAGTTCCGATCTGTTTTTTTTGGAAATGTTTCCGTTCTCGTATGTACGAGCGATTCTGTGCATGCATTGAAAACCTTCTATAAAGTTTCCGTCCATTCGTACGGCAGATTACGAATACGAGGATGTCATTTTCCATCCAGACTTTTCCGTTTCATTTTCACATGTTACAACGTAGGCTTTCGTTTTTGCCCTTTTCCCATCGTATCCTCCAACGAATCCTTTACGTTTCCCGTTACTTTCTGTTTCCCTTTTTAAATAAATTATCGTCCAGATGGAAATCCTTACGATCTTGCGCCTGCGCACTACAAACTTAACTCATTAAAGTGCTCGCCTACATATTTGCCACCCTCACTTCTACTACAATGTTTAGATAAATCACTTAGCACTATCCTCCATCCTTTGGACCCTTAAAGCTCACCCAAACCACTTCTCGGTTAGGTTCTTCTTCCATTTTATCCCCCTAAAACTTACCCAAATCACTTCTCGGTCATGTGAATATTCATCTTTTAATATTTTTGGGCCCATTAGTTTTGTGCTAATGTATTTTGTAAATGAAATGACAATGTAACATTTTTTTTTATTCCATCATAAAATATACAATTTTAAAAAATTTTGAAAATTTCAAATTTTTACAACTATAAAAAACAAAATACATAGCAATGGCAGGCCACTGAACATTATTCTTCATCTGTGGTCCCCAACAAGTTGCGCAGCTCCTCATCTCGCCCACCAACTGAAGGACCCTGACACTCAGTTGTGCCACTCTGGCACGTGTGGTCCCTGTTAAAAAACGTAAATTAAAATATTGGTATAACCTTCTTGGGGTCATACTGCAGTGCCCCCCCCCCCCCGTATGGTCCAAACACCTAAATCTGGACTTCAAAAGCCAGAGGGCCCTCGCCACGGGCCGGGTTTTGCATAGTGCCCGATTAGAGAACAAAGAACAAAGAAGAATAAAGAGCAAAGAACGGGCATCAGGAGCAAGGGCGAGTGGCACATCTTGCGTTTCCTGCAACCAAATATAAAATAATTACACAAAGCAAAGGTAACAAACTAAAACAATAACTTAAGATTAAGATTGAAGTTCAACAATCCAAATATAATTCACAAAGGACATAAGTCTAAAAAAATATAGCAATTATATGGATGTGTGGAAAAATAAATGTTTACATGCTAAGGACTAATTATGGTCAGCATTAAAATGCTTCTATATTCAGGTATGCATTGCTATACAATTTATGGCCTCGGCCATGCTGATACATGCAATGCCTTGGAGCTAAAGGCGCGCAGACTCCTCCACATAGCCGCAAAACATGTTCAACAATAGTAATCCGAACCCTCAAAGGTCCCGTAAGTGGATCGGAAATGAAACGGATTTATAGGGTGGTGGTCCGTCGGAAATCAGCTCTCTGAATCAGACGGAAACCCATCCCAACAACGGAAGTTATCTGAACGAACGAAAAATTTCCGTTTTTTTTTGGAAAATGATCCGAACTAACGGAAATGTTCCGATTTGCTTCCGTTCACCGAAAACGCATATACACATTTTCCCGAACATTCGTACGAATGAAAAATGAACGAAAAAAAAAGCAAAAAAATGACAAACACCCACCAAAACTTTCACAGACAGCTACGGAAGTCCAGACGAATGTGTCTCTGAATCGAGCCTTATATGCTTTACTATTCCACATATATGTATCTATATAAGGCGCTCAAACATATACATAGTTCTTATTATGGTTAGTATTATATTTTTATATAATATTATGTATTCAGTTATTCAACTTTGTTGGTTAGCTGTATAGGAATATTTCACAGCATGTCATACTTCTATGGTGACAAACCCTCAAACCCTATGCCTTAAAGAGGCACAAACCCCGTTTGGTTTCCCAAATACATACACGGATCCTTTTTTCTGCCAGCTTGCCAAAGTTACCCCCAACACCATT
Source organism: Gastrophryne carolinensis (assembly GCA_027917425.1). NCBI lineage: Eukaryota > Metazoa > Chordata > Amphibia > Anura > Microhylidae > Gastrophryne > Gastrophryne carolinensis. The sequence goes on from CM051239.1 coordinate 339,749,471, forward strand.
ACCCCCACATACCCGTTAACCCCAAAACATAGTTTATCCCACGCACACCAGGGGAAGTGAGCTGATGTCAGCTTACTCTGCTGGTATAAATAGCCCCTCGCCATAGCTGGCGCTCAGGCTGGTTTAACTGGATAGGGGGACCCCACATTGTTTTTTTTTTTTTAATTTTAACCCTAACAATTAAAAAGAATATATAGCGTCCCCATCTCCAGTAGGAGGGAAACCCACACATTTTTAAAGAAATAGTTTTAAGGGTTAAACCCTTAGAAATGAAAAAAAATATATGTGGAGTCCCCCCTATCCAGTAAAACCAGCTTGGGCACCAGGTATACCAGTGGTGGACCAAGGTTACCAGCCCGCATAGGCCATGGGGCGCAGGCTCTTCTGCACCCCCTGGGGTTTGGGGATGCAGGTGATGGGTTAGTGGGCTATGGCAAGTCACTCGCCAATGTTCTGCGCCGTCGGCCGCTGCAGTCACTTTTACATCCCCATGGGGGTGCAATGAGGTCAGCGCAAACAGAAATATTATTAACTCAGGACCTGCTAGTTTTGTTAATTTAGTACAGCTACTTTTTACTCAGGTAAAAAAATGATGTGTGAGATTGTACATTGAGAAGGGCAGGGTACTATTTCTCCTCCTTCTCTGTCTTGCAACCAATAGTTACCAAACAACATTACTAGAATGTGCTTATTATAACTGTCATTTTATAGAAAATGTCTCTACACGCTGTTACTATAACTATTATTTCTATTAATTCTAACTAATCATTTTGAAATGCTACAAAATGTAATATATATATCATAAAAAACGATAAGGAGAAAAAGAAATTGTCTTTCGAGATTTCTTCAGTAGGTTAATATTTCCATCTTCAATTATAGTAATGTTTTTCTTCTTTGGTATATATCCACACGCATTTATTCCAGAAGGCAATTTCCTACATGGTCAACTTATTAAAATAACACATAATAACATAGCTCTCTATTCGAGGGAGTATAGCGCAGGTCTAGTAATAGATATGAACTTTGATTCTTTACATGGTTTATTATTAGAAAAAAAGAATGCAGATAATGAAGCTGGGATAGTATATTACACAATTACCCTGCAATATACATTACATCCCCCAACCATGATTTATACCTTAGATAATTACAAAGTACTGGGACAAACAGTCTTAATTACATGGTCATAATATTCATTCTGCTGGCTTGCAATGCAGTTCATACAAGAAAATATGCAGCTAATGTTTATTTTTAATAGGCCAGCTACTCAAAGTCTGAGTGCAATAGATAGGTAATTATAGATTAAAGGTTAAGTTACACACTGTAAGAAAAGAAGTGACAACTAGCTCAATAGCAAGATGATCTGTGATCTTTCTGTGCGTCTTTTAATGCAGGGTATACTAGGAGTCCTAGAAAAATCCCTCAAAGATGGCCGGCTTTTTTTTAAATAATTGAATCTATGGTTGAATAAGGGATGTGGCACATAGGGAACATAGGGATGTTCAAACTGCCTGTGCAACACATTGCTTTATCTTAGGACTGATGTTGATTTGGTTGCTCACAGTGACACTAATAAGGCATCCGACTGCTGATCGGAGCGCGTCATTTATGTGGGACAGAGAAAAAAAAAGTCAAAATCAGGAAACAGCAACACTGGGTGACCATAGTTAGAGCCCTGAAATAATGTAAATGTGAACCTAACATTAAAGAGGAACTTCAGACCCCATCGGCCTCTACGTACCTTTTGGATGTTGCGGCTGCCTGCTGCAGCGACTTCCGGATTCTTCAGAGCCCGATCCTCACCTCGCCGCCGGCTTTGCCGTCAATAAATGACAGTACGGCTTTAGTCTGCCTTTTTAAAGTCCCGAGCCGCTCAGAGAAATCTTGCGACTGCGGCACAAGATCGGGGGCTGTGCGCAGTGCCTGATAGGATGCAAGATGGCGCTGCCCGTCGGAAGTTCGCCAGAACCTGGATCCCTCGGGGAGGTGAATAGAAGCTAACCAAAGGTAAAACCAGAGTGAGGGAGCAGGGGATCATGAGGTTTGGGGGAGGTTTTAACGTCCCCCATTGTTCCTCTTTAAGAGATAATAATAATAAGAAGAAGAAACACTCAAAGAAAGGTATGGAGTTCACCACTGGTACAAGTTGAAAAAGGAGGCAGGATCACCTCCATGAGGAAACCACTTTCTGGTGAAAATTTGGAGCTTGGTGTTTGCTGTGATTCTATATTTTTTATTTAAAGTAGTTTTGAAGGGGAAGTCCACCCTCTACTGCTGATGAAAAAATGAAGCTTATCTTACTTGTGGCTGATTCCCTCTTCCCTGGCAATTGGCAGCTGCAGTGCAACTGCTGCATACTAATGGCTATGTGGGCACTCAGTCACACAGATGTGCGAGATCTGGCCAGGAACAGGATTTGCACAAACTCCCATGGTACATTGGGAGCTAAAGTGAGGCAGGGATGATGTAGAGGTCAGTGGAGAGGGACAGCAAAAAATCAGTGTTCCAGCACAATTCGGTAGGTGAAAATATCAATTTTCAGTTCTACACCCTAGGAAAGGAGTACCGGCAGAGGCTTGGGCAATATTATTATAAATTCACAAGTACGGTGGGTTTTGGTCTGCTTCAAAGGGACTTTAAACCCATACAAAATCTTCTGTTTTTTGAGAATGGAGCTCCCAGCGTCCTCACAACAGTCACAGTGTCTCTGTATGCTTATGGCCCAAGGTATTCTGGAGCTCTTGGTGCCCCTTGTTCTTAGAAACCAGAAGGTTTCTGAGAGGCAGACTGGCTGGGAGCTGTGTCGGGTGATTGAAGACTTGGCCTACAGGAATATTCCATTGGGACCAACCTGATTTGGAATGCCCTACAGTGTCTACCACTATGGAAACAGCTGTCCGATACTACAAACTCACCTAGTTCCAGGATCTGCACCAGTATTAAGCGAGTGCACTTTAGGAAAGTGACATCCCTGCTCTCTCTTAATTTTGCGTTCCACTGCCGGCAGATTATGTGGCTTGTTGGGCACAGAGAACATGCAGTGTGTAGTGCTCCCTTTGTTCTGGCTTTGGCCTGAGCTATAGTCACAGGTTAATTATTGAGGCACCTGTTGGACTGAGATCTGGGCCAATCAGATATCACCTGTGCTAGTTTAAATGAAACAAAGGCACAGCAGTTAGAGGAGGGTACACAGATTATATTTGGGCTGTGGAGGATGATGGGGCTTCCCCTGACCTGATGAGACCAGCTTTTGTGGATGACGAGCAACAGAACTTTTGTGGATGAGAGGACTACCAGCCATCTTGTGAAAGACGTGGGATTTGGATAAGACTTGCAGATTTTTCCTTCAGCTTTTTCCATCATTTTACAAAATTCAAAGCCTACTGTTAACACATTTCCTGGTCACAGATTTTAGGACTAGACATGAATCAGACTGGTATGGGAACCCATGGCTGTGGCCATCATAGAGCACCTGGGCTGCTTCTTCCTTTCCCAGCATCCCAGCCATGCTGCCGCCAATATTTACATCTGTGAGTGAGCCAGGAAGAAGGAAAATTTTGTAGGGCATAGGGGCACCCTGATTTGGGATGTCACAGGGAAAGGCCAGGAGCTGGCTTTTGCAATCTTTGAGATCCCAGGGAATGCCTTGTCAAGTTTTGTTCAGCTTTAACCGACATAACCCACAATGGCAGGAGGCCCATTGACACTTTCTATTTGCACTGGCCACTGCAAGCCACTGGCAGATCCACAGGACTCCACTTTTTTGGGGGGGAATCAGCTGCGGCAGGAAATACATAAAGGTAAATTAATTTTTATATGCTGCCTTTTAAAATTGCCCTGGGGGGGTGTATATATGAGCACTGTTTCCTGTAAGCTTGTTGGTCCAGTTTAAAATGCAGCCTTATACCAAATATACAGTATTTGATGGAGGTAACCTGAGTGCAATATGACAATACAAATTATGTCTGCAATTGAACAAATTAGCAAGAATAAAAGGAAGAAGAAACTGCTATGGTTTACTAGGGAAGTCAGCACTATAGTAAAAGAACAGACGTCTGCCTATAAGAAGTATAAAGAAAGTGGAAGTGTAGCTGGTAGAGAGGTGTATAAAGTTAAACTGAGGGAAGCTAAACTGATTAAATGTCCAAATCAGAAGAAGGGAGATAAAACCTTTTTACAATATATTGGTGAGAGAAAATGAAAAACAGTGCAGTCCCAGAAATTAGAAATAAGGAAAATAATTATATTGATGGAGATAAGGCTGTGGCTGACCATCTGAATAGCTACTTCTGTTCAGTATTTTCAGATGGTGGCTTTCCAACCCATAGCAGGTAAAGGTAAGTAAGGCAATGGGTCCAGATGGCATACACCCCAGAGTTCTAAGGGAACTCAGATTTGTGATTGTGGCTGTCAGGTCCCGTGGGACGCCCACCTTCCAATAAGTCTGCAACCCCCAATCTCCGCTGCTTTCTTCGCCTATAGACAAGCCCCCGTTTGCCGGGACGCAGGACACGCCTCACCGGACACGGTTGCCCCCAGGACTTCTTAGCACAAAGGATGCAGACTTATGCAGGGGAAGGCAAACGAACCAGAAACGAGACTGGGTAGGGTCAAACGGGCAAAGGTCATACACAGTAGATCAATCCAAGGAGGCACGGTACAGGTGGATGAGACAGAAGAATGGTCAGGTCAAGCCAAAGGTCACACCGGGGAATCAGAGATACGCAGTACAGAGGAGCAGGCAGAAATCGTGGTCAAAAAACAGGCAAGGTCGGTCCAGGCAGCAATCAGGAATGGTCATACACGGCAAGATACGTAACGAAACAGACACCAATTCACACCCAGCAGCACGCTATCACGGGCAAGGATCAACTGCAATAGGAACACCTTTATAGGAAGTGACCGAGTAGATAGAGGGACATGATTGGTGTAACTAGGAACCTGGGGCTGATTGTCCCATTCAAACCAGAAAGGCGTTCCACCTTAAGAAACCTTGGGCTCATTTGCCCAGAACTAATTAGCTCCGGCGGCCGCGCTGTGTGCAGCGCCGCCGGAGGGCATAAGTACAGAATGCGAGCGCGATGCTGTGCGTCAGGAGCGCGCCGCGATGTCAGGGACGCGGCCGCTCCAGACGCCGCCGAAGAGGGAGCCGCCCGAGCAGCCGCTCGCGACGGAAACAGCCGAGCGGCTGCTCGTGACGGAAATAGCCGAGCGGCGGCCGGGAACAGAGGCTGTCGAGCCGCCGCCTGCCGGAGACGCCGCCCAGCCTGCGCGTCGGCCGACCGAGCGCAGCCGGCGTGGGACCGAAGGCCAGGTGAGTGCGTGGTCCCCGTGACACTACCCCCCCTTCACGAGGGGCCTCAGGACCCTTACCAGGTTTATCAGGGTTCTCACGATGAAATCTATTGACTAAGGTTCTGGCATGAACATCCTTGGCCGGTACCCAACTCCTCTCCTCAGGACCGAAATCTTTCCAATCAATTAAATACTGTAATGAATAATTGTACTAAGTCTGGCGCCGACGGGAGTTTTACTAAAGGGATAAAGTGTGCCATTTTACTGAAGCGGTCTACCACCACCCAGATTACAGTATTCCCCTGCGATTGAGGTAGATCGACAATGAAATCCATGGATAAGTGAGACCATGGTTCGTTAGGAATTTCCAGAGGTACTAATAATCCCACCGGAGATCCATGGATTGTCTTACTCCGGGCACATACAGGGCATGCTTCGACAAAAGCAGTTATGTCACGTCTGATGGTGGGCCACCAGACATGACGTTTGGCGACAGCCAAGGTTTTCCGAATCCCTAAGTGACCGGCGGACTTGGCATCATGAAGTTCCTGTAAAACGGCAAGACGTAAATGAGGTGGAACAAATAAGCATTCAGAGGGTTTACCGGGAGGAGAATCAATCTGGAATGGCGTCAAAGAATTAGACAAATCAGGGAGAAGGGCGCCCACTATACAACCTAAGGGCAGAATCGGTTCAGCAGGATCAACTCGGTCTTTACAATCCCCGAAGTTTCGAGATAAGGCGTCTGCTTTGGCATTCTTTTTCCCTGGTTTATAGGTGATAATGAAATTGAAACGAGAGAAAAAGAGTGCCCAGCGAGCCTGACGGGAGTTGAGCCTTTTGGCGGACTCTAAATATTCTAGATTTTTGTTATCGGTATATACGGTAATGGGGTGTAGGGAGCCTTCTAGCCAGTGACGCCATTCTTCAAAGGCCAGTTTAATACCCAACAATTCCCTATTACCAACATCATAATTACGTTCGGCAGGAGAAAATTTACGTGAAAAGAACGCACAGGGATGCAGTCTCTCCGGATTGCCAGAATACTGGGAGAGAACTGCTCCCACCCCAAGTTCGGAGGCATCGACCTCTAACAGGAACGGGTGATTAGTATCGGGATGTATCAAAACCGGAGCTGAAGTAAAGGTCTCTTTCAGTAGTTGAAAGGCGCTTATTGCTGAGGGAGGCCACTCCCTTTAGAGATTTTTGCATACAGACGATTCTCCCGTAACCTTTGTAGCACCGCTTTAACATGCTGACGGTGTTCCAACAGGGAACGGGAAAAAATGAGTATGTCGTCTAAATAAACCACCAGAAACCGACCCAAGAAATCGCGAAATATGTCGTTCACGAAATCTTGGAACACTGCAGGGGCATTACATAGGCCGAAGGGCATCACCAAGTATTCATAGTGACCATCTTTGACATTGAAGGCTGTCTTCCATTCATCACCCTGGCGTATGCGAATAAGGTTATATGCCCCTCTAAGATCAAGTTTGGAGAAAATTTGAGCCCCAGATACCTGATTAAAAAGGTTGTTGATTAAAGGTAACGGATATCTGCCATGTAGTTAAAAAATTCTGGCAGAAAATTTTTGAGGTTCTCAGTAATGTCCTGGGTACCACTATAACATCAGAGCCCTGGATTGCACTATTAAATGGCCCAATAGTTGGAACAACTAAAAACAATAAGAACCTCATTTACCACCTTTTAACGGGGGCTAAGCTGGTCATAGCCAGGTCTTGGAAGTCTCCCAAACTCAGCTTTAAGGAATTCCAGGTCTCGATCTCAAATATTATGGCTATGGAGAAAATGACCGCATTACATAAAGGTACTATGGACAGATTTAGAGACACATGGGAACCCTGGATCCAGAAATATCTACCTGCAGACTTCGATACTAACCTACTAGAAATATGATCTTGAAGTGCGGCTGATCTTCTCACGTAAACATTATTAGCCCTTATAAGACATCAGGTAGGAATCATCCCACTTCGGCTAAAGCGCTCTTTCCAATACAGACAGTATCGATACCACCACATCTTTCAGGGCTCTGCCCTCTCTTCCTCTCTGCTCTATCCCTTTCTAAATACTTTTCCCCTTCCTCCTCCACCACCCCCTAATTTTTTTTTTTTTTTTTTTTTTTTTAATTTTTTTTTTAATTTGTTATTGGTTATTAATCATCTTAGTTCAACAAATTGATCTGATTTTAATGTTGTTTTATCTGTTACTACATGTAGATGAAAGTTAATGAATATGCGAAAGTTAGCTCTATCAGGATGCAATAGTTGAGATGCTGGTCAACAGACCTGAAAGTTGTATAGTACTACCCTTCTCCTTAGTGGAAGGATACTGTTGTGACTGTATGGCATAATCGCTGTATATTCTTATTCTTTCAAATAAAAAATTATTGAACAAGAAAGGTAACGGATATCTATTCTTGACTGTAACCTTGTTTAACCCCCGGTAGTCAATACTGGGGCGTAAACCACCGTCCTTCTTCTCGACGAAAAAAAATCCTGCGCCAGCAGGTGAGGTAGAAGGACGGATGAATCCCTTCTTGAGGTTCTCTGAAATATAATCTTTCATGGCCAACTCTTCAGACCGTGTGAGTTTATATATCCTCCCCCTAGGGGGCATCGTACCTGGAAGCAAATCGATAGGACAATCATAGGTCCTATGTGGGGGGAGAATGTCAGCGGATTTTTCAGAGAACACATCTGCCCAATCTGCGTAGGCTGGTGGTAAACCATCAAGGATGACCTGTGAGGATCTAAGGGATGTAGAGAAGCAATGCTCATAACAGAAGGGACTCCATTTAACAAGAGATTCCCAATTAATAACTGGATTATGGGTTTTTAACCATGGAAACCCTAATACAATAGAGGAAACAGGACTCTCAATAATAAAAAACTCTAATTCTTCAGAATGGGCAGAACCCACAATTAAATTCACCAAGGGGGTCTTAAAGGAGACCAATCCTCCCATGATGGGCTTGTTATTGATCGCCAGGACTCGAAGGGAATTTTCTAACGGGATCAATGGGATATCAAGGGTGGAGGCGAGTGACCTGTCCAAGAAATTGCCAGCCGATCCACTGTCTATGAAAGCGGAGGCAGAAGTCTTGGAAAGACCCCAAGAGACCATAACAGGTAGGAGTAACCGATTGACAAGAGGGAATGATACCTGACCGCCTAGATGAAGTCCCTCAGCAGGATCTAGGCGCTGTAGTTTCCCGCCACCGGAGCCTTGTTTGGACAACTTTTTGCAAAGTGGCCAGGATTTCCGCAATAAAGACAAAGGCCTTGAGTTCTACGCCGAACTTTCTCTGCCTGTGAAAGATGGGTTACGCCAAGTTGCATGGGTTCTTCAGACGTTATAGAAGAAGAGGCGAGTGCACCCCTAGGGCTTGACTCTTGGCGTGAGGGTCCCCAAGGTTGATCCTTGCCTTTTTCTTGGCGTCTTTCCCTGAGACGTCTATCCACTCTAATTGCCAGATGCATATACTCATCAAGGCTTTTAGGTAGCGGATAATTTACTAGAACATCTTTAATGTTTTCTGAGAGTCCAATTCTAAATTGACTGCATAAAGCTGGGTCATTCCACTTGGAATCGATGGCCCATCGCCGGAACTCTGCACTATACTCCTCCGTTGAGCGTTTTGCCTGTCTAAGGTTCCGTAACTTGGAATCTGCCATTGAAGCTCGATCAGGGTCTGCATATAATAGCTCCATGGCAGAAAAGAAGGAGGAAACTGATTGTAAGGCTTCATCAGAAGGTGCCAATCCAAATGCCCAGGTCTGAGGATCACCCTGGAGAAGTGAGATGACTAGGCCCACTCGTTGGGTTTCTGATCCAGATGAGTGGGGCCGTAGACGGAAATAGAGCTCACAAGAGTTCTTAAAGTTTGAAAACTTCATCCGTTCCCCGAAGAATTTCTCTGGAAGAGGAATCTTGGGCTCGATTGTAGGTCCAGGATCCAATGGCGCAGGAAGTTGGCGACTTTCCTGTGTAGCCACTCGCTGGGCAAGCTGGTTGATGACGGTAGCCATAGCTTGCACCTGCTGCATTAATTCTTCCATCTAGAATAATGTCTTTTGGGCCCGTGATAATGTCAGGTCCCGTGGGACGCCCACCTTCCAATAAGTCTGCAACCCCCAATCTCCGCTGCTTTCTTCGCCTATAGACAAGCCCCCGTTTGCCGGGACGCAGGACACGCCTCACCGGACACGGTTGCCCCCAGGACTTCTTAGCACAAAGGATGCAGACTTATGCAGGGGAAGGCAAACGAACCAGGAACGAGACTGGGTAGAGTCAAACGGGCAAAGGTCATACACGATAGATCAATCCAAGGAGGCACGGTACAGGTGGATGAGACAGAAGAATGGTCAGGTCAAGCCAAAGGTCACACCGGGGAATCAGAGATACGCAGTACAGAGGAGCAGGCAGAAATCGTGGTAAAAAACAGGCAAGGTCGGTCCAGGCAGCAATCAGGGATGGTCATACACGGCAAGATACGTAACGAAACAGACACCAATTCACACCCAGCAGCACGCTATCAGGGGCAAGGATCAACTGCAATAGAACACCTTTATAGGAAGTGACCGAGTAGATAGAGGGACATGATTGGTGTAACTAGGAACCTGGGGCTGATTGTCCCATTCAAACCAGAAAGGCGTTCCACCTTAAGAAACCTTGGGCTCATTGGCCCAGAACTAATAAGAGCCCTGTGCGGCCGCCGGAGGGCATAAGTACAGAATGCTCGCGCGCGCGCGAGCGCGATGCTGTGCGTCAGGAGCGCGCCGCGATGTCAGGGACGCGGCCGCTCCAGACGCCGCCGAAGAGGGAGCCGCCCGAGCAGCCGCTCGCGACGGAAACAGCCGAGCGGCTGCTCGTGACGGAAATAGCCGAGCGGCGGCCGGGAACAGAGGCCGTCGAGCCGCCGCCTGCCGGAGACGCCGCCCAGCCTGCGCGCCGGCCGATCGAGCACAGCCGGCGTGGGACCGAAGGCCAGGTGAGTGCGTGGTCCCCGTAACAGTGGCCCCTCTGACTGATTATTCCCTTTTCAACCGGTGAAGTTCCAGATGATTGGAGAATGGCCAATGTCATTCTAATCAAAAAGAAGGGGAGTATAGAATTTAAAAAATATCCCTTCGGGCTTAATGGGAATACAGCTGCTATGAATAATGAGCTGGTTAGGAAGGGAGAGACTTAACATTACTTGAAAAAATTAGGCTGGCCACCTCTAGCCCTCCACACATAAAACCTCACTCAAATGATAAAATTGCTCAGAAATGTATTGCTTTCAATTACAGATAAATAGAATAACACAAGACAATATTTAAAATAATTTGTATCACAAGCATCATGATACATTGTATTATGAAAATTGAAAGATACTATAATTTGTTCATGCCGCCTGATGATGGTATTAATTCCATTCAAATATGAGCTTATATGGTTTGACAACACTTCTATAAAAATTAATCCAAAGATAGAAAATGTAAAAATACATTTGTTAAATTATTTGGCATACATTCAGAATTCTATTATTATGGAAATAAAATATGTAATTTACCTTATAGCCGTATTAATTTAATTCATTTGTTATCCAATAACAGCATAGATTGTCTGTATTGTGCTGTAATACCTCTTGCCATCACCATAGTATCCTTTCAAATTAAGGCTAAATCTATAATAACAATACAGAAAATCAGCCATGGGACAGCCCAATATACCAGTTATATTCTTTCTTATTATTAATGCCTTTAGTGGGATCCAGGCAGAAAAATAAACTGGTAATAACCATGTAGTAGTATATTTTATATATAGAAAGAACAATAATATGCCAAAGTTTTTAATGAATATATCCTTAAATATAGAGGTGTTGGCAAAGCATATAAGCGAAACACGTTCACCTTATTTGAATAGAATTGATACCATCATCAGACTACATGTACAAATGATAGTATCTTTCAATTTTCATAATACAATGTATCATGGTGATTGAAAAACAAATAATTTTAAATATTGTAATGTGTAGTGTTATTCTATTTATATGTAATTCAGCAAGCAATTTTATCATTTTTGAGCAAGATTTTAAGTGTGGGGGGCTAGAGGTGGCCAGCCTAATTGTTTTCAAGTAGAAGAAGCCAGTAATTACAGGCCAGTTAGTTAGCATCTATAGTGGTAAAAGAAAACTATCTTGAAAAAAACATCTAAAAAATAACAACCTGTTGGACCCAAAACAGCACAGCTTTACTGAGGGCAGACCAATCTTTTTGATTTCTTTGTCAATGTCACTAAAGTGTTAGATGAAGGTGGTGCTGTGGATATTCCCTATCTGGATTTTAGCAAAGCCTTTGACACTGTACCAACATAAAGAGCTCATGGATCAGTTATTGAAGGTAGGACTCAATCCCTGGATAGTTCAGTGGATTTCCAGCTGGCTGAAGAATCGGTATCAGAAAGTGGTTTACCCCAAGGCTCCCATTCTTTTTAATGTTTGTAAGTGACATAGGAGAAGGCTTGGTAGGAAAGGTTTGCCTGTTTGCTGATGATACAAAGGTGAGTAATAGGGTGGATATTCCTGGAGGTGTATGCAACATGGAAATGCTTTAGCTTTACTGAATAAATGGTCAAATTTAGGAGATTTAGGGATACTGATTACTGAAAGCTGCAAGATGAGTGGACAGTGTAGCTAGGCAGTAAGAAAAGCAAGCAGGATGCTTGGATGCATAGCTCGAGGCCTCACCCATAGGAAGAAGGAAGTTGTGATGCTGCTGTATAGAGCCCTGTTGAGGCCACAGCTAGAATGCTGTGTGCAGTTCTGGAAACCTTACCTACAAAAAGATATTATTCAAATAGAACTCATGCATTTTCAGGCCACCTGCAAACAGGAAGTGCTGCTGGGCTGTGCATTGCCAGTTATGTCCAGGCAGCAGCATGGCTGAGATGCTTGGACAGGAGGCTCTAAAATGTCCGCTACCATTTTTTTCCAACTATCCCAGGCTGTTGGTTTGGTTTAAGCATGCCTGGAATAAGTATACATATATCCTAAGGTAAATAGTACATACAGTATACACACAAGGGTAGACTAGATGGACCATATGTCTCCTTCTGCCATCAACCTTCTATTTTTCTATGTTTCCATGTTTCCATCATCATTCCAGGCCAGTCACTGACCTTGTAGCCTCCCTTGCATGATGATGGTGGTGGGTGCTCCCAAGCTCCTGCCCCATTCTATATGCTCATGAATGTACAGATGTGTAGGTAACATGTGCCTCTTGCCCAATCTTGCCCTATCCTGAGGTCACCAAGCCCAGCTACTGTAACCCACCCACCTGATGGGCAGACATCTTCTAACGGTGGCCTCTCTGCTTGCCATTGCCATTTTTATCAGTTACTGACTAACAGTTATAGATAGATAATAACAAGATAAATAACAGTATCCCATTAAAGAACAATACATAAGCTAATGTTAAATTAGAATTTATTTACATTTCTGTAAAAAACACATAACACAACATATAGAAACAGACAATAAAGTATCCATGAAAAATATGGATATGAAATATAACAGACTTTTAAATCTAAGAAAGCCCTCCACAAGATTAGGCATTTGCATTAGTTTCAGCTGCTATGCAAAAGTGTGTTCCAGCATTGTATGATAAACACAAATCCTAGTTCACATTTCTGACCCATATGTTTACAAAAATTGGAAGGTAAAGGATAACTTTAGACACATTGCCAAATAGAACATTAGGGTGAATAATAAAACAAACAGAAAATCATATCTACAGATCATGCAGCCAGGTTAGAGAACCTGAATTTTATGATGAGATAATAGAGATCAGCATGAATAAGGCTGTACGCTCAAACAGAGGAGGGGCTGCGTCCACCTTGCTTGCTTGCAACCTCGTCCTAAAGATGGGGGGAAGTTATCCTAATGATTTTGCTAGCCTTTGAAGGTTTAGAGAGTTCCTAACCCAGTGTTATGCAAAGTAGAAATAATTATCCCCCTGTTTTTTAAGAAAATCTTTGGGATTTATAATGGGGATCATATTTTTCAATGATTTTGCATTATCAGCAACCTAGAGAGGATCTCCAATTTAGACATGCTGATTTTAATGTGTCTGAATACCTACTGTTATTTTACATTTGTAAAAAAAAATCCTTAAAAGAATTCTTTATCTCACTCTGTGTTACAGAGGACATCCAAGTACTTTGTAACACTCCATCCACCCCTCGCTCCCATTGTGTTAACTCCAATGTTGGCAATAACATAATAAACAACCCACTGAAAGGGCAGGCAATCTGTGTGGAATCTGAAGCTCAGATCTTGCGTGACAGGTGAGTCACCCAATCACTTGCACTTTTGTGACTGTACATGTCTGTCACTCAAGTCCAACTGTCAGTCAAGTCCTCGGCTGCCATGCAGAGCTCCACCCCCTGCTGGTATCAGGGGAGGGTTGTGATGATCAGGTGAGTTTAGCACAGGGGGAAGAATGGGGTGGCTGAAGATACAAAAATCTTGAATCTTGAATATACTTTCTCTTTAAGCTGAATCTCCTCTTGTAGTCACAACAAAAAATCAGGGGAGGTCTCTCCAGTGAGAATAGATTAAAAAAATAATCTCTCAAACAAAAAAAAAATTACCCATTAACATTCTGGGGATTCTCTTGATGTAACCATGACTTTGTCATGAGCTGAGCTGTGTCATTCAGGAAAAAGTCCCATTTTAAATAATTTCAGTCAGACCTTGAAATGTTTTTTTCACGCATGTGTTATTTGCTGTTAATGTTACCTTGAACATGACCTCGGCCTAGCAACAACAACCCTTATGTTCTCATATGTACAAGCTTTGTAAATACTGATTACAACATTAGACAATTATTAATCACTATACCAGAACGTGCCAAAATAAAAGAATACCGCTGAGCAACAAAAAGCTGTCTACGGTTTTGGACATTGCAGAGCCCATTCGTCCAGAATAACATTCAAGAAGCCTGTAACAGCCCTATCAGTAAAATAATAAAATAATTAGCCTGATTAGGTGCAGTGATTTGAATAAATGGATCAGGTTGACATGTTTAGGTGAGAAACACCTTATTAACTTTTCAGATGCATAGTTGTTTTCCGGTTCGGGGTATTTTAATGGGTAAAGCAGTTGTAATTCTTGTCGATACTACAGAATTTTCAGATGGCGGAGGGGGAAACAGGGCAATAATCAGCTGTGACTCCTGTCAAAAGAGAAAATAGATTCAGTTGAGATACAATAACAACAAAGGGAAATGTTTAATTTGTACATAATCAATGGCTGGGAACATTGTTGGGAAGCTTATGAACACAAATGGGATGACAGAAGAGAAAAACATAAGGGGGCTCATAACACAACCGAGGGAACAGAGCAGAGGCTAGTTGCCAGTTTAAGTCTTGCAGGGTACATCTGTTATTGTAGTTGATAATAGTAAAGCTATTGCCCAAATCAATAAACTATGCCAGCACTTTATTTTCTGGGGTCTTGCTCAAGGCCAATGGGTAAGGGGCTGGTACTCGTGCAGCAGCTAACAGCTTGCTATACAGGGGGTGGCAGGAGGGGGCTCTTTGTCTCAGGAAGAGTATAGGTCTTCTCTGGAGAATGTCTTTTCCAGGGAGTTGTATAGCCTGGCCTTCTCTGCAGCTTGTTGGGATATCACCTCCTGATCCTCACTGGTGCATTTGTCTTTAGAAAATTGTCATTGTGTTAGGGTGTAGATGTAATCTTTGGGACAGGTGGAGTACCTACCGTATTGGTCCTCTTTAAATCTGACCTACATCCTCCAGAGTCATTTTGTATTAGAGTTACTTTAAAATGCTGCTTTACACCCATCACTTTATTTCTGTGTTTGGTTTCTATTTAATTGTAATAGGTTTACTTTTTTATAAAGCTTTTTCAAAATCCCTTACCAGGTGACATCCTCAGCTTGGGGATCCAATCCACATTCTGACCTCCAGTTAGATGGAAGGAACCAATTGGAATTCTTAATGTGGACCTACACCCTTACTTTCAACTTTTTCCAGGGGCAGTCCTGGTCTACAGGGGCACTAGACTAGCGCAATTCACCGCTTAAATGAGCCCTGCATTAGAGAGATATCTTTTCCTCCTTCTGATGGGGGACAAGAAATAGCTATGCACATGTGTGGCAGCCTAACCATGTCCATCATTTTCTGTCCCTCATCATACAGAGTTCTATGCCAGAATTTGGCTTCCCAGAGACCTTTAAGGAGAGCCAAAACATGTTGAGTTTAGGACTGGACAATTTATAGTTCTAGTATTCAGTCTGACAGCGCATGTACAGTCCTCGCAATCGCACTCGGTCTGCACCCTGTAGCCTTAAACGTCTACTTCATGGCCATGCATTCCGCAGGTAGTGGGGATGCTGCAAAGCGCAGCTAAGATTATCTACAGCCAAGGGGTTGAGGATTGATCCCAAATATCTTCATTTTTGGAGGTTTGCTTTAATTTTAGAATAACTGACGTGCCATGGGATGAAGCTATATGCAGAGATTGAACTGGTAAGAAATTAGGTGAAATTAGGCTCATTGGTGAAAATCCCTGATTAACTTGCTCACATAAATTTCCATGCGGGTTTACTGATCTGCCCTTTATAAATGTCAAAAGTGAGGAGGAGAAAATCACAAGACTGCTTCGAATTTGCTGAGGGTTAGAAATCTAACTGGTTTCATTTCATTTCAGCATTTTAGCTTTAATAAACCATCATTGTTAAAAGCTTCTTTTGAAGGAATGGCTTTGTAATTAAATAACTAGTGAACAATAATCTAGCATCATATATTAATTAATATTTAACATTCTTTGCCATTGAATGCTAATGTTTATTTGTCTTTAATAAATGCTAAATTAAAATGTACTTTTTCATGTAATGGGAAATGCAGACGTGGCTTAGGAAACGCTCGACTGGCAGTATAAATAGAGTGAAGTCTTCGCACAATGGCTCATTTAGGTTTGCTGAAATTCATTATTGGCAACCTCATACATGGCGATGCGGGGGAAGGACCGATAACACCATTAAGTGCTGTACTTTTGATTTCTTTTATGTTATTTTAAAAAACTGTATGCGGGCTTGTGTAAGGCATACGTGATGGATTCAATCTTGGAAAGGTGACTACTTGTTCATTTCAAATGACCAATCATGCGTGGGCAAACAAAATAAGAAACGCTTTATATATTATAATGCTGACACAAGAATGCCTTTACAGTACATGGCCAAAAGAAAAGAGTGTTACAATATGCTCTGTTAAGGTAGACCTCTACTTGAAAAAAAAAATCGACCCTCACAGCTAATCCTGATAACCCTAATAAATTAGACCAGAGCAGTTTCTAGGCAAAGCAGTGCTCAGTGCTGGAAAGAAAGTGAAAGCTGGATGGCCAGGCTGTCTTTAAAGAGGAACATCAGACCTAAAATAAAAAGGGGGTTATTCCCCCCCCCCCGTGGGCCCCTACCTACCTTTTGGATGTCGCCGCTGCCCCTGCTGTGGCAACATCCGGCTGCTTCAGGGCCCACCCCTCCCTCCCCTGGCATTGAGGCGGTTCCCCTGGGGTTTTGGGCCCTGATCGCAGCCACTTTGGAGAGATTCCCTTAAATGGATGGGCGGGAGCACAGGGCAGGATGTGCCGCTGTGTGCCTGCTACCTGTGTGCCACGCCACAGCTCTGGATTCTAGGCGAAGTAAGATGCTGAGGGGTTAAAGACTGGACATACACTTTAATGTCCTTGTGTGTGTTTTTGCATATGTATTCTGAAAAGGTGGTGGGAATGTGATAACATCATGATGCTAGATATGGCCATTGGCCAGGGGAATGTTTCATGCAATTCTTTGAGCTTTCATACAATGAGTTAAAGCTAATGCCTGTATAACTAGACCCTGTACAATCCCAATAATTTGGTGATTATAAAACACATTACTAGTCCTTTTGTAGCATTTTTTTGTCATATCAAATAAACTGAACATGAGACAGAAGGAGACAGACTGCTTCGCTAACCCAACAGCAGATGCATTAACTACCACTAACATAAATGGTAGGTTAAGTGACAGGCTACCCTACACCTATTTACCTATTTAGCGAGTTTAACATTGTGTATAACTTACTAGGTATACAGTAATCCTATATACGGTGTATATATATATATTATGCACATTAATCCTAAAACATGATAGGTATACCTATAAACAGATACAAAAAAGTGAGAGGAGAAAGGTGATGCAGATTCTGGGTTTTTAGGGAATTCTTGGAAGGAGGGCTGGTGCCATGTTTCCAATGAATTTTAGTTGTTTTAAGCTTAAAAAAATAAAGCTAACTACAGAATGTTTAAGGTTTTCTACCTTTATCAAAAGGAAAGATGGGGGATTCCTATAACGAGGTGTGATTCTTTTCTCAAAAGCTTTGTAATTGCTCTGCTCAAAAGTGAACAATCCACCGGTTTAAAATATGAAATGCATTTTTCATAAGACTACTGATCACAGTGAATATATATAAGCCTATTTAAAATACATAATGCAAAACCGTGGCCAAAAGAAGACTTCTTTACCATGCTTCCATTAAATGGCCATTTAATCTTAGCATAAAATCCCCCCAAATAAGCTTAAAGTGAACCAACCACCCCTTCTGGCTGCTCTGAAGTCTAAGACCCCAGGGGTGGGCGATCAGGTAACCTTGGGGCATCTTGATTTGGAATATCCTGCTGTGTGTGCCTCCCAGATTGTCTACCATTCACTCACCTTTTCTGGCGCTGCAGTGATGTATCCCGGGCCTTCCTGGCGCTTCCACACCCATCAATAGGCTGGGCACAGGAATACCATGTACACAATGCACGCCATGGTCCCATGCATGCATGCCGGACCGGGGAAAGGGGAGTTTCTGGGGTGAACTGGGGGGTTTCAAACAGCAAGGAATTTTAAACCAGGGTGCCTCTGTGGCACGGGCCACGGCCTGGATAGTAAAGTTCCGGGGATTTGGTGCACTTTAAACTAACTGTCCAGGCACATGCTAACTTCCACCCATTTATCCACTGTAGAAACTGTGTAAAATAAGCCATTTTAAAGCATGTCTAAATCTTCGATTAGTAGGTAAAAAGCTTATGTACTTTAACCTTACTTGTCTTTACCTTCTTGCTTTGCATAGCTGAGCCACGAAGGGTGTGTCATGGTGGAGCATTATGATTCTTAAACATGCTTAGCTGTGGTCAAAGCCAGCTATGGAAACACTGTCTGAGTGAGCCAAATGTTGTTTTTAGACCACTTTTTTGCGTGGTCGTGGAGGAATTAAATTAAAAGGAGGGCAACATTTAGAGATGTCAGCCAGTGCGGAAGGAAAAAGAGGAGAGGTGCATGGGACAGGTGAGTTTTTTTGCTATATTATTGCGACTGTCCCTTTGTATAAAAGATTATTACATGGTGTACAAAGTAAACAACAATCAACCAGAAGAATTGTTCTAAGATTCTTAATTTGTGTCCCTAATCTTGAAAAGCGGGTTCCTTGTGCACTCCTACTTTTTGGCACAAAGAAGCAGGCTCCCCATTGATTGGAATAAGGGGCCCACCCAGTGGTATAACTAAATGTGACTGGACCCTTAAATCTTTTTTTTTTAATAGTGCAACAGTAGCCATTGTGTGCCAATGCACACATGGAATTCCTTCTCCACATTTTATCCAACTCAACACAACTCCGTGAGCACACCAGTGAATAAACACCATGTGAGTGACTATACACAAGTGGATTACAAACTAGGGGCAGTGAAGTGAACACGGAGCGGTGGGCTGCCCTAAACTCAACACCCAGGGAGCAATTGGGAGTTAGATGCCTTGCTCAAGGCATCTCAGTCATGTCCCATGGTTGGTAATCGAACCTGCCATCTTCCGGTCACAAGCCTGTTTCCCTACGTCTAGGCCATAACTGCCCACATGGGGGTGGTCATGCACAGTGACAATGCAGCCTTTTATGACTTGGCCACCCAATGCTTCACTTGCACGGTACACCCCAGCTGTATAAAAGGGTTGATTCAGCACCAGGTAAGAAAATATCTACTACTTATTAGGATAAAAAGTTGCCATTAATTTTCATTGTCTACTTTGTGGCCGAAAATTTACACCTGTTGCTGAATTACTGGCAAGGTAGACAATGAAAATGAATGGAATTTTTCTCTCCTAAAAAAGTAGTAGAGCTCTCTCACCTGGTGCTGAATCGATCCTATAGTGTTGAACATAGTGAAATGTAAAACAGACATTTCACATTTAGCAATCAAATATTCATCATTTACATATATTGATACATAATAATATAACAGTATCTATAGCAATGTGTTTCCGCCTTACCTCTGATTAGATATGTTTATTCTTAATGCAGGGGCAGGAACGTGCTCGCAGTGGAAAAAGTTCTTGAGCCACCAACATTTTTCAACCATTTCTGGCAAACCTGTAAAAAAAAAAAGCGTCCCAGATCAGCGTAAGCAGAGCTTCTATTTAAACACATTTGTTCCGGCTCAGCCTGGCGGGATTGCCTGGGAAGAATGGCGGAAAATGGGCAGTCTCCGTTATACAGCTTAACTCCCTTGGCTTTACAAGTAAGCTTCCAATAAAAAGATCATATACATGGCTTTAGAACTGAAATGAATAGTCTTGAGTCCTGCACCACTGCACTCCGGAGTGTATACCCCTTCCATAAAGCTGGCAGCTGCTGAAAACAATGTGATTTTATAGTGGAAGCAATTACAGCAATGAAAGATGAATACTGAACGGCTGTTATAGGCTACCTGTGTATACTGATATTTATATTACACCAGCCACGTACAAGCTTATAGGTGCACATCCACTAAAGCTAAAACATACTGTATACATGAACAATTGTGCCACTTACAGGAGCTGTAAACATGCACATAGATAGTGAGAGGAAGAGCTACTTATACACCCCAACTGAGAAAATAAACTCCTGCCCAGCTTTTCTTATGGGGTAGGAATAACGTTCAGAGGTGACAAGTTTTGAATGTACTATTCCACTTTTACAGGGGAGAAGTGCTCCATTGTTTGTCTCCTGAGCCAACCTAGTATTATTTGCCAAAAGCATTGCATGATGGGTAAAAACATCTATACACTCACTCAGAAGAATGGCGAATAGCAATAGGCTGTTACTGTAGCACAGGCTGTTCGTTAGTCCTCCTCTGTAAAGGAATGGTACATTTGAAACCTGTTATCTGTGATTTTTTTCTACTTTCATTAAAAGAAGGAAACATGCCTGGTTGTTTTTTTTAGAATTGCTATCTAGCTTATGTGGATTTTTATAAATCTTTTAAGACATTTCTCCTTTAGCTTTTAGTAAGATGGCTGTTAAATGGAGAAAAGAGTTTTGATTTCCCTCAATCTATACTTTCAGCTTAGCCCTAAAGTCAATACCCAGACACCAACCAAAAGAATCCTATACTTACTGTTTATCCCCCCTGGTGTCCAATGGCATTCAGGCATGATGTCCTCCACAAAGACGGAAGCATGCTCCTTCACACGCTCACTCCATTCATTGCAATAGAGGGGCGTGCCAAGGTAATGGGATTCTGTCTTGGAGGAGGCAGAGACTGGCCGGCCGGAGGAGCTGTGGGGGACAAATGGTGCGTATATGATTTTTTAAGGTTAGAAAGTTTTACTGATCCTTGTTTTCTCCCATTCCCAATGGGTCACCGTGTTGTGATTTGCTCATTCCTCCTATAAAATCCTCCTTAGGTCCCCACCTCCCAAGTTTCCCCTATAGCACCCCC
Organism: Gastrophryne carolinensis; assembly: GCA_027917425.1. Lineage (NCBI taxonomy): Eukaryota > Metazoa > Chordata > Amphibia > Anura > Microhylidae > Gastrophryne > Gastrophryne carolinensis. The sequence continues at coordinate 339,770,568 of CM051239.1, forward strand.
AACCCATGTTTTGCTACTGCAAATCACCATCATGGATGTGGGGGCCATGCCCACTCCTAACATAGCATCTGCTTCTACAACACTAAAGGCTCAGCGCCATCTCTTTAGAAGTGGCCATTTCCAACCCTACCCATGATCTGCAATGCCACAGCCCCAGCTAAAGAACACATGTATACACTGGTTTATGGGATCAGCAGCTGGTTGGCTGGTCCTGGGCTAATCGGGGCCCATTAAATTCCCAGGCTAATTCTTGGCTCCATTCCGGCCCTGGGAGCATTTACCAGTTGTAAAGAAAACGTCAACAGAGCCAATTCCAGATTACTGTACATTTGCAACCCCTGCAGCAAGTGGGATATCCCAAGTTAATACAATGAGGCCATTGCAAGGAAAGCTTGGGGGATATGTCCCCTTGGAAGTATGGCACAGTCAGCATTACAAGTCAACAGATCTTGTAATACATTTTGTTTGGAGCACACATTAAAAAGAAATCCAGGTTCTAAATTCTTCCTTTTTTAGAGCTACATGTAGGTGAAATAATATTGCAACATTCCATTTTAACTAGTGTGAGTATTGTATGAGACATATGCCACTGATGCCACTCCCAGGTAGAGGCATGCTAGAATAATCTAATATCACACTATAGTACAGGTATGGGAATTTTGGAACAGTAGATACAGGTGACGAACTAGTTTTAAAGTGGATAGTAACCCATGCGGCCCTGTCCTAGAATCTAAAAGATTCCAGGCATGGCCGCTAGTCTACCCCTGGGGCATCCAATATGGGCATGCCCCGCTGTGTGAAACCCTCAGAGTTTACTCACCTTTATAGGTGGCTCCTGCATTGCTACAATCGTCGGATGCAGCATCCCTGGCTTCCCTCTAGCTGACAAGCAGGTGCGCCCAGTGTGAAAGCCGCAGATGCAAACCTCATCCAGCCTCGGCAGTGAAAAACCTTGGCTGCCTGGCTGCTCTGCTTTAAGTATGATCATCTTTGCTACATATGTTTGGTAGAGGGTCTGAACTGTCTGGGCAATGGCAATAATAAGGCAGCAAGTAGCCCACCTGATGCCTGTCACATGTGCCTCGCTTCCATTTCCTGCAGTGTTGAGTAGAAGCTGTAGCAGGGCTCAAACTTTTGCCCATCTTTCAGTTATGTTTTTCCAGGGCCAAGCAAAAGAGTGGTCAGCCACTCTGTCTTCTGGAGCCCCAGCACAGCCACAGTAACCTTGCAGCTGGATCTGACCACAGCTGTGCACATGACTTATAAAGGTGTTCCCAGCTCAACCACACCCAAAAAAGGAAGCAAAGACAGTGGCTTAGGATACATATGTGTTTATATACAATCAGGGATTCCAAGATGCTTTGATTAATTTTACATTGTTCCCATTGGAGATAAGGGGGAGACAGTTAGTGCCTGCACAGATTCTTTATGTATAGCTACATAAAATATCACTCTAACACCTTTGTTGTAAAGCTCTATTCAGTTAACATAAATGCATTGTTTAGCAGGCAGTCCATGAAACGACTACAAGGCATAATGAAATTATGAAACAGAGCATAATGAAACAGAAGCTATACCTTGAAGATGTTTTTCTGGTTCCCCAGGGAGTCCTGAGTCCGAATTACTGGAACACACACTAGCGTCTGAATTCAGCCTTGCTGCAAGTAAAAGTTACAAATGAATGAGTGATCTTACCAAGGAATGCAGATTTATATATCATCGAATAACATGTAATAGTAACGTGTCATAGCCTAAAGCATCAAATAAGCATAAACTATTATTGGAATTCTTTTGTGGACTGAAGCTTTGGAGTATTACATTATTAAGCAAAACCATGCACAAAGGAGCCTTCAAATACTTCGAAGTTTTTCCAAAGAAATCTAAAACTTGTAACGGGCATCTATCTTTTAGATGCTTACCTCTGTAAAACTGATTCTTTGCTAAGAGGCAGCCAGCTGATGGAACAGATGCCATAGTCCCAATTCAGGCAGCACCAGTATCAGGAGTAGTAGAAAATGCGGCTAAACTGTACCTGAGAGACAGAAAAGAACAGAAACAATTATATTTAATTACAAAATAGCACGAGACAGAACAGACTCCAAAACTCAAAGAGAAAAGGGACTAGGCCCATGAGCGCTGCACGCGCGAGTGCAGATGGTTTCCGGCCGTTTGAGACATTTTAAAAGCGAAAGCGAAAAATACCTTGCAGATTAATTTAACGAACGCTCATATTTAAAAAAAGAAAGCAATTTGGAAAATATGAAAAATGCAGACGACTTTTAAACAATGTATACATTTATTTATGAGGCTGTACTTTACCTTCTGGAGCGCACTCTCTGCTGAGTGTTAAAAATGATTCATTTTCCTGGAGAGATAAAGCTCTGTTCAGCATCCAGCAATCTGCCCGCTCACTGTATTCTAAATGGTCCTGTCGTGCAGGTAGAGGAGCTGAGTCTTGGCTTGGAGAACTCAGTAGCTTGTTGCTGACAGCTTTCATGGGACGGTTTATATAAAGAGTGACCCGAGCAGCCGGTGATATGAAATCTGAGCTCCCATCAGAGCTGCCAATTTGTGGGAGGGCTTATAGAACACGGCATGCAGACCATCGCTCATTCTGACATATGCTGTAATTTAACGGCAAGGAACAGAACAGGACATATTCTCAAGGATAACAATTGCTACACAGGATTACTACCAATGCAAACGACAACATATGTGTTTTGCAGTAGAAAAAGATTGCATTCGGAATGGAAGGGCTTGAATATCAGCTATTTTTACTTATGTCTGAACCTTTGTCAATCATTCCTTATCGCTTTTTAGATTAGGCAATAACACTTTAAATGATGACATGGTCCTGGCAAATGTCTATTGCCTAAAGAAGAACTCCAGTGAGAATAATGCTATAAATGTGCACTTTTTTCTTCTCTCTTCTGGCCTCTCCTCGTTTTTCCCCAGACGTTACCATCATAGGTTCTTCTGCTTAGTTTGTTTTAGGCATGTCCTCCTTGACATGTAGACTATGCAGTAGGCTAGAGTCAACAGAAGAGAGGAGTTGACCTCCTTGTACTAACTGAATGGAGCTGTTTAGTTTGTGATGCAATCAATCTAGACCACTTTCTGCTCTTAGAGAAGGACCATAGACCACAACAGGTAGCCTGCAGGACCAGTCTGCCCTCACCTGCGGGCCAGACTATAGAAGGGTTTTAAAGCCAATACCTTAAATTGAAATTATGTGTCCTCCTCTTTTTTGTAAGTATGGATGAGAGAACCCCCAAAGTTTGGGTCCGGCAAGATTGGTTAAACTTTGAATAAATGTTAGGGTTTGAAAATTTGGGAGGGTGGCTGTGGCAGGGGGCACAGTGTGCGCACATGGAGCACTGCTGTAACTTACATCGACCCCTTGATCCTCTTCCTGGTCAGCAGCAGCGGCGTTCGAAATCGTCCCCAGCTGATAGGTGGCCATTGGCTCCCATGAGTAAGGACACTTCTAGTGCCAGCTTCTTAGGTGAAGCAGGTAAATGCTCAGCAGCCCATTAACCAGCTTATCCATGTTCGAGCCAGAAGCTGAACTCAAACATTTTTGGCTGAAGTCTGTGTTCGGGTTTGGAAACCCGAACTCGCAAAGTTTGGTACGAACCTAAACTTTGCATTTCAGATTCGTCCATCACTACTTATGAGACATAACCATTTGTGTTCCTTCCTCTTGTTACATAATTTTTGGGTCACAGAGCAAGGCAGTTTCTAGATTAAAGGGAAAGTCCACAGCTCACCGTTCTGAGGTCATGCCCACTTGTCAACCATCATCATACCAGCACTGGGGGTGAGTGAAGATTGCCACTGATGTGTGGTATATGGGGAGTCTTGTGACCACTGGCACGCCCTTATCCTGATGTCTAAGGAAAAGTTCAGAAAAGTGGACCTTCCTTTTAGCTCTCAGGTCCCCTACAGCCTCTGCCCGAATAACAATATTTCTCCCTGTCCTATCAGCCAAGGATCAATCATACCTTACTGTGATTTAATCAGATGTACTCTCCTGCAGTAGAACTGCAACCACAAGCATGGCCTTCTGCTCCCTATCAAATGACACAAAACATGACTCTATACAGCTGTGCACTGCTTAAAAAAGCCCTGCTAACTGGCGTTTAAGTTCCACCCCGGTGCTAAATACCCATTGCCCAGAGGCAGCTAGGCAGACTAGCACGCCTGGGGCCTCCACCACTTGCCCTGCTAAGGGGGCCTCCACCAACCTTTGGCTTATGGTCTGCTCCAGGAGGCTTTTCAGTCTTTGGCCTGATGGGCTGTGGGGCCGGCAACAAATCTATCGGTGACAGTGGGGGCCCCCCGCGCCGGGGTATGCCAAAGCCAACACAGGGCAGAATGGAGAGTCTAGAGAAGCAAAGCCGCTGTCAGCAACGCTAAAGTGATGGGTGCGTGCAGAGCTGTCAAACGGCGGCTGCTCGCTGCACTGGGAACTGTTTTCTGCTGGACCAGCTGGGTGACTACAACCCCCCACCCAACATGGCAAAGCAGTTCCTGTGCAGCACCCTCAAGGGCACAAGGGACTCGATCTGGCGTTTTAGTAAGTAGGCTGGTGCCAGACAACCACCAGTCAGTTACTTGTCTGGACTATTAAAGGAAAAAAAATACTGTATCAGGGGCCTTCACCAGGTTTTGTGCCCAGGGGCCTCCACCAAACTTAATCCAGCCCTGCATGCACCACACACAGCAATGGAGAAGAGCTATGATTGTTTTGAATGTCCAACTTTATAGGCCTGTGATGCACATTTTGCGTAAGTAAAATAAAAACAATTTGAGATGACTTCTTTCTATGAACTCTGTAAGCTTTTTCAAGTTCTCATACCAACTTTCAAGTTGCCATATCCACTATAAACAAAGACATTTGTTCAGCCTCCTCTTAATGTTGCTGTTCCCTGCAGTAGTATGATAAAACACCAGACAAAACCTCCATTTTGTCCCCAGCTGACACGCTACTTTAGCTAGGCTTTCTCTTTCATGATATATCTCTTTGATGGTGTTGTCTTCTTTCTCATCCAAAGCTCTGTTATTTATCATATATTTCTGCTATATAAATGGACTCATATTGTCACGTGATTATTCACTGAAATAAAAAATGTATTGAGGCACTAAAATGTTCCACAGCTGACTACCCATGGAAGGTTTAGACTACCTGCTTGGGTTTCTTTGGGGTGCTTTGTTTTTTTCCACATCCTCAAAACGTCATCCTGATTAATTGATACTTGATGTATATTCAAAGCTCTTTACATACACATATTCTGGTATTTCCATGTGACGAGAAACACCTATTCATAAAAGACCCCAGACAGTAATCTTATTCTTTGTATAGACTTTTGATATATCTAATTGACTGCTATTTATCTGAAAGTAAATTAGAGTGGATTTAAAGTGGACCAAAATCCATGCTTTTAACCAGCATCCCTTGAATCCCCCCCCCCAAAGAAAAGTACATTTTGGCAAATTCCGCTGTACTCCCAGCTAATAACTGTTTTAGCTGTAAAGCTCCATCTCCACAAGTTATTGTCACTTTTCTCACTGTGATGCCAAATATCGGTGTTCCAGTACAATTTGGTAAGCGAATATATCTACAGTATTTCTAGTTCTATACCCTAAGAAGTGAGTATCGGCACGGGCTTTGAGTGTATGTGTATGTATTAGTATTTCACAAGTTCAGTGGGTATTAGTCTGCTACCCTTTACCTTCCAGCCTACCTAGATAGTTTGTTACCCATTGCTGCCAGGCTATTTTTAACCTTTTGCACTATATATGCTAACTGTGGTTTTTGCAGGGATTTCCAGGAATTATATATTGCTTTTAGAAACATAGAAAGTTGACAGCAGAAGGAGACCATACGGTCCATCTAGTCTGCCCTTATGTGTATACTGTATGTACTCTTTATCTTAGGATAGATGTGTGCTTATCCCAGGCATGTTCAAATTCAGTGACTGTTGATTTTTCAACTACCTCTGCTGGAAGTTTGTTCCAAGCATCTACTACTCTTTCTGTAAAATAATATTTTCTAACATTGCTCCTGATCTTCCCCCCGACTAGCTTCAGGTTGTGCCCCCTTGTTCTATCATTAAGTTTCTTCTTAAAAACACTTCCCTCCTGAACCTTATTCAATCTTTTCACGTATTTAAATGTCTCAATCATGTCCCCCCTCTCCCTTCTTTCCTCCAGACTGTACAAATTAAGTTCTTTAAGTCTCTCCTGATAAGTTTTAAGTTTAAGTCCTTCCACCATTTTCGTTGCCCGCCTTTGGACACGTTCTATTTGAATGATGTCTTTTTGCAGATAAGGAAAATCTACAAGCGTGTTTTGAGGGTGCACCGCAACACTATTTAGATATAGGTGCCAGCCATAAGGGAAACCAGAGACCTAAAGTGTACAAAAAAAAGGGAGATCCTAGACTAATCCCCAGACCCTTAGAAAAGGCCGCACACTGATTATAAAAATATGTATTATTTTAATGAATGTAATATACATGAAAAGAAGACACTCATCTACATACAAGGTTAAAAAACATAAAAGACACAAGCTAAGGGGACCCGGTATATGGTGACTAACATATATGCAATTTAAATGATGCCGCCATAATTGTATGGTGTAAAAAACTGGATAATGATGGTGCGCCCAGATATAGCAGCAATAAGTGGTGAATATGTACCCATGAAACGGTGATAAAGTAAATATGCTAATGAGGTGAATGGAGGACTAAAGTGTAAAGAGAAAAGAAAAATTACGTGCATGTGCTATATATATATATAAACATGAATGAATACAGGCCATGTGGTGTGTGTAAAATAGCAACGTGAATATATGTGCAAAGTAACAATGTAAAATATGTGCAAAGTAGCAATGTAACAATATATCCAGGGCTGTGTGTGTGGCCCAACACTGGACAACCATGAATGCTTATGATCAGCCGAATATATGAACAGGAGAGAGCAGGCTTTACAATAAATAAAGCCCAGCTGGGCCACCAGACAATCAATAATAAGTAACAACGGCAGCACATAAAAATAAATAAACACTCGATTACATCACCGTGTCACAAGGGATCCCCCGCCGCAGCCGCCACCGACGCGTTGCGTGTCGCTAGGACACTTCGCCAGGGTGTATCGGCTGCCGTCCTCACCCCTCCTTAAATACCCCGGTGATGAAAACGCTGGCCAATGCGGCGCCGCCACGTCACAGCCCGCACGTGCGCCCCGCCCGGCCAATAAGGATGGCCGTAAGGGCAGCACGTCAGTAGCCACGCACCCGGCGCCAGCACCGGCCGCGAATCAGGAAGTGTCCACCGCGGGCTTGCGGCTGGGCGCACGGCGGGACGGGCGCACTCCCCTGCAGTAGGAAGCGCCGCCCGCCGCGCGCCCGGCCCCACGCACCGCGCGTGAGCACCCCCCGTCCACCCAGCTGCCGGAACCTAATCCGGAGTGCAGCCTTTTCTAAGGGTCTGGGGATTAGTCTAGGATCTCCCTTTTTTTTTGTACACTTTTTTGCAGATAAGGTCTCCAGAACTGCACACAGTATTCTAGCTGTGGCCTTACCAGAGCTCTATACAGCGACATCACAACCTCCCTCTTCCTACTGGTGATGTTCTGAGCTATGCAGCCGAGCATCCTGCTTGCTTTTCCCACTGCCTGGCTACACTGTCCACTCATCTTGCAGCTATCAGTAATCTGTACCCCTAAATCTCTCTCCTCCGAGGTCCTGGCTAACACAGTGCTGCCCATACGGTACTCAGAGCAGGGATTCCTTCTACCCAAGTGCATGATTTTACATTTAGAGGCATTTAACTCTAGTTTCCACAGTTTTGACCATCTATCCAGTAAAGCTAAATCATTTTCCATGTTGCAGTCACCTCCAGGAATATCCACCCTATTCCTAACCTTTGTATTATCAGCAAACAGGCAACTTTATCTACAAAGCTTTCTTCTATGTCACTTACAAATATATTAAAAAGAATGGGGCCCAGGACAGAGCCTTGTGGCACACCACTTGTAACTCGCCTTTGTTCAGATTGCACGCCATTAACAACAACTCTCTGATACCGATCCCTCAGCCAACTGGAAATCCACTGAACTAACCAGGAATTGAGTCCTACCTTCAATTATTTATCTAAGAGCTCTTTATGTGATACAGTGTCAAAGTCTTGCTAAAATCCAGATAGGCGATATCCACAGCGTCACCTTCATCCAACACTTTAGTAACATTGTCAAAGAAATCAATAAGATTGGTCTGACATGATCTGCCCTCAGTAAAGCCGTGCTGTTTTGGGTCCAACAGGTCATTCATTTTTAGATTTATAGTGTTTCCATTAATTTGATCACTATAGATGTTAAACTAACTGGCCTGTAATTACTGGCTCCTTCTCTGCTTCACTTCTTATGGATTGGTATAACATTGGCCATTCTCCAATCATCTGGAACCTCACCAGTTGAAAGGGAATGGTTAAGTAAATCAGTCGGAGGGGCTGCAATCACAAATCTAAGTTCCTTTAGAACTCTGGGGTGGATTGCATCTGGACCCATCGCCTTACTTACCTTTAGATGTGCCAGCTCGGCTAAGACATCAGCCTCCAGAAACTCTGGAGCTGTACTTTCCCAGCTGGATGCTGTGCTATGGCCATGCCTGCTACTATCTGAAAATACCGAACAAAAGTAGCTATTCAGATGGTCAGCCACAGCCTTATCTCCATCAATATAATTATTTTCCCTATTTCTAATTTTTGAGACTGCAATGTTTTTCTTCTTTCCGTCACCAATATATCTCCCCTCTTCATAGATTTGGCCATTTCTTCCTCCTTTTGCCCTTATAATCAGTTTTGATTCCCTCTGTTTAATTATATACGCCTATCTGTCAGCTACACTTCCACTTTTGTTATACTTTTTATAGGCAGACTTCTTTTCTTTTATGGTAGTGATGACTTCCCTAGCAAACCATAGCGGTTTCCTCTTCCTTTTATTCTTGCTAGTTTGTTCACATATTGCTTAGTTGCCTTTAAGATGGCCATTTTTAATAGTGACCACTGGGCCCTCACTTCTGCTACTCTGTTCCACTCACCTAATTCCCTTTCTACATAGTCCACCATTTCCTTGAAGTTTGTTTTCCTAAAGTCTAACACTTTGGTTTTGGTGTGTGATTGCACAATGTCTGTTTTAATTGCCTGCTGCTAAGCAAGAGGCACAGCATGGCACATATCTTCATGGGACAGCAGCAGCGCCAAAGGATAAGTGAGGAGGGGGCAGAATTTTTTCCTTCCCTTCACTGAGCGCTATTTTGCCTAGAAACTGCCTGTCTACAAAGTTTGTTTAATGTATTTGTGAAAATAATTGACAGTGCCAAACTGAGTTGCTTGCTGGCATTGATGACAATAAGCTGGCCCAAGGATATTAGACCTCAATTTAACATGGAGCTTGGGCAAAAATACCAACTCTACTCAAAAAGAGGTAAATCATCATTAGTTATGACATAGAACAGGTGCTCCTCTCTGGTGGAGAGTAAAATTCTAGGTCTTCTCCTCCAGAAGGAGCATATTTTTCTGGGTATTTCTGGTTGCGACTGGAGGGGATAGCGCCTTCTGAAGTATGAGGTGAAGGAAGCTTATTTACTGTTATTCTCTGTGCACTAGATTCAACCTGCTGCTATTAGCTTTCAGCTTGAAAGGTCATATTAGGTGACCAGCCAGACTGGCAAGAGACAGCAAGAAAACACTGAGTGTAATGTGAATGAAAATGTAGAGTAAAGGTCAGGACTGTTTTACAGTCAGTTTCCTGGTGTGACTACCGTTTTCCTTCAAAGCAACATTCATTCTTCCAGATACACATACACAGTCAAGGATGTTGTAGGACTATAATCAGACATATACCAAACACGTTATACTAATTACCATTTTAAATGTAAGTTGAAACACAGTCATTAAGTGAAACAGAAACAGCTTTGTGAAAACCTCAAACTGGGCCAATAACAAACAGCCTCTATTACAATGGTCAACATTGTGAAAGACAGTTTGATGTCACAGGACATACACATACTGTATGGCAAGACTGAGCATAGCAACAAGACACAAGTTTGTTAACTACATCAGCAAAGTCTCTACCAGTCAAAGATTTCCCAGTAAACTGGGGTTTTACTATGTTACTGTTGAAGCTCTTTTGAAGAAACACAAAGAATGGGCAACACTGAGGACCATAGTCACAGTGGTTGATATATTGTTAAACACCTGTTCCTGCCCAAGAGACACCCCAAATTGGACAGCGTAATACACTAGGAAAGATATAAAAATATTTCTGAACAATTTAAATAAAATAAAATAAAAGAGTACTTCAGTCATGTTGCCTGCCGGGAATCGAATCTGCAACTTTCCAATTGATTACTTAACCACTAGGCCATGACCACCCCTTACAAGGCCATTGTCATGACTGCCCCTATGGCAAGTTGAACTAATTGTACTTTAGAACATTGGGGATGTTAATTTAACTGTCTGAGGTAAAATTTAATGTGGACCCAAATGGAAAACCAGTATCATGGGAACCTTACAGTTTGGCTAACAATGTTAGATGCAGGATCTTGTACAATACAATATTAAACACTGTAGGCATAAAGTGGGCTATACTCTGGAGCAGGTGTACATTTCTTCCAGAATACTAGCCTGGGTTAGATGAGAGATCCAGGAGGCTGTTTGCTTTAGTACTTTAGAGCACAGAATTTAATTTTTACTGGGGCCTGAATTTCTATGGAATGGCAGGTAAGGTTGGTAGTGGGACCTGCCGTTTCCCACTCCCCAGGTCAGGGTTTGCTTGCTTTGTCTCAGTCACACAGGTGGCTGAGCCTTGCACATCAGTGGATAGAAAAGCCTGCTTTTGACCTGCAGACGTGGGTGACGTGTGGTGAGACAGCCGGTCTCAAGTGTGGAGCCTGAGTAAGACTTTATGTTGCTGGATTTATTTGCATGTATCATTATACTCTGAAATTAAAAGACTTTATGTTGGACTTTGTGTTCAGTAAAACCTTTGTTATTTCACCTGAGAACGGTTTCCAGAGTCATTGCTGTTAGCAACCCCGATCCTGACATCACATACCATTATTTAGCTGTTGAGACTTATCTTTAATTAAAAATTGTGGTGGTATCATACGATGTCTATGCTTTTCATTTTTTATATTATCATATTATAAGGATACCTTTAAAATAGAAAGAAGCATGGGATTAAGTTGTGTGAATTTTGGAGGATTGGGGGATAGCTATCCTTAAAACCTTTGTGGCTCACAGGAAGGGTTTTGGAGACTTTGGATGAAGACTTGTCACCAGGCACCTGCAAAGCAGCCAGAAAAATATGGTTAGTATTATTTAGTGATGAGCAGATCCAATTAATTTTTGGTTTGCTGAGTTTGGTTAATATATATTTTTCTTTTTTTTTTAATTCCCTCTGAACCCCCTCTTTTTTCTCTGGTGTAAGCATGCACCAGGAATTTTATAGGCCTTCATCAAATCATAGACATAAATATGGAAATCATCGTCACACTTGGGGAAGTACACAAAGTTTGGCTTCTACTTGTTGAATTACCATGCCAGTCCTTTTTGAGCCATCTTCTTTGGCATATTTCACTTGCTTCCCAACTAGGCTGTCCACAACCTCTTCTGGCTCTCTTTCCGCTGGAGGCGTGATACTAAGATCTCCGTTATAGTCATCTAAAAGCTGATACATGTAAAAACAGGGTCTTTTTTATAAAACCATGTTTTTATGTCTTCTCTGCTCCACGTCCATGACCAGGCACCTGTAAAGCAAATTGAAAATAAACTAAAAGTATTATTAAAAAGTAAAAATTAATAAAAATGTAAATGATAAAAGCAGGAAGGCCCATTTTCTCAGGTGTCTGGTCATTCCAAGCGTGGCTCGCAGGGTGGGTATAAGGGGAGACTCTCACCTCAGTAAATACATATCAGTTTGATATATGGGGAAACTCTCACCCAGTGAATACAGACAGTTTTCTTATAAGGGGAGACTCTCACCCCTGTCTTTACAGATAGGCTTGATATATGGGGACACGCTCACACCAGTGAATACAGATACGTTTGGTATAAGGGGAAACTCTCACCCTGGTCTTCACAGATAGGTTTGGTATATAGGGGTACACACTCACCCAGTCTTTACAGATAGGTCTGCTATAAGGACGGACACACACACACACACACACACACTTAATTACAGCCAGGTATGATATATGGGGTTACACACTCACCCTAGTATTTACAGATAGGTTTGGTATATGGGGGCACACACCCCATTAATTACAGGTAAGTGTTGTATATGGTGACACACACTGTCCCTATTAATTATAGCTAGGTTTGGTATATGGGGGTACACAATCACCCCATCAATTACAGCTATGATTGGTATGTGGGGATACACATCCACCCCATTGATTACAGTATGGTATATGGGGACACACACTCTCATTAATTACAGCTTGTTTTGGTATATGAGGGTACACCATCACCCCACTTATTACAGCTAGGTATGTTATATGGGGTTCACACTCACCCTAGTCTTTACAGCTAGGTTTGGTATATGGGGGTACACAATAATTCCATTAATTAACCCTTTCGCTGCCAGCCTACCTGCAGCATTTTCCACTCCCTGTTGCCAGACGATGTTTCACTATTTTGCGCTACACATGTTCAACTGTCATTTTTGAAAGGATTTCCAGGGATTTCCCAGGAAAATTATATATTGTTTTTTTCAGCAGAGTCTGGGCTTTAACATGAAATGTCTTGTTTGTATTTTTTAGGTGTATTCTCAATATTTTTGGGGGAAATATGTGAAAAAAAAATTTAAAAAATTATTTTTTTACAATTTGTAGTGTTTTTTGTAATAAAAAATGTAAGTTTACCAATAAAATCTTATTGCGTGCGAAATCCCAATTTCTACCGGTTACAGCGATACCACATATGTATAGGTAGACACCCTTTCCTGCCCAGGAGACTCCCCCAAACTGAAATAGCGCTTTAGGGGATTTTCAGAAAAAATACAACTGTGATATGAGCTATGCGCACCTTGCAGTTTTGCCAGAAAAACAACCCTTTACATTTGAAATACCCCCAACAAACTATATATTCTCTGGATGAACACACCTCAAGCTTTGTAGGTATACCAGGCATGTTGATGTGCCCATAGTTTTCTGGAAGTAATTCCTCAATGTATTCTTTGGTTGCAAACAAAGAGTTTCCCAAAAAAAAGGATAAAAAAGCAGAATCAAAGCCACATTTTCCTAAAAAAACTATATACAAACAAGAAAAAACAAGTTTAATCTGAAAAAGCAACATTCCCCGAACAGAACAACACCCAACATGCATAGGTTCTGTCAAGGGAAGAGTTGCCAAACACCCCAAAGTAAAGCATGTGCGTAACGGTAATTTTACTTGAACATTTCAGTTCTGCAGACAAAGTGCGCACCTTGCGATTTTTCAACCAAAACAACCCTTTACATTTGGAATATCCCCCATAAACCGTATATTCACTGAAAGTACACATGTTAAGCTTTCTAAGCGTACCCAGCTTGTTGTAGTGGGCTCATCTTTCTGGAATTAATTCCTCAAAGAATTCTTTGGTTGCACAGGGTTTCCCTAAAAAATGTATAAAAAAGCTGAAAAAAAAACACCTTTTCCTAAAATATAAATATGCAAACCAGAAAAAACAAGCTAAGTCTGAAAGCGCAAGGTCTCCCAACCCAACCCAACATGCAAAGGTACTATTAACCCTTTTAATTGCCAGCCTACTTGAGATTTTGTCACCCTCTGTTGACAGGTCATTTTTCCCCATTTTGCGCCATGTTTTGCGCCATTTTTCAGGAAAATTATATTTATATTTTTTTGCAGCAGAGTTTAGTCTTTAACATGAAATGTATTGTTTGTAAATTTTATTTTGTTTTTTACAATATTATTAAGTAAAAAAAAATAAATAAATAAATAAAAACATTTTTAGAAAATTGACTCCTTTATTTTAAATAAAAAATGTATTTTATTAAGGAAAAGCATATTGCATGTGAAAGCCCCATTTCTACCGATTAGAACGGTACCACATATTTATCGGTAGCCCCCCGTTCCTGCCCAGGAGACCCCCCTAACTGAAACAAGTAATCTATAACATTTACAAATAAAATACAACTACCATCCACACTACAAAGGGTTAAATCGAGAAAAAAAGACATAAGGTCCCCCCTCCCTGGGGGGGGGGGACCCCATTTTTTTGGAGGGGGGGATTTTTAAGGGTTAAAAACCCTTAAAAATCCCAAAAAAATTGACATGGGGTCCCCCTTACCCAAAGTAACCAGCCCGGGACCAGCTATGCAGGGCTTGTGGAAACAGGGCACAGGGGCCAGCTTTTGTGGCCCCTGGCCCTGCAGGCTACAAGCCCACATAGCACGTGGGCCCGGGCTCTTCTGCCCCCCCCTGGGCTTTGGGGAGGCAGGTAATGGGGGTGCCAGGGGTTAATGGCAAGTCACCCGCTAGTCACAGGTGACTTGCCACCTCCCCCAGCCTTGTGAACTGGTATAGGGGTCATGGACCCCTTACCAGTTCACAATGGGTTAAATGTAAAAAAAAACACACACACGCAAAAAGACAAAATTATTATTTTTTTTTTTTTTTTAATACTTACCTCCCATCCATCCTGGAGCACTGTGTCCCTCTGCGATCACTGGCTTCTGCTCACCTGCTGGAAGCCTTTTATAGCTGCTGGATGACAGAACACAAAGGGTTAATTAAAAAAAAAAATGACATAGGGTCCCCCTTCCAGGGGAGGGGGACCCCATTTTTTGGGGGATTTTTAAGGGTTAAAAACCCTTAAAAATCCCCCCAAAAAATGACGTGGGGTCCCCCTTACCCAAAGTAACCAGCCCAGGACCAGCTATGAGGGCTTGTAGGCACAGAGTGGGGGGGGCCAGCTTTTGTGGCCCCCCCACCCTGCAGCCTACGAGCCCACATAGCCTATGTGGGCCCGGGCTCTTCTGCCCCCCCCTGGCCTTTGGGGAGGCAGGTAATGGGGGCTGGGGGTTAATGGCAAGTCACCCGCTAGCCCGCAGGTGACTTGCCAGACCCAGAGCCTTGTGAGCTGGTACAGGGGTCTCATGGACCCCTTACCAGCTCACAAAGGGTTAACTGTTTAAAAAAAAACACCACACGTTAATAAAAAGTATTTTATAAAAAAAAAAAAAAAAAACTTACTTACCTCCGATTGTAAGCTCTTGTCCCTCGCCGCTCTGATGACAGATGCCGGTGATCGGCATCCAGAGAAGGAGGAGGCAGGAGATCAGAGGATCTCCTGTCACCTCCTTCCAGGGCACCGATCACCGGCATCTGAGAAGCTGAGAAGGCTGAAGCCGGTGATCGGGACCGGGATGACGTCATAAGCCCCGCCCCAAGGGGGAGGCCGCCATCGAGGATGAAAGGGGAGAGAGCCTCTTGGGCTCTCTCCTGAAGATCGGTAAGTCCTGGGGGGGATCAGAGGCCCCCCAGGTGAAGAGCAGGGATGGCGGGAGCCAGCGCACACGCAGGTAAGTGAATGTCATTTTTTTTTTACAGTTAGCAGCTTCTGCTGCCAAAGCGGGGGGGGGTGGGCTATTCCTGGGGCTCTCCTGGAGCCATCCGAGCCCCCACGAGGGATCGGATGGCACCAAATTAAAGAGGAGACCCGGCCGGATCCAACAAGGGGTCAGGTGAGTATTTTTTATTTTTATTTTTTAAACTAGGAGCGGGGAAATCAAGCACGTAACACCTACGGGCTTGGCACTTAAGGCCCAGCCAAGCCAGCACGTAGGTGTTACGGGCTTGGCAACAAAAGGGTTAAAGCTATGCTTGGTATATGGAGGTATATACTCACCCCAATTTTTACAGGTTTAGTATATTGGGGTACACAATCACCCCATTAATTACAGCTAGGTTTGGCCTATCGGTCCCTAAACCGATGCAGCAGGAACCTCTCCCTATCTAAAACAGCGCTGTACGATGGTGCTGAGAGACGTGGACCCTGCCTGCTATACGACCGTATCATGGGTCCTGCTGGGACTATGGAGGGAGGGGAAGGAAGAACGCTGATCGATTGCTGTGCAGCCAGTCAGCGCTCTTTCAGGTGTTCCATGTTCAGCTTCGAGCGCTCGAACCTGCAAAGTTCAGTATGGATCCGAACTTCGGTGGTTGGATCCGCTCATCACTACTGAATAGGCTGCTTCTTATATACGTGTATATACTTCAATAATATTTTGTAATCTATCGTTGTGTGCTATGTCCAGTGGTTATTTGCTTTTGTATAGCATAGTTCATTCAATAGTAAGTCTTGTGTTGCAGAAATAAATAATCTTCTGGAGTTTTTGACACTTTGTACCCCTTCCTCTAGAAGGACGCTATGTCCTATGTATGGTATTGTTTGCATTGAAGGCAACAGAGATAGGAGGTGACTGTTCCAACCCACCAACATGCCCCTGAAATCTGTGGAAGAGTTAGTTAAGGGTTGCCCAATTAACCCCGCTACCTTTTCCTTAGTAAAGGTGGGGGGTTAATAATATTCATATAAAAAAACCTAGCTTTTGTATGCAATACGTTGCTATTTTTAAGGAGATGAATATTTTTTTATACGCACTGCAGAACATACTCACTCTGTAACATTACAAATGGTCACGCCCTATTTACAGGATGTCCTACATATTACGGAGAATGTAGAGAGCTCCCATTTTGATATATAGTTTTACACTGGAAAGTCACATGCAGAATGTAGGAACAGTGATTAATCTGCTGCTGGATGTGAACATCCATTAATTAATCATTACTCCTGTAAAGTGTAGCAGCAATAAAAAGAACTGAACTTGATCCTGGCCACAGCAGCAGATGGTATGGTGCATGCATCTAAAGCAGTTGTTGTTGGACTATTCCCAATGACAGTAATGTTTATTTGTTCCTTGAAGCAAAGCCTAATGACCCTAATGACACCATAAAACAGTTAGTAAAATTGTGACAAACTTACTTGAAGGTTAAAAAAGAAACCAAATATTTTTGCTTGGCTTTTATTAGAGAATTGATTTTTATTAGATATCACTAAATTAGTCAATCAATTTACCAATCCCCATTGTGGGATAGTCACGTTCAGTTTACATACCTAAGCTGGGAGAACATTTACTGCTTTTTTGCTACATACCCAGCTCAACCTATCACTTTTAAAACATCCCTAACCTTGCTCCAACCTTGAAAGAATGATTGTTAGGCAACATACCCATCTGGGACTGTAGAGCACCCACACATGCTCCTGCAGTTTACCATTTTTGCCAATGATCTTATAGAATGAAGAGTGCATGCTGGCTTAAAATGCATCTCTCAGAGGGGTATTTAGTTTAGTGCAGAAAAGTTGGTGGTTTAACTGCCCTGACTAGGCCCTTTTAAAGAGATAACTTACTTTATTGCTATGGGCTTGCGTCTCATTCAGAGAGCTGATTGCCGACGGACCACCACCCTATAAAGCTGTTTCCTTTGCCATCGCCTTACAGGACCATTTTGACCTCGAGACTAGCAGCTATGGACGACTCTAGTGCATTTGAGGAGCATGAGGATCTGCAGCTCATGGGCATTGAAATTGTCCATAGGGCTGAGACCAGATTGCACCGGCGACGCATGCACATCGATGGCATGCATGACGTTGAGCTGTTCGAGCTCAACAGACTTAATCGCCCTTCCCTCCATAAATTGTATAGTGAGCTGCGGCCATGGTTAGCCCGCACCACAAGGAAGGGGCAAGCAATTTCAGGTATGACCAAGATGCTTGGCTGCCTGCAATTTTTGGCGAACGGCTCGTTCCAAAGGCTGGGTGCCCTCTCCGTGGAGATCTCCCAGCCTACGCTGAGCCGCGCGCTATCCAAGTTTTTGGAAGGCATGGCTACCATTACTCGGAAATATATTTGTTTTCCTGACGACATGGTAGCCAGAAACGCGATTAAGCTGGCATTTTATAACATCGCCGACATGCCCAACGTCATGGGTGCCATTGACTGCACCCACGTAGCCCTGGTGCCTCCGGCAGCCGACGAGTATATCTACAGGCAAGTACAATCAGTCATATTTTGTAAAAAATATTTTTTTTTGTTTTGTTTTTTATGTAAACAAAATTCCAAAAAGTCCCTCCGTGTAAAATGTCCCTCCTTATAATTATTGCCTCCTTGTAATTAATCTCTCCTTGTAAATTATCCATCCTTTAATATAATCTCTCCTTTAAAATAATCCTCCTTGTAAGTAATCCCTCCTTGTAATTATTCCCTCCTTGCAATTTATACTTCCTTGTAATGGATCCCTCCTTTTAATTATTCCCTCCTTGTAAAGAGTCCCTGTGGAACCATGGACCGTATTTAGTTGCATATAAATTTCACATGTGTTCACCAAGGAAACATTTTAATGTTTACCTGAAATAGACACTTCTAAGTTAATCTTTCCTTTTTCAAACATACATATTCTTTTTTTGCTAAACAAAATACTTATGAACTTGTTTCTTGCTATTTTTATTGGGCCACAGGTTTTGCTTAGGGTGTGATTAGTTAGTGTTTCCCTAGTTTTCCTTGCCTTGCTAATGTTTTTTGTTTGTTTTTTTAT
Source organism: Gastrophryne carolinensis (assembly GCA_027917425.1). NCBI lineage: Eukaryota > Metazoa > Chordata > Amphibia > Anura > Microhylidae > Gastrophryne > Gastrophryne carolinensis. Next base: position 339,789,232 of record CM051239.1, read on the forward strand.
TCCAGGAACATGCGGACATGCGGTTCCTTAGTCTGCTCGCCGGGTTCCCAGGCTCATCCCATGATGCCTACATTCTTCGAAGATCTGGATTGTACGGTCGGTTTGAGTCTGGGGAATTTTCCGGTGGATGGCTCCTTGGTAAGTTGACGCCAATAACGTCCTTTTTTTTAATATGTATGGCTATGAATTTAGTTTGTGTCCCAAGATATGAAAATATGCCTATTTGAACACCTTGTTTAGATGTGAAACACGACCTTAACCATTAGATTTTTCAAACAACAAAGCCTTGACAAATGTTAGTCCTGCATTAGCAAAATGTTAAAAATGAATTTAGAGTAAAGTAAGAATTAGTCTTCCCCACACTCTGCTTAAATTATGTCCTTGAATTTATAATAGGGTCTGCGCCATCTTTGATTAGATGCATTACACTTAGAGGAGAGTGGGATAAAGTGCAGGGGGCGGGTTACAGCTGTTTTGGACTCATACAAAGCAGATACAGGGTCCTGAAAAGTTAAGACATCCAAGAATGCTGAGCAGCACAGTCCGAAACCAATACCTGTTAGCAGTAGGGATGAGCGAATCGATCCGGACGAACCCGGATTCGATCCGAATTTCAGGAAAAATTCGATTCGGATCGAATCCGAATTTCCCCGCGATTCGATCACTCGAAGTTTTCCTTTAACATCCATTCATTTACATTACAGGCATTCTAAGATGGCGGGCGGGACATGTCTGGACATGTATCCCGCGCCAGTGCAAGCTGGGGCAGTCACATGCAGCCTATCAGCAGCCAGCAAGCCCGGTGACGTCACACAGCGGTATTTAACGGCGGCCATCTTGCTTTTCCTCATTTCTCTATTGCATTCGTGACAGACAGAACGCTGTGTAGCTGAGGCACTTAGACAGGCAGGGACAGACAGGGACAGGCTGGAGACAGGCAGGAGACAGGCAGGAGACAGACAGGAGACAGACAGAAAGCCAGGGAAAGGTAGGAAAAACGGAGGCTGTGACAGGGAGATTTTTTTTTTTTCATCCAGCCTTTGTTAGCGTTTTCAGGCTGCTTATAGTAACTAACTGTGCATATATACTGAACTGATCTTAAGTCTGCTGTGAGGCATCCCATTCTGTGACTAAAGCAGCCTCTATTTAATAGCATAATAAACATTTGCACTTATTCTCATAGAAATCAGGCCTGATAAAGACACTTTTGCTGTGCATGCTCTCTGGTTTTTGTGGCACTGGCATCCCATTCTGTGACTAAAGCAGCCTCTATTTAATAGCATAATAAACATTTGCACTTATTCTCATAGAAATCAGGCCTGATAAAGACACTTTTGCTGTGCATGCTCTCTGGTTTTTGTGGCACTGGCATCCCATTCTGTGACTAAAGCAGCCTCTATTTAATAGCATAATAAACATTTGCACTTATTCTCATAGAAATCAGGCCTGATAAAGACACTTTTGCTGTGCATGCTCTCTGGTTTTTGTGGCACTGGCATCCCATTCTGTGACTAAAGCAGCCTCTATTTAATAGCATAATAACCATTTGCACTTATTCTCATAGAAATCAGGCCTGATAAAGACACTTTTGCTGTGCATGCTCTCTGGTTTTTGTGGCACTGGCATCCCATTCTGTGACTAAAGCAGCCTCTATTTAATAGCATAATAAACATTTGCACTTATTCTCATAGAAATCAGGCCTGATAAAGACACTTTTGCTGTGCATGCTCTCTGGTTTTTGTGGCACTGGCATCCCATTCTGTGACTAAAGCAGCCTCTATTTAATAGCATAATAAACATTTGCACTTATTCTCATAGAAATCAGGCCTGATAAAGACACTTTTGCTGTGCATGCTCTCTGGTTTTTGTGGCACTGGCATCCCATTCTGTGACTAAAGCAGCCTCTATTTAATAGCATAATAAACATTTGCACTTATTCTCATAGAAATCAGGCCTGATAAAGACACTTTTGCTGTGCATGCTCTCTGGTTTTTGTGGCACTGGCATCCCATTCTGTGACTAAAGCAGCCTCTATTTAATAGCATAATAACCATTTGCACTTATTCTCATAGAAATCAGGCCTGATAAAGACACTTTTGCTGTGCATGCTCTCTGGTTTTTGTGGCACTGGCATCCCATTCTGTGACTAAAGCAGCCTCTATTTAATAGCATAATAAACATTTGCACTTATTCTCATAGAAATCAGGCCTGATAAAGACACTTTTGCTGTGCATGCTCTCTGGTTTTTGTGGCACTGGCATCCCATTCTGTGACTAAAGCAGCCTCTATTTAATAGCATAATAACCATTTGCACTTATTCTCATAGAAATCAGGCCTGATAAAGACACTTTTGCTGTGCATGCTCTCTGGTTTTTGTGGCACTGGCATCCCATTCTGTGACTAAAGCAGCCTCTATTTAATAGCATAATAAACATTTGCACTTATTCTCATAGAAATCAGGCCTGATAAAGACACTTTTGCTGTGCATGCTCTCTGGTTTTTGTGGCACTGGCATCCCATTCTGTGACTAAAGCAGCCTCTATTTAATAGCATAATAACCATTTGCACTTATTCTCATAGAAATCAGGCCTGATAAAGACACTTTTGCTGTGCATGCTCTCTGGTTTTTGTGGCACTGGCATCCCATTCTGTGACTAAAGCAGCCTCTATTTAATAGCATAATAAACATTTGCACTTATTCTCATAGAAATCAGGCCTGATAAAGACACTTTTGCTGTGCATGCTCTCTGGTTTTTGTGGCACTGGCATCCCATTCTGTGACTAAAGCAGCCTCTATTTAATAGCATAATAAACATTTGCACTTATTCTCATAGAAATCAGGCCTGATAAAGACACTTTTGCTGTGCATGCTCTCTGGTTTTTGTGGCACTGGCATCCCATTCTGTGACTAAAGCAGCCTCTATTTAATAGCATAATAAACATTTGCACTTATTCTCATAGAAATCAGGCCTGATAAAGACACTTTTGCTGTGCATGCTCTCTGGTTTTTGTGGCACTGGCATCCCATTCTGTGACTAAAGCAGCCTCTATTTAATAGCATAATAAACATTTGCACTTATTCTCATAGAAATCAGGCCTGATAAAGACACTTTTGCTGTGCATGCTCTCTGGTTTTTGTGGCACTGGCATCCCATTCTGTGACTAAAGCAGCCTCTATTTAATAGCATAATAACCATTTGCACTTATTCTCATAGAAATCAGGCCTGATAAAGACACTTTTGCTGTGCATGCTCTCTGGTTTTTGTGGCACTGGCATCCCATTCTGTGACTAAAGCAGCCTCTATTTAATAGCATAATAAACATTTGCACTTATTCTCATAGAAATCAGGCCTGATAAAGACACTTTTGCTGTGCATGCTCTCTGGTTTTTGTGGCACTGGCATCCCATTCTGTGACTAAAGCAGCCTCTATTTAATAGCATAATAAACATTTGCACTTATTCTCATAGAAATCAGGCCTGATAAAGACACTTTTGCTGTGCATGCTCTCTGGTTTTTGTGGCACTGGCATCCCATTCTGTGACTAAAGCAGCCTCTATTTAATAGCATAATAAACATTTGCACTTATTCTCATAGAAATCAGGCCTGATAAAGACACTTTTGCTGTGCATGCTCTCTGGTTTTTGTGGCACTGGCATCCCATTCTGTGACTAAAGCAGCCTCTATTTAATAGCATAATAAACATTTGCACTTATTCTCATAGAAATCAGGCCTGATAAAGACACTTTTGCTGTGCATGCTCTCTGGTTTTTGTGGCACTGGCATCCCATTCTGTGACTAAAGCAGCCTCTATTTAATAGCATAATAAACATTTGCACTTATTCTCATAGAAATCAGGCCTGATAAAGACACTTTTGCTGTGCATGCTCTCTGGTTTTTGTGGCACTGGCATCCCATTCTGTGACTAAAGCAGCCTCTATTTAATAGCATAATAACCATTTGCACTTATTCTCATAGAAATCAGGCCTGATAAAGACACTTTTGCTGTGCATGCTCTCTGGTTTTTGTGGCACTGGCATCCCATTCTGTGACTAAAGCAGCCTCTATTTAATAGCATAATAAACATTTGCACTTATTCTCATAGAAATCAGGCCTGATAAAGACACTTTTGCTGTGCATGCTCTCTGGTTTTTGTGGCACTGGCATCCCATTCTGTGACTAAAGCAGCCTCTATTTAATAGCATAATAACCATTTGCACTTATTCTCATAGAAATCAGGCCTGATAAAGACACTTTTGCTGTGCATGCTCTCTGGTTTTTGTGGCACTGGCATCCCATTCTGTGACTAAAGCAGCCTCTATTTAATAGCATAATAAACATTTGCACTTATTCTCATAGAAATCAGGCCTGATAAAGACACTTTTGCTGTGCATGCTCTCTGGTTTTTGTGGCACTGGCATCCCATTCTGTGACTAAAGCAGCCTCTATTTAATAGCATAATAAACATTTGCACTTATTCTCATAGAAATCAGGCCTGATAAAGACACTTTTGCTGTGCATGCTCTCTGGTTTTTGTGGCACTGGCATCCCATTCTGTGACTAAAGCAGCCTCTATTTAATAGCATAATAAACATTTGCACTTATTCTCATAGAAATCAGGCCTGATAAAGACACTTTTGCTGTGCATGCTCTCTGGTTTTTGTGGCACTGGCATCCCATTCTGTGACTAAAGCAGCCTCTATTTAATAGCATAATAAACATTTGCACTTATTCTCATAGAAATCAGGCCTGATAAAGACACTTTTGCTGTGCATGCTCTCTGGTTTTTGTGGCACTGGCATCCCATTCTGTGACTAAAGCAGCCTCTATTTAATAGCATAATAAACATTTGCACTTATTCTCATAGAAATCAGGCCTGATAAAGACACTTTTGCTGTGCATGCTCTCTGGTTTTTGTGGCACTGGCATCCCATTCTGTGACTAAAGCAGCCTCTATTTAATAGCATAATAAACATTTGCACTTATTCTCATAGAAATCAGGCCTGATAAAGACACTTTTGCTGTGCATGCTCTCTGGTTTTTGTGGCACTGGCATCCCATTCTGTGACTAAAGCAGCCTCTATTTAATAGCATAATAACCATTTGCACTTATTCTCATAGAAATCAGGCCTGATAAAGACACTTTTGCTGTGCATGCTCTCTGGTTTTTGTGGCACTGGCATCCCATTCTGTGACTAAAGCAGCCTCTATTTAATAGCATAATAAACATTTGCACTTATTCTCATAGAAATCAGGCCTGATAAAGACACTTTTGCTGTGCATGCTCTCTGGTTTTTGTGGCACTGGCATCCCATTCTGTGACTAAAGCAGCCTCTATTTAATAGCATAATAAACATTTGCACTTATTCTCATAGAAATCAGGCCTGATAAAGACACTTTTGCTGTGCATGCTCTCTGGTTTTTGTGGCACTGGCATCCCATTCTGTGACTAAAGCAGCCTCTATTTAATAGCATAATAACCATTTGCACTTATTCTCATAGAAATCAGGCCTGATAAAGACACTTTTGCTGTGCATGCTCTCTGGTTTTTGTGGCACTGGCATCCCATTCTGTGACTAAAGCAGCCTCTATTTAATAGCATAATAAACATTTGCACTTATTCTCATAGAAATCAGGCCTGATAAAGACACTTTTGCTGTGCATGCTCTCTGGTTTTTGTGGCACTGGCATCCCATTCTGTGACTAAAGCAGCCTCTATTTAATAGCATAATAAACATTTGCACTTATTCTCATAGAAATCAGGCCTGATAAAGACACTTTTGCTGTGCATGCTCTCTGGTTTTTGTGGCACTGGCATCCCATTCTGTGACTAAAGCAGCCTCTATTTAATAGCATAATAACCATTTGCACTTATTCTCATAGAAATCAGGCCTGATAAAGACACTTTTGCTGTGCATGCTCTCTGGTTTTTGTGGCACTGGCATCCCATTCTGTGACTAAAGCAGCCTCTATTTAATAGCATAATAAACATTTGCACTTATTCTCATAGAAATCAGGCCTGATAAAGACACTTTTGCTGTGCATGCTCTCTGGTTTTTGTGGCACTGGCATCCCATTCTGTGACTAAAGCAGCCTCTATTTAATAGCATAATAACCATTTGCACTTATTCTCATAGAAATCAGGCCTGATAAAGACACTTTTGCTGTGCATGCTCTCTGGTTTTTGTGGCACTGGCATCCCATTCTGTGACTAAAGCAGCCTCTATTTAATAGCATAATAAACATTTGCACTTATTCTCATAGAAATCAGGCCTGATAAAGACACTTTTGCTGTGCATGCTCTCTGGTTTTTGTGGCACTGGCATCCCATTCTGTGACTAAAGCAGCCTCTATTTAATAGCATAATAAACATTTGCACTTATTCTCATAGAAATCAGGCCTGATAAAGACACTTTTGCTGGCCAAAGCCCTACTGGACCCTGCCAGGTCCATTCCTGCCCAGGGCATCCCATTCTGTGACTAAAGCAGCCTCTGTTTAAGACCATATAAGCATTTGCTCTTATTATATTTATATTATAAGACACTTTTGCTGGGCATAGGCTTACTGCTGCCTGCCAGGTGCACTTCTGTTGAGGCATCCCATTCTGTAACATAGCATACCCCTCTTTATTTACACTAAGCAGCTCTCTTATTTACACTAAGCAGGCCTGTTGGAGGCTGAGTGTTACTGCTCACTTTTGGTGTGCATTATATTCTGTTTTATATAGACCCACTGCTGCCTGGGGGTTCTTAAAATATCACCTACTACCACGCCAGTTAGACTATGTCGGGCAGACAAGTGCCTGGAAGTGAAAAGAGGAGTGGCAGAGGCCAAGATTCCGCAGGCAGAGCTCGCATCAGACTGGGGGCCAGTAGCAGCAGGAGTCACGCTGAGAGACCTAATCTGCCAGTATCTGCTAGCGGTCGGGTCTCCACCAGTAACGCATCTGCCGTGGTAGATTGGCTGACGCGCTCATCAACAACATCATCACAACTTACATCTGAGACCCCCAGTCTAGGGTCGGTAGGTTCCTCTGACACAACCCTGAGTTGGCATGCCCCGAGAGCAGTCCCTGTCCTCCCATTGCCTCTGTCCTACGCCGTTCCCTCCCCCAGCGACGTATCCTATGCTTTGGGTTCAGCTCCACTCTTTAGTGAGGAGGACGATCAGATACAGGAGGACAGTCAGCAGCTACTGCCCAGCCAAGAAATGGAGGTGGCATCTTTAGCTAGGCAGACAAATAGTGATGTGGACAGTGTCGTGGGTGCTGCGAGCGTTCCAGCTCCTGCGCCAGACACTGTTGACGAATCCACGAACATCAGTGACGTACAGCCACAACCCGGTGATGATGATGATGATGACGATGAAGCCGATCGCACTTGGGAGCCGGGTGATGAAGGGGCTTCATCGTCATCATCAGGAGAAGAGGGGCGCAGGTTGCCCCGGAGTCAGCAGCTGAGGCAGCAAGGTGGTAGCAGTCAGCATGGGGGCACAATTCCAAAGGCTGGAGCCGGCCGGGGCCGGGGCCGGGGTAGAGCACCTGCTGTGCGGCAGTCTACCTTATCGGGAGGTAGTGGAGCAGGGGTTCCTGGAGTTGGCAACAGCAGCAGTGAATCAGTGAGGCCAGGGGGTGGGAAAAGTAGCTACTCGGCAGTGTGGCAGTTTTTCCTGAGGCATCCGCAGGAGGGTAACATGGCCACATGCAAGATATGTAGGCAAAAGGTGAAGCGTGGCCAGGGTCCAAATGTTGGCACCACGGCCCTGCGTCAACATATGATGCGTCACCATAAAACGACCTGGGAGAACCGAGGCTCCCAAGGGGTGGTCCAGTCTGCTTCCTCACCAAGTGAGCTCCCAATTTCTGCCAGCCAAGGCTCCAGCACCTCAGCCGAAGGCAGCTGTGCGTCACACCCATCCTCTGTCGCTCCTGCTCCTCCTCCTCCTCCTCCAAGTCATGCATCCCGCCAGCAATCCATCAGCGAAGCCATGTCCAAGAGACAGCAGTATGCGCCCACTCATCCTACGGCGCAGAAGCTGAATGTGCTCCTGTCCAAGTTGCTGGTGCTGCAGTCGCTCCCTTTTCAGGTGGTGGAATCTGCACCTTTCAGAGAACTGATGGCTTGTGCCGAGCCGAGGTGGAGAGTCCCAAGCCGTCATTTCTTTGCCAAGAAGGCAGTACCAGCGCTGCACACTTTTGTTGAACAGAAGGTGGGCCAGTCCTTGAGCCTGTCGGTGTGTAGCAAAATACATGGCAGCGCCGACATCTGGAGCTGTAACTACGGTCAGGGGCAGTACATGTCGTTTACGGCCCACTGGGTGAATGTGGTCCCTTTGCAGCAGCAACTTGGACAGGTCACGCCGCTTCGGCCTCCGCGCTCTCTGCCCATTGGGCCTGTGACACCGTGCGACTCGGCCTCCTCATCCTCCGCCATCTCCTCACCCTCCACTGTAGGCTCAAGTCTCAGTGCCCCTCCAGTCTACCATGTGTGCAGGGCACGGAGGTGTCACGCAGTGCTTCACATGGTTTGTCTTGGCGAACGGAGTCACACAGGGGAGGAACTGCTTAAATGTATTCATCAGGAAATCCAAACATGGCTTACTCCGAGAAAACTTAAAATGGGAATCATGGTTACCGACAATGGGAAGAACATTTTGTCTGCGCTGCGCCAAGGAAGCCTGACCCATGCCCCCTGCATGGCTCACGTCTTCAATCTGGTTGTCAAGCGGTTTCTGAAGTGTTCCCCCCATCTGCAGGACATCCTAACAACTTCACGGAAACTTTGCATGCACTTCAGCCACTCCTACACCGCCAAACACACCCTTCTTGAGCTACAGCGTCAGAATGGTATCCCCCAACATAGTCTGATTTGCGATGTTTCCACCCGTTGGAATTCCACCCTTCACATGTTGGACCGATTATATGAACAGAGAAAAGCCATCACGGATTTCCTGATGATCCAAGCAGATAGGGGGACTCCCCTGTGTAACTTCAATGTCAACCAGTGGCAGCTCATACGTGACACCTGCCGTTTGCTCAGGCCCTTTGAGGAAGCCACTTTATTTGTCAGTCGGCAGGATTACGGGATGAACGACGTGATTCCACTGCTTCATGTACTACAGCACATGTTGGAAACCATGGCTGGTCAGGGCACTGGAGACATGGCGTTTACATCTTACGGCCACATGAACCCCGTTGGAGCTGAACTGGAGGAGGAGGAGGAGGAAGAGGAGGAGGAGGAGTTGCCCAGCGAAACACAGTTTAGGCTTGGCGAAATGGCTGGTTTATCTAGTCAGCGGACAGGAGAGGAGGAGCAGGAGCAGCCAGAGGAGCTAGAGGTTTTTGAGGAAGGAGAGACAGAGGACCCGGGCACACCGTGGCAGTATGCAGTGGAGATGGAGACAGGTAGTCCATCCGAGTCACTTGCGCAAATGGCACGAAGCATGCTCACATGCTTGCGTAGTGACCCCAGAATTGTTTCCATCTGTCGGCGGGATGACTTCTGGCTGTCCACCTTATTGGACCCTCGCTTCCGGCACAAAATGGGGGCATTTTTTAAACCCACCGAGAGGGAGGACAAACTCAACTACTACAAAGACATTCTACGTAGGCAGTTGGCCGATGCCTATCTGCGCCATGGTCCATACTCTCGCAGGTCTGACTCGAGGGGACCTCTGCGCTCACCTTCCACTGCCATGGCCGCTGGGGGGGTTGGCAGCAGCAGCAGCAGAAGCTCCATCAGCAGCAGCAGCCTCAGTCTTCAGTCGCTAATGAGTAGCTTTCTACACCCGCATAGTGAGGCTACTCATGAGCAGCAGGAAGACCTGGAGCAGGACCTGAACCAGCAGGTCATGTCATACTTTGACATGACCATGCCAACACACCTTGAGGATCCGCTGGACTTCTGGGCAGCCAAACTTGATTTGTGGCCGCAACTAGCAGAGTTTGCCCTGGAAAAGCTGTCCTGCCCGGCAAGTAGCGTGCCATCTGAGCGGGTGTTTAGTGCGGCGGGGGCCATAGTTACGGCGAGGAGAACTCGTCTGTCAACTAAAAATGTGGAGAGACTCACCTTTGTCAAAATGAATCAGGGATGGATCAGCCAGGATTTCCACCCACCAATGCCTGATGCATGCGACTAGATTCAGCATGGTGCCACGTTTTACACTTTACAAATGGTGCAAAACATATTTATGTCTTTAGGCCATTTTTTGGGCTCCTGCTGCTGCTACTGCCAACTTCTGCCAACTCCAGGGTGTGATTCATCCAATTTTTGGGCTCCTGAAGCCAACTCCAGTGTATATTTGGGCTCCTGCTGCTGCTGCTGCTGCCAACTTCTGCCAACTCCAGGGTGTGATTCATCCAATTTTTGGGCTCCTGAAGCCAACTCCAGTGTATATTTGGGCTCCTGCTGCTGCTGCCAACTTCTGCCAACTCCAGGGTGTGATTCATCCAATTTTTGGGCTCCTGAAGCCAACTCCAGTGTATATTTGGGCTCCTGCTGCTACTACTGTCAACTCCTGCCAACTCCAGGGTGTGATTCATCCAATTTTTGGGCTCCTGAGGCCAACTCCAGTGTATATTTGGGCTCCTGCTCCTGCTGCTGCCAACTTCTGCCAACTCCAGGGTGTGATTCATCCAATTTTTGGGCTCCTGAAGCCAACTCCAGTGTATATTTGGGCTCCTGCTGCTGCTACTGCCAACTTCTGCCAACTCCAGGGTGTGATTCATCCAATTTTTGGGCTCCTGAAGCCAACTCCAGTGTATATTTGGGCTCCTGCTGCTACTACTGCCAACTTCTGCCAACTCCAGGGTGTGATTCATCCAATTTTTGGGCTCCTGAAGCCAACTCCAGTGTATATTTGGGCTCCTGCTGCTGCTACTGTCAACTCCTGCCAACTCCAGGGTGTGATTCATCCAATTTTTGGGCTCCTGAAGCCAACTCCAGTGTATATTTGGGCTCCTGCTGCTGCTACTGCCAACTTCTGCCAACTCCAGGGTGTGATTCATCCAATTTTTGGGCTCCTGAAGCCAACTCCAGTGTATATTTGGGCTCCTGCTGCTGCTACTGTCAACTCCTGCCAACTCCAGGGTGTGATTCATCCAATTTTTGGGCTCCTGAGGCCAACTCCAGTGTATATTTGGGCTCCTGCTGCTGCTACTGTCAACTCCTGCCAACTCCAGGGTGTGATTCATCCAATTTTTGGGCTCCTGAAGCCAACTCCAGTGTATATTTGGGCTCCTGCTGCTGCTGCTGCTGCCAACTTCTGCCAACTCCAGGGTGTGATTCATCCAATTTTTGGGCTCCTGAAGCCAACTCCAGTGTATATTTGGGCTCCTGCTGCTACTACTGCCAACTTCTGCCAACTCCAGGGTGTGATTCATCCAATTTTTGGGCTCCTGAAGCCAACTCCAGTGTATATTTGGGCTCCTGCTGCTGCTACTGCCAACTTCTGCCAACTCCAGGGTGTGATTCATCCAATTTTTGGGCTCCTGAAGCCAACTCCAGTGTATATTTGGGCTCCTGCTGCTGCTACTGTCAACTCCTGCCAACTCCAGGGTGTGATTCATCCAATTTTTGGGCTCCTGAGGCCAACTCCAGTGTATATTTGGGCTCCTGCTGCTGCTACTGTCAACTCCTGCCAACTCCAGGGTGTGATTCATCCAATTTTTGGGCTCCTGAAGCCAACTCCAGTGTATATTTGGGCTCCTGCTGCTGCTGCTGCTGCCAACTTCTGCCAACTCCAGGGTGTGATTCATCCAATTTTTGGGCTCCTGAAGCCAACTCCAGTGTATATTTGGGCTCCTGCTGCTGCTACTGTCAACTCCTGCCAACTCCAGGGTGTGATTCATCCAATTTTTGGGCTCCTGAGGCCAACTCCAGTGTATATTTGGGCTCCTGCTGCTGCTACTGTCAACTCCTGCCAACTCCAGGGTGTGATTCATCCAATTTTTGGGCTCCTGAAGCCAACTCCAGTGTATATTTGGGCTCCTGCTGCTGCTACTGCCAACTTCTGCCAACTCCAGGGTGTGATTCATCCAATTTTTGGGCTCCTGAAGCCAACTCCAGTGTATATTTGGGCTCCTGCTGCTACTACTGCCAACTTCTGCCAACTCCAGGGTGTGATTCATCCAATTTTTGGGCTCCTGAGGCCAACTCCAGTGTATATTTGGGCTCCTGCTGCTGCTGCTGCCAACTTCTGCCAACTCCAGGGTGTGATTCATCCAATTTTTGGGCTCCTGAAGCCAACTCCAGTGTATATTTGGGCTCCTGCTGCTACTACTGTCAACTCCTGCCAACTCCAGGGTGTGATTCATCCAATTTTTGGGCTCCTGAGGCCAACTCCAGTGTATATTTGGGCTCCTGCTGCTGCTGCTGCCAACTTCTGCCAACTCCAGGGTGTGATTCATCCAATTTTTGGGCTCCTGAGGCCAACTCCAGTGTATATTTGGGCTCCTGCTCCTGCTGCTGCCAACTTCTGCCAACTCCAGGGTGTGATTCATCCAATTTTTGGGCTCCTGAAGCCAACTCCAGTGTATATTTGGGCTCCTGCTGCTACTACTGCCAACTTCTGCCAACTCCAGGGTGTGATTCATCCAATTTTTGGGCTCCTGAAGCCAACTCCAGTGTATATTTGGGCTCCTGCTGCTGCTACTGTCAACTCCTGCCAACTCCAGGGTGTGATTCATCCAATTTTTGGGCTCCTGAAGCCAACTCCAGTGTATATTTGGGCTCCTGCTGCTGCTACTGCCAACTTCTGCCAACTCCAGGGTGTGATTCATCCAATTTTTGGGCTCCTGAAGCCAACTCCAGTGTATATTTGGGCTCCTGCTGCTGCTACTGTCAACTCCTGCCAACTCCAGGGTGTGATTCATCCAATTTTTGGGCTCCTGAGGCCAACTCCAGTGTATATTTGGGCTCCTGCTGCTGCTACTGTCAACTCCTGCCAACTCCAGGGTGTGATTCATCCAATTTTTGGGCTCCTGAAGCCAACTCCAGTGTATATTTGGGCTCCTGCTGCTGCTGCTGCTGCCAACTTCTGCCAACTCCAGGGTGTGATTCATCCAATTTTTGGGCTCCTGAAGCCAACTCCAGTGTATATTTGGGCTCCTGCTGCTACTACTGCCAACTTCTGCCAACTCCAGGGTGTGATTCATCCAATTTTTGGGCTCCTGAAGCCAACTCCAGTGTATATTTGGGCTCCTGCTGCTGCTACTGCCAACTTCTGCCAACTCCAGGGTGTGATTCATCCAATTTTTGGGCTCCTGAAGCCAACTCCAGTGTATATTTGGGCTCCTGCTGCTGCTACTGTCAACTCCTGCCAACTCCAGGGTGTGATTCATCCAATTTTTGGGCTCCTGAGGCCAACTCCAGTGTATATTTGGGCTCCTGCTGCTGCTACTGTCAACTCCTGCCAACTCCAGGGTGTGATTCATCCAATTTTTGGGCTCCTGAAGCCAACTCCAGTGTATATTTGGGCTCCTGCTGCTGCTGCTGCTGCCAACTTCTGCCAACTCCAGGGTGTGATTCATCCAATTTTTGGGCTCCTGAAGCCAACTCCAGTGTATATTTGGGCTCCTGCTGCTGCTACTGTCAACTCCTGCCAACTCCAGGGTGTGATTCATCCAATTTTTGGGCTCCTGAGGCCAACTCCAGTGTATATTTGGGCTCCTGCTGCTGCTACTGTCAACTCCTGCCAACTCCAGGGTGTGATTCATCCAATTTTTGGGCTCCTGAAGCCAACTCCAGTGTATATTTGGGCTCCTGCTGCTGCTACTGCCAACTTCTGCCAACTCCAGGGTGTGATTCATCCAATTTTTGGGCTCCTGAAGCCAACTCCAGTGTATATTTGGGCTCCTGCTGCTACTACTGCCAACTTCTGCCAACTCCAGGGTGTGATTCATCCAATTTTTGGGCTCCTGAGGCCAACTCCAGTGTATATTTGGGCTCCTGCTGCTGCTGCTGCCAACTTCTGCCAACTCCAGGGTGTGATTCATCCAATTTTTGGGCTCCTGAAGCCAACTCCAGTGTATATTTGGGCTCCTGCTGCTACTACTGTCAACTCCTGCCAACTCCAGGGTGTGATTCATCCAATTTTTGGGCTCCTGAGGCCAACTCCAGTGTATATTTGGGCTCCTGCTGCTGCTGCTGCCAACTTCTGCCAACTCCAGGGTGTGATTCATCCAATTTTTGGGCTCCTGAGGCCAACTCCAGTGTATATTTGGGCTCCTGCTCCTGCTGCTGCCAACTTCTGCCAACTCCAGGGTGTGATTCATCCAATTTTTGGGCTCCTGAAGCCAACTCCAGTGTATATTTGGGCTCCTGCTGCTGCTGCTGCTGCCAACTTCTGCCAACTCCAGGGTGTGATTCATCCAATTTTTGGGCTCCTGAAGCCAACTCCAGTGTATATTTGGGCTCCTGCTGCTGCTGCTGCTGCCAACTTCTGCCAACTCCAGGGTGTGATTCATCCAATTTTTGGGCTCCTGAAGCCAACTCCAGTGTATATTTGGGCTCCTGCTGCTACTACTGCCAACTTCTGCCAACTCCAGGGTGTGATTCATCCAATTTTTGGGCTCCTGAGGCCAACTCCAGTGTATATTTGGGCTCCTGCTGCTGCTGCTGCCAACTTCTGCCAACTCCAGGGTGTGATTCATCCAATTTTTGGGCTCCTGAAGCCAACTCCAGTGTATATTTGGGCTCCTGCTGCTACTACTGTCAACTCCTGCCAACTCCAGGGTGTGATTCATCCAATTTTTGGGCTCCTGAGGCCAACTCCAGTGTATATTTGGGCTCCTGCTGCTGCTGCTGCCAACTTCTGCCAACTCCAGGGTGTGATTCATCCAATTTTTGGGCTCCTGAGGCCAACTCCAGTGTATATTTGGGCTCCTGCTCCTGCTGCTGCCAACTTCTGCCAACTCCAGGGTGTGATTCATCCAATTTTTGGGCTCCTGAAGCCAACTCCAGTGTATATTTGGGCTCCTGCTGCTGCTGCCAACTTCTGCCAACTCCAGGGTGTGATTCATCCAATTTTTGGGCTCCTGAGGCCAACTCCAGTGTATATTTGGGCTCCTTCTGCCCCTCATAGTGATGCCACTTCAACTCTCTGCAATTGTGCCGCTCTGCGATTCTATTAGCGATGCCTCTGATCTGCATGTGATATTTCTTCAAAGTATTATTTAACAAACCCAGCACGCATCCTGTGCGTGTTACAGCAAGGCTGAATGGTTTACAACCCTATTGAGGCTGTAGGAGGCTCAGAAATAGCCGTTTTTAATAGCGATTCGTCGCGAATTTATTCGGGTCGAAACGATTTTTGTCGGAAAATTCGGCGAATCAGTCGAATCGAATTTTTCAAAAGTTCGCTCATCTCTAGTTAGCAGTCTGGCTGAATGGCCCTCATCCGCCATCTTGGATGTTTAATTTGTTCCCACATTGTTTTTTGGCTTTTTTTTTGGCCTGTGCACTATGTATGCTCATGCTGTGTAGCAAATGTGACCTAGCCTCTTAGTCATGTTGATGGCCCGTTTTGGGGATTCCATTTATGGAGTAATGTGTAATTTATGTTTTTTATAATACATTTTTGCAGGTGATTCCGGCTATCCACTCCTTCCGTGGCTGTTGACGCCCGTCCCCTGGCCCCAGAATACAGCCGAGGAGGCATATAATAGGGCGCACAGGAAGACCAGGGCTGTGGTGGAGAGGGCGTTTGGCCTATTGTAGACCCTCTTCCGATGCTTGGACCATACTGGGGGAGCACTTCAGTATGACCCCAAAAAGGTCATAGATATTATAATGGCCTGTGCAGGGTTGCATAATTTTGCTATATTGCAGCGTGTCCCCCCGGTATGTGGATTTGCCCCCCTCTCCACCCACCGATGACCCAGACGAGGACAATCGTGGCCCACCGAGTGCGTCTGCCCAAGGAGACGGCCTGAGGAAGTGATCCAGCCGGATCACGCTACGCGTCGCCTTTCACTTGCTCTGACCCCCAGGAGGACAGCTATGCATATCGGGTGAAGTACTTTTACACATTTTCTATTAGTCCCATTCCGGCAGCCATAGCCACACGGTAGTTATCTTCACATTAGGGTAGCAGGATTGTTTAGCAACTGGCACTTTACTCAGTCCTTTAGGGACAGGAATTTCATATTTTTACTTAGTTTATTGTAGGATAAGAGTTTAGTTTGGCACTTGGCACTTTAATATAGTTTTCTCATTGATAGAATTGTTACATGAATTATTTAGATATGTAATCATTAATTGCACGTATTGAAAGTTTTGCACTGTATATACTATGGCACATAGGATCACTATGAATATGATTGTATAGTGTTATTCACAGCTATGATGCTGTATCCCTAGGGACCTCTTATTAATTAAGTACACAGAGAATATTGTCTAATCATTATCCAGGGTGTTTTTTAAAGTGTGATAAGTGTGATCTAGTGCTGTACCAATACCCATACACAAATAAAGGGTTTTTATTAATTTACTCAATACTTGGTTGATGCGGTTTAATTATACAGGTATATTTTGTGGGTGCTTTGGGTCACCCCATCTGTGTGGAACTAGACATATCCCATACCACCAAAGGTTGGGACCTGTATGTAACCGGCACACCTCAATACTAATAGTGGTGCGGAGTAATATTGTGTTTTGACTACGACTAATTTAATATAGACACATTTTGCCTAATTTGGTGTTCCTTTGTTTGTTTTGTCCCTTTATTGTTTGTTATATTATGTTTTTTCTTACTTTTACAAACAAATTAATTACAAACAACCTCACACCTGATTGACCTTTTTTTTGGTTGTTCCAAATTTGTTAGTGCCAACTTTAAGTCATCTTTAGTCACCAAAAACATAAAGGCATAAACTTAGTCAACAACAGGTTAATTACAATTTTATGGTGTTTATTTAAAAAGCAAACATTGGAGTTGATGGTCACTCCCATAGTTCCTGAAAATACATGGTCAAACCACAAATGAAAGTTTTTGCAAATCAGGCCACATAGCAATGGCCAGAGGCAGGAGTTTTAAAGTAAGGCACTCCTGTCAAAAGTTTCATACAAATGAAAATTCAAAAAACATATGTGACAAGCATTCCCATGTCCAGATTTGTCAGCAAACAAATAGGCCCACAGACACACCCTCTCCTGCTTGGCCACATTTGCCACAGGCACAGGTGTAAAGCAGCCAAACCTATGCCACATCTACACCTGTTACTCAGTGGGCCACCCAAACAAGAACCCCCAGTCCCAATCCAAGTCCAGTTCAATCTCAGCCAGGGGTCAAGGTAGTAGTTTGCCAGGCCAGAATGTCCCCCAATCATGTCTACTAACAGGAGGAGCCAGAACCAAGGTAATTTGCCAACAGCATGCAGCGCAAAAGCTTGAGTGGCAGGTTCATTGATGCTTCAGCTCCGGCATTGGCTAGTGAGCTACCTCAGCACTCTAATGAGCTATATGGGCGCAAATCCAAATCAAACAAGCAAAGCCATACCAAAAGGGTATATTGGTAGGGCTCACCAGACAGGTCAATACAGTGGGGATGTAGAGCAAAGATGTGGAGCAGATACAGGCCAAATAGGCCTTAAAATGGGGGATGCCCATAAAACCCAGGTTGGGGCCTCTGGAGGTGGGCCCTCACCTGGGCCTGTGTGGCATTCAGAATCTGCAACTGTTCCAACATGTTTCTATTTGAAGTTCGAAATTCAGCCATCATGGCACTGAGATTGTTAGTTAAGGTGGCCATGTGGCTGTTGCTATTTCGAACTTCCTCAAGCATGGCACTGTAATAATTGGATAAGGTGGCCATGTGACTGTTGTTGGAACTAAATTCAGTCAGCATGGAGTTTAAGGTGTTGTTTAATGTCTCTAATTGCCCATGAAGATGCTCGTGGTTTCGTTGATTTTGGAGGCGAAATAGCCGCCTCTCATGGTGCCATGCTGACTCCATAGTCGGCACGCCCCTCCCCTGGGAAACTGGGCGACGTAGTCGACTACGCCTCCCAATTCCCCGGGTTGGGGGGCGTGCAGATGATGTGCCTCTAGGTCCACCAACAGCCACAGGTCTGCTTGGCAAATCCTCAGCAGCAGAGCTAACACTGGGGACTGTCGGCTCAGTCTCTGCATGCTGCCCACGGTGGGCTGGCAACCTCACTCTGCTGCTGAGGATTTGGTGCAGAAACATGTTGGGACAGTTGCAGATTCTGTCCCAGGGGGAGCTGTTCCGAAGGTCCAATGAAGGGTCCATCTTCCTCCAGCTCCTGGATTTCCTCCATCAGTGTTTGGGTCTGTTGGGACATGTAAATAAAAAAAGGTTCAGTTTGGGGAATACATATGTAATTCAGCAAAAATCAACATGGCAAGGCACATGCATAAGCAACATCATAAAAAGACACTTACCGTATATATCGGATCCTGGGTCCGAGGCAGCACGGAAGTAGACGGTATGGTAAAACTGGCAGAGGATTCCCCACTAGCTGAGGGATGATGCTGGGCTGCATTGTGGAAAAGAAGGCATGTTAACACACAACTAGGCATTGGTGATGTGTAATAACACATATTGTTCACTCAAACATGGGCCCATGCATGAATGGCAACTCCCACAACAGACCAAGTTGAACTTGACTATGAATGCCATTATCTGTTAGATGTATTAGTCAACAAGTACATACACATTGGTCTCCTTAACCAAAATAAACATGCATGTACTGGCTGTTCTGAGGCTTCACACATCACTTAAAGCCCATTATGGGACCACACTCAGCTTGCAAATAGCATTTGCCATTAGATTAGGCTGGTTGCCATTCTTTCTAGGTCAAACTTTCAAGCACCCCAGATCAAGTCTTTCTGAGCAAAGCACAGCTCAAACCCAAATTGGCTACAGATAAAGATGGAAGTGTTGTATGTAATTGACTCTAAATACATAACAGGCAGTCCTTTGCTAATCTCAGTAGTGTTCCTCCAGACTCTCCAAACTCATGTATGGCCAAGGAAAAAAGCAAATGATGAGTCGCCACACATAACACACCCTGTTTAAATTGTTACCTCCACTACAAGGCAGACCCTAGGGGCATGTGTTAATCTATGGCTTTGTGCCTCATTTTACACGTAGATCACATTTCACATACACACTAATATTACTAACCGGCAGGAATAGTTGGAATGTCCACGTCCTGTTGTGCCGAGTGTCCCTCTAAGGCCACAGGATGTAGCAGGCCCAGCACCATCTCCTCAGCTCGGGTAAATTGCAGTTTTGTGTGGAATCCGCCGCCAGTTTGTAAGCTGAAAAAGAAAGTCGGGACACATTTAGCTAAATGTTGCCAATACAAGGAGACAACGATACGAAGACAAATCCACAAAGTATATATGTACCTGTAATGACGCGGTTTATTTTCTTTCTTCCGTGCTGCATACTTTAGGTCCGATATTTTCCTTTGTATCTGCTCCACATCTTTGAGCTCTTCCCCCACTGCATTGACCTGTCTGGTGAGCTCCTCCAAAATCTCGGCTTTGCGCTGCTTGCTTGTAGCTTTGGATCTGCGCCCATATAGCTCATCATAATACAAGGTGAGGCCACTAGCCAATGCCAGAGTTTGTGCCTCACCAAACCTCAAGTGGCCTCTGTGCAATGTGCGCCCTGTTGGTTGTAGTTCTGGCTCCTCAGTGTTTGGCGCAAAATCAGGGGACATTCTGGCCTGGCTGTGTGGGTGTGAAATTACTGACTGCTGGCTGGCTGCAGATTGAACCGGACTTGGAAAGGGACTGGGTGAGCGTGGATGGGTGGCCACTGAAGTCGCAGGTGTAGATGTGCCATATTCAGCCTGCCTTGATACCTGTGCCAGTGGAGAATGTGGCCGAGAAGGAGAGAGTGTTGTGGAGGAAGTCGTGCTTGGGGCCCGGTGCCTCAGTGGGCCCTTAGAAGACCCATGCCCCTTGGAGGTAGACGGCCGGTCCAGGGGTGACCCAGAGCCTGGGCTTCGGGGCCTGTGCCTTGCCCTCTTGGCCGCTGATTTTGACACCCGTGTGGGTGGGGAGGGCGAACTCTGACTTCTGGGGCTGTGCCTTGCCCTCTTGGCATGAGCCTTGTGGCCACGTGCGGGTGGTGTTGATGGTGAGGTTGAGCTGCTGGGGCTTCTTTCCCGGTGTCTCCTTTTTGTTGGCTTGCCATGGTAGCCACGTGGGTGGGGTGATGGTGACCTTGGGGGGCTGGGGTTTCGCACCCTCTTGGTCCCTTTTTTCCCCTCCATTGGGGTTGGCTTTGTGGCCTGTGGCTTCTTTTTTTCCAGCGGCCTCCTTTTTTTTGGTCATTGTGGTGGGTGCCTTTGGCTGTGCAATGCGGGTTGGCGGCAAGTTCGTTTTGGTCATCTGTGACCGAGTCTTTGGCCCTTCAGCAGGCAGGCTCCTGCCGTTTGGATGGCTGTTTGCTGGTGACCTCCTTTGCTTGTTTTTTTTTAGATTTTTTAGGTGCCATTGCTCATGGACTCTGAAAGAGAATGAGCTGTGTGTCCAGGACACTTTAAATAAGATTGGTGGGGTCTCACGCTACACGTACGCGTGCGTCTGGCCGTTCGTCCGGCCGTGCGGAACCCGGAAACCGCAGGGGCATTACTTATCTGCTGCAGACAAGAGGCAAGATGGCGCCCACAATCTTCACCCGCCAACAAGAAGAGATCATCATGCTTGTAAGTGTATTTTAATGCCTTTGATTTGCCATCTAAATGCATGCCTAGCCCTTAAGGAAGCGCAGGAAGAAACGGTTTGTTTAAAAAGTGTCTAAAACTCGCAAACGTGCAAAACCGAAGTGAGGGCCCACACGTGTGAACCAACACTGCGGACAGCTTCAAGGATTGGATTAGGCTACAAATGTGTCTGTTAATGTCATTTAGTCAAATGATCGATTGTTGACAGATATTTATATGCAGTTTGAACTAAATCCTATGTTTCTGTTGTGTTTTGCAGACCATGCTGGAGCGCAGGTACGACTACCTGCCCAACTCTTTTGAGAAGCGCACCGTCGCCCTGGAGATCATTCGCAAGATACAACATCAGACGGACACCACCTTCACCCACACTCAGATCATGCAGCATTGGTCGGACCTGAAACGGCTGCACATGCCCCGGGTGCGGCGGTTTTTCGGACTCCATTTCCCTAGTAAGTACATAGCGATTGCATGCCAGATGTAACTCATGCAGAAGGTAGGCATTTATTTATAATTGTTTTTCTTTTCTAGTGTTGGAAATGGATTACCGAATCCACCGCACCCGGAGGCGCCGACCAGTGCTGCATGAATCTGCAGCTGGAAGTGAAGGTGGTGGATCTCCAGGCCGACGGTCCTACCCCTC
The DNA here is from genome assembly GCA_027917425.1 of Gastrophryne carolinensis. Classification (NCBI taxonomy): domain Eukaryota; kingdom Metazoa; phylum Chordata; class Amphibia; order Anura; family Microhylidae; genus Gastrophryne; species Gastrophryne carolinensis. The sequence continues at coordinate 339,810,576 of CM051239.1, forward strand.
CTCTATTGGGTCCTCCGACCAGCCCCTGGACCTTTCCACAGAGGAGGGGCGGCAAGGCGTGGGCAGGGAGTCGTACCCAGCGACGCAGGCGGGAGTCTCTGGTATGTAACTCTTCATGTAACCGCACACACATATACATGCTATTTCCACCCAAGCTGATTCCCTTCATCTGTTTTTCTAGATGCTTCTGGAGCGGGTGAAGATGTGGAGGATGCAGCAGATCTCGCCCAGGAGGCACAGGGAGAAGGTGAGTGATGTGACACACACACATTGAAAATGTTATTTGATTACTGTTGACTAAGACATTAGAAGTGACCCTATTTGCCATGTCTCGACAGCCTCTACTTCACAACAGTGGCAGGGCCCAGGACGTAGGGTTGTCCCCAACGAGGCATCCATCGGTCACCAACCAAGTAAGTTGTAATGTCATTCTTTGCAGTATGTGTTAATTGACATGATCACCCAGATACATCAAGCCATAGTCAATGGCATTAATTAGATTAATTACTTAGCAGAATGACCTGTGCCCACTTCCTTAGATTAATTACTTAGCAGAATGACCTGTGCCCACTTCCTTAGATTAATTACTTAGCAGAATGACCTGTGCCCACTTCCTTAGATTAATTACTTAGCAGAATGACCTGTGCCCACCTCCTTAGATTAATTACATAGCAGAATGACCTGTGCCCACTTCCTTATATTAATTACTTGGCAGACTGACATATGTCGTCATGATTTATGTTGCCAACTAAAAAACATTCCATCCACAGGTGAAAAACATGTATTTGTCTCTTAAGTAATTTTTTCCCAAAAATTTGATACAGGGACCAAACAATCAAGAGTGGAAGGAATGAATCGAAGGGTCCTTGAGTTGGTGGCCGATATGCTGCTGCTGCGTGACTCGGGGACAACAGAAGAAGAGTAGTGTCCTGAGTCCTGTCACTGTTTTTGTGCTTTGTAAATAGTTTAAACCTTTTAAAATTTTAAATTATTTTAATGTTTTTAAAAAATTAAAAAAAAGTTTGTTACATTTATCTTCTCTAAAAAATGTAAAAGAAGCCACCAAAAATGGCCTTTGAATATAGAAAAAAAACAAAACAAAAATTCTGTGTCATTTTTTTGCACAAATACATTAACATCAAACGAAGGGTCAAATAAATATTTAGATGAAGATTCAGATGACCGGGAAGTGGTTTGGGTAAGTTTTAGGGGCCTAAAATGGAAGAAGAACCTAACCGCGAAGTGGTTTGGGTAAGTTTTAGGGGCCTAAAATGGAAAAAGAACCTAACCGCGAAGTGGTTTGGGTAAGTTTTAGGGGCCTAAAATGGAAGAAGAACCTAACCGCGAAGTGGTTTGGGTAAGTTTTTAGGGTCCAAAAGGGAAGATGGAGGATAGTGCTAAGTGGTTGGGGTGAGCTTTAAGGGTCCAAAAGGGAAGATGGAGGATAGTGCTAAGTGGTTGGGGTGAGCTTTAAGGGACCAAAAGGGAAGATGGAGGATAGTGCTAAGGGGTTGGGTGAGCTTTAAGGGACCAAAAGGCAAGATGGAGGATAGTGCTTAGTGGTTGAGGTGAGCTTTAAGGGTCCAAAAGGCAAGATGGAGGATAGTGCTAAGTGGTTGGGGTGAGCTTTAAGAGTCCAAAAGGCAAGATGGAGGATAGTGCTAAGTGATTTAGCTAAACATTGTAGTAGAAGTGAGGGTGGCAAATATGTAGGCAAGCACTTTAATGAGTTAAGTATGTAGTGCGCAGGCGCAAGATCGTAAGGATTTCCGTCTGGAGGATTATTTATTAAAAAAATAGAAACGGAATATAACGGGAAACGTAAAGGATTCGTGGGAGGAGACGATGGGAAAAGGGAAAAAACTAAAGCCTACTTTGTAACATGAAAAAATGAAACGGAAAAGTCACGCTGGAAAATCACATCCTCGTACTCTGCCATACGAACGGACGGAAACTTTACAGAAGGATTGCAATGCATGCATATAGGGATGAGCGAATCGATCCGGACGAACCCGGATTTGTTCCGAATTTCATGAAAAATTTCATCCAAATTTCCCCGCAATCGAAGTTTTCCTTTAAACTCCATTTATTTCAATTAAAGGCATTCTAAAATGGTGGAAGCACATATCCGGACATATCCCCTGGGGCAAGGTATCAAGTCACATGTAAGTCACATGCAGCCTATCAGCAGCCAGGAAGCCCGGTGACGTCACTGTGCTATATAAAATGGTGGCCATCTTGCTTGTGCGCATTTCAGCCTTGCATTGCGGCCAGAGCACAGCTCGTTACAGACAGGGACAGAGAGTTAGAGATAGGTAGGGAGAGTCAGAGAGGCAGACAGAGAGGTAGACAGAGCCAGGGAAAGATAGGGAAAGATAGGGAAAAACCGGAACCATCCAGCCAGGGACAGCTTAGAAGTGACAGTGAAAATTTTTTTTTTTCATTAGCCAGATAAGTTTTCAACTCCAGTTCTTTGTGCTATAAATCTGCCTTGCCACTGTGCATGCCATCTATGCAGTGGCTTATTTAACCCTATCTGTTACACACAAGCATTTATCATAATATAACTATTAGTTTTAATATTTTTTGGTCTGCCTTTAACCAAAAAAACACCAGCCCACCTGGGTATCCCAAACCTGCACTTAGCAGCCTATCTGTTATACTAAATACGCTTGTTGATCCTCCTCAGCTTAATCAAAGTATTGCATTTTGACAAATTTTGGAAGGTGGAGCAACCTAATTGTAGGTTCTCCGACTGTGTGACCCACATATCTATAGGAAAAATGTCGGCTGGTACATGGTCAAGCGTTCTAAACACACTGCTGAGTCTGAGTTCAGGCTCTCCCCAGAAGTTCTACATACGCTTTTGACCTCGACCACACCATATAATGTTAAAAATTGATTTATTGATACCTTAATCATTAAAATACGTCTGTTTACAACCGCATACTCTCTGAGCTCACAAAATCATTATTTACATCATATTCATGTTTACATATTGTACAGACATATTGATATGTACATGATGCACTGATCATAATTTTTCAGATGTGTAAAAAATACATTTCACCCTACTGTCTTGTTAATCAGTTGGATTCATAATTCCTTCCTGATTGGGCAGACATGTTTCGCTTTTGGCTTCCTCTGTGCCCTTATTTGAAAGAAACAGAGTTCTCATTATATGAGAGCATTTGTATTATCAAGTGTCATTTTGTTTTTACAGTATCATCACAATATCTTTCTTTGTACTTATGTACCTCTTAAGGAAGTTTCAGGTGCTCTTTATGATTTCCTCGTCTTTTTATATCTCGTGTTTGTATAGGTTATATCCCAGGTTGTTGTTTTTTTGTACCTCAGAGAAATCTGGTTCGTACACCCCGTATACTGCAAATCAGGAGCTTTGTCATCCTTTAATGGATAGGGATATTAGGTTACCCTCAAGGTATGTCATTGGTCTGTATATATCTAGGCTTGCATCTCTACCAGAAAAATCATGTATATACAATGGAATTACCTGTTTCTTCCTGATGGGCCCCGCAGACTTATAGGTATTGTTTTCCCCTTCTAGCTGTTCCCCAGTTCTGTATTTAAAAAGAGGATTCGATTATCACAGTTGGCCCCATGCCATGTCATTCATTGTTAGTGGGATACTGGTGATTCACCCTTTTAAAATCAAAACCGCACTGTACCTTTAAATAAGCGATGTGTTATGAATAAGTCGTCCGTGCGCCAGACATCCACCCTGCGTTCCCTGTGGTTTGGGGACCCTTCCGGGCTTCCTGGATCTCCACTGCTCGTTAAGTTAGGGGCGCGCTGGCGTCTCTCCAGGGGGCGCTTCTACTGCGCACTCCGGGACCCTCCCGGGCCTCCACTGCTCGTCTGTCCAGGGGCGCACTGGCGTCTCTCCAGGAGGCGCTTTTGTGCTGTGCGCTCCGGGACCCGGGACGCCGCGTCACGCCGGTTTCCGCCGGAAGTGACGCATGCGTCCCAGGCCCCGGAGCGCACAGCACATCACCAGGCACCACGCCCCCCCTGGGACGTCACCCACTGCCTGGTTACCGCACACCGGCCCTCCCCCTCTCGGCCTAGGTGTGCGATGCAGACTGAATGTCTGCACCAGCGCCTCCATTGTTCTGGAGCCCTATTATCTCTCTGCATTGTTTGTTATATGTAGAATTCATATATGCGGGATTACTGGATGTCTGCATGGGCACCACCATTTTTGTGAAGCCCTTGCTTCTTTACATATCTAATAAAATTATGGTAACAACGAAGAAAAGAAAAAAGATTTTTTTATTCCTTTCTTAAAGGGGGCAAGGAAGCTTTACACTTTCTTCCGTGTGTATGTTGTGTATACATGAGTTAGGCATTCAGCAATTACGCTCTTTCATCTGTATATGGGTTCTATAGGGGATACATTAATCTATTGTATGCCACGGTTAAGTAATATCCTATTCTTTTACTATGGCCTGTGCCTATATGAATTTAGTTGCCTGAAAACTAATTCTTTTCTGGCATGCCCCTATTTTTTATCACCCTAGCACCTATTCATGAAACTACTATTTTTGTAATGTTTTGTTAATTTGGCTCACGACAGGCTTTCCCCTCACTAGGTTAGCCAGTGTTCATTTTTATAGAACACTCTCTACCACCAGGTGCAGGGTACGGCGATGGGGACTACATGTGCCCCATCGTTCGCAAACCTGTACCTGGGGTGGTGGGAGAGGGGGTTGTGGGCAGAGGACAGGATGACCAGGTACCTGTGCCATGTGTCTACATGGCACAGGTACATTGACGACATCCTGGTCATCTGGGAGGGGCCGAAGCAGGAACTGGAAGAATTCATTGTGCTTCTGAACCAAAACGACTTGAATCTCAGACTAACATGCGAATATAATTCCAACAAAGTGACATTCTTGGATATCACGATTTTAAAGAACAATGAAGGTCAGATCACAACTACGCTGTATCGTAAAGACACAGCGGCAAACACCATGCTAAGGGCTACAAGTTCCCACCCGTCCCACCTTCTGAAAAGCATTCCGTATGGCGAATACGTCAGGGCACGCCGCAACTGTAGCACCATGGATTCCTTCCAAATGGAGGCGAACCATATTAGAGAGAGATTATCTGCGAGAGGTTATAAACAAGAAACTTTGAAACAGGCGTTTCGAAGAGCAAAAGGGCTGGACCGACAAACCCTCCTCTATAAACCCAAAAAAGATAAAAATCAGCAGGGCCCTGCACTTGTAATGACGTACAATGACTCACATCAACAAATACGGCAAATATTAAAAAAACACTGGGCGGTTCTTCTAAATGATAATTACCTAAAGACCTTCTTACCTAGGGAACCTAGGATAATATTTAGGAGACCAAAAAACATACGTGACTGCCTAGTCCACAGTCACTACAATACTAATAGAAAGGAATCCTGCTGTAAACAGAAGGGGACGTACCAGTGTGGGGGGTGCAACATGTGTCGGTACATTAGAATAGGCAATACCGTGACCGTACCAAACAAAGGGGAACATGCAATAAAACACTTTATAAACTGTTCAACCACCAATGTCATTTACATCCTAACATGTGGATGTGGGTGCTACTACATTGGAAAGACAAACCGTCAACTTAAAAAACGCATCTACGAACATGTTTATAGTATAAGAACGGGGAATCAAAAAACCCCAGTGGGCCGCCATTTCTCCACATACCATAATAAAGATCCCAGCTCCCTGAAATTTCAGGGATTAGATAGAGTGCATGACTCACAGAGAGGTGGAAACATTGCCAAGACAACACTGCAGGTGGAGGCGAGGTGGATCTACAGACTCGGGGCTTCCCGGCACCCGGGACTAAATGACACACTGAGTTATGCCCCGTTTCTCTAGTCCCACCTAACCCCCCAAAAAAGTGAGATGGACCTAATTAAGGGCCACTTTAAGTACAAAGTAGGGAACAGGTAAAAGGGAATATCTGTCCAGAGGTGCATGTAAGCAAATTTATGCCTATGTTTGTGAAACAAAATGATTGCAAACTTGGTGTATATAAAACACATACAAGAGAAAGGTATGTTTGTAAACCCGGAGAAATCAGGATCCTCACCCGTATTGCAAAATGAACACTGGCTAACCTAGTGAGGGGAAAGCCTGTCGTGAGCCAAATTAACAAAACATTACAAAAATAGTAGTTTCATGAATAGGTGCTAGGGTGATAAAAAATAGGGGCATGCCAGAAAAGAATTAGTTTTCAGGCAACTAAATTCATATAGGCACAGGCCATAGTAAAAGAATAGGATATTACTTAACCGTGGCATACAATAGATTAATGTATCCCCTATAGAACCCATATACAGATGAAAGAGCGTAATTGCTGAATGCCTAACTCATGTATACACAACATACACACGGAAGAAAGTGTAAAGCTTCCTTGCCCCCTTTAAGAAAGGAATAAAAAAATCTTTTTTCTTTTCTTCGTTGTTACCATAATTTTATTAGATATGTAAAGAAGCAAGGGCTTCACAAAAATGGTGGTGCCCATGCAGACATCCAGTAATCCCGCATATATGAATTCTACATATAACAAACAATGCAGAGAGATAATAGGGCTCCAGAACAATGGAGGCGCTGGTGCAGACATTCAGTCTGCATCGCACACCTAGGCCGAGAGGGGGAGGGCCGGTGTGCGGTAACCAGGCAGTGGGTGACGTCCCAGGGGGGGCGTGGTGCCTGGTGATGTGCTGTGCGCTCCGGGGCCTGGGACGCATGCGTCACTTCCGGCGGAAACCGGCGTGACGCGGCGTCCCGGGTCCCGGAGCGCACAGCACAAAAGCGCCTCCTGGAGAGACGCCAGTGCGCCCCTGGACAGACGAGCAGTGGAGGCCCGGGAGGGTCCCGGAGTGCGCAGTAGAAGCGCCCCCTGGAGAGACGCCAGCGCGCCCCTAACTTAACGAGCAGTGGAGATCCAGGAAGCCCGGAAGGGTCCCCAAACCACAGGGAACGCAGGGTGGATGTCTGGCGCACGGACGACTTATTCATAACACATCGCTTATTTAAAGGTACAGTGCGGTTTTGATTTTAAAAGGGTGAATCACCAGTATCCCACTAACAATGAATGACATGGCATGGGGCCAACTGTGATAATCGAATCCTCTTTTTAAATACAGAACTGGGGAACAGCTAGAAGGGGAAAACAATACCTATAAGTCTGCGGGGCCCATCAGGAAGAAACAGGTAATTCCATTGTATATACATGATTTTTCTGGTAGAGATGCAAGCCTAGATATATACAGACCAATGACATACCTTGAGGGTAACCTAATATCCCTATCCATTAAAGGATGACAAAGCTCCTGATTTGCAGTATACGGGGTGTACGAACCAGATTTCTCTGAGGTACAAAAAAACAACAACCTGGGATATAACCTATACAAATACGAGATATAAAAAGACGAGGAAATCATAAAGAGCACCTGAAACTTCCTTAAGAGGTACATAAGTACAAAGAAAGATATTGTGATGATACTGTAAAAACAAAATGACACTTGATAATACAAATGCTCTCATATAATGAGAACTCTGTTTCTTTCAAATAAGGGCACAGAGGAAGCCAAAAGCGAAACATGTCTGCCCAATCAGGAAGGAATTATGAATCCAACTGATTAACAAGACAGTAGGGTGAAATGTATTTTTTACACATCTGAAAAATTATGATCAGTGCATCATGTACATATCAATATGTCTGTACAATATGTAAACATGAATATGATGTAAATAATGATTTTGTGAGCTCAGAGAGTATGCGGTTGTAAACAGACGTATTTTAATGATTAAGGTATCAATAAATCAATTTTTAACATTATATGGTGTGGTCGAGGTCAAAAGCGTATGTAGAATTTCTGGGGAGAGCCTGAACCCAGACTCAGCAGTGTGTATTGCATTTTGAATTGGTTTTTGGTCTGCCTTTAACAAAAAAAACACCATGCCGCAGGGCATGCCAAACCTGCACTTAGCAGCCTATCTGTTATACTAAATACGCTTGTTCATCCTTCCTCAGCTTAATCAAAGTATTGCATTTTGAATTGGTTTTTGGTCTGCCTTTAACAAAAAAAACACCAGCCCACCTGGGTATCCCAAACCTGCACTTAGCAGCCTATCTGTTATACTAAATACGCTCGTTCATCCTTCCTCAGCATAATCAAAGTATTGCATTTTGAATTGGTTTTTGGTCTGCCTTTAACAAAAAAAACACCAGGCCGCAGGGCATCCCAAACCTGCACTTAGCAGCCTATCGGTTATACTAAATACGCTTGTTCATCCTTCCTCAGCTTAATCAAAGTATTGCATTTTGAATTGGTTTTTGGTCTGCCTTTAACAAAAAAAACACCAGCCCACCTGGGTATCCCAAACCTGCACTTAGCAGTCTATCTGCTATACTAAATACGCTTGTTCATCCTTCCTCAGCTTAATCAAAGTATTGCATTTTGAATTGGTTTTTGGTCTGCCTTTAACAAAAAAAACACCAGGCCGCAGGGCATCCCAAACCTGCACTTAGCAGCCTATCTGTTATACTAAATATGCTTGTTCATCCTTCCTCAGCTTAATCAAAGTATTGCATTTTGAATAGTTTTTTGTCCTTCTGCCAAAACACTAGGCCGCAGGGTATCTCATATTGCCAATTTTCATAGTATCTGGTGCAGAGAAGCAGTCCCTCACTTTATTTAGCTTCTTCTTTTTAAAGTAAACACATTTTATATCGTACCTATTGCGCATTTCAAATACATAAAAATGTCAGGCAGACAAGTGCAAGGATGTTCAAAGAGGAGTGGCAGAGGCCAAGATTCAGTAGGCAGAGGTTGCAGCAGACTAGGAGCGAGTGGCAGCAGGAGTCACGGTGAGAGACCTGAATTGCCAGTATCTGCTAGCGGTCGTGTCTCCACCAGTAACGCATCTGCCATGGTGGATTGGTTAACGCGCTCATCAACATCATCACAAGTTACATCTGAGACCCCCAGTCTTGGGTCGGTAGGTTCCTCTGACACAACCCTGAGTTGGCATGCCCCGAGAGCAGTCCCTGTCCTCCCATTGCCTCTGTCCTACGCTGTTCCCTCCCCCAGCAACGTATCCTATGCTTTGGGTTCAGCTCCACTCTTTAGTGAGGAGGACGATCAGACAGAGGACAGTCAGCAGCTACTGCCCAGCCAAGAAATGGAGGTGGCTTCTTTAGCTAGGCAGACAAATAGTGATGTGGACAGTGTCGTGGGTGTTGCGAGCATTCCAGCTCCTGCGCCAGACACTGTTGAGGAAACCGAGAACATCAGTGACGTGCAGCCACAACTTCGTCATCATCAGGAGAAGAGGGGCGCAGGTTGTCCCGGAGTCAGCAGCTGAGGCAGCAAGGTGTTAGCAGCATGGTTGGCAGTCAGCATGGGGGAACAATTGTAAAGCCTGGAGCCAAACGGGGCCGGGGCCGGGGTAGAGCACCTGCTGCGCGGCAGACTACCTTATCGGGAGGTAGTGGAGCAGGGGTTCCTGGAGCTGGCGACAGTAGCAGTGAATCAGTGAGGCCTGTTGGTGGGAAAAGTAGCTACTCGGCAGTGTGGCAGTTTCTCCTGAAGCATCCGCAGGAGGGTAACATGGCCACATGCAAGATATGTAGGCAGAAGGTGAAGTGTGGCCAGGGCCCAAATGTTGGCACCACGGCCCTGCGTCAACATATGATGCGTCACCATAAAGCGGCCTGGGAGAACCGAGGCTCCAAGTTGGTTCAGCCTGCTTCCTCACCAAGTGGCACACAGCTCCCAATTTCTGCCAGCCAAGGCTCCAGCACCTCAGCCGAAGGCAGCTGTGCGTCATACCCATCCTCTGTCGCTCCTGCTCCTCCTCCCCCAAGTCATGCATCCCGCCAGCAATCCATCAGCGAAGCCATGTCCAAGAGACAGCAGTATGTGCCCACTCATCCTACAACGCAGAAGCTGAATGTGCTCCTGTCCATGTTGCTGGTGCTGCAGTCGCTCCCTTTTCAGGTGGTGGACTCTGCAACTTTCAGAGAACTGATGGCTTGTGCCGAGCCGAGGTGGAGAGTCCCAAGCCGTCATTTCTTTGCCAAGAAGGCAGTACCAGCGCTGCACACTTTTGTTGAACAGAAGGTGGGCCAGTCCTTGAGCCTGTCGGTGTGTAGCAAAGTGCATGGCAGCGCCGACATCTCTGGAGCTGTAACTACGGTCAGGGACAGTACATGTCGTTTACGGCCCACAGGGTGAATGTGGTCCCTTTGCAGGAGCAGCAGCAACTTGGACAGGTCACGCCGCTTCGGCCTCCACGCTCCCTGCCCGTTGGGCCTGTGACACTGTGCAACTCGGCCTCCTCATCCTTCGTCATCTCCTCACCCTCCACTGTAGGCTCAAGTCTCAGTGCCCCTCCAGTCTACCATGTGTGCAGGGCACGGAGGTGTCATGCTGTGCTTCACATGGTTTGTCTTGGCGAACGGAGCTGTGCTTCACATGGTTTGTCTTGGCGAACGGAGTCACACAGGGGAGGAACTGCTTAAATTTATTCATCAGGAAATCCAAACATGGCTTACTCCAAGAAAACATTTTGTCTGTGCTGCGCCAAGGAAACCTGACCCATGCCCCCTGCATGGCTCACGTCTTCAATCTGGTTGTCAAGCGGTTTCTGAAGTCTTCCCCCCATCTGCAAGGCATCCTAACAACTTCAAGGAAACTTTGCATGCACTTCAGCCACTCATACACCGCCAAACACACACTTCTTGAGCTACAGCGTCAGAACGGTAGCCCCCAACATAGTCTGATTTGCGATGTTTCCACCCGTTGGAATTCCACCCTTCACATGTTGGACCGATTATATGAACAGAGAAAAGCCATCACGGATTTCCTGATGATCCAAGCGGATAGGGGTACTCCCCTGTGTAACTTCAATGTCAACCAGTGGAAGCTCATACGTGACACCTGCCGTTTGCTCAGGCCCTTTAAGGAAGCCACTTTATTTGTCAGTCGGCAGGATTACGGGATGAACGACGTGATTCCACTGCTTCATGTACTACAGCACATGTTGGAAACCATGGCTGGTCAGGAAACTGGAGACATGGTGTCTACGTCTTACGGCCACATGAACCCCGTTGGAGCTGAACTGGAGGAGGAGGAGGAAGAGGAGGAGGAGTGGCCCAGTGAAGCACAGTTTAGGCTTGGCGAAATGGCTGATTTATCTAGTCAGCGGACAGGAGAGGAGCTAGAGGGATTTGAGGAAGGCGAGACAGAGGACCCGGACACACCGTGGCAGTATGCAGTGGAGATGGAGACAGGTAGTCCCTCCGAGTCACTTGTGCAAATTGCAGGAAGCATGCTTCGTGCTTGCGTTGTGACCCCAGAATTGTTTCGATTTGTCGGCGGGATGACTTCTGGCTGTCCACCTTATTGGACCCTCGCTTCCGGCACAAAATGGGGTATTTTTTTAAACGCGCCGAGAGGGAGGACGAACTGAACTGCTACAAAGACATTCTGCGTAGTCAGTTGGCCGATGCCTATCTGCGCCATGGTCCATACTCTCGCAGGTCTGACTCGGGGGGACCTCTGCGCTCACCTTCCACTGCCATGGCTGCTGGGGGGGGGGTTGGCAGGAGCAGCAGCAGCAGCTCCATCAGCAGCAGCCTCAGTCTTCAGTCACTAATGAGTAGCTTTCTACACCTGTATAGTAAGGCTACTCATGAGCAGCAGGAAGACCTGGAGCAGGACCTCAACCAGCAGTTCATGTCATACCTTGACATGACCATGCCAACACACCTTGAGGATCCGCTGGGCTTCTGGGCAGCCAAACTAGGCTTGTGGCCGCAACTAGCAGAGTTTGCCCTGGAAAAGCTGTCCTGCCCGGCCAGTAGCGTGCCATCTGAGCGGGTGTTTAGTGTGGCGGGGGCCATAGTTACGGCGAGGAGAACTCATCTGTCAACTAAAAATGTGGAGAGACTCACCTTTGTCAAAATGAATCAGGGATGGATCAGCCAAGATTTCCACCCACCAATGGCTGATGCATGCGACTAGATTCGGCATGGTGCCACGTTTTACACTTTCCAAATGGTGCAAAACATATTTATGTCTTTAGACCAGTTTTGGGCTCCTGCTGATGCCAACTTCAGGGTGTGCCTTCCAGCCAATTTTTGGGCTCCTGCTGATGCCAACTTCAGGGTGTGCCTTTCAGCCAATTTTTGGCCTCCTGCTGCTGCTGCTGCCAACTCCAGGGTGTGCCTTCCAGCTAATGTTTGTGCTCCTGCTGCTGCCTACTTCAGGGTGCCTTCCAGCCAATTTCTGGGTTCCTGTTGCTGCTGCTGCCAACTCCAGGGTGTGTCAGTCAATTTTTGGGCCCCTGCTGCTGCTTGCAACTCCAGGGTGTGATTCATCCAATTTTTGGGCTCCTGCAGCCAACTCCAGTGTCTCTTTAAAGTAATGTTTTTGCTCCTTCTGCTGCTTGCAACTCCAGGGTGTGATTCATCAAATTTTTGGGCTCCTGCTGCCAACTCCAGTGTCTCTTTCAAGCTATGTCTGGGCTCCTGATGCTGCTGCTTGCAACTCCAGGGTGTCATTAAGCCAATTTTTGGGCTCCTGCTGCAAACTCCAGTGCCTCTTTCAAGCTATGTTTGGGCTCCTGCTGCTGCTTGCGACTCCAGGGTGTGATTCATCCAATTTTTGGGCTCCTGCTGCCAACTCCAGTGTCTCTTTAAAGTAATGTTTGTGCTCCTGCGGCTGCTTGCAACTCCAGGGTGTGATTCATCCAATTTTTGGGCTCCTGCTGCCACCTCCAGTGTCTCTTTAAAGCAATGTTTGGGCTCCTGCTGCTGCTTACAACTCCAGGGTGTGATTCAGCCAATTTTTGGGCTCCTGCTGCCAACTCCAGTGTCTCTTTCAAGCTATGTCTGGGCTCCTGCTGCTGCTGCTTGCAACTCCAGGGTGTCATTCAGCCAATTTTTGGGCTCCTGCTGCCAACTCCAGTGTCTCTTTCAAGCTATATTTGGGCTGCTGCTGCTGCTTGCAACTCCAGGGTGTGATTCAGCCAATTTTTGGGCTCCTGCTGCCAACGCCAGTGTCTCTTTCAAGCTATGATTGGGCTCCTGCTGCTGCTGCTTGCAACTCCAGGGTGTGATTCATCCAATGTTTGGGCTCCTGCTGCCAACTTCAGTGTCTCTTTCAAGCTATGTTTGGGCTGCTGCTGCTTGCAACTCCAGGGTGTGATTCATCCAATTTTTGGGCTCCTGCTGCCAACTCCAGTGTCTCCTTCAAGCTATGTTTGGGCTGCTGCTGCTGCTGCTTGCAACTCCAGGGTGTGATTCATCCAATTTTTGGGCTCCTGCTGCCAACTCCAGTGTCTCTTTCAAGCTGTGTTCGGGGTCCTGCTGCTGCTTGCGACTTCAGGGTGTCATTCAGCCAATTTTTGGGCTCCTGCTGCCAACTCCAGTGTCTCTTTCAAGCTATTCTTGGGCTGCTGCTGCTTGCAACTCCAGGGTGTGATTCAGCCAATTTTTGGGCTCCTGCTGCCAACCTGCCAACTCCAGTGTCTCTTTCAAGCTATGTTTGGGCTGCTGCTGCTGCTGCTTGCAACTCCAGGGTGTGATTCATCCAATGTTTGGGCTCCTGCTGCCAACTCCAGTGTCTCTTTCAAGCTATGTTTGGGCTGCTACTGCTGCTGCTTGCAACTCCAGGGTGTCATTCAGCCAATTTTTGGGCTCCTGCTGCCAATTCCAGTGTCTCTTTCAAGCTATGTCTGGGCTCCTGCTGCTGCTGCTTGCGACTCCAGGGTGTCGTTCAGCCAATTTTTTGGCTACTGCTCTCAACTCCAGTGTCTCTTTCAAGCTATGTTTGGGATGCTGCTGCTGCTGCTGCTTGCAACTCCAGGGTGTGATTCATCCAATTCTTGGGCTCCTGCTGCCAACTCCAGTGTCTCTTTCAAGCTATGTTTGGACTCCTGCTGCTGCTGCTTGCGACTCCAGGGTGTCATTCAGCCAATTTTTGGGCTCCTGCTGCACCCTGAGGAAGTGGCGGGAGCGGAACGCCACGAACCGCGTTGGTGCTGTTAGGACGGTCAGCCTGTGTGGACCTAGACGAGGAGTACAGGTGATGCCTTATTAACGTTTATCATTGCTAGTTATATCCTTTAGTCTGCCTGGTGTTTTAGGAATACCGCTGTACACACCTTTAGTGCACATATTGCACAACTTTGCACTTAGCACACGGCACTTTATAAATACCTTTGCACCTTTATTGGTATTTTGTGGAGCGCTATTGTTTCCACATCTTTGCATCTATCTTGCACAAAGCTCTTTTGCACATCCTTATTTATATTTTTATTCAGTATTGTCCTTTCACTACCTGTCATCACTGTCCTATGTGCGGGGGGTTTCCTCTTACACTTGGCAGACAAATGCATTCTTATTAATTTAAATATACAGTATATATTACCCCTTTTTTTGTAGTCTAGGATAGTCCACCATACTCCCGACTTTTGGATTTTAACTATGGGTTTTTTAAATGTCTGTTGTTCTTGGGCCTCATATGTATTTATCAAAATATTTGAATAAAGTACCAATTTTATTTTATAATACTGTAGTGCGGCTATCATTTTACAGATAACAAGTGGTCTGACTGGCAGCCCACATACTGTGTAGCTGCTGCTGCTGCCGCTGCTTGCGACTCCAGGGTGTCATTCAGCCAATTTTTGGCCTCCTGCAGCCAACTCCAGTGTCTCTTTCAAGCTATGTTTGGGCTGCTGCTGCTGCTGCTTGCAGCTCCAGGGTGTGATTCATCCAATATTTGGGCTCCTGCTGCCAACTTCAGTGTCTCTTTAAAGCTACTATGTTTGGGCTGCTGCTGCTGCTGCTTCTTGCAACTCCAGGGTGTGATTCATCCAATTTTTGGGCTCCTGCAGCCAACTCCAGTGTCTCTTTCAAGCTATGTTTGGGCTGCTGCTGCTGCTGCTTGCAGCTCCAGGGTGTGATTCATCCAATATTTGGGCTCCTGCTGCCAACTCCAGTGTCTCTTTCAAGCTACTATGTTTGGGCTGCTGCTGCTGCTGCTTGCAACTCCAGGGTGTGATTCATCCAATATTTGGGCTCCTGCTGCCAACTCCAGTGTCTCTTTCAAGCTACTATGTTTGGGCTGCTGCTGCTGCTGCTTGCAACTCCAGGGTGTGATTCATCCAATTTTTGGGCTCCTGCAGCCAACTCCAGTGTCTCTTTCAAGCTATGTTTGGGCTCCTGCTGCTGTTGCTTGCAACTCCAGGGTGTGATTCAGCCAATTTTTGGGCTCCTGCTGCCAACACCAGTGTCTCTTTCAAGCTATGTTTGGGCTCCTGCTGCTGCTGCTTGCGACTCCAGGGTGTCATTCAGCCAATTTTTGGGCTCCTGCTGCCAACTCCAGTGTCTCTTTCAAGCTATGTTTGGGCTGCTGCTGCTGCTTGCAACTCCAGGGTGTGATTCAGCCAATCTTTGGGCTCCTGCTGCCATCTCCAGTGTCTCTTTCAAGCTATGTTTGGGCTGCTGCTGCTGCTTGCAACTCCAGGGTGTGATTCATCCAATGTTTGGGCTCCTGCTGCCAACTCCAGTGTCTCTTTCAAGCTATGTTTGGGCTGCTGCTGCTGCTACTTGCGACTCCAGAGTGTCATTCAGTCAAATTTTGGGCTCCTGCTGCCAACTCCAGTGTCTCTTTCAAGCTATGTTTGTGCTCCTGCTGCTGCTTGCAACTCCAGGGTGTGATTCATCCAATTTTTGGCCTCCTGCAGCCAACGCCAGTGTCTCTTTCAAGCTATGTTGGGGCTCCTGCTGCTTGCGACTCCAGGGTGTGATTCATCCAATTTTTGGGCTCCTGCTGCCAACTCCAGTGTCTCTTTCAAGCTATGTCTGGGCTCCTGCTGCTGCTGCTTGCAACTCCAGGGTGTCATTCAGCCAATTTTTGGGCTCCTGCTGCCAACTCCAGTGTCTCTTTCAAGCTATATTTGGGCTGCTGCTGCTGCTTGCAACTCCAGGGTGTGATTCAGCCAATTTTTGGGCTCCTGCTGCCAACGCCAGTGTCTCTTTCAAGCTATGATTGGGCTCCTGCTGCTGCTGCTTGCAACTCCAGGGTGTGATTCATCCAATGTTTGGGCTCCTGCTGCCAACTTCAGTGTCTCTTTCAAGCTATGTTTGGGCTGCTGCTGCTTGCAACTCCAGGGTGTGATTCATCCAATTTTTGGGCTCCTGCTGCCAACTCCAGTGTCTCCTTCAAGCTATGTTTGGGCTGCTGCTGCTGCTGCTTGCAACTCCAGGGTGTGATTCATCCAATTTTTGGGCTCCTGCTGCCAACTCCAGTGTCTCTTTCAAGCTGTGTTCGGGGTCCTGCTGCTGCTTGCGACTTCAGGGTGTCATTCAGCCAATTTTTGGGCTCCTGCTGCCAACTCCAGTGTCTCTTTCAAGCTATTCTTGGGCTGCTGCTGCTTGCAACTCCAGGGTGTGATTCAGCCAATTTTTGGGCTCCTGCTGCCAACCTGCCAACTCCAGTGTCTCTTTCAAGCTATGTTTGGGCTGCTGCTGCTGCTGCTTGCAACTCCAGGGTGTGATTCATCCAATGTTTGGGCTCCTGCTGCCAACTCCAGTGTCTCTTTCAAGCTATGTTTGGGCTGCTACTGCTGCTGCTTGCAACTCCAGGGTGTCATTCAGCCAATTTTTGGGCTCCTGCTGCCAATTCCAGTGTCTCTTTCAAGCTATGTCTGGGCTCCTGCTGCTGCTGCTTGCGACTCCAGGGTGTCGTTCAGCCAATTTTTTGGCTACTGCTCTCAACTCCAGTGTCTCTTTCAAGCTATGTTTGGGATGCTGCTGCTGCTGCTGCTTGCAACTCCAGGGTGTGATTCATCCAATTCTTGGGCTCCTGCTGCCAACTCCAGTGTCTCTTTCAAGCTATGTTTGGACTCCTGCTGCTGCTGCTTGCGACTCCAGGGTGTCATTCAGCCAATTTTTGGGCTCCTGCTGCACCCTGAGGAAGTGGCGGGAGCGGAACGCCACGAACCGCGTTGGTGCTGTTAGGACGGTCAGCCTGTGTGGACCTAGACGAGGAGTACAGGTGATGCCTTATTAACGTTTATCATTGCTAGTTATATCCTTTAGTCTGCCTGGTGTTTTAGGAATACCGCTGTACACACCTTTAGTGCACATATTGCACAACTTTGCACTTAGCACACGGCACTTTATAAATACCTTTGCACCTTTATTGGTATTTTGTGGAGCGCTATTGTTTCCACATCTTTGCATCTATCTTGCACAAAGCTCTTTTGCACATCCTTATTTATATTTTTATTCAGTATTGTCCTTTCACTACCTGTCATCACTGTCCTATGTGCGGGGGGTTTCCTCTTACACTTGGCAGACAAATGCATTCTTATTAATTTAAATATACAGTATATATTACCCCTTTTTTTGTAGTCTAGGATAGTCCACCATACTCCCGACTTTTGGATTTTAACTATGGGTTTTTTAAATGTCTGTTGTTCTTGGGCCTCATATGTATTTATCAAAATATTTGAATAAAGTACCAATTTTATTTTATAATACTGTAGTGCGGCTATCATTTTACAGATAACAAGTGGTCTGACTGGCAGCCCACATACTGTGTAGCTGCTGCTGCTGCCGCTGCTTGCGACTCCAGGGTGTCATTCAGCCAATTTTTGGCCTCCTGCAGCCAACTCCAGTGTCTCTTTCAAGCTATGTTTGGGCTGCTGCTGCTGCTGCTTGCAGCTCCAGGGTGTGATTCATCCAATATTTGGGCTCCTGCTGCCAACTTCAGTGTCTCTTTAAAGCTACTATGTTTGGGCTGCTGCTGCTGCTGCTTCTTGCAACTCCAGGGTGTGATTCATCCAATTTTTGGGCTCCTGCAGCCAACTCCAGTGTCTCTTTCAAGCTATGTTTGGGCTGCTGCTGCTGCTGCTTGCAGCTCCAGGGTGTGATTCATCCAATATTTGGGCTCCTGCTGCCAACTCCAGTGTCTCTTTCAAGCTACTATGTTTGGGCTGCTGCTGCTGCTGCTTGCAACTCCAGGGTGTGATTCATCCAATATTTGGGCTCCTGCTGCCAACTCCAGTGTCTCTTTCAAGCTACTATGTTTGGGCTGCTGCTGCTGCTGCTTGCAACTCCAGGGTGTGATTCATCCAATTTTTGGGCTCCTGCAGCCAACTCCAGTGTCTCTTTCAAGCTATGTTTGGGCTCCTGCTGCTGTTGCTTGCAACTCCAGGGTGTGATTCAGCCAATTTTTGGGCTCCTGCTGCCAACACCAGTGTCTCTTTCAAGCTATGTTTGGGCTCCTGCTGCTGCTGCTTGCGACTCCAGGGTGTCATTCAGCCAATTTTTGGGCTCCTGCTGCCAACTCCAGTGTCTCTTTCAAGCTATGTTTGGGCTGCTGCTGCTGCTTGCAACTCCAGGGTGTGATTCAGCCAATCTTTGGGCTCCTGCTGCCATCTCCAGTGTCTCTTTCAAGCTATGTTTGGGCTGCTGCTGCTGCTTGCAACTCCAGGGTGTGATTCATCCAATGTTTGGGCTCCTGCTGCCAACTCCAGTGTCTCTTTCAAGCTATGTTTGGGCTGCTGCTGCTGCTACTTGCGACTCCAGAGTGTCATTCAGTCAAAGTTTGGGCTCCTGCTGCCAACTCCAGTGTCTCTTTCAAGCTATGTTTGTGCTCCTGCTGCTGCTTGCAACTCCAGGGTGTGATTCATCCAATTTTTGGCCTCCTGCAGCCAACGCCAGTGTCTCTTTCAAGCTATGTTGGGGCTCCTGCTGCTTGCGACTCCAGGGTGTGATTCATCCAATTTTTGGGCTCCTGCTGCCAACTCCAGTGTCTCTTTCAAGCTATGTTTGGGCTGCTGCTGCTGCTGCTTGCGACTCCAGGGTGTCATTCAGCCATTTTTGGGCTCCTGCTGCCAACTCCAGTGTTTCTTTCAAGCTATGTTTGGGCTGCTGCTGCTGCTTGCGACTCCAGGGTGTCATTCAGCCAATTTTTGGGCTCCTGTTGCAAACTCCAGTGTCTCTTTCCATTTATGTTTGGGCTGCTGCTGCTGCTGCTGCTTGCAACTCCAGGGTGTGATTCATCCAATTTTTGGCTCCTGCTGCCAAATCCAGTGTCTCTTTCAAGCTATGTTTGGGCTCCTGCTGCTGCTGCTTGCGACTCCAGGGTGTCATGCAGCCATTTTTTGGGCTTCTGCTGCCACCTCCAGTGTCTCTTTCAAGCTATGTTTGGGCTGCTGCTGCTGCTGCTTGCAACTCCAGGGTGTGATTCAGCCAATTTCTGGGCTCCTGCTGCCAACTCCGGTGTCTCTTTCAACCAATGTTTGGACGGCTGCTGCTGCTTGCAACTCCAGGGTTCAGCTAATTTTTGGGCTCCTGCTGCTGGCAGCTCCAGGGTGTGTTTTTCAGGCATTATAGGGGCCTCTTATAGTGTTGCCACCTCAACTCTCTGCAATTGTGCCGCTTTGCGATTCTATTAGCGATGCCTCCGATCTGCATGTGATAATTATTTACAGTATTATTTCACTAACCCAGCACGCGTCCTATGCGTGTTACAGCAAGGCAGAATGGTTTACAACCCTATTGAGGCTCTAGAAGGCTCAGAAATAGCCGTTTTTAATAGCGATTCGTCGCTAATAAATTCGGGTCGAATCGATTTTTGTCAGAAAATTCGGCGAATCAGTCGAATCGAGTTTTTCAAACGTTCGCTCATCTCTACATGCATAGAATCGCTCGCACACTCATACTAGAGTTGGAAAATAAAAAAAAAAAAAACAGATCGGCACTGAAACGAAAGTCTTTTTTGTCTCTCTGAATCGAGCCTATTGTACGAGCCAGGTAAAGTTTCAGCCTAGTACCTGCAAGAAAATACACAAGACCCAACGTAACAAAAAGAAAGATTGATGGCAAATTTTAGCTCTTTCCTTTTGAATATCTTCTAAAAATGTCCCTTTTTATTTAAATGCATGTTTAATTTAAACTTTGTATGTAAATCGTGTGAATAAATAATGTCATACATTCAGAGGTGATATATGTTATTTGTAGAGGTTTTTAATATGCAGCAGCAAGGTGTCCTGTGAAGGCTGAACTTTGCATTTATTAGTGACATTAAAAATTGATAAGCAATTGGGTAACAAAGGGAAAAAGCGCCCTTAAACATATAAGAGAAGATGCTGAGGCTGTGGCATTGCAGGGGCAGATCATGGGCTGGGGTTATAGTGGGGATCGTTATGGGGGAGATTTAGGATAAAGAGTGAGGATGTTGGAAGTATAAATGCACAGACAGAGAGCGCTGTAAATTTCGCAGCCCTCTCAAAGGCCTGTATACCCTAACATTGAAGTACATTAAGTACAACAAGTGCTCTCCATCACGGCAGTGCAATGCACACATCTCATTGAGCTGTAAGCTATCTGTAAGCTGTTTAAATTCCAATAGCAGACTCATGGCTGCTTTACGATGTATAACAGCTAATTACAATAGAAACCATTAAGACACATCAACTGCGCTCTGACTATAACAATGCAGCACAATGTAACTCTCACCAGGAAGCCGGCAAGCTTTTCAGAATGACCATCTTGTTTGTTATAGTTTCATCAAGAGGGAGAGTTAATGCATCCCAATATTTTAAACTCCTATCCCAATTTTCTATAAAACAGATGAAAACAGGTTAACAGCATTGTTATGATATTAAGTTAAACCCCTCCACATCTCTGTTGACAGGGAGAATTGTTCTTGGGGAGGGGACGTGGCAAATTATATGTATGTTTAGTCTACTTAAACTGTCCAAGGCATTAATTAATTGTTACCTTTTATTCCTTCTGCTGGGCCCTTCTAATTCAACAGTAAACTCTCTTTCTTGCACTAATACCCTCAAAGCGAAAGAAAGCACTGGAGAGGAGCACATCGCATAATTTCTTCTAAAACACCTGCTCCATGGAAAGAAAGTATTAATATCCCAGCAATTCACAACATGGACTTGGAAAGTAAATAAAAGCCATGCAGTGTATTTGCTGAATTCATGTTTCCCTCTTGGATCTATTCATACAACCGAGGGTTT
Organism: Gastrophryne carolinensis; assembly: GCA_027917425.1. Classification (NCBI taxonomy): domain Eukaryota; kingdom Metazoa; phylum Chordata; class Amphibia; order Anura; family Microhylidae; genus Gastrophryne; species Gastrophryne carolinensis. The sequence continues at coordinate 339,831,656 of CM051239.1, forward strand.
GGAAGCAAATTCAGAAAACGCTGCCAGAATCCAAAGCAGATCTTCTTTCATCGTATACCAGAACCAACCAGATACCATGACACTCACGTAGTTTTAAATAAATTCATGTTTGTAGGTCAAAGGGAAGGATAAATATAGCTCCAATGGTTGAATATGGCTCCATAAATGATTACATAAAAGTTGTGCTAGTATTTCTTTTTCTAGATTCAGTAAAATACTATTCATGTACATTCAGTGTGTATATTAAAGTGATTTACAACCCAACTAAAATAACAAAAGGATACTTGCCTTTTGCCCCGCACAGCTGATCGGTCCTTGTCGGTGATCCACAAATCATCTAATCGCATCCTGCCCCGGCCGTGCCTGAACATTCACTGGCGCTTATGTGTCTGGCTCGTGCCCCCTGCTATTAGTCACAGGAGCCCTAGCACCCATCTCCATTCACTACAATGGAGGGGGCATGTCGAACTTTTTGCACACCCCCTCCAGTACAATAATTGGAGACAGTGTGGCAGCACTCCTGTGACTGATGGTGGGGGATGGGCCCAGGGTGGTGCAGCTGCACAGGAAAAAAGGCGAGTAACCTTTTTTATTTTTATTCTGTGGCCAATACCTTTATTGGATCACTAAATCTGTTGGGAACTGAGGAAGATAATACATGTCATGCAAAATCTGATGTGTGATTATGCAAGTTGTTTTATATTTTAATGCCTAAATTGGGCTTTGCACAGGGGAGAAGGAGGGGTGGCTGGGGCGTTACAAAATGCTTGGACTTTCTCTTAAAGGGACTATAAACCCAACAGCAATAATTAGCCAGTAAGAAGCTGACCTGATGCCTGTCCCATGTGCCTCTCCAGGACAACACAAAAAAGTGGTCCAACAGCCACCTCGTCCTGCAGCTGTTTCTGGCCACAGTATGCTCAGCACTCACAAGTCTGCTCCATGACATGTCCTTCCCAGCTCAGCCATCATCCAGAAATTAAAGGAAAAAAAATAAGTTTTGCCAAGAAAACATGAGGTATTTACTGTATGTTTCACCCTATGAGACGCACTTAGGATTTGCAGGAGGAAAATAAGAAAAAAAAAATATGAACCAAATGTTGTGCTCAAACACTCCCCAAGAACCAAACAGTAGGCAATGTGCAGATTATCTCAATTACAGGCATAGTGGCATTCTCCCTCCCCCATTCCCCATAGGCAGTATGGCATCCCCCCTCCCATTCCCATAGGCAGTGTGACATTCCCCCCTCCCATTCCCATAGACAGTGTGGCATCCCCCCTCCCATTCCCATAGACAGTGTGGCATCCCCCCTCCCATTCCCATAGGCAGTGTGGCATCCCCCCTCCCATTCCCATAGGCAGTGTGACATTCCCCCCCTCCCATTCCCATAGACAGTGTGGCATCCCCCCTCCCATTCCCATAGACAGTGTGGCATCCCCCCTCCCATTCCCATAGGCAGTGTGACATTCCCCCCTCCCATTCCCCATAGGCAGTGTGGCATCCCCCTCCCATTCGCCATAGGCAGTGTGACATTCCCCCCTCCTATTCCCCATAGGCAGTGTGGCATCCCCCCCTCCCATTCGCCATAGGCAGTGTGGCATTCCTCTCTCCCATTTCCCATAGACAGTGTGACATACTCTCCCTTCCATTTCCCATAGGCAGTGTGGCATTACCCTCACCCCATTCCCCATAGGCAGTGTGGCATCCCCCCCATTCTCCTATTGACAGTGTGGCCTTCTCCCTCCTAATCCCCATAGTCAGTGTGGCATCCCCCCCTCCTATTGCCCATAGGTAGTGTGGTATTGCCCCCTTCTATTCCCATAGGCAAAAGAAAAAAAAAGGAGTGGCAGGTGGGCGGGCAATCCCTGCCCGATGTCCCTGATGTCAACGCTGTCCCTGTCGCCCACAATCTATGCTGTCCCTGCTGCCACCGCTGCTTCATCTCTGGCAGTGCGAGCAAACACACCCAGCTATGTGCAGTGGGTGGGTGTGGCCTGCACCGAGCATCGGCCATGCCCACCTGTTGCACAGAGCTGGGTGTTTGCTCTGTGTGTTTGCTGCTGGAGAAGAAGCAGCGGTGACGACGATGGGGGCAGCACAGACGGTGGGATTACCCAGGGTTACCCTGCCCACCCGCCAGCTGCTCCTCCCTCTTTTTGCCTCCCGTGGCTGTGGTTGCCCAGCCAGCAGTGAGGGAGAATCAGGTACTTGGAAATGGCTCACTTTATACTGTTTCCAAGGGGATAAGGTAAGAAAAAGTTAATGTTTGCCTGGATATGGATTTTAAAGCATGCTAAGGATATATCTTGTTAGATGAATATGAAACATGTTGAAATAAAGGTAAAGATGACCCATTTTCTTTGTATTTACATTTTTTCCCATTCTCAAAGAAAGAAAAAGGTCTGAAGCAAATCTTTGGTCTAGTATCACATATAGTAAATGCTTTTTGTAGCCAGCCAAGAGTCTTTCAGTTCTTGTTTTAGAGATTTTCAGCCATCCTTCCTGGCAGAAGGTTTCTAGTTCTGTGAAATTCCTGGGTCGTCTCGCAGGCACTGCTCTTTTTTCAATAATGTTAAGTTAGAGGGACTGTGATCATCCATTTGTCAGTGTATCAGCTTTTCTCAGGTGATTTTTAACTTTAAGTCCGGGTGACTTGGCAAGAAGGCTAAAAAATCAAGTGACTCCGGGAAGACCAAATGACATTTTCAATGAAACAGAAAGCATTACTAGTATTGAGACCCTTATCTAGATAACCGACAAGATACCTATGACCAGGCCTGGATTAAGTGTTGTGGAGGCCCCTGGGCACAAAATCCAGTGGAGGCCCCAGATAAAGCATTTTTTCCTTTAAAACAAAAGTCCAGCCAAGATTGGTGGTTGTCTGGCACACAACTACTTACTGCAATGTCAGACTGAGTCCCTTGTGTGGGTGCGTACTGCTCGGGAACTCCTGCTTTGCCATTCTGGGCAGGGGGTAGTGTAGTTGCCCAGCTGGTCCAGTGAAAAAAGTTCCCTGCATTGAGCTGCCAGCAGCTGTGTTTGGTGGCTTATGTGCAGTGAGTGGCTGTCAAATGACAGTTCTGCACGCACCCATTACTGTAGTTTTGCTGCTCTAGACTCTTCATCCTGCCCTGTGGTGGCTTTGGCTGCAGGTTTGAAAAAACAAAAAAGGCTTGCTTCCACTACTGCTGATAGCTTCAATGCTGGCCCCGTGGCCGGTCAGGCTGAAGACTGAAAAGCCTCCTGGACCAGACCATAACCCAAACAATGGTGGAGGCCCCCTTTGCAGGGTAAGGGGTGGAGGCCCGGGGTGCACGCTCTTTGCGCCCTCCTCATAATCCAGCCCTGGCTATGACTGCCCAGTGGATAATACATGTAGTTATTAGGCATTATTGTGACTTCAACGTTTGCAACCATGAGGCCAGCTTTTGCACACATCTTCAGCTTTCCATTTCCATAAAGCAGAACAAAATCTAGGATTATAAACACCCCAGGTTTCATTCCCAGATGCAATTTGAGTTGCTTACTGTGAAAACCCCTCCAGATCGCCCATATACACTCAACTCCCCGGTCCTATGGCACATGTGCACGCTCTCATCCAATTAGAGCAGTTTGTGTTGCATATTGCTGTGAAAATGTCTCTGTTTACAGCAATTGGGAGCAAAAGCGGGTGCATTCCCTGCAGCACGCACGCCCCTGTCTCCAGCCAGCAGGAGTTTGCACACAGCCCAGAGATGCAGGAGGTAAGGCTGCCGGTGTTTACATCAAGAAGGAAGGAAGTGCCCAGGCAGGGTTTAAAGTTCTACCAGTAAAGAAAATCGAACAAATATGTCAGATAGCAAGAAAAGGGGTCACTATAAAAATACAACTAATGCAGCCAAGCTTGTTTCTTGCTTTTTACTAGAAGAAAAAAAGAATCAGGGGTGATGGGTTTTGAACCCATTTAGTGGATGCTTCTTTACTACCTCTCCAAAGCTGCCAAAGTGGTTAGGTGGAAGAGTTATGTAGCTAGGTTTTCGAGCACCCCGGGCAAAGATTCAAAATGGGGCCCCCCACCTGTGCTCAGGCCCCCTTTTTGCTGCACCCAGGGCAGGTGCCCCCCGCCCCCTAGCTACGTCCCTGCTTTAATACTCAAATCATTGCAACTATAACAGAAGAAGCAAAGAGATAACCATAGTGGTTGACCCTTAGAATACATTAAACCACTAAATGCTGACTGTAACCAAGTGAGTAAAATAAAAGTCTTTTGATTTATTGTCAGTTATATGTATGTTGTTATTTAACATTAAAAATGAAATTGTGTGGAAGATCGGCTTGAGGATTATGGTACAATCAGTGTGAACAAAAGGGTTGAAGGTTTGGTTCGGACTCTCTATTTTAGGGCATCCAAGAAAGCTATCCCCAAACCATCTCATTATATTTTCTAGATTGCTACATATTCTTAAGTGACAGACTAGCGATATATTAATTTATAGTGGAGCACTATTGGCCTGATTTAGGCCAGATGCCACTTTCCACTAAAACAGTTTTCCTCCCCAATACCATAGGGCTTTGTTGCATTCCCCAATTCCATAGGCAATGTGGCATTCTCCCAGCCCACAGACAGTGAGACTTTCACCATCCTATAAGCAGTGATGCATTCTCCCCATCCCATAGGCAGTGAGGCTTTCTCCATACCATAGGCAGCGAGGCATCCTCCCAGACCATAGACAGTGAGGCATTCCTCCATCCCATAGGTAGCATAGCTTTCCCCATACCATAGGCAGTGTGGCATCCCCCCAGCCCACAGGTAGTGAGACTTTCCACCATCCCATAAGCAGTGATGCATTCCCCCCATCCCATAGGCAGTGAGGCTTTCCCCATCCCATAGGCAGCGAGGCATTCCCCCATCCCACAGGCAGTGACGCATCCCCCATCCCATATGCATTGAGGCTTTCCCCCATCCCATATCCCATAGGCAGGGAGACTTTCCCCATTCCATAGGCAGTAAGGCATTCCCCCTATTCCACAGGCAGTGAGGCATTACCCCATCCCATTAGCAGTGGGCTTCCCCCATCCCATAGGCACTGAGACATCCCCCATCCCATAGGCAGTGAGCGCTAAATGGAAAAGCGAGACTGCACTGGGCTGTACCTTTAAATAAATATGTAGTGTGCACTAGGGGGTGAAACAACAATATACAAAGAGGTATTTGAAGTTCCCACACCTTCAAAATCACCCACCCAATTATAAGGCACCACTACTAACTGTATAAAAATCAATATTTATGAATAATAATCTCCAAACAACTACACACACTTAAAAAACACCAAAGACATAACATGATCAATAAGGAGGATGCCACATTGTTGCTTTATTTAAAGGTTTATATGCACTTTAGCACTTTATTGTATACCAGCCAACAAGTATTAATAAGGTTCATAATATAGATTTTTATTGGATTAATTGTATTACCCACCAGTCTCTCGGACCCTCAATTTCTTTTTCCCTTCCTTATTGATCATGTTATGTCTTTGGTGTTTGTTAATGAGTCTTTAGTGTGTGTAGTTGTTTGGAGATTATTATTAATAAATATTGATTTTTATACAGTTAGTAGTGGTGCCTTATAATTGGGTGGGTGATTTTGAAGGTGTGGGACCTTCAAATACCTCTTTCCATAGGCAGTGAGGCTTTCACCCATCCCTTGGGCAGTTAGGCATCCCCCATCCGATAGGCAATGAGGCTTTCCCCTATCCCATAGGCAGTGAGGCTTTCCCCAGTTTCATAGGCAGTGAGGTATCCCCACCCCATAGGCAGTGAGGCATTCCCAATTCCATATGCACTGAGGCCACCCCCACCCCCCAGGCAGTGAGGTTTTCCCCCATCCTATAGGCAGTTAGGCATCCCCCTCCCCCCAGATGCTGGAGGAAAAAACTAAAACAAAAAAATAAACTTACGTTGACACTTGCTCCCACGCAGCAGCCAGACGATGGAGAGTGGACTGGGAGAGTCCCCGCCCAGTGCAGTGAGCAAGCGCGCCAGGCTCAGACTCTCTATACCCATCCTCCTGCTGCTCCTCCATCATCTGGTTGTGGTGCAAGAACGACTTTTTAATTATTATTTTTTAACATTTGTCCAATGAGACACAATGATATTGTCCCCTACTTTTTTTGTGTTGGGGGTAAAGTGCCTTATAGGGCGAGAAATAAAGTACATACAGTATTGAATAACATGCAATATCAATTCTGGCCACTAGATGTCGCTACCATAGAGATTTCCTGCAGGATACTGCATTATTTCTTATTGCTGTGTTATTTATCAAAATGTTCCAGAAAAATGTATTCAGCAATGGCTGCATATCCAGCCACCACCACCACATGCGACAATTTCACTTGCAGTCTTGGCTGGCACTGTTTGCCATCCAGGCTGGAAACTGACACCGCCCCAGCTGACATAGACCGGAAGTGATGTCGCGCACAGAACCGGAAGCACTTGTGGTGCGTCATCACAGGGCCGGCCCAGGGGAATCCACATGTTGTTTAAAAAGTGCCAAAGTGCTTTCATAGAGCACAGCTGCACCTCTACCGCATCCTTGCTTGTTGCCACGTAGACGCTCTAACGAAGGGGGCATCCCAAAACGCATGTTAGCATTTCCTCTAATTTCAATTGGTAATACAACTCTAGTTCTTACATGGTTGCCTGGCTGTTATACGGTGTCTATTTGGCACCTTTATTGTATAGTTGTAAATAATGTACAAAGTCACCTTGTATCTCAAATCACTCTATGCATATCATTAATTGGATTGCTTAGTTTCTCTTGCATTGTGTCTCAATGTTTAAGGGACATCCCATTGATTTCATTGTCTCACATTGCAACAGCACCCCCCCAGTAACCTTTTGTGGTATAGACTCTCAACCACAACACTACAATAGATTTACAATAGATTCATGTGAACCACAGAACCATGAAATGATGCCTTATGATATGTTTTTTCACTGCCCGATTGAATTATTCCTATATTCTGCTAATAACTGAATGAACTGTCAATTTTTCTGTACATATTTTTCAATAAATACCCGAAAGGAGACCTTAAGCATCAACTTTTAGTGTGTGTGTGTGTGTCTAATTATAGAGTTTCTAATAGTCTGTTAATAGGGGGGATGAAAAGAACCTCTACTTTTTGATACAGCACCCACACCTAATATACAATATACAAATATATACGTAATATGCAATATAAAAATTTGCATTTATTTACATAAATTGGTGTACCAAACCAAATATTTATTCTTAATTATTAGTAACCCAAAGAATGTGGACAACAAGTTCATGGCGATAATGCAGTCACAGAGGCAGTAACAGGGTTTTCTAGAGCAGCAAGAATTATTCTTCTATTCTGAGGGCATCTGATTACTGGTGAAGTGGAATATGTGTGATGAAGTCGGGAGGGGGGGGGGGGGGTAACACTGAAATATAGAAAGTTCCAATTTCTCAGAAAATATTGTTTTCATATTCAGTTAGATATCTCATTGAACGGCCCTTGTATCTTATCTTTGTATCTTTACAATGAAAGTAGGGAACAATCTGATATAGTGTTAAAATCCTTGTAATTTATAGAGCTAACCAGCACACAGTCAAAACGCGTCACGTGTGGTGGAGGGTGCTGAGGGGGTTGCTGACAGCACATGTATGGAGTTTCTTTGAACGTTTTAAATCAACAAGTAAAGGTTACATTTTAATTCTGGCTGGATTTACCATTGTCTGCTTTTCAGCACACAGTTGTGCTTTATTACAGAGCCGCTTTACCGCTTTATATCTGCCACATATGTTCCAGGTGTGACACCACACTGCATTTCTAAATTGAAGCAATTGATCATTGTTTTCAAAGTCAATTTAAAAGGGTATCGCCACTGTGTGCCTTGAGGTTGTGCTATGTAAGGAGAGTATTTATTTTTATCTTATATAGTTAGCAATAGTTCCTGCTGGCTTACACCCTATGAAAGATTTATGAAGCTAAGTTAGTAATTCTTCATTCCCCTGGAAATTCTTATCTCATTTTGTCACGTTCACTAATGCAGTTGCTATGCTTTATTTATTTTTTGTATTGCTGTTCAGGCAATCACACAAGGACACACAAAGAAAACCAATAATATGAAGCTTTCACAGGTAAGGTTATATTTATTATTTTATATTTCTTCTAGGTCTGCATTTTCAAGCAAATGTATTCAAGCAATGCAGCAAAGCCACCCGGACTGATATTAAAGAATTGTGTGGCCTTCATTATGTCTTAGCATAAAGCCATATTATGAATTTAATATGAACACTAAAATGAGTCCCTTACCTTTATATTTAATTAATCTTCAGTTGGAAATAGAGGCCTAAATACCAGAATATACTGTAGACTGGGAATAGAAATACAAGTCAAATTGTAGATTAGCATAGTCAATATGTAAATATTAGGAAACAGTTCATTTATTAGAATGTCCCTATACAAATGCTTGACTAGGTCTGTCAAATTCTTCAACATGTACGTGCACATGTAACAGCATATGCATAATAATGGGGGGTCATGCTAATTATTTACTGAAGTGGAACTCTGGGTACAAATTTGGGTATAGATTGCAGCCTACATCTCTGTGAGCTTTTTTTATTACGCAAAAGTGCTACAACATAGTTTTTCAACAAAATGTCACCTGTACCTGTGATGGGGCATTTTTACTAGTGGGATACATAAGGTACATAGGGGGTAATTTATGAAAGGATTCACCTGTATCTACCAGGTTTACAAATTTACCAAATGAAAATTTGCCTGTTTTGTTTTTTTGTATTTAGCTCTAAATCAGTTTGACTAGGCGAATGTTGGCCAATACTTTTGCATTCACCACATTTTAGTGGTGAACCCCCTTAGGAATCAATGTTATTTAGGGAGAGATCATCAATTTGCTGTTCATGCTTATATTTCAAGCATGAACATTTGAAAGTTACCCAGTATGTGAAAAAAAAAAACAAATAACGATGCTTTGACATGACATTTATATTTTCAAATAAATGTTTATTATTAAGCTTGTTTTCTTTTTTTTACACAAAACAGGCATTGTTCTGAGCTCATGTAGGCCAACTGCCGATGCCCTGCTGCACATTAATGGCGTTAAATGGGAGAGCGGCAAAAACAAGCTCTATAAATGGCTACCTGGTCATATGGTTCACAGACTTGTCCCAGGGAACTGGTCACTGGAAACCAGATAACCACGGCAGCCAATCACATCACTTGATTTTGCGGGGGGTGAGGAAAAAGGTAAGATTTCTCCAGTTTAATGTCATTAATGCTTGGAACAACACTCAGTTTGGGAAAAATGGGTGATTTTCTGGTATAAGCTTAACCCTTTAAGTGCCAGCCTACCTAGATTTTTTGCTACACTCTGTTGCCAGACTACTTTTCACGTTTTTGCGCTACACATGTTCAACCTTGATTTTTAAAGGGATTTCCAGGGATTTTCTAGGAAAATTATATATTGTTTTTTTTCAGCAGAGTCTGGGCTTCAACATGAAATGTCTTGTTTGGCCTTTTTTCTCAATACTTTTGGGTGAAATATGTGCAAAAAAATAAAAAAATCTATTTTTTACAATTTGTAGTGTTTTTTGTGATAAAAAATGTAAATTTGTTAATAAAATATTATTGCGTGTGAAAGCCCTATTTCTCCCGGTTACAACGGTACCACATATGCATTGGTATACACCCTTTCCTGCCCAGGAAACTCCCCCAAACTGAAACAGCAGTTTAGGAGATTTCAGAAAGGATACAACTATGCAATATGATTGCATAGTTGTAAGGGGTTCACTTAAAAAAAAAATGACATAGGGTCCCCCCTCCTGGGGGGGGACCTCATTTTTTGGGGAATTTTAAGGGTTAAAAACCCTTAAAATCCCCCCAAAAATAACGTAGGGTCCCCCTTACCCAGCATTACCGACCTGGACCAGCTATGGAGGCTTGTAGAACAGGGCACAGGGGCCAGCGTTGGTCCTAGTCCACATAGCCCTTCTGCCCCCCCCGGCCGTTGGGGAGGCAGGTAATGGGGGGCTGGGGATTTTGGCAAGTCACCCGCTAGCCGCAGGTGATTGCCAGCCCCAGAGCCTTGTGAACTGGTATAAGGGGTCTCATGGACCCCTTACCAGTTCACAAAGGGTTAAGTAAAAAAAAAAGACACAGACACAAAATTCTATATTATTATTTTTTCACTTATACTTACCTCTGATCCCGTGTCCAGCGCCGCTGCAGATGACACTTGTCGGTAGTGATCGGAGCAGGGAGGGTGGGATTCAGGGAGATCAGAGCCTCCCTGGCTCCCACCCTCTCTGCTCCGATCGCTACCGACAAGTGACAGATTGGAGCCGGGTGCCGGTACACGAGGAGCGGGATGACGTCATCCTACTCCTTCCACAAGTGGGCGGGGCTAGGGGCGGGGCCAGCGCCGGCCGAAGAGGGCGGTGAGGGCCCGTTGCTGGGTCCTCACCCGAAGAGTGGTAAGTCCAGGGGGGGGAATCGAAGCCCCCCTGGTGAAGAGAAGACCCAGAGAGAGCGATCGGGCTGTCAGGTGGGTTTGTGTCATTTTTATTTTTATTTTTTCTTTCATATGGCGCGAGGGGGGCTATTCCGATTGAAGATTGATTGAAGAGCATCACTGGCACTTTCAACTGAGGGGTCAGGAAAGTCTGTATCTTTTTGACTTTTTTTTATGGGGCTCTAATGTCAGCTACATGAGTCTCATCTAGCTGGCACTTAACGGTTGGAGAGGCAGCTACATGAGACTCACGTAGCTGGCACTATAAGGGTTAAAGGGTAATTGCACTTTCGATTTTTTTTTCAAAAGTTTCCATTACTGTGTGGCAAAATGAGGACTTCAATATGCTAAGCTTATTTGTTATTTTTTTAATTTTGTTTGCAACTCTGAGTTATAGAAGAAAACAATTATCCATAGCAACAATGTATTTACCTTAGCTATGTACACCAAGGTGGTGATTTCGAGTACATATCATACACTTCCCCACCCTAGCTTGCTAATCATCTGATTGGCTAAGGCATGGATGACTGGTTTAACCCATTCTGCTGAAATGCAGCTTCTTCAGTTTGGAACGATCACAGTCTTATGTTCTATTAGCAAAGGGATTAATGGCCAGGTTCTCAGCTGGATAGGTCATTAGGTTGCTTAGGCAAAGCTGCTAAAAAGTTCACCTGTTCATTGGAAGAATTGTGGGACCTGTAGTCTATGTGTTTTACTCAAGACCATGAAAACCACTCCCACTGCAGCAAACCAGAGTCTGAGGCATATGAGAATCATGGAAGCGGCATGCTGATACATAAATCACAGGTACAGGGAGGGGAATAACAGTGTAGTGTAGCCAAATTTCAGGACATCAATAAACAAATGGCACCTAAAATGTTAATGATTTTCTAGTAAACTTAATAAAGACCATGTATATGTAAAAATAATATTTTCTTTATGCTGGCATTTCATTATAATTAGGTATGAGCGAACTTTTGAAAAATTCGATTCGGCTGATTGGCCGTATTTTCCGACAAAATTCGTATCGGTCCGAATTTATTCGTGACGAAACGCTATTAAAAACGGCTATTTCTGAGCTTCCTAGAGCCTCAATAGGGTTGTAAACCATTCTGGCTTGCTGTAACACACATAGGATGCGTGCTCGGTTAGTGAAATAATACTGTAAATAATTATGACATGCAGATCAGAGGCATCGCTATTAGAATCACAGAGCGGCACAATTGCAGATAGTTGAGGTGGCATCACTATGAGGGGCCCCTATATTGCCTGAAAAACACACCCTGGAGCTGGCAGCAGCAGGAGCCCAAATATTGGCTAAAAGACATCCTTGAGTTGGCAGCAGGAGCAGCAGGAGCTCAAAAATTGTCTGAATGACACCCTGGAGTTGCAAGCAGCAGCAGCAGGAGTCCAAACATAGCTTGAAAGAGACACTGGAGTTGGCAGCAGGAGCCCAAAAATTGTCTGAATGACACCCTGGAGTCGTAAGCAGCAGCAGGAGCCCAAACATAGCTTGAAAGAGACACTGGAGTTGGCAGCAGGAGCCCAAAAATTGTCTGAATGACACCCTGGAGTTGCAAGCAGCAGCAGCAGCAGCCCAAACATAGCTTGAAAGAGACACTGGAGTTGGCAGCAGGAGCCCAAAAATTGGCTGAATGACACCCTGGAGTTGCAAGCAGCAGCAGCCCAAACCCAGCTTGAAAGACACACTGGAGTTGGAAGCAGGAGCCCAAAAATTGTCTGAATGACACCCTGGAGTTGCAAGCAGCAGCAGCAGGAGCCCAAACATAGCTTGAAAGAGACACTGGAGTTGGCAGCAGGAGCCCCAAATTTGGCTGAATGACACCCTGGAGTTGCAAGCAGCAGCAGCAGGAGCCCAAACATAGCTTGAAAGAGACACTGGAGTTGGCAGCAGGAGCCCAAAAATGGTCTGGATGACACCCTGGAGTTGCAAGCAGCAGCAGCCCAAACATAGCTTGAAGGAGACACTGGCGTTGGCAGCAGAAGCCCAAAAATTGGCTGAATCACACCCTGGAGTTGCAAGCAGCAGCAGCAGCAGCAGCCCAAATATAGCTTGAAAGAGACACTGGAGTTGTCAGCAGGAGCCCAAAAATTGGCTGAATGACACCCTGGAGTCGCAAGCAGCAGCAGCAGCAGCAGCCCAGACATAGCTTGAAAGAGACACTGGAGTTGGCAGCAGGAGCCCAAAAATTGTCTGAATGACTGACACCCTGGAGTTGCAAGCAGCAGCAGCAAGAGCCGAAACATAGCTTGAAAGAGACACTGGAGATGGCAGCAGGAACCCAAAAATTAGCCTAAAGACACACTGCAGTTGGCAGCAGCAGCAGGAGGCCAAAATTTGGCTGAAAGGCACACCCTAAAGTTGGTATCAGCAGGAGCTCAAAAATTGGCCTAAAGACATAAATATGTTTTGCACCATTTGGAAAGTGTAAAACGTGGCACCATGCTGAATCTAGTCGCATGCATCAGCCATTGGTGGGTGGAAATCCTGGCTGATCCATCCCTGATTCATTTTCACAAAGGTGAGTCTCTCCACATTTTTAGTTGGTAGACGAGTTCTCCTCGCCATAACTATGGCCCCGCCACACTAAACACTCGCTTAGATGGCACGCTACTGGCCGGGCAGGACAGCTTTTCCAGGGCAAACTCAGCTAGCTGTGGCCACAAGTCAAGTTTGGCTGCCCAAAAGTCCAGCGGATCCTCAAGGTGTGTTGGCATGGTCATGTCAAGGTATGACATGACCTGCTGGTTCAGGTCCTGCTCCAGGTCTTCCTGCTGCTCATGAGTAGACTCACTATGCGGGTGTAGAAAGCTACTCATTAGCGACTGAAGACTGAGGCTGCTGCTGCTGATGGAGCTGCTGCTGCTGCTCCTGCCAACCCCCTCAGCAGCCATGGCAGTGGAAGGTGAGCGCAGAGGTCCCCCCGAGTCAGACCTGCGAGAGTATGGACCATGGCGCAGATAGGCATCGGCCAACTGACTACGTAGAATGTCTTTGTAGTAGGTCAGTTTGTCCTCCCTCTTGGCGGGTTTAAAAAATGCCCCCATTTTGTGCCGGAAGCGAGGGTCCAATAAGGTGGAGACCCAGAAGTCATTTCGCTGACAAATGGAAACAATTCTGGGGTCACTACGCAAGTACAGGAGCATGCTTCCTGCCATTTGCGCAAGTGTCTCGGAGGGACTACCTGTCTCCATCTCCACTGCATACTGCCATGGTGTGTCTGGGTCCTCTGTCTCGCCTTCCTCACAACCCTCTAGCTCCTCTGGATGCTCCTGCTCCTCCTCTCCTGTCCGCAGACTAGATAAATCAGCCATTTCGCCAAGCCTAAACTGTGCACTGTGCCACGCCTCCTCCTCTTCCTCCTCCTCCTCCAGTTTAGCTCCAACGGGGTTCATGTGGCCGTAAGATGTAGACGCCATGTCTCCAGTGCCCTGACCAGCCATGGTTTCCAACATGTGCTGTAGTACATGAAGCAGTGGAATCACGCCGTTCATCCCGTAATCCTGGCGACTCACAAATAAAGTGGCTTCCTCAAAGGGCCTGAGCAAACGGCAGGTGTCACGTATGAGCTGCCACTGGTTGACATTGAAGTTACACAGCGCAGTCCCCCTATCCGCTTGGATCATCAAGAAATCCGTGATGGCTTTTCTCTGTTCGTATAGTTTGTCCAACATATGTAGGGTGGAATTCCAATGGGTGGAAACATTGCAAATCAGACTATGTTGGGGGGCTACCGTTCTGATGCTGTAGCTCAAGAAGGGTGTGCTTGGCGGTGTATGAGTGGCTGAAGTGCATGCAAAGTTTCCTTGAAGTTGTTAGGATGTCTTGCAGATGGGGGGAGGACTTCAGAAACCGCTTCACAACCAGATTGAAGACGTGAGCCATGCAGGGCGCATGGGTCAGCCTTCCTTTTCGCAGCGCAGACAAAATGTTCTTCCCATTGTCGGTAACCATCGTTCCCATTTTCAGTTTTCTTGGAGTAAGCCATGTTTGGATTTCTTGATGAATAAATTTAAGCAGTTCCTCCCCTGTTCGCCAAGACAAACCATGTGAAGCACAGCGTAACACCTCCGTGCCCTGCACACATGGTAGGCTGGAGGGGCACTGAGACTTGAGCCTACAGTGGAGGGTGAGGAGGCCGAGTCGCACGGTGTCACAGACACAACGGCCAGGGAGCGTGGAGGCCGAAGTGGCGTGACCTGTCTAAGTTGCTGCTGCTGCAAAGGGACCAGATTCACCCAGTGGACGGTAAACGACATGTACTGTCCCTGACCGTAGTTACAGCTCCAGACGTCGGCGCTGCCATGCACTTTGCTACATACCGACAGGCTCAAGGACTGGCCCACCTTCTGTTCAACAAAAGTGTGCAGCGTTGGTACTGCCTTCTTGGCAAAGAAATGACGGCTTGGGATTCTCCACCTCAACTCGGCACAAGCCATCAGTTCTCTGAAAGGTGCAGAGTTCACCACCTGAAAAGGGAGCGACTGCAGCACCAGCAACTTGGACAGGAGCACATTCAGCTTCTGCGCCGTAGGATGAGTGGCCGCATACTGCTGTCTCTTGGACATGGCTTCGCTGATGGATTGCTGACGGGATGCATGACTTGGAGGAGGAGGAGGAGCAGGAGCATCTGGAGAGAAAGAGGATGGGTATGAAGTGCAGCTGCCTTCGGCTGAGGTGCTGGAGCCTTGGCTGGCAGAAATTGGTTGCGTCGTGCCACTTGGTGAGGAAGCAGCCTGGACCACCTCTTCGGAGCCTCGGTTCTCCCAGGCCGCTTTATGGTGGTGCATCATATGTTGACGCAGGGCCGTGGTGCCAACATTTGGGCCCTGGCCACGCTTCACCTTCTGTCTACATATCTTGCATGTGGCCCTTCTGCGGATGCTTGAGGAAAAACTGCCACACTGCCGAGTAGCTACTTTTCCCACCAACAGCCCGCACTGATTCACTGCTACTGTCGCCAACTCCAGGAACCCCTGCTCCACTACCTCCCGATAGGTGCTCTACCCCGGCCCCGTTTGGCTCCAGGCTTTACAATTCTGCCCCCATGCTGACTGCCAACCATGCTGCTAACACCTTGCTGCCTCAGCTGCTGACTCCAGGGCAACCTGCGCCCCTCTTCTCCTGATGATGAGGATGAAGCCCCTTCTGCACCCGGCTCCCAAGTGCGATCAGCTTCATCATCATCATCATCATCACCGAGTTGTGGCTGCACGTCACTGATGTTCTCGGTTTCCTCAACAGTGTCTGGCGCAGGAGCTGGAACGCTCGCAACAACACCCACGCCACTCTCCACATCACTATTTGTCTGCCTAGAGAAGGAAGCCACCTCCATTTCTTGGCTGGGCAGTAGCTGCTGACTGTCCTCTATCTGATCGTCCTCCTCAATAAAGAGTGGAGCTGAACCCAAAGCATAGGATACGTCGCTGGGGGAGGGAACGGCGTAGGACAGAGGCAATGGGAGGACAGGGACTGCTCTCGGGCCATGCCAACTCAGGGTTGTGTCAGAGGAACCTACCGACCCTAGACTGGGGGTGTCAGATGTAACTTGTGATGATGTGGATGACCGCGTTAACCAATCTATCACGGAAGATGTGTTACTGGTGGAGACACGACCGCTAGCAGATACTGGCAGATCAGGTCTCTCACCGCGACTCCTGCTGCCACTCGCCCCTAGTCTGGTGCGACCTCTGCCTGCAGAATCTTGGCCTCTGCCACTCCTCTTTGAATATCCTGGAACTTGTCTGCCTGACATTTTTATGTATTTGAAATGCGCAATAGGCACTTAAAAAAAAATGTGTTTACTTTAAAAAGCAGAAGCTAAATAAAGAGATACTGCTTCTCTGCACCAGATACTATGAAAATTGGCAATATGGGATACCCTGCGGGCTGGTGTTCTTACAAGACGCAAAAAAACAATTCAAAATGCAATATATTTATAAAACAGAGCCTTTAGAAGCTGATTTAGTATAACAGATAGGGTGAAATGTGCTGGTTTGGGATGCCCATGTGGCATGGTGTTTTTACAGGACGAACAAAACCAATTCAAAATGCAATATAGTAATAAAACAGAGCCTTTAGAAGCTGATTTAGTTAAACAGATAGGGTGAAATGTGCTGGTTTGGGATGCCCATGTGGCCTGTTGTTTTTACAGGACGCACAAAACCAATTCAAAATGCAATATATTAATAAAACAGAGCCTTTAGAAGCTGATTTAGTATAACAGATAGGGTGAAATGTGCTGGTTTGGGATGCCCATGCGGCCTGGTGTTTTTACAGGATGCACAAAACCAATTCAAAATGCAATATAATAATAAAACAGAGCCTGTAGAAGCTGCTTTAGTATAACAGGGTGAAATGTGCTGGTTTGAGAGATGCCCATGCGGCCTGGTGTTTTTACAGGACGCACAAAACCAATTCAAAATGCAATATATTAATAAAACAGAGCCTGTAGAAGCTGATTTAGTATAACAGATAGGGTGAAGTGTGCTGGTTTGGGATGCCCATGCGGCCTGGTGTTTTTACAGGACGCACA
This sequence comes from Gastrophryne carolinensis, assembly GCA_027917425.1. Taxonomy (NCBI): domain Eukaryota; kingdom Metazoa; phylum Chordata; class Amphibia; order Anura; family Microhylidae; genus Gastrophryne; species Gastrophryne carolinensis. The sequence goes on from CM051239.1 coordinate 339,848,753, forward strand.
AAACCAATTCAAAATGCAATATATTAATAAAACAGAGCCTTTAGAAGCTGATTTAGTATAACAGATAGGATGAAATGTGCTGGTTTGGGATTCCCATGCGGCCTGGTGTTTTTACAGGACGCACAAAACCAACTAAAAATGCAATATATTAATAAAACAGAGCCTTTAGAAGCTGATTTAGTATAACAGATAGGGTGAAATATGCTGGTTTGAGATGCCCATGCGGCCTGGTGTTTTTACAGGACGCCAAAAAAAATTCAAAATGCAATATATTAATAAAACAGAGCCTTTAGAAGCTGATTTAGTATAACAGATAGGGTGAAATGTGCTGGTTTGGGATGCCAGTGTGGCCTGGTGGTTTTAGAGGATGCACAAAACCAACTCAAAATGCAATATATTAATAAAACAGAGCCTTTAGAAGCTGATTTAGTATAACAGATAGGGTGAAATGTGCTGGTTTGGGATGCCCATGCAGCCTGGTGTTTTTACAGGACGCACAAAACCAATTCAAAATGCAATATATTAATAAAACAGAGCCTGTAGAAGCTGCTTTAGTATAACAGATAGGGTGAAATGTGCTGGTTTGGGATGTCCATGCGGCCTGGTGTTTTTACAGGACGCACAAAACCAATTCAAAATGCAATATATTAATAAAACAGAGCCTTTAGAAGCTGATTTAGTATAACAGATAGGGTGAAATGTGCTGGTTTGGGATGCCCATGCGGCCTGGTGTTTTTACAGGACGCACAAAACCAATTCAAAATGCAATATATTAATAAAACAGAGCCTTTAGAAGCTGCTTTAGTATAACAGATAGGGTGAAATTTTCTGGTTTGGGATGCCCATGCAGCCTGGTGTTTTTACAGGACACACAAAACCAATTCAAAATGCAATATATTAATAAAACAGAGCCTTTTGAAGCTGATTTAGTATAACAGATAGGGTGAAATGTGCTGGTTTGAGATGCCCAATGCGGCCTGGTGTTTTTACAGGACGCACAAAACAAATTCAAAATGCAATATATTAATAAAACAGAGCCTTTAGAAGCTGATTTAGTATAACAGATAGGGTCAAATGTGCTGAAATAGTATGCCCATGTGGGCTGGGGTTTTTACAGCATACAGAAAAATTAAAACTAATCGAGTTATAAGAAATGCTTGTGTGTAACAGATAGGGTTAAATATGCCACTGCCAAGATGGGATGCACAGTGGCCAGGAATATTTACAGCACAAAAAAAATCAATTTAAAACTGACCTGGCAAATAAAGTGAAGTGAAAATTAAAAAAAGTTTCCCTGTCATTTTCTCTGCTGTCCCTGCCTGGATCGTTCCAGATTTTTCCCTATCTTTCCCTATCTTTCCCTGGCTCTCCCTGGCACTGTGTGGGTCTCTGTGGGTCTCCCTGCCTGTCTGTAAGTCTCTCCCTGTCTGCAGCAACCTCCGTTCTGTCTGCAATGCAAGGCTGAAATGCGCACAAGCAAGATGGCCGCCGTTTTTAGAGCACTGTGACGTCACCGGGCTTCCTGGCTGCTGATAGGCTGCATGTGACCTTACCATGATAACTTGCCCCAGGGGACATGTCCGGACATGTCCATCCACCATTTTACAATGGCTGTAATTGAAATAAATGGAGTTTAAAGGAAAACTTCGATCGATCGAATTGCGGGGAAATTCGGATTCGTTCCGAATCGAATTTTTCCTGAAATTCGGAATGAATTTGGGTTCGTCCGGATCAATTCGCTCATCCCTAATTATAATCAGTGATATTGCTTTGGCAAGTTATTAATTAGAAGTGGTACTGAACGTATCAGTATACCTGTCTGGAGGCTGAACTGGGCTCCAATTGGTGAATTGATCTCTGGTAAGGAGCTAAGATTACTTTTGTTACTTTTTTTTATTTTTGGTCTATGCCTGTTTGTTAATAATTTGTGTGGTGTTGTTTAATAATCACTACCATTTTAATATCTTTAATTCAGTGTTGTGGGACAGCAAATCATAAACAAGTTCCTGGAGGTTATTACTTTTTATAGGCACTGTAAATACGAGGCTGTACTTACTATAGCTTGTGTTAAATTTAACTTTTTCTGCATCTAGCTGAATGTGGTAATAGCCTGAGGACATTAGAGATGAGGGAGCATCTCAAAAGAGCACACCATGTAAAGCTGTCAAAAGCCAATCAATACTGAAAAAAAAGCAGATAATCTGACAGTAAGTGCTTCCCCTGCACCCCCCCCCCTCTCCAGGGATTAGCTGACAATTATCTATCACTTATATGAGCCTTAAACTTGTTTGGAATAAAGTGCAAAAATAGATGATCTGACAAGTGAGACCTCAACTTAGAGTATTAGTCCCCTCACCTTAATTTATACTTAATGGGTAATCTGAAGGTGGGCTGCTTCCGGCTGCAGCAGGAAAAAAAGGTTAGGCGGTGTTTCAGCTTTGAGTCGATGCAGGGGCTAATGCCAGTGCTTTTTTTCACCCTCACGCTCCTGTTGTCGCACATACCTTTGCTTTGATAAAGTCCCCCTCCCCCGGCTTCCAAATACACTCAAACCCTTTTAATTATAAGTTCTACAGATGTTTATGTTACAATCTAATATGGGGGCATTTGGCTTTCTAGGGACGCAACACATTACTTAAAGTGAAACTGAGAACCAGTACTCCCCCTCCATTGTAGTCAATAGAGCAGGCAGCGACAGCGGAGGCTCTGCGATTTAGGGACTGGATCTCAGGTGGTGGTAAGACTCCCAAACTCGGATGGATCCCATGTATAAATATATTCGGGGTCAATACAAAGATCTGTCCCACAATCTATTTATACCCTGGAGTGTAACTATAACCCGAGGGCATCCACTAAGGTTAGAGGAAAGGTGCTTTCTCCACCGACATAGGAGGGGATTCTTCTCTGTAAGAGCTATGAGACTATGGAACTCGCTGCCAGAGGAGGTAGTAATGATGGATACAGTAAAAACGTTCAAAAGTGGCCTTGATGCCCTCCTGGCATGTAATAACATTTCCAGCTATGGCTACTAGACCACTGGACGGAGTTAAACAGGCTGAACTGGATAGACTAAAGTCTTTATTCAGCCTTATATACTATGTTACTATGTTACTATGTTATATGAGTGAAACTAAAAGTATGAGTATGTGTCAAGCTTCAGGTGGAAATCTGTGGGGAACCAGGGTCTCACTGGCAGCAAGACAGGCACCAGGGATTACTATCTAGAACCTAAGACTCGACACAGTGGCCCTGAGTCTAAGGGCTGAAACTGAGGACCAGCACTCCCCCTCCATTGCAGTCAATAGAGCAGGTGTGGCTATTCAATATGACTGACGTAGGGCAACAGGAGTTTGCAGCAGAGGCTCTGCAATTTAGGGACTGGATCTCAGGTGGATGGATCACATAAGTGAAACTAAAATTATGAGTATGTGTCAAGCTTCAGGTGGAAATCTGTGGGGAACCAGGCTCTCACTGGCAGCAAGACAGGCACCAGGAATTACTATCTAGAACCCAAGACTCAACACAGTGGCCCGAGTCGAGAGGGCTGCCCTGGTCTTTACTAGAGCCCCTCGCAAGGGAGGATAGACTGGGCTTTGTGGGTAACCCCAGGTCATGCTCTGGGGAATCAAGGGTTTGGATAGGCCAGCAGCGGTTCCCTCTACCAGTGAAGACACGGTAGAGAAGACGTGATCAATCGTAGTCAAAGGTTGTGACTAGAGTCATGAACAGGAGGCAAAGGTTCTGATCAAGAGAAAAAGTTGTGGGCAGGCAGAAAACAGGCGTAGTCGAAAGTTTCACAGGAACAATGGATGAGGCATAAAGAACACTTCCTAGAGAAATGTTACTTTTTATATTTCAGCAAAAGAATATTTGATTTTAACAATATTAATAGACATGGCCAATATACTATAAGAATGCAAGTTCATTTTAATAATAAAGCAAATGTATAATGGCACTCAGGCTTGAGCAGATGGTTAATATATGCATAAATACAAGTTCACAAGCAGTTCAGAGTTATGACTATTCATGTTTAGACAATAGACTGTAATTTCCCGAGCATGCCAGTGAGCTATGGGAATCATGCTGTGCCAGTATGTGCGAGGCAGTATGAGGGCTAAAACTTCAGTTTTATACCTTCAATGAATAGTGCATCAATATATATATATATATATATATCACACAGCCATTACTTACTTACTTGTGGATACATATTTCAGGCTTTTGGACAGTACAAGGCTGCAAGTTGGCTTTATAGGCAGTAACTTCTGAGCGCTTGGGATAGCAATAAGACATAAAGAAATGCTTTTCATGATCCTGCCTACCCAAAAGAATAGGTGCTTTTTGTTGGTTATATGTCTGTTTTAAGAAAATGCTTGAGCTTTTCGGGCTGTATCACCCCCTAGCATGTGTCTCTTTCTAAGCTTAAAGTGGACCAACAGCCTGGCACAGTTGGAAAACAAAGGTAGTGGCCATTTTGGAGCTTCCTCTCCCTGCAGCTCAGCCATGCTGCTGCCTGGATTCAGCTGACATAACTGACAATGCACAGTAACAGGAAGCCCAGCAGCACTTGTGGCCTGCAGATGCATGAGCCTACATTTTGTTTCTTAAATTTACTACAGCAGGAATTTGAAAAAGGTAAGTGGATTTTTATGTGCAGCATTCTCAAATACCCTGGGGAGGGATGCACATGAGCACTATTTGCTATCAATGCTCTCAATTGCCTTCAACTTCACATGGTGCTGATGAGGTCAAAAGCCTGAAACACATGCCCAATGGCAGAAGTGGATGGCTGTGAAAATGTTGAAAGCCATGTCCAAGAATTGCACTTTTAGTGTTATGTTATGTTATGCTTGGTATGTAAGTGCAACTTTTGTGCAACTATTAATGTGAAAGTAAATTAATTCAGTGACAATCAACAGGATTAGGTTAGCTTTCTCTGTGTGTAACCATGATGTCAGACTCACCGGCACTCAGAACCCAGTTCAGAGGATATTACCCAATCTCCACTCCTGCTTATCCATTCGGCGGGATGCAAGTAATAACTCACAGGACACAGTTGCCCCAGGACTTGGTAGAGCAAACAATAGCCGTTGAGAACTGAGACTGCTGCAGGGTGAGATCTAGGGGGTCTAGTGTCCAGGGTCAAAGGGCAAGCCAAGGATCATTCATGGAAGACCAAGATATGAAGTACAAAATCAGCAGTCAATGGGGAATGATGATATGAACTGGGGCACCTTTATTGGGGCAAATGTGTGGGGATTGGCAGGCAGACTTTAGGGCTCATTGCCCATTTGATTACTGTTTCACGTGTGCCTGAGGAGGATCCCTGATGCATCCAGAGGCTGCAGCTTGTGCTCAGGTGGGTACCGGCAGAGCGCCTCCCAGCTGAATGTGCTGAGAGATGCTTTGTGAATGGGGAGCAGGTAAGTGCAGGTACATGACACATGCCTGTGGCTGCTGTCTGTGATGTCCTATTTGCTATTTAACCCTTTTGTTGCCAAGCCCGTAACACCTACGTGCTGGCTTGGCTGGGCCTTAAGTGCCAAGCCCGTAGGTGTTACGTGCTTGACTTTCCTCGCTTCTAGTTTAAAAAATAAAAATAAAAAATACTCACCTGACCCCTTGTTGGATCCGGCCGGGTCTCCTCTTTAATTTGGTGCCATCCGATCCCCCGTGGGGGGTCGGATGGCTCCAGGAGAGCCCCCGGAATAGGCCGCCCCCCCCCCGCTTCTAACTGTAAAAAAAAAAATAAAATAAAAATGACATTCACTTACCTGTGTGTGCGCTGGCTCCCGCTGTCCCTCCTCTTCACCTGGGGGGCCTCCGATCCCCCCCCAGGACTTACCGATCTTCAGGAGAGAGCCTGGGAGGCTCTCTCCTCTCTTCTTCTCGATGGCGGCCGCCATCTTGCCCCCTTGGGGGCGGGGCTTATGACGTCATCCCGGCCCTGAACGTGCTTCAGCTTTCTCAGCTTCTCAGATGCCGGTGATCGGTGCCCTGGAAGGAGGTGACAGGAGATCCTCTGATCTCCTGCCTTCTCCTTCTCTGGATGCTGATCACCGGCATCTGTCAGCTGAGCGGCGAGGGACAAGAGCTTGCAATCGAAGGTAAGTACAGTAAAAAAAATTTTTTTTTTTTAATAAAATACTTTTTATTATTGTGTGATGGGTTTTTTTAACAGTTAACCCTTTGTGAGCTGGTAAGGGGTCCATGAGACCCCTTATACCAGTTCACAAGGCTGGGGGGGGTGGCAAGTCACCTGCCCTAGCGGGTGACTTGCCATTAACCCCCGCACCCCCATTACCTGCCTCCCCAAAGGCCAGGGGGGGGCAGAAGAGCCCGGGCCCACATAGGCTATGTGGGCTCGTAGGCTGCAGGGTGGGGGGGCCACCAAAGCTGGCCCCCCCACTCTGTGCCTACAAGCCCCCATAGCTGGTCCCGGGCTGGTTACTTTGGGTAAGGGGGACCCCACGTCATTTTTTGGGGGGGATTTTTAAGGGTTTTTAACCCTTAAAAATCCAAAAAAAATGGGGTCCCCTTCCCCGGGAAGGGGGACCCTATGTCATTTTTTTTTTAATTAACCCTTTGTGTCATCCAGCAGCTATAAAAGGCTTCTGGGCAGGAAAGGGTGTCTACCTATACATATGTGGTGTCGCTGTAACCGGGAGAGATTGGGGTTTCTCACGCAATAAGATTTTATTGACAAACTTACATTTTTTATTACAAAAAAACTCTACAAATTGTAAAAAAATATTTATTTTTTATTTTTTTTCACACATTTCACCCAAAAATATTGAGAATACACCTAAAAAATACAAACAAGACATTTCATGTTAAAGCCCAGACTCTGTTGAAAAAAACAATATATAATTTTCCTGGGAAATCCCTGGAAATCCTTTAAAAAATGACAGTTGAACATGTGTAGCGCAAAATAGTGAAACATCGTCTGGCAACAGGGAGTGGCAAATGCTGCAGGTAGGCTGGCAGCGAAAGGGTTAACAGCGTGGCCTTTTCTGCAAGGCACTGCCCAGCATTGCGAAATCGTTACTAGCATAGAGCTGCAGTTAAAAAAAAATAGTTTTTGATCAAAAGTACAGAAAATGCCGGCAGCAGACATATCTTCACTGAGTGAGAAAACATCTTTGTGGTCTTACTTTGTTCATTTTAAATATATCAACGCCTTCACAAATGTGATCTTCTTCAGCTCTGCTCACTGTCTGACATGGGAATGTTAATGATTTCAGAATATTGACTTGGGAACCAAAGTAAAACAAATAGGCCTCGATTCAATAATAAAGGTAGAAAAAAATTCTCATGGTAGTAAAAAATTCAATTCATGGGAAAAAAGCCTGAGAATGTCACTGTTACTGAATCACTAGATAAAAAGACAATGAAAGTCAATGGCAGCTTTTACTACAGTGTAGAAAGGAGTAAACAGTTCTCAACTTTTCTTGGGTGTAAAAAAATGCCATTGACTTTCATTGTTTTTTTTTCTAGTGATTCAGTAACAGGGACATTCTCAGGCTTTTTTCTCATGAATTGAATTTTTTACTACCATGAGAATTTTTTTCTACCTTTATTGAATCAAGGCCATAGTGTTGAAAAGGGAATCGTGGATCAAAAGCCACCATTGATTTCAATAGTCTCACAGCTGTTTGGTCTGGAAAAAATAGAATCATGTGGTTGTCCACCAATCAACGCTACTAGAGATGAGCGAACTTTTGAAAAATTCGATTCGACTGATTCGCAGAATTTTCCGACAAAAATCGTTTCGACCCGAATTTATTTGCGACGAATCGCTATTAAAAACGGCTATTTCTGAGCCTCCTAGAGCCTCAATAGGGTTGTAAACCATTCTGCCTTGCTGTAACCCGCACAGGATGCGTGCTGGGTTAGTTAAATAATACTTTGAATAAATATCACATGCAGATCAGAGGCATCGCTAATAGAATCGCAGAGCGGCACAATTGCAGAGAGTTGAAGTGGCATCACTATGAGGGACAGGAGCCCAAACATTGCTTTAAAGAGACACTGGAGTTGGCAGCAGCAGGAGCCCAAAAATTGGATGAATCACACCCTGGAGTTGCAAGCAGCAGCAGCAGGAGCCCAAACATTACTTTAAAGAGACACTGGGGTTGGCTTCAGGAGCCCAAAAATTGGATGATTCACACCCTGGAGTTGGCAGCAGCAGCAGCAGCAGCCCAAATATTACTTTTACGAGACCCTGGGGTTGGCTTCAGGAGCCCAAAAATTGGATGAATCACACCCTGGAGTTGGCAGCAGCAGCAGCAGGAGCCCAAATATCACTTTAAAGAGACACTGGAGTTGGCTTCAGGAGCCCCAAAATTGGATAAATCACACCCTGGAGTTGGCAGCAGCAGCAGCAGCAGGAGCCCAAACATTACTTTAGAGAGACCCTGGAGTTGGCTTCAGGAGCCCAAAAATTGGATGAATCACACCCTGGAGTTGGCAGCAGCAGCAGCAGGAGCCCAAATATTGCTTTAAAGAGACACTGGAGTTGGCTTTAGGAGACCAAAAATTGGATGATTCACACCATGGAGTTGGCAGCAGCAGCAGCAGCAGGAGCCCAAACATTACTTTAAAGAGACCCTGTGGTTGGCTTCAGGAGCCCAAAAATTGGATGAATCACACCCTGCAGTTGGCAGCAGGAGCCCAAATATTACTTTAAAGAGACACTGGGGTTGGCTTCAGTAGCCCAAAAATTGGATGAATCACACCCTGGAGTTGGCAGCAGCAGCAGGAGCCCAAATATTACCTTAAAGAGACCCTGGGGTTGTCTTCAGGAGCCCAAAAATTGGATGAATCACACCCTGAAGTTGGCAGCAGCAGCAGGAGCCCAAACATTACTTTAAAGAGACACTGGGGTTGGCTTCAGTAGCCCAAAAATTGGATGAATCACACCCTGGAGTTGGCAGCAGCAGCAGCAGCAGGAGCCCAAACATTACTTTAAAGAGACCCTGGGGTTGGTTTCAGGAGGCCAAAAATTGGATGAATCACACCCTGGAGTTGGCAGCAGCAGCAGCAGGAGCCCAAATATTACTTTACAGAGACACTGGAGTTGGCTTCAGGAGCCCAAAAATTGGATGAATCACACCCTGGAGTTGGCAGCAGCAGCAGGAGCCCAAATATTACTTTAAAGAGACCCTGGGGTTGGCTTCAGGAGCCCCAAAATTGGATGAATCACACCCTGGAGTTGGCAGCAGCAGCAGGAGCCCAAACATTACTTTAAAGAGACACTGGGGTTGGCTTCAGTAGCCCAAAAATTGGATGAATCACACCCTGGAGTTGGCAGCAGCAGCAGGAGCCCAAATATTACTTTAAAGAGACCCTGGGGTTGGCTTCAGGAGCCCAAAAATTGGATGAATCACACCCTGGAGTTGGCAGGAGTTGGCAGCAGGAGCCCAAATATTACTTTAAAGAGACCCTGGGGTTGGCTTCAGGAGCCCAAACATTGGATGAATCACACCCTGGAGTTGGCAGGAGTTGGCAGCAGCAGCAGCAGCAACAGGAGCCCAAATATCACTTTAAAGAGACACTGGAGTTGGCTTCAGGAGCCCAAAAATTGGATGATTCACACCCTGGAGTTGGCAGCAGCAGCAGCAGCAGCAGGAGCCCAAATATTACTTTAAAGAGACCTTGGGGTTGGCTTCAGGAGCCCAAAAAATGGATGAATCACACCCTGGAGTTGGCAGCAGCAGCAGCAGGAGCCCAAATATTACTTTAAAGAGACCCTGGGGTTGGCTTCAGGAGCCCAAAAATTGGATGAATCACACCCTGGAGTTGGCAGGAGTTGGCAGCAGCAGCAGCAGCAACAGGATCCCAAACATTACTTTAAAGAGACACTGGAGTTGGCTTCAGAAGCCCAAAAATTGGATGATTCACACCCTGGAGTTGGCAGCAGCAGCAGCAGCAGGAGCCCAAATATTACTTTAAAGAGACCCTGGGGTTGGCTTCAGGAGCCCAAAAATTGTATGAATCACACCCTGGAGTTGGCAGCAGCAGCAGCAGGAGCCCAAATATTACTTTAAAGAGACACTGGGGTTGGCTTCAGTAGCTCAAAAATTGGATGAATCACACCCTGGAGTTGGCAGCAGCAGCAGGAGCCCAAATATTACTTTAAAGAGACCCTGGGGTTGGCTTCAGGAGCCCAAAAATTGGATGAATCACACCCTGGAGTTGGCAGGAGTTGGCAGCAGCAGCAGCAACAGGAGCCCAAACATTACTTTAAAGAGACACTGGAGTTGGCTTCAGGAGGCCAAAAATTGGATGAATCACACCCTGGAGTTGGCAGCAGCAGCAGGAGCCCAAATATTACTTTAAAGAGACACTGGGGTTGGCTTTAGTAGCCCAAAAATTGGATGAATCACACCCTGGAGTTGGCAGCAGCAGCAGCAGGAGCCCAAATATTACTTTAAAGAGACCCTGGGGTTGGCTTCAGGAGCCCAAAAATTGGATAAATCACACCCTGGAGTTGGTAGGAGTTGGCAGCAGCAGCAACAGGAGCCCAAACATTACTTTAAAGAGACACTGGAGTTGGCTTCAGGAGCCCAAAAATTGGATGATTCACACCCTGGAGTTGGCAGCAGCAGCAGCAGCAGGAGCCCAAATATTACTTTAAAGAGACCATGGGGTTGGCTTCAGGAGCCCAAAAATTGGATGAATCACACCCTGGAGTTGGCAGCAGCAGCAGGAGCCCAAATATTACTTTAAAGAGACACTGGGGTTGGCTTCAGTAGCCAAAAATTGGATGAATCACACCCTGGAGTTGGCAGCAGCAGCAGCAGCAGGAGCCCAGATATTACTTTAAAGAGACCCTGGGGTTGGCTTCAGGAGCCCAAAAATTGGATGAATCACACCCTGGAGTTGGCAGCAGCAGGAGCCCAAATATTATTTTAAAGAGACCCTGGGGTTGGCTTCAGGAGCCCAAAAATTGGATGAATCACACCCTGGAGTTGGCAGGAGTTGGCAGCAGCAGCAGCAACAGGAGCCCAAACATTACTTTACAGAGACACTGGAGTTGGCTTCAGGAGCCCAAAAATTGGATGATTCACACCCTGGAGTCGGCAGCAGCAGCAGCAGGAGCCCAAATATTACTTTAAAGAGACCCTGGGGTTGGCTTCAGGAGGCCAAAAATTGGATGAATCACACCCTGGAGTTGGCAGCAGCAGCAGCAGGAGCCCAAATATTACTTTAAAGAGACACTGGGGTTGGCTTCAGTAGCCCAAAAATTGGATGAATCACACCCTGGAGTTGGCAGCAGCAGCAGCAGGAGCCCAAATATTACTTTAAAGAGACCCTGGGGTTGGCTTCAGGAGTCCAAAAATTGGATGAATCACACCCTGGAGTTGGCATCAGCAGCAGCCCAAAAATTGGCCTAAAGACATAAATATGTTTTGCACCATTTGGAAAGTGTAAAACGTGGCACCATGCTGAATCTAGTCGCATGCATCAGGCATTGGTGGGTGGAAATCCTGGCTGATCCATCCCTGATTCATTTTGACAAAGGTGAGTCTCTCCACATTTTTAGTTGACAGACGAGTTCTCCTCGCCGTAACTATGGCCCCCACCGCACTAAACACCCGCTCAGATGGCACGCTACTTGCCGGGCAGGACAGATTTTCCAGGGCAAACTCTGCTAGTTGCGGCCACAAATCAAGTTTGGCTGCCCAGAAGTCCAGCGGATCCTCAAGGTGTGTTGGCATGGTCATGTCAAAGTATGACATGACCTGCTGGTTCAGGTCCTGCTCCAGGTCTTCCTGCTGCTCATGAGTAGCCTCACTATGCGGGTGTAGAAAGCTACTCATTAGCGACTGAAGACTGAGGCTGCTGCTGCTGATGGAGCTGCTGCTGCTGCTCCTGCCAACCCCCCCAGCGGCCATGGCAGTGGAAGGTGAGCGCAGAGGTCCCCTCGAGTCAGACCTGCGAGAGTATGGACCATGGCGCAGATAGGCATCGGCCAACTGCCTACGTAGAATGTCTTTGTAGTAGTTCAGTTTGTCCTCCCTCTCGGTGGGTTTAAAAAATGCCCCCATTTTGTGCCGGAAGCGAGGGTCCAATAAGGTGGACAGCCAGAAGTCATCCCGCCGACAGATGGAAACAATTCTGGGGTCACTACGCAAGCACGTGAGCATGCTTCGTGCCATTTGCGCAAGTGACTCGGATGGACTACCTGTCTCCATCTCCACTGCATAATGCCACGGTGTGCCCGGGTCCTCTGTCTCGCCTTCCTCAAAAAGTCCTCTAGCTCCTCTGGCTGCTCCTGCTCCTCCTCTCCTGTCTGCTGACTAGATAAACCAGCCATTTCGCCAAGCCTAAACTGTGTTTCGCTGGGCAACTCCTCCTCCTCCTCTTCCTCCTCCTCCTCCAGTTCAGCTCCAACGGGGTTCATGTGGCCGTAAGATGTAAACGCCATGTCTCCAGTGCCCTGACCAGCCATGGTTTCCAACATGTGCTGTAGTACATGAAGCAGTGGAATCACGTCGTTCATCCCGTAATCCTGCCGACTGACAAATAAAGTGGCTTCCTCAAAGGGCCTGAGCAAACGGCAGGTGTCACGTATGAGCTGCCACTGGTTGACATTGAAGTTACACAGGGGAGTCCCCCTATCTGCTTGGATCATCAGGAAATCCGTGATGGCTTTTCTCTGTTCATATAATCGGTCCAACATGTGAAGGGTGGAATTCCAACGGGTGGAAACATCGCAAATCAGACTATGTTGGGGGATACCATTCTGACGCTGTAGCTCAAGAAGGGTGTGTTTGGCGGTGTATGAGTGGCTGAAGTGCATTCAAAGTTTCCTTGAAGTTGTTAGGATGTCTTGCAGATGGGGGGAATACTACAGAAACCGCTTGACAACCAGATTGAAGACGTGAGCCATGCAGGGGGCATGGGTCAGGCTTCCTTGGCGCAGCGCAGACAAAATGTTCTTCCCATTGTCGGTAACCATGATTCCCATTTTAAGTTTTCTTGGAGTAAGCCATGTTTGGATTTCCTGATGAATACATTTAAGCAGTTCCTCCCCTGTGTGACTCCGTTCGCCAGGACAAACCATGTGAAGCACTGCGTGACACCTCCGTGCCCTGCACACATGGTAGACTGGAGGGGCACTGAGACTTGAGCCTACAGTGGAGGGTGAGGAGATGGCGGAGGATGAGGAGGCCGAGTCGCACGGTGTCACAGGCCCAACGGGCAGGGAGCGCGGAGGCCGAAGCGGCGTGACCTGTCCAAGTTGCTGCTGCTGCTGCAAAGGGACCACATTCACCCAGTGGGCCGTAAACGACATGTACTGTCCCTGACCGTAGTTACAGCTCCAGATGTCGGCGCTGCCATGCACTTTGCTACACACCGACAGGCTCAAGGACTGGCCCACCTTCTGTTCAACAAAAGTGTGCAGCGCTGGTACTGCCTTCTTGGCAAAGAAATGACGGCTTGGGACTCTCCACCTCGGCTCGGCACAAGCCATCAGTTCTCTGAAAGGTGCAGATTCCACCACCTGAAAAGGGAGCGACTGCCGCACCAGCAACTTGGACAGGAGCACATTCAGCTTCTGCGCCGTAGGATGAGTGGGCGCATACTGCTGTCTCTTAGACATGGCTTCGCTGATGGATTGCTGGCGGGATGCATGACTTGGAAGAGGAGGAGGAGGAGCAGGAGCGACAGAGGATGGGTATGACGCACAGCTGCCTTCGGCTGAGGTGCTGGAGCCCTGGCTTGCAGAAATTGGGAGCGGCGTGCCACTTGGTGAGGAAGCAGACTGGACCACCCCTTGGGAGCCTCGGTTCTCCCAGGTCGTTTTATGGTGACGTATCATATGTTGACGCAGGGCCGTGGTGCCAACATTTGGACCCTGGCCACGCTTCACCTTTTGCCTACATATCTTGCATGTGGCCATGTTACCCTTCTGCGGATGCTTCAGGAAAAAACTGCCACACTGCCGAGTAGCTACTTTTCCCACCCCCTGGCCTCACTGATTCACTGCTGCTGTTGCCAACTCCAGGAACCCCTGCTCCACTACCTCCCGATAAGGTAGACTGCCGCACAGCAGGTGCTCTACCCCGGCCCCGGCCCCGGCCGGCTCCAGCCTTTGGAATTGTGCCCCCATGCTGACTGCTACCACCTTGCTGCCTCAGCTGCTGACTCCGGGGCAACCTGCGCCCCTCCTCTCCTGATGATGACGATGAAGCCCCTTCATCACTCGGCTCCCAAGTGCGATCGGCTTCATCGTCATCATCATTATCACCGAGTTGTGGCTGTACGTCACTGATGTTCGTGGATTCGTCAACAGTGTCTGGCGCAGGAGCTGGAACGCTCGCAGCACCCACGACACTGTCCACATCACTATTTGTCTGCCTAGCTAAAGAAGCCACCTCCATTTCTTGGCTGGGCAGTAGCTGCTGACTGTCCTCTATCTGATCGTCCTCCTCACTAAAGAGTGGAGCTGAACCCAAAGCATTGGATACGTCGCTGGGGGAGGGAACGGCGTAGGACAGAGGCAATGGGAGGACAGGGACTGCTCTCGGGGCATGCCAACTCAGGGTTGTGTCAGAGGAACCTACCGACCCTAGACTGGGGGTCTCAGACGTAAGTTGTGATGATGTTGTTGATGAGCGCGTCAACCAATCTACCACGGCAGATGCGTTACTGGTGGAGACCCGACCGCTAGCAGATACTGGCAGATTAGGTCTCTCAGCGTGACTCCTGCTGCTACTGGCCCCCAGTCTGCTGCGACCTCTGCCTGCGGAATCTTGGCCTCTGCCACTCCTCTTTTCACTTCCAGGCACTTGTCTGCCCGACATAGTCTAACTGGCGTGGTAGTAGGTGATATTTTAAGAACCCCCAGGCAGCGGTGGGTCTATATGAAACAGAATATAATGCTCACCAAAAGTGAGCAGTAACACTCAGCCTCCAACAGGCCTGCCTAGTGTAAATAAGAGAGCTGCTTAGTGTAAATAAAGAGGGGTATGCTATGTTACAGAATGGGATGCCCCAACAGCCAGCAGTGCACCTGTGAGCAGTACTACTATGCACAGCAAAAGTGTCTTTATCAGGCCTAATTTCAATTAGAATAAATGCAAATGGTTATGGTCTTAAATAGAGGCTGGTGTAGTCACAGAATGGGATGCCACAAAAACCAGCAGTGCACCTGGGACCAGTAGTGCTATGCACAGCAAAAGTGTCTTTATCAGGCCTAATTTCAATTAGAATAAGTGCAAATGGTTATGGTCTTAAATAGAGGCTGGTGTAGTCACAGAATGGGATGCCTCACAGCAGAGTGCACCTGGGACCAGTAGTGCTATGCACAGCAAAAGTGTCTTTATCAGGCCTAATTTCAAATAGAATAAGTGCAAATGGTTATGGTCTTAAATAGAGGCTGGTGTAGTCACAGAATGGGATGCCCCAAAAACCAGCAGTGCACCTGGCAGGGAGCAGTAAGTCTATGCACAGCAAAAGTGTCTTTATCAGGCCAAATTTCAATTAGAATAAGTGCAAATGGTTATGGTCTTAAATAGAGGCTGGTGTAGTCACAGAATGGAATGCCTCACAGCAGAGTGCACCTGGGACCAGTAGTGCTATGCACAGCAAAAGTGTCTTTATCAGGCCTAATTTCAATTAGAATAAGTGCAAATGGTTATGGTCTTAAATAGAGGCTGGTGTAGTCACAGAATGGGATGCCTCACAGCAGAGTGCACCTGGGACCAGTAGTGCTATGCACAGCAAAAGTGTCTTTATCAGGCCTAATTTCAATTAGAATAAGTGCAAATGGTTATGGTCTAAAATAGAGGCTGGTGTAGTCACAGAATGGGATGCCCCAAAAACCAGCAGTGCACCTGGGACCAGTAGTGCTATGCACAGCAAAAGTGTCTTTATCAGGCCTAATATCAATTAGAATAAGTGCAAATGGTTATGGTCTTAAATAGAGGCTGGTGTCGTCACAGAATGGGATGCCTCACAGCAGAGTGCACCTGGGACCAGTAGTGCTATGCACAGCAAAAGTGTCTTTATCAGGCCTAATTTCAATTAGAATACGTGCAAATGGTTATGGTCTTAAATAGAGGCTGGTGTAGTCACAGAATGGGATGCCCCAAAAACCAGCAGTGCACCTGGCAGGGAGCAGTAAGTCTATGCACAGCAAAAGTGTCTTTATCAGGCCTAATTTCAATTAGAATAAGTGCAAATGGTTATGGTCTTAAATAGAGGCTGGTGTAGTCACAGAATGGGATGCCACAAAAACCAGCAGTGCACCTGGGACCAGTAGTGCTATGCACAGCAAAAGTGTCTTTATCAGGCCTCATTTCAATTAGAATAAGTGCAAATGGTTATGGTCTTAAATAGAGGCTGGTTTAGTCACAGAATGGGATGCCCCAAAAACCAGCAGTGCACCTGTGACCAGTAGTGCTATGCACAGCAAAAGTGTCCTTATCAAGCCTAATTTCAATTAGAATAAGTGCAAATGGTTATGGTCTTAAATAGAGGCTGGTGTAGTCACAGAATGGGATGCCCCAAAAACCAGCAGTGCACCTGGGACCAGTAGTGCTATGCACAGCAAAAGTGTCCTTATCAGGCCTAATTTCAATTAGAATAAGTGCAAATGGTTATGGTCTTAAATAGAGGCTGGTGTAGTCACAGAATGGGATGCCCCAAAAACCAGCAGTGCACCTGGGACCAGTAGTGCTATGCACAGCAAAAGTGTCTTTATCAGGCCTAATTTCAATTAGAATAAGTGCAAATGGTTATGGTCTTAAATAGAGGCTGGTGTAGTCACAGAATGGGATGCCCCAAAAACCAGCAGTGCACCTGGCAGGGAGCAGTAAGTCTATGCACAGCAAAAGTGTCTTTATCAGGCCTAATTTCAATTAGAATAAGTGCAAATGGTTATGGTCTTAAATAGAGGCTGGTGTAGTCACAGAATGGGATGCCCCAAAAACCAGCAGTGCACCTGGCAGGCAGCAGTAAGTCTATGCACAGTAAAAGTGTCTTTATCAGGCATAATTTCAATTAGAATAAGTGCAAATGGTTATGGTCTTAAATAGAGGCTGGTGTAGTCACAGAATGGGATGCCCCAAAAACCAGCAGTGCACCTGGGACCAGTAGTGCTGTGCACAGCAAAAGTGTCTTTATCAGGCCTAATTTCAATTAGAATAAGTGCAAATGGTTATGGTCTTAAATAGAGGCTGGTGTAGTCACAGAATGGGATGCCCCAAAAACCAGCAGTGCACCTGGGACCAGTAGTGCTATGCACAGCAAAAGTGTCTTTATCAGGCCTAATTTCAATTAGAATAAGTGCAAATGGTTATGGTCTTAAATAGAGGCTGGTGTAGTCACAGAATGGGATGCCCCAAAAACCAGCAGTGCACCTGGCAGGGAGCAGTAAGTCTATGCACAGCAAAAGTGTCTTTATCAGGCCTAATTTCAATTAGAATAAGTGCAAATGGTTATGGTCTTAAATAGAGGCTGGTGTAGTCACAGAATGGGATGCCACAAAAACCAGCAGTGCACCTGGCATGCAGCAGTAAGTCTATGCACAGCAAAAGTGTCTTTATCAGGCCTAATTTCAATTAGAATAAGTGCAAATGGTTATGGTCTTAAATAGAGGCTGGTGTCGTCACAGAATGGGATGCCCCAAAAACCAGCAGTGCACCTGGCAGGGAGCAGTAAGTTTATGCACAGCAAAAGTGTCTTTATCAGGCCTAATTTCAATTAGAATAAGTGCAAATAGTTATGGTCTTAAATAGAGGCTGGTGTAGTCACAGAATGGGATGCCACAAAAACCAGCAGTGCACCTGGGACCAGTAGTGCTATGCACAGCAAAAGTGTCTTTATCAGGCCTAATTTCAATTAGAATAAGTGCAAATGGTTATGGTCTTAAATAGAGGCTGGTGTAGTCACAGAATGGGATGCCTCACAGCAGAGTGCACCTGGGACCAGTAGTGCTATGCACAGCAAAAGTGTCTTTATCAGGCCTAATTTCAATTAGAATAAGTGCAAATAGTTATGGTCTTAAATAGAGGCTGGTGTAGTCACAGAATGGGATGCCACAAAAACCAGCAGTGCACCTGGGACCAGTAGTGCTATGCACAGCAAAAGTGTCTTTATCAGGCCTAATTTCAATTAGAATAAGTGCAAATGGTTATGGTCTTAAATAGAGGCTGGTGTAGTCACAGAATGGGATGCCCCAAAAACCAGCAGTGCACCTGGGACCAGTAGTGCTATGCACAGCAAAAGTGTCTTTATCAGGCCTAATTTCAATTAGAATAAGTGCAAATGGTTATGGTCTTAAATAGAGGCTGGTGTAGTCACAGAATGGGATGCCCCAAAAACCAGCAGTGCACCTGGGACCAGTAGTGCTATGCACAGCAAAAGTGTCTTTATCAGGCCTAATTTCAATTAGAATAAGTGCAAATGGTTATGGTCTTAAATAGAGGCTGGTGTAGTCACAGAATGGGATGCCCCAAAAACCAGCAGTGCACCTGGCAGGGAGCAGTAAGTCTATGCACAGCAAAAGTGTCTTTATCAGGCCTAATTTCAATTAGAATAAGTGCAAATGGTTATGGTCTTAAATAGAGGCTGGTGTAGTCACAGAATGGGATGCCCCAAAAACCAGCAGTGCACCTGGCAGGGAGCAGTAAGTTTATGCACAGCAAAAGTGTCTTTATCAGGCCTAATTTCAATTAGAATAAGTGCAAATGGTTATGGTCTTAAATAGAGGCTGGTGTAGTCACAGAATGGGATGCCACAAAAACCAGCAGTGCACCTGGGACCAGTAGTGCTATGCACAGCAAAAGTGTCTTTATCAGGCCTAATTTCAATTAGAATAAGTGCAAATGGTTATGGTCTTAAATAGAGGCTGGTGTAGTCACAGAATGGGATGCCTCACAGCAGAGTGCACCTGGGACCAGTAGTGCTGTGCACAGCAAAAGTGTCTTTATCAGGCCTAATTTCAATTAGAATAAGTGCAAATGGTTATGGTCTTAAATAGAGGCTGGTGTAGTCACAGAATTGGATGCCCCAAAAACCAGCAGTGCACCTGGGACCAGTAGTGCTATGCACAGCAAAAGTGTCTTTATCAGGCCTAATTTCAATTAGAATAAGTGCAAATGGTTATGGTCTTAAATAGAGGCTGGTGTAGTCACAGAATGGGATGCCTCACAGCAGAGTGCACCTGGGACCAGTAGTGCTATGCACAGCAAAAGTGTCTTTATCAGGCCTAATTTCAAATAGAATAAGTGTAAATGGTTATGGTCTTAAATAGAGGCTGGTGTAGTCACAGAATGGGATGCCCCAAAAACCAGCAGTGCACCTGGCAGGGAGCAGTAAGTCTATGCACAGCAAAAGTGTCTTTATCAGGCCTAATTTCAATTAGAATAAGTGCAAATGGTTATGGTCTTAAATAGAGGCTGGTGTAGTCACAGAATGGGATGCCACAAAAACCAGCAGTGCACCTGGCAGGCAGCAGTAAGTCTATGCACAGCAAAAGTGTCTTTATCAGGCCTAATTTCAATTAGAATAAGTGCAAATGGTTATGGTCTTAAATAGAGCCTGGTGTAGTCACAGAATGGGATGCCCCAAAAACCAGCAGTGCACCTGGGACCAGTAGTGCTATGCACAGCAAAAGTGTCTTTATCAGGCATAATTTCAATTAGAATAAGTGCAAATGGTTATGGTCTTAAATAGAGGCTTGTGTAGTCACAGAATGGGATGCCACAAAAACCAGCAGTGCACCTGGCAGGGAGCAGTAAGTCTATGCACAGCAAAAGTGTCTTTATCAGGCCTAATTTCAATTAGAATAAGTGCAAATGGTTATGGTCTTAAATAGAGGCTGGTGTAGTCACAGAATGGGATGCCACAAAAACCAGCAGTGCACCTGGGACCAGTAGTGCTATGCACAGCAAAAGTGTCTTTATCAGGCCTAATTTCAATTAGAATAAGTGCAAATGGTTATGGTTTAAATAGAGGCTGGTGTAGTCACAGAATGGGATGCCTCACAGCAGAGTGCACCTGGGACCAGTAGTGCTATGCACAGCAAAAGTGTCTTTATCAGGCCTAATTTCAATTAGAATAAGTGCAAATGGTTATGGTCTTAAATAGAGGCTGGTGTAGTCACAGAATGGGATGCCCCAAAAACCAGCAGTGCACCTGGCAGGGAGCAGTAAGTCTATGCACAGCAAAAGTGTCTTTATCAGGCCTAATTTCAATTAGAATAAGTGCAAATGGTTATGGTCTTAAATAGAGCCTGGTGTAGTCACAGAATGGGATGCCCCAAAAACCAGCAGTGCACCTGGGACCAGTAGTGCTATGCACAGCAAAAGTGTCTTTATCAGGCATAATTTCAATTAGAATAAGTGCAAATGGTTATGGTCTTAAATAGAGGCTGGTGTAGTCACAGAATGGGATGCCACAAAAACCAGCAGTGCACCTGGCAGGGAGCAGTAAGTCTATGCACAGCAAAAGTGTCTTTATCAGGCATAATTTCAATTAGAATAAGTGCAAATGGTTATGGTCTTAAATAGAGGCTGGTGTAGTCACAGAATGGGCTGCCCCAAAAACCAGCAGTGCACCTGGGACCAGTAGTGCTGTGCACAGCAAAAGTGTCTTTATCAGGCCTAATTTCAATTAGAATAAGTGCAAATGGTTATGGTCTTAAATAGAGGCTGGTGTAGTCACAGAATGGGATGCCCCAAAAACCAGCAGTGCACCTGGCAGGGAGCAGTAAGTCTATGCACAGAAAAAGTGTCTTTATCAGGCCTAATTTCAATTAGAATAAGTGCAAATGGTTATGGTCTTAAATAGAGGCTGGTGTAGTCACAGAATGGGATGCCACAAAAACCAGCAGTGCACCTGGCAGGCAGCAGTAAGTCTATGCACAGCAAAAGTGTCTTTATCAGGCCTAATTTCAATTAGAATAAGTGCAAATGGTTATGGTCTTAAATAGAGGCTGGTGTAGTCACAGAATGGGATGCCCCAAAAACCAGCAGTGCACCTGGCAGGGAGCAGTAAGTCTATGCACAGCAAAAGTGTCTTTATCAGGCCTAATTTCAATTAGAATAAGTGCAAATGGTTATGGTCTTAAATAGAGGCTGGTGTAGTCACAGAATGGGATGCCACAAAAACCAGCAGTGCACCTGGGACCAGTAGTGCTATGCACAGCAAAAGTGTCTTTATCAGGCCTAATTTCAATTAGAATAAGTGCAAATGGTTATGGTCTTAAATAGAGGCTGGTATAGTCACAGAATGGGATGCCTCACAGCAGACTTAAGATCAGTTCAGTATATATGCACAGGCATACCTCCCAACTTTTGTATATGTGAAAGCGGGACAAGCCCCGCCACCGACCACGCCCCCGACCCCACCCCCACCCCGCCCCCGACCCCACCCCCACCCCGCCCTGACCACACCTCCTGTCACGCCCTCCAGCAATGTCGGCTGCCTTCACCCCTGCATGGAAGCCTGCGTAAGTCTTTTTAATCCCCAACCCAGCCCCCCGCGCCCGCCCCCTGCGCGCACACCCGCTCGCCGGCCGATGTTAATTTAGAAGGAGCCGGCGTCATTGCGGCCCTGGACACACCGCAACGGCGCAGGCTGTCCCGGGACATTTCTTAATGGTCCGGGACCGCGGGATTTCCTGCAAAAATCGGGACAATCCCGGGAAAATCGGGACAGTTGGGAGGCATGTGCACAGGTATTGTATAAGCAGCCTGAAAACGCTAACAAAGCCAGTCAGCCAGCCAGTAACACTCAGGCTGGATGAAAAAAAAAAATCTCCCTGTGACTGCCTCCGATTTTTCCTAACTTTCCCTGTTTTTCGCTGACTTTCTGTCTGTCTCCTGCCTGTCTCCTGCCTGTCTCCTGCCTGTCTCCTGCCTGTCTCCAGCCTGTCCCTATCTGTCCCTGTCTGTCTAACTGTCTCTCTCCCTGCCTACAGCAGCGTTCTGTCTCTCACGAATGCAATACAGAAATGAGGAAAAGCAAGATGGCCGCTGGCCTTAAATAGCGCTGTGACGTCACCGGGCTTGCTGGCTGCTGACAGGCTGCATGTGACTGCCCCAGCTTGCACTGGCACGGGGTAGATGTCTGGACATGTCCCGTCCGCCATCTTAGAATGCCTGTAATGTAATGAATGGATGTTAAAGGAAAACTTCGAGCGATCGAATCGCGGGGAGATTCGGATTCAATCCGAATCGAATTTTCCATGAAATTCGGATCGAATCCGGGTTCGTCCGGATCGATTCGCTCATCCCTAAATGCTACGTTGATAAATTGTGCTGTTTGGGCAGCTTAGGTTGGAGGAAACTGGTGGCACCTGGAGGATACTGGCAAATAAATCAAGCCTTTTATATAAAGATCAGTTTAAGCAGGTTGTTTACAGTTGTAGTGTCAAAGTTCTATATGGCCAAGGGTCAATCTGTCATTTGCAGATTCCACAAGATTCCACAAGATTTAGTTCTGTGTGGGCAGTTAGGCAACTGATGATGGAACAGGCCTTTCAAGCGGCCATGTGGTCATTGCATACATTTTCTAAGATTGACAAGTTTTTGTCGGTAGATGTTATAATTGGATGCAAGGTTTTGCATGCTGTATGTTTAAAAGTTTTCTCTTTTAAATGTTGATAGTTTGAGTGTAAATTTGCTGCTTTTGTGGTTGCCGACCCTCGTTTTTACTGCTTTAGGACAGTGCAGCATTATAGAATTAGAAGAGACCATGGTCTTGATTCATCAAGAGTTGAAAAAAATTCTCCTGGTAGTAAAAAATTCATTTCATGGGAAAAAAAAGCCTGAGAATGTCACTGCTGATGAATCACTAGTTAGGAAAATAATGAAAGTCAATGGCACTTTTTTACTCCTGAGAAAAGTAGTGAACTTTTTACTCCTTTTTACACCATAGTAAAAAGTGCCATTGACTTCCATTGTCTTTGTAACTAGTGATTCATCAACACTCACATTCTCAGGCTTTTTTCTCATGAAATTAATTTTTTACTACCATGAGAATTCTTCTCAAGTCTTGATGAATCAAGCCCATGTCTTCCATATCCTGCAAGAGAATGTGAGAGTTTGGTGGTCACTAGGGATTATATTTCTTCTGCTCATGGGAAAAACACAGCTCCTACCCTATGGGAGGCTACATGTTATATAGCTATTGCATGCTGAGGTGCTGTCTTTCATGGGGGACATGATGGTCTGGTAGATGACCTTCCAAATTTGTAGTGCTGGTCTGTTGAATATGGGCCTTATTCATGAAGGGATAGCGCCAGGTAGTGCCTGTAAAGCGGCAGGCAATTCCACATTTATGAAGCAGATTCTGGTGAGCGACTGGGACAACATACAGCGCCGGCGTTCAGCCTTGCAGAGCGCCACGTCTTACCTGTCGCTCTCCCATACATTTCAATGGACGATCCTTAAATCCCTTTCCTGATCCCATTTTTTTTTTTTTTAGTTTGCTCACAAATCTTTCAGACATGTATCCTGGGCAAGAAAATTACATTTTTGAAAACTTTTTGGATTAATAATATTTTTATGCAGAATTGCCCTTACATGTCTGGTATTAAAGTGTTCATGTTACAATGTTTTAAAAATGTAATTCCACATGTTTTCGCTTTGTTACTAGTGGATACATGTTCAAAAACAGACTTTAATCACACAGCATCTGGCGCTATGGGCTACAGCTACATGATTTTAAGCGTCGGCGATGTTTGAGGCTGTTTTTTTGACACACTGAGCTGGCGCTACCGTTCACTCCCATACAGCATAGTACTGCGACTCACACATCATATTCATCAATGCCGGCCAGCGACTGAGTCGCTTTGAAACAGAGAACCATGGCCAATCACAGCGGCTATTAGCGGTCGCTCTGAAATTCGCGCTACAGACGCTCATCTGTCGCTATCTGGCGTTAGTAATGAATCGTTAGTAATGAAAAGTAATGCCCGTCTATTGTGGGCCCCAGATGAACAACTGTATGAAGTGCCTCTCCTAAAGACAACTGGAAAATACCATTTTGTGAATACTCACCTGTAAAATGGGTATTATAAGTATGTCACACACCCCGCTTCAAGAAATTCATAATGTGTGGGTAATACTGACCTGTAGAGGGCGATATGCAGAGATGCCAGGAAAAAAGAGAGCCCCTCCCGGTCCATAAATACCTGGGAACTCCCACTCATTACCCAGTATAAGAACAGCAGTAAGGTAAGGGACCAGGAAGAGCCCAACACAAAGCATAACAACGCAAAGTTCACCATATAAAGGATCCAGAATACAAAAGGGCAGGGTGAAGCGGGGTGTGTGACATACTTATAATACCCATTTTACAGGTGAGTATTCACAAAATGGTATTATTCTAAGTATGTCACACACCCCGCTTCAAGAAATTCATAACGTGTGGGACATCCAACAGCAGTGTCCATAAAGGGCGGGGATCCAAAACAAGGCAACAAGGCACAACTTAAACCACTGCAGCTTGCAGAACTTTGCGGCCAAACACAGCATCCGCTGAGGAACATCAACCTTGTAAAACTTGGAAAAAGTGTGAACAGAAGACCAAGTAGCAGCCTTACAAACTTGCTCAACAGAGGCCTGGTGCTGAAAAGCCCAGGACGCCCCAACCGCACGAGTAGAATGAGCAGTAACCGGAAAAGGGGGTACCTTCCCTTTGGCAGAATAGGCCCCAACTATGGTCTGACGGATCCATTTACTAATGGAAGACTTGGCAGGCGCCACAAAAAAGACATCCGTCTTACGAAAGGAAGACGTTACCTCCAAATAATACTTCACAACACGAACCACATCCAAAGAATGCAGGGCCCTCTCCTTGTCATTGCTGGGATTAGGACACAGAGAGGGCAGAACAATGTCTTGGTTTAGGTGAAAGGCAGAAACAACCTTAGGAAGGAAATCGGACTTGAAACGAAAAACCACCTTGTCCTGATGCCCCTCAAAGTACGGGGCTTGAATGGACAAAGCCGCCAACTCAGAGACACGCCTAACGCCTCCGGGACGACCTATAGTGTCGGGCATGGGGGCACTCACCGAGAATGCCAGCCGGTACGTGGACCAGCATCTGCAGCCCCTCGTGGCGGGTTTACCATCTTTCGTCAAGGACACGGGCCATATTGTCCGTGTCCTTGATGACCTGTGGGTGAGTCCGGGCGCATTCCTGGTGACTCTGGATGTGGAGGCCCTCTACTCCAGCATTCCCCATAAGAAGGGACTTAAGGCGGTCGAGGTTTTCCTCAGCGAACTCGACATAGAAGAGTATAACCACAACCTGTTCCTGCTTCGGCTCCTCAATTTTATCCTCACCCACAACCTCTTTCTCTTTAAGAACATTCTCTACCACCAGATACAGGGGACGGCGATGGGGACGACTTGTGCCCCATCGTTCGCGAACCTGTATCTGGGGTGGTGGGAGAGGAGGTTGTGGGCGGAGGACCAGATGGCCAGGTACCTGTGCCATGTGTCTGCATGGCACAGGTACATAGACGATATCCTGGTCATCTGGGAGGGGCCGAGGCAGGAACTGGAGGAATTTATTATCCTCCTCAATCAAAACGACCTGAATCTTAAACTGACATGTGAAATCAACTTGAGCAAAGTAACCTTTCTTGATATTACAATAGAAAAAGACGATCAGGGCCATATTACAACAACACTGTATCGAAAAGACACAGCGGCCAACACAATGTTGAGGGCTACTAGCTCCCACCCCAAGCATTTGCTGAAGAGTATCCCGTACGGGGAATACATCAGAGCGCGGCAAAACTGTACCACGCTAGAAACATTTCAAGAGGAGGCAAATCTGATCAGACAGAGATCACTGGAAAGGGGCTATAAAAAATCTGTCTTAAAACAAGCCTACCAAAAGGCGAAGAAATACGATAGACCAACCTTGTTATATAAACCAAGAAAAGAAAATATTCAACAAGGCCCAGCATTAATCTTGACATATAGTGAATCTCACAATAACATACGCCAAATTGTAAAAAAACACTGGCCCATTCTCTTAAATGATGATTACTTGAAAAGTTTCCTCCCGAAAGAACCGCAAATAATTTTCAGGCGGTCCCCTAATCTACGAGACAGATTGGTGCACAGTCACCATAACACAAATAGAAGGGAGAAATGCTGCAAACAGCAAGGAACATACCGCTGCGGCGGGTGTAATATGTGCCGCTATATACAATCAGGGGATACAGTCACAATAAGTGACAGGGGTAGCTATAAAATAAAGCATTTCATAAACTGCTCGTCAACAAACGTTATATATGTCCTAACATGTGGTTGTGGATCCTTCTACATAGGTAAAACAAACCGTCAGCTTAGACGACGCATATACGAACATGTATACAATATAAAAACAGGTAATCAGAAAACACCTGTTGGGCACCACTTCACGAAATATCATAATAAAAATCCTAAATCCATAAAATTCCAAGGCATAGACAGGGTACATAACCCCCAGAGAGGGGGCAATGTACAAAAAATGACATTACAATTAGAGACACGATGGATTTATAGACTGGGGGCATCCCGCTTTCCTGGCCTAAATGACATGTTCAGCTTCAGTTCCTTTTTATAGGACATCATGTATTGTAAAAATGCACATAATTGTATATAGGGAGGGGTGGGACAAGGGTGGCAAAAAATGGGCTGACATGTTCAGCTTCAGTTCCTTTTTATAGGACATCATGTATTGTAAAAATGCACATAATTGTATATAGGGAGGGGTGGGACAAGGGTGGCAAAAAATGGGCTGATTTGCATTGTACCACAAGAATGATTAAATATGTAAATTTAATGTTAATATCACTAGTATATATACAAATAACATATATGATTGATGTAAACCTGGGGGATTCAGGACGGAGCACCCTGGAACACATGTGTAGGGATTTATAAATTGCGTAAGTGGAGTTAGTATTAACAATCTGTAGTATTTGGCATGGGTCAGCATGAGTGGCACACCCTCTGTACCAACAATATTAATCAAACGAAGGACACATCAAAAGGGATAAGGCAGAATGTATAAGTGCAATAGAATAATCGAAATAGACAAACAAAAAATAAAAACCAAAAAATATTAAGCCCATAATGTATGATATACCAACGGTAAAGGATATATAATTATTCCGAACACATACCAAACATATAGCATAATATTACCAGGGCATAAATATATATAGATGTCCGGGCATTTTGTATAATAATAAAAAAACACTGCATAGATTATAACTATTGGACTTAAGTAAATCATATATGCTGCCATATACTTTGACTTAT
This sequence comes from Gastrophryne carolinensis, assembly GCA_027917425.1. NCBI lineage: Eukaryota > Metazoa > Chordata > Amphibia > Anura > Microhylidae > Gastrophryne > Gastrophryne carolinensis. The sequence continues at coordinate 339,876,043 of CM051239.1, forward strand.
TGGACCTAAGTAAATCACAAATGCTGCCATGTATTTGGATCCACACTGAGGAAACAATTGTAGAAGCGTAATAGAATAAAGAGGGCTGAGCTCCGGAAATATGGAGCCGTGAATCACACTCCTGACCCATGCCACACACGCTCAGAAAGGCTCTAAAAACATGGAGTCGCTGAGCGTGTGAATGGGCGGCCGGCGGTGTCACATCCGGTTCATTTTCCAGGACCTGAAGCGCACGTGAACTCTCCCGGCGGTGGCGTGCGGGGGGCGCGCTCCCGGCCCCGGAGTGCACATAAAGTGCCGCCCGAGTGGCGCCGCCACATACCCCTAGACAGACGAGCAGCAAGGACGAGAGGCGAGCCCAGGGAGGCTCACAGACACAAGCAAGGGTAGTAAAAGGCAGGACGCCATAACTACAGCACAGCACGACCTCGCGCCATTAAAGACACAGGCACAGGTAAAGCATCCATATGACTATAATCAATATAAGTTTGGTTGGTGTTAAGAGAATAAGATATTGGGACAAACTGGGACTATATGGAGTCTCCATTTCTTTCAGGGCGGCAAAAGGCAGGACGCCATAATTACAGCACAGAACGATCTTGCGCAATTAAAGACACAGGCACAGGTATAGCATCCATAGGACTATAATCAATATAAGTTTGGTTGGTGTTATGAGAATAAGATATTGGGACAAACTGGGACCATATGGAGTCTCCATTTATTTCATAGAGTGGCTGGGGACCAAACATTGAATGCCAGGAGGCAAATTATACATGCTGTGAGAGCCTGTGACCATCCAGGGTGAGATACTGGATGCGCAAATCAGGCACAAAAGTAAGCAAAACCCATAATAGTAAAGACCAAAGCCAATCACTATACAAACTGAAAAATCTTGTATGTCTTATTAATAAAGGACCCTATCTGTTCCAGGGTGACTCGGGACCGGATCCCTAGGGGAAATTGTTACAACGAATGTACAATATATGACACATCTGAAATCAAATTGACTAAATTCCCTTTCAAGGTATATAATCACATTGTTGAAAACTATGAAATGCCGTATGTGTTTACTATTATCCTCTAACATGCAGCTCTATTGTATTTCCCACTAAATAAGGGGCACTGAGGAAGCCAGACGCAATAGGCGAAACATGTTTGCCCAGGGGAGGGAATATTGAAAAGCCTGGTGAAAACCAGAGGACTAAGGAAATACTAACTACCTGATAGTTGTATCAACAAACCAAAAGATATGCATGTTGGAGGTACAATCATGAAGAACCGAGTTGAAATCCATATGATTGCGTGTGTATGTAAGCAATCATGAACAGAAGTTTTTAAACGTATGTGATATATTTATTTGTGAATGGATTACAAAATAATAAAAGAAGTTTGATTACAAGTAGTGAGGTCTTGGTCATAGGCTCTTAACAAACTGGGGGAGGCCTAAACCCCAGAACCAGTAAAAAATAACCGAAGTGATGGCTACCAAAAAGGCCACCTTCTGCGTAAGTGAAGACAAGGCAATATCATTCAAGGGCTCAAAAGGAGAATCTTGAAGAGCAGAAAGAACCAAATTCAAATCCCAAAAGGGAGCAAAGGTTTTCTAGGAGGCCGCATGTGCGTGACTCCCTGGGAAAAAGTCTTAACAAAAGGATGTAGGGCAAATGACCTTTGAAAGAACACCGCCAGGGCAGAAACCTGCCCCTTCAGAGTACTAAGCTGGAGCCCCAGGTCCAGACCATGTTGAAGAAACTCCAGGATTCTGGAGATGGAAAATTCCTTACAAGGCAACGCCCTGATCTCACACCAATCAATATAAGACCTCCAAGTACTATAGTAGATATTAGAGGAAGACCGCTTTCTAGCACTAATGAGAGTTCGAATCACAGCATCGGAAAGACCTTCCTCCTTCAAGATGGAGGTTTCAGCAGCCACGCCGTCAAAGCCAGCGTTGGTAAATTGGGATAACGTAGTTGACCCTGGGTGAGCAGATCTGGCAGCAGGTGCAGAACAAACTGATCCTCTGCTAACCTTACCACATCTGCGAACCAAACCTGTCTTGGCCACCTTGGAGCCACCAGAATTGCTGACGCACCCTCCAGGGCCAGCTTGCGCACCACTCTGGCCACCAAGGGAAACGGAGGGAACAGATACAGAAACCCCAGATCCCTCCAGTTCAGAGACATGGTATCCACTGCCAGAGCCAGTGGATCCCGTGAGAGAGACACAAATGTCGGAAGTTTGTGATTGTGACGAGAGGCAAAGAGGTCCACCACCGGGGACCCCCACCTGAGACAAATCAAGCGAAACACTTTGGGGCTGAGAGACCATTCCCCCCGGTGAGCTGAGAACCTGCTCAGAGAGTCCGCCTCCGTGTTCTCCGCTCCCGGAATGTAAACTGCTGAAATGCACGGGACGTGGTTCTCCGCCCAGGCCAGAATCAAAGACACTTCCTTGAGGGCACTCCTGCTGCGAGTCCCTACCTGGTGATTGATGTAGGCGACCGCCGTCCGATTGTCCAACCGGACTTGAACCGGCAATCCTTGCAACTGATAAGTCAAGCGAAACAGAACCATCCTGATGGCCCTCAATTCCAGAACATTGATGGACTCGTGAGCCTCCTGAGGCCCCCACAGTCCCTGAAACTGACGATCCTTCCAGAACCACCCCCCATCCTGATAGACTGGCATCCGTGGTGACCGTCTCACAACAAGGGGCCAGAAAGGATCTGCCCCTTGACAGATTGATTGGATCCAGCCACCACTGAAGGGAGCACCGAACTCAGGGGGTCATCAGGAAGGACTGATCCAACGACAGTGGCGACCCGTCCCAGGCCGCCAACAGATGGAGCTGGAGTGTCCTTGTGTGGAACTGAGCAAAGGGAACCGCTTCGAAGGAGGCTACCATCAATCCCACCAGCCTCATCCCCAGTCTGATGGCCGGACGAGGGATAGACAGGAGGAGTCGAACCAACTCCTGAATCAAGAGAACCTTGGACTGAGGAAGAAACACCCTGGCCTGGGAAGTATCCAGGGACATTCCCAGAGAAGACACTAACCTGGACGGAGAAAGGGCGGACTTGGGGTAGCTGATCACCCACCCGAATCTCTCCAGAGTGGACAGCACAGTTCTGGTGTCCAATACCGCTTGGCTGAAGGAAGATGCCATAATGAGAAGGTCGTCCAGATAAGGGACAATGCGAATACCCTGGGCTCTGAGGAGAGCCATCACCCCGGCCAGCACCTTGGTGAAAACCCTTGGAGCCGAGGTAAGACCCGAAGGATGTGCCACAAACTGAAAATGCTGATCCTCCACCACGAACCTGAGAAATCTCTGGTGCGCTGGAAAAATGAGCACATGCAGATAGGCGTCCTTGATGTCTACGGACGTCAGAAAGTTCCCCTGCCGAAGAGAATGGATAGCTGAACGCAGCGTTTCCATGCAAAATTTCCGCGGATGGACGAACCTGTTGAAGATCTTTAGATCCAGAATGGGTCGAACCGACCCGTCCTTCTTGGGCACCGTGAACAGATTGGAACAAAAGCCCCGACCCCTGTCTGAGGGGGGCACTGGGCAAATAACTGCCATATCAAACAGACTCTTTACTGCCACCTGGAGCTCCTGCGCGGCCAGAAGGTCCGAAGCCGGCTCGCGCCTAAAGCCCGGCCCCGCCCCTTTTACCTCAGGGAGAAAGCCTGCATAAAAATGGCGGACACAGCGCCGTTTTGACAGAGAAATACACGCTGTTATGAAGTAATAAATAAGTAAATAACTATTGGGAGGATAATTTCATAAATTAATACATTAAAACATTATTAAGAATTAATGATTACAAAATTTGGACCTAACACCGAATAAGGGGCCCTGCTCCTACCCTCCGCTATCCCGCTAGAGAGAGGGGCATTACCCAAAAGGGGGGGACCACCCAAAGTTTAAGGCCAAGGGACGGGGCATCCCAAACCGGGGTCACCGTCCCGGATGACCGCCTACCCTCTTATATAGGGTCTCACGGGAGAGCATTTGCTCTTAAGCACCAAGGGTGCTTTTCTACCCTCACCCGGACCGTCAGCCTAGGCTGGGAGGCATGAGGTAACAGAAAAAAAAGATCCAGGCGGAAATAGATAACTAAAGGGCCGGGAGTCATCCCGGCTACCTGAAATCCCCCTGTGCAAGGAGGAGACCACATCTTCTGACTTGCTCGCCGTCTGCAGAGATAAAGACTGGGTAATGAGTGGGAGGTCCCAGGTATTTATGGACCGGGAGGGGCTCTCTTTTTTCCTGGCATCTCTGCATATCGCCCTCTACAGGTCAGTATTACCCACACATTATGAATTTCTTGAAGCGGGGTGTGTGACATACTTAGAATATAACTATTTTATAGTATTCACTTCCCCATGCTATATATAAATATAGTATACCATATATACTGTACAAGACCGAACCTTATAAAGTGAGTGAGAAAATAAAAGAAAACAAGGGTTTGGGAAGTCACTAAAGTGTGAGATTAGGCTAAATAAATGTCTGACACTATTCTATGGAAAATAGTTTGTTTGTCTAAGGCTAAGCAAAGGTTCAAGAAGAACTAGAATAATTAAATGAAGGAGAAAATTGCACAACTACAGCATACAAAAATGGTTGGATCACCTTTTTGTGTTAATATTCTTCCTGGATTTATGAAGCACTGCTTGTCAAAAAAATGAAAAATGTCTGCCAATATCATTGTTGCTTGTTTTTCTCAAGAGCAAGCCCATAAAATATAAGCTAAATGTTTTTCTTTTTCACATTGAAGGCATAGCAAGTCAATGGTCATTGCAAACTAGTTTATAATCTTTGCCAAGTTATTTATGGGCATTTTATGCTGAGCGCGGAAAGCTCTTTTGCCTTAACTGTAAAATCTGGACAGCATTAGACGACACTGCGTGAAAAAGGTAAGCCAACTACAGTACAAGTAAGGATGATTTGTAGAGCCCTATCAGGTGCAAAAGAACAACACATGGAGGAGTTGGAGTTGCTCCCTAGTGTAGATAATATTTAGACTTAAATAAAAAATCTTTGTGCTTTTTATAAAAACTTATCTGGAGAGTTCTTCTACACAGTATCCTTTAATATGGGCAAATGTTTTTGCTTCACATGGAAAACTAACATAGAAAGATTGGAAAAGTACATAGGGCTAGGGATGAGGAAACCCGCTGAAATTCGGGTTCAACAAGTTCTGCCAAACTTGCCGCTACCGTTTGGTAGCCGGACTCTTTACGAACCCCATAGAAGTCAATGGGAACCCAAATTTGGGGGACCCAAAAATGTGGTAAAATGGGGGTAGCAAGGGATAGAGGGTTGTAAATCAAGAGGAACACCTGGGTGATTGCTCTGCATGAAATAAAAAAGAAATCATCAGAGGGCGCCTGAGAGCGGCGCCGGCCTCCACGCTCCGACCATGCAGGTAAGTCCTTTTTAAGCAAATCCCGGCATGGTGGGAGCGGGCCGGCTTCCGCCGCCCGCTGACAGTGTAGCCGGCATGCCCGCTCCCACCATGCCGGCATTTTTTTTTTTCATGAGCGATTCGTGAAAGTTCGATTCGGGCGAACCCGAATTTCTTGGGGAAATTCGGCGAATTGCCCGAATCGAACTTTCAAGAAGTTCTCTCATCTCTACAAGCCGGGTTTGACGCACATCCTTGCTTGGCGCATGTGCTCAGCTTGTTTGTTCCAAGAAGGCTAATGGAGGGCAACAACCTATCTACCCCATACTCCAGCTGTTTTCACTAAATAAATGTCCTTACAAGGACAGTTTTTGTAAAAAAAACAGAATCCCTATCTGTCCATCAGCAGCAGCAGCAGCCAGCACCTCTCCATCTCTAATGCAGAGTGCTCTGAACACACCAGGAGATGGATCCCGCCTTTTATACGGTGGGGTCACGTGTCCCATCTGGCCAATCACAGACAATGTGAAGCCTATCTGCCCTCTTCCGTGCATGGATTTCAATTTAAAATCTGTGTTCAGGTTAGGGTACCCGATCTTGCAAAGTTTGGTACGAATCTGAACTTTGGATTTTGGGTTTGCCGGATCCCGCATATCCCTACACAGGGAGATTAACAGCTAAATTAAAACATGGGATAAGAGGACACTTTCAGGTTAGAAAGGTAAATATGTGTTTTTACAAAACAGCAACCACCCATTAGTGGGGATTTATGAATATATATATATATATATATATATATATATACAAGTCCAATATAAAGAACTACCCAGTAAGATAGCGGGGACCCTGATGGTCAGATTTTTATTTAATTTTATTTTAATTTAATTTTTAAGTACACTGCTTGTGGATTAGCAAGGGGTACAGGGGACACGTTTAACAGTTGTGAGGGCAAAGGTGGCAAACCAACTGCTCTACACAGGGGGCAGATGTCTTGCCATTGACTACCTTGATTACCTATAACCTTCCTGGACATGGGGGCATGGGGGGTGTGCACCAGTCCAGTGCCTGTCAGCTTCAGGGAAGTGATTTATTAAACATTTTTGTGCCCATTTTTGTGAAACCTGTCATAGAACACTCCTGATTTCAAAGAGCATACTATACTAGCTAGTCTCTGTTATGGCTGGGCGCCCAATACCATGACAATTGAGCTATAGGGATCACAGCCTATGTGCATGGCACGCCAAGCTGGTCCCGGGAGGTGGACCTTGTGCCATTTGATATCTTGTCAGCCCAATCTGCTGGTATCAAAAGTCAGGTTGAGTCCAGCGGCATCTATACCTGACCACTGCTCATGACAACCTTCATATTAAACAGTTCACTCACCCCACAGTAACTTTAGCACACCCACTTCATGAGTCATGACAGTTGAGGGGGCACGTTGAAGCCTTGTATATCTGCAGTAACTGTGATCATTGGGGGTGTTTGAACAGGACTCAATCCCATGACCTGGGTTAGCACACAAGCACTGCTTTTTATATTTAAAGAGAGTTTAATTTTGAGTTTTTGAAATTTGATATTTTTAAATCTCAGTTTATTAAAGTTTCAATATACAAACTATTAGCATAATGTAACAGAACAACTCCTTGCCCCACCCTGGTGTGGTGTAACCCCCCCCCCCTCCTGCTTAATAGATATGTAACATATCTATCAAGGCTTGGTCTAGCTAAACTCACACCAAGTTATTGCTGCCATAACATTAGGTGTGAATCCTACCAGTGCATGTTAGTGAGCTGTCACACCACAAACCCCAAACTTTAACAAACTTGGCAGTAGAACTGCTAGCACAGCATAGTGAAGAAGCCTTGTATTGCTTAGCGCCCTCCATGATTGCATCGTACAGACCTCTTAGGCCGTCTATCTGAGCACTATTCCTTTTTGACATAGAATAACACTTCACCCTGGAACACTTGCTGATGAGTGGTCCACCCCTCCCTCTGTAGTATATGTAACAGGCATAGATGCAGACTATTGTGTGACTTATTGTGACACCCAAAATTTTAGATATCAAATATATCACTTCACTCCAGAACCCCTGTATCCCGGGACAAGCCCATAGCATTTGACAAAAATCAGCATTTACCTCACCACATTTAGGACGGCCTGTGTTTGGGGGATATATATGTCTGATTAAAATACCTTATTATTTGCTATTTAAAAGTCCCAATGCCTCCTCCCATTCTTCCCAGTCCAGTTCTGGTATAATAGTTTGCCATGGAATATTGCAGGATTGTCTTTGGCTAATTTGGCCTGAAGGGACATATAATAGAGGGATATGACAACCCTGCCCTCTTGGTTAATTATAAGGTCTATCCCCTTATGTTTTCCCACTTGATGGATGCGGTCTATGAATTGTGTCTAAAGTGTACCAAAACCTGGGATCTTCTCCCGGCTGCTCCTCCAATCAGCTTCTCCCGCTGCACATAATAAGGTGCGGCTAGAGAAGCTGAATGGAGATCCAAGCTGCACATACTAGCGCCATGTGGCATCTCTCGCTCCTTTCGGTTGTGCACGGCCCGCACAGTCATTCTGTTGTGGCAGGGCAATGCACAGCAAGAAGAGATGCGAGTGATGTTGTGCCGGCCAAGCATGCATTGTGGGCTCAGGGGAAAATTATGAATTTCGAGCACCCTGGGGGGTTTCACACAGCGGGGCATTCCAGTTCATGATGCCCTGAGGGGGGGAGCTAGTATGACTGGCCTGGAGTCTCATAGACTCCAGGTTGATTTTTGGCTGAAAATATTGAAACGTTGCCTTCAAAGGTAGTACCAATCAGGCAGTGCCAATCCTGCCCCATCCCATGGTCTCTGAAAAGCTGTCAGGTGGACCCTAGCTCTCTCTGGTCCCCATATTAAGGAGGAAACTTTATAGCATGTTGTAACATAGACAGGAATTTAATTAGGACAATTTTGATAAGGACGCCAGCTTACACCCGATATGGAATGCCCCACTGTGTGAAACCCCCAGATCGCCTGATTTTCTTACCTTTTCATGAGCCCACAGCACAGGCATTCCCGGCAAGTCCTCCACTCAGCTTCTCTGGACGTGCATATTAATGTGCGGCTGGACAAGCTAAATGGAATTCTAGCTGCTCACACGATCGGTGAGTGGCGTCACTGGCATCATAAGGTAAGACCACAGACTTCAGCTGCAGCAAGTGATTCTTCAATATCTTGAAAAATATCATCCACATATACGCCCAATCTATGGACCTCGCCTGTATCCACTAAGCCTATTGTCCCTCTGTATCCTACAGGTAAGTGCTTCTATGACTATTGTAAACAGGTATGGGAGAATATCCTTGCCTGGTCCCCTGTGTAGTGCAAATGACTCAGAGGTGATACTATTCACTTGTATGCAAAGAAATGCTGGGGAATTTTTATAAAAACTGCAAATGGTTCATGACCCCCGGTCCAAACCCTAACTTCTACATATATTCCCAAAGAAAGCTCTACTCCATAGAATCAAGGGTTTTGGCGGCATCTTGAGAAACCAAAACCTGATGTCCCCTATTATCATGATCTGGGTATTAACTAGGACTGTGTGTAGGTTGATATATGCGGACTTTCTGGGCATAAAGCCTGTCTGATAAGGATGAATAAGGTGCAAGATAACCTTTTGAAGCCTATTGTCTAGTATTTTGGCCAATACTTTATAGTCAATATTGAGTATCCATGTTCACTTTTAACAGTTTCTTATCTTTCTCTAGGGATCTAGATGTAAAGAGGTACATGCCAGTTACTTAATAAGAAACCATTGTATATACAGTTAATGAGAGATTGAACCCTTTATGGTTTCTAGCTATGAGAGTGTATAGTAGTTGTAGTATCCATAATCAGACTCAACATGGCAGCAGTGATACCAGGCCATAGAGAATCATTGGGACAAAGTTCTAGAAGGAAGAACCTGCTCCCTGCCATCCTCACCAAGTACCAGGTGCGTGAGGGTAACATTTACCCACTAGTTATTCTTTGCTATTCTGTTCTTATTGTCTTTCAAGCCAAACCTGTTCTTCTGGTGTGGAAGAGCCACGAGGGACTCAATCTTTATCAAAAGCTGCACAGAAGTGAAAAAGAAATCTTTGATAAAATAATATAAGCAAAGTTAAAGACTTTGTACTTTCAATTGTAGCCCAGTCTAGCTTCAAAGTTGTGTCTTTTTTAATTTATGCTTTTAGGTAATCTTAGAAAGCGATATCACTTCTGACATATATTTATTGTTACAACATACATGCAAGTAAATTGCTTCAATATCTCCAGGCCATTGTAATATAAGGTAGCAGTGTTTGTGTAAAGCATTCTAATAGAGGTGATGAGTCATAGTAGTAATATAGCATCTAGGCGCTTGCCTGAAACTAAAGCAAAATTTGCATTTAGTCAGGGCCGGCTCCAGGGTTATGTGAGCCCTTAGGCAACATGGTCTCAGTGGGCCTCTTAGCACTTTGTCACGTCACAACTGACCGTCAGATATCACTTTGGATTCTGATCATATAGAAATCCAAACCAAATGATACTGTGTGAAAAGTGAAAGAAATAAAATATATTTCAATATTTTGAAGGACAGGGAGTGCAACTGCACATTCCTTTATCCTTTATTGGTGATCAGTTAAAGATGGCTGGTGTACCTAACAGCAGGCCATCTTCCTTCATCACCAAGGGGGGTATTACTGTCCATTTGCATTGAAAATTGCTGCACTTGGCCAGTAAATTCTGACAGCCAGTGTACATGTAAGGTATTATCCCAGAGGTCCCTTCCATCAAGTCACATAATTTAGTCACACACGTGTCTAAAAATGGATTTTCTGTAACTGCTTACTAATCGTAACTAAAATTCACTAAAATACATTACATTCATGCATCAGTCACTGTTTAAGTATATCATATAAACATCAGTTAAATATGACACAGATGTCAGTGTGCACATATATTTGTAATTATCTAGGTACAAGTGTAGCAGTTGCAGTACCATAGACAGTAGCTTCCCCCCAGCGGCACTGATATTAGTGGTTCAGTACCATGGACATCCTTACAAAAATTAAGATGACAAGAAGCAATTTGAGACCGCACCAGTCTTATTTACAAATATAAATAGTGGGACTGGGACGAGGTATTAACCACTATGCAAAATTCAAAAATAGGAGGGTCCCACACCTCACCCAAAAAGACCACGTGGCACCACTAAATATATCAAAAATCAGATTAATTTTATTGATACCTAATGATACACATACATATTAAAACCATATTAAAAACACATAACAACACAACCTTACAAGGGGAAGAGGGGGAGGGGGGGAAACCCAGATGACAAAAATAATGATTGATGGAGGGACACTGGTTAAATCACATCAACATACCAAATAATCCCACATATTTAGGTCAGCTCTAACCTAGCTGGAAACTATATAACTAAATCACTGTGCATACATAATAAATAACAAATTAATCTATATCTACAAAATATGCCTATGTGCAAATATATAAACTCACTTTTCAAGAGGACCAGCCAGGTGGAAGTAAAGCAGACATATACATATGGAAAAATTGCAAAACCTCACGTGTCCAGGATTACAGCCTCACAACCATGGGGCCCCCCGCCCACAGCCAATGCGTTGCGTGACGTCAGCGCATCACTTCCTCAGGGCAGGACAACTGCCCTCTCCCCACATTGTTAATTTTATGCTCACCCCACCGGGTGAGCCCACGTCCCGCTCCGCCGAACGCCCTGTGTCACCGACGCACTCCGGCCGGAAGCGCTTCAGCCCCACACCCATGTGACGCGCCCCGGCCGGAAGCGCGTCACTGGCCAGGCGTACGTTTCACCAGGCGGAAGAGCGCGACCCGATCACAGATGCCCGACTCACATCCGCCCCCGCAGGTGAAGCAGCGCAGGACAGGAGCCCGAGAAGGTGAGTACGCAGGAACAAGGCAGATCTACCATCTTTACAGGACAAAAAACTTTAACGACACCATAATCATTACACTTCTATGCTTATTATCCTAATTCCTCTATATCAGGGGTACTCAACTACTTTCAGTGGAGGTCCACTTACCAGGGTCTGCCGTGGGATGAAGGTCCGACCTGCACACAGACAGTAAAGAACCCTGGTCCCCTAGCAATAAGGCCAATTTGGTGTGAGGGAGTCGGGGGTAAGTAAGAGTGCATGTCACGGGCTGGGAGAAGGGTTAGGGGAGGGTGCAGATCAGCTGCTGGGGGGTAGGTGAGGGTCAGTGGATGTGTAGAAGGGTTAGGTGAGGGGTGCAAGTCAGCGGTTGGGGAGAAAGTTAGGTGAAGGGTACAGGTCAAGGAGCTGGGGTGAGGCTTAGGTGAAGGGTACAGGTCAAGGAGCTGGGGTGAAGGTTAGGTGAAGGGTACAGGTCCAGGAGCTGGGGTGAGGGTACAGGTCCAGCAGTTGGGGTGAGGGTTAGGTGTCTGGCAATAATGAATTGCAATCAACAGGTCCACACACTGGCTGCTTTCATGCTCCATCATCTATCTACAGCCTGTGTGCAGCAAGGGAGAGGGGCGTCCCGCTTTACAGGCAGAGAGGGGCGTCCCGCTTTACAGGCAGAGAGGGGCATCCTGCTTTACAGGCAGAGAGGGGCATCCTGCTTTACAGGCAGAGAAGGGCATCCCGCTTTACAGGCAGAGAGGGGCATCCCGCTTTACAGGCAGAGAGGGGCATCCCGCTTTACAGGCAGAGAGGGCGCTACTGTCCCTGCTGGGAGGAGAACGCACACAGCCGGCTCTTACCTTTCTGCCGCAGTCGCTAACAGGGTGTCTCACCGGGGCTCAAACAGCACGCTACACTCTACACAGGAGGGCGAGAAGCAGGAAGTAAATGACAGGTGGGTGGGGGGACAGGAAAGCTCATTGCTCAGGTTGGCTGAGGAGCTTGCACTCTACACATGAAGTAAATGGGGAACAGGAATCTCACCTCCTTGCACTTTCTCGGCCACTGGCCCGGTTCTCCAGCAGCTCGATTAACTGGTCCCGGGTAATGGCCTCCTCGCCCCGGGCCAGCTGCTCCTCCAGCCAGCGCAGCAGTGTGCTCTGATGCCGGGACACCACTGACTCCAGGGCCGCCACCTCCCTCAGGCAGGCCACCTCTTCCCAGAGTCAGGCCTGTTCTAGCAGCACCGGCGGTGGGGGCGGCAGCAGTGCGAGTGGACATGACGGGCCTCCAGGTGTGTGCAGCGGGCTCTGCTTGCCGCCCGAAGCCTCCGCCAGCTCCGCGCTCTCGGCTCCTTCCTCCTCCCGCGCCTCTTCGTCTCCACTCCTCCCCCCCGCCTACGAGGCCCGAGCCGCTTCCACCTTCCCCCGGCCTGGCCACGCCCATGTGCCCGCCCCCAGCTCTGACAGCCCCGGCCGGCAATTGTCACCGGCACTGCCGGATCCCGGGCTGATGTGGCCTTGCCATGTGCCGGCCTACCGGGATTCTGCCCGGTATGCCCTATGGCCAGCCCGCCCCTGGCTCCAGGGACACTACACCAGCCCTGGGCAGCGGTCCGGACAAATGGCGTCTGTGGTCCGGATTCGCGTACCCCTGCTCTATATGATTACACTATAATTAACACATGCCAACTAAAGAAGCGGCAATGACAACTAGGTATATATATACTCTATGCCAGAAATTAACTAACACCAAACCTGGAACATGTTTAACTACTTAACTACCTGTGTATCTCCATATATAAACCCATATGTCATGTACAGGATGCTCAAGCCATGAAGTTATATAAGGGGGATACTCCAGGCCAACTTATGTCAGACCCTATGCTGCCTAATGACGTGGCTCATAGAGCATCACCCCCCCTGGCATCTATATATCAACTCTTTCCTGTCATCACAGACATAAAAGACCACCATTCATCTCTGCTGCATCATCCTGTACTCAATAAAGGTGCCTAGTCATATATCAGGTATATAAAGGTATATTTAACCCCGAGACATATGGGGGCTCTTAAAGTGGTTATATAGATTATGACCAATTTACATTCTGTCAGAATTTGGAGCCGGGACCTTGTTATACCACTCTACTCCATATACACCTACCCCTATATATACTAAGGATCTATATTTCCATCTATACTATATAGAGCTTCAAAAGCAAACAAATATATATATATGCAAGACTTAAGGCTCGATTCGAAAGTTTTGGGGGGTGTTTGTCATTTTTTTGCTATTTTTCGTTCATTTTTCATTCGTACGAACGTTCGGGAACGTGCGCTTTCGATGAACGGAAGCAAATCGGAACATTTCCGTTAGTTCGGATCATTTTCCAAACAAAATCGGAAATTTTTCGTTCGTTCAAATAACTTGTTTGGGATGGGTTTCCGTCTGATTCAGAGAGCTGATTTCCGATGGACCACCACCCTATAAATCCGTTTCATTTCCGATCCACTTACGAGACCTTTGAGGGCTCGGATTGCTATTGTTGAACATGTTTTGCAGCTATGTGGAGGAGTCTGCGTGCCTTTAGCACCAAGGCATTGCATGTATCAGCATGGCCGAGGCCATAAATTGTATAGCAATGTATACCTGAATCAATACATTTCATGTATGCCTTATAGAAGCATTTTAATGCTGACCTTAATTAGTCCTTAGCATGTAAACATTTATTTTCCAACACATCCATATAATTGCTATATTTTTTTAGACTTATGTCCTTTGTGAATTATATTTGGATTGTTGAACTTGAATCTTAATTTGTTGTACGAGTTATTGTTTTAGTTGGTTACCTTTGCTTTGTGTAATTATTTTATATTTGGTTGCAGGAACCGCAAGATGTGCCACTCGCCCTTGCTCCTGATGCCCGTTCTTTGCCTGCAGAATGCGGGCCAGGGGTTCTCTAATCGAGCACTATGCAAAACCCGGCTCGTGGCGAGGGCCCTCTGGCTTTTGAAGTCCAGATTTAGGTGTTTGGACCATACGGGGGGGGCACTGCAGTATGACCCCAACAAGGTTATACCAATATTTTAATTTACGTTTTTTAACAGGGACCACACGTGCCAGGGTGGCACAACTGAGTGTCAGGGTCGTTCAGTTGGTGGGGGAGATGCAGGAGCTGCGCAACTCGTTGGGGACCACAGATGAAGAATAATGTTCTGTGGCCTGCCATTGCTATGTATTTTGTTTTTTATAGTTGTAAAAATTTGAAATTTGCTACATTTTTAAAAATGTTATGTTTTATGATGGAATAAAAAAAAATGTTACATTGTCATTTCATTTACAAAATACATTAACACAAAACTAATGGGCCCAGAAATATTTAAAGATGAATATTCACATGACCGAGAAGTGATTTGGGTAAGTTTTAGGGGGCTAAAATGGAAGAAGAACCTAACCGAGAAGTGGTTTGAGTGAGCTTTAAGGGTCCAAAAGGGAAGATGGAGGATAGTGCTAAGTGACTTAGCTAAACATTGTAGTAGAAGTGAGGGTGGCAAATATGTAGGCGAGCACTTTAATGAGTTAAGTTTGTAGTGCGCAGGCGCAAGATCGTAAGGATTTTCGTCTGGACGATTATTTATTGAAAAAGGGAAACAGAAACTAACGGGAAACGTAAAGGATTCGTGGGAGGATACGATGGGAAAAGGGCAAAAACGAAAGCCTACGTTGTAACATGTGAAAAGTCTGGATGGAAAATGACATCCTCGTATTCATAATCTGCCGTACAAACGGACGGAAACTTTACAGAAAGTTTTCAATGCATGCACAGAATCGCTCGTACACTCATACGAGAGCGGAACAAAAACTAAAAAGTTTTTTTTTGTCTCTCTGAATCGAGCCTCTAATGTAGTCTTCTGAATAGGACCAAGTATTCTTCTTCTTCCACAAGGACCATACTGGATCACGACGTCCATCATCTCCATACAAGGCAATCTTCAAACATGCTCCCTGGTTATAACTGTGTGTACCGAATCCGAACCATAACGCTGTTCAGCATCTTGTGTGTAGTGCTGAAGAACTAATAACACTAATTAATACACTAACTCATTGCATTTGTGATAAATGTGAAAAAAATGTGAAACAGATTGTGTAATAAAAAAACAATATATATGATACTCATATGTGAGTAATACACCCAAGCCCCACCAATATTCAAGAATACATAAATATCCCAAATAACAACTACCAAAACATGATAATACTAACCCCCCATGACAACCCATACCAACCAAACTATTACACCCCAACAAGAACCCCTAACTACGTGCCTAAGAACGACGTGAAGGCCAGATCCTCGTTAAGACCAATGGGAGCTTGAGATTATAGGTTATATATCCAACGCAGCTCCATTCATTGTAGGGCTCTTTTCAAGTCACCCCTACGAGGGCCCAGACTCACCTTTTCAATGCTGGTGACCCTCAGGCTGCTGAAGTCACTCTGATGCGCATGTAAAATGTGCAGGGCCACCGGGGGGACTAGCTTGCCCTGCTGTGTGTTTCTGGCTGCGAGACGGATGCTCGAGATGTGGGCTTGTACTCTGGCCTTGAGGCTATTTGTAGTTTCTCCCACATACATTTTCGGACAGTTACAGGTTCCTCCAACAATCATTATTTTTGTCATCTGGGTTTCCCCCCTCCCCCTCTTCGCCTTGTAAGGCTGTGTTGTTATGTGTTTTAAATATGGTTTTAATATGTATGTGTATCATCAGGTATCAATAAAATTAAACTGATTTTTGATATAGTTAGTGGTGCCACATGGTCTTTTTGGGTGAGGTGGGGGGGTGTGGGACCCTCCTATTTTAAATTTTGCATAGTGGTTAATACCTCGTCCCAGTAGTGTGCACACTATTTATATTTGTAAATAAGACTGGTGCGGTCTCAAATTCCTTCTTGTCATATAGTATACACACAGGTGTGAGGGACTAAAATTATTTTGGTCCTGTACCCTTGGAGACCTGCACAGCACCATGCCACTAAATTTAGAAAATAGAGAAACCCAGTGGAATACAAGATTACAGCAAAGAGAATGGGGGGTCGGTCCCCAACATTGAGGGGGATTTTTCATAGGATCAAAAGAGAACAAATAAAATACACCAAATTGTGGTGGAATGTTCAAAGTTTGGAGCTGTATAGAGAACAATCACTTATCCCCAGAGGCTTAAGGGTCTAAATGTTTCCGGCCTGGGAGGTCTCGTCAGAAACCCGGCTTAGGTGGGAGATGCATTTGAATAAATGTGCTAGTGGCCTGATTGAGGAATTGATCGGTCTCTAATGTTAAAACCAAATACGCGCTAACTGCTCTGCATGATAGTATCCCCAAGGAGACATCACAAGGGGAAATTGAGAGGTTACAGGATCTTATGGACAGTGACCTTAAGAAATTAGAGGACAGTATTATCAATAATAAGATGGACAAACTAAATAGGGACAGAAATAATTTTGAGACAAGGCGGGTCTATAAGTGGACCCATAGAGGTAATGGTAGAAGGACATACACTAGGGATAGCAGGCCCTCTAGCCGTAGAACATCAATATCCAGTAGATCGTCAGAGGATAGCAACATCACACAAGATAATTTTTTAGGCGAGGGCAGACTAAGAGGACACGTCCGGGGGGGGAAGAGATGTAGACATATCCAGCATGACTGAACTGTGGGATCACCGCAGACTACGATCTGTAACATCGAAACGGTCCAGAACAGGCCCCAACCCATAAATATGATCCCTACCATTTCTTCCTCTGAAGCCCGAGAAGATTTTGCGGGCGATGTTTTGAATTAGGAATTGTCCGTCATTAACCTATCAGGAGTAACACTTACCAAAGATGAAATGTCAGTACTGCAGAGAGGTCTTACTTTTGCACCATGTAATAGGCTTGATACATTTTTAGCAATTAAGGATTTATACTTATTCTGCAGACGACTTTTACTTAAAAAACAATTTGAGACCCCCATTCATCTTATGACCGGTATGACCCGTCAGGAAGGAGAGGCGGTGGAGGATTTGATGTCTTTGCTTGAGGAACAAATAACCGAGGTGAATATATTGGGACGACTTTACAAACCATCTAAGTACATGCCACCATGGTCTTTAAGCCCGGCGGTACACATGTTCTTTAAAGTTGTCAGTGACAAAATTCAGAAGCTCCCTGTGACAAAAGGATCTAGTAATTTGACACAAGGGGAACTAACAGCCATCTTGAGCCTCCGTGCACGCACTGACATTATAGTAAAAGAAGCCGATAAAGGCGGATATATCGTTGTCATGTCATGTGAATACTATCGCACGGAGGCTCTGAGACAAATACAGAATGTGGCCAATTATGAAAAACTCCCGGGCAATCCATTGACACGGTATAAGGCTGAATTTGAGAATGTAATTGAGGAGGCATGGTCAGAGGGCACTATTAACCGTAGGACGCATGACTTTCTGCTGGTAGACTTTCCAGTAGTAGCAACATTTTACATGCTACCTATTGTGGCGGGCATTGGTGGTATGACTGTGAGAGCATGCGTCTATATTGACAAACTGCTACAGCCCTTTGTTACCTCTCTCAATTCCTATATCTGTGACTCTATGGATTTGCTCAATTGTCTCAATTCAGTTTGGGTGCCTGATGATGCAATTTTGATCACTATGGACGTTGAAGCCCTCTATACCAGTATATCGCATGTATCGGTCACCCGCACGTGCCGGTACTTTCTAAATATGAATGGTCAGGACTCCCCCTCCTCACAGGAAGTTACTTTAAACCTGTTGGACTTTGTGCTTTCGCACAATTTCTTCACCTTCAATGGCTCGTATTATCGCCAGGTGTGCGGAGTGGCCATGGGGGCGTGATGTGCCCCCTCTGTGGCAAATCTGTTCCTGGGATGGTGGGAGAGGGAGATTGTATTCAATGAGGACAATGCTGACCTTCACAGGCACGTGCTAGGGTGGCATAGATACATTGACGATATACTGGTAATATGGCAAGGCACGGAGGCACAATTTGATGATTTTCTGAATCTATTGAATACTAATGACTTAAACATCTTCCTCACCGCACAGATGTCCACCAAACAGGTCACGGTTTTGGATTTGACCATTTCGATTATGGAAGATGGCTCGCTAAGCACAGGCGTTTACCGCAAGGAGACCTCTGTTAACTCCCTACTGCACTACAAAAGCTTTCATTTGGCCAGCCTCAAAAGGGGCATACCTATGGGGCAATTTCTTAGAATCTGTAGAAATTGCTCCAATGAAGAAGATTTTGCATGCCAAGCCAGGAACCTCGCCTGCCGGTTCCAGCAAAGGGGGTACCCCAAACAAGTGTAGGATAGAGCGTTGGAATGGGCAAAGAAGACCCCCAGGGCCAGTTTATTGAGGCCTAAAAAAAGAACATTTGATACCTCTCAGGTAAGATTTATTTCTTGTTACAACGGAGACTGGCATAAACTCAAGCATATCTTTCATGAGCATTGGGATATCTTGAGGGCGGATCCTCATCTAGCCAAATGGGTCCGTGGGGGACCCCGAATTACAGCACAGCGGGCCCTCAAGTAATTTCAACGCGCCCCATAATTGGTTACAAGACTGTAGTGATAGGATTGGCAACCACTCCTGTGGTGATTGCTCAATATGTCCACATATGAAGAAAAACAAGACCATTAAGAATTTACAAACAGGGAGAGAGTTCAACATTCGACAGTTTATTAATTGTAGATCTACGGGAGTCATTTATGTACTGTCCGAAAATGTATGTGGGAGAAACTACAAATAGCCTCAAGGCCAGAGTACAAGCCCACATCTCGAGCATCCGTCTCGCAGCCAGAAACACACAACAGGGCAAGCTAGTCCCCCTGGTGGCCCTGCACTTTTTACATGCGCATCAGAGCGATTTCAGCAGCCTGAGGGTCACCGACATTGAAAAGGTGAGTTTGGGCCCTCGTGGGGGTGACTTGAAAAGAGCCCTACATTGAAAGGAGCTGCATTGGATATATAACCTAGAATCTCAGGCTCCCATTGGTCTTAACGAGGATCTGGCCTTCAAGCCGTTCTTAGGCACGTAGTTAGGGGTTCTTGTTGGGGTGTAATAGTTTGGTTGGTATGGGTTGTCATGGGGGGGTAGTATTATCATGTTTTGGTAGTTGTTATTGGGCATATTTATGTATTCTTGAATATTGGTGGGGCTTGGGTGTATTACTCACATATGAGTATCATATATATGGGTTATTTATTACACAATTTGTTTCACATTTTTTTCACATTTATCACAAATGCAATGAGTTAGTGCATTAATTAGTGTTATTAGTTCTTCAGCACTACACACGAGATGGTGGACGGCGTTATGTTTCGGATCCGGTACACACAGTTATAACCAGGGAGCATGTTTGAAGATAGGCTTGTATCGAGATGATGGACGTCGTGATCCAGTATGGTCCTTGTGGAAGAAGAAGAATACTTGGTCCTATTCAGAAGACTACATTGAGTCTTGCATATATATATTTGTTTGCTTTTGAAGCTCTATATAGTATAGATGGAAATATAGATCCTTAGTATATATAGGGGTAGGTGTATATGGAGTAGAGTGCTATAACAAGGTCCCGGCTCCAAATTTTGACAGAATGTAACTTGGTCATAATCTATATAACCACTTTAAGAGCCCCCATATGTCTCGGGGTTAAATATACCTTTATATACCTGATATATGACTAGGCACCTTTATTGAGTACAGGATGATGCAGCAGAGATGAATGGTGGTCTTTTATGTCTGTGATGACAGGAAAGAGTTGATATATAGATGCCAGGGGAGGGTGATGTTCTATGAGCCACGTCGTGAGGCAGCATAGGGTCTGACATAACAAGTTGCCTGGAGTAACCTCCATATATAACTTCATGGCTTGAGCGTCCTGTACATGACATATGGATTTATATATGGAGATACACAAGTAGTTAAGTAGTTAAACATGTTCCAGGTTTGGTGTTAGTTAATTGCTGGCATAGAGTATATATTTACCTAGTTGTCATTGCCGTTTCTTTAGTTGGCATGTGTTAATTATAGTCTAATCATATAGAGGAATTAGGATAATAAGCATAGAAGTGTAATGATTATGGTGTCGTTAAAGTTTTTTGTCCTGTAAAGATGGTAGATCTGCCTTGTTACTGCGTACTTACCTTCCCGGGCTCCTGTCCTGCGCTGCTTCACCTGCGGGTGGCAGATATGAGTCGGGCCTCTGTGATCGTGCCGCGCTCTTCCGCCTGGTGAAACGCACGCCTGGCCAGTGAAGTGCTTCCGGCCGGGGCGCGTCACGTGGGTGTGGGGCTGACGTGCTTCCGGTCGGAGCGAGTCGGTGACACAGGGTGTTCGGTGGCGCGGGACGTGGGCTCGCCTGGTGGGGTGAGCATAAAAGGAACAATGTGGGGAGAGGGCAGACGTCACGCAACGCATCGGTGGTGGGCGGGGGGCCCCATGGTTGTGAAGCTGTAATCCTGGACACGTGAGGTTTTGCTATTTTTACATATGTATATGTCTGCTTTACTTCCACCTGGCTGGTCCTCTTGAAAAGTGAGTTTATATATTTGCACACAGGCGAATTTTGCACTAGGCAATTTTCACTTTTCGGGTAGTTACATGGCATATAGGATATAGATTATTTAGTTATTATGTATGCACAGTGATTTAGTTATATAGTTTCCAGCTAGGTTAAAGCTGACCTAGATATGTGGGATTATTTGGTATGTTGATGTGATTTAACCAGTGTCCCTCCAACAATCATTATTTTTGTCATCTGGGTTTCCCCCCTCCCCCTCTTCCCCTTGTAAGGCTGTGTTGTTATGTGTTTTTAATATGATTTTAATATGTATGTGTATCATCAGGTATCAATAAAATTAAGCTGATTTTTGATATAGTTAGTGGTGCCACATGGTCTTTTTGGGTGAGGTGGGGGGTGTGGGACCCTCCTATTTTAAATTTTGCAAAAATTAAGATGACATTTCAAAAATCATGGTATCATAATGAAGGCATACGGCAAATTATATTAACTTTTTTGTGTGGTCTGAATCTTTTTTCAATGACCTTAAAGAAGGAAACACATATAAGGTTTGATTCAGCAGCATGCAAGAATGCAACACTGCAAAGTTTCATGAGAGAGAGCTCGAAACACGTTTCCACTAGTTGGATGTGTCTGGCTGTATAAAATTTAAAGCTAATCCTTGGCATTGCACCCTTAGCGATTCTAAGGGCCTTGGATGGCACAGAGACGTAAAGAGATGATTTGCATAGCTCTGCCTACTGCAAGGGTAGATGGGTAATGCTATCTGTCCTTGGACTGGGTACTGTGCAAATACTTTCCGTTCTAGGAAAGCGCCTCTTTTCCTTTACCTAAGTAGAGGGTTTTTTGGTCTCTTTAGCCCCCCTATATTAAGCCTAACATGGGTCACTCCACATATTGGCTTGCGACTATGATTTGGTACTCACCAAGTCTCACCCCCCATACAGCAAGAGGCATCTGCCCTAGTGCTGATGAGAGCCTAAAGCTTGAAACATGTGTCCACTAGTTGGATGTGTCTGGCTGTATAAAATTTAAAGCTAATCCTTGGCATTGCACCCTTAGCGGTTCTAAGGGCCTTGGATGGCACAGAGACGTAATGAGATGATTTGCATAGCTCTGCCTACTGCAAGGGTAGATGGGTAATGCTATCTGTCCTTGGACTGGGTACTGTGCAAATACTTTCCGTTCTAGGAAAGCCACCCTTTTTCTTTTTCTTTTGCTTAGTATATTAAATTTAAGTCAATTTCAATAGAATAAAAAGACACCTTGTGCACTTACTTGACGAAAAAATTGTGGGATCTTTGATATGTAGTTAGGGTATTTCTTTTTGTAATGGGTGCCACCAGAAGCTGATATAAAACACCCCAAAAATATATTTAATAGTCCCCATTTCACTACTCTGTAATACTGAAGGCATAGAGCAGGAAGCAAGATCTTATACACAAATTGTTAAATTAATAACAAAAATCCAAAATCCAATGGTGCATGCACAAAATAATTCTGACTAGTTTGACTCCAGATTGGCATCCAAATTCACACGTGATGCTCCCGTATGTGTAAAGAAGGAATGACATACGATGTGACTCCACCACCACACTGATATACTCTTACCAGCATAAATCAGGGATATCGCTTTAAATAAGGTAAACACATAGCCAATTACTCCAAATCATAAAGCTCCAAGGAGATCGAAGTTCCACAAATAGATCATATGTGAAGGGTAAACAATAAAAATATATCTAGTGCAACTCCGTAAAGTAAAAACAGATTTTAATAACTCCAAGTAGTCAGAATTATTTTGTGCATGCACCGTGGGATTTTGGACTTTTGTTATTAATTTAACAATTTGTGTATAAGATCTTGCTTCCGGCTCTGTGCCTTCAGTATTACAGGGTTTTGGTTGGACTTTGGGGGAATAAAGAGGTCCAGCACATTGAGCATTAATAGTTTACATTTTGAGATTGGTGATAAGAATTATTTGTATGTGCGGTGGTTTTTTCTTCTTTCTTCTTTAACTTTCACTACTACTGGTCTGCATATTTACTCTGTTGTCCCCTGGCGGTAGAGTCCTTCTCGGGTCTGGAAGGTCTTATATGTCCATCGGCAAGGCTTTCTTTTCCTCATTGGGACTTCTTGATGTCTCCTGAAGGTGGCAGCAGTGGTGCCCATCTGTTGAGGGTTCCTATTCCTTCTATACCAGCCCCCAGCTAAAAAAACAGGGGCATGGAGGGGGATTTCCTGTGACGTCAAAGTCACAAGGGGGAGATTCTAGAGAAGCTCTGCCCTCAAGTATAAAAGCTTCCCTCCCCTAGGCTCCATTCATTACCCACCGGGATGTCACGCAGATTACTTGCCATCCCCCTCCCTTTGAATTGGAAGAGAAGTCCTTTACAAGTTTATTCCAAAGGTAAAATAGTTCCTAGGTTTTGTACATGTATGTTAAAAAGTCCATATCAACCTAAAAGTATCACTAGCATAAAGTATGCGTCACATAAAAAAAAAAAAAAAACCTGGGATGTAAATATGGATTTGCCCAGGACCAGAAAAGCAGGGAGAACAGCACTGGAAGGCAAGCAACAGGCCTGTGGACTTTGTAGACTTCCACTTTAAGCTGTGACATTCAAGTTTATTCTAAAGTGACACATTCACGTTCAATGGGATACATTTAATATTTGACCTGGTCTGGAATATCAAAACTTGCTGTGGCAGGAAGGGCTTTTAAGTCCAAAGCCATCAGACAAACAGAAGGTATTTACTTCACTGTCCAGGAATATAAATATACATATTACAGTACCACAAACACTAGAGCAGGGGTACTCAACCACTCCTTGTAAAGGTCCATTTAAAGGCATCCGGTGGAAGGTGAAGATCCAGGCGGAGTGCTGTTGCAGGGGTGGATAGTTAGAAATCAGCACACTGGGGCAGGGTCTATAGATTCCCCAGGCAAAACTAAAAAAAGGCTGCTTGCCCCCACCCCACGCCAAAAATCCTATTGGCCACTGGGAATACAGGAGCTTTTTTGGGGGGCTCCACAGAACCTACAGCTCTGGCGCAGCTCTGGCGCATGGCACACTGCTAGTGTACAGGGGTGGACTAGGGCCCAAAAGGGCCCAAAATGTTACTGGCAATAAGGTCTGGCAACCTTCATCAAGGATGGATAGATAGGGCTTGGAGGAGAGGGATGAATGGAAGAGAAGCTGTAAGGAAGAGGGATGGATGGATAGACAGAACAGCGAAAGGGCAGGGAGAAATAGACAGAGTGCTGGGAGATGGGCTAGATGGGAAGAACTAGAAGGACAGGAATGATTGGGCAAAGCTGGGAGGGGGTAGATGGGCAGAGCAGGAAGAAAGAATAATGGATTGCCAAAGCTAGGAGGTAGGGGACTAGATGGGCAAAACTGAGAGGACAGTAATGGATGAGGCAGAGAGACTGGGCTGGATGGGGCAGAGCTAAGGGGACAGGGATTGGATGGGCAAAGCTGGGGGGGGGGCAGGGATGGATGGGGCAAAGTCGGGGGGACAGAAATGGATGGGGGGACAGGATTGGATGGGGCAAAGAAACCAAGAAACAAAGTTTTTGTGTACCTTGAAATGTCACTTCCCGCCTGTGCAGCACTTCATATTGCAATGCTAGGTGCCAGGGAGCCATGACACTGGCAGGCAGACTAAGCACTACATCACGACCAAATCTTTACATGTAGCTAGGCACCACTATCTATCCACCTTGCAGGTAGAGGTAAAGTTTGTTTTTAACTGACGCTACTTTTTCTTCTCCTCATCAATGTGCCTGAACTCTCATAATTTTGAAAATTGTCACAGCGCTGATCATAAGCACCCATACGTCATGACTCCCGGACTAATCAGAGATGATTAGGCAAAGCTCTGCTCTCCACATGACCATAATGTCCATCACACCAGCTTATGGGAGCATTTGCATGTTATGCCTCCCTTTATAAAACCAGCAACACCATTTTGAGTAATGGAACACCCAGCATTTCATGTTCACCATGCGGTTTTATTCCTGCTACATATAAAGGACACTTTTTATATGTTTCTAAAAACTGTATACTCTCTTTATGGCATTTATCTCGCTTTCATTATGGCCGTGGCTATTGCTTCCGAGCAAGCCCGTTCCGCAATTTAAAAAAGAATTCCCTTTCTTGCTTAATGCTGACCTTAAGAAGCTTGTCTATTTGTGTGTGCAATTCTTTCAATAAAATTTGGGATGAGGAAACCACAAGCAGAAGCAAATTGATATGTGCCTTACTTCATTGTGCAATATTAAAATCCATATAAACATAGTTACAAAGTTAATACAGTTGAAAAATACATATGTCCATCAAGTTCAACCAAGGGTGTTGGGGTAGGGGAAGTTTTTTTTTTATTTTTATATTATTTATTTAAACACGTTGAGTAATGAGAGAAGGGGTCACTTATACATCCAAACTGAAACTCCCACCAAGCTTGTGGTTTATTCTCTCATGGTAGGTATGGTATGGTATGGTAAGAAAATCCAGGGGTGACAGGTTTATTCTATCAGGGATCAGTCAGTGTCTTGTCCAGCCTCTTCATAAAATATAACTTTTATTGTCCGAGATTAAAAAATAGCCACTGTGGAAAAAATAAATAATATCTTAATGCAAAATAGCAAAAGTGATCCAGGCACCACTAAACCCTGTCATCAAGCACCCATAGCGCGCTTCGGGCCGCGCAGGCCCTTAATCATATAACTGATGGACAGTACATCAAACACTTTTATAGGATAAGATGTAAAAAATTATTACCTAAATGGTCTGATTTGCCTTTCGCCCACGCCGCACACTCACAGGCCGCCCGGAGACCCAGAAGCAGCCGGCGTGATGTCATCATAGGCGCCGCTGCGATTGGAGGACACAAGAGTCAATAGGAAGGGGAATATCCTCCCTACTATCCTCAATACAGCAGCGAGCTAACGAGACAGGCAAAGCAGGAAGAGAGACCTGTCAGAAAACCTGACCAAACATAGGAATACAGCCGCTGTGAGTTTAGCATCAAGGACTGTCCATATGTATTAGAGCACAAATAATGATAGTAGCACAGTATGACAGCTTCCTAAAAGCTCACCCAAACGGGCAAAAAAACATCAAAGCACAATGGCTAGATAAGAGTCATTAGAGAGATTACTGAAGTATATACAAACATCTCTGCCAGTACATGTAAATTAAATAAGTAAATAAAGTGTGCATAAAATCACATTAATACGATACCTTATATAGGGTGAAAAACACCATTCATAACAAAACTGGCCAAATCTAGTCTATCAGGGATGACAGAGCCTGGCTGAAAATTTCTTGATGCCGGGTATATAAGTGACATTTCCTCCCGCCATCCAGCAAATTTATATGGATATTTTTGTATATATATATAAAGTTATTAAGGGTGAACAGTCGCAGTACCTTTAACCTAACCCGCACAAGCCTTACCTTTAATCACGTCTGCTGGTAATCTTAGAGAGCATTATTACTTTTGAGGCCTATTTATGGCAGCAACATACATACTCTAGATGATTAAATTGAACCAGTATCTTCAGGCAATTTTAAAATAATGTAACAGTGTTATAAAAGTTAGCTTTTCGATAAAAAGTGATGGGTCAACAGTAATATCACATCTGCATAGGAGCTTGCTTGAGAGTGTCAGTCATAATAATCAGATTTAACTTTATGTAATTTCATGTAAAGAACTTCAAAACCAATGAGCAAAAATATTAGAACAATTAAAATGTATTGTCCACGCAATATGTCCATATATAATTTATCAATATGGTAAACTGTTAGTGGGATACTGTTAGTGGGATACTTCTCACATTTTCCTAAAAAGATTATACCATATGTTGCTTGGGTCTTTATGTAATTTCCACACAACACAGTGGCTATAATGTTTGCAGTTTATTAAAGATTTAACAAACTGTGTTGAAGGGAAATGGCATTACGATGCACTATGGCTCTGTAAAGATGTACGTGGTCGGTCTATTTGCATTACACATGCAACGCTTGGTGTCTGATTTGCCTAATTGCACCCACAGTTTTGCATTGTGCTAAAACCTGTGTTCTTGGACAGTGGGCAGTTTCACTTCACTTTATATCTTGTAATGTCCAGGACATTTTTAAAATAAACTATACAGACCATTTCATCTTATGCACAAACAGTTATTTCCCTTGTTTAACCCTTTCGCTGCCAGCCTACCTGCAGCATTTGCCACTCCCTGTTGCCAGACGATGTTTCACCATTTTACGCTACACATATTCAACTGTCATTTTTGAAGGGATTTCCAGGGATTTCCCAGGAAAATTATATATTGTTTTTTTCAACAGAGTCTGGGCTTTAACATGAAATGTCTTGTTTGTATTTTTTAGGTGTATTCTCAATTTTTTTGGGTGAAATGTGTGAAAAAAAATAAAAAAAAAACATTTTTTTACAATTTGTAGAGTTTTTTTGTAATAAAAAATGTAAGTTTGTCAATAAAATCTTATTGCGTGAGAAACCCCAATTTCTCCCGGTTACAGCGATACCACATATGTATAGGTAGACACCCTTTCCTGCCCAGAAGCCTTTTATAGCTGCTGGATGACAAATGGTTAATTAAAAAAAAAATGACATAGGGTCCCCCTTCCCGGGGAGGGGGACCCCATTTTTTTTTGGATTTTGAAGGGTTAAAAACCCTTCAAAATCCAAAAAAAAAAATGACGTGGGGTCCCCCTTACCCAAAGTAACCAGCCCGGGACCAGCTATGGGGGCTTGTAGGCACAGAGTGGGGGGGCCAGCTTTGGTGGCCCCCCCACCCTGCAGCCTACGAGCCCACATAGCCTATGTGGGCCCGGGCTCTTCTGCCCCCCCCTGGCCTTTGGGGAGGCAGGTAATGGGGGTGCGGGGGTTAATGGCAAGCCACCCGCTAGGGCAGGTGACTTGCCACCCCCCCAGCCTTGTGAACTGGTATAAGGGGTCTCATGGACCCCTTACCAGCTCACAAAGGGTTAATGTGAAAAAAAAACACCACACAATAATAAAAAGTATTTTATTAGAAAAAAAAAAAATTTTTTTTTACTGTACTTACCTTCGATTGCAAGCTCTTGTCCCTCGCCGCTCAGCTGACAGATGCCGGTGATCGGCATCCAGAGAAGGAGAAGGCAGGAGATCAGAGGATCTCCTGTCACCTCCTTCCCCTGTGCCGATCACCGGCATCTGAGAAGCTGAGAAGGCTGAAGCCTGAGATCGGGGCCGGGATGACTTCATAAGCCCCGCCCCCAAGGGGGCGGGGCTTAGAGGCATGATGGCTGCCGCCATCGTGCAGAAGAGAGGAGAGAGCCTCCCAGGCTCTCTCCTGAAGATCGGTAAGTCCTGGGGGGGGATCGGAGGCCCCCCAGGTGAAGAGGAGGGACAGCGGGAGCCAGCGCACACACAGGTAAGTGAATGTCATTTTTTTTTTTTTTTTTTTTTACAGTTAGAAGCTGCTGCTGCAGAAGCGGGGGGGGGGGGCGGCCTATTCCGGGGGCTCTCCTGGAGCCATCCGACCCCCCACGGGGGATCGGATGGCACCAAATTAAAGAGGAGACCCGGCCGGATCCAACAAGGGGTCAGGTGAGTATTTGTTGTTTTTACTTTTTAAACTACAAGCGAGGAAAGTCAAGCACGTAACACCTACGGGCTTGGCACTTAAGGCCCAGCCAAGCCAGCACGTAGGTGTTACGTGCTTGGCAACAAAAGGGTTAAACTAGGTTTTTTTTTTTTATTAGCCAGTCACTTTTAGAGACCTATGGTTCATTAACAGGCTCTGAGATGACTGAAGCTGTGGCCTGTGTTGCAATAATAGGTTTAGCACTAAGTGCAAAAAGTGCAATTTGGAGTAGAAAGTGCAATTTAGGTAAAAAATATGTGTTTTTACAACTTGTTCTTAAGTGACCCCTAGATAGTCTTTTTATATCTCAATATGTGCTCACTTTTTGCTCCTGGTGCTAAGTATGAACCAATTCAGCAACAGGTGTAAAATGTGAACTGTGAAAGTTGTGGGGTAGAAAGGCCATTCACTTTAATTTTCTAACTAGAGGTTAGGAGAACTAGGTTTTTTCTAGACTTAGCTTAGAAATATTTGACAAACAAGAGAGGTTCAACTTGTTCCTCAAACAAAAAAGATAAAAAATACATCTGGGGTGCACATTAAAGCTGAAGTATATTCTTACTGCATCACAGCTACTACCGGTAGTGAGGTACTGCAGGGATCAGAACTGGGTCCCAAAATGGTGTAGCTCAAACTGGCGAACTGCTGTGGCAGATTTTGGTTTTGAAAATCAAAGAAATCTTAGTGCAAAACGTTTACAGATTATGTCCGCATGGGATGGGTCTCAAAATATATGTGTGATGTCTCAGGAACGCCTTTAGAATGATTTATTTAATAGGTTTAACAAAAAAATTTGAAAGGTAATAAAATAATGAAAACAGTTTTATTCGTTGTTTTTCAAATACTACTTATCTATTGATGCAAAATTCAAATTGACAATCTTGGATGAACTACCATTGATTCCAATAGTGTTCACTGCTAAATACTAGAAAACTGAAGAGATGTTCTCCAGCATTCGGCCAACTACACTGAACAGGTGGTTAAAAAAATGGGACAAAGTACTGACCCCTGCAGTACTACCGGTAGTAGCTGTTATGCAGTAAGAATATACCCTAATGACAATATTCAGCTTTAATGTGCACCCTAGATGTATTTTTTATCTTTTCTGTTTGAGATACAAGTTGAACCTCTCTTGTTTGTCAAATATTTCTAAGCTAAGTCTAGAAAAAACCTAGTTCTCCTAGTTTTGAAGCCTACATTAAAACCATGACCATGGTTATCATTACTAAAAGAATCCATGTCTGTCTGCTCATAAAATGCTGTTGAACAACATGGAGTATAAAAACCTATTGTGGTATTGAAGCTAAAATCACTGTTTACATGACAAATTCACATTACGTACAATGAAAAAATGATCAATAAGTGCCTGAAAAATAAATTGTAGAAAAAACTCATTGACTGAAATGATGAAAGAAATGAAAGAAAACATCAATATGGTTAAGGAATAAGAAAAAAAAATCTGGAGTTATGCAGAGACGGGCAACCCGTGGACCTAAGACTGTTTAGTCACACTGTAGGCATCCTTTAATTACCCATGTGGACTAGCTTTGTTTCAGTGTTAACCATTATGCTATTTAAAGGGGATTCTTAAAAGGACAGTCCAGGCAATGGCAATAATAAGACAGCAATGAGCTCATCTCAGGCCTGCCCGTGTTCCTCTGCTCTTTTGCTCCTGTTTCATTCTGTAGATGTAGATGTAGCAGGTCTCCTAATTTTGCCCCTCATTTCCTTTCCATTTTTCCAGGACAACAGTCTAAACATTTGTCGCCTGTCCCTCTGTGCTTCCAAACACGAGTGAGACGAGTAAGCACGACCACTGTGGCTTGCTGTGCTTCCACAAGTTGATGGTACTGAAAGGCAGAGGAGGCTGTGTGATCTCATTAGTGCATGGTCATGGAGGAATGAAGTTGAAATGAGGGGCAGATTTAAGGAACTGCTACAGCAATGCTCCCCAGAGAGCCACCAAGAAAGGTAATGTTTTGTGGATTTTTAACACAGCGGGGCATCCCGATTTTGGATGCCCCACTGGGAGGGAATGAATCGATCCTGCTGGGTTTTGGTCCACTTTAAGCAAGGCACCTAAACCTAAAAACTGCTCCCTAGATGCTGTGGTTGGTGCAGCCCACCGCTCAGGGCACATGTACACTCACTGATTGTGTTTGTCTCACTGTACTGATGGGTTATTTGTGTGCAAGCATACAATGGCCATATATAGTTACATAGTTTATACTGTTGAAAAAAGACATATGTCCATCAAGTTCAACCAAGGGTGTTGGGGTAGGGGAAGTTATTTTTTATTTTATAGGTAGGAGTTATTTATATATTTTTTTGCTTTTTTACTGATAACCACTAATAGTAACTGGTAATGTTATTTTCTTCTAAATAAGCATCTAATCCTTTTTTGAAGCTGTCAGCGGTTGATTCTGTAAGAAG
Organism: Gastrophryne carolinensis; assembly: GCA_027917425.1. Classification (NCBI taxonomy): domain Eukaryota; kingdom Metazoa; phylum Chordata; class Amphibia; order Anura; family Microhylidae; genus Gastrophryne; species Gastrophryne carolinensis. Next base: position 339,907,083 of record CM051239.1, read on the forward strand.
CTTCTGTGGGAGGCTATTCCATAGATTTATAGTTCTTATGGTAAAAAGACAATTGTCACCTCTGGAGACTAAATTTCTTTTTTTTCCAGTCAAAGGGAGTGTCCCCTTGTCTTTTATCTGAAATATTTCCCCCCCCCCCCATATTTTTTGCATGGGCCATTTATATTGTCATGCCCTGGGAATGATTATAGAATCAACATACGTATTATGAGTGTATATATGTGTGTGTATATTTGAATATGGACCAGCAGCTTCCCCCCCCCTCCACCCGTGTGCCATAAAACACCCTCCTATATGACAACAGGGCCATGCAGCGTGTACCTTCCAACCTAATTAAGACTCTGTGATACTTCCTTGTTTGAAGTCAGATCTCTTTGAAGTGCCAGGCTGTTGTCTTTTGCTCTGGCCATAAACCAGCAATCAGATAAGGGGACCTGGGGAATAGAATTCCCCCCACCCCACCCTTAGGAATTCCATGGAGATGGAAGGTGTCCTGTAAGCCATTTTTTCCCTCCAAATTCTGGCTAACAAAAGCCAAGAGCGGACACATGCTTGGGGCATTACAAGCTAAGGACCTGGGACCATAACATTGTCCCAAGCAACAAGCACCCACGGGAAACTCCAACAAAAAGGACTGCGTAAGGACTTTATTTTTGTACTGTCATTTGCTATATACTCTTCTGTGTTTTTTGTATGTAATTTTATTGTTGTAAATCACCTCCAGCACTGTGATACCTTTTATCAGATTAAATGTTTAATTAATCAGCTCTAGACTTTGAACTCTAAATAGATGAGCTCACCTTCCTGGGGGAAGCTCTGGTGATACACGTTTATTAGGGTTAATTTATGACTTGCTGAGACTAGTAGTCCCTGTCTGGGGGTCTAGTGGCGTGTTAACCCTTGTACCATCACACTCTGTCTGGCGTATTGGCTGGACTGATAGAGTGTGATTGTGAAATATATATTTATACAAGTTAATCATGTCCCCCCTCAGTCGTCTCCTCTCAAGACAAAACAGATTTAATTCTCGTAATCTTTCCTCATAACTAAGATCCTTCATTCTCCTTATTAGTTTGGTTGCTCTTCTCTGAACCCTTTCTGTTATTTAGCCTGTGATTTACCAGTACCCCCAGATCCTTCTTAACAAGTGAGTCTCCCAGTTTTAATCCCCTGAGGATATTTGTGGCCTCAGGTTAGTAGACCCCAAGTACATGACTTTACATTTTTCTACATTGAACTTCATTTGCCAAGTGGATTCCCAGACACTCAATGTGTCCAAGTCAGCCTGAAGCTTGTGAACATCTTCAATAGACTGCACTGTGCTACATATCTCTGTATGAAATAAGTAGTGTGGGGAGCTGTGCACTGTTCCATCACAGTATAATTAGGACATGGACCCCACAGCTGCACTTTGAGCTCCTAAAAATAAGGGCTGCTTTGTTAACAAGACCAATATATGTATGTGCTCCCTAATGCACCGTATCTGATGGATTGAATAATCTGCAAGCTTCAATAGATGACTTCTATACATAGTGGTTATATGTAACCACTAGGGCAGGCCACATCTTCAAGCCTCGTGGAACATTATGGGGCATCAAGGCACATGTTATTGATCACTTCTGGAGCTGGTTCAGCTAAATGCACGCTTGACAGGCTTTTGCATAGAGTGATTTGAGAATAATCCTGCACCATTAACATGTCTTTATCTTTCTACCTAGATATATGATCAGGGTTCTGAGATCTATATTTTTATATTTTCATAGGTTTTTGGTGTCTTCTTGACCAATTAAATCCATTCATACTAATTTGGACAGGTCTAATTAAAAGCATGTTTCCGGGACTCGCTCTGCAGAAGTCACCTTCAGTATGTCGGTAATATTTACAAATTACCCTTAGGTCACTGCATATGTTATATCAACCCCAAATAAAGTACGGTAAAGCAATTAGCTGAACATCTAAAGATTTTTGTTTCCCTAACACCGTGTCCTACACCAGCAACCTTGTCTCATTAATGGCTCCCTTATGTTGTGGTCTGAATATACTTGTATATATTATGCATACATTTTCCAACGTCAACACAGCTTGATGTAAAATGTGTCATTACTTTTAATAACTTTTTTACTCCACTCTGAACTCTTTCTAGTTTGGTAATAGATCTTTCTTATGAACCAAAGCCAAAATGATAATCCATATTCAAGGTGAGGTGTTACTAAAGATTTATGTAGTGACAAAATGATGCTGTCTTCCAGTACAGCCATACCTCCTGCTGTGAATCATAATATGCATAAGTCTTTGGTGTTGATGGCAGACATTAAGGGCGAGTAAAAAAGTAAAGGTTAGACACTTTTGTATTATGTATTAATATATGATTAAAGCAAATCATTCATAAGCAGAACTGAGTGATGGTTGGAAAAAAGATATATTTCTCAGTTGTGATCATGTCTCATGCACAGTATTACAATAAATGTCTGATATATTTTATAATAAAGGGATTTTGCTGTAAAAACACAGTTATATCAGTAGTGCATTTGAGTTTTTCTTCAACTAAATGGTGGCATATGCACAGAATTTTTAGGTTGATTCAGCAATGGTGATGAGCTGAACCTACCCCTAGTAGTTGAGTCATGGGAGGGTCCTGCCTCAGGTGGCCCCATAGCAACAAACTCTCCCTGGCCTGAGGAGCCTGTAGGGAAAAAGAGGCACAAAACATTGGTCATTGGGAGTTCCTTGCCTTGAGCATGTTTGTCTGTTGTGCTTCCTGAGTTTTCTGACTTGAATTGACCTGAAGATGAGGATGCTGGCAATCTTAGGGGTTGATGCCTTACCCATACACCAAGTCTTTGCTGTGGCACTGGTCTGACCCTTTTTGCTCCAGGTGGGCTTAATTCTGTCAGAATGCGAACGCTAGAAGAGAAGCACAATTCAGTTACACATTTCTGCATTGTTGAGCAATTTATCTATGGACTGGCCACTTCTAAAGTTGCCACAGAAACACTAATTCATCCAGGGCCCGTCCCTTTTTTTGAGATCCGCCTAGTGCTGCATTATCTCGATGTGCGTGTAAGCCATTGACCCCTGTGCATGCAGGTGTGCCACCACCTCCATTGCCAATGTCCTCTTGGCGTGTGTGTTGGACTTGGAGTCGTAGCATTCTGTCATAAAAGTCTGCAATGGCAAAACACAATTAAGGCACGTGTGGTGTGGCACAGTAATGGTGGTGGCCTGTTTCACTTCTAGCTCTTCAACAGGCAGACAGGGTTGTGGTCTGCACATGTACTCTGAATCAGACGCCAACCCTGTTTGATTTGGAAAACGAGGCCTCTGCCATTGCTGTGTGCGATGCCATGTGCCGTGGTTCATATGCCTTCACTCCGGCAAACACTCTGTCACCTGTCTGTCCATTTGTTTGGTTGTAAAGTGGCAAACCTGTGTAGGTGAAGCATGGCATAGCATGGCATAGCATGGAGACTTACCAGCATGATGTACTCCTGCTTGCAAGTCTAAAGGGGGCCCAATTAACCACTCACTTGTGTTTAAAGGTACACACCTGATGGCTTGCTGATGGCAGAAGGATGCCACGACACCACCAGCCCCAGAACCTGGAAGCCAGGCATGGCAGATAGGAACACAGCACCCGGCCAGGCACCAAAGCCCTAGACCCAGGCACCACTACTCCACTACCCACTCTGAATGGGTCACCCACAGCAGTGGAAGAACAACACCCAGGGCTCCAGCCACTAACCACTATGCTTCAGACACAGCTCTGGACACCAGAGCCCAGTGCGCATCCCAGTGAGGGCCCCACTGCCAAGCCCAGGGAGGAGCATCAGAGCCACAGAAAGGGGTGGCATGTAAACCTGCCAGCCTGTGCCCTTCCAGGCCTGGGGGTGGCCAGAGTGGCTCCTCCTCCCCTGACCAACCCAGTCCCCAGGGAGCAGCTGCTGCCCCAGTGGGCAGGCAGAAGCTGACCCATGGGAAGCTCAGAGCCTGGTTCAATGCCACCCCCAGTTGGAGGCACTGTTGGAAGTGGAGGTTTGATCTTTTGAGAAGCTGACTGGCCAGTGGACTCACACTACACCTCAAAGAGGTGAGGGATGATATCTGGCACCAGATATTCCACAGGGTGATTCATGTGAGGCTGGAACCCAAGGATGCTGGCCAGGTCTCAAAGAAATTTGATGACTCTGGAAGAAAATAAACCAGAGATGTACTGAGGGGTAAGTGTGGAGGGCCTCAAATGCTCATCTATTTATGCTTGGTTTTAGCTTACAAACTGGTGGAGGTTTATCCAAGACCCTGGAATTTATACCCGATGAGCAGCGGTTATATGGCGACCAGTTGTAAGTGTTGGCTCCACAATCCTTAATTTGGGAGAGGAGTGGCCCAAAACAACAAACATTTTATGAGTGGCCAGAGGCACGTAAACAATTGCAATCCAGAACAGCCCTTGTAATTGGGCAAATATGTGTACCTCCTGTTAAGTAGCCTATGAAGTGCAGCTAAGGAATGTGTTTTGCTTAGATTGTTTCTCCCTTGCCCTGTAGCACCCACCCAGCCACCAGCCATGCCTCCACCTGTGGCATCCACTGGACCTTCAGCGACCCTAGCTCCATGTTCTACCCGGAACCGAGACCCACACCTGGACCAGCAAAAAGCCCAACCCACAGTGATAGGACCAAATCACTAATGTTTATCTTTATCCACACAGACACATCCTATCCTTGAAGCGATCCCGGACATGCATTGTCATTGTCACTGACATTGTCAGCTGAGCCAGCAGCTCTCACCAAATATGCTAAATATGCTGAGTATCCTAACAAAAATCCAACACTCCAGCACCCAGAACCCAGACTGGCATGCCAACAGCTCCACCTTCAGGTGAATCTCAACCAGGTACTTCAAAGTTGTGTGGCAAGCTGCAAGTCTCATACATGAGGACCTCACTGCAGGGGTGGTTGAGTAGCAGCATCTCAACATCAGTTTAGAGGTGATGATTGCCCAAACGGACTGGCAAAATACTAACACCAAGAGAATGCTGGCCCTACTAGAGGCAAGACAGTCACCAAGCAGGGAGGACCAGGCAACCTACCCATAATATGCGAGGGCTGACTGATTTCATTTTTGATTTTTTGGCCTGGGAGCCCAACCATTTTCTTTTTCACAAACGTTGTGCTTGTTGCATGTTGAGACCACCATTTATGGGGCCCAGTGTGGTAGTTCCAAAAATAAATTACACTAAAAACAAGTTTGTTGTTTAGTCACAATAAAATAAAAACAAAGGGGTGTACAGCAGAAATTACAAAACAAAAGAAACCAAAACAATAACAAAGCAGACGCAAATGAGATAAAAGTGGTGGTTTCTTTCTCCAGGAAAAGTAAGGAAAAATTGGAAAGCGCTATGCAGGTCTCTATTATCTTAACCAAAGGCCAAAAGGAGTTAAATTAGGAACAGGAGGAATAGGAACTGACATTAGGAACACAAGCACACAATTATGGAGGGAGGACAGAGAAGCAAATAGCCAAATCTAAAAAATATACAGAAATAAACCCAGCTGATACCAACATTTCAAATGCAATGCTAACGATTGAAACGCAGATCGCCAGTCTCGAAGTGCGAATAGACTGGAGCTCCACAAGATGAAGGCCTCATGGGTGGAGCCATGTACAATACAATAAAGACCTGCAGATTGGGACCCACCATACACTGCACATCTATCGAATGCCCAGTCTTATGGTTCGTGTAAGCAGAACAAAGGCTAGGCATAATAGAGGCTACTTGGCAAGAAGGATCAGGAGGCCCAATGAGCACCTACACATACCTATACATATACTCCTGCACCAACGGAGGGACCAACGCCACATGCGCCATCCACTAAAAATTGAAGGCAGACAACCAATTTGGCTAATAGCATGCCCAATCATGGCCAACCTTGGCCACAGCTCTTAGTAAAGCTCCTCAAGAGAAAGGCAGTTCAGTCGAGTCAATTTAAACACATGTTTATTGGACATCCAATCAACGTCCAGACAACAGAGTTAGTGCGTAAGCACCAGAAGGTACAGATTGAGTAGCCTACGGCACTGCAGATGCTTGTACTCTGCCAGGAACTTGTCTAGGGGCTCCATCACACATGTCGGCTGAGCGTCCACCAGCAATCCTGCAAGCAAAAAAAGGGGCGTAAGTTGGGTCCAGCAACTTCTGCTTTAAACGGCCGGCCAAAGGGCAAATCAGTGCTCAGAATATTGGACAAGCACTGACAAAATCTTTAAAGTTATGCAAGCGAGAACGCAAAAACTCGGTAATACACGTATTAATACTATTAATACTCGCTTACTCACATACACAAACTGAAAATAGTCCCTGAAAACAGCAGACTCACCCAAAAAATGACAATACTGAATAGCATAAGGTAGAAAAATGTCTAAAACAGATTTAGAAGCATTCCTGCATGCAGAAATGCATTCGAGAGAGGCTTTGAATTAGGCTTATTGCTTTTCTTAAATACTAAACTCCCTGAACTTTTCTGGAAGTTACATACTCCTGCAATGTTCACATTTGTCCTGTGGGCTTTTTTTCTAATTTGTAAGACATCAGAGTTAAAGTTCTTTGAAAAGACACAACCTTGAGCCTATGAGTGTTTATGTTGCATTGAACTTTACAATCTAGAATAACAGATACCTGAGAAGAGCCTCATCAGCTTTAACCTCACTAACTGTGTACAATTCTAAAGCAAGAAAGAGCATCCAGGCTAATCCTTTCATACGGTATTTTACTCATTTGAATTATTCATATGCACTCTTTGTGAACGGGGCACTGCACAAAATGTGTGACATGAAAAATATTTTTCAAAAGCTGCTGTAAATGAGGCAAATGAATGTGTACTATGGTGGCTTAATCTAAATTCTAAGTACACAAAAGGATGGTTTTAAATGAAAATGAGTAATCTGCATTTTTTGCTTCATTCACATAATGGGTCCATCTGCAATTTTTATGATTCATAAATGGAACAGTGAGTGCCGTAAAGGTGAATTACTCCAAACTTTTACGAGTGAAACCCATCTTTTTAAAGAGTAAGTCCAATCTAAATGGAATTTAAATATTATATGTTAGTAAATGTCTGTTTGATAAAGCAGTTTTCACTACCTGCTATATATTGCTATTAGAAACCATGCACCAAGATCTACAAGAAGGAAGAAGCAAGCACACAGAAAGCAGTTCGGAAAAAAGCAGTGACTAAAAGTAGCTTTTGCTTTGTGAAAGATATGACTGAAGACCAGACCCAGAATGAATGCCTTTTAATTCAGTGGGTGCGATCAGTTGTGGGGGAGTTACAGTAAGTATCCTTTTTTATTTTGATTGCCTGCAGATGACCTCTGAGAAGAATCAATGATAGCTCTTATTCATTCACAGTGCCCCATTTTGCAGGTTGCAGGGGATATCATGCATATCATCATGTCTTATTCTCAGCAGTAATATAAAAACTGTCAGAGTTTGCTCTGCAAGACCCTTTTGTTTGTTTTTTGCAACATGTTCTTTTTGTTAGTCTGAGACCAAATAATGACCTTGGCCAATAACTCTACTGACAATGACATGATAGAAGAGTTACTAAGTATATAACCCAAAGTGTTATGACTGTCCTCTGGCATTTGCTTTGTTGGTCATTGGACCCGTTGATTAATCTTGTCATTGTTAATAACTGACCTATCTTATTACTGAATTGTGTCAGACATTGTGTTGGGATCTTTAACCTTTATGATCTTCAATCAATTGACTGAATTGCAGAGCCCAAGTCTCAGATCAATCCTTCTTTTCAATTCACCTGCTGCTGACCTCTTCAGCTCAATGAAATGGAAAAAGGAGAAGGGAAGTGTGAAGACAAATAATTGATTTCATTACTGAAAACTACTAAAAGTTACTGATCTTACCGTGGAGTGAAAAAAAAAACAGTTTACAGGGTTTTTGAAAGGAAGCAGGTAGAGGATAATAGGCAGGCTTGACTTTCCTAAAGGTTGCACACTAGAACTACTTGAGGCCAGGGGTGGACTGGCCATAGGGAGACCCGTGACAATGCCCTGTGGGCCACATTGCTTTGGGGCCAGTTAGGCTACTGCCTTTAATGCCCACATTACATCCCAGACCCCATACTGTTCCTCTCAGCCCCATGTACCTAGCCCCACTGTACCTACAAGCCAGGGAACTCCACCACCCAAAGGTATAGCCCCGGCATAATGGTTGGGGGGTGGCTCAGCAAGGGTGTCTGGGGCAGGCCAGGGACTGATACCAATATATAATATATATACAGAGGAGAGTAAATATGTTAGAAAGTCGAAAACAAGCTCAGAAGGGGTTCAGAGGTTCCCAAATGCTCCCACTCACTGCGCATCATGTGCAACATAAATCCAAATCAAAGAGGGAAAAACAAACACCCATGATAACAACTATGCATTACACAAACTAATTTTAATGCTGTAAATCATATAATATTACATATCATAGAAGGCAATGGGAAAAAGCAGAAGATATTTACAAAAAGACCGCTAGGTGGTGCAATTTAGTTGGTTCTAGCATTTACATGGTAGTGCCCATAGATATGGAGTATTACAGAAAAGTTCATATATATGTAGCAGACATTAAGTGGTGTGGGATATTGGGGGCGAACGGAAGTGACACAGACAACAGTTCTCTCTCGGCAAAGCAGGTTTATTGCAGAAAAATGCCAGTATTCAAATGAAATAATACTTCTCCATTCATAGGTTGCAGCATCAATGCAGAAAATCAAAACACATGGTTACATCACCAAATAAAGGTAAATCCAGGGCTGGGGATTCCAGCAAGCTGTGGGTCAAAGGAAAGTCCAATCCAGATTGCAGGGCAAACCATCCCGCTGCTCCTCACCCCCAACAGTCCAAGAGTGGGGCGCAGAAGCCAAGTCCTCTGGCTTAATAGTCCAGTATTGTTATTCACACAATATGCAGTTCAGCCTGAGCTCCCTCCATCAGGCTGGTCAGAAACAAATAACTGGCTCAGTGGGAGCCTTTTATTCAGGCTCATTCCTGAAATCAATCTAACCAGGTGTGCAAGGCCTGAGATCAGAAGAAACCTAGGAGTGGGGAATGTGACCAGGGTTCTGAAATCCTGGCATGGATCGTGCTCTATACAGCACTGTAGGGGAAAAATATAGGACTTCTCCACACACTTTACCACAGTGGCAAGAAAGTCTCAAAATCTGTGCTATGCACACAAAACCAAGTTCATGACGTTGTAGTATATGCAATAGCAGGCAGTACAATAGGTAAATAGACAAAGCTTACAGGCTGGAACACTGGTGGATAACAGCAGAAAACACCCGACGTTACGGCAGGGGAGCCTTTATCAAGAAAAGTGGTATCAAACCTCTTTGTAAATATCTTCTGCCTTTTCCTATTTTCTTCTATGATATATAATATTATATGATTCACAACATTAAATTTACTTTGTATAATGCATAGTTGTTATCATGGGTGTTCATTTTTCCCACTTTTATTTGGATTTATGCAGGCCAGGGACTGGCCCGGGACAGTCTGCCACTGTTCGAGGCTAATGAGTAATTATTACAAGAAAACAAATATATCAGTAATATATGCCCATGATGAAGGTAGGTGAGTTACTGATGACCAAATTCAATACCAAATGTATACCGACATCAGCATTAGGGGGTGACTAGAATGGAATGGAAGCCAAGTGTCAGCACCACCACTGGACTATAGGAGGTGGTACAAGAAGCCTGTGGAGACAAGTTGCACATATGCATTCAAGAAAAAACAACATGCACTTAAATTACGTTTCTGTACACATCAGCACACATTCAAATTGTTTCTCACATTAGTATTAAAATGAGCACAGCAGGAGCAGTCTATGAATAGACTCTTGTGCTTGACCTTGGCTGTTTTTTAGCTGCAGACTATTCAGCATCTAAATCTCTGCTACATGAACTTACAAGAGTTTTAAAGCCCCACCCACAAACCTTATTTTCTACCCATATGTCTCTAGCTGTTCCGCTTGTTATGCAACTTCCACCAGTCCCTGTCATGGCAGCATCTTGTACCACCTGCTGTAACCTACTTCCAACTTGCTCCTCCACAGAGATTTAAAGGTGACCTAACATAATGTTGAGAATTTTCTAATACAATGTTTCGTATATTTTAAATTGGGACCATGACATTTTTGGGGGTTGCTGGGCCTTCTAAAACTTAACTTTGTGTCTGCCAAGGTACCTTTACTAATGGACAGCACTCTTTTTGTTTCCACACTTTGGCTTATGGAAAAAGCACTTCTTTCTGGCAAGTCCTAGCAGTGCGGATTAAACCAGAACAACATCCCCAGCCATGTAGCAATCTTTTTATAATATTTATTCTTCCCCCTGCTTTCGACATAAATGTCCCTTGTGTCCTTTTGTAATGTGTTGGGCCTCTAAGCTATATGTTGTGATATTGACTTAATTTATGTTCTAATTCGGATTGCTCACTTAGTTTAATTTTAGCAGATCTCCATCAAAATAGAATTAATACATCTCAAACTACAGGTATTTATAGGTACGAAATGTATAATAACTTTTAGAAAACATTTAATTTTCGACAGTGTCCGCAAAATGGTGCTCCAACCTCACAGGTCAGATTTTTGTATACTTTTCATAATTTTGCAACTTTGCCCAGGGGATAGCGCTTCAAGATCACAGTCCAGATGAATACATCTATTTGCACAGTTATCACAGATTACCCCGTGTACTTTATGCTGCATTGTTTAGAGCAGTCAACCCTCCATAGGGTTTCCATCTGTCCTGGGGATTACTTCTTAGGGGGAACGATGGGATCACAGAAAACTTTGTCAATTGATGGTGACTGTTCTCAGACATGCACCCACTCAATTATCATGGTGCCTTGGCTGTCCTGGATATGTAAGTTATAATCACACTCCTGACTTTCAGGGGTCCACAGCCCCCACAGTTTATATTTGATTGGTCTTTGACTTTCCTTACCTGGCTGCAGGCTGGGGGATTGCCCAGCATGGCTTCAGAGATTCTCTGCAGGTTATTCTCTTCTCTCACACTGACACAGGCTTCTGCTGTTATAGCCAACAGACTAGTGACATGCACTCAACATGTAGCTCTCTCCCTTCTCTTCCCCTTTACTACTTCCTATTTCTTGTTCTACAATAAAGGCGTACATTTATTATTTCCCCCATACAGTACCATCTAGTAGTCTATATAACTTAATGCAATTTCAACACTAATAGAACAATATGCTTGAGTACATCAATTAGGTAAATACTTGCACCTACATTTGTACCCTTACAAATGAAACAACACATATCCTGCTTGTTGATACTGATCAAAGTTCGCACATGCACAGTGCGCCCTATTTAAAGCCAGGTGATTGGGCACGAGCGATCTGATCTGCTGCCTTGTACTACCACCCCCGCCCCCATTATGGATAGAAATGATCCATTTTAATATGAAAAAAAGAAAATCAAGTTTTCTAATGCAGCAATCTTAATCCTGCGGGTGAGGGATCGCAATGGCCCCTACTTTAGTTTAGGGTGTTGTTCCAATTTAAGAACAAACTCTGCATGAGTAGACATGACCACATTTGATTAACTAATCTGGCAAAAATCTCTTTACATGTCAAAAAAGGTGTATTCTTTAGATCCTACTTGTTTTACCTTCTCTATCCTTTGCAGCTGTGACTGAACCAAATGGATGTGTCATTGGTGCTGCCTTTGTAGTATAAAACTTTTGGTGGATCGCCTTTTAGATTGTTGATTATTGAAGTTACAACTCCACCACTTGAGGAGGGGCTTACAGTCTGTGCATGCCTAACTGGTTGATGGCCAAATGCAAGACAATCAGATTATCAGGACATCCTTTTTGACATTTTTTTATGGCCAATTAAAATGTCTTACTCCTTGTACTGATTAATGTTGACCAAATGCTATTACAGGTAAAAATACTGTACAGTTGTCCTCCCACACATAACCCCCCAGAATGCCCATAATCCACCACCGGGAATAAAGCACCACGATTGGCCGTCTGGTGCTCACATAGGTGGCAAAGAATTACAGGCGTTCTGACAGTATATGTGCGGGGGAGGGGGACTTACCAGACTTGGTAACAACATTCCGCCCCCGCATGGCTGTTGGTCCATTTTAAGCACTCTAAAAAGAATCCCACAATAAATATTTTACTATTCCATATTTAAAATAAATCAAAGTAAACTTTATCCATTAAAATGGAAGTTTAGCTCTGGACATTTATAGTCCTCACATGCTATTTATATATTTTTTAAATAATCTTATCTTCTGGCTATGACTCCTCAGGTTAAAGAAAATGCTCTGTATTTTATCAACAGTTTATTAAAATGAAAATTACCAGGGGAATATCTTTATGCAGAGCAATGTAAAATATTTTGCAAGCTGTGAATGTTTTGGGTACAAATATTACTTTTTTTACATTATCCATGCAGAATATATTTAGAAAAATGACTACCATGGAAAGGATGTACCTATTTGTGGTATTTAGTAAATATTAAAAGTAACACCAAAAGCCGGAAAGGTGTGGCCTCCTCAAATCCAACAGCTTCACGCTTTCCCCTATATTTACCTATTAAATGTTACTTGCAATTTATGTATTTTGGCAGAAATATTTATTGAATTCATTTAAAAGCAACTGCTCCATTTCATTCCAACATTTCACGTTATACTTGCTTTTTTTGTTGTCTCAAAAAAGTCGATTTTTTGTACAATGCCCAACAAGTTATTTGGGGGACTTGTGAATGAAGTTTGAAACACACAGATGCATTTCACAAGTTAATACCACCTTTCCGCATGCAGGGGGAATGTGGGCCCTGCGTGCCGTGGAAAGGTGGTATCATGGTGCAGGGTGTGACTGGCTGGCTCCTGGGCACCCTGTGGAATGAGATGAGGTGGATTACTGGCCATGGTCCGAGGAGTTGGAGGTGTGAGGCGGTGTTGGTTCCTAGAAGGTAGGAGGCAGTGTTCGTGTTCTTAACTGATTTTTGAAGAGCTGGGATACTGTGTTGGTCTGCTGGATCTGCTGGACCTGGGACTTCATCTGCAGGATATCTTCAAGGATTGGTGGTGTCTGTGTAGATAAAGGTAACCATTAGTGTTTGTTTGTGGCCAGGATCAAACACAGCAAATACCTTACTTAATTTCATTAGCCTGAGCCTACATATCCCCCATGTCAGCACATTGTGTCCCCCCTATTTACCTAATTTAATGGTTGGGTCACTTCACTATTCCTCTGACTTGTTACAGGTACAGGTGTTGTGCAAGGTTCCGGTGTTGGACGAGGAGCAGGTGTTGCTGGAGGTCCACTGGGGGCTAGAGGTGGAGGCATGGTTGATTGCTGGGTGGGTGCTGTAAGCCAAGGGAGAAACAATCTAAGCTAAACACATTCCTGCAACTCAACATGGGGTACACACTGGGCACCACAGCTACCTGTGGCCACCACACATTTGCAACCAATTACAAGGGCTGTTCTGGATTGCAATTGTAGGAAAACACATCTGTGTTACTTAGTAAATGTGTGTTCCAGCAAAGCACTCATTGTTGGTGCATGCTTCTGGCCACTCATGTTTGTGCCAAATGTTTGTGGTTTGTGGCCTCATCCCTCCCAAAATAAGCATTGTGGAGCCAACTTTTAAAACTGGTGGGCATGTGATGCCGGTCCGTGTCGATGGTGCTTGACTGCCAGACTGTGCAGGGTGAGTACTGCCAGCGAGGAAGCCCCTTGTGAGCTTGTGGGGCAATGGTGAAAGCCAGATAATGAGGCCAGATAATGAGGCAGAACCAATATGACAGTAGACTTAGGAACCCAGAGTCTAAAACCAATCCTTGTCATTGCTAAGGCCCCCCGCAAAGGAGGATAGACTGGGCTGAAAGGTAGGTCCAGGTCATGTACCCAGGGAATGAGGTGCTGAAGTGCTAGGCTAGGTTAGCACGGTACCTGAGGAGCAGAACACATGAGCAGCATGGTCCATAAACTGTCCGTGGTCAAGGGTGACAAGCGCAGCAACAGAAACAAGCCGGAAGTTGAGGCAGGCAGTGCACTGTCATAAGTGAAGGTAAGCCGTGGTCAAGTCAAAAAGTCAGTCCAAAGAGCAAGACTCTTCCCTTGACTGTACCTATGCTTGTTGGGTATTGTATTGTTTATCGGATCTTGCTTTTACAGATTTAACTTTTTTCTTATATGCATATATATATATTTTTTTAGTAGTAAAATGTGGCTTTACTTCTGCTTTTTTATTCTTTATTTAAGAAAACCCTGTACAACCAAAGAATTCAAGAAGGGATTACTTAAAAGAAACTGTGCCCACAAGCCTAGTACACCTAGAAAGCTTGAGGTGTGTACTTCCAGAGAATATATAGTTGGTGGGGTATTTCAAATGTAAAGGGTTGTTTTTCTCGAAATAGCAGTTGTATCTTATTGAAAATCTCCTAAAGCACTGTTTTAGTTTGGGGGAGTCTCCTGGGCAGGAAAGGGTGTCTACCAATACATTTGTGGTACCACTGTAACTGGGAGAAATGGGAGGAAACATTGAATGATGATTTAAAATACTACCTTGATCAGTTTCTGTGCTGGCTCAGCTGTGATCCTGTGGTAACTGGAACCACACTTTCAGTAGGCATTGTCTGCATTTTTTGTGCATGTTTCTGGACATATTGGGCCGGGCACAATATAACTGAAATAATAATTAAGGTGGGGCGGGATCTGTTGTTTATTGTTAAGGAAAAAAAAACTGTAAACGTTGAAAAAAATAGATTTTTAATTCTTTTTTTCACATATTTTACCCAAAAATATTGAGAATACACTACAAACAAAAGAAACAAAGGGGGGGGGGGGGGTGGCAGCCGCTCAGACCATTTTATAACTAACCTGGGAGGTGCACGTTAGCAGGGCAATTAGTACACACAAGTCTTAAAGGAGCCACAGCACTCAACCCTGTTAGCTTGCAGGCCAGCCTATAATCTGTCTCTAAACTTGGTTAAAAACAGAGGACTCGGTCACACACATCTGCAGAAGTGATTAGAGTTAGGACTGCACCCCACAGAGGCACTTTGGCGTAGTGGTGCAGCTTAAGCATACTTCTGCAGATGTGTGTGACCGAGTCCTCTGTTTTTAACCAAGTTTAGAGACAGATTATAGGCTGGCCTGCAAGCTAACAGGGTTGAGTGCTGTGGCTCCTTTAAGACTTGTGTGTACTAATTGCCCTGCTAACGTGCACCTCCCAGGTTAGTTATAAAATGGTCTGAGCGGCTGCCACCCCCCCTTTGTTTCTTTTGAATTTGTGCAAGCACATGGTGTGTGGGGTCTAGGCTGTATTGCAAGGTCTTTGACCCTTCCACCCCATGGCTTGCACTTGAGAGGTTTAGGGCAACCTCAGGTAAGCCTGCTCCCAATTTATCTATTGCACTGTATGTCCCAGATGGGCTCTCAGAGATTAGAGTTAGGACTGCACCCCACAGAGGCACTTTGGCGTAGTGGTGCAGCTTAAGCATACTTCTGCAGATGTGTGTGACCGAGTCCTCTGTTTTTAACCAAGTTTAGAGACAGATTATAGGCTGGCCTGCAAGCTAACACTACAAACAAGACATTTACATTGACTCCCAGAAACTGCTGAAAAACATGTATAATATTGATAGTAAATCCCTGTCAATTCCTTCAAAGATCACAGTTCAACATGTGTAGCACAAAATAGTGAAAAATGGTCTGGCAACTGGGGGTGACAAAATCTCTAGGTATGCTGGCACTGAAAGGGTTAAAAGCTCCATTTAGTAAAACACTTAAACTACAATTAAAAAATAAAAAGTCAGGCTATTCTTCATTAAATAAAAATTGTATCTAATGAAAAATGCCAAAAAATACGAATAAATATAAAAAAACCTGTAGGCAGTTTCAATGTTTTGGCAACACCAAAAACTGAAAAAATACAATGAAAAATGAAAAAGATAGGCTTTGTTTCATTAGATATAAATTGTATCCACCGAAAAATGACAAATGTGCAAAAATGCCATTTGGTGCAATGCATTCTCCCTGGTGTTCTCCCCCCCCCCCCCCCCATTTGTGCTCTGACACACATTAAAAATATTCAAATTTTTTTTATTTATGTATTTTACTTTTTTCTCCCTTTTATTATTTTCAGTACTTTCCTCCATTACCCCATTTTATGCAGTGCAACAGCCCTGGTGCTTCCCTCAATTTGCAGCCCTCTAGCCCTTGTTACTCCCATTTTACAGCCATTTTTTTGGGCCCCCGAATTTGACTACCTCATTGACCTCATTGACTTCAATGGGGTTCGAGAACCCAAAGTGATTTTTTTACGGCAAGTTTAGCCGAACCCTTTGAACCCATACTTCAGTGGTTCACTCATCCCTAGTCACAACCATTTCAATCCACACATGCTAAGAAATCCAACCATAGGTGTCCACAGGGGGCCTTTGCTGCGCCCCCCAAACAAATTCCTTGGCAGTTGAAAAAGATTGATTTTTTCTAAACTGTGTTAAACATTGAGGCACAGTGTACCCCAAGTTCCCCAACGCAGTGACAGGAGCCAGCTAAACCAGACAGATGTGGCCAAAAAAATAAAAAACCCTCACTAAAGTTTTAAGACTTTAGTGGGTGGACTACAATCACCAGCAGTTCCCAGCACAGGCAGATGCAAACACCCCCCCCCCCTCAGCGTCCCACTTTGCCCACTTCCTTTCTTGTCCCTTCTTTTCTCCTATGATGTGGTTCAAAATGCCCCAAACTGTCCATGCAAGAGCAATTCTCTCTCTACAACAGCCAGCTCGATAATGGTGGATAGTTGGCATATCACATGACTATATCCTGCAATAGCGCCTCCTGATTGGCCCAGCTAATTTGACCTCTTAAGCTGCAACCATGTGACCCTGTCTCTCTGCTTCTCCTTGGCTGGCTGTCACCTGTGGGGTGTGCCCACCAGGTTCGTCTTCCACGTTTCGCCGCAAACCTGAAGTTTACATGGTTCCCGATGAAGAGCCAAAGACGAACCTGGCGAAACAGGGAACCAAACTTTTCTTGAAATTTGGGTTTAAATCGTGTTCTACCAGTTCAGTTATCTCTAGTTGTATGTTTTAGAAAGCATGGGGATATAACTAGCGCTAGTACTAGTCATTATTATTATTATTTAACCTTTAGGGAGTTGTGCAGTACTGTGTCAGATTTCCCTTCATAGGCATAGAAGTTTATTTGTTATTTCTCAGCTTAATGTCTTTTTTAGAGGGCTACTGGGTCATCATATAGTTGTGCTAATTCCATATTTATTGTCTATTTGAGGGGCATGAGACTGCCTTGTTGAATGTATTTGGTTTACATTTTTGTAAAATTATTTCAATATAAATAAATTGCTGTGGAACCTTTTGTTTATTTGGTGTGAAGTTGTGCGGTTTTGTGGGTTGGTGGTCCCCACCTGTGGACTGGGACACCAGGGGTCACTAATGTTACAGTTTGACCATTCAAGCAAACGGCTTTATTACAGAGGTTGCACAAGTGTGTTTTTTGGGATGTAGGTTTATGAGTGAGCAATAGACATATAGCAATAATTGTTTATATTTCCATTATTTTCTATACTTTGGGATGTTTGGGATTTTTGTTTGTTGTCATACTGTGATGTCCAGTATCAGACTGGAGTGTCTGGGTCGCTATCGGTTTACTGCAATGGAAGGAATGTCCCAGGTTTCACCTAAGGGGAGCTGGCAAAAACTCACTGAAGCAGGTCCTAAGATGTTGGCAGGTACACAATAAAAAGAATGAAAAGCTGAGTATTCGTGTTTTTTTGTGCCTGGACAGGGACTTAAATGCAGGATTTTTACAACTGTCCATTAAAACGGAACAAAACCAGGGATTTTGACTTTACCCCAGGACATCCCAATTTAGGATGCTGCCAGGGCCAGATTATAAGGGGGGCACAAGGGGCTAGAGCCCCGGGGCCTCCACCACTTGCCCTTCAATGGGGCCCCCACCAATCTTTAGGTTATGGTCTGGTCCAGGAGGCTTTTCAGTCTTTGGTCTGATGGGCCGCGGGGCCGGCAACAAAGCTATCAGTGCCAGTGGGGGGGCGCATCTAGGCAAGCCTTTTTTTATTTTTGCAATTTTTCAGCCAAAGCCACCACAGGGCAGGACAGAGTCTAGAGCAGAAAAGCCGCTGTCAGCAATGCTACAAAGATGGGTGCATGCAGAGCTGTCACTGAACATAAGCCACCAAGCACAGCCGCTGGCAGCTCAATGCAGGCAACTGTTTTCTGCTGGACCAGCGGGGTGACTACATTACCCCCAGCCCAGAATGGCAAACCGAGCAGCACGCACCCGCACAAGGGTGGCACAAGGGACTCGATCTGACATTCCCGTAAGTAGGCAGGTGCCAGACAATCACCAATCAGTTACTTGGCTGGACTATTATTTTAAAGGAAAAAAAATACTGTATCTGGGGCCTCCACCAGATTTTGTTCCCAAAGGCCTCCACCACTTTTAATCCGGCCCTGGATGCTGCGCTGTGTGAAACCCCCCAGATCGCCCATACAAACCCACCATTCTCTGGTCCTAAGGTGCATGCATGGGCTCTCATCTAATCAGAGCCCTTTGAAGTGCATTTTCAAACTGCTCTGTTTAACCCTTCTAGTGCCAGTTACGTGAGTCTCACATAGCTGACTTTAAACCCCCACAGTAAAAAAATATAAAAGGTTAGCCTAACCCTAACCCTTAAAATTCCCCCCAAAAATGGGGTCCCCCCGTCCTGGGAGGGGAGACCCTATGTTGTTTTTTTTTTTTAAATGAAGCCCTTATGCTCTGTCGCCCAGCAGCTATAAAAGGCTTCCAGCAGCAGCAGGAGAGCAGAAGCCAGAGTGATCAGCGGGGGACACAGTGCCCAGGGATGGATGGGAGGTAAGTATAAAAAAAAAAACAAATACAATATTTGTGTCTTTGTGTTATTTTACATTTAACACCTTGTGAACTGGTAAGGGGTCCATGAGACCCCTATACCAGTTCACAAGGCTGGGGGCTGGCAAGTCACCTGCGGCTAGCGGGTGACTTGCCATTAACCCCCGGCACCCCCATTACCTGCCTTCCCAAAGCCCAGGGGGGGCAGAAGAGCCAAGGCCCACACAGGGTATGTGGGCTTGTAGGCTGCAGGGTGGGGGGCCACAAAAGCTGGCACCTCCACTCTGTTCCTACAAGCCCCCATAGCTGGTCCCGGGCTGGTTATGATGGGTAAGGGGGACCCTACGTCATTTTGTTTTTGGGTTTTTAAGGGTTAGGGTTAGCCTAACCCTTAAAATTCCAAAAAAATGGGGTCCCCCCCCCTGGGAGGGGGGACCCTATGTCAATTTTTTTTTAAATGAACCCCTTATGTTTCTAGTGTGGATAGTAGTTGTATTTTATTTGTAAATGTTATAAAGTGCTCTTTTCAGTTTGGGGGGTCTCCAGGGCAAGAATGGGGGGCTACCGATACATATGTGGTACCGTTGTAATCGGGAGAAATGGGTCAATCACATGCAATATGGTTCATTAATAAAACAAATGTTTTATTTAAAATAAAGGAGACAATTTTCTAAAAAATATAATTTTATTTATTTTTATG
The DNA here is from genome assembly GCA_027917425.1 of Gastrophryne carolinensis. Lineage (NCBI taxonomy): Eukaryota > Metazoa > Chordata > Amphibia > Anura > Microhylidae > Gastrophryne > Gastrophryne carolinensis. The sequence continues at coordinate 339,926,736 of CM051239.1, forward strand.
TTTTTTTTTTTACGCAAAAATATTCAAAAAACAGTAGACAAATTACAAACAAGACATTTCATGTTAAAGCCTAAACTCTGCTGCAAAAAATATGTATATAATTTTTCTGGAAATTCCAGCAAAAATCACGGTTAAACATGGCGCAAAATGGGGAAAAATGAGCTGTCAACAGAGGGTGACAAAACTTCAAGTAGGCTGGTAATAAAAAGGGTTAATAGTACCTATGCATGTTGGGTATTGTTCTGCTGGGGGGACCTTGCACTTTTAGATTTAGCTTGTTTTTTCATGTTTGCATATTGATATTTTAGGAAAACATGGTTTTTATTCTGCTTTTTTATAATTGTTTTAGGGAAACCCTGTGCAACCTAAGAATTCTTCAATGGATTACTTCCAGAAAGATGAGCCCACTACAACAAGCTCAGTACGCTTAGAAAGCTTAACATGTGTACTTTCAGGGAATATATGGTTTATGGGGGATATTGCAAATGTAAAGGGTTGTTTTGGTTGAAAAATTGCAGCAGAGCTGAAAATTTCAAGTAAAATTACCGTTATGCGCATGCTATACTTTGGGGTGTTTGCCAACTCTTCCCTTGACACTACCTATGCATGTTGGGTACCATTCTGTTCAGGGCATGTTGCTTTTGCAGATTGTACTTGTTTTTTCTTGTTTGCATATAGTTTTTTTAGGAAAATGTGGCTTTGATTTCTTCTTTTTTATGCTTTTTTAGGGAAACTCTGTGCAACCAAAGAATTGATTGAGGGATTACTTCCAGAAAACTGCACCCATGTCAACAAGCCTGTTACGCCTAGAAAGCTTGAGGTGTGTACTTCCAGAGAATATATAGTTTGTGGGGGGTATTTCAAATGTAAAGTGTTATTTTTCTGGAAAAACTGCAAGGTGCGCTTAGCGCATTGCATAGTTGTATTTTATCTGAAAATCTCCTAAAGAGCTGTTTCAGTTTGGGGGAGTCTTCTGGGCAGGAAAGGGTGTCTACCAATACATATGTGGTACCACTGTAACCGGGAGAAATTCAGGTTTCACACGCAATAAGATTTTATTGACAAACTTAACTTTTTTATTACAAAAAACACGAAAGAAATTGCAAAAAATAGATTTTTTAAAATTTTTTTGCTCATATTTCACCCAAAAGTATTGAGAATACACTAAAAAAAATGCCAAACAAGACATTGCATGTTGAAGCTCAGACTCTGCTGAAAAAAACAATATATAATTTCCCTGAAAAATGCCTGAAAATCCCTTCAAAAATCAAGGTTGAACATATGTAGCGCAAAATAGTGAAATGTGGTCAAACAACAAAGGGTGACAAAAATTCTAGGAAGGCTGGCACTTAAAGGGTTAAAGCAGTTGGGAGTGAGAACAGCCGCTTCCGCAGGAAGCACCAAGGGAGCTGCTGGAAGAGGTGAGTTTTGTGGTACCTGGGGGGGTTCATACATGGGGGCATCCTTATTTGGGATGCCCCAGGTAAAGGTCTAGAATACAGAGTGGCAGCATTATCAAAATCAAAAGTATTGCTGAAAGTGGAAATTGAAAGTGATTCATTTGCAGAAATGCAATTAATGGGTAGAAAGCTTTAAATTCAGTCAGTAAACATGCTTCAGTATTCCTGCTTCATTCTGTTTTTCAAAATGTATATTTTCTGAAATGATTTGATCTTATGAGACCAAACAGGAAACAGCAACTAGGCAATATCTGTCAGGGAATGTAATGATGTCAGAAGACCAAGGAGAAGCCTCCTGCCACCCTGGCTCCCCACTGGCTTCCCTTAGAACACAGACAGATTTTAGCAAGGGATTACTTTAGACCATCCCCCTTACACTAAACATTGATGCTGTCTTATCTGATCTGTACTATTGATTAATTATTTTGTTAGATCACCTCAGATTCCTGCAAAGATGACGCAACCAATCAATACGTTTTTGAATGGATCCTCTGTGCTTCACAGCTAGACGATATCTAAGGAATACCAGACATAAGTGAAAAATCAAAAGAAACATTTGAGTAAGAGAAAAAGGTAAAATAAGGTAAAAGATTAGATAAAAAAAGATACAAATAAAATGTTAATGGTACCTTGCTAAAGGAACTCTGAATATACAGTATTTCTTGCTTCGCTGTCTGCCAGCATATTGAACATAATTTTTTGTCCAGGCACAGTAAAGGTTATTTCTAAACCTCCTCCAGGTTTTTTTTGTCAAACTTGAAAAAATGTTGCGCCCCACTTCCGCTGAAGTAGCAGGTTTGTTTTTGATTAGCTGTAGCAAAATGGGCTTTGTGAGAAGGGTTAAGATGTGATCTTTCTTTTAGACCATATTGTCTCTTTAATTATTGAATCCATGTGTTTGATTCAGTCCTGTTTCCATATGAGTATAGTGAAATGCTCAGCCTTGCAGTCTGCCTCTACAGACATTTATGAAAGAATAAGTCGTCCCAAAGAGCTCATTAAATTCCAGCATGGTCTAGTAATAGGATGCCATGGGCACAAAAAGCCAAATGGTGAAGTTACTTCCCCTTGAGATATTCCTTAATCAGCTGAGAGTGGTCTTGTTAATACGTAGATGCACTTAGGAACCACAAAAACTCAGCCATGACGTGGCAGACCATCAGACCAAGTAAAGTTACAGTGGGATTGTCCTTTGCTAAGACAAATAAAGAATATAAATCTCCAAAGCTCTACTGATTCTGGAGTTCCAAAATCCCTCTGGCAATAATACTGTGTCATCACAAAACTGTGCACTAGAAGCTTTATTATTTGTATTATTATTTTATTTATTAGGAGCTGTATGGCATGGGTTTCCATAGCTGAGCAGCTGCATGCAACCCTTACATCACAGGATGGAAGGGTGTAACACACATTGCCACCATTGGACTTTGGAGCAATGGACACATGCTGAGGAATGACCAGTCACATTCTGACAATCTGATGAATGTTTAAGGCTTAAAGTGGAACAAAACCCATGTCCCATTGGCCCTGAAATCTATAAGATGCCAGGGCCGCTGGATTTCCTCCAGAATCCGGATGGCCCGCTGTATGAAACCCTAGTCGCCCGGGAACTCACCTTCTTATCCGGTCCAATGGGGCATGCGCGAGCTGCGCCCACATCCCCGCTATGCCTTTTGCAGGGCGCATGCTCATGCCAGGCATTTGTGAATGGTCAGTGCGGGCACGCCTGTTAGAGGGTAACGGGCAAATCGACCGCATGCATCGTTGGATTGGGAAGAGGCTAGTTTGTTTGAGCGATCTAGGGGGTTTCACACAGCTGGGCACCCACAATCAGGGAAACCCAGGATAGTCAAAATCCTGGGTTTTGATTCACTTTAAACGAAGTTCAAAAAAAACCTTAGTCCCAGTAAGTAAATGCAAAAACTCAATACAATGTTGTTTTGCTTGGGTGTAATTTTTCCAAATTTGCAAGTATATTTGCAGTCCCTAAATGTGTAAGGCAGTTTAAATGCTCAAATATATATATATATATATATATATTTACACCAGTCTAATAAGTTCCTATGTCAGTAACTTCAAGGTAACACAAATAATTACAGTATTATATACACCCTGCTTGCTAAAAATGCACAATACAAAACCTTCAAGCTCTGCCTCATGAAGGTTGATTCAGAGCCTTTTCTGGACATTTTTTAGGTGAAAATGTCTTTTCTGCCCCCCCTCCCCCCCTCAGGTTCAGCAAAGCCTTTTTTTCTGTGAAATGGTTTCACTTTTCTGTGATTATTTGTTGGTAGCAAAACCTCCCAAGAAGCGGCAAGAAAGGGGCTCTGAATCAACCCTATGAACTGTCTCTGTCAGCTCTCTCAAGCCTTCTCTTTGTGTCCTTCAGCTGCCCTGAGCAAGTCTGTATTCAGGTCTCAAGTCTTCATTCAAAATAGCACAGGTGATCTCTGATTGGCCCAGACAAACTAGCGCAGGTGATCTTCTGATTGGCCCAGATCTCAGTCCCACATGTATGCATTAGTTGTGATTATGAATGATGTGAATGTGAATATACACTTGAAACTGAACCCAGGCTAAAACCAGAACAAGGGAGCCCTTGCTGACCATGTTGAATAATAACTAGGTGTTCAGCAGCCATATTGCTAAACTAAGGATTGTACAAGATTTGACAATATTTTGGGGAACAAAATATATAAAAATATCCAAGTGTTAAAGTGGACCGTCACCCATGGGTGATCAGCCCAGGAATCTATAAGATTCCCGGGCCGATCACCCCCCTCACCGCGGGACATCCGAGATCGGGATGTCCCGCGGTGAGGGACCCCCCCCAAAACCCCAAAAGAACTCACCTGATCGGCGGCGGTAGCCGCCGCCACCGCCGCCTCCCGCGCACTCCTCTAGCCGTTTGTGAATGGCCGGCGCGGGCGCGCGCACTGTCAGAGGGGCGCGCGGGAGGCGGCGGTGGACGCGCTGCCTTGTCCGCCGCTTGTCCGTGGGAGCGTGGTGAGGTGAGTTTGGGGGTTTCTGGGGGGTTTTACACAGCGGGGTGCCCCCCTGAAGTGGACCAAAACCCAGGATAGTCAAAATCCTGGGTGTTGGTCCACTTTAAAATGTATAAGTGGCTGGGTCACCATATAAAATAAATAACACAGAATACAGAGCAGTTTCTACAGTTTGAGGAAATGCTCAATTAAAAATAAACACGTTATTTCAAAATCTTCACTGATGTTAAAAGTGGAATGCTTTTGCATTAAGTTTATTAAAAGGGAACTCTAGCATTACATAGATGTAAGTTTCCCCCTCTCCATACACCTTAATAGACTTCAGATTTGGGAATAGCCGAACTGGCCAAACTGAACAAAGTACAACTAGAATAACATTAAAGTGTAGATTTTGTAAACATGATTGGAGGAGAAATGACAAAGTAACTAAAGACTCCATGCCAACAATTTATCATGCATTTTAAAGGTCTTTATGTGAGCAATTTCTAAAGCAATCGCAAGTAATAAGCCAAAACTTTATTTACTCGCAGATGTTTATATACGTACATTTTCATCAATTACTTCTGCTTACTCGTTAGGTCTCTGAACATGACATTATAGGCCAATAAAACATGTTAGCCAACAACCATTAAAAATAACTTTAGTAAGGATGATGTATAGATATTGAACATGCCTTGAGATTATAAATCTATGAAGGCTGATTAGGAACAAAATGCACATATACCAGTGATTTGCTGTTTAATAATTGTAAAAAATCTTGCTTTCTTTATAGTCAAAAAGTTTTATAATTGAATCCATGGGAGATGGTTTATTGCGATGTGAGTAAGCATGGATGTTTTAAAATTTGTGAAAATTTTGTTAAATAGCAAAATGCGTACCTCAGCTCGACCATATAACCACAGCACCATATAAGTGGATCCATAGGGAGTAAGGAGAAATGGGCGCTTGATGTCTGAACTTGCAAGTGAAAAAAGATTATCCCGCTCTTAATAAAATCCTTAAAACTTGATATTTAATCTTCAATTTAAATCAAGTAGAGAACAGCAGATTCCCTCTCATATAAAGTGTCAGGAATTATTTTGAGGACTTAGGGCCTGATGCAGAGCCTCCTCTGAACTGCCCTTAAAACCTTCCGATTGTCCGGGGCTCCCGTTTGAATCGTGGCTCAAATGTGATGCAGAGCCTCCGTCGGAATGGCTCCCTAACTGATCCGTCAATTTCACTTTACTCGGAAAGCTTTTTTTGCTCTCTCGGGTGCCTTCAATTTGATCGGGGCTCCCGTTCCCGTTCACACGGGCGGCCCGTTTTTCCCTGATTTTTCCTGCCTTTTTGAACGTACCTGCTTGGTTTCCGTCGTATTTGACCTTCCATTTTGGTGGTTTTAGCAAGTATACTTACATCTCCATGGCTCTTCAGTTGCCAATCTGGCTACACGCAAGCGCACATCCCTAAACCTCCATTGGAATATGCATATGGCAACCACTGCCAATTTGACACATATTTTTTTAAAAACAATAAATTTGGGTTGTTCCTTTTTCCTTGCCATTAATGCATACCTTAATCTCCTTTGTGTTCCTTTTTCCTTGCCATTAATGCATACCTTAATCTCCTTTGTGTTACTTTTTCCTTGCCATTAATGCATACCTTAATTCTTTCTGATTGTTTTGGATTTATTGTCCCATATCTAAACTTTTTGTGTCATGTAAATGTGTGATGATGTTGTGTGATTGTACATTTGCAGGAAACACAACTGTCAAAATTTTTTTTTATTTTTTATTTCAACGTTGGAAATTGAAATTTTTAAACAAAGTTTTTGACAAATAATTGAATCTAAATGTTTTAATAAATAAACTATTTTCATTTTAAGCCAAATTAAAATTCTTTAGGCCTCGGTGTCTTGTGGCTGTGATTTTCTTGTATCTGTGAATGCAAAACAACATTAGTTTAGCATTGTTTATTTGGTTTGGTTGTGCGTGGTTTTTTTGGGGCCCTTTTTAAACCAGACCTTCTGCGTGATTTACTGAAAAGCCCAAACTCTTAACAAAAGATTCCGCAGCATCTCAAAATAATAGATTGTAATTTTTTAGTCATTCAATAATTATTCTTTCCACCACTGGGCTGCAACTCAGTTCATGAATTTAGTATACGGCCGCCGCCATCTTGACTCAGAAGCATCACACTTACTGAGGAGAGGAGAGTGGGATAAGGTACAGGGGGTGTGTTATAACTGTGCTTTGCTTACACAGAGCAGAGCTGTGCTCTTGAAAAGGTCAGCAATCCCAGAATGCAGAGCAGCACAGTTACAAGGCACTTCCTGTTTGCAGGCTGCCTGATAAGATGGCGGCTTCCATAATCCGCCATCTTGAATGTTGAAAGCCTCATAACATGCACTAGGTGCAGGTAGGATGATTTTGAAGGTGGGCAAACTTTATGTACAGGGTGTGGGAAACATATAAGATAGACTCTTATTCTGAGTGAAGGTCCGCTTTAAGGGCTTTTTAGACAAAGTCTTTTTTTTTTTTTTTTGGTTTTTACATTTTGTGGCCAATGGAATTGTTGGTTCATTTACTTTGGTACCCAAAAACGCCACTTACCATGTTTTAGGCGCATATTGCGTCAGGGGCAGAGTCTCCATTCTTGCTCCATTGGTTGCTGCTGTGAATCTGTTTGCATGACAAAGACACTGATATTAGAGACTGTTGTTGTCTCATGTACACAAAAAGCATTAACAAGTTTGCTGGCCTAACTAAAGTCACTTTTTGAACCTCTTGCTGCCTCACATTGCCCTAGTTCTGCTATCTGCATGTAGCCTAGTTTGGAGCTGCGTACATGTGTTAAACTAAGGTGGGCTTGTATGTAACGTGAAAAACTAAGTTGTTTCAGACTATTCTGGCGCTTTGTTTTTTTTTTTATTACAAGGAATGTGTGCGCGCACATAAACGCATGCGCGCATACTCACATCCATGATGATGTCGTCCTGCTCCGGGGTAAAGATTGCGGCCGACAGCTTTTCTGGGTTTGCAAAGTATAGCTCTGACGTTCCCCCGCGGAGACGTGCCCACACGGGAAACATATTTAACGCACAAGGCACTCAGCTCTGTGTTGGATACCATATCATTATGGGCAGACCTAAAGGGAGCAAAAAGAGCCAACCAAGGGCCGAGGCACATAGCAGCCGCACACATGCCTCATCCTCCACAAGACAGAAGAGCAGGCACCAGACACATGCCGAACATGCCCCCACTAAAACGGTGGATACTCCACACAAACAGGCACATTCAAAAAAACGCAGGACCAAGGGTACATTAACCCATTCACCACCACCTGCAAAAAAACCACGCACACACAAGGGTGCCCCATCTAGTCAGACCATGCAGCATCCTCCACCTCCACACACCAAGCATACCCACAAATCCAAACACATAAGCAAGGGTAAGCGCATTGCAAAAACCACCACCCCACCCAGGTCACCCACCCCTCCACCTCCACCCTCTGGTTCCCCCAATTCCAGTACCTCAGATTCCACATGCAGCTCCACATCTGATAGCTCAACAGCAACCCAGACATTAAGCCAGAGAAGCACACACACAACATCCCCCTCCCCCATAAGCCAAAGAAGCACACACGACTCCCCAGATACCCAACCATCAATTTCCTCAGAGGCAGGGGAGACCACACACCCATGTGGCAGACAACTACGGCGTGGCTCACTAACTGCCCAATTTTGCGATGCTCAAAGCATGGCGGTGGCAAATGCAGTTTGCGAGCATTATGATGCCCTATTTGGCCGCTCCTCAAAAACAACCACTAAGCAGGCTAAGATGGAGATCTGGACTAATATTTGCAGGCAGGTCAATAGTGTGGGAACAGTCCGGAGAGATATTCAACAAATAAAAAGGAAATTTGGTGACCTGAAATACTACAGCAAAAAAAAAATGGACATGCGCCGTCAGCAGAGGTAAAGGACAATTTTTAGTCACATTGTTAAAAGGATGTAACACTTATTAGGTGAAATTTAATCTTCCCCAGCCAACAGACAGGGGGTGGAGCAGAAGTAAAGGAAAAAGTAAAATGCATTTTTTGTAACATTGTTAAAAGGATGTAACACTTTTTAGGTGTGATTTAATCTTCCCCAGCCAACAGACAGGGGGTGGCTTATCCACTAAAATTATCCTTACGCCCGCCGAGGAACATGTATATACATTCATACACCCGGCCAGCATCCAGGGCCTGGCAGAGGCACAAGACACAGACCGCAATGTAAGGTCCCAAGGTGAGTATGAATTTGGCATGACCTTTTTTCAAAAGAACCAAAAGGCAGTGTTATGCTACACAACACACAGTACTTTGCCATTCAGCTAATCTTACAATCTTCATTCAAAGGCCAAAGTCAACAGCACACACAAGGCCCACAAACCCCTGCGTTATCACCGAGGCCAAGGGCACACCAGGCTTCTACACCACAAACCCAAATTGTGGATTGCACTGAGGTAAGTCAATGGGCCTTGGTGTGTACTTTTAATATTGATATTTGAGAGCTTTTGTGGACAGAAATAAACTAAAAGGATGCTATATTTCTTTACAGACCACAGGAAGCCCACCCATCATCGACCATATACGAGATTTGGAGGAGGACACCCCACATATGTCACTAACCACTACTGCACCAGTGGCAGCAACGCAGTCAACCCCGGCACAGCCACCACATCCACAACCACCTTCGGAACCAGAACCAACCACCCGTCCCACTGCTCCTACCCAGTCTAGACGCCATATTTCCCAAAGAAGTCAACTTCAAATTTTGGAGGAAACATGGAGGCAGGAAAATATTGCCTTTGCTGCGACAACACAGCAATTCAATGAGACTGTGTGCACCCAACTCACAAACCTCAACGCCCAATTAGAGGTATTAAACAGAAATATCTCTGCCCTAACCAGCCATATGGGTGAGATTAATCAAAGCCTGGCCCACATTGCAGCCAATTTGCAGGCACAACATCATTCCTCGTCACCATGCAACCCAACATACCACTAATTTGTGGGGAATACATTTTCTGTGCCCACATGAAATTTTTCTTTTGTGCCCAAAAAAACAAATGACCAAACAAAATTTGTTGGAAAAAAACAAAAAAAAACAAAAAAAAATGGTCTCTGAAAAAAAACTAAACACTAGTTGTGCACGTATGGTTTGCGCGGTGCCACTTTGGGTGCAAGAAAAAGGAGGGGTGGGGAGGGCTGAAACTAAAGGTGGTGGAGTAGCCCACAAGCCATGATTAGGTTTAGGACCGTTGCAGGCGTCTATTGTAGTGCCCCCCCCCAGTCTCATCAAGACAACGGAACCTCATCTTCAAGAGAACAAAGCCTCGCTCCAACACAGAGCGAGTCCTCCTGGGGGCAGTATTGTAGCGCTCCTCTGCCTGTGAAGATTGGTGCAGGATGGGGGTCTTCATCCAGGGGACCAAAGGATAGGCAGAGTCTCCTGCCCTAAAACCAAAAAAAAAAAAACAATTAAAAAAAGGTGTGCATTGCAACAATAGAAAAGAGGGACAAATAGGTGAGCGGGGTAGGGTGGGAGGAAAGGACATTTGTAATGAGACTACATGCACATCCAACCTGTACTCTCATTAAAAAAGTCTGGGGAATACTACTTACATAAGAGGGCAAGAACATGACGCAATAGGGTACAATCACTTAACCCATTTAATTTGTAGATCAATAATTGGGCTCCAAATATACTACGAAAAAAGTTACCAAATAGTGTGTTAAGGGAAAAAACACAGTCAGACAGGGTGCGTAACCAATACAAGTTTCATACACATACCCAGTAGCCAGCCACCAAAAAGATCGGCTGATTTGAATCGCTCATGTAGGCAGGAATTCCTAGGCAGGGAAAGCCAGAAAAACGACTCCCAAAAACCAAATCAGGGCCAGCCAGTGCCTGCACATTTATGCTATGTCCCATTTTCAAATGCCTGCACACAGACAATAAAATAAAAATTATGGAGACCCTGTAAAAAGGACCCCCCAAAAAAACCCATAAAAAATATCAAATACTCATGCCATCGATGTCCAAAGGCGTGCGGTGCAGCCTGGTTTCTGCCATACTCTGCAGGACAAGACCGCGGAGCTGGCGCCGCTGATGTGCTCCAACAGAGGACTGCATATTATTGCCCGAGTGCAAATACGGCTGCTCTGACTTGCCGTAAGTGAAGGCTCGGCGGCCCTGTTTTATTAGGGTGTTTTCAATAGGAAATCAAGGCTCTGCATCACTGAAAAAAACGGACCAATGAACGAGGCGTCCGTTTTGCCGGGAAACAGCCTCGTGCGAGCCGACAATCGGAAAGGCGGCTGAGCGCACACCTGAGCGCATGAACGCACACTAAAATCAACGTAGCACCCTTTCCTGACCGATCAAAGCCCAAAACCAACGGGGGAAGGCACGGGGGAGCTGAACGGGGAGGCTCTGCATCAAGCCATAAATCCCTTTACAGGCTGATTCATTACTAACGCCAGGTAGCGACAGATGAGCGCCTGTACTGCGGTGCTAAGAACAACCGCTAGTAGTAGCTCTGATCGGCTGTCAGTCGCTATCACAGAGTGCCCCCATTGCTATATATAGTACTGGGTCCGTCTGGGTGGAAACATCTGTTAGGATCAAAAAAACACAACACAAACGATCATAAAAACAATGTATTTGATGTTTTTAATAGGCCTCAACATATATTAGTTAGAATGATAACATAAACATAATTGTGAGTATATACTTGGCTATGTGTTTGTTAGAAAAAGGCAACTTTGGCTAACACATGTTCTTGTCACATTAGCTTAGGATTTAGGGGTACAACAATACAACAAGAGGTACTGTAAAATAGGCCACATGGGCCCGTGACTATCATATAAGGTATTTGGGCAATTGAAATATTATATATATATATATATATATATATAGTAAAAAATATTTAAAAAAACATTAATTGAACAATTGAGGCAACTCTTACCACGACTGTGAGCTTCGTGATGAAGCAACGGGACACGGTAGCTTGCACCTCCATCACTATGCTGCGCTTGGCACTCAGGGCATAGTAGTACTCCCGAATGCAGAAGTCCTAACAAAAATAAAAACAAAAATAAATGTATTATTCGGAAAAATGCTAATCTACATGTAAAAAAATGTTAGCAGAAGGCACTATAATTAGAGATGAGCGAACTTGAACTTGAAAGTTCGATTCGGGCGATTCGCCGAATTTCCCCAAGAAATTCGGGCTCGCCCGAATCGAACTTTCACGAATCGCTCATCTGAAAAAAAAAATGCTGGCATGGTGGGAGCGGGCAGGCCGGCTACGCTGTCAGCGGGCGGCGGAAGCCGGCCCGCTGACAGCGCAGCCGGCCTGCCCGCTCCCACCATGCCGGCATTTTTTTAAAAAGCAAGGAGGCCGGTGCCGCTCTCAGCTGTCATCAGAGGACGCGTCATCAGAGGGCGCCTGAGAGCGGCGCCGGCCTCCACGCTCTGACCATGTAGGTAAGTGTTTGCTTTTTAAAAAAATGCTGGCATGGTGGGAGCGGGCAGGCCGGCTGCGCTGTCAGCGGGCCGGCTTCTGCCGCCCGCTGACAGCGTAGCCGGCCTGCCCGCTCCCACCATGCCGGCATTTTTTTTTTTTATTTCAGGGAAAATTCGATCGGCACGAACCAAAAAAAAATCGGGTTCGTGCCGAATCGAATTTTCCCTGAAATTCGGAGCGAATTCCAGTTCTTCCAAACTGGTTCGCTCATCCCTAACTATAATAATGTAATAAATTTAATAAAAAAAAATAAAAATATGGATTCACAGTTATATGGATATCGTTTTTAATGTAATCAAATTAACAAAAATACTATTTAAAAAATTATACAATTAAAAAAATATATGATTACATTAAAACTATTAGTTTGACTTGTACATACAATAAAGCTATTTTAAACAAACATATAGTTTGTGTCTCTATCTGTACTGGTGCTTACTGCCCTTCATAGTTCCTGCCTTTGCTGTCTGTGTTGGCCCTTGTGGTTCACCCCAGTTGTGTCCTTGTCTGTATCTTCCAGTGTCTATCCATGTGTGTCTTGGGCCTACGGCCTTTAGTTATAGGTTCTAAGCTTGCACTGGGGTCCAGCTCCATCATATCCTGCACTGGGGCCCAGCTCCATCATAGCCTGCACTGGGGCCCAGCTCCATCATAGCCTACACTGGGGCCCAGCTCCATCATAGCCTACACTGGGGCCCCAGCTCCGTCATATTCTGCACTGGGACCCAGCTCCACCACAGCCTGCACTGAGGCCCAGCTCTGTCACAGCCTGCACTGAGGCCTAGCTCCCTCACAGCCTGCACTGGGACCCAGCTCCACTACAGCCTGCACTGGCACCCAGCTCCACCACAGCCTGCACTGGGGCCCAGTTCCGCTATAGTCTGTAATGGGGCCAAGATCATTTTGTCTAGTGTACATCTGCCCTGTTTTTCACCTTCCCAAGTCTGCCTGGGGCCTGTGCATCTCCATCTTTTGAGGCCCTGCTTAAGAACTGGGTGGATTACGGGCTCTCTGATTTCCAGACCACCCACGCCACCTCTTTGGTGTCACAGGCAGGTTGTCTGTCCTATGTCCCTCAATTCCCAGTCAGATTCCTAGCTTCCTTCATCCCTAGATAATGACCTCTGATTATGGCCTCCAGGGAGGAATTAACTGCCTGGGGCTACCTCCCTGTCCTGGGTTCCGATTCCTAAACCAGGAATTTCCCAACACACCCTGAATGCCCAGTGATGTTAGTCGCCTGGGCGTGACATGTAGATGTCCAGTAATTGTAATGACTCATCATTGCTCTGAAAGCTCCTAGAAACATTGTAGCATCTGTTTCAAGGCTGTGCAACTGCAGTTTTATAGAGGTACATAGCTCCTGCCACAAACACAGCATTCCTTTCCTCCGCACTGCTCCCCCGTCTTCTGTTGCAACACTAGAGGACAGCACTCAATCCAAGTCCCACTAACTAGTGAGACACACCCACTGTAACCAGTACAGTAACACACCCGTGGAAGGACTCGGCCAGGGAAATGCCATGCTGAGCTTCTATGGCCTTGACATGCTCAACTGTCAGGGAAGGAGCAGGTGAAATCCTGGATTTCTTGTCTTAATGAATATCATAAAGCAAGAAAAGAAAAATCACAAAACCATATGAACCAATATGAAAAACAGTACCAGAAAGTACATAACTTAGCAACTCTAACACAATTTAAACTAAATTAGGCAAAAATAATGTAAAGAAAATATAGACAAAAATGAAACAGATAGGATAAACAATGATTAAACGATAAAGAATAAATAGAGATGCATCCGAAAAGGGGGGAAAGATGGTACACCACCTTTCAGAAAGACCAAATCAGCTAAATAGTTACTGAAGGGTAACAATAAAAAATAGAATAGGCAGTATCATATGTGAGATTTTGATGATTAGAAATGCACAATTCGTTTTCCACCTCAAAGGCCAATAAAGGTAAAAAATGACTCCCTCTGGAGTATTCAATAAAGTCTGGAGAGCTTTCCACATTTTAATGACTTACCACTTGTATGATCACTGGTAAGTAGGTTGCCCATTTATTCTTTGAAGCATTGTGAGTTATTTGAGGTGAGATTCAGATTATTCCAAATTATTACAGAATACTTAAATAGCTTTAGATATCTGTAAGAGAAAAAGAGGTGGGAAAATACATTTTGTGCTGATCTGAAAATTGATTGTGTTTCATTAGCTGAAACCTATAAAGAGCATTTTACAGCTTTGATTAGACAATCATTAGAAGAAGGTAAAGCTTTTCTGCAGGAAGCAATAAACAGTTCTAAGTGGGAAATTTGCCATTCACATCTTAAAATGAAACTTGTACAAGTTTGTCTCTAATTTGTGACTATTAGGTTTACACAATAAGTTAAGTCAGGTTTAACTTATTTTGCTGAATGGTTATTCTTAAGGTTATTCTCTCTTTATGTTATGTGTAAAATGAAAGCATGGTTTCCTTTCCAACAATGCTGTATAAGATTGTTATTGCTGATTTCAAGCCACTTCTCTATGGCCGAACTCTTAGCATTTTTGCTAGCCAAAAAGGTGGACTGAAAGCGGTATTCTGCTTAATATTAGGGTCGATTCAGCACCAGCTATGTAAGCTTCTTCAAGCCTTTGAGAAAACATGCCTTTCATTTTCATTGTCCATCTTGCTAGTGATTCAGCAACCAGATGTAAATGTCCACCTGGTGCACCTGGAGCAATTTTGCTTTCCTAAAAAGTAGTAGAGTTTTCTCACCTGGTGCTCCTCCTCCTCAACTTGTGCCGCCACTGAGCCTTCAATGTCAGGATTAAACTCCACCAGTAGTGCTTTCATCAGTAGTGCCTCCACCAGAATGCATTTGTCCTTTCTCATTTTCCATCACGCTCCAGTGCTGGAATCAGGGAGGTGATGTTATCCGTATTTCGGGGATCCAGCAGGGTGGCCACCTAGTAATAAGTACTGGTGACTATGTGGGCAACTTTGCAGTTGTTTCGCAGACACTGGAGCATGTAGTGGCTCATGTGAGCCAGGCTGACCTGACTCAAAGAAAAGCTCAGAGGTGTCTCTGCCTCCTCTGCACCCCCCAGCAATGCTCCAGTGAGCAATTTCTGGATTGGTTGGACACCTGGGTAAATATGCCTTCCTCGCCCTTCTCTGCCTTCCTGTGCCACCATCACATCCTCCGCCATGGCCTGAAGTGTTTTTTCCAGGAAGCAAAGAGTTGGTAGCTCTGATGATGGCTTCATCAGGACTGACCCTATTGGTGGCATACTGCACTGCTGGTCTGCACTGCACGATTCAACCAGGCATTCTGCAGTTGGAACTCCACTATTGACTGCTGCTTCTCACACACCCTTAGCAACATATGCAAAGTGGAATTCCACCTGAGGAGGTGGGTGGGAAGGCCAAGGTTCCTCTTCAGAGCAAATAGGTGGCCAGCGGCAGGATGTGGATACTGAAAGAGCATGCGCATAGCACACACAAACTCTGGGTTATCTGGATAATTGGCCAGGAAGCCTTACACCACCAAGTTGAGCACATTCACCCACTCATCAGTCTGCTCCTGGATGCCAGTCCACAGCTCCTGGGTGGTTTGTGGCTTTTTGGAATATGACCATACTATGTTGTGGTTAAAAATTTAACATTTTATTTAATATCTCATAGGTTCCATAAAAAAGAGCATGTGACTCCAAATTCATACAGAATTCAACCAGTAAATACACATGTGATGGTATATAGTCTCAGATTTGCAAAATATATATTCATATATTCACTAAATATTGCTTTATTACTTCATTCCAGTGCTTTGTTTTTATGTCTCTAAGGTAAGGGCAAACATGTTCTCCCGTTCTGGCTTTTTCAATGCCCTATATATATAAGAGAAAATTGCATTAAGCATATGTCCAATATCATACATGTATACATGTGTATTGATAATAACTAATAAAATACCTTTTATAGACTTTTTCTGCAAATAACTGTTTTTTGTATAGTTCATATGTTTTCTAATGGTTGTTACATTCCATATGTTGTTACAAAAAGAGACATGACAGTGTGCACACCTTGCTCCAAGTTTCCAGCTCTATTAGGGTAAATTAATATGCATCTTAATTAATATTAGTAGGCTGAAGCGCCATATCTTGGTAGTGGCAATTATTTGAAAAGATATAAGATTACCTTGTTTATCCGCGGGTCTAGAGCCCTTCCTTTATGTATTTGGTTTGTCTGAGGCTGGTCTATAGGTGCGGCCCTTTAAGAGCTATATAGAATGGGAGGACAGAGTGTCAGCTAATGAGTAAATAGATATAGGCGACCACAAATCAGCTAAGTGATTTACAAGCAATAGGTACCTTGATGTCGCAGCTGTAGCTGTGGCAGAGGGGATTGGAATGCCCTGCGGTGGGGTAGTGTATGCTGCCCGTTCTCAGCTTTGTCTGCTCATGTCGGCGGGGGTGCTGGAAGAAAGTGTGGCGCAGGGAGAGACCCTGCCTTCGTCTTCACTTGCTTGTGTCCGTGGGGGACTAAGAAGAGTGTGCGGCGCAGGGCGAATCCCCGTCGCCACGCCAGTGACGCGTTATGTTGCTCTCCACTTTGTGGAGCGCATGTGACGTCATCCCCGCCGGAAATGAGGTTACGTGTCACTGGTCTGACTGGCTTAGAGGCTTGATTATGTCTCAGCGCCATCTTGTTGAGGTCCACAGGTGCAGACAAGAGCTAAATGTCAAATACGCCTGAGGACCAATATGGGCTGCGCGTTTAACACTGCCCTGATTTTGTCAGAGTGCAGAGTAAGACATTTTGTCATTATGTGATGTTATTAAAATTAATAATACTTTATGGTGCATTTTTTGTTGTTTATGCAAAAAATGCACCATGTACAGGTCATCTACTGAACCTGCAAAATATAATTGGGCTACAAAGAAGTTTCCAAGTTTAATAATTGAATGGAATGAAAAAAGGGAATTGCATGCAATACACCATGAACAATGAGTCCTTGTGTTGCCATATAGGTTGTGAAATTATAATCTAGAACATTAATATTATGATTATTATTGTTTATTATTTAAAAAAGTGCCATTATCTCCCATGGCACTGTACAATATGGAATTATAAAATGGGTAAAAAAACAACATTACAATACCTGAGCATTATAAATCAAATGCACAAATACACAGTCATGCAGGCTTATAGTACAATCTAAAGGATAAGAGATGACGACAAAAGTTAGCTATAGAAGATAGTTTAAGCAACAATTTTTATTCTAGATGTTGTGACTTTGTTTCTAGAAACAGAATGAACAGATGCAGAAAGAAGACTGTCTACCATGCTGATGCTACCATCAGTAGTAGGCAATAATCTAGCGGTATTATAAATAAACACATGCCAAGTAAAAATAAATGATACCAGATGGCCCAGTCTTCGGAGAAGAACCACTTGGGAGTGCTTTAAATGACTGGTCTGTTTATTACAATCCAAAAAAGAGACTCAGAAACGATTTTAAACTCAATAGAATCATCCCAGGAGTACAGAAGACAAGAAAATTGTTTTAGTGAATTGTTTTCTGAACATAAAGCTGCCACTTGCCTTACAATTAATTTATGGAATTGAATGGACAAAAAAATCATACATCAGAGCTAATGAATCCATTAAGAAAGCAAAAATGGCGGAAGAATGTTATTGAATTTATGGTGTTGTCTCTCACCTAGTTATGAACAAATGTATCTCGGATTTTATGAAAATTAGTGACTACACCACTCAGAACAGAAAACTGATCTTAGTTTACACTACGGCTCCATATTTATATCACATACTAAATAATAATAATTGTATTATTATTTTTGACTGTGTCCACTACCACTTCCTTTCGCTATGCTATTAAAATCCCAAGATTCCATTTGTGCCTTCATCCTCAGACTCACTTACCTAACCAGCCTCTTGCTTTTCCCATATAGCACCCCCTAATACATCATGGAAACATTTGATGTGTGCTCCCACTAACTCTCTACCCTCCTCTTAATACAAATTTTGGACCAGGACTTCTCCAATAGGGCATTTGGATTTGTTGCCAGTAAGTTACTTCTGGTTCAGGAAGTTACTCAACCTTTAAACCATTATCTGTCAGTGTACCCTGATTAACCCACTTCCCTAGACTAACTGCCTGTGACTGTACCTCCTGGTTATAAGGATCTTCTTATACAGGTCCTTCTCAAAAAATTAGCATATAGTGCTAAAGTTCATTATTTTCCATAATGAAATGATAAAAATTAAACTTTCATATATTTGAGATTCATTGCACACCAACTGAAATTTTTCAGGTCTTTTTTTGTTTTAATACTGATGATTTTGCCATACAGCTCATGAAATCCCCAAAATCCTATCTCAAAAATGTAGCATATCATGAAAAGGTTCTCTAAACGAGCTATTAACCTAATCATCTGAATCAACTTATTAACTCTAAACACCTGCAAAAGATTCCTGAGGCTTTTAAAAAAGCCCAGCCTGGTTCATTACTCAAAACCGCCATCATGGGTAAGACTGCCGACCTGACTGCTGTCCAGAAGGCCATCATTGACACCCTCAATCAAGAGGGAAGTTTCTGAACAAATAGGCTGTTCCCAGAGTGCTGTATCAAGGCACCTCAATGGGAAGTCTGTGGGAAGGAAAAAATGTGGCAGAAAACACTGCACAACGAGAAGAGGTGGCCGGACCCTGAGGAAGATTGTGGAGAAGGACCGATTCCAGACCTTGGGGGACCTGCGGAAGCGGTGGACTGAGTCTGGAGTAGAAATATCCAGAGCCACCGTGCACAGGCGTGTGCAGGAAATGGGCTACAGGTGCCGCATTCCCCAGGTCAAGCCACTTTTGAACCAGAAACAGCGGCAGAAGCGCCTGACCTGGGCTACAGAGAAGCAGCACTGGACTGTTGCTCAGTGGTCCCAAGTACTTTTTTCTGATGAAAGCAAATTTTGCATGTCATTCGGAAATCAAGGTGCCAGAGTCTGGAGGAAGACTGGGGAGAAGGAAATGCCAAAATGCCTGAAGTCCAGTGTCAAGTACCCGCAGTCAGTGATGGTCTGGGGTGCCATGTCAGCTGCTGGTGTTGGTCAACTGTGTTTTATAAAGGGCAGGGTCAATGCAGCTAGCTATCAGGAGATTTTGGAGCACTTCATGCTTCCATCGGCTGAAAAGCTTTATGGAGATGAAGTTTGCATTTTTCAGCACGACCTGGCACCTGCTCACAGTGCCAAAACCACTGGTAAATGGTTTACTGACCATGGTATTACTGTGCTCAATTGACCTGCCAACTCTCCTGACCTGAACCCCATAGAGAATCTGTGGAATATTGTGAAGAGAAAGTTGAGAGACGCAAGACCCAACACTCTGGATGAGCTTAAGGCCGCTATCGAAGCATCATGGGCCTCCATAACACCTCAGCAGTGCCACAGGCTGATTGCCTCCATGCCACGCCGCATTAAAGCAGTCATTTCTGCAAAAGGATTCCCGACCAAGTATTGAGTGCATAACTGAACATAATTATTTGAAGGTTGACTTTTTTTTTTATTAAAAACACTTTTCTTTTATTGGTTGGATGAAGTATGCCAATTTTTTGAGATAGGATTTGGGGGTTTTCATGAGCTGTATGGCAAAATAATCAGTATTAAAACAAAAAAAGACCTGAAAATTTTCAGTTGGTGTGCAATGAATCTCAAATATATGAAAGTTTAATTTTTTATCATTTCATTATGGAAAATAATGAACTTTAGCACTATAGGCTCGATTCAGAGAGACACAAAAAAACTTTCGCTTTGGTGCCGACGTCGTAAGATTTTCAAAATTTCCCGCTCTCGCATGAACGTTTGAGCGATTCTATGCATGCTTCGTAAACCTTCCGTAGCGCGTCCGTGTGCTCGTATGCCAGAGTACGCAGACGAGGCTGTCATTTTCCATCGAAAATGTTCAGATTCATTTTTCACAACTACCAACGTAGCCTTTCGTTTTTGCCCTTTTCCCATCGTATCCTCACACGAATCCTATCATTTTCCCGCTACATCCTGCTTCATTTTTTCCTAAAATATCTGGCCAGACGAAATTCTTACGATATTGCGCCTGCGCACTACAAACTTCTCTCATTAAAGTGCTCGCCTACATAATTTCACTTCCATCACTAAACTCACCCTAACCACTTCGCGCTATCCTGCCTTTTCCCTTGAGGTCCCTTAAAGCTCACCCTAACCACTTCGCGCTATCCTGCCTTTTCCCTTGAGGTCCCTTAAAGCTCACCCTAACCACTTCGCGCTATCCTGCCTTTTCCCTTGAGGTCCCTTAAAGCTCACCCTAACCACTTCGCGCTATCCTGCCTTTTCCCTTGAGGTCCCTTAAAGCTCACCCTAACCACTTCGCGCTATCCTGCCTTTTCCCTTGAGGTCCCTTAAAGCTCACCCTAACCACTTCGCGCTATCCTGCCTTTTCCCTTGAGGTCCCTTAAAGCTCACCCTAACCACTTCGCGCTATCCTGCCTTTTCCCTTGAGGTCCCTTAAAGCTCACCCTAACCACTTCGCGCTATCCTGCCTTTTCCCTTGAGGTCCCTTAAAGCTCACCCTAACCACTTCGCGCTATCCTGCCTTTTCCCTTGAGGTCCCTTAAAGCTCACCCTAACCACTTCGCGCTATCCTGCCTTTTCCCTTGAGGTCCCTTAAAGCTCACCCTAACCACTTCGCGCTATCCTGCCTTTTCCCTTGAGGTCCCTTAAAGCTCACCCTAACCACTTCGCGCTATCCTGCCTTTTCCCTTGAGGTCCCTTAAAGCTCACCCTAACCACTTCGCGCTTTGTTTCTTCTTCCATTTTCACACCCTAAAACTTACCCAAATCACTTAGCGCCTTGTTTCTTCTTCCATTTTAGGTCCCTAAAACTTACCCAAATCACTTAGCGCCTTGTTTCTTCTTCCATTTTAGGTCCCTAAAACTTACCCAAATCACTTAGCGCCTTGTTTCTTCTTCCATTTTAGGTCCCTAAAACTTACCCAAATCACTTAGCGCCTTGTTTCTTCTTCCATTTTCACACCCTAAAACTTACCCAAATCACTTAGCGCCTTGTTTCTTCTTCCATTTTAGGTCCCTAAAACTTACCCAAATCACTTAGCGCCTTGTTTCTTCTTCCATTTTAGGTCCCTAAAACTTACCCAAATCACTTAGCGCCTTGTTTCTTCTTCCATTTTAGGTCCCTAAAACTTACCCAAATCACTTAGCGCCTTGTTTCTTCTTCCATTTTCACACCCTAAAACTTACCCAAATCACTTAGCGCCTTGTTTCTTCTTCCATTTTCACACCCTAAAACTTACCCAAATCACTTAGCGCCTTGTTTCTTCTTCCATTTTCACACCCTAAAACTTACCCAAATCACTTAGCGCCTTGTTTCTTCTTCCATTTTAGGTCCCTAAAACTTACACAAATCACTTAGCGCCTTGTTTCTTCTTCCATTTTAGGTCCCTAAAACTTACCCAAATCACTTAGCGCCTTGTTTCTTCTTCCATTTTCACACCCTAAAACTTACCCAAATCACTTAGCGCCTTGTTTCTTCTTCCATTTTAGGTCCCTAAAACTTACACAAATCACTTAGCGCCTTGTTTCTTCTTCCATTTTAGGTCCCTAAAACTTACCCAAATCACTTCAGGGACATCACAATGTTGCTTTTCAAATATGTCATTGGCCCCTTGTTTTTGTTAAATGTATGTGTGCAAATAAATGGGATAACATGTTTTTTTCCTTTTTGGGAATTTATTGGTCAATTGCCATTTTTTGTAAAAATGTTTGGCCCAACTTTGGCCCTAAAAAATTAAAAACTATATACAAATTGTTTGTTGGTTCTTAAAAATATATACACTAATTTTTTGGTAAAAACTTTAAAAACTATATACAATAAAAACCTTTTTTAAAACAATAAAACTATATACAAAAAACTTGGGTGTTTAACCAATAAAACTATGTACAAATCAAACTATTTACAAATCTACAGGGCCAGGAACCAGGACACTAGTCTTCCTCTTCTGTTGTCCCCAACGTGTCCCGCATCGCCTGCAGATCGGCCACCAACTCAAGGACCCTCCGATTCATATCAGCAAGTCGCTGTCTTGTGGTCCCTGCCAAAAAATCAGACAAACAAATTATTCGGAGAACAATACATGTTTCTCACCTGTGGATTTAATGTATTTTAATAAACAAATTAACTATAATGCACAGATGTCATTAATGACAGGAATTAAGGTTAGGAAGTGGCCACAGGTCATTAAGCTAATTCAGTGGCCACAGGACAGTTGGGCAACTAATTAAGCTAATTCAGTGGCCACAGGACAGTTGGGCAACTAATTAAGCTAATTCAGTGGCCACAGGACAGTTGGGCAACTAATTAAGCTAATTCAGTGGCCACAGGACAGTTGGGCAACTAATTAAGCTAATTCAGTGGCCACAGGACAGTTGGGCAACTAATTAAGCTAATTCAGTGGCCACAGGACAGTTGGGCAACTAATTAAGCTAATTCAGTGGCCACAGGTCCCTCTTATATTGGCATTGACTAGGGCATTATGTGTTTTGGTGTTCATGGGAATTTAGACAGAAATCTTTATAATGCAATGACTACTTACTTGGTTGGTGGCTGAGAGATGGCTCGTTGGGGACAACACCCTGAGGTCCTGGTTCCTGGCTCTGCTGTGAAGAAGTGCCTGTTGAAACATGGGCCAAATGGTTAGTTTGGATGTCTGATTCCGCAGTCCTCAAATGTTTTTAGCTAAGTCTGGGTCACATCACTCACCTTCTCCAGGGTCTTGTGAGCTCCTATCTGCTGCCTCCTCACCCACTACTTCACCCGCAACAGAAACATCTACAAAGACAGAATAAAGGATTCAGTTTGGTGATATCAGGAGCTAGCAATTATATGTTTGGGTGTAGACATGAAGAGTGACATACCAGAGGATCCCGCATGCGTGGCAGGGTACGACTGCCTGCCCACGCTGTGCCGCCCCTCCTCTGTGGTAAGGTCCAGGGGCTGGTCTGAGGAGGCCACAGAGGAGGGGTCGGCCCGTCGCCCTGGAGATCCACCACCTTCACTCCCAGCTGCAGAATCATGCAGCACTGGTCGGCCTGGGCGCCTCCGGGTGCGGCGAATTCTGTAATCCATTTCCATCACTACAAAAGAGAAGGCATTATAAATAAAAGGCCTAAATTCTGTCCTAGTTACATCTTGCATGCAAGCGCTATGTACTTACTTGGGAAATGGATTCCAAAAAACCTCCGCACCCGGGGCATGTGCAGTCGCTTCAGGTCCGACCAATGCTGCATGATCTGTGTGTGGGTGAAGGTGGTGTCGGTCTGGTGTTGTATCTCCGAGATGATCTCCAGGGCGACGTTTCGTTTGGCAAACGAGTTGGGCAGGTAGTCGTACCTGCGCTCCAGCATGGTCTGCAAAACAAAAAACAAACATAGCAAGAACTCAGAAATGCATATGTAGAAGAGGCAACAATACATTATTTGGTTCAATCACATGAACACATACACACACACACTTTTAGGCTAAGTTAACTTTCAAATATGGCAGCACTGTCGTTTGGCACGTGTGTGGCGTGCGCTTGGTTGTGCATGTAGTCGAACCAAAGCTTTAACAAAAAGATAACTTTTTGCGCATCCTTAACATGTAGAGCAACAATTAACAATCCAAGCAAAGTCGTTAAAAGACACTTACAAGCATGATTGTCTCTTCTTGTTGGCGGGTGAAGATAGTGGGCGCCATCTTTCTTCTTCTTCTAGGCAGCAGATAAGCACGGCCCCAGCGGTTTCCGGGTTTCGCACGGCCGTGCGAACGGCCGGACGTGCGCGTAAGCGAACGCGTAGGCGTCACACGCCGGAGACCTTATTTAAAGGTCCCTGCACACACAGCTCATTCTCTTTGAGAGTCCACACAAAATGGCACCAAAAAGAAAACTTCCAGCTAAGAAGCAGAGCAAGCAGGCTGAGCAGGGCGTGGGTCCGCAAACAAGGTCGCAAGAGCCTAAAGCCCGACTAAGGGCTACCACCAAGGCTGCGGCAAAAAAGGAGGTTGCAGCACCACCACAACCAAGGAGCAAGGTAACCAAGGCTGCTAAAACTCCTGGCCCACAGATGGGTAAGAGGGGACGAAGCCCCACCCCACCCTGCCCCACATCACCCCCCCCCACGTGGCACCAAGGCCATAGGCAAAGGCCAAAAACACCGGGCCAGAAGCCGCAGCAGGGGCCGAACCACCTCCCGGTCCAGAAGCCGCAGCAGGGGCCGAACCACCTCCCGGTCCACAAGCCGCAGCAGGGGCCCAAGGCGCCGCAGGGGCCGAACCACCTCCCGGTCCAGAAGCCGCAGCAGGGGCCCAAGGCGCAGCAGAGGCCGAACCACCTCCCGGTCCAGAAGCCGCAGCAGGGGCCCAAGGCGCCGCAGGGGCCGAACCACCTCCCGGTCCAGAAGCCGCAGCAGGGGCCCAAGGCGCAGCAGGGGGCGAACCACCTCCCGGTCCAGAAGCCGCAGCAGGGGCCCAAGGCGCCGCAGGGGCCGAACCACCTCCCGGTCCAGAAGCCGCAGCAGGGGCCCAAGGCGCCGCAGGGGCCAAACCAGAACACGCTCCAGAAGCCCGAAAAGCCGCCAAAGGCCAACGGCCCCCTCCCCCCCCGCACGTGGCTCAAAAACTAAGGCCAAGCAAACCACCTCCAAGGCCCCACAGACCCAGCCAACCACCTCCAAGGGCCCACAGACCCAGCCAACCACCTCCAAGGCCCCACAGACCCACAGCAGCAGCTCAAGGTCGCCAACACCCTCTCTTGCTCGCCCACATTATCCTCCGGCACAGGTTGGCATGCATTCACCCTATGCCACATCTACACCTGCAACTTCAGGGTCCACCCAGCCAAGAACACCCAGTCCCTTCCCAAGTCCAGTAAGATCAACAGCCAGCCTCCAGTCCTTGAGGTCTCCTCCATCCCCCCAGGCCAGAATGTCACCCCATTTGCAACCAAGCAGTGAGGAGCCACAACCACCCCGAAGAGGGCGCAACTTGCGCAGAGGACACTTGGGTGGCCGTTTTGCTGAGTCCCAAACTCTGGCATTGGCTACTGGGCTCACCTTACATTTTGATGAGCTATATGGTAGAAGATCTAAACACACCAGTAAACAGCGCAAAACCGAGATTTTTGAAGAACTCACCAGGCAAGTCAATGCAGCGGGTGAGGAACGTAAAGATATGGACCAGATTCAACGGAAGATTTCGGACCTGAAATATGCAGTGCGGAAGAAAGAGAATCTAAGGCGGATGCACAGGTACATAGCTAATGTTTGGGTTTTTATTATTCTTGTCTGTCCATCAGTGCGCTTAATTATGCTTACTATGTTTTTCAGCGAAACAACTGGCGGAGGTTTCCCAACCAAAATGCGCTTTACACCGGCTGAGGAGATGGTGCTGTCCTTATTACATCCCGTGGCCTTAGAGGGACACTCAGGCCAGCAGGACACCGACAACCCACCAATTCCTGCAGGTTAGTAATGTCTGAATGACCACACAAATGTATTGAAACATACACATACGCAGCACGGGCTACCTAAGCACATGGCTCTAGGGGGTGGGAGCAAGGGCTAGCTAAGCACATGGCTCTAGGGGGTGGGAGCAAGGGCTAGCTAAGCACATGGCTGTAGGGGGTGGGAGCAAGGGCTAGCTAAGCACATGGCTGTAGGGGGTGGGAGCAAGGGCTAGCTAAGCACATGGCTGTAGGGGGTGGGAGCAAGGGCTAGCTAAGCACATGGCTGTAGGGGGTGGGAGCAAGGGCTAGCTAAGCACATGGCTGTAGGGGGTGGGAGCAAGGGCTAGCTAAGCACATGGCTGTAGGGGGTGGGAGCAAGGGCTAGCTAAGCACATGGCTCTAGGGGGTGGGAGCAAGGGCTAGCTAAGCACATGGCTCTAGGGGGTGGGAGCAAGGGCTAGCTAAGCACATGGCTCTAGGGGGTGGGAGCAAGGGCTAGCTAAGCACATGGCTCTAGGGGGTGGGAGCAAGGGCTAGCTAAGCACATGGCTCTAGGGGGTGGGAGCAAGGGCTAGCTAAGCACATGGCTCTAGGGGGTGGGAGCAAGGGCTAGCTAAGCACATGGCTGTAGGGGGTGGGAGCAAGGGCTAGCTAAGCACATGGCTGTAGGGGGTGGGAGCAAGGGCTAGCTAAGCACATGGCTCTAGGGGGTGGGTTTGTTAGGAGTGCTCACTTTGACTAGGGAGTGTCATGGGTGTGGCCTGGTAATGTGCAAATTGACATCCACATACATGATGTTTAATGAAATGTGTGACAAATATGTCACTTTGAAGTGTAGAAAAGGAATGGGTGCTATGTATTAATTGAGAAGCACACGCCACAATAACATCTTTGCCTGTTGGTCAATTTTGTTGGAGCTGGTTTAGTTGCACAACTGATTAAGATGGTTTTCTAGGAAGGTTTTATGCCATACAAATGTTCCCCACCAGAATCATATTGTAAGTGTTTTTTCCCACCTTAGTGTGTTAACTTCCTCCCCTTAAAGGGATGTTGCAACTCACACATCAGCCATTCTTTGCATGTTTGGTTTGAGACACGTGATGTGTCTAGTCTGGTTTAACAATCCATGCACTAATGTAATGGGATTCCTAGGGAATGCCAAGTGGCCACGTTGTGGGAGGGGCCCTTACTGCTTTGCCACGTTTCTTGGATTACCATATGTGTTCTTAATCATAAACTATGCATAGTTGTGTGTATTAATCGCTGTTTTTCTTCAAAAGCAGGCCAGCATCATCCCTCAGCTAGTGGGGACTCCTCTGCCATGTTACCGCGTCCGTCTTCTTCCGCGCTGCATAGGACCCAGGATCCAATGTCTACGGTAAGTGTATTTTGAGGCTGTTGTGTATGCATGTAGCTTGCCATGTTTGGCTTGTGTGGTTTTTATAGGTATTCCACACACTGAACCTGTTTTTTTTTACATGTCCCCAACAGAGCCACACACTAATGGAGCAAATCCAGGAGCAGGAGGAAGATGGAAGCTTCATAGGAGATTCTGAAGATCTTCCCCTGGGACAGAATCTGCAACTGTCCCAAAATGTGTCTCCGCCAAATCCACAGCAGCAGAGTGAAGCTGGCTGCATGCTGCCTGCACATCGTGGGCAGCATGCAGAGACTGACCCTCCAGTCCCCAGTTTCAGATCTGCTGCTGAGGATTTGGCGAGCAGACCTGTGGCTGTTGGGGGTCCTCGAGCAACATCATCTGCACGCCCCACAACCCGGGGAATTGGGCGGCGTACTCAGCAACGTCGCCCAGTTTCCCAGGGGAGGGGCGTGCAGATGATGGAGTCAGCATGGCACCATGAGAGGCGCCTTTTTCGCCGCCAAAACCAACAAAATCAGGAGCATATTAGGGGCCAATTAGAGTCCCTAAATACTACCTTCAGTGCCGTGCTGACTGAATTGAGGACCCATAACAGCCACATGGCCAACTTGACTTCAGAAATTAGGTCAGGCATGGCCGAAATGCACACTAACCAAAGACACATTATGGAACAGTTGCAGATTCTGAATGCCACACAGGCCCATGTTATGGCCCCCCCCCACCAAGGGCCCCAACCTGGGTTCTATGGGCATCACACATATTAAGGTGTGTTAGGCATGAATCTGGTCCATATCTTTGCGAAACCTACCCACTGGATTGACTTGTCTGGTGAGGGCTCAAAATCACAGATTTTGCGCTGTTTTTGCTCGGTTGCTTTTGATTATCCACCATATAGCTCATTCAAGGCCTGAGGTAGCCCAGTAGCCAATGCCAGAGTCCCAGACTCAGTGAATCGGCCACTTAAGGTGTTGCGCGGCTGCCATGGCCACAATAACATTTGTGGTGGCTCCTCATGTTTGGCGGCATGATTGGGTGACATTCTGGCCTCAACATCAAAGACCTTGGACCCTGGCTGTGATTGTACTGGATTTGGATTGGGACTGGGTGTTCTTGTTTGGGTGGCCCACTGACTTACAGGTGTAGATGTGGCATAGCTAGGTTTGCTTTCAACCTGTGTCGGTGGAAAATGTGGGCAAGCAGGAGAGGGATTAATTTTGTGCTATTTATTTTGTGTACAAATGTATTGAACATAATTGCATGTACAGGTGTTGGCCCAAAGTATGTGAGGGGCACTCACCTCCGATTCTGTTTGTCTCACATATACCTTTTACTAAGTAGTAAACATTTTGGTTTGAACAAGCTCATGTGTGTGGTGTTTTGATATAGAAATATGAGTTCAAGTTGGCACCAAAACAAACAATAACCAAGGTCTACAAATAAATACTCAAACATAGTTTTTTTTTTGGGTTGCACAAATTCATTATTGTTTACTTCATAATGAAATTAAACATAGCCAAACAAACCAAAAAAAAAAAAAACACAAATTAAACTAAAAACTAAATTAGGAAAAATGTGTGGCTATTAAATTTGCCCGCACGGCTTGCCCAGACGCACTTGGCTGGCCCACATAGGCGTCGTCTGCCTCATCGGAGGGTGGAGAGGGTGGGCAATCCAGATATCGGGGGACCCTTTGCATAATGGCTAAATTATGGAGCGCGGCACATGCCATTATAATGTCAATGACCTTTTTCGGGTCATACTGCAGGGAGCCCCCAGTGTGGTCCAAGCACCGAAACCGGGTCTTGAGGAGTCCAAAGGCCCTCTCCACCACTGCCCTGGTCTTTCTATGTGCACGGTTATAGGCCTCTTGTGCTGGAGTTTGTGGCCGGAGGACCGGAGTCATGAGCCACGGCAGTAGTGGATACCCCAAATCTCCTAAATAAGCCCAAAAAAAACAAAAAATTAATAACAGTAAATCATACATTGCCACGCAACATTACTACTGCAATAAAAATAAAAGAGGTATGTGACATTGTCACACAAACATGAGCATACAGATTGCAGATGCTAAAACAAGAATTAAACATATGTGATAGATGTGGGTCAAAAGTAGGCAAATAATACTGGGGATGGTGGGCAATCAGGCAGACTGTTAGCAGATATTGTTTCCTGCCTGTGCTGCAGAACAGTGTAGTATGGTCTAACTTGACCTGCCCCTTTATAATTCTTGCCTTACTCAAAAACCGGTGTAAGCCGGCCCCTGCACTTTATCCCGCTCACCTCTACTCAGTAAGTTAAATGCATGTAAGCAAAGATGGCGCTGACTCTCTGGTAAAGTCAATTACAGATTTAGAAAGAAAATGGTTTAGAAGGCTGTTTCAGACTTGGCCTCACATTACACTTATTAATTAAAACAATGCAGGCAAAACAATTTTGCAGCCAATGGAGTTTGTCTAAGCTAATGGTTCCAGTGTGCTTACACATGTTCACAAGGTGAGGGGCAAGGCAGCGTTTATGAAAGGTAAATCCAACCTAAAACTTTGCCATACATATACAATCCAAATCGATAATTTGAGCCAACTTACCAAGGAGCCATGCACCCGCAAATTCCCCTGACTCAAACCGGCGGAATAATCCAGATCTGCGCAGGATATACGCATCATGGGCTGAGCCAGGGTAGCCTGCCAGGACGCTCAGAAAGCGCAGGTCCTGGGCCACCACCGCTTGCACATTCAGCGAATGGCCCATTTTGCGATTTCTGGTGAAAAAGGAAACAGAAACCACAAAAAAATTACGTTTAGTAAACAAATCCAACGCACACTTCAAACAGCCTATGTCAAAATGTAACATGTAAAAGAAGATCAATGTTTAAGCCTTGACAGTCTTACTTGTTCTATTAAAAGGACACTTACAAATGTTTTAATTTGAAATAACTAAGTTTGGGACTAATTTATAAATAAGGGCCGTTGGTGCACATACACTCTTGGCAAGGAGGGAGCATTAGCAAGGAGGGAGTGATTGCAATGAGTGAAGATGTAAAATCTGAGAGTATATTAACCTAGAGGGACTAAACAAAAGGAGGGACTATTGGCAATGAAAGTTACTACAAATGGCGAGATTAGTCACAAGGAAGCTTTTCTGTCAAGGAGGGACTATTGCCAATGAAAGTTACTACAAATGGCGAGATTAGTCACAAGGAAGCTTTTCTGGAAAGGAGGGACTATTGCCAATGAAAGTTACTACAAATGGCGAGATTAGTCACAAGGAAGCTTTTCTGGAAAGGAGGGACTATTGCCAATGAAAGTTACTACAAATGGCGAGATTAGTCACAAGGAAGCTTTTCTGGAAAGGAGGGACTATTGCCAATGAAAGTTACTACAAATGGCGAGATTAGTCACAAGGAAGCTTTTCTGGAAAGGAGGGACTATTGCCAATGAACCAAACGAATAATGTGATTGAGCAAAGGAGGGACACACAAATATTTAGAGACAATGGAAGCCCAAACTTGCCTGTATATATACTCGTCGCTTGACGGAGGGACGAGGGCAACGTGGGTGCAGTCAATAGCACCCATGACATTGGGCATGTCGGCGATATTAAAAAATGCCAGCTTAATGGCGTTTCTGGCTACCATATCCTCAGGGAAACAAATATATTTCCGAGTTATGGTAGCCATGCCTTCCAAAAATTGGGATAGCGCGCGGCTCAGCGTAGGCTGTGAAATCCCCACGGAGAGGGCACCCAGCCTCTGGAACGAGCCGTTCGCCAAAAATTGCAGGCAGCCAAGCATCTTGGTCATACCTGAAATTGCTTGCCCCTTCCTTGTGGTGCGGGCTAACCATGGCCGCAGCTCACTATATAATTTATGGAGGGAAGCGCGATTAAGCCTGGTCAGCTCGAACAGCTCAGTGTCATGCATGCTATTGATGTCCATGCGTCGCCGCCGGTGCAATCTGGTCTCTGCCCTCCGGACGATCTCAATGCCCATGAGTTGCAGATCCTCATGCTCCTCAAAGGCAGTAGCCTCGTCCATGGCTGGCTCGCGCTCCCGTAGTCAAAAAGGTGCCGGGAATGTTTTTGCCCTGAAACGAATTTATGAGGTGTGGGACCATCGGCAATCAGCTCTCTGAATTAATCGCAAGCCCATTGCAATAACGAAAAAATTCTGAACGGACGAAACATTTCCGATTTGGTTGGAAAAAGCTCCCGAAGTAACGAAAATCTTCCGATTTTGGCACCATTATCGAAAGAGCATATACGCATGTTCTCGAACGTTCGTGCGAGTGAAAAATATACGAAAAAAAGCCAAAAAATGACAAACACCCACCAAAACTTTCACAGACAGCTACGGAAGTCCGGACGAATGTTTCTTTGAATCGAGCCTTATATGCTAATTTTCTGAGAAGGACCTGTACAGTACTTATGCCACGTACCATTCTTGGATTATGGCCTACTACCTGATTCTCTGGACTTGGATTCATCCAACTAAGTCACTCGGATTGGCTTCATGGGGTGGTAGCTCCAGGTTCAGGGGATTTTCTTTCAACTCTTCACCCACTCTGAATGGCCTTTTAACTTCCTCCCTTTAGGGAGGGTTTAATTTCAGCTACTTTATTTTGAATCTTAACCGCTACTAACAACCATTTTGCATATTTGTATGTGGTAATATTGGAACTAGCAAGAAACGTGCATTGTTTTAGTTCCTCTGTAGAAAATCTGATCTATTTTAATTATGAAGGATGGCAATGTAAGTAATAAATGTATGTTTGTATGACTAATTAAACACAAGAACAGAATTTGTGGGAAAGGAGATTACGTAAAAGTAAATTATTATAAATTGCTTTTGCCTACATTGTCATACTAAAACCATGCCAGCAAGAAAAATGCATTCTGTTAATTTGACCTTTGTTTTGTGTAAGTTACTCATCTATGTAAAGATAATGTGTTTTATAACTGAACAAATGAAAAAGAACACAGAAACATCCTTAAATAGCAGTTACAATTACAGAATAAATAATCAGTTTTCTTTTGCTAAATGCAGTGGGAATTTTTGAACAGCATCCAAAAATGTGCCCAAAGTATATTATTTCTTTAAAAAAAACTATACTCTCTTTCTCCATTTGCTAACAATGAATTAAAAAGATATGCTCAGCTGCTGCAATGAATCCCCTCATCGCCCTTTCAGCTACGTTACCAGTGGCATCAACGGTGCGCTGATAGAATGCAGCTTTACCTGGGTGTTTTGGATGTGCCAGTACAGCTTGCTCTAGGGCATCAGTCTGCACTTATATTCATGTTACTATCGCTAACAGTACACCAGGTCAAATTCGCCTCCTATAATAGAAAAATAATAGAATAGAAAAGAAAAATACATTTCTGTAATCGCTATTACCCATCTGTACAGGATCAATAAAGTGATGGGGCTGTGCACAGGGCAAAACCTAAAGCAACTGTAAGAAACTCCAGAGCCAGCCGCTAGCCTGCCTTCCCCACCCACCCGGGCATCTGAGTACCATCCAACAGGTGAAAATCTTATGGCAGAAGATTGCAAAAACTAAAAAGCTGGTCATTTTGCAAAACACATCTCACAAAATAACTAGTCTTGAGAAAAGCCAAGGAAGGATATATCTGCAAAATGCTTACTTACAGGAGGCCTATACTCTATTATGTACACACTGGCCTCCTTGATGAAAGACAGGGGACACACTTTTCTTTCTGAGCATCTGCCTTTACCCTATGAAGTTCTTGTTGACTATGAACAATTTACAATTATTTAGAAGAGCATGTTAGGGATCCTTCCTCATTACAGATAAGTTAACACAGTGTAACTGCCGAAAACGAATGTCTGAGTTTCAGGAGAAAATCCTGGGTGGGGGAATCTTATAAAGAAAAAGAAGCTGTATTGCAGAATCACTTAACATTAGAAATCTATATAAACTTGCTAGATAATGAGAGGAGGAGCTACCTTTACAGCCTCATAGAAGTAATATCTATGGGTAATTTTTTTTTGAGTGTTCCATTTCACTTTTACAGGGTCTAGTGCATTCCTTTGAGCCAGCCTGCAGGTATCATTTACCTCTCATTTACCGCTCTATATATTTGCTCAAAGTATGCATAACGGGTAAAACCAACTAAACAAATCATAAGACTTTAAATATCTACAAGCTGCTATTCCAACAAAGGGTGGTACAGAGAACAAGTTGAGTTGAGCAGACCTTCCTTGAAAAATGAGAGTGGTATGTTCAAAACCTTCAGTATTACCCCTGATTCTTCCCTCTTCCTTTAAAAAAAGAATCGGGTTTGCCTGCAATTATTTTGATGTGTGTATAATGGACCACTCCTCGTGTTACCTAGTATATTTCTTTGGATTTTAGTAAATAAGAATATTTTCCATGATAGTGATCCTTTAACCCTTTTAGTGCCAACTCTGTGAGTCTCACATAGCTGCCTCTCCATCTGTTACAGCCAGCTATGTGAGACTTCAATAGAAAAAAATGTAAAAAAAATTCCCCTGACCCCTCGATCAATCTGGCTGGGTCTTCTCTTCACCCTGGGGGAGGGGGTCCCCCCCTGGGCTCCTCCGGCTTCAGAAGAGGGCCCAAAAGGGGCCACCCCAGCAGCCATCGTTGACGTCTATAGAAAGATGGCCAGCGGCTACCATGTTCCCTCACCTTATGGGCGTTCCTGTGCCACTGTGTCCTGCATCTCAACATCCTTCTGCAGCCCACCAGGGCTGAGGGAAGACGATCATATGTATGAAAATCAGTGGCACAGAAGTGCCGTTAAGGTGAGTGGATTACAGTTGTTTCATAACGCACAGACATCACCCCCCAGCTTTTGGGGCAAAAGTGCATCTTTTGGAGCAAAAAAAAACGATATTTGGATTTGTTATTTGTGCTGCTCTCCACAGGCTGGCTCAGGAGACATGCATTTGAATGAAGCAGATCACCCCTGTAAAAGTGATATAGTACATTCAAAAACCCTTCACCACTGGACCTTATTCCTACCAGGAGGAGAAAAGCTTGGAGGGATATATTTTTATCTATATTGGGGTATATAAATAGCTTTTAGGGATTTTCATATAACACAATTTCATGATACAGCTCCCTTAAAGACAATAGACACCTGCAGTTGGTGTGGAAGTGGTTAGAGTACTAGATGTATAAAATGAGTATAAGGGATTTGACAGGTGCATAGAGGGTGCTTTATAGAGTTTTAAATAACTGTGCTTAGTTTTATAGGTTAGTAATCACTTTGGGCTGAGTACATAGTTTTAGAATTAAATATTCTAGGAAGTTTTGGGTCTGATGATTATTTATGACTATTAGCGGAAAAGCGTTTATGAAAATTGATCAGCATCTGTTGTGTGGTTACGTTTTCCCATGGAACCACAATGAGGAAATTATATATTTAAGTAATTGTTCATGTAAATAAATCCTAAATAAAATAAATATATGTTTGCATTTCACTTTGCAGTAAATATTCTTACCAGAAATCATGAAACTACTGATAGACGAAACCCAGGAATTGCATTTAATTTGCTGCCAGGCAAAAAACATCTTAGATTCCATAGAAAATATGATGTTAAGGCAAATAGATATAGCCGCTAAACTAAATGAGGTAGTGATTATGGGGGACTTTAACTACCCAGATATAGACTGGGATGCTGAAACGTGTGTTTCGCAGAAAAGTAATAGTTTTTATCTAAAACAAAAGATGGCTACCTTTCCCAACAAGTACAAGCTCCAACAAGGGGGAAAGCCATATTGGACCTAATACTAACCAATGTACCAGACAAAGTAATAAAGGTACAGGTTGGGGGACACCTTGGAAGCAGTGATCATAATATCATTAATTTCCAATTAGCAGTCACTAGGGTGCCCTATCAAGGAGCCACAAAAACGCGGGACTTCAAAAAGGCAAAGTTTGACCAACATAGAGATGCCCCACACTGCATTGACTGGGAAAATGTCCTTAAAAACAAAAGCATGGACGCTAAATGGGATACTTTCAAAGGAATACTTAATTTTCATTGTGACAGATATATACCTTATAGGAATAAAACTATTAGACACACATGTAAATAGATGTGGCTAAATAAAAAGGTTAAGGGGCAATAAACAACAAAAAAAACGTTTATAGCAGGAAGGGACAGCGGAAGCGTTAAAAAACTACAAAGAAGAAAATTAACAATGTAAACAACAGATAAGGGCAGCTAAGCTGGAGACAGAAAGACTGGTCGCGAAAGAGTAAAACTAACCCCAAATTATTCTTTAGCTACATAAACCGTAAGAGGTACAAACCTGAGAGTGTGGGCCCCCTGAAAAGCAAGGAGGGGACCCCTATAGAGGGAAATGAGGAGAAAGCAAATTTGCTTAACAACTTCTTTGCTTCTATATTCATAAAAGAATTTGACATGCCGAGTGAAATGCAGGGGTATAACCGAAACCCTCCATTAAATGTCACTGGTCTAACCAAGGAAGAAGTCCAGCACCGTCTCAAGCAGATAAAAATCGATAAATCCCCGGGACCAGATGACATACCTCCTCGTGTTTTAAGGGAGTTATGTACAGTAATAGACAAGCCGTTATTTCTAATATTTGTGGATTCCATAACTACAGGGTATGTTCCGAGGGATCAGTTTTTATGAAGGATCAGTTTTTATGAGGGATCAGTTTTTATGAGGTAAGTTCAAGATTGGATCAGGGGGAGTCATTGGATATCATATATCTTGACTTTTCTAAAGCATTTGATACTGTGCCACATGAAAGGCTGGTACAAAAGATGAGGATGCTTGGACTGGGGGAAAATGTGTGCAGATGGGTGGGAAATTGGCTTAATGATCGGAAGCAGAGGGTGGTTATCAATGGTACACACTCTGGGGGTCATGATAATTACTTGGTGATTATGGCATATTTGGGGGTGTGCCTTGTGCTGTGAATTGCAACCTGCAGCTCAGCAAGCTTTTTAATTTAACACATAAACACATTTACACAAATAAAATGTTTGTTTCAGTTTTTCCCAAAAATTCATACACATGGGACATTTTTGCTGATGAAATACATTACCTCAGTTCCAATGAGGTAAGGATTCTTTGGAGGAATTTAGAAATAACACTACCCTATAGGCTATGCATAAAAATTCCATTTAAAATAAAATATCCTTACCTCATTTAACCCTTTAAACGCCAGCTACGTAAAATTCACGTAGCTGCCTCTCCTGTCATTAAACGCCAGCTACGTAAATTTTACGTACCTGGCTTTCCCCCCTGCTAACTGGCAAAAAAAAAAAAAGACACTTACCTGACCCCTCGTTTGATTCGGCCGGGTCTCCTCTTTAAGATGGTGTGCTCCGATCGTCCGTGGGACCTCCTCCGGCTGCAGGGGAGGGCCCGGAATAGGGTGCCCCCCCCCCCCGTTTTAGCTGGCAACTGGCTTTCCTGTAAAAAAAAAAAATAAATAAAAATGACATTTACCTACCTGCATGTCCGCTGGCTCCCGTCGACCCTCCTCTTCACCTGGGGGGCCTCCGATCCCCCCCCAGGACTTACCGGTTTTTAACCCTTAAAATAAAAAAAAATGGGGGTTACCTCCCCCCCAGGAAGGGGAACCCCACACCAATTTTTGTTCTTGATTTAACCCTTTATAGTGTGAATTGTAGTTGTATTTTATTTTTACGTTATAAAATGTTTTTTCAGTTTGGGGGGTCTTCTGAACAGTAACAGGGGGCTACCGATACATATGTGGTACCATTGTAATCGGAAGAAATGGGGCTTTCACATGCAATATGGTTTTCTTTAATAAAATAAATGTTTTATTTGAAATAAAGGAGACAATTTTCTAAAAAAAAAATTTTTATTTTGTTTTGTTTAATTTACTCAAAAATATATAAAAAAAACAGCCAAAAAAAATTACAAACAAGACATTTCATGTTAAAGCCTAAACTCTGCCGCAAAAAAAAAAATATATGATTTCCCTGGAAATTCCTGCAAAAATCACAGTTAAGCATAGCGCAAAATGGTGAAAAATGACCTGTCAAGAGAGGGTGACAAAGCCTAAAGTAGGCTGGCAGTTAAAAGGGTTAGTAGTACCTATGCATGTTGGGTATTGTTCTGCTCGGGGGATTTTGCGCTTTCAGATTTAGCTTGTTTTTTCTTGTTTGCATATTGATATTTTAGGAAAACTCATTTTTTATTCTGCTTTATTATACATTTTTTAAGGAAACCCTGTGCGACCAACGAATTCTTTGAGGGATTACTTCCAGAAAGATGGGCCCACTACAACATGCTGGGTATGCTTAGAAAGCTTATCATGTGTACTTTCAGAAAATATATGGTTTGTGGTGGGTATTCTAAATGTAAAGGGTTGTTTTGGTAGAAAAAGCGCAAGGTGCCACTTTGTCTGCAGAGCTGAAATTTTCAAGCAAAATTACCGTTGTGCCCAAGCTTTACTTTGGGGTGTTTAGAAAAATGTGGCTTTGATTCTGCTTTTTTATCCTTTTTTAGGGAAGCTCTGTGTAACCAAAGAATACATTGAGGGAGAACTTCCAGAAAACTGTGGCAACATCAACAAGCCTGGTATTCCTAAAAAGCTTGAGGTGTGTACTTCCAGAGAATATATAGTTTGTGGGGGGTATTTCAAATGTAAAGGGTTGTTTTTATTGAAAAACTGCAAGGTGCACATAGTGCTTAGCATAACTGTATTTGATCTGAAAATCTCTTAAAGCGCTGTTTCAGTTTGGGGGAGTCTCCTGGGCAGGAAAGGGCATCTACCAATACATATGTGGTGCTGTTGTAACCGGGAGAAATTGGGATTTCACACGCAATAAGATTTTATTGACAAACTTACATTTTTTATTTCAAAAAACACTACAAATTGTAAAAAATAGATTTTTTTTTTATTTTTTTGCACATATCTCACCCCAAAATATTAAGAATACACTTAAAAATGACAAACAGGACATTTCATGTTAAAGCCCAGACTCTGCTGAAAAAACAATATACAATTTTTCTGGGAAATCCCTGGAAATCCCATTAAAAATCACAGTTGAACATGCATAGTGCAAAATAGTGAAAAATGGTCTGGCAACAAAGCGTAACAAAAACTCCAGGTAGGCTGGCACTTAAAGGGTTAAAAAAATGTAAACCTCGCTATCTCAGACATTTCTTCTTCAATTCAATCAGTTGGGACAGTGCCAAATGTAGCCCAACGCAGTAGTGTAACAATGTAACCTTTTGCCTGTTGTATCACTTTAAGCATGCTATTGTCTTTTTCTGGACACATTTGTCAGGGAAAGCAGCTGGATTGAGGGCTAGATAAGTTGGGTGTTAGTACTGTTTAATACCAATTGCTCCAACCACTTTATGTGTCAGTTTAATGCTACTTGCTCCAGCCACTTAAGTGTAAGTACTCTTTAATACCACTGGCTTCAACCACTTGGGTGTGGGTACTCTTTAATACCACTGGCTTCAACCACTTGGGTGTGGGTACTCTTTAATGCCACTGGCTCCAACCATTTGTGCGTTGGTACTCTTTAATACCACTGGCTCCAACCACTTTTGTGTGAGTATTCTTTAATACCACTAGCTCAAACCACTTGGTTGTGAGTACTCTTTAATACCACTAACTTAAACCACTTGAGTGTCTGTACTCTCTAATACCAGTAGCTCAAACCACTCTCATGTCAGTACATTTTAATACCACTTGCTCGAATAGCACTGGCTAAATCCACTGTTGTTTAAGTACTCTGTAATACCACTAGTTCTAACCACTGATGTGTCAGTACTTTTTAACACCACTTGCTTGAACCACTTGTGTGTCAGTACTCTTCAATACTAAAAATTAAGGGCACTTGTGTGTCACTGCTGTTTAATACCAATAGTTCAGGCCACTTTGGGGGTTACTGCTCTTAAATACTAATAGTTCAGGGCTCTTGTGGGTCAATGCTCCTAAATATCAATAATTCAATACTGCTGGCTGAGTGGTGAGGCCAGAACAAGTTGAGGCAGTCGTAGATTATATGGTACGCAGTAGTACCAATTCCATAGAATTGTCTTTCACACACTCCACTTCTGCTGGGAATGCATTTTACAGCCAAATTCGGTTCCCCATTGACTTCAGTGGGGTTTGGGTCTTGGCTCGAGTTGAGTCTGGGGAAACGATCCAGACTTTATCAGCAAGCATGGCCAAACTTGTGGAACCTGAGCCTCAGCAGGTTCGCTCATCCCTACTTACAACTAAAAAGAAAAAAAATATTTTCTAAAACACATTTTCAATTCATTTACTGCCCTTCTAGCTTTTATTTTGTATTCTTTGACCCCTTTTAAATTTTAGGTACCAGCACTATGAAATTAAACTGTATCTGAACATAATTTGTTAACTCAGATGTGTAATGCTTATTAAATTACCCAGAGTTTCTTCGTTCAACAGTAGAGAGAAGATGAGAAAATGCACTTTACTTGATTCAAGAAAAAAGTATTTGATTTGTTTTTAATGGAAACAGGATGGGACATTTCACGAGCCCTTGTTAAGTTATGGTAATTACATTAAGTTTAGAAAATTCGAAGAGGCAAATCGATTGCTATGACCCTTCATACCTTTCATCCAATCAGTACAACTGTTTTATTCTATCTGCTGATTTTTTATGTACAAGGTTTTCTCTCATTATAGAACACATTCACTGCTGTGTTCAATCTCTTTTTAATTAATTCATTTAAAAGGTGTTTTTGTTCATTTATTTGCTTCATACTGGCAAATGTATTTGGCTAATTTAAATGCTGCATTCAAGAGGTCACCCACTGTTTTCTAACCTGTGTCTTGCAGTTTTTGGTTTTGTAATTGCTTTACGTCACATTTTCTCCTTTAAACTCATCAAAGTATTAATGTTTATGGGCCAATGACATCTGCAATTAAAAACAGAGTCTGTTTTTCCCCCAACATTTATCACGTCTGTATCACTGTTACAGCCAGTGGTAATACATTTCCATCAGTGCAAATTACTGTATAGACTTACACCTTTCAGACAGTTTTTTTTCCCAAAAGATCCACTAAAGCCAAAAAGAGAACCACATATACTATTTCTCCCCTCTGCCTATGATGTTAGCTATGAATATATCCCTTAATACATTTATACGGAAACAAACACTTGAGTCCTACATTTTTGTTGAGCAGATTAATTTGTTTAGGGACAGATGTGCTGCACATGGAACACAGGAGAACCCAAGATGTTTTGTCAGAGCCAGATTTGGTGGTTTGGCAGCCCTAATTTAGGTTATGCTTATATTGAAGGGCCTGTAATATTTCATCCCTAGAAAAATAGTTCTGCGATCACATATAGGTACCTTAACACAGCTATCTCTCCTAGGTGTGATTATATGGTCACCCTGACCTTAACGATCAGTTACTGGGAAGAATAACATAGAGGGAAGTTTTGCAAAAGTATGGTATCAGAAGGTGACATGCATCATAGTGCAGCTATATGGCTCAAAAGTACTTAAAGTTGGGGGTCCTGGTACTGTGGTACTCCCACCTCTCATAAACCCTACATTTTTCTTGTGGGGCACTGTTCAACAGGTGACCCAGATATGTGTTCACAGAGCTTCAAATAAACAGACTTCTATGACAGTATGAGAGTAAATGTGAGCAACTGGTAGGAACAAAAATACAAACTTTGGTTGATTACGTATTCTCAGCTAATTTTGCACAGAGAGGGCAAGAGTAATATCCACTTTTGAATTAAATTGTTCCCCAATTAAGAAGATTTCATCCTACAGTACTGGTCTGTGCAACCATCCAAGGATAGTGATCACAGCAAGTCATGGACCATTTGTTAGACATAGGGAGCAATGTAGAAGGGAGAGAGGGTCTCTAAATTGGGATAAAGACAGTAATGATAAAAAAAGGTCAAACCCCAAAAAAAGATCTATCCCATCTTATTAAAATTCCTCACAAATATTTAATG
Source organism: Gastrophryne carolinensis (assembly GCA_027917425.1). Taxonomy (NCBI): domain Eukaryota; kingdom Metazoa; phylum Chordata; class Amphibia; order Anura; family Microhylidae; genus Gastrophryne; species Gastrophryne carolinensis. The sequence continues at coordinate 339,967,631 of CM051239.1, forward strand.
TAATTTAATTTGAATTTACTATTGAGGTATGGATAACTGACTGTCCACTGACTGAAAAAATTGCCAATGCTGTTTGCATGTATGCCACCAATGCAGCACAGACCGGTAGATCAGGCCCCAATTGTGACATATTTCATCCATGCTGAAGAAATAATAAATACCTGTCATAAAATAGTAGATGCTGCTTTGGAAATGATGGCAAGCCAACAAAAGGCAGAAAAGCAATGCTTAAATCTGGGAGACAAAAAGTAGTGGTATTTAAGAAAACAAAGAAGCTGTGAACTTGTGAAATGTGCCACACACAAACTTGTTTCACAACCTGCCTGGAACTTTAGGGTATTTATTAAAATGTAGTGATGGGGGAATTTTTGGTCTGGTTTCAGGAGACCAGGTTTGCACCAATATTGTGCCTGAAAGTGTGGGACCTTTGCCTGAATACAGTCATGTGTACCTTTTGTACTCATGTGGAAAAGCATTGGTTATGATGCTGGGATTGGATCATGTCTGGCCACTCCCACTCATATACCATAGACATCTGTCTATGAAGTCTGCTAATCAGTCTGCTAATCAAAGTCAGAGTAGCTAATACACAACAATCCCCTGACTTAATATAGCAGACATTGTATTGCAGTAGCTGGAGGAGAAAATCTTGCAATTTAGCCAAATTAGATAGCATATCGAAGGTAGGTAGGAGAAGACCTTGCAATCAACCTTTTTTTTAATACATAAACTGTCTGCAGCCGGTTTTTAAAAAAATAAACTTGGGGTATACCATCCACTGACCTGCAACTACAGGCAGCTGCTGCTTATTGCAAAGTGGTCAACTTGGGGTCACTATTTTATTCTACCTGGTTGCACGCCAAATATAACTGGCCTCTAATAATTTATTTATGTGGTACCAGCAACCACAAGAAAAACAGTAACCTACAGCAAATACCCCCTGAGGCAGCTAATTCACATAATCAAAAAAATCCCAATAGTCATCTATTATTGTCTAAACAAATGGCATACACATATTAAAACATAAATAAATGGAGCAGCCCATCTAGACCCACAATCCATAGGAAATCCATACTATTATTGTGATATATTCAAGTACTATAGTAAAATGTATAATGTATATTCCCCTCATAGTTCTATAGTTCCCCTCATACACAGAGTGCACTAATAGTGCTATTCTAAGTGCAAGAATCGCAATTCAAAACATCATTAATCCCATAAGAATGGCAAAAAGTGAAATCAAACAATACAACAAATACATTCATAAAATAACATCACCAAAGCGCTGAGTTCTGAGGGTCAGATGGTCAAATACCCATATGAAAGCCGAGAGGTATCCTCGATGCGTTCCTTGGTCTCTAGCCCGACCACTTCCTCAAGGTATCCACTGGCCTCTACATACAAGAAAGAAATGTCCCTGGCCGTGCTTGCTGGACAAAGTATATGTGGTCATTTGGACCCTGCCAGTAAGAGCACCCTGCTGAGCCTGGTAGAATATCTGCAGCAAATGTGGGTCCAGGGTAGGGAGAAAAAGTGGTGGGCATCTTGTACTGTGGTTGAGCATTGTCTATTAAAGCACAGAACAAGCTGTATTTAATGTTTAAAAAAAATAAAAATAAAAAAAAATAAATGTGATAATGACCTGCCTGCGATGGCCTTCTGCCTCCAGCATGACACCTGGCTAATTGTTGCAATGAGATATTTCAGAGCATTATGGTATTTTTCTAGTCTTCAGGGGCAGGAGACCACAGAAGACTACACAAGAAAGAAAAAATAGGGGTCAATATAATTTCTTCTGCTCCTTGTTCAGGTTCTTGTCTAGGCTCAAATGCTGACCACTGTGGGGAGGGAAGGGGGGTGGCGGCTGTTACTGCCTAGGTGCACTTGGTAGCCTAGAATTGCGATGGCCTCTGCCTGGCCTCCGGTCATTCCTCAACACCACCTGAGAGTTTGTGCTGGAGAAAGGCTTCCCAGAATTATCTTATGAACACAGTGTGGATCAGCTATGCTGGTCACCCCCCCCCCCCCAAAGCCGGTTGCTGCCATAACCTGCATCGGCTTGGCTCCCAGACAAAAATTCCCGCGACCCTAAATGTGCAGGCCCATAGCCCCAGACATGCATGCCCACTCCCCAGGCATGAATGAATGCACCCCCAGACATAGATGCCGGCATTCTCAGACATGCATGCTCGCACAGCCAGACACACGTGCCCAAAACCACAGACAAGCATACACACTCTCTGGTACGCACATGCTCATATTCCCATATGCACATGCTTACAATCCCATACATGCATGGGCACACAACCAGGCACTCATGCACGCACCACTAGACATGCGCACCCCCACAGGGGCATCGGAGGGGTCTGCTGCCCAAACCTCTCGCTCCCAGCATTGACTTCCCTCCACCAGCTGGCATTGCTGGATAGGAGGAGGCTGAACAAGGAGAAGGGAGGGAGGGGTTAGCTGGGCTGGATGGCTTGAATGGCTTAAATGGCAGTTCTAAGAGTTTCATTCAAGCTGGGGGGCTTGGTCTGGTTCACAATAATAGTGGTCCACATCGACAGGGTGGTGTTGGAGCAGCAGATGAGGAAACGTATTTCCTCATTTACCCGGCTGAGCTGAGAGGGGGCATATCGATGCTTGGCAAGGTAGCTGTGATTTATTTTTTTCACCTTTTGACAGAAAAGGTAAAAAAAAACTATAGCCAGGGCACTGCTTTCTCATTTACTTGTATGAAAGCAAATGACAGGCAACTATTCTGGTTTAATGTGCAAGACCACTCAGCCATCCTTACTGTTACTGCCAGTCACATGATTGGCAGCTTTAAATTGAATGGGCAAGTCGTAAGCATATAGATACAGGACAGTTTACAATAGTATAAATTATTCTCATTCCATTGAGCAATCTACTCTGCCTTTCCCCATTTCTAAAGACTAAAACGTGATTCCTGGATATAGAATACACTTTGCTTCTACATAAATGCTAACCGACACTCTTAACTCAACCTGAATGTCAGGGATGCTGGGAAATGTAAGAGATGCTGAGTGAAAGGAAGTTCACCTCTGATGCAAAGCTTTATTTAAATGGTCACACAAAGACAACTGGTACTGACTTAACAGTGATAATGTTTATCAGGGTTAGGTGTGTATAGGATATCATTTTGTCTCTGCCTAAGCATTCACTTTTTTTCTTCTATCATCAGAAATTAACAATGAAGAAGCTAAAAAATATTCATTCGTTAAAGACTAATAAAGAATCTAAAACTCATTAGTAGGCAATGACTCACTAGTCCGAAATGGCCTGTGATGTAGCCAACCTGTCTGCCCTTTCTTGAAAGCAGTCTTGATGGAAGAGGCAGTCACAGATTACTATGACCTCATTACCACTGCTCCCTTGTTTCGGTTTGCACATTATAAATGCAAATAGGTTCATGTTTAAGGATTTAGCAGGCTGCTAACCCCTTCATGAAAGCAAATCTGAGTAGTGCTGACAATGACTAATTATTGGTTGAAGCAAATTCAACTTTGGTTGTGTTTTTGTTAACAAATAATAAGAGCACCCTATGTGCTGTGCAGAAACAAATAACCACGATTTTTCTGCAAACTGACCATTTTTGGGGGGCCTCAAAGTGAGAAAACTTAAACCAGTTGTGGGTGATGGGCATTGTGTGGGGTGTAGTTTAGGGATGTGGCTTATTTACAGGCTTCTTGGGAACAATTATCCACAATGTTCGATGTCACTGATATGTAGAAATAGGTGTAGCCCCACTCCTGGTCACATGCTCAAAGGATTTTGGCTTGATTAAAAGAATTGGTGATTGAGCCAATGGTCATACAATGCATGCATTCCACTACCCCTGATTCAACCAAAGAAACAGAGCAGTTATAGACTAAACAGACAACCAGCATCTGGGACAGTCTTCCCCATGTCTGCAAAGTGGGACTTTTCAGTGTTTCCAAAGTTTTTGGGGGGACATTGGGCACAAAAGTAGAACTGTCCAACTATAAGTGGGTCACCTGGTCAGTTAACCCATAATGCGCTATTTCCAAAGGTAACAATATACTGTATAGCCTTACATCACTGGAAAATTATGTACTTCACCAGTAGACCTGCCCCATTGCAGGTTTTTGGGGGAAATATTAGAACCAAAAACAACTTTTGCATTAAAGCGGAGCAACCATTGCCCTATAATTTATAAGACTCTAGGGCCAATGGTCTTCTTTCTTCAATTCGAGATGCCTCAATTAAATGAAATCTAGGCAATAAAATAATTCTCAAATCATATCCTTCATACAGCCATCCAATTCCTGCCTTTTGCTGACTAGGGGCATAGCCCCAAAACATGTGCCCGCAAGTGGGAGTGAATGGCTGTGTAAAAAGGATTAGCTATTCCATGACACTACACCCCCAAGCAGTCTCTACGAGCACTGGGAGTAGTTTCAGAGATTTAAAGAGATAATTTGCTTGGCTCCGCCTACTACAAAGGATTTGCGAAGAAATCCTGCTATCCTTGGCTTGTATGCAGCAGGTAAATATTTTCTGTTTTAGGAAAACATTCTCTGCCTTGTACCTTTAAATAAAGGGTGTTTAGATCTCTTTGATCCCTCTTTATGGCCTAACATGGGTCTCTCCCTAACCTGGCTACTGACTATATAATGCTTTAGAAAGTCAGTGCTGACAGCAATCCTTGTGGTTTGTCTCAATGGCTTAGGCCCTTATTTATGAAGGGATAGCGACAGGTAGCTACTGGTGAGCGACCGGTAATGACGGGCCCCGCCACGAGAACGCCGGCTCCCCACCACAATCACACATTTATCAAGCCAATCCTGCTTAGCGACTGAGATAGCGCCATATAGCGACTCATTCATCATTATTCCAGCCTCAGCCCACAGCGCCAGCGTCCGACCTTGAACAGCGACAGGTATGAACTCCAATGCATTTCAATGGAACAATCTTTAAATATTAATAATTGTTATTAATGTTTTTTTTTTTTTAATGTGAAAAATTCTGTGACCACTTCTGCCATTTTAGATAATTTTTTTAAGGGAAAAAAAAAATAATAATTGTACAGAATTGATATTACAGGTCTGTATTCATATTACTAAATTATTTAAAATACTTTTTTTGGGGGGTTTCCAAAAATATGGTGGTTTGGGGGTTAAAAAACTACTTTTAACATATCGCCTCCAGCGCTCTGGGGTTTAAACATGCATTTCACAGCGCTTGAATTTTTTGAGCGTGATTTTTTGATGAATATGGTGTAAGCCAGTCGCTCTGACCAGTCGCTATCATGCGCACCCATACATCGCGGAACCTGTCAAATAGCGACTAATAACCTTGTATTTAACATTACGCCACACCGACTGAGTCGCTGTCAACAACCGAACAACGGCCAAGCACAGCGACTACTAGCGGGCGCTGTGAAAATATCGCTACAGTCGCTCAACTGTCGCTACATGACGCTATTAATAAATCAGCCTCCCCGAGAGATTGGGCAATATACTGCATAGATGCCTTATGGGCCCATTCACCCCAGACCCACAGATGGGGGCAGAAAATGCAGAAGAGGTAAGTACTGGGATTCCTGGTGGACAGTGTGCTGCCATAGTTAAAGGACTGTCTATTTCATCTGGAGGTCGTCTTTAAACATACCACAGCAATAAATATGATCAACGGGGACAAACCTAATTAACTCAGCCCTCTAGCCTTAATGGAATGCATTTGCTCTAGGGATGCTGTATGCCTTGCCTGGCTGGACATTTAGATTTGGGCCCCCGTTGTTCTGCGACTCCCCATAGTCTTTTTTTAACAGTGCACACAGCTGCACAAATGCAGAAGATCTACTTCGAGTCAAAGACATGCTACATGTGGCATGTTCTTGGTTTTCTTTCCAGCAACCAATATATATGGATTAGATAGGTATTACTGCTGTGGGTGGGTTTTAGACCAGTGGGCATCCCAAATTGGAATCCATGTGTTGCAAATCAGACCTTCATTACTAAGCAACATTAATAAGAACATAAGAAAGCACGTATGCCATACACACATCACACACTTATCTAGGCATCACTAGGAATTTACAGGCCATGACTTCCAGTGCTGGTCACCTGCTAGATTTCTGCTCTTCCTGCCTTAGCAGGGTCCTAAATGTAATCCTGTTATCATCATTTCATTTTATTTCAATCAAAAACAAAATATTTAGGGAGTGTATTGTGTTTTCTCATTTAATTACATTTTCATTACACCTTTCTTGTTTTGTACTAGCTGCAGGGTTACTTATTATTTTTCCATCATGTACATAGGTTGAAAATAAATCAAGCCTCTAGCAATTTTTCTTTTAATGTCAAAACACAGGTTTTATTATGCAGAAGACTAATTTAATTTACTGCCTGTACTTCCTACATAAAGTGTGAAATGAAGATGGATCCATGGAAGACCTCTAACACAGGCTTACTGCTTTGCACTAAAAAATAATTACAATTTTGCCAATTCACACACTCGACTAGCAAAAGTGAGAATTGAAAATTAATGGCTATATTCTGAATGAAAAATACTGAAAGTAATATATAGATACATAAATAAGGAAAGGAAATTGAATCAGCTATAGAGGCAGGAACATTTGTTGTTAAAAATAGGTCATGGGGTTATTATAATGATTTTAAATTTTTCTGGAGAGGCTGATTTTTGAGAGGCAAAGGAAGCTTTTCTCACTTAAAATTTGATATCTGAAAGAAAAGTTCTCTTCTATATTAAAATCAAATTTCTCTGCACATGTGACTGGACAGTTCTACAAGTGAGGTTCAAAATGTTTTAAAGGTGTATATATTAGAAGTAAAAAAATAGTAGCAGTCTAAGGGGAATCTGAAATGAGTCTCTCTGAATGTGTTTGGATATCTTAAATAAAATATCTCCCCCATAAAAAATTATTTGCACCTCACCTGTAGAAAAGTCCCTCCGTGTGCAGGCAATTTTACATTTTAAATAGAAGAAACCTATTTTTAATTTTACTGGTGAGCGACTCTTAACAGCGCCATGTAGTGTACGATTCATCATTACAGGCAGCTCAGCGTATAGCGCTGGCGCTCTACCTTTCAGAGCGCCAGGTATTACCTGTTGCTACCTGTTGATTTTCCTTAACATTTCAATGGACGCTCCTTTTCTTCTGTTTAAACAGGGTTTTTCGTTTTTCTTTTTTTTTTCTCTCAAATAATTGTGCCACCTCTCCTGGCCTAGAAAAAGTCATTTTTGAAAACTTTTTAGATTTTTTATATTTTTATTCAGAATTGTCATTACAGGTCTGGCATTAAAGTATTAATGTCACAGTGTTACAACAATGTCATTCCATGTGTTTTCACTTTGTTACTGGTGGATATGTGTTCAAAAACAGACTTAAATCACACAGCGTCTGGTTCTCTATGCTATAGCGACCAGATCCAGAGCGCCTACAGTGAGTCTGTTTTATTGCTGAATATGGTGGGAGTCACTGAGAGTCTGTCACACTGAGCTGGTGCTACCTTTTGATCACTGCAGCGCTGTACTGGCGTTAGAGCGCCCAACATCACATTCATCAAAACCAGCCAGGTTACTACAGAGACTGAGGAGCTCTGTTACAACACCTGATAGCCGATCACAGCGTCTACTAGCGGTCGCTCTAAGCGCTGCTATACAGACACTCATCTGCCGATACCTGGTGCTAGTAATGAATCAGCCTCCCCATTTTTGGAATTTCTCTTAATTTATTTGAATTTCAGGAATACTAAATAGCTGTAGGTTATGATATATTTAATCATTGCATGCAGCTAATGAACACTTTCGTGTATTTTAAATTTCAGAGATTTAAGCATAAGCATTTAGGATTAGTATGGTAATAACATAATCCAGGATCACACACTCCAGGTCCTGCAGTTACGCTCTTTTAGAAAAACATTTAGATCCTTATTTCTTCCTGGCATCTGCAGTCTTGAAAAGTCATAAATTACAGTTGATGTAAAGGTATGATAGAAAGGGCATTCAGTACATCTCTCATTAAGAATTGGTAAAATATGAGTAGGGGATATTTTACATATTTTATTTGCTTGTTGAGTGGTATATTACATACGTATATATTGAGAGTTTGTTCAAACACCAGAGGGTTTATCCTTATGGCAAGTGGTCCACTTAGCATTTTTACTGAAAAAGCTGCCAAGATAATGTCATAAGAATAAAAAAAACTGTTTTATGATCCAGACAAAATGTAACACACAAAATGGAAAATACACTTCCTGGGATGTGTTTCCAAAAGTTACAGATGTGCCAGTGGATGCTGACATCTGTTCCCACAAATATTTAGGTTGTGTTTGTAAGTCCATAGTTTACTTCCCATCTGTTCCCACAAATTTCTCAGGTTGTGTTTGCACAACTGACAGAAAATCCATAGTCCACTTCAGAAAAGTGCGCTGGGCCTCATTGGGCATTAAAGTTACTTGTTCCCAGTGATCCCCCTCTAAACTGGGAAAGGAGCAATTTATAATTCATTTCTGGCTTCCGTGTAGTGCAGAGTATTAAGTTGGTCACTGCAAGCAGGTAAGAATTTTTTTAATGTTACTTCCTAATTTGGGCTTATCTTAGTAGTTGTGAAAAGGATCTAGGTCAGCTTTAGGGGTGTTGGCCACCACAGTTTTCTTGTGCATTTAACCCATATGTTAAGGGAGTATACACATGCCCGGAATGGTGGGCTGCCCGCCACCCAGGAAGCAGTTGAGGGGTTAGGTGCCTTGCTCAAGTGCACTTCAGTCATATCCCATGACTGGGAATTAAACCTTCCAGTCGTAATGCCACTTCCTTACCTAAGGCCAAGACTGCCATAATAATAAAATATTAAAATCATTACCCATACCTTGGTAATCTGTTTATTTTGCCAAGTACATGTGTGCATACATACAAGGAATGTTTTGCTGATCAGGAGTTTAACAGTATAATATTTGGATTAACACACTCAACCTAGCTATTGATATGGAAAAACAAAAAACACAAAAAACTAAAAAACCTTGTTCAATGCTGTATGGGTGTATGAGTCTGTTAGTTCTTGCCATAGTAACTCTGTATCTTTATCCAGATGGCAATGGGATGAAGAAGGATTATTCTCAGTGTAGCGGATCCTCATTGATTTTTCCTGTGCTAGATTTGAGTCTGCAAGTTGATCGGTTGACTATAGATGGAAGGGGGGCACCAGTGATCTTTTATGCTGATTTCGATAACTCTCTGCAGATATGGTTTGTCCCTCTTGGTCGCATTTCCAAACCGACCATAATCGAAGTGCACAAGACTGACTCAATGATTGCTAAGTAGATGAAGTCACCAATAAGATAAGAAGGCTAATACCCTGTCAGACTGGGTTTAGTCCACTAGAAAATTCCTGATCCATTCACACATACCAGGCAGATTATATTGTCTCAATTGGTCAAAGAGGATGTCTGAAGTCAACATATGATCCAGGTTGCTCAAGATGATCCAGGGCATATTTCAGGGCCAGGTTTCTCAAGACTTCCATAGATCTACTGGCCTTGTAGGCAAACTGAAGTGGATGTTAGTGACTCTTAGTTGTGTTTTTTAGAAAGGACAATACCAATGACCTACTTGGCGACTGGTGTTTAGACTACTGTTCTGCAGTCGCTAAGGGTCATGTCAGATGACTTTTTTGGAATAGGTAGGATGAGTGATCTTTTCATACATTTCTGTACTACACAATTCAATAAAGGTTTGTTACATATGTTCGTAAGGGCTGGTGCAAGCTGCTTCACACATACCTTAAGTCATGATGGAGATATACCGTCAGGACCTCATGCTTTCTTGACATCTAGACCTAGAAGAAGGCATTTGACATCTGATTCATTTACTGTGAGTTGGTTGGCAGTTTGGAAAGGACTGTGACCATCATTCGCCTGGGTTGCAGATGTATCCCTTTCAAATCTGCAGTAAAAGTCATTGAAATCCTCTGCTAATTGTGGACTGCGGTTGGCTGCAGGGTCGAAGGTCTTTAGATAGTAGCTTCCCTTTGTCCTTTCCAGGCTGCACTAGAATTTTTCAATGAGAACATTGTTTCCATTTTCTTTACATAGTTAATTTTGGCTTCTCTCTCTTTGGCTTTCTCTCTCTTTGACCATGCCCCCCTCTCTGTGGGCCTCTTTGTTGTGTTTGCAAAGTGTTATGATTTTGCTGGTGAACCATGGTTTATCGTTCCCATACTTTTTGTAAGTCTTGGTTGGTATAACCATGAGATGGCGGGAACAAGGCATAAACGGAGAGCAGGTATAATATCTAGACAGATGAGCAGAGCAGCAACCTTCACATTGATTTGGCTCAATACTGAGGCAAAGTCTGACAGGCCCAAGCTGTGTATATTGGCTGTTAATTGGATAAGCTGTGGCTTGTTAGGCCAGGGCGCAGCAGAGTCACCTGCTGGCTGCTAAGAAATACAAGCATGGCCAGATGATAAAATAGCACCACCAGACAATCCCTGACACAGATGCATTCTCCCTGCCGTAGTAAAAGATCCAAACATGTACCTTGAATGTTTGTACCTCATTTTAACTTGTTTTCTTCCTCTAAAATACATTGTAATGCTATGGTTATTTTTTGTTCCTCATACAATCTCATACAGTCCAAATTGCACTGTTTACGGTAAATTGCCAAGCCAGGTTGTGCAGTTTGAACCAGTATGGCTGACTCCTTTGTATAGAAGGGACAGGTTTGTTAGATTTGGGCTAAGCTAGTTTCATGCGTGTAGTGAGATGCTAATTAAGCAAGTTAGGATACTTGTTGATTTGGGACCGGCCAATCAGAGGTCACCTGAGCTAGATTTTAATGAGACAAGGACAGAGCAGTTAAGTGGATGAACAAAGTTCCTGGAACATTGAATGGACGATGAAGGGGCTTTGAAAAATCGTAGAGTCAGCCAATCTTTATGAGCAATAAAATCCAGTCTTTATTTTATTCCAGATTAAAAGGTCATCACAGCAATGTGAACGATAAAAGACATAGCACGAGCGGATCCTGCTGTCAACGCGTTTTGGGTGGAAAACCCTTACTCATGACAAGGGATCACGCTCACATACAAATAATTTATACAAACATAATTAATTATTGATTTCTTACTGGTGCAGATCCTCCGAACAAGTGCGCACAACTCAATGAATAGCGTGACCCCCGCCTTGCAGTGTACATCGCTGTTGGTCTCGTCTCTCCGGTGTATAACCCGTAAGTGACATAAGTTATGTTACAACCAATCACCACTTGAGCTATACGTAACCTCTCACCATAGGCTGAAAGCCTGTGATGTCGGTTTACTGGCAGCGAAGCCATACACAGCAGCTCCATACCATGGGCGGAAGTGGCAATAACCCATATTGAGTATTGTTTTAGACACATAGAAAACCAATATATAAATAAAAAGAAAGAAAGGGAATAATGGGCCAGATATAAACAAGCGCTCCTGATCAGTCCAACAATCAGCTAGTTTTAAGACGATGCGCCATGATAAATGTAAACACACCCCAGACAAATTTAAAGAGGCAGGAGTAACGAGGGATAATCTCCCTCTTACAATATTCTATGGCCAAACTATAAACCCCAATAAATAAAAAAAAAGGGGGGAGGTCAACTAATTTAACTCTAAATCTAAGACAATAGAGACAAACATGACATGCGCAGATGTCAGGAATACCTGCATGGTAGAATCTTCATTTATAATGGAAACAAAATCATATACATAAGACATCATTACTCAACACATGCGGTGTGTCACTTAATAACTTTATAAGAAATTAAAAGTCTGAATATCCCCTCAAGGAAGGATATCCAAATCAACCCCCATAAAAATGGGGGCAGGAGAGACAAATGGAAGTTATAAGAGGATGAAGGTACAGGCAAGGGGAGAGAGCGCAGAACGGGCAGACAGGGAGATACATATATAAGGCTGATATTCACGGTGGTCATATTTAGAAAGTCAGAGATATACTACAATTGTATTATTACACTAATGCCTCCACAAGTGAAATCCAAAAACCCCTTAATCACTAATCCTATAATAAAAGATACTCAACGGAGGGTGGAGACTATCTATCTAGGGGAAAATTATATGTCGAACTCAAATAAAAACATTGTCATACAACAATCCCATCCATAACCAAGTCCCTAGATCTGTAACATAGACTTAATCTTTCAAATACAAATCCACATCCCATCGTGAATTTAAACCTGAGGGAATACGTGTTTTTAACTTAAAAATCCAAAAGACCTCCCGCTGGAATAATCTCCCTTGTAAATCCCCCCCCCCCCCCAGGGCCTAGCTTTACCCTCTCAATTGCCATGCACCCTCTCAATTGCCATGCACCTAAAGTGTGTTAGCATGGGTATTTCTGAAATGACGTCCCGCATTCGATGAAGAATTCAGTCATTCCAGTGAGGAGACAGTTATATGTTCCCGAAATTCTACGTTTCAGGGGTCTTCTCTGAACTGATGAGACATGCTTTTGTGGATGATGAGAAGCAGACCTGCTTTTTGTGGACGAGAAGACTAGCGGCCATCTTGTATACCACATGACATGCTGATAGCAGATTTTTTCTCCAGACCACTTAAACCTGATATGTGTTGCCTGTTTTATGCTTTGTTTTTTTTAATCTGTTTTCAAGTTTTCTTAGTTGTAGGGTAGTCTAAGCATTTGTATTTTTACTCTTAGCAAGCAAGGTATAAATAACTATTTTCTAAGTGCATTTTTAGTATGTTCTTGGAATTTACTTCCATATTAACTTATTTAGACAAACAAGGTACAATTAGAGTTGATGTACAATGTACAATTAGCCTTTTAATTGTCTTAAACATTTAAGGGCTGCAAATATAGATTTGGAAAATATTGCACCCTAGCATTACAACATTTATGCAAACATTGCCTTAGAGCATTGAACAAGTAAGGTGGCCATGATCACTTATGTGCTCCAAAGTGCCTTAAATAGTTACATAATTAATACAGATGAAAAAAAGCCATATGTCCATTAAGTTCAGCCAAGGGTTGGGGCTGGGGAAAGTTATTTTTTTTATTATTTACAGATAACAGCTAATAGTAACTGTTATTGTTATTTTCTTCTAAAAAAGCATCTAATCCTTTTTTGAAGCTGTCAGCTGTTGATGCTGGGAGGCTATTCCACAGATTTATATTACTATAGTAAAAAAGTATTGTTGCCTCTGGAGATCGAATCTTTTTTTCCACTTATATTTAAAGAGGATTTTACCTAAATAGATTTTATTCCTGTAATCTTTCTTCATAACTAAGATTCTTCATTCCTGGACTGAGATCACTGTGAGTGAAGCAATGTATCCTCTGGCTATTTCCCTCCTCCTTCCCTCCCCCTTCCATCTGCGCTGCAACAAAGAAGAGAACGAGCTTCTATTTTCAGATGTTCATACAGGGCCTGGCCTGGAAACGAGCTCTCCATGGGCTAGGGGATGACCAGGAGAGATACCCACTCATTTCTTGGGGGATGCATCAGTAGTGTCTCTGTTGACTTCAGGTCAACTTGAAACCACTAATGTTGAACCAAACTTCTTTATTTAATGACGTGGCAGATACACTCAGGACCACTGGTACTTAGGTTCCTTTCCCTGCCTCGTCTGTGGTTAGCAGCATCTGACACATCCTCCGGGATTCCATCACAGCAGGCTTGTTGCTCCTCAAAGGATCTTGGGGAATGTGTCAGGCTCGTCCTCTATCCACCATTCTTTACAGAGGGGGATATCCTCTGGCTGAACATCCAAGGTGCTCCAGGTGGGCGATCTGAGATATTTCTCTCCAGCACCCTACGATGATATCTACCAGGCACTTCTCTTACAGACTGCTCAAACCTTTTATAGGCTCAGGAACCAACCAGCAGGCAGGGTCTTCCCTAGTATGCTCCTGTATTGCCCTATATACGCAGTGAGGGCGACACGTAGTGTCCAGACACTCTCACTGCTTTCCCTACAATTAAAATCTACCTAAACTACTCTAATCTGTTTAACACCATTATTAAGGGTGATAGCAAACCACCCTATTATGGATCTCTTTAATTTTCTGTGACTTCATTGGTGTGCCCTGGAATCTAAGTGTAAGAAAACAAAAAGTTTATAATCAATTAGGTTCCATGAGCATAGTAAATGTAGTAAACTTGATCTTTGTCTATGCAATGACTGCAGTTTTACAAGCATTTACACAAGGTTATGTCCTGTACATATGTTGTCCAAAGAAGCTTGTATAAACACTGGTTAAATGATGTCTGGTTGATCCGTATTTGCCAATTCTCTAATGCCTAATAAGTTCCACTTGAATATTCACAAAGCAAATATTCTGTTATGTAATCAAAGCACAGCAAGAGATAATTAGAGGAACAGTTTTAGAATGTGCGCATGGAAAAGGAACCTATTATAAAAATAGCACTCCGGAAACACTAAATTCGTGCATGAACATCTTTTCAGTCCAGAGCATTTATCTACATATTACACTTCCCTTTTCACATTTTACATTAATAAATACTTACTTACTTAAATATTTTTTTTTACCGTGGTCAACATTTTTTTTATCACAGTGAAAATAGATAATTGAAAAATAGCAGAACTTTTACGATTTGGTTTTGAAGCTACTCTAGAGCTGCAATGCTTGCTGTATGACAAATGCTGTAGGTTTCTTGCCGACTGAACTAGGCTTTTCTTTAGGACTTCCATCAGCAGTCAGATCTGGTTATTGCCAATTACCAGTAAAGCTGGATCTGGTGAAACATGCTCACCTTAAATCTTTTGGTGACCCTCCTCACTCTCTCCTGGTTGCACAGCTACTCATATAGGGTAGATTTCTTGGTCTGGGTAAAGTCAAAATTGGGTGTACTAATTAGAATGTAGGGGTGTCTTATTTAAAGTGATGGATACAAAATGCAGTTATATATATATTTTTTTATTTTACCATTGTTTAAATGTAAACTGTGGAGAAATGTATTATTATTTTGGCTTACAATAGTATTTCTGTTAATCATAAAAATGTAATTTGTAATATTCAAGTGAAGAATTGAAAATGAAAAACAGCCTGCATTCATCTTACGCCTTGGGCAGCTCATTTTTGTGGCACTGGTGGGCAATTCTGAAATGCTTGTTGAACTTTTCCAGTCTTTGGTTGGTTTCATTTCTGCTACAGGCTACTGCATATCACCATAGGGCTAGTAATGATGACTCAAGATCAGGGGTTCCCAACCAGTGGTGTAAACATTTTTTGTGGTACACTGTAAAGCCTGGTGACTTCCCTAGTAGAAAGTAACGGTTTCAGCTGTGATTTCATAGGTTGCTGCACCATATAAGTAAACCTTCTGTTATTCACATTATTGGTGTTGATATTGTTGTTCTATGTACTGATTTGGATTATATCATTACTTAATATTGAGTAATTGTGTTCAGGACTTACATTATTTAGCAGACACAAGCCTGCTATTACAAGTAAACCACTTACAGCTGAATCACAGCTTTCTAGAGACATCTCTTCATCACAGTGCTGTGATGCAGAGATCACTCTGAAGAATGCTGCATCTGTAAGTACAGAACTGCTTCAAAAGATGATGTAAATAATCTATGTGCATTTTTGTGGTGTCATTGGATATTCAGTCAAGAGCTAATCTAATATCATGGAATAATGGGATGTGTGCCTTATTAAACATGGTTTAGATGTACCCTTATGTACTACACAAGTAGTAGAAGGAGTAACTTGATGAAAAATTGCTACAGATCCCTCTAGGAAGGTCAAACCAATTTCAATCCCAATGTTAGTGAATGTGTCTTGGAAAGAGACAAGAAAACAGTTTATATATGTGAAGCTAAAAATATATTTTTTCCACTTTGACTAAGCACTAGATGTCACATCTAGGGGCACGTCTACCCACATGAACAGGTAGAACTAGACATTTTTTCAGGACTGTCAGGACTTGAAAAAACCAGAACAAATAACATGGTTCACAAATACTCTGTATTTGCTAGGGGGGGGGGGGGCTGTCTGTATGTATAAAGGCCTGTTGTACTGTCAGAAAATAGTGATTGGGAAACCCAGAACTGTCACATGGCTATTTTCTAAATAGCAAGTTTAGCTTAGCACCTAGCCATGCCAATGAGGGGTGAAATGATCTGGGATAAAGCGAAACAAAACCCACAAGCGTCTTTTAGATTCCAGGACCGGCTGCTGGCTTTGTGAAGCCTGTAAAAACTCACCTTCCCACTCTCCAAAGGTGCATGTGTGGGCTGTCATCCAATAAGGGCACAATGTATACAATGGGGAGCTGAGTCATTCAGATAAGCTGGGGACGGGGATTCAGGGGGATGCAGCAGCACGCGCTCCCTATTCAAGTCAATGAGAGCTGCCTGCCGAATAACATAGTCACAGTAGACAGCTCATCTGGGGTATATGTATGTACAACCACAATTGCCTTCATTCAGAGCCTCTCATACGCATTCCTGCATGCAAGGGTTATTTTTCCCAGTTTTGTGTGCATTCAGTAGAGGTTTTTTGTAAGCGTATTGTTTCTCCGTAAAATTTTGCTTTGTTAGTGTTAGACGTATTGTTACTCTTTTAGCATGAACATATGGTCTTGATTGCGCATTTTTCCCGTGTTTACGCCCTTTTTTTTTAGCCGGATTTGGTTGGACGTGTGTTTAGATGCATCCAGCCAACTAATATGTGGCTACGTACAAGTGGCTGCAGTGCTGCGGTCTGCTTACTATCTACCTGCCTGAGATAACATACGCCTGCTGCTAGCTGAATGTAGATTGCATGTCCGACCAGCATCTTTTCAAATTAACTTAATTGCGCTTCTCTCAAGAAACTTTACTCAGAGCTGCAGCCATGGTTGGCCTCCACCACAAGCAAGGGGCATGCGATTGCTGGTATGACCAAATTGGTTGGCTGCCTTCAATTCCTAACAACTGGCTCCTTCCAGAGGCTAGTGGCACTGTCCCAGCCATTCGCTAAGCTGGAGCCTGACTAAATTTCTCTAAGACATGGATGGCCAGCAAGAGAAATACAGCTTTTTCCTGAAAGGTAGAAACTCGTTTTTTTTCAAAATTCAATTTTCAACGTCATTGGTGCGATTGACTGCGTGCATTTGGTGTTGGTGCCATTGGTGGCAGAGGAGTATATGTATTGTATCATCTGTTTGTAGCCAATTATGATATGTTTTTATTGTTATTCTTGGTTTGCCACACTGTTTCTTCTGCATTATTTTTGGGGGTTTCTGCTAGTGTACTGTTGCTATGATAGTGGTAACGTGGTTTCTTTTGTGGTTTGTTGTTTCAGGAAGTGGAAGATCGAGCACTCCCTCAACATCCAGTGTGTGGTGGGTCCCAAACTCTAGTTTCAATGTGTGTTGGTGGGTTTCTCAGGGTCATGCCATGATGCTTTTATTCTACGCAGCTCTAGTCTGTATGATAGTTTTCAGTCTGGAGATATGAGTAGTGCTTGACTCTTTGGTAAGTGTCTACATTTGTTTTCCTTTTCTGCCGTTGTAATGTTTAATTTGAAATTATTGTAAAAAAACTTAAGTCTGTGCAGTCACTCAGGGTTTGAATTGCTGTGCCGTGTTTCTCAGTTTATCTTGACTGAACCCCAGTCCTTGAGGATGAGGATGCCCTGTTCCTCTTTTAATTGCAGCTTGGTCACTCTTGGTAGCTCAACACAGTTGGTGAGGAATCTTTCACATTTAAGACTGTCAAAGATTCCTCACCAACTGTGTTGAGCTACTTTTACCTGTTGGCCCCTTTTCTGTTCTGCATCCCTTTTTTTAGAAGGTGTTTTTGGTCCACTTTGCCCTCATTGTGCCATGTTAGAGTACTAATTTTTTTTGTTTGTGTCTGTCAGGTGTCTTGGCTGCCATGGCTGCTGACCTTCATTCCTTAGGTCCCAGATGCCAGCCCACGAAAAGGCCCACTGGTGGACCAGGGCCGTTGGGGAGTGTGCTTTCGGTTCCGCTGCCTCGACCATACGGGTGGTGCCCTGCTATACAAGCCATCCAAAGTGGTGCAGATTGTGATGGCCTGCATAATGCTTAATGCTTAATTTGGCCCTGATGGATGGGTGTTCCTGCTTACCAAGATGTTGACACCTTGTAGCAGATCATGAGGTTGGTAAATGTGTGGCCACTTAGGGGGAGGTTGCTGTGGTGGGCTGGCTTGGTGTTAGGTGGGCCAGCAACCTCTCCAGGTTAGGATTTAGCCATTCCCGCTGGGCATTCTGCCCCTCCATATTGTGGCACATTCTTTCCTGTGCTCACACCTCCGCAGTCAGGTCCTCATGGAGTCTGCTTAGGTTGCGCATCAAGGGCTGATTGAATATCCAAATGTTTCAGGGGAACGAGATGCTCCTCTGCCCGCCAGGCTGTCTCTATCATCTGGACGTGCCAGGCCATGGAGAGGTGGCGTCATGGCACTGGCTGTGGTTGGGTGGTTTGTGTGCGCTCACCAGAATCTGTAGAAGATTCAGCTATGTACTGGCCTTAGGGGTGGCAGGCTGAGACAGGGTGTATTACCGGGGTATAGGGCTGTTGCTGCAACTCGGAGTCCTACATCTCAGGTACAGTTTACTTATGGTCCTCTTGAGGTCGTCAATTTTTTCGACACCTGCTTGGCACATTTGTGTTCCAGCTCTGCCGTAGTGACACTTCGGGCACTCTGAGCCCATATGTTTTCCTGGACATCATTGGCTGTGAAACGTGACCTGCTGCCACATTGTTGCTCAAAATTGTCTGAGACACCATCCAGGAGGGCTACCAACTAGTTGTTAAAGCGCCCACTTAATGTGCCCTTTGTGAAATAACAGCCACTATGGGAGGGGCCAGCAGCTCCGGGTCCACTGGAACTGATGAGGGTGGTGTGACCCACTGAACATGTGGCTGGTTGGTGAGATGGGGGTGATGTTTTCTTAACATTATTTAAGATGTATTTGATTATTTATTTATTTATTGTATATATTCAGTTATAGCATTAGCACTGGTGTTTATCATTAGATAAATATGTATATTTTGCTTTATATTAGGACTGTATAGTTAGGGACAGTTTGTAGTAGTGGTCCAGATCACAGGTAGCAAATAGAGTTATCGATTGATTTTTTTGATTATTTAATAGATTTGTGGATTGTTTTGTACCTCCTTTTCTACCTGTGTTTGGTGTTCATGGTGTTGTCTGTGTGTGTATTTTAACATGTATCACTACATGTGATATCAAATAAAGATAGGATGGCCTCTCATTATACCATCTTTTGATCTATAGTTCGGGTCCACTGGGTTAAGACACACCGCGGCCATGTACTGAAGGGGGGTTACCAGCCTGACAGGGAAGAGACCCCCCCTGGCCAGTGGCTCTGGTGCTCCACACAGGACTCCGCATGGGGCTCCTCATGGGGCTCCACATTGGGCTTCGCACAGGGCACTGCAGGGCCTTCACATGGGGCTCTGCTTGGGGCTCCAGCTAGGCCACATGGTGAGTGAAGTGTGGGGGTAACCTGGGGTGGGCTTTCCCGTTGTTGCCAGGCAAAAATGCTGCGAGTGTCCCTGTTGAAGTGGGTTATGTGGCTGGAGGCAGGGAAGTGTCTGGCTGGGGCTTGGCTGCCTTGGTGGGGTGCCTTGGCCGTGGTGCCCTCACCGAGGGCAGTCCTTCCTTCTGCAATGGTGGGTTCCTGGGGTCCAGGGGCTGTGGTGTCTTGTCATTCCAGGCATCCTCACTAAAGGAACCACTAACAGACCACTACAGGTGCAGCCTCTGATGTTTTATACTCAAGAGGATGTTGAATTAAGAATCAATTGGTCCTTTAAATGACACTGATAGGAGCATGCTACAAGTTACACCAGAATTAGCGTGGGCACGTCGGCCAGCACCTCAATTCCTCTGGCCGCATCGGCGATGGGGCACGTCACACTGCACAAAATAGGTGTAGACAGTTGACAAGATGGCACCCTATGTCCTCACCACTGAAGAACAGGAATATATCATGCTTGTAAATACCGAGCCAATCCCATTCACAGCTGCTCTGTTTGCTAATTTCACATGCTGGTTTGCTAATTTCCACATTGAAAAGGGAAGGACAGGCGCCAGTGTCCCTCAGAGAGAAGGCATATGAAGCAAGGTACATGGCGGGACAGGTGCCAGTGTCCCTCAGAGAGAAGGCATAAGAAGCAAGGTACATAGCGGGACAGGTGCCAGTGTCCCTCAGAGAGAAGGCATATGAAGCAAGGTACATGGCGGGACAGGTGCCAGTGTCCCTCAGAGAGAAGACATATGAAGCAAGGAACATGGCGGGACAGGCGCCATTGTCCTTTAGAGAGAAGGCATATGAAGCAAGGCACATGGCGGGACAGGCGCCAGTGTCCCTCAGAGAGAAGGCATATGAAGCAAGGTACATGGCGGGACAGGCGCCAATGTCCCTCAGAGAGAAGGCATATGAAGCAAGGCAGATGGCGGGACAGGCGCCAGTGTCCTTTAGAGAGAAGGCATATGAAGAAAGGCACATGGTGGGACAGGCGCCAGTGTCCCTCAGAGAGAAGGCATATGAAGCAAGGTACATGGCGGGACAGGCGCCAATGTCCCTCAGAGAGAAGGCATATGAAGCAAGGCAGATGGCGGGACAGGCGCCAGTGTCCCTCAGAGAGAAGGCATATGAAGCAAGGCACATGGCGGGACAGGCACCAGTGTCCCTCAGAGAGAAGGCATATGAAGCAAGGCACATGGCGGGACAGGTGCCAGTGTGCCTCAGAGAGAAGGCATATGAAGCAAGGCACATGGCGGGGGGCCCAGTAATGGCGAAGTCACCCATAGCTGTGCTATACTTCAAATGCCTGTAGTCAGACACCATTTACTGTTTTGTTTGCATGGTGTGTCACATATGTTTTCAAAATCTTGCAATCCGCCAATAATGGAGGACTAGCGAGATGTGTCCGCCAAATGGCCCACTTCCGTCTTAATGAATTTTGCGCAGTGCCATGGGGTAAGGCATGGATGTGTATGCACATGCTGGTGCTACATGACGCCATGTGCAGAATCAGCTGTGCTTAGGCATAAGAGCTTGCAATCCGCCAATAATGGAGGACTAGCGAGATGTGTCCGCCAATTGGCCCACTTCCGTCTTAATGAATTTTGCGCAGTGCCATGGGGTAAGGCATGGATGTGTATGCACATGCTGGTGCTACATGACGCCATGTGCAGAATCAGCTGTGCTTAGGCATAAGAGCTTGCAATCTGCCAATAATGGAGGACTAGCGAGATGTGTCCGTCAGTTGGCCCACTTGTCTTAATGAATTTGCGCAGCGCCATGGAGCGAGGCATGGATATGTATGCACATGCTGGTGCTATATGACGCCATGGGCAGAATCAGCTGTTCTTTTGCACTTACAGGCTACTGGCTGAAATCTGTGTTCAGGTTTGGAAACCCCAACTTACGTACGCACCCGAATTTGCAAAGTTCGCTACGAACCTGAACTTTACGGTTTGGAATCATCCACCTCTATTCTTGACCTGTTTCAGTCTTTCAGTGATTTGAGACTAGGACAGAGGTTCACCCTCCAACAGAACAAGGACCCTTGGCGAGATGCCTGTTCGCCATCCGCCAGTCCATTGCCGAGATGCCTGCTCGCCATTCCCCGGTCCCCAAATGAGATTCCTGCTCACCGTCCACCGAGATACCTGTAAGCCTCCCCACCAGCCTGCCTGCTGAGATGCCACTGCTACCCCACCACTCACCCGCCTGTCTGCCATCTTGCCCACCTGCCTGTGCCTGCATGTCCACCTACCTACCACCATGCCTACCTGGCCCACCCACCTGCCTGCATATCCCACCTATATACCATCTGGAGGCCATCATGTCCACCTACCTACCTGCATGCCTATCTACCCACCTACGTGTCTGCATACTCACCTACCTCCCACCTGTCATCATGTCCACCTACATACCCGCATGCTTACTTACCTACCCGTCTGCCAGCTTGCATGCACACCTACCTACCACCTGCCTGCCCTCACACGCACCTACCTACCTGCATGCCTATCTACATACCCGCTTGCCTGCATGCCCACCTACTCACCTGCCTGCCTTTATGCCCACCTACTCATCCAACTACCCACATGCCCACCTGCCTGCCTGCCCATCAACCCACCTGCTTGCCTACATACCCACCTACCTTCCTTCTGCCCACTCACCTACCTACCTGACCACCCACCTACCAGCCACACTGTACTAGATACCCATCCATCCACTCATCCACTCACCTACCTAACCACTCACCCACCTGTTCACCCACCCACCCACCTACCTGTCCACCTGCCTGCCTACCTGCTCGCCCAGCCACTTACTCTTCCATCCACCCACCTACATACCTGCTGCCCAGCTACCTTTCTTTCTACCCACCTACCTACTTACCTGCCCAACTGCCAGCCATCTACCTGACTTTCCGTCCCACCTACCTACCGACTGCTCACACACCTACCTACCTGATCGTATATTCACCTATCTGCCCATCCACATCTCTGCCTACTTGCCCCCTCCCCACACCTAACTACGTGTCTGCTGGAACACTAGAAAGGACAAAAATGTACTGATTCTCAAGGCTAAAATTAGGTGGGTCATTAAGGGGTTAAAAAGTATTTCAGAAGCTGGAGTTATGTGCCAACTATAGACATAGACTCCAGATCTGCAATAAGACAGAGAGACATTTTCAGACCACTTCTCCAATTTTTAAGTTTTAGTTAAGTGGTTAAAAAAAACAAAAAATAACCAAAACTTCCCTTAGTGTCCTGTTAATGAATTGGATAAAAATACTCACAAACAATTTTGTCTTTAAAGAAAAAATTGGGGGAGAATTAAGAGAAAATCCAATCTTTTTTTGGCTCTTATCTTCCTTCTATCACTATGTTCAATATGCTCTAATTGCTCCCAGCATGAGCTTGTGAGGCGGGAGGGGCTTAAACAGCTAGTTTAGAACAATGGCATTTACAAGAATACCAAGCAGCATTGATGGCAGAAAACATTCAAACTGTAATGTACCCGAGGTGGAGGAACAAAATAGTCTGAATTATTTTGGGGGGTTTTGGGACACTTTAACCCAATTGGAAATCTGTGGTCAGACTTTAGGATGAAGTGAAAACCACCTAACATTGGAGCTGGAGTGGTTTTGCCTTGGGTAATGGGCAAGATGTGACTCATAGAGTTGGCAACATACATCAAGTCTGTACATAGAGAA
The DNA here is from genome assembly GCA_027917425.1 of Gastrophryne carolinensis. NCBI lineage: Eukaryota > Metazoa > Chordata > Amphibia > Anura > Microhylidae > Gastrophryne > Gastrophryne carolinensis. Next base: position 339,990,893 of record CM051239.1, read on the forward strand.
CACTGCTGCTATGGCCGTTGCTGAGGTGAGGGAGCTCACTCAATATTAAACATGCCCAGCAACATTTTTCTGTGTTTACAGGTCTCACTTCTCTCTTCTAGGTGTACTAAATCAGCTCAGCACTAGGGATGAACATGTCTAAGCTGCAAAGTTCGGGTTTATACCAAACGCTGCAAACCCAGGTCCCCGAACCTGAGCACAGACTTTAGTGAAAACTCTTTGCTCAGGTTCAGCACTCGGTCGAACCCCGGAAACCAGGAAGCTGGCTGATTGGCTGTTGTTTACATTTAGATAAAACAGCCATGCCCATTGTAGGTATGGCTGTGATTGGTCAGGTGGGACACATGACCCCACCCTATAAAAGGTAGGGTCACGCATCAGGCCGATCTCAGAGCGCTGTGTAGTAGATAGGGATAGGTTGCTGCTCTTTCAGGGACAGACTAGGAATCTGTGTAAACTTTTGGGTATTGATAAAACAAGTAACTTGTAGGCACACCTTGCATTAGAACCTTTTGGGCTTTGATAAAACTAGTTACTTGTGGGCACACCTTGCATTAGACCCTTTTGGGATTTGAAAACACTACTAAATTGTGGGCCACTTTGCAGTAGACCCTTTTGGGCTTTCATAAGATGAGTTACTTGTTGGCCCACCTTGCATTAGACAAAACTAAAACTACTTAACTACTTAACTACTTAATACCTTGGGTTTTGATAAAATGAGTTACTTGTGGGCACACTTTGCATTAGACCCTTTTGGGCTTCAATAAAACAAATTACTTTTGGGGGCACCTTTAATGAGACTAGTTACTTGTTATAACACTTACTGGTGGTTTGATGTGCCAGCTATACCTTCTTCTGGTGCAAGCAGGTGCCAGGGTTTGAAGTGTCCTTTTGTAGGCCCCAGTACCGCTACCGGAGTGGTGAGGCCAGAACAATATGAATCTGTCATAGATTATATGGCACGCAGAGCTACCAGTTCAATAGGGTCTTCCACATACTGCAGAGAGTGCTGAGCCCTTCTCCTTACCCCCCTTAAAATCAGCAAGGTCATCCCAGCCACAAATCATGTAGTCACTAATGCTCCATGATGACACTCCTGGCTGAGATATCATAGGCTATCCACCTGCCCCTGCTCCAGTTGCAGACCTAGGGTTCCCAAATGTCCAACAACTTGTGTTGCAGGATGAGAACGTGGCCAGTGAACCAACACTGCATACCTGCGATGATGGTGAAGTAACCCTAGTGCAAACTCTGCATTGTGGAGGCTGAGATGAAGGGTAGTGTGGAGGAGGGGTGGAAGACGATCCCACGGGTTATGACAAAGTCCTAGACCCAACATGGAATGAAGGCCATCAGAGATCAGAGGAAGAGGCGGGGGTCACACAGCCCCAGGAAGCCAGCAGAGGAAGGAGAAGGGTGCCAGTGGACAGCAGTAAGCCTGTTAGTGCCACTGCCCAGCACACCCTGGGACTGAGCAGGCCAAAGCTGGCTCAAAGTATGTCCACAGCATGGCATTTTTTCAAGCAGTGCAGGGACGATAAGAGACATGTAATTTGCACGCTGTTCCTGAAGCAAGGAAAATGTCTTAATAATCTCTGCACCAAAGTCCATGACCAAGCACCTGCAATCCAAACAAAAGCTGCAGTGGCAGAAACACCTAAAAAACATGGTAACACCTGAGGCTCCCTCTGCTGCTTTGATTGACTCAGCCACTACCACTGCCTCTCCAAGGCTACAAGTCTTCCCCCAAAGGGAGGATGTGAGACCACCATCACCCTCTCCACCAGCAGCAGCATCTTCACCATCACCAAATGCGTCCACATCATCCCAGGGAAGCAATCAGCTTTCCATCCTGCAAACCTTAGAGAGAAAATGGAAATTTGAGCATTTCCAAGTTTCTGATCTTTGAAATGCTCCCATTCCTCCTTGTGGAGATGGACAGTTTTAAAGTTCTGATGGTGGCGGCTGTTCCACAATATACCTTTTCCAGCCACCACTACTTTTCTCACCACACCACCCCTGCCCTGCACCAACACCAACAGGTTTATAAAAATATGGAAATCATCGAACCCAAACTTCCTCGGGCTTGCTCATCAATACTCAGCACCTTGAGGACTTCATTTTGGCACACAAAAATATACAATAGAAAAAATTTAGTTGAGAGTGGACTTTCCCTTTAAACACCTTTAACATCCTGAATATGACCTATATAGTCAACCTTCTGCATGCACACGGCAAAATACCAGAAAATGTTAAATACCAGATACTTCCAAATTTCAGGAGCAAATAAGCAAGCATTTTTTAATGCTTCATCTGCTATGTTGTGATTTATTTATTACAAATTTGTTCAGGAATTATAGAAATTCATGTTGTTTTTTTCAGGATTTTTTCAGGAAGATTCCATAGAGCAGTGTATGTCGACATTTTAAACATCCTTTGGGGTGAGACTGGCTTGATGGTTTGAATTTGGAGTAAATTCATTAAGTTTGAAAAGTAACTTCAGCAACAGAGCAACGAGCAGCGAGAGCAGAACATCTATTATTAAACAAAAACTGCACGCTGAAGCCACAATTACTTACTAGCATCCGAGAAAAACCCTCCAGAGCAATCCTATTGATCCCAGACAATTTATAACATGATTATTTGATCTTAGGGATAAGAATAATGAACAAATCATGTAGTGATATTGGCTTTGCAATGTTGGCTGTGTAAGTGCTGTTGGTAAGTGGTGGGAAACTGGGCTCATTGAATAAGTAAAATATTACACACTACAGTAGGTTTATTTTTGTGAATCATTGTGTGTTAATGCTGGCACAAATTTAAACAAAAAAATATTTTTTTTCCTCTCTCTCTGATGGATTCCCGCTGAGGCCTAATTGAAGCAGGTGGTTTATAAGTGAGGCCACACATCTTGGAGCTGGCTCTGCAAGGCTGGCCGTGTAAGTGCTGTTGGTAAGTGGTGAGTTAAAGCAGGAACTCCTGTGGTAAGCTGTGGGAAACTGGGCTCATTGGGTAAGTAAAATATTACAAACTACAGTAGGTTTTTTTTGTGAATCTGAGTGTTTTAATGCTGGCACAAATGTAAACAACAAAAAAAACAAAAAAAGTAATTATTTATTTTCCTCTCTCTCTCTCCTGGATTCCCGCTGTGGCTTTATTGAAGCAGGTGGTTTATAATAGAGGCCACAACTCTTGGAGGTGGTGCTGCAATGCTGGCTGTTAGAGATGAGCGAACTTTTGAAAAATTCGATTCGACTGATTCGCCAAATTTCCTGACAAAAATCGTTTCGACCCGAATTTATTCGTGATGAATCGCTAATAAAAACGGCTATTTCTGAGCCTCCTAGAGCCTCAATAGGGTTGTAAACCATTCTGCCTTGCTGTAACACGCATAGGATGCATGCTGGGTTAGTGAAATAATACTGTAAATAATTATCACATGCAGATCAGAGGCATCGCTAATAGAATCGCAGAGCGGCACAATTGCAGAGAGTTGAAGTGGCATCACTATGAGGGGCCCCTATAGTGCCTGAAAAACACACCCTGTAGCTGGCAGCAGTAGGAGCCCAAAAATTAGCTGAATCACGCCCTGGAGTTGCAAGCAGCAGCAGCAGCTGCAGAAGCCCAAACATTGCTTTAAAGAGACACTGGAGTTGGCTGCAGGAGCCCAAAAATTGGATGAATCACACCCTGGAGTTGCAAGCAGCAGCAGCAGCAGAAGGAGCCCAGACATTGCGTGAAAGAGACACTGGAGTTGGCAGCAGCCACAGCATGAGCCCAAAAATTGACTGACACACCCTGGAGTTGGCAGCAGCAGGAGCCCAAACATAGCTTGAAAGTGACACTGGAGTTGGCAGCAGGAGCACAAAAATAAGCTGAATTACACCCTGGAGTTGCAAGCAGCAGCAGCAGCTGCAGGAGCTCAAACATGTTTGAAGAGACACTGGAGTTGGCTGCAGGAGCCCAAAATTGGATGAATCACACCCTGGAGTTGCAAGCAGCAGCAGGAGCCCAAACATTGCTTTAAAGAGACACTGGAGTTGGCTGCAGGACCACAAAAATTGGATGAATCACACCCTGGAGTTGCAAGCAGCAGCAGCAGGAGCACAAACATTGCTTTAAAGAGACACTGGAGTTGGCAGCAGGAGCCCAAAATATGGATGAATCACACCCTGGAGTTGCAAGCAGCAGCAGGAGCCCAAACATTGCTTTAAAAAGACACTGGAGTTGGCTGCAGGGGCACAAAAATTGGATGAATCACACCCTGGAGTTGCAAGCAGCAGCAGCAGCCCAAACATAGCTTAAAAGACACACTGGGGTTGGCAGCAGGAGCCTAAAAATTGGCTGAATGACACCCTGGAGTTGCAAGCAGCAGCAGGAGCCCAAACATAGCTTGAAAGAGACACTGGAGTTGGCAACAGGAGCCCAAAAATTAGCTGAATTACAATCTGGAGTTGCAAGCAGCAGCAGCCCAAACATAGCTTAAAAGACACACTGGAGTTGGCAGCAGGAGCCCAAAAATTGGCTGAATGACACCCTGGAGTTGCAAGCAGCAGCAGCAGGAGCCCAAACATAGCTTGAAAGAGACACTGGAGTTGGCAGCAGGAGCCTAAAAATTAGCTGAATTACACCCTGGAGTTGCAAGCAGCAGCAGCAGGAGCCCAGACATAGCTTGAAAGAGACACTGGAGTTGGCAGCAGGAGCCCAAAAATTAGCTGAATTACACCCTGGAGTTGCAAGCAGCAGCAGCAGCAGCAGCTGCAGGAGCCCAAACATTGCTTAAAAGACACACTGGAGTTGGCTGCAGGAGCCCAAAAATTGGCTGAATTACACCCTGGAGTTGCAAGCAGCAGCGGCAGGAGCCCGAACATTGCTTTAAAGAGACACTGGAGTTGGCTGCAGGAGCCCAAAAATTAGACGAATCACACCCTGGAGTTGCAAGGAGCAGCAGGAGCCCAAACATTGCTTTAAAAAGACACTGGGGTTGGCTACAGGAGCACAAAAATTGGATGAATAAAGAGACACTGGATTTGGCTGCAGGAGCCCAAAAATTGGATGAATCACACCCTGGAGTTGCAAGCAGCAGCATCAGGAGCCCAAACATAGCTTGAAAGAGACACTGGAGTTGGCTGCAGGAGCCCAAACATTGGATGAATCACACCTTAGAGTTGCAAGCAGCAGGATCAGGAGCACAAACATTGCTTTAAAGAGACACTGGAGTTGGCTGCAGGAGCCCAAAAATTGGATGAATCACACCCTGGAGTTGCAAGCAGCAGCAGCAGGTGCTCAAACATTGCTTTAAAGAGACACTGGAGTTGGCTGCAGGAGCACAAAAATTGGATGAATCACACCCTGGAGTTGCAAGCAGCAGCAGCAGCAGCAGGAACCCAAACATAGCTTTAAAGAGACACTGGAGTTGGCTGCAGGAGTACAAACATTGGATGAATTACACCCTGAAGTTGCAAGCAGCAGCAGCAGGAGCCCAAACATTGCTTTAAAGAGACACTGGAGTTGGCTGCAGGAGCCCAAAAATTGGATGATTCACACCCTGGAGTTGCAAGCAGCCGCAGCAGCAGGAGCCCAAACATTGCTTTAAAGAGACACTGGAGTTGGCAGCAGCCGCAGCAGGAGCCCAAAAATTGACTAACACAACCTGGAGTTGGCAGCAGCAGCAGGAACCCAGAAATTGGCTGGAAGGCACACTGAAGTTGGCAGCAGCAGGAGCACAAACATTAGCTGGAAGGCACACCCTGGAGTTGGCAGCAGCATAAGCAGGAGCCCAAACATTGCTTGAAAGACACCCTGGAGTTGGCAGCAGCAGCAGCAGGAGGCCAAAAATTGGCTGGAAGGCACACCCTGAAGTTGGCATCAGCAGGAGCCCAAAAATTGGTCTAAAGACATAAATATGTTTTGCACCATTTGGATAGTATAAAACGTGGCACCATGCTCAATCTAGTCGCATGCATCAGCCATTGGTGGCTGGAAATCCTGACTGATCCATCCCTGATTCATTTTGACAAATGTGAGTCTCTCCACATTTTTAGTTGACAGATGAGTTCTCCTCGCCGTATCTATGGCCCCCGCCGCACTAAAAACCCGCTCAAATGGCACGCTACTTGCCGGGCAGGACAGATTTTCCAGGGCAAACTCTTCTAGTTGCAGCCACAAGCCAAGTTTGGCTGCCCAGAAGTCCAGCGGATCCTCAAGGTGTGTTGGCATGGTCATGTCAAGGTATGACATGACCTGCTGGTTGAGGTCCTGCTCCAGGTCTTCCTGCTGCTCATGAGTAGCCTCACTATGCGGGTGTAGAAAGCTACTCATTAGCGACTGAAGACTGAGGCTGCTTCTGATGGAGCTGCTGCTGCTGCTCCTGCCAGCCCACCCAGCAGCCATGGCAGTGGAAGGTGAGCGCAGAGGTCCCCCCGAGTCACACCTGCGAGAGTATGGACCATGGTGCAGATAGGCATCGGCCAACTGACTACGTAGAATGTCTTTGTAGTAGTTCAGTTTGTCCTCCCTCTCGGCGGGTTTAAAAAATGCCCCCATTTTGTGCCGGAAGCGAGGGTCCAATAAGGTGGACAGCCAGAAGTCATCCCGCCGACAAATGGAAACAATTCTGGGGTCACTACGCAAGCACGTGAGCATGCTTCCTGCCATTTGCGCAAGTGACTCGGAGGGACTACCTGTCTCCATCTTCACTGCATACTGCCATGGTGTGTCCGGGTCCTCTGTCTCACCTTCCTCAAAACCCTCTAGCTCCTCTGGCTGATTCTGCTCCTCCTCTCCTGTCCGCTGACTAGATAAACCAGCCATTTCGCCAAGCCTAAACTGTGCTTCACTGGGCCACTCCTCCTCCTCTTCCTCCTCCTCCTCCAGTTCAGCTCCAACGGGGTTCATGTGGCCATAAGATGTAGACGCCATGTCTCCAGTGCCCTGACCAGCCATGGTTTCCAACATGTGCTGTAGTACATGAAGCAGTGGAATCACGTTGTCCATCCCGTAATCCTGCCGACTGACAAATAAAATGGCTTCCTCAAAGGGCCTGAGCAAACGGCAGGTGTCACGTATGAGCTGCCACTGGTTGACATTGAAGTTACACAGGGGAGTCCCCCTATCCGCTTGGATCATCAGGAAATCCGTGATGGCTTTTCTCTGTTCATATAATCGGTCCAACATGTGAAGGGTGGAATTCCAACGGGTGGAAACATCGCAAATCAGACTATGTTGGGGGCTACCGTTCTGACGCTGTAGCTCAAGAAGGGTGTGTTTGGCGGTGTATGAGTGGCTGAAGTGCATGCAAAGTTTCCTTGAAGTTGTTAGGATGCCTTGCAGATGGGGGGAGGACTTCAGAAACCACTTGACAACCAGATTGAAGACGTGAGCCATGCAGGGGGCATGGGTCAGGCTTCCTTGGCGCAGCGCAGAAAAAATGTTCTTCTCATTGTTGGTAACCTTGATTCCCATTTTAATTTTTCTTGGAGTAAGCCATGTTTGGATTTCCTGATGAATAAATTAAAGCAGTTCCTCCCCTGTGTGACTCCGTTCGCCAAGACAAACCATGTGAAGCACAGCGTGATACCTCTGTGCCCTGCACACATGGTAGACTGGAGGGGCACTTTAGACTTGAGCCTACAGTGGAGGATGAGGAGATGGCGGAGGATGAGGAGGCCAAGTCGCACGGTGTCACAGGCCCAACAGGCGGGGAGTGCGGAGGCCGAAGCGGCGTGACCTGTCCAAGTTGCTGCTGCTGCAAAGGGACCTCATTCACCCAGTGGGCCGTAAACGACATGTGCTGTCCCTGACCGTAGTTACAGCTCCAGACGTCGGCGCTGCCATGCACTTTGCTACACACGGACAGGCTCAAGGACTGGCCCACCTTCTGTTCAACAAAAGTGTGCAGCGCTGGTACTGCCTTCTATGCAAAGAAATGATGGCTTGGGACTCTCCACCTCGACTCGGCACAAGCCATCAGTTTTCTGAAAGGTGCAGAGTCCACCACCTGAAAAGGGAGCGACTGCAGCACCAGCAACTTGGACAGGAGCACATTCAGCTTCTGCGCCGTAGGATGAGTGGGTGCATACTGCTGTCTCTTGGACATGGCTTCGATGATGGATTGCTGGCGGGATGCATGACTTGGAGGAGGAGGAGCAGGAGCGACAGAGGATGGGTATGACGCACAGCTGCCTTCGGCTGAGGTGCTGGAGCCTTGGCTGGCAGAAATTGGGAGCAGCGTGCAACTTGGTGAGGAAGCAGGCTGGACCACCTCTTCGGAGCCTCGGTTCTTCCAGGCCGCTTTATGGTGACGCATCATATGTTGACACAGGGCCGTGGTGCCAACATTTGGGCCCTGGCCACGCTTCACCTTCTGCCTACATATCTTTCATGTGGCCATGTTACCATCCTGCGGATGCTTCAGGAAAAACTGCCACACTGCCGAGTAGCTACTTTTCCCACCAACAGGCCTCACTGATTCACTGCTACTGTCGCCAACTCCAGGAACCCCTGCTCCACTACCTCCCGATAAGGTAGCCTGCCGTACAGCAGGTGCTCTACCCCGGCCCCGTTTGGCTCCAGGCTTTACAATTGTGCCCCCATGCTGACTGCCAACCATGCTGCTAACACCTTGCTGCTTCAGTTGCTGACTCCGGGGCAACCTGCGCCCCTCTTCTCCTGATGTTGACGATGAAGCCCCTTCATCACCCGGCTCCCAAGTGCGATCGGCTTTATCATCATTATCATCACCGAGTTGTGGCTGCACATCACTGATGTTCTCGGTTTCCTCAACAGTGTCTGGCGCAGGAGCTGGAATGCTCGCAACACCCACGACACTGTCCACATCACTATTTTTCTGCCTAGGTAAAGAAGTCACCTCCATCTCTTGGCTGGACAGTAGCTGCTGACTGTCCTCTATCTGATTGTCCTCCTCACTAAAGAGTGGAGCTGAACCCAAAGCATAGGATACGTCGCTGGGGGAGGGAACAGCGTAGGATAGAGGCAATGGGAGGACAGGGACTGCTCTCGGGGCATGCCAACTCAGGGTTGTGTCAGAGGAACCTACCAACCCTAGACTGGGGGTCTGAGATGTAACTTGTGATGATGTTGATGAGCGCGTTAACCAATCTACCACGGCAGATGCGTTACTGGTGGAGAACATGACCGCTAGCAGATACTGGCAGATCAGGTCTCTCACCGTGACTCCTGCTGCCACTCGCTCCTAGTCTGCTGCGACCTCTGCCTGCTGAATCTTGGCCTCTGCCACTCCTCTTTGAACATCCTTGCACTTGTCTGCCTGACATTTTTATGTATTTGAAATGCGCAATAGGTACGATAAAAAAATGTGTTTACTTTAAAAAGAAGAAGCTAAATAAAGTGAGGAACTGCTTCTCTGCACCAGATACTATGAAAATTGGCAATATGAGATACCCCTAGTGTTTTGGCAGTAGACCAAAAACCAATTCAAAATGGAATACTTTGATTAAGCTGAGGAAGGATGAACAAGCGTATTTAGTATAACAGATAGGCTGCTAAGTGCAGGTTTGGGATGCCCTGCGGCCTGGTGTTTTTTTTGTTAAAGGCAGACCAAAAACCAATTCAAAATGCAATACTTTGATTAAGCTGAGGAAGGATCAACAAGCGTATTTAGTATAACAGATAGGCTGCTAAGTGCAGGTTTGGGATACCCAGGTGGGCTGGTGTTTTTTTTGTTAAAGGCAGATCAAAAAATATTTAAACTAATCCAGTTATAATATGATAAATGCTTGTGTGTAACAGATAGGGTTAAATAAGCCACTGCATAGATGGCATGCACAGTGGCAAGCAGATTTACAGCACAAAGAACTGAAATTGAATTGAAAACTGATCTGGCTAATGAAAAAAAAAAAATTTTCACTGTCACTTCTAAGCTGTCCCTGGCTGGATGGTTCCGGTTTTTCCCTATCTTTCCCTGGCTCTGTCTACCTCTCTGTCTGCCTCTCTGACTCTCCCTACCTATCTCTAACTCTCTGTCCCTGTCTCTAACGTGTAAGTCTGTGTAAGTGATGCTTGGTAAGTGGTGAGTTAAAGCAGGAGTTATAAGCAGAAGTTACAAGCAGAAGTGCTGAAGATATAAGTATTTATGTTTGAATATAGGGTGTTATTTAAGTGTGTGTAAATTCTTTACTTAATAAAGGGATTTGTGTTCCAACAAATGCATACAATATGTTCCATGCCTAGCAACAATTCTGTCCAGTGTACTTCTTGTGCTATGTATGCACTGCTTGAACATTCGATGTGTGCAAATTGCACATTTGGAAGCCATCAATGACGATCTAAAGAAGCGATTGGCAACAATGAGAGACATTCCCCTCGATTCAAAGAGCAAAAGTTAATTGATTTCGGATCGAGAATCGTAAGTTTGGGTGGGTGTTAGTCATTTTTTCCTGTTTTTTTGGCCATTTACGACTCGCACGAGCCTACGTTCGAATGCGTATATGCTCTTACGATCATCGCAAGTTCGTTCCTAAATTTTAGGATCAAAACGTAAAACTTAGGATCAAATCCTAAAACTTGGGATGAAAACGTAAAACTTAGGATAATTGGATGTGTTTCGGTGTGATTCAGAGAACAGTTTTCAAACCTCTAAATACGTTTTAAAAGAAAGCCACTGCCGACACCTTTTAGCAGTCGGATTGCTGTTCTTGAACAGGTTTTTTGGCTATGTGGAGGAGTCTGCGCGTCTTGAGCTGCAATGAACTGCATATATCAGCATGGCCGAGCCCATAAATTGTATTGCAATGCATACCTGATTCATGTATGCCTTATAAAAGCATTTTAATGTGGACCTTAATTAGTCCTTTGCATGTAAACCTTTATTTTGCAATATATTTGCGTTAATTAAATAAACTTATGTCCTTTGTTATTTATTTTTAAATTGATGTACTAGAATAATATTTTTAGATTGCATTTATTGGTGTAGTTGTTTACCTTTGCTTTGTTTAATTATTTAAGCACATCTTTGGTCAGATGCATCACACTTACTGAGGAGAGGAGAGCGGGATAAAGTGCAGGATGTGGGTTACTGCTGTATTTTGCACAGACACAGCAGAGCTGGGGGCACGGAAAGGTCAGAAATCAAAGAATCCAGAGCAACACAGTCACAAGGCCCTTTCTGTTTGCAGGCTGCCCGATAATACCTGAGCCGCCATCTTGGCTGTTTCTAGGCTCATAACATGCAGAAGTTGCTGGGTGTTTTTTAATATTTGAGAGCAATCTGTATGTAGAGGGTGTGGGTAACCACACCAAAAATTTAAAGTTGTACCATTTGAAGCCAAAATATTAAAATTAAATCCACAAGTAAAAAATGCAAGATTTACTTATGCAAATGCATTCATTAATGGTTGGTTACTACAAAATGAATGAAATAAAGAAAAATAAAAGACCAAATATTTAGAATGCACTTTAATGAGGTAAGTTTGTAGTGCGGAGCCGCAAGATCAGAAGGATTTACGTCCAGACAAAAAAGGAAAAAGGGCAAAACCAATGTTGCAACCTGAGAAATGAAACGGAAAAATCAGGATGGAAACTGACATAGGTCTGATTCCCGAACTGCCATACGAACGGACGTATATTTTAGGATAGAAACGTATTTGCTTATAGAATCACTCGCAAGTTCATATGAACGCACGAGCGGACGTGAAAAATAGGATGATCGGCACCAAAATCCAAGCTGTTACATGTTTCTTTGAATCGACCCAATTGTTATCATGCGAAAGAGTCTGGATCTCACTGAGCTAACAGCTCTGGGTCAGGGGAGGGGGAGGATGGTAATATGGGGGGCAGGAAAAGCAGGATAATGAGGCAGCTAGCTGGATAACAGTTAGAGGGCGGGGTAGGTGTAAAAGTTACAGGGAGGCTAGCCCTGAGCAGGCACCCCCCAACGAGTTTGGCCGGTTGGCAGATGAGGATGTTAGCTCAGGGGTGGCACATTTGCAGCATATGAAGGGAAGGGAAATGGGAGAACAGGGCAGGCAAGACATGTGTTGGTAGTGAGTGACTCTATTATTAGGGGAACAAACAGGGCAATCTGTCACAAAGACCGGGATTGCCGAATGGTGTGTTGCCTTTCTGGGGCAAGAGTATGTTATGTCGCGGAGCGGGCTGACAATTATTGGGAGGAGCTGGCGTAAATCCAGCAGTCATGGTGCAGATTTGCACCAATGAAATAGGATGAAGTAGGCAGAAGGACCTTAACAATGATTTTGGGGACTAGGGCTATAAGCTTAAAGTGGACCAAAACCCAGGGTTGTTTTGACTATACTGGGTTTTGGTCCTTTCCCCGGGGGAAAAGCCTGGGTTTTGGTTCTCAACTGTAGTATTCTCAAAAATGCTACCAGTACCAAGAGCCACACCAGAGAGCCAATGGGAGATTAGAGGGGTAAACAGGTATCTGGAAAATTGAAGTAAAAGGGAGGGGTTTGGGTTCTTAGAGAACTGGGCTGACTTCACAGTGGGCTACAGCTTTTGGGCGGTGTGGAATCTTTCGCTCAGACAGATGAGTTTTATCACCATGGCTGTGCTCAAATTGGTGGTGCAGGGGCTGTGCTGACTGCCAAAGGAGGAAGCAGAGTAGGAGGAGGCTATAGGAGGCTCCGACTGATGTCCCTAATGGAATGGGAGTATTTGAAAGGCCAGCAATTTTGAAATGCTTGCATTCAGGGCCAGGGCTCTTGGGTTAGATGGGCCCAACTTCCACTTTCTCTCCAAAGTTTGAAAAGAAAGCTGAACGGAACGGAGATAATGCGGATTGGCTTGGTGGTGGGGGTGGTGGTGAAAGTAGTTCTGCTGGTGCTGGAGGTGGCGGGATTCCCACATTCTCCCTTTGGGGGGAGACAGGTGGCCTTGTTGTTGAGGAAGTGGAGCTGGAGGCTGAGAGTGTTTGCAGGTTTTTCTGGTAGTTCTGGCACTTCAGCTCATGTTTTGCTTGCAGATCCCTGGTCATGCGTGAGGTGCAGAGAGGATTAACAATTATCCCTCACTTCAGCGAATTTTGGCACTGCTTGCAAATGACCTCTGTCTTGTTCGTTGTGGACTTGAAAAAATGCCACTCTGGTTAGATCCTGTGGGCCTGCCTTGGCACGCTTGGTCCCTGGTGTGGTGAAAAGTGGCAGCAACGGGCTGACCACTGAGGGTTTCCTTCTCCTTCTTCTGCTGGCTGCCTGGTGCTGTGTGACCTCCACCTCCTCCTCTGAACTCTGATTGCCTTCAGTCCACGTTGGGTCTAGGACCTCATCATCCCAGCATCCTCTTTCACCCACTCCTCCCTGCTATCTTCCCTCTCATCCTCAACATTGCAGAAAGCTGCAGCAGTTGCAGTCTCATCATTATTCAGGGTGTCTTGTGACGGTACGCTAGCCGTGTCCTAATTCTCCCACAGAAGCTCTTGGGCATTCATGAGCCCTAGGTCTGCAACTGGGGCAGGGGCAGGCGGATGACCCATGGTAACCCAGCCTAGCGTTTCATCATAAAGCATTAGTGACTCTATGACTTCTGGCTGTGACGTCCTTGCAGATTTTACGGGAGGTGAGGTGGAGGGCTCTGCACTCTGCTGCAGTGGAGTGGGTGGAAGAATATCCCCTTGCACCTCAGGGCTTAGAGGATGTTGTGGGATCACAATACACAAACCCCAGTGCTTAAATGAAAAGGTGGTTTAAGGCCACACCCAAAACCCATTGCTTAGAGTTTCGTAAGATTAGGGGATACACCGTTGTTCTTAGAGGAAGTTGTGGGATCACAGTACACAAAAACCCCATTGCTTAAAAGAAAAGGTGGGTTAAGGCCGAAAACAATACACCAATGCGTAAATGAATGGGTTAAGGGGCCACACACAAACCCAGTGTTTATAGCTTCTTGTAGGATAAAGGGATACATCCCAGTGCTTAAAGGATGTTGTGAGATCACAGTGCACACAAAGCCCAGTGCTTAAATGAAAAGGTGGGTTAAGGCCCTACACAAAACCCAGTCTTTATAGCTTCTTGTAGGATAAGAGGATACACCCCAGTGCTTAGAGTTTGTTGTGGGATCACAGTACACACAAACCCCAGTGCCTAAATGAAAGGGTGGTTTGAGGCCGCACACAAAAACAGTGCTTAAAGGGAGATGTGGGATAAGGGGACACTCAAACCCCAGTAGTGACAAGCCAGTGGTATTAGTGCAGTAGGAGTCCAACCCTACTCTAGCCCTCGTTCCAGTAGCTATCCCTCACTACATGTTACCTTGAAAAGGGCAGTTTTTTAAGCAAATAGGCCTATATGTCCAGCAGCAGCAAGCAACCTGTCCCTAGCAACTGCAGAGCGCACAGTGAGATCGGAATGACGTGGACCCCGCATTTTATACAGCGGAGTCACATGTCCCGATGGGCCAATAGAGGGGGGGGGGAGGAAGAAGGCTGATTGACTGCTGTGCACCGATATGAAATCCATGTTCTGCTTTGGAAACATGAACCTGCAAAGTTTGGCACGGATCCAATCTTTGCAGGTTTGATCCACTCATCACTAGTCTCCAGTTGTCCTTGTCTTGTGTGGCATAAATTCTTGTAAAAAACACATTCTGTATCCCCAAAAACTATGATCTGCATGATGGGGACAGGTAAGAGTGGTTTTTACTAGTAAAAGAATAAACAACCAATTTTGCTGCAATTGGTGGAATTGGTGCAGGGTATAGTACCCCTCCCCTTTATTTAATTTTGTGACAGTGCTTCTCTATTTGATTTAAGTGATATATTAGAGGATTATTTATATTAATTGGGATTATATTACTGTATTTTTCGCATTATAAGACGCACCTGCCCATAAGACGCACACAGGATTTTAAAATATTCTGAACCAAATGGTGTGCTAAAATATGCCCCCCCAATTACCTCATTACAGACAGTGTGCAGAATCCTCCCCAATCATCTTATTACAGACCCCATATTACAGGCAGTGAGCAGCATCCCACAATACAAGCAGTGTGCTACATCCCACAAAACAATACAGGCAGTGAGTGGCAACCCACAATACAGGCAGTGATGGCATCCCACAATACAGGCAGTGTGCTACATCCCACAATACTATACAGGCAGGGAGCGGCATCCCACAATACAGGCAGGGAGCGGCATCCCACAATACAGGCAGTTAGCAGCATCCCACAATACAGGCATTGGTGGCATCCCACAATACAGGCAGTGAGTGGCATCTCACAATTCAGGCATTGGTGGCATCCCACAATACAGGCAGTAAATGGCATCCCACAATAGAGACAGGGAGCTGCATCCCACAATACGGGCAGTGAGCGACATGGCCATATACAGACACAAACACACAAAGACACACCTTGAAGTAACAGAAAGTCATAGCTCCAAATTTCTTTGTAACTCTACCCCGCCATGCTCAGCAAGCAGTTGTTTTTTGAAGTACCTATTTTTGATATGGTGGCCCTAAGCAACCACTGAGCCCCACAAGTGCTGCATGCACTATGAAAAGTGAAGCAACTTTGCACAACATAATGCTAGAGCTACCAATGAAAGCTATTTAGGCATTCTACAAGAAACAAAATATTTTTCCTCCGCTTTGAGAAGCCTGTGACAGTTGTCTGGATTCCTCTCTAGCTGCTTCCCACTGACACTTGTGGGAACATAGCCCGAGACTTCTAAAATACTGCCGGTATGTGAAAAAATAGCACACATTTTAGCAGAGCATTTGGCACAGTCTGTAAAGTACAAGTAATGATCATGCTACCTTCTAGAATTTATATTTCAGAAATCTCAGCTTCTGATTACACAAAATACATCCTGCTGAATTGCCTGTCATAAGAGACCGTGCCGACAGACAAATTTGCTGTGCCATTTAGTGCTTATTGGCAATAAGTCCTTGTAGACTTTCACTGCTCTTACTTCAATTTCTATATTAACCTGAGTTTGTCTGTTCAACCACTAATAAAAGTGTCACAGTGCCATATGTAGTCTGCTTTTCCATAGAACTGGGTCAGCAGTGGAGACACCATGCACATTCTGATATAGGATGTATGCTGTGAAAAAGAAATAACAAAGCTATGTGGCTCATAAGGGACTATTGTAATCTTAATTTCTTTTTATAGAGATGGATAAATCACAGTCCTAAACCATAATAAAATCTTACTAAATCGAAAAATTTGCTATCAATCATTTAACATTAATAAACTAACATGGAAAAATGTAGCCCTTCACAACCATTAAAACAAAGACATTAAAGTGATACATTGGGCTACATTTGAAACTGTCCTAAACTGTTTTCCGTTTTTAATTTGAAGAAATTAAAAGATATCGAGGTTTATGGCTTCACCTCATGATTTCACTTCTGAAGAAAGTGGGTGTGGCCCCTGGATCTGTGATGTTGAATGAAAATTAGCATAATGGGCGGGGTCTCTAAAATTTCCAGAACTTGCATAAGACACCCTGGCTGTGCTTCTCCCCTCTCCCCTTGTTGCTAGGCGACATTGGAGCCTAGACCAGCCTTGCCAGACACACTCCCAAAGTGCATGTGCACACTCCAAAAATGCATGTGTGCACCAACAAATTAGGTTGCTTTTGATTTTTCATACGGTAACTCTAAAATGTTCTACCGAAGGTATGTTTATACCCCATTTTAACTTTGTTTTAAACTATTTTAAGATATAACAGATACAATCCCCCCCTTGTATAAGAAACTGAGGTTACTCGAAGTGAGCTGTGTTCTTGTTTGTCTTTGAGTTTATGTTCAGTCATGATTATTAATGCCTATGCTCAACTGTATGATATAATTAATAACTGGTCCCATATCCTGATGTTTGGGCTCTTTTCACACCTCTGTGCTTTACTTTGCGTTGCACTTTTGTTGCATTTAGGTTGAGTTTACATTGACTTCTATGGGGCAGCATTTGCGTTGCATTGAGGACACTGCATGTGGAAATGTTTTAGCTAGGTGTGAAGGGGCCTAAGGGTGCATACCTGAGGTTTTTTCTTTTTTCCTTTATTATTTGTTTTTCCCAACGTGGCTCCTTTCCTTTATTTTGGGGGGTGGGGTAGAATAGGTTGTTGTCTGTTTTTCCCCCGCCGCTCAGTCACGTAGAGGGGGAAAAGTATGGCCACCAGTGGCCCATTTCTCCTCCGCTGCCCACGCACCCAACGGGAGTAGAGTGGGGACATACAGCGCCATTTTGTCATCCCCGCCGACCAGCTGCAGGGAGAGCTACATTGCATGGTGGTCCATCCCTCCCCCTGCTGCTCACTAACATAGCAGGGGCAGAAGTCAGGGCAGTGCATGTGGGAGTTCATGCATAGACTTTGGGTGTACACGCATGGATGTTTGGGAGTGCACTATGTGCATTTGGGAGTACACACATGTACTTAGGAAGTGGGTGCATGGATGCTTGGGAGTTCACGCATGCCCTTTAGGAGTGCACGCATGCACTTTGGGAATGAGCGCATGCACTTTGGGAGTGTGCGCAAAGATGTTTGGAAATGCGTGCTTGCACTTTTGCGAGTGCACACATGGACATTTGGAAGTGCGTACATGCACTTTGGAAGATACCAGGGTCCCTTAAGAATTATCCCACCCCCCGTATGACTCACAATAACTTGAGCACGCCCACTATATAAACTGCAATGAATGGCAACTGCGTTTTTAAATCACTGTGGGTGGCCATTCTCCCTGAAGAGGGCTTGGAGCTGCGAGGGACAAAAGCTGAGTTTTTTTTACCTGAACATCTGCTTTTGTGAAAGTGGGTTACACTTAATATAGGAGTATGCATGCTGATGTGTTTCTAAATCAATACCTGAAACTTCAAGCTGCTATACAATTATACTAAATCTCTGAAAATCACAGAAATGCTCTAATCAATTCCCTTATCCTCTCCTAAGCAATACACTGCACATGAAATGATTCATAATAAGTAACAACAGTTTCCTCGGCTGTATAGGCAAATAATGGGAAGATTGTGATATAAGCAAATCGACATCTGTGAATGCGAAATCCATACAAATTTATCTCAACTATGAGGGCTGCATAATAAATAGTGCAACACTAACTTGAGCTATATTACCGGCCATAAATCAGAAAGTTTCAGATGCTGCAAGGACTGTACATAAAACTGTCAAGGTCCCCTGTGTCTCTTCTCACCTAGCAGATCAGCATCAGGAATTCAGTCTGGCATTACTGAATACACTGCCAAACATAATAGTACTAAAAACTGACACTTTAATCAGAGACGTAGCTATGTATTCAGGCACCCCGGGCAAAGGTTCAAAATGGTGCCCCCACCTGTTTACAGACTTGACTTTCATGACTTTCATGTAGAAATATCTGAATTCTGTATGCATCCTACAAAAGCATTTTACAATGTATCGTTGATGGATCCTTTGACATCTCTCCATTGCAGCGAGGAAGTTGCAAACGGAGCCCAGCCACAGCTTAATAGAGTATAAAAAAAGGACAGGATTTATATGTTTATATGCATTTTGCGTTTTTTATTTATTTTTTGGGAAAAAAAAATCCAAATTATGTTGGGGTTCATCTCCTGGGGCAACTAACTGATGCACCAAACATTGAAGCTGGGATTTCCATGGCTCCAAGACCGAAAGACCAACCTTGCGATGTCTGGATACTTACTTTATTCCCTTCGGCACAGAGCTCTTCCACCCCCTAGAAGAACATCAGACATACTCTGATAATCTGTAGGGGTGCTGATAATAAGACAGGGAGTATTGGCACACCTTACCAGTTCAGAAGTAGTTAAAAAAAAATTAAAACATCTTTTAATAAACCTCCAATAACTATACTCACTTTCGGCATCTTCCATCGCAGGCGGATGAGCATGCTCAGGTCACCAGGTTGGAAGCGATGTACCTAGGGGTTCAGTGCTACTATTCAACGTATTTATAAATTATATAGAAGAAGGAGTTAGTGGCACTGTCTCTATTTTTGAAGGATGCCACCATAATATGAGGCACAGTGCAGTACACTGAAGATAACTTGGACGCTTTGTGTGTCTTTGTGCATCTCTTTGGGAAAAAAAGTTCAATATGGATTTGGGTGTCTCAAGCCAAAGCCCCAAGAATCTTGAGGAACTGGTAGACTGCAGGTTAAATACTAATATTGTTTATTTATAAAGTGACATCATCTTCTGTAGCACTGTTCAAAGTAGTAATTACAGACAGGGTAGAAACATACAGCACATACACTATTACAAATGCAGTGGTACAGAGGTCACAATGAATATTCTGAATACAAGATACAATAGGAGACAGAGTTCTGCCCTTGTAAGCTTACAGTCTAAAGTGTGAGGGAGGAGACAAAGGGGAGGAATCACAAACAGTCAGTATTGAGCTTTATTTGATTTACGTCACGGTCAAATACACAGTTCACAGGCCAAATAAACTTATATCGCTTCTAGGCAGCAAACAAAGGCACACTTGTAGCCATGCATGGATCCAACCTGAAAATTTTGGATCCGTACCAAACTTTTCGGGATTGAGCGCCTGGAGCTTAACACGGATTCCAAACAGAAATCCATGCACACGCTCTGCATTTGGGCCGGACCCAGAAGAATGCATGGCAGCCAATCAACATTCTACCTTCCTCTCCCTCCATTGGCCCAGTGGAAAACGTGACCCCACTGTATAGCAGACAGGGTCCACATCTCTCAGCATCATCTTGCAGCGCTGTTTTAGATAGGGAGAGGTTCCTGCCTTACTTCGATTTAGGAGCAGATAGGCTTTATTGTTTTAAAACTGCCTTTTTCAGGGCAAACAATAGTCAGGGATAGCAACTGACGTGAGGGCAAGGATGAGTTTGGACTATCTGTTTATGTAAATGTGGGCACATCTGGCATTAGACCCTTTATTGGCTTTGGTAAAACTATGTAATTGTGGGCACACCTGGCATTAGACCCTTTTTCATTTGCCTTTACATTAAAGGGCAGCAAAGCTACCACACTAGAGAGAAACAGCTCACCCTTAACCTGTTCATGTTTCATTATGCATAAAAATAATTCTATACCTTCAACCTGTTTGTGTGTTTTCTGACAGGTAGGTGGAAGACATGGAAGAAGAAGAGGCAGGCAACACATCATCCGCCCGCTCAGGTGCTGGAACATCCAAGTCCTGTGTCTGGTTTATCTTCAGGAATGTAAGGATGTCCATGTTATCTGTGGATAGGTGCATTCTGTTGTCGGTGATGACAGCCACCTACGGTGCAGACTAAATATTCTGATAGGACACTTGCTGCAGGGCAGGCCAGCACCTCCAAGGCATAGAGGACAAGCTCTTGCCATGTGTCCAGCTTACCGACTTGTCTGCTGGAACTCCACTATTTCCTGTTGCTGCTGTGGCTTACACACTCTTTCCAACTGGGCCAGATGGATGGGCCTTGCTGATTTTAAGGGGGTGAGGTGGAGGACTCATATTAAGCATATAATCTGCGACTGCAACTTGTTCACTACTCTGGCAGCAGTGTTGGGACCTACGAGAACCCTGGTGTGTGCCTGCACCAGAGAAAAAAAAGGTGAGTGAAAAGAAAAGGAAACAATATAATAATAACAATAATAGTAATGTTTTTCTGTTTGCCTTGCAGGTTCCTAGGCATGTATGTGGGGAAGAATTCAGTGTCCCATCCTCCTACAAATTTTAATTTTCACAGCACCACATAATACAATAAAATACTAATAATGTTTTTTTGTTTGCTTTGCAGGTTCATGGTGAACTAGAACTTGAAGTACTGTGTGCCATTTCATATATCATTGCCTCAACTTGGTCTTGCCTCACCATTCTGGCAGCGGAATTGGGGCCTACAGGAATATGCTGCAAACCTTGGCGTCTGCTTGCACCAGATATATATTTATTGATGTAAATATTTATTGAGATATGTATAAATTTCAGTGCCCCACTCAATCCATCACTCTGTATCGCTCTAAGCCTTTCAAAGTGCCCTCAAAACTCACCTAGTCAGACAAGCATATAACCTGGCTTAACCCTTCTAGTGCCAGCTACGTGAGTCTCACGTAGTTGCCTCTCCTACCGTTAAGTGCCAGCTACGAGAGACTCACGCAGCTGATTTTAACCCTTTAAATGCCAGCCACGTAAAATTTACGTGGTTGCCTCTCCGTCACTTAAGTGCCAGCCACGTAAAATTTACGTGCCTGGCATTTACCCCTGCTAGCGGGCAAAAAAAAAAAAAAATACTCACCTGACCCCTCGTTGGATCCGGCCGGGTCTCCTCTTTAATTTGGTGCCAAATGACATTCACTTACCTGCGTGTGCGCTGGCTCCCGCTGTCCCTCCTCTTCACCTGGGGGGCCTCCGATCCCCCCCCAGGACTTACCGATCTTCAGGAGAGAGCCCGGGAGGCTCTCTCCTCCTCGATGGCGGCCGCCATCTTGCCCCCTTGGGGCGGGGCTAATGACGTCATCCCAGCCCCGATCTCAGCTGTCAGATGCTGGTGATCGGTGCCGGGGAAGGAGGTGGCAGGAGATCCTCTGATCTCCTGCCTCCCCCTTCTCTGGATGCCGATCACCGGCATCTGTCATCAGAGCGGCGAGGGACAAAGGAGCTTACAATAAAGGTAAGTACAGTAAAAAAAAATTTTTTTTTTTTAATAAAATACTTTTATTACTTGTGTTTTTTTTTTTTTCACAGTTAACCCTTTGTGAGCTGGTAAGGGGTCCATGAGACCCCTTATACCAGCTCACAAGGCTCTGGGTATGGCAAGTCACCTGCGGCTAGTGGGTGACTTGCCATTAACCCCCAGCCCCCCATTACCTGCCTCCCCAACGGCCAGGGGGAGGGCAGAAGGGCCCGCGCCACTTAGTGGCTATGTGGGCTAGTAGCCTGCAGGGCCAGGGGCCACCAACGCTGGCCCCTGCGCCCTGTTCTACAGGACCCCATAGCTGGCCCGGGTCGGTAATGCTGAGTAGGGGGGACCCTACGTCATTTTTTTTTCAATTTCTAAGGGTTTTTAACCCTTAAAATTCAAAAAAAAGGGGTCCCCCCCCCCTGGGAGGGGGAAACTATGTCATTTTTTTTTTAATTAACCCTTTTGTGTTCTGTCATCCAGCAGCTATAAAAGGCTTCTAGCAAGTGAGCAGAAGCCAGTGATCGTCGAGGGACAAAGTGCTCCAGGATGGATGGGAGGTAAGTATTTAAAAAAAAAAAAAAATAATAAAATAATTTTTTCTCTTTGTGTGTCTGTCTTTTTTTTTTACATTTAACCCCTTGTGAACTGGTAAGGGGTCCATGACCCCTATACCAGTTCACAAGGCTGGGGGGGTGGCAAGTCACCTGCGACTAGCGGGTGACTTGCCATTAACCCCTGGAACCCCCATTACCTGCCTCCCCAAAGCCCGGGGGGGGCAGAAGAGCCCGGGCACACGGGCTATGCGGGCTTGTAGCCTGCAGGGCCAGGGGTCACAAAAGCTGGCCCCTGCGCCCTGTTCCTACAAGCCCTGCATAGCTGGTCCCGGGCTGGTTACTTTGGGTAAGGGGGGCCCCATGTCATTTTTTTTTTGATTTTTTAAGGGTTTTTAACCCTTAAAATCCCCCCAAAAATGGCCCCCCTCCCCGGGAGGGGGGACTCTATGTCATTTTTTTTTCTCGATTTAACCCTTTGTAGTGTGGATGGTAGTTGTATTTTATTTGTAAATGTTAAAAATTACTTGTTTCAGTTAGGGGGGTCTCCTGGGCAGGAACAGGGGGCTACCGATAAATATGTGGTACCTTTCTAATCGGTAGAAATGGGGCTTTCACATGCAATATGGTTTTCCCTAATAAAATACATTTTTTATTTAAAATAAAGGAAGCAATTTTCTAAAAAAAAATTTTATTATTTTTTTTTTACTTAATAATAAATAAAATGAATAATAAATAACATTTACAAACAAGACATTTCATGTTAAAGCCTAAACTCTGCTGCAAAAAAAATATATATAATTTTCCTGAAAATTCCAGCAAAAATGTCGCAAAACATGGCGCAAAATGGGGAAAAATGACCTGTCAACAGAAGGTGACAAAATCTCAAGTAGGCTGGCAATTAAAAGGGTTAATAGTACCTCTGCATGTTGGGTATTGTTCTGTTTGGGGGACCTTGCGCTTTCAGACTTAGCTTGCTTTTTCTTGTTTGCATATTTATATTTTAGGAAAAGGTGTTTTTATTCAGCTTTTTTATACATTTTTTAGGGAAACCCTGCACAACCAAAGAATTCTTTGAGGGATCAACTCCAGAAAGATGAGCCCACTACAACAAGCTGGGTACGCTTAGAAAGCTTAACATGTGTACTTTCAGGGAATATATGGTTTATGGGGGATATTCCAAATATAAAACGTCGTTTTGGTTGAAAAATCGCAAGGTGTGCACTTTGTCTGCAGAGCTGAAATTTTCAAGAAAAATTACCGTTATGCTCATGCTTTACTTTGGGGTGTTTGGCAACTCTTCCCTTGACAGTAGCTATGCATGTTGGGTATCGTTCTGTTTGGGGGATGTTGCTTTTTCAGATTATACTTGTTTTTTCTTGTTTGTATATAGTTTTTTTAGGAAAATGTGGCTTTGATTCTGCTTTTTTAGGGAAACTCTTTGCAACCAAAGAATACATTGAGGGATTACTTCCAGAAAACTGTGGCCACATCAACAAGCCTGGTACAAATAGAATGCCTGAGGTGTGTACTTCCAGAGAATATATAGTTTGTGGGGGGTATTTCAAATGTAAAGGGTTGTTTTTCTGGAAAAACTGCAAGGTGCGCATAGCGCATATCACAGTTGTATTTTTTCTGAAAATCCCCTAAAGCTCTGTTTCAGTTTGGGGGAGTCTCCTGGGCTGGAAAGGGTGTCTACCTATACATATGTGGTACCGCTGTGATCGGGAGAAATAAGAAATAAGATTTTATTGACAAACTTACATTTTTTATTACAAAAAAAACTACAAATTGTAAAAAATTGATATTTCGACAAAAAATATTGAGAATACACCTAAAAATGACAAACAAGACATTTCATGTTAAAGCTCAGACTCTACTGAAAAAAACAATATATCATTTTCCTGGGAAATCCCTGGAAATCCCTTCAAAAATCACATTTGAACATGGAGAGTGCAAAATAGTGCAAAATGGTCTGGCAACAGAGTGTGACAAAAACTCGTTAGATTAGGTCGGGTCTTCTCTTCACCCGGGGGGCATCTGATTCCCCCCCCCCCGGGGCTCTTCTGTCTTCAGGAGAGCGCCCAAAATAGCGCCCCCCACCGATTCAGCCGCTGGCAATAAACTGTCAGCGGTGACCCGGCACCTGTCACCTGGCAGCCGGCGACCTGAGTAGTCGCAGAGGAGGAAGGTTGGATAGGGGTGAGATGGCTCTGATCTCTCACCCACCCACCAGCCCTCCTCCACCAATCACCAGCAGCTGTCATTGGAGCATCGTGGGACATGTTCGGGAAATCGGAGGTGAGTAGAAAAAAAAAAATAAATGTCATTTTTTCTAATGTGTGTGTGTTTATTTTTACTGTTAACCCCTTGTGAACTGGTAAGGGGTCCATGAGACCCCTATACCAGTTCACAAGGCTGGGGGCTGGCAAGTCACCTGCAACTAGCGGGTGATTTGCCATTAACCTCCGGCACCCAAATTACCTGCCTCCCCAAAGCCCAGGGGGGCAGAAGAGCCCGGGCCCACACAGGGTATGAATTTTTTAAATTAACCCCCTATGCTCTGTCTCCCAGCAGCTATAAAAGGCTTCCAGCAGCTGGAGAGCGGAAGCCAGAGTGATCAGCGTGGGACACAGTGGCCCAGGGATGGATGGGAGGTAAGTATTAAAAAAAAAGAAAAACATTCTTTTTAACCCTTTAAATGCCAAGCACGTAGTTTCTACGTGGTTGCTTCTGCTACCGTTATGTGCCAAGCACGTACAAACTACATACCTGGCATTTCCCCCTGCTAGTTAAAAAATAGAAATAAAAAAAAACTCACATCTGGTATCTGTGGAAAGCTGGGGGTCTCCTCTTCCTGGGGGGGACATCCGATCCCACCCCCGTCATCTTCAGTCTTCAGGAGGGGGGCCCGAAACTGCCCCCTGTTTTTGCCACTGACAGTTGCCCTGTAAAAGAAAAAAAAAATGACAGTCACTCACCTCCTCGCCCGATCCCTCCGCCGGGTCTTCTCTTCCCCCCCTGGGCTCCGCAGGCTTCAGGTGAGGACCCTCTTCCGGGTCCTCACCTCCTCTAATGGCGGCGATGGCCGCCGCCCCTAGCCCCGCCTTTTGTGGGACATCATCCCGCTCCTCTTAACCCTCACCCCAGCTCCAGCGTCTTGACAGATGCCGGTAGTTGCGGTGTAGGGCGGGTTAGAGGCGAAGAGGCTCTGATCGGATACTTCTCGCCTCTCACCGGCCCTGCTCTGATCACTACCAGCATCTGTCAGTGACAGATGACAGCGGCGCGGAACAGTGGCGAGAGACGCAGGATCAGAGGTGAGTAGAGTAAAAAAAATTTAAAAAAAATAAATAAAGATTTTTTTCTGTGTGTGTGTGTCAGTGTCTTTATTTTTTACATTTAACCCCTGGGAGGGGGGACCCTATGTCGTTTTTTTTAATTAACCCCTTATGTTCTGTCACCCAGCAGCTATAAAAGGCTTCCAGCAGGTGAGCAGAAGCCAGTGATTGTCAAGGAACACAGTGCTCCAGGATGAATGGGAGGTAAGTATTAAAAAAAACCTAATAAAATATTTTTTTCTGTGTATGTGGTGTTTTATTTAGATTTAACCCAATTGTGAACTGGTAAGGGGTCCATGAGACAAGAAACTTATGTCCTTTGGAATTTATTTTTAAATTGATGTACTAGAATAATATTTTTAGATTGCATTTATTGGTGTAGTTGTTTACCTTTGCTTTGTTTAATTATTTAAGCACATCTTTGGTCAGATGCATCACACTTACTGAGGAGAGGAGAGCGGGATAAAGTGCAGGATGTGGGTTACTGCTGTATTTTGCACAGACACAGCAGAGCTGGGGGCACGGAAAGGTCAGAAATCAAAGAATCCAGAGCAACACAGTCACAAGGCCCTTTCTGTTTGCAGGCTGCCCGATAATACCTGAGCCGCCATCTTGGCTGTTTCTAGGCTCATAACATGCAGAAGTTGCTGGGTGTTTTTTAATATTTGAGAGCAATCTGTATGTAGAGGGTGTGGGTAACCACACAAAAAATTTAAAGTTGTACCATTTGAAGCCAAAATATTAAAATTAAATCCACAAGTAAAAAATGCAAGTTAACTAAAAATTAAACAAAGTAAGATTTACTTATGCAAATGCATTCATTAATGGTTGGTTACTAGAAAATGAATGAAATAAAGAAAAATAAAAGACCAAATATTTAGAATGCACTTTAATGAGGTAAGTTTGTAGTGTGCAGCCGCAAGATCAGAAGGATTTACGTCCAGACAAAAAAGGAAAAAGGGCAAAACCAATGTTGCAACCTGAGAAATGAAACGGAAAATTCAGGATGGAAACTGACATAGGTCTGATTCCCGAACTGCCATACGAACGGACGTATATTTTAGGATAGAAACGTATTTGCTTATAGAATCACTCGCAAGTTCATACGAACGCACGAGCGGACGTGAAAAATAGGATGATCGGCACCCAAATCCAAGCTGTTACATGTTTCTTTGAATCAACCCATTAGTGTCTGGCCCACCTGTCACCGTCCAGGGACAGTCAATTGCCAATTTTGTCTGGGCAAAATATTCTGTGGCTATTATGGGCAAAATAATTCAGAGCCCACATTTGTCCTGGGCAAAATAATAAACTAATAATAAGTGGCTGTCTTAGGAAAAATAATTCTGTGGCTGTCTAGGGCAAAATAGTTCCGCATCTGCACCTGTCATGGGCAAAATGATTGTGTGGCTGGGCAAATTCTCTGTCTGCATCTGTCTTAGGCAAAATAATTCTGTGGCTGTAACCATGCATTTAAATTTGTGTTTGCATTTTCTTTCGAGTTTGTTATTACCCGGCCCTTTGAAGGTGACCCGAATTCTGATGTGGCCTTCTGTGAAAATGAGTTTGACACCCTTGATCTAGAGGTTATAAAGGCCGATTCAGCACTATTCGAAATGTACTTTTTAACTGTTTTTTTTGCAAGAGTAAGTAATTTCGTATGTTGTTTTTAGCTTTACATTTCAGCACCATTTTTTCCTTTCAAATGATTTTTTTGCAAATCAAGTAAGCACACGCTATGCATGTCGGTAAATATTTTTGCATATGAACATTTTTCGCCATGCAAAAGCAGAGTCACCTGACCTTTCCCATGAAAAACAAAGGGCATGGGGTATGCTAAAGAATTTGCCAAATTGTTCTGCATAGCCCATAGGGTGCTATTGTTTCCAAACTTACCGCATGAAAAAGTTAAAAAGCTCACTCAGGTGTAAACTTCAGTTCACACCCGAAAGCACACCCAAAGGTAAACTTGCTTCACCAGTTCTTTAGTATGATCCTGAGACATTAGCGACAAATGGCCACACTGCCATTTGGCTTCTGGGACTGTTCTGGAGCTGCAAATTAGGGATTTTATCAGATTTATTTAAACCTATGTTTTATCTAATTTTGGCGTATGCCAGTTCAGTTGTTGCTGGACAGTTCTATAATGAGCTTGTAAAGTAAAGAGAGAAAAAGTGAGTGCATCACCACATCAGGGGAGCAGCACATTGTAGGATGCTCCAAGTCGAGATGTCCCCTAGAAACCATAGGCTGGAGACAAAATTTTACTCCACTTTAGGGAGTTTTCATTTTTTACTATGGTTTTCCATTAATGGATTTTAGGAAAAGCATGTGGTCACACTTCTCTAACATCCATATTTATATTTCATTTAAGTACACATTAGATCATTTTTCAAACAGGAGCATCTGTAAACTGAAAAGTCTAGAAGTAAGTTGACAAAATATTAAATCTTGCTACATGTATCTCAGTATGGGTCCTCTTTTAGTATTATTCATGACCAACCCAGATCACTGCAAATAATAATGAGCAGAATAGGTTTTTATACCCCTAATCGCAAGTAACTTTCCCTAGAGAGAAGAAAAGCCTGTTCTATTATATCATTACCTTTTGATGGGTAACAGCCGTAAGAGCGGCCATGCATCTGTACAGCAAAGGTAAATAAAAGTGATAGGCCGATTCAACTGCAGAGTTCATTTTGCAACCTTATGAATTTGTATATGCATCCCCGATAATTCCAGCAATTATGGCCCAAGGCCAAATTTACATAAGCCATTATAAAAGTATCACTCTCTTCACCCAACGATGAAAATCTAGCATGAAAGGATTAAGCGGAATCATTTTCTTTTTAAGCGCAGATCAATTGTTCATATGGCTCCATTTCTTGAATAAATGCTGAAAGGCACACTTTAGAAGTAGTCATTTGTCCTGGAAATTTTCTTCAGAGCAAGTGAAATAATTTGTATTACTAGTGATTCCACTCCCGTCTGCATTCGCCTTTGCATCTTCAATTATCCGGTCATATAAAGCAGACCAGGGTTAAGAGCAAATGCAAACACAAAAGAAACTTTTAAAGCCAAAATACTTTTAAGGGACTTCTTTTTTGTTGAAGGTGAACTCGAACTAATTAGAAAAAATTAATTTCTCATGGGGAGCTTCCAAAACAAATTATATTTAATTAAAGTCAGTGATATATCAGATATTACAATCCCTGAGCAACTCCATAATATGCATTCTAAGAGTCTCCCTCTGACCACTACAATAATAGTCTTCATTATTGTCTGCCTTTAGCTTAAACTGGACTAAAAAGCTTGAAAAAAATTCAAAGTGGCACTATAGTCAGGTCAGCCAACTTCTTCATTAATTGTATGGCTGCCAATCATGTGTCTGCAAGTAACCAGTTGGGGTTGCTGAGTGGCCTTGCACATCAAACATAAATGGTTGCTGGTGGTCACATCACTGTCTGCCTTTTGTGAGTGAGGAAGTGATGACTTGAGTATAATGTCCCTTTAGGCAGAGGCGTAGCTAGACTTTTCTGCACTCGGGGCAAAGATTCAGAATAGCACCCCCCCAAATTAGCTCAAGCTGAATTTGCCCCCGCACCCAATTGACTTTCAAACCCCCTGGATCGCCCAATTTGCTTACCCCTTCCTGGAGCCCTTGCTGCGTCATGAAGTATCCCCAGCATACCTCTATCTGGGTCGATCATCCAGGCCAGGCCTTTCTGAATAAAATTTCAACAGCTAGAGGTGAGCAGGGTTGCAGCCAGCAGTGTTCATTCCATTCAGATCTCCTTCCTGCACTGACATCACTGTGGCAAAGGAAGGCTGACATCAACGGGGCATAAACTGGAAATGTGCCATCTATTATCGCTCAAAGTCTGATGCTCTCCCTGTTAAGACACTCGCTATTGTGCTTGAATATGTCTGCTGTGTTTGTATGTTTTTCCCCTCTGTCCAGAAGCTCCCTGCTCTCCCTCAGGTGATAGTGATTATCTCCTGTCAACCCTGTATATGTGCATGTCGAGCCCTGCTCACGGCCTTCTTAGTCTATATTGGGGCTCACGAGCCCTTCATAATTACTCTATTTAGTCCTTACTGGGACTATGGTCCTCCATTTTCTGTAGTCTGTTGTCTTTACTGGGACTACGGCCCTCCATTGTCTGTAGTCTGTATGGGAACTGGCCCTCCATTGTCTGTAGTTTGTTGTCTGTACTGGGACCACGGCCCTCCAATGTCTGAAGTCTGTACTGGCCATCCATTGTCTATACTCTGTTGTCTGCACTGGGGACAAGTCCTCTGCACTGTAGTCCAGACCCTTAGTTCTCTGTATTTGGGGCCCAGACCCTCCATTGTCTGTTTTTGCTGTGTACCATATGCCCTCTGTTTCCCTTTCCCAAGTCTACCACCACCACAGGACTGCCCCGAACTAAGTGTGCACTGCTGAAGGTGTGGGTAGGTTACAGGCTCTCCAATGAGTACCAGACCTCCTTTGTGCAGGTTGGTCGGGTGCCTGCCTCTTAGGTGACGTAGACGAGTGGTGTGTTCACAGCCTGCTACTCTGCTCACCTGTTCTCATTCTGCTTTTCTGTTCCCTGGATCCCAGCCTGCTACTCCGCTCTACTATTCTATCCCTATGACTCCACTCTCCTGTTCTCAGCCTGTGACCCTGCTCACCAATCCCCACTCAGCAACCATTGCTATGGCTTCTAGGGGAAAATTGTCTTCCTGGCTGAGAGCTATTCCCACGTCATGTATCCCAATTCCCAAAGTGTGAAACTCCCAAATCGCTGTGCGATGTGACACATGACACAATGTAAATAGAGCACTTCTATTTCATTTTTCACTTAAAGTAAACTTTTTTCAAATTGTGCTGAATCAACCCCTAGTTTCTTTTAAAAATGAGTTAATCCTTTTCCTACTCCGCCCGGCAAAACACAGAAAAGTTGCCAGATCCTCTTCCTCAGCAGTTGCGGCAGTGGCGCAGCCTTTTAATTTGTCCACAGCCAAAAAAAAGATGCAGCTGGCACTAGAAGTGTGCTCACTCATAGGAACCAGCAGTCATCTTCCTGTTGCTGGGGCCAAATTGAAATGCCACTCTGCCGCCGCCACTGGTGAGGAAGAGGATCAGGCTGAGGAAAGTTGCAGAAGCATGCTTACTGCTGCCCCCCCCTCCCCCACAGCCACAGACACCTTCCAAAATTTGGGTCCCCATTGATTTCCTTTATTATGTTTGGCTGAGCTTGCCGGACCATAACTTAGGGGAGTTCGCTCATTCCTATTCCACATCTAATGCAACACACTTGGTGCTGCGTCACCTCCTAGGAATACAATGAAAGTAAATGGCTCTTTTTACTCCAAAAAAGACACTTTTTTCTGGAGCTTTCAGTTTACCACCAGGTGCAAAAAGTATGCCCCTATTTCGGAGTAAGTGCCATTCATTTTAATTGTCTATCTAGGATTTACCAAGTGAACTTTTCGCACCTGGTGCTGAATCGGCTCCATACTGTTCTTTATGGATACATTAAATACAGCCTTTCCCTCTTTACAGAGTGGTCACAAGTATTTATTAAAATACTATAATGGAATAAAGGCTTTAATAAAATTATCTATCTGTATACACAGCAGGGAATGTAATTAAGAACACTTGAGTATACCAAGCATTAAAATCGCCTTTTAATTATATTAGGATTCAGTTACTGTGCTGGCTGCCCATAACAAGGAGTATCTGAGAGACATATTCACTGTCTTTAAATCCTGCCCAACAACCTTAACAATCAATAAGTGCTGGTCTGGTAAACACCATGGACTCCCTAATGCACAACATTGCATTAGAGAAAAACAATCCATGTCCCACCACATTGATTATTCAAAATGTGTACATTATATTAAAAAGAGGAATTGATGAATTATTATAAAAAAATACAAGGCATCTACTCTGCACCACCACTTGCACCTATTTACCCTCCTCCCATATTCACTATAAGATACATCCAGACTCCTTTAATAGTTAGACCAGGGGTTTTCAACCATTTTTTTTTTTTTGAGTACCACTCTCCATTTTCAAGTTATTTCAAGTAAGTGTAGATTGTCAGTCACCTATAACCATGTTAAAAACACTCAAGACAGCCATTTAAATGGCATAAAATGCAAATTTGGAGGGTTCTTTAAGAAACGCTAAGTAGTACCACGTAGTGTCAGGTGAACTCCGGGCGCAGTATGTGAAAACCATATATATGAAAGTCAAATTGGTGAGCACCTCTAATAGCGTCATGTAGCATTGAATGTATTACTAGCGGTGGTTCAGTGTAAAGCTCCGGCGTTGTATGTTCAGCAGCACC
Organism: Gastrophryne carolinensis; assembly: GCA_027917425.1. Classification (NCBI taxonomy): domain Eukaryota; kingdom Metazoa; phylum Chordata; class Amphibia; order Anura; family Microhylidae; genus Gastrophryne; species Gastrophryne carolinensis. The sequence goes on from CM051239.1 coordinate 340,022,722, forward strand.
ATGTAGCACCTGTCGCTCAGTAGCGTTATCCCATACATCTCAATGGTGTTTTTTGCCTGTGTACAAATAGAATTTTAATTAATTATTTTTCGCAAACGCTTGAAGTGCTTCTACAGCGCCCTCTAGACATCACATTTATCAATGCTGCATACAGGATACTACAGCGTCACTTGTACAGCCTCTACGCTAGGATTTAGCACCAGACATGAGCTTGCAGTGTCCACTAGCAGACGCTCTAAGTGCCGCTACATAGACTACATAGAGGCTCAAATGGCAGTATGTGACGCTAGTCTTAAATCAGCCTCTTTTGGAGCAGTTTTGTACTCCTTGAGCAAATTGGCATTAGGTAAAGTAAAGATGCTGCAGATGTGGTTGGGGTACAGTCTAGTCTAAAACCTTGCTGAGTATCACTTGATACCACTTGTTGGGAACTTCTGAGTTAGACAGAAAAGATAAGAACCAGCGATGGTCTATGGGGGGGGGGGGGGGATTCCGAATGTGTGGTCTTGAGAAAGCACAAAAAAACATAAAATTGCAATAAAACACCCCCAAAATTCAAGGAGATATGGTGGTTTTAAATGTGTTTTCTTTGGGAGAAGAGGGGAGTGGCTGGAAAAGCAATGCTAAGGACTATCCAACTCCAACAATTAGTCATGCACCATTAGAGGCACAGGACCACCAGACAGGCAATTACCACTAAAATATTGTGAATAGATAACATCTCTATATAAAGTTACAGGTCTTAAATAACCTCCACATAGCAGAACTTGGAAAAAATCTGTTAAAGTAATAACCCCGGGTAAGTCCGCTGCCAGTGCCAGTAACCCTTCAGCTCATGGAACGTAAATCTGTGATCCTCTCATCTGAAAAGGCTGAAAAAATAATTCCCTGTGGCAACAGACATTCATCTACTATGATGAATACCTATTGCCACAGGTAAATTCTGTCACCAAGATAATTACTAGTTTTTGCTTGAAGAGGATCAACACCCTTTGTAACCGGCCCTGGAGCACCAATTTGAAACCCCCGGCCGTTCCATGACACACGCAGCTGCAATTCCAGCAACTTGTCGCTGAAGTGTGCTCTGACGTCAAGCTATTCAGACTGTTGATGGGAGTGTGCCGCATATTAGAGGGAGACCAAGCATGCGGTTGCTTCCCTTTTACTGAGCTGGAGTTCTGTTACAAAACATAGCTGTATGCTATGCATTAATATGACATAGCTAATGCATAGCTAATTGTACAGGAACCTGTGCATATGCCGTGGACCTGGAAAGGTGAGCTTGGTGAGGGATCCACCAGGTTTCACACAGTGGGGCGTCCCACCACGCCCCTTCCTCTCTCTACTCTTGGTGCCACCCCCATGCCCAAACATTATGCCCCATTCTTGCCCCCTTTTACATCTTCCACCTTCTGACTTCCACCCACCCGTGCCCCCCTCTTTATGTCTGGCTGCTTTCTTTTCATGCCCCTTCATATGCTGCTACTGTCCAACAGCACTACTGGCCCCTTACCCCTCCAGCAATGGTCCCAGCAGCCCTAGTGGCTCTCTCTATGCCAGTACCTTGTTGGGATCATCTTTTAGCATGGCAGGTCCTCCAGGACATATGGTGGGGCCAGGAAAGCATTAGCAAGAGCGTGTCACTTGTTCAGGTGGGCACATTTTGATCATGATGACAAATGTCCAGATGGCGGGCCAGATGCCCCCACGCATCTTTATGTTGAGCGCAGCAGGACGCTGCATTAAATTTTTTTATCGCACAGGCACAGCAACATTATGGGTGCCACTTAAAAAAGTTTGGTGGGGAGGGGTTGTGTATCAGAAGTTGGTGTGCTTCCATGGACAATGATATGTGGGGATTTGTTGGGGTAGTTACTTTGCCTTTCCCCACCTATTGTAGAAGATCATGGCTTAGGCCGAGTGGTAGGATGTAAGTAGTTCACAAGGTCCTTCTGATACAGAATCTTGGAAAGCTCAGTGTAAGGAGAGCACAACAATTTTCTGACTTGCACACAATTGCTTGGGGATATCTTTTTGGTGGATTATGGTTTATGTAGCTATGGGGGTACTCATTTGAGATTTGCCGAGTAATATATTAAGGCTGATTTTTTGTGGTGTTTGCAAGGCATTTCACATAAGGAGCTGGTAAACCTTCATAGATGCATGTCTAGTGCAGTGGAGGAGGTGGAACACTCGGGGGGGAGGCTTTGGCCACTTGGATTTGAGCATGTTAAACAGATCAGATAGAAGGGGTTTAATGTCTACTTGGGTTGGGTTAGATTCTTGTACTTCTTTAGTGGTAGCATTCAGGTGTCTAGTAGGAGTAGGGCAGCCGGTGGAGGGCCATTCCATCAAGGATGGGAAAGGTTTTATTGTTTTTTTGTCTGTTGAACTATTCAGAAAATAGTTAGAGATTATGTTACCTATTCGGTTTTGATTAAGAGTGGCTATTGAGGTGGCAAGGTTGGGGGGGGTAACTATGTCATTAAAATGAAGTGAGAACTGAGGGGTTTACAGCCCACACGATGATAAATCCAGTGTGCTGGGTTCTGATAAGGAGAAGACTCAATGGGTGGAGTACACAGCCTGTGGTACAGCCTACCCACAGTATGATTGATTCGGAGTGTTTGTTTTTGATATAGGTAAGATTAGAATGTATTGGAGTACAAGGTCTTTGCTGAAGTGAGCAGCGTACCCTACACTAGGATAGATTTGGTGTGTTTAGTTCTGATATGGGTGAAACTGGAATGGATGGGAGTACATTGCCTACGGTGCTGTGAGTGGCCTGCCCACTCTATATACAGTCAGTGTGTTTGGTTTTGGTACAGACAAGGCATGCATGCGAGTACATGGCCTATGGTGTAGTGAGCAGTCTGCTAACCTTATGATGGAGCCATCTTGCTTTGTTCTGATACAAGCAAGGCTGAAATCATTTGGAGTGCAATGGCCTACTGTGCACTGAGCGGCAGGCCCACACTATGATAGAATTGGGGTGTCTTGGTTCTGATATGCGCAAGGCTGAAGTGGCTGGGAGTATATGGCCTATGATGCAATGTGTGGCCTACCAACACTATAATAGTTTTGGGATGTTTGGGTTTGATGCATGCAAGGCTGAAAGAGGTTGGAGTACCTGGCCTATGAGGCAGTGGGTGGCCTGCCCACACCATGTTGGACTAACAGGTTTGGTTCCGATAAGGGCAAGGCTGAAAAGGATTGGAGTACATGGCCTACAGTGAAGTGTGCTACATGCCCACATGCTATAGAATCATCTGGTTTTGTACAGATCGTCGAATATTCACCGTTGGTGTGATCTGGAGAGATGCAATGAGGATAGGCGTGGGGTTACCTTTAGGAAGGGTAAGGTTAAAATGGGTTTGAATACATGGCCTATGAAATAGGGAGCTGCATGCCTACAATATGAGAGATGCGGTGTGTCTGTTTCTGAGCGTCAGATGCTCGTTATCGCCGTACGGTCCTGAGAACACAGATTAGGAGAAATGGCACAGGTCTGGTTCCCGAAAGGACAGGACAAGGCTACAATGGACTGGAATCATTTCTGCAGTGAAGAGAGGGGAGTGCCCACACTAGGATGGCATATAGCTGGAGGTTAACACTGCGGGTAATGATTTGGACAAGGTACTCAGAAAGTGTTTGATAAGGCTGGTTAAAAGATTTCACTGTTAGTTTGGGATGAGTTACTGGAGGTGGTATTAGGAGGGTTGGAAATGATCCCCATCTTTAAGGGGCAGCAGTGGCCATAGACAGGGTGCGTAGGGCCATTTCACATTTTGTGCAGCTGACTGGTTGGAAGTGGATATAAACTTTATTAATGTCCTTTTGCAGGAAAGGATTCAAAAAGTAGTTCAGGGTTGGCAGTGTTAAGTTGTCAACGCTGTTCAGCTATGGCGGTCTCTCTTCCTATTTCAGGTCTGAGGTGGCAGAAGTGAAAATCTGAAGAGTGGAAAGACGGCTGTTTCCACTGAAATGCCAGGATTGCCACTGTGGTTGTGAGGTATGGGAGGTTGGCTACAATTTTGGGGGTAGCCATGGCTGCTGTATTTCTTGTACCCTATTAGTTAGTCCAGTGGAGCTCTGAGCCCATGGAGATGTGGCAGAGCTTCCACCTGTGTTGGTGTGGTAAGGATTTATAAAGGAAGTAAGGATTACATGGAGCACTAGTTCAGTCAAGAGGGTTTCCTTCCCTTTAAGAAAGGCGCCTCATGACTGACCTGTGCTCCTATCCAACAGTCTGGCCAATGAGGGGATTGGGGGGAAGTGATGAGAGGAAGCTATATAGGGACTGTTGGTCCCTTTCTTCCCCTCTTTGACATATTATCCCTCAGCAATGGACGAGCAGTTCCACCCTCCCCCACTTTGGTTTATTGTGTTACTGTTTAATCTTATCTTTGAAAAGCTTAAATGTAATGGATTGTTTGATGTGTCATTGAGGATTGTACTGGGTTGAGAATTGTATGCTTTGCTGAAACGATCCAGGATTGCCTCTGTGGTTGTGATGTACAGGATGTTGGCTACAATTTTGGGGATAGTCATGGCTGCAGCAATTTTATTCACCCTGGCAGTTAGTTCAGTGGAGCTCTGAGCCCAAGGAGATGCGGCAGAGCTTAATCTACTTCCACCTGTTTTGATGTGGTAAGGATTTTTCCTCCACCCCGTCAAATTTGGTTAGAATGGTTGTTGCGCCACCCAGATTTGAAATAGGGGTGTGAGATTCTGTTGTATGATTGTATTTATTTGTTAAGCTGTGGTCGATTAAATTTGTATAATTCCATAGATAATACGGTGTATGATGTTTTTATTAATAAGAGGTGAGTGGTAGTTGGGGTAGTATCGGGAGATCACACGGAGCACTAGTTCACTCAAGAAATTTGCATAATATATTAATCACATATAAACAAATGAAATCTATCCCAACTTCTATGAGGGTCTGAGAAAAGATTATTAAACCTATGTTAATAGCAGATGAACAGTCCAGACCTAAAAATAGAGACAATAGAGACAGAAATAGAAAGGAAGTTAGTTTAGGAAGAAAGAAAAGGGAAAGAAAGAGAAGAAATAGGATGGAATCAAGCACAGATGCTGATCAGATGGCAAATCAAATGATTTGGGGAAGAAAGGCTCGATTCAGAGGCACATTCGTCTGCACTTCCGTAGCTCCCTGTGAAAGTTTTAGTCATTTTTTTGTCATTTTTTTTGCTTGTTTTCGTCCATTTTTCATTCATACGAACGCTCGGGCAAATGCGTATATGCGCTTTCGATGAACGAAAGCAAATCGGAACATTTGCGTTAGTTCGGGTCATTTTCAAAACCAAATCTGATATATTTCGTTCGTTCAGATAACTTACGTTATTGCTATGGGCTTGCATCTCATTCAGAGAGCTGATTGCCGACGGACCACCACCCTATAAATCCGTTTCCTTTGCGATCCCCTTATGGGACCATTTTGACCTCGAGACTAGCAGCTATGGGTGACTCTAGTGTATTTGAGGAGCATGAGGATCTGCAGCTCATGGGCATTGAAATTGTCCGGAGGGCTGAGACCAGATTGCACCGGGGGCGAGGCATGCACATCGATAGTTGAGCTGTTCGAGCTCGCCAGACTTAATCGCGCTTCTCTCCATAAATTGTATAGTGAGCTGCGGCCATGGTTAGCCCGCACCACAAGGAAGGGGCAAGCAAATTCAGGTATGACCAAGATAGTGCCTGCAATATTTGACGGATCGTTCCAGAGGCTGGGTGCCCTCTCCGTGGGAATCTCCCAGCCTACGCTGAGCCACCCGCTATCCAAGTTTTTGGAAGGCATGGCTACCATTACTTGCAAATATATTTGTTTTCCTGAAGACATGGTAGCCAGAAACGCCATTAAGCTGGCATTTTATAACATCACGACATGCCCGTCATTGGTACAATTGACTGCACCCACGTTGCCCTGGTCCCTCCGGCAGTCTACGAGTATATCTACAGGCAAGTATAATCAGTTATATTTTTTCCATTTTTTTTTTTATGTCCCAAAAAATTCTAAAAGTCCCTCCTTGTAAAATGTCCCTTCTTAGAATTATTCCCTCCTTGTAATTTATCCCTCCTTGTAAGTTATCCATCCTTTCAAATACTTCCCTTATTTTAATTAATCCCTCCGTGTAATTTATCCCTCCTTTTACATAATCCCTCCTTGCAATTAATCCCTCCTTGTAATTATTTCCTACTTGTAAATATTCCCTCCTTGTAAGTAATCCCTCCTTGTATTCTTCCCTCCTTGTAATTTAGCCCTCATTGTAATGTATCCCTCCTTTTAAGTATTCCCTCCTTGTAAAGAGTCCCTGTGGAACCATGGACCGTATTTAGTTGCATATAAATGTCACATGTGTTCACCAAGGAAACATTTTAATGTGTACCTGAAATAGACCCTGGAAAGTTAATCTTTCCTTTTTCAAACATACATATTCTTTTTTGGCAAGACCAAATACTTATGTACTTGTTTATTGCTATTTTAATTGGGCCACAGGTTTGGCTTAGGGTGTGATTAGTTAGTGTTACCCTAGTTTTCCTTCCCTTTATAATGTTTTTGTTTTTGTTTTTTTTTTCCCAGTAACCGCAAAATGGGCCACTCAATGAATGTCCAAGCAGTGGTGGCCCCGGACATGCGGTTCCTTAGTCTGCTCGCCGGGTTCCCAGGCTCATCCCATAATGCCTACATTCTTCGAAGATCTGGATTGTACGGTCGGTTTGAGTCTGGGGAATTTTCTGGTGGATGGCTCCTTGGTAAGTTGACGCCAATAACGTCCTTTTTTTTTATATGTATGGCTATGAATTTAATTTGTGTTCCATGTATGAAACTATGCCTTTTTGAACACCTTGTTTACATGTGAAACATGACCTTAACCATTCGATTTTTCAAGCAACCAAGCCTTGCCAAATGTTACTCCTGCATTAGAAAAATGTGGAAATTGAATTTAGAGTAAAGTAAGAATTAGTCTTCCCCACACTGTGCTTAAATTATGTCCTTGAATTTATAATAGGGTCTGCGCCATCTTTGATTACATGGATTACACTTACTGAGTAGAGGAGAGTGGGATAAAGTGCAGGGGGCGGGTAAGAGCTGTTTTGGACTCATGCCAAGCAGATACAGGGTCCTGAGAATTTAAGACATCCAAGAATGCTGAGCAGCACAGTCCGAAACCAATACCTGTTAGCAGTCTGGCTGAATGGCCCTCATCCACCATCTTTGATGTGCAATTTGTTCCCACATCTATTTGATGTTTTTTGGCTTTTTTTTTGGCCTGTGCTCATGCTGTGTAGCAAATGTGACCTAGCCTCTTAGTAATGTTGATGGCCCGTTTAGGGGATTCCATTTATTGAGTAATGTGTAATTTATGTTTTTTATAATACATTTTGGCAGGTGATTCCTGCTATCCACTCCTTCCGTGGCTGTTGATGCCCGTCCTCCGGCCCCAGAATGCAGCCGAGGAGGCATATAATAGGGCGCACAGAAAGACCAGGGCTGTGGTGGAGAGGGTGTTTGGCCTATTGAAGACCCGCTTCCGATGCTTGGACCATACCGGGGGAGCACTTCAGTATGACCCCAAAAAGGTCATAGATATTATAATGGCCTGTGCAGTGTTGCATAATTTTGCTATTTTGCAGCGTGTCCCCCGTTCTGTGGATTTGCCCCCCTCTCCACCCACCGATGACCCAGACGAGGAGTATCGTGGCCCACCGAGTGCGTCTGCCCAAGCCGTGCGGTCTAATTTAATAGATACACATTTTGCTTAATTTTGTGTACCTTTGATTGTTTTGTCCCTTTATTTTTTGTTAATTGTGTTTTTGGACCTTTGTGTTTGTATGTTTGTTTCTTACTTTTACAAACAGTAAAGAAATAATTACAAAGAACCTCACACATGATTTTATTTTTTGGTTTTTGGGATGTTCCAAATTTGTTACTGCCAAGTTACTGTCACAACAGGTTAATTACAATTTTATGTAGTTTATTTCCAAAGCAAACATTGGAGTTGATGTTCACTCACATAGCTGCATAAAATACATGGGCAAAACAGAAATGAAAGTTTAGGCAAATCAGGCCACATAGCAATTGGCCAGAGGCAGGAGTTTTAAAGTAAGGCACTCCTGTGCAAAGTTTCGGACAAATGAAAATTTAATAAACATAGGTGACAAGCATTGCCATGTCCACATTGGGAAGCAAACAAATAGGCCCACAGACACACCGTCTCCTGCTTGGCCACATTTGGCACAGGCACAGGTGTAAAGCAGCCAAACCTATTCCACATCTACACCTATTACTCAGTGTGACACCCAAACAAGAACCCCCAGTCCCAATCCAAGTCCAGTTCAATCTCAGCCAGGGGTCAAGGTAGTAGTTTGCCAGCCCAGAATGTCCCCCAATCATGCCTACAGGAGGAGCGAGAACCAATGTCATTCGCCACAAGCATGCAGCGCAACAGCTTGAGTGGCAGGTTCATTGAGGCTTCACTTCCGGCATTGGCTAGTGGGCTACCTCAGCACTCTAATGAGCTATATGGGCGCAAATCCAAAGCAAACAAGCAAAGCCATCCAAAAAGGGTATATTGGTAGGGCTCACCAGACAGGTCAATACAGTGGGGATGTAGAGCAAAGATGTGGAGCAGATACAGGCCAAATAGGCCTTAAAATGGGGGATGCCCATAAAACCCAGGTTGGGGCCCTTGGAGGTGGGCCCTCACCTGGGCCTGTGTGGCATTCAGAATCTGCAACTGTTCCAACATGTTTCTATTGGAAGTTCGAAATTCAGCCATCATGTCACTGAGATTGTTAGTTAAGGTGGCCATGTGGCTGTTGCTATTTCGAACTTCCTCAAGCATGGCACTGTAATAATTGGATAAGGTGGCCATGTGGCTGTTGTTGGACCTAAATTCAGTCAGCATGGAGTTTAATGTGTTGTTTAATGTTTCTAATTGCCCATGAAGATGCTCGTGGTTTCTTTGATTTTGGAGGCGAAATAGCCGCCTTTCATGGTGCCATGCTGACTCCATCATCGGCGCGCCCCTGCCCTGGGAAACTGGGCGACATAGTCGACTACGCCTCCCTATTCCCCGGGTTGGGGGGGGGTGCAGATGATGTGGCTCTAGGTCCACCAACATCCACAGGTCTGCTTGGCAAATCCTCAGCAGCAGAGCTAACACTGGGGACTGTCGGCTCAGTCTCTCTCTCTGGCCACGATGGGCTGGCAGCATGCAGCCAGCTTCACTCTGCTGCTGAGGATTAGGTGTAGAAACATGTAGGGACACTGCAGATTCTGTCCCAGGGGGAGCTGTTCTGAAGGTTCAATGAAGGGTCCATCCTCCTCCAGCTCCTGGATTTCCTCCATCAGTGTGTGGGTCTGTTGGGACATTGTAAATTAAAAAGGTTCAGTTTCGGGAATACATATGTAATTCTGCAAAAAGAAACATGGCAAGGCACATGCATAAGCAACATCATAAAAAGACACTTACCGTATATATCGGATCCTGGGTCCGAGGCAGCACGGAAGTAGATGGCATGGTAAAACTGGCAGAGGATTCCCCACTAGCTGAGGGATGCTGCTGGGCTGCATTGGGGAAAAGAAGGCATGTTAACAAACAACTAGGCATTGCTGATGTGTATTAACACATATGGTTCACTAAAACACGGGCCCATGCATGAATGGCAACTACCCCAACGGACCAAGTTTAACTTGACTATGAATGCCATTATCTGTTAGATGTATTAGTCAACAAGTACATGACATTGGTCTCCTTAACCAAAGTAAACATGCATGTACTGGCTGTTCTGAGGCTTCACACATCCCTAAAAGCACATTATGGGACCACACTCATCTTGCAAATAGCATTTGCCATTAGATTATCCTGTTTGCCATTCTTTCTAGGTCAAAGATTCAAGCACTCAAGATCAAGTCTTTCTGAGCAAAGCACAGCTCCAAACCAAATGGCCTACGGATAAAGCGGGAAGTGTTGTATGTAATTTACTCAAAATACATAACAGGCAGTCCTTTGCTAATCTCAATAGTGTTCCTCAAGACTCTCCCAAATAATGTATGAGCAAGGAAAAAAGCAAATGATGAGTCGCCACACATAACACACCCTGTTTAAATTGTTGCCTCCACTACAAGGCACACCCTAGGGGCATGTGTTAATATATGGGTTTGTGCCTAATTTTACATGTAGATCACATTTCACATACACTCTAACATTACTAACCGGCAGGAATAGTAGGGATGTCCGTGTCCTGTCAGGCCGAGTGTCCCTCTAAGGCCACAGGATGTAGCAGGCCCAGCACCATCTCCTCAGCTCGGGTGAATTGCAGTTTGGTGGGGAATCCACTGCCAGCTGAAAAAGAGAGTTGCACACATTTAGCTAAATGTTTGCAATACAAGACGAAGCCAAATTCACAAAGTATATATGTACCTGTAATTACGCAGTTTATTTTCTTTCTTCCGTGCTGCATACTTTAGGTCCGATATTTTCCTTTGTATCTGCTCCACATCTTTGAGCTCTTCCCCCGCTGCATTGACCTGTCTGGTGAGCTCCTTCAAAATCTCGGCTTTGCGCTGCTTGCTTGTAGCTTTGGATCTGCGCCCATATAGCTCATCATAATACAAGGTGAGGCCACTAGCCAATGCCAGAGTTTGGGCCTCACCAAACCTGCCACTCAAGTGGCCTCGGCGCAATGTGCGCCCTGTTACTAGACGTTCTGGCTCATCAGTGGTTGGCGGCAAATCGGGGGACATTCTGGGCTGGCTGTGTTGGGGAGAAATGTAGGACAGGTGGCTGGCTTCTGATTGAACTGGACTTGGATATGGACTTGGGGTTCTTGGCTGGGTGGCCACTAAACTAGCAGGGGTAGCTGTGGCATCTTCAGCCTGCCTTTCCACCTGAGGGTGTGGTGGATGAAGTGGTGCTTGGGGCCCGGTGCCTCTTAGGGCCCTTAGAACACCCATGCCCCTTGGAGGTAGACAGCCGGTCCAGGGGTGACCCAGAGCTGGAGCTTCGGGGCCTGTGTCTTGCCCTCTCGTCCGCTGATTTGGACACCCGTGCGGGTGGGGAGGGCGAACTCGGACTTTGGGCCCTGTGCCTTGCCCTCTTGGCATGAGCCTTGTGGCCCCGTGCGTGTGGTGTTGATAGGGAGGATGAACTGGTGGGGCTTCTTTCCCGGTGTCTCCTTTGGTTTGTCTTGCCATGGTAGCCACGTGGGTGGGGTGATGGTGACCTTGGGGGGCTGGGGCTTTGCACCCTCTTGGTCCCTTTTTTCCCCTCCGTTGGGGTTGGCTTTCTGGCTTGTGGCTTGCTTTTTCCAGTGGTCTCATTTTTTTGCCTAGTTGTGCTTGGTGCCTTTGCCTGGGGTTAGCAGCAACTTCTTTTTGGTCATCTGGGACCGAGTCTTGGGCCCCACAGCAGGCTCCTGCCGTTTGGCTGCCTGTTTGGTGGTGGCCTCCTTTGCAGCTTTTTGAGGAGCTTTTTTCGGTGCCATTGCTCATGGACTCTGAAAGAGAATGAGCTGTGTGTCCAGGACCCTTTAAATAAGATTTCCGGGGTCTCACACTACGCGTTCGTCCAGCCGTGCGGAACCCGGAAACCGCAGGGGCATTACTTATCTGCTGCAGACAAGAGGCAAGATGGCATCCACAATCTTCACCCGCCAACAAGAAGAGATCATCATGCTTGTAAGTGTCTTTTACTGCCTTTGATTTGCCATCTAAATGCATGCCTAGCCCTTAAGGAAGCACACGAAGAAACGGTTGGTTTAAAAAGTGTCTTAAACTCCGTGCCAAACCGAAGTGAGGGCCCACACGTGCGAACCAACACTGAGGCCAGCTTAAAGGATTGTATTAGGCTACAAATGTGTCTGTTAATGTCATTTAGTCAAATGATCGATTGTTGACAGATATTTTTATGCAGTTTTAACTAAAACCTTGCTTTATTTCGTGTTTTGTAGACCATGCTGGAGCACAGGTAAGACTACCTGCCCAACTCTTTTGAGATGCGCACCGTTGCCCTGGAGATCATTGCCCAAATCCAACATCAGACGGACACCACCTTTACCCACACGCAGATCATGCAGCACTGGTCGGACCTGAAATGGCTGCACATGCCCCGGGTGCGACGCTTTTTTCGGAAGCCATTTCCCTAGTAAGTACATAGCGATTGCATGGCAGATGTAACTCATGCAGAAGGTAGGCATTTATTTATAATTGTTTTTCTTTTATAGTGTTGGAAATGGATTACCGAATCCACCGCACCCGGAGGCGCACAGGCCGACCAGTGCTGCATGAATCTGCAGCTGGAAGTGAAGGTGGTGGATCTCCAGTGCGACGGTCCTACCCCTCCTCTGTTGGTTCATCAGACCAGCCCCTGGACCTTTCTACAGAGGAGGGGCGGCAGGGCGTGGGCAGGGATTCGTACCCAGCGACGCAGGCTGGAGCCTCTGGTATGTGACTCTTCATGTAACCGCACACACATATACATGCAATTTCCACCCAAGCTGATTCCCTTAATCTGTTTTTGTAGATGCTTCTGGAGTGGGTGAAGATGCGCAGGCTGCAGCAGATCTTGCCCAGGAGGCACAGGGAGAAGGTGAGTGATGTGACACACACATTGAAACTGAATTTTGATTACTGTTGACTAAGACATTTTAAGTGACCCTATTTGCCATGTCTCGACAGCCTCTACTTCACAACAGTGGCAGGGCCCAGGACGTAGGGTTGTGCCCAACAAGGCATCCGTCGGCCACCAACCAAGTAAGTTGTAATGTCATTCTTTGCAGTATGTGTTAAGTGACATGATCACCCAGATACATCAAGCCATAGTCAATGGCATTAGCAGACTGACCAGTGCCCCCTTGCTTAGAGTAATTACTTAGCAGACTGACCAGTGCCCACTTGCTTAGAGTAATTACTTAGCAGACTGACCAGTGCCCACTTGCTTAGAGTAATTACTTAGCAGACTGACCAGTGCCCACTTGCTTAGAGTAATTACTTAGCAGACTGACCAGTGCCCACTTGCTTAGAGTAATTACTTAGCAGACTGACCAGTGCCACTTGCTTAGAGTCATTACTTAGCAGACTGACCAGTGCCCACTTGCTTAGAGTAATTACTTAGCAGACTGACCAGTGCCCACTTGCTTAGAGTAATTACTTAGCAGACTGACCAGTGCCCACTTGCTTAGAGTAATTACTTAGCAGACTGACCAGTGCCCACTTGCTTAGAGTAATTACTTAGCAGACTGACATATGCCCACTTGCTTAGAGTAATTACTTAGCAGAATGACAAATGTCGGCCTGATTTATGTTGGCAACTAAAAAACATTCCATCCACAGGTGAGAAACATGAATTTGTCTCTAAGTAATTTTGTTTCTAAAATTGATACAGGGACCACACGGGCAAGAGTGGAAGAAATGAATCGAAGGGTCCTTGAGTTGGTGGCCGATATGCAGAAGCTGGTTGACTCGTTGGGGACAACAGAAGAAGAATAGTGTTCTGGGTTTTGTCACTGTTTTCAGTTTTGTAAATAGTTTTTTAGATTTTAAATTTTTAATATTTTTAAAGTTGTTGTTTTTAAAATTGTTTAAATCATTTTTAAATGGCCTTCAAGTAAAAAAAAAAAACAAAAACAAAGTTTCAGTGTCATTTTTTAACACAAATACATTAACACCAAACGAAGGGTGAAATAAATATTTAGATATGAAGATTCAGATGACCGGGAAGTAGTTTGGGTAAGTTTTAGGGGCCTAAAATGGAAGAAGAACCTAACCGGGAAGTGGTTTGGGTAAGTTTTAGGGGCCTAAAATGGAAGAAGAACCTAACCGGGAAGTGGTTTGGGTAAGGTTTAGGGGTCTAAAATGGAAAAAGAACCTAACCGGGAAGTAGTTTGGGTAAGTTTTAGGGGCCTAAAATGGAAGAAGAAGCTAACCGGGAAGTGGTTTGGGTAAGTTTTAGGGGCCTAAAATGGAAGAAGAACCTAACCGGGAAGTGGTTTGGGTAAGTTTTAGGGGCCTAAAATGGAAGAAGAACCTAACTGGGAAGTGGTTTGGGTACGTTTTAGGGGCCTAAAATGGAAGAAGAAGAAGCTAAACAACGTACCAGATTTACTTAGAAAATGGGCTCATCTAAATTCGTCATTTGGCTTCCACTAATATCCTGTCAATCAGCTGTTATTATATTTGAAGGATCCTTGTGGTTAATTTACTCAGATATTCTGCCCCTTAGAACACTTGGTCGCCAGATTCAATAAGGGACCAATTTCAATATATAAGATAAAACCTCTCCAGGTTTATTAATAACATGCAAGAGAGAAAAACACAGGCGCTCCAATAGCGTAATACGTTTCCAATAATCAACTCTAAAATATTGGCAAGTGGCCCTTTAAAAAGCCGCTTACCAGACACTTGAATAAACAAAGCATGTAGCAAATATAAAAATGAAAGATTAGGCGCCACCAAGGACCTTTCCCAAAGTGCACTCTCGCTTCAGCATGTAGCAGCAAAGACGAGTCTCTGCTCACCACTTTCTCCGGCTGTAGATAGCGGGGCTGCTCATCATCAATCACGTGACCGTCCTCAGCTCCGCCGACGCGTTTCATCATCAAAGACTTATTTGTTTCTATGTGCTGTGGAGCCAAATGGTGGCTCCAAAAGTGGAGCCAAATGATGGATTTAGATGAACCCATTTTCTAAGTAAATCTGGTACGTTGTTTATATGAAGGTGGTGGAGTCACAAATTTGACACGAATATAACACATAAGAGCACCGTGGTGGAAAGTTGTTTTTTTAATGCTGAGCCTTTATATATAGTCATAGTGCTATATAAATATTGGATGAACTGTAATTACCCCCTGTGTATGCCTGTGTCTGTGTCTAGAAAGATCCCAGAAGCTTACATTTGTTAGATTAGGCATATGGCAAACTGGAGTTTGATTATGTCTCTTACCACCCAGAAAAGGCCTCCTAATTGTCTGCAAAATGATGTACAGTAGCAGCCATGACCCATCCTGTGATTGTGCCAGCTTTTTAAATACAGAGTTAACATTTGGTAGCGCTTAATGTTCTCACACTTCATTTGTCACATTTTTTGTGCGAATCAGTGAAGTAGTAGTTTTGTACTGTTAACAAATAATACTTGTGAAGGCTAAGCCATTTAATAATTGACATTGTCCAAACTAGATTAAACCTACCAACTTTAAAAGGTAATTCACTGCTTTAATGGCTGAGTTGCTAGAACTTGTTGCATTTAATAGGATGTTTTCGGAAGTCACAAACATATCCCAAGTGTAACAAATTGCTAACAAATCCACATAGTCTCCCCTGCTACGGACTCATAACTTCCAAGCTGCTGCAATTTTAATTATAAAATTTCTATCTATTTTATCGCATCCAGTTAGCGCTGTCCTTAAGCTTTTAGCTTCAACTGTTTTCAACTCATTTAAATGCATGCTGGAAGCTATTTTAATGAGGGAATATTTCAAAGAGTTTAAAAGCAAATTACAGTACTACTGTATAAATGAATTATACATTTTCATCTTTTGGAAAACACAATCTCAAACACAAAGTGAAAAGGTTTTATAACTAATTATGCATTTTTCTATTGAAGGTTTGAATAGGGAGATTCCACTTGATTATCTAGTTTGTATACTATTGAAATAAAAACTGGAAAATCAGTCTTGATTTTTTGTGTAGTGGCTTGTATCAGTATGAGAGAAGACTACAACTTGGACAATCTATGTTACAAATATCTTTAGATTTGAGAGATGAGCAAATCAATTGGGCACAATCAAAATCAATCAGTCCAAAATGTCCTATATTTTTAAGAACATTTCAAAGCAGTTGGAGCACTGGAACAAAATTATTTGGCCCTGAAAAAATATTACAACCAGAACAGATGCATCAGATCCAAAACAAAAATATGAAAAGGTGCTGATCATACTTTTTTCTGTCTATACATGTGGGTGAAAGTCAGAGTTGGTCTGGAGTACCTTGGGTCCACCAAAGGAAATCATTATTGGTCCTAAACCTCAGAAATATAAAACTACTGCAAGACCACTCTTAATTATTATGCTTCTGCACAATATTAAACTGGACCAACACCCGTTATTACATTAACGGTTGTTGGTCCGGCTCTTTGCCGCTAGAAAGAAGCTCGAGGGGTTGGCCACCTGCCTCCGGCCAATCCCGGGACTCCTTTCCTGGCGCTGGCTCGTTAGAAAGGTGAGTATTCTATGTGTCCTGTGCATTTAGGTGCGAGGGGGGGCTCCAGCGTTCTGGATGCCCCCTGGAGCTTCTTTCAGTTTAAGTGTGATGTTTGAAAAACAAAATGTCTGGTGTCCTGGGGTCAGTGGGACTGGTCTTCAGAGGATTCACTGGTCTTCAGTTGGGCCAGTCCAATACTGGTAGAGGTTATCTTACAGCACAAAAAAGAGAGAGAAAAGTAACGGAGAGGAGAAAGATAGTGGGAGAGTGACACTTCAATAAAACAGGTTGACAGATTGGCTTGCTTGCTTTAAAAATATAACTTAGAATATTTCAGTCTGTATGACTCAGTTTAGTGTTTGAAGATATTAATAAAATGAAAGCAAAGTAGTAACATAGTAACATAGTATGTAAGGCTGAATAAAGACTTTAGTCCATCCAGTTCAGCCTGTTTAACTCCTTTCAGTGGTCTAGTAGCCATAGCTGGAAATGTTACTACATGCCAGGAAGGCATCAAGGCCCCTTTTGAACGTTTTTACTGTATTCTTCATTACTACCTCCTCTGACAGCGAGTTCCATAGTCTCTCTGCTCTTACAGAGAAGAATCCCCTCCTATGTCGGTGGAGAAAGCACCTTTCCTCTAATCTTAGTGGATGCCCTGGGGTTATAGTTACATTCCAGGGTATAGATCTTTGTATTGACCCCGAATATATTTATACATAGTTATTAGATCACCCCTCAAGCGTCTTGTTTCTAAACTAAATAAACCTAACTTTGACAATCTTTCAGGGTACTCTAGTCCGTCCCCGCACTCCTTTTATTAACTTTGTTGCCCTTCTTTGAACGTGCTCCAGTTCTGATATGTCCTTCTTAAGCACAGGTGCCCAGAACTGTACACAGTACTCCATATGGGGTCTGACCAGTGACTTGTACAGGGGTAAAATAATGCTCTGGTCATGAGCACCTATGCCCCTCCTGATGCACCCCATGATCCTATTTGCTTTGGCAGCAGCTGCCTGGCATTGATTACTACAGTTGAGCTTATTGTTAACTAAAACCCATAGGTCCTTTTCCATTGTTGTTTTACCAAGTGTTTATTTAGTGTGTAATCATGACACAGATTTCTCCTTCCCATGTGTATAACCTTACATTTATCTGTGTTAAACTTCATTTGCCATTTAACTGCCCATGCTTCCAATTTATCAAATCTGTTTGTAGCTGCCTGCTGTCCTCTTTTATTTTAACTACTTTACACAGCTTAGTATCATCTGCAAAGATTGAGACTTTACTGTTTAATCCATACCCAATGTCATATATATATATATATATATATATATATATATATATGAGAATTGGTCCCAGAACTGACCCTTGTGGTACTCCACTAGTAACAGTGACCCAATCTGAGTGTGTACCATTGATAACCACCCTCTGCTTCCGATCATTAAGCCAATTTCCCACCCATCTGCACACGTTTTCCCCCAGTCCAAGCATTCTCATCTTTTGTACCAGCCTTTTATGTGGCACAGTATCAAATGCTTTAGAAAAGTCAAGATATATGATATCCAATTGCTTCCCCTGATCCAATCTTGAACTTACCTCCTCATAAAAGCTGATTGGGTTTGTCTGGCAGCAGCGATTCCTCATAAATCCATGCTGATATTGAGTAATAAGGTCATTTTCCCCAAGGGGCTCCAGGATAGTATCCCTTAAGAAACCTTCAAACAGCTTGCCCACCACAGATGTTAAGCTTACCCGTTTGTAGTTCCCAGGTCCCCCCCTAGTTATAATCATGGTTGTAAAATTGTAATAAACCAACTAGTCACTAGTCTTTGTTCAGATGTTATCCCCTGATCTAACACTGCATGGTTCACCTATAGTAGGGCAATGCTCAGCTTTGGGAAGTTCTGTATGCCACTCCCAACACTAGGTTGCCTCCCTTAAAGGAAAACTCCCTTTTTGTCAGGTTTTTTTTGTGTTCTGCCTGTTTTCCCTCTTCCGTGATGTAAAATAAAACATGTGTGTTAGGATTGCATCTGATACCTGTGATTTACTTATCAGTACACTGTTTCCATGTTCTAGCATCAGCATTGTACTTCAGTGTCAAAGTTTTAAATAAAAAAGTCCCAAACCACTGATTTTGTACAACCAAATGAGCTGAGTAACTTTAAAAAGAAAAAAAACTTGGTCTACTTTGCTTTAGTTTGGTTTACTGTGCTGTAGTCATGCTGTATTCATATACAGTATGTCCCATTAGCCTGAAGTTTTCACAGAATGTTCAAATGTTTTAAATGTTTTAAAGGCTCAGAAAATGCAATGTTCTATTTTTTTTCTTTTTAAAAAAAAACAATACTAAGTTTATGTGACATTATTAAGCAGCTTATCTATTCGCTATGAACCACAAGGACAGAGTGGTCTGATAGTACATATAGTAGCATGGATATTCAATGGCTGGAGGCTATTTAAACAATTTGATCTGACATTTTAGGAATACCCAATAATTGGCACAAAGGAGACAAGAACCCTTCTAGCAACTATGTGGCTCGTTAGTTTTTTTTTTCAATCAGGCAAAATACGGCTGAGGTGACTGTCCATGTTTCCATAGCCCAGCATCTTACTGGGGAATCTGGGCCATGGCCTATGCTTACAAAGGGTATTGAGCAGACTATCCTCCCTCCACCCCTGGCCTACGAAGGAGGGGTTGTATGTAAGTCTGGTTAAGACCATCAGTTGTAGTTTTCCCCCGAGGTGAGATCTAACCTTGAATACCTGACCTGACTCAGCTGAGGAGATTGTGCTCACTCTGAGGTATGCTAATGTAGTAGTAGTAGTAGTAGTAGTAGTAATGTCCCCAATAGAGAAAGATATGACTTTTCAGGCCTGCATTTATACAGCTCTGTCTTAGATATCAGAGGACACTGCACCCTTATTGTTAAGAAACCATAGCTCATGTTCTGCTTTCTATACTTTCCTGCCACATTATCCGCCTGACAATACCATCGAGTTGGCCATATCATCCCCTGTTTATGACCATCCTTGCAATGCTAAAGCCACAACATTGGAAGTTGCTTAGTGGGGGTTTATGGACCCCCCATGAACAGACAATCAGGCTGATTTTTGCCTCCAGTCCGCCCTGGCACATAACTTATTCCATGTTAAAGTTCTAGAACATCATTAGCAGCTTGCTGGATAATCCATAGATTTAGAAAATATCTGTTAGGCTTTTTTTGCATATGCATGTGCATTCCCCATTTCAAGTCAATAGAAATTAACTTTTCAAAGAACTAAGTGCTATCTAATTTCTGTCTCCACTCTATTAATTAGAATGAGACAGAACCTCCAAACCTTAAGTCTGTCAACCCTTCTGCCATCTTTTTGGTGTTGAGGATTATGTTATTCCACTTACACCACTTCCAGGGGTATAGAATCAGGTTTAAAAGTAAGGATGTCATAGGTAAGCCCAGTGGTCCATCCCATTAATAGACCCCAACAGAGGAAATACCCCAACAATATAGGCTGTTTTTTTTCTCAAACCTGTTGATTCCTCTAGGTCACCAGGTTTGGATCAAGATAAATCCTATGTTTACCAGACCCTCCAGTGTATCTTCACTCCCAGCACAGTGCCTGAGCCTGCAGGTCAGACGTTACTTTTTATGTGGAGAATATGGCATCCGTTGCTTCCATTAAGTGCCCTTCTTACAATAAACTGAAAGAGGTGCTCTCCTAGAGCAGAAAGTATTTACACAGCGCCCAACACAAGGAGTAAAAGAATCACCCATCACTCCTTGGAGTGGGCAGAACTATGCAAATAATATCTTTATCTCCCAAAACCATCCAGGGCACTCAGAAGCCAGTGCGTGTGCAATGCTAGGGATAGCTTTAAATGTACACAATCAAAAAGGTTGGAAATATTTGGATATATGGGGAGTGGTATGTACAATAAACTGTGACAGTGTAAGTAGTAAGGAACAACAGTGGAAATAGTCTTCATCTGAGCAAAGGTCATGTTCTAGGTTGAATACTTCTCTCTATATCTCTATATTTCTTTAACTGGTGACCCAGGGGAATCAGCACTGCTAGACCTAAATGAATCATTAGCAATTTAAATCAAATGCCCACAAATGCCCGTTAAATTCTATTTACCATAAACCAAAGCAATGTATAACATTTAAAGAAAATGTTCAAAAATCAACTTCCTTGATACTGCACAAATTGTTCTTCCCCAGACTTGTTTTTTTCTTATTCTGGCCTTATTTCAACTTGTGGCCATTTTTTCACATTTAACCAATTTACTGTCTGCTTTGTTACCTTGGATAAGAGATTTTACTCAGAACACCATGTTTGCTATGACTCTAAGATGATAGGAAGCAGCTAGCTGGACGGATAATAACAGACAAACATGGAAGCACTGATCACATAAGTTATTCCACAGGAGCGCATAACAGGTCAGTTTACTGGAAAAAAAGTTAACAGATGTAATTTCATCCTGAAATAGAAACATAAAGTGAGACCTCTGCTTGGATATGGCTGCCTAGCTTTAAATGAATAATTAACTGGAAAACATTTCTTGAAGTGGCATATTGTTTTATCCAAGTGGACAGTTTGCTCTGCAGGATTTCAAACATTATCTCTCTTTAATTACTTTTTATAAGGGCTGAAACATTTTTTAATGACACCCACATGAGGTCATTTGTTGCTTTTTAAGCATACCTGTTTTATTATTCCTTATTACATGCTGGAACACATGAGAATAACAGGCTCATATGCAAATAGTTTATTTGTAACCCTTTAAGTGTCAGCCTAGAGATTTTGTCACCTTCTGTTGTCAGACCATTTTCACTATTTTGTGCTACACATGTTCAACTGTGATTTTTTAAAGGACTTCCCAAGAAAATTATATATTGTTATTTTCAAACATGAAATGTCTTGTTTTTCATCTTATGTTTTTCAGTTTTTTTAGTGTATTCTTAATATTTTTTTGTGAAATATGTGCAAAAAATAATCACCTCCTGGCTCAATCCCTCCGCCCAGGTCTTCCCTTCACCCAGGGAGGCTGCGATCCTCCCCACAGCAGAGGGCCTTTAAGTATCTTCACTCAGCAGGTATACAAGACTTCCAGCAGCAGGAGAACAGAAACCAGAGTAGTCAATGACCCGTATACAGGTTCACAAGGCTTAGGGGGCTGGCAAGTCACCTGCGGCAAGCAGAGTGGAGAAGCACTAGAAGAAATACAGGAGGGGTAGATAAGGTGAGCAGCACAGTTCAGAATTGACTAGAGGGATGTAGCATCATAGAAAAATATAAAAATATATGTAACAATGTTTCACTTTGATAATTGAAATCTTCCCATTCCTTTTATTACAATACATGAATACAAAATACTGTAAATCTGATACTGCATATGGATTATGCTTGGTAACAAATACAAATACAAGTAACAAATACGCTTGTGTGAAAAGGCTGTATAACATAAGCCTAGCTGATGCCACAGCTTCTGGAATAACGCAACACACTTTCTGAATCTCCTTTCCTAAAACCTGCCCAGTAACAGAGACATGGACTTGAAAATTATTTGTTTCAGTGTGATAAGCGTGCACTAAGCAACAATTTAAATATAGAATATTACATATACAAGTCTGAGAGAAGAAAACGGGTTTTAGGTAAGTAATTACAAACAGGTGATGTGTAATGGAAGCTGGGGACAGCCTGTGGATTTCCTGGTACCTCCAGCATGATCATGTGACTGTCCCCGAACAACTTGTGCTAGCCCCGGAGAGCCATTTTATGCTCCGGTCTCTAACGTCTCTCTCAGTCGGATAACTGTCAGAACCACTTTTTGGTCATAACTTTCACTGGGAGTGTCATAGGGCCCTGATTCTAGTGGCAGATGATTTGGCATTATCCAGATCTGGTAGATGCCTATATCTCAGATTTTAAACTCATTACCACAATGAGAAAACTAGGGGTGGGTGCATCTTTGCCTCACAGTTCTGTATTCGGCTTCGGGCTAGGGCGAATAGTGGCCCAGTTTTTTCCGTTCTGTGTCAGAGACTGGATGCCTAAGCAGTCTATTTGAGGCTGCCTGGCCACCGGAGCTTCCCTAGTCAGGGATCCCATGTGGTTCCATTTAGTCTGATGAAGGTGTGAGGGTACCAGCGGGGGTCTTTGAACTGAGGACTGCAAATGTTTGCTTATCTCTCTGAGCAAGGGTCAACCCCCCTTGCCCAAATATGGGCTTTCTCTTCCTGCAAGGTTTTTGTTACAAGGCCATTTGTGAGTCTTTGCAAACCACAAAATGTGTGATTTTACACACCTGTTATTTATTAATGGACAATAAGTTAATTAATAAATAAATTAAACTGGCTAACCCTAAAAGCTTTGGTCACATAATATAAAACGGGCTTTACTGTGGACTTTTATTGTAAGATGTTTACGTTTTCACTGTCTATAGAAATGTATGATTTACTATGTAAACATCAGTAGCTAAATAATTGGATCTTACTTTGTCTAGATTAATTTTATAGTATATGTGAAGTTCATAAAAGTCTGTGATCTGTGTGCTTTTAAGTAGATTAAAAATAAATAACTCACTTCAAATGCCCCTGTAGTCCATTTTTATCTCTGATAAGGATCATAGTATGAATCGGAACAGTTGTGTGATTTATAATTCAGCTTTCAGAAACCTGTCACTGACTGCTTTAGGAAGTTATGTCAAAAGTAATATTTGTTTAATATCTGTTTTCTCCATCAGATCTAGGGAATGTATATTTTGTAAAGAGTTGTGGGGGCAGAGATTTCCACACTCCACAGGTTCCAATAACTGCTGCTTTGTTGCATCACAATTTTGAATAAAACATCTTACTTCAGCTGCAGCGCATCTTACATCCATTTACTTCAGCCGAGTTTTTAACACACCAACCCATAGTAGCAAAAGCAATATAAGATGCAGTGTTAACTCACCCAGACACCCAAACCAACTGTCTACTGGACAGTCCCCCAAAATGAGGCTCTTCCTATTCCAAGTTCCTGTTTGATGCCTCTTTATATGCCTTCTGGCCTGGAGTAGAACTAGGCTGAGCTACTTGACCAGAAGGACTCCCCCGCTTCCATTACTTGCAAGACTCCAGAGCACCTTACCGACAGACCTTTAAAGGCTGGTAACACAAACTATGGCACTCCCTCCTGGAGTCCATGTGTAGCCCAATCCATCTCTCGTCCACCCGGATTTGTCAAGAAACACCTTCTGGTAGACAACTGTCCACAATATATAGATATATATAGATTAAGGATTCAAATAAGAAACTTTGTACCAGCAGGGGTCGTATACTACCACGTTGTATGTCTCATGGGCTAAGTCAGGACCTGTTCACAGGTCTAGGCACAAATCTGAATGTCATTTTGATTTGTGCCAACTAAATCTTTCCCTGAAATCTTTCATTAAAAAAGTAAAACTTACCTGCTCTTTTGCTGTCCACTCTCCCGCGCCACTATCCTGTCTTTCCCACATTGCTCTCTGCAGCATTCACAGCCCCATGAGGGCTCCTGGCTTCTCAATCCCCACCATATAAAGGGGCTATTTATACTGGTACATGAGCTGATGTCAGCTCACTCTGTGGGCACAAATAGCCCCTCCCTGCAGCAGGGAGTTGGATGTCAGAAGAATCAGTGATTGGCAGAAGCTTCTGGCTTCAGTGTATTTGTGTGTGTTTTGCTTTACATTTAACCCTTGAGACCACCAATTCACAGGGCAGGAGGGGCTTGCAAGCAAGTGGGTGGGGACTTGCCATTTCTGCCTGCCCCATTACCTGCAACCTCAAAGCCCCTGAGAGGCATGCAGACTGGTAGCCTTCCTGGAAGGGGGAGGGGAGACCCCATGCATTTTTTTGGAATTTGCAAGAGTTTAACCCTTAAAAAGAAAAAAAGTTTGTGTGGGGTCCCCCCTCTCTAGGAAAGGCGAATCCCAAGCCTTTTTAAACATCATTTCTAAAGGTTAAACTCTTAAATATTAAAAATACAGTTTGTGCCCCCCCCCCCCCCATTCAAGCAAAATTAGCCCCAGAACCAGCTGTGGGAGCTGGTAGACCAGGGCGTGAAGACCGACTGGCCATCCTGTGGCCCTGAAGGCTACCAGCCTGCATAGCCCTCACAGGCCACGGCTCTTCTGCACCCCTTTGGGGATGCAGGTAATGGGGCAGAGGGTATGGCAAGTTACCTTTTAGCTGGCAGGCTCTCAAGGACCCCTTAACCATTCACAAAGGGTTAAATGTAAAAAAAAAAAACCACACACAAGAATGAAGTCTTTTATTATTTTTATTTCTCCCTCCCCCCATAATTACCTCTGATCCATCTCTGGTGTCCCGTGCCACCCGCCGCTGCTTCTGAAGCTGGAGCGATCTTCTCCGCACCTGGCTTCCTTCTGACATCTTGCTTTCTGCTGCAGGGAAGGGCTATTTATACAGCCACAGTGAGCTGACATCAGCTCACTCACCAATATAAATAGCCCCTACCTGTGGCAGGGAGTGGGGTGCCAGGAGCCCCGAAGGTAAGCTTATTTTTGGGAGTTTTATGAGCATTTGGTAAAAGTTTGGCTTGGAAAAAAACTGAATTTCTTGTGGAAATGGCTTCTAGAAATAATTTACAGTACATTCCGAATGAAAAAAGAATTGCACTTTGTATACAATGCTAGTGAATTTAAATTCAACATAATGTATTTTTGACTGAAAATTAATGTAAAGTAAAGACAAAAAAATCTAAATATATACTTACCTTTTCTTTTTTGCAGGGGCTTCCTCCCGATTAAGCGATCAGAAACATCATAATTTCTGAGACCGAGTCCTGAGGGGTGCTCCTGCCCCAGAAATCATTGGGTGGCAGACCAACTCCCATAAGTGGCAAGTTCAGTTAACATACCCCAGGTCAATCAACACACCCCAACACCATGCACTGAAAACGAGGCGGTGACAGTGCCAACTAATTAAAAATGTGCAGTTCATAGACCAAACCACAATCTGAGGATTTAGTTTTGAATATATATATATATATATATATATATATATATATATATATATATCTGTAGAAAGTAACTGGTTTGATTTTTTTGAGAGTTTTACATTTTTCCCCTAAAATTTTGCCTTTGATTGGCAGCATTGTAGCATTATGAGATAATGCTCTAAACATTGATAATCATTGAAAATGCTGAACCATATTCCAAATGTACACATGTAGAAATAATACAAAACTAATCTCATTTCATTTTTGACCAATCTTAAAGCGGACCTTCACCCTGAATAAGAGCATATGTTATTTGTTTCCCACACCCTGTACATATAGATTGCTCACATTAAAAATCATCCTACCTGCATCTACTGTATGTTATGAGCCTTTAAACATCCAAGATGGCAGCTCATGGAGCAACAGGCCGCCTGCAAACAGGAAGTGTCTTCTGACTGTGTCACTCTGCATTCTGGGACTACTGTCCTTTCCCTGACCCCAGCTCTGCTCTGTCTGTGCAAGGAACAGTTATAACCCCACCCCCTGTACTTTATCCTGCTCTCCTCCCCTCAGTATATGTGAAGATGGCGTGCCTGTATCCTAGAGTCTTGAACAGAGTTGCAGCCTAGTGGGGGAAAGAATAATAAGTAAGTGACTTAAAAATTAAAATATATTAATTTTAGATGTTGTGCAATGGTTTTTTAAGGGTTTGGGCTTTTCATTAATTCATGCTGACGGTCCGGTTTAAATGTTTTACATCATTGACAGTTATTTCGTTTGAAATGTCAATCATCGTGAGTAGCGTTGGCAGGATCTCCGTTCCTATGGTATGCATATTGAAGACAACATGGCAGAGTTTGCTGCAGAATTTTCTAGACATTCATGTCACCTTGATACTCCACAGTAAAAATTGGATTGCCAAATTTACTACCAGTCACCTCAACACCGATGATGAAGACGATTCTGCGAGGCCTCCAATGGTGCCTGTTCCAGAAACCATAGACACTATTCATGATATGATTCTGTAAGATCATTGAAACTTGGTTTTGAATACAGCCAAGGCTCTAAAACATTTCCAGAAAAAAGGGGTCAATAATTCACGATAATCTGGACATGAGGAAGGTATCTGCTCTGAGGCTCCCAAAATGTTTGTGACCACTCTGCAAATGCCCAAAGCACATGTGAAAGTGCCCATATATTTCTATGGGCAGCGTTTCACTGGCAAATGCAGGACCCTCACGAGAAAGCACGAACAACCCTGCAATCGCCTCAGTTACGTTATATTATAGACATATTAATTTTCACTTTGGAGTGGTTGCATTTATGTCATAATGATTCATTTTATTTTTTTCATCTGCATAGTGTATAGGCTTAGACAGTAATGCAGTGCAATATGCCCACAGAAACAAGTATGACTGAATCTGACTGTGACCTTATACAAATTCAAGTGTTAATTAGACTCAGACCTCTTCAATGATTATGCTACAGTAGCAGCCATAGATACCAGCAAACATCCAGCTGGGTAAAAATTATCGATCCAGCAGGTAGACTAAACTCTTGAGTAATTATGAAAAGAAATTCTTATGACTGAAGTGCATTATTTTAATATTAAAACCACTGGTATTATTTATCAATATTTGTGTAGTTCATTATTGTAGC
The DNA here is from genome assembly GCA_027917425.1 of Gastrophryne carolinensis. Classification (NCBI taxonomy): domain Eukaryota; kingdom Metazoa; phylum Chordata; class Amphibia; order Anura; family Microhylidae; genus Gastrophryne; species Gastrophryne carolinensis. Next base: position 340,049,597 of record CM051239.1, read on the forward strand.
TAGGGTGTACTTAGAATAGGTTACTTTGTTATGTCGCTATGTATTTTAACATTACACTCTTAGCTTTCTCCTGGCCCATGTTTCTATGTAGTAGTGTTTCTGTCAAATTCGTTCTCCAGCATTGGTCTTTATTATTAAATTTATCATTTTATAGAAAAAGTTGCCAGCAGTGGGTAAAATTTAAAATTCGTTCATAAATATTGATTCCATAATAGCCATAATTGCCACTGCAGCAAAGCAGGCACATCTCATGAAGTAGCTGAATCCATAGAGCCTCCAGGTTTCGGACCTACGGGTCCTTACTCATGACATGTCATTTTAGGGGGGAAATGGAATTTTCTCAGTAGGTTTTTCCCGTATTGCTCTGGCAAATAACAGCTAGAAATCTGTTAACTTATCTTGACGTGGAAACTTGCATCACCTTGTACACTTATTTGGGCCCTTTCTCTATTAATTGACTACAACATAGTGCAAAAGTCTCAGAATGTGAACCAGACAGTGTTTCTGAAGAGTATATCTTTTGTATTGTAAAGTGCTTTTCATCATCACTATTATTGTTTTTAGAGGTTAGCGGTAGTACATATACAAAAGAAAGAAAAATCTGCCTTTAATTTTTTAAGCTGTCAGTAATTGTCACATTTCTTGTTACCCCCCCCCCCCAAAAAAAAAAAACTTTTTATTGCAATGGTCTTTTTATGAAGGGGAAAATGCCCCAACATGGAACATGGGATTACTGGGCATAGTTCCTGACATAGGACATAGGAACTGGTAAAGAGTACTTTAAAGACACAAATAGGAAATGGTACTTTCTGGGGCCAGGGTTCAAGCATTCCGCACTGGTATGTGAAGTGAAGCTTGCCTCATCAAGATCTCCCCGCTTTTGCATAGTTCTTGAAACAGAAGATATTTATATGGCACTTGACTCTGTAAACAAAATGTTTACTATTAATGAAATACCCCCAAGGGGTTCTGCCTCTCTTGTGCCTCTGTCCTGAGATCTTAAGGTATAAGGAAGACCGGTTCCACGTTTTTCTTTCTTCTAATTTCACAAAAGATCCCTCAGTGCATTTTCTACTTTGAAACCTAAAGGTCTAATTGTTTTTTTCGAAATGCCCTTCCACATGTCTTCTTCCAGCTTCTTCTCTGCAGCTGGACTAAATTGTTAGGGGCTTACTACCACTACGGTCAATTCAGTGGATGCCTCCTGTTACCTTTTTAACCATCAAATCTAATGAAAATGATGCACTGTCTGTGTACTTTGCTGTTGGGATTTCAAGACATGAACGATACCTACTGATTTCATAACAGCGTGAGTAAGGTTTCTAGGGCCCCACAAAGTTGTAAAATGAAAAAATCAGCATTTTACACTTCAAGCTTATATTTTTATACAAATGTTACCTTCTTCATTTGGGTTTAGCTTCTGCATTGTGGTTTGAAAGTGCAATTGCTGGTATTCCTATGCAGTTTGGCTACCTTAAAGGCTTGCCAGAAATAATGTTTAGTAGCTTAATGGATACCAAACAAAACAGCAAATACACAGCAGTGGGACAGCCAGCAAGTGACCAACGAGTGTGACACGACCAAATCCTGCAATAACACATTTAAAATAATATTACTACTATTTGTACTGTTTATGAACACAGTACATCCAGAATAATATTGATATCTGATATTTATACAATAAAACATTTGAACATGTACATATACTGTACCTCAATAACCGTATGTCCTGGAAGTTTAAAGGCTTTTTAAAATATAATAGTCCAATTAATAACCAGAAGGAATGGAAAAATGAAACACAATGTTAATGGAGAACAGGTAACTGCTATTTCTGTTCTACCAACACCCACAAGCTCACAACTTTAGGGTCAGTAGATGAAAAGGCCTACCAGCAGAAGAGAGAAGAAGGTTTTTTTATTCTCCTTCTCCTCTGGCTTCTATTTGGTAACTTAAAGAAAGAGAAAAGAGCAAATATGCACCGTCTATAAAGCCACTTGTAGTCATATTTACTCCCATAATGATGTAAAATTTATCAAGATCTTGGAAGCTACTGATAAGGAATGATTATCAAGTGACTAAACCAAGATGAATGCTGAATAGGAGGAGAGGAAAAAAAAAGAAGAGATAAGTATCACTAGAGAACATCTATCCTGTCTTGGAGTACAGATTTATCCCAGGCATGTTTAAATTCACTTATTCTTTATTTTACACCCACATTTTTCTGAGGGGGTTATTCAAAACATCTACTTCTCTTTCGCTAACATAATATATTCTGACATTGTTTAAGATCTTTCCCTCAACTAGTTTAGGTTGTGCCCCCTTGTTTTTACATTTAGTGTTTACTTATTTCTATCACAGGTTTTGAAGATGTCCTACCATTCCCTTCTTTCCTCTAAACTATAACAATTAGGTTCTTTTCTTCCCTTCTTAATTTCTTTCCTGGTTTTACGTTCCACTATTTTATGTAGCTGGTCCTTCAGACACTTCCTGTTTGATCAATGTCTTTTAAGGGGAGGTCTCCAGAACTGTGCACCATATTTCAGATGTGTTAATGCCAGAGCTCTATACAACAGCATCACAAACTTGCTTACCCCTCTGCCAGCAAACACAGAACTGTCCATTCAAAACTAAAAAACAAAAGAATATGTAGTGTATCTTTTAGTCAGGGCCAATGTTTGGGGGGGCATCAGTGGCATTTGCCCTGGGCCCCATGGTAAGACAGAGCCCCCAAGTCCTCTAAGTGAGCTGCAGTTCCCAGATCATGGCCCCAGAATGCAACACGGTGCCCTGTTGTGTGTGCAATTGTGACTTACTATCGTATCTGGGGGCACGGGACTCAGATTTAGGGATCAGATATGGCACGCTGACTAACTAGTGGTAATTTTAAAAGTGGTAATTTTAAATTTTTTTTGCCTGGACAATGACTTTAATGTTCTTATGGCAGATACTTGAAGACATTAATGTACAAGTGACTCTATAATCCAGTTTTTCCTAAATGTATTACTTGCCTCCCTACTACATAAATAATAAATACAATGGCATACATCCTATTGTACTATACCTTTTTGTTGTATTTCTTGTATAAAGACATCTGGATCCTTCCTTTTTAGCATTACTTCCCCTCCCCCCAGCCATTTCCAGTAGTCGTGGAGGGTAATTTACTGCTAGCGCCACTGACCCCCATTCTTTCACTGACACTCATTGAGTCTTCGGTGGTACGCTGCAGAAAGGCCAAACAAACTATTACCTGTTAGCATTTCTTGCTAAGTGGTTCTGCATTTTTCTGCGAACTTTGATAAAAGTCATGAATTCTGGACGCGAATGATGCAGACTCCCTGTGTTAAATCCTGTATTTGCCATTCAATGCTGCTGGTTGCTTATAGGCATTTCATAGCAGCATTCTCTACTACTACAACAACTAATACAGATCACACACAGTGTAGGTATATTCTTTTATTAACTACATTTTGAAACCTAAAACATTTTCAAATAGCAACAAATAAATACAAGGAAAAGAACATGTAATTTGTATCAGTCATTTTCACCTTTGTTCATTTAAGCTGTCTATGGCTAAGGGGTTCTCTAGCTATAGCTGTTATACCCCTTTTGATAGTTGCCAGTATGTCTTTAAGCTACAGTATTTTATCTTAATTTTAGGTCTGCTTTAGCTTGGTACACATATCTTCTTGCTGTAGCAACTACAGCAGTCCAAGGCTAGTTTGTGTCAGTTACCTGAAAAAAGAAATGTATAATTTGTGCCCAACGGGCAAAGCCAGTCTGTGTGTCTTCTGCCCTGTTTGTGGTTATGTCTGGCACCAGTAGCATTTTCTCTGGCTCTTCCATTTGATGGAGTATGCAGATATTGTGTAGCACACAGCAAGAAAGGGTTATCTTGGACACCTTCTCTGGGCTGTACAGCATCTCCCTCCTGGCCGGGCCAAACATAGGAAGCATGCTTTCAGCAGACTGATGGTTTTTTCAACAATGCATCTGCGGTGAACGGCATTGTAGTGCACTTCAGCTGTGATCTGTGGGTTCCACACGGGGGTCATGAGCAACGTCTTCTGCCAGTATCCCTTATCAGCTAAATACAAACACATGGGTTAATGTTGGTTGCTACACAAATGCACACCCCTACCTGGGTTAATGCATTTTGCTTTCACCTTCCCCTCCTAGTTCTGCAGCTATACTGTTTAGAGATCTAACAATGTGGACACGTACTTACCTAGTAGCCATCCTGGCTTACTTTCATTGTTCTCAAATTTTCTGCTCAGGGGAGATTGATTCAGCACAAACGAGTCATGACAGGATCCCAGGAAGTCAGACCTCACAGCATGCAGCCACATCTCATGATCACACACCACCATCACATTAATAGAATGGAAGCTTTTCTGGATGTGGTAGTGCAGTTCTTGTGCTCGAGGGGGGCAAAAGGGAAATAGGTCCCATTAATGCAGCCAAGCACATTTGGGATTCCTGCCATCAAATGAGTGCCAGCTTTATGTTTTGGATCTCTTCCTCATTGGCTGGTAACCTGATGTAGTTAGGGATGAGGTCACAGATGGCCAGGACCACCTCATGAAATATGAGGCACATGGTAGGCTGGCTAATTTCACTTAATAGAGCAGCAGTGGCCTGAAATGTGCCCCTCACAAGGATATTTAATGAGGCACACAGGTGCACTATTTCAGAGACTGCTTTGCTGCGGCCAGTGGCGGGCTCAATTTTGTGGTGGATTTGGTCATACAGTTAAAAAAGGGCACCATGACATGAAGCTGCCTGAATTTGCTCATCATTCAAATCCACCACAGCCAATTGGGTGTTTAACACAATGTCAGCCCGCAGTCGCACCACTGCTACTTCCTGACTCTCCTGCTCCTCCTCAGCAACAGCCACACAAGGCATCCATACATCAAACATAAGTCCAAAATCGTGCTCTGCAATGCACTGCACTGCATTGCCACTGCTAACAAAAATGCACACACTAAAGCACCAAAAAAAAACACCCACACCCACATGCACAATACACACCTCAACACACAAATTTGAGCAACAACATGCCCCTAACAACAAATAGTGTACTGAGCTAACATTTGATTTGGAAAATATGGGCAAGTGTCCAACAAGAAACAGATTATAAAACAAACATGATAGCCTTGATTCCTCAAAGTGACAAATACATGTGTCAGCAGTTAAAACACATAACAAATGTGTATTTGGCAAACAGGCCACACAACATGATGCACAGGTAAAATATAAAGTCAAGGCAGTCTTAGCTTATTTGGGCAGTGTTGTGTGGACTTCCACATGCATCCTGCTTTAAATACAACATTGGTCAAGATCATAAGATAGACACAATTGATTAGTCAGTCTTTGGTGCACTAAGCAAACTACAGGTACATGTGGTGTCCCGATATGTTATAATCATGTTGCATTCCTGTAAGGAGCGACCTGTTGTTAAATGTGTAAATTAAACATATAATGGCTTAATTTAGAGGGACCACAACATGTATTGTGCATAGTCCATAGTGTTATGTTGATTGATACATTTATACATAAACGCATGACCTCCCTGAATCAAAAACTTTAACCACTTGGAGACAGGCAAAGGTAATTGGGAGACCAAAGAGAATGCCATTGCCCAAACCTGTAAACCCCAATATATTGGCCATTTATACTTCAAATTACTAATGCAGAACAATTTAGGACAGTGCCAAATGTAATCCGACATAATGGTGTGACAATTATCTTTGCCTGAGTAGCACTTTAAATGAAGCTCAAATTAAAAATCTTTGTTTCCACAAACTCTGTAGCTAAAGATGATGCATGTTTGAATCCACAACGCATTGCACACTGCTAATAACAGGCCCACTATAAACTGTTCTGAAGGTAGCAAAATGTTTGTGAAACACAGAAACCAGCTGGGCCAACACATGGTGATGGTTATGTATCTCTAAACAGCAGAAACATTTAAACCTAATGTTGTCTACTTAAAACACACACTATATGAGGGGCTCACACAGGTCCAGGTGTTAATGGTGGAGTTGCTGTGCAATAAAACGGTAAGGGGGAGTATTTCTGTGAAGCTTGATTTTGAAGCAATTAGCACTCCTACCAGCATACATGATAAAATGTAGGACTGAGAGACGCATTTATCAATACCAAAAATTTTACACACAACCACATCATTGTCAGGGGCCACAAATAATTCTTTGGTAGTTTCAATGAAATGATGAGCAATCAGCAATGCAGCTACTGTTACAACACAGGGTGTATTTTACTTACCATCACAGCTCTGGCTTTGGCCCATGCTGCTGGATACAACTTCATGCTGGCAAGGACAAGGCAGGTTTGGGGGCCAATGGATGTGCCAGCAGGAATTGGAGGAGCTGTGAGAGACCAAAAGAAAAATAATAATAAGAACATTACAAAGTTATCTGTGGACTATGTTTTCTTGCAACATATAAACATGTAATATTTGTTTCTGTGTATATGTGAATGGCAATTTTACTTGACACTGATTCGGGAGAAAAACGCAAAGGGGTGTGGGAGAGATCACCGGCCTATGATGTCCTGAAACAATAAGAATAGTAAAAAAAGTACACACTTGTCACAATATTTCAACACAATAATATACCCAAAACCTACTTACCAGGGGACAAGGTTCTGGCCTCAAACCAGGAAGGGCTGCGAGGGAAGGAAGTGTGGGCTTCGCTCCCCCCCATTTGGTCCAACTCCAAGGGGCTAGGCTCCTCCACTTCCCCTACTACAACCTCATGGAGTGACTCCCCACCTGAGAATGGCCCTCCCGCTAGCCAGACTCCTCTGGGACATCCTCAGTCTCGGGGACGGGAAGAACCTCCTTGACATGCTTGTGGAGGGGAGGCTGCTTATCTGTGAAGACACAAAACAAGAAGAGGCACCAACCAATGCTGCAACATTCTTACCTTACCGCAGACATAGCCATCATGAAGCCTGTAGAAAGATGCCGGCTCCTGAAGTCCAACCACCTTTGGCAGACGGATCGGGTCAAAGCTTGATGTTAAAGCATGTTAACCTCCTCCGCATTGATCCCCTTCTGAGCCAAGGGTCAGGTATAATCATATTCGTGCTGGCACATGTCCTACATGCAAAAATACAAAGACAGAAAAATAGGAAAAAAAATTAGAAACATTAACCACCAATATTGTTATTTAAATAGCAACATATTTATGCACATTAAGTGATGAGAATGGTAAAAAACGCATATCAAAATAGTAAGAATACATGTAAAAACGCTAAGCTAAGATCTCTGTATTTATAAAAAAAATGCTATTAATATAAAAATGCGAAAATCGCCACAAGAGGCCAGAGGCCATTCAGAAAAAAAGTTGAAGGGACAACACGACCAATAATGCACATAGCAAGATTAACTGTTGAAAACTATGACAAAAGGCATAAGGGACAAACAGAAAATATAGAAAAAGGAAACAGAAGTAAAGGCACGTCCACATAGGTGCAACTAACACAAAAATACAGTTACTTTAATAATCTGCCCGTTGGCCCACATGCTGGTGGGACATCTTACTGGGGGGCGAGCCAGCCTCGAACGCACTGGAAGTGCTGTTGGGGCTGCGGGTTTGCCCTGCATCTTGGGGGGGGGGGGGGGGGAATCTTTTCACTGCAGAGGCAAACCGGAAGTTCACAAAGCATTACCGAAAGCAGAACAATCATAGCATCTATGATCACGTTCTTCTTACCAATGAAAATGCTGCTATTTGCTTCATTTATGAGAACATTAGGTTGGACTAAGAGTGAATGCTAGAAAGCGACCACAACATTTAATATAATAAGAACGCTGCACGGGACGAGACGTGGTCCATTTCTGAGTGCTCGGAAGCTGGTGCTAGTGCACTCAAACACAGCAAAACATTATGGGCTGATATTGGGGACATTCAAAGCCACTGTCAATTGAAGGGCAGGCACAAATGCACAAGTTTAAAGAAAAAAAAAAGATTGTTGAGAGTAAAATACATCCCAAGCAGGCCAAGGGTCCCCTGTCAGTTGATTGTTGTAAAATAAAATGTAAAAAACGCTATGCAGAAGTTGTACAGATAACAACACTATAAAAATCAATAGAAGTGTATGGGAGAACACCACTGAGCGTCTGATAGGACGTGTCGCTACTGGACAGACATGGCCAGCTCTATGATGAATACACCACAAAGTCTAATGTGCATTGCTTAGAAGGAAGGATAAGAAAGAAGACTATTTGGGTGCAGCAGCATGACTGTGTGCCCATCCTAAAATTATAAGGTACCCTCTGACAGGCCTGTGTTCCCAGTAAATGAGATTTGTTTGTAAAAAGAACAGCTTTTTAAAAACCATGTGATGAGCATTCCAGGACTTTCAGTTTTTATTCTCAGCTGCTAAAGGGTCCACATTGTCATGTTGGCAAATTGTAAGTGTCTCATGATCTGCCTCTTTGTTAATGGATGCAACATCCATTTCTGACAAATTTCAGATAAATTCTGTATTCATCTTACCATCAGTTTTGAATAAAGAAGATGTTGCCATTGCATAACAGAACCTGCAAGCTGCAACAGTCATATATTATGTGGGTACCTGGTATGGATGTGTGCATTATTAGCTCAGGGCTTGTATTAGCTTAATAAGTGGAGTACTACATTTGTTTTTAAGCAATCTATGTAAAGTATACACTGCCACCCTGATGATAGTTGGGGTCTGGTTGTTGTAACAAGAATGTTTCTGTTTCTTATTATATGTTGTTCCTGTATTGCAATCACAGTGCTTGTTCCTGAAAATATTGTGCCACAGTTCTAGGAAAAAAAGAAAATTATTTTTTTTCACAAGGCATCTATTTTGAGTTGGTACCTGGTTCCTGTAATGTCAGTGCATTAAACTAGAGAACAATAACCTAGAGAAGGTTTGTGTAAAGCTAAGAGAGATTTTGGTAGAAGTTGAAAATTATTCTTAGATATTTGACTCTTATAAAAATAGATGCATTATTAAAACCTTTGTTTACCATTCTATAATTAGAACATTGCAGGGAATCATATGAAGGAACGATAAGGGAATATTCATATTTTAGCATTGATAGCTCAAAAGTTAACTATTTTTTCCTAATGAATTTAAAGGGACTTGTCTACCAAAAAAACCCTCCTTGCAATCTTCGCCTTTGGTCCCCAACAGATGATCGTGCCAATCACTGGCACCTTCATGATGAACAGCTTCCCCCTGCTACCATTTACAGTGACACTACAGTGCCTACTCCATTATCCGGCACTGGAGGTGTCCTGCTAAAGCTTGAATTAGGACAAATTGGCTGCAGGGGATAGAAGTATTGAGATTTCTTTTTTTAGGATCTTGGTTTGATCTTGGTTTGATTGCATGTGTCTAACTAAGTGGAGGAATGCAGATGTACAGTAACACAAATATATCATGCCCTGGATGTTTTGCATGTCCTGTAATTTTCATAAGGTATATAAACTCATATGAGTATGGCAATATATGAGTCATATTGATATGTGCTAAGATCCCTAGTAAAGGTTGCCACCTGGCTAGCTAGCCTACCTAGAGATTTTGTCAATCTCTGTTGCCAGACCATTTTCACCATTTTGCACTATTGTATATCTTCATCTTGCCTCTAAACCATAGAAAGATGTATGACAATAAAAATTACAGTTTTTTTCAAAGAAAAAATATAAGCCCCATTCCTCCTGATTACAACGGTACCACATAAATATCGGTTTGGGAGACACCCCCAACTGAAAAGAGAATATGACATTTTCAAATGAAATTCAACTACAGGAGAGCAGATGCATTTGTGTTTTCAGCCCACCAGCTTTTATTTAGCTACATTGATTTGCGGTAAGATGTCTGTGGTATATATTTGATTGCTTATTGCTTTTTAGAGGTTGTTCATGTACTTTTTTGAGATTTGCTATTTATTAGAAACATAATTACACATTTAAGACTGGTTTTGGACTGTTGATATTTAGTAATATTATTACATCTGCTGTTTTGGTGCTATGGTTATAATGTTTTTATCTGTGGAGCATTTGAATAAACTGTTTGCACTTGTTAGCCATTTAGCCTTAATGATCGGATTTGTGTATGGTCTCATAAGTGGGGTTTATTCATTTCTTGGTTCATGTGAATTACCACTACTATCAAGTGTTAAACCCTTTTTTAAATAGGTTCCTCTCTCTCCAAGGGAGGGGGACAGGCTTTAAAAAAATATTTACTATCCAGCAAAACCAGCATGTTCACCAGCTTTGAGGGTTGGTTGACCAGGGAGTGAAGAACTAGTGGAGGACCAGTGGAGAACCAGAGGCTTCCCCCCGGCTCTGAAGGCTACCAGCCATGTATAGCCTATATGGGCCGTGGGCTCCGCTGCACTTCCCTGAGCTTTGGGGATGCAGGTAATAGGTATTAATTATTCTGTGGTAATCGATTAATCTGTGATTTTGCTGGGTATGGATAGTTCTGTGATTTCCCTGAACATGCATTTTTCCATGATTTCTCTGGGTATAGATTATTCAGTGATTTCTCTGGGCATGATTTTTTTCTATGATTTCTCTAGCTGTTGATTATTCTGTGATTTTTCTGGGTATGATTTTATTTTAGCAATTTCAATGGACATTAATTAATTTGTGATTTATCTAGGTATGGATAATTATGTGGTTTTGCTGGGTATAGATTATTCTGTGTTTCTTTAGGGCATGGATTATTCTGTTATTTCTCTGGGAATGAATAGTTATGTAAGTTCTCTGGGTATGGATCATTCAGTGATTTATCTAGGCATGGATTATTTTGGGATTTCTATGGGTATAGATTATTTTATAGATTATTCTTCTGGGCATAGATTATTATGTTTTTTTTTCTCTGGGCATGGATTATTCTGTGGTTTTTCTGGGAATGGATCGTTCAGTGATTTCTCTGGGTATGGATATTTTTGTGATTTTGCTGGCTATAGATTTTTCTGTGATATCTCTGGGCATGGCTAGTTCTGTGATTTCTCTGGGTATGGATTATTCTGTAATTTCTCTGGGTATGGATTATTCTGTGATTTCTCTGGGTATGGATTATTCTGTGATTTCTCTGGGTATGGATTATTCTGTGATTTCTCTGGGCATGGATTATTCTGTGATTTCTCTGGGTATGGATATTTTTGTGATTTTGCTGGCTATAGATTTTTCTGTGATATCTCTGGGCATGGATAGTTCTGTGATTTATCTGGGCATGGATTATTCTGTGATTTCTCTGGGTATGGATTATTCTGTGATTTCTCTGGGTATGGGTTATTCTGTGATTTCTCTCTCTTGGTATGTATTATTCAGTGATTTCTCTGGGTATGGATTATTCTGTGATTTCTCTGGGCATGGATTATTCTGTGATTTCTCTGGGAATGGATAGTTCTAAAATTTCTCTGTGTATAGATCGTTCAGTGATTTCTATGGGTATGGATTATTTTGTGATTTCTATGGGTATGGATTATTCTGTGATTTCTCTGGGTATGGTTTATTCTGTGATTTCTCTGGGTATAGATTATTCTGTGATTTCTCTGGGTATGGGTTATTCTGTGATTTCTCTCTCTTGGTATGTATTATTCTGTGATTTCTCTGGGTATGGATTATTCTGTGATTTCTCTGGGCATGGAATATTTTATGATTTATCTGTCCATGATTCTCCTATCTCTCTATCTGTCCATGTCCTGCTCCCTCGGTATCCTCTGGCACAAGTATCCCCTTCCGCTCCCCCATTCTGCAGCTGGGCAGAGGACACAGATCCTCTGCCCTGCCAGCCCAACCACCAGTGCTCCCTGCCACAGGTAGGGGCTCTTTATACCCCAATGAAGCTCTCACCCCCCCATATCATTTGTGGCAACACCAGCCCAGACACAAGCTATGTGGACTAGATGTTGTCCGGTGGGAGGCGGAGCACCCCTAGCCCTAAAGATTAGTAGCCCACATATACTGCATGGCCAGTAACATAACCAGTGGGGATGCATAAAAATCGGGTGGGGGTTTTCAGTAGGGGACTTTCCAATTTTTACATGTACCTCCTTTCTCACTATTCATCGCTGGCCGGTGTCCTCATCTGTCCCACGCTGTCCACCACTGTTTCCCGCAACGTTCTTCGGTGACAACAGACAACAAGACAACAGCACGTAGGACACACATCCTGTGCCCTGCACTGGGCTCCCTCCACCTCTTTTCCCACCACAAGGGATATTTATAGGAGAGGAGCCAAGGTGGCTGGGAAAGTGCCTTCACGCCCTATGGGCACTCACAGTGCCATTGGCATCATGCCCCCACGGTTGAAAGCATGGGGCAGATGAGGACATCGTCCGTGGTGGATAGTGAGGAAGGAGGTAAGTATTGGTGTAAAAATAAGCCTAATTAAAGGACTTTCTCTTTTTTTTCTGTAACCCTTTGTAGCACTTCTTTATATGTTGCTGTGACAGATCAATATACTCTTGTCCTGCAAAAATACAGGAATCTTCTCATTTGTTAACATTTTACATAAATATATACTATAAGAAGGCAGGACAATTGCCTGTCTCATATTATCTATTGTGGGTGATTATTTGTGGAACATTCATTTGAATGCATTTTATCTTTTAATATTACAATGTTACCATAGAGATATGTAATTTGCTGGGTTACATACAGTTATACAGAATGGGTGGAATGGGAATAACTGAGAACAGGCTGTCCTCTTTAATAATTAAATTGACAATAACCATCTCGATTTGGAACTGTATGTATCATTGAAATTTTTAGATGTAAAGGCTTTATTCTCATGCATAATATTTAAAACAATATGGATGCTCAACAAAATGTTTAATCTTATTTAAGCACCATACCAAGGTTTTTGCAATAGTTACATAGTTAATACGGTTGAAAACAACATAGGTCCAACAAGTTCAACCAAGGGACGGGGTTGAGGAAAAAGATTTAATGTTTACTGATGACAGTTAATAGTAACTGTTAATGTTATTTTCTTCTTAAAAAGCATCAAATGTTTTTTTTCAGCTGTCAGCTGTTGATGCTATAACAAGCTTCTGTGGGAGGCTTTCCCACAGATTTACAGTTCTTATGGTAAAAAGGATTGTCGCCTTTGGAGTGTGAATTTTCTTTTTTCGAGAAGAGAAGATTTTACATAAAAACTTTCCCTCATATTTTTTGTACTGTACATATTTCACATTCTGATATTTAATTTAGTTACCTGCCCCCAACCCTATTAAAACAGCAGCACTTGACTTAATCTGACAGGGAGCTAGCAGGAGCTGTTTAATTCTATATGCTACCCCCCTTATGTGATTGGGGAAAAGCTGAATAACTGACTAATCTGGGCTTGGGGGATGAAGCTACATGCAGAGACAATGGAGTATTAAATTACCTAAACCTGAGTTTGGGGGTAAGCTGTTGATGTATACCTTTCAGTAGTTATGTATAAAGCTCACTGTTTGACCCAGAATAGTAGCATGATCTGGGTAAAATTCTTTTAATATATTTTATTACAAAAAAGGGTGCCCCCTCCTCTCAGCCCATCCCACCAGACATAGAAGCTGGTAACCCATGGCTTAGAGTCCAATGGACTGGCTTCCTTACCTATAAGTGAACCAATCCCTATGCTCATTAGCCAGGCTTGGACTGGCCTGCTGGAAAAGGGCACAATCCCCTAATGGGCCCCGGGCTAGTAAGTGAAGGTGGGCCCCACACTGACTTAGTGGAGCTCCATGTAAGACCTGCTACTGCTCCCTGCACTCCTTCTGACTGTGGCATATAGCCACACTGCTATGCCTTATTGTTGCCCAGTGACAAAAGAAATGCACTGGCTGCATTCTAAATTAATAAGCCTGTGCAAAGCTTGGTGGGGGATTACAAGCACCAAAACCCAAAAGCAGCCCCCTGGGATACTTGGCCCCAAAGAGCTACAAAAGCTCCACACACACAATTGGCTGCACAAAGGGTAGTAAAAAGATTTCTCTGCAAAGTGGTCACCCCACGGAGCTTGTGGAGTGAAGTTTTGAGAGCCCCCCCCACATACTTGTTTAATAAATTGCTCCCCTAAAGCCTCCCTCCAGCAAAAACTATTGGAGAAGGCTTAACTCCATGCAGATATTCTGGAATAACAGGCCTATTTTTTGCTTCAGAACTGCATCTTGTTAATCACATAAGCATGAGAGAGAGCTGTGCCAGCACCAGCATGGGAGAGCTGTGCCAGCATCAGCTCACACCAAACTAACTGAAACTAATTCCTCAGACACACAGACAGCTTGTGTATTATATTATATAAACACGCACACTGAATAACCAGCTGCTAGAGGGATTGTGTGTGTGTGTGAAGGGAAAGCTGCAACAATGTTACTTTATCAATATTGATATGTGACGCAAATTTGACTGTGGCAAGATGACGTCCCCACGCAGTTATGCAACATAGAATCTGCCTGCTATTCCAAAATGTCTCACATAGTTTATATCACTGATTGCCAGCGTAGAGCTTTAGGGGTGCAATTTACTGAACTTGCTTTTTTTTACTTTTGGTCTGATTTAACCTGAAACCAAACAGCAACACAGGTAGCCACCTTGTGAATTAGAAGCTAATATTTCATGATAATTCACAAAAATGCACAGAGATCAAAGACAGTCTAATAATTTTAACGTGTGATCCCACGGTGCATGATCCACCACCATCAAAGTCGCACACCAGATTGTAGGGCCCACACGCTTACCGGAACACAGTAGTAGCTTCGCCTTAAAACACACTTAAGTGTTTCAACATCCGTTGATCCCTTATTTATGAAGGAATAGTGACAAGTAGCGACTGGTGAGCGGCCGGTAATGACGGGCCCCGCCACGAGAACGCCGGCTCCCCACCACAATCACACATTTGTCAAGCCAATCCTGCTTAGCGACTGAGATAGTGCCATATAGCGACTCATTCATCATTATTCCAGCCTCAGCCCACAGCGCCAGCGTCCGACCTTGAACAGCGACAGGTATGACCTCTCGCTACCTTGCGCTCTCCAATGCATTTCAATGGAACAATCTTTAAATATTAATAATTAATTGTGAAAAATTCTGTGACCACTTATGCCATTTTAGATAATTTTTTTAAGGTAAAAAAAAAAAAAAATTGTACAGAATTGATATTACAGGTCTGATATTAATGTATTCATATTACAAAATTATTTAAAAACATGTTTTTTTTTGTTTCCAAAAATATGGTTGTTTGGGGGTTAAAAAACTACTTTTAACCCATTGCCGCCAGCGCTCTGGGGTTTAAACATGCATTTTACAGTGCGAGAATTTTTTGAGCATGATTTTTTAATGAATATGGTGGGAGCCGGTCGCTAGGGCCAGTCGCTATCATGCGCTCCCATACAGCGCGGAACCTGTCAAATAGCGACTCCTCACCCAATATTCAACATTACGGCAAACCGACTGAGTTGCTATCAACTACTGAACAACGGCCAAGCACAGTGACTACTAGCGGGCTCTCTGAAAATGCCGCTACAGT
This sequence comes from Gastrophryne carolinensis, assembly GCA_027917425.1. Lineage (NCBI taxonomy): Eukaryota > Metazoa > Chordata > Amphibia > Anura > Microhylidae > Gastrophryne > Gastrophryne carolinensis. The sequence goes on from CM051239.1 coordinate 340,065,128, forward strand.
CGCTCAACTGTGCTACCTGTCGCTGTTAATGAATCGGCCTCCCCAACTCATTTGAATTGATCCCATGAGAAGAGATGTGGCACAGTATATCATGCAAAGCAAAAGGCAGAAAATAGTGCAGTATGTCCAATAAAACTTTAAAAACTATTTATTAAAAAAGCACTCACAAACAATCAATATAGGAACAGCAGTTATACAGTGGGATAGTCAGCAATAGAGGGGTTCTTGCCTAGTGAGGGATCTGTCGCAGTGTGAAAGCAGGTGGATCTATCAACTAGATACTTTAGTTCCTGGAGGTCTGAATGTTGAGTTCGACCTAAACTGCTTTATAAACAATTTATAATTGGAATTCTTTTTTTCTGTAAAGCAAACGCCAGTCCCCCCTTTTGGAAAAGGTTCTGTCAAAAAAATTATATGTACCCGCGGTTTGCGGATTTTGGTTTTTTATTGTATTAGCGCATGGGAATTCATTCGTTTTTATTTTAATTTTATTTTTCTGGGTTTTATATAACCTTGTCATCGGTGGCTTGTGCCCTATTGTTATTATTCCCCCAGAGGCGCATGCAGCCCCCTGTCTATAGTGTATGCAACTTATTGTATTGTGCTCTATTGTTATTATTCTCTTAGATGCGCACGCTGCCCCTTGCTTATAGTGTGTGCAGCTTATTTTACTCTAGTGTGTGTAACGTTATGGTAGCTTGGGCAGCCATGTAACGATATCCTAGGAAACCATTTGGTTCTATAACATTACCCCTACTGCCTTGTTTACGTATGCCCCATTGTTGGTGTAGCAAGTGCTGCCAATGATTGGGTGTTCACACTGTTTTTATGATTGGTGCCGCTGGATGCGCGTTGCGCATGTGCGAGATTGAGCGCGTGCACGCCTCTTTTAAATATTTGGTTGGCTGTGCAGTGCGCACGCACAGGATTGGAGGTGTGTGCACAGCTGTGCCCTGTCAGTGGCTGTCGGCCCGAGGGGGGTGTAGTGCGCACGTGCAGGATTGGAGGTGCGTGCGCACCTGTGCTCTGATGGCGGCATTAACAAGTGGTAATCGCATTTTTTTGTTTTAGTCTTCTAATCACGTGGGGAGTCACACCGTGATTGTGACGTCATAGGGTTTCTGGTTTAAAAGACCGGCTTCTGCTTAGTTCAAAGATTCCGTCTGAAGTCGCCACGGCGACGAAACGCGTTGCATCGTTTGATTATTTGCTTATTGGGATTTTTCTACCTGGACCTTTTAAAGACAACTGGACATTGGGAAGGCTGGCGGTGAGAAATTGCTGACTATGCCACTGTATAACTGCTGTTCCTATATTGATTGTTTGTGAGTGCTTTTTTAATAAATAGTTTTTAAAGTTTTATTGGACATACTGCACTATTTTCTGCCTTTTGCTTTGCATGATATACTGTGCCACATCTCTTCTCATGGGATTTATTCAAATGAGTCTAAGATTTGAGATTACTGTGGAGATCAACAGATGTTGAAACACTTAAGTGTGTTTTAAGGTGAAGCTACTACTGTGTTCCGGTAAGCGTGTGGGCACTACAGTCTGGTGTGCGACTTTGATGGTGGTGGATCATGCACCGTGGGATCACACATTAAAATTATTGGACTGTCTTTGAGCTCTGTGCTTTTTTGTGTATTTGCATCTGTAGGGAGTTTGAAAGACTCAGTGCACGTCGAGCTTTACTTGTATATATTCTATTAGCGTGGTATTGTTTTACTGTTGTTTTCTGAATATTTCATGATAGCCCATAGCCTGTTAAATGGCATTAAGAGATTAATTAGGCGGTGAATTAGGTAAGTAGAAGACTGGGTTCCACTAGTAATCACGTATGAATGGCCACAAGTCCTTCTTTTTTGTTGCAGCACTGTGAAGAATAACATCACCGTTCTGTACAGCTACAGCAGGCTGTACGCATAACTGTAGCACATATAAAGTCCCTGGGGTGCAGCAATTTGGTGTAAGGTGTCACTTCTTGTGAGACAGCTGCAGCTTATGTCTGGCCTCACAATTAAAACAGGCTTTTTGCTTAAATCATCAGATCTGTAAATGAAATCGGTTACACTCAGTAAAGCTTTTAAGTATTTCTATTATCTTTATTACATATTCTTGACAGCAATGAGATTCCATTGGAGACATTTATATGAGATATACATGTTTCAACTCATAAAGAAAGTAATAACAATAAAAATTATAGGATTCCAACTAGATGCGATTTACATCTGACAGCATCCATGTCTGAATACCTGAAGAAATAAAATCTACAGTACGCCTTTATTTCTGATGAATCATAGCAATGTCACATGTATAATATATGTTCTTACCCTCATAATATACATTCATTCAGGGGGGTTCTGCCACACTGGCTATTATCGGGTTTTTGCTGGCAATTGGGTTCTTGAAGAGAGATATTTTAGAACCACTGTGGTTCAGAATTTTGTTTCCCTTTTTGTCCTCTACCCCCTAGTTGTGTCTTAGGGCCAGGTGCGTCTTATAGTGTACAAGTGCAGAAATTGTTTCTTCAACATTTCTCCCCCCCCCCCTTGATAAAGTTTACCATAGTACCAGAATTTAAGAGAAAATGCAGCTGGACAGGTACTGTATATTTGTCGTATTACTATACATGTCTAGATGTAATCTTTATTTTTATTAAGATCTTTCCTAACCAAAGGCATAAATGAAAGTTTACTTATTCCATATTTATCTGATTTGTTCTCACAAGATGACATGTACAGAAGGAAATAGCTATTTTTTTCTGCTGGTCTCATTGTTTAGTATTGAATGTAATTTAATAAAAGTTGGCATGCTAGGGGCTGGATGTGACAGGTAAATGGTTACTACATGATTAGTGTGGGGCCCCTATTTAATATCTCTATCAGTATATTTAGTTACTCCTTTGTTCAACTTCAATTTGACTGAAAGATCTTGGTGAATCAGGAGCTACTTGTCAGTTATTTTTAAGGAAAAAGAATGAATCATGTCTGGTACTGTGATACTCGTCACAGAAATACGCATTATACTGTCTCAGTCCTGTTCTGAGACAGCCTGATATTTCTGGCACTCACCTCCACTGCTTTCCAGTCATTAACTGCTGCTTCACATTTCATCTCCCATAGGTTCATCTCCCATTGTGGGTGGCATTAATGGCTTTGTTGAGCTTTTGCACAAAATAGACAGATATGCACAAAGTGAATAGTATACAACTTTGTTTGACGGAAACTGCATCTTATCTAACTGATGACTTAGGCCCTTATTCATCAAGCGATAGCGCCAGGTAGTGTCTGACGAGCGCCAGGTAGCGGCAGCTAACGGCGACTACCGACTCAAGTACGCCCGGCGGCGGTCACAATGACGCATTTATCAAGCTAAATGAGGCTAGCGCCGGCGAGAGCGACGGCTAGCGCGGCATTCATCATGAAGCCGGCTGGCCCGAACAGCGCCGCTGCAAATTCCTTCACAGCGACACGTATTACCTGGCGCTACCTGCCGCTCTCCCATACATTTCAATGGCAGACGCTGCAATGATTGTTTTTAGTGGTTTTTGGGTTTTTTTCTTTGGTACAAAATTCAACACATGTTTATATTGATATGTTTTATGAATCTGGCTGGTTATTTATATGTATTTTAAGTTTTTATTATTTTTCACAATGTAATGTTGTGAGTGACATGGGAATTGCATCTCCTCCACCCAAACTCATTGGCATCAAAATCGCTTGTTTTCCACACAAACGGGGCTTGTAAAGCTATTTTGTAGCCTGTCAGGTTGGGCGGTCACGTTCGCTCTTCGAAATTGTCAGCGCCCAAGCTATTCGGCAGCCCTGTCCTTGATGAATCTGTGTTGGTCAGTGTTTGTGCAGTCGCTGTTTTAATTCGCTATGTGGCGGCGCGAGCGTCGCTGTGCCTCGCTGCGCTGCGTTGTGCGGCGCTGTGCTGTTCATACATGTGCCCTTCTGCCATTTGCAAGGAATTCACTTCCCGCGACCCCAGTCGTTGTTAATGAATACACTGTAGTTGTGAGCGTGCCTGGCCACATATTGCAGGATTAACATTCAGTCGTACCAGCTCATAACAACCCGTTATGCATTCTCATGTGTGCCACATTTTCATGTAGTTGTCTAGTTTGATTGTGTGATGACTTTGGGAAGGAATAAGATTTGTATATTTAAGCACAACGGTGTATGCTTTCTAAGGACCTATGCATTACAGTATGTAGAACCCCCTGCTAAATCAAGCTAATAATTCGTGGCGCCTTGGGCCCTAGCTTGTTTTCCAGCGTCATTTTAATGTTTTGCCGCCACTTAGCTTGCACATAGCTGATATTAGCTTGTCCCTGTTGCGCGCATTTTTTTTTTTTTTAATTTGAAGCACAGTTGCTTGCGTCATATCCGGTTCCGGTATCCTCCTTTGCGTTTCAACGCCACCTTAAGGTAAAAATGTCTAGCGCTTATGCCAATAGCTTGTTTTCCTGCGTCATTTTTATTTTTGGCCGCCACTTAGCTTGCACATAGCTGATATTAGCTTGTCCCTGTTGCGCGCATGTTTGTTTTTGAATTAGGAATCACAGTTGCTAGCGTCATATCCGGTTCCGGTATCCTCCTTTGCGTTTCAACGCCACCTTAAGGTAAAAATGTCTTGCGCTTATGCCAATAGCTTGTTTTCAAGCGTCATTTTAGTTTTTCCGCCACTTAGCTTGCACATAGCTGAGAATAGCTTGTTGCTGGTGCGCGGAGCGTTTTTTTTTTTTTTAACTTTTTTCCAATGTCGCTTTGGTCATTTCCGGTTCCTGTTTCCTCCTTAGCGTTTCCACAATGCTGCCCAGAGGGCGAGTTATGCGCCTCCCCAGCTCCTCCTCCGACTCTGACCCCACCACCCCTCCCCCACCTCCCCCACCTACCTCACCTTCCCCAACTAGCACCCCTCCCACCCCTTCCCCTCCTGGGCCTCCAAAGAAAAGGCGCAACAGGGTGGATAGCCGCGTTAATGGCCAGGTGGTCAAAGTGAGTATTTTGTTTGTGTATTTGTAGCTTTAAAGTTGCAGAACACACAGGGGGGATTGGGCCAGAAATTTCTTTGTTTTCTGCCACAATTGGATCACTCCCCGTGGGGCATCCCCATTCTGGATGTCCTGCTGGGATGCCCCCCCCTGGAGGGCCCTAAAAATTACCTCAGCCCCGTCCCATCTGTGCATGCGTGAGCTGCGGATGCCTATTGCGCTTACCTCTAGCAGGGTGTACCCCTGCGCCAGACATATTTTAATTTTGTGTGCAGGCGCACTCCCTGTTAGAGTCAAACGCCACATGCGTACTTTGCCGTGCAGACCCAGCTGAGCTGGTATGCACGTCCCAACGGCCTTGTATGCGCATACCACAGCGGCGCGGAGCGCTGTGCTTGGCTGGCGCAGTCACGTGGGAGCGTCCTCAGTGGTGTATTTGTGGCCTTCCAAGGGGGTTGCAGACAGCGGACCACCCACAATTGGTGTGGCCCACCAAAGTGCACACAAACCCAGAATAGTGATAATCCTGGGTGTGGGTCCACTTTGATCTGGTCTCTGTATAACTGTTGATGCCATTGTTCTGATGTCATGTATTGATTTTTGTTTGTTTTATCATTTTTCATAGGACTTCTGCGTGGCCGAATACGACTATGCCCGTGGAGGAAAAAAACGCATTGCCATGGAGGTGAAGGCCACAGTGTCCCGGCGCTTCCACACCGAGCTGTCCATCAGAGCGATTCAGCAAAAGTGGTCAGATTTCAAGCGCCGGGACCCTGAAGGCGTGTACCGCCTATATGATGCCTACGCATCAGGTAAGTTAAAGCTTATGCTCTGTTTAGACTTTTTGCAGAATCATCTGCTAAGCTGTGTCCATTTGTGCTCTTTATATTAATTATTTTCTTTCACCCCCTCCACACAGATAAGCGTCCTCCCCTGGGGAAACGTGGGAAGGGATTCCTCCCCCGAACCAGGCAGGCGGACTCGGGGGAGTCATCGGGGGAGGGTCCCTCCCGCGGGTCCTATTTAGAGGACCCAGGGGAGGAAGGGGATGACGCCCCAGAGGAGTGTGCTGCTGGGGGGCTGGCAGGATCAAGCCTCAGCTCCTCACACTCTGAGTCTGAGGACTCTCACCAGGCAAGGGGCCACTCTCAAGTGGGGAGTCCAAGTGGGGTGGTAGAAATGGACTCGCCCACACTCCCTGAAGGAGCAGGGAGTGAGAGGGAGGAGGGTGGCCCTTTGCCTGGTGGATCTTCTGACCAGAGTGTGAGGAGCCGAGGCTCCCCGCCTCCTCCTCAGAGCCCTCCCTGGGCTTCAAGTTGCGGTTCATCCCCTGGTGAGTGTCCTTTTTTTAATTGTTAGTCTGTGACAGGTTTCATCTTGCAATTTGTACTTAGCCCTTGCCATTCCTCTCTAATTTGCAGGGCATCATATAGGCGGCACCTCCATGGCCTTTTGGCGAAGCATTCTCCACGGGCATAGTCGTGGTAAGTGTTTGTTGTTATCCATCACATTCCCTATGTTATGACATTCATTAAAGTGGACCCACAAACATTGATAGTGCTTGGATTCTCGAAGGTTCCCTGAAAAATCACATCCCTCACCCAGGGCCCCCCCCCAAAAAAAATACCCCACAAACTCCTTACCTCTTTGGGGGTTGCCAAAGCCACCGTCCCAGCCTCCTGTGTGACACTCTAGATGTGTGTGCGCCTGCGCTCTGTTTCCTAATGGGCTGCGCGTGCGCACACACTGGAGGAGTGATGTGTGGAAGGCAGTGGCCGCGGAGTACGTTGTCTCACTCAAATTGTGGTGCTCTGCCAAAGCGGACCCAAACCCAGATTTGATGCAATCCTGTGTATTGGCCCACTTTTAACAGACACATGTTTCCTGGTCCATTGTCACAGCTGGTTTGATAAGGTACCTTAACCTCTCAAACCCCACTACAGTGCTAGCCAACTAGCAACCACCCCTATGTTTCTGCCCACACCATGATGGTTGTTCTCATTTCTTTTCTTGGGTTAAGTTGTTCCCGCTCAAACATGTGGCCCACTAGTAACCTTAGCCAATCAACTGCTAATGAGTCCTTTACATAGCACTGTCTATGTTATTTGCACATTATCTTTAGGGATACATGTTGCAACCCTAACTAATTGACATTAATTCATGGACCAGGAAATATGCTAATTTTGGACAACCTGTATGTAACCATGCAAGCCTTTGATTTTTCAGACTCAATAACCAGATGGATGTCAAATAGTCAGGTGTCATTGGCCCACTAATTGTGTTTTTGTCTTTTGCTTTCTGTTGACAGATGTTGCTACGCAGACGGAGCCAGAGAACCTCCTCCCCACCCCAGCTCCAGGGACGGCCAGCAGCATGGGCCCCCGCCACAGCTGCGATGGTGAGTACATCCCACTTCATATGCCTAAAGACTTGTGAAACCTATGTCTTCTATTCACATCTGCAGACATTTAAAATGTACCTATGTGTTAATTTCACACACATCTAGATTCCATGTGTTTGTACAATAATCCAACATGCCTGTTTGCATGCTTGATTGTTGCCTCACATTCTTCATTTGGCCACATTGAGACTATTTTTGCCTTAGACACAACCAAATGGGCCGTATTAGGTCTGGACCTCTAACATTATAGGGCAAACTCGTGTACTCGTTAGGACTTCGGCCCTGAGGTTTGGCTGTGACTAAACACAAAAATGGACACACTGGGACTTATACCTTCTTTGCTTCCCCAGAGTTAAAGTGGAACAACAACCAGGAATTTGACTTTCCTGGGTCTTGGTCCACTACGGTGGGGCACCCCTGATCGTCACCGCTGTGTGACAACCCCCTGAACTCACTTTTACTCCAGCAAACGTACAAGCCGCGGCAAAGTGGCTCCTTCTCCGCCTCCCGCGCGTCCCTTGTTACGCGCACGTGCCTGCGCCGGCCATTCACAGATGGCCGGCGCAGGCACACACACGTCTAGAGGGGCGGCAGGGAGGGCCCGGCGGCCGTGCCCAAACGAAACTGAGGTAGGGATTTAGGGGTGTTGGGGGGGTTTCACCCCGAGGGACATCCCGATCTCGGATGTCCCGCGGGGAGGGAGGTGATCGGGCCGGGAATCTGATAGATTCCGGTGCCGATCACCGGTGGGTGTTGGTACACTTTAAGAGTAAATGTATGCTTGGGATGTGTTGTTCACATTCCTGCCAGTCAATAGTACTCATTATATCATGTTAACCAATAAGCGCACAGTGGTCAACAATGTTAATGTGAGTGTCACCTAATTGGACACACTGACATTACATTGCTACATCTGTGTCTGTTGAGGTCACATTCAATTTATTAATAAATTGTTGTTTCTACATCTCTACAGCTTGTGAAAACCAGCATCGCAGACTGTGGCGGGAGATCAGGCTCCTGAAGCTGATGCTGCTGGCCAAGAAGAGGCGCCGGCGGCGTCGTTAGGGTGGGGGGAAGGCTGGCCTGTTGAAGCCCTTTGTTGGGCAATGTTGGCCCTGTTGGCCCCGTTTTTTATTAAAAAATTTTGATGATCATCATTACAGTGTGGTGCCTTGCAAAGCATAGTTTAACTGTCTCAAAAGCCATTTGTGTGTCAATTTAGCCATACCTTTGGAGCCATTTCATGTGTTAACCATAGTAAGCTAGGGTCTCAAATGTGTGGCCTAAATTTACAAATACATTGACATATCTAGATCAAGATACTCATCCCTGACTGTGTTATTAGCTAGGTCTTAGGAAAAACACAATTTAGAGGTGGGTTAAGCAAATATATTTACACAAACCAAAACAAACAAAATTAATATTCTTTGCTGGGTGGCCGGGGAGGTTGGGAGTCATTGCTAGGGGCGGTGTTGGGGGACAACAGTGCAGTAAAAAATATAGACTGCTGTTGTATGAGCTGTTGTATCAACAACAACGTTTGGTCCTGCCGCTGGATCGCTTGCTGCTGCTGGTGTATTGAATCGTCAATTGCATTGGCCAGCCGACCAAGTTGCTGGTTTTGATGCAGATTGTGCATCAATAGGTCGATCTGGCGCTGCTGGGCCTCATGTTGTTGCTGACACATCAGCACCTGCTGTTCCAATGCCGCAATGCGCTCATTAGTTCCATCACGCGGCTGTTGGCGACTGTAGTCCTCCAGCATCCGGACCCCTAGCTCATAAAAATCAGCACTGGTTGGTGCCACACCTCCTCTTGCTGTGGTTGGAGCCTAACAAAATAGAAAACAACATTTTAGTCAAACCAAACCAATGCAGGTATGCCCCTCAAAATAATTATCCAAAACAGTCACTATACAACTTACCCTTGTCTGAGCCTCGGAAGCTTGGCCACATGGGACTTGGGAAGAGGTCCCAGCTTGGGGTTCTGGTTCCGCCTCCTGCAAAAACAACAAAGAAAGGAAATGTGACATGTTGCTTCATCCACTACCCACGAACATGCCAATGTGGTTCTAGGTCGTCTACATCAGCCATGTTACCTGCGTGTCCTCCGGCACAGGTAGGCTCGAGGTATCGCTGCCAGAGAGTGGCAATTCCACATCCGAGATGTCAGGCAAGTTGGCATATGCTAAACAGGAAAGTCAGGTTAGTAGGTCAGTGGCCCAAACTCAAATGTAACCTGGCTAGGCTATCGAGGCCATACCTCAACAAAGTGCAAAATTACACACTAGACCAAAGGTATCTGTTAAACTCAGATTGTTAACATGTATGTTACAGGACTAAGAGGCAATAATTTTGGCAAAGAAGATCAGACACATTGCTTAAATTACACATACCCGCAATCTCCCAGATGTCTTGAGTGGGGCCCTCACTCGAGCTTGGACCTTGAAAATACATGTGGACACACAAGTTGCCAGAAGCAAGTGCAACAAAAGTAGAGCCAAAATACAGACTAGAGCAAGGCAAAACAACTTACCCTCATCTCTGGCAGCCTGAACTTGAGGGGCCCTTTCTGGACAGCCACTTCCGATATTTGGGTCAACTAAAAAACACAAGTAATGGCTCTAAATATTCCTCAAACTACTACGGGGAATGTTTGGCCAAAAATATGTCCTCCAAAATACATTGCTATCACTCCTATAACTATTAGACTGACCCTGGGGAGGCAACAAGCACTCCCAAGAGGCATCTTCAAGTTGACAAAGCAAACATGTAGATTAGTAGACTAACCAAATTGAACCAGTGTAACAGAAACAGCATAAAGGATACATTAGGTATTGCTATACACACCAACAGGGTCCTGTTGACCTGCAACATCGGAAGTGGGGTCCAAAGATGAACCAGTCACTTGGCCTACCAAGAAAAAAGAGGAATGAGACACATGCACTTGGGTAAAAGTGGTTAAAGCAAGGTGGACACATGCACTTACCGACATCCAAAGAGTAGCTTGGATCCGGAGGAGATGCTGGGGCCAATGGCATGGGAGCTATGCAAAAATCAAGCAAACATTGAGCCATAGTTAATGTGCGTTCAAAAATACTACATGCATTAAGGTGTGTGTGAGCAGCTCTTTCACTAATATTCACTAATCAAGGCCAGTGTGGCTTCCACATTTATATGGCGATATATGGCCACACATCTCTGGCTTCAAACATATCTACACATGTTAGGGCCTTGTTAGTTAGTTGCTGTGAGTGTTACAGTGGCCGTTAAATTAGGCCGCAGGCCCATATTATTAATACTCCACAGTGCAACACTCGATTGTTTGACCTGCTCCCACACCCATTTGTTCCCCAAACAACCAGCACCAAAATTAGGGGTAAATACCTTCAATGGCAGACTGGGGTAGCCTTGAGGTTGCTGGAAGGGCAGGAGTTTGGGTGTCCTGAGGCACATCCCGGACAGCAGCATGTGCACCTATGCAGAAAGCAACAGACAGAAAAGTAAAAAATGTGTGAGCTCTAATGTACTACTTCACAGGTCCTACTGTTAGTTGGTCAGAATGAAAAAATGCTAATCACATACATTAACAGTAGCTTTTGAAAAAAGGCAGAAAATATGTACCTTCAGTCCAACCTGTGGTGTCATCCCCAGGATCCACACCCTGCAGCCGAGCCAGTGGGATTTTGGCCTTCAGCATCTCCTCATACGGCCTGTAGGTACTCTTTGGAGCCTGGATGGTCCCACTGTCCACATCAAGATCGTGATTCATCTTTTTCATAAGGGCCCCTCGCAAAGTGTAGAAGCGTTTCCTGCAGGATGGGCCACTACGTGGGTGTTGAGCAGTGCTACTAAGCTCCACACCAATGGCATCCCACAGTTTGCTTCTTTCTTGTTTGCCTATGGTCCCATTTAGCAAGTGTAAGGCGCACAAGATGATTATTCTCCGCCAAATTAAATTCAGGCTCCCTCTTGGCACCTGGGCGCTTAGCCTGGGGTGCTGCCCCACCTTCAGGCTGGGCCCTTTTCCGTAAGGGAGGTCTGCGCACAGCACCCACCAAACTCCTACTTGGGCCTGCTGTGGCCGGCAGATGTCCTGAATTTGGCTCCATCCTGTAGCTGCACACACACACAAATACACACCCAACAAGCACGCATGCAGACTACAGAATGGCATCGCACTCTCTTTGGGTTGGGCAGGTTTTATGTGCTATAACAGCCAATCAAAAAGCAGGCCACTTAATTGATTCACACATACAGCCCAGTTCCTTCTAGCCACACCTCCACTGCACTGACTGAAGCATGTGTGTTAGCCAATTAACTCATTACAGACCTCATTAACCAAACAACACACACCAAAATACAACAATGGACTGATGTATCTCAACCCCTTGTGACATGTGGCTAGCCTAACGGCTATTTAAAAAAACAGCAGCTTACCTTTCATTGGGCCACCACTGATTTTTGGGCCATGTCCGTTATTTCACGCAAGTTTCGGCTCACTTACGCTAGTAGCGCTACTAGCGTGCGCACTCCGTTTTACGCACACCTGGGTCGGCTAATTGGCGCCCGGAAATAGCAGAGCGACGCAAAAGGCGGCAAAGCGGACCTGTCCGTTTTGAAAGAGAAGTATAAATGGAAGGAATTTTCAAGCTTCTGGTATTCTTACACTGTGGCAAAGGCTGTGGTGTGGTGCGGTGCTCGCTTGCTTCCCTTAGCTCATTTGAGCCTCTGTCTGGTTTCTGTCCTCACTCTCTGTGGCTTGTTGGGTGATTTCTGACATCAGTGCTGTTTCTTTAGGAGCTTGTTTTTGGTGGCATCTGCAAATATTGTGTAGCATACAGCAAGTGAGGCTTGATTTTGGGGCCTTTTGTGGGCTGTGCAGCAACTCCCCTCTTGGTTGTGCCTAACTTAGAAAGCTGGTTTTCAGCAGGCTGGTGGTTTGGACCACTATAGTTCTGGTTTTGTGGTGAGCTGCATTGTAGCGGGTGTGTGTGGAGTGTGATTGTTTGTGTGTGTGTGGTGTGTTTGTGGTTTTTTTTTTTTTTGTTTATTTTGTATATATCTTGAGTGTGTGTGATGGATAAGAGGGTGATGTATGGTGTCTGGGTGGATGGATGTATGTGTATGCTGAAAGAGCAGGAGGAAAGGGAGCGGGGTGTTGTGAGGCTTAGGGCACCCCGCTCCTTTGCAATCCGCCTTTCAGTATGGGACTTAAGTGACGAGCAGATCAGGAGCCGCTTCCGTCTGAATCGTGCTGCACTACAGTCCCTATATGATCAGATTAAGCACAAAATCGAGCCATCCACCAAACGCACTCAATCCATTCCAGGCATAGTACGCATTTGTGTGCCACTCTTAATATTTTGGCACGAGGGACCTTCCAGGCAACCTCCACCCTCCTCAGCGGATAAGCCAGGCTACTATGAGCCGCATACTAATCCAGGTAGTTCTGGCAATTTGTGATTTAATCCCAATTTACATCAAGTTTCCTGAGGATGAGGAAGAGGTTGCCAAAATAAAACATGCTTTCTATCTGATGGGAGGGATCCCGAATGTGCTAGGGTGCGTTGATGGTACACATATCCCTTTCCGCCCTCCCCGTGCACAGGAGCTGTCTTACAGAAACCGGAAGCATTTCCATTCGCTAAATATAATGGTTGTCTGTGACCCAGACATGAGGCTGCGGGCGGTGAGATCGGGGTTCCCCGGCTCATGCCACAATTCTTACGTCTTGCAGCGGACAGTCCTGTGCCGGAAGTTTGATAACAACGAAATGCCAGCTGGCTGGCTACTGGGTAATAAATTAACCATGTCAATGTATTTAGCAAATATGTGGCCTAGTAAGCCAAATTTAACAAAACACCCAAAAAAAAACATGTACTAGTACTAATTGCTGTCTCTCTCCTTGTGTTTTTTCTACAGCGGACAAGGGATATGGGCAGAGAACGTGGGTCATGACTCCGGTCAGGAACCCACGGACCTCTGCCCATGAACGCTACAATGCAGCGCATCGCAAGACCAGAAGCATTGTGGAAAGAACCATCGGCCTGCTGAAAGCACGCTTTCTCTGTTTGGCACGGCCAGGAGGAGAGATGCTCTACAGCCCACAGAAGGTCTCCAAGATCATCCTTGCCTGCTGTGTGCTACACAACATTTGTATTTGCCACCGAATTCAAGCCCCCGAGGAGACAGCACTGGTGCCAGAAATCCCCAACATGCCCGCAGCAAGAAGTGAGGACACCCAGACTGGCGATGAGCTAAGGGAAAGGATGATCACTTCTTTTTTTGCGGTAAACTAACTACCCTTCACTCTAATGCAAGTACTGCACTACTGTCTAAATGTATTTGAACTCCCATCAAAATGAGCCCAAAAAAACACTAAGGGGGGTGTAAGATGACCCAAACCACTGTAAGGGGGGTGTAACATGACCCAAACCACTCTAAGGGGGGGTGTAAGATGACCCAAACCACTCTAAGGGGGGTATAAGATGACCCAAACCACTCTAAGGGGGGGTGTAAGATGACCCAAACCACTCTAAGGGGGGTGTAAGATGACCCAAACCACTCTAAGGGGGGTGTAAGATGACCCAAACCACTCTAAGGGGGGTGTAAGATGACCCAAACCACTCTAAGGGGGGGTGTAAGATGACCCAAACCACTCTAAGGGGGGTGTAAGATGACCCAAACCACTCTAAGGGGGGTGTAAGATGACCCAAACCACTCTAAGGGGGGGTGTAAGATGACCCAAACCACTCTAAGGGGGGTGTAAGATGACCCAAACCACTCTAAGGGGGGGTGTAAGATGACCCAAACCTCTCTAAGGGGGGTGTAAGATGACCCAAACCACTCTAAGGGGGGTGTAAGATGACCCAAACCACTCTAAGGGGGGTGTAAGATGACCCAAACCACTCTAAGGGGGGGTGTAAGATGACCCAAACCACTCTAAGGGGGGTGTAAGATGAGCCAAACCACTCTAAGGGGGGTGTAAGACGCCAATGTTGGTTATCAAGTAATGCATTTTTTTTTTTTCTACAACAAAACTACTTTAAAGATCTATACTAACTGCACTTTTCTTATTTTTTCAGGCACCAAGAGATGCACCCTGATCCCTATGTTGAACTTTCCTAACTTTCATGCACTTTACTTTGCTTTTTCATTTCTGTTGGACTTTTGAATTACAATTTCTTTTCTGTTACTTTTTTTATTGTTTTTTAGTGTTAAAATAAAATCAACTATATATAGATACATGTGGCTATGTGTTTAATTCTGTTGTAAGTTTCCTTTGCATTCTAATTCCTATTTTAATTTTCCTTTTCTTTCTCAGTTCTGTTTTTATTTTCCTTTTCTTTCTCATTTCTGTTTTTATTTTCCTTTTCTATTTTCCTTTTCTTTCTCTGTTCTGTTTTTATTTTCCTTTTCTATTTTCCTTTTCTTTCTCTGTTCTGTTTTTAGTTTCCTTTTCTTTCTCATTTCTGTTTTTATTTTCCTTTTCTATTTTCCTTTTCTTTCTCAGTTCTGTTTTTAGTTTCCTTTTCTATTTTCCTTTTCTTTCTCAGTTCTGTTTTTATTTTCCTTTTCTTTCTCAGTTCTGTTTTTATTTTCCTTTTCTTTCTCATTTCTGTTTTTATTTTCCTTTTCTTTCTCATTTCTGTTTTTATTTTCCTTTTCTATTTTCCTTTTCTTTCTCAGTTCTGTTTTTATTTTCCTTTTCTTTCTCAGTTCTGTTTTTATTTTCCTTTTCTATTTTCCTTTTCTTTCTCAGTTCTGTTTTTATTTTCCTTTTCTATTTTCCTTTTCTTTCTCAGTTCTGTTTTTATTTTCCTTTTCTATTTTCCTTTTCTTTCTCAGTTCTGTTTTTATTTTCCTTTTCTATTTTCCTTTTCTTTCTCATTTCTGTTTTTATTTTCCTTTTCTATTTTCCTTTTCTTTCTCAGTTCTGTTTTTATTTTCCTTTTCTATTTTCCTTTTCTTTCTCAGTTCTGTTTTTATTTTCCTTTTCTATTTTCCTTTTCTTTCTCAGTTCTGTTTTTATTTTCCTTTTCTATTTTCCTTTTCTTTCTCAGTTCTGTTTTTATTTTCCTTTTCTATTTTCCTTTTCTTTCTCATTTCTGTTTTTATTTTCCTTTTCTATTTTCCTTTTCTTTCTCAGTTCTGTTTTTATTTTCATTTTCTTTCTCATTGGTGGTTTAATTGTATTTCCTTTTTCTTTAAAAAATAAATAAAATAAAAAAAAATGTGGCTATGTGTTTAATTATGTTTTATTTTGCATTTACATTCTAATATCTGTTTTAATTTAATTTCCTTTTCAACACAAAATAAAAACTAAAAAAAGTAAAGAAACATGTTGCAATGTGTTTTATTCTGAAGGTACTTGATTCCCAGCCCACAGCAAAGCAAAGCGCAGGCGCTGTGTTGAATAGCGTGGTCACACTGACTGACAGCGCCTACAAAGCTGAGGGCCAACATCATATTCAGCAATGTAGGCGTTGTTCACAACAACGCCAGGTAGCGACTGAGGAGGCCTGCTATAGCGAATCGCTACCGCCCGCGGCTGACGCTAGCGGCGCTCATAGCGCCATACTTCAGTCGCTCATCTGTCGCTACCTGGCGCTATTGATGAATCGGCCTCCCCGTTCCATATTAGCTGAGGGTATGCACCCGGCCATTGTCTGTCAGGAATGCATTGAAAGGAAGTTGGGTCAAAAATGACGGACTCCCTCTTTAATATGCAGCACCGGATTGGGCTTCCCCATTGTTCAACAGTGCCACTAAACGGTCTTGCACATTACTGTAGAACCACCGGTCAAACAAGCCTAATAGGCTAATCCACAGCCGCCATGGAAGTATCCTGGGGAATGTGAGTATCCTGGTGGCCCTGTTAGGGTTAGCAGCATCAATGCACATCAGGGCAGCCCAGTCCAGGCTGCCCCACTGCATAATAAAGAGGGAGTTTGGTCAACACTCCTACTCTGATCCTAGCTTGGCAAACCTCCTTCATTTAAATGAATGGAATAAGCATGTGGTAATATAAACAAGATGACATCATGTAAGGCCGCCAGTGCTGAAAGAATGAATAGCTGGCTCTCCTCCATCGGTAAGTATAATGGCGGCACTGCATAGAGAAGCTGCAAGGGAACACCGGACCTGCACCAAGGAGCTACTAGGGACAAAAGGCGAGTATGTGCTTGTGTTATTTCTTCCTAGACAATCCCTTTAGGCTTAGACCTTAAATAGCATGATTGTTGCCGCCAGAAGCTTTTGCCAAAATCAACTGGGAATGAGGGGAACCAGCGCAGTCCTGTCTTTTAAAATTACCATTGAAATGGACCAAATCTCAGCCCCCCAAGCCCCCCAGTTTTGTTTGCTCCCCTGAATCTGCATGCACCCCTCACAAGCCATTTATTTATGCTGGTTGATAAGCCCACATTGGAGTTCTGAAGTGCTGGGGATGCCACTGGAGGCACAAGCATGGAGAATGAATACAGTAGGGCATCTGAAATCGAGCTGCCCAGGGAAGAGCACATACCTGACCCGTTAGTCTTTTACTCATGGTAATAGCTGAAATGTTTTATGCTAAATAGAACTCTTTAATTCTTTAATGTGTGCCATGCAGTCTTTTCAGCAAATATAACTGTACAACAGACTAGAGTCTATACAATACTTCAGAGAACAATGAGCTAATGCATGCTCTTTTAATAGGGTTCAAGGTAAGCACTATTCAAGGCATCGATAATTGCTTATTCTTCAAATACAATCACTGGCGGTCAAGAGGTTTGCTCTAAGCTGTATGTCTGGGGGGCTTTGTACTACTACTAATACAAGTGTAAAATGTCTGCTGTGAGTTGGATTTCACTGGGAGCAAATGGATATAACAGGCAAAAAAACAGATTCTCTGAAACTTGCCAGTCTACAAACTTTTTAATTTCTTTAAACGAGAGACCCGTTTAAGGCCACATTAGTGTTCTACATAGAAACTGGACCAATCTTTTCTATTACCACTGGGGTTCAAAAATGTTTCCCTCCTGCCTGTGCACAAGCTGAAATAACTATAAATGCATGGTCTCTTTAAGACAATAATAGTATTGTTTAGAAAATAGCCTAAATGATTTCTTGTACTAGTGATGTTAGAGTAGAGAGTCATTCTTTGTGGTTTGAAATTCCCCTAAGTGGAGTTTAAAGCTGTTTTGTCCCACATTTCACATTTTACATTTTGCAATATCCCTAAATCTGAGCATAATCAGTCATTTGCTCTGTAGCTTGACATTTGCTTGGCACTTTAGACCTCTAATCAGATGAACTGTGCATTCTACCTCTATATTCATTAAAAATAAGACCGCTGCTAACTACAGGACTGTCCGTGGTTCTTGTGTGGTTACCTATCTAGCCAATGATTCACTAAGGGCTGTGATCCCTGGCAACTGTTGCTGAGCTTGGATATTAATTGATGCTTTATCAGTGGTCCAAAAAAAACGTACCCTGTCTGCAACCAATCTTAAATCATTTACAATGTGTGGCCACTGTAAAGCAAAATTACAATGGATCAACAGTACATTTTCATCTAATAGGTGCTAAGCTGGCCGGCACTCAGATTAGATTTTCTCGCCTTTATCCTTGCTCCCCCTGCTAAACTAATTGCCACAAATGTCTGCCGGTGGTCCTATGGTTTGTAATTTGCCAGCTGATTGCAAACCACTTGACCACCAGTGGATGTATTTGAAGACAAAAATAAGCAAATAGCTCTGCAGCACTGTAGCGCACTACATGGCACTACCTTCACTTTGCAGTTTCACATATAACTATGAAGGTTTCAATTCATGCAAGTCATTGTATAACTTTAGGGACAAATCAGTCAACAAGTCAACTAAGCTCGCTGTTTTTGTGTTTTTTTAACATGTTTTGCTAGTCATCCCACTAGCTTTCTAAATTCTGAATAATTTGTCTCGAAATCTAGTAGCAATAAGTTCCTGCTCCAATCCACAGGCCATGTTTACCATAAATGGCACCAATTACTAAGAACAAACAACTACTACCCTAACGATTTTGAATACTTTTTCTATATTTTTGTCCCTAATTTCATTTTGAATGCCACAGATAAAGTTGTATATGCCTCTGCTCTGTTCTGCTGAAGTTCAGCCTCACTTTTTTCAAAATAATTTAGTTCAGCAGGCACTAATATCCCAATACCATTAAGGGGTGGGGGGGGAACATTTAGTGGTGCATTCTGGATTCTGGAAATCGTTACAGATTATTTATTAGGCAAAATGACCTGTTTTTATATAAAATAGAAAATATTTTTTTTTGCCAAAATACATATTGGTTTAAACCCCAACAAATCAGCAAGTGCTAGCTAGAATGCAGAGAAAATCACCTGTACATGTGAAGGAGCAATTCCAATTTTCCCATGAAGTCAGAATATTTTTTGAAAGTTTGGAAGCAACAGCACCTTATGGGCTAATGTTCATTTTTTTTAAAAACATTTTTTATTGCACTTTTTGTGTGGTAAAGTTATAAAGCTCGCCAATATGCAGGTTGCAATTCACGCCCAAATGTAGACCCAGATTCAAACTTGCTTCACCAAATCTTTATCATGACTTCTAATGACTGGGAGGGGGATAATAGGTCAAATAACAAGACAAATTCCTATTTTGCTGGTTTCATATTATGGGGGTGATTTACAATGCTGAGAATTTGCGTGACTTTTCTCTTCCATGCGTTCACAGTGTGCGAGGGGCAAACTGCTGCGAATGTTGCTCAAATTGAAGTGATGAATGCCTGTGTCAACTGATTATGCCCTGCATTTTGCTGTGTTTCTGTTGCAATTTGCAAATAGTGGCATCTACATTAAAAAATGGTTTGCCGAATGCTGTGGCGGATTTTGTTTTAAAAAACATGAAATCTTACTGAAAACACACTTCTACAGCATATGTCAACATGGGAGGAGGGCTCAGAATATACGTAGGCTGTACTGAAAGTGTCTTGGTTAAAAAAAAAAAAAAAGTTTAGTGACAGATATAAAAGTTATGTAAACACAGTATCATTAGTTGTTTTTCACATACTAGTTACTAGTTCTGATGTTTTTGCTCAAAAAAAGTTAAAAATACCAAAAATAGCATTGATTCCTATGGGCTTCACCACTAAAGGCTGGTGAATCGAAAAGGTGTTTGCCAGCATTTGCCAAACCAAATTGATGTTGATGTAAATTCAGAAAACATGAACATTTCCTGCCAAACATGCAACATTTCGCTTGGTAAATGAGGAAACTAGCGGATGATGGCTGATGACGGCGAATCGTTTCAGAAAAATTACCCCCAATGTGAGAAACCACTCCCTTTGAAAGAATGGCTTTGATTGCCAATCTTGAATAGCCTGACACCCAAAAACCTAATTTGCCACATGATAAAAGAGAAGTTATCATTGGTAATTCTCTTTTGAGTAGTAAAAAAATCACCTTTAAATCTACATTTTTTCGGTATATTTTATTAAAAATTATTAACAGTTAAGAATTGCACTTTATTTAAAATTTAGTTTATAACAACACTTGCAAGCTATTGGTTTACTCGTTTTTTTAAATCACCCTTTAAGATTAGAAGCTTCTGGAAGTTACAGATATATACTTCACCGCCTTTTCAATGACTGGATATTTCACAGGGTGACCAGCATTTCACATTTTTTGTGTGTGTTTTGTGATACTGGCCTTAATTTAGCAAAGTTAACACAAAGAATAAATAATTAAAGACTCTCAGCTTCTGTGTTCCCTCTCAATTTGTGGAATGCAAGCAACCTATAGGGTTCACCTAGCAGGATTGTAAATCTCGGTGCACCCCCTGGCTGGCTGAACCTGATAGGTGGTGGTGTGGCAAATAACAGTCATCAAGGAAACACAGAAGCAGTGAGTCTGGGCTTGCTGTTAGGAGGATCTGCACCAAATCGGATGGTTCCATGCTTTAAGGAAGTTTAATTAACCAGTGAGTCTAAAGCTGTGATATACCTAATCTATTACTATACATATAAATTACGGTATGTATGATATCCAAAAGGTTGGAAAACTGATGAAGAAAAAATAGGAAGATACAAGAGAGGAACATTTCAAGTTAGGCAAACCACTGTAAACTTGTACTCATTCGTAAAACTGGAAAAGTTCCAATGACTGCAAAAGTGTGATTAGATGTTTAATATGATCTACACTGAATAAATGCATATTACAGATTTGATTAGGTGGTAACTCACTCAAAGCTATTCCATTTAAAACATTACCTAGGCCCCATAGTGCCACCCAAACAGTTGATATGCTTTCAAAGTTGAAGATTCGGCCCTGGCAGTCCAAATATTAGTTGTCAACCTCACCAGTACAGCCAGTCCATTGCCAACCTATTGCTCTTCTATCCAAAATATTAGCTAAGAACCATAGCATAGTTAGCAAATTGCCTCCAAAATAGTTAATGGACTTTAGGCATAAATGATTTAGGGGGTGCTGTGGCTGGGCTCTCCCAGTCCAAAAATAGGTAGGCTCTATAGTGTGACCAGAGGACCACTGCAGCCTGCACGTTACCACCAAAATAGTCATTTTGCTTTTAGGTTAGAGGATTACAGTAGCAGAAAGCTTTGATAGGACTCCCAGTCCCAGGCATTCATTTCAGCCAGACCACTTACCAGCTGCTCCTCCAAGAAAGTACAATAGCACTCTGTTTCTGTCAGAATCTATGTGGTATATATAGGAATTCTGATATGTAGGGAGTTTGCAACGTGGGCAGTTTGCAGTTAGCCTGTCTTGATGGTCATAACTAGGTTCCTTCACAACCTTGATGGGTGTTTCAGCAGTATGCCAACATATTTAAAAGATGCCCCCTCTTTAAGGGAGAGGACAATAAAGTGGAACAAAACCCAGGATTTACATTTTCAATCAGCTCCCTTCCAATGTTGGTTGCCGATAAATGGGGGAATAGGCTGACACATCTCCCACATTGAAGTAGACAGAAAGCTCTGCATTCTGTATGAGATGACTGCCACTTGTTATTACCCTTATAAGAGGCTTGTCTGCCTCCTTTGATCATATTCCAGTATGATAGTATAACAGGAAAAAAGAACTGTCGTTCACAAGAACTGTCGTACTGTCATCAAAGGAGGCAGTCATACAGTCATACAAAGTCATACAGAATACGACTTGTTCCGTCTATTGCAATGTGGAGAGGGTGTCAACCAATTCCACCCATCTCTCGGCGATGGACCCCCACGTCTGTCAAGAATGACATTCAAGTTGTTATTTTTTATCAGCTGGGCAGGACAGACTGATACCTGCATCTGTATCATTGGTTGGATATACGCCATATAAAGAGCAGGAGGAGTTTCTAGCTTCAATCCCTCTCATGCCCCCTTCTCTACGCCCTGCAGATATCGTTGGATAGAAAACAGTTTTTAATCTAGTTTTTACTGCTGGAGCCATATTAGATTAGATGCTCAAATCAGGGACCTGGAGACCCTCAACGCATTGCTCACCTATGCTATCATTTGTGGGACCAGTTGATAAAGGGGTTCAAGTAACTTATGTTTCAGATTTTGAGACTGGGACTTACTGGCAACTTTCACATGTTTGCTTCAGTTTTTTTTAGTAACCACTTACATGCATCTAGGGATGAGCGAATCGATCCGGACGAACCCGGATTCGATCCGAATTTCAGGAAAAATTCGATTCGGATCGAATCCGAATTTCCCCGCGATTCGATCACTCGAAGTTTTCCTTTAACATCCATTCATTTACATTTACAGGCATTCTAAGATGGCGGACGGGACATGTCTGGACATGTATCCCGCGCCAGTGCAAGCTGGGGCAGTCACATGCAGCCTATCAGCAGCCAGCAAGCCCGGTGACGTCACACAGCGGTATTTAACGGCGGCCATCTTGCTTTTCCTCATTTCTCTATTGCATTCGTGAGAGACAGAACGCTGTGTAGCTGAGGGACAGACAGTTAGACAGGCAGGGACAGACAGGGACAGGCTGGAGACAGGCAGGAGACAGACAGGAGACAGACAGAAAGCCAGGGAAAGGTAGGAAAAAACGGAGGCTGTGACAGGGAGATTTTTTTTTTTTTCATCCAGCCTGAGTGTTACTAGCTGGCTGACAGGCTTTGTTAGCGTTTTCAGGCTGCTTATAGTAACTAACTGTGCATATATACTGAACTGATCTTAAGTCTGCTGTGAGGCATCCCATTCTGTGACTACACCAGCCTCTGTTTAAGACCATATAAGCATTTGCTCTTATCATATTTGAAATTAGGCCTGATAAAGACACTTTTGCTGGGCATAGCACTACTGGACCCTGCCAGGTGCACTCCTATTTGGGGCATCCCATTCTGTGACTACAGCAGCCTCTGTTTAAGACCATATAAGCATTTGCTCTTATCATATTTGAAATTAGGCCTGATAAAGACACTTTTGCTGGGCAAAGCACTACTGGACCCTGCCAGGTGCACTCCTATTTGGGGCATCCCATTCTGTGACTACAGCAGCCTCTGTTTAAGACCATATAAGCATTTGCTCTTATCATATTTGAAATTAGGCCTGATAAAGACACTTTTGCTGGGCATAGCACTACTGGACCCTGCCAGGTGCACTCCTATTTGGGGCATCCCATTCTGTGACTACAGCAGCCTCTGTTTAAGACCATATAAGCATTTGCTCTTATCATATTTGAAATTAGGCCTGATAAAGACACTTTTGCTGGGCAAAGCACTACTGGACCCTGCCAGGTGCACTCCTATTTGGGGCATCCCATTCTGTGACTACAGCAGCCTCTGTTTAAGACCATATAAGCATTTGCTCTTATCATATTTGAAATTAGGCCTGATAAAGACACTTTTGCTGGGCAAAGCACTACTGGACCCTGCCAGGTGCACTCCTATTTGGGGCATCCCATTCTGTGACTACAGCAGCCTCTGTTTAAGACCATATAAGCATTTGCTCTTATCATATTTGAAATTAGGCCTGATAAAGACACTTTTGCTGGGCAAAGCACTACTGGACCCTGCCAGGTGCACTCCTATTTGGGGCATCCCATTCTGTGACTACAGCAGCCTCTGTTTAAGACCATATAAGCATTTGCTCTTATCATATTTGAAATTAGGCCTGATAAAGACACTTTTGCTGGGCAAAGCACTACTGGACCCTGCCAGGTGCACTCCTATTTGGGGCATCCCATTCTGTGACTACAGCAGCCTCTGTTTAAGACCATATAAGCATTTGCTCTTATCATATTTGAAATTAGGCCTGATAAAGACACTTTTGCTGGGCAAAGCACTACTGGACCCTGCCAGGTGCACTCCTATTTGGGGCATCCCATTCTGTGACTACAGCAGCCTCTGTTTAAGACCATATAAGCATTTGCTCTTATCATATTTGAAATTAGGCCTGATAAAGACACTTTTGCTGGGCAAAGCACTACTGGACCCTGCCAGGTGCACTCCTATTTGGGGCATCCCATTCTGTGACTACAGCAGCCTCTGTTTAAGACCGTATAACCATTTTCACTTATCATATTTGAAATTAGGCCTGATAAAGACACTTTTGCTGGGCATAGCACTACTGGACCCTGCCAGGTGCACTCCTATTTGGGGCATCCCATTCTGTGACTACAGCAGCCTCTGTTTAAGACCATATAAGCATTTGCTCTTATCATATTTGAAATTAGCCTGATAAAGACACTTTTGCTGGGCATAGCACTACTTGTCCCTGCCATGGCATCCCATTCTGTGACTAAAGCAGCCTCTGTTTAAGACCATATAAGCATTTGCTCTTATCATATTTGAAATTAGCCTGATAAAGACACTTTTGCTGGGCATAGCACAACTTGTCCCTGCCATGGCATCCCATTCTGTGACTAAAGCAGCCTCTGTTTAAGACCATATAAGCATTTGCTCTTATCATATTTGAAATTAGCCTGATAAAGACACTTTTGCTGGGCATAGCACTACTTGTCCCTGCCATGGCATCCCATTCTGTGACTACAGCAGCCTCTGTTTAAGACCGTATAACCATTTTCACTTATCATATTTGAAATTAGGCCTGATAAAGACACTTTTGCTGGGCAAAGCACTACTGGACCCTGCCAGGTCCATTCCTGTTGGGGCATCCCATTCTGTGACTAAAGCAGCCTCTGTTTAAGACCATATAAGCATTTGCTCTTATCATATTTGAAATTAGGCCTGATAAAGACACTTTTGCTGGGCATAGCACTACTTGTCCCTGCCAGGGCATCCCATTCTGTGACTACAGCAGCCTCTGTTTAAGACCATATAACCATTTGCTCTTATTATATTTGAAATTAGCCTGATAAAGACACTTTTGCTGGGCATAGCACTACTTGTCCCTGCCAGGTGTACTTACTGCTGGTTTTTAGGGCATCCCATTCTGTGACTACACCAGCCTCTATTTAAGAACCTAACCATTTGCACCTATTCTAATTGAAATTAGGCATGATAAAGACACTTTTGCTGTGCATAGTCTTACTGCTGCCTGCCAGGTGCTCTCTGGTTTTTGGGACATCCCATTCTGTAACATACCATTAGCCTCTGCATTTACTGTAAGCTGCACAGTTATTTAAAGAAATTTGGCCTGTATGAGCCTGCTAACACACTGCTGCTGTGTGCATATATACTGATCTCAAGTCAGCTTTGGGGCATCCCATTCTGTAACATACCATTAGCCTCTGCATTTACTGTAAGCTGCACATTTATTTAAAGAAATTTGGCCTGTATGAGCCTGCTAACACACTGCTGCTGTGTGCATATATACTGATCTCAAGTCTGCTTGGGGCATCCCATTCTGTAACATACCATTAGCCTCTGCATTAACTGTAAGCTGCACAGTTATTTAAAGAAATTTGGCCTGTATGAGCCTGCTAACACACTGCTGCTGTGTGCATATATACTGATCTCAAGTCAGCTTTGGGGCATCCCATTCTGTAACATACCATTAGCCTCTGCATTTACTGTAAGCTGCACATTTATTTAAAGAAATTTGGCCTGTATGAGCCTGCTAACACACTGCTGCTGTGTGCATATATACTGATCTCAAGTCTGCTTGGGGCATCCCATTCTGTAACATACCATTAGCCTCTGCATTAACTGTAAGCTGCACAGTTATTTAAAGAAATTTGGCCTGTATGAGCCTGCTAACACACTGCTGCTGTGTGCATATATACTGATCTCAAGTCTGCTTGGGGCATCCCATTCTGTAACATACCATTAGCCTCTGCATTAACTGTAAGCTGCACAGTTATTTAAAGAAATTTGGCCTGTATGAGCCTGCTAACACACTGCTGCTGTGTGCATATATACTGATCTCAAGTCAGCTTTGGGGCATCCCATTCTGTAACATACCATTAGCCTCTGCATTTACTGTAAGCTGCACATTTATTTAAAGAAATTTGGCCTGTATGAGCCTGCTAACACACTGCTGCTGTGTGCATATATACTGATCTCAAGTCTGCTTGGGGCATCCCATTCTGTAACATACCATTAGCCTCTGCATTAATTGTAAGCTGCACAGTTATTTAAAGAAATTTGGCCTGTATGAGCCTGCTAACACACTGCTGCTGTGTGCATATATACTGATCTCAAGTCTGCTTGGGGCATCCCATTCTGTAACATACCATTAGCCTCTGCATTAACTGTAAGCTGCACAGTTATTTAAAGAAATTTGGCCTGTATGAGCCTGCTAACACACTGCTGCTGTGTGCATATATACTGATCTCAAGTCAGCTTTGGGGCATCCCATTCTGTAACATACCATTAGCCTCTGCATTTACTGTAAGCTGCACATTTATTTAAAGACATTTGGCCTGTATGAGCCTGCTAACACACTGCTGCTGTGTGCATATATACTGATCTCAAGTCTGCTTGGGGCATCCCATTCTGTAACATACCATTAGCCTCTGCATTTACTGTAAGCTGCACATTTATTTAAAGAAATTTGGCCTGTATGAGCCTGCTAACACACTGCTGCTGTGTGCATATATACTGATCTCAAGTCTGCTTGGGGCATCCCATTCTGTAACATAACATAACCTACCTACCATACTAAGCAGCTCTCTTATTTAAACTAAGCAGGCCTCTTGGAGGCTGAGTGTCCACTTTTGGGTGTGCATTTATATTCGGTTTCATATACAGTGGGGTATCCCAATTTGTAAGATAACCTACCCCAACCATGTAAACTAAATAGGCCTGTTGCAGCCTGAGTTTCTCTGCTTGCGTATGGCCTGCATTACAATCTGTCTCTTTCAATGACACTGCTGCCTGGGGTATCCCAATTTGTAAGATAACCTACCCCAACCATGTAAACTAAAGGTTACGTCCCTCCAGAAGGAAAACTTATGCCGAACACTATTTTTGTTAGGGGCATTGACCTTTGGATTGATCGGCATGAAATTAATTTTTTTTTTTCAAAGTATGGCGCTGTGAAGAAGGTCAAAATGATGTCTCATACTTGGATTATTGTTACTTTTTGTTCAGCTTGAAATATAACAGGCCACACGGGCATCCCAAGGCACATGCTATTTTAACCTATCTGTTATACAACATAAGCGTTGATCAGGCTACTTCAGTTTGCACTTGTTTTTGACTGATTTTAATAAACCAGGCCGCAGGGCACCCCAAAGCTGCACCTTGCACCCTATCTGGTATACAACATAAGCGTTGATCAGCATCAGCTTCATTAAGCTACTTCAGTTTGCACTTCCTTTTTGACTGCTTTCATTTAACCAGGCCGCAGGGCACCCCAAAGCTGCACCTTGCACCCTACCTGTTTATACTAAATAAGCATCTACAGCCTCAGCTTTATTAAGTTATTGCATTTTGAATTGGTTTTGGTCTGCTTTAAATACACCAGGCCGCAGGGCATCCCAAACCTGCATGTTGCACCCCATCTGTTATACTAAATAAGCGTTGATCAGCATCAGCTTTATTAAGCTATTGCATTTTGCATTGGTTTTTGTACTGCTGCCAAAACACTAGCCCATATGGGCATCCCAAACCAGCACATGTCACCCTATCTGTTATACTAAATAAGCTTCTACAGGCCCTTTTTTTATTTATTTATTTTTATTTATATAGAGCTGCAATAGCTTATATTGTGAGGTTAATTTGCCATTTTGCAGCATAATATAGAGCAGCCCCTGTGTAAATCTGAGGGGCAATAGCTTATATAGTGAGGTAAATTTGCCATTTTGCTTCGTTATATAGAGCAGCCCAGTTGCCATCTAAATCAACTACTGTCCGGCCAGTACAGCTTTTCCAGGGCAAACTCTGCTAGTTGCGGGCACAAGTCAAGTTTGGCTTCCCAGCAAATCCAGTGGATCTTGAAGGTGTGTTGGCATGGTCATGTCAAGGTATGACATGACCTGCTGTTTGAGGTCCAGCTCCAGGTCTTCCTGCTGCTCATAAGTAGACTCACTATGCGGGTGTAGAAAGCTACTCACTAGCGACTGAAGACTGAGGCTGCTGCTGATGGAGCTGCTGCTGCTGCTCCTTCCACCCCCCCAGCAGCCATGGCAGTGGAAGGTGATCGCAGACTTCCCCCCGAGTCAGACCTGCGGGAGTATGGGCCATGGCGCAGATAGACATCGCCCAACTGACTACGTGGGATGTCTCTGTAGTAGGTCAGTTTGTCCTCCCTCTCAGTGGGCGTAAAAAATGCCCCCATTTTGTGCCGGAAGCGAGGGTCCAATAAGTTGGAGAGCCAGAAGTCTTCCCGCTGACAAATGGAGACAATTCTGCGCTCACTAGTACGCATGCATGTGAGCATGCATCGTGCCATTTGTGCAAGTGACTCGGAGGGACTACCTGTCTCCATCTCCACTGTAAACTGCCATGGTGTGTCTGGGTCCTCTGTCTCGCCTTACTCACAACCCTCTAGCTCCTGTGGCTGCTCCTGCTCCTCCTCTCCTGTCAGATGACTAGATAAAATGGTCATTTTGTGAAACCTAAACTGTGGTTTGCTGTGCCCCACCCCCTCCTCCTCCTCCACTTCAGCCCCCACAGGCTTCATGTGGCTGTGAAATGTATGTGCCATGTCTCCAGTGCCCTGACCAGCCATGCTTTCCAACATGTGTTGTAGTACATGAAGCAGTGGAATCTCATCGTTCATCTCATAGTCCTGGCAACTGACTAATAATGTAGCTTCCTCAAAGGGCCTGAGCAAACGGTCGGTGTCACGTATGAGCTGCCAATGGTTTACATTGAATTTACACAGGGGTGTCCCCCTATCCGTTTGGATCATCCAGAAATCCGTGATGGCTTTTCTCTGTTCCTATAGTGCAGTGGTCCTCAACCCTGTCCTCAAGGCCCACCAACATGTCATGTTTTTTGGATCTCCAAATAGCCAGCTCTATTGCTCTGCAGCTGCACTAATTACTCCACCTGAGCATCTTTGTGGAGATCTGCAAAGCCTGGCCTGTTGGTGGGCCTTGAGGACAGGGTTGGGGACCACTGCTATAGTGGATCCTGCATATGGAGGGTGGAATTCCAACGGGTGGAAACATCGCAAATCAGACTATGGTGGGGTACACCGTTGTGACGCTGAGGCTCAATAAGGTTGTGCTTGGTGGTGTAGGAGTGCCAGAAGTGCATGCTAACTTTCTTTCCTGTTGTTCGGATGTCTTTCAGATGGGGGCAAGACTTCAAAACTAGACTGAACACGTGTGCCATGTCAGGACGCATGACTCTGGCTTCCTTGTCGCAGCGCAAACAAGATGTTCTTCCAAGTGTCAGTCACCATGGGTCCAAATTTGCAGTTTTCGTGGATTAAGCAATGCTTTCATGGATTGAGTTCTCATTTTTAGTAGTTCCTCCCATGTGTGACTCTGATGGTCAAGGAAAACCATGTGAAGAACAGCGTGAAACCACAATCACCAAGGGGGCCTAAAAGGATATATATTGTCCACCATGAGTCTATAGTTACAGCTCCAGGCGTAGACAACACTGTGCACTTTGGTACACACTGACAGGCTAAAGGACTGGCCCACCTTCTGTTCAACAACCATGCCATGTGACTCTCCACCTCGGCTCGGCACAAGCCATCAGTTCTCTGAAAGGTCCACCACTGGGTAATGCAGCAGGCTGGACTTATGGTGACGCTGTCTGAGAGGAGAAATCCCTCAGACATCAAGATTAAAAATTCCAAGAATTTTTGAGGGCTAATTATTCAGAGGCAAATGATAGCTAGTTGTTTCTGATTTAATTGCAAGGTGGAAACACACCCTCAAACAAAACTTCACTTTCGCAATACTATTGCATTTGTCTATTCATAATTTTATGTATATACACTAACTAACCTACTTTTTCTCCACAGGATGCTGCATGGAACACTGCCACATCGCTGAGTAGCTGATTTTTCCTACCAACAGTCCGCAATAATTCGCTGCTGCTGCCGCGGCCACCGCCGCAGACTCCAGGGACCCTCTTCCACTACCTCGGCTTGCAACACCTCCTCCCACGACACTCTCCTCATCACTAATTGCCGGATAGTGGAAGAAGAGGCGAGTGTCTCCTCCACTTCTTGGCTGGGCAGTAGCTGCTGAATTTTATGATTATCAGATCTTGGATATCAGATCAATGGATAGTGGAGCTGAACCCAAAGCATAACAGACAGACAGTTGACTGGGGGTGTCAGATGCCACTTGTGATGCAGTGGACTGCTTTTGCAGCACTTCGAGACAAAGTTGCTTCATTGGCTGACACAATGACTGGTAAAGCTGTGGAACATATGGTTGAAAAGCAAGAATAACCATTTGTTTTTATATGAAAAAGACCCTGGTTTATACAGACTTTTTTTTTCCAGAGACTGCCCTGCGTGGAAATGAATGGCGCATGGATCAGCCAAGCTTTCCTCCCAACAATGCCTGATGTATTCCAGTAGATTGATGACGGGGCCAGACCAAGAAAGATGGATCGTGCAAAACAGATTTAAGGCGCTGCTCTCCAGTTACAGACATTCCTCCGCATCGGACCACAAGTAAGTATTGATAAAAAATCCTTTACGTTACTCTTACTTTTTATTAATATTCTTCGGATAAGACGGATCAGACATGATTCCAGATTAAAAATTCCAAGAATTTTTGAGGGCTAATTAGTCAGAGGCAATGATACCTTCTTGTTTCTGATTTAATTAAAAGGTGGAAACACACCCTCAAACAAAACTTCACTTTGGCAAACTTTTGCATTTGTTTATTCATAATTTTATGTAGATATTACTAACTAAGCTACTTTTTCTCCACATGACTCTCCACAGGGTGTGATTCATCCAATTTTTGGGCTCCTGAAGCCAACCCCAGGGTCTGTTTAAAGTAATGTTTGGGCTCCTGCTGCTGCTGCTGCCAACTCCAGGGTGTGATTCATCCAATTTTTGGGCTCCTGAGGCCAACCCCAGGGTCTGTTTAAAGTAATGTTTGGGCTCCTGCTGCTGCTGCTGCCAACTCCAGGGTGTGATTCATCCAATTTTTGGGCTCCTGAGGCCAACCCCAGGGTCTGTTTAAAGTAATGTTTGGGCTCCTGCTGCTGCTGCTGCCAACTCCAGGGTGTGATTCATCCAATTTTTGGGCTACTGAAGCCAACTCCAGTGTCTCTTTAAAGTAATATTTGGGCTCCTGCTGCTGCTGCTGCCAACTCCAGGGTGTGATTCATCCAATTTTTGGGCTCCTGAAGCCAACCCCAGTGTCTCTTTAAAGTAATATTTGGGCTCCTGCTGCTGCTGCTGCCAACTCCAGGGTGTGATTCATCCAATTTTTGGGCTCCTGAGGCCAACCCCAGGGTCTGTTTAAAGTAATGTTTGGGCTCCTGCTGCTGCTGCTGCCAACTCCAGGGTGTGATTCATCCAATTTTTGGGCTCCTGAGGCCAACCCCAGGGTCTGTTTAAAGTAATGTTTGGGCTCCTGCTGCTGCTGCTGCCAACTCCAGGGTGTGATTCATCCAATTTTTGGGCTCCCGAGGCCAACCCCAGGGTCTGTTTAAAGTAATATTTGGGCTCCTGCTGCTGCTGCTGCCAACTCCAGGGTGTGATTCATCCAATTTTTGGGCTCCTGAGGCCAACCCCAGGGTCTGTTTAAAGTAATGTTTGGGCTCCTGCTGCTGCTGCTGCCAACTCCAGGGTGTGATTCATCCAATTTTTGGGCTACTGAAGCCAACTCCAGTGTCTCTTTAAAGTAATATTTGGGCTCCTGCTGCTGCTGCTGCCAACTCCAGGGTGTGATTCATCCAATTTTTGGGCTCCTGAGGCCAACCCCAGGGTCTCTTTAAAGTAATGTTTGGGCTCCTGCTGCTGCCAACTCCAGGGTGTGATTCATCCAATTTTTGGGCTCCTGAGGCCAACCCCAGGGTCTCTTTAAAGTAATGTTTGGGCTCCTGCTGCTGCTTGCAACTCCAGGGTGTGATTCATCCAATTTTTGGGCTCCTGAAGCCAACCCCAGTGTCTCTTTAAAGTAATATTTGGGCTCCTGCTGCTGCTGCTGCCAACTCCAGGGTGTGATTCATCCAATTTTTGGGCTCCTGAGGCCAACCCCAGGGTCTGTTTAAAGTAATGTTTGGGCTCCTGCTGCTGCTACTGCCAACTTCTGCCAACTCCAGGGTGTGATTCATCCAATTTTTGGGCTCCTGAGGCCAACCCCAGGGTCTCTTTAAAGTAATGTTTGGGCTCCTGCTGCTGCCAACTCCAGGGTGTGATTCATCCAATTTTTGGGCTCCTGAGGCCAACCCCAGGGTCTCTTTAAAGTAATATTTGGGCTCCTGCTGCTGCTGCCAACTCCAGGGTGTGATTCATCCAATTTTTGGGCTACTGAAGCCAACTCCAGTGTCTCTTTAAAGTAATATTTGGGCTCCTGCTGCTGCTGCTGCCAACTCCAGGGTGTGATTCATCCAATTTTTGGGCTCCTGAGGCCAACCCCAGGGTCTCTTTAAAGTAATGTTTGGGCTCCTGCTGCTGCCAACTCCAGGGTGTGATTCATCCAATTTTTGGGCTCCTGAGGCCAACCCCAGGGTCTCTTTAAAGTAATGTTTGGGCTCCTGCTGCTGCTGCTGCCAACTCCAGGGTGTGATTCATCCAATTTTTGGGCTACTGAAGCCAACTCCAGTGTCTCTTTAAAGTAATATTTGGGCTCCTGCTGCTGCTGCTGCCAACTCCAGGGTGTGATTCATCCAATTTTTGGGCTCCTGAGGCCAACCCCAGGGTCTCTTTAAAGTAATGTTTGGGCTCCTGCTGCTGCCAACTCCAGGGTGTGATTCATCCAATTTTTGGGCTCCTGAGGCCAACCCCAGGGTCTCTTTAAAGTAATATTTGGGCTCCTGCTGCTGCTGCCAACTCCACGGTGTGATTCATCCAATTTTTGGGCTACTGAAGCCAACTCCAGTGTCTCTTTAAAGTAATATTTGGGCTCCTGCTGCTGCTGCTGCCAACTCCAGGGTGTGATTCATCCAATTTTTGGGCTCCTGAGGCCAACCCCAGGGTCTCTTTAAAGTAATGTTTGGGCTCCTGCTGCTGCCAACTCCAGGGTGTGATTCATCCAATTTTTGGGCTCCTGAGGCCAACCCCAGGGTCTCTTTAAAGTAATATTTGGGCTCCTGCTGCTGCTGCCAACTCCAGGGTGTGATTCATCCAATTTTTGGGCTACTGAAGCCAACTCCAGTGTCTCTTTAAAGTAATATTTGGGCTCCTGCTGCTGCTGCTGCCAACTCCAGGGTGTGATTCATCCAATTTTTGGGCTCCTGAAGCCAACCCCAGGGTCTCTTTAAAGTAATATTTGGGCTCCTGCTGCTGCTGCTGCCAACTCCAGGGTGTGATTCATCCAATTTTTGGGCTCCTGCTGCTGCTGCTGCTGCCAACTCCAGGGTGTGATTCATCCAATTTTTGGGCTCCTGAAGCCAACTCCAGTGTCTCTTTAAAGCAATGTTTGGGCTCCTGCCCCTCATAGTGATGCCACTTCAACTCTCTTGAATTCAATTGTGCCGCTCTGCGATTCTATTAGCGATGCCTCTGATCTGCATGTGATATTTCTTCAAAGTATTATTTAACTAACCCAGCACGCATCCTGTGCGTGTTACAGCAAGGCAGAATGGTTTACAACCCTATTGAGGCTCTAGGAGGCTCAGAAATAGCCGTTTTTAATAGCGATTCGTTGCGAATTTATTCGGGTCGAAACGATTTTTGTCGGAAAATTCGGCGAATCAGTCGAATCGAATTTTTCAAAAGTTCGCTCATCTCTACATGCATCACATGCTCTAGGATATTTAATGTAAGAGGTAAACCGCATTTTTCTTTTTTTCCTAAAATCAACTTCACCTTACAGTAGTTTTTTCCAGACCACCTCTAAGGAAACCTCCCTTGCTGACCTATTTCTATTGTGAGACTCAAAACTGTGAAAATAGAGAATCTGGTGAGAAAAGATTTCAGAATGAATAATAGGGCATTATTCATTGTGTAATAAAACTGGTATTAAAGGGGAAAACTGTGGTGACAGGGACCTTGGTATAGTTTATGATTGACAGGCTGAAAGTTCTGATCAAAAGCGCCTACCCTGTCACTAAAAAAATCTCACAGAGAGCAAGTAAATGTGCATTGGTAAATTATGTGAAATGACACCTTCTGCAGGCGAGATAGACAGGACTCACCCTCTTAACAAAACAGGACTCTTTCATCTTGTTTAGTGCTAATGTCACTGCTTGATATTGTATTTCTCTAACATTCTAACATCAGTCTTCTTAATTCATGGAGCCCTATCTTGGTTTCTTTCATTCCTTTTAATGACCACATGAGAAGCATACTGTATATTTTGGCATTTCAATAATTAAGCTCCTTGTCTCGTAAGAGTTACTTTGCACATATCAAATTTATATAGTATAAATAACAATAATTAGGCATAATAACTGTGCTTTTTATTTCTTGTTATATGAAATGACTCCTAACTTCCATTTTGAATGTATTCCGTTGATTATGATAAATAACTTGTTCATTGTTATTATTTGTCTGAATCCAGCGAGCGTGACTCTTTTTGACACTGGATTGTTAACAGACTATTATAAGAAAGGAATTCCAATATAACTGCATTATAAACATATTTATCTGAAACGGTAACTGAGCACTACTCTGCTGTCAGCTGCATTAGCATAATTTAATAGGTTACACTGGCCATACCTTCATATGACTGACTAGCAAATTATTTGCTAAAACTTCTGAAAACAAGAAAGAATGCAATTTCTCAAATAAGTCAGCGAAATCATTCATGCTTTTAAACACAGGGGCTTCCTACTTATGCTGGCATGTGATGGGCCTAAGTGGCTTATGACTTTTGTTATCAAGCTGATTGCATGAATTACACATCACTTTATAGAGAAAATGGCTCTTGTATGAAAAGTGAGAGTAACACAGCGTCCTAATGAGACAGTCGACTTGTATTAATGGGATAATACATTCTACTAAGTAGCTCGTGGAACACCTACTACATTATCGGTATACAAATTGCAGCACTTTTTTCCATGAAAACAGGGATGGAAAGGGTAAACATATATATATTTATCATGTGTGGTTGGTATGAGGTCTAGGTCAGTTATTGTGCATAAACTGTATAAAGGAAACTACACTTTAATTTCCCTGCAAAATATTATTACTTTACTAGTCAGTCTGCAATTATTAATGAAACGCCAGCGCTTGTCAACCAT
This sequence comes from Gastrophryne carolinensis, assembly GCA_027917425.1. Lineage (NCBI taxonomy): Eukaryota > Metazoa > Chordata > Amphibia > Anura > Microhylidae > Gastrophryne > Gastrophryne carolinensis. The sequence continues at coordinate 340,100,222 of CM051239.1, forward strand.
TATTTTTTCGCCTGAAGAAAGGGCGAACATACAAGTATAGCTGAGAAACCAGCTAGACACTATGGTCTGATTAGAGTTCTAGGCAGTGGCAGTGTGCTGTGGGCGACCTGATTGGCTACAGTGAGGTACAATAAGAATCAGTTTTATTCTAGTGCTGCCGCAATATGGAGTGATGGTGCACTGTCTGTGGGGATTGCCAGGGGCCAGAGCCACAGGGAGGAAATAAGATGTCAGCATCTTGTTACCCTGAATGCAATGCTCTGACATCTTACTTCTGCCCTGCAGAACATACAGTTCCGGCCACTGTAGGCAGTGTGGCAGCAGTCTGATGCTGTTGTCACAGGATCTGCAAAGTAGGCCTTGCACTGGGCCCCTTCTGCCATGAGCCCAGTAGCTGCTATCTCCCCTGTCTCTATGGTATGTACCCATCTATCCTTGGGATGATTTTTCTTTCTTTTATGTTTTCAATATTGTCACCCTCCTCTCAGGGCTAAAAGCACAATGCACCAGTTATGAGGGTTGGTAACTCAGGAATTTCCCACACAGGCCACACCCACCCCAGAGGTCCGATTTAAGATCGGCAATTGGCTGATCTAAAAAATTACAGATGACGTGACCTGTCCACTGGCCGCATCCCTGGCATCCATTCAGGTGATTTGGTGCGGCAGTGCGACTCAGCTAAAGGGAAGAAGATGTTGTGGCTGCGTGCAGAAAGAGTTTTGTGGGAGCTGTAGGTCTAAATGGTCACCAGCTTATAATTTTAGTCTGCAGTATGCATGGTCGGAGTTCCCCTTTCTTCCAAATGAAAACAAATAGTGAATGGTGCCAGCACTTCCTTAAATGGCATCTCTTAGAGTGGACAAAAACCTGTGATTTCCACTATCCCAGGTTTTGGTCCTTCCCTCTGGGGCACCCCAGTCTTGGGTGCCCTGCTATGTGAAACCCCCCTAGAATGCCAAGCTTACTAACCTCTCCTTGAGCCCATGGCGCGGCTTGCCACACTTATGAGTAACACGCGGTATCACTTCCTCCCTTCAGCTGTGCACAGCCACACACACCCATTCAGTTGCAGCTGATGGGGGCCAAAAAACAGGGATGTGAATAATGCCGGACGATGGCCGCACATGCGTGGGCTGTGGTAAAGGTGAGTTTACTGGGCACCCTGGGTGGTTTCACACAGCGGGGCATCCCAGTTCGGACGCCCGGGTGGGGAGGGAGTAAGCCTGCCCTGGAGTCTCATACACTTCAGAGTGGGTTTTGGTCCACTTTATGAAGGCTAGTTAAAATCACAATATGTGACTTAAACAAAACATAAAGATCGAGGAATCAGAGCCTGGTGAGAAAACAGTGAGCTCAGCTCCATTCAGTTATGTAAGATTGATGGTGCAGAGTGCGTCACTGGTTGCATCCCCACTCTCCCCAACTCTAGCTGGGGGCCGTGACCAGGACAGCCAATCACAAATGGCTGCCCCGGGCATGCATCTAGCTAAAAGTATAGCAGGGCATCGTAGTTAGGGATGCTACAGGGAGTAAAAATTGGACGGCCATATGGGCAATTCCCTATGCCATGGAAAAACTGTGTAAGGAAACTCTCTCGGTTCACTCACGTTCCCACAGTACATGGGCAGGCCGTCTGATGGAGGGCTCTGTTACAGTCTGTTATGGGATGATGTAGGGCTCTGTCATTGTCTGCTATGGGATGATGGGGCGCTCATTCACAGTGTGCTATGGGGGATGATGGGGCTCTAATAATTGGACGGCCTTGACGCGGCTACCTCGCATTTACATTCATTGCAATCTATGTTAACTAACAGTCCATGTTCTTAACAAGTGTTAGCTAGGTTTTTCAATATTATGAGTGTGCAGAGGGTTAACTTTCTTTTTTGCTTAGTATGTGGTCACACCCCTCTAGCACCTCTTGACTGCTATATATTGACTGGATGACCACGTCCTATCTTTCTTTTTGCGGATGATAGGGGCTCTGTCACAGTCTGCTATGGGGTGTGTCACGATCGCACTCTATCAGCCCAGCCAAGTCGCTGAGTGTGATGGTACAAGTGTTAAAGCCACCAGACACCTGGGTATTCACTACTAGTCCCATCAAGTCACCAAATTAACCATTTGATAAACGTGTTTCACCAGAGCTTCCTTCAGAAAGGTGAGCTCATATATTTAGAGATCAAAGGCCAGAGCTGATTAATTAAACATTTAATCTGATAAAAAGGTATCACAGTGCTAAGTGTAATATACAGAAACAAATGACATACAAGTACAAAAACACATAAAAGAGTACAGCAAGATCAGTTCAGCAAATAAAAAGAAAGTCCTTACAGTTTAATGGCGTAGCAGTCATTGTGAGTGAGTATCCAGTTGTTGCTTAAGGTCTTATATCCAGCTTTTGCCACAGGCTTGTGTCAGAGGTTTCTGCCTTCGGTTTCTGACCTAGAATGTCCTTAGCATTAGGTTTTATTAGCTAAATTTAGGAAGGAAAAGATTAATACCCCCTCCCCCTGACCCCACCTGGTGAGGGCATCTCTCTCCCAGGTCTCTTATCTGAGTTCTGGTTTATGGTGGGTCCAGCCACAGCACATCCTGCCACTTCAAAGAAGGAAGTACCACAAACAGAACCCCCCATAAAGCTGGAATACACAAAACAACAGTCTGGTGACCCCTCACCCAGGTCTTGGACTATACATTATACAATCATAATGCATATGCTTATTCTATAATCAGGCCTTTGGCCTGACAGGGTGATGGGGGGGGCTCTGTCACAGCCTGCTATGGAGGATATTAGGGGGCTCTGTCGCTATCTTCTTTAGAAGATGATGGGGGCTCTGTCACAGTCTGCTATGGAAGATGGTGGGGGCTCTGTCACTGTCTGCTATGGAAGATGATGGGGGAATCTATCACAGCCTGCTATGGATGATGATGGGGGAATCTATCACAGCCTGCTATGGATGATGATGGAGGGATCTGTCACTGTCTGCTATGGATGATGATGGGGGATCTGTCACAGCCTGCTATGGATGATGATGGGGGGATCTGTCACTGTCTGCTATGGATGATGATGGGGAGATCTTTCACAGCCTGCTATGGATGATGATGGGGGCATCTGTCACAGCCTGCTATGGATGATGATGGGGGGATCTTTCACAGCCTGCTATGGATGAGGATGGGGGCATCTGTCACTGTCTGCTATGGATGATGATGGGGGGAATCTGTCACTGTCTGCTATGGATGATGATGGGGAAATCTATTACAGCCTGCTATGGATGATGATGGAGGGATCTGTCACTGTCTGCTATGGATGATGATGGGGGGATCTGTCACAGCCTGCTATGGATGATGATGGGGGCATCTGTCAATGTCTGCTATGGATGATGATGGGGGGATCTGTCACTGTCTGCTATGGAAGATGGTGGGGGCTCTGTCACTGTCTGCTATGGAAGATGATGGGGGAATCTATCACAGCCTGCTATGGATGATGATGGGGGAATCTATCACAGCCTGCTATGGATGATGATGGAGGGATCTGTCACTGTCTGCTATGGATGATGATGGGGAAATCTATCACAGCCTGCTATGGATGATGATGGAGGGATCTGTCACTGTCTGCTATGGATGATGATGGGGAAATCTATCACAGCCTGCTATGGATGATGATGGAGGTATCTGTCACTGTCTGCTATGGATGATGATGGGGGCATCTGTCACTGTCTGCTATGGATGATGATGGGGGGAATCTGTCACTGTCTGCTATGGATGATGATGGGGAAATCTATCACAGCCTGCTATGGATGATGATGGGGGGATCTGTCACTGTCTGCTATGGATGATGATGGGGGAATCTATCACAGCCTGCTATGGATGATGATGGGGGAATCTATCACAGCCTGCTATGGATGATGATGGGGGAATCTATCACAGTCTGCTATGGATGATGATGGGGGGATCTGTCACAGCCTGCTATGGATGATGATGGGGAAATCTATCACAGCCTGCTATGGATGATGATGGGGGGATCTGTCACAGTCTGCTATGGAAGATGATGGGGCAGCTCTGTTGGCAGTCTGCTATGGAAGATAATGGGGCAGCTCTGTCGCAGTATGCCATGGAAGATGATTGGGGGGTTCTGTCACAGTCTGCTTTGGAAGATGATCTGTTGCCTGCAATTATTCTAAGTACTTTCCCTACTACATTTTGTACAGTGCCTGATTTTTCTTCACCCATAAAAAATGAATATTTTTATTGCATTATTTTTTTTTATTTATGTGTTTATTTAGTTTGTTTTCTATGATTATTCAGAGTACATTTTCTACCACATTTTGTGCAGGACAATCTGCCTGTTGTTACCCCCAAATTGGCCCTCTGACATCTGTAAAAAAAATAAATATTTTTTTTAAATGTATTTATGTATTTAATTAACTTTGTTTTCTGTTATTACTTTTAGTACTTTCCCTACCACTTTTTGCGCAGGGCAATCACCCTAGTAGCCCCCCTAAATTGCAAGCCCTTGCTACCCCCATTTTTTATCTATTTTTGGCCCCCCAGTTCTGGTTTACATTGATCTAAACTTTGGCCGCAAATTCTCCCAAACTTGATGAACCCAAACTTCTATGGCGCACTAATCCCCTCCAAAAGGATACTTTGGAGGAAGAAACTGAACTCTTCTGCAATTCTCAATTCCTTTTGCTAAATCTAAATATTGCAGGAACTGTGTCTACAGAATTAAAACAGGTAAGGCTCTGAAATAAGTGTGTTTCATGCAATGTTTAGACCTCAGAGGAGATTGCTTTTTGTCTTAACGGTTATATGAGACCCACATAGCTGACTATAACATCTATAAAAAGCTATAAAATCGATCCGGCCAGGTCTTCTCTTCACCTGGGGGCATCTGATCCCCCCCTAGGGCTCATCCAGCTTCAGGAGAGGGCCCAGAATAGGGGCCCTACCGCTGCTGACACTATACAAAGAAAAAAATAAATTACATCAGCTCAACTGTGCCCGTGACCCCTCCCACTTGGTCTCTTCTTCACACTGGGGGCCTCCAATCCCTCCCCTCGTGGCTCTTCTGCGTGAGGAGAGGGTCTGGAACAGGCCCCCTCACCCCATTTCCACGTCACTAGCCCCGCCTTTTTGGGGCTGGGCAGATTTCGTCATCCCGTGATGTCATCCCGGCCCTGGCCCGACACTTTTCAGATGCCGGTAATCAGCAGAGAGGGGCAGTATCCTTATTTGCATGCTTTAATTTAGGCTGTTTGGCAACTCTTCTCTTGCCAGTACCTATGCATGTTGAATATTGTTCTGTTCAGGAGACCTTGCTTTTACAGATTTAACATTATTTCTTGCTTGCATATTTTTTTTAGAAAAATGTGGCTTTGATTTTGCTTTTTTATTCTTTTTTTAGAGAAACCCTGGGCAACCAAAGAATTCATTGAGGGATTACTTCCAGAAAACTGTGCCACATCAACAAGTCTGGTACGCCTAGAAGCTTGAGGTGTGTACTTCCAGAGAATATATAATTTGGGTGGGGCATTTCAAATGTAAAGGGTTGTTTTTCTCGAAATAGCAGTTGTATTTTATCTGAAAATCTCCTAAAGCACTGTTTCAAATACATATGGGTTAATGTTGGAGAAATGCGGGAGAAATGGGGCTTTTACACTTAATATGATTTTAGTGAAAAACATACATTTTTTTATTGCAATAAATTTTAATTTTTGCACATATTTAACCCAAAAATATTAAGAAGACAAGGCGTTTAATGTTAAAGCCCAGACGCTGCTGCAAAAAACACTTTATATTTTACCGTGAAATCCCTTCAAAAATCACAGTTGAACATGTATAGCACAAAATATTGAAAATTGGTCTGGCAACAGAAGGTGACAAAATCACAAGGTAGGCTGGCAGTTAAAGGGTTAATGAAAGAAGTTGTTAGAATTTGGTGCAAAGTAATTTTAGGTGCCAGCATACCTACAGCACTTTTGCTACAGTGAGCAAACATTTATGTCTGAAAAGTACAAGGAGGCAATTAATTTTATGCCCATTCAGGGATGGCATGACTTTTAAGTCAATTTAAATTGAATTTTTCATGTCTGACTGACATGTACACCTAATAGCAATAGACAAAACTTCATTTTGATCTAAATAAATGTCGCCATCTAAAAACTGTTTTTTGTAAATCAGGACAATTTATAGCAATGTCAGTCATTACATGAAAAGTTCCAATGTATTTGATTAAAACTATTCATTACGCATGCAAGTCCTTGGTTTTTTGCACTGCGCTAATGGCTTTCTGTAACTGCATGTACAGGCAGCAACGACATTACTTTACAGAGTACATTAAACAATTCTGCTATTTATTTATTGTTGGGATATTTATATTATAGAAAAATAAAAACCCATAAACACAGAAATACATCTATGCCACATAGCATAATAGTTCTCCTTCTAATATTCCAAAATAACTCTCGAAGATCTTTCACCATGTGGCTATAAAGTCCAATACCAAGTGTGTCTTCTTCATCACTAAAGGTTTACCAGACAGCCAAGGCAATTACAAATTCACCCCAGTTGACGTCAACTTTGATGAAACCCCTTGGGCGGAACCTCTGGACATCTGACAATTCTTGGTGGGAGGAGCCTCACGTAACCGGCCAGTGCATGTATCAGCTTCACCCTGCTGTAGGAGCATGAGGAGACAGATCCCCAGTTCCAAAGGATTAATATGCAGCAGTGTGATAATAATATTTAAAGTGCTTTGAGTAGTCTCACTGGGAAAGCGTGTGGTCCATGTTAAAATAGAGCTGACAATAGAGCTTCATGTGAGTGCAAAATTGGAATAAATAGGTTTTCTTTTATTGAAAACAGTTTGCACTATGGTCTATTTTATATGTGGAAGATTGCAAAGAAATTTAACGAGGGAAGATTTAAAGTGAGAGGAACGCAGCTAACAATAAAGCTACCACATTTTTCGCCCTATAAGACACACTTGCCCATAAGACGCACCTAGGATTTGAAGGAGGAAAATAAGAAAAAAATATTCAAAACCAAATGCAGTGCTAAAACACCCCATTACAGGCATTGTGGCATTTCCCCCATCCCATAGGTAGTGTGCCATTTTCCCATTCTCATAGGCAGTGTGGCATTCCCCCCTTCCATTCCCCATATAGGCAGTGGGGCATGCCCCCATCCCATTCCCCATATAGGCAGTGTGGCACCCCCCACTCCTATTCCCTATAGGCAGTGTGGCATTCCCTCATCCCATTTCCCATATGCAGTGTGGCATTCCCCTCATTCCATCCCCATAGGTAGTGTGGCATTCCCCCTCCCATTCCCCATATGCAGTGTGGCATTCCCCTCATTCCATCCCCATAGGTAGTGTGGCATTCCCCCTCCCATTTCCCATATGCAGAATGGCAATCCCCCTCCCATTGCCCATATGCACTATGGCTGACTATCCCACATTTTTAACAGAGCTCCCGATGGCAGAAGATACACTAGGCCCTTGGCCTCTCTGTGGTGGACACAGACTTGGGGAAGAGATAGACAGAGGGAACATTGGTTACAGCACAGCAAAAAAAAAAAAACAGTAGGCACCGGAGGATAGAACCCAGGAAGTATGACATTATGATCCCACCGGTCTTAAGTTATTAAAGGATGAACTAAAATTAACTACGTCATGGCATAAAACATAAGAAAACCCTCAGTTGCTGCCGGTCCTTGTTAATGATATGAATACATTCCTAAACTCATATTTCACTCATATTTCAAATTTACCAGAAAGAAAACAGAAACAGAAAAGCAGAATTCAAAGGGTATCATATAGCACAGTGATGATATTTGTTTCGTGTCACATGATGCAGAGTACTCGACTAAAAATAAGACTGCATAAGGCAGTAAGGAATATAACACAGTAGCAGGAAAATAGTATGCAGGGGCTATATATGGTCAAGAACTAGATGAGGAGCCCATGGACATTACTTGGTCTTAAATATCCCACTAACCTATATCTAGCTATGATCTGAAAACACTGTGGGGTCTCACACACACATGAAAAGGCATTTCTCTTTAATATAGACATTCGAACATTTATTTTTACATTTTTCATAGATTACATTTGCTTATATGTTATTTGAAAATGCAAAAAACACATGTAACAAGGTTAAATTTAACAATGTAAAAAGGTTAAAAATATTGTTTTGGTGACAAAGCTGCACTTTATTTTCCATCTGTAACCTATTTTCACATATGCCTTGTATAAGAACTATATGTATCCCATGGGAACAAGTGACCCCTATATCATTCGCTGTTCCATTTCTGTCTGAGACCTGTTTGGCATGCAGGAGAAGAACACAATGCACACATCTATTACTCAAGTGTGCATAGGTCCCAGGAGAAGGAACATTAAATGTGTCAAATTAAGCTTGGGAAAAAAGCAAAAGACAACCTAAAATTTTCATGCATGCATTAAAATAGATTCAATAATTATGAAACAGATAATTAACATTTGTAATTCATTAATACAAACATAATATTGTATAACTCAAATTAAACCAGAATGTATTCCTAAGTATTTGTGTTTAAGGTAAATCTGCAAAAGGATTAATTTACAACAACGATAGGTTAACACTTTCCAGAGCAAAGCAATTCATAATTCATTGTGCAGTGGGCAATGTCGGCATAAATAGAAGCCACAGATAGCAGTGCACCATGAAAATCTAAATCTATGACTCTCAGTGAGATTTATTGGACCATGTATATTGCAGCAGCCGTTACTAAGAAAAGTAATAATAGGAGGAGCTGGTTATTGTTTGCTGTTAGAAGTGAATGCTTTTGAACTCATTCATTACGTAAATAGCATCCATTAAAATAATCATTTATAAAAAGAAATGTACTGCAGCGCTTAATAAATTGTGTTTCCACTGAACACTAATTTATGGAATTTGCTGCACCCATTGAATAGCACTATGGTTGGTGTCTGCTCTGGTCTTTTTTCTGTCTTGTTATTTCTTTTTCTTCTAGAAGAACGAATGAAACATACATGTCAAAGAGGAGCCATATGAAACAGCAGTACAACGTTTACTGGAGAGCAAATGTCTCAGACTAGGAAGTTTTGGACTACCAGCAAAATAGTATTATTTTAGGGAGGGGACAAAACGCCAGGATTTAGCACTACAATGGCAGAGACATGTTTCCCTTATCCTCCAAAATGTTTGACTCTACCTCCATGCATCATTAGCCTCCCCTTCCAATGGTTGTCAGTGACCACTGCTCCTTAGTGATAAAATAAAACATTCATTTAAATAGTATTAAAGCAAGTGTGTAAGTTATATTCTAAGTGATTGGATTTGGCCATAAAGGAGAACTATTGCGAAAAAATGGCCCAATAATAAAAATCCATATAGATATGCGGGATGGTGAGAGGAGAGGTCACTTATACACCCCGCATCATGAAATAGCCAGCTAGGTTGGTTTTTTATCTTTATTAAAGGAAGGAAGAGGAAATCGGGTTCTGTCACCCCAGATACACTAAACCTGTCACCCCTGGATTTTATTCCTACTAGGAGAAGAAAAACACAAGCTCGGCAGGAGTTTAATTCAGTTTGGGTGTATAAATGACCCCTCCTCTCATTAACCGATTTTTAATATTTTAAATATTACACAATTTTGTGATAGTGCTCCTTTAAGGGGAAAAGCATTTGTTTTTACTAAGGGGTGTATTTGTTGGTAATAGCTCTGTATTATACTGCACTGCAAAGCAAATTGATTGAATTAAGTTATGATAGGGGTAAAAGTTGCAGAGAGGCTATTGGAGGATGAGGAGGATGTTAACTTGGGGAAGGCACAGCTGCAGAAAGGCAATGCTACTGTCTGCTGCAGTAAGGAGGGGAAGGGAAATGGAAATACAGGGCAGGCATGAATGATGCTGGTAGTAGGTGACTCAATTATTAGAGGAAAAGACAGGGCAATCTATCGCAAATACTGGAGAAATGTTATTATAATTAATGTTTATTTATATAACACCATCATCTTCCTTAGCGCTTTACAAGTTATGAAGTGTGTTGCCTTCCTGGGGCTGGCTTTCAGCATATTGCAAATCAGGCTGATAGATTATTGAGAGGGGCTGGTGAGAATCCAGTGGTAATGGTAATATATGCATCAGTGTTAAGTAGGTGGGAGGTCCTCAAAATGATTTTAGAGACTTAGGCAAAAAGCCCAAACTCTTCCCCAACATCTTAAATTAATATATTGTAAGTTTTAAGTCACTTACTTATTACTCTATCCCCCATTAGGCTGCAACTAGACTGCAACTCTGGTCAGGACTCTAGGATAGGGGCGCCGCCATCTTGCCTCCGAAGCATCACATAAACACTGCAGGGGGATGGGCTATAGCTGTGCTTAGCACAGACAGAGCAGAGCTGGCGTAAAAAAAAAAAGCAATCCCAGAATGCAGAGCAGCATAGTCTGAAGGCGCTTCCTGTGTGAAGGCACCCTGAGACTCCATGGGCCACCTTCTTGGATGTTTAAAAGCTCAAAAAAGGCAGTAGGTGCAGGTAGGATGATTTTTAATGTGGGCAATCTGTATGTACAGAGTGGGGGAAACATATAAGATAGACTCTTATTCAGGGTGACGGTCCAGTTTAAGATACGCACCTCAACTGTAGAATTTAAAAATACTTCCAGTACTAAGAGCCACATCAGAGAGGAAGCAGGGGATTGGAAGGGATATAGATAAAGCAGCTAATGTAAATGAGGTAGTTATGTGGGAACTACCCAGATATAGATTGGGAAGCTGAAACTCATGGATCTCATAAAAATAAAATATTTTTGTCAATAATAAAAGCTTCAACTAGGGGAGGGCCATCTTGGAGCAACACCCACTGAACTTGTGAAATCCATTTGACAAAAGATCCTGCTGATACTGTCTTCTTAGAACTAGAAATGGATATTTTTGCTTATCAATTCACCGTGGAACACTTCTTTTTTGCTGTCCCTTTCTGTAGGATTGCGGGTGATTAGTCATTGCATAAGTGTGTCAATGACATCATTGCCACAAACAGCAATGGCAATGAATGGAGGAGGCGGAGCTTTACAGCTAAAACAGACGGCATTATCTGGGTTTAGAGTGAAGCAGTAAAAATAGGCAAAAGTTACTATTCATGGGGAAAGCAATTCAGGGGATGCTAGTTAAACATGTTGGTTTTGGTCCGGTTTAAAACTGTACAAACCAGTATAGCAGACAAGGTAACAAAGGTACAGGTCAGGGGCCACCTTGGAAACACTGACCATAATATTATTAATTCCCACTTATCTGTCAGTAGGATGCCTTATCATGGAACCACAATGCAAAACTTTAGAAAGGCAACAGCTTAGCTATGCCCTAAACTGCTTTGACTTGGAAGATATCTTAAAAAACTAAACCATTAACACTAAATGAGATGCTTTTAAATACTTTTTTTATGCATTCTTTATTAAAGATTTTTAGAAAGAAAAAGTCTTTTTGTGTCTGTGTCTAATAAATTGAACAAGAAAGCATTATGAGACAGGGGAAAGAAGAAACTGGAAGCAATTAGAAATAGGGGAGAGAAGAAGATGTAGTAGGCAGAATGGGGGGGGGGGCATGGGGTGGTAGGGAGGGGAGGGTTACTTGTCATGGTCCAGAAAATCTTTATATTCAACATATTTAGAGTTTATCCATTGAAACCAAGTTTGTGTGAAGGTCTCTTGTCTATTTTGAAGAGAAAGAATCGAACTTTCAAAGCTCTTTAGTTTGTTAACTTTACTCACCCACATATAGATACTTGGTGGGGAATGGTCTTCCCAGAGTAGTAGAATACAAACCTTCTCTGCATACAGTAGATGTCGGGGGAGCAATTTCCTGTAACGAGACACTGAGATTTTGGAGCAGTGGAGGAGACAGAAGGCTGGATCATCTGGCACCTCTGTGTTTTTGTGCCACTTGTCTCACCACTGTCCATAAGTCTGTGATCCGAGGGCAGGACCAGAATATGTGGACCAGGTCACCATCACAGTGCCAGCACTTAGGGGAAAGCCTAACCATCTGGTGGTGATCTTTGTGTGATAAGAGAATTATCCTGGATTTTTGCTCGTGGTTAATGATTCAGCACTCACAAATATACACAAATCCTGATCACAGTTTTAAACAGAAACATTTTCTAAAAAGTGCAGCAACCTTTTCCTTCATTACCCTCTTTACATGTAGCACTTTAAATACAATAACCAGGTGCAAAGAAAATAATGTTTTTAATTTATACAATATACATACAGTGATATCCAAACTCCATAACTTCACAGGTTCCCAAAGTTTCAGAGAAAGACAACACAAAAAAGTAACAGAATCACCGCACACATAACTTCACTGCAAGGTGCAAGTGCTTAATTAAAACAATGCAGCAAAAAGTTAATAGCAGCAATGAATGTATGTCTCACATTTCCATAGCAGCCACTATATTCCCACAGGGGCACTTTAACAAATAAACCAAAAATGTAGAGGAGCAGTTAACAAATTCTCGAATTTGATATTTCTTCGCAGATCTCGGATCCGAGAAATATTCTTCCTTGATAACATGACTGTGTTGTACAAAATGCCCACAATTATACATGCTGTTCAATCTCAAGAATTGAGAATTGCCAATTACCTTCTTGTGGCATAGATTGGACCCCAAGTTCACTGTTAGCTCAAATGATCCAATTTCTAATATTTTTCAGTCTCTTATAGGTAAACATAGGGGGAGATGCAGAGACGCTTTCCTAGTACGGAAAGTATTTGCACAGTACCCAGTCCAAGGACAGATAGCATTACCCATCTATCCTTGCAGTAGGCAGAGCTATGCAAATCATCTCTTTATGTCTCTGTGCCATCCAAAGCCCTTAGAAACGATAAGGGTGCAATGCCAAGGATTAGCTTTACATTTTACACAGCCATACACATCCAAATAGTGGACATGTTTCGCGCTTTAGGCTCTCATCAGCACCAGGGCTGATGTTTCTGGCTGTATGGGGAGTGAGACATGGTGAGTACCAAAACATAGTTGCAAGCCAGTATGTGGAGATACCCATGTTAGGCTTAATATAGGGGGGCTAAAGAGACCAAACCCTCTACTTAGGTAAAGGAAAAGAGGCGCTTTCCTAGAACGGAAAGTATTTGCACAGTACCCAGTCCAAGGACAGATAGCATTACCCATCTATCCTTGCAGTAGGCAGAGCTATGCAAATCATCTCTTTATGTCTCTGTGCTATCCAAGGCCCTTAGAAACGCTAAGGGTGCAATGCCAAGAATTAGCTTTAAATTTTACACAGCCATACACATCCAACTAGTGAACACGTGTTTCGAGCTTAAGGCTCTCATCAGCACTAGGGCGGATGTTTCTGGCTGTATGGGGAGTGAGACTTGGTGAGTACCAAAATATAGTTGCAAGCCAGTATGTGGCGAGACCCATGTTAGGCTTAATATAAGGGGGCTAAAGAGACCCAAAAACCCTCTACTTAGGTAAAGTTTGTGTTTCTTAATAATCCTTTTGACCTGTTCACTGTGTGTAGTATAAGACGAAACAACAGGTATTCTCTTTAATGCTTCTTCAGACAATATTTTAAGAGTGACTCCCGGGACACCATAAATGCCTTCTCCCAGGCTTCTCCCACTAATTTCTCTGGATAGCCCCTCTCTCTAAAGTCCTCAGCCATCTAACCTGCTTTTTCTAAAAAAGTATGATCATCTGCTATAATCCTGCGTAGCTTCAAGAATTGACTCTATAGTATCTCTCTTTTTTGAATGGCAGGATGAAAACTTTTATAGTGTAAATACGTGCTGCTATTAACTTTTTGCTACATTGTTTTAATTAAGCACTAGCACTTTGCAGTGGAGTTATGTATATATATGTGTGTGTGTGTGTGTGTGTGTGTGTGTGTGTGTGTGTGTGTGTGGCGATTCTGTTACTTTTCTGTGTTGTCTTTCTCTGAAACTTTGGGAGCCTGTGAAGTTATGGAGTTTAGATATCATTGTATATGTATTGTATAAATTAAAAACATTATTTGCTTTGCAACTGAAAATTTTGTGTGCTGCTGGTTATTTTATTTAAAATGCTCGGTGTTTAGATTGGTCTCTCATTGCTTCAAGAATGGCAGGGCATTTGTATCCTGAGGAGTTAGGGTTTGCTATAGTACTGATAATTTTTTTCACAGGTTCGTTCCCCAAGCAAGGCTTCTGATATGGTGTTACTGTTCACTGTTGTGGTGGGTGGGAGTGTGTGAGAGATGACAGATAATGTGTGAGTTTAAGTTTCTACCAGTAGGGAGGCTGCCTGTTTGCTAACCAAGGTGCTGCTGGGAGGAACTGGCTTGTGGTGTCCTGTCCAATGGTGAGTCATTGTTTATTACCACTATGGCGACACCAATCAACCATCCTAGTAAGGTGTGTGGATGCTTAGTACATCACAGGGTCTGACAGGGTTATCCTATCCCCCCCCCCATATTTTTGGGTCTGGTGAGGATAGTGCTCTTAATTCTAGGTCTTTATACTGCCTATATGAATCAACTTAATAATGGTTGAAGGTTATTGAAGAAGGATGAGGGTATGCATTGCACCGCCCAAACCAGGAGAGTTTACCAAGGGTCAATCTCTCCATATCCTCCAAGATTTTTTTAAAGGGGTGAGGGGGGTGAAATTGAGAGTAAACATTTAGTCCAATGTCCCTCTGAGGTCCATTTGAAGGAGAATGACAAATGTAAATGGGTAAGTCTGCTTTTTTTGTATGTTGATTAAGATCTTCTAACTTCTGGTAGTTAACTTTGTAGTTTGATAGGGATCCATATCTATTCAATTCAGCCAAAAGGCATGGGAGGGAGATTTCAGGGCATGTGATAGTAAATATCCAGTCATCAGCATAAGTTAAGACTCTATATTCCCTGGAGGTCAGAATGAGTCCTTTGATGAACAAAATCCTGAGCAGAACACAAAGTTAGGGAATTGGCAGAAGCAGGAAATGAGTGGGAAACCCAAGTAAGGTCCGGGTTTGCAACAGGGAGACAGATCAGGCATGGTCAGAGACTGTCCAGGTTGACAGCGTATGCAGAGATCAAGAGAAGCCAAGTCCAGAACCAAATTGTCATCAGGGGAGTGCAAATCAAGAAAAACAAGCTCCAGTATGGGTAGGCAACAATAGTTCAAGCAGGCAGGTGTATTGATTATTTAGGCATAAAGCTGATCTCTATATATGCTTCTCTATATGAAGTTAACCACTTTCACATGTTTGATCATTGCCAAATCTAATGCAGACATGGCCAATTTATTAAACATATTTTTTGCTTCTATATTCACAGAGGATCGTGACATGTCAGGTGAAATGCAAAGAAATAACCCAAACTCTTTTTTAAATATCACCTGTCTAACCAAGGAAGAAGGGCAGCACCACGTTCATCCCCATGTTTTACGGGAATGAAATACAATAACAGTTATTATTTTTAACATATAAAGATTTCATAATGACGGGGACTGTTCCACAGGATTGGCTAATATCAAATGTGGTATCGATATTCAGACCGGTAAGTTTGTGGTGAGCAATATCTTGGAGTATCTCAGGGAAAGTGACCTTATTACTCCTTATCTGCATGGATTTATGAGGAATCGCTCCTGTCAGACAAACCCAATCAGCTTTTATGAGGAGGTAAGAAGTTCAAGACTGGATCAGGGTGAGTCATTGGATGTCAAATATCTTGACTTCTAATGCATTTGATATTGTGACACATAAAAATTGGTACAAAAGATGAGAATGCTTGTACTGGGTGAGGGTGAAACATGGGTAAGTAACTGGCTTAATGATAGGACCCAGAGAATGGTTATCAATTATGCATATTCGGATTGGATCACTATTACTAGCGGAGTATATCAGGGGTCAATGCTGGACCTAATTATATATACATATATATATATATAATTTTGGGAATGGATTAAACAGTAAAATATCAAGGGGGTGGATGTGTCGGGAAGTCATCAGAAATTTGTTGCTTCACAAACTACATAATGCTAACAGTTACGCAACCTATTACTACATTGCCTAATTTATTTTCATTAGTTGACACATTTGCTTTGCGAACTATCAATAATAGTAAATAGTCCTGCATGAACATTGCCTTATCCTCAGCCTCCAGGGCCCAGCTTAAATCCCAATTCCCCTCCAAGTGGGGCCACAAATGTATTGGTTATTTAGGCATAAAGCTGATATCTTCATATGCTTCTCTGTATGAAGTTAATCATTTTCACGTTTTGATCTTTGCTAAATCTAATGCAGACACGGATGCCGCACTCCTGGTTGAGAAGACTGGCTTTGGTGTATTTATTCCATACACTCCCAATTAGGGTACTTTCTTATATGCTTCGGGCTTTTCAGGAGGAGGGTTTTTACCTTCATTTGGGGAAGAAACCGTCTATGCATTGCAAAAGTTCATGACATTCTGGCCAATAATGAGCTTTTCTCCTTAGTTACCCTCAAGGAGCACCATCTCAAAATAATTTGGATAAATTCAGCTTTGGATCCCAGCCCTTCTCAACTTAGCTCCCACCCACTCCACCCTTACCCTGTATGAGCGAGTTTGTATTGACTCTCCCTTAGGCCCAAACCTGATATCCATTACATAGTCACTTGTGAATGCAAAGGTCACTAACACAAAGTAAATGTGAGGAAGACCTAAGGGAGGTCAAGGTGGAGTAGTGTCTGGCATTCAGTTTTCTACTGCTCCATAAATACCAACACTCATCAGAATCTGGAACCTCTGGATCCAATATGCCCACCCAAACATAAACCCAACTGCACAACAACATTGTAAGGTGGATTGGGCAGAGGCCCCCTAGCCTCTTCCCACACTACCTGCTTCTCCTCTTCTTCCACTCTTCCCCCTTTTTTCTTTAGTCTATCTCTGGTTTCTATGCCTGTCTGTGGTTGTATGCCCTATTTCCTTTCCTTAGGCTTATAACAAAGCCCATTAACTATAATGCCAAGGTATGATCTGAAATGGGTATTTTACTATTTTATTTGCCATATAATGATTAGAATTTTTTTTATGTTCCAGAACATTCAGACGTTTACTGGTCTACCCAACATCTACCATAATATATATTATGTAGACTTTTAGCTTGATAGATTGTAGTCTAAACATCATCCAATCCAGAATCTAGGTCCCGGGCCATGAAACTTTCCTCTCCAGCTATTACGGTGATTCAGATCCTTCTTTCCCATTCCCTCATCTCAGCTGTCATAGGCAGGACCAGTGTCAGCACCGAGCTTACTGGGGCAGGTGCCATGACCCCTGCAACTTGAGATGGTGATTGTGTTGAGTTATACTTTTATATACGTTTATATTTCATGCATATTTATTCCTTTTCCTCTCTATTCATTTTTTTGTCAAGCAGGGCAGCAACGCCAGGATGGAAGATTGAAAGCTTGAGCTTCTTTGTGCAAGTTTTATTTTGCATTTAGAAAGAAAAAAATCCGTAGGGAGGGCCAAAACCATGACTGGCCTTCCAGCCATTTCCCTGTTCATGTATTTGAGATATCCACTGTGTGAATGCCTGAAATGTTATTTTTCCACAGTTTTACAGAGCAGCCTGGGATAGTGGCAGAGCAAAGAACAGAGGGGCCTGCACATCATGGTGCAAACTAGCATGGCCTCCACATGATCATGGGATCTCAGGTGAGGAAAAGTACAGATGAACCGGAATAGGGGTTCACGCAGCTGGGCATGACAAATTAGGATGGATAAAACTCCCTCAGCACACAACGAGTCAGCATTTCCCTCTGAAACAAGAAGTGGAAATTTAAACCCTTAAAGCGGCTCTCATATCAAGTTCTCATTTAAATACCTGTAATAGGCAACGTGATAGACTCCTCTCTACTATCCAGCATTGAATATCTATTCATTTTAATGACACCTTGTCTTATGAGAGCTCCTTCATTCCATAAAGCAAGTGTACCCAGGCTGTGTGGCATCCTCAGCATTAAATTGCTATAGCAATCCCCTATTCTTTTTCATTTCGAGGTCTGCTTCATAAAACCTTTTTGATAATGATTGTCAACATGGTAGAATGTTGAAGAAATTAAGATTTGAATCATGCTTTACACATTTCTTATGCTATCTATTCATTCAATCAGCATGGTCTCAAGATACTGTAACTAAATCCATAAAATGCTTCATTTACAATCACCAGCAGCACCCCCACACCCAGTCTATTTCCCATAGGCTGACAATAGAACAGACTAGATACTGTCTCATAAAAATGTATCACAAAAACACATTGTGAAAAGCAGGACATGATAAAAGCTATGCAAGTACACATCTGTAGGTAGATTTTAAATTGGCTTATATCTAAAACCATCTGCAGTTGTTAGGTTTTCCTTATACTGAGCATTCTGGACACCCTGCTCTGTCCGCGACACTAGCCATAATGATCTAACTCTTCATCATAATTGTTACTGCCATGCTACTAGTGGGTAGTAACTACATACTAGCTTTCAAAAATAAATAAATATTGAATGTTTTAAAGAAAGCCAGTAAATATATATGTCTTAGCCAGATTGGCAGGCGACAGGTGAATCTGTATTATGTTTACATTTGATCATGTTTTTTTTCAAGCTTATTTAGTAATGATTGTATACTCTATAGTGGTATATTGTGGAGTTGTTTTTAAATAAATGGTGTGCTAGCAATGCATGCCGCACATCTGATGCCGTCCTTACCCCCTGCACTGTGGGTATGGCTTGTCTTTCAGACATAACATTGTGTCAGCGGTGTATCATTGAGGGGGGGTCTGGTGGGGCTATCTGGGATGAGGGGTGGCACTGCAGAATGCAGCGTCCTCCTGCTGACACGTTACCGTCGTCGGGCGGCCAGCCCCATAGTGTGTTCAAAGCCTCTCGGATTAGTGCGATGACCGGAGGACAACCCACTGTCCACACAGATGAGTACCGCTAAACTATGAGGTTTTATTATGTGTTATATGACTAGGAAGGGAGGATACTCACGGGAACATGTCAGGCTGTTGTGGTATTTCCACTGACATTTGGATTTACTGTTTTAATCACATGGAATAAAGACAAAGCTTTAAATGGTCCCTTGAAGCTAGAGCTGTATGTTTTTAAAGTTTTACTTAACTAGAGTTGTAACTGTAGCCATGCATCTCATGGTTACAATGTAACTAAACAGGGAGCTGCCTGGCATTTTAAAATGTTAGCTATATGTTTTAGTTAACCAGAGTAGGACCAAACAACTGTAAGGGACAAAAGGTTAGTATGCCTTTTTTTAACTTTCTTTAATGGGTTTCAGAATTTGGTAGTACTGAATGCCAAATACTGGTGACTTTTGGGCCAAATACCCTTAAAACCAAACCAAACCAAAAACACTCTCAAGTCAAGCTTAATACCAAAGCTCCAGGTAGTGTAAACTAGTCACTAATACATATAAAGAGAATAGCATTGAGTAATAAAACATGTCAGACAGCTCTCTGTTTAGAACAAATCCCTTCAGGCATAGACCTTAACAGTTATAAGGTACCCTCCTGCTATAATTGTGAGCTGGTTAGGAATGGAATTACTCAACAATACTAGAAAAAATTAGGCTGGCCACCTCTGACCCTGAAGATTGAAGAATACTGTAATTAGTTCATGCCGTCTGGTGATGGTACTTATTAATTCCATTAATTCCATTCAAATAAGGTGAACATGTTTCTCTTATGTGCTTTGTCAACACCTCTATAAACATATATATAAAAATAGAACATTTAAAAGTATATATCTGATTTGTTAAGTGCAATCTATTCAGAATTCAATTTTCATAGGAAAAATATGTAATTTACCATATTACCATACTGTATCATCTATTTGTTGTCCAGTAACAGCATAGATTGTCTGTAATGCCATCACCATATAATCCTTTCAAATTAAGGTTCAACCTATAATAAATAAAGATGTCAGTCCTGAGATGGTCAAATATAAGAGTTATAATTCACTTGTGGTTTCTTACTTACTATTGATGCCTTAGCAGGATCCAAGCAGGAAGGTTAATCGGTTTCCTAATTCTTTCCTGAACATCTCCCCCCCCCCCCCCCCCCCCCCCCCCCGGTATGACAAGCAACCGCAGGGCTGGGAGCACCTGCTGAGCTATCACACCAGCTGCGGCATTAAGAAGGGGCAGGAGGATTATCCGCCCCCCCCAGACCAATGACCCTCTTCTGCTTCCGGGTGCTGAGGTGAGCGCATATTAATTATGCACTTTTCTGTGTTTCTCACCTAGCCAGAAGCTAGAAGAAACCTCTGGCTCCCAAAGTGTGAGGCACAGGTGCTAATGATCTGTCAGTCACCTGCTCAAATAGGAGCTTCCTCGATGGTGCCGCCGTCCAAGATGCTGAACAGCAGTCCAGCAGACAACAACCTCACCACTGTTCATGGTGTTGAAGGCTGAAAGGCTGCCCGGCACACCGCAGGCAGGCGCGGCGAAAGGGGCCACAGCCAGCACCCATCCCTGAGAGGCAAAAGCCTTGTATCCAATCCTCTCCCCACCATAATTAGCCAGCATCCGGGGGAATCTAGGCATCTTGTTTTAAGTAATCTGTAATTCTATTCATGAATAAAATATGATACACAGTGTATGGCAATTGGTTTAATAAAGATATTAATCATGTTAAAAATATATGAATAAATTTCAGATTATATCAGGGTTGATTCTTGATTTTTCATGTACATTCAATATATTGTCTCCCGGATTACTATTTAGCTACTATTTAACTATTACTACTACTTTGTTTTTCTAAGAAATGTCTACCTATCAGAGTCTTGATATTTTCCTTTTGATGTCATATTGTTGCTTATAAATTCAATCTCTAAATTTCCTGTTTGTCTTTCCAATATAAAAACATATACTCCGGGTGCTAGAGGGAATGACAGTGCAGCCCCTTGTGTACCTCGTGGGCCTGGACATGGAGGCCCTGTATACAAGTATTCCACATGATCTACAACCTATACAGAATTTTGTTAGAAAAAACGACTCTAGGAAGTGGGACCACAATAATTTCATTTTAAGTCTACTTAGGTTCATCCTCACCAATAACGCCTTCCTCTTCAAAGGCCAAATATACCATCAGGTACAGGGGACTGCGAAGGGGACTACACGTGCCCCATTGTATGCTAACCTGTACCTGGGTGGTTGCGTTGGAGAGGGAGGTGTGGGGTCAGGATGGACTAGAGATGTACCTGTGCCACATGCTGACCTGGCACAGGTACATACATGACATTATATTTCTTTGGTCTGGCACTGAATTTATGCTGTGAGTTTGTTGCCTAGTTCAATAATAACAACCTCAGTTTGAAGTTCACGCCATGAAAGGCTAACGTTCGTAGATTTAGAAATTTTGAAAGATCATAACGGGATGATTACAACAAAGCTTTTTAGGAAGGAAACAGCAGCAAATACAAACCAAGCAGTCATCCCAAAACTTTAGTAGACAGTATTACCTATGGTGAATATACCAGAGCCTGATGAAACTGCTCCTCTTTACAAGAATTTGAAATAGCAGCAAGAGGAATTAGGGATAGACTATTATTATGAGCATGTAATAGGAGAATATTGAATAAGACATACAATAAGGCTAAGGACAGAGAAGACATGAAATCTTATTCAAGAGGAAAGAAAAGAAGAATATGACTACCACACACTCATTAATTATGACATATTCTCAACAACATAGAAGTTTTCGTCCTATTATTAACAAACTACAGAAAAAGAGATGTGGCTGGCACCAGTGGAACAGTATTACTAATAATTGTGGTGCAATGCTCTGTTCATGACCCAAACAATGACTAAGAGATGGGGGGTGCCCCACTGAAACCCCCCCCCCAAAAAATGTACTTAACAGAGTCTTATGATTACACAACACCAGAAAGTAAAGTAAATAAGTAATTTTATTAATTTCTATGAATTCTAAAACATGACTTTTTTACATCAAAGACATACTGTTAAAAAAACATATAAAACATGCTAAAACCTGATCTGCCAGGAGGGGGCGCTGATGAACCTTGCTGCCATAAAAACAATTTGTGAATATACAATGCAGTGTATCAAACACTATTAAAAATAACTCATTTCTCTAATAAAGTGCCAAGTGCTAGTCCCAATAGTACATCAATTAATAGTAACAAAGGTGCAATGAGAATTTCAGTTCTATCATAAAGAAAGAACAAAACATAAATCCACAGAAAAAACAGTGCAAAGAAGCAATTACTTATCAGTCAGAGTGTAGAAGTCGGCAGTAAGCGCCCCCCCCCCCTTTTCCACGAGCCCACGCGTTCCGAGACATGTGTCTCTTTTTCAAGGCAGAGTGCGTGGCAGAAGATGCTGTGGGAGCCATTTATATACACAGCTATCCCCGCTCCACCGCCGCGCTATTATTAACAAACATTAACATATTTTAAGATCAGATTTAAATCTCAAAAAAAATATTCCCTCTAAACCGAGGCTTGTTTAAAGGAGATCAAAACTTGAAGGACAAGTTAGTACATAGATACGTATTTATCTTCATGCTACAAAATAAAAGGGACCTACAAGTGCGGTACTTTATTATGTCTGGTACTTATATACAATTGCAAGGAGGAAAAACATACCCAGCAAGGCATTTCATAAATTGCCAAACAAAGAATGTAATCTATCTATTAATGTGTACCAGTGGCTGTTTTTATATTGGAAAGACAAACAGGAGACATAGAGATAGAATTTATGAGCACCAATATGACATCAAAAAATCAGGACCCCGATAGGTAGACATTACTTAGAAAAACATAATAGTAATCCGGGAGGCATGTTTGTACAGGGTTTAGAACAAGTTCATCAGTCCCAAAGAGGGGGTAACCTAATTAATAAAACA
Organism: Gastrophryne carolinensis; assembly: GCA_027917425.1. NCBI lineage: Eukaryota > Metazoa > Chordata > Amphibia > Anura > Microhylidae > Gastrophryne > Gastrophryne carolinensis. Next base: position 340,123,146 of record CM051239.1, read on the forward strand.
TTAAAGAAATAAACAAGATGGATTTAAAATCTGAGAGGCAACATAATTGTGTCCTCAAAAGTTAAGTATGATGTAAATATTCAAAATTCAAATTAGAATATTGTAAGTTATTAACCATGTAATAATTTATTGAATGTGCATGACAAATCAAGAATCAAGAATTACAGATTAGTTAATACAAGATGTCTTCTGGGATCCCCTGGAGGAGCAGGAGAGGCCATGCTCCGAATTTCCCAGCCAGCTAATTATGGTGAGGAGGGGATTGGGTGCGGGGTAACTTTTTGCCTCTCTGGGATGGGTGCTAGGGGTGGCCCCTTTCACCTCGCCGGCCTGCGGTGTGCCGGACAGCCTTCCAGCCTTCAGCACCTTGAACAGTGGTGAGGTTGTTGTCTGCTGGACAGCTGTTCAGCACCCTGGACAGAGGTGCCGGCGGAAGAAACTCCTATTTAAGCGGGTGACTGACAGGTCATTAGCGCCTCTGCCTCACATGTTGGGAGCCAGAGGTTTCTTCTGGCTTCCGGCTAGGTGAGAAACACAGAAAAGTGCATAACTAATATGCCCTCACCTCAGCACCTGGAGGGGGCGGGTAATTTTATATTTTTTTTATATTTTTTTAGAGGTCTTGACAAAGCACATAAGCGAAACATGTTCACCTCGTTTGAATGGAACAAATAAGTACCATCACCAGACAGCATGAACTAATTACAGCATTCTTCAATCTTCAAAGTAGAATATATCATGGTCATTGTAAAAAAAATCCTTTTAAATATTGCTAATTGTAATGTTGTAATGTTATTTTGTTTATCTGTAACTGGAATCGATACATTTTGAGTAATTTCATAACTTTTTTGTGTGTTTTTTTGTGTAGGGTCAGCCTATTTTTGTAAAGTGCATGGCTGCAGTTACAATGTGACAAGATCAATACCCTGCTGTGCAAAGACAGCCACATGCCTGCTTTTACAATGTAATCAGCTTACAGCAGCGTGTGAGTGATTACTCCTAAGGATGCCTTGTAGGGGTGAGTGTGTGTGAATGTACATCTTATTGCAATTGCAGTGCACTTTCAGCTAACACTCATACCCTGCTGCTCATTTATCTCGTACCCTTCACCTGACCAGCAAATAAAGTATATTTCAACTTTTTAAGCATTTGTCTCCACTACTAACAAATATAAGTGCGCAGAATACTTTACTGCTCTCTAAAATGTATTTTTGTGTGTGTGGCTATTTGGAACCTCATATATGCAAATAGGAGAATATATTTGCAAGTCCATGGAAAATTCAGTGTATTAGTATTAGTACAAAGGATTTTAGAAGATCAAAAGAAGAGTAAAAATGCATCTGATGTGTGAGTCATGCCTATAATTGTATTCTTTGTGTGTGTGCCACTACTTCATATTGTTTTTCTTCATTATGGTGAAGCTGTTTCAGGCTGCCTTCGGATATTTACAGCAAAGCACCCTATTGCAAATATGGCTCTGAGACATTAAAGTGGACCAACAGCCATACATAACTTTAAACAGACCATCACAGCAAACAGTGCTCATTTGCATGCCTCCCCAGGACAATTTAGATTGCTGCACATAAAAATTAATTTACCCTTTTCTAACTCTTGCTGTGGTAAGACCTGGAACTTTTACTTTAATGGGGACCCCCACAGCCCCCATAAACAGGACAACTTGCCCGGGCAGGATAACTGACCTAGTCCATGCTCCTGCACTGCTTTTGTACCTTACATTACCACTGGATGCCAGTGAGGACTGCAATTCATAGTCTAGGAAATGCTGGAACGTTTTAAATGCTTTTCAGCTGCAGTATGTAGGTTCTGCACAGGGGTCATATGCCACGTCTTCTGCCCATATCCCTTATCAGCTAAATTGAAACACATGGGTTAATGCTGTTTACAATACAAATGCAGATCCAAACCTGCTTACGTGCATTTTGGCTTCCTATCCCTCTAGTTCTGCTTGTCCACTGTTTATAGGTCTTACAATGTGGCCACATTGTAGCCACCTAGTAACCATCCTGTTGGCATTTTGTTGTTTTCAAATTTTCGGCACTGGGCAGATTCGTGCAACACATAGAGTCATGGCAGGATCCCGGAAAGCCTGACCTCACAGCATGCAGCCACATCTCAAGATCACGTACAACCATCATTTTAATAGAATGGAAGATCTTCCAGTTGCGGTAGTGCAGCTCTTGTGCTCGAGGGGGCTGAAAGGGAATATGGGTCCCATCATTGCAGCCAAGCACATTTAGGTTTCATGTCATAGGATAGAAAGGTAGCTTGCTATTTTGCACCTCTTCATCATTGGCCAAAAACCTCACGTAGCTAGGGATGAGGTCACAGATGGCTAGGACCACCTCATGAAAGATGCGGCACTTGATAGGCTGGCAAATGCCGTTTAATAGAGCAGCAGTGGTCAGAAATGTGGCCCTCGCAAGAATATTTAAGGAAGCACATAGGTGCACTATGCCAGGGACTGTGGTGCTGCAGCCAGTGGTGGGCTCAACTTTGTGGAGGATTTGGTGGTACAGTGATAAAAGCGCATTATGATTCAGACAGAAGCAGCTGGGGATTTGAGTGATGAACAACGGGGTATTAAATACATGGTCAGCCTGGAGTCGCCCCCTGTGGCTTCCTCAGTCTCCTTCTGCTCAGCAGCAGCAATACAACTCATCCACACACCAAACATCCCACCAAAATCTGTCTCTGCACTGCATTGCCACTGTGACCAGAAATGCACAAACTCCATCACAAGTGCACACATGCACAATGCACACCTCCAGTAAGCCTGCACACACACACACACACACACACACACAGACACACACACACACACACACACACTCCAACAGCCTGAGGTTTGACCTGGCCGAGAGGGGAGATGCTAAAAATCCCAGATAAGGTGTCCAATACAATCCTGTCTTGCAGTGTGCTACACAATCTCTGCTGACAACAGCCAACAGATAGACATCAATGTTGGAGTCAGCACTAATCATCAAGTCAACACATCTACAACCAGCTGTTCCTCAAGCCAAGCTAAGTCTGTCTGTAAGTGTCCTGTTCACTCCTTTAGTTCCTTTGCATTTTGTTCCATGTGTTCATTTGTTGCCATGTATTTGTGTCATCATTGTTTTCCTTTACTTTGGTTATTAGGCCACAGTGTTCCACGCTCCACACCCACAGACAGCTCTTCCTCATGTCAACCGTAGTTCCCTCTTCATTGTTTAAATGAAAATTGCATGCTCATGTGGCCTGGTACCATGTCTGCTGAAAGCTTCAGTCATTTTTACTGATATTGCTGCTTAGGCCTTGTGATTTGTGGACACACTGGTCAATGCTAAGACCCCGACCCCAGTTTCTTGTTCTGTCAGCCTTGTTGTGATAGCCTTATTGTGTTGAAGGTGCCCTTTTTATTTGTTTTATGACCATTGCACAATCTTGAGATTTGCTTTTTATTAGTCCATTTTGCCCAAAATGCTCATCTGTGTGTTTATAGGCAGCATTGATGTTCACAACACCTATGGTGTCTAACCAAGATCAACGTGCGACCCCTCTCTGTAAGTGAAAATTTGACAACTGTCTTATATTGGCCAATGTCAACATAATTGTTATTGCTCCCCTACTCGATCATGTCATGTGATATAATTTCTGGATTAATTGTTAGGACTCCTCTTGGGAATTCCATTACTGTCACAGAGTAAAGATTGTACAAAGCGAAACTAAAAGCAGAACACTCATAGCAGAGCATAACTGACAGCATTCTAACCAATGAAAGTGCTGCAATTTTGATTTTTCATGAGAACGCTGCGCTAACAGGGTAAAATACATCCTGTCAGTTGATTGTGGCCAAACAAAACGCTAAGCAGAAGTTGTAGAGATAATGTTACAAAAAACACAATGCAAGTAAATAGGAGAACGAGAGCTTCTGATATGATGTGGCGCAGCAGGACAAACAACAGCCGCTATTGATACATGGAACACTAAGTGACACTATGAGAGGCGCTAACCATTTTGGCAGTTATACATATGGCTTTTTGGATGAGCAACAGAAATACACCAGATGCTACATGTTCCTATGTGGCGCTAGCATATGTTAAAAAACATATTCCACCACAGGGTTCCAGTGGTTTACCTATGAGCTTTGGGTCAGTTCTTCAGTGTGGTTGATGAAGACAGACAGATGAGGTCCACCCTACTTTAAGGGGCCAACAGAGTTCATAAATACGCCCCCTGATAAATGGGAGCTCTGTCAATTACCACATTTACCTGCAGAACCCTGATTTAAATTTTCTTCCAGGGCTTCACTGAGTAATATAGACGATAGGATTGATTCAAAGCCTTCTAAAATCCATCTAGTTTTTGTCTCTAAATGTGTCATTTCCACATAGTATTCGTAGGTATACGTGCGTACGCATGATGCAGAACCTTCATCGGGAGCGTTCCGTTTTGCTTTCGTAGCTGCATAAGCCATCGTAAATGGCTGTGTACGGCTCTCGCAGCGTACGCTAGAGGACGAGGTTTTGCGTTTACGTTGAATTGTAATCCTGATCTACTACCATTTTTGAGCGTTTTTTAAGCGTACCTTGCAACGTAAAATTTCAGTGTCCCGCGCTATTCCGTTTGCATGTTTCTCAAAATATAAGTTGATATAACGTAGAAACGTAATATTGATGTAGAAGCCGCTATGTATGCAGGCATGTACGCATGCGCACAGCTTGGTAACTGATTCATGTACTCGCATGTTTCAGCTATTCCATCACTCACTTAAGTCACTGTTTTTTATTCCATTTACCAATGTTTTAATGCTTACCTTAAGTCCCTTCCCTCTTGATCTTTTTTGGTTTTCCTTGTGCATTCTCTCGGATTAATGTGCAGATGTGTATATATAAACACATTACTCTGATTTTTTAAGAACCATAAAATAATGACATAACAATTGTAAACGTAGTAATTATTTTTTTATTTAGGAATTTTTATAATAAAAACATTTTGTTATATAACACTTTGAAGAATACAAATTTTTCTTAATAAAAACTATGTACAATAGTGGCAGGCTCCCAGTGTTTTAATCACTTGTGGTCCCCATTGATGCAGCCAGCTCCTTTATTTCTCCCACCAGCCTATGAGCAGCAGCTGTAAGTTGTTGTAGGCGCTGCTGTGCATCCTGTGTGAGGGCTGAAAAAAGAAGAGCGTGGGGGCCATCTTGGGGAGTTTCTGCAGCTCAAATCAAAACTGCCGCAACCAGGAAGGCAAAGGAATCCTCCTACAGCTATACTGCTCGCCCTACACACACATCTCACACTACAACATCATTAGCAAGCAAGTGTAGTAAGGGCAGGAGGAAGAGTAGGGCAACACACAATAGCCCCCCAACAACACCCTCTCCTGCTCGAGGCCACTTTGCAGAATCCAATTTTGAGAGCCCCGTCTCACCGGCCCAGCCAAGTCCTCTTCAGTCATTAGCCAGTGAAAAGTTCTTATTCATCAGCCACACCTCAACCACAAATGTCACCCATTTTGTCAAGTACCCAGGATGATGCAGACAGGCCATCTGTTGGGCGAAACCTGCAGCGTGGCACTTTGAGTGGGCGCTTTAGTGAGGGCCAATTTATAGCTTTGGCTACTGGTGTCTCCTAATATTTCCTTCAACTGTATGGGAGCAATTCCAGAGCTACAAGCAAAAACCACAGATTGCAACGATTGCGCAAAGATGTGGATCAAGTGCAAAGAAAATTTTCTGACTAAAAGTATGTCGTTCGGCAGAAGATTAATAAGCGCAAGTTGCATGGGTACAGATGGTTGTTTTGGTTGGGCAGGTTGATGTTGTGCATGACCTTCTAATTTATAATGATTATTTCTTGTATAAGGTTGCAAACAGGAGGTGGATATCCAGTCAAACTTCAATTTACTGCTGCAAATGAACTGGTCTGCGGATTAATACACCCAGCTACACTCCAGGGCTTGGGAAACGGCTCTTCAGTAAGCCAAATGCCCTCTCAACAACAGCCCGGGTCTTCCGATGTGCCCGATTGTAGACGTCATGTGGCTGCGTCTGAGGGCGCAGGATGGGGGTCATTAGCCACGGAAGCAGGGGGTATCCCAAATCCCCTTAAACAAAAAAAATATATATATCTAAAGTTACTCTAAATATAACACTTACATTCAATATAATTTAATCAGAGGGGTAGAACATCATAGGTTGAGGCAGGGGACTCCTAAATTTATAATAGTTACACATGGAAAATCCAAGTAAGCAAAATCAAAACACTTACCAAGTAGCCAACCACTAGACAACTCGCCAGACTCAAAACGCCCATAGAGACTGGAATTCCGTAGAATATAGGCATCGTGGGTGGAACTAAGAAAACCAGCCATGAAGCTCAGAAACATAAGGTCGGGACCAACAACACTTTGCATATTGATTGAATGTCCCATCTTACAGTTCCTGTAATTGCAAAATAAAGAAAAAAAAATTTTAAGTATTTTTCTTTCAAATTGTTAAGGGGCCCTAATTATTTAATATTGGGTGTACAGAACAAAAATATAACAGTACAAATACAAAGTAGGTTCCATAGTAGATTTAGGTCTACATTAAAATAGACAATGCAAGGCAACATTACTATAAATGGGCCAATAAACATACAAATACAAACATATTTTATAAATAAGGATGTCAAGAGAAACAAAATACCTGTATAGATGCTCATTAGCAGCTGGAGGCAGTAGCGCGTACAGTCGATCGCACCCATGACGTTAAAATCCCAACTTCAATGCATTCCAGGCTACCACGTTGTCAGCGAAACATATGTATTTGCGACCGATATCCAAATGTGCGCGATGCAACCTGAAATCCGACAGACAGATGCATAGAATGCCGCTTAGGTACAGACGCTCATATTCCTGCAAGTAGTCCGCCTCCATAACACTGCACCTCACAACACGATGGCACACTTTCACCAGGAAATTGACCCCGTAAGTTTTACTGGCCGTGCTCTAATCAACAATCAAGGCTCTGAATTATGCACAAGCCCATACCAATAACGTATCATTCACATGAACATTAAATCTTTTCTACTAAAATACGATCAACGAAAACGCTTATTTGCGCTAACGAAACCGCACATACGCAAAATAAAATGGCAGAAAATTCTCACAATGTTTTTTCATGAGAAAGTGTAGGTAAAAGAGGCTGTGAATTAAGGCTTACATCTAATTGGGGTGCTTTTAACACTTTCAGGTCTGAAGATTTTGCTGCTGCCTCTCCTATCACCTTCCTTTCTTTTACTTGCTAGATTATTTTTCTCCTTTTGACTGTCAGCTTATCTGATGTTTCTTTCCCAAACCTTAATTACTTGCTCATCTGCCTTGCTCTTTCCCCTATTTGTTTCCTCCTAACAAAACAATAAGAAAAGATGTAGTAAGCATTTACTTTCCTGTCTATGTACTCCTACTATTGCATTCCTTAACGTTTTTTTTTTCCCAGTAATTGAACTGGCTTCTCAGAATCTTTAATTCAGACAGGCTTGTACAAAAATCTCCAGCAATAAATATTGTAGTATGTGTGTATCTCCAAACAACCTAGTCATTGCTGATAGCACATTATGCTGATTGGAGCGACCAAACATTATTTATTACTGAATTTATTTATACATGTCATTCTGGTTTGAGAACAAACCCTGATAAATTCAATTGGTGTATTATTACAGATACTATATTACTCCAATGTTTTGACTTTATTACTATTGATACTATACACTCGACTGTATGTTTTTACACATCTGCAGCCAAAGGGCATTATCTTCCTTCCCAACTGGCTAACAAGCACCTTGGGTGGATGGCCTGAGGTTCTGTGCAACCTCTGTCCATGACCAGCATCTAGGTTTCTGGTGAAGATCAGGGTTTCTGTTAGCCCCCCCCCCCCAAAACCAAGTGACTCTCTGGTATGCGCATGTGGAGTTACATAGTGCTAAACTCGGCATCTGAGTCCTTCATCACTTCGGAAAACTTTGCTTTCAATCTAGCTGAATTTATATTTATGGCTTTGGTAGATGCAGCTAATGATTTTTTGTAATACCTCCAGAATATAAATTTACTTTTGGAGATTGATGGCTTTTGGATGAATCCTAGACAAGTTCCGTTTTGTCTGTTTGCCAGAAAGAGCTCAGGGGATGCAAATGTTTTTCCTTTTCATCTTGCTTCGATATTGTTGTGCAGGCCATATCATTTAGATTTCAGCTCCAGTGATTATTTTAATACAAGTAAAATCTCATCTTGCCAGGCCTTTAAACAAGAACTATAATTACGCAGTGCATTGTTTTTGCTGTAATCATCAACTGCTAGCAATCAGACATTGCTTTTTGTTCTTTAGATTTATTAGTGCTCTGATAACTATTAACTGTACTATTGCTTTATCAGCAGGCTCAGAACAAAACATTTTATAGAAACACAATTAGACGGCGACCAAAAACGTTATTACCTTATGCTCATCTATAAATAGCACTTTTATCTTTGAAATTAAATGTAGAATGAAAATCTGTAAGTGCAAAATTTAGAATGTAAATAGCAATGAAATTGATACATGAGAAATGTTCATATTTGGCAAGACATGTTATTGTCATTATTATATGCATGTGTGGTACAAAACTTGCATGGACTATTTATATGATAGGTCAGGATTTAACAAAATCAGTACGGCTCTCGTTTCACATTTTGTCAATTATTTCAAATCATGGAAAGTATGAAGGAAAAATATTTCTTAAAATGGCTTGCAGTTTTGTGGTCTATATCTATATAATTTATTTTGATTTATTCATTCTTTCTCATAGTTAGCAAGATGTACATGAGCCTTAAACAAGTTACAAGGCAGCTTCTTGGATCATTTTCCTCTCGAGTTGGGATTAAATTAAAGGCACTGTCCAGATAAAGGCCTCGATTCAATAAAGGTAGAAAAAAATTCTCATGGTAGTAGAAGATTCAATAAAGCCTGAGAATTTCACTGCTGCTGAATCACCAGCTAAGAAAACAATGAAAGTCAATGGCACTTTTTTACTCCTAAGAAAATTAGAGAACTATTTACTCCTTTCTACACTGTAGTAAAAGCTGCCATTGACTTTCATTGTCTTTTATCTAGTCGGTAACAGTGACATTCTCAGACTTTTTTCTCATGAATTGAATTTTTCACTACCGTGAGAATTTATTTCTACCTTTATTGAATCGAGGCCAAAGTGTATAAACAGTGATTTATTAGCTTAACTCCTCATGGCTGCCCTTTCCCTTCCTGTCAACTTGCAGCAGCAACTGTAAGCAGAAACCAGGAGTTGTGACACTCTTCTTGATTTCCCTTACAATAGACTACCAACCACAATTGGTGGTTTATAGCTCTGCCCTCATTGTTCTCCTGCTCAGTCTTACACGGTGATCCATCACATCAACCTCCTCCCCCAGCTGCTTGTTTGTTTTCCACTGTGACTAGGTGTCACAGCTGTTGAAGAGCAATGTGATTTTAAGAGCCTCCACCACCTCCCTTCTACACAGCTAATCAGACATCGTTGATTGCAATTTCCTCTTCTGGTGTGTATCAGCAAAAAGGTAAGGTAGGATGTGCTCCTCCAGTCAATATATCAGTCAAAGAGGTGCTAGAGGGGCGTGATCACACTCCATAGACAAAAAAGAAATGTAACCCTCTGTAAACTCATACTATTGAAAAAGCTAGCTATCACTTGTTAAAAACATGGACTGTTAGTTAAAATAGATCGCAATGAATGTAAAAGCAAGGTAGCCATGACAAGGCCGTTCAATTTGCAGAGGGTCACATTTCTTTCTTTTTTCTCTTCTGGTGTGTATAAAATTATTCAAACAAGCAAATGTATTGGATAATTGTGAATAGTTGTTTATAAATGCATATATATAGTGGAATTTTCTTTTGCTTTATGCTTTGTAAAAAAATGTTCTTGTGGTGTGCTCTCCATACATCTTATAGAACACCCATTATTCTGATGCAAAGTACACAGTATGCTTGTATTACGCGGCCTTGGTCACTCCACCTGAATCACAAAAATGTAAACCTTCATATCTCAGGCTTTGATTTTAAGACCCTGGGCAGTTTAGAACATTGCCATATGTAGTCCTACAAATTGGCTATGTCTGGACAATGCTTTTAACCATTTAAACAACAGCCACATAGAATCTACAGGCTTGCTTCTCCTACTTTTAAGTGCCAAGCCCTTAGACTCTAGGTGGTTTCCCCCATTTACAGCTAGAAAAAAAACCTCTGTCCAGGATCCAGCGAATGAGCTGACGTCACCTCACTTGCTGGTATAAAAAGAACCTCCCAGAAGCAGGAGTAAGCAGAGAAGCCAGGGTGACCAGCAGAAGCTGGATGCAGGGCAGGGGTAGGTAACACAGATCCCCTACAGTGGTCAGGTGGTGTGGCATAGCAGCGATCAGCGATGAACGAAGGTAAGTAGAGAAAACAAATAATAAAGAACTTTTTAAAAATTGACTTGCCAATAACCCTAACTCATTACCTGCATCCCCACAAGCCAGGCCGTCTGATGTGGGCTATGTGGGCTGGTAGCATTCATGTCCGGGGCCAACTGTTCTACCTTCAGGCACTGTTCTACCAACCCATATAGCTGAGGTGGTGTTGCTGGAGAGGAAGGTACCCACACTGTTTTTTTTTTTATTTTGAATAGTTTGATCCTTAAAAATTAAAAAAGCATTGGGCCCCTACCCATCCAGAAGTAATAGTATAGTAGTTGTATGTTATTTAAAATCTTATAAAGTGCTCTTTTCAGATTTGGTTGTCCTCTGGGCCAAAATGGGTGTCTACTGTCACATATGTGGTACTATTGTATTTACAAGGAATGGGGCTTTTATATGCGAAATGATTTTGTTGACAAACGTACATTTTTTATTAAAAAAAAGTTACAAAATAAAAAAAAAATGTTTTTTGAATTGCTTTCTACATATCTCACACAAACAAGACATTTCATGTTAAAGCTCAAACAATGCAAATATATATATATATATATATATATATATATATATATATATATATAAACATTTCTACAAAAATCACAGTTAAACACATATAGTGCAAAATGCTGAGAAACAGTCTGTCAGCAGAGAGCGACAAAACATTAAAACGTTAAATTCAACCATAATTTTGATAATGCGAGTTAGTTTTAGCTGAGATTTTTGTCTTAAATTGTGGTCATTTTAGTTAACTTTATTTTTAAAAGATTCTTTATTTTAGGCAATTCATCTTTAAAAATTGAACCTTAGCTAGCTAATGCATTTTCGATTTAGGTAGAAGAAGCTTCCTTAATGAGAAACAAAACTCAGGATATTTACCAGTTTGCGATGCCCCACTGTTCACCCATAGACTCCCTTTTCCAGCAATCCCCGGGTACATTCATGGGCCACCGGCCAATCACAACTCATGTTACATTCAGCTTTTTCTATGCCATCCTGGGCTCAGAGTGTCAAGAAAAGCTGAATAGAGTGCGCCTTGTGGGCAGCGCTACCACTGCTCTGTGTACCCAAGCCAGCCATCCAGTCAGTTTACAGCTGATCCACTTGCCCCTAACATTATTGCCCTTATTCATCAAGCGATAGCGCCAGGTAGTGTCTGACGAGCGCCAGGTAGCGGCAGCTAACGGCGACTACCGACTCAAGTACGCCCGCGGCGGTCACAATGACGCATTTATCAAGCAAAATGAGGCTAGCGCCGGCGAGAGCGACGGCTAGCGCGGCATTCATCATGAAGCCGCCTGGACCGAACAGCGCCGCTGCAAATTCCCTCACAGCGCCAGGTATGAGCTGTCGCTCCCTGGCGATGTCCAATGCATTTCAATGGAGCAAGCTATAATTAATCATAATTAATTGGTATTATTTTTTTAAATTTTTTTTTTAATGTCAAAAAATCGGAGAACACTTCTGCAATGTTAGGATTTATTTTTAAGTCAAAAAAAAAAAAAAAAAAATATGTGCAGAATTGATCTAACAGGTCTGAGATTAATGTATTCATATAACAAAATGATTCTAAAAACATGTATAATGTTACATTAAAAAAATATGGTTGTTTAGGGGTTAAAAACTAGTTAATACACATCGCCGCAAGCGCTCTGGGGTTTAAACAAGGAATGGACAGCGACAGCACATTCGGAGCGTGATTTTTTGATGAATATGAAGCTAGCCGTTCGCTCTGGCCATTCGTTGTCAGGCGCTCACATACAACGCTGGACCTGTGAAACAGCGACCCCCCAGCCCGTATTCAACATTACCGCACACCGACTGAGTCGCTGTCATCAAGCTAACGCCGGCCAAGCACAGCGAATACTGGCTGGCGCTGAAAAAATCACGCTACAGTCGCTCATCTGTCGCTACCTGGCGCTATTGATGAATCGGCCTCCCCGTCTGTTAATGGTTAATGGTTTCATAGGAAAACAAGCATTCCTGGAAACTAGGACAAGCTGCAGAACATCCCTTAAAGGGCCAGCATACCTCAAAAAAACCACATACTGTTCCCAAGAGGGTATATGAACCAGATTTTTCTCGGGGAAATCACTGAATGGACAGCACCCAATGAGATAAATGCAAGAAATTTCTTGATAAGGTGAAAGGGCATTGATAAAGCCTATTTTGTAAGGCGAAACATGCCTGCCCACCTGTAAAGGTATTTTCAAGGATTACTGAGAAAATGGCAATGACCGATTAACATGTATCCACATAATACTGAAGCTGTTACTGTTTATCAAATGTATAGATATATCTTCTCTTTTTTTATTCAAAATCAAATAAATATGAATGAAATGTTTTAACAGAATAGTGTGGTCATAATCAGAGAAAACAAGTACAACCGGGGGTACCTAACCCTGGAATTCTCAGAGAAACATTTACTTATCAGCATGCTGTTTCCAGGTTTCTTATATTTCTGTGTGTCAGTAATTCTAAAGTGGGAGTTGCTTTCTTAACCTCGAATAACTACTGAACTAATGACCTCCCCAGGTGAGAATGCTGTCAGTAACCCTTAGCTACTGGTACACAAGATTGTGATCCCCTTATCTTCGGAGTTTGAATTAGAGAAGACTGGGTAAAACCTGTTGTCTCTGACTCAGCCAATCAGATGATTTGCAAGCCAGAGTCAGGAAGTCTCTGATATGTACTCGAAAACATAACTTTGGTGTATGTTGCTGGCATAAACTCATTGTTGCTACAGAAAACGTTTTGTTTTATAACACAAAATGCAAATAAAAAAGTAAAAAATCAGTTCAGCACATTGAGCACATATTGGCAAACAATAATGGAAACTGTTAAAGAGGAACAACAGACAGTTCTTATTAGCCCCTAGCTATCATATAGAATGCCTTTTGGCTGTCAAGTGGGGTCTGTGCTGCCCCCCACCCTCGCTAGCTGCTCTGAAATCTTGTGGCTTTTCTATGTGTCCTGTAGCCAGAGATGAGCAGCACAGGCCATACACTGCGTAGGTGTGAGATTTCGGGGTGTCGAAATGCATCCTGGGATTAAAGATGGAAGAAAATATTGCACTACTCTATGGATATCGCCTGGAGGAGGAAGGATGAGCACAAAAGGAAGGGCAGAAGAGTAAGTTTAAAGTGGCAATTGCTGAATTGGAGGATTAAAGGGAATGGAGGGAGTTTTTGAGAACTCTCCAGACTGTCCAATGTTCTTCTTTAAAAAGGCCATGAAAAGTGAAATTATCTTTTGAATAGACACAGTTTGCATTGTGGAAAAAGAACGCAAAGCTGCTTGTTCGAAAACAACAACATAAATATTACACATTGTTTTTTTCATGAGTTCTACCTGCCTGCCTCACTGTCTCTATCAAGCCTTTTTATCAATATAAAACAAGGTTTTCTCTAGCCGAATGGAGACACATAGGGCAGCAAAGCCTGAAGCAACCGCCTCATTTACAAGACAAAATAACCGACAGATAGAACTGATGAGATGCAATTAATCGTTGCCCATTTTATAAGAATTTCACACAGGGGATAAATGATTCACTTCTTTTCCATTTTCTCTGATTCTCCTGAATATTGATATATTTAGAAGCTGATTCACTCAATTCACTGAGAATATGCTACTTTGCATATCCTGACCTTCTGTTTCTTTCGTTCTCTTGAATTATTTGTATTTACTGAGTCACACAGTTCACCAAGAATCAGAGATAACATAAAAAATGTGATGGGGGTGTGGTGGGGGCGCAGATTGTGAAGCAGAAAGCGATGCTGTGCAACTGAGCCTTGGTCGGGCCCCTGGCATTCGTTTCAAATGGTTCACGGCCGGGCCACAGAAGGATGGCCGCTACTCCCATGAGTGAGGACAGTCCTAGTGCCAGCACTGACAGGAGTATCCTGTCAGGCTACCTGGTGTGAAGCCTGATTGTGAAGAACCGACTCACCTCTCGACCGGGAAGCCTGGAATCTAAGGACCAATCTGGTTTCTGGTTTTCACTAGAGCCTCTAAAGGTGAGGATAGACTGGGCTGCAGGCCCCAGGTCAGGCAACCTAGGAGTAGGTTCTGCCATCCATCCAGCCAGGGACAGCTTAGAAGTGACAGTGACATTTTTTTTTTCATTAGCCAGATCAGTTTTCAATTCGATTTCAGTTCTTTTGTGCTGTAAATCTGCCTTGCCACTGTGCATGCCATCTATGCAGTGGCTTATTTAACCCTATCTGTTACACACAAGCATTTATCATAATATATAACTGGATTAGTTTAAATATTTTTTGGTCTGCCTTTAACAAAAAAAACACCAGCCCACCTGGGTATCCCAAACCTGCATTAGACAGCCTATCTGTTATACTAAATACGCTTGTTGATCCTTCCTCAGCTTAATCAAAGTATTGCATTTTGAATTGGTTTTTGGTCTGCTGCCAAAACACTAGGCCGCAGGGTATCTCATATTGCCAATTTTCATAATATCTGGTGCAGAGAAGCAGTCCCTCACTTTATTTAGCTTCTTCTTTTTAAAGTAAACACATTTTGTATCGTACCTATTGCGCATTTCAAATACATAAAAATGTCAGGCAGACAAGTGCAAGGATGTTCAAAGAGGAGTGGCAGAGGCCAAGATTCAGCAGGCAGAGGTCGCGGCAGACTAGGAGCGAGTGGCAGCAGAAGTCCCGGTGAGAGACCTGAACTGCCAGTATCTGCTAGCGGTCGTGTCTCCACCAGTAACTCATCTGCCGTGGTAGATTGGTTAACGCGCTCATCAACATCATCACAAGTTACATCTGACACCCCCCAGTCTAGGGTCGGTAGGTTCCTCTGACACAACCCTGAGTTGGCATGCCCCGAGAGCAGTCCCTGTCCTCCCATTGGCTCTGTCCTACGCCGTTCCCTCCCCCAGCGACGTATCCTATGCTTTGGGTTCAGCTCCACTCTTTAGTGAGGAGGACGATCAGATAGAGGACAGTCAGCAGCTACTTCCCAGCCAAGAAATGGCTTCTTTAGCTAGGCAGACAAATAGTGATGTGGACAGTGTCATGGGTGTTACGAGCGTTCCAGCTCCTGTGCCAGACACTGTTGAGGAAACCGAGAACATCAGTGACGTGCAGCCACAACTCGGTGATGATGATGATGATGAAGCCGATCGCACTTGGGAACCGGGTGATGAAGGGGCTTCATCGTCATCATCAGAAGAAAAGGGGCGCAGGTTGCCCCGGAGTCAGCAGCTGAGGCAGCAAGGTGTTAGCAGCATGGTTGGCAGTCAGCATGGGGGCACAATTGTAAAACCTGGAGCCAAACGGAGCCGGGGTAGAGCACCTGCTGCGCGGCAGGCTACCTTATCGGGTGGTAGTGGAGCAGGGGTTTCTGGAGTTGGCGACAGTAGCAGTGAATCAGTGCGGCCTGTTGGTGGAGGGTAACATGGCCACATGCAAGATATGTAGGCAGAAGGTGAAGCATGGCCAGGGCCCAAATGTTAGCACCACGGCCCTGCGTCAACATATGATGCGTCACCATAAAGCGGCCTGGGAGAACCGAGGCTCCGAAGAGGTGGTCCAGCCTGCTTCCTCACCAAGTGGCACACCGCTCCCAATTTCTGCCAGCCAAGGCTCTAGCACCTCAGCCGAAGGCAGCTGTGCGTCATACCCATCCTCTGTCACTCCTGTTCCTCCTCCTCCAAGTCATGCATCCCGCCAGCAATCCACCAGCGAAGCCATGTTCAAGAGACAGCAGTATGCACCCACTCATCCTACGGCGCAGAAGCTGAATGTGGTGCTGCAGTCGCTCCCTTTTCAGGTGGTGGACTCTGCACCTTTCAGAGAACTGATGGCTTGTGCCGAGCCGAGGTGGAGAGTCCCAAGCCGTCATTTCTTTGCCAAGAAGGCAGTACCAGCGCTGCACACTTTTGTTGAACAGAAGGTGAGCCAGTCCTTGAGCCTGTCGGTGTGTAGCAAAGTGCATGGCAGCGCCGACGTCTGGAGCTGTAACTACGGTCAGGGACAGAACAGGTCGTTTACGGCCCACTGGGTGAATGTGGTCCCTTTGCAGCAGCAGCAGCAACTTGGACAGGTCACGCCGCTTCGGCCTCCGCGATCCCTGCCCGTTGGGCCTGTGACACCGTGCGACTCGGCCTCCTCATCCTCCGCCATCTCCTCACCCTCCACTGTAGGCTCAAGTCTAAAGTGCCCCTCCAGTCTACCATGTGTGCAGGGCACGGAGGTGTCATGCTGTGCTTCACATGGTTTGTCTTGGCAAATGGAGTCACACAGGGGAGCAACTGCTTAAATTTATTCATCAGGAAATCCAAACATGGCTTACTCCAAGAAAACTTAAAATGGGAATCATGGTTACCGACAATGGGAAGAACATTTTGTCTGCGCTGCGCCAAGGAAGCCTGACCCATGCCCCCTGCAGGGCTCACGTCTTCAATCTGGTTGTCAAGCGGTTTCTGAAGTCTTCCCCCCCCTGCAAGACATCCTAACAACTTCAAGGAAACTTTGCATGCACTTCAGCCACTCATACACCGCCAAACACACCCTTCTTGAGCTACAGCGTCAGAACGGTAGCCCCCAACATAGTCTGATTTGCGATGTTTCCACCCGTTGGAATTCCACCCTTCACATGTTGGACCGATTATATGAACAGAGAAAAGCCATCACGGATTTCCTGATGATCCAAGCGGATAGGGGGACTCCCCTGTGTAACTTTAATGTCAGCTAGTGGCAGCTCATACGTGACACCTGCCTTTTGCCCAGGCCCTTTGAGGAAGCCACTTTATTTGTCATTCGGCAGGATTACGGGATGAACAACGTGATTCCACTGCTTCATGTACTACAGCACATGTTGGAAACCATGGCTGGTCAGGGCAATGGAGACATGGAGTCAACATCTTACGGCCACATGAACCCCGTTGGAGCTGAACTGGAGGAGGAAGAGGAGGAGGAGTGGCCCAGTGAAGCACAGTTTAGGCTTGGCAAAATGGCTGGTTTATCTAGTCAGCAGACAGGAGAGGAGGAGCAGGAGCAGCCAGAGGAGCTAGAGGGTTTTGAGGAAGGCGAGACAGAGGACCCGGACACACCATGGCAGTATGCAGTGGAGATGGAGACAGCTAGTCCCTCCGAGTCACTTGCGCAAATGGCAGGAAGCATGCTCACGTGCTTGCGTAGTGACCCCAGAATTGTTTCCATTTGTCGGCGGGATGACTTCTGGCTGTCCACCTTATTGGACCCTCGCTTCTGGCACAAAATAGGGGCATTTTTTAAACCCACCGAGAGGGAGGACAAACTGAACTACTACAAAGACATTCTTCGTAGTCAGTTGGCTGATGCCTATCTGCACCATGGTCCATACTCTCGCAGGTCTGACTCGGGGGGACCTCTGCGCTCACCTTCCACTGCCATGGCTGCTGGGGGGGGGTTGGCAGGAGCAGCAGCAGCAGCTCCATCAGCAGCAGCCTCAGTCTTCAGTCGCTAATGAGTAGCTTTCTACACCCACATAGTGAGGCTACTCATGAGCAGCAGGAAGACCTGGAGCAGGACCTCAATCTTGACATGACCAGGCCAACACACCTTGAGGATCCGCTGGACTTCTGGGCAGCCAAACTTGGCTTATGGCCGCAAATAGCAGAGTTTGTCCTGGAAAAGCTGTCCTGCCCGGCAAGTAGCGTGCCATCTGAGCGGGTGTTTAGTGCAGCAGGGGCCATAGTTACGGCGAGGAGAACTTGTCTGTCAACTAAAAATGTGGAGAGACTCACCTTTGTCAAAATGAATCAGGGATGGATCAGCCAGGATTTCCACCCACCAATGGCTGATGCATGCAACTAGATTAAGCATGGTGCCACGTTTTACACTTTCCAAATGGTGCCAAACGTATTTATGTCTTTAGGCCAATTTTTGGGCTCCTGCTGATGGCAACTTCAGGGTGTGCCTTCCAGCCAATTTTTGGGCTCCTGCTGATGCCAACTTCAGGGTGTGCCTTTCAGACAATTTTTGGCCTCCTGCTGCTGCCAACTCCAGGGTGTCTTTCAAGCAATGTTTGGGCCCCTGCTTATGCTGCTGCCAACTCCAGGGTGTGCCTTCCAGCTAATGTTTGTGCTCCTGCTGCTGCCAACTTCAGGGTGCCTTCCAGCCAATTTCTGGGTTCCTGCTGCTGCTGCCAACTCCAGGGTGTGTCAGTCATTTTTTGGGCTCCTGCTGCGGCTGCTGCCAACTCCAGTGTTTCTTTAAAGCAATGTTTGGGCTCCTGCAGCTGCTGCTGCTTGCAACTCCAGGGTGTGATTCATCCTTCAAATTTTTGTGCTCCTGCTGCCAAATCCAGTGTCTCTTTAAAGTAATGTTTGGGCTCATGCTGCTGCTTGCAACTCCAGGGTGTGATTCATCAAATTTTGGGGCTCCTGAAGCCAACTCCAGTGTGTCTTTCAAGCAATGTTTGGGCTGCTGCTGCTGCTGCTTGCAACTCCAGGGTGTGATTCATCCAATTTTTGGGCTCCTGCTGGAAACTCCAGTGTCTCTTTCAAGCTATGTTTGGGCTCCTGCTGCTGCTGCTTGCAACTCCAGGGTATGATTCATCCAATTTTTGGGCTCCTGATCCCAACTCCAGTGTCTCTTTAAAGTAATGTTCGGGCTCCTGCTGCTGCTTGAAACTCCAGGGTGTGATTCATCCAATTTTTGGGCTCCTGCTGCCAACTCCAGTGTGTCTTTCAAGCTAAGTTTGGACTCCTGCTGCTGCAGCTTGCAACTCCAGGGTGTGAATCATCCAATTCTTGGGCTCCTGAAGCCAACTCCAGTGTCTCTTTAAAGTAATGTTTGGGCTCCTGCTGCTGCTTGCAACTCCAGGGTGTGATTCATCCAATTTTTGGCCTCCTGCTGCCAACTCCAGGGTGTCTTCCAAGCAATGTTTTGGCTCCTGCTTATGCTGCTGCCAACTCCAGAGTGTTTCAGTCAATTTTTGGGCTCCTGCTGCGGCTGCTGCCAACTCCAGTGTCTCTTTAGAGCAATGTTTGGGCTCCTGCTGCAGCGTGCAAATCCAGGGTGTGATTCATCCAATTTTGGGCTCCTGCAGCCAACTCCAGTGTCTCTTTAAAGTAATGTTTGTGCTCCTGCTGCAGCTTGCAACTCCAGGGTGTGATTCATCCAATTTTTGGGCTCCTGCTGCCAACTCCAGTGTGTCTTTCAAGCTATGTTTGGGCTCCTGCTGCTGCAGCTTGCAACTCCAGGGTGTGAATCATCCAATTCTTGGGCTCCTGAAGCCAACTCCAGTGTCTCTTTAAAGTAATGTTTGGGCTCCTGCTGCTGCTTGCAACTCCAGGGTGTGATTCATCCAATTTTTGGCCTCCTGCTGCCAACTCCAGGGTGTCTTCCAAGCAATGTTTTGGCTCCTGCTTATGCTGCTGCCAACTCCAGAGTGTTTCAGTCAATTTTTGGGCTCCTGCTGCGGCTGCTGCCAACTCCAGTGTCTCTTTAGAGCAATGTTTGGGCTCCTGCTGCAGCGTGCAAATCCAGGGTGTGATTCATCCATTTTTTGGGCTCCTGCAGCCAACTCCAGTGTCTCTTTAAAGTAATGTTTGTGCTCCTGCTGCAGCTTGCAACTCCAGGGTGTGATTCATCCAATTTTTGGGCTCCTGCTGCCAACTCCAGTGTCTCTTTAAAGTAATGTTTGGGTTCCTGCTGCTGCTTGCAACTCCAGGGTGTGATTCATCCAATTTTTGGCCTCCTGCAGCCAACTCCAGTGTCGCTTTCAATTTATGTTTGTGCTCCCGCTGCTGCTGCTTGCAACTCCAGGGTGTGATTCATCCAATTTTTGGGCTCCTGCAGCCAACTCCAGTGTCTCTTTCAATCTATGCTTGGGCTCCTGCTACTGCTGCTTGCAACTCCAGGGTGGGATTCATCCAATTTTTGGGCTCCTGCAGCCAACTCCAGTGTCTCTTTAAAGTTATGCTTATGCTCCTGCTGCTGCTGCCAACTCCAGGGTGTGATTCATCCAATTTTTGGGCTCCTGATGCCAACTCCAGTGTCTCTTTAAAGTAATGTTTGGGCTCCTGCTGCTGCTTGCAACTCCAGGGTGTGATTCATCCAATTTTTGGGCTCCTGCTGGCAACTCCAGTGTCTCTTTCAATCTATGTTTGTGCTCCTGCTGCTTGCAACTCCAGGGTGTGATTCATCCAATTTTTGGGTTCCTGCTGCCAACTCCAGTGTGTCTTTCAAGCTATGTTTGGGCTACTGCTGCTGCTTGCAACTCCAGGGTGTGATTCATCCAATTTTTGGGCTCCTGCTGCCAACTCCAGTGTCTCTTTCAAGCTATGCCTGGGCTCCTGCTGCTGCTTGCAACTCCAGGGTGTGATTCATCTAATTTTTGGGATCCTGCTGCCAACTCCAGTGTCTCTTTAAAGCAATGTTTGTGCTCCTGCTGCTGCTGCTTGCAACTCCAGGGTGTGATTCATCCAATTTTTGAGCTCCTGCTGCCAACTCCAGTGTCTCTTTCAAGCTATGTTTGGGCTCCTGCTGCTTGCAACTCCAGGGTGTGATTCATCCAATTTTTGGGCTCCTGCTGCCAACTCCAGTGTCTCTTTCAAGCTATGTTTGGGCTCCTGCTGCTACTGCTGCTTGCAACTCCAGGGTGTGATTCATCCAATTTTTGGGCTCCTGCTGGCAACTCCAGTGTATCTTTCAAGCTATGTTTGGGCTCCTGCTGCTGCTGCTTGCACTCCAGGGTGTGATTCATCCAATTTTTGGGCTCCTGCTGCCAACTCCAGTGTCTTTCAAGCTATGTTTGGGCTCCTGCTGCTGCTGCTGCTTGCAACTCCAGGGTGTGATTCATCCAATTTTTGGGCTCCTGCTGCCAACTCCAGTGTCTCTTTCAAGCTATGTTTGGGCTCCTGCTGCTACTGCTGCTTGCAACTCCAGGGTGTGATTCATCCAATTTTTGGGCTCCTGCTGGCAACTCCAGTGTATCTTTCAAGCTATGTTTGGGCTCCTGCTGCTGCTGCTTGCACTCCAGGGTGTGATTCATCCAATTTTTGGGCTCCTGAAGCCAACTCCAGTGTCTCTTTAAAGTAATGTTTTGGCTCCTGCTGCTGCTTGCAACTCCAGGGTGTGATCCATCCAATTTTCGGCCTCCTGCTGCCAACTCCAGTGTCTCTTTCAAGCTATGTTAGGGCTCCTGCTGCTGCTTGCGACTCCGGGGTGTGATTCATCCAATTTTTTGGGCTCCTGCTGCCAACTCCAGTGTGTCTTTCAAGCTATGTTTGGGCTGCTGCTGCTGCTTGCAACTCCAGGGTGTGATTCATCCAATTTTTGGGCTCCTGCTGCCAACTCCAATGTCTCTTTCAAGCTATGTTTGGGTTCCTGCTGCTTGCAACTCCAGGGTGTGATTCATCCAATTTTTGGGCTCCTGCTACCAACTCCAGTGTGTCTTTCAAGCTATGTTTGGGCTGCCGCTGCTGCTGCGGCTGCTGCTTGCCAACTCCAGGGTGTGATTCATCCAATTTTTGGGCTCCTGCTGGCAACTCCAGTGTCTCTTTCAAGCTATGTTTGTGCTCCTGCTACTTGCAACTCCAGGGTGTGATTCATCCAATTTTTGGGTTCCTGCAGCCAACTCCAGTGTCTCTTTAAAGTCATGCTTGTGCTCCTGCTGCTGCTGCCAACTCCAGGGTGTGATTCATCCAATTTTTGGCCTCCTGCTGCCAACTCCAGGGTGTCTTTCAAGCAATGTTTTGGCTCCTGCTTATGCTGCTGCCAACTCCAGAGTGTTTCAGTCAATTTTTGGGCTCCTGCTGCGGCTGCTGCCAACTCCAGTGTCTCTTTAGAGCAATGTTTGGGCTCCTGCTGCTGCTTGCAAATCCAGGGTGTAATTCATCCATTTTTTGGGCTCCTGCAGCCAACTCCAGTGTCTCTTTAAAGTAATGTTTGTGCTCCTGCTGCAGCTTGCAACTCCAGGGTGTGATTCATCCAATTTTTGGGCTCCTGCTGCCAACTCCAGTGTCTCTTTAAAGTAATGTTTGGGTTCCTGCTGCTGCTTGCCACTCCAGGGTGTGATTCATCCAATTTTTGGCCTCCTGCAGCCAACTCCAGTGTCGCTTTCAATATATGTTTGTGCTCCCGCTGCTGCTGCTTGCAACTCCAGGGTGTGATTCATCCAATTTTTGGGCTCCTGCAGCCAACTCCAGTGTCTCTTTCAATCTATGCTTGGGCTCCTGCTGCTGCTGCTTGCAACTCCAGGGTGGGATTCATCCAATTTTTGGGCTCCTGCAGCCAACTCCAGTGTCTCTTTAAAGTTATGCTTGTGCTCCTGCTGCTGCTGCCAACTCCAGGGTGTGATTCATCCAATTTTTGGGCTCCTGATGCCAACTCCAGTGTCTCTTTAAAGTAATGTTTGGGCTCCTGCTGCTGCTTGCAACTCCAGGGTGTGATTCATCCAATTTTTGGGCTCCTGCTGGCAACTCCAGTGTCTCTTTCAATCTATGTTTGTGCTCCTGCTGCTTGCAACTCCAGGGTGTGATTCATCCAATTTTTGGGCTCCTGCTGCCAACTCCAGTGTCTTTCAAGCTATGTTTGGGCTCCTGCTGCTGCTGCTGCTTGCAACTCCAGGGTGTGATTCATCCAATTTTTGGGCTCCTGCTGCCAACTCCAGTGTCTCTTTCAAGCTATGTTTGGGCTCCTGCTGCTACTGCTGCTTGCAACTCCAGGGTGTGATTCATCCAATTTTTGGGCTCCTGCTGGCAACTCCAGTGTATCTTTCAAGCTATGTTTGGGCTCCTGCTGCTGCTGCTTGCACTCCAGGGTGTGATTCATCCAATTTTTGGGCTCCTGAAGCCAACTCCAGTGTCTCTTTAAAGTAATGTTTTGGCTCCTGCTGCTGCTTGCAACTCCAGGGTGTGATTCATCCAATTTTCGGCCTCCTGCTGCCAACTCCAGTGTCTCTTTCAAGCTATGTTAGGGCTCCTGCTGCTGCTTGCGACTCCGGGGTGTGATTCATCCAATTTTTTGGGCTCCTGCTGCCAACTCCAGTGTGTCTTTCAAGCTATGTTTGGGCTGCTGCTGCTGCTTGCAACTCCAGGGTGTGATTCATCCAATTTTTGGGCTCCTGCTGCCAACTCCAATGTCTCTTTCAAGCTATGTTTGGGTTCCTGCTGCTTGCAACTCCAGGGTGTGATTCATCCAATTTTTGGGCTCCTGCTACCAACTCCAGTGTGTCTTTCAAGCTATGTTTGGGCTGCCGCTGCTGCTGCGGCTGCTGCTTGCCAACTCCAGGGTGTGATTCATCCAATTTTTGGGCTCCTGCTGGCAACTCCAGTGTCTCTTTCAAGCTATGTTTGTGCTCCTGCTACTTGCAACTCCAGGGTGTGATTCATCCAATTTTTGGGTTCCTGCAGCCAACTCCAGTGTCTCTTTAAAGTTATGCTTGTGCTCCTGCTGCTGCTGCCAACTCCAGGGTGTGATTCATCCAATTTTTGGCCTCCTGCTGCCAACTCCAGGGTGTCTTTCAAGCAATGTTTTGGCTCCTGCTTATGCTGCTGCCAACTCCAGAGTGTTTCAGTCAATTTTTGGGCTCCTGCTGCGGCTGCTGCCAACTCCAGTGTCTCTTTAGAGCAATGTTTGGGCTCCTGCTGCTGCTTGCAAATCCAGGGTGTAATTCATCCATTTTTTGGGCTCCTGCCGCCAACTCCAGTGTCTCTTTAAAGTAATGTTTGTGCTCCTGCTGCAGCTTGCAACTCCAGGGTGTGATTCATCCAATTTTTGGGCTCCTGCTGCCAACTCCAGTGTGTCTTTCAAGCTATGTTTGGGCTACTGCTGCTGCTTGCAACTCCAGGGTGTGATTCATCCAATTTTAGGGCTCCTGCTGCCAACTCCAGTGTCTCTTTCAAGCTATGCCTGGGCTCCTGCTGCTGCTTGCAACTCCAGGGTGTGATTCATCTAATTTTTGGGATCCTGCTGCCAACTCCAGTGTCTCTTTAAAGCAATGTTTGTGCTCCTGCTGCTGCTGCTTGCAACTCCAGGGTGTGATTCATCCAATTTTTGAGCTCCTGCTGCCAACTCCAGTGTCTCTTTCAAGCTATGTTTGGGCTCCTGCTGCTTGCAACTCCAGGGTGTGATTCATCCAATTTTTGGGCTCCTGCTGCCAACTCCAGTGTCTCTTTCAAGCTATGTTTGGGCTCCTGCTGCTACTGCTGCTTGCAACTCCAGGGTGTGATTCATCCAATTTTTGGGCTCCTGCTGGCAACTCCAGTGTATCTTTCAAGCTATGTTTGGGCTCCTGCTGCTGCTGCTTGCACTCCAGGGTGTGATTCATCCAATTTTTGAGCTCCTGCTGCCAACTCCAGTGTCTCTTTCAAGCTATGTTTGGGCTCCTGCTGCTTGCAACTCCAGGGTGTGATTCATCCAATTTTTGGGCTCCTGCTGCCAACTCCAGTGTCTCTTTCAAGCTATGTTTGGGCTCCTGCTGCTACTGCTGCTTGCAACTCCAGGGTGTGATTCATCCAATTTTTGGGCTCCTGCTGGCAACTCCAGTGTCTCTTTAAAGTAATGTTTTGGCTCCTGCTGCTGCTTGCAACTCCAGGGTGTGATTCATCCAATTTTTGGCCTCCTGCTGCCAACTCCAGTGTCTCTTTCAAGCTATGTTAGGGCTCCTGCTGCTGCTTGCGACTCCGGGGTGTGATTCATCCAATTTTTTGGGCTCCTGCTGCCAACTCCAGTGTGTCTTTCAAGCTATGTTTGGGCTGCTGCTGCTGCTTGCAACTCCAGGGTGTGATTCATCCAATTTTTGGGCTCCTGCTGCCAACTCTAATGTCTCTTTCAAGCTATGTTTGGGTTCCTGCTGCTTGCAACTCCAGGGTGTGATTCATCCAATTTTTGGGCTCCTGCTACCAACTCCAGTGTGTCTTTCAAGCTATGTTTGGGCTGCCGCTGCTGCTGCGGCTGCTGCTTGCCAACTCCAGGGTGTGATTCATCCAATTTTTGGGCTCCTGCTGGCAACTCCAGTGTCTCTTTCAAGCTATGTTTGTGCTCCTGCTACTTGCAACTCCAGGGTGTGATTCATCCAATTTTTGGGTTCCTGCAGCCAACTCCAGTGTCTCTTTAAAGTTATGCTTGTGCTCCTGCTGCTGCTGCCAACTCCAGGGTGTGATTCATCCAATTTTTGGCCTCCTGCTGCCAACTCCAGGGTGTCTTTCAAGCAATGTTTTGGCTCCTGCTTATGCTGCTGCCAACTCCAGAGTGTTTCAGTCAATTTTTGGGCTCCTGCTGCGGCTGCTGCCAACTCCAGTGTCTCTTTAGAGCAATGTTTGGGCTCCTGCTGCTGCTTGCAAATCCAGGGTGTAATTCATCCATTTTTTGGGCTCCTGTAGCCAACTCCAGTGTCTCTTTAAAGTAATGTTTGTGCTCCTGCTGCAGCTTGCAACTCCAGGGTGTGATTCATCCAATTTTTGGGCTCCTGCTGCCAACTCCAGTGTCTCTTTAAAGTAATGTTTGGGTTCCTGCTGCTGCTTGCCACTCCAGGGTGTGATTCATCCAATTTTTGGCCTCCTGCAGCCAACTCCAGTGTCGCTTTCAATATATGTTTGTGCTCCCGCTGCTGCTGCTTGCAACTCCAGGGTGTGATTCATCCAATTTTTGGGCTCCTGCAGCCAACTCCAGTGTCTCTTTCAATCTATGCTTGGGCTCCTGCTGCTGCTGCTTGCAACTCCAGGGTGGGATTCATCCAATTTTTGGGCTCCTGCAGCCAACTCCAGTGTCTCTTTAAAGTTATGCTTGTGCTCCTGCTGCTGCTGCCAACTCCAGGGTGTGATTCATCCAATTTTTGGGCTCCTGATGCCAACTCCAGTGTCTCTTTAAAGTAATGTTTGGGCTCCTGCTGCTGCTTGCAACTCCAGGGTGTGATTCATCCAATTTTTGGGCTCCTGCTGGCAACTCCAGTGTCTCTTTCAATCTATGTTTGTGCTCCTGCTGCTTGCAACTCCAGGGTGTGATTCATCCAATTTTTGGGCTCCTGCTGCCAACTCCAGTGTCTTTCAAGCTATGTTTGGGCTCCTGCTGCTGCTGCTGCTTGCAACTCCAGGGTGTGATTCATCCAATTTTTGGGCTCCTGCTGCCAACTCCAGTGTCTCTTTCAAGCTGTGTTTGGGCTCCTGCTGCTACTGCTGCTTGCAACTCCAGGGTGTGATTCATCCAATTTTTGGGCTCCTGCTGGCAACTCCAGTGTATCTTTCAAGCTATGTTTGGGCTCCTGCTGCTGCTGCTTGCACTCCAGGGTGTGATTCATCCAATTTTTGGGCTCCTGCTGCCAACTCCAGTGTCTTTCAAGCTATGTTTGGGCTCCTGCTGCTGCTGCTGCTGCTGCTTGCAACTCCAGGGTGTGATTCATCCAATTTTTGGGCTCCTGCTGCCAACTCCAGTGTCTCTTTCAAGCTATGTTTGGGCTCCTGCTGCTACTGCTGCTTGCAACTCCAGGGTGTGATTCATCCAATTTTTGGGCTCCTGCTGGCAACTCCAGTGTATCTTTCAAGCTATGTTTGGGCTCCTGCTGCTGCTGCTTGCACTCCAGGGTGTGATTCATCCAATTTTTGGGCTCCTGCTGGCAACTCCAGTGTATCTTTAAAGCTATGTTTGGGCTCCTGCTGCTGCTGCTTGCACTCCAGGGTGTGATTCATCCAATTTTTGGGCTCCTGCTGCCAACTCCAGTGTCTCTTTAAAGTAATGTTTGGGCTCCTGCTGCTGCTTGCAACTCCAGGGTGTGATTATTCCAATTTTCGGCCTCCTGCTGCCAACTCCAGTGTCTCTTTCAAGCTATGTTAGGGCTCCTGCTGCTGCTTGCGACTCCGGGGTGTGATTCATCCAATTTTTTGGGCTCCTGCTGCCAACTCCAGTGTGTCTTTCAAGCTATGTTTGGGCTGCTGCTGCTGCTGCTTGCAACTCCAGGGTGTGATTCATCCAATTTTTGGGCTCCTGCTGGCAACTCCAGTGTATCTTTCAAGCTATGTTTGGGCTCCTGCTGCTGCTGCTTGCACTCCAGGGTGTGATTCATCCAATTTTTGGGCTCCTGAAGCCAACTCCAGTGTCTCTTTAAAGTAATGTTTGGGCACCTGCTGCTGCTTGCAACTCCAGGGTGTGATTCATCCAATTTTCGGCCTCCTGATGCCAACTCCAGTGTCTCTTTCAAGCTATGTTAGGGCTCCTGCTGCTGCTTGCGACTCCGGGGTGTGATTCATCCAATTTTTTGGGCTCCTGCTGCCAACTCCAGTGTGTCTTTCAAGCTATGTTTGGGCTGCTGCTGCTGCTTGCAACTCCAGGGTGTGATTCATCCAATTTTTGGGCTCCTGCTGCCAACTCTAATGTCTCTTTCAAGCTATGTTTGGGTTCCTGCTGCTTGCAACTCCAGGGTGTGATTCATCCAATTTTTGGGCTCCTGCTACCAACTCCAGTGTGTCTTTCAAGCTATGTTTGGGCTGCCGCTGCTGCTGCGGCTGCTGCTTGCCAACTCCAGGGTGTGATTCATCCAATTTTTGGGCTCCTGCTGGCAACTCCAGTGTCTCTTTCAAGCTATGTTTGTGCTCCTGCTGCTTGCAACTCCAGGGTGTGATTCATCCAATTTTTGGGCTCCTGCTGCCAACTCCAGTGTCTCTTTCAAGCTATGTTTGGGCTGCTGCTGCTGCTGCTTGCAACTCCAGGGTGTGATTCATCCAATTTTGGCCTCCTGCTGCCAACTCCAGTGTCTCTTTCAAGCTATGTTTGGGCTCCCGCTGCTGCTGCTTGCAACTCCAGGGTGTGATTCATCCAATTTTTGGGCTCCTGCTGCCAACTCCAGTGCCTCTTTAAAGTAATGCTTGTGCTCCTGCTGCTGCTTGCAACTCCAGGGTGGGATTCATCCAATTTTTGGGCTCCTGCTGGCAACTCCAGTGTCTCTTTCAAGTTACGTTTGGGCTCCTGCTGCTGCTGCTTGCAACTCCAGGGTGTGATTCATCCAATTGTTGGGCTCCTGCTGCCAACTCCAGTGTCTCTTTCAAGCTATGTTTGGGTTCCTGCTGCTGCTGCTTGCAACTCCAGGGTGTGATTCATCCAATTTTTGGGCTCCTGCTGGAAACTCCAATGTCTCTTTAAATCAATGTTTGTGCTGCTGCTGCTGCTTGCAACTCCAGGGTGTGATTCATCCAATTTTGGGCTCCTGCTGCCAACTCCAGTGTCTCTTTAAAGCAATGTTTGGGCTCCTGCTGCTGCTTGCAACTCCAGGGTGTGATTCATCCAATTTTTGGGCTCGTGCTGCCAACTCCAGTGTGTCTTTCAAGCTATGTTTGGGCTCCTGCTGCTGCTTGCAACTCCAGGGTGTGATTTATCCAATTTTTGGCCTCCTGCAGCCAACTCCAGTGTCTCTTTAAAGCAATGTTTGGGCTCCTGCAGCTGCTGCTGCTGCTTCTTGCAACTCCAGGGTGTGATTCAGCTAATTTTTGGGCTCCTGCGGCTGCCAGCTCCAGGGTGTGTTTTTCAGGCACTATAGGGGCCCCTCATAGTAATGCCACCTCAACTCTCTGCAATTGTGCCGATGCTTGCGATCTGCATGTGATAATTATTTACAGTATTATTTCAATAACCCAGCACGTGTCCTATGCATGTTACAGCAAGGCAGAATGGTTTACAACCCTATTGAGGCTCTAGGAGGCTCAGAAATAGCCGTTTTAATAGCGATTTGTCGCGAATAAATTTGGGTCGAAACGATTTTTGTCGGAAAATTCGGCGAATCAGTCGAATCGAATTTTTCAAAAGTTCGCTCATCTCTAATCACGGCCATCTTTCCTGCTGCTGCACCTTTTAGGTGAAATTGGTTAATGGGCTGCTCAGCGTTTTCTTGTTCAGGCTGAATGCCAAACATGAACATGGATTTCACAAAGTCCATCAGGAACCAGAACTTTGCGGCTCGGGCTCGCCCAACACTACTATTATTTTTTTTTAATTTTTTGTGTCACCAAGTTTGTGGACAGTTTTAGTCCAGTCCATCAGTATAAACCTCTCGCCAGTAGATATCTATATGTCAAGTTTGTCCATGCTAGGGATCATGTTCTAACCTTTATACCCTTTAGTTTTTTGAGTATGGTTACAGACGACAATGGGGGCTGTGAAGTTACCAAATAGCAAGATTGTCTGTGAAAAGCTGTCCATAGTAATCTATGGGCACTTTCACATATGCTTCAGGTGTTTGCAGAGCAATCACATTGCAGAGTCTTGAGGGCACAGTGTCAGTGATTCCACTCCATGTGAGTGTAGAGTGCAGACACTAATGCCCTCCAGAACTGACACTAGCGATTGCGGTTGCACTTGTTGGTGCAAGTAAAACATTGGCACTTTGAACAGACGGGCATTAAAAGTCAGCCATAGGCAGAAATGAAATGCATTTTATAAGCTCACCCCAACTTGTTAAAATGTAATAATAAAAATGTGTTTTCCTTTTGTGTTTCTGCTTGTGCTCCCCTTAGTGGCCACTTGTATATTAAAAGAACTCTTTGTTTTTCTTGTAGGCAAAAATATTATTGGATACATAAGTTATACATTAAAATTATAAACAAGCTCTCAAAATGTTATGTGGTTTGAGAATATATGCTTTTGAAAAGTGTGGGACAAATCTAGGTTGCACTGCAATAGAAAGCTGAACTAGTGTGTTGTCTCCTGAGATACCCACCCAGAAGTTGGGTGTGTTTTTCCCAGTAGCAGAATGCTTTCTCCCTAACCTTTCCTATATTACTGTCTCCATTAACTTTCATATCTCTTTAGTTACTACATGTTAACAACAGAAAAAAAACTAGGATGGGATTCTTGTGTGGACTAAATGCAAAAAAGGGCCTAGTCATCCTAATGTAAATGGACAGGGGCATTTTGTCCCGTCACAAGACCCAGTCCAGGTTTACTCAGTGGGAGACTATTGGCAATGTCAGCTGAAACCAATTCAGTAAGATGGATATTGATATTATGGGCATCCCCAGAGTTCACAACAGCCCTTCTCCAAAAGCTGAGGACCACATCTACCCCCATTGACAACACTACAAGACACTCCCCATGGCCAATATGGCCTCCTAATTATACCCCCTAATTTCCCAAAAGGTCACTCTGCATCAATGTATGGTGCAGGCACCTCCACAGTTGCCCTAGTGGCCATTATCATTCCCAGTATCACAATCTCAGTGCGATGCATAGGCGCCAGAGCATGAGATTTCAGTTTCCTTCTCCAACATGCATGGTGGAGGCGGACTTTCTTTTTATTACAATGCAGCTGTGGGGAAGCCAAAATCAGGTTTGTCTGATGTGCATTGGCTCCCAAATGGCCCCCAAAATGGCGTCACCTCTTCCAGTATACGTTTCCCACGTGACCACAGGCAGCCTCAGTCAGGCATATTACTGTGTGAGCCTAATTTGCTTGTCTACAGCTTCTGTGGAAGGATCCCAGAAGAGGTAAGTATTGGTAGCCCTGATGGGCGCTGATGCACAGGGGAGCGGCCTGATTTGGGATGCCCCACTGTTTCATAATAAAGAGAAAGTGCAGTCATTTTTTTCATATATGAAGGGGGGCAGGAGGAAATTTGTCCCTGCAAGGAGTATATAAACCTAGTGTAAATTAGTATTTAAAAAAAACAGTTGGTTGGCTTAAAAAGCTGCACAACGAGCACAATGTATAGGGAATGTTAAATGAAACCCTAAGTGCCCTAACCCATCCCCTCTTTTATTTATCTGGCTGCAAAACAAAATAAGACATTTCTTTATATACTATAAAACTATATATTGGGGGAGTTCCATGTTTCTACATGTTTGTGTATGTGTCTCTTTGTCACTCTCTCACTAGCAAAGGAACATTAATACTGACAGGGAAATCTGTACTGAGCTCAGATGCCCACATGAGATAGACAAGCAGGACAACAAGCAGCTATCCAACTGCAGACACAGACAGGGGTGTAGATAGGGGGGAGCAAGGGGGGCACTTGCCCCAGATGCAGCAGGTCAGGGGGGCACCAAAGGGGGGCATGAGAACAGGTGGGGGGCTCCATTTCGAATCTTTGCCCCGGGAGCCAGAAAGCCTATCTATTCCTCTGGACACAGGACTCAGTGTGCCCCACAAAGTCTGAAGCAAGGGGGGATTCCAACTTTCTTGCAGGGTGAATAATATGTGAAGAAATGGCTGTGATCTCAGTTTCTGCAGCTACAGCAATCCGGGGCACATGGCAGGTAAGCAAGCACATGATTTGTTTTTTTTTCCTGCAACCTTTTAAATGAAAATAAATGACATTCCATTCCTTTTAGTTTTAGCAACATTTTTGTCTTCTCCATCAATGCACTGACAGCTCAGCTAGGAAGCGGACAGCCTCTCCTTTAGAAAATGAAAATAAAGAAGGCAAATATAACGTAAAGGCAAATGCACTGTAGCGTGGCCTAACTGAATGTTGACATACACAATTAGGCGCATTTACATTTTTGGCAGGAACTCCTTTTTTCCCCTCAGACAATAGAACTTCTGTATATTAGCTCATAGGTAGTAGGCGGGAGGATCTGCCAACATGCTTTCTGGTTTGCCGAATAATTATCAAATGCCATGTTCATGCATATTTTTAGTTTGCTTTTAATGTAGTTTTAGCAATGTATAACAAATTAATGTTCCTGGATGTAAACCCTCTGAAAATACATTATTTACCTTACCTTCTGCAAGACTGCGGTGCAACCTGTGTCAGTAACAGTGAGGCCAGGTGCAGTCTGTTTCTTGTCCGTGGTGTTGCCGCAGTATGAGGTATTTTCAGAAAGTGTAGGGGGTAAGGGATATAGGTTGAAGACAGAACACAGGTGCCGGGATCTTGTTTTCCCCGGCATCCCATACAAAGAGAGTCGGGGGGAAAAAATGTGCTGGCTTCTAAGTTCTGTTCTAGGCAGCTTATGGCCCTGACCCTTGGGGCTTCCTGCAGACAGCCCACCGATACTTCATACTTTATACTCATAATATAGCAGCACCAAAGACAAAAAATAAATAAATAAATAAAAACCCACAGGTCAGGCCACAGGTGCTGCAAGGCAGGGAAAGGCAGCATACACCTCGTCCCCTTTGCCACGGGCCTGAAAGCGGCTGTCTCCCTTGCCTCTATGGTATGTACTCCCCTGATAGCCTCCTCAAAGGTGAAAAAATGTGAAAAATGGTGTAAAAATAAAAATGTTTGTAAATATGCTAGATAAGATGTGGAGTTACTTATACAACATGAATGAAAAAATTCCAGCCAAGCATATTTTATGCTTTTACTGGGAGGAAGAAAAAAACAAAGGAGCTTTCAACCATACTGTTTTTACTAGAATAGACTGCTCAGCTCTAACTCTCTGTCAGCCTATGATGGAGATTCTTTTGTGTATAGATGCGTTTTTCCATCATGCATTGTAGTGAGCAGTGATTAAAGTGGACCAACAGTCAAAAATGACTTAAACCAGACCAACACAACAAACAGTGCTCATATGCATCCCTCCCCAAGGGATTTAGATGGTTGCACATAAAAATTTTAGAAACAGAATGGAGGCTCATGCATTTGCAGGCCACCTGCGAACAGGAAGTGCTGGGCTTCCTGTTACTATGCATTGTCAGTTATATCAGCAGTAGCACTCCCCAACAATTCTGATTTCTATGGGAGGCTACATAAAGAATCACTCCATTATGCCCTCTTACACACTGATTCTTAGACCGGACCAACAGCCTGGCACAGCCTGGTAGCGGACATTTTGGACCTTCCTCTCCCAGGATGTTGCTGCCTGGTTTTAAAGCGGGCCAACAGTCAAAAGTGAATTAAATCAGACAGGGCCAGCTCCAGGTTTATGTGGGCCCTCAGCCGGAATGGCCTCAGTGGACCCCTTTGCGGTGGATAGTTGCGGGTCAAGGGTCTATATATTGTATGGCCAAAACTAAGAAGGGGTGCTTGCCCTCCGACCCCCTATTGGAGCTATTTTTTAGTTTGGCCCCACATGAATGGGGAAATATTGAGGAAGAGGGAGGCTGAGGGAACATAGATGAATGGGTCAGAGCTAAGAGAACAAGGAGAGATAGGTCAGGGCTCAGGGGATAGAGATGGATGGGGCAAGGCTGAGTGGATAGGGAAAGATGGGTCAGGGCTCAATGAATAGGAATGAATGGGTCAGGGCTCAGGGGATAGGGATGGATGAGGCAGAGGTGACATACAACCAATGGGGCAGAGCTGAAGAGACGGGTGGATGGAGCAGAGAGACAGAGAAAGGAAGTGTGTGCAGTTCTTTAACCACATTGTGCCAGCTTTCAGTGGGCCCCCCCCTGATGGCTGGGGCCCTCGGTAGCTGACCAGGCTTGCCGGGTGCTGACCCCGGCCCTGAAATCAGACTAGCTCAACAAACAGTCATCATGCATCCCTCCTCAGAGCAATTTAGATTGCTGCACGTAAAAAATAATTTACATTTTTCTAAGGACTACTGGGATAAATTTTAAGAACGAGATGGCCGCTCATGGGCTCGCAGGCCACCTGCAAACAGGAAGTGCTGCTGGGCTTCCTGTTACTGTGCGCTGTCAGTTATGTCAGTTGGGAGAGGAAGCTCCAAAATGGCCGCCACCTTTCTTTTTCAACTGTGCCAGGCTGTTGGTCTGGTTTAACTGACATAACGGACAATGCACAGCAACAGGAAACCCAGCAGCACTTCCTGTTTGCAGGAGGCCTGCAAATGCACACGCCTCCATTTTGTTTCTAAAATTTGCTGCAGCAGAAGTTAGAAAAAGGAAAATGAATTTTTATGTGCAGCAATCTAAATTGCCCTGGGGAGGGATGCATATGAGCACTGTTTGTGTTGTTGGTCTTGTTTAAGTCATATTTGACTGTTGGGCCGCTTTAAAGTGGACCAAAACCCAGGATTTTGACTATTTGACTGTGTGAAAACTCCCAGATCGGCGAAGTTAACTCACCTAAAAGCCGTTCCTACAGCATATGCGCGGCCGCTCGTCCAATCAGCGACTTTGTCTAAGGACAGCGGCTCTGAGCACAATGGCTGCCTCATCCCCTGCTTCCCTCTAACGGGAAGCGTGCCCTGCTAGAGGGATAGCGGGGAAGATCATGGAAAGTGGGGAAGTGGGAGCGGTCCCGTGTGATAAAATACTATTAATAATATTATGGAAAAGGGATGGGGAGAGAGGAAAAGAAAAAGGAGGGGCATTACAATACAGTACACTGTTAGAGAGGAAGTTCAAGCTTGTAACCCCCAGCCACCCTATGCTAAGCCCACACCCTTGCACAAGTAAAAAAAACTCCCCAAATCAGCCTTTCGCCATCTGCATAGTGAATTATTGTAAGCACTTACATTAGCTCCTGCATCCACCCAAAGCTGAAATGCCACCTTTGCGGATTTTCTCCTGGTTGTGGCCATCTTGATGTACCCCTGAGACTTTCTCTCCCAGCTTCCCAGCCATGCTGCTACCTGGATTTAACTGACATAACTGACAATTCCCAGTAATAGGAAACCCAGCAGCACTTACATTTTGCAGACTACCTGCAGGAGTTACAAATAGGTAGATTAATTTTGATATGCAGCAATCTCAACCTCCACGGGGAGGGATGCATGTGAGCACTTATCTGATTGCCTAAATCCTTCCCTGTTGCCAGTGGGGCAGGGCTCTGCTTGGCAGCAGTAGATTTGAGTGACAGACCAGTACAGTCACACAGCTATACAAAATTGGCTGACTGACCTGTCACTCAAGCTTCACCTATCATGCAGATTGCCCACTCCCCTTGGAGTTGTTTTTTATGTTATTTCCCAAAATGCCCAAGGGCAAGGAGGGTTGGCTGAAGTGTTACTAAATGCTTGGACTTCCTTTTTAGGTGCGAGTCCCTGAATGTTATCCAACCTCCCCAAACCAGCAAATATCTCGCAGATGTACCTACGGGGGAAACCCAGCCATTCTGCTGCCTGAGATGACTATAGAAAGGCGTCCCTCCACTCCTCAAACAGAGCATCTCGGAGGCAGGAAGTGGAGATGGGCCTTTCATAAAAAATAAATTAAAACTGGTCAATTTTAGCCCCTTCCTCACATGGCCGCATTACAGGTGCACCCATGGGTGTACCTGCCACCTGTGAAAGTAGATCTTTTGTGATGGATTTCTTCCAGTTCTTGTAGCCATTCTGTTAGGGTGGGAGCTTTATGAGATTTCCAAAGTTGGGGAATTATTGCTCAAGCTGCAATGAGAAAATATCTTTAAGTCCCTTTCTTAATCTGTTAAATATGCAGTATTTTTTATGCAGGGTGTGTAAGTAAATCTTGCTATCTGGCTCATTTATGAAGGTTTTTACTATTATTTTTGCAACAGAGCTTCTTTTTTAAGGATAGAAGCATATTGTGACAATATGTTTAACCATTTTACTATACAAGTATATGAAGTGTGTGTTAACACTGTGAACTCACCACAATGTATTGCTTTCTGTCTCACTGCACTTTGCCCCCATCATTGTTATCACAACAGCAAGAAGCCAGCATCAGTGAACAGAGCTGCGAAATGACAGCTCATGAGGTCCTGCTCAATCCCCCTGTTCTGTGAATCCAGGGAAGCTTGTCATGCCAGGCTGAGCTGTCATCATAGTCCATGTCACGTTTTGTGAAGTGTCACTAGAGGCGTGCCAGCCTGGAGATGGAGCGCTGCAAAGAAGAGACCTGCAGCTGTGTGGTGCTGATGCTGCTGCTGAGGATGCTGCGTGATGCTCCACACTGAGCCTGTGTTCCGTCAGATGGCAGCAGAAGTGATGCAGCTCTCTTCATCCAGTCCTGGCTGTTGCTCTGACTGACCGCTGCCTCCGCTCTGCTCGATAGGACTGCAACTTCCAAGAAGCCATTCATCATTAGGAGAGTGTCAGCCTGACCGAGAGTGGATTTCCACGACAGATCTGGCAACGAGAAAAGCACGGAATAACCAGGATGAGACGGAAAGCTTTTCGGAATTAGATTCCCCTCTAGCTAAAGGAGTGTATGCTTTCACCGGTTTTCCAGGATTTCTCCATTATCTCCGCATGCAACTGGCTGGTGAGTGCAAGTGATTATAGTCATTTTCAATGAGGCTGCTGGCTCTTCATTATATATGTGTGTGTATGTTTTCTCTTCTCCACATGCAAGGGCACATCAAGCATACAACATTCATGTACATTCTGATATCTAGCAGACTTTCACTAGACCTGGTGTTTGAAAAAAAATCTATAATCTAGGAGACCACACGTTGGAAATCTTCCATGCTCCTCAAAATAGTTCCAGCTTCCCTGTTCGCAGAGTACACCAAAGTCTTTGGATCCCAGTCTGCTTTTCAAGTATGAATATTACAGCATTGAAATGAAGCTGAATGTTCTTATAGGATGGCTGAAAACTCCCTGGTTAAAGTATTATTTTTTACAGTGGATTTTTACCTATACAACAGGTTTAAGCACCATGAAGTATGGATGCTTTATATTACACTGCTGCTAAAATATTCAACAATCTACATGATCCTATACAGTGGTCCTAAACTAATCTGAACATTCCCTGTCCCTTACCTTGATCCAAAAATATTTTTCACTATGCCTGCTCCTGACCGGTGACCCTGAAATATCCTGCACTATACAGGTTAGCGTGAGATATCATGGACTATACCAGCTGCCTTACATTAGTCCTTGCATATTATGTGCTATGCAGCCCACCTTGATCCTACATTTTTTGTACTATAGAAGCTATACAAGCTCTTTGCTGTTGATCAGTAATTACATAGTCACGTATTTAGGTTGAAAAGATACATGTCCAGGATTATCTCTTATATACTTCATTCTGATCCATGGCTCTATACGATTTCCATAAATACTCTATACTGCGCATGTTGCTTAACATTGACCCAATATTTTTTTTCTAAAATATTTGTACTATATATCCTTCCTTATTATCATCAAATAACATAGCACATTCACATTGACCCTAATATATTCTGTGTACATATGCTCTGATCAAGTGAACCTACAATATTCTTTGCTGCACATGCTCAATTACAGTGACCCTAAAATATTCTGTACTGCACATGCTCCATTAAAGTGACCCTGAAATATTCTGCACTACACATGATACCTTACATTCACCCTAATATAGTGAGGACTACTTATGCTCCCTTACAGTGACCCTAACATTTTTACTACCACATATAATATTTTGCAGTGATCCTAAATGATCTGTACATGCTCCATTACAGTGACCCCTAAATATTTAGGACTGTACAGGCTTCCTGCAGTTTCTCTAATACATATGCTTCTTCATAGTGACTGTAATATATGTTGCAATGCACGTGCTTCCTTACAGTGACCTTATAATCATCTGCATTGCAATTCCTTATATTACAGTGACCCTAATATATGCTGTACTGCACATGCTTTTTATAGAGACCCTACAATATTGTGGACTGAACATGCTCCCCTACAGTGACCCTAATA
Organism: Gastrophryne carolinensis; assembly: GCA_027917425.1. Taxonomy (NCBI): domain Eukaryota; kingdom Metazoa; phylum Chordata; class Amphibia; order Anura; family Microhylidae; genus Gastrophryne; species Gastrophryne carolinensis. Next base: position 340,161,065 of record CM051239.1, read on the forward strand.
GACTGTTGACTAATTCTTTACAGTGACCCTAAAATTATCTGTACATGCCTTTATAGTGACCCTAATATACTTTAGACCGCACAGGTTTCCTTGTAATGATGCTAATACAGGTATATTCTGAAATTCATATGCTCCTTTATGTTCACCCTAATATGTGCTGTGAATGTTCCGTAACAGTAACCCTAAAATATTCTGTACAACAGAATGTCCTATATAGTGACCCTAAAATATTCTGTACAAAACTGTCCTATATAGTGACCCTAATATATTCTGTACAACACTGTCCTATATAGTGACCCTAAAATATTCTGTACAACAGACGGCCCTAAATAGTGACCCTAAAATATTCTGTACAACAGATTGTTCCATATAGTGACCCTAAAATATTCTATACAACAGATTGTCCTATATAGTGACCCTAAAATATTCTATACAACAGATTGTTCCATATAGTGACCCTAAAATATTCTGTACAACAGATTGCCCTATATAGTGACCCTAAAATATTCTATACAACAGATTTTTCCATATAGTGACCCTAAAATATTCTATACAACAGACTGTCCGATAAAATGACCCTAAAATATTCTGTACAACAGACTGTCCGATAAAATGACCCTAAAATATTCTGTACAACAGACTGTCCGATATAGTGACCCTAAAATATTCTGTTCAACAGACTGTCCTATATAGTGACCCTAAAATATTCTGTACATTTATTCCCAGTCTTTGATGAATATTCAGTAGAATCACTAAGCAAGTAGCAGGCAAAGTAAAGCTGTTAGTCAGATTTATAGTGCACCAGTGACATAATACTAAGAGCTTGATCAATTCCAATCATTTCTGTGTAGGAGGTGTTAGGAGCCTCGGTGGTTCCTGTGGGCTTTATAAAACTTGCAAAATGATTTCTCTCTCAGACGCTGGATGCTGTGTTGTAAAGCAGCACACAATGCAGTCACCGGGAATATATTAAAATTTACGGGTTTCTGAATGACTTGAAAAAGGTGTTGGAGTCAAATAAATGATCAGAGGGATTTTGGATTCCACCAGTAATCTTGTTTCTGTGTTTCCGCATTATAGCAATTTTTAGATATAACACATTATTTTTCTAAGCTGAGGATTTCTATTAAACCCTTGACATGAGATCCGACTTGCAAACAAATCAAAAGAATGTGAAGGGGGGGTCTGTTAGCCAAGCTTTCCTTGAAACACTTGGACCCTAATATAAATGTTGGCCCTGTGCAACTTGCTGGCTTGGGGGTCAGCAGGGTGCAATAAGAGAATGTAAATGTTTTACAAATGGAAATGGAGGTCTGAAGCTTGACACGAATGGGAAATATCACAGGGTACTGATTTAATATATGATAATCTGAAGATTGCATTTCATTATGTTCTGTCTAGAGAAAATATTGAATAGTGTGTGAAATATTAAATCCTAGATGCAGTGAATCTGTTTTCTGATACTAAATGTTCTCATAATAATCCAAGTCCTTCAAAAGATTTTCCTAGATAACAGAAGGAACAAAAAAATGAACTAAGATCATAGATCATTGACTTTTCTGCATGCAGTAGCCCACAGGGAGTGCTGCGATGCCAAATGGCCTATTTCACATAGGGAAGCTTCAGCATTATTAATACATAGACCTTTTCTTATTGCGATTTGCAATATAAAAGCTCATTGTACACATGGTTGTAAAATTATTGAGTGGATCTCTGTCTTTTTGCAACTCACAAACTGCTATATGGCTCTGAATCTGCAGTGGGATATAGAAAAAGTGATGTAAGCTGCAGCATCAATCATTTAAATGAAAGATATTGAATTTTCAATCTTGCCTATTATTGTTGCTGTTGGTGCTAATGAGGTGCTGCAGAGTTTGAGTAAACATCATGGCATGTTTATGACATGAGGGATCTGGCATTTTAAGGTGTAAATGCTTTATTTTGTGCATAATAAGTTGCCCTGCTCTTGTAGAAAGGAGTCATTTTTCCAAGTGTCATGAGTAGACTTCCGTAGTGGATTTGTTAATTAGTGTGCATGGCCGTGCAGCGCGGCTCCCACATCAGTCTCACCTCCGCAGAGCTCTTGTTCCAGGTACGCCTCATACGACGCTAGCGTAAAACATTCTGGCATTGTAAGACTGATTGAAATGACATCACTTTCCTTGAAGGAAGAAAATAGAATGACGAGTAGTCACCAAAAGGTGATTTGTCAACGCAAACCTTTGCTGGGAATTGAAAGGCTATAACATGGTGATTAAAATGCAGGAAAAACCTACCACTTGAGTAGAGCTTTGGAAACAACATAACACTTATGGGAAGCGTAACGAGCAGTTTGGAACTCCAGTATAACAAATACAAAAAGAATGCATTTTCAAAAGAAGAAACAGTATTGTTAAAGCTGATTCTAAGGTCAGGCTCAACCATAACCTCTTGACGTAGGGTTTTGCTATACGTTTTTCAACATCGCTTTTGACAGCTGTCAGTCCACTGACAAATACATACCTATATTGCTATTTTTGTTAAAGCATCAAATATCCAGACCTTACCAAATTAAGTTGGCAAGTATGAACATTTCAGACATGAACACTCAAGAAACATCTAAAATTTTGGTCAACTCTGTTTGAACAATCTGACCTACTAACTTAAATGGACTTAAAGGGTCTTTTTGGTTTTCGTGGCTGAACAGGAACTTTAAATACCATATGTAAAGTGATTGACCACCCAAAAAAAACCCCAAAAAGGTACTAACCTCCCTATGCGCACACATAGAAATGTTTCTGTGCAGTGACTGCCCAGAGCGGTGCGCTGCCTTATATATGGTGCCCAGAGAACAGGTTGGGGGTTAGGTGCCATGCTCAATGGCACTTCAATAATGTCCCATAGCTGTGAATCAAACCTGCAACCCACCGGTCACATGGCTACTCCCATACCACTAGGCCACAACTATTTTTTCCCTGCAACTGATCGGTTTGAGTCCAGCAATAAGTAACTCACCTTATCTCTGAATCCCAGCATGCACAGCAGCCTGAGCATTCCAAGTAGTCCTGGGCCTGTACATGGGGTCGGGATTTATGGTGTATTGGGCCCACGATCCCCCATCATCAACAGGAGCACTACCACATCCTCACCATTCTTTGCAATGGAGAGGGTGCACCCCTCTGTAGCTGTGTGAGCCCATGCCATGTATTCAGTTATAGGCGCAGCCACACACAGCCCAAGTAAGATGTGAAAGATGCCGCAACTGGCGACACATGTGCCATGGGTTCATTGGCAAGGTAAGAATAACAGGTGACTGACCGGGTTTAACAAAGCCGTGGGGATTTACCAGATGTAGTGTCTTATAGAAGCTAGGCCTGGTTTTTGGCCACTTTAACTCATGCCTTATTTTAAAATGCTCAGCAAATAAGACAAGTTAACTGAATCTAGGCCAAAGACAATAAAAGAGCACTGGATTGAAGTGGGCATATCTTAAGAGGTGTTATTTTATGCATACTGTAGGTGGCCATTCAGCTGTGTTGAGTAACTTTGTATCTTCATTAGATCTTAAACTAGACCAACAGCCTGGCACAGGTAGAAAAGAAAGGTAGGGGCCATTTTGGAGCTTCTGCTCCCGACTGACATAACTGACAATGCACAGTAGCAGGAAGCCCAGCAGCACTTCCTGTTTGCCGGTGGCCTGTAAATGTAAATGAATTTTTATGTTCAGCAATCTAAATTGCCCTGGGAAGGAATGCATGCAAAGCACTGTTTGTTGTGTTGGTCTGGTCCTCTTTAAAGCAGATATCATTAATCTGCAACATCCATGCAATTTGCCCCACCCCATCTGTCAGAATGGCACCTTGTAGCCTTGTAAAGTTTAACCCACTTGCTGGACATGGCAGAAAGCTGACCACATCCTCTATGGTTAGATAATCAGCCAGCTTGACAAAATGGGACATGGATTTGAAAGGAGGTAAATTTTGCTTTGGAATGCTGTTTGTGTCTGGATGCTATTGTAGTCCCACCTTAAAGCACAACTAGCAATGTAAACCACTGAAAATGTTATGTTTTTATATTATAGACTTTGGGAAAAGAAACATTTTAGCATAGTACTTTATTAACAAATATAATTCTGTACTTTTTTCCCACTTGAAAGTCACAAAACTTGCTGAGTGAGCAGAAATCACTGTAAATGGTATACACTGAACTGGCAGTTATGATAGGTGAGAGATTGCGATGTGTGTGTCTGAAGGTACAGCACTGTGCTTGAAATTTGTGTGAGCAGACACTGCCCATGTTACTTCTGTCAGTAGAAAGTGTCTGACAGGATGATTTTGCGCAATATACAGTATGTCTGCTCACTGCTATACAGTACCTGCCCTGCTGCCATGCTGGTTGCTGCAGTTTCCATTGCTGGCCTTTAGGGACAAACGTTTGACCTCCCTCTGTCCCAAGCCCCTCCGTACCACACTCTTACCTGCAGGCTTCTATACCTCCCTCTGCCCCCAGCCCCTCCATACTACACTTATACCTGCAGGCTTCTATACCTCCCTCTGCCCCCAGCCCCTCCATACCACACTTATACCTGCAGGCTTCTATACCTCCCTCTGCCCCCAGCCCCTCCATACCACACTTATACCTGCAGGCTTCTATACCTCCCTCTGCCCCCAGCCCCTCCATACCACACTCTTACCAGCAGGCTTCTATACCTCCCTCTGCCCCCTCCATACCACACTTATACCTGCAGGTTTCTATACCTCCCTCTGCCCCCAGCCCCTCCATACCACACTTATACCTGCAGGCTTCTATACCTCCCTCTGCCCCCAGCCCCTCCATACCACACTTATACCTGCAGGCTTCTATACCTCCCTCTGCCCCCAGCCTCTCCATACCACACTTATACCTGCAGGCTTCTATACCTCCCTCTGCCCCCAGCCCCTCCATACCACACTTATACCTGCAGGCTTCTATACCTCCCTCTGCCCCCAGCCCCTCCATACCACACTTATACCTGCAGGCTTCTATACCTCCCTCTGCCCCCAGCCCCTCCATACCACACTTATACCTGCAGGCTTCTATACCTCCCTCTGCCCCCAGCCTCTCCATACCACACTTATACCTGCAGGCTTCTATACCTCCCTCTGCCCCCAGCCCCTCCATACCACACTTATACCTGCAGGCTTCTATACCTCCCTCTGCCCCCAGCCCCTCCATATCACACTTATACCTGCAGGCTTCTATACCTCCCTCTGTCCCAATCCCCTCCGTACCACACTCTTACCTGCAGGCTTCTATACCTCCCTCTGCCCCCAGCCCCTCCATACCACACTCATACCTGCAGGCTTCTATACCTCCCTCTGCCCCCAGCCCCTCCATATCACACTTATACCTGCAGGCTTCTATACCTCCCTCTGTCCCAATCCCCTCCGTACCACACTCTTACCTGCAGGCTTCTATACCTCCCTCTGCCCCCAGCCCCTCCATACCACACTCATACCTGCAGGCTTCTATACCTCCCTCTGCCCCCAGCCCCTCCATACCACACTCATACCTGCAGGCTTCTATACCTCCCTCTGCCCCCAGCCCCTCCATACCACACTTATACCTGCAGGCTTCTATACCTCCCTCCGCCCCCAGACCCTCCATACCACACTTATACCTGCAGGCTTCTATACCTCCCTCTGCCCCCAGCCCCTCCATACCACACTTATACCTGCAGGCTTCTATACCTCCCTCTGTCCTAAGCCCCTCCGTACCACACTTATACCTGCAGGCTTCTATACCTCCCTCTGCCCCCAGCCCCTCCGTACCACACTTATACCTGCAGGCTTCTATACCTCCCTCTGCCCCCAGCCCCTCCATACCACACTTATACCTGCAGGCTTCTATACCTCCCTCTGCCCCCAGCCCCTCCGTACCACACTTATACCTGCAGGCTTCTATACCTCCCTCTGCCCCCAGGCCCTCCATACCACACTTATACCTGCAGGTTTCTATACCTCCCTCTGCCCCCAGCCCCTCCATACCACACTTATACCTGCAGGCTTCTATACCTCCCTCTGCCCCCAGCCCCTCCGTACCACACTTATACCTGCAGGCTTCTATACCTCCCTCTGCCCCCAGGCCCTCCATACCACACTTATACCTGCAGGTTTCTATACCTCCCTCTGCCCCCAGCCCCTCCGTACCACACTTATACCTGCAGGCTTCTATACCTCCCTCTGCCCCCAGCCCCTCCGTACCACACTTATACCTGCAGGCTTCTATACCTCCCTCTGCCCCCAGGCCCTCCATACCACACTTATACCTGCAGGTTTCTATACCTCCCTCTGCCCCCAGCCTCTCCATACCACACTTATACCTGCAGGCTTCTATACCTCCCTCTGCCCCCAGCCCCTCCATACCACACTTATACCTGCAGGCTTCTATACCTCCCTCTGCCCCCAGCCTCTCCATACCACACTCTTACCTGCAGGCTTCTATACCTCCCTCTGCCCCCAGCCCCTCCATACCACACTTATACCTGCAGGCTTCTATACCTCCCTCTGCCCCCAGCCCCTCCATACCACACTTATACCTGCAGGCTTCTATACCTCCCTCTGCCCCCAGCCTCTCCATACCACACTCTTACCTGCAGGCTTCTATACCTCCCTCTGCCCCCAGCCCCTCCATACCACACTTATACCTGCAGGCTTCTATACCTCCCTCTGCCCCCAGCCTATCCATACCACACTTATACCTGCAGGCTTCTATACCTCCCTCTTCCCCCAGCCCCTCTATACCACACTTATACCTGCAGGCTTCTATACCTCCCTCTGTCCCAAGCCCCTCCGTACCTCACTTATACCTGCAGGCTTCTATACCTCCCTCTGCCCCCAACCCCTCCATACCTCACTTATACCTGCAGGCTTCTATACCTCCCTCTGTCCCAAGCCCCTCCATACCACACTTATACCTGCAGGCTTCTATACCTCCCTCTGCCCCCAGCCTCTCCATACCACACTTATACCTGCAGGCTTCTATACCTCCCTCTGCCTCCAGCCCCTCCATACCACACTTATACCTGCAGGCTTCTATACCTCCCTCTGTCCCAAGCCCCTCCATACCACACTTATACCTGCAGGCTTCTATACCTCCCTCTGCCCCCAGCCCCTCCATACCACACTTATACCTGCAGGCTTCTATACCTCCCTCTGCCCCCAGCCCCTCCATACCACACTTATACCTGCAGGCTTCTATACCTCCCTCTGTCCCAAGCCCCTCCATACCACACTTATACCTGCAGGCTTCTATACCTCCCTCTGCCCCCACCCTCTCCATACCACACTTATACCTGCAGGCTTCTATACCTCCCTCTGCCCCCAGCCCCTCCATACCACACTTATACCTGCAGGCTTCTATACCTCCCTCTGTCCCAAGCCCCTCCATACCACACTTATACCTGCAGGCTTCTATACCTCCCTCTGCCCCCAGCCTCTCCATACCACACTTATACCTGCAGGCTTCTATACCTCCCTCTGTCCCAAGCCCCTCCATACCACACTTATACCTGCAGGCTTCTATACCTCCCTCTGCCCCCAGCCTCTCCATACCACACTTATAACTGCAGGCTTCTATACCTCCCTCTGCCCCCAGCCCCTATATACCACACTTATACCTGCTGGCTTCTATACCTCCCTCTGCCCCCAGCCCCTCCATACCACACTCATACCTGCAGGCTTCTATACCTCCCTCTGCCCCCAGCCCCTCCGTACCACACTTATACCTGCAGGCTTCTATACCTCCCTCCGCCCCCAGACCCTCCATACCACACTTATACCTGCAGGCTTCTATACCTCCCTCTGCCCCCAGCCCCTCCATACCACGCTTATACTTGCAGGCTTCTTTACCTCCCTCTGCCCCCAGCCCCTCCATACCACACTTATACCTGCAGGCTTCTATACCTCCCTCTGTCCCAAGCCCCTCCGTACCACACTCTTACCTGCAGGCTTCTATACCTCCCTCTGCCCCCAGCCCCTCCATACCTCACTTATACCTGCAGGCTTCTATACCTCCCTCTGCCCCCAGCCCCTCCATACCTCACTTATACCTGCAGGCTTCTATACCTCCCTCTGCCCCCAGCCCCTCCATACCTCACTTATACCTGCAGGCTTCTATACCTCCCTCTGCCCCCAGCCCCTCCATACCACACTTATACCTGCAGGCTTCTATACCTCCCTCTGCCCCCAGCCCCTCCATACCACACTTATACCTGCAGGCTTCTATACCTCCCTCTGCCCCCAGCCCCTCCATACCACACTTATACCTGCAGGCTTCTATACCTTCCTCTGCCTCCAGCCCCTCCATACCACACTTATACCTGCAGGCTTCTATACCTCCCTCTGTCCCAAGCCCCTCCGTACCACACTCTTACCTGCAGGCTTCTATACCTCCCTCTGCCCCCAGCCCCTCCATACCTCACTTATACCTGCAGGCTTCTATACCTCCCTCTGCCCCCAGCCTCTCCATACCTCACTTATACCTGCAGGCTTCTATACCTCCCTCTGCCCCCAGCCCCTCCATACCTCACTTATACCTGCAGGCTTTTATACCTCCCTCTGCCCCCAGCCCCTCCATACCACACTTATACCTGCAGGCTTCTATACCTCCCTCTGCCCCCAGGCCCTCCATACCACACTTATACCTGCAGGTTTCTATACCTCCCTCTGCCCCCAGCCCCTCCGTACCACACTTATACCTGCAGGCTTCTATACCTCCCTCTGCCCCCAGCCCCTCCGTACCACACTTATACCTGCAGGCTTCTATACCTCCCTCTGCCCCCAGGCCCTCCATACCACACTTATACCTGCAGGTTTCTATACCTCCCTCTGCCCCCAGCCTCTCCATACCACACTTATACCTGCAGGCTTCTATACCTCCCTCTGCCCCCAGCCCCTCCATACCACACTTATACCTGCAGGCTTCTATACCTCCCTCTGCCCCCAGCCTCTCCATACCACACTCTTACCTGCAGGCTTCTATACCTCCCTCTGCCCCCAGCCCCTCCATACCACACTTATACCTGCAGGCTTCTATACCTCCCTCTGCCCCCAGCCCCTCCATACCACACTTATACCTGCAGGCTTCTATACCTCCCTCTGCCCCCAGCCTCTCCATACCACACTCTTACCTGCAGGCTTCTATACCTCCCTCTGCCCCCAGCCCCTCCATACCACACTTATACCTGCAGGCTTCTATACCTCCCTCTGCCCCCAGCCTATCCATACCACACTTATACCTGCAGGCTTCTATACCTCCCTCTTCCCCCAGCCCCTCTATACCACACTTATACCTGCAGGCTTCTATACCTCCCTCTGTCCCAAGCCCCTCCGTACCTCACTTATACCTGCAGGCTTCTATACCTCCCTCTGCCCCCAACCCCTCCATACCTCACTTATACCTGCAGGCTTCTATACCTCCCTCTGTCCCAAGCCCCTCCATACCACACTTATACCTGCAGGCTTCTATACCTCCCTCTGCCCCCAGCCTCTCCATACCACACTTATACCTGCAGGCTTCTATACCTCCCTCTGCCTCCAGCCCCTCCATACCACACTTATACCTGCAGGCTTCTATACCTCCCTCTGTCCCAAGCCCCTCCATACCACACTTATACCTGCAGGCTTCTATACCTCCCTCTGCCCCCAGCCCCTCCATACCACACTTATACCTGCAGGCTTCTATACCTCCCTCTGCCCCCAGCCCCTCCATACCACACTTATACCTGCAGGCTTCTATACCTCCCTCTGTCCCAAGCCCCTCCATACCACACTTATACCTGCAGGCTTCTATACCTCCCTCTGCCCCCACCCTCTCCATACCACACTTATACCTGCAGGCTTCTATACCTCCCTCTGCCCCCAGCCCCTCCATACCACACTTATACCTGCAGGCTTCTATACCTCCCTCTGTCCCAAGCCCCTCCATACCACACTTATACCTGCAGGCTTCTATACCTCCCTCTGCCCCCAGCCTCTCCATACCACACTTATACCTGCAGGCTTCTATACCTCCCTCTGTCCCAAGCCCCTCCATACCACACTTATACCTGCAGGCTTCTATACCTCCCTCTGCCCCCAGCCTCTCCATACCACACTTATAACTGCAGGCTTCTATACCTCCCTCTGCCCCCAGCCCCTATATACCACACTTATACCTGCTGGCTTCTATACCTCCCTCTGCCCCCAGCCCCTCCATACCACACTCATACCTGCAGGCTTCTATACCTCCCTCTGCCCCCAGCCCCTCCGTACCACACTTATACCTGCAGGCTTCTATACCTCCCTCCGCCCCCAGACCCTCCATACCACACTTATACCTGCAGGCTTCTATACCTCCCTCTGCCCCCAGCCCCTCCATACCACGCTTATACTTGCAGGCTTCTTTACCTCCCTCTGCCCCCAGCCCCTCCATACCACACTTATACCTGCAGGCTTCTATACCTCCCTCTGTCCCAAGCCCCTCCGTACCACACTCTTACCTGCAGGCTTCTATACCTCCCTCTGCCCCCAGCCCCTCCATACCTCACTTATACCTGCAGGCTTCTATACCTCCCTCTGCCCCCAGCCCCTCCATACCTCACTTATACCTGCAGGCTTCTATACCTCCCTCTGCCCCCAGCCCCTCCATACCTCACTTATACCTGCAGGCTTCTATACCTCCCTCTGCCCCCAGCCCCTCCATACCACACTTATACCTGCAGGCTTCTATACCTCCCTCTGCCCCCAGCCCCTCCATACCACACTTATACCTGCAGGCTTCTATACCTCCCTCTGCCCCCAGCCCCTCCATACCACACTTATACCTGCAGGCTTCTATACCTTCCTCTGCCTCCAGCCCCTCCATACCACACTTATACCTGCAGGCTTCTATACCTCCCTCTGTCCCAAGCCCCTCCGTACCACACTCTTACCTGCAGGCTTCTATACCTCCCTCTGCCCCCAGCCCCTCCATACCTCACTTATACCTGCAGGCTTCTATACCTCCCTCTGCCCCCAGCCTCTCCATACCTCACTTATACCTGCAGGCTTCTATACCTCCCTCTGCCCCCAGCCCCTCCATACCTCACTTATACCTGCAGGCTTCTATACCTCCCTCTGCCCCCAGCCCCTCCATACCACACTTATACCTGCAGGCTTCTATACCTCCCTCTGCCCCCAGCCCCTCCATACCACACTTATACCTGCAGGCTTCTATACCTCCCTCTGTCCCAAGCCCCTCCGTACCACACTCTTACCTGCAGGCTTCTATACCTCCCTCTGCCCCCAGCCCCTCCATACCTCACTTATACCTGCAGGCTTCTATACCTCCCTCTGCCCCCAGCCTCTCCATACCTCACTTATACCTGCAGGCTTCTATACCTCCCTCTGCCCCCAGCCCCTCCATACCTCACTTATACCTGCAGGCTTCTATACCTCCCTCTGCCCCCAGCCCCTCCATACCACACTTATACCTGCAGGCTTCTATACCTCCCTCTGCCCCCAGCCCCTCCATACCACACTTATACCTGCAGGCTTCTATACCTCCCTCTGCCCCCAGCCCCTGCATACCACACTTATACCTGCAGGCTTCTATACCTCCCTCTGCCCCCAGCCCCTCCGTACCACACTTATACCTGCAGGCTTCTATACCTCCCTCTGCCCCCAGCCCCTCCATACCACACTTATACCTGCAGGCTTCTTTACGGCCCTCTGCCCCCAGCCCCTCCATACCACACTTATACCTGCAGGCTTCTATACCTCCCTCTGTCCCAAGCCCCTCCGTACCACACTTATACCTGCAGGCTTCTATACCTCCCTCTGCCCCCAGCCCCTCCATACCACACTTATAGCTGCAGGCTTCTATACCTCCCTCTGCCCCCAGCCTTTCTGTTCCTTAATCTGGTCAACAGATCAACAGTCCTTCTGTGTTTCAATTACTTTTATTGTTGGATTTTCATTACAAAAGGAATTACATACATACATAATACATACACAACAGCTTTATTATATATTATTATTATAATGTATCCCAATAATTCAATATTAGCTGGAATAAAGCTGGATAACCAATCAATATGAACAAAGATCTTGTCAATTCACTGTCATTGTTTTCACTCACTTCTCCAAATGTGTGGGGTCTATATAACCCAAAACCCAAAGGAAAAAGAGAAAAGAAGAATAAAAGAGGGGGGGGGGGAGGACCCCTCAGATTCCTATCTCAGCTCCACCCCCTCTCATCTCATCTATTCCCCTCTTGTCCTGGACTCTAGCCACTGTCTCCAGATTCTATAGAAATTGTATTGTGAGTCATTCATTAAGCTCACAAGTTTTTCATTTGTCATAATCCAATCTTTTTTATATTTCCATTGTATCATGGGGATGCGTTTCTTCTTCCAAACATTGGCAATTGTTATCCGTGCAGCTGTGGGAAAAATGAATCTCCATTTTACTATTGCTATATCTCCTTGTTTAACAATGAATAGAGCAATTATTGGCTCACATTTTAGGCCATCCAGTGTTATTTTATTTATTTTATTAAAAATGTTCTTACTTTTGGGCAGATCCACCAGATATGTGTCATATTCCCTTTTACAGCACACACACAAAAACAGTTGCCCTGGGCCTCAGGAAACATCCCCACCAGTCTCGATGGGACCAGGTACCATCTCATTGCTATGTTTATATTTGCTTCAATCAAAGTAGTATTTCTAAAGCCATGATATCCTTATTTCTCACATCTCCACATCATTCCACTGGATTGTCTTCACTGAGAGCATGTTCCCATGCCAACATGCCGGGATGTTTTCTTGGCTCTGGTATTTATATAGTAATGAGATGTCTTCTGTACCCCCTGGTCTCTTAAACCGGACCTTCAGCATCATTTAATGAAAAGGCCAAACCTTTAAAAAAATATTTCTTAGCATCTAAAATTTTATTATATTTTAAGTTTTCAGTTGCTTACTTAATATACTTTCCCCTGCTGGGCTGCAACTCAGTTAAGGACTCCAGGAATACAATTGCCGCCATCTTGCTACAGACTATACTCCCTGTTCCTTCCCAGCATCACCTGCTGAGAGAGAGGAGAGGGGGCAATTGCAGGGGATGGTTTGTAGCTGTGCTCTGCACTGACAGAGCAGCACTAGGGTCAGGAAAAGGACAGCAATCCCAGGTTGCAGAGCGGCATAGTTAGAAAACACATCATTTCTGCAGGCAGCCTGAGAGTTCACGGGCTGCTATCTTGGATAGTTAAAGGCTCAGAAAATACAGTAGATGCAGGTAGAATTTTAAGAATATGTGTCAGTCTGTATGTTTCAATCTCTAAAGGGTTGAATTTCTCTTTAAAAGATTCAGAAATGTCCCCTGCGTGAAAAAAGTGGCCTTTCCTTATAAGTCCTTTCCTTCACCACCATTGAATCTCTCTTGATGACCATTTGTTAAACTTGGGTTTACCAAGAACCAGTCTAAATGGTTCTCCCTTCGACCAAAGTCTCTCTCAGCCTTTGATATTATCCCATACCCTTAGAGGTTCATGGAGAATTCCACTCAAAATTTTTGGTCTAGCATTTTGGGGATTATTAGGAATAGCTCGATAGGAAAATCTGGAGCAAGATATTGTTCAATGTGTACACAAAATGGTCTTTCTTGGTTTTTATACATTTTCGTTAATTGATCAATCCTAACTGTATAATAATACTTCCTGAGTTTAGGGACTCCAGGGCCCCCTGTTTTTGGTGCAAAAACTGTTTATTTATCCTTCCTTTTTTCTGGGTCTCCCTTAATACTCAAACTTTCCATGTCTAACTTTGACCTGCAACCCCTTTTTCTGTCTGTCCATGAGTCTTCTGTGTCTCCCTCTGTCATGCAGCGCTTTTGTGCCTCACTTACACCTGCAGCTTCAATGGACATCCCCCTGACCTCCCAACCCTTCAGTGTCTTACTCTGTCCTGCACCCTTTTTGTATATCACACCGAGCATCAGTATTAATGTACCTATCATCCACACCACCTGACCCCCAACCCATCTGCACTGCACCTTTACCCATTAATCTGATGAGAAGCTCTCTCTATCTGTACTACAACCAAACAGCTCATCAGTATGACAGCTCTTCCTACAGCCCCATTAATCTGTATTATATCCTGCCTCAAAAATGCATTAATCTCCAGCTCTCAACTCATATCTGTGTGGGGCTGTGTACCATCCCCATGGGGCACATATGCATTAGTGGTGGCCACTGCAACGCTGGCCTTTACACCCACCTCAAAGTCATTAGGGGTTTAAGAAATGAAGGCATCTACTCTCTCTCTCTCTCGTTCTATTTTTGAGGCCCAGGGGACACATATTGATAGTAGACAGCAGTGGGTGGTTACTGATATTTTTGGTAATTTACTGTATTTGCTAGATTTAGGTTTTGGGAGTAATAATGATTCTGGAAATAGGTTCCTTTATAAATACCAAGTGTGTGTGTTTAATTTTAAGCAAAGCAGGTTGTTGTTCAAACTGTGAACTGAATTGTTCATTCATGCACAATCAGGGCTAATTGTTGCTGTTCGCGTTTCCTAAAATACAAAACACAAAATTACAAGGAACAGACATTTTCTTCTGAAGCCTGGTTTCTAGCTAGTCAGATATGTTATTACGCTGTCAGCAACTGTGATTCTGAGTTACACCTTCACACAATGAAGAGATTAATCCTAGAAAAGGCAAATTCTAGGTAACACTACATGCTGTCCCGTAATACATTGTGAATTACTATTTTAGTTTATGGGGTTATCCAAATAATTCTGGATTTTCCCAAAGAGGCTGATTTTGCAGCACACAATAAAGTCATTTTTTTTAATTTGCTTGCGTTTTATTTCAAATTTAAATCCTGTATGAAGGCCATGGGGCTTTCCTATAGTTGAAATATTTTGGAATGGGGTAGACATTTTATATTTTAGAAGTTAAAAAATATCATAAGCTCATAAGCTGCTGCTATTTTGTCACTTCTAAAATAAAATATCTACCTTATTAAAAATAATTTCACATGTCAAACTGCCCCAACACATATGCAGTAGCGAGATATGTGAAAATGAGGAGCCTGATTTATGAAGCATCAGTGCCTGTTAATGCTACACAGTGCCAATTTTTATGGCCTCTTTAAGAAATCAAAAACAGGCAGCACTGATGCGGCCACCATGCTGACAGTAATTTAACCCTTTAAGTGCCAAGCACGTAACACCTACGTGCTGGCTTGGCTGGGCCTTAAGTGCCAAGCCCGTAGGTGTTACGTGCTTGACATTCCCCACTGCTAGTTAAAAAAATAAAAAATACTCACCTGACCCCTCGTTGGATCCGGCCGGGTCTCCTCTTTAATGTGGTGCCATGACTCCAGGAGAGCCCCCGGAATAGGCCACCCCCCCGCTTCAGCAGCAGCAGCTGCTAACTGTAAAAAAAATAAAAAAATTAAAATGACATTTACTTACCTGCAGTCGCGCTGCCTCCCTCCGGGTCTTCTCTTCACTGGGGGGGGGGCCTCCGATCGCCCCCCCTGGCTCTTCAGCTTCAGGGGAGAGCCTGAAAGGGCTCTCCCCCTCCTCTCCCGACGAGCGCCGCCATCTTGCCGTTAAGCCCCGCCTCTTTGGGGGCGTGGCTTATGATGTCACTCACCGGGTGTCATCCAGGCTCCCTGCTGCTGTTCTTTCAGATGCGATCATGCTGGCCACAGGAGCAGAGGGGCAGGTGATCAGATCATCACCTGCCCCTCTGCTACTGCAGCCAGCATGATTGCATCTGTCATCACATCGAGGGACAAAGGAGCTGGGGGGACCCCATTTCATTTTTTTTGGGGGGGGGGGGATTTTTAAGGGTTTTTAGCCCCCTGGGAGGGGGGACCCTATGTCATTTTTTTTTAATTAACCCCTTATGTTTATAGTGTGGATAGTAGTAGTATTTTATTTGTAAGTGCTATTTTCAGTTTGGGGGGGTCTCCTGGGCAAGAATGGGGGGGTTACCGATACATATGTGGTACCATTGTAATCGGAAGAAATGGGGCTTTCACGTGCAATATGGTTTTCTCTAATAAAGTAAATGTTTTATTTAAAATAAGACAATTTTCTAAAAAATTATTTTTAATTTTTTTTTGTTCTTTTTATGCAAAAATATTTTAAAAAAACAGTAGAAAAATTGCAAACAAGACATTTCATGTTAAAGCCTAAACCCTGCTGCAAAAAATATATCTATAATTTTCCTGGAAATTCCTCCAAAAATCACAGTTAAACATGGTGCAAAATGGTGAAAAATTACCTGTCAACAGAGGGTGAAAAAATTTCAGGTAGACGGTCAATTAAAAGGGTTAATAGTACATATGCATGTGGGGTATTGTTCTGCTCGGGGGACCTTGCTCTTTCAGATTTAGCTTGTTTTTCCTTGTTTGCATATTGATTTTTTAAGAAAATGTGTTTTTTTTTCTGTTTTTTTATAATTTTTTTGAGGGAAACCTCGTGCAACCTAAGAATTCTTCAAGGGATTACTTCTAAAATGATGAGCCCACTACAACAAGCTGGGTACGCTTAGAAAGCTTAACATATGTTCTTTCAGGGAATATATGGTTTCTGGGGTGTATTCCAAATGTAAAGGGTTGTTATGGTAGAAAAAGTACAAGGTGCGCACTTTGCAGAGCTGAAATTTTCAAGGAAAATTACCCTTACACACATGCTTTACTTTGAGGTGTTTGACAACTCTTTCCTTGACAGTAGCTATGCATGTTGGGTATTGTTCTGTTCGGGGCATGTTGCTTTTTCAGATTGGGCTTGTTTTTTTTTGTTTGCAAATTTTTTTTCGGAAAATATGAGTTTGATTCTGCTTTTTATTCTTTTTTAGTGAAACTCTGTGCTACCAAAGAATTCATTGAGGAATTACTTCCAGAAAACTGCACCTATGTAAACAAGCCTGGTACACCTAGAAAGCCTGAGGTGTATACTTTCAGGGAATATATAGTTTGTGGGGGGTATTTAAAATGTAAAGGGTTGTTTTTCTTGAAAAACTGCAAGGTGCGCCTAGCGCTTAGCATATTTGTATTTTATCTGAAAATCTCCTAAAGCGATGTTTCAGTTTGGGGGAGTCTCCTGGGCAGGAAAGGGTGTCTACCTATACATATGTGGCACCGCTGTAACCGGGAGAAATCAGGATTTCACATGCAGTAAGATTTTATTGCCAAAATTACTTTTTTTATTACAAAAACACTACAAATTGTAAAAAAATAGATTTTTTTATTTTTTTGCACATATTTCACCCCAAAATATTGAGAATACACCTAAAAAATGACAAAAAATCATGTTAAAACCCAGATTCTGCTGAAAAAAAGAATAAATAATTCCCTGGGAAATCCCTGGAAATCCCTTAAAAAATCACAGTTAAACATGTGGAGCGCAAAATAGTGCAAAATGGTCTGGCAACAAAGGGTGACAAAAACTCCAGGTAGCCTGGCAGCGAAAGGGTTAACACTAGCATCATATAGGTCGCAGCACCGGCCACACTGATTGGAGCTGCATTGGTTTATAGTGGTGTAGTAGGTTAAGATCCCATAGAGCCCAATGGGCAAAACTATAGTAAAGTATTTGATGCTTATAATTAATATTATGCACATTTTTTTGTACAGAACTTGCAATGTGACTTGTCAATAATGGAAACGCAGGACTTAAATGTTGTCAGCACCATTGTGGACATGATAGTAACGCCAAAAAAGAAAAAGATTCCAGTGCTCCAAAACTGCCGCTATAGTAACCAGAAAGATGCTAAATGGTGCAATTCATAAATAATACCCTAAATCAAATATCAAATCGAAATCAAGGACCTGATTTATCGAGCACTTCTAACATTTAAGTGCAAATAAGAGTAGTGAAAAATATGATTTATACATTTTTCAGCATGTTGCTACACTGCTAATGTTTCAAATGTGTTTCTTGTAGTGCAGCAATATGCACAAGTGTGAGAAAAATATTTTATTATATTTTTTGCTACTCTAGTTTGCACCAATGGGGCACTGTCTAGTAGAAGCGATTGATAAATCAGGGCTCAAGTCTCCAAACTCCAAAACTTCTCCAGACTCCAAAGCTGCTCCAGAAATATCCCAATATGTTATATATTTATTATAGATTTATTATATAAATATATATATATGTATTATTTATTTATATAGCGCCATCATCTTCCGTAGCGCTGTATAAAGTAGTAATTACAGGCTAGAAACATACAGTACATAAACTATTGCAAAAGCAATAGGAAAGAGTGCCCTGCCCTTGTGAGATTACAGTCTAAAGGATAAGGGGGGGAGTATTCAGCATTATGTCATGTGCCCACTAGACAATTGCTTAAGCTATTGTTTGCTTGTCTGAATAGGTGGGTTTTAAAGTGGCTCAAAACCCACACCCCAACGGCCCTGAAATCTATAAGATTCCAGGGCCAATAAATTCCCTCCCCCCGGACATCCAGAATCGGGAAGCCCCCTGTGTGAAACCCCTCCAGGTCGCCCAGAAACTCACCTTCTTTCCCGGTCCAACGGCGCATGAGCGAGCAGCAGCTGCATCCCCGCTATCTCTTTAGCAAGGCACGTACCCATGCCAGGCATTTATGAATGATTGGCGTGGGCACCCTCCCTGTAAAAGAGTAGTGGGTAGATGCAGCCGCCAGCACGCTCGAATCGCAGATTTCAGCGCGCTGATTGGACGAGAGGGCTGCACATGCGTTGTAGGATTCGGGAAGGGTAAGTGAGATTGGATGACCTGGGGGGTTTCACACAGCAAGGCACCCCTAATCGAGGTGCAAGGACCAAAACCCAGGACAGTAAAAATCCTGGGTTTTGGTCCACTTTAAGGGCACTTTTGAAAGCGTTGAGGGTTGCGGAGTGGCAGATTGGGTGGAGGAGGGTATAACAAAAGATATTTATTTATATATATTTTTATACCAGATTTTTCACTGTATAAGTTGGGGGAAAATGTTTTTCACAGGCACTGCCGCAGCCTGGCCCGACCACCCAGGACAATCAATACAGCTAAATAGAATGGCACCTATATGTTATATAGGAAGCATTGGTATTGTAGTGGTTACCTCCTCCCCCCTCCATACAGTGCCACTGTAAGCTGCCCTGACAACACTATTCACTACCTCATAAAGAATTGCTGCCTGGAATTATGTCTTTCACTCCCAGCTTCTCTGTACTCTGTACTTTCTGTTGAGACAGTGAATGGCGAAGTCGGGGCAGCTCGTTTCTTGTCCACAAGAGAGGAATAGTGTCAGCAGACAGCGGAAAGAGGGGGGAAGGAGGTATTAACCACTAAACTACCAATGCCTTCTATATAACAGATGCCTCTGCATTTAGCAGAACAGGGGCCCCAGTCTCGCTCAGGGGACATCAGCTTAATTTTGGCAGGTGGACAACACTAGGTAGCTCAGTTTTAAGACAGTAGCACAAAGCGGACCTACTCACTCTCTTGCATCTTGGCACTAGATAGGGTCCTGGTCCACAGGGCCACTAAACTAACCTCACCTACCACCTCACACCATCAGTAAGCCCTGCATTAGAGAGATACTCATCCTTTCAATTACAAACACCATTTGGCTCAGAATAGGTTCCTAGGTGCGTTATATGTTTAGGTGAGTATTAAAGTGAGCAAAATACTATATATACATTTTCAACATATAAGACGCACCTGCCCATAAGACGCACCTACGATTTTTATGAGGAAAAGAGAAAACCAAATGGTGTGCTCAAATACCCCCCCCCCCCCAGAACCTTACAGGATATGGCAGATGCCCCCAATAACCCCTAAAACAGGTAATTTGGCAGATCCCCCATCCCCTAAAACAAGCAGCATGAAGAATCCTTCTCTCTATATAACAGTGTGCAGCCCCCAATCTACCATAGAAGAGGCAGTGTGGCAGATCACCCCCCCCCCATCTCAGTCAATCAAGCCACCACTCTCCGCAACCAGCGCGCACCGATGCATCAATGACATTGGTGCACCACCCTTTGCACTATAATTGATTTATCAATGACAGTGCACAGATTGATGCATCGCCGCATGCTGGCTGCCAAGAGTTCTTCCGGATTGCAGCGCAGGTAAGAGTTTTTTTCTTTAACTAACTGACCAGTGGTGGTCGGGGATGGGGGTCAGGGATGGGGGTCTGTCACATCGCCTTCACCCTATAAGACACATGGGCATTTCCCCCAGCTTTTGGGGAAAATAAGCATGTCTTATATGGTGAAAAATACGATATATAAAATTTACCTTATTGTCAGGGACCGCTGGACACCCTTCTCTCGTGAGCCAACAATCCCCAATCTCCACCGCCTCTTGTGCCTATAGACAAGCCCCCGCTTGCTGGAGACACGGGTTATGCCTCTCCAGACTCGGTTGCCCCCAGGTCTTACTGGCGCAAAGATTGCTGGCTTACGATAAAGACGGATGAACTGCGGGGTATCCCAAATCAGGAGTTCATGCACCAAAGTCTGTAAACGTCAAAACCAAGGGGCAAGGCAAAGAGTAGTCGGGACTGGCAAGGGTCAAGGCCGGGTGATCACAGAAGCGCGGTATCCAAGGGGTTAAGCAGAAACGAAGTCAGACAGGCAGAAGGTCGGTTCAGGCAGCGAGCAGGAGTAGTCAAGGACGAAGAGGGATCAAACACACTAAGACGAGATTCAGAAGCACACCCAAGCTAGTAAATGGCTATAACAGGCACTGGTGGTTCGGGTGGGAAAATATTTAAATGGTGACTGACCAATGGGAAGGGGAATGTGCTGATTGGTGCAACACAGGATCTCACCCCTGATAGGAGAAACTCCAGGGACTGGACCGCCCTGGCCAGTCAGGCTGTCCATTCCCTGACCTTCCCAGAGCAGAGGATTCCTGGGTAAGGATTGGTCCTTTTAAATCTGCCCCCGGCGAATGCGCTGGGAGCAGCGCCGCCGGGGGACATGAAGGGAACGTGCTAGCACGCGGGCACGTGCACGGCCGTCGGCTGCCGGTGCGCCCGACGCTGGAGGGGCGGCTGCCTGGCGCGGCCGCCGGAGGGGCCGCGCCACCAGTGAGCGTGCGGAGGCATCGCGGGACAGACTCCCAGGTAAGTTCCTTACACTTATATTGCAGATAACCCTTTCATTCTGTAAATTGACATATAGCTATAAAGTCGATCTGAAACAGAAAAAAACCTTTTTCTAAGCTTGGTGGTTTCCTTTTATCTTTACTATCCTTACTATTATGCTTTGGTTGTTACTAGTCTGCTTATATTCTGGCTAAACAAATGTTCATTGTAAAAGAAATCTAATTTGTCAGCATTTAAAATGACTTTTTTCCTTCCACAATCTGCCTTCTATTCTTTACCTTCTCCTGTGCAATAAGCGCAGAAATCATTTCTGGCTACGCTATTATAGGTATGCTTATTAGGTTCGCTTACGCAATTCAAGGTTTACCAAGGTCTGAAAGAAAAACCATCTAATAGCCCTCTTTTGCATAAAACAATTCATATTTTAGGTTTAGGTTTAGCAACATGGTTATATTTTCCGAACAGGTGCCAAATTACACTGTAATCAGCTGTCCATTCTCATTCACATCAATGCTGTTAAAAATGTAGCTAGGTTTTATATATTTAGGTGCATTTTCAGAATGGTATATTTGATGTGAATTTTTGTGATTTTGAAATACAATAAGTGTAAAAAGTAAAAAAATGCATTTTTGTACAAAATGTAAAATGTCCCATTTTAACCCTTTCGCTGCCAGCCTACCTGCAGCATTTGCCACTCCCTGTTGCCAGACTGAGTTTGACTGTTTCGCGCTACACATGTTCAACTGTCATTTTTGAAAGGATTTCCAGGGATTTCCCAGGATAATTATATATTGTTTTTTTCAACAGAGTCTGGGCTTTAACATGAAATGTCTTGTTTGTATTTTTTAGGTGTATTCTCAACATTTTTGGGTGAAATGTGTGAAAAAAATTAAAAAAAATATATTTTTTTACAATTTGTCGAGTTTTTTGTAATAAAAAATGTAAGTTTGTCAATAAAATCTTATTGCGTGAGAAACCCCAATTTCTCCCGGTTACAGCGATACCACATATGTATAGGTAGACACCCTTTCCTGCCCAGAAGCCTTTTATAGCTGCTGGATGACAAATGGTTAATTCAAAAAAAAAAATGACATAGGGTCCCCCTTCCCGGGGAGGGAGACCCCATTTTTTTTTGGATTTTTAAGGGTTAAAAACCCTTAAAAATCCAAAAAAAAAAATGACGTGGGGTCCCCCTTACCCAAAGTAACCAGCCCGGGACCAGCTATGGGGGCTTGTAGGCACAGAGTGGGGGGGCCAGCTTTGGTGGCCCCCCCACCCTGCAGCCTACGAGCCCACATAGCCTATGTGGGCCCGGGCTCTTCTGCCCCCCCCTGGCCTTTGGGGAGGCAGGTAATGGGGGTGCGGGGGTTAATGGCAAGCCACCCGCTAGGGCAGGTGACTTGCCACCCCCCCAGCCTTGTGAACTGGTATAAGGGGTCTCATGGACCCCTTACCAGCTCACAAAGGGTTAATGTGAAAAAAAAACACCACACAATAATAAAAAGTATTTTATTAGAAAAAAAAAAAATTTTTTTTTACTGTACTTACCTTCGATTGCAAGCTCTTGTCCCTCGCCGCTCAGCTGACAGATGCCGGTGATCGGCATCCAGAGAAGGAGAAGGCAGGAGATCAGAGGATCTCCTGTCACCTCCTTCCAGGGCACCGATCACCGGCATCTGAGAAGCTGAGAAAGCTGAAGCCGGTGATCGGGACCGGGATGACGTCATAAGCCCCGCCCCCAAGGGGGCGGGGCTTAGATGCAAGATGGCGGCCGCCATCTTGAAGAAGAGAGGAGAGAGCCTCCCAGGCTCTCTCCTGAAGAACGGTAAGTCCTGGGGGGGGATCGGAGGCCCCCCAGGTGAAGAGGAGGGACAGCGGGAGCCAGCGCACACACAGGTAAGTGAATGTCATTTTTATTTTTTTTTTTTTTTTACAGTTAGCAGCTGCTGCTGCAGAAGCGGGGGGGGGGGGCGGCCTATTCCGGGGGCTCTCCTGGAGCCATCCGACCCCCCACGGGGGATCGGATGGCACCAAATTAAAGAGGAGACCCGGCCGGATCCAACAAGGGGTCAGGTGAGTATTTTTGATTTTTATTTTTTAAACTAGAAGCGAGGAAAGTCAAGCACGTAACACCTACGGGCTTGGCACTTAAGGCCCAGCCAAGCCAGCACGTAGGTGTTACGTGCTTGGCACCAAAAGGGTTAAAGAATCTCAAGCCCTCTGATTATATGTAAATATCCCATGTATTCTAAGCGAAACTGCTTTCTCTGCTTCGGTTTCTGTTTAGTGACTCAGCTGGAAAGATGTGTGCAGATGCCTGCAGCAGCTTTATCTTGAGCATGCTCTGCTTTGGTCTGAGACAACTGTGAGACCACAGCGGCCAGGCCTGCTTATGCTGAAAGCACCAAGGGACAGAGTGGCTGTTTGACCAATTTTTGTGCGAAAGGAGGGGCAAACTTTTGAGCCCTGCTATGGCTTATACCTGGCACTGTAGGAAATGGAGAGGTACATGGGAGGGGCTTTAGGTGAGCTGATTGCTGGCTTTATTTTGCCATTGGGTTTAAAGTTCCTTTAAATGAAGAAATAAAAGAACAAAAGATAAAGAAAAAATAATAGTTACAATAACACTGTATATAAACAATAACAATCATCAAGATCGGGGGGGGTGCAGGGGGTGAAACCTCACTGGGGCCTAGAAGGTCAGAGAGCTCCACCATCTTATTTATAATATTTTATCAGTCTTTAGTTGTCTAGCTGCATCCAATTTGGTTAAAAGCCAGAAAAAAGTTTACTGTATGAGCCATGAAAGGGCCTCCTTTAATGTTCGCACCAGGGCCCTATCACAATTAGTTATGCCACTGATTAAGATAAAACATCAGCCCACTTGGATACATTAGAGAAACTGTGGTCACAAATTGCAATGGCAACATTTCTTATTTTAGACCAGTGCTACATATTGTCCCCATTCCACTTCCAGTCATTTGCCTAGATATTATCCTACAGTGGCAAATACAGTAGTAAAAAGGTTCTTGTTTATATGGGATGTCTCCGGCCAACAGCGAGGCCCTCATAGCTAATGAGCATTA
The DNA here is from genome assembly GCA_027917425.1 of Gastrophryne carolinensis. Taxonomy (NCBI): domain Eukaryota; kingdom Metazoa; phylum Chordata; class Amphibia; order Anura; family Microhylidae; genus Gastrophryne; species Gastrophryne carolinensis. The sequence continues at coordinate 340,185,228 of CM051239.1, forward strand.
AAGAACATCCAGCACTATCTGTCAGGCTTTGAGATCTGACTGCCCTTGCAATTACAATGCAGAAGTAGCTTTGAAGATTATATGCCATGATGAGAGCAATTAATTCCACTATTCTGGAGCAATCAGGGGCGTACATAGGTTTCAAAGAGCCCCATAGCAAAACTCATTGAGGCCCCCCAAAAAGAACCCCCAGCATTAACGTGTAGCAAAATCCAAGACACATGGCCCTAGGGTCTAAAGAGACTTGTAAAAACCCTCCTCATGATGTATGGTTGGGCCTTCCCTGCACCTCTCCATCAGATGTGCACAGCCTTCCCAGGTATTATGTGCACAGCCTCAGGCTCAGTAGAATTCAGATGATCTTGGGCATTCACACACACACATGGGTATCCCAAATCTGTGGTTTGATTAGAAATCTAAGGAGTGTGATCCGATTCTTCCTGAGGTTCTACCGCAGTATGCAGTGTTGGTGCTCTCTCTGCAGGAGGCACTAGAGGTCAGTTGCAGGTTCCACAGGGTGGAACTAAGATTACCTTTTAGGTCTACTTTAGCTGGATACACATATCTTCTTGCTGTAGCTACTGTAGCAGTACAAGACCCTTTGTGCCCACTCATGTCGAACACAAAAAACAAATTTCCATGTGCCATCATTAGCCACTACAATGAAGTATAGGCCTGGGGGGCCGGGCCTGGGCACAACCCACCAGCACACAATGGGCAAACTACAACCGTAGCAAAACCACTTGTTCACCCAGGCTGCCAATCCCTAGATGTAGCAAACCATGATAGTCAAACTACATATGGGCTTGATGGGGCATGGTAATGTTGTTACTTGAACAATTTCACCTTTGTGAGCATAGTTTAAATTTTAAAGTTTCACAAGCAAGACAGTTTAAGTTGTTGATTTTTATTATTTTAATAGGCCAACATAGACCAACATTAAAATAAAGGGCTGCACAGCAACTATCTTATTTTTTGCCCCCAATCAGCATCTTCTCACGAAGGTCCAGCAGCATAGCTCGTGCCCTGTGTGCAAGCAAAACCACTAACAAAGAGCCACATTTAAACAAAAGTTAACTTAAACATTGGAGCCACAAGATCCCCTACCAACTAACAGTGTGTTGAGCTAACATTTGGAATATGAAGCCAAGTGTCCAACAAGAAACAGATTACAAACAATACATGATACACACAATTCCTCTAAGGGACAAAGACAGGTGTCATCAGTTCAAACATACAAGTGTCTTACTGTGCAATGGTCCACACACAATGGTGCACAGGCCAAATATAACGTCAAGGCAGTGTTATTTGATTTCTGCAGTAGTCATTGGACTTCTAGATGCATCCTGCTTTAAATACAACATTTGTCATGATCTTAAGATACACTGAATCAGACTTTTTGACACAAAGCCAACTATGTACATATCATATCATATTATATAATGTAAGGGGTGTCCAGCAGCTAAAGGTGCTATTTATCCATATTATTGTTTAATTGAGATGCGCCACACAATGTATGGTTCAGACACCTTAGTTTAATGTTGATTTCTAAAGTCATATATAAATGCGTGACCTTCCAGAATTAAATAGTTTAAGGACCTGTACAATTTTGCCTTTTCACATCTATAATTATTTGGGGGGGCGGGGGGTGTTCCAAAGAAAGCTCTAAAGCTCTAATTGCAAAGTTGTCATTTTTGGAATCCTTAAACTCTGTAGCTAAAGAGGATGCATGTTTGAATCTACAACATATTGCATACTGCTAATTACAGGGCCAATAACAACTGTTTTGAGGGTTGAAAAATGTATACGAAACATAGAAACCATATACCAGCTGGGCCAACACATGGTGATGTTTAAGCATGTGTATACATGCCAACATTTAAAAACCAATGTGGTTAGCTTAAAACACACACACTATCTGAGGAATGCAACACAGGTCCAAGTGTCAAGGAGGATTTGTGAGAAGCTTGTTTTGGCAGAATTTAGCACTCCTATCTGCATACATTATAAAACATAGCACTGAGAGGACCATTCCTCAAGCCCCAAACAACCACATAATTGGTAATGGGCAATACATTTTCCTTTGGGGGTTTAAATAAAATGAATGAGAGATCAGCAAGGAGCTACTGTTAAAACCCAGGGTATATGTAACTTACCATCACAGCTCTGGCTTTGGCCCATGCTGCTGGACCCAACTTCCTGCTGGTGGGGACAGGGCATGTTTAGGGGGAGAAGGGGGGGCAATGGATATTTCAGCTGGAATAGGATGAGCTGTGACAATCCAAGGCAAAAACAATTACATTGTTATCTGTGGAGTATATTTTCTGGTAACATATAAACACTTAAGATTTGTATCTGTGTGTTTGTGCATGGCATTATTACCTGACATTGGCTCCGGAGAAAAATGTGAGGGGTGTGGAGGAGATCTCCATCCTATGATGCCCTGAAACATTAAGAATTAAGACCAAAAAACAATTAAAGAGCAAAAAGAAATGTAAAAAATGCCCCATCACAGGGGCAAGTGATGTTTTGGGAAAAATTAGCACAAATATTGCATGTACACTGCATGTACCCCAGCCAGCATTGAGCCCTTCAAAGTGACGCATTGAGGAGGTTCATAGTGCCTGAAGAAGACAACTATGAGGCTGATTCATTAATAGCGGCAGGTAGCGACAGTTGAGCGACTGTAGCAGTATTTTCACAGCGCCCGCTAGTAGTCGCTGTGCTTGGCCATTGTTCGGTTGTTGATAGCGACTGAGTCGGTGTGCAGTAATGTTGAATACGGGGTGACAAGTCACTATTTGACAGGTTCCGCGAAATATGGGTACGCATGATAGCGACCGGCTCCCACCATATTCATCAAAAGATCACATTCAAAAAATTCTCGCGCTGTGAAATGCATGTTTAAACCCCAGAGCGCTGGCGGCGATGTGTTAAAAGTAGTTTTTTAACCCCCAAACCACCATATTTTTGGAAACCAAAAAAAAAAAATTTTTTAAGAATTTAGTAATATGAATACATTATTATCAGACCTGTAATATCAATTCTGTACAATTTTTTTTTTTTTTTTACCTTAAAAAAATTATCTAACATGGCAGAAGTGGTCACAGAATTTTTCACATTTAAAAACAAAAAAAAACATTAATAACAATTAATTATTAATATTTAAAGATTGTTCCATTGAAATGCATTGGAGCGCGCCAGGTAGCGAAAGGTCATACCTGTCGCTGTTCAAGGTCGGACGCTGGCGCTGTGGGCTGAGGCTGGAATAATGATGAGTCGCTATATGGCGCTATCTCAGTCGCTAAGCAGGATTGGCTTGATAAATGTTTGATAGTGGTGGGGAGCCGGCGTTCTCGTGGCGGGGCCCGTCATTACCGGCCGCTCACCTGTCGCTACCTGTTGCTATTCCTTCATATTCTCTTAAGCACCCAGAGAATAGACTAGAGAAAGAGATTATTAGAAGACAAATCCAGGCTAAAATCAATGCCTGCAGTCAAATTACAGCCAGTCGAGTTACAATAGGCATTAAAGACCAATATGAGGGCACCCTGTGTGTGTTCATGTCTAAAGTAGAATTAGGGTGCCTGTAACTTTCATGCTCAGCTGTCACCTGCAGTTGCTCTAGAGATATACAAGCTACTGATGGCAGCTGATTGCAACCTAGATTCTCCTATGCAGGGCAGCTGTGACACTATTGTATGAACTGCCTGGAGGCAAGCCTAAGGGCCTTTTCATTTGAAATGTAATATACTGCACTACTTACTATAGCTACTGCATTTTGTTGATGATACTAAAGTTGCAAATATGGTACTTTATTCTTTTCATAAATAAAGTAATATAATAGTTTGGATATGTTACAGCATGGGTAATATCCAGGGAATATACTGTAAAGGTTCTATTGCTAGATTTTGCTCTTGAATGTGTTATATTTTATGTCTGTCAAGGCTGATACTAGACAGTAATATTAGGTGGACATGACTTATATGAAGACCATTTTATAACTAACCGACCGAGTCCTCTGTTTTTAACCAAGTTTAGAGACAGATTATAGGCTGGCCTGCAAGCTAACAGGGTTGAGTGCTGTGGCTCCTTTAAGACTTTTGTATACTAATTGCCCTGCTAACGTGCACCTCCCAGGTTAGTTATAAAATGGTCTGAGCGGCTGCCACCCCCCTAAGCACCATAAGTGGAGAGCAGGGAAAATTGCCAAGAGGTAATCCTCATGGGGGGAGCAATTTGCGCAATGCTAATTAAAAATGTGGGGTTTGGTCCGCTTTTAGGCAGCAGTATAGGAACCACAGTTCCTTTTACCGCAATAATTTTGGTTGCAGCCATCTTGGAACACCCAGGAAGCCTTTTGCTTCCCAAGCTGCCTGAACTTAACCAACATAACTCAAAATGTAAAGCATCAGGAACGCCAGCATCAGTACCTCTTTGCAGGCCACTGGCAGGCTCATAGGATGCCATTGAAATGGGAAAATTACCCACAGCAGAAGTTGCAAAAACGTAAATACATATTTGTGTACAGCAATCTGAATTCCCTGGGGGGGGATACAAACAAGCACTATTTCTTGTAAGGGTGTTGGTCTGGTTTAAGTCATTGCCACAGAACCTGGGACATGTCTGTCCACAACCTATGCACACCCATGTGCCTGGGGATCCTGCCAGGGCCCCAAGCTTGCGCTGCGGCACCAGTGGATTGAGATGTGCATAGGGTGAAAACCTGGAGTTTTGGAGCATCCTAAATCGAGGGAAAGCTTTAACATGGCCCTGGGTTACATGAGTCCTGGTCTGCTTTGAAACCATTATTTGGAGATTCTACTCCAAAAATCCCTAGAATTATTCAGCAGAACTGCACTAGCGCAGAATAGAGACAATTCGGCTCAGCGTTATAATCTGTCGGCTTCAAGGTCGCATCACCTTTATTTTGTCATTGCTGACAGCAAATTGTTGTTGAAGCTTGCACATGTTTTTTCTTGACTATTCTTTGGCGTCACTGTGCCCTGTGTCTCAGGGGGTCAAAGAGCAGTATGCACACTGTCATGTAGACATCCATGCAGAAAAATCATTCACTGAGCAAGAGACGTACAAAAACAATTGTATCTGACCCCAGACAGACCTCATGATTCAGTTATCTGTTTCTATCTGTTGGAGGATTTTTTAGTTGTCACTAAGATATATTTATACTTTAAAATGGACCATTCACCAGGATTTCGACTGGCCTGGTAATTGGTCCTTGCCCTGGGGGCATCCCAATGTAGGATTCCCCCCTGTGTGAAACCTCCCCAGATCTTCCACTTTCACTCACCTCTACCTGTTTCACGGCGCATGTGCGGGCACTAGTCTATTCAGTGCCTTATGCAGCGCATAATAATACATGGCATAAAGCTGCTGATTTGAACTTTACGTTGGCATACACGCGCCCATGGCCGCATCCCCGGCTCCCCTGTGAATTGTGCGCTGAGCATGCACAGCTGTAAAGAATGCCGCACCAGCGGAGATCGTGTCGGGGGACCCGCTAGGATCAGGTAATATCACCGGCAGCCCGGGGGGTTCCACACATTGGGGCACATGATGTAGGATGCCCTGAGGGAAGGCTAGCATCCGTTTCTGGAATCTTTTAGATTCCAGGCCGCAGGGGTGCTTGGTCCACTTTAATGCCATTTTTCAGTTTAAATATGATATTGGAAACTAGTGCCATTGATATTTTGCTACTCTTGCTAAAATGGAAGCTTGATTGGTTTAGTTTGGTTCACTTATTTCTTATATGGATATTTGTGCCCCAAATACCATCTATACAGATAAACAATGTAATATCAAATATAATCTTAAGGCCCTAAAATTACAAAATAATATAATTTTCTATTCACAGATGAATATTTTAGGGAAATATTTTGGATTTTATATTTCATTCATTCATAGATGGTGATTGGTGGCAGCTCAGGTGGTGGTAAGGACCAAAGGATGATTGACAGCAGTGGTGGAACCTTTAGCAATAGTGGAGAAGGCAGTGAGCATGAGAGGATGATTGCCAGCAATGATGGACTCCTAAGTGACAGCAGAAAAGACAGCAGGGATTGGGCAGCAGGGGGTGATTGGCGGCAGTTTAGAAGGTGAAAAGGACCAGAGGATGATCAATGGCAACGGAAAAGGCGGTGAAGACTAGAGGGGGATCAGTGGCAGAAGAGGACCCTTAAGTGGTATGAAAGCTGAAGGGTGAAGTGATGCACCACGAAGGGGCCTATTAAGGCTCTCTTGCCCAAAACCCTGTAGCCAGCCCTGACTTGTAATTTATTAAAACCATAAACTTAGACTGATTGGTGGAATTTACTCTGCTTTAAGTGTTTTTTAGTGCGGAAAATATTTTTACATAATACGTAAATATGTGACAATACGTGACAGTACTTATACAGTATTCTCATGTGCCTCACTCCTTAACAATAAGCGCCTTTGCAAGAAATTGGCTTCAATAACTGTTTTATTTTGTTTCAGACTATAGCCGAAATATGAATTGGCTGTTATAGATTCAACACCCTTTAGGTCATGAGGTTAGCTCAGTTTTCTCTGAAAAATATAAGGACTCAATCTCTTTGGAGAATCTCTGGAGAGTAAAATAACTGATTTAAACGGCTCATAAAGTACCACTTTTTATTGAATGGTGATGTATCCTTATTTGATGGTGAAATAGTGGGGTAAATTAGGCATTTGTCACCCGCATAGATTTTAGATCTATCCTTAAAGCGGACCCCCGTTTTAGTAAATTGCCCCTCAAAACTCTGTCTCTTGCAATCACTGATGTAATTTGTTTGAGGGGGCTTAGCTCCATGCTGATGTTGTATAATAGCAGGCAGATTATATGCTAATGAACTGCATGGGGTGGCCATCTTGCCACAATTCCGACAGGCCAACTTCTGAAAAAATCTCTTTCAAATAATGCTTTATTTCTAGGCAGACATATAAAACCATCAGCTGTAATGAGTCATCACTGCTCAGAAAGCTCTTAAAATATTGTAGCAACATTGCAAACAATTTTTGCAGCCAATGCTACTGACTTACATTGATTGATACATAGTTACACTAATCCCCTCCAGCAGCTGGTGATTCAGTGTGTGATTATGTAACATACTTATGGAGGTATCCCTTGGGTATCCTCCAGGGGTGTGACCCTGTATCCTGCCAAGGTGTCACCTTATAGGTTTACCCAGTACAGGCGGAATATGTCTGCCCTATAACAGAAAGATAGAAAATGAAATGCAATGGTAAAAAAAATCATTACCTCATAAATCTACAGTGTACAATTTTCTGAACAATGAAGATGTTTTTAAAATATGTTTTCAATAAAATGTATGCTATTTTATAAGCTAAATGATGTGGGTGTGATCATGTGTAAAGGCTTTAGCCAATCACCCAGGAAGGCCTAGTCCTGGGACCCAGTAGTGATTGTGTAACATGACAGAAAGGCTGAACCCTTTTCTGAGGTAAATCTCTCTCTGGTGTGGGCTGCTTATAGCAACATTTCAAACCATATTGCACACACATACTATAGCCATCTTTAATCCTACATCAATGCAGCCAATTAGAGAAGTTCTGTGTGGAAACAGATAAAATCTCTCTGGCTTGTTGGACTGATCATAAGGAAGCTCCCAACTTACCTGCAGTGTATCTGTGTGCTAGCCAAGGCTCTCTCCTACCCCCCATTCATGCTTATGTTCAAGCAGGGCTCTCAGGTGTAATCCAAGATGGCTGCACCCAGGGGCGGACAGGCCATAGGGAGACCCGGGACAATGCCTGGTGGGCTGCACTGCTTTGGGGCCAGTTGGGCTGCTGATAGTAACACCCACATGCAATCCCTGCCCCTTTAGTCTCCCTCTAAGCCCCCTGAACCCACAAGCCTAAGAACCCCAGCCCCCAATGCTCATGGTGAGCAGGCCTCAGCAAGGATGTCTCGGGCCAGCCAGGGGCTGGTAAAATCCAGGGCTGATTTTTGGCCCCAGTCTGCCACTGGCTGCACCCATGTAATTCTCGGAGTACAAATATTCCATAACATCTTCATGGATTTAAGCCCTCTCAAACCACATACCCCACAGTAAATGACTAAATTTTAATTTCGTAGCTGATCCGCTTTAAATATCCCAAGCTGACTACAAGAGTAAAAAATGACCTTTCTTTTACCTGACACTAATGTGTGCTTACATTGCCGCACTGTAAAACCTGAATTTACCAATCTATCAGCATAGAGAAGCTCAGCACCTGTTATTGCACCTGTTTTTGCTGTCACATTACTCTTATTGTTCTATAACATGTAATAGGAACGTAAAAAGATTATTATTTTACCTGTTTCTTTATTTTTTGTTGTAAATTATGTCCAAGACTTAGGGAACATGACAGAAGCACAAAAATATGTGTGAGTGTGTGTGTGTTGAAGGTAATTGAGATTTTTTTAACACTATTCTGTAATTATTTTTTGTTTTTTTAGCATATGTACTGTGTGTGTGTGTGTGTGTGTCTGTCTATGGGGTTTATTCATCAAGGGATAGTGGCAGGTAGTGCCTCGTAGCGGCAGGCAGCATCTGGTGAACGCTGGGCGCTGTATGCAATACCACATTTATGATAGCGATTCTGGTGAGCGACTCTAAAAGCGCCATGTAGCGTACGATTCATCATTACAGGCAGCTCAGCGTATAGCGCTGGAGCTCTAGCTTCCAGAGCGACAGGTATTACCTGTCGCTACCTTTTGCTGCCCCATACATTTCAATGGAAGTTCCTTTTCTTCTGTTTAAACAGGGCTTTTGTTTTTATTTTTTTTTTTCTCACAAATAATCGTGTCACCTCTCCTTGACTACAAAGAGTAATTTTTGAAAACTTTTTAGATTTTTTATAGTTTTATGCAGAATTGTCATTACAGGTCTGGCATTAAAGTGTTAATGTCACAATGTTACAACAATGTAATTCCATACGTTTTCGCTTTGTTACTGGTGGATATGTGTTCAAAAACAGACTTTAATCACACAGCGTCTGCCGCTCTATGCTATAGCACCCAGATCCAGAGTGCCTACGCTCTGTGAGTGTGTTTTTTTGTTGAATATGGTGTGAGTCGCTGAGAGTCGGTCGCAATGAGCTGGCGCTACCATTCGCTCCCTGCAATGCTGTACTGGTGTTAGGATGCCCAACATCCATCACATTCATCAATGCCGGCCAGGTTACTATAGCGAATGAGACACTCAGTGCCTGATAGCCGATCACAGCGCATACTAGCGGTCGCTCTTAGCGCCTCTGTACACTCATCTGCCGATACCTGGCGCTAGTAATGAATCAGCCTGCCTGTCATATCATATGTAATATGCAGGGATAGTGATAAATTTAGGTTGGTAATATTGGTGCACCCTATCATAGCCAAAGTATAGGCTGCTTTAAACAGCAGTTTGCAGCTAGTTAGCCACACCACGTTTCATACACTGTATTTTATGGGGTGGGGTAATCAGTGCATACTCAGTATAAAACATATATAGAGGTTCAGCATGCCAATTAAAGGGACTATAACCAGTTGCAAAAAACAGGCAGCAAGCAGCTCAGCTGATACCCCGAAGCAGAGCTGAAATGTTTCCCTCTCCCTTCAAATTTCATTCCATCCCTAACAGTCGCTCTTTCCTTTGGACCTCTCAGCACAAGAGAGCATAGCAAGCCAGAGTGGTCCCACTGCTGTCCCTGACCACAGCAGGGCATGCTCATAATTTATAAAGCTGCGCCATGAGACTCCTTTCCTAGCTCTAGCTTCTCTACCTTAGGCTCTAATCACACATCTCCGCTTGTGCTGCATTGGGTCACAACACAAAGGAAAATGCTGCCCATTACTGACCAGGCACAATATGTTTATAAATATATGTACATTTACATTGTTTTTTTCCTTATTTAAAAAATGCTGTCTTTTTTGTAGTATTTCAACTTCTTTTGATAATCTCATCCTTGCTTGCGATCACTCTGTTTTATTTTATTTTGTGTGCTCTTGATGTTATCTAAGAGGCTTTACAAAGTTTTTAATGTTTTGTGTTTGATCCTTTTAGTCATGTAGCCGTTACTCATGTAGTCATTACTTTTACAATGAGCTAGTAAATTAAAAATACATTTGCTCTTAGAGAATTGCACCAGGAAAAAAAACAAAATTGACTGTCTGTAATTCATCCGACCACAGACCATGATTCATTAATATTCCAACAGTGTGCCCTTTTAACGCCACTATCAATGTCATAGCAGGCACAGTGTGCTTGTTTTTCCAGTGCACTGTGGGCTTAGAGTGGCTCAGTGTGCAATAGAGTGGAGTAGGGTGCCTAAATTGCAGCAGTAAGACGGCCTCTACACAGGCAGCTCCAATGTTAGGGGTGGGCTCCAATATAACCCATTGATAGTTATTGCATGGTTTTAAGCTGGCTCAAAGTGCATCGGACTGTTACACACAAAACCCAAGGAAATCAGTATAAACTTCCTTTTTGTGCTCCACTTATGTCCCAACATCTGTGGACAAAATTTGATTTAAAACAAAAAAAAACCAAAAGTTGGTAAAATAACATGCAGAATCAATTGCTCATTATATCTTATAGATGTTTACAGAAAAAACAGGCTTACTGAAACGAGTTTCTTTGCACTAATGGATTAGAGGAAAATAAGAAAATAAATATTCTGAACCAAGTGTTGTACTAAAATACCATCCCTAAAGGAGCGAAATAATAATCAGGGTACAGAATCTCTCCATTACAGACAGAGTGGCATTCTCCAATGGGATGGAGGGGGGATTGCCACAGTGCCTATGGGGAGTTGGGATTCCCCATAGGCAGTGTGGCATTCCCCCTTTCATTCCAATAGGCAGTATGGCATTTCCCCCTCCCATTCTCATAGGCAGTGGGGCATTCCACCCATCCCCTTCCCCATAGGCAGTGTGGCATTCCCCACTTCCAGTCCCATAGGCAGTGTGGCACCCCCCTATTCCCATAGGCAGTGTGGCATTCCCCCTCCCATTCCCATAGGCAGTGTGGCATTTCCCCATCCCGATCCCTATAATCACTGTGGTATTCCCCCCATCCCATTCCCATACACAGCGTGGCATTCTCCCCCCCATTCTCCATATAGATAGTGTGGCATTCCCTCCTCCCATTCCCATAGGCAGTGTGGAATTCCCCCCTTCCATTCCCATAGGGAGTGTGGCATCTCCCCTCCCATTCCCATAGGCAGTGTGGCATTCTCCCCTCCCCCGATTCCCATAGGCAGTCTGGAATTCCCCCGTCCCATCCCCCTATATAAGCAGTGTGGCATTCTCCCCCCTCCCATTCCCATAGACAGTATGGCATTTCCCCCATCCCATTCCCAGGTGAGGAGGAGAAGAGTATGGAGGAGGGTTTATACGCCTTTTGCACCAATAAATTTGTACCATATTTTTCGCCCTATAAGACGCAACTGCCCATAGGACACACCTAGAATTTGGAAGAGAAAATAAGAAAATAAATATTCTGAACCAAATGTATGCTAAAACACCACTCCCCCAGGATTCAAATAATAGACAGGGTGCATAACCCCCCCCATTACAGTCAGAGTGGCATCCCCCCATTCCCATAGGCAGTATGGTATTTCCACAATCCCATTTCCATAGGCAGTAGTGTGGCCCCCCCTCCAATTCACATAGGCAGAGTGGCATTCCCCCTCCCATTCTCATAGACAGTGTGGCATTCCCCCCATTCCATTCCCATAGGCTGTGTGGCATTTTCTCCCCTCATTCTCCATATAGATAGTGTGGCATTTCCCCCTCCCGATCCCAATAGGCAGTGTGGCATTCCCCCCATCCCATTCCCATAGGCAGTGTGACATTCCCCCCATTCCATTCCCATAGGCAGTGTGGCATTCTCTCCCCTCATTCCCTATATAGATAGTGTGGCATTTCCCCCTCCCGATCCCAGTAGGCAGTGTGGCATTCCCCCCATCCCATTCCCATAGGCAGTGTGGCATTCCCCCCATTCCATTCCCATAGGCAGTGTGGCATTCTCTCCCCCCAGTCCCCATATAGATAGTGTGGCATTTCTCCCTCTCGATTCCGATAGGCAGAGTGGCATTCCCCCCATCTTTTTCCCATAGGCAGTGTGGCATTCTCTCCCCTCATTCCCTAAATAGATAGTGTGGCATTTCCCCCTCCCGATCCCAGTAGGCAGCGTGGCATTCCCTCCATCCCATTCCCATAGGCAGTGTGGCATTCCCCCCATTCCATTCCCATAGGCAGTGTGGCATTCTCTCCCCCCAGTCCCCATATAGATAGTGTGGCATTTCTCCCTCTCGATTCCGATAGGCAGAGTGGCATTCCCCCCATCCTTTTCCCATAGGCAATGTGGCATTCTCCCCACATTCTCCCCCCTCCCATTCCCATAGACAGTATGGCATTTCCCCCATCCCATTCCCAGGTGAGGAGGAGAAGAGTATGGAGGAGGGTTTATCCGCCTTTTTGCACCAATAAATTTGTACCATATTTTTCGCCCTATAAGACGCAACTGCCCATAGGACACACCTAGAATTTGGAAGAGGAAAATAAGAAAATACATTTTCCGAACCAAATGTTGTATGCTAAAACACCACTCCCCCAGGATTCAAATAATAGACAGGGTGCATAACCCCCCCCCCATTACAGTCAGAGTGGCATCCCCCCATTCCTATAGGCAGTGTGGCATTTCCCCAATCCCATTTCCATAGACAGTGTGACACCCCCCCACATTCACCATGGGTAGTGTGGCCCCCCTCCAATTCACATAGGCAGAGTGGCATTCCCCCTCCCATTCCCATAGACAGTGTGGCATTCCCCCCTCCCATTCCCATAGACAGTGTGGCATTCCCCCCATTCCATTCCCATAGGCAGTGCGGCATTTTCTCCCCTCATTCCCCATATAGATAGTGTGGCATTTCCCCCTCCCGATCCCAATAGGCAGTGTGGCATTCCCCCCATCCTATTCCCATAGGCAGTGTGACATTCCCCCCATTCCATTTCCATAGGCAGTGTGGCATTCTCTCCCCTCTTTCCCTTTATAGATAGTGTGGCATTTCCCCCTCCCGATCCCAATAGGCAGTGTGGCATTCCCCCCATCCTATTCCCATAGGCAGTGTGGCATTCCCCCATTCCATTCCCATAGGCAGTGTGGCATTCTCTCCCCTCATTCCCCATATAGATAGTGTGGCATTTCCCCCTCCCGATCCCAGTAGGCAGTGTGGCATTCCCCCCATCCCATTCCCATAGGCAGTGTGGCATTCTCTCCCCTCATTCCCCATATAGATAGTGTGGCATTTCTCCCTCCCGATTCCGATAGGCAGAGTGGCATTCCCCCATCCTTTTCCCATAGGCAATGTGGCATTCTCCCCCCATTTCACCATATAGGTAGTGTGGCATCCCCCTCCTATTCCCCATAGGCAGTGGGGCATTCCCATTCCCATAGGCAGTGTGACATTCTCCTCTCTCATTCCCATAGGCCGTGTGGCATTTCCCCCCTTTCCATTCCCATACGCAGTGTGACATTGTCTCCCCTCTTTCCCCATAGGCAGTGTGGCATTCTCCTCTCTCATTCCCATAGGCCGTGTGGCATTTCCCCCCTTTCCATTCCCATACGCAGTGTGACATTGTCTCCCCTCTTTCCCCATAGGCAGTGTGACATTCTCCTCTCTCATTCCCATAGGCAGTGTGGCATTTCCCCCCTTTCCATTCCCATATGCAGTGTGACATTGTCTCCCCTCTTTCCCCATAGGCAGTGTGGCATTCCCCCTCTCATTCCCATAGGCAGTGTGGCACCCCCCCATTCCCCATAGGCAGTACGGCATTCTCCCCCTCCATTCCCATAGGCAGTGTGGCATTCCCCCTCCCATTACCATAGGCTGGGTGGCATTTCTCCCCCCCATTCCCATAGGCATCCTGGTATCCCCCATGAAGCTCCACAGGAGGAGAGGGGGATGGATGAGGGTTTTCTCCGTCTCTGAGGTATAAAAGCCTTGCGCCAGACGAAAATGGCAGAATCCTGCCAAGACAGAGGGGGGACATTCCTCTTCCTTCCAGATGCGGGTGGGGCATCTAACAGACAACTCGCTGGCATAATTTGTACTGTCAGTGCTGGACAATGGGCTTGAAAGAAAAGTATCAGTTACTTCTGATTATTAAAAACTATTTTTAAACATGTTCGTTGCGTTTTTTTTTTAAACTTCCCTAACTTTTGAACTGAGCGTCTCATGGACCCCTATAACAGTTCAATTACCATTACCCATGCCACCAATGGCCAGGGTGGTGCGGATGAGCCTGGCGGCCCATAGCATGGGCCTGGTGCTGAGCACCAGACCTGTGCTATAGAGCTAAGGACTGGTAATGGCACAGCTTAAGCAAGAGCACTGGTCATCGTGTATAAGGGTGCAAGTGGTAAATTAGACGCAGGCTGTCATACATATCTGTGCTGCATATTTTTGGCATCATAAATTGAGCATTAAGTGCCGCAAAAACAATTGCGCTGAGTGGTATTAACAGGCGTTAATACTTAATAAATAAGGCTCATAATGCCTAAACTTATACAAGATATTTACCTATATTAGGTCTGGTGTCTTTAACTTGTTCACCTAAGGCTGCCATTTTACATTTTTCCAGGGCTGCCTCCGGGAGCTTATCAGCAAGGCAGCAGTTCCATTAGAAAGCAGTTACATGGATTGCTATTTTCAGAATGACTTTGTAATGTTAGTTTGATAGTCTAGACATATGATGTCTGCTTACACATTGATGAGATTAGTTCCTGATGGGAATCCGGTAAACAATCGTTATCAAGAGTTTCATGGATACATTGCTCCATTGGCTGGAATAAAGACAAATGCCTAAGAAGTTCAGCCCAGCCACTAAAGTTTCCACTAGTTAAAGCTAAATTATTTTTGCTGGTTGCTGCCACTGTTGCCACTAATGTGTCAGTCACACAAGCAGAAGAATCAATTGTTTGCAGGTAGCGCAATGATACCTCTCACCCATTTACTTCACTTTTCACCATCAACAAACATTTACCAAAAAATATAAATGATGCTAAATCAAGTGGAAAGTGCCTAGCTTTAAAGTGGACCAACACCCAGGATTTTGACTATCCTGGGTTTTGGTCCACTTCGGCGGGGCACCCCGATCGGGGGTGCCCCGCTGTGTGAAACCCCCCAGAAACCCCAAAAAACTCACCTCTCAACGCTCCCACGTGAGCGCCGCAGCCAATCCCCGCCAACGTCCAGGCGGGGATCAGGAACGTCCAGGCCGCTTCCGCCGCCGCCGCCTCCCGCGCGTCACTCTCGGCGCGCGCGCGCCCCCGCCGGCCATTCACAGAGGGCCGGCGCGGGCGCGCGCACGTCTGGAGGGGTGCGCGGGAGGCGGCGGCGGCGGAAGCGGCGGCGGATCAGGTAAGGTGTTTTTGGGGTTTCTGGGGGGTTTCACCCCGCGGGACATCCCGATCTCGGATGTCCCGCGGGGTGGGAGGTGATCGGCCCGGGAATCTTATAGATTTCCGGGCCGATCACCCCTGGGTGTTGGTCCTCTTTAAGTTGGTAAATACAGTTGGAAATCAAAGAAACTGGTGTGTCCTGGCAGATGCTGGCATAGGGGGTTGTAAATAAGCTGGTAATTCAGGTATCTTAAAGCAGAATAAAACTCCAGATTTGTTTACTTTCCCGGGTTTAGTTCCACTTCTATACTGAATTCGGATGCCCGCTGTGTAAAACCCCCAAATCATCTGATTACCTCCACCCCAGCCCACTTGCTGTGATGATGTCATTCGGCAAGTGGCTCTGATTGGGATGTCCGCCGGGTGAATGGCTGGAGTAGAAGCGCTCACACGCCAGGGATGCAGGGGATGCAGGAGCATGCGCTCCCTATTGTCAGCAATCAGAGCCATTTGCCAAGTCACAGTTTGAGCAAGCGGCTCTGATTGGACGGGAGCCCGCACATGTGCCGTTAGACTGGGGAAAGGTGAGTGTTTATCAACGCACTGGGGGGTTTCTCACAGTGGGGAAAGCCAGCTGGCCAATGATGGTTTTTGCACCGCTGGTCTATGGTGCCCCCCTAATGTTGTCTGTTATGTCTCCAAACAACATTTATGTTATCCCCTAGGATGGCTCAGGTCCCCCTTTTTTCATCTCTGGCTCACAGGCAGGGTAATGATGTACCCAGGTAGAGGCCTTCATTCTTGGCTGGCCTGGCTTCTTGAGATTTCCTCTTCCACCAGGGAAGCCCAGGGAATCCCAAGAGGCCGCACTGGGAACAGGGATGTGGAAGAGCCAGGTTACCATTGCTATGCTCCTGGTGTTTTTCCAGCACTGGACCTGTGCTGAAGGACATAGGGGCTGATACACATGCAGGGCCATATGACAGCTACTCAGCCTCTAAGCCCTGGTTTGCCAGCTGATATGTCTGGTGTGCTGAGCTAGTAGTCTTGGGGTGAAAAACATGATCTGGATCCTGTTATCCAGGTTCGGCCAGATCGGAAGTAACACTGGCTCATTTCTGGAGTCTAAAATTAGTTTTTATGTCAGTCACTGTGAGACATACAGTATATTCAGTGTCTTCTTACATTTTCTTATTAATATTGTCACTGGTATTACCTTGACATTCAAGAGCCCTTTCCTATTCTTATGAAAGAATTGTCACTGTTTCATGTGCAAATGATATTCCCTTGTACTTTTGTACCATTTTTAAAATAAAATGTTCATTTGCCAGTTCCATATCCATGTTAATCAGAGGTTGATCACCTTTGAAGCATCACTTTTCAAAGCTAAATTAAACAAATCAATTTCCCCATCTTTTCATTGTAGGTGAAACCTCCCATCCCATTTATTAAATTAGTTGCCATTTTTGATAACTCTATTTTACCTTTCTATCTTTATAAAAAAAGATGAAGTGTCACAGGTTTCAAGTAATGTTTTATATTTCGTATGACTCTGCTCTTACAGTTGCTGCCTGCCAGTGAATGCTGCTACTGCAATTTATTGTAGCATTGCCTGTTCTTCGGCTTAGTGGTTCCACAACTAAGAAGACCGGATTCCTTTTACCCAGTGACGTTCCTTTGTCATTTTTGTCCTCTGCAAACACTGATGCATTACTTTTTATTTGACTAATCACCTATTCATAACTATATACAATCAGACCCAATATCAGATCTTTGAGCACCATAATGCTAACCTCAGCCCATGCTAAAAGTGTTTTATTTACAACTATCCTTGTACTTTAGACCTGGCCTTCCAAGGGCTACAAAGCCACATGGGCTCACATGGTTCCCCAGACTGTCCTAAAAGCATTTATCAAAAGTTGTAAACCCAAATTTAATAAGAGGCCGATTCATTAATAGCGGCAGGTAGCGACAGTTGAGCGACTGTAGCAGTATTTTCACAGCGCCCGCTAGTAGTCGCTGTGCTTGGCCATTGTTCGGTTGTTGATAGCGACTGAGTTGGTGTGCAGTAATGTTTAATATGGGGTGACGAGTCGCTATTTGACAGGTTCCGCGATGTACGGGTGCGCATGATAGCAACTGGTCAGAGCGACCGGCTCCCACCATATTCATCAAAAAATCACGCTCAAAAAAATTCTCGCGCTGTGAAATGCATGTTTAAACCCCAGAGCGCTGGCGGCGATGTGTTAAAAGTAGTTTTTTAACCCCCAAACCACCATATTTTTGGAAACCAAAAAAAAAAAAAATTTTTAAGAATTTAGTAATATGAATACAATAATATCAGACCTGTAATATCAATTCTGCACACATTTTTTTTTTTTTTTTTTACCTTAAAAAATTATCTAACATGGCAGAAGTGGTCACAGAATTTTTCACATTTAAAAAAAAAACGCCAGGTAGCGAGAGGTCATACCTGTCGCTGTTCTAGGTCGGACGCTGGCGCTGTGGGCTGAGGCTGGAATAATGATGAATGAGTGGCTATCTGGCGCTATCTCAGTCGCTAAGCAGGATCGGCTTGATAAATGTGTGATTGTGGTGGGGAGCCGGCGTTCTCGTGGCGGTGCCCGTCATTACCGGTCGCTCACCCGTCGCTACCTGTCGCTATTCCTTCATAAATAAGGGCCTAAGAGTAAATTGGTGCAGCAGTGACCAGGCTCTATGTTTTTGATGGTGCAATGCTCAGAACTCTGATATAATGGACATATTACACAGTATGTATATTGTTTTTTTTATTCAAATTGCCCCTGTGGCTGTGAGTGAAGCATAAAAGATATGTACAGTTAAGCTTATTGAGATTTTCTCTGGGAACAGATAATGTAGCACCAATTATGTGTCATTAAGGTATGTACATACAGTATTGTGCTTGTCCTTAAAGGGACATTCCAGGCAAACAAAAGTTGATTTCTGCTATCTGCATGTTGGCTGCTGCATTCAGCCTGCTTTATATTCCTAAAGCAGAAGTTCAAGTAATGGGGTAACCCTCCTGCCCAGCCAAGATCACTTTCTACTTTAAAGTTTCTGTCCAGCCACCTTATCTCTCCTGAGAACAGTGTAAAATGGCACAGTGTGGTAAACTTGGTAAATCAGGCTTATTTTGTAACCAGGTACTTTTGCCCCCTAACCATTGTATTCCCAATGTGTGTGTCTCCATAACTGGGCATGTGACCAACTTTTTGCATCGGCAGTAAATGTCCTAAGTATAAAATATTTGAATTTATTCTGCAATTGCAATATGTCGGTTAGAACTTGGAGTAGCACATAATCATTGTGGTCACTATGGGCTTCAGTTGGTATAGGGCTACTTTGAATAATCCTAGTATTGCAGAGGGACAAAAATACTGTCTTTTGTTTCCCTTGTCCTTCTTTTTACCTTTTTAAATAATGAGACAACAAAACTCTATTGACAGTTTTGTGAAACATACATAAAGTAGTCCACAAAGAGTCTCTTTTATTCTTTTGGATCATATTTAGTACATACTACTTGTGACTTACCTTTTATCTTTACCCCTAATCTTTTAGATTGTAAGCCGACAAGGGCAGACCCCTCAACCCTAGTGTATATAAGTATCACTGTGTATATCAGATATGATTCGTATTACTCATGTATTATGAGTTGATGTTTTACTCTCTCTGTAACTACTACATACTACCATTACATACCATTACTACCATTACATACATACTATAGTGCCATGAAAATAATGGTGCTTTAAAAACGAACAATAATAATTAGAGATGAGCGAACTTTTGAAAAGTTCGATTCGGCCGATTCGCCGAATTTCACAAAGAAATTCGGGTTCGGCCGAATCGAACTTTTACAAAGTTCCACATCAAAAATGCCGGCATGGTGGGAGCGCTGACAGCGGAGCCGGCCGGCCGGCCCGCTCCCACCATGCCGGCATTTAAAAAACAAAAAAAAAAAAAAAGCATTTTTGCCGGCATGGTGGGAGCGGGTGGGCCGGTTCCGCGCTGACAGCGGAACCGGCCGGCGGGCCGGTAAAGCCGGCCGGCCCGCTCCCACCATGCCGGCATTTAAAAAACAAAAAAAAAAAGCATTTTTGCCGGCATGGTGGCAGCGGGCCGGCCGGCTCCTCTGATGCCGGCTCCTCTGATGACAGCTGAGAGCGGCGCCGGCCTCCACGCTCCGGACCTGCAGGTAAGTGTTTGCTTTTTTTTTAAATGCCGGCATGGTGGGAGCGGGCCGGCCGGTTCCGCTGACAGCGGAGCCGGCCGGCCCGCTCCCACCATGCCGGCAAAAATGCTTTTTTTTTTTTTTTTTTTTAAATGCCGGCATGGTGGGAGCGGGCCGGCCGGCTCCGCTGTCAGCGGAACCGGCCGGCCCGCTCCCACCATGCCGGCTTTTTTTTATTTCAGGAAAAATTCGATCGGCACGAACCACAAAATATTCGGGTTCGTGCCGAATCGAATATTTCCTGAAATTCGGAGCGAATTCCGGTTCGTCCGAACCGGTTCGCTCATCTCTAATAATAATAATAAGGGATTTTTCACGACACAATCCCAAGGTGTCTAGAATTATTGGCCTCCTTTGGAGAACCTTTCTCTCATCCTGTAACATATAGAGCCAAACACAAACACATTACTTCTTTAGTAAATAAACCCCATTCTCTATGGTGTTCCCGCTGTCTTAAAGAGCAAATTTGGGGGAGGTTAAAACCTCTCCCAAGCCTCACTGATATGCTGCCTCCAGTTTTACCTTACGGCATTATTTAATCACCTCGCTAAGGGATTCATCTTCTAGGTTCCTCGGTTTCCGGACGACCTTCCGATTGGCGGCGCCAACTGGCATACCATCATGTACTACACTCCCGAAATCCCATGAGACTACGCTGAGCTGCGAGATCGCCCTGGGACATTGAAGAACACAACTTGTCATAAACAGACGGTTAAGTAGATGGCAGGGTTGAAGCAGCCGGATGTCGCCACAGCAGGCAATGGCAACATCCAAAAGGTAAGTTGGGCCCGAAGGGAGGGAATCGTCCCCTTTTTATTTTTGGTCTGATGTTCCTCTTTAAACATTATGGCCCTAGAATGCTAAAAGATAGTTCTCTCTGGAGATTCTCCAATCATGTATGATGCATTTATAAAATAAAAATATATCTGCAAATGATAACTATTAAATTGGAACAACACTCTTTATAGGGAGGGTGTTGGTGGATGCCAGCACCGCCAGTGTGGCCGCTAGAATGACAGTCTAGGGGGCACCTGTGAGGTTAAGGTAAGGCTTACGGGCTCCCTGGGAGTTATGTGTCATTTTAGATTTTAGCCGCGGTGCCAGAAGCCACCAAAACCCTCGCCATGTTGGTCCACTTTAGCCTGTTTTATTTAGCAATAATGGTCTGCAATGTTAAATGATATTCGAACTTTGAGCTAGCTCCTATAAATCAATATCTTTTAGAATTATAGGACAATAATATGCTTTTAAAGGTAGTCAAATTAAATGCCAATACTGTATAAGCACTAAAGGCCAGTTTTATAATCATTTTGTCTTAATCATATTTAGAGAGTCGGAGATTAATGATAGAGGGGTTTCTGCCAGCATATTTAGATTTTTAATCATGTATTCAACATCAGGATTGATTAATTCTTTTGGAGAAATATTTGCCACCATTGCCAGATTAATGTTCATCTGTCGAAAGTTCTGATGTTTCTAATAAAGCATTATATTATAAACTGTCTATGTTTTAAAACTCGTATCTATTAAAAGAAGCTTGCATTTTGTAAAGCAAAATTTTAGCAGGAAGGAATATTTTTTATTCAGAAAAGTAAAGACTGTAGCAGGTAACAAGAATGGTGTTTTATCTGGAGGTTCTAGACTATAGGGACGATCCAGCATCTTATGAAATGCTTTCTCACATGGTTTCAGGAGAGAAAAACATGATTTTTGGGGGGCAAAACAAGAATTTTGTAGCTTTTTTCTCTCATGTTGGAAACTGTTGCAGATGCAAAAAATTTGTACAGTGAAATCTATCAAAAAACCTGTGTAATTAATGGATTGTTTTTTTATAGTGTGAGAGAGACATTTTGGTGCAAGCCCCCCCTAAACAGAGCATGAGAGAAAAGTCAGCTTCACCAACTGTCATGCTTTTTTCCTTTTAAAACTAATGCCGTAAATGTCAGTATGTTTTTTAAGCAGAAATGAAACACTTTAATTGTTTTTGTTAATTTTATGTGCTCCCTAACACCTGAGTCAACCAGCCCTGGAACCAGGCATAGGGGCTCAAAGGCTGCCCAGCTGACCTCTTGCCCTGCCAGTTTACCTGCCCCTATGCCTATGCCCAGAGCACCTGGCCCATATCAATGGGCACCCCAGTGTCCCAAGAGGGGATGTGGTTAATCAGGTGTGGTACTGGCATGTCACTCGCTGGTACTGGCAGGTGATATGCCTACCCCACTACCCTTTGAACAGGTATAAGGATTTCCTGGACCCCTTGTAAATTCACCCAAAATAGTAGTTAAAAAATGTGGGAAATTAAAAAACAAACCCCCCTCCCCCACCAACAAAAAAGGAAAAAAAGCTTGCTCCCTAAAGCTTACCTGCCCGGCACACCAAACATAAGGGCTGGTAATCTTAGGTCTCAAGGGCCGAACTTCTGGCCCCTACCCCTTACTATTGCCAGCCCTTATGCTCTACAGCCTCATGTTGTGGGAGGGGGTACACACCACCGCTTGTCATTTTCTTGGAAAAAAGATGCTACCAATTGTGGCAGAGCAATTTAGAAAAAAAGTCACAACTTTTAACTTTCATTTGACTCTTCCTGAAGTGAAAAACTCTCAGTTGAGTAGGAAATAATAGTTTACACCTCAAATTTTGCAAAACATCTCAAAATCTCAGATTATACATAAATACCTTAGGTATTGTAAGCAAAGCCGATCTCTTCACTTTAATTTAGTAGAAGCTGAGCTGAAAAGGGCATGTCATGGCACAGCACATACGAATGCTCTGCTATGGTCATAAACAGCTATGGTTCACTGCTATATATATATATATATATATATATATATATATATATATATATATATATGTATTCTAAGTATGTCACACACCCCACTTCAAGAAATTCATAACGTGTGGGTAATACTGACCTGTAGAGGGCGATATGCAGAGATGCCAGGAAAAAAGAGAGCCCCTCCCGGTCCATAAATACCTGGGACCTCCCACTCATTACCCAGTCTTCATCTCTGCAGACGGCGAGCAAGTCAGAAGATGTGGTCTCCTCCTTGCACAGGGGGATTTCAGGTAGCCGGGATGTCTCCCGGCCCTTTAGTTATCTATTTCTGCCCGGATCTTTTTTTTTTTTTCTGTTACCTCATGCCTCCCAGCCTAGGCTGACGGTCCGGGTGAGGGTAGAAAAGCACCCTTGGTGCTTAAGAGCAAATGCTCTCCCGTGAGACCCTATATAAGAAGGTAGGCGGTCATCCGGGATGGTGACCCCGGTTTGGGATGCCCCGTCCCTTGGCCTTACACTTTGGGTGGTCCCCCCCTTTGAGTAATGCCCCTCTCTCTAGCGGGATAGCGGAGGGTAGGAGCAGGGCCCCTTATTCGGTGTTAGGTCCAAATTTTGTAATCATTAATTCTTAATAATGTTTTAATGTATTAATTTATAAAATTATCCTCCCAATAGTTATTAACTTATTTATTACTTCATAACAGCGTGTATTTCTCTGTCAAAACGGCGCTGTGGCCGCCATTTTTATGCAGGCTTTCTCCCTGAGGTAAAAGGGGCGGGGTCGGGCGTCAGGGTCAAAGCCACGGCCCGCTCCCCTCCTTCTGTCTGAGAGAGGAAGCTGTCTTCAGGACCACAGTGAGTGGCCCGGTGGGCCCCCCTTCTGTCCCATCACCTATAATTATATATTTGTATGTCATATATATATATATATATATTTTATACTCCGCTTTTCTTATTAGCCTTTTTTATTATGTCTTTCAGATATAACCTACAGTGGTGTTAGGGGGTTTCTCCCGGTCCTAGGGTCCCTGGGTTCACCTTATGGAGGCATCCCCGGATACTGGGCTCGGGCTCCCCTCGGGGCAATCCCGGAAGTGTATGGGGTGTGGGACATCCCTTACTGGCAATGATGTATATCTGTGTATACCATGCGCACAGAAGACTATTACGCGGCAGTCCGGACCCCAGGCGTCTGGTTCAGCGCCGCCGGTCTCTCCTCCCCCCCTCCCAGTTTGATCCGTGCCCAGTCTGACGTTGTCATGGGCGGGCAGTTGCAATCGGAGATGTGTGCCCGATTGGCCAATCTTGAAAAATGATTCTCCAGCACGGTCACCAGAAAGGCACCGGCTAAGAGAAAGCACTTGTCGCCGTCTTCACTGGCGGCCGACTTGGATGATCTTGATAATCTGGACTGGTCTGATTACTCCCAACTTGAGGAAGGGGAGGTATATGAAGAATCAGATAATTGAGACGATCAGCAGTTTGTGGGTGCTGATACCGAGCGGGGCTTGGGGAGGTCTTCGGATACTCCTAATGTTCTGGCTCAGATGTTTGAGGTTTTGGCTATTTCTCCTCCTGAGGCGGTTCCACAGCAAAAGGGGGAATTTTTCGAAGAATCCAGGCCGCGCTTGGAATTTCCTAACCAAAAGCATTTTGATGGGATTATTGCTAAGGAATGGGAGACGCCTGCCCGGCTCCCAGGTGTCCCTCAGGGTTGAGACAAAAAATATCCCTTTCCCTTGAATACGGTTAAGCGTTGGGCGTCCCCTCCTGAGGTGGATGCACAGATTCTGGGTTTATCCAACACTACTTTTTAAATTCTCCTGATTGCTCCACTCTTAAAGATGGTGAGGATAAACGCATTGACCAAATGGCTTGTCATGGTTTTGCCAGTGTTGGGTCAGCCATGAGGCCGGTTTGTGCTTCAGCGCTGCTGGTGGTGGCTACCAGGTCGGTGGTCAGGGACCTGTTGACTTCTTCCGGGTTAGATCCGGATAGTGACAAGTTCCTTGGCCTTAAAAGGTGTGAATTGTTTTTGTCATTTGTACTAGCCGCCTTGGATGACACACTGATGGTGACACACACGACTGAACGTCGGCTCTATTGGTGACTATTCGGCGTTCGGTTTGGTTGCGCCAGTGGGCGGCTGATTTTGTGTCTAAAAAGTCGCTGACCGCTCTTCCCTTTGTGGGATTACGGCTCTTTGGCGAGAAGTTGGATTCAGTTGCCAAGGGTGGTAAGTTACCTCAATGCAAAAAACAGCGTCGTCCCTTTCGGGGGGCGGGTTCCTTTGCTCCTTCCTTTCGTGGGGCTAGAGCTGGCAGAGGAATTGTTTTCCCCGCAGCCAGAGGAGATTCCTGGAACAGGGGCAGAGGACGTGCCCGCCCAGGATACAGCTGGGGTTCTAAGCCCAAACCCGCTGCCAAGCCAGCTCAGCAATGAGGGGGCGCCCTCACCCATGTGGGTGGGGGGACGGCTGCAACACTTCTCCCAGGTCTGGGACCGGGAGGTCTCGGACAGATGGATCTGGGAAGTGGTGACTTCCGGCTACAAGCTGGAGTTCGAGCTCCGGCCCCCTCCCAGATTCCTCAGGTCTCGGGTGCCTTCGGACCTTCTGGCCGTGCAGGAGCTCCAGGCAGCAGTAAAGAGTCTGTTGGATATGGCAGTTATTTGCCCAGTGCCCCCCTCAGACAGGGGTCGGGGCTTTTATTCCAATCTGTTCACGGTGCCCAAGAAGGACGGCTCGGTTCGACCCATTCTGGATCTAAAGATCCTCAACAGGTTCGTCCGTACGCGGACATTTTGCATGGAAACACTGCGTTCAGCTATCCATTCTGACGTCCGTAGACATCAAGGACGCCTATCTGCATGTGCCGATTTTTCCAGCGCACCAGAGATTTCTCAGGTTCGTGGTGGAGGATCGGCATTTTCAGTTTGTGGCACTTCCTTTTGGTCTTACCTCGGCTCCAAGGTGATGGCTCTCCTCAGAGCCCAGGGTATTCGCATTGTCCCTTATCTGGACGACCTTCTCATTATGGCATCTTCCTTCAGCCAAGCGGTATTGGACACCAGAACTGTGGTGTCCACTCTGGAGAGATTCGGGTGGGTGATCAACTACCCCAAGTCCTCCCTTTCTCCGTCCAGGTTAGTGTCTTTTCTGGGAATGTCCCTGGATACTTCCCAGGCCAGGGTGTTTCTTCCTCAGTCCAAGGTTCTCTTGATTCAGGAGTTGGTTCGACTCCTCCTGTCTATCCCTCGTCCGGCTATCAGACTGGGGATGAGGCTGGTGGGATTGATGGTAGCCTCCTTCGAAGCGGTTCCCTTTGCTCAGTTCCACACAAGGACACTCCAGCTCCATCTGTTGGCGGCCTGGGACGGGTCGCCACTGTCGTTGGATCAGTCCTTCCTGATGACCCCCCGAATTCGGTGCTCCCTTCAGTGGTGGCTGGATCCAATCAATCTGTCGAGGGGCAGATCCTTTCTGGCCCCTTGTTGGGAGACGGTCACCACGGATGCCAGTCTATCAGGATGGGGGGGGTTCTGGAAGGATTGTCAGTTTCAGGGACTGTGGGGGCCTCAGGAGGCTCACAAGTCCATCAATGTTCTGGAATTGAGGGCCATCAGGATGGTTCTGTTTCGCTTGACTCATCAGTTGCAAGGATTGCCGGTTCAAGTCCGGTCGGACAATCGGACGGCGGTCGCCTACATCAATCACCAGGGAGGGACTCGCAGCAGGAGTGCCCTCAAGGAAGTGTCTTTGATTCTGGCCTGGGCGGAGACCCACGTCCCGTACATTTCAGCAGTTTACATTCCGGGAGCGGAGAACACGGAGGCAGACTCTCTGAGCAGGTTCTCAGCTCGCCGGGGGGAATGGTCTCTCAGCCCCAAAGTGTTTTGCTTGATTTGTCTCAGGTGGGGGTCCCCTGTGGTGGACCTCTTTGCCTCTCGTCACAATCACAAACTTCCGACATTTGTGTCTCTCTCACGGGATCCACTGGCTCTGGCAGTGGATGCCATGTCTCTGAACTGGAGGGATCTGGGGTTTCTGTATCTGTTCCCTCCGTTTCCCTTGGTGGCCAGAGTGGTGCGCAAGCTGGCCCTGGAGGGTGCGTCAGCAATTCTGGTGGCTCCAAGGTGGCCAAGACAGGTTTGGTTCGCAGATGTGGTAAGGTTAGCAGAGGATCAGTTTGTTCTGCCCCTGCTGCCGGATCTGC
Organism: Gastrophryne carolinensis; assembly: GCA_027917425.1. Taxonomy (NCBI): domain Eukaryota; kingdom Metazoa; phylum Chordata; class Amphibia; order Anura; family Microhylidae; genus Gastrophryne; species Gastrophryne carolinensis. Next base: position 340,211,877 of record CM051239.1, read on the forward strand.
TCACCCAGGGTCAACTACGTTATCCCAATTTACCAAAGCTGGCTTTGACGGCGTGGCTGCTGAAACCTCCATCTTGAAGGAGGAAGGTCTTTCCGATGCTGTGATTCAAACTCTCATTAGTGCTATGAAGCGGTCTTCCTCTAATATCTACTATAGGACTTGGAGGTCTTATATTGATTGGTGTGAGATCAGGGCGTTGCCTTGTAGGGAATTTTCCATCTCCAGAATCCTGGAGTTTCTTCAACATGGTCTGGACCTGGGGCTCCAGCTTAGTACTCTGAAGGGGCAGGTTTCTGCCCTGGCGGTGTTCTTTCAAAGGTCATTTGCCCTACATCCTTTGGTTAAGACTTTTTTCCAGGGAGTCACGCACGTGCGGCCTCCTAGAAAACCGTTGCTCCCTGTTTGGGATTTGAATTTGGTTCTTTCTGCTCTTCAGGATTCTCCTTTTGAGCCCTTGAATGATATTGCCTTGTCTTCACTTACGCAGAAGGTGGCCTTTTTGGTAGCCATGACTTCGGTTAGGCGTGTCTCTGAGTTGGCGGCTTTGTCCATTCAAGCCCCGTACTTTGAGAGGCATCAGGACAAGGTGGTTTTTCGTTTCAAGTCCGATTTCCTTCCTAAGGTTGTTTCTGCCTTTCACCTAAACCAAGACATTGTTCTGCCCTCTCTGTGTCCTAATCCCAGCAATGACAAGGAGAGGGCCCTGCATTCTTTGGATGTGGTTCGTGTTGTGAAGTATTATTTGGAGGTAACATCTTCCTTTCGTAAGACGGATGCCTTTTTTGTGGTGCCCTCCGGGCCCCGAAAAGGCTTGGCGCCTGCCAAGTCTTCCATTAATAAATGGATCCGTCAGACCATAGTTGGGGCCTATTCTGCCAAAGGGAAGGTACCCCCTTTTCGTGTTACTGCTCATTCTACTCGTGCGGTTGGGGCGTCCTGGGCTTTTCAGCACCAGGCCTCTGTTGAGCAAGTTTGTAAGGCTGCTGTTCACACTTTTCCAAGTTTTACAAGGTTGATGTTCGGGCCTCAGCGGATGCTGTGTTTGGCCGCAAAGTTCTGCAAGCTGCAGTGGTTTAAGTTGTGCCTTGGTGCCTTGTTTTGGATCCCCGCCCTTTATGGACACTGCTGTTGGATGTCCCATACATTTCTTGAAGCGGGGTGTGTGACATACTTAGAATAATACCATTTTGTGAATACTCACCTGTAAAATGGGTATTATAAGTATGTCACACACCCCGCTTCACCCTGCCCTTTTGTATTCTGGATCCTTTATATGGTGAACTTTGCGTTGTTATGCTTTGTGTTGGTCTCTTCCTGGTCCCTTACCTTACTGCTGTTCTTATACTGGGTAATGAGTGGGAGGTCCCAGGTATTTATGGACCGGGAGGGGCTCTCTTTTTTCCTGGCATCTCTGCATATCGCCCTCTACAGGTCAGTATTACCCACACGTTATGAATTTCTTGAAGCGGGGTGTGTGACACACATATAATACCCATTTTACAGGTGAGTATTCACAAAATGGTAATATATATATATATATATATATATATATATATATATCCTTCTGGTTGACAGTGAGTGGTAAAGGACAACATTTTGTACAATGAAACAATAAGATAAAATGTCAGCTTCAATTAGTTGGCATCCTAATTAACTAGAATATAGGAGGACAGTTGACCAAGTTTACCTGGATGGTAATTAGGAAAGTGTTTCAGGGGAAGAGAGAAGTGTGTTAGAGAAGTGGACGGTAAGAGGGTGGATTTCTGCATTTGAGTTCATGGAGGACATAGAAAATATTGCAGAGAAGAATTTGATAGATGGATCCTGGCTTTATTTATTTAATCAATGCAGCAAGAATATTATTCCCTATGTTTTGGAAACAACAAGCTGGGCATTCCTCTGGGTACAGGGTAAGAGAAGGCCAATAATGAAATGTTGACCATGGTTAATGTTTCAAGAAATCCCTGGTTATCATGCTCTGTGGAAGTTCTAAAGATCAGTGGGCAGATAAGGCCTGCTCCAATATGTTGCAAGCAGCTATCCCCCTTCTGGGCTCCTCCCCGTGAATCTTGTACATAGCTTTACAATCTGGGTGCAATAATCCCAGCGCTTCATATGTGGCTCTTTTTCCCCTCTTTCTTACTTTCTTTTGACCTCCTCTTCTCTTTCCTTCTCCTCTCTCATTTTTCATTGTTCATTCAAAATCGCTACGGTACAGTAAATGAAGTTGAATGTTGAAGTCTGTGTTTTCTATTTCACGGGCTTTCAACAATATTTTGCAATGCAATACCCAGAATGCCAAACTTGCATGCAAGTCAAATTCTAATCTAATCTCAGGTCTCTAGTGTCAATGCAATCTTAACTTGTCTTCTAAGAGCACATGCTTTTTTGCCCCATGATGTTTCTGATCTCCCTTCTTTCTAGCTTACTGCTGTACTCACATTCCTCACTCATTCCTTGTCTTCATAATAGTTCGCTTTTGTTCTCTCACCCTACCATGTACACACCTCCCTGCTGCCCTAGCCTGAGGTTTGATGTGATTCTCTTGATATCATGGGTCTGATCTTCATTTGGCAGTGTAGATTAATTATCTTGCCATGTAAAACACTATTTGATTTGTGGTTCATGTTTCCACACCATTGTGTGTGTTTCACATTGGTTTCTGATTTGCATATCTTGTATGTTCTGGTAGAATAGTCAGATTTACTGAATTAAACATTTGATAATCCTTTATTTATCCTGTACCACATATTATTACACCACAACTCACCCCTGCTTTTCTGCTAGTTCTTATTTTGTCTACAAAAGATTAAAATATATTGTAAAGCTAAATAGTGACTGCTTGAAAGTTTGATGAGAGATGTCAAAGGGGTTGTGGATACATATGGGTGAACCCAAACTGCAAAGTTCGGGTTCTACTGAATGTTGCAAGTTTGTATTCCCAAGCCTGAACACGGCCTTGAGCCAGAAGTCTGTGTTTGAGTTCTGCGTTCAGCCCAAACATGGAAAAAGCTCATTGATAGGCTGCTGAGCAGCTTCACCTAAAGTTGCAGCGGCAGGAAGATGATAACTCGCCTCTGCCTGCGATCCTCCTCCTGCCAGTGCAGTGGAGGGGAGGCATTTGAAACTGGCCCCAGCCAAGGACTGCTATGAGGGGCTCCAGTCACTAAGAAGGCCTAGCTGCTGACCCTCATTGCAGGCCTATGACCTCCAACCAGCTGCCATGCTTTCAGAGAATATGGATGCTCCCTTCCAAGTGCAGTCCATCATTTATTTGCCTCACTTATCAGGTTTACTCCCTCAAGGCAGGCATTTTCCCCTAGGTATGGTATAGACATTTTTAATGCCCTTAAGCCACTTCAGCAGACATCTTATTTATAGGCATCAGTGCTGTAGCACATGCTGTCCTGGCTTTGTCAGTAGCAACCCCTCATTGTTATGGAAGAGGCCCTGAGGGCTGCTCTCACATTAAGTTTGTAGTGGGCAAAAAAAATCTATTGCAGGCTCTGTGTTACAGAGGAGTAACCACCATGATTCTTTAATACTCTAGGCTGTTGGTCTCTTTCTCTTTGTGAGGCATCCTGATTTGGGATGCCTAGATGTGTGAAACCCATGGGAACCCCTGAAAACTCACCTTTCTGTCAATCCCATGGGCATGTATGTGCCGCCCCTTGCCCCCGTTCATCTGTATTTGTGCGTATTGGTTACATGCTGGGAAGTGTGGAAGCAGCCAGAGGAGCTCTAGACATTCAGCTTTGCCTGCCTCTCTGAGCTCAGAGCAACAAAGCAAAAGCTAAATAGAATGCATGACAGTGATTGGTTGATGGCCCGTGAATGCACAGTGGTAGCAAGGGCAAGGTGATTTTACATGTGATCTAGGTGGATGCACACAGCAGGGCATCCCAAATGTGGATGCCCAAGGCAGGAGGAGCAAAACCCGGGATAGTCAAAATCCTAGGTCTTTAGACTGGACCAAAACCCATTTTACATAAATTGCATGTTGGTCCACTCTGGGGGACATCCTGATTGCTAGAGTTCCCTTCTATTAACCAGAAAATGGTGGCTTGGCTGTAGGTGAAGCTAGTAGTGGAGATTGGGGGTTGTGGACTCACCTAGAAGGCAGGTGTCCCACGGGGCTTGACAATAGGTTTTAGATGCAAATGGCTTATTGTGGCTGACAAATATAAAATGAATAATTATTCTTATAGTTCCTTTGAATGTTTTACAGGACAAATGTATTTTCCTAAACATAGTAAAAAGATTGAGGCAGTTCCCCTTTTTTTATGGATGGCAACAAACATTTTATAATCAAACAACTTTTTCCAGACAATTTCCTTCAATTTTTACAAAGTAAAAGCTAAGAGTTGATATCTCGTAATGAGCAACAGCTTTCTGTGCAGCTGCGCGCTTTTCATTTTTGATGAGTAATTTGCTATTTGTTTGAAGATCTTACAGTATAACAATACGAGGTTTATTGTACTTCAGCTTTTAAAGGCCTATAGTACAGTAAGTGGGAACAAGTTTGACTTCTGTAACATGCTTTGTTGACTCACCGATTAGATTAATAGTTAAAGTGGGTTTTGTTCCCTCGCAGATGTACCTAGCTTAGTTTTATTTAATAAAGGAAAAAAAAGAGATATTTCGAATGTAAAAGCATATAATGTACAGGCTGCAAGCTTTAGACAGCGGTAGCCGACAAGCCTTTGTCTGTATTTTTTTGTTTTTATAGTTGCTGTGCTTTGTAGGACAGACAATAGTGGTTTGTCTGTTTAACCTTGGATTTTGATTTTAAGGGTGTTACCTTTCAAAAAACTCCAGCCGGGGTGGCAGCACCAGTCACTCTTACAAAGCATCATTCTATTTTAGTTTTCAAAAGCTTTTATTTATATTGCTCTTATTTTATTATATTTCATAATTCTGCTGCTCGCTTCATCCACCTCTCCTCATGCTTCTCCAGCGCTGCTCCCAACCAGCGCAGTTTGCTTGGCTGTTTGCATGCAGTGCTCAGCAATGGGGAGCCGGAGCGGCTGCATCCCTGGGACCCTACCATCTGTGAATCTGTGGGATGATGTCGCAGCCATTTACATCACCATTGGAGCCACTAAAAAAGTAGGTTTTGTGGCGACCCATGTAGCGTTTCACAATGTGGGGCAACCTGATTTAAGATACCCCAGGGGAAGGTCAGTGGCCGGCATCGGAGTCTTTTAGACAGTGTACAGCGCCTGCCTGTGAAAAAAGCTGAAACAAGTTCACTGCAGATGTTGCTAGGAGACAAGTGGGCTTAAAGTGGACCAACACCCAGGATTTTGACTATCCTGGGCGTTGGTCCACTTAGGTGGGGCACCCCGATCGGGGGTGCCCCGCTGTGTGAAACCCCCCCGATCGCCGGAAAAACTCACCTCTCCCCGCTCCCACGTGACCTCGTCCGGCCAATGACAGCGCTCAGAGCCGCTCTGGTATGCGCGTCCAAAGCCGCTTGGACGCGCATACCAGAGCGCTGTCATTGGCTGCGTCTCTCGCTTCCCTCTAACAGGGAGCGCGCCTGCACCGGCCATTCACAAAACGGCCGGCGCGGGAGCGCGCCCTGCTAGAGGGAAGCAAGAGACGCAGCCACGTCTCGCGCATGCGCCGTTGGATCGCCGGTAAGGTAAGGATTGTGGGCCTCCTGGGGGGTTCCTCCCCGCGGGACATCCCGATTTCGGATGCCCCGCGGGGAGGGATCTGATCGGTCCGGGAATCTTATAGATTCCCGGGCCGATCCCCCCTGGGTGTTGGTCCACTTTAATGTTGCAGCTGTGTGCTATCACCTCACTGAATAAAACCCCCCATTCAGCAAATGGACTGAGCCATTTTCATTAAAAAATGTTAAAGTAAGGCATACATTTTTTACTTTTCTATTGCCACATACACATGTTAGAAGCTATTGTGTGGCTATTTAATTATTAATTTTTATTATGCAAATATTCACGATAGTGCTACTTTAAAGCAGACCATCTCTCTGGATCAGAGCCCTTTCTTGCATGTTTCCCCCATCCTGTACATACAGATTGCAAGCATTAAAAATCATCCTACATGTACCTAGTGCATTTTCTGAACTTTAAAGTGGACCAACACCCAGGGGGGATCGGCTCGGGAATCTATAAGATTCCCGGACCGATCAGATCCCTCCCCGCGGGACATCCGAAATCGGGATGTCCCGCGGGGAGGAACCCCCCAGGAGGCCCACAAACCTTACCTCAGCCCCGTTCCATCAGCCGCGTCTCACGCTTCCCTCTAGCAGGGCGCACTCCCTGTTAGAGGGAAGCGTGAGACGCGGCCTCCAGTGCTCAGAGCCGCTGAGCTGCTATGCGCGTCCAAGCGGCCTTGGACGCGCATACCACAGCAACTCTGAGCGCTGTGATTGGCTGGAGCGGTCACGTGGGAGCGTGGTGAGGTGAGTGTTTCTGGGCTTTCGGGGGGGTTTCAGACATCGGGGTGCCCCACCGAAGTGGACCAAAACCCAGGATAGTCAAAATCCTGCGTGTTGGTCCACTTTAAACATGCAAGATGGCGGCTTATGGAGTCTCAGGCTGCCTGAAGACAGGAAGTGTCTTCTGACTATGTCGCTCTGCATTGTGGGGTTGCTGGCCTTTTTCTGACCCCAGTTCTGCTCTGTGTGCAGAGCACAGCTATAACCCCATCCCCCTGTATTCCCCCTCCTCTCCTCAGTATGTGATGCTTCTGAGGCAAGATAACCTAGAGTCCTGAACAGAGTTGCTACCCAGTGAGGGAAAGAATAATAAGTAAGTGACTAAAAACTTAAAATATATACATTTTAGATGCTGGGGAATAGTTTTTTAAGGGTTTGGGCTTTTTATTAAAATTATACCTTTACCGGGCACATGCAGCCAAACTCAAGTTGTACCACGTGTTATCCCATTCCTTTTTGTCCTCACTCCGATCCTTTAGACTGCAAGCTCACAAGGAGAAGGTTCTCCTTTTTATTGTCTCTTGTTATCACATATGGTTTAAACTTTGTAACATCTAGTTTATAATGATCCCTGTACAGTATGTTTTACCTTGTAATTATGCCTTGTACAATGTTACAGAAGAAGATAGCACTATATAAATAAACAATAATAATAATATTTGTTTTTAAAAGAGAAGTCCAAATTTGACTTTATCCCTGATAAATCCCCCCCCCCCACAGCTGAGACATTTTACATAATATAAACTTATTAAAGCGGACCAAAACCCACATTTTTAACTAGCCTCCACTGAATTGCTCCCCCCTATGAAGAGGATGAAGAGGACCATTTGCCAATTTCCAATGCTCCTGCTTCACTCTAATTCTAGATAATGCCGCTTGTTTTAGCTGTAAAGCTCCGCCTCCTCCATTCATTGCCACTGTTGTGTGTGGCAATGATGTAATTGACACACCTATGCAATGACTGCTCATCTGTCATCTTGCAACCGACATATAACAAACCTCTGCTAGGAGGGTTCTGGAAAACTTTTCTGTGTGTGTGTGGGTGGGCGGGGCCAGCCATGAGAGAGAGGCTGGTGCTATAAAAGGCACAGCACAGCTCTGAGGGAGCAGAGTCCGTGAGGTGAGCCGAAGGGAGCACTACTATGTCTGTATGCGTTTCTGAGCCCGCATAAATTATAGGGCCACAGTGAAGCTTTTGGTTGAAATTAATACTCTCCTTATTTACCTCACTGCTGAACTGTGTGAGGGGTGTAAAGGCTTATTTTTTTGTGTGTTATTCACTGTGTGAAGCCTGCCATGGAGCACAAAGAAAGGGACTCAGCGTGGTTGGAGGACGCCCTTGGTAATTTTATTTAGGAGAGTTTTTGAGGCCACTTGAAGAAAGAAATATCCAGAAAATATTTAAAGAAACAGCATCATTTTAGTCAGCAATAACAGGACATTTTCCACCAAGATCGTTTGGTCTAAGTATAAGTGAACTTTTCTCAGTTTTCCTCACTATTTACAGCATAGTTACAAATTTAGAGCATCATCTACCTGAAGTTTATTATATAGAGTTAATCTTACATTTTAAATAGATTGTGTATGTATTGATAGATTTTTTGAATTACACAGAGCATACAGTGTGTTTTAAAGTTATCCAAATAACCATATATGATAAAGTGACCTAGACACAAGTTTAGCCTTTGTTTGAGATATTCTCCCCCCAACCATATTCTTCAAGTAGAAATTATACTAGATTCTTCTACAGTCATTTATTGCATTCATTGCCTTAATCAAGTGGCTATATACACCAACTATTGTGTTCAATGCTTTGCCTAATATTCAATCGTTAAATTCTAAATTGGTCCTTATTTATCTGGTGTGGTGTGTTTTATTACATTATTCAGACTACTCCACACTACAATCTCACACCGAGGGACAGCAAATAAAAAATCAGTGTTCCATGATAATATGAAAAGTGAAAACATCCATTTGTTATTCTACACCCTAATAATGGAGAATCGGCAGGGGCTTTGGCCAAATGTATTGCAAAAGTTTAATGGGTTTTGGTCTGCTTTAATGACTGCAGTGAATGAGGAATAAGCTCTCCCATTGCCAGTGCCATTCACTTCTATTGAAATTGTGAGGCTCCAGCAACAGAGCAATGCTGCTGGGGGATATCTCCCTCTTTTTATCTCCAAGCCCCGAAAGAGTTAAAGTGGCTCTGAAATTGCCGGGGTGTTGTCAGTAAACTCACATTAACTGGCAACTTCCACAGGCGCAACCCTGGCTTCCCTGTAGCAGTTTTTACATGTTGCAATGGGCAACTGTACACCAAGTCTGAACACCAAGATCTACAAGAAGAGAGAAATGAGCTCTGTAAACACAGAACACTATCGCTATGGCTGCTGCTGAGGTGAGGGATCTTGTTCAACCTTACACATGCCCAGCAGCAGAGTTCTGTGTGTACATGTTTGCAACCATCTGCAAGCCATAGTAATGGGACAGCTGTTCACCTTTGTTGCGCTGCACGTGCATGAATAAAGTTTGTTGAATTACCTCAGTCTGCCTCAGGGCAACACCCAGCAATATCAGTAATATTTTATTACTATTCTATCAGAGATATCAACATTAGAGACCAGTTTACAAGTTATGGGCGAGAGTGGGTTTGGTTTAGGGGCATGACTTGTTTGTAGGATTTTGATAAACAAATATTTTTTATCACCCCCCCCCCCCCCATGGAAAATAGTCAATAGTCAAGTTATAAATGGTGCAGGGCAGATATATAAAAGATTGACATACATAATACTTACATACAGTTTTTCCTCCATATTTCCAGTTTCCATATTTGATGTAGTCAGGTAGGTGGGTAAGCAGGCCTTGTAGGTGGGTAGGCAGATAGATAGGTAGGTACTCAGATGGACAGGTAGGGGGTAGTCAGGTGGAGGAGCATGTGGGTATTTAGATAAGAATAGATAGGAATTCCTATTAGATAGGAATTTAGGATAGGTAGGCAAGTGGGTGCGTAGACATGTGAATACATAAATCAGTAGGTAGGTGGGTGGGTAAGTAGACAGGTATATATCTGGGTAAATAGGTGGGTAGGTAGGAAGTCAGGTAGATAGGTGAGTGGGTAGGTTGGTGGGAGGGCATCTAGAAAGGTGTGCAAGTGGGAAGGTAGGTGGGTGGGCAACTGCCACCTCAGCTCCAGGGTCTGACGATTCTGCCTTTGCACCAGTGCTGCCAGCTGCTGCTTCAGGTCCTGGATAGGGAGGCGAGTGTGGGGGTACATAGGTATGTGGGTGGGTCAGTAAGCAGTTGGATAGGTAGTCAGCAGGCCAGTAGATAGGTGGGTAGGTAGGTTAATTGGTGGGCGGGTCAGTAAGCAGGTAGGTGGGTAGGTAGATAGGTAGGTGACTGACATCACTGCTGATCTAGGCTGGAGGATCCTGTTGTGTGCTGTCCTCGGCACTGTCTACCACTTATATCCTCCAGCTCTCACCACCTCTCTGCGCTGTCATTGGCGCATCCAGTTGGTTGCTAAGTCTGGAGATCCAGAGCTTCAAAGTGAGTAATCCTGGGAATCGATGCACCTTACCCATGGATGTCCACTTCTGAGCACCGATTCTCTAGGACCATGGGGCAAGGAAGCCCAAACTTACAGGGAATGTAGCTAGATCTTCAGCTACAGAACAAGTCATATCCACTGATTCTTAGACCCCAGCTCTGGCTAGCAACAGTATTGGGACTTTGCAGTACCGCCAATAGGATCCATATGCCCATGCAGAGGTGCATAACTAATGTCCTCCTCTTTCCAACACCTCCAGTGGGTTTATAGCCCCCGTCGATCTGGAGAATGAATACAAATCTTCCTGGGAGTCAATGCACCTCCTCCAGGATAGTACACTTCTGAGCACCAGATCTCCAAACCTAGGGGGCTAACGATCCACTGGAGGTGTCGTTAGAAAGGGGAGAACCCAGGTATACACCACTGCAAGGGCATGTAGATCAGGGCTGAGTGGACCAAGCGGCTGTACCACAACGTCCTGGTGATGTTGCTCTTCTGTGTAGGGGAGGTACACTTCTGAGTGCCGGATCTCCTGGAACTAGGGGGTTAACCATCCACTGGAAGTGTTGTTGGAACCTCAGGCATACACTCCTATAAGGACCAAGTGGCAGCACCACAAAATCCCGTTACCATTGCATTGCCAAGGTGGTACACTTCCCAGTGTCGTATCTCTGGATCTAGGGAGGCTACGGACCCACTGAAGGTGTCATTGAGAAGGAGAGAACTTCAGATATATATCCCTATAAGGGCATTTGGATCAGAGCTGACCAGACCAAGTGGCAGTACCACAAATCTTGGTACTGTTGCTCACAGGTGCTAGGGTGGAACAATTCTGATGGCTGCATCTCTGGACCTAAAGGGGCTAGCAACTCACTGGACATGTCGTTGGAAAGGGGAGAACCTCAGGCATATACCCCTATAACAGCATGTGGATTGGCCCAATCAGCAGCACCACAAAATCCTGGGAACACAACCATAGCTCCACAGTTGGTGGAGGCTGTCTTACAGGGCAAATGGTGGAGGTCTAGGGGAGCGCCCTTTGTACGCTGCCTATATTTCAGCCCTCCCTAGATATGATAAGCCCATCCCTGGTCACAGGCTAATGGAGAAAACAAGCAGCTAAAATTGAGTAGTCCTCCCCTGTAAAAGCAGAATTGTGCATTCCTAACCTTTCACCACTGATTCTTCTTCCTTCCAGTAAAAGAACAAGGCAGGTTTGGCTTGGTGCAGGGACAGCCTCCGTTTTCTTTCGCTGTCTGTCATATTTACACATATTTTTATTATTAGACTACAGTATTTCTCATGAAAGAGCTCTTTTAATAACACAGTAATTAGGATAACATGATTCAAGACCTAGTGATGGTTTGTTGTATGTTGTCCAATCCTTCTTAGCAGCATATTTAAACACGTCATAGAGCACTGCATACTTTGAAGGCATTAATTTCTTCAGAAGGGAACTTCTTATGGCTGTCTTAGCCTTCTTCAGTCTCTTTAATGTTTTAGAGCAGCAGGGCTCCCGCACTCTCTGCTGCTGTCTGCAATATGATTAAGGGTTTGTCACAGCAACAGCAGAAGAAGAATGTGCTGTGACAAACCTGGGCGCATTCATTTGTTAAAACCAAAACACTTGAGTCAAATGGCTGCAGGTTTAATGCTTTAAAGCCCAAATCCAGGAGATGTATATTCTAAAGAATATAATATAGAATATTCTATATAAGAACTTTCCCTACAGCTCTTTAGACTGGAGCAATACGGGATAGTAACGATTACTGTCCATTTGTTATTATGTTGGAAGAAGCAGGATGTTGCTGGTTATATATTCATTTAAAGGGGCTGTAAAACGGCAATAATAAGACAGCAAATAGCTGACCTCATTTCTGTCCCATGTGTCTCTCCTCTATTTCTCGCAGTGGAAGGTAGAAGCAGTAGCAGGTCTCCAAAGTTTGCCCTCCTTTCAATTTCATTGCTCCAGGACCACAGAAAAAAGTGGTCCAATAGCTAATCGATCCTTTGCTGCTCTCAGCCTGAGTGAGCACGGCAAACCACAATTGTCCCACAGCTGCCTCTGAACACATCAGAACATGTTCATATCTCATGAAGCTGTGCTGTGTCCTTCCCAGTTTAGATCCTGGAAACAGAAGCCAGTATTATTATTGTTTATTTATAAAGTGCCATTGTATTCCATGGCACAGTACAAAGTATAAGTTACAGAAGGATGAGACAAGTTAACATACTTATACTACACAGGACATTATGAGTTGTAATTAACTGAGATATAACTACAAATGAATATAATACATACAGTACTATGAGCCAAATGCAACAAAACACAAGCATGCATAAAAAATGAAGCTGGGCCCTTGAGTGACATGACAGTCACCCAATCTCGTGCAGAAGGTCACCTTACTCAAGTCGAACTGTCACTCAAGTCCACAGCTGCCATGCAGAGCCCACTGTCGTCAGGGGAGGGTTGCAGTGATCAGGTGCATAGTTTTATTATTTTAACCTGTCACTGCAGGACCAGATGGACTTCAACCAAGAGTTCTCAAAGAACTCAGTTCCGTAATCTCATCACCCTTGTGGTTTTTAAAGACTCACAAGCAACTGGTATAGTGGCAAGGGACTGGCGCAAGGCAAATGTGGTGCTCATTTTTAAAAAGGGCTCAAGGTCTTCTCTGGGTAATTACAGGCCTGTTAGCTTAACATCCATTGCGGGGAAGTTGCTTGAAGGGCTTTTAAGGGACTACATACATGAATATGTAACTACCCATAATATTAATATAAGTGACAACCAACACGGTTTTACTAAGGACAGAAGCTGCCAGACTAACCTGATTGGCTTCTATGAGGAGGTGAGTAGAAGCCGGGACAGAGGGGCGGCTGTGGATATAGTTTTTCTGGATTTTGCAAAAGCATTTGACACTGTCCCCCATAGACACTTAATGGGGAAATTGAGATCTTCAGGATTAGAAAACACAGTTTGTAACTGGATTGAAAACTGGCTGAAGGATCGTGTGCAGCGAGTTGTGGTTAATGATACCTTCTCTGAATGGTTACCAGTTGTAAGTGGCGTACCCCAGGGTTCAGTGCCGGGCCCAATATTATTCAACTTTTTTATAAACGACATAGAAGTTGGAGTTAAAAGCACTGTCTCTATTTTTGCAGATGACACAAAGATATGTAGCACAGTGCAGTCTATGGAAGATGTTCACAAGCTTCAGGCTGACTTGGACACATTGAGTGTCTGGGCATCCACTTGGGCATCCACTTGGCAAATGAAGTTCAATGTGGAAAAGTGTAAAGTCATGCACTTGGGGTCTAACAACCTGAAGGCCTGCTTCCAAGGCCACCAAGATACTATCATGCATTAAAAGATGCATGGAATCACGGGATAGAGGTGTAGTTTTGCCTCTTTACAAGGCACTGGTGCGCCCTCACCTGGAATATGCCGTCCAGTTCTGGGCACCCATTCATAGAAAGGACGCTCTGACTCTGGAAGAGTGCAGAGGAGAGCCACCAAACTAATAAGGGGAATGAAGGACCTTAGTTATAAGGAAAGATTACGAGAATTAAATCCGTTTAGTCTTGAGAGGAGATGGCTCAGGGGGGACATGATTAACTTGTATAAATATATAAATGGCCCACACAAAAAATATGGGAAAACACTATTTCAGGTAAAATCCTCTCTAAAGACAAGGGGGCACTGCCTTCGATTGGAAAAAAAGAAATTTAGAGGCCGATTCATTAATAGCGCCAGGTAGCGACAGATGAGCGACTGTAGCGTGATTTTTTCAGCGCCAGCCAGTATTCGCTGTGCTTGGCCGGCGTTAGCTTGATGACAGCGACTCAGTCGGTGTGCGGTAATGTTGAATACGGGCTGGGGGGTCGCTGTTTCACAGGTCCAGCGTTGTATGTGAGCGCCTGACAACGAATGGCCAGAGCGAACGCCTAGCTTCATATTCATCAACAAATCACGCTCCGAATGTGCTGTCGCTGTCCATTCCTTGTTTAAACCCCAGAGCGCTGGCGGCGATCTGTATTAACTAGTTTTTAACCCCTAAACAACCATATTTTTTGAATGTAACATTATACATGTTTTTAGAATCATTTTGTAATATGAATACATTAATCTCAGACCTGTTAGATCAATTCTGCACATATTTTTTTTAATTTTTTTTTTTACTTAAAAATAAATCCTAACATTGCAGAAGTGGTCTCCGATTTTTTGACATTAAAAAAATAAAAAAAAAAAATAATACCAATTAATTATGAATAATTATAGATTGCTCCATTGAAATGCATTGGACATCGCCAGGGAGCGACAGCTCATACCTGGCGCTGTGAGGGAATTTGCAGCGGCGCTGTTCAGTCCAGGCGGCTTCATGATGAATGCCGCGCTAGCCGTCGCTCTCGCCGGCGCTAGCCTCATTTTGCTTGATAAATGCGTCATTGTGACCGCCGCCGGGCGTACTTGAGTCGATAGTCGCCGTTAGCTGCCGCTACCTGGCGCTTGTCAGACACTACCTGGCGCTATCGCTTGATGAATAAGGGCCTAAGTCTCTGGAGGCGACAATCATTTTTCACCATAAGAACTATAAATCTATGGAATAGCCTCCCACAGAAGCTTGTTACAGCATCAACCGCTGACAGCTTCAAAAAAGGATTAGATGCTTTTTTAGAAGAAAATAACATTAACAGTTATTATTAGCGGTTATCAGTAAAAAAAATAAAATAAATAAAAATAAACAAAAAATAAAATAAATAGCTTCCCTTATAAAATAAAATAAAAGATAACTTCCCCTACCCGAACACCCTTGGTTGACCTTGACGGACATATGTCTTTTTTCAACCGTATTAACTATGTAACTATGTAACCTATATCTAGCTTAGTAAAGGGAGCAGACGGGTGTCTGAGGGTTACAGAAAGCTTGAACTTCCTCTTTGATAGTCCCAGTCATGTTAATGCAATCAACATCTCGAAAACAATAGATGTGGACAGGTACTGCTACTTATTGCTGCTAGTTCTATACAGGTCACTCTGAATTGAGAGTCAGATGACTCCCTGGCCAGATCCACAGAGCAACCCTCCACAGAGGGCTATTTCCCCTATCTCTCTGCATAACTGCAATACAACACTGTGTGTCTTTTTTATTTTTACTACACAGGCCCTTTAAATGGCAAAATGAAAATGAAATGTATATCTGTTTAGCATTGCCCATTTTTCATTCCTGTCATAAGATGAATGATTGTGTTCACAGAGAGAAGCCAAATCTCCGACACAGGCAGCCTCGTCTCTTGTAGAATAAAATACATGTGAGTGCAAATAGTAACAGCGATGGCGGCAGGCACGCTGCCTGGCGTCATAAGCATGAAATAAGCAGGCTTTGTGTGCATAACATAGAATAATTTATAGCGCCGAAAATAAAATGCAGTTTCCTCTTTTGCTCTCTCTCCATAAAGCAATGGAATAGATAAAAGATTGCCTTGCAAGTTTATATTTATTTTATTTACAGCAAGATTGAAACATGGTTTATAGCAGAATATTCATTTGGTGAGATGTGGAAGTGGATTTTTAAAAGGGGGAAGGGTTGCCCCCATCTTGTTTCAGAGCATATGCACCTTATGTGAAAAGTTTCCCTCCATTTTATTGGATATATCATGTGGAATATATATATATATATATATATATATATATATATATATTATATACTGTTGTTTATATGTATACTGTTAATATTATTATATTGTAAATACATTCTAGCATATCACTAGTATGTGTCCGTTGGGCTACGGAAAGAGAAAGTGGGCAGCACTAGCCAGCGTTTCTATAGGTGCACTGCTCTGTGGGCTAATGCCCAATATATTATTTTGGGGTAACCTCTAAACCCCCTGCCAAATAGCCCCACAGAGACTCACTATTGCACTCAAATAATCAATTTACAAATCCATTTTATTGTAGCATATTTTTAAAAGCAATTTAAAAACAATTACACTGAACCATATGCATGGTAAGCCACCAGGGGGCACACTCCTTCATCAACAATATAATCTCATATATATACAATTCATAGTGGTTCTGTGTTAATCAATCAATAAGTTCATATATACATCTATTCTAATACTTTAACTTAATATACAATTCAAAATTAATATCCTTGCCCTAATAAAGTGCCAGTGCTTCCGTCACAAATAGTACCTTGTGCAAAATATTTGAGCCCACTCACAATAAAAGAGGGAACACAGACAACACACAACAAAGAAAGTGCTTACTTCAAAATGATGAACAGGAGGACCCCCCTTAGGCAAAGACCAACGCGTTTCGAGTCCCATATGGACTCTTGCTCACGGTCAGTGTGCGGCTAGGGACAGAGGGTGACAGCCCCCCTTAAATACATACCCTCCCGACCGCTCCCACGCCTGGCCCCAGCTGTATGCGGTGATTGCATACTCCAGCCGGAAGTACGCCGATCACCGCTACTGCAGCTCCAGGCTGGAGCGCACGGCGCGCGCTGTTACTGGCCCCGCCCCCCACACTGATAGGTGGGAGACGGATGGTGATGGGCCAAAGCGAGCCAGGCACGTGAGCCACCGTTCAGGGACGCATTTAACCCTTTCCACACTTGTATCTTAAACATATACTGCTACTAGCCTGGTACACAATCCTATTATCACACACATTTATATACAATGTATATTGACAATTGACGGCATCTTATGTATACATCACATTTAAAGGTAAATATTTTTTACAACTACTAATTACATTACAACTCTATTTCCTCAACATCTATTTACATAATTTAATGAACTTCAACAAAAAAGAGGAAAGAGGGATAAAGATCCAGAATAAAGATTCCTCAAACAAACAAAAAATTACAGAAATAACTAATATCTAATTCTGATTCTAATATTGAACAACTATACATGTGGTTATGAAACTCCATCAAAAAGAGGAGAGAGGGATAAAGATCCAGAGTAAAACAGCTCAGTCAGATAGGGACATATAGGAACAGATACTATCTATTAACAACTATATTTTACAATATTCAGCATCTATCTACAAAATATGGAGACTTTCTGAAGAAAGGAGGAGAGCGGGATGAAGATCCGAGATGCAAATGCTCAAATGGACAGGAACAAATACTATCTATTAACAACTATACTTCACAGTATTCAGCATCTATATACAAAATTTGGAGACTCACTAAAGAGAGGAGGAGAGTGGGATAAAGATCCGGGATACAAATGCTCAAATGGACAGGAGGATACAGGGATGGCTATTATCTATTTGCCATTCTACTTCCTAATATCCAACATAGACTTCATCAAGAAAAGGGGAGAGGGATGTAGATCAAGGATACAAGGCTCAAACATCAACATAGATATAAAACCTATAATTAAGTAAGGGTGGAGCTTTGAGAGGAACCAGGGGGGCAATAATGTCTGTACCAGCCCAGAATATGGGGTTGGTACAGATTCATGTCAGCCCCAAAAACAACCTCTCTCTCCCACCAGCCGAGGAAGAGGTTGGCTATGGACGGGTCACAGCGTGCCCCCATTGCCACGCCACACACCTGTCGATAGAAAACTCCATCGAACACAAAATAGTTGTGTGTCAAAATGAAAGTCAACATCTGTAATACAAAATCCTGTTTCTCTTGTTCACTTTCTGTCCCCATTCTCAAAAAATATTTACACGTCATATGGGCCATTTCATGGGATATATTTGTATACAATGCTTCCACATCAAGTATGACTAGTAAGACTCCCCTATTTAAGAGGTCCATGGAGTCCCTTATATAGGAACTAAGTGTAAGAACATGGGGCTGAAGGTTCTTGTCCACAAATATGCAGGCTCTTTCCTTTAGACCCCCAATTCCTGCTACTATGGGTCTTCCGGGGGGACACTTAGCATTCTTGTGTACTTTAGGTAATATGTAAAATGTGGGCGCTACTGGATATTGCACTCTCAGATACTCATACAGATCCTGACCTATGATGTTATTTTCCCATGCATCTTTCAACAGGGAGTCAAGTTCTAATTTGTATTCGCTCAGTGGATTATGGGCCAATTTTTCATAGCTCGCAGTGCACTGCAGTTGACGCAAGACCTCGGCTTTATAGTACTCCGATGACATAATTACTACGTTTCCGCCTTTATCGGCCTCTTTGATGACAATGTCGCTGCGCTGCTGCAAGCTATGAAGCGCCTCCCGTTCCTCCCTAGTTAAGTTGTCATGTTTACGTGGGACCACCATTTTACGAATATCTTGACTCACCACTTTGAAGAATGTGTGGACCGCTGGACTGATGGACCATGGTGGAATGTATTTAGAGGGCTTACGTAATGCCCTATCCAGATCTAAAGTTACTTCTTGTTCATGTAACAAAGCCGTCAGGTCATCAAGAGCCAGCCCCTCACGCCACGACAAGTTGGAGTCTGGATCTATAGGTGCTTCAAATTGCTTTTTAAGTAATTAAGTACATTCTAGCATATATTTTTACTGCCTTGGTACTTGGTCCAAACCTTTCTCTCATTGGGAGCCACATTAAAGCTGAAATAAATCTATGAGCCACACGTAAACTGGAACAAAACCCTGTGTGGCCATCCCTGGAATCTAAAAGATTCCAGGACTGGCTGCTGGCATTCCACTGGGGCAACCCAAATCGGTATGCCCTGCGGTGTTTTTTTTTTTTTTAATTTGTCTCCTTTATTCTAAATAAAAAAAAAAAATTTAAGAAAGCCATATTGCACATAAAAGCCCCACAGTACCACATATGTATCAGTAGCCCCCCCCCCCATTCCGGCTCAGGAGACCCCCAAACTGAAAAGAAAGATTTATAACATTAACAAGTGAAATACAACAACTATTCACACTATAAAAGGTTAAATAAATTGGCATGGGGCACACATATTTTTTTAAATTTTAAGGGTTAAAACCCGTCAAAATTGTTTAAAAAATGGTGTGGCCCCCCCTTCCCCTTCCCAGCATAATCAGCCCAGGCACCAGCTATGCAGGACTTGTAGACCAGGGCCAGCCATCTCGGCTGTGGGGTCTTCTGCCCCCCCCCCAGGCTTTGGGGAGGCAGGTGACTTGCCAGCCCCTAAGCCTTGTGAACTGGTGTATGGGTCTCATGGATTCCTTACCAGTTCACAAAGGGTTAACCCTTTAAGTGCCAGCCTTCCTAGAATTTTTGTCACCCTTTGTTGCCAGAGCACGTTTCACTATTTTGAAGAATCAAAGCCACATTTTCCTAAAAAGAACTATATGCAAACAAGGTAAAAACATGTAAAATCTAAAAAAGCAACATCCGCCGAACAGAACGATACCCAACATGCACAGCTACTGTCAAAGGAAGAGTTGCCAAACACCCCAAAGTAAAGCGTGCGCATAACGGTAATTGTACTTGAAATTTTTAGCTCTGCTGACAAAGTGCGCACCTTGCAATTTTTCAACCAAAACAACCCTTTACATTTGGAATATCCCCATAAACCATATATTCCCTGCACATGCTAAGCTTTCTAAGCGTACTGAGCTTGTTGTAGTGGGCTCATCTTTCTGGAAGTAATCCATTGAAGAATTCTTAGGTTGCACAGGGTTTCCCTAAGAAAAATTATAAAAAAGCAAAATAAAAACCATGTTTTCCTAAAATATCAATATGCAAACAAGAAAAAACAAGCTAAATCTAAAAGCACAAGGTCCCCAGAGCAGAACAATACCCAACATGCATAGGTACTATTAACCCTTTTAATTACCAGCCTACTTGAAGTTTTGTCACCCTCTGTTGACAGGTCATTTTCCCCATTTTGCGCCATTTTTAACCGTGATTTTTGCTGGAATTTCCAGAAAAATTATATACATATTTTTTGCAGCAGAGTTTAGACTTTAACGTGAAATGTCTTGTTTGTAATTTTTCTACAGTTTTTTTGAATATGTTTGCGTAAAAAAAGAACAAAAAAATAAATAAAATAATATTTTTTAGACAATTGTCTCCTTTATTTTAAATAAAAAATTTGTTTTATTAATGAAAACCATATTGCATGTGATAGTCCCATTTCTCCCGATTACAACGGTACCACATATGTATTGATAGCCCCCACATTCTTGCCCTGGAGACCCCCAAACTGAAAAGAGCACTTTATAACATTTACAAATAACTACTATCCACACTATAAACATAAGGGGTTAATTAAAAAAGACATATGGTCCCCCCTCCCGGGGAAGGGGGGGGGGCATTTTTTGGGGGAATTTTAAGGGTTAGGGCTAGGCTAACCCTAACCCTTAAAAATCCCCCCAAAAATGACATAGGGTCCCCCCTCCGGGAGGGGGGGGGGGGGTGAAACGACCCCATTTTTTTTTTAATTTTAAGGGTTAAGGTTAGGCTAAAAAAAATGGGTCCCCCCCCATATGTCTTTTTTTTTAATTAACCCCTTATGTTTATAGTGTGGATAGTAGTTGTATTTTATTTGTAAATGTTATAAAGTGCTTTCCCCCAAAAAATGACATAGGGCCCCCCACAAAGGGTTAACATTAAAAAAAACACACTGACACATAAGAAAAAAATGCTTTTATTAAAAAATAAAAACTTTTTTTTACTTTACTTACCTCCGATCGTCAGCTCCTTTGTCCCTCGATGTGATGACAGAGGCGATCATGCTGGCTGCAGTAGCAGAGGGGCAGGTGATGATCTGATCACCTGCCCCTCTGCTCCTGTGGCCGGCATGATCGCATCTGAATGAAGAGCAGCAGGGAGCCAGGACGACACCCGGTGAGTGACGTCATAAGCCAAAGGGGCGGGGCTTAATGCCAAGATGGCGGCGCCCGTTGGGAGAGGAGGGGGAGAGCCCTTTCAGGCTTTCCCCTGAAGCTGAAGAGCCAGGGGGAGGGCAATCGGAGGCCCCCCCCAGTGAAGAGGAGACCCAGAGGGAGGCAGCGTGACTGCAGGTAAGTAAATGTCATTTTTATTTATTTATTTTTTTTACAGTGGGGGGGGGCTATTCAGGGGGCTCTCCTGGGGATCAGATGGCACCAAATTAAGAGGACCCGGCTGGATCCAACGAAGGGTCAGGGGAGTATTTTACTGTTATATTTTTTTATATTTTTTTTACTGTGGGGGTTTAAAGTCAGCTACGTGAGTCTCACGTAGCTGGCACTTAAGTGGAGTAGAGGCTGCTACGTGAGTCTCACGTAGCTGGCACTAGAAGGGTTAAATGTAGAAAAACAAAACACATAGAGAAAAAGTATTCCATTATTTTTAATACTTACCTTTCCTGCTCTGCCCTAGCCCTGTGTCCCACACCAATCACTATTGTTTCTGCTCTGCTGCTGGAAGCCTCTTATACCAGCTGGGTGAACTGTTTTCTGCCTTGTAACTGAAATGGGTGCAGCTAGATAAATAAAGACAGAAATTAAGAGACAAATGTTGTTTCCTTTATCTAAATGATGACAGCACAAATATGATAAATACGTTGAAACAATGATGGTTCCCACCTGACCTTCTGAGTCCTGGTTCTATGGATCTATGTAGAGGATCTCATCCAGCCCTCGAGATCATAGCTTAGAATACGTTTATTACTATCCAACATTGTATGTACACGACCTCCCCCCAACATGGGGCAATTATGGCTTAGACAGAGGGACATAGGCCTGTGACCGGAAGGTGGCAAGTTCGATTCCCAATCATGGGACGTGACTGAAGTGCCCTTGCCCTTAGTTTGTAATTCACTTGTGTATAGTCACTCACATAGTGTTTATTCACTGGTGTATACACAGAGTTGTGTTGTTCACAGTGCACAAATGGGTAAAATGCGGAGAAGGAATTCCATGTGTGTGTTGGCACACAATGGTCACTATTGCAGTATTATCACACACTCACTTTCAGTCATTTGCTGCCACACCAACCGCTGCATTTAAGCAATAGAAAATCATACTTACTATACAGTCCATCTCCTCCTCAAGCTGTATAGACTAGCTGTCCTCCATATTATGGCCCCACACCTGTTTTCTAACTAATGGGTGTAGGACGGTTCTGTGACAGGCGGCCCCGGGAAAGACAGCCCCCGTGATCGCCAGAATAGTATTTCATTACTTCTTAGATTTAGCAATCTATTTCGGGGATTTCTTATTTACCTGATCTGCTTGACATGCATTGTGCACTCCCTGGGTGCTGTGTGTGTTGCTAAATGAGTAGATGCACAGGCAGGCTATAGACTTTGCCTACCACAGTGAAATCCTGTACATGCCTCTATTTTACTCTACAATGCAATCAGCTGCCTTGGTAGCCTATTGGCTGATGTAGCATCTCTGCACCTAAGTATGCCTCATGAGGCTATGTACAATACATTATAGGCATAGAATCTGCACGTTTGATTCTGCTGAGCAGACCAGACCAAACTTACTGTATGGCTGACTAGTCATTTAGAACTCGGTCACAACTTCCTATTCAGCCGTTCACATTGTGACAGCTGAGATGTGTTGCATTGGTAGCAAAACTTGTAAATGCATAATTGGATAGAAGATGTAATGTGCTATTTCATGAAAAAAAAATATTTATTGAAAATCTTTATCTTGTTCTGTATTTTTCCATTTTCAAAATGTCATGTGAATCATTTATTTCCTGACAGTGCTAAACTGCAGAGAACATGATAATAAGTCTCTTGCAATTTGCTGAAGACCTCTAGCCAGCTGTGTTTTTAGACATGGATTTGCTCACAGTGGGCAGTTCTCGAACGCAGTTTTATCTTCTATAAAGCTTAAGATATTTTGCAGAGCCCAGTGTTACCCCCTAGCTACAGTATTTAGTTACAAGAGATTTTGGATTTGGATTAACAGCATAATCTCTGTGTGGTGAAATACACTGCAAGGTATTTGGCGGGGGGAGGGGGTGGTAGCGTGCAATTTATACTTATACAGAAGCATCCCACCAAAAATATTGGTTGAAGCCAAGGAATACCTGCACATTGTGTGGAACAGACAACTATTTCTGTCACACGCATACTGCTAAGTATTAGTGTCATTGTAATTATGGTTGTTATACTTTTATAGAAGTATATGAAGTCTTTGAACAATGTATATTATTTTCTAATTTTGCAGGCAATGGATAAAGGAAATTGTGGTGCATAGCATTTCAAATCTGCCTTCCCACCCATTGTTAAACTTGAACAACCAGAGATTTTGACTATCCCAGGTTTTGTTCCATGCCCCGGGGACATCCCATTTGGCTGTGTGAAACCCCCCAAATCGTCCATAATAACTGACATTTTCCTTGTCCAATGATGCATGCACAGGCTCTAGTCCAATCAGAGCCATTTGCCTTGACTGTCATGCAAGAAATTGCTGTTTGCTTCAATGGGGAGCACAAGCAGGCATATCCCTAGCATTGTGCATTCTCCCACCGAAACACTTGCTGCCGTCCCTTGCTCCCTTTGCACATTCTGCCTGCCCCAGGTCGGGTCTAGGTGTGCCTAATGCTAAATACGGCCCTGCCTGTAATTAGTTTTCAACTCCTGTTTTATATTTATATTTTTATGGAACACTGAAACACAGAAGACAAAGATGCAATAGAATCACAATAATGTATTAATTATCCCAATGCTACATAAAACACCTAAAACACATGGTACAAGGCATTTTTGTTGGCACATTGATGGGATTGTTAGCAATCTTTTATATGTGAAGTACGTAGTAATACTTGCTGCTATTGTCAAATGGTACTTTCTTTGCATTACTATCTTAGTAAATGGTAGTGAGATGGTTTGCACATAGGGTTGTTTTTTTACAAACTCTGCTGAATTTTTTTTAAATCTTAATAAAAGTACATGACACACATACCACCAATGATGTCCCAAAGGTATTAATAGTTGTTGGGACTTTGCCTCCTTCTTGGACACATTTTTGAAAATCAAAAGCATTTTCAAGACTGATCAAAGTTAAAGTTAAAAAATTAGGGGATCGAGGGGCGTGCCCTAGGAATGGAGCTGTGAGGACGCTTTCCACATGAGCTCCTGCACCAGTGTCCGAAACTACACTCTAGCAGATAGAAAACGCAGTGCTGACACCATGACCAGAAAGAAGAGTAAGCAGAGGAATGGAGGGAGGAGAGTCCCGAAGCCCACACACCGCCACAGTGGAGACTGGCAGAAGATGAGGACCGAGGGACAGCGTGACAAAATGGCGTGGCAGGAAAAGGACTCTGGAGGAGTGATCGGGATGGCAGAAGCGCCTCCATCCCCCCCGCCTGCGGAAGCGGAATCTGGTGTCAGGAGACCGGAGGTTCCCCAACGAGAGAAGGGAGAAAGCGGAGGATCCGGCCCCACAGAGGACGAAAGGAGCACCAAGATGGCGGCGACCGGGAGCGGCAGAGAAGAGAGGGGCTCACCTTGTGAGAAGCTGCAGTCAGAGATGAAGAGAGAGCGGGGCATGGCGGCGGGGAAGACAGCGGAGGCCCCTGCGTCCGGCCATGCAGCGCAGGCATCTGAGGCGACAGCGGAGAAACGAGCACAACTGAGTGGGTACAGCAAGATGGCGGCCGTCTGCTCCTCCTCGCTAGCGCCCGTGACGTCAGAGTGCAGGGAGGCGGCGGATTGGGCGGAATCGCCGGAGACGCTGCGAGGCACAGGAGAGCCCAGGAGGGAGAGCGCGCAGACTGAGAAGATGCGGAATGCAAGGAGCAGAGGTATGAGCACAGAGGGGGGGAGTAGAGAGATGAACAGCCGGGCAATTTACCCCCAAAGTTTTGGCCTAGGTGCCAAGGAGCCCTCGCCCCCCCAAGATACAGAGGAATGTCTGACTGTACCCGCCCATCCTGCTCCTTGTGGACCAGCCAGCAATGAGGAGTTGCCCTGGGATATCTCACACTCGAGACAGGGTGTGGGGCATGGAACTCTTGCTAGACAGAGTCTGGAGAAGTTTGCCTTTACCCCCAGGAGAGGCAGTAATGGAGACGCAGCTGCACAGAGAGGAGACAAACCCACAGAGGGGATGCCCCCACTGCTAGCCCTTCCCCAGAGGTGTCCTAAGCCCTGGCATCCAGTTCCTCTAGAGCCAGAAGTGGTGATCCAGAAGAGGAGGCCCGCACCCCTGAGCCCCCCAACTTCTCCGCTCCTGCCTTCACCAGAGATTACTTGGTCTGTGGGGGAGGAACTCCGACCTTGATGTCGCCGTCCCAGCCATGCTTTTCCCCAGAGCAGGAAGAGGAGCAATGGAACCCATGGGGGCCCACACCTTAGGGAAGGACGCCACAAATGCCAGCCGCCCCCCCGGCACAAGCAGGAAAGAGCGTCCCTACATCCCCATGTTCCCAGGAGGTGCACTTAGAGACAATCTCCCTGCTGAAGGGGCTTCCCTCCAGGTCTGACATAGAGAGGTTAATAGCACAGGCGGGAAATGGGAGAGGTCAAACAACAAATCTCGGAAGTGTCGGTAAGAGTTGCCGCCTTGGAAACAGAGGGTCCGACGATTGCCAGTCGCCTTGAGGCGCTGGAGGCACGTTGCGGCATGCAAGAAGCTCAGCTCCAAACCCAAATGTTATATTTGGATGACATAGAAAATAGGAGCCGCAGAAACAACTTGCGCTTGAGGGGGATCCCGGAAGCATTGGCGGGTGAGGACCTAAAGTGCATCACAACGGTAATCTTTAACAAGGTTCTGGACAGAGACCCCGCTACTCTAATAGAGCTGGACAGAGTTCACAGGGCGCTGGGGCCGCCGGGGCCGGACCCTATGAGACCAAGAGATGTGATCTGCAGAGTTCATCGTTACACTCTGAAGCAGGACATTTCCCGTGGAGCCCGGCGTTTGGGGTGTGTGGATTTCGATGGCGCTAGTGTGCAAATTTTGCAAGACCTCTCGAGAAGGACCTTGTTGATGCGCAGAGCCCTGAAACCACTATTAGAGGTGATCATGCGCAACGGCGTGTCCTACAGGTGGGGATACCCCTTACACCTTATTGTTAAGAGAGACTGGGACTTCTTCCTGCTCAAATCCCCGAAGGACCTGTCAGGTCTCTTCTCCTTCCTGAGATGCGAGCCAATTGAAGTCCCAGACTGGCTGGCGACCAGAACATTGCTTCCCCCCCCAACCCGGGGGTGCAGACCTGCAAGGTTCCAGGGGGCCTAGAAGCCCTAGAAGTCAGCAACGCAACAGGAGACAAGCCAGACCATATGATGCTGAAACCCAGAACCCGGCGGGCTCGTGGGCTCCCCATACTGTGCCCCCCCCTCTGTCAGTGCGCGGGCAGCACCACACGGTCAGCTCCCGTGCTGTCGGAAGCTAGATGCCAGCAATCGCTGCCCTGGCCCATTTCCAGGCGCTGGCTTGGGGGTTTGGGGGGCGGCCGGGTGTCCCAAGCTGGTCCGGGTTCATCTGATCATCCTATTGGGTTTTGTTCTCGATCCGTTTAGGATAGTCACTGTGAGCTATAGTTGTTACTGTTTCTTTCCTTAGTTTCTTTATTGTGCTGTTTATCTGTGTCTTGTCTCGTCATCCCTTTCTGCCTACCTCTTGTGCTTCCCTTCACCCCTCTGACCCGTTCCCTGAACCCGCTGCCAGTCCCCGACCCCCTCCCGGTGCCCCTCGCGTCGGACCTAAATACTAAGGATATGAACATCCCTGATATAAGAACAATGATTCTGAGGAATCTGAGGGGCCTGGGGGTGCAAATAGGTTTCTTGCAGGAGACACACTTCTGGGCATCCAACCACCCGCCCTTTGGAAACAGAGCCTTCCCCAGGGCGTACCACAGCCACTCGCCCGACTCCAGATCTAGGGGGATAAGCATCGTGATCTCAAGCTCCCTTATGTGGGAGCTAGAGGATCTCAAGTCAGACACAGAGGGTAGGTGGTTAATGGTCAAGGGGAAACTCCACACTGAAATGTTCACTTTAGTTAATGTATACGCCCCAAACACAGGGCAACTTACTTTCTTGGAGAACCTCCTGGAAGTCCTTGCGGACTTTCGCGAGGGAGAGATGGTGATGGGAGGTGATTTGAACATAGCGTTGGAGCCCCTCCTAGACACACAAGGGAGAACCTCACTTGGCATATGCCAAACTAAGACAACTCAGGAAAACCCTCAATACGCATCAGCTGGTAGACCCCTGGAGGACCCAGCACCCGGGGACACGGGACTACACATTCTTTTCTCACCCGCATAATACTTATTCCAGAATTGACATGTTCCTAATCCCACACTCTTTGCTAGCCAGGGTGGCAGATACTTCAATTGGGAACATTACACTCTCTGACCACGCACCTACCTCGCTTACGCTCGAGGGTCGCATCCCAGCCCCCAAAGGGGGAAAACTTAATAACTGGCTCCTTGAGGACCAGCGGGTGCTAGAGGACATCCAAAAGGAGATTAAAGGCTTCTTTGAGTTGAATAGCGGCCCTGAGGTTTCCCCGGGGATTCTGTGGGAAGCCCAAAAGGGCTACAATAGAGGGGAGTGCACTATGGGTCTCCTTAAAGAAATAGGAAAACTGGAAGCCCTACATAAGGAGTCGCTGTCTGCTGCGCACTTGCCTACCCTGACGTTGCTCAGGGAAAAGATAAAAATGGTTTGCGGTGACAAGGTAAAGGCACAGATGGCGAAATGTCGTCAGGCTTTCTATGAGTCCGGGGACAAATGTGGCAGGCTGTTGGCGAGGGCACTACAGGCAGAAAGAGCTAAAACTTCCGTCCCCAAAATAACGGGCCCTGGGGGGAAGGTCTCACACCTGGTGGAAGACATTGCGGAAGAGTGCCGCAAATTTTATGAAGATTTGTACAACTTAGCTGTCACCCAGCGGGACAGCTTCGAGCAGAGGTGTGTGCGATACATTGAGGGTGCGGGCCTGCCCAGGCTTCCTGTCCAGGTCATTTCGGAACTGGAAGTGCCGATATCAATGCTACAGTTGCAAAACGCAGTTGCAAGCACAGCTACAGGCAAGGCCCCGCGCCCAGATGGACTACACCTCCAAAATTATAAGATACTGCTCTCGCAGTTGGCTCCCAGACTACTGTCGTTGATGAATTCCAAGATCGAGGGGGGCTCTCTTCCCAGGGATATGATCAGGGCGCAGATCGTTGTGATCCCGAAAGAGGGGAAGGACCCCAACTTATGTGCTTGTTATCAACCCATTTCCCTACTCAACTCCGACTCTAAATTGCTTGCAAAGATCCTGGCGTCACGGATTGCCCCGCACCTGCACCGGGTGATCGGCCCTGACCAAGTGGGGTTTATGCCCCAGAGGGAAGCAAGGGATAACACCACAAAGGTCCTGAATGTGATCCATCTGGCACCTCAGCAAAGCGTCCCTGCCCTTTTGCTCTCTACCGACGTTGAGAAAGCATTCGACAGGGTTAACTGGAAATTCATGAGAACGGTCCTCAGACATATCGGACTGGGCCCGAACATGCTGAATTGGGTTGGGAACCTGTATGGGTCCCCCTCGGCATCGGTGAGAGTTAACGGGGTCTCCTCAAATTATGTCTCCACTGATCTTTATCCTAGCTTTGGAGCCCTTCCTGTGCTGGGTGCGGGGGAACCCAGACGTCAAAGGTGTTAAAAATGCGTTGGGCCACTACAAAGTAGTGGCCTACGCTGACAATCTAATCTTTTTCCTGTCCTGCCCTGAAGTATCCCTCCCTAACCTTATGAGTGAGTTAAGAGAATACGGTGGGTTGTCGGGATACAAAATAAATCTACAGAAGCCGGAAGCTCTGAATATTAATATCACCTCAATTAGATACGAGAAAATCCGGGGCTCCTTCCCCTTTCGTTGGGCAGAGGGGCATGTAACCTACCTGGGCACGAAAATCTGTAATGACTTATCTAAACTGTTCACCCTGAACTTCCCTCAGCTACTGAAGAGGTTCGAGGATGAGACCTCTAGGTGGGCTAAGGGGAATCTCTCCTGGTTTGGGAGATGCAACGCAGTCAAGATGATTCTCTTACCCTGGCTGTTGTACCTCCTACAAGCACTCCCGGTTACAATCCCACGCTCTTACCTGCAAAAAGTGCGCTCGTTGCTTATCAAATTCATCTGGGCAGGGAAGAGGCCAAGACTAGGTAGGGGAATCCTGACAAGGACAAAAGAGAAGGGGGAGTGGGAGTCCTGGACCCGCTGTTTTACCATGCATCTGTGCACCTCAATAGAGTTGTTGACTGGTGTACCCGCGGTCAGCAAAAACAGTGGGTTGGATTGGAGCAGAGTTTTCTGGAGGTCTCACTGAAGGGTGCTCCTTGGTTGGGCGAGGGTAGGGCTCTCAAAGGGAAACAACACCCCACTATAGACCGACGCTGAGGATTTGCAAAAATACATTCAGGCGCCTGGAGGTTTCGCCCTCTCCCTCCCCTTTGTTCCCAATCATGGGGAACCCGAGCTTCACCCCGGGATGTGCGGGCAGTACGGTGAGAGCTTGAATTAATGCAAATGTATATAGGGCGGGTCAGTTCTTGACGGGGGGTGGTCCACTCTGGGGAGCTGGCGAGCAGACATGGGGTCCCTGAGTGGTCACCGTGGAAGTGCCTGCAGTTGATGCATTTCCTTGCGTCCCACAGAAAGGGAAGACAGGCTCCAACTGCCTTCGAAGAGCTGTGTCTAAGCAGCACGGAGGAGAGACAAACACTCTCTCGCATATACAAGATCTTAATCGCTCCCCCGGAAGCGGAGGGCCCTCCCTTCCTCGAGAGATGGCAGAGAGACCTGGACACCAGTTGGACGTCTGAACAATGAAAAATCATGACCCTTGCACATAAGTCATCTATTTGTACGAGATACCAGGAATGTGTTTACAAGTTGCTTTCCAGATGGTACAGGGTCCCAGCAGACAGGAGTAGATAGATCCCAGATGCACCTGTGGAGTGCTGGAGATATGGGAAAGGGAGAGGCGACTTGCACCACCTGTTCTGGGCCTGCCCGAAACTGAGAGGCTTCTGGGACTTGGTCAGGCGTGTTGCGGGGAAAGTCACAGGATCGGAAATCCCGGACCACCCGGCCACATGCCTGCTCCACCTGACAGGGGCTCCGGTAAAACGTTACCGTAACTCCCTAGTTTGCCACCTCTTAAACGCTGCTAAAGCCTGTATTCCATAGCTTTGGAAAAGCACAACCCCCCTAGTTAGGTTATCTGGCTCAAGAGAGTAA
This sequence comes from Gastrophryne carolinensis, assembly GCA_027917425.1. Lineage (NCBI taxonomy): Eukaryota > Metazoa > Chordata > Amphibia > Anura > Microhylidae > Gastrophryne > Gastrophryne carolinensis. Next base: position 340,242,022 of record CM051239.1, read on the forward strand.
ATGACATCATGAGGTTCGAAAACTTAATGTCCTCATGAGACGGCACCTACGAGAAGTTTGCAACCTCTTGGTACGACTGGATGGTCTTTGTCGAATTTGCGGAGGGCAAGACCCTGCTGGGTGCAAACTAATCTCCCCCCCCTCCTCCCCCCTCCCCTTCTTTCCCTCTCTTGTCTGTGAGTGTCTCCCCTGAGAAGTGAATGTGCTACTGGTACAGGGTGTTGGTTCCAGAGGAACTAGCCTAGCCCCGACGCCTGACAGATTTGGCGGGTGGTGACGCATGGGGACCACTGCTCTGTGCTGCTCGGATTAGGTGGGGTGATGGATCCGCTCAGGGGCCACTCGTTGTATCACACCTGCGCAAGCAGGAAAGATTGCGGCTGACAGCCAGAGGCAGTGGTTACCCCAATTTGCAATCTGGGAACAATCCGGAATGTTAATAATTGGAGTGTTAATGCGGCTTACATATACTGTATAACACCCTGATGCTTAATTTTAATATTCTGTACAATCTTTATTGTGTTCTCCATACAATCTGTGCACTGCCTGTTATTGTAAAGGGTGTCCCACCAACCTAATAATAATACCACATCTTAAACCAACACACAAAAATGGTTAAGTGTGGGACTGTCATATGCACACTATAGCTGGCCAGCCAAAGTTGACATTATAGGTTGGTCCTCAGGGTCAGGGTCACCATTTTACTCACAGCTGTCTTAGCACTAGACCCTAATGCAGTAATCAATATGGGACAAAAAAACACAGTTCCCACTGCTTCTTAACAAAGCTTAAGGTGAAGTAAAAAAAGTGAGAATGAAGTTACACCGGCGGGAGAAAGGGCTTCTGGGTTAGGCATAATCCCAAGTCCTAGGGCCTCAGTGCCTCACAGCTCTACCACCTAAGATACCTCATTACATGAATAGCATCTATCCTTTATTTCTCCAAAATTGCTGCAAGGTACGCTGTATTCATTGCATAGTGGCATCCATCCTTTACTGCTCCAAAAACACTGGCTGCAGGGTACACAGTCAATGAGAACACAAGCACAGCCAGGACGTGCAGGCAAGGGGGTTCGGTCGGGGCTGTCCGTCCACCAACGCTTGTTTCACTCCACACTCGGAGCTTTGTCATGGTGTGCATTTGCTTGGGAGCGTGGTGTGCGTAGGTGCACGGGGGGGGGGGGCCTTGACTTTTTAATTCTCACAACATTGTGGTTTTATTTTCTTTGTGGTCTTATGTTTGTGCCAGTGGCTTTGTGCAATGTATATATTTAATAAAGCAGTGCTTTTCTGGCACTCATTGTAGTAGCCTATCTCTGTGTGCCAGTCCCATACATACAAACCATTTTTTGCATGTTGGTTTAAGGTGTGGTATTTTCAAGACTGAACATGCTCTACAGTACAGAATTATGGACATAACTTGATATGGAGTTCTAACTACACTTCATAAGCCCTATTAGTGGTGGAGGTGCAGCCAAGGGGAAAGTTCAAATAATTTAATTGTCCTCTGTGAAATAGGCAGAGAACTGTGCAGAGGTAAATAAAGCAATAAAGCAAATATAAGAAATCACTTGTGCTTTAATTTTTGAATGCCACAACATTTGTATACCAGCTTCTGACAACAGTCAACTCAGCTTTTCTATTCCCACTGTAGGTGGACATGTCAAGGATGATGGAGTTTTTGGATAGACTGGTCTGACAAGTACATTACACAAAATTGTGAAATATTATCAATACTTATAAAGTTAAATCTGAAACAGCAGGGTCCGCCGAACCGGACGATACCCAAAAGTACACCTCAAAGTAAAGCATGCGCTATGAAAGCGCACAAAACAGACCTTTACATTTCTTAATGGTACAAACAGCTGCATTAAGGATTAGACTTGTGAGGTGCAGATAGGCTACATTAGCTGTGGCATCAGATTATAAAATCAGTGAACCAGGTCAGGTATTACAATGCTGAAAAGGGGGGCTCACGTTTTAATCATCATGCGCCACAAGTAACCGGCTGCTCCTCCTCCAGTATATCCCATCGCATCTGAAAACATATCAAAAGAAATGAAAAGGAAAAGAAAACACATTGAAAACAAAAAAAGGGGTCCACCTACAGTCTAAACTTAAAGAAAAATTAACCCAGTACTAATTAGTAGCTTAACTGGGGGTGGTATGCTTCAAAGCAATGTTCAAAAGCATAAACCAGGTTGGCTGGGGCAAGTCGGACAGTAGCACCGCACATCCTTTCTAATGCCATGGCTTCTACATACCCTACAAGCCTTCTGGGGATACCTTTTACCACCCATGTCGGGAATGCACTTTATAAAGTGCTTCCCCACTAATCTAGCCTGGTTGTCATTAGCTGTCATTTCTGGGGCCTCCTCGGTATCCCCAAACAACAGAGCAGGAAGTAGCTGTTGCTGATACTTTATAAAAGTCAGATTGGAGCCTGGTACTGCTGCCTTGAAGACAACAAAGGAGATAAAAGTTGCCAGTTGGACCAAATAAATCGCAACTTTTTTGTACCAGGCTCTGGATTTGCAGACGGCGTTGTAGTAGGTTAGTATTTGGTCCATCTTATCAACGCCGCCCATGAATTTATTATAATCCTTAATACAACGTGGCTTTTGGTAGGGGGGTCGGGGACCACGTTGTCGTACAGTCATGACTGACTCATCGTGGATTGTCGTCAGCATGATTACATTTTTCTTGTCCATATATTTCACGGCCAGGAGCTCATCACTTCTTAAAGCATAGGACTCTCCACTATTCAGTTTTTTTGCAGCATTGACCTGTCCAATGAGTTGAGGGCTCTAAATAAGGGGATGCTGCTGTAGAAGTTGTCCACATATAAGTGGTAACCTCTCCCCAGTAGAGGAGTCATGAGCTCCCAAACGATTTTTCCACTGATGGTCAAATTTAGGGGACAACCAGGGGGGTCCAGATGTGTGTCGGTCACACTGTCACATAATTTGTAAAATGTAATCCCATAGCGGGCACGCTTGCTAGGGATATACTGACGAAATACAATGCGCCCTTTAAACAGCAGAAGTGACTCGTCAATACTTAAATTTTGGGAGGGGGTGTACACTTCCACAAAGCACTCCGACAGGCTATTAATGAGGGGTCTTAATTTATGCAGCCTGTCGTGACCGGGCTGACCACAGGAAAGAGCAGTGGAATTATCATTGAAGTGCAGAAACCACAGTAAGATTTCGTAACGATTTCTGGACATTGCGGCCAGAAACAATGGGGTTGCCAATAAGGCTTAGGTATCCCAGTAGGACTCAATGCTAAATTTTTTTACGATACCCATTGCTAGTGTGAGCCCCCACATTTTTTTTCTCTCACTCAAATTTGTTGGTTGTCATGCATGAGCTCGGGCGTGTCTCTGTGGGGGATTTTGGGTGAGGACCTGCTCAGCATAGAGATTAGTATAATGGACCATATCCAGTAGGATGGCCTCTGAAACAAATAACTTGAAGTAGTCAATGAGACGGAAGTTTGTGGTGTCAACATTGACCCGGGAACCGAATCAAATGTGGGAATTTTGGGGGAATAATTATTAGGAGGCCTCCACGCAGGCTCTCCATCAGCTACAGCACTCCCACCCTGCCCTACACTTTCCTCCAGCATGGCCTCTTCTTGTGCGGTATCATCCCTTCTAGGATGCCTAGCACTGGTACTACTGCCCGGCTGTACCTCCTCACTAGAGGAGGCACTGTTGGACTCGCTACCTGAGGGCATATACTCTGACCCTGACTCGCTAAATTCTTCTAAGTCCGACTCCATCAGATAAGCCGCTGCTTCCTGAGCAGTGTACCTTCTCCCAGCTATTTTTAAATCTGATAATCCAAAAAGTTACAAAATCAAAACCCTATTGGGGATGGCTGTACTAACTAAAGCCTATAACTAAAGCCTACAACTAAATCCCACTAAAAATAGCAAAATAAAAAAAAATAAAACTATACAATATAACTACACAATAAACAGTCAAGAAATAATTTTAAATATATCAAAAATGTGTATATCTACGATCCGAAGTGGTGAACTCAGCAGGAGCAGTTGAACCGAATGTTAATCTGGGTGGGGGGATGGGGGGGATGGGAGGGAGGGATGGGGGTTCCGGACGGGGGGAGGAGGACACGGGGACTATTAATTTGAGTCTAGGAGGCTACAGCAGTCCCAGGGACAGCAGGACTGTACACAGGAGAGGTCCTAGTAGGGACAGTCCCAAAAGGGAGGAAGAAGGTCCAGCGAAGGTCCAACTGAAGAAGTCTTCGGGCCGAAAACCAACCAACACGCCTGAAGAAAGTTTAGTTAACAGAAGTATAGATTAAGAAGCGTAGGTAAAAAAAACCCTGAATCCCCTCTAACAACTACCTTATGCCCGATCCTGTGCATGCACTGGTCACAGTCACACTACGCTATACTTTTAGCCAGCATGTGCCGTTGAATTGGCAGTAAGGTACATGGGTGGAAGGTGCGCACCAGGCCTGACTCACCCAGTGAACACCTGTGTGTAGACGGGGGGAGGGATAGGGGAGCCGCTAATGAGGTGGAATGGAGGCGGGCATGGGGGGGTGCAGGCTCATGATCACCAATCACATGGCAACTAGAAATCAGCCAGAGCTCCGCTCAACACCCCCCCCCCCATTTCTGGCTCCTCACCCACCACCATCGCCTGCTGCACCCGTGGAGAGAGATGGGCCGGCGCACACCTGCCATCGCCCACCCCGATAAATATTCATTTATATTATTGATTAGCACACATTAGGCCTAAAACACATTTATAACACATCATAAAATCAAAAAACCAAATACCGTTTAGATTGCATTGTGGGGGTGGCAGGTGCGCGGCCGGTTTGGCTCGCCCAGTGAACACCTGTGTGTAGATGGGGGGGGGGGGGATAGGGGAGCCACTAATGGGGGGGTGGAGGCAGCCATAGGGGGGTGCAGGCAGCAAATGGCTCATGATCACCAATCACATGGCAACCAGAAATCAGCCAGATCTCCGCTCGACACCCCCCCATTTCTGCCTCCTCACCCACTACCATTGCCGGCTGCACCCAGGAGAGAGCTGGGCCCGGCGCACACCTGCCATCGCCCACCCCGATAAATAATCATTTATATTATTGATTAGAACACACTAGTGCCAAAACACATTTATAACACAGCATAAAATCGTAAATTCATAAAGTATAACACAGCATAAAATGGAGGCGGCAAGTTGCTCTGCAAAACAGAACAGCAGTAGTACATCTCATAGTAATGAGATCCATTCACAAAAAACAGCGATCTCAGGTAGAACACCGTTTTTTGTGAATGAATCTCATTACTATGAGATTCAAATGTCAGAAAAAAGTCTCCTACGACCACCCACCCCTCAAAAACATGCCCAGATCCCCCTCCCCACACAGCCACTTAACTCAGATCGCCGGCGCCCACATGATCAGATTGGGGAGATTGGGGGTATAGATGTGGGAAGGGGGACCAGGCAGGGCTGGTGGCAGCACCCGGCGAACCTGGTCACGTGCCGAGGGCCCGGGGCAAGGAGGGGGGCCCACAGAATGGCATAAAAAACTCACCTCACCCCCCTCCTACAGCGCATGTGGGGGCGCTCGTCCAATCAGCGGGCTCAGAGCCGCTGTGGTATGCACGTCCAAGGGACAGACAACCACAGCGGCTCCGAGCACGTTAGCGGCCGCATCCCGCGCTTCCCTCTAACAGGGAGTGCGCCCGTGCTGGCCATTCACAAAAGGCTGGCGCAGGCCCTGGTAGAGAGAAGCGCGAGATGCAGCCGCGGCCCGCGCATGCGCTGTTGGAACGGGAGTAAGGTAAGGTGAATGGGGTGTCCTGGGGGGTTTCACACAGTGGGGCATCCCGATTTCGGATGCCCCGAGGGGAGGGATCTGATTGGCCCGGGAATATAATAGATCTTATAGCTCCCCGACCAATCTGTGTCCAAATCTGATCTGCTCCTGATCTGTCTCCAAATCTGATCTGCTCCCCGACCAATCTGTCTCCAAATCTGATCTGCTCCCCGACCAATCTGTCTCCAAATCTGATCTGCTCCCCGACCAATCTGTCTCCAAATCTGATCTGCTCCCCGACCAATCTGTCTCCAAATCTGATCTGCTCCCCGACCAATCTGTCTCCAAATCTGATCTGCTCCCCGACCAGTGTCTCCAAATCTGATCTGCTCCCCGACCAGTGTCTCCAAATCTGATCTGCTCCCCGACCAGTGTCTCCAAATCTGATCTGCTCCCCGACCAGTGTCTCCAAATCTGATCTGCTCCCCGACCAGTGTCTCCAAATCTGATCTGCTCCCCGACCAGTGTCTCCAAATCTGATCTGCTCCCCGACCAATCTGTCTCCAAATCTGATCTGCTCCCCGACCAATCTGTCTCCAAATCTGATCTGCTCCCCGACCAATCTGTCTCCAAATCTGATCTGCTCCCCGACCAATCTGTCTCCAAATCTGATCTGCTCCCCGACCGATCTGTCTCCAAATCTGATCTGCTTCCCGACCAATCTGTCTCCAAATCTGATCTGCTCCCCGACCGATCTGTCTCCAAATCTGATCTGCTCCACCCAGATCACCCAGTCACCACAGATCACACAGATCACACACACACACAGATCACACACAGATCAGATCACACACAGATCAGATCACACACAATTTAAATAGCAGGGGGCGCCGGCTGATGACAGCTGCCGTGCGCCCCCCGCTTATTGGTCTGGTGATGGGTGACTTGGGTCACCAACAGGTCACCTCCCCCTGACCCCTGGGCTCTGGGAAGGAGGCTGCGCCCACGTCATCGGCTAAGGTAAGCAGGGGGCGCCGGCTGATGACAGCTGCCGTGCGCCCCCCCGCTGATTGGTCACACCCAGGTCACCTTGGGTCACACCCAGGTCACCTCCCCCTGACCCTTGGACTCCCTTCGAGATGCTTCCACAGCAACTGGCCTGCTGATGCCCCCCCCCCGGTGGCCGGAAGGTAAGGGAACGCTAGCCACGTAAAATTTACGTGGCTGGCTGTTAACTGCAGGGGAGGCAGCCAACGTAAATTGGCTGGCGGTTAAAGGGTTCAAGTTTGTCCAATGGCTAGAGTTTTTTCAGTGCCACTAAATTTGATCTAAGTCTACGGGAGAGGGAAAATGCAGGTTTTGTGTTCTAACCTTTGGCAAGCAACTTGAGAAATAAAACTCTAAATATTATGGGAAGGCTAACCAATGCCCAAGGATTATTGTCTTACTAAAAAAGCATTGCAGTATTGTGCGTCAATGTCTCTATTGTCAAAGCTAGCCTAAAGCAAATCAGACCCACAGCCCAATTTATCAGAAACCCACTCATTCATACATTCACAGGCATGGTTACCAATGTAGGACTCTAATGATGCATTATGAGATCACATTTTTGAAAATGTGGAAATTACAAACACACAAATTCAAACCATAGAAAGCCTCTACTTTGCATTTTAATGTATTGTAATGGTAAGTACCAAGCATATTGTACTTATATACATATTTTAAAAAGTAATTTTATTAAATGACAAGTCAGAACATCAGCTTGAAGAATTGCTCTGATTTTCACAATTTATACCATCCTTGGTTTTGTTTCACACTGTGGACATTTAGATAAAACATAACATTTAAGCTTTAGCCACATGAGATTTTAACATTTACGTATTTTCTTCCAAAAGAAATGATCACTTTGTCATGTCAGTGAGGATGCTCCTAGGAAATACTGTACTCTGAGGAGACCAAAACATTATTACTAACTACATGGTAACTGTGTCTTACTCCAGTATCTATTAGTTCACATTTTTTTACAATTTGAAAAAAAACCTTTTGACTTTCTATAATAAGGCTGAGGGGCTCCTGGGGGTCCCTGATCATTTTAAGTTGACACAGTTGACCTCTGCTTAAGTGTATAAGGGATGGCATCAGATGCTGTAAGCTGTTAATTATCAGCTACCCATAAAGGAATGGAAGAAATTGAAGTAGCTAGCTTAAATACTCAAACATTAAAGTCAAGTCAAAGGGCACTAGCAAGCCTAATCCAAGGGTTAGGACAGCTTGCAGATACAAGTCAGATGGAGCATGGCCCATGGCAGATTAGACAAATGTGACACTATCACAGGCATCTTTCCCAGGGACAGGAAAAACTTTATATGGCCACTGGCCACTCAGGGGTGATGGGCTAGTGCAGGGACCTCAATGCAGCTGGAGGAAGAAAGGAGCCTCACATGGAACTAAAATGGCAGACCTGCAGCACATGGTGGATAGTGAAGGACTGCAGATCCCATCTCTCCTCAGGCCAGGTGCTACTTCTCCACCTCTGAATAGATCCCATCTCCCCTCATTCCCCACAAGTCTCCCCCCATGCTCCGTGTTGCTTCTCCATAGGCCCCTCCCATGCATTCTCCATGTTGCCCCTCCCACCACCACCCCCCTTTTCCATGCCCCAGCTCCATCCTTATCTTGGTGTAGCTCAGGAAAAGTCTTGTAGAGGCGAATGTGAGGTTTGGGATGTTAGCTAGAGGAAGTTTGCAGAGCATAGTGCCTGGTAGGGCGATTTAGGGAAGACATATAGTGGGGGTTGCAGCGGGGGGACGACTGGGTTAGATAATAGTTATGGCAGGTAGTACATGTTTATGGTAGTGAAAGGGTTAACTAAAAAAGACCAGGATACAAGAACGTTCAGAAACAAGATTACAAACAATTCCTCTCTAGATATCCGATCAACAGCTCTAAATGTCAGTGCACAGTCATCCCCCCAGCAACCTCGTTTAATGGGATTAATTTAGCCATTACACTTTTAAATCCTGCAAAATTCAAAGGACCCTGAGCTAGCACAGGAAAGGATTAGGCATAATTACATTTGGTTTCCACACTTCAACATTTTAATAGGCTATAGTTTTATTATGGGATCAGAAAAAGGGCTGATGTCTACATGAGTATGGAGAGCTGAGGAGGAAAAACATTTTGTTTAAAGCTCAGAAGGTCATAAACAATATCAGTGGGAAAGTTAGACACAAATTTAGTGAACGTGGCGCAGCTGCAACAGCTGGTCCCATTCATATGCTAATAACACGTTTATGTTCTTCCTCATTGTGTGGAAGAGTCCTTTAATACTTATGGGTCCTTCTTCTCTTTTAAGACCGCTGCCTAGACTAATGAGGTTTTATCATTAAAATTACATAAAAGAAAATGTGATTGCTTAATAAGCATATGGAATAGATGCAATTGTTAGAAAAAAGGCACTTTAATGATACTCTTCATTTAAAGGAAAGCTTCGGTAAGAAAGCTGCTGGGACAGCCATTGATGATCTCCATTTAATAGGTCCAGTCTCCTGGCTGTCATGCTTTCTTACTTGATATAATGCTATATGAGCTCTGGCCGCCAACAGCTGTACAGCTTGTACAGCTTGTAAAGTGTAAAAAGTCCCAGCTTCTAATCTGTACCAATATTCCATGGCCCGGGGTGTAACTGAACCAGGCCCCATCATTGTTGCTCCTCCATCTAATTTATCATATCTATATATACTGTAGAACCCAAAACGCACCAACTTAAGACACAGGATTTTTGTTATAAATATGTCCAGTAATATGCTTGGAATGTGACAAATTAAAAGAGCTTTATTGCAAAATAGTGAAATAATATAAATTGGTTTTAGCATGTTAGATTGCCAAATTCTCACTTGGCTTATTGTTTTCCAATACTGGAATACTGGAAGAAAGAATCCCGGGGTTAAATGTTTTTGAAAGTATTATTCCTCTTGCACATGAGAAACCTGCTAACCTCGAACTACCTGTCCTGCGTCAGACTAAAACATTCACAATTCCAATATCTGATTAAAGCATTTCAATAGGAGTAAAAACATTTACACACATTAGAAGAGTGACAATGGCAGAAATCGATGAATCCAGGACGGGCTGCGGCGCACACCTGTAAAAGCATATAGAGGCTGACTCATTACTAGCGCCTGGTATCGGCAGATGAGGGTCTGTATAGCGGCGCTTAGATTGACCACTAGTAGACACTCGTGTGCGTGTATCGGGCGCTGTAACAGAGCGCCTCATTATCTCTAGTAACCTGGCCGGCATTGATGAATGAGATGTATGTTGGGCGAGCAAAAGGTAGCGCCAGCTCATTGCAAAAAAAAGACTTACAGAGCGTAGGCGCTCTGGATTTGGTCCCTATAGCATAGTGGCAGAAGCTGTGTGTTTAAAGTCTGTTTTTCATACACCCACATGTGCGTCTACTGGCGGTCGCTCGCGGAGGCCGATTCATTAACAGCGGCAGGTAGCGACAGTTGAGCGACTGTAGCGGCATTTTCAGAGCGCCCGCTAGTAGTCGCTGTGCTTGGCCGTTGTTCGGTAGTTGACAGCGAATGTTGAATATTGGGTGAGGAGTCGCTATTTGACAGGTTCCGCGCTGTATGGGAGCGCATGATAGCGACTGGCCATAGCGACCGGCTCCCACCATATTCATTAACAAATCACGCTCAAAAAATTCTCGCGCTGTAAAATGCATGTTTAAACCCCAGAGCGCTGGCGGCGATGGGTTAAAAGTAGTTTTTTAACCCCCAAACAACCATAATTTTGGAAACCAAAAAAAACAAGTTTTTAAAATAATTTTGTAATATGAATACATTAATATCAGACCTGTAATATCAATTCTGTACATTTTTTTTTACCTTAAAAAATTATTTAAAATGGCAGAAGTGGTCACAGAATTTTTCACATTTAAAAAAAATTAATAAAAATTAATAACAATTAATTATGAATATTTAAAGATTGTTCCATTGAAATGCATTGGAGAGCGCCAGGTAGCGAGAGGTCCTACCTGTCGCTGTTCAAGGTCGGACGCTGGCGCTATGGGCTGAGGCTGGAATAATGATGAATGAGTGGCTATCTGGCGCTATCTCAGTCGCTAAGCAGGATTGGCTTGATAAATGTGTGATTGTGGTGGGGAGCCGGCGTTCTCGTGGCGGGGCCCATCTTTACCGGGCGCTCACCAGTCGCTACCTGTCGCTATCCCTTGTTAAATAAGGGCCTAAGTGCCGCTATACAGACACTCATCTGCCGATACCTGGCGCTAGTAATGAATCAGCCTCATAATCTGCCATCTCACACCGAGGAACAGCACAAAATCAGTGGTCCCGGACAATTTGAGAAGCAAAAATATCCACTTCTAGTTCTACGCCCTGAGAAGAGAGTATCTGCAGGGGCTTGGGCCAAATTTCTTTTACAAACTCAGTGGGTTTTGGTCTGCTTTAAGTCTCAACTGTTTAGTTTTCCAACATTTGTGCTGTTAAATAGAAGGCTAGTTTTCTTAATACAAGCTTAGTGCTACCTACTGTAACAATTTAATTTAATTCCCATAGGGCCAGCAAGCTGTCTATCTCTATATAGAGTTGATAAATATTTGTACTTTTAAATGACAAGTTGGAACTTTCTGAATATGAGCAATTCATTCTCTCCCAGGGGGGTTTTCTGTCACTGAATTTTAACGAATCTGAGCAATTGGAAATGCAAAACTGTGCACCCGCCTATCATAATGACTGTTTAGAAAGTGGAATAGGCAGATATAGCAGGAAATCGTTTGGGTGTGAAAAGTTGCCAGTTTGCTGCTCACAACTTATTGAGATTTATAGGAAGTCTCCGGATTGTGCAATTAAAGCTGTTGTTTTTGGAATTCGCTATACATGGAGAATAACGGCTGTATAGCATTAGCCAAAAAGCCATGAACACTTCCTTGGTTTGCCAAAGTCAGTGCATTGATAATGGCATTTCTATTCTGTATATGGGCCTGGAATTTAATTTCATCCCCCTTAATGCACTTTTAGCTTTATTCCTCGTCTGGCATACTAATGATGTTTTCTCCGAGCTCTTTGGCTCTACTACTCTAGTCATTGTTTAATCTGCTGTATTTTATCCTCTAGTGTTCTGAGAGCCATGTCCTGGTGCTAGGTGGGTTTTGCCAGGAGCTGCTGGATATAATCACATTTCAGTACACACAATAAAGAGATGGTTTTCCTTCACACTTGTTTGCATCTAAAGAGACCCTGTCAGTAGTGAAAGTAGAAACTTTCAATTTTCAGTCCACTGACACTTTAGAGGTTTGTAATTCAGTGATATCATTGCATTTAAACAAAGAAACAAGGTATTATTTGAAATTTATTTGGGGGAATTTGCTCATTTCAGGCCAAGATTTACTAGTGACAGTATACTTATGTTTGGCAACTTATCTTGTGGTTAAAACTGAATTTGATCATTTACTGTACATAACAGAATGTGTACTTTGGGTTGCTATAAGTACACGGGATCTGTTCCACATCTAAAAGTTCCCTTTTTCATTGGTTGAATAGGGCGTATTGTGAGCCTGCTGCTGTATATACAAAGACTATTAATGGTGAGAACCCGCGCTACAGTTTTTAAATATCAGTTATTTTATCAAATGACTATAGCTGCTCCACGTGTTATGAACTCTTATCCCAAATATAGAGTAAATGACAGTTGCAAATATTTAAACACAGAGCAAAACGGCCGACGGCGAGCGGTTTACAGATTACAAGAGGATACACTTGCGATAGCCAACCCGACTCCTTAAAGAGCAACACCAACGGCCGTGGTGATAAGGAACAGGGTGAGAGCCTCGCCTATTTTAAAAACAAGCGATTTGTGAATTATTTTAAATGTGAGTGTGCACTTTTTAAGGTTGTACTTCATACTTTTATAATTAAAAAAGCGGGATTACACTAGATTCTTTCCCCTTTTCTTTTATTATATACCTCTACTATATTGGGGAGCTGAAATCCATTGCAACCAGTACTCACAGCTTCTAATTGGACATCTATATAAAGGAGAGATCCCAGAGGAATTAAAACAAAAGCCTCATATTATCTACCAGCTGGTAAGAGTACCCAGTATTGGTGATGGGCACGGTGGTGATGGCACAAGTCTATGCTTATTGAAGACACTGCACTATGTCATAGCTGTGATAGCAGAACAAGAAAGTGCCATATTTTAATGCCACTTTGAATGGAAGTGGAAGAATTGTAGTCCCACTACTATAAACAAGGACGATTTAAAGGGCCAGTGCTGCTGTATATGTTTGTAATTTTTTTTGTTGGTTTTTAGTTTTTTATTTTTTGGAGCAAGTCACTGTTATTATTTTCGTTTTGCTGCCTCCAGCGTACTGGGGAGATCTAGTGACTGATTGAGTTTATGAAGGATCAACACAATTTTGTGGCATTTTTTTGTTTTGACCACTGCTACACTACAAGGTGTTTTTTATTCTGCTTTTTATACATTTTTTTGTGAAACCCTGTGCAACCTAAGAATTCTTCCAGATATTACTTCCAGAAAGATGAGCCCACTACAACAAGCTGGGTACGCTTAGAACGCTTAACATGTGTACTTTCAGGGAATATATGGTTTATGGGGGATATTCCAAATGTCAAGGGTTGTTTCGGTAGAAAAAGCACAAGGTGCGCACTTTGTCTGCAGAGCTGAAATTTTGAAGTAAAATTCCCGTTATGCGCATGCTTTACTTTGGTGTGTTTGGCAACTCTTTCCTTGACAGAACCTATGCATGTTGGGTATCGTTCTGTTTGGGGGATGTTGCTTTTTCAGATTTTTGTTTTTTTCTGGTTTGCATATAGTTTTTTTTAGGAAAATGTGGTTTTGATTCTTTTTTATTCATTTTTAGGGAAACCCTGTGCAACTAAAGAATACATTGAGGGATTACTTCCAGAAAACTGCACCTATGTCAACAAGCCTGGTACGCCTAGAAAGCCTGAGGTGTATACTTCTAGGGAATATATAGTTTGTTGGGTGTTTTTCAAATGTAAAGGGTTGTTTTTCTTGAAAAACTGCAAGGTGCGCATATTGCATAGCATAGTTGTCTTTTATCTGAAAATCTCCTAAAGCATTGTTTCAGTTTGGGGGAGTCTCCTGGGAAGGAAAGGGTGTCTACCTATACATATGTGGTACCACTGTAACTGGGAGAATATGGGGTTTCACACGCAATAAGATTTTATTGACAAACTTACATTTTTTATTACAAAAAAACACTACAAATTGTAAAAATAGTTTTTTTTTATTTTTTTGCACAATTTTCAACTAAAAATATTGAGAATACACTTATAAAATGACAAACAAGACATTTCATGTTAAAGCTCAGGCTCTGTTGAAAAAAAACAATATATCACTTTCCTGGGAAATCCCTTCAAAAATCACAGTTGAACATGGGGAGCGCAAAATAGTGCAAAATGGTCTGACAACAAAGGGTGACAAAATCTCAAGGTAGGCTGGCGGTTAAAGGGTTTAGGACAAAACAAGTTCTATCTGTTATACATGTGACAAATATAATTTGTGCTAAATTATCTATTTACAGAGAAGGAAGTGTCCAAGCAAAAAAACCTTACTCACCTTTTCTCCTCCGCAGCTGATCAGTCCTAGTCCGACACTATAGGAGGCGGAAGATGCTTTTAAATGCAGATGGAGCATGTACGGAGCAGTACTTGATCTTTGCAACTGGTATGTTTTACACTGACCAGACAAGGAGCAATCAGTTGTGGGGACAAAAGGTCAGCAAGGTTTTGTTTTTTTTTAATTTGCCTGGACATTCCCTTTCAATGCACATTTTTGTGCTGCTCACATATTCCCAAAGGCATGGTCAATTTTTTTATTTTTTATGAAAAAAACCCCAGAACATCTCTAATTTTCTCGCTGACCATGCTACTGACAACACCCCTTTAACACACCAATGGGAGGCCTTAAATGCATCATATGCAGGGTACTTATGCAGCAAGGGTCTAGAGGGGGGCTGATTTGCCATACCTTACATTACATACAGGCATTGAAAGTAGAACATATAACCTCTATAACCAAACGTTCCTTTATGCATAAGAGAGGCAACAATCACTCTTTCATGAGTATGATAATAAAATTGGGAGACTACTTGCCCGTTCCTTGCACCCAGATGAAATGCTACTTACATACCATGAATTAGACAGAACACTGGGGAGGAGATGTTTTACCCTAGACTTATTACAGATTCCTTTAATGACTTTTACACCTACCTATACAACCTGGCCGGTGGACTCCAAGACCACCACCCAGACACCACCCATAAAATTGCGGAATATATCGCCGACACTCCCTTTTCTGGCCCAAGGGGAGTGTCAAGATCTGTACAGAGGGACCAGTGATAGACAATGAGACTAAACTGATAAAAATAAATGGTGATTTATTGCGACAAAAAGGGGTAAACACAGCGCAGCAACCACAAATATGTACAACAACTCTTTACTTACACCAAATACAAACACAGAAAGCAGCCAAAAATATATACAAACAAAGAATATATCCAAGACCACATACAGAGCACCGCAAACCAGAATATATACAACATTAACCAAATATCACAACTCAAATGCAATATAGACAGATATATACAATATATACATGCTCCACAGACAATGGCAGCCATCTAGCTAAATGATCAAAGTCTGGGCAGGCGAACCAAAGCGCAGGAAGGACTGAAAGAAGGGCTGAAAACTGGACTGCAGAGGAACGGAGTGACAGGTCTGACGTTCCAGAAGACAATCTGGGGCACTGGGGGTTGTTGTGGAGCTAATTTATCGCCAAACAATTTGATATGTAGCAGCTGCCTGCCATATCCCTCAATGTGGACCTGAAACTGTATGCTAAAATGCTGGCCAATAGGCTCTTACCCTCCATCCCAAGCCTAATGCATCGGACCAGGGAGGCCTGTGACAACACCAACAAACTTTTTTTTTTGGCCCATGTCCAGACTAGAGGGACCCTGATGGGTATCATTTCTTGTGATGCTGAAAAGGCATTTGACAGGATTGGTTGGGGGTTCTTGTGGGCCTTCCTCCTACAGATTGGTGTCGGCCGTCCTTTTTCTCAAAAATTATGGAACTTTACCACAGCCCCACAGCCTCTGTCAGAGTGCACGGGATTACAACCTCCTCATTTAACATCTGCAATGGCACCTGCATCTGCCCTCTGTTCCTATTGCTATACATTATCACGAATGAACATCTGGCAAAATCCATCAAATCTATAGGGGTACATATCCCTCATGACCTTCTTTTATTATACGACTTGAATTATGCCCCCCTTCTAACCTGAACTCTAGCTGACCACAAGACATATGACAGAAGACAATTTCATGGTTTGGAAGGATAAATATAATTAAAATGGATATCCTTCCTAGGTTCCTGTTTCTGTTCCCAGCTGCCCCAGTGACCCTCCCTCCCCCCCAACAGCTTTTTTAAGATCAGCCTTTCACAAATTTGTGTGAGAAAGATGGATCCCCCGGTTTGGTGAGTAAAAATTGCTCAAATGTAAAACCGGAGGGAGAGGGAGGGCAGCAGATCAGTGAGGTTTGGGGGATTCCTCAATGAAATACATACAAGACAATGGAGAAATACATTTTAGCAAATACAGTCAGGACTTATCTCTGTGTGGAAACACACAGAGCTGTTTAGAAAGCTATGTGCAATATTTTTGCTTAACATACATTAGGGGTTCATTAAAATCTATGAAAGAGCATAATGAGCAACAGAAGTGAGCAAGCATTATCAATATTGCACTGAAATAAACATGTCAAATATGTGTGGACTGATTAACCCCCTTTTTCTGATTAACAATTTGGGGGTTGGACAGAACTGCAAAGCACGTTTTCACTTACCTGCTCTGCAATCCCCGAGTGAAATCCAGTCCAGTGTGGTCCGGAGTAATTTCCGTGATTCTAGCAGCACGGGGATGCTATGCATTTAAAAGGATTTTTCAGACAAAAGGTTAAAAAAAATAGCAGCATCTTACCTTGTCGAGTGTTCACCCAATGCTGTGCCTCCTCATAGCTCAGCACCCTGCTGGAGATGTCAATCAGATGTGGGCAAGATGTCCCACATTTGGTGGTCCTACCCCATATACAAACTCTGGGACACCAGAATGTATTCTAAGCTCCAAGCTTGTCAAGTCCCCTCAGATGGCCTTCCTATCCCTAATACCTGGATCCATGTCCCAGGCAGAGAAGAGTATTTTGTGCTTTTCATCCCTGCCATGCGAATGGTTATCCTCAAACAATGGCATTCACAAGATGCTCCAACAATTGAAGGTTGAGCACCTTAGGCGTATAGAAGAGATGGTTTCAGAAGTCAGGGGTCAGCGTGACACTTGCATGGATGGGTTGGCTGATTTTTATACACTCCCAGGACATGGAAGGTTATTTGTAAGGGGACTGCAATCTCCTTCCTATCTCTTTTCTCGCTCCCTATTTCTCCCTTTCTTTTCTTAGGATTACCAACCAAAGAATTCCTTTAACCTTCTCAACATTTGTCATAACCTAGGTGATTTACTTTTTCTAGTTATATTTTACAGTGTTACTACAATATTGATGCCTCCCCTCATTGAGAGCGGAGGAGATGAGGACCTTACTTGGAAGTGATCCCTTCCTGATTTATGGGGTGTAATAATTTACTTATCTGTCTAGTGCAACCCAGATGTATATTGTGGTGGTTTATTTCCCCTTTGCCCTTTTTTTCTTCTCTTTCTCTGCCTGTTTTATATCTTGTTTTTTAGAGCATTTTTAAAACTCAATAAAACAGATTATAAAAAAAAACACATGTGTAACTTTTTATTTATGTTTCACAGGAGAAGGTAGCACTGCACCAACCAGCTAATCCACTCATTTACTTAGGTCATTATGTCAATGATTTAATAAATGTGTTTGAAAAAAAGTTTTAATAAATTGGACCATTGTATAATTACTAAAGACTGTCCAGGGAGTATTATGCATAAATATTTTAACAATCATTAATGCTCCCACTTGTGTATATGTGTTTTTAATTTCTTGGTCCTCATATGGCTCGAAAACTTAGGTAGACTTAACTAAATTTAAATGGAATGGGACAATATAGGTCAAAAAGTCAACTACTTAAAGCCTAAAGCCTTAAAGAATAAATTACGATTTGTATTACAATGGATTGCAAACAAAATCAACAGAAAATCCACCATTCTATACCAGTGTGTGGAGCTTTGCGAATCATTTTTTACTCTCTTTTCTAAGATATCAACAAAGTACGACATAGCTGAGCACTGCACTTCCTGATGATCTCTTAGGGAGTCCAGAACATTCCAGGTGGAAAATGTAAAATCTTAGAATGTTTCGACCCCAGGCAAGAATATTTACATCATGTCTAAGCATTGTGCTTCCTGGCAATCTTTAAAAAATCTTGGAATGGCCCAAGAGGACAAATTAAATTATTGCACAACTCCACTACAACAAATGATCTAAACTATATCTGAGCATTGTTGCGCCTAAAGATCTTTATGGAGGCTCAGAATTGTCCTCAAGAAGTAAATAGATTATTGACCTTACTCAGCCCCCAAACCAAAAAAATTTGATCATTGCACTTTCTATTGGTTCTATTAAGAAATCTAAAATAGTCCAAGGGATGTAAATAGATGATATGCAAAGCTACACAAAGTGGCCCAGAATGATAATTCATTTTTTTATTGGTTGGTAGGTGTATTACCAAGTGCATAAATGCCTCATTGGGCTACTTACTACGTTCACTAATATTCGAATTAGGAAATCAAATGGTAATCATTGAATCTTTGGAATATTTATTGTATAGTTAGGATTTACATTAACATGATTATCATTAGGCTATAATCATTTTTATAA
The DNA here is from genome assembly GCA_027917425.1 of Gastrophryne carolinensis. Classification (NCBI taxonomy): domain Eukaryota; kingdom Metazoa; phylum Chordata; class Amphibia; order Anura; family Microhylidae; genus Gastrophryne; species Gastrophryne carolinensis. The sequence continues at coordinate 340,260,756 of CM051239.1, forward strand.
TAGGTAGTAAGCATCAATACATTACCGGATATTGTAGCATCACTCCCGTATTGGGGGACTCAATAGGAAGGTTCAATGAGTTCCGGCTTGCATCACAGACATAAGTGCGTCCACTTCAGCAGTCTGGAAAGTCCCTGAACCCTCGGCGAGATCCCCTTATTTTTATATTATTAAGTAATACCTTGCGCATGCCCAGTCGTCATAGTTGCATAACCTAATGCATGAACAGTTTGTGCTGTTCCACACTGGCACGCACTGTTCCCATCACGGTACAACTCATTCTCTATGGGATCGTCTGGTGAGCTTGAAATATGCAGGGACATGTAGAGTCATACCTTATCATATGAAAACCATCCATCATTCATGTGCTCACTCGTATCACAGTAGGCACTAAGCCAGCAATGTTAAATAATTTTCTTGATCCCAATATCCAAAAGGGTCAAGTTCTTTTACTTGTTTTGCCCGATTAATGTTAACAAGCTTCTCATTAGCAAACATTTTCTTTTATTGACTTCTTCCAGAGCTGTTAAATTAGGTTTACTACTTCCAATACTAAAAAGACTATACAACAGTAACAGCATTACAAGGACAAAAGACAACTGACGGTACATTTTGCAAAGCATAAGTTAAAGAAAAGTCATTCTGTGTGGAGGGGTATTTTGCAATTATATGCAAATTCATGTATCTGAGAATGATAACTTCTAAAGAGCAGAAGACACTGATGTGTTATTTCATCATGTTTATTTCCAGACGTTGTTGCTGCAATTGCTGCGTGGGAAGACACTAACTTTACTCCTGGCTAAGCTTTATCTTTTAGGAACTTATAATTATGAAAAAGTTTTTTTTTTTAGTTTTCTCTCAATGCGTTTTGAGATGTAATATATAAAGAATTTTATATATATATTATATATGCATCATTTATATTAATAAAGAAGGAAGGCTAAATGGCTGGTGAAGACTGAGGAGTAGAAAACTGGATCATGAGTCTAACAAAAAAGGTATGAGGAGATCCTCCAAATCTTGAATACTTCACATTTTAAACCCCATTTAAGTAAAGGGGTTTAAAAAACATTTTTTGCTATGTACTTCATTGTGTTTTGTGGTGGAGAATGTTGTTGATGATGATGATGATACATTATAGATCTGCTGAGGCAGAGAGGCTCTCTAAATGTCACTCTACAATTTACTTTATCACATAACAACATTACTCTATTCTACTCTATTTACACTCACATCAAACCCAGCAAAATTTTAATCCTGTCCAAGATAGTTTCATTGTTTCAGTAATTTTTCTACGAAATATTTTCATGATTGACATTATGACTTCTACCTGCAGCTAGTAAAATGGTGGCCCTGGCGATTGGGGCAAGGATGGGTAAATACATCAATAATTAGAAAATGTTGCTACATTTCAGCGGGCAAGACATAGAATTGTGCAGTGCAGTTGTTCACAGGCAAGAAGAAGAGGCAGTTATAGCATTTTAAAATGTCCCAAAAGACTTTTCGATCTGTAATATTATCCAGTACAAAAAACAGAGCCTTCCTGATTTTGACTGTCCTACAGGCTCAAACATATAAGAAAGTGTTTTAGGGTTATAAACTTGCCTAACATCCACTTTCATACAGAAGCTGCAAAGGTGGAACCCATGGACCTTATGCTTTTCCTGGTTCGCCAGTGCTGTAGCGCACAGTAGAGGAAGTTCTGAAGAGAGGCTTTCTGCTATGTTTCAACCTGTGGATCTCCTTAATCAGGATGCCCCTTGGAATTAGATCTTAGCAGTTCTGGCAATCCAGTAGTCTGTTGTGACTTTTGGACCAATTTAATATTCCAGAAAGATAAAAAAATTACAGTGCTGTGTGCTGAGCAGAAGTTATTGCTAGCAGTGGCCACAGGCTGTCCTGTGGTCAACATGGTGATGAGGGACTTCAACTACCCAGGTATCACCGGAGACATGTTTCTGCATCTACTACAAGGAGGAGAACATTCCTCAGCTTGTTGAGGCACCGACTAGGGGTGATGCTCGTTTGGATCTGGTAATATCAAATGATGATGACCTGACATGGATGATAACAGTCCATGAAAATCTTGGTAACAGTGACCACAATATAGTTGTAAACTGTAAGTATTTTCTCCATGGGAGGGCAAAAACACTGAATTTTAGGAAGGCCAACTTCCCCAGGCTCAGAGCTGCACTCCAGGACATAGACTGGGAGCATCTGTTCAGGAATAAAGATACAGATACAAAATGAGAGTGCTTTAAATCAATTGTGACTACCAACATTGCAAAATGTATTCCTACAGGTAACAAATATAAGCGGAAAAAACTAAACCCCTCATGGCTAACACCTGCAGTAAAAAGAACAATATAGAACAGGAAAAGGGCATTTAAAAATTACAAGATTGAGCTCTCAGCTGTAACCCATGAGAAGTCTAAAATAAAAAATAAAAAATATATATAAATATATATATATATATATATATATATATATATATATATATATATATATATATATATATACATAATTATATATAAAGAAATATATACATCCAAAGAAAACTAAATCAGAACAGGTAGGTGCCCTAATTAATCATAATGGAGAAATGGCCACTGGGGATGAAGAGAGATAATAAATGGATTCTTTAGCTCTTTGTACACAAGAGAGGCGCAAGGAGCCAACACAGGAGATGCCGCTGATAGCAATAGCCCACATATAATACTCAACAAGCTAAACATGGATATCAAACAAGAAAGACTAAATTATTCAAATGAGAATAAGACTGCAGGACCAGATGGACCTCACCCAAGAGTTTTTAAAGATCTCAGCTCAGTTATCTCATCTACCCTGTTCTTGATCTTTAAAGACTCACTAACACCTGGTATAGTGCAAAAGCGCAAGGCAAATGTGGTGCCCATTTTTTAAAAGGACTCTAGTTCTTCTCTGGGCAATTACAGACCTGTAAGTTTGACATCCATTGTGGGAAAATTGCTTAAGGGTGTATTAAGGGACTACATGCACGAGTATGTAACTATGCATAATATTCTAAGTGACAACCAGCATGGTTTTACTAAGGACAGAAACTGCTGGACTTACCTTATTGGCTTCTATGAGGATGTGAGTAGAAGCCTGGACAGATGAGTGACTGTAGATATAGTTTTTCTGGATTTTGCAAAAACTTTTGACACTGTCCCCCATAGACGCTTATTGGGGAAATTGAGATCTTCAGGATTAGAAAATACAGTTTGTAACTGGATTGAAAATTGGCTGAAGGATGTTGTGCAGAAAGTTGTGGGTAATGATACCTACTCTGAATGGTTACCGGTTGTAAGCGGTGTACCCCAGAGTTCAGTGCTGTGCCCACTATTATTCAACTTCTTTATATACAACATATATGGAATTAAAGGCACTGTCTCTATTTTTGCAGATGAGCAAAGATATGTAGCACAGTGCAGTTTATTGAAGATGTTCACAAGCTTCAAGCTGACATCCACTGGACATCCACTTGACAAATAAAGTTCATGCCCTTGGGGTTTAATAACCTGGAGGCCACATATTTCCTCGGTGGAGTAAAACTGGGAGAATCACTTGTTGAAAAGGATCTGGGGGTACTAGTAGACCACAGGCTAAATAACAGCATGCAATGTCAAGCAGCTGCTTCCAAGACCACCAAGAAATTATCATGCATTAAACGAGGCATGGAATCATGGGATAGGGATGGAATAAAATCTGTTTAAATCTGTTTAGAGGAGACGACTGATGGGGGACATGATTACCTTGTATAAATATATAAATAGGCAATACAAAAAATATGGGGAAACACTATCCCTCTCTAAAGACACTATTCTTCTCTAAAGACACGCCCTTTGACTGGAAAAAATAAATTAAATCTCTGGAGATGGCAATCATTTTTACCATAAGAACTATAAATCTGTGGAATAGCCTCCCAAAGAAGCTTGCTACGACATCAACCGCTAACAGCTTCAAAAAAGGATTAGATGCTTATTTAGAAAGAAATAACATTAACAGTTACTATTCGCTGTTATCAGTAAAAAAAATAAAAAAAATAAAATAAATAAAATAACTTCCCCTATCCTAGCACCCATTGGTTGAACTTGATGGACATATGTATTTTTTCAACCGTATTAACTTTGTAACTATGTAAAATAACAGGGAATGCAGAAACTACAGTGTAGTATATTGTACTGCGCTCCTGCAACCAACTTAGCACTTTAAATCTACTGGGTAATTTTCTGAAATACAACACTAATATTGTCTTACAGACATTGTCCAGACAAACATAAAAAAACCTGTAGACTCCTCTTTTATCCCCTGCAGATGTTCAGCTCAGGGGGCCTTACCTGATCAGTGCTGCCCCGGCCCAATTGTCAGATTCTTCCAGGCTCGTGTATCATGCATGTGTATCAATGTAAATCAATGCCTTGGCAGTCTAGAGCAATTGTTTACAATGTTGATGGAATGTTTTAAGAACTTTCTGAGCAGTGATGATTCATTATAGATTATAGCTTTTTACTTATGGCTATAGATAAAGCATTATTGTGGGGAGATTGAGGCTTTTGACTTTGAGACTGGGATTTTCAGAATTGTAGCATGAGTGTTGCTCCCATGGATTTCAGGAGCAAAGAATCTGCCTGCTATTCCACCCCATCTGCATGGGGTTAAACCCTCTAAAATAGCTAACGTTGTTTAACGGTGCATGAGACCCCTTATACCAGTTCACAAGGCTCTGGGTATGGCAGGTCACCTGCGGCAAGTGGGTGACTTGCCATAACCCCCAGCCCCCCATTACCTGCCTCCCCAACGGCCAGGGGGGGGGGGCAGAAGGGCCCGGGCCACTTGGCTATGTGGGCTAGTAGCCTGCAGGGCCAGGGGCCACCAACGCTGGCCCCTACGCCCTGTTCTACAAGCCCCCATAGCTGGTCCGGGTCAGTAATGCTGGGTAAGGGGGACCCTACGTCATTTTTTGGGGGGATTTTAAGGGTTTTTAACCCTTAAAATTCCCCCCAAAAAATGAGGTCCCCCCCCCCCGGGAGGGGGGACCCTACGTCATTTTTTTTTTAAGTTAACCCCTTACAACTATGCAATCATATTGCATAGTTGTATTCTATCTGAAATCTCCTAAACTGCTGTTTCAGTTTGGGGAGTTTCCTGGGCAGGAAATGGTGTCTACCAATACATATGTGGTACCGTTGTAACCGGGAGAAATAGGGCTTTCACACGCAATAATATTTTATTAAGAAACTTACATTTTTTATTACAAAAAAACACTACAAATTGTAAAAAATCGTTTTTTTTTTATTTTTTTGCACATATTTCACCCAAAAGTATTGAGAATACACTAAAAAAGGCCAAACAAGACATTTCATGTTGAAGCCCAGACTCTGCTGAAAAAAACAATTTATATAATTTATAATTTTCCTGGAAAATCCCTGGAAATCCCTTCAAAAATCCAGGTTGAACACGTGTAGCGCAAAAACGTGAAAAGTAGTCCGTCAACAGAGTGTGACAAAAAATCTCGGTAGGCTGGCACTCAAAGGGTTAAGGGAGCAATTTACTAAACCTTATTTTTTTAAATGGAGGTCAAACCCCCTCTTAATCAGCATCACCACAGAAACATATAAGCATTTCTTAATTTGATTTACCATATTTTTCGCCCCATAAGACGCACCTGACTATAAGACGCACCTAGGATTTGGGGGAAGAAAATAAGAAAAAAAATATTTTAAACCAAAAACGCACCCTTACAGACAGTGTGGCATTCCCCTATCCCATTCCCATAGGCCATGTGGGATGTCCCCTCCCATTCCCCATATACCCATTGGCTGTGTGGCATCCCCCTCTCCCCCCATTAGTATAGGCTGTGTGGCATCCCCCTCTCCCCCCATTAGTATAGGCTGTGTGGCATCCCTCTTCCCCCATTCCCATAGGCTGTGTGGCATCCACCTCTCCCCCCATTCCCTTTGGCTGTGTGGCATCCCCCCTCCCCCCATTAGTATAGGCAGTGTGGCATCCCTCTCTCCCCATTCCCAAAGGCTGTGTGGCATCCCCCTCCCCCATTAGTATAGGCTGTGTGGCATCCCTCTCTCCCCATTCCCATAGGCTGTGTGGCATCCCGCTCTCCCCATTCCAATAGGCTGTGTGGCATCCCCGTCCCCCCATTAGTATAGGCTGTGTGGCATCCCTCTCTCCCCATTCCCATAGGCTGTGTGGCATCCCCCTCTCCCCATTCCCATAGGCTGTGTGGCATCCCTCTCCCCCCATTCCCATAGGCTATGTGGCATCCCCCTCTCCTTATTCCCATAGGCTGTGTGGCATCCCTCTCCCCCCATTCCCATAGGCTATGTGGCATCCCCCTCTCCCCATTCCCATAGGCTGTGTGGCATCCCTCTCCCCCCCATTCCCATAGGCTGTGTGGCATCCCTCTCCCCCCATTCCCATAGGCTATGTGGCATCCCCCTCTCCCCATTCCCATAGGCTGTGTGGCATCCCTCTCCCCCATTTCCATAGGCTATGTGGCATCCCCCTCTCCCCATTCCCATAGGCTGTGTGGCATCCCTCTCCCCCCATTCCCATAGGATGTGTGGCATCCCTCTCCCCCCGTTCCCATAGGCTGTGTGGCATCCCCCTCTCCCCATTCCCATAGGCTGTGTGGCATCCCTCTCCCCCCATTCCCATAGGCTGTGTGGCATCCCCCTCTCCCCATTGCCATAGGCTGTGTGGCATCCCCCTCCCCCCATTAGTATAGGCTGTGTGGCATCCCCCTCCCCCCATTCCCATAGGCAGTGTGGCATCCCCCTCCCCCATTAGTATAGGCTGTGTGGCATCCCTCTCCCCCCATTCCCATAGGCTGTGTGGCATCCCTCTCCCTCCATTCTCATAGGCTATGTGGCATCCCCCTCTCCCCATTCCCATAGGCTGTGTGGCATCCCCCTCTCCCCATTCCCATAGGCTGTGTGGCATCCCTCTACCCCCATTCCCATAGACTGTGTGGCATCCCCCTCTCCCCATTCCCATAGGCAGTGTGGCATCCCCCTCTCCCCATTGCCATAGGCAGTGTGGCATCCCCCTCCCCCCATTCCCATAGGCTATGTGGCATCCCCCTCTCCCCATTCCCATAGGCTGTGTGGCATCCCTCTCCCCCCATTCCCATAGGCTGTGTGGCATCCCCCTCTCCCCATTGCCATAGGCTGTGTGGCATCCCCCTCCCCCCATTCCCATAGGCTGTGTGGCATCCCCCTCTCCCCATTGCCATAGGCTGTGTGGCATCCCCCTCCCCCCATTCCCATAGGCTGTGTGGCATCCCCCTCTCCCCCGATTCCCATAGGCTGTGTGGCCCCTCTCCCCCCATTCCCACCCCCCTCCCCCCATTAGTATAGGCAGGCGCCATGTAAAAAAAAAAATAGTTAAACTCACCTGTCCGCTGACACCGCTGCGCCGAGCGGCCCGGCTCCGTGAATGGGGTGGGTGTGGCCTGCGCCGCAGCGTCGGCGCAGGCCACGCCCACCCCATTCACGAGCTGGCTCTGTCCCGGCCCCGCCGCTGCGATTGCTGTCTTTTCAGACAGCGATGACAGCGGCGGGGCCAGAGACAGAGCCCCTGCCGCTCCTCCATCTGCTGTTCCTGGACACATGCGAGCACGAAGGTCCGGGCACTGGTGCAGGCCACGCCCACCCACTGCCCGGACCTTCGTGCTCGCATGTTCTGAGCCCGGAAGAGGCAGCAGATGGAGGAGCTGCAGGGGCTCTGTCTCTGGCCCCGCCGCTGTCATCGCTGCCTGAAAAGACATCGATCGCAGCGGCGGGGCCGGGACAGAGCCCCCGCCGCTCCTCTGGCCTCTCGCAATGTGGCAGACAACGCGGGAGCGCCGGGGACGGGTGAGTTTTTTTTAATTTTTTTAATTTTTTTTTTTTTTTTTACATTCGCCCGATAAGGCGCCTGGACATTTTCCCCCCACTTTTGGGGAAAAATAAGTGCGTCTTATAGGGCGAAAAATACGGTATGTATGCTAAAACACTTATATAGAATGCTAGATGATTATCCGTAACAATCAAATGGCCCAAAAAATTCCCCGTTTACTATTATTTTGTTAAAGGAGACCTTTAGCATCCTAGGCAAATTTATTACTTTTCAGTACTTTAAGGTAGGTGTTTTTGTGTCACTCTAAAAATATTTTTGTAGGTAAACATCTTCCATTATCTACATTCAGGTGTATTGGCATTAATGTGTTTGCTTCATAATTGTCAAATTGTGGTTGTAGAATTAGAAGCACAAACACAATCCGTACAGTGGGCAATTTGTAAAAATTTCAGTGTCTGTATAAAGTCCCTTTTGCTTGCAGAGAAGAATGGACACTGCAGCTATCAATGAATCAAGCAGCCATTAATAATGCAGTTTTACTAAAAAAGCTTGAAACTGAGGACTGAAACATGTTTATAGCCTAAAGCATTACACAGCAAAAGCTCATCATTTTATTTTGGCTAGTGTCTAAATCAATAATAATCTGCTCAGCAGATTTTTAGAATATTGCAATATTTAATATGTTGCTCTGAAAGTTTGGTTTTATTACTTTATTCATGAGAGCTGAACTTCAGTGTGAACTAATATATATTTATACTTTATTATTACTCTTGAGGTGATTTACCAGTTGGCTTGTTCTACATGAATCTGTATAAAAACACTTAGTTGTGTAAGAAATGTTACTGTAAATAGCTACTTTACCTGCACATCCTCAAAATCTGAAACCAAACTCCTGACAAAAGCTATTTACTATCATTTTCAATGTGTGTGTGCATTTGGAATATGTAGAGCAGGGTTATTGTACTTGGAGCCACATTAATGCTGAGAAATAGTCATAAGCCCCACTTAGCATAAAGCAATTTATGCTAATGCTAAAGCCTATTTACAGTATTATCCCAGCCCTGAAAGCATAATATACAGGGTGCTTGTGGATCTTCCTTCAAGGGTGCGTCCCCAAGCCCCAAAGATGTGAGGTGCTCAGAGAACCATGTTGGCCTACCTGTCTATGCAGCGTGAGGTGCCAAACTTCTCCTGCTTTCATTGGTCGGAGGTATGTGACGAAATAGGGTGGGAAAGTATGGTACTGGGAGCTGCAGTGATGGGTATATATATATATATATATATATATAGATATATATATTTAAGAATGGCACAAATATATATATATTTAAGAATGGCACAATTTTAAGAAAACTTGTTTTCATGACTTGTTGGGCTTGTTCAATTTGAACTTATCTATGTACTAGCAATTTATTTAGATTTTTTCATCACATTTACTAATTAATACATGGATGTATTGATATTTATTTACTAGATGATATTTATACTGTAGCCATAGTAATCATTCAGAAGCTATTACCGTATTTTTCGCCCTATAAGACGCACTTATTTTCCCCCAAAAGTGGGGGGAAAATGTCAGTGCGTCTTATTGGGCGAATGCTGGAAAAAAATAAATAAAAAGGGAAAAGTTTACTCACCTCTCCATCGCTCGCGCTGTCCCGGAAGCGGCGGAGGCAGCGGCGCCAGCACACACAGACACCGGCCTGATATAGTGGTGGGCGTGGCCGATGCGCGAGCATCGGACACACCCACCTCTATACCAAAGCCGGGTGTTCACTGTGTGTGCTGGCGCCGCAGAGCGAGGAAGCGGCGGAGGCAGCTGTATCTGCCACCTCCTCCGGGGCGCCTGTATGTGCTGGCGCTGCGGAGGAGGCGGCAGGTACAGCTGCCTCCATCGCTTCCTCTCTGACACACTGCCTTATGCAGTGGTGGGCATGGCCGACGCCCGAGCGCCGCCCACGCCCACCGCTGTATAGTCCGGGTGTCTCTATCTGCTGGGGCCGTGGAGAAGTGACAGGGACAGTGCGAGCGGCGATACCTCTGCCGCTCGCACTGTCCCTGTCACTTCTCAACGGCCCCAGCAGACAGAGACACCGGGACTATACAGCGGTGGGCGTGGGCGGCGCTCGGGCGGCAGCCACGCCCACCACTGTGTGTGTCTGTGTGTGAAGACGGCGGGGACAGCGGGAAGGATTTAAAGGTGAGTTTACTTTTTTTTTTTTTTTTTTTTGCTATTGCCTATAAGGAGAATGAAAGGGGGGTGGATGCCACACTACCTATACAGGGATGGAAGGAGGGGATACCACACTACCTATACAGGGATGGAAGGAGGGGATACCACACTACCTATACAGGGATGGAAGGAGGGGATTCCACACTACCTATACAGGGATGGAAGGAGGGGATACCACACTACCTATACAGGGATGGAAGGAGGGGATACCACACTACCTATACAGGGATGGAAGGAGGGGATACCACACTACCTATACAGGGATGGAAGGGGGGGATACCACACTACCTATACGGGGATGGAAGAGGGGGGGATGTCACACTACCTATAAGGGGATGGAAGAGGGGGGGATGCCACACTACCTATACGGGGATGGAAGAGGGGTGGATGCCACACTACCTATAAGGGGATGGAAGAGGGGGTTTGCCACACTACCTATACGGGGATGAAAGAGGGGGGGATGCCACACTACCTATACGGGGATGGAAGAGGGGGGATGCCACACTACCTATAAGGGGATGGAAGAGGGGGGATGCAACACTACCTATACGGGGATGGAAGAGGGGGGATGCCACACTACCTATAAGGGGATGAAAGAGGGGGGATGCCACACTACCTATACGGGGATGGAAGAGGGGGGATGCCACACTACCTATACAGGGATGGAAGAGGGGGGATGCCACACTACCTATACGGGGATGGAAGAGGGGGGATGCCACACTACCTATACGGGGATGGAAGAGGGGGATGCCACACTACCTATAAGGGGATGGAAGAGGGGGGATGCCACACTACCTATAAGGAGATGGAAGAGGGGGGATGCCACACTACCTATACGGGGAGGGAAGAGGGGGGGTGCCACACTACCTATAAGGGGATGGAAGAGGGGTGGATGCCACACTACCTATAAGGGGATGGAAGAGGGGGGGATTCCACACTACCTATAGGCGGATGGAAGAGGGGGGATGGCACACTACCTATACAGGGAATGGAAGAGGGGGGGATATCACACTACCTATACAGGGAATGGGAGGGGGGATGCCACACTGCCTAACTGGGGAATGGGAGGGGGGGTGTCACACTGCCTATATGGGGAATGGAGGGGGGTGCCACACTACCTATAGGGGAATGCCACACTGCCTATATGGCAATGGGAGGGGGGATGCCACACTGCCTATATGGGAATGCCACACTGCCTATATGGGAGGGGGGATGCCACACTTACTATATGGGGAATGGGATGGGGGGGATGCCACACTGCCTATGGGGAGTAGGAAGGGGGGAATGCCACACTGTCTGTAATTGGGTGTTTTAGCACAACATTTGGCTTAGAATATTTTTTTTCTAGTTTTCCTTCCCCAAATCCTAGGTGCGTCTTATGGGCAGGTGCGTCTTATAGGGCGAAAAATACGGTAATTGTCTAAATATATGACCCCACAGCATTGAATAACTCCACACTGTGCTGTTATTTGCATATTTGTAAAATTATTGTTACTTCATTAGAACCATTCACCTGTAGAATTGCACCATTACTTAAACAGGGGTTTCAATAGAATCTAAATACATTTTATGTATTTCTATGCACTTTATTGTGTGTATTGTAGAGTGCATAGGTGTGCGCTGCTTGGATGCCAAACTAGAAATGGCTGAGGGAGAGGGGAAGAAGGGAGGAGCTACTTGCATCAGAGCAAGACTAAGGGATCCAGGAAGGGACAAAGGAGATTAAAGGCACACTGCTCAGCCTATGTAAATAAACAGTTACCCCAGCTAAAATAAAACACACATCATGGGACATGACAGGGACTTTAATACCCACTAATACTTTCCAGAATAATGCAGAGCATGTGTGAGCAGGGAGGGGGCAGAGAGAGTCTATTGCAGTCTGAAGCCAGATCCTGTCCCCTTCACTGCTGTGGCCATGTGACTTTTATGTGTTGGGAGCCTGAAAGCCTGTAACATGTCATTTGCTTGCCTGCTCCTCTGCATTTAACCACTTGCACCTTCCATCCACCCATACATTTTCATATACTTTTAGACTCATTTTGATCAAGCACTAATAGTACCTAGAACAGCAAATCTGGCTCCGACTGTATCCATCGCCTATGCTTTGTTTGGAGACACTTTTTATAGGGATTCCTTATTTACATCGTGTGCCAACCTAAGCATCACTGTGCCCTAACTAGCCATTCCCTGCAGTGCAGGCTGGGCACCTAGTGGACTTCTGGACATTATATGCCTGTACTGGATGCACAAATGTATTCTTATTTTAACAAGCTTTCTTTTCAATACCTAAATTCATTATTATAGTAAAGTAATCAGTATGACTCATCAGCGGGGAGGCTGATGACATTGTGCACTTCAATTCAGTTAGAGCGAGCCATGCGTGTCATCAGCCTGTCAGTGCAATGGCGGCGCAGTGTGATAGAACCTCTTGTGAAACTCTTTCAATAGAGGCAAATGCATCCGAACAAGGAAAATATTTAACATACGTATCTTCAAATGTTAATTTATGTGTTTTGCCCAAAGTTCGACTTTCATGTCACTGTATTTGTCTTTTCCTTATCATAATTAAACCACTGACTGTTTAATTAGTGTTGCAATAAGTGTAGGAGCAAGCTGTTCTTCTGACAACTAATAATTTATGGTGAGGGGGGCAAGTTCTTAATCTGCCCGCTTCCAGCTTCATAGCCAGAGAGATCCCTATCTGTAAAAATAATGTTTGCTTCTGCTGCTCCACAAAGAAATGTTTGGCATAAAATTAGCAAATGTTGTAGTACATCGGCGATGACGGAATGGTCTAGTGCTAATTGCTTTTAAAGCCTTATTGATTCTTGGTACAATCGCGGGATACAGGCTTAAAAAACAATTATAGCTAAATAACGAAACATTTTAATGAAAGGCTAGCTAGATATTTATCATTACACGTAATTCTTGCCACACAAGAATAAAATGTCAAGGATACTTTTGGATGAATCATTTATTATAAAAGCCATCTAAACAATTTATTTTAAAGAGGAACTTCTGACCTTTAAACTGCTAGGTCCTGACATCCCCCCACCGCAATGTTCCATACCTTTTGGATGACGGCGTCTTCCAGATCGCCATCATCCTGCTGATTTTTCCAACCCATGGGGTCTTAGCCATCTGTGACAGATGCCGCAGAGCTTAGCCGTCTTGCTGTCCTCTGACTTCCTCCCCCTCTGTCTTCTCTTGGTGCGTCAACATCTCGCAGCGCTTCTGATCCTGATCCTGCACCCTGCCCGAGATGAGGACTTCACTGCGCAGGCGCGAGATCTCGGGGGCAGTGCAGTGCATTGTGGGACAGAGAAGAAGGTAAGAGGGCGCTGCCATACGGACAACACCTGTGAAGAATGGTCAAGAGCAGGAGGAAGAGCAGAGGACAGGTAAGTATAACCTGTCAAATGAAGAACTGGAAGTTTAAAGGAAACAGAGGGCAAAGTTTGGGGAGTTTTTGAGGACTCCCCAGACTGTCCAATGTTCCTCTTTAAAGTGGACCAACACCCACTTTTATAACTAGCATGCCCTGAATTGCTTCCCCATGAAGAGTACATTTTGGCAATTTTCATTGCTGCTTCTTCACTCTAATCCCTCATAATGCCACTTGTTTAAGCTGTAAAGCTCCCCCTCCTCCATTCATCTCTGTTGTGTGTGGCAATTATGTCATTGTCTCACTTATGCAATGACTGATCGCCGGCCATCTCTCACCAAGGGAACAGCAAAAAAAACTGTGCTCCAGGACAATTCGAAAAGCGAACATTTCCATTTCAAGTTCTACATCTTAAGAAGGGAGTATTGGCAGGGACTTTGGCCAAATTTATTTCACTAATTCAGTGTGGTTTTGGTCTCTTTTAAGTTTGACTGTGTGTAGACACACTACCATGAGGTGTCATCTACACTGCAGATAGCCTGATAAATTAAGGATAGCATCTATAAGGAGATGAACCTCATAAGAGAATTCCAGAAAGAAGGGGCTAAACCATAATAAGTAATTGAATTTACTAAATGGTTTACTAAATGGTTTTAAAGAGTCAATATAACATACACAACATCCAATTAAAAAGAGGGGTTTGCAGCCTACTTTGTGCACATATACTCATCTAATTGCCACTTAAAGGGAAAGTCTACTTTCAATGGCATTTCTGAAAGCGCATACTGTTTTGTGCCAGTATGATGTCCTCAAGGTGCTGAATTGATCTAGCATTTTTAAATACTTTTCTAATGTGTGTGTTTATGGAAGAAAAGTTCAAGACAATACAATATATTGCTATTGGGAACTACACCAAGTCTGTACATCAAGATCTACAAAAAGATAGAAGTAAGGCCTGTACACGCTTGATGTTGGACATGTGTAAATGTGAGTGAGCTCCCTCTTCTCAGCAGCAGCCATAGCAGCAGTGTTCTGTGTACGGTTCCCAATGACAACAAAGCTTGATTTGGGTGATAAAATAATAAACGCCTCACCTGATAGCGACAAACCAGGGCAGTCACACTGCAGCACAGGATTGGCTGACTGATCTTTCACTCAAGGTCCCAGCTTCAGCTTATATGCAGTTTGGCCATCCCCTACCACCCTGTGAGTTGTTTTTTGTGTTATTTGCTAGATTGGGGTTAACTTGGTGGGGAGTGTTACAAAATGCTTGGACTTCTTCATTAATAGATTTTCAGGAGTCCTTTTGTCTCCTGTGGGTTTTGTTACACATTTAGCTTTGCTGCCCTATCTATTGGCACATTTCTTTTTAGGGAGCCATCCATCCATCTCAAATACATTAACTTTATGAACTATTTAGTATTGTTTATTTCTGTTATACAGGGGAGACAATCTTTACAGAGTGTTTTCCATCCCACAGCACCATACACACATCACATTGCACTGTAAGCTATCTACATTCCATTAATTGGCCCATGACTGCTTTAGAAAGTATCACAGCTGATTACAATATAAACAATTAAGATAAATGAATTGTTTTTTGGGTATGACAATGTAACACAATGGACCTGTCTGCAGGGAACTGGTAGGCTTTTCAGAATGACTTGTTATATCTTATATCTTTGTTAAAGTCCCAGCAGGAGGGAGAGATAGCCCATCCAAGGGCATTCTAACATATATATCACATTTATGGTGTTGGTGCAGGAAATAAATGTCCGAATTTTAAACCATATGTTCGTAGACTGGGATTTAACTCTTTTAATATGCCTCTCAATATGTGTTTTATAACCTGTATACTTCCTGCATTTCAGAAAGCCTACAGCATCAGACGGGCAGGCTGATTCATCATTAGTGGCAGGTAGCGACAGATGAGCGTCTGTATAGCGGCGCTATGAGCGACCGCTAGTGGCCGCCACGATCAGCCGTCAGTCGCTATTTCTGGCTTCCTCAGTCGCTATATTAACCTGGCCTCTAATGATGAATATTGTTGTGTTGCAGTCGCTATGAAGCCACTGTACAATTACAGTTACTGTACAGTTACTGGCGGACGTACTGCCACAGTCTGCGATGCTCATTATTGCAAGCTGTAGGGCAGTAGTCCTCAAATTTCCTCCTCAAGGGCCGAGACAGGCCAGGTTTTGCAGCTCTCTATGCTGATGCACAGATGTAATAATTAGGGTTATATCTCTGTCTGAGCACCAGTTAATTCACCTGTGGAGTAGCATGGAGAGCTACAAAACCTGGCCTGTCTCGGCTCTTGAGGAGGAAGTTTGAGGACTACTGCTGTAGGGAGAAAAAAAGCTCATTATTGTTTGTACATGGATCAAAACGTAAGCAATTTTTTAATTTTTTAATCTCATAATTTTTCGACATATTTGACATGATGCTAAACTGTGTGAATATATGCTTACATTACTTTAGTTTTAGGGCTTCCATGTGCGATTTCCCTCCCTATCCTATATGTTTACATTATATAGTAGAAACACACAGAGCAAAAATATCATTTAACAAGTAGCCTAGTTAAAGTTGCCTGTGGCGACGAAACGCGTCGGCGGTGGCGAGCAGTGGACCAAGGATTTGCTACAATCGGGCTTTTATACTGTTTTAATAACGGCAGTGCCTTTTATTGGATCTCGGTGGCCCTCTGATCCCAGGACCGGTGAGACCGTGACTTTTACTGTGAAGCTGTTTATCTCTACTGTCTTTGTGAGTGCACTTGGAATTTTTTTATTAAAGCTACATTTTCTCTGCGGAATTACACTATCTTTGCCCTTTTCTTGTCTATGTGCTGTTGTGACTATACCATCTGAGCGCTGCTCAGTAAAGATATGTTTTTGGAAGAGGTACCAATGGCAATATAATTTACTCAAGAGTGGCATATAGAGGAGAAGTGGCTATATGGTCTGAGCACTGTCTGTTAAGAACGGAATTGATGCAGATGCCATTTGATGTTATAAACTACTGATAACACGCTTTTATTGATCTGGAGCCGGTAAGAGTTTGCACTATCGGTGGAGGATAATTTGCACATACCTGTGTGAAGTGCATGCACCGTGGGCTAATGTGTATGATAACGACGCACTAGTTCCTTTACCCAGAACTTTCAGCCACTTGTTAAATGATATTTTTGCTCTGTGTGTTTCTACTATATATTGCAATCGTGTCCTTGTGGAGAGAGGACATTTCACGTTGAGCAGTCTTGTATTAGTTTGGAAATTTAATACCCATTAGTTTTCGTTTTTGTTAGCGCGGTTCACAATGTTCTAGTGGTTTACCATTGTTACATTATTTATATATATGTTTACATTACCTGTTTTCAGAATTGAAGGCCTACCTAAGCTTTGGGACAGTGTATTTCCTGTTTTCCCAAAGTACTCATGTACATAGTAATAACTAAACAAATCCTTCTGCTATTACAATTATAGCTATCCAACTTACTCTTGAAGGATTTTGTTAATGGCCAAACACACTCACAGGCCGAATGTATTATGTTTTTAAGTTTTAACAAAGTGGAGGCACCAATCTAGCATGCATACATGCAGTTCTGATTGTGGCTAGGCCAAATGTCATCTACACATGTCTGCTACTTAACCCCATAATGACATTAACCCTTATGCTTGGTCATTTCTCAAGACATGTGTTGTAAAAGTATGTTTGGCAAACAAGTAATTGTACTCACCATCACAGCTGTGGCTAGGGACCATGCTGCTGGGTGTTCCTGGAGCTGAGGTGGGGAGTATGGTGACCGGATCTGTCTGCGTGGAAACATCTGTGTAGCCAAAAACACAACAGAAAACATCATAAGCTTGGCCACTGAATATTATTATTCAACATCCACCTTTTTTTGGTCTGATATAAATCTGACAAACAAGGTTTTACACATGTTTAGAAGAAATTAGCATGGTATTTAGTGGTTCATGAGTTCAGCTGTATAATTTAAGTAGTCCACATGGACCACTCAATACCATTGTCCTGTTTTTCAAGACATTTTTGCTACACATTGCCAGTGCAATGCAAATTACAGTATTAAATTCTCTATAAACATATTGATATTTTAGACTTGCACATGTGGTAGCAATACAAGGTGCACATTTGCTAACACATTTGCAATGCAGCATCATGCTGTAATCAATATTAATCCTATTTGTGCGTGCTTGATTTTGTATTGAACTGGAGTTGTCTTACAGAAGTGGCTGAAAAATCAGGCACAATATCATGCTGTGTAGCATAAAACATGTGTATGTATTTTCTAATTTCATTAGATACACCATGTGAATGAGAATCCCAAACCACGACTATGCCCGAGTGCAAGCTCTGCTGCATAACTGCTGGAGGTGCCGGCTCTATGATGCCCTGAAAAACAGATAATGATGGCACAGGATATTTAATACAGCACAGAATCAACCTGGAACATACAAACAACAATTAGAAATACACTCACCAGGGGATGAGCTGCCGCTGGTATCCCAGGGAGGACTCTGAGGTGGAGGCGTGGAGCCTCTACTCCTCACAATCGGGCAAGAATGGGCTACCCTCCTCCCTCTCACTCCCTGATCCTCGAGGGAATGTGAGCGAGTCCATGTCCTCCTCCCCACTTGGACTCTCCACTTGAGAGTGGCCACATGGGGTTTGAGACTCAGCTGAGTCCGACTGTGAGGAGCTGAGGCTCCATACTGCTCTACCCCAAGCAGCACGCTCCTCTGGGGCGTCATCCTCTTCCTCCCCTGGGTCCTCTAGATGGGACTGACGAGAGGGACCCTCCCCCGCCGACTCATCCGAATCCATCCCTCTTGTGCGGGGGAGGTATCCCTTCCCACGTTTCCCCAGGGGAGGACGCTTATCTGTGGAGAGGGAACAAAAACAAAAAAAGGACACATCAAAAACAAAACCCTAACTCCAACTACATTATCTTTATTCCAAACATGTAGTGATTTTACACTTACCTGAGGCGTAGGCATCATAGAGCCAATAAACGCCCTCATTGTCCCGGCACTTCTGGATGATTGATCGGACCGTCAAATCTGTATTAAAGCGCCGGGACACGGTGGCTTGCACCTCTAACACTATGCGGCTTTTTGCACTCTGGACATAGTCGTATTCCTTGACACAAAAGTCCTACAAAAACATAAAAAAAATCAAACAAACAATACATGTACATATCTGTGAGAACACATAAAAAATAACATTATCCCATACCAAAAATATATAAAATACTCACTTTCACGACTTGGCCATTCACCTGAGGATCCACCCTGTTTCTTGACTTCTTCTGGGATGCGGGGGGAACAGGGGATGTTGAAGGGCCAGGGGGGAGAGAGGGCCGGGGGGGTGTGGGGGGTTCAGATTCAGGATTCAGAGGAATAGCTGGGGAGAGGTCTGGCAGGGCGTCTGGGCCGCATGATGGATCCTCATCGGTGGGAAACCGGAAGTAGCAAAAACAAAAGTGAAAGCTAAAAATATGGCACTCCTCGCAATAATAATACGCTAACATACGCCTATGATATTGCTAGGATACGCAAAGGTTAAAATAGTGTACGCATAACAATGTCAGCCGCTACATACACTCACACACTAAAATTTTTATTCTTTAATAACTTTTTGTTTATTTTGCCAAATTTGTGTTTGGTACGTAATTACAGAGATAGTAACCCATTCATTAAGACCTCTCTATATCTATATATGTGAATGTGTTTTAAAAATTACTACATTAATAGGTTGGGATACATTTGAATGCTTTAAGAATGTAAGGGGTAACAATGTGTTTCACAATCTAATAACTAATGGGTTAATGTTAAGTTTAACTATGGTTTCAAGGTCATGCTAGTGCACTCAGATGCGCAAACTTGTTTGATGCTTATTCAGCAACAGCGACTCTTGGCATTACAAGGAATTTCATGCCCCCCCCCCCAAAAAAAACACATTTATCAAAAGTTACAGCGCCACAGCCAGCAACAGGTAGCGACTGGTCATAGCGACCCCTCGCCGCACTAATCCAGATTCAACAAGAAATTTCTATGAAATAGCGTGGGCGCTGTTTTTTGCCTGACTGCGGGATAGAGCGCCAGACACGGTTAGATTAAAGTGATTTTTTGTGGTGGAAACAAAAATTAAAGCTATAAAAATAACGGGAATGACATTGGGGTAGGGGGGTGGGTTTAACATTTAAGTGGCACACTATAAATTAACTTTTGCTACAAATGGGTAGCGAGAGGTAATACGTGGCGCTCTGCAAGGCTGAACGCAGGCGCTGTTCGCTGAGGCTGGGATCATGTTGAATCTAACGCTACATGGCGTTCTCCCAGTCGCTAAACAGAATCGGCTTCATAAATGTGTAATTGCGTATTTGAGCCGGCGTTCTCGTGCCGATACCTCTCGCTACCTGTCGCTAAAGAGTCACTACCTGACGCTATCCCTTCTTAAATAAGGCCCAAAGTCTCTTTTTTCTTATGGGGGTGGGGTTACATAACCATTAATCAACTGTGTGGCTAAAGTTGGAGGTTTCCTGAATATGACCTTAGGCTTGGAAGATGGGGTCCTAATACCTCATCACGTTTAACGATATGCCAATATTTTTCAAGGGTATTTTTAATCCTCCTATAATCGGAACCATACTGTGTTATTAATGCAAAATCAGCCACTCTCTTTCCTTTATTTTGTCTTGTTGCTGCAAATTGTGAATGTAAATCCTTGGACAGAGCATTCATTACATGAATGTACATTCTAATAACCTCCAATCAGCAGTTGCTATCATCATTCCTACTGTTCCCTGAATAATTTCTTATTCTGTGTTACTTCCAACTGAGTTGGATCAAGCTTCTTACGTATTGTAAATGTATTTACCGGTGATTAGAAAGTCACTAATTATACTGTATACCCTGTGCTGTACAGTTAGTCTAAAGTTTAAATAGTAAGGACAAGAATTAGCTTTCTAGTGTAACCAACCTTGCCAAGCACTGGTTAACACCTATTGACTATACCGAAATAGAAAAGCAGTGGTGTGGACCTTTTCTGCTTTAAGGCAGGACAAAACCCGGGAATTTGACTTTCCAGGGTTTTGTCCCATTCTCCTGGGGCATCCCGAATTGCATTGTGAAATCCCCAGAACACCACTAGTCAGTCATCCCTTCACGGTTGCAATGGCAAATGTGCAGACTCTCGTCCAGTGAGAGCCGTCTACTGTGACTGTGAATGTTATTCTGCCAGTGGCCAGCTCTGGAATCTTTTAGACCCAGACAGCTTTTGTTCCGCTTTAAGTTCAGAAATTAAGTGAACACTTTACATTTTCTAAAGATTAATATCATGAAACTATGAGAAAATGGAGATTCCAAAGGGTTTTTGGTTGGTTTGGTTGCTTACTAAAGACTGAAATTTCAATACTCCTTTTTTGGCATGCCATCAGCACATACAATTTTGGGGGTAGAAAACTTAGAAACCCCCAACAGTGGAGCAATACGCCTATGTTACCTGAAGGGTACTTACCCCCTGGCTGTTACAAGTGGGCCTCCCAGTCAAAAAATTGGTGAGCATAGTTAGTATGTTGATAGATTTAAACTCTTGGTGATAAATTCTAATTCTAATTCTTCCAGGGGTGGTCTATGTGCCGATGGGGGAGGAGCAGCTATTGAGATGCCCCCCCCCCAGTCCAATTGAAACTCTGAACAACACCCATTTGGAAGACAATAGCATTTTTTTCTAATTAAAGATGAGCTTGAAGAAGTAGAGGATAAAGAAAGCTGAGGTCCCAGAAACAGTGTTCATATGTATCCCTGCACAGGGAAATTCAGATTGATGAATATAAAAATGTATTTACCTTTTTGTTACTTTTCAATCGTATCCTGTGGACCTGCCAGTAGCCTTCAAACAAGAAGTGCTGCTGGTTTTCCTGCCGTTGTGCATTGTGGGTTATGTTGGTAAATCAAGGCAGCAGCACGGTTGGAATACTGGGACAGAAGCCTTCCAGGTGCTCCAGGTGGCAGTGGCAAGAAGAAAACTGGTGAGGCAGTGTTGGTCCAGTTTAAACAAGAAGCCTGGTCCTCTGCTAAGGGTAATGTCCTTACAAAGTACCCTGTAAGAAAAGCAATATATTTTATTCAACCTATATAATCGATGGAACTCAACACAAAATGTCCTGTTTCATATTTTGAAAAGAAATAGTTTTTCAGCTCCTTTTGGCATTTAGATTTGTGCACAGTTTGGCTTTCCTGCAGTTTGACTTATCTATCATTACCTATCATCCCTCCGTGCATGTCACAGTCTCCATGATCCTATACTACAATACATCATATGGTCATATAGCTCAGCAAATTCACTTTTGTTTTGAAGAGAAGGGTCAGTGGTTCAAGGTTTTAGTGTTTATTAATACACACCAGGGGGCACAAATCTCGTCTGCAATGGCGAGAGTTAGCTTTCCTATTTTTCCAGGCTCCTCTAACTTACTGTTTTATCCTGTCTACATGTCTCGACAGCTAATCATTATTCATTCTAATACAACACATTTTTGTCCTGCGCACTGCAAGCACTGCCATTCATAGATATATTGCCTACTTCTTCCTACCTGCATCTCCAAATATCCAACACAAGTATACAGATGGGAATGTGCTGGGGTTTGTGCTTCCCTGACAGCTGAGAATACACAAAGATTTGTATAGGGAGATCTACTTCATAACTGGCATAGAATATCCTCATACAATGTGGAAATACTGATATACTTTATACAGAATGGCACTGGATGCTTCTGTTATAAATCTAGTTTCACTACAAAACTGTCACTCGCTCAGTACACCCAAGACTTACTTATTTTGATGGGAATGGGGTCAATTCAGCACTGGGGCAAAGGTACACTTTAGAATAAAACATGAACTTCATGTGAAAAATTAAAACCCTGGGACAGTTGGAAAAAAACTCCCCAAAACTCACTTTGCTCATCTGTATGCATGATATTGAATCATTGTCAGCACTTACATTTGCTACGGCATCCATTCAAAGCTGAAACACAGCCTAACAGATTTTCTCCTGGTAGTGGCCATTTTGGAGCTTTGTTTCCAAGCATCCCAGCCGTGCTGCTGCCTGGATTCAACAGGCATAACCCACAATGCACAGCGGCAGGAAACCCAGCAGCACATGTTCTTTGCAGCGCCATGAGACGCCAGTTTGGTTGTAAAATTGACCACAACAGGAGTTACAAAAAGGTAAGCTAATTTTTGTTTGCAGCAGTCTCAATGACCCTGGTGAAGATGAATATGAGCACTAGTTCTTGTATGGATTTTGGTCGGGTTTAAATGTATAGAATTGCTCTGAACTGACCCCAATAAGTTAAGATTACTGCCTGAAAACTGGAGAACAAAACCATTAATAACAGTTAAAATAATTATTTTTATTATTATATTTATTATATATAAATAAATATATTATTTATTTTTTAAAATGTATTAATAAATAAATCTGGGGGAGCTAATTTTAATTGTGTTTGCATTCCCCATCTATGTTTGCATCTATGTTTTTCAAGTTTGGAAAAAAATATTTTGTCTCAATAAATATCTGCTAGGGTGAAAGTTAACAGCTATCATTCTGATCTAGTCCCCCATTTGAGACCAAGTGGTTTCAGTTTGGGGGGACCTCCTGTGCAGGAAAGGCTGTCTACCAATACAAATGTGGTATCGTTATAAGCAGGAGAAATTGGGATTTTACATGCAATAAGATTTTATTGAAAAACATTTATTACAAAAAAGTCAAATCTTAACATATATATATATATATATATATATATATATATATATATATATATTCCAAAGTTAAGGTGATACCATTTATTGCCTGACTCAATAAGGTTGAAAATTCAAGCTTTCAAAGCGGTTCAAGCTTCTTCTTCAGGCATGATGCCAGCAGTGCATTGTGCATTTGTTTATTAGAGGTGTGTCTAGTTTCAGGGTTGTGGCTTGCTGTGCCTTGTGTTTGCTTTGTTCACCGTATGTCAGAGTTTAGTTACAGTACAGGGGCAGGCTGATTCATTACTAGCGGCAGCTATCGGCAGATGAGCATCTAGTATACGCTGTGATCGGCTATCGGGCACTGTAACAGAGCGCCTCAGTCGCTCTAGTAACCTGGCCGGCATTGATAAATGAAATGTATGTTGGGCACTCTAACACTAGTACAGCGTTGCAGCGAGAGAAAGGTAGTGCCAGCTCATTGTGACCGACTCTCAGCAACACCATATTCAACAAAAAAACACACACAGCGTCGGCACTCTGGATCTGGTCGCTATAGCATAGAGCGCCAGACGCTGTGTGATTAAAGTCTGTTTTTGAACACATATCCACCTGTAAGAAAGCAAAAACATATGGAATTACATTGTTGTAACATTGTGACATTAACACTTTAATGCCAGACCTGTAATGACAATTCTGCATAAAAATGTAAAAAATAAAAATGTTTTCAAAAATGACTTTTTCTAGGCCAGGAGAGACGACACAATTATTTGAGAGAGGAAAAAAATTATTAAAAACAAAAAACCCTGTTTAAACAGAAGAAAAGGAACGTCCATTGAAATGTATGGGAGAGCGACAGGTAATACCTGGTGCTCTGGAAGCTAGAGCGCCGTGGCTATCCACTGAGCTGCCTGTAATGATGAATCGTACGCTACATGGCGCTGTTACTCACCAGAATCACTTTCATATATGTGGTTTTGCGTACAGCACCCAGCGTTCACCAGACGCTGCCTGCCGCTATGAGGCACTACCTCCCACTATCCCTTGATGAATAAACCCCTTATTTCTTTCTCAGTATCTATCTGGTCGCACCTTGCTGCAATGACAGTACCCAGCTTATAGATACATTTAGAAAGTTTGGCCAATTATATAATTTCAGAATCAAATCTATTGAGGAAGTACAATCGTAAATAAATAAGAAGATTGCTTTAAATAAAATTTACTTCCTCTATTGCATAAGACTAAGATCTGAAGGCTTGAGACTTATCTATTTTTTTCATGCTTTGGAAGAATGAGTGCAATAAAAATGACAGAACATCCTAGATTTTTAGACTTTTTTTAAAAAATACTTTTCACCCATTCAATTTCATTGTCATTGAAATGTGAAAAATAAAAATCCAAGTCAAAAGGCGGACCATAAATGCCAAAAGTAAAATGTCATTGGCAAGCTGCACATCTACAGTCCTGATTAGGTTGGAGCCATGACAAAGATAAAAAGTGGATCCAGCTAGAAACAAGCTTTATTATGTTCCTACTTGATTTGGTCCACAAGAAATCTCAAAATTAATTCTGGGGAACATGTCCTCATTGATATGACCCTTTCTGGGTTTGCTACAGTTAGAAGCCTATCCCCGAGGTCTTCCATGCTGGTGCTTGCGTCGGACAAATGTTTTCTATTTCCAGAAGTTAAAACACACTTAGTTGGTAAAGAGAGTTGGTTGAAGAGAGTTGGGAATAATCGGAGGGATGGATCTAATAATGGAAGAGTCATGGTGCTCTTCAACATATTTAAAAGAATTGTCAGTTTCTGTTGAATTTTCTAATACTCCAGCACGGGGCAGTCCAAGGGCTAACTATAGGATCCACTTACCTCGATCCGACACCGCTGATCGGTTTCTGAAGTTGGGGGCTTATTTAAAAATGTCATGGATAAGCCATTTATGAAGTGAATGTGAAATCTGACCATTGGAAATATTTTACAAGTGCTTTTGAATACTATAATCTAGTAAGAATGTATTATTGGTGAGGGGAACACTTAGAATTTAATTGTATTCACATGGTGTCACCATATCAATGCTCTGTAATGAACTGGCTAATATTTGTTGGACTTTTTGCTTATATATTTATATATAATCGAAGATTTTTAGATGCTTATGGCTCATTGTACACAGTTCATATGGGGGATAAAGCGTACAAACAGCGAAATGTCTGTCCACAAGTGCAGACTATGAAGGGCATAGGCACCAGTACAGACAACAGAGTACAGACATTCAGACATTGAAGGGCCAGGGCCCCAGTACAGCCTATGAAGGATGCAAGCCCCAGTACAGAAGGCAAGATACATGTATCATATAGGGCTAGAGAGCACAGGTTCACTCAGGGAGAGCAGTGGACTTGGAGCAATAATTGATGGCACATTACCATCTCAAGGACCCCTCGATGTCAGTCTTTACAGAAAACAATGGGGGCCTCTGTATATATCTGTATGTCTGCCCAGACAGTTGGTTGTCTTGTGAGTCTTTCAAGACAACCCATATGCACCACTTTCAGTAGGTGGTACTTGAGATATTTAGAAAATGGAAAGTGGTACTTGATGAAAAAAGGTTTGGGAAGCCCTGCACTAGAGTAATATCATAACTCATCATAATTTTAGAATTGTAGGACGCTACAATGTTTACATATTTTTGGCAATGCCCAAGAATTGTTCTATATCGGAAAGAAGTTATTGAGGGGGTCACTGGTATACATATTGACCTGGACCCAGTGATTATTGACTTTACCTAAAAAAAAAACAATGCTAGTACATTTGCTGAGAGAGAATGCTCATTCCCAGGATGCCACATCATGTCAACCCCCCAAATCCCCACTAAAACCTTCCTGTAGTCAGGCACTTGCCTGCGCCAGGGATTTGTAAATGGCTAGCACAGGCACCCCCCCAGGGTGCATATCAGGATGCCCCAGGGGCAAAGTCAAAATCCTGGGGTTTGGCCCACTTTAAGCCCAGGATATTTGCTGATATTAAGATGGTGTATTAGAGGTCACTGTTTTTTACTGGACAAGCAAATGAGACCTTGTCCAAGCATATGCTAACTTCCTCACACTTTTCCCCCATATTAAAAAAAATTAAAAATAAAAATCTTCCTTATATGTAAATATATAAGCAAAAAAAGTCCAGCTAAAATTGGACAATTGCAGAGCATTGATAAGATGAGACAACGTGAACACACTTCAATTCTAAGTGTTTCCCTCACCAATAATATATTCTTACAAGGTTATAGTATTCAAAAGCATTTGCAAAATATTTCCAGTGGTCAGATTTCACATTCACTTCATAAATGGCTTATCCACCAATAGTATATACATATATGGTCAGATTAAAATATTACTATAACACTATTTATTATCACTCACTCACTAGCTTCACCCAACACATTTTGTCATTGGGGACTTCTGCTGGGGCTTATACTAATACAAATTCCTAATGCTGATTATATGTTAATACCTTATGCATTCTAAGTGAAGCTGTTGCCTTTACTTTCATTCCTGGGCATGACTGAGCCAGAAAAACGGCATTTCACGGAACAGCTTTTTCAGTCTTCTACCTGACACTGAGGGAAATGGAGCAGAGGTCCAAGGAACAGGCATCAGGTAAACTGCTTGTTGCCTTATTGTTGCCGTTGGCTAGACAGTCCCTGGTGAGGCATTGTTATCTTTTCGACTTGACTGATTGTGCTTATTAGATCTCTGGATTGGGGCTGAAAGCCAGCCCAGTCTATTTTATTCCATGCTGTTGAAGCAAGATTTTCATAAAAGCAAAACAGGACTCTGTCCAGGACAATCCAGTATTATACAGTTAAGTTAAATGTGAAATCAGTGTGCAGGGAATTCAAAAATAAGACATTTTACACATTTAACAACTCCCTAAAAAGAATAAATAATTGCCTGATGCCTTGTGATCTTCTTTATGGCATTAATACACGTTACATGTTCTTCTGGGCAAAGTCACTTGCATTTCTGCCCAAAAAATCTTAACAAGCCGAAGAAGCTTCCTCTGGGGGATGTCAACGGTTTTATTGAGCATTTGTCT
This sequence comes from Gastrophryne carolinensis, assembly GCA_027917425.1. Lineage (NCBI taxonomy): Eukaryota > Metazoa > Chordata > Amphibia > Anura > Microhylidae > Gastrophryne > Gastrophryne carolinensis. The sequence goes on from CM051239.1 coordinate 340,288,103, forward strand.
TTACTTTCGTGATTTACCTGCTACTTAAGATAAGACAAAGCTGCCGAGCCCAATGGATTTAATTTGTCTTTCTAGAGTCCTTATTATATTCTTTTCAAGTGTGCACTAATGCAAGTCAAGAACATGTTACTGCATTTATATATTACCATTAGGACACTTGTTGTGACAGTATAAACCAGTACCAGATGTAGAACATTTGTATTTAACCAGAAAACCCCAAATTATTGTAACTGATGTTTTCTCCCGTGGCTTCTTTGTTTTATCATGTTTAGTTTTAAGTAATAATAAGCCAAGCAGGCTTATCAACTAGTTAGTTTAATAGTCTCTAGTGTCCAAATACTGAATGCCATGGGGGGCTCTTTGCTTTATTTTTCTTTCAGGAGTTCCAAGGAGCCCTATACCAGTTTCTTGGGTATATGGGTTAGCAACTATCACATACTGATATTCCCTTTGATTACATTCCCCCCTCTTGTGCACTAGGTGCTGTGCCACCTCTTCCGGGGGCCTTTGGGTCCTGAAGATACTAGCCCCTGGTGTGCTGGCTAGAAGCCCCAAGGGGAGGGAGCACTTGAAATAGTTTGAGCGAAATATTTCTTCCATTTGACTCTCGTCGAGCCAAAGTGAATAGCCAGTATTTGGGTTGAATATAACAATGACCCTAAGTTAAAGCTTCTTAGTAATATATTCAGTCATATATTAATGACCTGCTTATCTCACCCAGAATACAGCGCTGTTTCCCCACTGTCTTGGACCCTGGGTGCAGCCGTCTTGGAGGAGCTGCACAGAGCAAGCATCACCTGCTCTGTTTGCGTGCCTGCCCTCCCAAGCACCAATGGAAGCGCTGGATTTAAGGTGAGGTAAGGGTTTTCTTGTAAATCCACATCCTGTTTCAGCACCAGGAGAGGGAGACAGGACATATATGACTGGACATTCACTTATAAGTAATAGAAAAAGTTGTACCACATGATTGAGGTATTTCTTCTACAATAGTATGGTAGCATTTAAGGCCATTCCTGTCTCCAATTATGATTTTTTTTCTGTGGGAGAACTGGGTTCAGCATCTTTACACAAGCAAGAGATGTTCCTGCAGACCGAACAGGTAATCAACAGGACTTGACAATGGATGTGCCGTGAATTGGCAACAGTGCTTGGAGCTGAACGTGGTCAGGTTTGACATGGGTCAGTAACTGGCTTGGCACTGGACGTGGTCATCAGTCACATGTAACAAACAAGCAAACCTTAAAGTAAAGGGCTAGCGCTTGACATTCAGAGTTTGCAGAAAATCTTGCACTGAGCCATTATTTTATTTCAGCAGGTTCATATAACATGAGAGTAATGTCTTATCATATGGTGGTAATGAAAAGAGGTTTAAGGTATCTTATATAATTGCATGAACAAAATGTAAGCTTGGGTTACCAATATAGGACATGCAAGCATGCATCAAAATGCATGTAGCAAGGTATTTGGGAATTAGATGGCCTTTTTTATGTGCACAAATATCTTGCAAAACATTATGGGTTCTTGCAAGATTATTTTGAAAAAGTATTTTAGGATGTAAAGGTAAAGATAACCAGCACAGAAACCCTGCTCAAATAGTCTCCTTTCTTCTGCACAGTTTAGTAGACTTTGGATGATCAAGCCTAATCCAACCATAAGAAACATAAAGAAATAGGATATGTGGTCTTCAAAATGTCCCCAGTTTTGAAAAGGCAGTTGCCTCTAGACAACCATAGTGCTTTTAGTTAAATTGGCACATACTCTTACTTAAGGTTACAAGTAGAGATGAGCGAACTTTTGAAAAGTTCGATTCGGCCGATTCGCCGAATTTCACAAAGAAATTCAGGTTCGGCGTAATCGAACTTTTACGAAGTTCCCCATCAAAAATGCCGGCATGGTGGGAGCGGGCCGGCCGGTTCCGCTGTCAACGCGCCCTCAGATGACAGCTCAGAGTGGCGCCGGCCTCCACGCTCCGGACCTGCAGGTAAGTGTTTGCCTTTTTTTTTAAATGCCGGCATGGTGGGAGCGGGCCGGCCGGTTCCGCAGACAGCGGAGCCGGCCGGCCCGCTCCCACCATGCCGGCAAAAATGCTTTTTTTTTTTTGTTTTTGTTTTTTAAATGCCGGCATGGTGGGAGCGGGCCGGCCGACCCGCTCCCACCATGCCGGCATTTTTTTTTTTTTATTTCAGGAAAAATTTGATCGGCACGAACCACAAAATATTCGGGTTCGTGCCGAATCGAATATTTCCTGAAATTCGGAGCGAATTCCGGTTCGTCCGAACCGGTTCGCTCATCTCTAGTTACAAGTATTCATAAAATGAATGATGTCAGGTTTATAAAGATGCAACTTATTTATCATATCCGCCTATTGTGGCTATAGCACCAGCTTCCGAATGCTGTCATTCCTGTCTTATCTGGCGCTGTAGTGTGTATAGAGCCCTGGTGAGGCCACAGCTAGAATACTGTGTGCAGTTCTGGAGGCCTTACCTGCAAAAAGACATTATACAAATAGAACGTGTCCAAAGGCGGGCAACGAAAATGGTGGAAGGACTTAAACTTAAAACTTATCAGGAGAGACTTAAAGAACTTAATTTGTACAGTCTGGAGGAAAGAAGGGAGAGGGGGGACATGATTGAGACCTTTAAATATGTGAAAAGATTGAATAAGGTTCAGGAGGGAAGTGTTTTTAAGACAAAGCTTAATGATAGAACAAGGGGGCACAACCTGAAGCTAGTCAGGGGGAAGATCAGGAGCAATGTTAGAAAATATTATTTTACAGAAAGAGTAGTAGATGCTTGGAACAAACTTCCAGCAGAGGTAGTTGAAAAATCAACAGTCACTGAATTTAAACATGCCTGGGATAAGCACACATCTATCCTAAGATAAAGATTACATACAGTATACACATAAGGGCAGACTAGATGGACCGTATGGTCTCCTTCTGCCGTCAACCTTCTATGTTTCTATGTTTCTATGTACTACAATAGCGTTAGCAGTCACTGCATGGAATGCTAATTAATTAGCTTTGATTGTTGCACTTAGATATTGGCCAGCCTATGTCAGCTTCTGTTGGACCTGCTAGACGTTTATCCCAGCGCCAGTGAGTGCCACTTTGTGCTGGCGTTTTTCTGGCGCTTCCCAGCAAATTTATGATTATTTTCCTCCCTAAAATCTTTGGTGTTGTATTTTCCCGGTGCTGGTCAGCATTTCATCTTTACAGTTACAAGAAATCACTACTGTGGATAAAGGGGACAAACTTTACAGTGTGTTTAGGTTGCGTTTTAGTTGTTGGTATCCTAATTACACATTGTTAAGCAAAGAATCAATTAAAATAATAATTTTAATAATCTCCCCCAAAAAACGTTTTGGCCCATCTAGGTCCTGTGTTTCAATTACTGACTGATTACTGTTTCAAGTCCCAATGCAAGTTCTGTACAAAATAAATGTGTGCAGTATTAAATATATTCCAGTATTAAATATAAACACTACAATTCAGTTCTGCCCATTGTGCTCTAAGGGATCTTGAGCTACTGCACCAGGTTTCATCTGGCAGTCCTTCAACCATCATTTTCAACGCTAGTGTTAAATAAGATGCTAGCCAGCTGCCGCATCAGTGCTTACACCCCACGCTGGTGCTGCTGAGGCTAATTTGTGGCAGTGATGCGTCTTAAATAAGGCTCTAGAGCAGATCATGGTTGTGTATGAACAACAGAATCTAAAAATACCATTTTGTGAATACTCACCTTGTAAAATGGGTATTATAAGTATGTCACACACCCCGCTTCAAGAATCCATAACATGTGGGTAATATCGTCCTGAAGAGGCGTTCCTGCAGAGATGATAGTAAAAAGAAAGCCCCTCCCTGATCCATAAATACCTGGGACCTCCCACTCATCACCCAGTATACAGAAGCAGTAAGATAAGGGACCAGGAAGAGGCAAATATAAAACGCAACCACGCAAAGTTCACAAAATAGAGGATCCTGATAACAGAAAAAAGGGCGGGTGAAGCGGGGTGTGTGACATACTTATAATACCCATTTTACAAGGTGAGTATTCACAAAATGGTATTATTCTAAGTATGTCACACACCCCGCTTCAAGAATCCATAACATGTGGGACATCCAACAGCAGTGTCCATAACAAGGGCGGGGATCCAAAACTAGGCAACAATGCACAACTTCAAACCACTGCAGCTTGCAAAACTTTGCGTCCAAAGACAGCATCCGCGGACGCCCAAACATCAACCTTGTAAAACTTGGAAAAAGTGTGAACAGAAGACCAGGTAGCGGCCTTACAAACTTGCTCAACAGAAGCCTGGTGCTGAAAAGCCCAGGACGCTCCAACTGCACGAGTAGAATGAGCAGTAACACGAAAAGGGGGACTCCTCCCCTTGGCAGAATAGGCCCCAATGATGGCCTGACGAATCCATGTACTAATGGAAGATTTGGCAGGAGCCAAACCTTTCCTAGGCCCGGAGGGCACCACAAAAAAGGCGTCCGTCTTGCGAAAGGAAGACGTAACCTCAAGATAATGTTCCACAACACGAACTACATCCAGGGAATGCAGCGCCCTTTCCTTGACGTTGCTAGGATTTGGGCATAGAGAAGGCAGAACTATGTCCTGATTCAGATGAAAAGCCGAGACCACCTTAGGAAGAAAATCCGGCTTGAAACGAAAAACAACCTTGTCCTGATGCTTCTCAAAGTATGGAGCTTTAATGGATAAAGCTGCCAACTCAGAAACACGCCTAGCCGAAGTGATAGCCACCAAAAAGGCCACCTTTTGAGTAAGCGAAGACAAGGCAACCTCATTCAAGGGCTCAAAAGGAGGACCCTGAAGAGCAGAAAGAACCAGGTTCAAATCCCAAACTGGAACCAAGGGCTTCCTAGGCGGACGTACATGCGTGACTCCTTGGAAAAAGGTCCTGACTAAAGGATGAAGTGCAAAGGACCTTTGGAAAAAAACCGCCAGGGCAGAAACCTGCCCTTTCAAGGTACTAATTTGGAGCCCCAGATCCAAACCATGTTGAAGAAACTCCAGAATCCTAGGAATGGAGAACTCACGACAAGAGAAAGACCTACCTTCACACCAATCAATATAGGACCTCCAGGTCCTATAGTAAACAGAAGAGGAAGACCGCTTCCTGGCACTGATAAGAGTTCGAATCACCGCGTCAGAAAGACCTTCGTCTTTCAAGATGGCGGTTTCAGCAGCCACGCCGTCAAAGCCAGCGATGGTAAATTGGGATAGCGCAGCCGACCCTGGGTGAGCAGGTCCGACAGTAGAGGCAGAGCGAACTGATCCTCTGCCAGTCTTACAAGATCTGCGAACCAAACGCGCCGTGGCCACCTCGGGGCCACGAGAATCGCCGACACGCCTTCCAAGGCCAGTTTGCGCACCACTCTGGTTAGCATCGGAAACGGAGGGAACAGATAAAGGAACCCCAGATCCCTCCAGTTCAGAGACATGGCATCCACCGCCAGAGCCAGAGGATCCTGCGAGAGAGACACAAAGACTGGAAGCTTGTGATTGTGACGAGAGGCAAAGAGGTCCACCGCTGGGACCCCCCACCTGCGACATATCAACCGAAACACCCTGGGACTGAGAGACCACTCCCCCTGACGAGAGGAGGCCCTGCTCAGCAAGTCCGCCTCCGTGTTCTCCACTCCCGGAATGTAGACTGCTGAGATACACGGGACGTGGGTCTCCGCCCAGTCCAGAATCAAAGACACTTCCCTGAGGGCACCCCTGCTGCGAGTCCCCCCTTGGTGATTGATGTAAGCAACCGCCGTCCTGTTGTCCGATCGGACCTGAACTGGCAGACCTCTCAACTGAAGAGTCAAGCGAAACAGAACCAACCTGATGGCTCTCAACTCCAGAATATTGATGGGCTCGTGAGCCTCCTGAGGACTCCACAGACCCTGAAAATGGAGGTCCTTCCAAACACCCCCCCAACCTGACAGACTGGCATCCGTGGTCACCGTTTCCCAACATGGAGCCAGGAAGGATCTGCCCATCGACAGATTGACAGACCCCAGCCACCATTGAAGGGAACGACGAACTCGGGGAGTCAACCGGAAGGACCGGTCCAATGACGACTGCGACCTGTCCCACACCGTCAACAGATGCAGCTGAAAAGCCCTCGTATGGAACTGCGCAAAGGGAACTGCCTCGAATGAGGCCACCATTAGCCCCACCAGCCTCATCCCTAGCCGGATGGTCGGATGAGGAGCCAACAAGAGAAGCTGAACTAACTCCTGAATCAAAAGAATCTTGGCCTGGGGCAGAAACACCCTGGCCTGCGAGGTGTCCAGAGACATCCCCAGAAAAGTCACAACCCTGGACGGACAAAGAGAAGACTTGGGGTGATTGATCACCCAACCGAACCTCTCCAGAGTGGACACCACCACTCCGGTGTCCAACTCCGCTTGGTTGAAAGAAGAGGCCATGATCAGTAGATCGTCCAGATAAGGCACAATGCGGATACCCTGAACTCTGAGTAGTGCCATCACCCCCGCTAGCACCTTGGTGAAAACCCGAGGGGCCGAGGTGAGACCGAAAGGAAGTGCCACAAACTGAAAGTGCCGATCCTCCACCACAAATCTGAGAAACCGCTGATGTGCTGGAAAAACCGGAACGTGAAGATAAGCATCCTTGATGTCTATGGACGTCAGAAAATCTCCCTGACGAAGAGAGTGAATGGCCGAGCGCAGCGTTTCCATGCGGAATTTGCGCGGCCGAATAAACCTGTTGAGAAACTTCAGATCCAAGATAGGACGGACCGACCCGTCCTTCTTGGGAACCGTGAACAAATTGGAATAGAAGCCCCTGCCCTGTTCCGAGGGGGGCACAGGGCAAATGACAGCCATGTCCAGAAGATTCTGCACTGCCACCAGGAGCCCCTGCGCCACCAGAGGCTCCGAAGGCATCCGAGACCTGAAGAACCTGGAGGGGGGGCGGAGCTCGAACTCTAGCTTGTAACCGGAAGACACCACTTCCCGGATCCATCTGTCCGAGACTTCTTGATCCCAGATCTGGGAGAAGTGTCTCAGCCGTCCCCCCACCCGCAAGGGTGAGGGCGCCCCCTCATTGCTGACCTGGCTTAACAGCCGGTTTGGGCTTAGAGCCCCAACTATATCCAGAACGGGCACGCCCTCTGCCCCTGGTTCCGGAATCTCCTCTGGAAGAGGGAAATGCAGAGCCTCTGCCAGATCTGGCTCCACGAAAGGAAGTTGTAAAGGCAGGCGCCCCCCGAAAGGGACGGCGCTGCTTCTTACGTTGAGGCAACCTACCACCCTTGGTGACGGAGTCCAAAGTTTCACCAAAGAGCCTCAAGCCAACAAAGGGTAAAGCCGTCAGAGACTTTTTAGACATAAAATCGGCAGCCCACTGGCGCAGCCACACCGACCGCCGAATAGTCACCAACAAAGCCGATGTCCTACCACACATCATCAAAGTGTCATCCAAGGCTGTTAATACAAAAGATAAAAACAACTCACACCGTTTGAGACTAAGGAACTCGTCACTACCAGGGCGAAGCCCGGAAGAGGTCAACAAGTCCCTGACCACAGACCTGGCAGCCAGCACCATAAGCTCTGAGGCGCACACAGGCCGTATGGCTGACCCTATGCTAGAAAAGCCATGACAAGCCATTTGATCAATACGTTTATCCTCCCCATCCTTAAGGGTGGAACAATCCGGTCTATTTAAAACCGAGGAGTTAGACAATCCCAAAACCGGAGCATCGACCTCGGGTGGGGAAGCCCAGCGCTTAACCGCCTCCGAAGGGAAAGGATATTTCCTATCCCACCCTTGAGGGATACCAGGGAGCCTAGCCGGCCTGTCCCATTCCTTGTCAATGATTTTGTCAAAGTGCCGTTGCGTAGGAAACTCCAAGCGGGGCCTGGACTCTTCAAACAACTCACCCTCCTGTTGTGACGCCACCTCGGGGGGGGAGATATTCAGAACCTCCAACATCAGCGCCAGGGCGTGAGAAGAATCCGAGGATCTCCCAAACTCACTAAACTCCGCATCAGCGCCAGCAGACTGCTCGTCGTCCGAGACCTCTGAACCCTCAGAAACTTCACCTTCCTCTAGCCCAGAATAATCAGACCAATCCAGATTATTAAACTCATCCAGAACATCAACCGGCGCAGCCGGAGACAAATGCTTCCTCTTTGCCGGAGCCTTACGGGCGACTGAACTGGAAACAATTCTCTCAAGGTTGGCCAATCTGGCGCACATCTCAGATTGCAGATCCCTACCCATGACAACGTCACAAGGAGCGCGTGTCAGGGTGGGAGGTTGAGATGACTCGGCCGGCGGTGCTGACCCAGACGCCTGGGGTCCGGACTGCCGCGCAATAGTTTGCTGTGCACAAGGTATACAAAGCAATACATCGTCCCCAGAAATGGATGCAGCACACAACATGCATCTTTTGGGATGCCCCGAAGGGGTCCCTGCCCCAGTATCCGGGGATGCCTCCATCAGGTGAACTTTTAATAGTCGCAATGACCCAGGGAATTACGCCAATAAGCAACCCGGGATGCCCCTTTAATGTCCCGAGTGGGAGGAATTTCTAATGGAACCCAGGAATTTTGGACCGGGAAAGACCCTCTAATCACAAAGATGAAGCGTCCCAGACGACCTCCGCCTGAAAAACACAAGGGACCCTTATTGGCATAATGTCACCCCATAAATATATATATACATATAAGGACTCAAGAAAAACCTGGCCCACTGGGCCACTCACAGTTATGGAACCAGGGATCGTCTTGAAACAAGGCGGGAAGGATCCTCTGAGGAGAAGGCAGGGAGGAGGAAGAACGCAGGCGTGGCCAGAAAAAGGCGCGATCAGCGCCATCACGCAGCTCCCCCCCCCCCCCCCCCGTCAGGGCACCAGTAAGCGCCGCTGCGCTGAGGTAATGATAGGGAGGGGGCGGGATCGCGGTGACGCGCCGCGAATCGGCCCCGCCCCCCTCCCTCCATGAGTGAACGAGCGGGAACCGCAAGGTTCCTGCACATTGAACCGGCGCCGCCGCCGCCGCGGCGCCGGTAGTACAGCTCCAGGCGGGTGCCTCCGCCTAGCGGAGCACCCGCCGGTAAGGAGCCGGTCAGGAAGGGGAATCGGGCCGCGGCAATGCGCCGCCGCCCGGTCCCGCCCCCCCCTCGACACAGGCGTGAGGTGATTTACCTCACGCCTGAAAGAGCGAGTCTTAAGGGGCCATAACGGAGAAAAAACAAGAAACACAAACAAAGTAAAAACACAGACACACACACACAGGGGATAGGGAGAAGGGAAGGATAGAGAACCCCAACCCCTAAGGGAACTAAGGAGGGACCCCCCCCTTCCCCCCCCCCCCGGGATAAAATTCAGGGACGGGGCATCCCAAACCGGGATCACCAACCCGGAACCACCGCCTACCCTCTCTGATAGGGTCTCACGGGGAGGGAGCTGAGCTCCTCAGCACCATGGGTGCCCGTATACCCTCGCTCGGGCCCACAGCCAAAGCTGAGGAGGCATATAACTTAATAAAACTGGAACCCCTAGTTAACATAAGGCCGAGCGGAAATATAAGAACAAATAGGCCGGGGGCAACCCCGGCTACCTTAACTCCCCCTGAGCAAGGAGGAGGCATCATCTTCTGACTTGCTCGCCGTCTGCAGAGATGGAAAACTGGGTGATGAGTGGGAGGTCCCAGGTATTTATGGATCAGGGAGGGGCTTTCTTTTTACTATCATCTCTGCAGGAACGCCTCTTCAGGACGATATTACCCACATGTTATGGATTCTTGAAGCGGGGTGTGTGACATACTTAGAATATAAAAATTTGCTAATGAAGGTTTACAACACAGTATCACAGACAGAATCTGGGGTCACATGACTGCTTAAATCTCAATGTCTCCCTCTGAAGCTGCCAATAATGCTTTTTCTGTTTGTCGTATTACTTCACCCGGCGCTAAACAGGTGGGTTCTTTTCTTTTTGTTTCTTGCCCAAACAAACCCAGAGGGGCGGTGGGGGAGTTGGGTAAAAGTAGGTCCTCATTAATGCATAGCATAGCACAGAAAATGATATTGAAATATTCAGTGTTTTTCAGAAGCTTATCTGCTGAGTTAAGTAAATTATGATTGTCTAATAAGACCAGACCAACGCCTATTTTGTGTAACATGTTTGTTGGTTGCTACTCCAATCCGTGTGGGTTGCAATTCCAATTTTTGGTGCCCCGCCTTGCACATTAACTGTCAGTGGATGCGGCTCTGTGTCGTGTGCCTGTGCCAAGATGGTCGCATCCAGATTTCTGAGTGCCGGAGGAGAGGGATGGACCCCTCCTGTCCTGCCTCAGTGCCAGGGTAACTGAATTTCCACTTAAACACACAAAAAAGTGCAATAAAAAATGACAGTTCGATTTTTTCCAAAAATCACCTATACCTGCAGTGGGGCATTTTTATTGGCATTTTTACAAGGGTGTATTCATTACATTACAATCATTGTAAGGTTTGGAGTAGAGATGAGCGAACCGGTTCGGACGAACCGGAATTCGCTCCGAATTTCAGGAAATATTCGATTCGGCACGAACCCGAATATTTTGTGGTTCGTGCCGATCGAATTTTTCCTGAAATTAAAAAAAAAAAATGCCGGCATGGTGGGAGCGGGCCGGCCGGCCCGCTCCCACCATGCCGGCATTTAAAAAACAAAAAACAAAAAAAAAACGGCCGGCCCGCTCCCACCATGCCGACATTTTTGATGGGGAACTTCGTAAAAGTTCAATTCGGCCGAACCCGAATTTCTTTGTGAAATTCGGCGAATCGGCCGAATCGAACTTTTCAAAAGTTTGCTCATCTCTAGTTTGGAGGTTTGGAAACCACAGAACCCTATGGGATATGAAGAAAGAAATGCAAATTCTTTAGTATACCCTATAGGGTACTGTTGCTCAACCAAATTTTCAAAAAATGATCCTAACGTCTTTGGAAATGTAATGTACCCCAGCTGTAATAACAGCCTACAAGTGACTTTTTTTTAGGAAACTTTTGAGAACCGACTGCAATTTATGGTTGCAATTTATGGTTCTACAGAACAGAGAAGAACTTCCTGAGTCTCGCCCCTGCACTTGCCTATACTGTATGTCAGAGTTTTAGTTCCCACTTACCAGAATATTGTATGGCAGGAAAATGAAGGGTGCTGATCTGCCAGGAGAGCCAGTAGCTCATTGAGCCTAGAACACCTGCAAATCTCAGAAAGAACTTGGTGGCTCCTGCTTTCAGCAATGGCAGCTTCATAATTCTAATCAAGATAAAGCCATCGTCGTCTAAATCCTGAATACTTCTTCAAATCAGTCGGCACATTTAAGCTGTGATTGCTATGATAACCTAGTGTGAAGCTGGTGTCTGCAGCATTTAATTATCTTTGTTATCTTAATTTATGTCTTAGATTTAGAAGACAATGATTACAGAGATTGTATGAATCATTATAACTTAAGAATGTGTTTCTAATGAAATTAAATCCTAGTTGAAATGCTTTACAGAGGAAATGCGCTGTAATTCAAATATATTGCTAATGTGAAATATGTTGCATAGTGGCAGTATCCTCTAGTGTTGGAAATAATCATTAGCTAAACATTATATACAATTAGCATAGATATTATTATAAATACTATTTTGAATGTTGAAAAGAATGGGATGAATTTAGCTACTCTTTGGGTTGATTATTGTTTCCAATAGAGTAATGGTAGTAAAGTGTGCAATCCAGTCAGAGGGCAGATCTTATTTACTCTGTACTTTACAGGTTCCTGCTTCTCTTAGACTTGCAGCTTCAGCACCAGATTTTAAAGTCTTCTTTGTCCCCATCGATGGTGTCCAGCCCCTTCCCCTATGGTAGCAATGATTGGCTGTCAGTGGGAAATAGAAGGTGACAGGGATGTGAAAGCTGATGTCACGGTGTGGTATTTAACCCACCAATGCTCACATTTTTTGTTTAGGCTGGGTTTGCTGCAGCTAAGGCAGTGGAGCTAATTGAAAATGGCTTATTTAAAAGACAACTTCATGAATCCTGTTGACCACATTTTCCAATAGGTGTGCTGCTCTACCAAGCCCTGACATGTTTTCTTCTTCATGCCAGATAGTGTTGCTGCCTAATACCAGGTCAACCACATCTGCTTCTACCCTGTTGCTGACTTGTGCCACATCTGCCCATGTTTCTTTTGCTTCCATTTACCATGTGCAACCATATTTGTTCTGCTGCCCTGCTGCCAACATGTGCCAAGTCCAACCACGTCTTTTCTGCCAACCTGTGCCATGCCCCACCACATTTGACCTGCTGATGTGTGCCAATCTGTGCCATAACCAACCATGTCTGTTCCACTATGCTATTATTTACTTGTGCCATTAGTGACAGCGCCTGCTCTGCCCATATTCTGACCTGTGCCATATCTGACCAAATCTGCTTCAGTGCCAACCTGCTTAACATCTGGTCTACTCTACTGCCATTGACAGCTGTTCTATGGGCAACAAGGGATTATCTGGGTTCCAGTGACATTTTGGCCTAGATGGCAGTTGTTGCATCATACTCAGGCCACTCCAATGTCATTGATACATCTCAGAGTGCTAGTGACCATTATAAAAGAATTCACAGGCTGGCTTCCTATAGACTTAGGTGCGAGTAGCAAAATATTTTGTAACAGTGGAATAACATAAAGAGGGTGCCACTCAATTACACTACAATATGAATAATAGGTCAACCTTGAAGAAGTCAGTCCAGGAGTGGGAAATGGAAAGTGCAATAAATACGTTAGTTGCTATGTAGAATACAAGTAAAAGAACATGTCATACTTGTTAAGGGCCAATATGGTACCTCACTTTCACTCTGCAAGATGGCATAGTCATTTAGAGGCTGAGATAGATTAAGTAGTGGAACAAGTTGCAAAAAAGGATTGATCTGGATCAATAGATAGGAGGACAAAGATGGAAGCATAAAAATGGGGGAAAGTGTGATGTCCTTTTCATTACAGATTACACTACTCAGCATAGGGAGGTACAGTAGAGCGGCAAAAACATTGGACGGTCCTAAAAGAGGACAAAATATTGGGCACATCATGGCCTGACAAACCCAGAATAGTATTTCGGAGGGCCCCTAACCTTAGATCTAAAATAGTTAAGTGCTATATACATAAGCTAGTGGAAATAACAGGGATTTTACCACTGGGGGAATTGCATGTCCATTAAAACCACATTAGTAAAAGGGAGAAATGTGAAAGAGTTTAAATCGAAATGTTACAGGTCAAGTCTACTAAACAAATGACCTCATCACCAGTCATTACACTCAAGTGGTGTACCTTTTAGAGTTCCCATGTGGGCTACAGTACGTGGGCAGAACCATGCACAAGCTCAATGTGAGGATATCAAAATCATAGCGTTTTGGCTCACTATAAAACTATCACAATGGCGACCACACTTTATTCAAAGTGTGTGGTATAGATAGGGTTAGAACACATTGGAGGGGGTCACATCTAATGAAGGAGGTGTCTCAAAAACAATCTAGGTGGATTAACAGACAGCTGAGCCACGGGGTTTGAACTTAGAATATTATATTAATTGTTTTATTTATAATTCTTAGGCATCATGTGTAGAATTTATTCTATTATATATTATTTTAAAAATAATGTAAAACTTTTGGGGTTAAATTTCCCCCCTTTTTAATGTAATTGTAAGTCTAACCAAAAAGGGGGGGGTGCCCATAAGCCCCCCAACTCGGGGCTGTCCTTGCACCAAAGACTGACAATTGCACTACCCTCTTGCTGTATAAAAGTACATACTTTATTAGACGAAACAGACAAACACTACATAATTAAAATGTTCATTAAAAAACATATAACACACCATAAACACTATCTGACACAAGGGGGCGCTGAATCTGCTGCTACCAATACACCTATTATAACATGATTGTTGTGACACTTAATCCATATCCTTAAAAATCTAACCCATAAACTAATCCATAATACATAAATTGCATGTGCTCAAAGTGCAAAGTGTATCCATTTTCAACAATTCATCCAAATAAAGTGCTTAAGCAATATAACCAAAAGTACATGTCACACAATTATTACAATCAGTCTTACATATGTGAGGCCCTGCAGCGTCCAGGCAACCCCCCGAGAACAACCAACGCATTTCGTGACGGTGCCCCTGGCACTTTCTCAAGGCAGTATGTTACCTCACATGTTTATGGTATGTTATATGTTTTTTATTGAACATTTTTTATTATGTAGTGTTTGTCTGTTTTTCCTAATAAAGTATGTACTTTTATACAGCAAGAGGGTAGTGCAATTGTCATTCTTTGGTGCAAGGGCAGCCCGAAGTTGGGGGGTTTATGGGCACCCCCCCTTTTTGGTTGGTCTATTATTGTTAAGGGCGGCTAGCCTTAGCAGTGCGCACCAAGATTTTTTGGGACCGTAGTTGGTGCTGCGGGTTTCTATTTCTTAATTGTAAGTATACATTTGAGTTGTATGTGAACCAGTGTCTGTATGTGGAATTTGTACAATAACTTTAAATCACGCTTTTTATACTAATATTTTACATATAATATAAAAGAGAAGTGCCATTGTAGTAGTGTAAATTCAATGCTTTCTATGTAAATTTGTATGGTTTAAGGCTGGCACAGAAGGACTTAACTGCTGGCAGAGGCACTTGCTAAGTTACCATAAATTTCATGTTTCCCGGGGTGCGCTTGTAGGGTGTGGTTGTTTAAATAATGGAATAAAACACACCACACCAGATGAATAAGAACCAATTTAGAATTTAACGGTTGAATACATTGAAAACAATAGTTGGTGTATATAGCCACTGGTTTAAGGCAATAAATGACTGTAGAAGAATCTAGTATAATTTCTACTTGAAGAATATGGGGGGGGGGGGGGGAGGATGAATATGTTAAACAAAGGATAAACTTGTGTCTAGGTTTATCATATATGGCTATTTGGATAACTTTAATACACACTGTATGCTCTGTGTAATTCAAACAGTCTATCAATACATTCACAATCTATTTTAAATGTAAGATTAACTCTATATAATAAACTTCAGATAGATGATGCTCTAAATTTGTAACTATGCTTTAAATAGTGAGGAGAACTGAGAAAAGTTCACTTATCCTTAGACCAAACGAACTTGGTGGAAAATGTCCTGTTATTTCTGACTAAAATGATGCTGTTTCTTTAAATATTTTCTGGATATTTCTTTCTTCAACGGTCACAGCCTCAAAACTCTCCTAAATAAAATTATAATTAAGGGCGTCCTCCAACCGCGCTGAGTCCCTTTCTTTGCGCTCCGCGGGAGGCTTCACACAGTGAATAACACACAAAAAAATAAGTCTTTACACCCCTCACACAGTCCAGCAGTGAGGTAAATAAGGAGAGAGTTAGTTTCAACCAAAAACTTCACTGTGGCCCTATAATTTATGTGGGCTCAGAAACACATACAGACACAGAAGTGCTCCCTTTGACCCACCTCACGGACTCTGCTCCCTCAGAGCTGTGCTGTGCCTTTTATAACCTGCTGGAATTACCTCACAAGCTTCTCTCTCATGGCTGGCTCCGCCCACCCACACACACACAGAAGAGTTTTCCAGAACCCTCCTAGCAGAGGTTTGTTATATGTCCGTTACACATTTCCCCCTTTTTTTTTATTAGCAGTCCTCTGCCTATAATTGATAATTTTCCAAGTATTGTGGAAGCTGCCCTCTAGTATCTCTTTTTGGATATCTAGCTTCTATTTCAGAATCCCTCGCTTCCCCCCTTTCGTCCTCAGTCTGTTGGGGAAAATGTCCTTGGGGGTCTCCTATGAGGGATGAGGGCTCCACTCCCAATTCTATTTCTGCTACCTGTTCCTCTGTTAAATTTAGTTCTGTTTCCATGGGTCTCTCTTTTTCCTTGTTTGACCCTGCAGGAAGTTGGGGTTGGGTGACCCACCAGTCATCCTCCTCTGGCCAATTGTTTTTGTTGGTGGGACTATCCTCAGACGTCTTTACCAGCTCTTCTTCTGAAATCATTATAAATCCACATGGTCTAAGCAAGTTCCGGTGTAACCGCCGTTCTGATCCCTTCCCATCCTCTCGTTTCACGTCATACACAGGCAAATTAGGAAAAGGCTGCTTTATTACAACATAAGGATCAGTTTCCCATTTTGCAACTAGTTTATTTTTTCTTCGTGCAAAGGTCCGACGGACTAACACTCTGTCTCCAGTTTGCAGTAATGGGCACTTCTGGGTAGGATTTTCCTCGGTTTGTAACCGTTGATGGACCATTTCTTTACTTCGTAATAAGCGCCGCCTATGTTCCTTCACCCATTGATCAGTAGCTCTAGGTTCAACCACTTCTTGGGTCCCCAACACGAAGTCCAGGGGTAATCTTCCTGGTCGCCCAAACATTAAGTAGTACGGTGTAAATCCTGTGGATGAGTGTAACATATGGTTATAAATCCAAACCACATCATCGATATGTTCAGGCCATTGTTCAAGCTTTTCACTTCCCAGGGTTCTGATTAATTCCAACAGGGTTCGATTAAATCTTTCACAAACCCCATTTCCCTGAGGATGGTAGGGACTAGTATGTACTTTACGAATTCCATGAAGCTGGCACAGTTCCTTAATTATTTGTGCTTCGAAATTAGCGCCTTGATCAGAAAGTAGTCTACGTGGGCAGCCATAAGGTCTGAATACATTTTTCCATAGTAGACAAGCCGTGGTATGGGCTGTTTGATCATGAGTGGGTATCACGATCGCAAATTTAGTAAAATGGTCTACACAGACCATAGCAAATTGATCAATTGAGCAATCTTGATAAAGTCCACGGTCAACAGGTCAAAAGGCTCATTAGCCACTATAGTCATAGGTTGGGTGTGTTGTTCTTGGCCTTTATGGATATTGCATTCTTTACAACTTTTACATGCTTGCTCTAGGTGCTCCCTCATCCGTGGGAAATAAAAGTACCTTCTTCCCAGAGCCTCCAATTTATCGCCTTGGAAGTGACCACCCATTTGGTGTAGAATTGAACTAATACCTTCCACCATTTCAATTGGCACTACAAACTGCCAAACACATCGCTCTTCTCCATTTTCCCATGCACGGCGATACAGAACTCCATCGTTGATGAACAATTTGTGCCATTGTCGACAAATGGCTCTTCCTCTATCAGTCAACCGTTTTCTCTCCCGGTAAGAGGGTTTATCACCAATTTGAAGGTGAGTCAAAATTTTCAACAAATCTGAGTCTTCAGACTGCCATTTCTGCCATTCCCCTTTGTTGCATATTTCTGCAGTTGTAGCATTTATCTGAACCTCCTCAATCTCTTTTTCTCTGATTTCCAATGGGCGAACTCGTAAGGGAGGAATTTCCACTTCTTCTAACATCTGATCGGAATCAGTGTCCAGTTTCCCCAAGGGGAAGCGAGATAGGGCGTCAGCATTGGTATGATTATGTCCTGGCCTATAGTGAATATGATAATCAAATGAGGCCAATCGAGCTACCCACCTCGGTTCAAGGGCTCCCAGCTTAGCAGTATTGAGGTATAGTAAAGGGTTGTTATCAGTAAATATATCCACTCGACCCCCGGTTAGATATTCACGAAATTTTTCAGTTACCGCCCATACAATTGCTAGGAGTTCGAGACGAAATGAACTGTAGTTACTAGGATTCCTTTCAGTCGGTCTGAGAGAGCGACTGGCATACGCAATGACTCTCTCTCTTCCTTCTTGCTTCTGTGCCAGAATTGCACCTAATCCCTGTAGACTGCCATCAGTTTGTAATATAAATGGCTTACTGTAATCAGCGTACCCCAAGACTGGAGCCTCTAAAAGTTTTTGCTTTAGTACATTGAAACTTTTTTCCTGTTCCTCTTTCCATACAGATTGGATGTTTCCGGCCACACATTTGTTTTTACATTGCGGTTTACCTCTAAGTAGTCGATGGAGAGGTTCTGCACTTTGAGCAAATCCTTTGATATACCGCCTGTAGTAGCCAACTAGTCCCAGGAAACCTCTTACTTCCTTCACAGTATTTGGCCGAGGCCAATTTTTCACAGCCTCCATTTTTTCTGGGTCGGGTGCTATTCCCGATTCTGCAACTATATGCCCGAGATATTTGATTTGTTGTTGAGCGAATTTGCATTTGCTGGGTTGCAGTTTGAGTCCAAATGCAATAATTCTTTGTAATACTTGTTCAATATGTTCTAAATGTTCCTGGAAATTTCTAGAAAAAATGATCACATCATCCAGGTAGATGAGAACGGTTTGAAAGTTTAAATCTCCCAGACATCGTTCCATGAGTCTTTGGAAAGTACTGGGGGCATTTGACAGTCCGAATGGCATCCGGTTAAACTCATTCAGTCCCATGGGTGTAATGAACGCTGTCTTTGGTTTATCTTGCTCTCTAATAGGCACTTGCCAATATCCGCAGGCTAAATCCAGGGTAGTATATAAGGTAGCCTTTCTTAATGCCGCCAATGATTCCTCTACTCATGGCAAGGGATACGCATCTTTTAATGTCAAAGCGTTTAATTTTCTATAATCTACACAGAACCGGAGTTGTCCATTTTTCTTTCGGACCAGTACGATGGGAGAAGCCCAAGGACTCTGACTTGGCCTCACCACTCCTCCTTCTATCATTTTATCCAATATGTCCTTTACTTCTTGATAAAGTGCTGGGGGAATATTTCTATAGCGTTCACGACTTGGTTTGTCCTCAGTTGTGACTATATGATGTTCAATAGCTGAAGTATGTCCCACATCATCTTCTGTTAGGGCAAAAGCTGTTATATTGCGTCGCAGCACTTCTCGAAGTTCTTCTAATTGCTCAGGAGTCAAACATGAATGACCCAACCCCAGCTGTGTCCATAACTCCTCAAGCTGTGCGGTAATGGAGATTTCAGCATGTTTTTTCTGATGCGGTTTCTCTAGGACAGAATTAACAGTGGACTCTATTGCATGTACTTCAGCTATCAAGAAATGGCGGGGCAATGTTATAGGTATCTGTCCTAGATTGATGAGTCTGACAGAAACCACCCCTTGTGTGACATGGGAGAGAGTACGTCCTACCAACCATTCCCCATTCACTCCAAATTCTCTGATTGGTTCCACTAGCAAAGGGATACCTTGGACTCTACAATGACCCCCCACCCTCAAGGGTATGATTACCTCTTTTCTAGGGGGGAGGACTATTTTTTTCTTAGATGGTGTGCGTATGACTCCCACCCTCGCTCTGTTTTTACGCAAGGTGCAATGTATGCTACATACTCTTTTCAACTTGAGCAACCATTTTTGATCATTTCGTTTTTCAGAGATTTGGGACCAATATGCTGGTCCAAATTCATTAAACATTAGACCATCCAGTTCCCGAAGAACATTCATTCCCAATATTACTGGAGTAGATGGCAATGCAGTGTTTTGTGTGACGATCAACCCTTTTTGACCAATAATTTTATCAAAAAGTTCAATGTCCACCCAAGTCACCCCCAGTAGGGGTAAAGGTTGGTCATTAGCAGCCTTTAGCTTAATGTCAATCTCATCTAATTTATCCAGGTTGGCAGCGATCTGAAGATAGGTTTCGTTATTAATTAATGACACCTCCGAACCAGTATCAATTAAACAACGTATCATCTGTCCATTGATTTTTGCTTTTATCACTGGGCAATTGCCCACTACCGCTGGAAATAACTCAGGGGTCTTAGTATCATTGCCTCCTACAGCTTGCCCCTCAGCTGTAGGATGCTCTAGTTTAAAGGTCGAGGGTGAAGAATACCAGACCCAGATGACCCGGAAACAGAACCTCCTGAACATTGTCTTGCTAGATGTCCAGGTTGACCACACCTCCAACATCGACGTTGGTCAGGTCCATGAGAGTCATATTCTGCTCTTCGATATCCCCGTCCTCCCGCCCCTTTACTCATAACGGCCTCTTTTAATGGGGCTAATTCTTTTTTTAAAACAGTAGTTAGGCTTTCCCCTAAACTCTTTATAGCATCTGTCAAAACTTTTGTTTCTTCCCTTTTTGCTTCCCTGTAGTCCTCCCCCTTTTCTTTGGTTTGTATTGGTTGAGTCCAATAGAGATTCATATTTCCCTCATCTCGATTTCGATCTAATGCTTCCACTAATATGCGATCAAATTCTACATCCTCATCAGCCCTGACCATATCTCTTAAGGACCTTTTCAGAGCAGGGTTTCTTATTCCATTAATAAATTGATCCCTTATTATTTGGTCAATTGCAGGGGTCTGATCATCCTCACTCCCCTCACTTTTGGAAAATTTTTTCCAAAGTTTTTGTAATGTCACAGCAAATTTCTGAATTGACTCTCCATCCAACTGTTTGCGACCATAAAAACGAGTTTTGCATTCTGCTGTCTCAGTTGTCTCCCCATACAGTAACTCTAGCCTTTTTATAATGATATCCAGACTAGTTCTCTGAGATTGAGGCAACACCAGAATAGCCTCGCGAGCGTCTCCCTCCAGTGATTGTAATGCCAGGTCAACTTGGTGTGCAGGCTGGACTTGATATAATCTGGCAGTAGTGCGTAGCCTTTCTGCCCAATCTCCTATTGCCAAATTATATCCATCAAATTTAGGTACATTGGCTCCCACTGTTCCCATAGGCACAATAATGGGAAGGGGAGACCCAACCCCACTAGTTTGGCTAAACATTGTTTCACTAGATTCACCGGCATCTACCGAGGACTTCATGGCACAGAGTTTTGTATCCTGCCGACTACGCCAAAAATATGTAGGGCGTGGTTGTTTAAATAATGGAATAAAACACACCACACCAGATGAATAAGAACCAATTTAGAATTTAACGGTTGAATACATTGAAAACAATAGTTGGTGTATATAGCCACTGGTTTAAGGCAATAAATGACTGTAGAAGAATCTAGTATAATTTCTACTTGAAGAATATGGGGGGGGGGGGGGGGGGATGAATATGTCAAACAAAGGATAAACTTGTGTCTAGGTTTATCATATATGGCTATTTGGATAACTTTAATACACACTGTATGCTCTGTGTAATTCAAACAGTCTATCAATACATTCACAATCTATTTTAAATGTAAGATTAACTCTATATAATAAACTTCAGATAGATGATGCTCTAAATTTGTAACTATGCTTTAAATAGTGAGGAGAACTGAGAAAAGTTATTTCTGACTAAAATGATGCTGTTTCTTTAAATATTTTCTGGATATTTCTTTCTTCAACGGTCACAGCCTCAAAACTCTCCTAAATAAAATTATAATTAAGGGCGTCCTCCAACCGCGCTGAGTCCCTTTCTTTGCGCTCCGCGGGAGGCTTCACACAGTGAATAACACACAAAAAAATAAGTCTTTACACCCCTCACACAGTCCAGCAGTGAGGTAAATAAGGAGAGAGTTAGTTTCAACCAAAAACTTCACTGTGGCCCTATAATTTATGTGGGCTCAGAAACACATACAGACACAGAAGTGCTCCCTTTGACCCACCTCACGGACTCTGCTCCCTCAGAGCTGTGCTGTGCCTTTTATAACCTGCTGGAATTACCTCACAAGCTTCTCTCTCATGGCTGGCTCCGCCCACCCACACACACACAGAAGAGTTTTCCAGAACCCTCCTAGCAGAGGTTTGTTATATGTCCGTTACACGCTCCACCTTAGACTGATGCCTTATTTATCAAGCAATTCTGTCAGACACATGTGTGCAAATTAGAGTAGTGAAAAATATCATTTATAATATTGCACATGTTACTGCACTGCAAGAAACACATTTATTAAAACATTAGAGGTGCAGCAACATGCTGAAAAATGTCTAAATCAAATTTAGTTCTACTCTAATTGCCACTGAAATGGCATTGTCTTGCGGTGTTGCTTAATAAATCAGGCCCAGTGTCCGAAAGGGCTGAAACTGGTCAGGTGGATCACAAACCAAGGAAGTGACGTCAGTACGCTGAGATTCAAGCTACCTAGATGCGGAAACAGAACAAGCGCCGCGTGTTTGAATCGAGTACTGTATCCCACATATAACATTAGAGGGAGGGGATGCCTGAAATCCTTTGTATACAGAGTTTAATGAGTTTAATATGCCTGCACACTACGTGTGTTTTTGAGTATGTTTTTAATCTTTTTAAAGTTATTTAAAATAAACAGTATTACGCTATGCAGTATTGCACTTTTGTGCTTTAATCCTGAGGATCATTAAGAAGCCTTTGAACAAACCTGTGACTTTTAACATAATCTGCAGATTTTAAGAGAACCTGTGGTGTTTACGAGGACCTGTGGATCTACCAGGAGAAAATCTAAAATTAAACTAGTGGAATTGGAATTTTCGCTACCTGGTGACCTTATTAGGTATCACACATTTTCTGGTAAGTGAGGAGTGTTGGTGACGGCTTCACTGGAGAGAAATAGAGTTTACCATGGTGGATATAAGACTATAAATTGTTATTAATAAAAAGATTGTTTGGTCAATATAAGGGTCATTTCTGAAGGTGTTCAGTGTCGTAGAGCGTATGATTAACTGTTTAAATTGGTGGTTTATCCAACCTTGAAAATATAAGATTAATATAAGATTAATTAATAACCCGTGATAAAAAAATGGTGTTTTATACAATTTTGTTTGTATCTTGCTGTATTTATGTGCAGCTGAATACAGTTACAGCAAAGTACTTTTGCATATTTAATAGGTGACAAATGCTAGCTATGTAATGGAATGCCTGGCATATGTAACTGATGATTTTATATTGTTTTGGGGTTTGTAAAATTTTAATTTAAAATATGTCTACTAGATTTTCTAGGATACCATCAAATTATCTGGCTTAAAAATGGTGTGAATGCCCAGATAACACATTGAAAGGAAATGTTACTAAAGAATTTCTCCTTTGGGGTTAAATTGAATATAAGAATTGAGTTCACTCATCCATAGAAAATATATTGTGTTACATTCAAGGTGTCTTCCTACGGTGACCTAGGCAGAGACATTGACAAATCTCTAATGTGTTTTTATTTTTAATCTAATAAATCTAGATATTGCATAAGCGAATACAAAGTATATAAAGCCGTTGGATGTCATGTGCCAAACGCCATACATCAGCGGAAATGCTGGTGTGTTTATTTGTACTTTGAATGATATATATTGCATTTTTACTGTATAATTATGTTCCTAAGTCAAGATCATAAATATGTCACCTTAAAGTTTTTCTTAACTTGTCTCGCCATCCACATACCTATGATTTTAAACAATTTATACAAAGAAGACATCTAACCTGAGCTTTCATTGACAACAAATACTATTCAAATATTCATTTTTAAAACCCCTAATAGCTCAGGGTGTTGGTAGGTTGATTCCCAAATGAAGGGTCACGTGTTCAGATAAAGGAGCAACCAAGAAAAGAGAAAGAGCATCATCCAGCTCACCCATAGCAGTATCAGTGGAGGAAGCCTGATGATATGGGGTTGTTTCAGAGCCAAAGCTGTTGGATACTTGACCAGGACAGATGGTGGTTTCAGTGCAATGTGAGTATCCTACAAGTTACGCTTGAGTACTATGGATATAAAAAGGAGGACAATGACCCAAAGCATACATCAAGATGCTTCCGTGACTATGAAGTGGAGGTGCTGGATTGGCCCCCACAGACTCCAGAGGAATGATTTATCAACGGATTGCAATGATTTTACAGCAGTGTTTGCACATAGTACGCCTGTTTTATGTGCAAACTGCATTTATCACAGTTTTCCACATCAGCGCAAGTGTGAAGTAGGCATTTATTAATCCATGAGCGCACATACACTCACCATTTTGATGCGCCTGCTTTTTTTTTACTTCTCTGAAAATGATTTATTTTACATCTGTTATGTCTTTCACATCTGTTGCATTTATAACATTATTGTGTTTATGTTAGAATGTTTTGTGGTACAATTTAACAACCTTTATCATCAGAAGTGTGTGTTTTGTGTGCTCCAGTCTATGCCACTCTCCGGATATTCAAAAACATCCAATAAATATAAATAAACTGTATAGAAACACACTGGTGCAACATTGGAGCACCCTATTTAGAGGCTGTTTCATTGTGACTAGAGATGAGCGAGTAGTGAAATATTCGAAATTTCGAATTTCGATTCGAATAGACCGCGTTACTCGACTACTCGACCGAATATCGAATCCCATTATAGTCTATGGGAAAAAAATGCTCGACACTTGGCAATCTCAATTCGACCACTTGGAGGTCACCAAGTCCACCCTGAAACATCAGAAAATGATGCCAACACTGCTGGAATGCAACTGGGACAGCAGGGGAAGCATGTCTGGGTGCATATAACGCGCCCAAGTCGCACTATTACGCCACTATCACAGCCTCTCAACAATACACTCCAAACACAATATTACTTCTACGTAAAGTGAGACAAGACAAGGAAACCTTCTTTCCTCTACATTGCCATGGACCTCAAGCCAAACTGTACAAAAAAGAAGAACAAAATTCTGCACCCCTTAAAATCACGTTGCCTAATGACAACCACAGATGGCATAGGCAAGGGGGAAAATAAATAGACCCCACCCCTAATTGTCATTGTGTGTGTGTGTGTGTGAGATGTGGTCAGACATGTCCTCTTGTGTCATTGTGTCACCCCAGCAGTAAGGGAAGCTTAAAGGAGGAGGTTTGTTACAGTGTGTTACCCCAGCAGTAGGGGAAGCTTACAGGAGGAGGTTTGTTACAGTGTGGCACCCCTGCAGTCAGGGAAGCTTACAGGAGGAGGTTTGTTACAGTGTGTCACCCCAGCAGTAAGGGAAGCTTACAGGAGGAGGTTTGTTACAGTGTGGCACCCCAGCAGTCAGGGAAGCTTACAGGAGGAGGTTTGTTACAGTGTGTCACCCCTGCAGTCAGGGAAGCTTACAGGAGGAGGTTTGTTACAGTGTGTCACCCCAGCAGTAGGGGAAGCTTACAGGAGGAGGTTTGTTACAGTGTGGCACCCCTGCAGTCAGGGAAGCTTACAGGAGGAGGTTTGTTACAGTGTGTCACCCCAGCAGTCAGGGAAGCTTACAGGAGGAGGTTTGTTACAGTGTGTTACCCCAGCAGTAGGGGAAGCTTACAGGAGGAGGTTTGTTACAGTGTGTCACCCCAGCAGTCAGGGAAGCTTACAGGAGGAGGTTTGTTACAGTGTGGCACCCCAGCAGTAAGGGAAGCTTACAGGAGGAGGTTTGTTACAGTGTGTCACCCCAGCAGTCAGGGAAGCTTACAGGAGGAGGTTTGTTACAGTGTGGCACCCCAGCAGTCAGGGAAGCTTACAGGAGGAGGTTTGTTACAGTGTGTTACCCCAGCAGTAAGGGAAGCTTACAGGAGGAGGTTTGTTACAGTGTGTCACCCCAGCAGTCAGGGAAGCTTACAGGAGGAGGTTTGTTACAGTGTGTCACCCCTGCAGTCAGGGAAGCTTACAGGAGGAGGTTTGTTACAGTGTGTCACCCCAGCAGTAGGGGAAGCTTACAGGAGGAGGTTTGTTACAGTGTGGCACCCCTGCAGTCAGGGAAGCTTACAGGAGGAGGTTTGTTACAGTGTGTCACCCCAGCAGTCAGGGAAGCTTACAGGAGGAGGTTTGTTACAGTGTGGCACCCCAGCAGTAAGGGAAGCTTACAGGAGGAGGTTTGTTACAGTGTGTTACCCCAGCAGTAGGGGAAGCTTACAGGAGGAGGTTTGTTACAGTGTGTCACCCCAGCAGTAGGGGAGGCCCAAGAGCTGAGACCTTTTAAAAATTGTGTGGAGGCCCAAGAGCTGAGACCTTTTAAAAATTGTGTGGAGGCCCAAGAGCTGAGACCTTTTAAAAATTGTGTGGAGGCCCAAGAGCTGAGACCTTTTAAAAATTGTGTGGAGGC
This sequence comes from Gastrophryne carolinensis, assembly GCA_027917425.1. Lineage (NCBI taxonomy): Eukaryota > Metazoa > Chordata > Amphibia > Anura > Microhylidae > Gastrophryne > Gastrophryne carolinensis. The sequence continues at coordinate 340,313,973 of CM051239.1, forward strand.
CCAAGAGCTGAGACCTCTCAAACATTGTGTGGAGTCCCAAGAGCTGAGACCTCTTAAAAATTGTGTGGAGTCCCACGAGCTGAGACCTCTTAAAAATTGATTGTATTAAGCCCAAGAGGTGAGCCATAATTTTTTTTTATTAATACAGCAATTCTACGGCGGTTAAGGAGGAGGAGGAGGAGGAGGAGGAAATGGCACTTCATACAGATGGCACTTCACTCTTGGCTGCTTTCCACTGTTGTACAAGCAAAGTCCGGGTCAATCCACTTGCTGTTCATTTTGATTAGCGTCAGCCTGTCGGCACTGTCGGTTGACAGGCGGCTGCGCTTATCGGTTATAATGCCCCCGGCTGCGCTGAACACCCTTTCTGATAGCACGCTGGCGGCAGGGCAGGCAAGCACCTCCAAGGCGTACAGGGACAGTTCCAGCCACGTGTCCAACTTGGAGACCCAGTAAGTGTAGGTCGCCGAGGGATCGGGGAGGACAGGGGTGTGGTCTGCCAGGTAGTCCCGCAACATCCGCCGATACTTGTCCCTCCTGCTGATAGCGGGCCCCGCAGTGATGGAAGTTGCACGAGGGGGTGACATGAACGTGTCCCACACCTTGGAGAGTGTTCCCCTGGTGGCTGTGGGCCTGATCGATGTTGTCAGACTCTGGGAGACACTCTCCTCTCTGCTGCCAGCGATGCTGGGTGGGAAAATCTGCATCATGTTCTGCAAGAGTTCCCTCTGGTATTCCAGTAATCGATTCGTCCTCTCCTCTACCGGAATAAAAGAGGAGAAGTTATCTTTATACCGGGGGTCCAGGAGTGCGAAGACCCAGTATAGTTTGTTCTCCAATATCCGGACAACACGTATGTCCCGGGAAAAGCAGCCCAGCATGAAGTCAGCCATGTGTGCCAGACTCTGAGTAGGCATGACCTCACTGCCCCCACCAGAAGGATCATTTTCCATTTCCTCCTCTTCCTCCTCCTCTCCGCCCCATCCGCGCTGAACCAATGGGACGCACACAGCCTGACTGCTACCCTCGCCGCCAGCATCCTCTTCCACAGCCACCTCCACGTTGTCCTCCTCCTCCTCATCCTCCTCCTCCTGCAACTGCCACCGAGCAGCAGACAAAAGTGTGGTCTGACTGTCTACCTGCGTTGCGTCTCCTCCTACCCCCGTCTCCTCTGTGTGCAATGCGTTCTCCCTTATTGCGATGAGCGATTCTTTAAGGACGCATAGGAGCAGGATGGTTACGCTCACTATAGCGTCCTTGCTGCTGACCTTCTTAGTGGACTCCTCAAAGATACGCAATACATCGCATATGTCTGCCATCCATGGCCACTCGTGGTTGGCAAACTGAGGGAGCTGAGTTGGAGGCAGGCGTGGATGCATCATCTGGTACTCCATCAATGCTTTCTGCTGCTCACACACCCTGGCCAACATGCAATAGGTGGAATTCCAGCGAGTGGGCAGGTCGCACAACAGCCGATGTTGAGGCAAATGGAGGCGTTGCTGGATTTTTTTTAAGCTAGCAGCAGCTACAGTTGACTTCCGAAAGTGAGCGCACAAGCGCCGCACTTTGACCAGTAGCTCTGCCAGGTTGGGGTAAGTCTTTAGAAACTTTTGTACTACCAAATTAAAAACGTGGGCCAGGCATGGTACGTGATTGAGTTCTGCAAGCTCCAGAGCCGCCACCAGGTTACGGCCGTTATCGCACACGACCATGCCTGGTCCTAGCTGCAGCGGCGACAGCCACATCTCTGTCTGCTGCAATATGGCGTGCCTCACCTCTGCGGCGCTGTGCTTCCTGTCGCCCAAGCTGATGAGCTTAAGCACTGCCTGCTGACGTCTCCCCGCGCCAGTGCTGCAACGCTTCCAGCTAGGGGCTGAGGGCGATGTTAAGGCAGAGGAGGAGGAGGAGGAGGAGGAGGAAGAGGAGGGGGGTCTATCAGAACCCGTGCTGGCAATCTTGGGCGGGGGTGGTATGTAGGCCGTCCCTGTTTGCGACCCCGTCCCCGCTTCCACAACATTCACCCAGTGTGCCGTCAAAGAGATGTAGCGTCCTTGGCCGCAAGCGCTTGTCCACGAGTCGGTGGTCAAGTGGACCTTTGCGCTGACTGCGTACCTCAGGGCCCGCCTGATGTTACGCGACACGTGCTGGTGCAGGGCGGGGATGCCACACCGGGAAAAATAGTGGCGGCTAGGGACGGAATAGCGAGGTGCGGCAGCCGCCATCAGGTCGCGGAAGGCCTGCGTCTCCACAAGCCTAAACGGCAACATCTCCAGGGCCAGCAGTTTGGAGATGAGGCAGGTTAAGGCTTGGGCTTGGGGGTGACTGGAGGCGTACTTCCGCCTGCGGTTGAACGCCTGCGAGATGGACAGTTGATGGGACGAAGAGATGGAAGGGGCAGACGAAGATGCGGGGGAAGGTGGGGCTGAAGGAGAAGGCCCCAAAGTAGCCGAGGCAGAGGCAGATGTGGAGGTGTCCTGGCTGGAGGTCTGGACCGCAGTGGCAGCACACAACAAAAGGGAAGAGGCAGTGGCAGCAAGACGGGGCGCAGGTTGTATTGCGTTTGCTCTCTCCCACTCAGCCCAGTGCTTGAATTCCAAGTGACGGCGCATGCCTGAGGTGGTCAGATTGCTCTTCTCAGAGCCCCTACTCAGTTTTGAGTGGCAGATTGCGCAAACCGCGCTCAGTTTGTCATCCGCGCAAACGTTAAAAAATCTCCACACCACAGAAGTACGAGGCCTCGATGGGGGAGCTTCGCGCGACTGCCTGCTGCCGGGAAGAGCTTCGGCCCTGCTGGCTGTGGCCTGCCTTCTCTGTCTGGACTGTCCTCTGCCTCTGGACTGTCCTCTGCCTCTTGGTGCCTTATTCGGTGATGCGCAGACCACATCTCCACTGCTTTCCCCGCTGGACATCACCCCTGTCCAAGTGGGGTCGGTCATTTCGTCGTCCACCACCTCCTCTTCCACTTCCTCTCTCTGCTCCTCCTCCTTCCCACTGGACATTCCAACAGCCTCCCTTGATGGCAACTGCGTCTCATCATCATCGCTCATGATAGCAGATGCTGGTTCCGGGTCCACATCACTAGCAGATGGCGGATACTCAAGTGTTTGGGCATCACTACAAACAAATTCCTCTGCTAGCTCCTGGGATTCTTGCAGCACATCTGGAAAAGGACCCGAAAAGAGGTCCTGGGAGGGGTCAAGGTTGGGCTGACTCTGTTGGCCAGGTTGGGAGGAAGGAGGGTCAGAGTGAGACTGTGTGGATGACTGGGTGGTGGACAAGTGACTGGAAGCGTTATCGGCCATCCATTGCACCACCTGTTCATGCTGCTCAGGCCTTAACAGAGGTGTACCCCGCCCCCCGCATAACTGTCCCATAAAGGCAGGGAAGCTGGATGAGCGTAATGCTGGCTGCCCCTCACCAGCACGCATTGTATCCCCACTGGCTTCAACGCGGTTTGTGCCCCCACCAGCATTTCCGCGCCCCCGTCCTCGTCCACGTCCCTTTGCGCTAGCCCTCCGCATTTCAGACGTTTTACTTTTTTGGCCACGCGTTATGCCAAATATAAAAATATTTTTAAGAAGAACACCTGGCTATACAGCCGTATACTGCCAGAAGGTGAAATGGTGCCTATACGCACCGTGTATAAAACAGTGTTTTGTTGGCACAGAGGACACAAAACAGTAGTGCCAAATATAAATATATTTTTAAGAACACCTGGCTATACAGCCGTATACTGCCAGAAGGTGAAATGGTGCCTATATACGCACCGGGTATATAACAAGGTTTTGTTGGTAAAGAGGACACAAAACAGTAGTGCCAAATATAAAAAATATTTTTAAGAAAAACACCTGGCTATACAGCCGTATACTGCCAGAAGGTGAAATGGTGCCTATATACGCACCGGGTATATAACAAGGTTTTGTTGGTAAAGAGGACACAAAACAGTAGTGCCAAATATAAAAAATATTTTTAAGAAAAACACCTGGCTATACAGCCGTATACTGCCAGAAGGTGAAATGGTGCCTATACGCACCGTGTATAAAACAGTGTTTTGTTGGCACAGAGGACACAAAACAGTAGTGCCAAATATAAATATATTTTTAAGAACACCTGGCTATACAGCCGTATACTGCCAGAAGGTGAAATGGTGCCTATACGCACCGTGTATAAAACAGTGTTTTGTTGGCACATAGGACACAAAACAGTAGTGCCAAATATAAATATATTTTTAAGAACACCTGGCTATACAGCCGTATACTGCCAGAAGGTGAAATGGTGCCTATACGCACCGTGTATAAAACAGTGTTTTGTTGGCACAGAGGACACAAAACAGTAGTGCCAAATATAAATATATTTTTAAGAACACCTGGCTATACAGCCGTATACTGCCAGAAGGTGAAATGGTGCCTATACGCACCGGGTATATAACAAGGTTTTGTTGGCACAGAGGACACAAAACAGTAGTGCCAAATATAAATATATTTTTAAGAACACCTGGCTATACAACCGTATACTGCCAGAAGGTGAAATGGTGCCTATATACGCACCGGGTATATAACAAGGTTTTGTTGGTAAAGAGGACACAAAACAGTAGTGCCAAATATAAAAATATTTTTAAGAAAAACACCTGGCTATACAGCCGTATACTGCCAGAAGGTGAAATGGTGCCTATACGCACCGGGTATATAACAAGGTTTTGTTGGCACAGAGGACACAAAACAGTAGTGCAAAATATAGTTTTGTATATAGGTGCTAATACACCACTGAAGTCTTTCTGTCCCTATTCCAGCATCAGCAGCTACCCCTCACTAAAGCAGCCGTTTTGAGCAGAGTGTATATAGTTTTGTATATAGGTGCTAATACACCACTGAAGTCTTTCTGTCCCTATTCCAGCAGCAGCAGCTACCCCTCACTAAAGCAGCCGTTGTGTGCAGTGTGTATATAGCTAGAATGAGCTATATACTGTTCAGCGTAGCAGCCCTAATAAGGGCTCTTAAGGACTGTCTTGTCTTCTGGTAGCTGGTATATATGGTGGTAAAAGGTATATTCTGAGCTTCTGGGGCCCTGCCTGACTAAATAGAAAATGAGCTATATACTGTTCAACGTAGCAGCACTAATAAGGGATTAAGGACTGTCTTGTCTTCTGGTAGCTGGTATATATGGTGGTAAAAGGTATATTCTGAGCTTCTGGGGCCCTGCCTGACTAAATAGAAAATGAGCTATATACTGTTCAGCGTAGCAGCCCTAATAAGGGCTCTTAAGGACTGTCTTGTCTTCTGGTAGCTGGTATATATGGTGGTAAAAGGTATATTCTGAGCTTCTGGGGCCCTGCCTGACTAAATAGAAAATGAGCTATATACTGTTCAACGTAGCAGCACTAATAAGGGATTAAGGACTGTCTTGTCTTCTGGTAGCTGGTATATATGGTGGTAAAAGGTATATTCTGAGCTTCTGGGGCCCTGCCTGACTAAATAGAAAATGAGCTATATACTGTTCAACGTAGCAGCACTAATAAGGGATTAAGGACTGTCTTGTCTTCTGGTAGCTGGTATATATGGTGGTAAAAGGTATATTCTGAGCTTCTGGGGCCCTGCCTGACTAAATAGAATTGAGCTATATACTGTTCAACGTAGCAGCACTAATAAGGGATTAAGGACTGTCTTGTCTTCTGGTAGCTGGTATATATGGTGGTAAAAGGTATATTCTGAGCTTCTGGGGCCCTGCCTGACTAAATAGAAAATGAGCTATATACTGTTCAACATAGCAGCACTAATAACCGATTAAGGACTCTCTTGTCTTCTGGTAGCTGGTATATATGGTGGTAAAAGGTATATTGTGAGCTTCTGGGGCCCTGCCTGACTAAATAGAAAATGAGCTATATACTGTTCAGCGTAGCAGCCCTAATAAGGGCTCTTAAGGACTGTCTTGTCTTCTGGTAGCTGGTATATATGGTGGTAAAAGGTATATTCTGAGCTTCTGGGGCCCTGCCTGACTAAATAGAAAATGAGCTATATACTGTTCAACGTAGCAGCACTAATAAGGGATTAAGGACTGTCTTGTCTTCTGGTAGCTGGTATATATGGTGGTAAAAGGTATATTCTGAGCTTCTGGGGCCCTGCCTGACTAAATAGAAAATGAGCTATATACTGTTCAGCGTAGCAGCCCTAATAAGGGCTCTTAAGGACTGTCTTGTCTTCTGGTAGCTGGTATATATGGTGGTAAAAGGTATATTCTGAGCTTCTGGGGCCCTGCCTGACTAAATAGAAAATGAGCTATATACTGTTCAACGTAGCAGCACTAATAAGGGATTAAGGACTGTCTTGTCTTCTGGTAGCTGGTATATATGGTGGTAAAAGGTATATTCTGAGCTTCTGGGGCCCTGCCTGACTAAATAGAAAATGAGCTATATACTGTTCAACGTAGCAGCACTAATAAGGGATTAAGGACTGTCTTGTCTTCTGGTAGCTGGTATATATGGTGGTAAAAGGTATATTCTGAGCTTCTGGGGCCCTGCCTGACTAAATAGAAAATGAGCTATATACTGTTCAACGTAGCAGCACTAATAAGGGATTAAGGACTGTCTTGTCTTCTGGTAGCTGGTATATATGGTGGTAAAAGGTATATTCTGAGCTTCTGGGGCCCTGCCTGACTAAATAGAAAATGAGCTATATACTGTTCAGCGTAGCAGCCCTAATAAGGGCTCTTAAGGACTGTCTTGTCTTCTGGTAGCTGGTATATATGGTGGTAAAAGGTATATTCTGAGCTTCTGGGGCCCTGCCTGACTAAATAGAAAATGAGCTATATACTGTTCAGCGTAGCAGCCCTAATAAGGGCTATTAAGGACTGTCTTGTCTTCTGGTAGCTGGTATATATGGTGGTAAAAGGTATATTCTGAGCTTCTGGGGCCCTGCCTGACTAAATAGAAAATGAGCTATATACTGTTCAGCGTAGCAGCCCTAATAAGGGCTCTTAAGGACTGTCTTGTCTTCTGGTAGCTGGTATAGATGGTGGTAAAAGCGATATTCCGAGCTTCTGGGGCCCTGCCAGCGACAGCCTGTCTTTCCCTGCTGTGAGCGTCTGTCCCTCACTAAGTTCAAGCTGCTAATGCTGACGAAGAGGAAGTGCTGAGTTTTGTATATTCAAGGTCACATGGTTTTTCCAGCCAATGCGTGTGGACGCCGTTTTCGCGATGCCAGCGTCCTCCCAGGACCTGTCCCACCCCCCCTGCATGGTGATTGGTGTAAAAAACGCGCCAGGGAAGGTGGGAGGGGAAACGAATTGTGAGTGCGCCATCGCCGCTGTACTCGATCGAAATCGAGTATGACGAACAGCGTAGTATTCGATCGAATACCGGCTCGGTCGAATACTACTCGCTCATCACTAATTGTGACCAGTTAGGCACACTATGGCACTTTATTTTATGCTGAGCCACTTACACTACACCGTGTGCCAAAAAACACATGCATTGTTTTTCCTATGGCGCAAGTAGTTGTGTGAGAAATGGCGCACTGCTAGAATATTAATAAATCAGGCCCGAGATCTCAACCCAACTGAACACTTGTGGGTAGAGTTGAAGAAAAGCTGTATTCGTACCCAAATCCGTCGACCAGTATGCACCAACATTGGGAACATTGCTTGAATCTGATCGAATCCCAGAAGGATTCAGGCAGTGTTGAAAGTCGAAGAAGGATTTGCAAATTACTACCAAAATAATAAAAATTTGAATTTTATGTAAAAGAAACACTGCAGTTACATTACAAAATATACTTAACTAAGCATGTGCTAAATAGTTGCACATTTATGTATGAGATGATTGTGTAGAAAATGATGATAGTTTCATCATCTAAGGCGTATACTCAGGCCAGGTATTTCTGAATGGTCAGAGCAGGTATGTGGAGAAATGAGAGTGCAGCCAGTGGTGATGTATAGGCAGGGTGGTAAATGACAACTGTAGGCAAATATTAGAGTAAATAATCATATAAACATATTAAAATCTTCATGTCTCAGTACTGATCATCTTTGCAAGCCATCTATGTCCACATGTTCTGCTGATCTCAAGTGATGCAGGATTTGTTGTTACAAGAAGCTTTGTCAGAAATCCATTCAGAGTTCCTTCGCAGAAGAGTATGGGTGTATATAAACAGCTTGCAAATAGCTTTAAACAGACATCGGGAGGGGGTTAAAAATACACAAAAATATGCCTACAAATTAATATTTGCCTAGAGTTGTCCTTTAACTAAACATAAGTGACAAAATATATACTTACCCACCAGCCATTTTTCTGTAAATCTCATTAAATTGCTGGCAGCTGAATTTGTTCCTGGAACAGTCTAGCCCATGGCCTCAAACATGAGCTCTAATCTAGTTACACTTTTTAGAAAAGGAACTCCTAAGCAGTTTGAAGACCTAGGAAATTGATGTGCATTTGGGGAAATTGGGAGAATTCCATGAGATGAGCAGCCAGGACTTTGCAGGCACCATTGGTAGGATTTTAATGACATATGGGTCACTTGGATGTAACCTAACATATGTTATCCTTCACATTCAACATTTGTACTCCACTGCTCTGTTCTTAATAAATAACATTTATTTGGTAGAGTTTAAAACAAACATAAGGAAATACAAGTCAAGAGATGATTTCCTTTTAAATGCATTGTGTCAGTCCCCCCTATGCAAGAGGGCCCAGAAATGCCCGATTTATGTAAATCTTTGTTTCTGAAGTATGCAGATTTATTTGCCGCACTAAAAATATTTATGTGGAAAACATTTTACTGGAACCTTACTGGAACCTCAATACTACATTCTGCAGTGGCTCCAGACACAAGCTAAGAGGCCCGACCAAGGATGTCTACCGAAGTTGTAGAGGAGCTCATAAAACAACATGCAAGCCCAGGACCAACACCGATAGGCAGTGACCCCACATATCAAATATTTATCAGCAGAGCAGGCTGCTGTGGCCCAAAATGTGGCAAGGATTAGGGACGACACCCGTGGGTCTCACAACAGAGCAGCATGGCTCCTTAGAAGATGGCAGATGATTTCAGCAGAGAACTTTAATGCCAAAAAAGGGGCTATCTTATAATGTTATTATGTTGTTGCAAAACCTCAGCAATTGTGTATCTTCTTTGCCCTGGAACTATAATATTACACAAACATAAAGTAAAGTCATGTTAGCACTCCACTTTCAGTTGTATATTTTTGTGTAAGTTATCACATACTTACACAGCTTAAAGCATTACAAAATCCTGGAATTTGACTTTCCCAGGTGCCCCGCTGTGTGAAACCCCTAGAAAAACGTGCTCTAATGGCGCATGTGTGAGTGCTCAACCAATGAGAGTCATTTGCTTTGCAATGGCTCTCATTGACTTTAATGGGGAGCTCACACTGCTGCATCCCCCGTATCCCTGGCCCATATCCCACGACACAGGGAATGCAGGAGCACACACTCTCCATTTAAAACAATAAGAACCACCTGAGAATAATGTAGACATAGCAGGCATCTCTCATTGGACAAGAGCCCTTGCATGCGCCATTGGACCGGGGAAAGGTAAGACCGGAGGGGTTTCACACAGCAGGGCATCCCCTAAATTCCAGGCTGGCCACTGGTGGGTTTTGTTCCACTTCCAAGGGTTTATACTCATTTTATTTCTTTTGTCAGGCTTATGTAAAGTACTCAGAGCATGCAGACTGTATGTATCTACATTGTATGGCTGGGTTGCACAAACTTATAATAATGCAGTGCAGTTATGTAAAAGTTACAGCAATAATATGTAGAGAGAGAAAAAGGACATTGAGAAATACATAATTAAATTAATAACATAATAACAAAATAAAACTAGTGTTTTACGCAAAGACATAGTAGTCACCTAACAAGATTTTCGCAATATTCAAAGTCTTTAATATTACTTGCCAGGAGTATAAGTGACCCTTCATTTTGCTATCTAGTAGTCATGTGTGAACTGACTCTAACAAATTAGAATTGTTCTGAATTAAACCTGAACTTCTTGGCATTTGTGCCTATCAAATGTTTCTCTGAAATAGTTAAAAAAAAATAATTCACCTGCTGCCTCACTATCCAGCTCTGGGCGATGTCCATCTTCCAGCTTGGGTGTGCTACACTGTTCCCTGCCAGTATGACAGTCAGTGCTCCCTGCCGAAGGACATCCCACACCACTGACTGTCATCACCAAGGTGTTCCACATCACTCCCAAACACTGGGCGTCTCACACTGTATGCTGCTCCCCACACCCACTGTTGGCGGAGGATCTGTGTTCTCTGCTAGCTAAACATCAGTTAGTGGGGAACAGCATGGGACACCATGGCGAGGAGTGACATGGGTCACCCGGGTGGCAGCAGGGGGTGGCATGGGGTACCATACTGGGGGGAGGTGTCCTGGCTGCCGGAGTGCCCGGGAGGAAGGATCCGTGTCTCCTACCCAGCATTAGTGTTGGGAGTGGGGTGGAACACCCACAGTAGATGATGGATATCACCCCTTGCTGGATAGTGGGACAGCAGGTGAGTTTGTTTTTTTAGCATTTCAGTAAAACTTCTTGGGGAAATTCGTCAAATCAACAGAATCAAATTTTAAATTTCCTCATCACTACTGTCTAGTATATTTGTATTTTAAATGCTTCTTTAGTGTAATGAATCGGTGCACAGTACTAGTACATTGTGCATAATAACACACATGTGTTAACTTCCAGTGTTCTCGGTGTTCTCATGCTCATGGTGTGCATGGCCTAAATCCTACTTGCAGTCAACAAACTAATTGTGGTAACTATGGTATGCTAATTTTTCCGCACAACTGAGCATGCTCATGTTCACCTACCTGTGGTCTGTTCGACACCATGAGAATTTTTCGCTCATGTTTTCCCTGTGTGCAATTCAGCATCATTTTTAGCTGTGCAAATGTGTTTGAATAACTTGCACAGCTAAAATGATTCTGAGATGCACCGAGGAAAAAAATCAAGATAAAAACAATTCTCATGGTACCGAATCAGCCCTCTTGTCTTCCCAAGCCCGATGACATGACCTGAGGCTTCCCAAGTAGTCCGGACCACCAGGTTGGTGTCAGTCCTGAGCTTTAGGCAGTCATCTCTGTGCCCTCATTGTCAAGTGGTGGAACCCTAGTTCCCAGCAATCGATTCTTCACCATTAGCTGTGATATTTAGTGGCTTCATTGATGATGCTTTGTGCTTTGTGTAGCATACATGCTTCATCTAGCATTTTAGCTTCATAGTGCATTAGTAGCCTATGATTGAAGGATCTCAAGGTATCTGATGCCACATTTTTATGTGGGATATTGTCCAACCTTTAATCTATTCTAAATTATCATGGGCAAGAATTACCTGCAATTTAATATCGAATTTCCATCTCCCGTGTTTCTATTTATGGTTTCTAGTTATGCCAGTCTTTGGCCAGCCTGAACAGAAATTAAGTCCTCAGTCTGAGATAGTAACTCTAAGGTATGGATTGTGGATATTCCTCTTATATCTCTGTGGATAGACGTGAAAGATTTATTGGATGAGTTTGCTTGTAACCTCAATACTATTCATGACTAAATTCATGGCTGAATATTATCCCATCGACTAGAAGTTGACATACAGGATACCTGTGGTCAGACTCAGAGCAGTGAGAGCAAAACCAGAACATGAGTCATGAACTACTCTTGTCAGACCTGTAGATCATAATAAACATGGCCAAGTCTATATGAATAGCACTGGATTTCTGGTTTGATTATTCAGGTTTATGAATCAATTTTTTTCTATTGATCAGTTTACTGTACATGAAAAAACAGCGCCTAAAGGAACTCGTAAAATATTTGTTTATCAATAAAGTTCCGTCTTCTATTGCCATAAAACATTCAATGTCACTTTCCTTCCAGAGGCTGGAATTCTGACAATGCTTTAATAATAATGAATTCCCCTGCTAGGGGCCATCCTTATGTCAGATGGTGATCATCAGTAATTTTATTCAAAGGAGTCTATATATTACAGATGTGTCCTAGCTTCATCTTCCCCTTGAATAGATACAGTATATTCATAGATGACATTGGAAAATCACAATAATTTGATGGTGTAACACTATCAATGCTGGTTATCTGTTGTTTTCTAAGTATGTGTGGTCACACCCAGTTCTTATGTAAATTATCAGACTGAAAGGTTTCTGTTTCAATGTCAGCCTGTCAGTTTTCTTTTTAAGAAGCCACAATACAGTAAAGAGAGCACATCTGTATTGGAAATGTATAATAAGAGCATTGAAAGGTAGTGACTCATGTAATGGTTTTTCACTGTGATACCCAGGAGGTCACAGAGATCTACAGCACTGGTGAGTGCTTACAATTCATACATTCAGCTGACAAATTTACATTACAACCTCCAAATGCATAACATTTTTAGTGGTAATCAGGTGGTTAAAAAAACACTTATCAATGTGTAATTTGGACAACATCAACTAAAACGCAACCTAAACGCACTGTAAAATGTGTCCCCTTTGTCCCCAGCAGTGATACATTATAAATGTAATGATGAAAAGCCAGCCAGCAGTGGCAATCTTTTAAGGGTGGCAAAAATTAATAGATACTGGGTGCAGTGATGAAAACACGGCGGTAAGTGGCGCACACTGGCGCTGACACAGGTCATCCAATACCTAATGCAATGATCAAGGCAAATTAGTTAGAATCAGGTGCTGTGACTTCCAATGCCATTGTAATTAAAATAGCAGCACCAAAAACGAAAAAGATGCAGGTGCTCCAAAACGTACGGTATAGCCACCAGAAAGATGCTAAATGGCGCACTTCATAAATAAGGCTCTCAGTGTCGACAAGCAGCATTTTACAAATATAGGCTCTATTGTCCTGTGCCTACATTTACATTACAAGCAAATTACTGGGAAAACATTATAAACATCTAAACACATCAGAAGTGTGTATACTTTATAATATAATATATTTATAATATAATATTTGTTTCCTTTATTTTTTGGATAGTAGTGTCTTTTTGCTGAACAAAGTTAACAAACCAATTCTTTTGGGCAAGTCCTCCCACCATCTGTCTTTTGTGTTATAGGAACAGCTTGCTAAAATACTATGAAATAATTGTTTCAGTGGAGTTTAACGTCACCTTTTTACCCTGTTTAAAAGAAATGCAATATATTGCTATAAAAAAGAATAAGATTAATAGAATTAGAATTACACGTTCCTGGTAAATCATTGTTTAGTATGTGCCAGTTTAATACAATGAAAAAAAAAGTTTACAGTGATTGAATCATTATAAAACAATTAGCTTCTGATTTAATATTCTGTTCATCTTTTTATACAACATAAGGCAGTAAATTATTTTTATACAGCTCCACTGCTTCTGTGGTTCTGTCACTACTAATTGGGACTGCAACCTACATATGTGTGTGTGTGTATGTGTGTGTTTTAAATGCTAAATTTAACAATGGCTTTATAAGAGAATTTTAAAGTGGAACAAAACCAGCAAACTTGACTTTCCCGGCTTTTGTAGTGTGTCTCTGGGGCATCCTGATGTGTGTGAAGCCTCCCAGTTTGCTTCCTACCTTTCCCCGCTCCAATGACACATGCACAGGCTCTTGTCCAATCAGAGCCTTTTACAGTGCTTACATCCTTCAGCGAAGGGCTCTGATTGAATTCATTAGCGAGCATGCACTGCCATATCCCCCTGTATTCCTGTCTGTGTGTGCACTCCCAATCCAGACTATCTGAATGGCTGGGGCAAAAGCGCATGCACGATGCTGTAGTTGCAGCAGCGTGTGCTCCCTGTAAGGCTCACTAGTTAGCAGGTCCAGGTTAGTTGATATTACCCAATCTCCGCCGCTATTTCACCTTTAGACAAGCCCCGTTTGCCAGGACGCAAACCTCACCGGACATGGTTGCCCCCAGGTTTTACAAACGCAAACAATATAGACTGAGGGCTGGACCTGCAGGAGGGTTTTAGATTCCAGGCCAGCCGCGGGTGGGTTTTGTTTCGTTTTAACTGTAGCTGATTTATGAATAAGTTCTCCCTCACTTGAGACTTTCATGAATCTGAGAAGAAATTAAACCTTTTTTCAACTCCCCTCTGTCTTTTTGTATGTTTAGCCACTTGGGGCTATCAATGGAGAACCATATGTACAAAGGTTAGGGTTGTCAAGCCAATGCAGATACCCCATATGGTTTCCTGCCCCCTATTATATCCTGAATTTTTGGGCATCATATCCTAAATTTTTGGTTAAACCTCAACTGAACCATACAGAAAACAATTCGAGCAACATCATTGCTACTTGATGTCCTCAGGGAAATTTCTGACTACCAAGAATAACATTTCTGTTTATTCATATTACCATGGGATTGCTAGTAGCTGTTGATTCTCCACCAAAGATTTTAAACCCGATCAACAATCTTGCACAGTTGAAAAAAAACTACCCAAAACTCACTTGCCCTATCTACATGCATGAAACATAATAATTGTCAGCGCTTACATTTGTTCCTGCATCTGCTCAAAGCTGAAATGTCACCTCACTGATTTTCAGCCATCTTGGAGCACCTGGGAGGCTTCCTTACCCAGCGATACTGCTGCCTGGATGTCCTGACATCCAGAATGGAAAGCGGAAGAAAACCCAGCAGCACTTCCTCTTTGCAGACTACTGGCAGGTGCATAGTGCGTCATTTGAGGGGGATCAACCACGGCAGGAGATACAAAAAGGTAAATTAATTTTTATGTGCAGAAATCTGAATTGTCCTAGGGAGGGGGGCATATAACCATTGTTTCTAGCAAGGGTGTTTGTCTAGTTCAAACCAAAGAGAAGGACTGGCCCTTTAGGTCTCTGATAGTCCCCACAAGGCAATAAGTAAGGAGAAAGCTTCTCGCTGCATTCAAAGACCACAATAATGGCTCAGCCAGGGATCAGTTTACATAAGTGGATGAAATACACATCTGATCTCGCTATACAGTTATAGTTATGTGTGGAACTTAGAAAATGAACCTATATAGTGATCTGTATTGTAATATTTTACTTTGGAATGTTCTTCAGTATTCCCATCTCATTATATTATATCATTGTCCTATTGTAAACCATTGCAAAATGTTGCACTTAAGCTTGAAGGACTGGCAGAGATACACACTAACAGAATTTGTATCATTTATTTAGCTACCCATCTGGTATGCCGTGCCTAGGGTCCCTTCACTTGACATGGTCGGCATAAGGATGAGTCCATCTGTTCAGAACCTTTCCATGAATATAAATATCCAGTATATAAGTATATAAAGATCTTCTTCCATTATGCAGGTCATTGTTAATAGTTGTTTGTTACATTTAGCTCATTCAAAATCTGTATTTTTACTTTTTGTATCATGCTGCTTTTTCAACACAATAGAAAGGTCTTATATGAAAGAGTCATGCCTCTACTAAGGCCTTTCCTAGTGTGGGTGTATTCAGGACTGATAGTCTCCCTCTTTATGGGGCTTCCTGATTTTGAATGCCCCCGAATGCCCGAATCGATTCTGACGAACCCGAATTCATTACGAATTTCAGGAAAAATCAGATTCGTTACAATTCAGAATATTGCTGCGATTCGATCACTCGAATCGCTTCCTTAAAATTCCATTTACTGCTATACAGCCCATCTAAAATTGTGGATCTACATGTCAGGACATGTCCTATGGGGCAAGGAATCCTGGATAGGCGTCACATGCTACCTATCAGCAGACAGGCTTACCAATGATGTCACAGCCCCATATAAACGGAGGCCATTTTGCGGAAGATCATTCTGACACTGTATTGTGGCCAGAGCAGATCAGGCAGGGAGAGAGCGAGGGACAGATAGATAGATAGATAGATAGATAGATACAGCGAGGGATAGATAGATAGAACAAAGAACAGAAGGAGCGAGGGACAGATAGAGAAGGAGAGAGGCTGTGACAGTGACAGAGAAAGACAGGGAAAGTTTAAAGTGTTTGCATTTGCTTTCAAGCCTATTTAGTGTTGATACCACACCTGCCTATTTAGCTTTTCCTTTTCCTGGTGTCATTCTTTAAAAAGCGTGCTAGCATTAATATTAAAATTCAAGAGTACCTGTCTATTAACTGGTTGCATTTTGTAATGAAAGTCACTTTTAAGCAAAATTTGCCTTTCGCCGGGGGAGGGGGGGGGGCATCCCAAATACTAGCATAAATATTTCTAGAGTACCTGTCTACTAACTGGTTGCATTTTGTAAACAAAGTCACTTTCCACTGTTAAAGCAGCCAACCTGTGTATTTGAAGAGGGGGCATCCCAAATACTACTATAAATATTTCAAGACTACCTGTCTACTAACTGGTTGCATTTTGTAATTAAAGTAATTTTCCACTATAAAAGCAGCCAACCTGTGTATTTGAAGAGGGGGCATCCCAAATACTAGCATAAATATTTCAAGAGTACCTGTCTACAAACTGGTTGCATTTTGTAAACAAAGTCACTTTTCCACTATAAAAGCAGCCAACCTGTGCACTTGAAGAGGGGGCATCCCAAACACTAGCATAAAAATGTCAAGACTACCTGTCTACTAACTGGTTGCATTTTGTAATGAAAGTCACTTTTCCACTATAAAAGCAGCCAACCTGTGTATTTGAAGAGGGGGCTTCCCAAATACTAGCATAAATATTTCAAGACTACCTGTCTATTAACTGGTTGCATTTTGTAAAGAAAGTCACTTTTCCACTATAAAAGCAGCCAACCTATGTATTTGAAGAGGGGGCATCCCAAACACTAGCATAAATATTTCAAGACTACCTGTCTGCTAACTGGTTGCATTTTGTAAAGAAAGTCACGTTGTCAAATTGCCAGCAGCAATTGCCTTTAACCGGGGGGGGCATTCCAAATATGCTAGCATGTATTTTTTAAGAGTACACACATTAGAGTTGGCAGCAGCAGCATTAGGAGCCCATATATTGCCTGAAAGACACACATATGAGCTGGCAGCAGCAGCATAGGTAGCCCATATATTGCCTGAAAGACACACCCTGGAGTTGGCAGCAGCATAAGGAGCTACCATGCATCAGCTACTACCATGGATCAGCCATTGGTGGCTGGAAATCCTGGCTGATCCATGCCTGATTCATCTTCACAAAGGTGAGTCTCTCCACATTTTTTGTGGACAGACGAGTACTCCTTGGCATGACTATGGCCCCCGCCGCACTAAACACCCGCTCAGATGGCACACTACTCGCCAGGCAGGACAGCTTTGCCAGGGCAAACTCTGCCAGTTGCGGCCACAAGTCAAGTTTGGCTGCCCAGAAGTCCAGTGGGTCCTCAGGGTGCGTTGGCATAGTCATGTCAAGGTATGACACTACCTGCTGGTTCAGGCCTTGCTCCAGGTCTTTCTGCTGCTCATGAGTAGCCTCACTATGCGGGTGCAGAAAGCTACTCATTAGCGACTGAAGACTCAGGCTGCTGCTGATGGAGCTGCTGCTGCTGCTCCTGCCACCCCCCAGCAGCCATGGCAGTGGAAGGAGAGCGCAGAGGTCCCCCCGAGTCAGACTTGTGAGAGTATGGACCATGGCGCAGATAGGCATCGGCCAACTGACTACGTAGAATGTCTCTGTAGTAGGTCAGTTTGCCCTCCCTCTCAGTGGGTGTAAAAAATGCCCCCATTTTGTGCCGGTAGCGAGGGTCCAATATGGTGAAGAGCCAGAAGTCATCCCGCTGACAAATGGAGACAATTCTGCGGTCACTACGCAAGCATGTGAGCATGCATTGTGCCATTTGTGCAAGTGACTCAGAGGGACTACCTGTCTCCATCTCCACTGCATGCTGCCACGGTGTGTCTGGGTCCTCTGTCTCGCCTTCCTCACAACCCTCTAGCTCCTCTGGCTGCTCCTGCTCCTCCTCTCCTGTCAGATGAGTAGATAAAATGGCCATTTTGTCAAACCTAAACTGTGCTTCGCTGTGCCCCACCCCCTCCTCCTCCGCCTCCACTTCAGCCCCCACAGGCTTCATGTGGCTGTAAAATGTAGGCGCCATGTCTCCAGTGCCCTGACCATCCATGGTTTCCAACATGTGTTGTAGTACATGAAGCAGTGAAATCACATCGTTCATCCCATAGTCCTGGCGACTGACTAATCATTGGCTTCCTCAAAGGGCCTGAGCAAACGACAGGTGTCACGTATGAGCTGCCACTGGTTTACATTGAAGTTACACAGGGGAGTCCCCCTATCCACTTGGATCATCAAGAAATCAGTGATGGCTTTTCTCTGTTCGTATAGTTGATCCAACATATGGAGGGTGGAATTCCAACGGGTGGAAACATCGCAAATCAGACTATGTTGGGGAATACCGTTCTGACGCTGTAGCTCAAGAAGGGTGTGTAGGAGTGGCTGAAGTGCATGCAAAGTTTCCTTCCCGATGTTAGGATGTCTTGCAGATCGGGGGGAAGACTTCAGAAAACGCTTGACAACTAGGTTGAACATGTGTGGCACACAGGGCGCATGGCTCAGGCTTCCTTGTCGCAGCACAGACAAGATGTTCTTCCCATTGTCAGTCACCATGGTTCCCATTTGCAGTTTTCGTGGAGTATGATTTATGATTTTTAGCAGTTCCTCCCATGCGTGGCTCAAGGCAAACCGTGTGAAGAACAGCGTGAAACTGCCGTGTCCTGCACACATGGTAGGCTGGAAGGGCACTGAAAAAAATAAGAGAATAAATAAAAATACAGAAAAAAAAAATTATGTAATTGACAATTAGGCACTTTTTTCTGTGACACCATTGCTAAGTGCAAGTGCACTGTCACAGGCACAATGACCTAGGAGCGTGGAGGCCACAGCGGAGGGACCTGTCCAAGTTGCTGTTGTGGTTGTGCACTAACCACAATCACCCAGTGGGCCTTAAAGGATATGTATTGTCCCTGACCATAGTTACAGCTCCAGACGTAGGCACTTCACTGTAAAGGTACACACTGACAGGCTAAAGGACTGACCCACCTTCTGTTCAACAAAATTGTACAGGGCTGGTAATGCCTTATTCGCAAAGAAATGACAGCATGGGACTCTCCACCTCGGCTCGGCACAAGCCATCAGTTCTCTGAAAGGTCCACCACCTCAAAAGGGAGGGATTGCAGCACCAGCAACTTATACAGGAGCACATTTAGCTTCTGCGCGTTGGATGAGTGGGCACATACTGTTGTCTCTTGGACATGGCTTGGCCAATGAATTGCCGGTGGAATGACTGACTCGGATTAAGAGGAGGAGGAGCATCTGGAGCGACAGAGGATGGGTATGACACACAGGAGGGGGAGGAGCCTTGGCTGGCTGGAACAGAGAGCGGCGTGCCACTTGGTAATGCAGCAGGCTGGACCACCACTTTGGAGCCAACTCTCCCAGGCCGCTTTATGGTGATGCTGTAAATGTTGATGCAGGGCTGTGGGTCCAACATTGATACCCTGGCCACACTTCGCCTTCTGCTTACACATCTTTCATATAGCCATGTTAACCTCCTGCGGATGCTTGATGAAAAACTGCCACATCACCGAGTAGCTGATTTTCCTACCAACAGTCCGCACTAATTCACAGCTGATGCCGCCGCTGCTGACTCCAGGGACCCTCTTTCACTACATCCTGTGAAGGTAGCCTGCGGCGCAACAAGTGATCTACTCCGAGCACATTTTCCTCCATACTTTCCCCTTCTGCCACCATGCTGACCGCTAAATCTGTCACTCTCCATCACTCCAAGACAAGTGCCCTCAAAACTCACTGATGTCCTCCTCAGGTTCTTCAACAGTGTCTGCTTAAGAAGCCAAAACACTTGCAACACCACCTCCCATGCCACTCTCATCACTACTTGCCCGCCTAGTGGAAGAAGCGGTGAGTGTCTCCTCCACTTCTTGGCTGGGCAGTAGCTGCTGATTTTTCAGATTATCAGATCATCCTCACTGAATAGTGGAGCTGAACCCAAAGCATAAGATATAACCGACAGTTGACTGGGGGTGTCAGATGTCACTTGTGATGAAGTGGATGATGGTTTTAACCAATGGATGATGGCAGAAGGGTTGCTGGTCGAAACACGACCGCTAGCTGATACCGGGAGGTCAGGCCTCTCACTGAGACTCCTGCTGCCACTCACCCTTAGTCTGCTGCGACCTCTGCTTGATGAATTTAGGCCTCTGCAACTTCTCTGTGCCCATCCTGGCACTTCTCTGCCTGACAAACTTAGTGCGTATATGAGGGAGGACAAAACACTACACTACACTTAAAACAGGATTTGTCGATAACAGCAGCAGGTGTATAATTATCTATGGCCTTTCACTAAGTAGTAACTAGATCCTGAAGACAGGAACAAAGTGATGAAACTCTTAGATGTGCGTATGTGATGCTCTAATGAGGGCAATTCAATGTGCTCCAGTACTCCAGTAAAAATGTTTTTTTGAGAGACTGGCCTGCATGAAAATGAATCGGGCATGGATCAGCCAAGATTTCCACCCACCAATGCCTGATGCATCAGAGTAGATTGATCATGGTGCCAGACCAACACTAAAGAAATATGGATAGTGCAAAACAGATTTAAGGCGCTGCTGTCCAGTTACAGACATTCCTCCGCATCAGACCACAAGTAATTATTGAGGAAATGCTTTACTTTAATCTTAATTTTTATGAATATTCTTAGGATAGGATATATGTGTCCAAAATCTGTATATGTTCTCTTCATGCTGCTGCCAACTCCAGGGTGTGTCTTTCAGGCAATATATGGGCTCCTAATGCTGCTGCCAACTCCAGGGTGTGTTTTGCCGGCAATATATGGCCTCCTAATGCTGCTGCCAACTCCAATGTGGTTTTCGGTCAAAATATGTTCTCCCTATGCTGCCGCCAAATTCAGGGTGTATTTTTTCTGGCAATATATGGGCTCCCTATGCTGCTGCCAACTCCAGGGTGTGTTTTTCAGGCAATATATGGGCTCCCTATGCTGCTGCCAACTCCACTGTGTGTCTTTCAGGCAATATATGGGCTCCTAATACTGCTGCCAACTCCAATGTGTTTTTCAGGCAATATTGATCGCCTAATACTGCTGCCAACTCCAATGTGTTTTTCAGACAATATATGAGCTCCCTATGCTGCTGCCAACTCCAGGGTGTGTTTTTCAGGCAATATATGGGCTCCCTATGCTGCTGCCATGTCCAGAGTGTGTCTTGCAGGCAATATATGGGCTCCCTATGCTACTGTCAACTCCTGGGTGTGTTTTTCAGGCAATATATGGGCTCCTAATGCTGCTGCCAACTCCAATGTGGTTTTCAGTCAATATATGGGCCCCCTATGCTGCTGCCAAATTCAGAGTGTATTTTTCTGGCAATATATGGACTCCCTATGCTGCTGCCAACTCCAGGGTGTGTTTTTCTGGCAATATATGGGCTCCTAATGCTGCTGCCAACTCCAATGTGTTTTTCAGGTAATATATGGGCTCCTATGCTGCTGCCAAATTCAGGGTGTGTTTTTCAGGCAATATATGGGCTTCCTATGCTGCTACCAAGTCCAGAGTGTGTCTTTCAGGCATTATATGGGCTCATCATGCTGATGCCACCTCAAGGCTCTGTAATTGTGCCGCTCTGCGACAGCGAATCTAATAGCGACGCCTGTGATCTGCATGTCATACTTCTTTACAATATTATTTCACTAACCCAACATGCATCCTATGCATGTTACAGCCAAGCAAAACGTTCTGAAACCCTATGGAGGCTCTCGGAAGCCCAGAAATAGCCGTTTTTAATAGCGATTAGTCACGAATAAATTCGGACAGAAACAATTTTTTCCGGAAAATTCGGCGAATCGGCCGAATCGAATTTTTCAAAAGTTCGCTCATCTCTAGTAAGCATATTGGACGCTCCAGGATTTTTTACACAGCGGAATACCAAATCCATATAGGACAAGGGACTGAGAAAATCTCATGTTTATGAACCTTTTTAATAGCAATGTTGAATAATGAAAGCGATAAAGGATAGTTGATGACGTTTTGTATTAGAGATGAGCAAACTTCCTAAAAATTCGTCACAGACAATTTGCTGAATGTCCCCAAGAAATTTGGGAGTTGCCCGAATCGAACCTTTGAGAATCGCTCATCTCTAGTGGAATACATACAGCACAGCTTCCGCCGCCCGCTGACAGTGCGACCGGCCCTCCCCGCTCCCACCGTGCTGTTTGTATCGCACACTTACCTACATGCCAGCTTCCCTGACGTTCTGGTCCAGCGGCTGGCTGTGGGTGCAAGTTGGCTTGCAAGCCAACTTGTGCCCGCAGCCAGCCACTGGGCCAAAATGACGGGGAAGCTGGCATGTAAAATGGTGGAAAGGGGGGAGACCGGCCGCACTGTCAGCGGGTGGCGGAAGCCGACTTGCACAGCTGGGGAGGAGTGTGGAGCTGCACTGTCAGCTGTGCAAGTCAGCTTTCGCCACACGCACTGGATCCAAGAGTGGCGCCGGAACGAGGATGGTGGTGAGTTTTTTTTTTTACCCACCGTCCGAGGTGCAAGTGAAGTTCAGGGAAAATTCAGTCAGCACAGACCCCCCAAAAATTGGTTTCATGCTGAATCGAATTTTTCCTGAAATTCGGAATGAACTTGGGTTCTGACTAACCAATTTGCTCATCTCTATTTTGTATTAGCACTTTTGAAAGTACACAAAGTTTGGAGAATAGTGTGAGTATGGTCAGCCTATCTACCTCCTGTGAAAACAACTATTTATTTGCATGGAAGGAGTCCTAATATACATATGGTTGTGGTAGTAGGTGGTATTATAAGCTCTAGCCTTAGGATAATATTTATATGTTGTATTACATCCTGAGTATTGGTATAATTGGGGGTCCAGATCGCCTAAAGAAAAAGGTTCACCTCATTCTCTCCGCTTTGGCTTTCAAGGAGCACTAGCACATTTCTGATTGCCACAGGGATAGCAACCACTTCCCAGAACTCCTAACGTAAGTATGAATTGCTAGTGGCGCTCAAGAAAAACACCTGCCACTACATGCTGCTACAAGCTGCTAAGCGTTTCTTAAATAAGGTCCCCAGTTTTAAAGAAGAAGAGTGATAAAAGATACAATGCTCATTGTATGGGAATTAAAGTAGCTTAGATACACTGAAATGTTGAAAATCATAAGTCAATACATTAATAAAATAAGGCCTTGCTACCCAGCCAGCATCTCATCAGACGAGTGGGCTCCTGCTTCTTGTGCGTGACATCACTGTGAGTGGCAGGGGGCGGTTAGGATTCTGGAGCGCTGGTTATTGGGCTGAAGAGTGAGGAGTGGTGTGGATTACAAGGCTGGAAGTGAGGTTTTTTGCTTATTTTCTGTCTTTACCTATTTCAGGGAAAAATGTGATCATCTAGAATTTTGGAAATTGAAATTCAGAAAATTCAGGTTTGGACAAAATTCTCGTATTAATACATATTAAGGTAGTGTAATTCTAAATAGATTTATAGCACAATCAGTGTCATAAATACATAAAAAAGACTACCTAATACACAACATGTTCCAGATTATAGGAATTATAGGATTGTAATGCATCAATAATCCAATCTGGTGAAGGGTAAATGCCACAAAAACAGTAAATGTAGTATGCACATAGGACTAAGAGAAACACCTACGAGATGTCCAGTTATGTTTGTGTGTGTGTGGCACATATTTTACCTTGAAGCACATCATACCCATATGAAAAGCAAGATAACCTGCAAACAACTTCAGGACTTATTTTGCCTTCCTATTAATTAAAATTTGGCAGGTGTGCTTGCCTATGTACATGAACATGGTATGGCAATAGGTGGCTGTTTTCCTAGTCTTTCCTTCCTGATAAAATAGTTGACATCCACACAAGGAAGAAAATAGTCAGATAGTTCCTGTGATTATCCATCTAGAAGTGTAATTAGTAGATGGATATGGCACTCCTTGAGAACTAATTCCAATAGTCACAATGCGGTGGGTGCAGAAAGCAGTTCTGTATACCCCATCTAGACCTACATCTATCAGGTAAATCAATAAATAACGCACACCTGGAAGGGACAATGGCCAGCTCACAATGAATTGCCAAGTCATTAGCAAATATTGTATACAGTCAAGTGACTCAGTAAGGTCCTGGTAGGTTGTGGAGCCATTCTAGCAGCAGTGCATCCCACCGTAGCTTGAAGGCACATGGAGCATCCATAGAGTGTGCACAATGATTGAGATAGTCCCACAGATGCTCCGTTCAGTTCTAGGGAACTGTAGGGGGCCAGGATAGTACATGTAGGGATTTGGGTCATGCTCTTCCAACCAATGCACCTCCAGGGAAGACAATAACCATGTGTGTATGTCATCTCCCATGATGGATTCATACCCACAGTGGGCCCAGAGAATGCCATAAACATATACCCAGACTGTAATGCTGCCACCAGCAGCTTGTGTTCTGCCAGCAATGGCTGCTGGGTGTTCAATCCCTCATTTTTATTTGCCTGACTAGCCAAAATGTATCCATTCATTGAAGCTGAAAATGTGACTGAAAAATCCTCGAAGCTCCAATTCTAATACTAACATGATAATTGAAGCCTTTTTGGACAACATAACTTTGTCAGCAGAGGTACAGTAACAGCCATCTGTTTCGGGGCTCTTACACAATCAGGTTTGATTGAACACTTTTTTTTTAGACACAGGTCTGGTAGCCCCTGGCTCATTTTGTATGTCAGACGGTTTACTATAGCGAGTTAGTCCACTCTCACACATGTTCGTAGCAAATGTTTACC
This sequence comes from Gastrophryne carolinensis, assembly GCA_027917425.1. Taxonomy (NCBI): domain Eukaryota; kingdom Metazoa; phylum Chordata; class Amphibia; order Anura; family Microhylidae; genus Gastrophryne; species Gastrophryne carolinensis. Next base: position 340,338,701 of record CM051239.1, read on the forward strand.
TCTCACATCAAAGGCATGTGGTGCTTCACAGATTCCATGTGGCTTATTCTCCATGCTGCCATTTATTCACTCACAATACTCCCAGTTTTATAAATAACTGCCAAACTTGGTGGATACTATAAAAAACATATACATATGGTACAAACAGTTACTAATATACTAAACATGCCTAATCCTATCCATGTTTGGAAACTAGTGTAAGCCAAGACTTGGTTGTCAAGAGCTGAACTTGGAGAGACTTTTTTCTCGAAACACAATACAGTACTTTGAGAAGTTTTTAAAATCCAGACACACTCAGAAGTATATCCATGGTATAGGGATACACATGGTAATATACTCATTTTTTTCCAATCAAACTATATTGCCAGAGTAATGGTAATCAGAGGTGGACTGGGGCCAGAAATCAGCCCTGGATTTTACCAGCCCCTTGCCGCCAGAGACATCCCTGCTGAGGCTCCCCTCAACCATGATGCTGGGGCTATAGCATTGAGGCTGGGGTCCCTTGGCTTGTGTGTACAGTGGGGCTGGGTACAAGGGGCTGAGAGGGAGACTAAGGGGGCATTGAATCTGGGTGTTAAAAGCAGCAGCCCAACTGGCCCCAAAGTCTCCATATGACCAGTACGCCCCTGATGGTAATTATAATTTAAGGATTCACCTCATGTTGTGCTGCTCTCTGTAATAAGAGTGTCAGGGCGTAGTGCTGCAAGCACACTGTGTGCATTGCATTAAAGTGAGCTGGGCTTTAGTGACACTGTGGAAGGCTCGATTCTAGCCTAACACTAAATGAGTGGGTGTCATCCTAACACAGGCTTCGGGCTTCAATTTATGTCAGGGTCAGGATGGAGGCAAAGAGGAAGAAGATATTTTTCTTTCTTTCAGTAACCAGAGCAAAGAGATAGAATGGGGTTGACACTGCATCAGTGGTAAGTTTGGTAAATATCTTTAAGGTAAGGTTTAGAGATTTCTCCACTAAAATAAAGACACAAAATAATGATAAACGTTTGGTGCATTTTGTAAATTGTCAACATGAGGAGGAGACCTTCCCACATTTTATTTAAAATTTAAGACATAACACTGCCTTTCCAGAATACATGCAATGTCCATTATAGAAAAAGATATAATCCTAAACAGCACAAATAAAAAAAGCAATGCAAATGAACACAAACACCCATCTACTGTCTTTTACATGTGTAGTTGTTTGCTAGATCCACAAACCAGCTTCCAGTTGCTCCAGTTCTATGGCAAGTGCAGTCAGCACGACCCTCCAGAGATGACAGGAGAAACGTAAAATTGTAGGTTAAGGCAGTCCAGCTTCTGTCACTTTCAAACCAGTCTTCTTAATCATATCCATTTAAAAGGAGTAACATACACAACCACATCACATGTATCAAGAAACTGCAATGGCTCTAATACGTTTCAGGTCTGTTTGCTAGGTATGTTGAATGTTTAATGTGGTTAATCCGTATGGAATACAATTCTGTATGTATAACAACATAATACTACTGTAAATATTTAAACCTGTTTTGTTACTGGACGTGTATTATACATTTAAAGTGTATGTTTGACCTAGTAAATTTGTAGATAAGCTATTGCTGACTTAAAGCGGCACAAAACCCAGCCGCAGCTGGCCTGAAATCTAAAAGATTCCAGGGCCTGTCGCTGGCTTATCCCAAATTGGGATGCCCCACTGTGTGAAACTCCCCCTAGGGTGACTACTTCATTCGGCAGCTGGCTCTCATTGTTAATAATGGGGATCACCCGCTGCCACAACTTCATCCCTGGTGCTGTGCATATGCTCCCGCCCCAGCCATTCGAGTCAATGAGAGCCGCCTGCCAAATGACACAGCAGGCGAATTTCATTGGAGGAGAACCTGTGCATGCGCCATTGGAGTCTGGACAGGAGAGTTCTTATGGGCAAACAGGGGGGTTTCACACAGCACAGCGAGCACAGAACAGAGCCTGGGAAAGTCAAAATTCTGGGTTCTGTTTTGCTTTAAAGACTGTGTCTCATCCACCCCCACACTTCTTATCCTCATGCGGGAGCAATGTCAAATCAGCCATGTAAAAGCAATCTAAAATATACATTTCCTATACCTGGGCATGGCTTGTGACAGGCAGCATAAGTTGCACTGCTTGATGAGTCATGTCCTGCTGTGGTCAGAGCCAGCAGTGCAGCCACTGTGGCTTGCTGGGCGTGCTCTTGCTGGGAGTGCCAATGGATTGGGGGAGCTGTGTGACCACATTTGTGTGTGGTCATGGAGGAATGGAATATAAAAAAGGGCAAATATTAAAAAAAGGCTTCTACATCATCTACAGCATGCTGCAAGAGACGCACAAGGGACAGGCTTCAGGTGAGCTGCTTGATGCCTTATTATTACTGTTGCCTGGACTGACACTTTTAAGATGCTTGCTCCTGTATCTGGAAATTGTGGTTGCCAGAGTAACAGTGTAAACACATTTCCAGCCTGACATATTTGTATGGAAATTAAGCTAGGTTTGATTTTATTTTATTTATTTATTTTATTTTATTTATCTGAGGATGAGCTTCTTTAAGCCCACAACAATTTTTTCCTTTTTTTTTGGAATTGTCTCATTCACAACCCATGCGGGTGTAGGGGGCTCCGTGTGTTGCAATGTAGAGGTCACCAAACTTTACTGAATATTTGCAATATTTGCAACTGAGACATGGGGCTCCCCATGTGAGACATGTCATCTAGCATATTTATGCAGAGTTTTATTATTAGATTATTATATTATTGCTAATAATATTTGTGCTGTCTGTCAGCTTCATAGGTCACATGCTGTAAAGCTGATCTTACAAACATAGTGGTACAAAACAGGAGAAGCTGACCAAAATAGAGACATTATTAATTACAGGTTGAAGCACACTTTATACAGAAATTATAAGAGAGAGGGGTTCAAAAAAATCCAGGGTACGTCCATTCCTTACGCACCAAAACAACATATGGATATATCCAAAATTGAGACATTCCAAGAAATTCCAAGTGCTAGCAAGACACAGAAATCTAAGCTTACGGTACATAATTCACCTTAAATGTATTTTATTGACCCATAATATTCCGGATTCCATTTCACATTTAGATGGACATTTCTAGGGAAAGAAATGATCAAGCAAGATGTAACCTGATAATGTTAATAATGCATTGAAATATAAATAATTCAGACTCTGCCTCTCTCTCTAATATCATTCCATCTTCTGCTACCTTTCTGAAATACATATCATATGGATCTGATTTTGTTTGAGGTGTATAAAATGACTCAATATGAGTAAAACTTCTTTCAGTGTGGGGGTTATTCTGCACACTGGCTGTTATTGAGTGATTGGGGGGGGGGGGGGTATCGTGCACACTGCCTGTTATGAGGTTATTGGGAGATATTGTGCACACTGCCTGTTATAAGGTGATTGGGGGAAACTGTGCATGCTGCCTGTTATCAGATGATTGGGGGGGTTCAGGACACTGCCTATTATGGGGTGAATATGGGAAGAATATTTTTTTCTTTTTTTTCTTATTTTCCTTCTCTAAACTTTAGGTTTGTGTTATAGTCAGGTGCATCTTATAGGCTGAACGATGAAGACTGGGAATGTGGCCGCTTTGCCGGGCTCAAATAGTACCCTATGCTCTGCATTAATATATATGGCATAGAGTGAGAATCTGCTCATGCACTGTAGGGTCGCAAATTAGGTTAGTATACTGACAATCCCAGAGGGTTTTACACAAGGGAGCATCCCAAATCAGGATGCCTCTGGGTTATAGACCAAAACCTGGGATGGTCAACTTTAAATCTGCTCATAAGAGGTACACTGAATGTGTCTAGCATCATCAGCCGGAGGAAGGAAGGCAGCAAGTTTGTAGGGTTCTCAGGGGTCCCTGCAGTTGCCAAAACAACTAGAAGATAACTCACAAAAACAGTGCTTGTGGTGGCTTGGTTCCTCTCCCGCTTTCTGTCCTCTCTGGTGCTGTGTGAAGATCAAACACACAGAGAGGGGGAAGACAGGGAGAATGAAAGCTCCATACAAGCGCTACATCAAAAGGAGAAAACACTGGGGTCCAGTGTGAAGAGTTTACTCACCAGCATCTTTGGGAGCAGTTTTATGGTGGTTATAGTAAAAAAATACTTCACTCACTCCCCAGCATGAGGACATCCAGGGAAAGGCACCAATCTGATTGGTTTCTGTTGGTCACATGGCAGGTTAACAATCTGCTCTGATGTGAAAGTTGTAAGTATGTGGCTGCCAGGGGATTGTGGGGGGTGGACAGCCAAGCAACTCTGATGCTGTGGGGGTAAAAAGAAATAAAGTAATTTTTAATCTAACAGGTCAGTTGTGTACGTACATGGAATTATAAAGCAATATGTAGTAGGCCCCAACATTAGGTACACCGAGTGGTTTGAGCAAGTGGTATTAAACAGTACTGACAGCCAAGTAGTTTGAACAGGTGGTATTAAAGAGTAATGACACACAAGTGCCATGAAACAGTGGTCAATACACATTTTTTTTTCAGGAGGGCCTTAAAGTGGACCAGCAGTCAAAAATGACATAAACCAGACCCACACAACAAACAGTGCTCATATGCATCTTTCTCCAGAGCAATACAGATTGTTGCGCACATTTACTTTTTTGTAACTCCTGCAGTGCATTTTACAAACAAAATGGGGACTTATGTATCTGCAGGCCATCTGCAAGCAGCTGCTGGGTTTCCTGTTACTGTGCATTGTCGGTTATGTCAGTTAAATCCACACAGCGACATGGCTGAGATGCTGGGAGAAGAAGCCCCAAAATGGCTGCTACCACTAGAAAATCTATGAAGTGGTATTTCAGATTTGAGTGTATGCAGGAGCAAATGTAAGTGCTGACAATGCTTCAGTATTATGCATGCATTGTGCAAGTGAGTTTGCGGGATTTGTTTTCCAACTGTGCCAGGCTGTTGGCCCAGGTTAAGTGCCTTGAGCCAGGGGATATTCCACTAACAATTGTTATTAAAGAGCAGTGATCCCCCAAGTGGCCGGAATTATTGCTATCAAGGAGTAGTGACACCCAAGTGGTTTGAGCAAGTGGTATTAAAAAGTACTGTCTCCCAAGTGCCCTCAACAATTGGTATTAAAGAGTAGTGACACCCAAGTGGTCTGAGAACGTGGTATTAAAGAGAACTGATACACATATGTCCTGAACCAGTGGATACTCTACTAACAATTGGTATCAAGGAGTAGTGACAACCAAGTGGTTTGAGCAAGTAGTGTTAAAAAGTACTGACACCCAAGTGCCCTGAACAGTTGGTATTAAGAAGCAGTGACACCCAAGTGGTTTGAGCAAGCAGTATTAAAGAATACTGACAAACAAGTGCCCTGCACCAGTGGATACTCTACTAACAATTGGTATTACGGGATAGTGACAGCCAAGTGGATTGAGCAAGTGGTATTAAACAGTAGAAGACAGGCAAGTAGAGATGGGCAAACCCAAACCACAAAATTCAGGTTTGTACCAAACTTCCCAAACCCAAACACGGACTTCAGTTGGGCTTCACGGCCCGAACATGGAAAAGCTGGTTGATGGGCTTCATCTAAGGGTGCACTCATCCCAGCCTGCAATCCTCAGCGGAGGCAGCGGCATTTGAATGTAGCTGGGGCTACAAAAAGATGGCTGCTGGCTCAAATGAGTGAGGACACTTTCAGTACCAGCACTGCCAGCTGGAACTAGAATTGTCCTCACTCATGGGGGCCGATAGCCATCTTTTTGTAACCCCGGCTGGGGCCAAATTCAAACGTCACTGCTGTTGAAACAATTAGCCTTCTTCCGGGTATGGAACACACACACAAATTTCAATTTGAAATAGGTGCTTGGGTTTGGGGAACCAAATTCATAAATTTTGGTACAAACCTGGACTTTGCAGTTCAGGTTTGCCCATCCTTATTTGAGTGTTTTTGGATGTGCAGTCTCTGCTCTTAATATTCTATTGGATGATGTTGGCTTTCTGTATAGTATGGACGAAAGTTCCCCTGAGGCATCTATAGATATTTATTTAAGTCCAAGTAAACCACTGTACGGGCATTGCATGTCAGGGTTAATTTAAGATTCAAGTCATTCTCATTTAGTTTCTAAAAAGTTAGTTCCAGTAAAGTGAGAGGCCCTCTCCAGAAGAGGAGGATGCCATCAATGTACTTGTGCCACCCCTCTTCCATACCCCTAGGTACAGGTTCGCATGCAATGGGGCACAGGTTGTCCCCATCGCCATTGCCTTCACATGGAGGTATAGGTTGTCACCAAAGTGAAACATATTATGAGTGAGAATGATTGAAAAGGATTAACAAAAATGTGTTATGAGCATACCTGTACAAAGGTAATTCATCAATGAAGACCCTCACAGCTTGGATACCTTGTTTATGTGGAATGCTTGAGTAGAGGGCCTCCACATCATGAGTGTCCAGAATTGTATTAGGAGGTAACGTGGTTTGTTTTAGTAACCTTAGAAGGTGGCAAGTAAGTTATGTAGGTCGGTAGGTTTATAAAAAAATCTCAACCCTGATACTATAGGTCGTCTGGAGGGTTTCTTTTGATTTTTATGGATCTTTGGTGAGGAATAAAAAGTGGCCACTTAAGAATAAGGTACAAGGGGAAGATTTAAATCCTCCAACTTCTGGGTATGTAACCCTCTTTGATGTACTTGATCTAAGGAGTATATTTTATTTGTGATTTGCTCTGTAATCTCCGTGCATGTTGGTGTATTTAGCACATTTTTTGTCCACTCAGCCATGTCTTCTATGTTTCTTAAGACCTGCCTCTGTGAGTAAGGGCTCCTGGTCAAACAAGAGGGGAGGGAGGAGAGGGAGGGAGCAGGAAATACATTTAGGGTTTAGTTATTAAGGTCTCCTTAAAGGAGCACTGTCGTGAAAAAATGGCCTAAGAATAAAAATCCATATAAATATGCTGGATGGAGGGAGGAGGGGTCACTTATACACCTGGCATCTAGAAATATGCAGCCAGACATGATTTTTTTATTTTAATGAAAGGAAGAGGACATCTTGGGTGACAGACTCTGTCACCCCTCATAGATTACACCTTTAACCCCAGGATTTTATTCCTACCAGGGGAAGAAAACCACAAGCTTGGTGGGAGTTTTATTCAGTTCAGGTATATAAGTGACCCCTCCCCTCATTAGCTAAAGTGTTTATATGGATTTTTAATATCACACAATTTTGCGATAGTGCTCCTTTAATGAGGTACTATGTATATAATAGAAATGTGTTAAGATTTATATATCAGCCTGGTCTGGAATACACCCAGGTCTGCTCCAAATATTTGTATCTAGATTTGTTGTCTTTTGTTCAGGTGATAATATCAATTTTACCTTCTAATTGATGCTGGGGAAGGGGTCCTATCAAAACATATGAGTATACCTTTGTACTTGAGCAAAGTACTCGCAGAAAAGGACTCCCAGTGTTTGTATGCATTCAAAATGAGTATACATAGAATAGTGCAATAAAATATTCAGCATTTTCACATATTTTTTTAAAAAAAGCATTATAAAACCATTTTAATGTGTGGGACTCACACATATGTTTACATTTCATATTCTTATTATGGTAGCTGGTGAAGCATAATCATGGAAGCAGTGTCCCCAATGTTTCGCCCTTGCTCGATGTTACAAAATTGGGGTTCCTCGGGGAGATACACCTCCCTCCACAATATATCTATGAAATAAACATGGAATGATATAATATTTGATCATATATGCAAACTGTTGGCAAACTAAACTGAATATAGACGTTTCCACAAGTATACGAGAACCCTAAATTGGGATTCATTGAGATGGCGTTATGACAGGGTTGCTACAGGGTCATTCTAGTATAGTCATTCTAGTAAAAACAAAATTAAGAGGTAAGTCCACTTTCAATGGCATTTTTAAAAGTGTATTTTTTGGGCCAAGTTTCCGGTAGATGCTAAGCTGAAATTATATTTTTGTTTTTCCTGTGTTAGTATAGTTTTGACAACCATACGCCAAGTCTGTACACCAAGAACAAGCAACCGATTGCAGGTATGGAAAACTGCTTTCATAAAACACATTTGCTAACATAAGAAAAAAAAAAAAAAAAACAAGATAAGCTCAGCACCTTGAGGACATTGTCGCCACATATATAATACGCATTTTCAAAAATTCCATCAGTAGTGGACTTTCCCTTTAATCTTGGGAAGATTATTTGCTATGAAATGGACTCCAATAAAATAATTATGTATAAAAAGAAAGTCTCAGCAGACAGAATAATAGAAAAGTGAGAACAAGCAATACCAGAGCCAATTTGGCAAGCTGATGACAGACTGGATTTTAAACAATTCTTCTTATTTCTACTCACTGAATAAGATGTTTCTGTTGAAGAAATCTGACTTCACTGCAGTCATCTTGAATAATCCTTTCAGCACTCTCAAGGCTGTATTTCTCTTTTATTTTAAAGGCATCAAAAACATTTCTGCTTAAAGCTAAATGCTACTAGAAGCCCAACAATTAAAAATTCCAGCCACACAAAAACTCTCCCCCTTATTACTCTTTGGAAACATTGTAAAGTGAGCCATTTCAAAGCATCTCAAAAGCTCAGATTATACGTAAATAACTTAGCATTCTAAGGGGGCTGTTGGATTTACTTCCACAGCTTTATGAGTGTGCTCTGCTCTGGTTAGTGTCAGCTGTGGGACCACTATAGCTTTTCGCTCTTACCTGTGCTGAAAGCTCCAAGGGACAGAATGGCAGTTAGACCACTAGAGAAATGGAATATTAGGAAGGGCAACTTTGCCCCAAACTCTGCTATGGCTTTAAATGATTGATGTTTGATCTTTATATCTGTCACCCCTGCGGAAGGGGAGGTATGTGATTATAATTTGCAGTAGTAATGTTTATTTTAGTAGTAATGTAATGTTTATTTAAATAAAATTGTACAATTAGGTATTATTTATTGAAACTTGCATGAATTGCATTATATTTGTTGTGTACTAATAAAATGACTGTACCTTTACCTCATTTGATTGTGCGACCTATTTTGAGGTTTTCATGGTTGATTCGAGTATTCATACCACTTTTATTAATATTTGTATATATTTTGGCTGTGTTTCCTGTTCTGTGTTGGGTTGACATTTTGTTTGATTGTTCCCTGCAGGTGTTTCCATATTTTTTAGCTTGTGTGTCTCTCTAGCATTGCCCCTAAACCACAAGTATGCCCGTGGCCTCTGTCCTATCTCTTACCCAAGGAGCATGATCTATTGTCTGGCATTTTGCCACATCTGTTAGAGATGCTCTCAAGTGTTATCAGCCTATTACGAACTTGTAATAGTTGCAACTCCTCCAATAGAAAACCTGCTTTACTGGAGTGTACAGATTTTCCTGTCTCTTGTCTCACCACATTAATTGTAGAGCCATCTTGAATCATGATGCCCCAGTTCCAAGTGTTTGTCCAGGCTAAGTGTAAATATAAAAACTTGTTTTCTTACATCCCTTCAGCCAATTCATCATGCCTTGCAGGCAAATTACAGTAGTACCACCTCTTTTCACCCTGAAGGTGTTTGGATCTTCACCCAACTTGCTACTATTACTTCAGTCTGTGTGTGTGTGTGTGGGGGGGGGGGGGGGGTAAGCTTATTCCTTTGCTTTACTATTTTAATTCTTTTCTCTTTATGGCCAGTTTACCCTTGGACATGGACGATCTAAAGGAATACGCATATTAGGCTCGATTCAGAGAGACACAAAAAAACTTTCGGTTTGGTGCCGACGTCGTAACATTTTCAAAATTTCCCGCTCTCGCATGAACGTTCGATCGATTCTATGCATGCTTCGTAAACCTTCCGTAGCGCGTCCGTGTGCTCGTATGCCAGAGTACGCAGACGAGGATGTCATTTTCCATCGAAAAGGTTCAGATTTATTTTGCCCAACTACCAACGTAGCCTTTCGTTTTTGCCCTTTTCCCATCGTATCCTCACACGAATCCTATCATTTTCCCGCTACATCCTGCTTCATTTTTTCCTAAAGTATCTGTCCAGACGAAATTCTTGCGATATTGCGCCTGCGCACTACAAACTTCTCTCATTAAAGTGTTCGCCTACATAATTTCACTTCCATCACTAAACTCACCCTAACCACTTAGCGCTCTCCTGCCTTTTCCCTGGAGCTCCCTTAAAGCTCACCCTAACCACTTAGCGCTCTTCTGCCTTTTCCCTTGACCTCCCTTAAAACTTACCCAAATCACTTAGCGCCTTGGTTCTTCTTCCATTTTAGGTCCCTAAAACTTACCCCAATCACTTAGCGCCTTGTTTCTTCTTCCATTTTCACACCCTCAAACTTACCCAAATCACTTAGCGCCTTGGTTCTTCTTCCATTTTATGTCCCTAAAACTTACCCAAATCACTTAGCGCCTTGGTTCTTCTTCCATTTTATGTCCCTAAAACTTACCCAAATCACTTAGCGCCTTGGTTCTTCTTCCATTTTATGTCCCTAAAACTTACCCAAATCACTTAGCGCCTTGTTTCTTCTTCCATTTTCACACCCTCAAACTTACCCAAATCACTTAGCGCCTTGGTTCTTCTTCCATTTTAGGTCCCTAAAACTTACCCCAATCACTTAGCGCCTTGGTTCTTCTTCCATTTTAGGTCCCTAAAACTTACCCCAATCACTTAGCGCCTTGGTTCTTCTTCCATTTTTGGTCCCTAAAACTTACCCCAATCACTTAGCGCCTTGGTTCTTCTTCCATTTTAGGTCCCTAAAACTTACCCAAATCACTTAGCGCCTTGGTTCTTCTTCCATTTTATGTCCCTAAAACTTACCCAAATCACTTAGCGCCTTGTTTCTTCTTCCATTTTCACACCCTCAAACTTACCCAAATCACTTAGCGCCTTGGTTCTTCTTCCATTTTTGGTCCCTAAAACTTACCCCAATCACTTAGCGCCTTGGTTCTTCTTCCATTTTCACACCCTCAAACTTACCCAAATCACTTAGCGCCTTGGTTCTTCTTCCATTTTAGGTCCCTAAAACTTACCCCAATCACTTAGCGCCTTGGTTCTTCTTCCATTTTTGGTCCCTAAAACTTACCCAAATCACTTCACGGACATCACAATCTTGATTTTCAAATATGTCATTGTCCCCTTGTTTTTTTTCAATGTATGTGTGCAAATAAATGGGACAACATTTTTTTTGTTTTTTTTTGGTTTTTAATTGCTCAATTGCCATTTGTTGGCAAAATTTTTCTGGCAACTTTGGCCCAAAAAAATTAATAACTATATACAAATTGTTTTGGCTTTACTCAAAATATATACACTGTTTTTGTTAAAAACTTTAAAAACTATATACAATTTACAACTTTTTAAAAACCAGAAAACTATATACAAAGAAAGTTGGTGTTTAACCAAGCAAACTATGTACAAATACAACTATTTACAAATCTACAGGGCCAGGAACCAGGACACTAGTCTTCCTCTTCTGTTGTCCCCAACGTGTCCCGCATCGCCTGCAGATCGGCCACCAACTCAAGGACCCTCCGATTGATATCAGCAAGTCGCTGTCTTGTGGTCCCTTCCCAAAAATCAGAAATTCTAATTATTCGGAGAACAATACATGTTTATCACCTGTGTAATTAATGTATTTAAAGAAACAAATTAAGTATAATGCACATATGATTAATCACAGGAATTAAGGTTAGTAAGTGGCCACAGGACAGTTGGGCAACTAATTAAGCTAATTCAGTGGCCACAGGACAGTTGGGCAACTAATTAAGCTAATTCAGTGGCCACAGGACAGTTGGGCAACTAATTAAGCTAATTCAGTGGCCACAGGACAGTTGGGCAAATAATTAAGCTAATTCAGTGGCCACAGGACAGTTGGGCAACTAATTAAGCTAATTCAGTGGCCACAGGACAGTTGGGCAACTAATTAAGCTAATTCAGTGGCCACAGGACAGTTGGGCAACTAATTAAGCTAATTCAGTGGCCACAGGACAGTTGGGCAACTAATTAAGCTAATTCAGTGGCCACAGGACAGTTGGGCAACTAATTAAGCTAATTCAGTGGCCACAGGACAGTTGGGCAACTAATTAAGCTAATTCAGTGGCCACAGGTCCCTCTTATATTGGCATTGACTAGGGCATTATGTGTTTTTGTGTTCATGGGAATTTAGACCGAAATCTCTAGAATGACATGACTACTTACTTGGTTGGTGGCCGAGAGATGGCTCGTTGGGGACAACACCCTGAGGTCCTGGTTCCTGGCTCTGCTGTGAAGAAGTGCCTGTAGAAACATGGGCCAAATGGTTAGTTTGGATGTCTGATTCCGCAGTCCTCCAATGTTTTGAGCTAAGTCTGGGTCACATCACTCACCTTCTCCAGGGTCTTGTGGGCTCCTATCTGCTGCCTCCTGACCCACTACTTCACCCGCAACCGAAACATCTACAAATACAGAATAAAGGATTCAGTTTGGTGATATCAGGAGCTAGCAATTCTCTTTTTTGGTGTAGACATGAAGAGTGACATACCCGAGGATCCCGCATGCGTGGCAGGGTACGACTGCCTGCCCACGCTGTGCCGCCCCTCCTCTGTGGTAAGGTCCAGGGGCTGGTCTGAGGAGGCCACAGAGGAGGGGTCGGCCCGTCGCCCTGGAGATCCACCACCTTCACTCCCAGCTGCAGAATCATGCAGCACTGGTCGTCCTCTGCGCCTCCGGGTGCGGCGAATTCGGTAATCCATTTCCAACACTAGAAAAGAAAAGGCATTCTAAGTAAAGTCCTACCTTCTGTCTTAGTTACATATTGCATGCAATCGCAATCTACTTACTTGGAAAATGGATTCCGAAGAACCTCCGCACCCGGGGCATGTGCAGCCGTTTGAGGTCCGACCAATGCTGCATGATCTGCGTGTGGGTGAAGGTGGTGTTGGTCTGCTGTTGGATGGTGGAGATTATCTCCAGGGCGACGTGGCGTTTTTCAAATGTGTTGGGCAGGTAGTCGTACCTGCGCTCCAGCATGGTCTACAAAACAGAAAGAAAACATCGACTTTACTTCTCAATACATATCAATATGTGTCAGCCAAACATTTTTTGGGGTAATTACATTAACACACACACATTTCTAGTGTTCATTAATTTCACAATATGGCCTAAATGTTGTTTGGCACGTGTGTTGCGTGCCTTTGGTTGTGCATGTAGTTTATCACATTTTTAACCAAAGCCATTTATTCCTGCGCTTCCTTCACATATAGAGCAGCATTTCCTAATCTAACAAAAGCCCATCGAATACACTTACCAACTTCTTGTTGGCGGGTGAAGATAGTGGGTGCCATCTTGCTTCTTTTTCTCGGCAGCAGATAAGTAACGCCCCAGCGCGTTCCGCACGGCCGTGCGAACGTACGCAATGCCTCAGCGGGTTCCGCACGGCCGTGCGAACGTACGTCACACGCTGGCTTGCTTACTTAAAGGTCCCTGCACACCCAGCTGATTATTTGAGAAAATCAAAATGGCACCCAAAAAACCTCCGGGCAAAACTGGAAAGGAGCAAACGGGGAAGAAGGCAGCCAAACGGCAGGAGCCTTCCGAAGGGCCCAAAACCAGGTCGCAGCAGCCAAAAGCAAAATTACGGCCTAGTACCAAAACGCCGGCCAAGCCAACTACCAGCTATGGGCAAAAAAAGGAGCAGGCAGCCAAACCAAAGACCCAGGCCACAAAGGCTAGTATGGCTACTGGGCCAAAAACGGGTAAGAGGGTCCGAAGACCCACCCCACCCTGCCCGAAGACCCACCCCACCCTGCCCCACTACAACACCCACAATAGTCCGCAGTAGGTCCCGCAGTCCCCCTCGAGGCCGAACCAGGTCCCGCAGCCCCCCTAGACGCCGCAGCAGGCCACGCAGCCCACAAAGAGGCCGAACCAGGTCCCGCAGCCCCCCTAGACGCCGCAGCAGGCCACGCAGCCCACAAAGAGGCCGAACCAGGTCCCGCAGCCCCCCTCGAGGCCGAACCAGGTCCCGCAGCCCCCCTAGATGCCGCAGCAGGCCACGCAGCCCACAAAGAGGCCGAACCAGGTCCCGCAGCCCACAAAGAGGCCGAACCAGGTCCCGCAGCCCCCCTAGACGCCGCAGCAGGCCACGCAGCCCCCTCGAGGCCGAACCAGGTCCCGCAGCCCCCCTAGACGCCGCAGCAGGCCACGCAGCCCACAAAGAGGCCGAACCAGGTCCCGCAGCCCACAAAGAGGCCGAACCAGGTCCCGCAGCCCCCCTAGACGCCGCAGCAGGCCATGCAGCCCACAAAGAGGCCGAACCAGGTCCCGCAGCCCACCACGAGTGTGCCCAAAAAAAAAACAGAAGAGGGCCGGCCCTGCAAGATCGCCCTCACCCTTGGTCCGCCCTACTACCTCCAAGGGCAGCACTACTTCAGGGTCCGAACAAAGCTCTCCTGCTCGCCCACATTTGGCACCGGCACAGGTGGAAAGGCAAGGTTACTATGCCACATCACCACCTGGGACTTCTGTGGCCAGCCAGGCCAGAACACCCAGTCCCTTGCCCAGTCCAGGCCAATCCCCAGGCAGCCACCATTCCCTGCATTATACCCCACAAACCCAGCCAAGGATGTCACCCCATTTGGATGACACCATGGAGGACCCACAACCCAAAACAACCGGGCGCACATTGCGAAGAGGGCAGTTGAGTGGGCGTTTTGGTGAGGCCCAAATTATGGCCTTGGCTAGTGGCCTGACCTTAGTTTATGATGAGCTATATGGGCGCAGATCAAAAAACACCACCAAACAGCGCAGAGCCAACATCTTGGCAGACCTAACCAGACAAGTGAATGCAGCGGGGGAAGAGTTAAAGGATGTTGTACAGATTCAGCGCAAGATATCGGACCTCAAATATGCTGCACGGAAGAAAGAAAATCAAAGGCGGATTGACAGGTAAAAATGTTAGCTTTAGGATTAGACTGGATGTTGTATTGGCCACCTGGTTCTAAATTACCCTAACTCTGTTTTGCAGCATGAAAACTGGAGGAGGTTTTCCCTCCAAACTCAAGTTGACCCCGGCTGAGGAGATGATTTATGGATTGATGCATCCAGTCGCCGTCGAAGGCCACGCGGCCCTAAGGGACACAGATTCCCCGACCCGTCCTGCAGGTGAGTAAGATGTATGTGACCTTTACAATTAGTGAGCATGCACAATTAGCCAGTAACACATCTGGGAAGCCAGGCACCTAGGCTGTGGCTTGTAGGTGATTTCTGTGTTGGGCCAGGGTGTGGCATGTGTGTGGCCACTTAACTGTTGATTTTTGGTCCACATACAAGACGTGAATGTACATTGAACCCGAGTGTAAAAGTTTGTGGCTTCCCATTAAACCGGACCTTCACCATGATTTAATGAAAAGCACAAACTCTTATCCAAAAAATCCTCAGCATCTAAAATTAATATATTTTACATGTGTAGTCACTAATGTATTATACTTTCCACCACTGGGCTGCAACTCTGTTCGGCAATTTAGGATACGGCCGCCGCCATCTTGACTCCGAAGCATCACACTTACTGAGGAGAGGAGAGTGGGATAAGGTACAGGGGGGCGGGTTATAGCTGTGCTTTGCTCAGACAGAGCAGAGCTGGGGTCAGGGAAAGGTCAGCAGTCCAAGAATGCAGAGCAGCACAGTCAGGAGGCACTTACTGTTTGCAGGCTGCCTGATAAGATGGCGGATTCCATAAGCCGCCATCTTTGATGTTTAAAGGCTCATAACATGCAGTAGATGCAGGTTGGAAGATTTGTAATGTGGTCAATCTGTATGTACAGGGTGTGGGAAACATAGAAGCTAGACTCTTAATCAGAGTGAAGGTCCGCTTTAATGGCCTCTAAGGGATGTGGTCAGCCACATAACAAGCTGAACTTGAATGTTTGGCTTAGTTGAGTAGAACAATGTGGAAGTAGTTGTAGGCCAAAAATTTAACAACATAATGGCATGGAAATTGAAGCTTATTTGGCCCCGTTGTTGAAGTGCCCATGACAGTTTTGACCCGTTAACTAATTCGGCATATGTCTTTTGACCCGTCAACAATGCATAGGTGTCTGTTTACATAGTGTCTTTGCTTCTCATGCAGGCCACCATCATCGCTCAGCTACTGTGGAATCCACTGCCAGTGTGGACATGCCGTCAACTTCCGTGCCGCCTAGGAGGGAGGAACCGATATATTCGGTAAGTTTATTGAGCAAATGTCGTTTAGCCATGTTACTTTGCATGTTACTACTAACAGATTGACATATGTAGTGGGCAAGCTAACATCTAATTTGTCTCTGTCCATACAGACCCACACACTCATGGATGAAATCCAGGAGCTGGAGGAGGATGGATCCTTTATGTGCCCTTCTGAAGATCTACCCCTGGCCCAGAATCTGCAACTGGTCCAAAATGTTTCACCACCAACTCAGCAGCAGCAGAGGGAATCTGGCAGCATGGTGGCTGCACATGATGGCCAGCATGCACAGACTGACAGTCAAGTCCCCAGTGTTGTCTCTGCTGTTGAGGATAGTGAAAGCATGCCTGTGTCTGTTGAGGGGCCCAGACCAACAGCCTCGGCACGACCCCGAACCAGGGGATTGGGGAGGCGGAATCCGCTACGGCGCAACCAGGGGAGGGGCATGGCAATGTTGGACGCATGGCACCACGAGAGGGTGACCTTCCAGCAGCAAAACCAACTAAACCGAGAGGCACTGCATGGCCGGATCGAGAACCTAAATACCACATTACAGGCTGTGCAGAACGAATTGAGGACCCTCAACAGCCACATGGAGACTGCCAACAATGACAACCGTGCCTACAGGGGTGAAATGGTAAATATCATGCGCAACATTTTGGACCAGTTGCAGATTCAGAATGCCACACAGGCCCACGTTCGGGCCAATCAGCAAGGGCCACCACCTGGGTACTATGGCCATCACCCATATTAATGTCTCCACAACATGAATCTGTACAACATCTTTGCTCTTAATCCCCCCTGTATTGACTTGTCTGGTGAGGCAAACCAAGATACCCTTGGTGTATGCCTTGGGTTGTGTGTTTTTGATTTGCGCCCATATAGCTCCTTAGAGTGGTGAGGTAGGCCACTAGCCAAGGCCATATCTGAATCCTCACTGAACGTGCCACTCAAGCTTCTACCCCTGTACCAGGTTTACACCTGTGGCAGGGCCAAATGTGGCCAACCAGGATTGTTTGTTTTTTTCATTATTGCCATGGTTGATCTAACCATTAATCCTTTGTGTTACCTCAATTTTTGGACCAAATTGGAGTGAGCAGCAACTCCAAGTTGGAGCTCTTATTTTTTACAAATAAACAGTTAAAGACACCTGTGGCTCCTAAATTTTATTGTCTCTTTTTTGGGTGTCACAGAGAAATATATACTTGGACATTCACACAGTTCACACATCCAAAAAAGAGAGTTGGAAAGCATTAGGCCTGTGGTGAGTAATTACTTTATTACTTATTTGAACACCACAAACATAACGAAACATACACAAAGGGAAATAAAACTAAATCAACAACACAATGTTAAACAAAGGCCAATACAGGTTACATTAAGCAAAATGGGTCGCGATCAAATTAGTCCGCACACTTTGGCCAGACACACTACTGTGTGTGTCCAGAAATGACTCCTCCTGGTCTTCGCTGGGTGGAGAGGGAGCAAATTCTACATACCGGGGGACCCGTTGTGAAATAGCAAAATTGTGAAGAACAGCACAGGCCATTATTATGTCTATGACCTTTTTCGGATCATATTGCAGGGCGCCCCCGGTATGATCCAAACAACGAAACCTAGTCTTCAAAAGACCAAAGGCCCTCTCTACCACAGCCCTGGTCTTGCGGTGCGCACAGTTGTAGGCATCCTGGGAGGCATCCTGGGGCCGGAGTACTGGCGTCAAGAGCCACGGCAGCAGCGGGTATCCTGAATCACCTTATACATAAGATTAGGAAAACAAACATGTAAGACCATCAAGGCACCAGCAACATCAATAGGAGGCTATTTGTCAATAATGTGATCAACATGAGGCAACATTTGCCACTGTCCCAGTCCCAAACTAAACATCTGTCCTAGAGGTTTACAAAAGGACAACATACAAAGAGTGAGGATGAGGGACAATCATACATATGGATCCCAGCTCTGGGTTTCAAAGTGTGCTTAGGATGTAGGTTTGGCTGACCCCTTATATGCTTTGTGTGAGACCAAAACAGCAGAAACACGCCACATGCACTTTATCCCGCTCTACTCTCGTGTGGAAGTGCAAACCAGCTTAGCAAAGATGGGTCCGAAACTATGCTCAAGTTAAGTGCACGATTCCACACAAGGGTGGTGTAAGAGGGATTATTAAATTAGACCAACAGATAATTTAGAATGTGGGTAATGCAGGCCAAACTTGGCGAAACGCTTGGTTGGTTAATAACTAACATTCAAGTGTGGTTTCACATGGGCAGAAGTTTATTTAAGGTGTAAGTTTGGCAGACATTACTGCCAAATGCTAATTAAAAACAAACATCCACAACTACATTATGTGGTTTATGTTCACTTACCAAGGAGCCATGCACCGGAAAATTCCCCAGACTCAAACCGTCGGTACAATCCTGATCGTCTAAGGATGTACGCATCATGGGCTGAGCCTGGGTAGCCGGCGAGGACGCTAAGGAACCGCATGTCCGGCCCCACCACTGCCTGCACATTAAAGGAGTGGCCCATTTTGCGGTTCCTGGAAAAAAGGAAGACAAGAAAACATTAGGAAGGCATTTAGAAAAATGAACACACACATTTCGATAAGGAGGGACCATTACAAGGTGGGACCATTACAAGGTGGAGCCATTAGAAGGTGTAAACATTACAAGGAGGGACCATTACAAGGTGGGACCATTACAAGGTGGGAGCATTACAAGGTGGGACCATTACAAGGTGGGTCCATTACAAGGTGGAGCCATTAGAAGGTGGAAACATTACAAGGAGGGACCATTACAAGGTGGGACCATTACAAGGTGGGAGCATTACAAGGTGGGACCATTACAAGGTGGGACCATTACAAGGTGGGTCCATTACAAGGTGGAGCCATTAGAAGGTGGAAACATTACAAGGAGGGACCATTACAAGGAGGGACCATTACAAGGTGGGACCATTACAAGGTGGGAACATTAAAAGGTGGGACCATTACAAGGAGGGACCATTACAAGGTGGAGCCATTAGAAGGTGGGTACATTACAAGGAGGGACCATTACAAGGAGGGACCATTACAAGGAGGGACCATTACAAGGAGGCTTAACCTAAAATGAAACCAAAAATTAAAAACATTACTTACCTGTATATGTACTCGTCGGCAGCAGGAGGCACCAGGGCGACGTGGGTACAGTCAATGGCACCAATGACGTTGGGCATGTCGGCGATATTATAAAAACCAAGCTTAATGGCGTTTCTGGCTACCATATCATCGGGGAAAAAAATATATTTGGGGGTTAGGGTAGCCATGCCTTCCAAAAAATGTGATAGTGCGCGGCTCAGCGTAGGCTGTGAGATCCCCACGGAGAGGGCACCCAGCCTCTGGAACGAGCCGTTCGCCAAAAATTGCAGGCAGCCAAGCATCTTGGTCATACCTGAAATTGCATGCCCCTTCCTTGTGGTGCGGGCTAACCATGGCCGCAGCTCACTATACAATTTATGGAGGGAAGCGCGATTAAGCCTGGTCAGCTCGAACAGCTCAACGTCATGCATGCCATTGATGTTCATGCGTCGCCGCCGGTGCAATCTGGGCTCTGACCTCAAGATCCCATCAATGCCAAACAGAAGAAGACCTTGATGCTCTTCAAAGTCACTCTCCATCACGCTTGGCTGCCTAGTCCCGAGGTCAAAAAGGTGCCGTAAGACGCTCGACAAGGAAATGACTATATGGGCGTCGGAATACTTGCCAATCAGCTCTCTGAATTAATCGCCAGCCCATTGCAATGACGTAAATGATTTGACCGATCGAAACATTTTCGATTTCGAAGGAAAAAAGTCCCGAAGTTGCGTAAAAACACAAAAACACAAACATTTCGATGGACGAACGAACATATACGTCTATGTTCGAACGTTCGTGCGAGTCGAAAATGGCCAAAAAAAAAGGAAAAAATGACAAACACCCAACAAAACTTTCGATTGCAAATACGAACATAATGACATTTGGGATTTTGAATCGAGCCTATTCTGTCCTGATGGTATACCTGCTTAGAAGTAACTGTTACTGTCAGAACCTACTGTCTTCCAAACCTTAGTGTGTGCACCACTTTTGTCAACCACCGACTAACATAATGCTCAATGATCTTTGATGCTGACTGACATCCCTAATTAGATTTGGAAGTGTATCAGGGTTATGTGAATATTTGAAAAGCAATGCTTTGGATAAAATATTCAAATTTTGTATCACTATAGTGTACATTGTATGCATGAAAACACCATAGCCAAGTCCATTTGCCTTTTAAATGAGTCTGTAAGTCTTCTTATTCTTTTTTATGAACTCTGCTGGTACCCTTTAGCAGAGAAGTCCATATTGTAAATGGCTGGCTCAGCAAACATGCTAAATCAGAATGTATCAGCATGTGTCTCCAGTCATGCAACATTCAGTATGATAAACTGAGCACCCAGAGTAGCTGTAAAATTATACTGCTCTCCGACTCAAAGAAAAGCACTAGAAGGTTAAAGAGGGGACATTGGGGAATTTATACCATTATATGTAATTACTGAGGTTAACATTTACATCCTTGCTTGAAACCATCTTCAAACAACCAAGTGCATGGTTAAGCATAAATAATGTACCTCTATAAGAAAAGCAGAGTAAATGACCTGAAAAACAAACACAAGGCAGCCTAATGTAGCAATCAAACTGCTGAATGTCATACCCCCTAAGTTTCTGCAAGCAGTAAGCCAACAACGAGAATGCTGCCAAAGCTGAGAGTCAATAACAGGGAAACCTGTTCCATACACACAATTTTCTCTATTTCTCTATTTTACTCTATTTCTTTCCTCACTTATTGCACTGTCCAGAAATATTTAACTAGAGATATTTAATGAATCGATGTTAAAAAATAAAATAAAAAAAGCACACAGTGACATTAGAGGAGTTTGCAGTAAAAAAATCACTTATTGGACATATTTTGTGCACTGGTTGGATCACAAGCACATAAAATCTAAAAAATATGCAAAAAGTGCATTTTAAAAACCTGTTTCTGTATAAATTGGCTGTGAATAATCTGTGTTTCAATATTTTTTATTTACTGTTTTTTGTCCCTGCCTTGGTAGGTGTAAAATGCACATTTCACTTAAAAAGCCATGCCGCACATGTTGGTGTGTTTTTTTTAACAATGAAAAAAACATGCAGTGAGACCCCTGGAAGAACACAAGGCCCCTGGGCACTGGGCTTTTTTGCACTGCCCTGGCTGGTGGAAGTGTGGAAAATCTGGTGAGGGTAATTGGCAAGCCACCCACTGGAATGTCAGTATCATGTTTGGATAGAGGGGCACCAAGACCACACTGTAAGCAAGGCAGGCATTGAAGACTACTACCCAAAACTCGAACCAGGATTCCGGAATCTAAGGTCAAGCATGGTCTCCTCTAGAGCCCCCTGCGAGAGAGGATAGGCTGGGCTGCGTGGGAAGCTGCGTTCCACCAGGGGATCATGGGTTGGGCAGGCAAGCAGTGATTTCTAGACAATAACTGAATGACAGCAACTGTAACAGAGTCAGACAAAAGCCAAAGGTCATGGGCAGACAGCAAGCTGTATTCTTGGTTAGCAAGAAGTTGTGGGCTGGCAGCAGAGGGTATAATCCAAAAAATATTTCTAGCCACTAGCCAATAAATAAATAAATAATATGCAAACTGATTAAGCACACCACACAAAATAAATTAAAGAAAAAACATTGGAAATTAGATGAACTAATGCTAACTAGGTTAACCCCTGCATGTTCGCCCCCCCCCCCCCCCCCACCTGCTGGCCGGGGCTTCTCAGGCTCCTCACCTGCCCATAATTTTAAAAAAATCTATTCTGCCGGCAGATGGGTGGTGTCAGGGAGTCTGGGGTCCCCTTTAAGAGAGTGTGTAGCAATAGAAAGCAGCTGTACACTTACCTAAGCCCCACAATAAGGTCAGCGTTCTTTCTTCAGCAGTCCATCAACCAGCTCTTCTGGATTCAGCCGAATGCTGAACTTGAACACGGACTTCTGGTAAAAAGTATCATTCTTTAGATGTATTTAATAATATATATAATTATTATATTACTCCGCATAGATAATTGCATGATCTCACGTTAATATTTTGCTTGAACTCCCTTATGACTTCTAATTGAAAATGTATCACCAGGATCTTCAGGCTTTTTACATTTGGGAACATGCTAAAGATTTGATGAAGCAAGTTTACCTTCGGGTGCACTTCCAGGTGTGAACTGAAGCTTACAACACTTCAACACTTCAACACAGTAAAATATTGTCTTAAAACTGTTTATTCCAATTTCTCCCAAAACCTACCCATGTGATTGTACAATTTAACAGGTGAGGTACATTATTTTTACCCAATGGTTTAAGTATATATATTTTTTTAGTTTGGAAAAAAAAACACATCCTATGGCTATGCTAAAGAATAATTCTGCATAACCCATAGGGTGCTTTTTTTCCAAACTTTCCTTTACAAACATCCTTTACATTATTTGGAAACATGATGTATCTGACCTGTAAAATTAGGTAGAGGTCACAGGATCACAGGGGTAGTTGACTTTTTGGGGAAATATTACAACAGAAATGTTTTATAGAATTTTTTTTTTATAGAGTGTTCAAATGCTCACGTAGATGTAAACTTCAGTTCACCCCCGAAGGTAAACTTGCATCACCAGATATTTAGCATGACCCCAACCATTTAAATGTCCCTCTGCTTCAGATTTTATTCACAAAGGGATATACCTTACGTGCATAGCAGGAATCTGTTGTGGCAGAAGGAATAGTACAACAAACAGGTGCAATCAAAAAATATGTAATGCTACACCAAAGTCTCTAACAAACCGGTACACCCAATGGGCTTGATTCATTAAAGGTCGAATTCAAATTTCCGCATGTTTTTTTGAGAAAAAGGTGCGATTTTGCGCGCAAAAAGTCTACGCGCGATTCAACAATCCTGAAAGCTGTTTTACTTTCATTTTTGCTAATTCAATTCGAGTGACAGAAAAAGCACTCAAAAATAATTTGATTTTAAAGTGAAAAACAATTCTAGTGATTCAGGTGCCATGGATTGGCTCCTCACATGAGTTAAATTCAAGTGTTTCACACAAATTTTTTACAGCAGCTTTCAGGAGGAGAAAAGTCTGTTTTCTGACTTCCACCATGGAATCCTTCTATCCACTATACCTGCAAAAATAGCCCATAGTGCACCATAAGGAGGCCTTATGAACATGAAATTGTGTAAAATGATATTTAATATAGCCCCCTATACATACATGTTAGCAAAATCATTTATATGAAATAAATCATAGTGGCACACACAGGACAGAGGACATGTCATGGTGAGGAACAAAATGGATAAGGCTCAATGTGCTTTCTGGATGCCTGAGTACAGGCTGGACCATAAAGAAGACACATGAGCACGGTAACATGTGCAATGTTTTATTTACCACATTGCATGCTGCTGCACAACTTGATAAATATAAGTGATGTAAACAATACCTAACGCCATGACAACGTAAATATAGCAGTAGGTAGTGGTAATAACAGCTCAACAAGCCTTAGCCAGAAGATAAGGTTGGACATGGCATCCAGAAATGACAGTACAATTGGCACTGTGCTGTTCTTGAAGCCAAATAGCTGTCAGCATTACTAGAGACAATGCAGCTCCGGTGGGGACATGGCAGATGGCGGACATGGGAAGGAAGCTTCTCATATCAGACACTGCCAGCAGTTGCAAGGAAATGGAGCCACTCACCTTTACATCAGCTGGGATGCAGTGTGGAAGCAATAGTGAGATAAGTAGTGAAACATTACAGGTTACCATGACCCAGGGAGACAATTCCCAGGTGCGACCACATGGGGGTCCCAATCACAGGAAGTAAACAGAAAGATTACTGGAAGTACAGTACCTCCTACCTAGGCAGCCGTTCCATTCCCATGTGCGACCACATGGGGATCCCAATCACAGGAAGTAAACAGAAAGATTACTGGAAGTACAGTACCTCCTACCTAGGCAGCCATTCCATTCCCATGTGCCACCACATGGGGGTCCCAATCACAGGAAGTAAACAGAAAGATTACTGGAAGTACAGTACCTCCTACCTAGGCAGCCGTTCCATTCCCATGTGCGACCACATGGGGGTCCCAATCACAGGAAGTAAACAGAAAGATTACTGGAAGTACAGTACCTCCTACCTAGGCAGCCATTCCATTCCCATGTGCCACCACATGGGGGTCCCAATCACAGGAAGTAAACAGAAAGATTACTGGAAGTACAGTACCTCCTACCTAGGCAGCCATTCCATTCCCATGTGCGACCACATGGGGGTCCCAATCACAGGAAGTAAACAGAAAGATTACTGGAAGTACAGTACCTCCTACCTAGGCAGCCGTTCCATTCCGTGGCACCACATGGAGGAAGAGTGCATATTTGGGAAGCGTTTAGAGAATTAAGGGGCTCCTACCCAGGCTGTCATTCAATTCCAATGTGCCACATTGTGGCAGTCTGTATTTCACTGTATTTCACCTATAAACGGCTCCTGTACATCTGATAAAAATTAAAAAGGGGTTGATGCTAACACAGCCATTAAAGGATCAGCAGCAAGGATGGATTGCAGAACAAGACTGTATATATACTGCAGCAGCATGTCAAATGTTTGTGAGTTTTATGAGGCTGGAAACACTTAAAAGTGGACCAAAACCCTGTTTTTTTCACCACTTGACCGACTTAACAGGGATATCCTGATTTGTGGATCCCCGCAGATCGCTGTTAAATACCCTTCTAAGCTCTGATGTCAGCAAAGAAACTGATTAGTGCAAGTGCTGCTGGGTTGCCTGCATTGGCAATTCACAACTGCCTGGTGTGGGTACGCACCTAGCTAAAGGTATAGTGGGGACTAGGGATGAGCGAACCGTTTCGGACGAGCCGGAATTCGCTCCGAATTTCAGGGAAAATTCGATTCGGCACTAACCCGAATTTTTTTGGGTTCGTGCCGATCGAATTTTCCCTGAAATAAAAAAAAAAATGCCTGCGTGGTGGGAGCGGGCAGGCCGGCTACGCAGTCAGCGGGCGGCGGAAGCCGGCCCGCTGACAGCGCAGCCGACCTGCCCGCTCCCACCATGCCGGCATTTTTTTTTAAAAAGCAAACACTTACCTGCATGGTCGGAGCGTGGAGGCCGGCGCCGCTCTCAGGCGCCCTCTGATGACGCGTCCTCTGATGACAGCTGAGAGCGGCGCCGGCCTCCACGCTCTGACCATGCAGGTAAGTGTTTGCTTTAAAAACAAATGCCGGCATGGTGGGAGTGGGCATTTTTGCTGCGCTGTCAGCGGGCCGGCTTCCGCCGCCCGCTGACAGCGTAGCCGGCCTGCCCGCTCCCACCATGCCGGCATTTTTTTTTTCAGATGAGCGATTCGTGAAAGTTCGATTTGGGCGAACTCGAATTTCTTGGGGAAATTCGGCGAATCGCCCGAATCGAACTTTCAAGAAGTTCGCTCATCTCTAATGGGGACCATGGCCCACTCGTGCACAGTAGGATCAGAGGATAGCTCAGTTATTGAGGTAATCATGGCGGTTTCACACAGGGGTGAGTGAATCATTTGTTTCACTTTAAATTAGCAAATGTACAGTTACGTGTTAATGGTTGTTGTGTCTCCAGTTGTATATACTAGTTAAATATACGGATATGAATCTTGTTTAGTAAGAATGTATGTGGAAAGCAAACATCTTCATAGCACCAGGGAACTATGTCAACTTTTTCATTGTAAAATATCTAATTAGGATTCAGTGACCTATTTTCTCCCCTCTGAGGACAAAAATTCCTTGTTAACACTGCACTAGTGCTACATTTTATGTTAGGTGGAAATAGCGTGCATTGCCCATCATACCATCATACCATCTTCTTTATATAATCATTATCCTGTATTTATTTCTTACACAGAAGACATGGTGCTTTTAAGCTATCATACATGACTTCAAGCAGACCAGCAAATATTATCAATTTGATTTTTTCTAGTTATTTTGCATTTGGCCAAACAAATTCAAGTTCAAGAGCTTTTAAAGCCACGCTATGAAACCTATACAGTAAATACCTTACTTATTCTAAGCAAATATGCTTCCTTTGCTTCAATGTCTAGGTAATGCCTGAGTTGGGAAGGACATATCATGGCACAGCTTTATGAGTCATGAGCATGCCCTGCTGTGATCAGAGACAGCTGCAAGACCACTGTGACACTAAGAGACAGAGTGGCTGTTAGACTTCTTTTATTGCATGGTCCTAAAGGAATATAACTGAGGAGGGCAAATTTTTAAGCCATGCTTGGTGATATAGGAAAGGGAAGAGAGGCACATGGGTCAGGCATTAGGTGAGCTGCTTGTAGTCTTATTATTGCTGTTGGGTTTACAGTCTCTTTAAACTTAGAATATGCATTGTAAGATGGCAGAAAATTGTTAAATCTCTATTATTTCAAGATCTCTTGAAAGTGATTTTAATATATTACAAAGATCATATCACCACTTTTAAGTGGACTTACAACCCCTTGAATCAGTAGCAGTCTTCCTACACAAAAATAACCTTCAGACTCCTTACAGTTGAATGTAGTCACCCCTCCTTGTTCCTGTGCTGCAAGCCCTAGTCAGCAAGACATGGAGGAGCTGTGCAGATCCTGTAGACCAGGGTTACTCAACTACTTTCTGTGAGGGTCCAATTACCGAAGCCTGACATGTGGTGAAGTTGCACAATTAACAGTAACATGGGCTGTTGGATCGATGGATATGTAACTCTTACTGGGGATGTTGGGTATTTCACAAAGCAGGTAATCCCAAATCAAGATGCCTTGGGAAATGGAATCAGGCAGCCCTCGAGTCTTATAGGCTTCAGGGCCGCTTTTGGTCCACCTTAAAGCTGAAAAGACCCAGGAAGGTCAAATTCCTGGGTGCCGTGCCCCTGGGGCATCCAGAATTCAGATAATCTGCTTTGGGAAACCCCCCAGAAATCCCACTAAAACTCACACCTCCTGGCTTCAACAGCGCATGCATAAACTCTCATCCGACCAGAGCCCTTTGCTGAAGGGAAGTAAAGATGGCTAAGGGCTCTGATTGAAATACATTGTCTGTCACAGGAGTGCGCACACATCGCCGGGGAAGTGGCAACTCACGTGCCCCACTGTAAACAATTAAATTGGACGAGAGCCCGTACATGTGACATTGGAGCGGGAAAAGTCAGTTTTTGCTGGTGCTCCGAGGGGTTTGGGCCTTCATGTCCCGGGGTGATAAGGAAATAGACAAAGTATATCTGTATTAAAAAGGCTTCCATACCTGATGATATTGAGACACCTCATTAAACTCAGGGCTTCAAACGGGGAGGCCGATTCATTAACAGCGGCAGGTAGCGACAGTTGAGCGACTGTAGCGGCATTTTCAGAGCACCCGCTAGTAGTCGCTGTGCTTGGCCGTTGTTCGGTAGGTGATAGCGACTCAGTCGGTTTGCCATAATGTTGAATATTGGGTGAGGAGTCGCTATTTGACAGGTTCCGCGCTGTATGGGAGCGCATGATAGCGACTGGTCAGAGCGACCGGCTTCCACCATATTCATTAACAAATAACACTCAAAAAATTCTCGCGCTGTGAAATGCATGTTTAAACCCCAGAGCGCTGGCGGCGATGTGTTAAAAGTAGTTTTTTAACCCCCAAACAACCATAATTTTGGAAACCAAAAAAAACAAGTTTTTTAAATAATTTTGTAATATGAATACATTAATATCAGACCTGTAATATCAATTCTGTACATTTTTTTTCTTACCTTAAAATTTTTTTTTTAAATGGCAGAAGTGGTCACAGAATTTTTCACATTTAAAAAAAATAAATAAATAAATAATAACTATTAATTATGAATATTTAAAGATTGTTCCATTGAAATGCATTGGAGAGCGCCAGGTAGCGAGAGGTCATACCTGTCGCTGTTCAAGGTCGGACGCTGGCGCTGTGGGCTGAGGCTGGAATAATGATGAATGAGCGGCTATCTGGCGCTATCTCAGTCGCTAAGCAGGATTGGCTTGATAAATGTGTGATTGTGGTGGGGAGCCGGCGTTCTCGTGGCGGGGCCCGTCATTACCGGCCGCTCACCAGTCGCTACCTGTCGCTATCCCTTGTTAAATAAGGGCCCAAGTGTTTTGCGAGCACAGGAGACAATAGGAAGGAGAGCCCTGCCCTTGCGAGCTTACAGTCTAAAGGATGGGGGTGGAGACAAAAGGTAGGGATCACAAGTGGTAGAGCTAGAGCTGGGCTGCATGTGCCATTTGAAGGTTATAGGAATTGCTTAAGCCAGGTCATATGCTTGTCTGAAAAAGTGAGTTTTGAGGGCACATTTAAAGACTTGGAGTGATGGAGAGTGGCGTATTGAGCGGGGAAGGCCTGCTCAATGCATGAGGAGGTCCAACGGAAGGAAGAGAGTTCACTAGGGCTTATCAAGACATTTGTAGCAGGCTGAATGAAGGATGCTGCCACTCACAGCCAGTATGTGGAGCAAAGGAAAGCAAGCTACGTATATTCCATGCTAATAAAACAGTAAAATGTCCAATGCGGTAAATACTTACATTTTTTATATCAGGTTTTGTCCCACGCAGCTTCTCTGTTCTGGTCCGTTGTGCCAATGCAGCTCCTCCATTCTGCGCCTGCATCTTCATGCTTACCAAGGACGGGATGCAGCGATTCCATCTTGCAGGACGGGCATCCTCGCATGGCGGCATATGTGGGGCCCTGTTCACGCTCCCCCATGTCTACACTATTCTTTGCAAGTCATGCCTAGTAATGCCCAATCTCAGCATGCCTACTCGACTTGGAATGACATTGAGTAGGCCTGTTAGTGGGGTATAAAGCCGAGTTCATGTCTGGCCAGACTGGACAATGGACTCTCTTGTTCCCCCTTATCAGTAAGTATGAGGATTCCAGCACTACATGGAGGAACTGCAGGAGACAAAAGTTGAGCTTAGACTTTTTTTATTTGATCCCTGGACTCCAATGGTAAATTCAATTTTTTGTCAGGTTTTTTTGGTGATCTTACTAATAGTTTTCCTCTTCTGGAATATAAAATAAACGTGTGTTAGGATTATGCCCCAATACCTGTGCTTTTCTAATCAGCATGCTGTTTCCAAGTTTCTGATATATCTGTGGCTCTGTGTTGCTATAATGAGAGTGGCTTTCCTGACCTTTAGTTAAGCTGTTAGTATACAAATCCCAGAATCCTATCACTGTAACAGGTGAGCTCATCAGCAGCTTTGAAAAAATCAGAGAGCAGCCTCCCTAGGTTAGAACACTAACACTGATAGTGACCCTTTAGCTACTGGAACAGAAGAGTAGGAACCCCCTGATATTAAGTGTCTGAATTAGAGCAAGAGGGGTTAAACCTCAGGAATATAGAACGCCTTCTCACCCTTAGCCAACCAGATGATTATTGAGCCAAAGGCAAAACGTCTCTGCTACATACACCAGTTAGTGTGCAGTTAATGTATTGTTAATGAATTGTTGCTAAAGTTTGAAGAAAAAAGAACTTTGGTTTTACCTTATATGGTTGAGTGAAGCAAATGTAAAAATGATTTATGGAACTTTTCGATGGAACTGTGTTTGGTTGGGCAGCTTATCTCTGCCACGTAAGATTTACAACATTTTTTAAAATATTTGGAAGTACCAAATCTGCAAGCTTGGTATTATTTTAACTTTGGATTTCTGTCCAATATTCTAACCTTAATTTAAAAGACAGTGTACATACTGTAGAGCGAATAGTTATCCCTGGATGATGGTTTTGAGAGAATTCAAAGGAACATCTCACAATGAGATTTTTTAGAGGATTCTCACTCTAGAGATACAACACTAAAAAGGAATTTCATCAAAGAAGAATAGGCCGCAGACACGCAAGGCACAACAGGTTATCAATCAAAGAGGCAGGAATTCCTGGAAGGTACCAGCACAGTACTAAATTTGTTCTCCTGCACCTTGTCAAATTGTCATGTTACGCTCCTTTTATGTGGTTTATTATTTGCACCCATAATGCACGTAGATCTCTTTAAAACAGTAATTGATATATCAATACATTTGTAAGGTCTCTTGCATTCATTTTTAAAAGATGTGGATAGTGACTTACTACTAATCCAACTGATAAAGTTCAGAAATTGGCTTTCTCAGACATTTAGTGATACATTAAATCTGATCCCTCTTAGGGAACTGCACTGGAATCTGAATTGGAAAAAGTATTGCTGCTGTGACATTCAATTAAAAAATCCTGTCTATTCAGTGATTCTCTGTTATTCTGTATTCAAGCAAGGGCTGGTCCTATGAACACATGTCATAAAGCTAAACTTCAATTAGGAAATTAGCTAAAAACATAGATTATTTTTAAACCTTTCAATAGAGTAACGACATGCATTTTGAGAACTTGTTCATGAGGAATCAGAATAAATGAGAATCTGTAGTACAATCCCCAAGAAACATAGGCCCTTATTTAACAAGGGATAGTGCCAGGTAGCGAATGGTGAGCGAACGGTAATGACGCTCACCGCCACGAGAACGCCGGCTCCCCTCCGCAATCACACATTTATGAAGCCGATCCTGCTTAGCGACTGACAGAGCGCCAGATAGCGAATCATTCATCATTATTCCAGCCTCACCCCACAGCACCAGCGAGCGACCTTGAACAGCGACAGGTATGACCTCTCGCTACCTGGCGCTCTCCAATGCATTTCAATGGAGCAATCTTTAAATATTCATAATTAATTGCAATTTTTTTTTTTTTTTTTTTAAATGTCAAAAATTCTGTGACCACTTCTGCAATGCAAAGCTAAAAAAAAAAAAAAAAAAAAAAAAAAATTTGTGCAGAATTGATATTACAGGTCTGATATTAATGTATTCATATTACAAAATGTTTTGAAAAACATGTTTTTTTTTTTCCAAAGAATATGGTTGTTTGGGGGTTAAAAAACTACTTTTAACCCATCGCCGCCAGCGCTCTGGGGTTTAAACATGCATTTCACAGCGCGAGAATTTTTGGAGCGTGATTTGTTAATGAATATGCTGGGAGCCGTTCGCTATGGCCGTTCGCTGTCATGCGCTCCCATACAGTGCGGAACCTGTCAAACAGCGACTCATAACCCCATATTCAACATTATCGCACACCGACTGAGTCGCTGTCAACAGCCGAACAACGGCCAAGCACAGCGAATACTAGCGGGCGCTGTGAAAATAACGCTACTCTCGCTCATCTGTCGCTACCTGGCGCTATTAATGAATCGGCCTGCCCGATCCACCACCCAGTGAGCATGACTGACAGCACCCGTGGGGGGTGAGGCTACTTAGCCAGGGAGCAATATGGCTGACTGCATCCTGTTTGTGTTAAAATATATATAAATATATATATATAAAAAATATAAATATAAAAAAGTAAAAAAAGAAGTAAAAAAAGAAACACGTGCTGTTTTGGGTCACCGGGCTAAGGATAGAAGGTGACTACATATACTTCTCTCTGAATATAGGTGCACTTGGACCAAAAGCCATGCCGATTGGCCCGGGAATATATTAGATTCCTGGGCTGATCGATTTCCCCCCCCCGGGGCATCCAATATCAGGTCGCCCCATACACTTACCTACTTTTCCGGTCCAACAGCGCATGCGTGAGCTGCAGCTGCATCCCTGCTATTCCTCTAGCAGGGTGCGTGCCCGCGTCAGCCATTTGTGAATGTCCGGCGCAGGCACGCTCACTGCTTGAGGGTAGCGGGGGATGCGGATGTCAGCACGCTTGGCAGCCACGCATGCGCTGTAAGACCGGGAAAAAGTGAGTTGGTTTTGCCGATCTAGGGGGTTTCACACAGCGGGACACCCCCAATCGGGGTGCCCTGGGGGCAAGAACCAAAACCCAGGATAGTCAAAATCCTGGGTTTTGGTCCACTTTAATAGTAATTTATTTTGAGAATATTTCACCCCTCTCTATGCCTATTATCTTTGTAAATAATATTTTAAAATTGATTTATTATTTATTTTTTGTTCATTAAAATGGCATGAAATGTGAGATCTGGCCTCCAGTTTGGGACCTGAGTCCCGTGACTTGTGACTGTGGCTTGTGATTTTTACTTGTTTCAATGAAGGGCAAATAAAGTATTACATCACTTACCCCATACATTCCAGATATAGATTGTTATATAAGCTCATGCAAGCTGGAAGATAACTTTAGCCCTAACCTAGGTGCCTTCCTTCTGACCACTCTAAGGCCTTCTGACAGAACCTTTTTAAGATCAGGGTCAGCAGTTTGTGATTATACGTATGTGTGTTCACTTGATACAATACAGACCAAAAAATTCAAATCAGAGGCTTTAACAACTGTGACACCAAATTCTGCCATGAATGAGAATTATAACACAAGAGCTGTGAAAACAAGAGTGAGAGATATAAGTAACACAATTCTTACTGTGGTCCCATGTCACCTGTTATTGCTGCAATAAACATCAGAGCAAGAGATACATTCCTCCAGGGTGATGCTAAATGGAGATTTCACCTGTCCACATGTGCATCCAATGACAGGTTTGACCTTACACTGTGCACAAATGTTTGATTAGATTGGAGTACTTTTTAGCTGTATCGGGCAGGCTGATTCATCATTAGCGGCAGGTAGCGACAGATGAGCGTCTGTAGCAGCATTTTCAGAGCGCCCACTAGTAGTCACTGTGCTCGGCCATGGGTCGCTACTTTATAGCGACTCAGTCGCTGTTCAGTAATGTTGAAAACATTGTGAGGAGTCGCTATTTGACCAGTACAGCGCTGTATGGGAGCGCATGCTCATAGCGACCGACTCACACCATATTCAGGAAAAAAACAGCCTCACAAATCTCTGGCGCTGAAAAATATTTGTTTGAAGCCCAGAGCGCAGGAGGCGGTGTGTTTAAAGTCTGTTTTCAAGCATCTATCAACTAGTAACAAAGCGAAAACATATGGAATTACATTGTAACAACATTGTAACATGAACACTTTAACGCCAGACCTGTAATGTCATTTCTGAGGAAATATATAAAAAATTAAAAAATTATGAAAAAACTGCTTTTACAATGCCAGAAGAGGTCAAAGAATTATTTGTGATTTTTTTGAAAAAAAAACTCAGTTTAAAGAAAAGAAAAGGTTCATCCATTGAAATGTATGGGAGAGCGACAGGTAGCGAGAGGTCATACCTGGCGCTGTGCAAGGCTGAACGCTGGTGCTGTTCACCGAGGCTATGAAAATGATGAATCAGACGCTACATGGCGCTATCCCAGTCGCTAAACAGATTCTGCTTGATAAATGTGTAATTGCGTGCCGTGTCCGGCGTTCACCAGTCGCTACCTGTCGCTACCTCTCATTAACCAGCCGCTACCTGATGCTATCCCTTCTTAAATAAGGGCCTTAGTTTTAATTTGGTCTTGCTATATTTGAGGTATTTCAAAGCATTCTTAATATCTCTTTAGTGGCCATAAAAAACAGCTGTCACCTCTACGGTGTAAAAACATCCTTGATAAGCAAGCGGCTTCAGGAAGCACAAGATAAGAGCTGCTGTCAAGGTGAACCTGGAAAAGTCCATAGTTTCTCTATGGGGCATTTTGCAATGCTCAAATGTGGAAGTGGAGGTCCTGTGCCATGGGACTCTCACTCCCCTTTAAAGTGGACCAACACCCACGGGTGATCGGCCCAGGAATCTATAAGATTCCCGGGCCGATCACCTCCCTCCCCGCGGGACATCAGAGATCGGGATGTCCCGCGGGGTGAAACCCCCCCAAACTCCTTACCTCATCTTGCCGCCGCCGCCTCCCTCGCGCCCCTCTAGACGTGCGCGCGCCCGCGCCGGCCGTCTGTGAATGGCCGGCGCGGGCACGCGTGCGTCAAGAGGGACGCGCGGGAGGCGGCGGCGGAGGAGCCGCTTGTCCGCGGCTTGTCCGTCGGGGCTGGGAGCGGGGAGAGGTGAGTTGTTCTGGGTGTTGGTCCACTTTAAGACAGGTCTATTCTGCCATGAGATAATAAAGGGATTGTCCAGCGATGCAGTGAAAGCACAACTTAAAGCAGCTTCCCTTCAGCTGCATCAGCTGCAATCCTCAAACTTCAAACCTCAATATCTCAGCCATTTCTTTGTCAATTTTTAAATGGAAAACTGTTTAGGACAATGGCAAGTATAGCCCTATACAATGTTTTCCTATACAAAAGAAATACAAATCTGTTTTAAATCTATTATTTTTTTTTTGTAGCCTTATGTGATGTTAAGTTACTTGTTTGTGTAGATTGATACTAGGAGTAATTCATGTAAATTATTTTTTTAAAACATTAATTTGCTGTAAAAGTAGTAAATATAATGATGCTGAATTATCCTCTCTTTACAAGCCTATATTCTCTCCTGTATACAGTGTTGGGAGGGGGTGGATGCGAGCAGTCATTGTTGTTGTTTACATGGTGCTCAGGCAGGGCTCAATAAGATGGGGTTTTCCATTCTGTGGGTGGGCAGGGGCAATATTGGCACAAGATAGGCAGGGCAAATTATTATCTCCATGGATTTTACTTTTATTTTGTAGTGTTTATTTATTTTCACTATCCCAATACTTGTTCCTCCTCCCTGGGGATTCCCAATTTGTAATGTGTGAAATCCCCAGGATTGCCTTATTTACTCACCTCTTCCCCAAGGCTCATGTGTAGGTTTGTGGGGTAGAATGAGTAACGGAATAAAACACACCACACCAGATAAATAAGAACCAATTCAGAATTTAACGGTTCAATATTATATATTATATTAGTTGAATATTAGGCAAAGTATTGAACACAATAGTTGTTATATAACAAATGTAGCCACTGGATTAAGGCAATAAATGACTGTAGAAGAATCTACTTTTTGAAGAATATGGGGGGGGGATATCTCAAACAAAGGCTAAACTTGTGTCTAGGTCACTTTATCATATATGGCTATTTGGATAACTTGATTATTGTAGGCTACGAATGTGTAATTCAAATAATTTAGCAATACATACACAATCTATTTAAAATGTAAGATTAACTCTATATAATAAACTTCAGGTAGATGATGCTCTAAATTTGAAACTATGCTGTAAATAGTGAGGAGAACTGAGAAAAGTTCACTTATACTTAGACCAAACGATCTTGGTGGAAAATAACTGTCCTGTTATTGCTGACTAAAATGATGCTGTTTCTTTAAATGTTTTCCAGATATTTCTTTCTTCAAGTGGTCACAGCCTCAAAAACTCTCCTAAATAAAATGACCAAGGGCGTCCTCCAACCGCGCTGAGTCCCTTTCTTTGAGCTCCGTGGGAGGCTTCACACAGTGAATAACACACGAAGAAAAAAAAGAACCTTATTTATGAAGGAATAGCGACAGGTAGCGACTGGTGAGCAGCCGGTAATGATGGGCCCCGCCACGAGAACGCCGGCTCCCCACCACAATCACACATTTATCAAGCCAATCCTGCTTAGCGACTGAGATAGCGCCAGATAGCCACTCATTCATCATATTCCAGCCTCAGCCCACAGCGCCAGCGTCCGACCTTGAACAGCGACAGGTATGACCTCTCGCTACCTGGCGCACTCCAATGCATTTCAATGGAACAATCTTTAAATATTAATAATTAATTGTTATTAATGTTTTTTTTTTAATGTGAAAAATTCTGTGACCACTTCTGCCATTTTAGATATTTTTTTTAAGGGAAAAAAAATGAAAACAAAATTGTACAGAATTGATATTACAGGTCTGATATTAATGTATTCATATTACTAAATTAATTAAAATACTTTTTTTTTTGGTTTCCAAAAATATGGTGGTTTAGGGGTTAAAAAACTACTTTTAACACATCGCCTCCAGCGCTCTGGGGTTTAAACATGCATTTCACAGCACTTGAATTTTTTGAGCGTGATTTTTTGATGAATATGGTGGAAGCCGGTCGCTCTGACCAGTCGCTACATCGCGGAACCTGTCAAATAGCGACTCGTAACCCCATATTGAACATTTAGCCACACCGACTGAGTCGCTATCAACTACCGAACAACGGCCAAGCCCAGCGACTACTAGCGGGCGCTGTGAAAATACCGCTACAGTCGCTCAACTGTCGCTACATGTCGCTATTAATAAATCAGCCTCTTAGTCTTTAGTTTCAACCGAAAACTTCACTGTGGCCCTATAATTTATGTGGGTTCGGAAACACATACAAACACAGAAGTGATTCCTTTGACCCACCTCGCAGACTCTGGTCTCTCAGAGCTGTGCTGTGCCTTTTATAGCACCAGCCTCTCTCTCATGGCTGGCCCCGCCCACCCACACACAGAGGAATTTTCCAGAACCCTCTTAGCAGAGGTTTGTTATATGTTGGTTACAGGCTTACCTCCAATCAGCTTTCATGCGTTTATATCTGCTTTTCTGGTTTGATTCATCTGAATGCATTTGGTTGTTTAAAAGCTTTGCAGAGATCTAAAACTACCTTTCCATCTCCAGAGACACGTGTTTAATGCTTTGGGCTGCAGAGACAGTCTAGACACGAAAAGTAGCCATCGAGCTTTTGTTTTACATACTCATGCGTTAAGATGTGTGCAGTGTGCATTGTGAATGTTTGCTTGTCACAAGTGACACTGGAGTTGATTCAGGGCCTGGTGAGAGAAAACTGCTATTGACTTCCATTATCTACCAGGGGTAAATTTTTACCTGACGCTGAATCAGCCCCAAGGTAGACAATGAAGTCAATAGCAATTTTCTCTCCTAAAAAAGCAGTGAGTTTTCTCACCAGGCTCTGAATCAACCCCATTGTTCCTAGCTTTCCAAATAGGGAGGTCAGTTGGAAGTTTGTCAAACAACTGTAGTTTAGGCCAGATGAATGGAATAGCAATTCAATACCACTTACAGATTATACAGTAACACTGATTAGCCCACCACTAATTGTCATAATTCTCCTGATTCTTGTCTAATATCTTACAATTTTACGACTTTGATATCATTTACATGTGTCAGTAAAAAATCAATTGTAGCTTTCTGTATAAAATATATGTCGGGGAGGCCGATTCATTAATAGCGGCAGGTAGCGACAGATGAGCGCCAGTAGCGTGATTTTCACAGCGCCAGCTAGTATTCGCTGTGCTTGGCCGGGGTTTGCTTGTTGACAGCGACTCAGTCGGTGTGCGGTAATGTTGAATACGGGGTTAGGGGTCGCTGTTTCACAGGTTCCGCGTTGTATGGGTGCGCCTGACAGCGAATGGCCAGAGCGAACGGCTTGCTGCAGATTCATTAACAAATCACGCTCAAAAATTTCTCGCGCTGTGAATTCCTTGTTTAAACCCCAGAGCGCTGGCGGCGATGTGTGTAAAGTAGTTTTTAACCCCCAAACAACCTTTTTTTTTATATGTAAAAATTATACAAGTTTTTCTAAACATTTTGTAATATGAATACATGAATATCAGACCTGTAATATCAATTCTGCACATTTTTTTTTTTTTTTTTTTTTTTTTTACTTAAAAAAAAATCCTAACATTGCAGAAGTGGTCACAGAATTTTTGACATTAAAAAAAAAAAAAAAAAAACATTAATAGCAATTAATTATGATTATTTAAAGATTGCTCCATTGAAATGCATTGGACCACGCCAGGGAGCGCCAGGTCATACCTGTCGCTGTGATGGGATTAGCAGCGGCGCTGTTCGTTGCAGTCGGCTACATGATGAATCCCGCGCTAGCTGACGCTCTCGCCGGCGCTAGCCTCATTTAGCGTGATAAATGCGTCATTGTGACCGCCGCCGGGCGTACTTGATTCGGTAGCCGCCGTTAGCTGGTGGTACCTGGCGCTCGTCAGACACTACCTGGCGCTAACCCTTGATAAATAAGGCCGTAAATTACAGATCTGTATAATGCCTGGAGAAGAAGAAGCTTGAATAGCTTTGGAAGCTTGCATTCTCAATCTATTTAGTATCCAGGAAATAGCATTACCTTAACTTTGGAGTTCCTGCTTATATCGATGGCTAACACGGTAAACAACTTACTGAAATACAGTAACACGTAGTCATTTCTAGTTCTGATGGACCAAATGAACGCAGTTACTGTGTGTTTTCACTACACTGGACCAATAGCCAATCAGATTTAGGCCTGGTGTAGGTGTGCACATCAGCCAGAGCGGAATATCATATTTCAGGCAACCCAAACTGGGATACCCCACAGAGGGAGACCACCATCCCTAGAGTCTTATAGAATCTAGGCTGATGGTTGATCCTTTTTAACTAGAACTGTCTGCCTGACAATTTGTTTTGAAGGAAAGTGGCCCTTAAAACAGATAAAACAGATGTAGTGCTTACTGTACATCTTCTGCTGCATTCAATTGAAAAATGTTACATCAGCTACTTAATTGAAAAAATCTTGAAAAAGATATCTATATAAAGTTTTCTGTCCATTAAATTGATATTATTTATCACTTCATTAAGCATACAGAGATAAAAACCCATGTGAAAATATATGATCGCAATTAAAAGACAACAGCATCATTAATCATGTGTAGGCTACACAGAACACTATATTGGAAGCATATTGGTTTTGTGCGGAGTAGTGGACCATGACAGTAAATAATTACATGGCTGTAGACAGTGCATTGATTGGTAGGAGTATGTTTGCATTGTTCCCGTTCACATACATCTTTGAAGGGCTGTGTATATGTTTGTGTTGGGAAAAGTTTTTGATTGAAATGCATCATTGTTGCATGGGGAGGCTGATTTATTAATAGCGACATGTAGCGACAGTTGAGCGACTGTAGCGGTATTTTCAGAGCGCCCGCTAGTAGTCGCTGTGCTTGGCCGTTGTTCGGTTGTTGACAGCGAGTCGGTGTGGCATAATGTTGAATACAAGGTTACGAGTCGCTATTTGACAGGTTCCGCGATGTATGGGTGCGCATGATAGCGACTGGTCACCATATTCATCAAAATCACGCTCCAAAAATTCAAGCGCTGTGAAATGCATGTTTAAACCCCAGAGCGCTGGAGGCGATGTGTTAAAAGTAGTTTTTTAACCCTCAAACCACCATATTTTTTGAAACCAAAAAAAAAAAGTATTTTAAATAATTTAGTAATATGAATACATTAATATCAGACCTGTAATATCAATTCTGTACAATTTTTTTTTTTTTTTAAATGTGGCCACAGAATTTTTCACATTTAAAATAAAAAAAAAAACATTAATAACAATTAATTATTAATATTTAAAGATTGTTCCATTGAAATGCATTGGAGAGCGCCAGGTAGCGAGAGGTCATAACTGTCGCTGTTCAAGGTCGGACGCTGGCGCTGTGGGCTGAGGCTGGAATAATGATGAATGAGTCGCTATATGGCGCTATCTCAGTCGCTAAGCAGGATTGGCTTGATAAATGTTTGATTGTGGTGGGGAGCCGGCGTTCTCGTGGCGGGGCCCGTCATTACCGGCCGCTCACCAGTCGCTACCTGTCGCTATTTCTTCATAAATAAGGGCCCAAGTATCTCACAATAGGCCTGATTAAACACCATGTGAATATATATTCTTATGCGGCTTCAATTTGAATGCAGGTGTTATTCAGCAGTGCAGACAAATCCATCCAGTGCGTACGAAAGCCAGTTTCGCATTTAAGCGAATGTATGTTTGCATGCGGATATCTGCAGGCATCACATGCGAAAATGCATGGGAAGTGTGCGAGGGATTTTGAGCTGTGCGAGCATGTCCAAGCAGAGATGCCTATGGATGGTATTGGGTGGATTCAACAGCATGCGAATATATATTCTTATGCAAATGGCAGATCTGTGCCAATATATACAGTACATGCAGGGGTGCCTATAGATACATATCTGCTTATGTGAGAAAGCATGCATTTACCTGCACGCATACATGCAGAGGTACCTGTGGATGCTTGCATATACTAATAGAGCTGCTTAGAAGAGAAATCATGTATCTTATTTGCACAAATTAATGTAAATAGATTCATGCTTTCTTTCTAAACAAATCTATAGGCATCTATGTAAAAATCACATTAGACTTTATTATTTATTATGTTGTCTTTATTGATTTTATTGTAATTAGAGATGAGCAAACTTCTTGAAAGTTCGATTCGGGCGATTCGCCGAATTTCCCCAAGAAATTCGGGTTCGCCCGAATCGAACTTTCACGAATCGCTCATCTGAAAAAAAAAATGCCGGCATGGTGGGAGCGGGCAGGCCGGCTACGCCTGTCAGCGGGCCGCCGCCGTCCCGCTGACAGCGCAGCCGGCCTGCCCGCTCCCACCATGCCGGCATTTTTTTTTTAAGCAAAAATGCTTAAAAACATGTCCTCTGATGACGCGTTCTCTGATGACAGCTGAGAGCGGCGCCGGCCTCCACGCTCCGACCATGCG
The DNA here is from genome assembly GCA_027917425.1 of Gastrophryne carolinensis. Taxonomy (NCBI): domain Eukaryota; kingdom Metazoa; phylum Chordata; class Amphibia; order Anura; family Microhylidae; genus Gastrophryne; species Gastrophryne carolinensis. The sequence goes on from CM051239.1 coordinate 340,379,291, forward strand.
TGTTTGCTTTTTAAAAAAATGCCGGCATGGTGGGAGCGGGCAGGCCGGCTGCGCTGTCAGCGGGCTGGCTTCCGCCGCCCGCTGACAGCGTAGCCGGCCTGCCCGCTCCCACCATGCTGGCATTTTTTTTTTTTTATTTCAGGGAAAATTCGATCGGCACGAACCAAAAGAAATTCGGGTTTGTGCCGAATCGAATTTTCCCTGAAATTCGGAGCGAATTCCGGTTTGTCCGAACCGGTTCGCTCATCCCTAATTGTAATCTATGGGGGTTATTTAGGAAACTCTAGTGCCAGGTAGTGCCATGTAGCGGCACGTAGCGTCTGGTGAACGCTGGGCGCTGTATGTGAAAACCACATTTAAGAAAGGGAATCTGGTGAGCGCCTCTAACAGCATCATGTAGTGTCACATGTATTACTAGAGGCGGCTCAGTGTATAGCGCCGGCGCTCTAGGTTCAGCAGCATCATGTAGTACCTGTCGCTCAGTAGCGCTCTCCCATACATTTCAATGATGTTTCATTTGGTTGTGTTTAAATAGCGTTTTGCTAGAGTACACTTTGTGTGGCCTCTCCTGCCCTGCAAACAAACACTTTTATTGTTTTTTTTTTTTTTTTTATAATTTATGCAGAACTGTATGTGCAGGTCTGACATTGCAGTGTCATTGTCACAGTGTCAAAACAATGTCATTCCATATCTTTTTGCTCTGGTGCTGGTGTATATGTGTTTAGAAACAGACCTTTATCACACAGCGTCTGGCGCTCTATGCTAGAGAGCCCAGCTTTAGAGCGCAGGGGCTGCTTGTGTGCAGTTTTTCTTGAATACGGGCTTCAGCGCAGAGTGCCGGACGCACATAACTGGCGCAACCAATCGCTTGCTGCAGCATTGTCCTGTTGTTAGATGTAGAATAGAGTCTTGGGCGCTATGGGACACCACCTAGCGTTCGCGATTGTCTCTGCAGTGAATCAGGGAGAGCGCTTCTACAGCGCACACCAGACATCACTTTCATCAATGCTGGACAGGATACTGCAGCGTCACTTGTCTGGCCACTAAGCTAGGTTATAGCGCCCAACACCCGATTACAGCGTCTGCTAGCGGTTGCTGTAAGCGCCACTATACAGACACTCACATGGCGATACATGGCGCTAGTATTAAATCAGCCTCCGCGTATTGTTTATATCAATACAAGCTTGTATTTTACAGCAGTTTTATCTCTGTTTTCTCCCTGTTGAATTGCTCCATTGTATTTCTTTAGCTTTATCAGGGAACCCAAATAAAGATATACTTCATTTTTCATTGCTGATTCCTCGAGTCTTTGAGGACAATTGGCAGTACACACAATCTGAATTCTATGACAGTCCCTAAATTCAAAATGCATAAAACTGAATATGTGCATTTGCCTGCAAAAGATAATGTTTGCTGACAATGCAAACAATGAGCCATGTTAAAAACTTTAGGCAGATTGTAGCATGGTCATCACCCTAAATATTATTAATATATATATATATATATATATATATATATATATATACACACACACACACACCTTTCCCACTATACTTTCTTCTCCCCTGGTTGGGCCTGGCTTAGGCCCTTATTTAACATGGGATAGCGACCACAATCACACATTTATCAAGCTGATCCTGCTTAGCGACTGAGATAGCGCCAGATAGTGACTCATTCATCATTATTCCAGCCTCAGCCCACAGCGCCAGCGAGCGACCTTGAACAGCGCCAGGTATGACTTCTCGCTACCTCGCTCTCCCCCATGCATTTCAATGGAACAATCTTTGAATAATCATAAATAATTGTTAATAATTTTTTTTTTTTTTTTATGTGAAAATTTCTGTTACCACTTCTGCCATGTTAGATATTTTTTTTAAGGTAAAAAAAAAATAAAAAAAAAATTTGTGCAGAATTGATATTACAGGTCTGATATTAATGTATTCATATTACAAAATGTTTTTATAAACTTGTTTTTTTTGGTTTCAAAAAATATGGTTGTTTGGGGGTTAAAAAACTACTTTTAACACATCGCCTCCAGCGCTCTGGGGTTTAAACATGCATTTCACAGCGCTTGAATTTTTTGAGTGGGATTTTTTGATGAATATGGTGGAAGCCGGTCGCTCTGACCAGTCGCTATCATGCGCACCCATACATCGCGGAACCTGTCAAATAGCGACTCGTAACCTTGTATTCAACATTATGCCACACCGACTGAGTCGCTGTCAACAACTGAACAACGGCCAAGCACAGCGACTACTAGCGGGCGCTGTCAAAATACCGCTACTGTCGCTACATGTCGCTATTAATAAATCAGCCTCCCCATGTCACAGCTTTGATCATAGCTATTGATCTCAGTTTTGGCCATATTCTTTCTAGTTGGGCTCTTCTGTGTGCCCTGAAATCCTAGCTATTTACCTAGAGCTCAGCTCCATCTATTGGTCTCATTTGCTTTCTTTTTTTTTAACCAAATCTTATATATACCAAAAAGTGGTCATGCTCCTTTAATAAAATCTATCTGTAAAAAAGAAGCACAAATAGCATCTGGTAATGAAATCCACAATAGAAATCTACAACAACTAATTTTCACCTTAAAATTATTGCAAAAATGTACATCATACTAGTAACAACCTTTAATCAACAAATGAATCGTAATATTAACATCAGGCAAAATAAAGTCTGCAGTTATCAGCCTGCACTGTTTAAAATTCTAATTGTAAGACATAATAACAAACTAATAGCAACTAATCAGAGCTACAATAAAGAATCCACACCAGCATTTTAGTTATATAATCTGATATACAATAGGCTAAATAAAAGAGAACCCCCAACCTTAAAGCGGACCTTCACTCTAAATAAGAGTCTATCTTATATGTTTCCCACACCCTGTACATACAGATTGCTCACATTAAAAATCATCCTACCTGCATCTACTGCATTTTATAAGCCTTTAAACATCCAAGATGGCGGCTTATGGAAGCTGCCATTTTTGCAGGCAGCCTGCAAACAGGAAGTGCCTGCAAACAGGAAGTGACTGTGCTGCTCTGCATTCTGGGACTGCTGACCTTTCCCTGACCCCAGCTCTGCTCTGTCTGAGCAAAGCACAGCTATAACCCGCCCCCCTGTACCTTATCCCACTCTCCTCCCCTCAGTAAGTGTGATGCTTTTGAGTCAAGATGGCGGCGCCCGTATCCTAAATTCCCGAACAGAGTTGCAGCCCAGTGGGGGAAAGTATAATAAATTAGTGACTAAACATGTAAAATATATTAATTTTAGATGCTGAGGAATTGTTTTTTAAGAGTTTGGGCTTTTCATTAAATCAGGGTGAAGGTCCGGTTTAAGTAGCTGGGGAAATATATGGTACATCTCACCATATTCTGCATTTAGGTGATACATAACATGATTGCATTTCCTTTACACTGGCATTTATCAGCTCTGCATGAACATTTGTCAGCTCTCTGATAAAGGAGCAGAAATTTCACACTTCTAAACTAGGTGAAAAATGCTGCCATTCAACAGCCCTGCGTGACATAGCCCACAGCTAATGCTACAGACATCCAGAAAGCTGGAAAAATCACGACTTATGACATGTAAAGTGAAAATGCACTCAAATATTTATATAGCAGTCACTTTTGGTGCACCTGTCCTGCCGTTGCTAAAGTAGATACTCCTGTTTCAGTATGTCAGCCTCGATCTCTATAATATACGCTATGAAATCTGGAGCATCTGTATTCCTGTATGAATCCGATATAAAGAACCAAACACAACTCATGCCCACAGTCCAGGAGCAAATTATTTACCCCTAACCTATTTTGCTCTTCAGGTCTGTACAGTTGTGATTTGGGCCCTTATTTATGAAGGGATAGCGACAGGTAGCGACTGGTGAGCGGCCGGTAATGACGGGCCCCGTCACGAGAACGCCGGCTCCCCACCACAATCACACATTTATCAAGCCAATCCTGCTTAGCGACTGAGATAGCGCCATATAGCGACTCATTCATCATTATTCCAGCCTCAGCCCACAGCGCCAGCGTCCGACCTTGAACAGCGACAGGTATGACCTCTCGCTACCTGGCGCTCTCCAATGCATTTCAATGGAACAATCTTTAAATATTAATAATTAATTGTTATTAATGTTTTTTTTTTTTTTTTTTTTTTTTAAATGTGAAAAATTCTGTGACCACTTCTGCCATTTTAGATCATTTTTTTAAGGGAAAAAAATTAAAAAAAAATGTACAGAATTGATATTACAGGTCTGATATTAATGTATTCATATTACTAAATTAATTAAAATCCTTTTTTTTTTTTGGTTTCCAAAAATATGGTGGTTTAGCGGTTAAAAAACTACTTTTAACACATCGCCTCCAGGGCTCTGGGGTTTAAACATGCATTTCACAGTGCTTGAATTTTTTGAGCGTGATTTTTTGATGAATATGGTGGAAGCCGGTCGCTCCGAATAATAAAAATTCTTTCTACATGCAGGCAGCCCACAGACAGTGTTAGGCTATCCCACTGAAGGACCAGAGGATCCTCCAGAGTGTCACAGGGACTATTCCAAGGCTGCTATCATGGTCATACAGAAGGTGTTTCAGGCTTGCCTTAGGTGTCATGTGTTATTTATTCAGTTATAGTGATAAAACATGGCATTAAAATATCACATTTGTCGCATGTCCCAGGTGTTCTGTATTATCTATTCAGTTACAGTGATAAAACATAGCATCAAAATATCACCTTTGTCACATGATCTCCAATTATTCTTCCTGATTGTATGGCCCTGAAGAAGAGCCCGAAACGTTGGATTTATAGATTGCAATGCTTTTTGTATAGATTGAATACACTTATAAAAGGGATTGGAGTTCTGGCTTTTCTTTGTTGCTACGTTGTGGCTCTACTGCTGGCCATATCACCCACTTTATTAATATTTGGCAAGCTGTGTGCTTGTCACTGATATTCAGTAAGTTACTTCTGTCATTGAATTATTAAACATCACAATGAAGTGGTCTTCATTATCCTCATAGGGGGGACTCCAAGATTGATTTCTGTAAATCCAGTAAATTCAGTCCGACACTGCCCACAGGTATCCACCAATACCCAAAGCCACTACTGTGTAGAAAGGTACAGATATAGGCAGGGATAGAATTGAAGAATTGGCCTGGGAATTTACTGATCGCACCCAGCCCATGAGTTACAGAGCCCCACCCCCACCAGTGCTTCTGAGCTGCTCAATAAGTATATTTATCAGCTGAGGCTACAGCACTGTGGGGACAAATCACTGAGTGCAAATGGACACACTTAAAGAAATAATAACCACAGCCATGTTGCTAGAGCTTCAAGCATTGGGGGGTGGGTAAAGCCTGGGTGGGGGATAGCTTTGTACAATGAGGCCTGGTATGAGGGAGACAGGGACCTGTGGGGGGTGTAAGAAGAGGACTTAGGCCCTTATTTATGAAGTAATAGCGACAGGTAGCGACTGGTGAGCAGCCGGTAATGACGGGCCCCGCCACGAGAACGCCGGCTCCCCACCACAATCACACATTTATCAAGCCAATCCTGCTTAGCGACTGAGATAGCGCCATATAGTGACTCATTCATCATTATTCCAGCCTCAGCCCACAGCGCCAGCGTCCGACCTTGAACAGCGACAGGTATGACCTCTTGCTACCTGGCGCTCTCCAATGCATTTCAATGGAACAATCTTTAAATATTCAGAATTAATTGTTATTAATTTTTTTTTTTTTTTTTAATGTGAAAAATTATGTGACCACTTCTGCCATTTTAGATAATTTTTTTAAGGTAAAAAAAATTAAAAAAAAAATTTGATATTGATATTACAGGTCTGATATTAATGTATTCCTATTACAAAATTATTTAAAAAACTTGTTTTTTTTGGTGTCCAAAAATATGGTTGTTTGGGGGTTAAAAAACTACTTTTAACACATCGCCGCCAGCGCTCTGGGGTTTAAACATGCATTTTACAGCGCAAGAATTTTTTGAGCGAGATTTTTTAATGAATATGGTGGGAGCCAGTCGCTATGGCCAGTCGCTATCATGCGCTCCCATACAGCGCGGAACCTGTCAAATAGCGACTCCTCACCCAATATTCAACATTACGGCAAACCGACTGAGTCGCTATCAACTACCGAACAACGGCCAAGCACAGCAACTACTAGCGGCCGCTCTGAAAATGCCGCTACAGTCGCTCAACTGTCGCTACCTGCCGCTGTTAATGAATCGGCCTCCCCATAAATTCTGACACAGGGTCTGGGTAAGGGTGCCAGCCCAATTGGCCCAGAAACAGTGTAGTCCACCTGCCTCTTAATATAGGTATTGCCAATAGCATAGGGTGCCTGGAAACTAACAATAAACACTTAATCATAACCATCAAATGTAATTTCATACTAGTATCAGTGGTTATAAAGAGAAAAGCAGAGCAAAAAGTTGGTACCATTCATTCCACAGATACTTGGTTGTATACTGCTGAAGTATTTCTGCAAGGCTAAGGGTTTGTTTTACCCAAAACACATTGCACGGCCTACCATCACTGGCTGTGGTATATCCTAGTCCCAAGGATTCTGGTGAATGGTAGCTGTTAATCAAGAATAAAACAGTATTTAATTTGAGGATTTAATTACATGCAGCTTGTTGTACTTGCTAAACATTGTGTGAAGAATTTGTGCGCATATGTGTTTCGATTAGTGGCAAAAGTGCGATTAAAATGCTTATATAAGTACAGCAAAGGTGTGATTTAATAGATGTCATTACAATAACTTTACAACTTTTTCCTAAATAACTTACAATAACTTTCACTGCTCACTTTTACTTTTTCTTCACATTTGCTGCTCGAGAGCTGTGTCAGTTTTTTTTCGATTTTAAGCCATCAAGTGCTGAAAATGTATTAAAATAATGTGTGCGTCGTTAACTTTTTTTGTACTAGTATTCCAATCTGCTTGATCAGTCAAATTAAAGTGGACCAACAGTAAAAAAAATAACTTTAGACTCACTTAAACCGACTTAAGCATCAACATTTTGGATTCCTTTAGATCTCTGGAAGGTCTGAAATTGGGCATTAGTTTGGTGGTGGTCGTTGCTGTGGGAGTGTTTTCCACCAATAGAGTGATCGTGTGGACAAATGAGCGGCTCAGGGGTATGGACCGGGCAAGCGCACGTGCCTGTTTTTCCAATTTTTTATCGGAACTCCACTATGGTAGGTTAGACCAGAGGTCTGCTTTAAGTAACCAGAAGATTCTAAAATTGTTTAGAATCAAGCCTTTTGTTTCTAATACCCAAGTACAACTCTTACCTGTAGTAGCCAACACAGCCCAATCCTTTTTTTTTAGACATAATGGGTTGTGGTGTTGCTGCACTTCAAACTCCGCTCTGAGACATATTATAATATCGTTAAACCAGATCTTATTTTTCATATCCCTTTATGTAATCTTCCTTAAGTCTCATTTTCAGAATAAGTACAGTTGTTTTCGGAGACACAGACAAGCTGTCAAGATATAACAATGAATGCTCCAGGGGCTCCTCTTGGGCCTGCATATACATATATCTTTAGCAATTACCAGATAATCATGCCTATGCATAAAAAACAAACTGTTTGCTGTTCTTAGGCACAAAAAAACCCTTGATTCCCGATATTAAGAAAAAGGCCATGGAAACACTGTCATAGTAGAGAAAACAATTTTATACATCCTTCTAAATATAATCACCAATCATAGAGCTTTAATGTCACAATTTACATCAGTTATAAATAAATATATAATTGTTCTAAATAGACTCATGTCATTTTAATTTTTCATTTTTTTCAAAACTACAAAATAAAAAAAAAAGAAAAGTTAAGACCCCCCCCCTTAGCACACATAGACCAGGTATTGGTAGATGAGCGCCTGTAAAGCGGTGATTAGAGCGACCGCTAGTAGACGCTGTAAACATGTATCGGGCGCTGTAACATAGTGTCTCAGTCACTGTGGTAACCTTGCCCGCATTGATGAATGTGATGTATGTTGGGCGCTCTAACACCAGTATAATGCTGCAGCGAGCGAGAGGTAGCGCCAGCTTAGTGCGACTGACTCTCGGCGCTTCACACCATCAAAATAGGAAACACAGACAGTGTGACAGCGCTTTAAATCTGTAGCAAATCTATAGCACAGAATGCCAGATGTTGTGTGATTAAAGTATGTTTTTGAACACATATCCACCTGTAACAAAGTGAAAACACATGGAATGACATAACATGTTTTAACACTGTGACATTAACACTTTAGTGCCAGACCTGTAATGACAATTCTGCATAAAAATATAAAAAGTCCAAAAAGTTTCTAAAGGTGTTTGCAGCCAGGAGAGGTCACACAATGATTTGAGCAAAAAAAAAAAAAATGAACGTCCATTGAAACGTATGGGAGAGCAACACTGAGAGAAAGGTAATACCTGGCACTCTGGAACCTAGAGCGCGGGCGATATATGCTGAGCCGCCTGTAATAATACATCGGACGCTACATGGTGCTGTTAGAATCGCTCACCAGACTCACTTTCTTACGTGTGGTTTTGCATACAGTGCCCATCGTTCACCTGCCCCTACCTGCCGCTACGTGTGCTACCTGGTGCTATCCCTTTTTAAATAACCCCCTAAGGCTCTAGCCAGTGTCAGTGTTTGTTCAGATATCAGCTCCACTCAATTTTAGATGCTTTCTCAATAGTTTAACTTCTACTTAGGCCCTTATTCATCAAGCGATAGCGCCAGGTAGTGTCTGACGAGCGCCAGGTAGCGGCAGCTAACGGCGACTACCGACTCAAGTACGCCCGGCGGCGGTCACAATGACGCATTTATCAAGCAAAATGAGGCTAGCGCCGGCGAGAGCGACGGCTAGCGCGGCATTCATCATGAAGCCGGCTGGACCGAACAGCGCCGCTGCAAATTCCTTCACAGCGACACGTATTACCTGGCGCTACCTGCCGCTCTCCCATACATTTCAATGGCAGACGCTGCAATGATTGTTCTTAGTGGTTTTGGGGTTTTTTGCTTTGGGACAAAATTCAACACATGTTTATATTGATATGTTTTATGAATCTAGCTGGTTATTTATCTTTTTTTTTTTTTTTTTTATTTTTCACAATGTAATGTTGTGAGTGACATGGGAATTGCATCTCCTCCACCCAAACTCATTGGCCTCAAAAGCGCTGGTTTTCCACACAAACGGGGCTTGTAAAGCTATTTTGTAGCCTGTCAGGTTGGGCGGTCACGTTCGCTCTTAGAAATTGTCAGCGCCCAAGCTATTCGGCAGCCCTGTCCTTGATGAATCTGTGTTGGTCAGTGTTTGTGCAGTCGCTGTTTGAATTCGCTATGTGGCGGCGCGAGCGTCGCTGTGCCTCGGTGCGCTGCGTTGTGCGGCGCTGTGCTGTTCATACATGTGCCCTTCTGCCATTTGCAAGGAATTCACTTCCCGCGACCCCAGTCGTTGTTAATGAATACACTGTAGTTGTGAGCGTGCCTGGCCCCATATTGCAGGATTAACATTCAGTCGTACCAGCTCATAACAACCCGTTATGCATTCTCATGTGTGCCACATTTTCAGGTAGTTGTCTAGTTAGATTGTGTGATGACTTTGTGAAGCAATAAGCTCTGTATATTTAAGCACAACGGTGTATGCTTTAGAAGGACCTATGCATTACAGTATGTAGAATCCCCAGCTAAATCAAGCTAATAGTTCGTTGCGCCTTTGCCCCTTGCTTGTTTTGCAGCGTCATTTTAATGTTTTTCCGCCACTTAGCTTGCACATAGCTGATATTAGCTTGTCCCTGCTGCGCGCATGTTTTTTTGGGAATTTTGAAGCACAGTTGCTTGCGTCATATCCGGTTCCGGGATCCTCCTTTGCGTTTCAACGCCACCTTAAGGTAAAACTGTCTTGCGCTTATGCCAATAGCTTGTTTTTCAGCGTCATTTTAATGTTTTTCCGCCACTTAGCTTGCACATAGCTGATATTAGCTTGTCCCTGCTGCACGCATGTTTTTTTTTTTTGTTTTGCAGCACAGTTGCTTGCGTCATATCCGGTTCCTGGATCCTCCTTTGCGTTTCAACGCCACCTTAAGGTAAAACTGTCTTGCGCTTATGCCACTAGCTTGTTTTCAAGCGTCATTTTAGTTTTTCCGCCACTTAGCTTGCACATAGCTGAGAATAGCTTGTTGCTGGGGCGCGGTGCGTATTTTTGTTTTGTTTTGTTTTTTATTTGTCTCATGTCGCTAGCGTCATTTCCGGTTCCTGTTTCCTCCTTAGCGTTTCCAATATGGCTCCCAAACGGCGAGTAATGCGCCTCCCCAGCTCCTCCTCAGATTCCGGACCCACCACCCCTCCCCCACATCCCCCACCTACCTCACCTTCCCCAAATACCACCCCTCCCACCCATTCCCCTCCTGGGCCCCAAAAACAAAGGCGCACCCGGGTGGATAGCCGGGTAAATGGCCAGGTTGTGAAAGTGAGTATTTTAGTTATGTATTTTTAGCTTAAAAATTTATAAACACACAGGGTGGATAGGGGCAGAATTTTTATTGTTTTTAGGCCAAAATTTAACACTCCACATGGGGCATCCCCATTGTGGATGTCCTGCTTGGATGGCCCCCCCCCCCCTGGAGGGCCCTAAAAATTACCTCTGCCCCGTCCCATCTGTGCATGCGTGAGTTGCGGATGCCTATTGCGCTTACCTCTAGCAGGGTGTACCCCTGCGCCATACATATTTTCATTTGGTGTGCAGGCGCACTCCCTGTTAGAGTCAAACGCCACATGCGTACTTTGCCGTGCAGACACAGCTGAGCTGGTATGCACCTCCCAAGGCCCTTGGATGCGCATACCACACCGGCGTGGAGCGCTGTGTTTGGCTTGCGGAGTGACGTGGGAGTGTCCTCAGCGGTGTATTTGGGCCCTTCAAAGGGGGTTGCAGACAGTGGGCCACCCACAATAGTTGTGGCCCAAAAAAGTGCACCCAAACCCAGAATAATGTAAATCCTGGGTGTGGGTCCACTTTGATCTTGTCTCTGTATAACTGTTTATGACATTGTTCTGAGGTCATGTATTTAATTTTTTTTTATTTTTTTTTTTTTTTTTTCCTAGGACTTCTGCCTGGCCGAATACGACTATGCCCGAGGAGCGAAAAAACGCCTTGCCATGGAGGTGAAGGCCACTGTGTCCCGGCGCTTCAAGACCGACCTGACCATCCGGGCGATCCAACAAAAATGGTCAGATTTTAAGCGCCGGGACCCAGAAGGCGTGTACCGCCTATATGATGCCTACGCATCAGGTAAGTTAAAGCTTATGTTCTTTTTTGCCTTTGTGCAGAATCATCTGCTAAGCTGTGTCCTTTTTTGCTCTTTATATTAATTATTTGCTTTCACCCCCTCCACACAGATAAGCGTCCTCCCCTGGGGAAACGTGGGAAGGGATTCCTCCCCCGAACCAGGCAGGCGGACTCGGGGGAGTCATCGGGGGAGGGTCCCTCCCGCGGGTCCTATTTAGAGGACCCAGGGGAGGAAGGGGATGACGCCCCAGAGGAGTGTGCTGCTGGGGGGCAGGCTGGATCAAGCCTCAGCTCCTCACACTCTGAGTCTGAGGACTCTCACCAGGCAAGGGGCCACTCTCAAGCAGGGAGTGAGAGGGAGGAGGGTGGCCCTTTGCCTGGTGGATCTTCTGAGCAGAGTGTGAGGAGCCGAGGCTCCCCGCCTCCTCCTCAGAGCCCTCCCTGGGCTTCAAGTGGCGCTTCATCCCCTGGTGAGTTTACATGTTTTAATTGTTAGTCTGTGCCAGGTTTCATCTGACCATTTGTGCTTAGCCCTTGCAATTCCTCTGTAATTTGCAGGGCATCATATAGGCGGCACCTCCATGGATTTTTGGCGTCAAATCCTCCTCGGGCATAGTCGTGGTAAGTGTATGTTTTAAGCTAGTTCATTTTGGACTTTATGTCATTCCTTAAAGTGGACCCACAAACATTGATGATATTGCTTGGATTATGGCGCCTTGCCTGCCAAATCACATCCCTCACCCAGGGCCCCCCCCCCAACCAAACACCACAAACTACTTCCCTCTTTGGGGGTGGCAGAAGCCATTGTCCCTGCCTCCTGTGTGGCACTCGAGATGTGTGTGCGCCTGCGCTCTGTTTCATACTGGCATGCGTGTGCGCACACACTGGCGGAGTGATGTGCGGAAGGCAGGGGCGGTGGCGGACTAAAATTGTGTTGCTCTGCCAAAGTAGACTACTACACTGAATATTCACAATCCTGTGTCTTGGTACACTTTTAACAGACACGTTTCCTGGTCCATTGTCTCAGCTGGTTTGCTAATGTACATTAACATCACAAACCACACTACAGTGCTAGCCAACTGGAAACCACCCCTATGTTTCTGGCCACACCATGATGTGTGCTAGCAATAGTTAATTTACGTGAAGTAGTTAGGGCAAACACATGTTGCACACTGGTAACATTATCCATTAAATTGGTAATGAGTCATTTACATTGCAATGTAAAGGTTAGTGCCAGATTTACAAAATGGATACATGTGGCAACCATAAACACTTCACATTAACTAATGGGCCAGGAATATAGCAAATATCGTTTAACATGTATGTAAAGAAGTGTTTGTTTTTGGAGCTAAGACTCAATAACCAGATTGATGTCCAAACTTCGGGTGTCATAGCTCCACTAAATGTTGTTTTGTATTTTGTTTTTTTATGGACAGATGTCGCTACGCAGACGGAGGCAGAATTCCTCCTCCCCACACCAGCTCCAGGGACGGCCAGCAGCATGGGCCACCGCCACAGCTGCGATGGTGAGTACATCCAAATTAATATGGGTAAATACTTTGTAAACATTTCTCTTCTAGTTACATTTGTAGAAATTTGTAATTGACCAATGTGTGAATATCACACACATCTAGGTTAAATGTGTTTGGTCAATAATCCAACATGCCAGTCACCATCCTTGATAGTTGCCTCACATTCTTGTTACGGACACATACGGACTATTTGTGGCGTATAGACAACCAAATGGGGCTGATTAGGTGTTTACCAATAACATTATAGGGCAAACTTCCATCTTCCTTAGGCACTGATGTTTGGCTTGGACTAAAGACATAAATGTCCTTACTTGGCCATAAACATTATTACATTTGCAAGAGTTAACCTGGCCCAACACCAAGGGTGTTTAATGTGCATTAAACATTTAATTTGCCAACAACTAACAACTAACACCCCGCGGAACATACGATAAGTGCAGGTACCGCGGGTCCAACCCACCAAGCAAACCCCTAATTATGGGAACTTATCTTCCGCTGGCTCCTGCGCAACACTCCAGACGTGCATTTTTCCCCCCTGGGCCTCTGTGAATGGCCGCCGGGTCCCCATGAGCAGCCAGAGAGTGACATGCGTGAAGAGGGGGTGGAAGAGGAGTGTACATTCCTGTTCCCTGCATAGACGTTAGCGTGCGTTCTTTGTGCCAAGCACGTTGGAGCATGGAGAGGTGAGTGGCTATGGATTACTGTGTGTATACACACATCAGGGGAAATACAGATCTGTGAGAAACAACAAAGTGGGCCAAAACCCATGATAAACTATATTGTGGGTGTTGGTCCACTTTAAGAGTAAAGGTATGTGGTCCTAACATGTTTTCAAGCCAATATTAAAACTTTATTTTAAAATGTTAGGGGCACATTGTTCACCAATGTTAATGTGAGTGTTAGCAAGTTAGAAACACTGACATTACATTGCTACATCTGTGTATGTTGAGTTCCCAATCAAATTCTAAGATATTATTTTTTATCACATCTCTACAGCTTGTATACGCCAGCATCGCAGACTGTGGCGGGCCTTCCGACAGATGAAAGGGATGCTGCTGGCCATGAAGAGGCGTCGGAGACGTTAGGGTGGGGGGGATGGCTGCCCTGGCCATGTTTTATTGGCTTTGTTGGCCTATGTTGGCCGTGTTGGCCCAATTTGTATAAATACATTTATATTTACCAAGAACTGTGTTGTTCCTTGACCAGCATAGGTTTAGATTCCCAAAAACCATTATGTCTAAAATTAGGCAGCCATTTTGAGCCAGTACATGTTTACACCATAGTAAGCAATGTTAACTAATGTGGCACATAAATGGTGGCATAATATTAGAGATGATTGAGCAAATCAGCCCTGACTGTGTATTTAGCTTTCACATGTATGGATAAACACAAATTAGAGGTGGTTTTCAAAAATATATTTACAAAAATCATAAGAAAAAGGTTTACAAATTAATATTCTTGGCTGGGTGGCCGGGGAGGTTGGGAGTCATTGCTAGGGGCGGTGTTGGGGGACAACAGTGCAGTAAAAAATATAGACTGCTGTTGTATGAGCTGTTGTAGCAACAACAAAGTTTGGTCCTGCCGCTGTATTGCCTCTGCCTGGCGCTGTATTGCTTCTTCCTGGCGCTGTACAGATTGCTCGATAACATTTGCAAGGCGACCAAGGTCCTGGTTCTGTTGTAGGTTTTGCCTTAACTGGTCCACCTGGCGCTGCAGGCCCTCATTTTGTTGCTGACACATCAGCACCTGATTTTCCAACGCCGCAATGCGCTCATTAGTTCCATCACGCGGCTGTTGGCGACTGTAGTCCTCCAGCATCCGGACCCCTAGTTGGTAGAAATCGGCACTGGTTGGTGCCACACCTCCTCTTGCTGTGGTTGGAGGCTAAACAAATAGTAAACCACATTTTAGTGAAACGGAACAAATGCAGTTATGCCCCTCCCAAAAGTTACCATAAACACTCACTAGACAACTTACCCTTGTCTGAGCCTCTGAAGCTTGGCCACATGGGACTTGGGAAGAGGTCCCAGCTTGGGGTTCTGGTTCCGCCTCCTGCCAAAACAACAATGAAAGGAAATGTTACATGTTGCTTCTTCCACTACCCACGAATATGCCAATGGGTTTCGAGGTCGTCTACATCAGCCATGTTACCTGCGTGTCCTCCGGCCCAGGTAGGCTCGAGGTATCGCTGCCAGAGAGTCGCAATTCAACATCCGAGATGTCGGGCAAGTTGGCATATGCTAAACAGGAAAATCAGGTTAGTAGGTCTGTGGGCCAAACTCTAATGTAACCTGGTTAGGCTATCGAGGCCATACCTCTAAAAAGTTTAAAAATACACACTAGACCAAAGGTCTCGGTTAAACTCAGATTGTTAACATGTATGTTACAGGACTAAGACGCACTAATTTCTGCAAATCTCATCATAAACATTGCTTAAATTAAACATACCCGCAATATCCCAGATGTCTGGAGTGGGGTCCTCACTCGAGCTTGGACCTTGAAAATACATGTGGACACACAAGTTGCCAGAAGCAAGTGGCACAACATTAGAGCCAAAATACAGACTAGAGCAAGGCAAAACCACTTACCCTCATCTCTGGCAGCTGGAACTTGAGGGGCCCTTTCTGGACAGCCACTTCCGATATTCGGGTCAACTAAAACAAATTAAAAATGTGTCTAAATAATCAGCAAACTACTACAGGGAATGTTTGGCTAAAAATATGTCCGCAAATATACATTGCTATCACTAAAATAACTAAGAGACTGACCCTGGGGAGGCAACCAGCACTCCCAAGAGGCATCTTCAAGTTTACCAAGCAAACATGTAGCTTAGTAGACTAACCAAATTGAACCAGTGTAACCTAAACAGCAGAAAGGATACATTATGTATTGCTCTACACACCAACAGGGTCCTGTTGACCGGCAACATCGGAAGTGGGGTCCAAAGATGAACCAGTCACTTGGCCTACCAAGAAAAAAGACAAATGAGACACATGCACTTGAGTCAAAGTGGATCAAGCAAGGTGAACACATGCACTTACCGACATCCAAAGAGTAGGTGGGATCCGGAGGAGATGCTGGGGCCAAGGGCATGGGAGCTAGGCCAAAATAAAACCAACATTGAGCCATAGCTAATGTGCGTAGCAAAATACAACATGCATTAAGGTGTGTGAGCAGCTCTTTCACTAATATTGACTAATCAAGCCAAGTGTGGCTCACACATTGATATGCCGATATATGGCTACACATCTCTGGCATCCTACATATCTACACATGTTAGGGCCTTGTTAGTTACTGCCTGTGAGTGTTACAGTGGGCGTGCAATTAGGCCGCACGCACATATTATTAATAGTCAACAGGGCAAACCTTTATTGCTTGAGCTGCTCCCACACCCATTTGTTTAGAAAAAAACCAGCAAACAAATAATGGGTAAATACCTTCAATGGCAGACTGGGGTAGCCTTGAGGTTGCTGGAAGGGCAGGAGCTTGGGTGTCCGGAGCCACATCCCGGACAGCAGCATGTGCACCTATGCATAAAGCAACAGACAGAAAAGTTACAAATGTTTGAGCTATAATGTAATACTTCACAGGTCCTACAGTTAGTTGGTCAGAATGTAAAAATGCTAATCACAGACATTAACATTAGGTTATTGTAAAAGCCAGAAAATATGTACCTTCAGCCCGACCGGTGGTGTCATCCCCAGGATCCACACCCTGCAGCCGAGCCAGTGGGATTTTGGCCTTCAGCATCTCCTCATACGGCCTGTAGGTACTCTTTGGAGCCTGGATGAACCCACTGTCCACATCAAGATCGTGATTCATCTTTTTCATAAGGGCCCCTCGCAAAGTGTAGAAGCGTTTCCTGCAGGATGGGCCACTACGTGGGTGTTGAGCTGTGCTACTAAGCTCCACACCAATGGCATCCCACAGTTTGCTTCTTTCTTGTTTGCCTATGGACTTGCTTTGGGAGCCAAAGAGCAGCTCCCATTTCGCAAGTGTCAGGCGCACAAGATGATTATTCTCAGCCAAATTAAATTCAGGCTCCCTCTTGGCACCTGGGCGCTTAGCCTGGGGTGCTGCCCCACCTTCAGGCTGTGCCCTTTTCCGTAAGGGAGGTCTGCGCACAGCACCCACCAAACTCCTACTCGGGCCTGCTGTGGCCGGCAGATGTCCTGTATTTGGCTCCATCCTGTAGCTGCACACACACACAAATCAACACCCCACAAGCACGCATGCACACTACAGAATGGCATCGCAATCTCTTAGGCTTGGGCAGGTTTTATGTGCTCTAACAGCCAATCCAAAAGCAGCCCACTTAATTGATTCACACATACAGCCCAGTTCCTTCTAGGCACACCTCCACTGCACTGACAGAAGCATGTGTGTTAGCCAATTAACTCATTACAGACCTCATTAAACAAACAACACACACCCAAATCCAACAATGGACTGATGTATCTGCAACCCTTGTGACATGTGCTTAGCCTAACGGCTATTTAAAAAAACAACAGCTTCACTTTCATTGGTCCCCACCTGATTTTTGGCCCATGTCCGTTAATGCACGCACGTTACGGCTCAAGTACGCTAGTAGCGCTACTAGCGTGCGCGTGCGCACTCTGTTTTACGCACACCTGGGTCGGCTAATTGGCGCCCGGAAATAGCAGAGCGACGCAAAAGGCGGCAAAGCGGACCTGTCACTTTTGAAAATGAAGTATAAAAGGAAGGAATGAACTAGGTTCTGCTATTCTTACACTGTGGCAAAGGCTGTGGTGTGGTGCTGTGCTCGCTTCCCTTAGCTCATTTGAGCCTCTGTCTGGTTTCTGTCCTCACTCTCTGTGGCTTGTTGGGTGATTTCTGACATCAGTGCTGTTTCTTTAGGAGCTTGGTTTGGGTGGCATCTGCAAATATTGTGTAGCATACAGCAAGTGAGGCTTGATTTTGGGGCCTTTTGTGGGCTGTGCAGCAACTCCCCTCTTGGTTGTGCTTAACTTAGAAAGCTGGTTTTCAGCAGGCTGGTGGTTTGGACCACTATAGTTCTGGTTTTGTGGTGAGCTGCATTGTAGCGGGTGTGTGTGTAGTGTGATTGTTTGTGTGTGTGTTGTGTGTTAGTGTTTTTTTTTGTTTATTTTTGTTTTTGTATATATCTTTAGTGTGTGTGATGGATAAGAGGGTGATGTATGGTGTCTGGGTGGATGGATGTATGTGTATGCTGAAAGAGCAGGAGGAAAGGGAGCGGGGTGTTGTGAGGCTTAGGGCACCCCGCTCCTTTGCGATCCGCCTTTCAGTATGGGACTTAAGTGACGAGCAGATCAGGAGCCGCTTCCGTCTGAATCGTGCTGCACTACAGTCCCTATATGATCAGATTAAGACCAAAATCGAGCCATCCACCAAACGCACTCACTCCATTCCAGGCATAGTACGCCTGTGTGCCACTCTTAATGTGTTGGCACGAGGGACCTTCCAGGCAACCTCAGCCCTCCTCAGCGGGATAAGCCAGGCTACTATGAGCCGCATCCTAATCCAGGTAGTTCTGGCAATTTGTGATTTAATCCCAATTTACATCAAGTTTCCTGAGGATGAGGAAGAGGTTGCCAAAATAAAACATGCTTTCTATCTGATGGGAGGGATCCCGAATGTGCTAGGGTGCGTTGATGGTACACATATCCCTTTCCGCCCTCCCCGTGCACAGGAGCTGTCCTACAGAAACAGGAAGCAGTTCCATTCATTTAATATCATGGTGGTCTGTGACCATGAGATGAAGCTGCGGGCGGTGAGATCGGGGTTCCCCGGCTCATGCCACGATTCTTACGTCTTGCAGCGGACAGTCCTGTGCCGGAAGTTTGATAACAACGAAATGCCAGCTGGCTGGCTACTGGGTAATAAATTAACCATGTCTATGTATTTTGGTAATATGTGGCCTAGTAAGGCAATTTTAAACAAACTACCACCCAAAAACATGTACTAGTACTAATTGCTGTCTCTCTCCTTGTGTTTTTTCTACAGCGGACAAGGGATATGGGCAGAGAACGTGGGTCATGACTCCGGTCAGGAACCCACGGACCTCTGCCCATGAACGCTACAATGCAGCGCATCGCAAGACCAGAAGCATTGTGGAAAGAACCATCGGCCTGCTGAAAGCACGCTTTCTCTGTTTGGCACGGCCAGGAGGAGAGATGCTCTACAGCCCACAGAAGGTTTTCAAAATCATCCTTGCCTGCTGTGTGTTACACAATATCTGTATATGTCACCGAATCCAAGCCCCCGAGGAGACAGCACTGGTGCCAGAAATCCCCAACCTGCCCGCAGATAGAAGTGAGGACACCCAGACTGGCGATGAGCTAAGGGAAAGGCTGATCACTTCTTATTTTGCGGTAAGCTAACTACCCTTCACTCTAATGCAAGTACTGCACTCCTGTTTAAATGTCTTTGACCTCCCATCCAAAAGAGCAAACAAACGCACTAAGGGGGGTTTAAGATGACCCAAACCACTCTAAGGGGGGGTGTAAGATGACCCAAACCACTCTAAGGGGGGGTGTAAGATGACCCAAACCACTCTAAGGGGGGGTGTAAGATGACCCAAACCACTCTAAGGGGGGGTGTAAGATGACCCAAACCACTCTAAGGGGGGGTGTAAGATGACCCAAACCACTCTAAGGGGGGTTTAAGATGACCCAAACCACTCTAAGGGGGGTTTAAGATGACCCAAACCACTCTAAGGGGGGTTTAAGATGACCCAAACCACTCTAAGGGGGGGTGTAAGATGACCCAAACCACTCTAAGGGGGGGTGTAAGATGACCCAAACCACTCTAAGGGGGGTTTAAGATGACCCAAACCACTCTAAGGGGGGTTTAAGATGACCCAAACCACTCTAAGGGGGGTTTAAGATGACCCAAACCACTCTAAGGGGGGGTGTAAGATGACCCAAACCACTCTAAGGGGGGTTTAAGATGACCCAAACCACTCTAAGGGGGGTTTAAGATGACCCAAACCACTCTAAGGGGGGTGTAAGATGACCCAAACCACTCTAAGGGGGGTGTAAGACGCCAATGTTGGTTATCAAGTTATGCATTTTTTTAAAAGAAAACACAAAACAACTATAAAGATATATACTAACTGCACTTTTCTTAATTTTTCAGGCACAAAGAGATGCACCATGATCTCTACATTCCTTTTCCAACCCTTTCCTGGACTTTACTTTTCTTTTGCATTTCTGCTGGACTTTTCATTTTCTATTTCATTTATGTTTTATTATTAATTTTTTGTTAGAGAAAAAATAAAAAAAAAATTAGATATATACATGTGGCTATGTGTTTAATTCTGTTGTAAGTTTCCTTTTCATTCTAATTCCTATTTTCATTTTCCTTTTCTTTCTCTGTTCTGTTTTTATTTTCCTTTTCTTTCTCTGTTCTGTTTTTATTTTCCTTTTCTTTCTCTGTTCTGTTTTTATTTTCCTTTTCTTTCTCTGTTCTGTTTTTATTTTCCTTTTCTTTCTCTGTTCTGTTTTTATTTTCCTTTTCTTTCTCTGTCCTGTTTTTATTTTCCTTTTCTTTCTCTGTTCTGTTTTTATTTTCCTTTTCTTTCTCATTGGTGATTTAATTGTATTTCCTTTTTAGGTAACAAATAAAAAAAAAAAAAAATGTGGCTATGTGTTTAATTATGTTTTATTTTCCATTTATATTCGAAGATCTGGTAGAATTTAATTTCCTTTTCAACACAAAATAAAAAAATTTTTACATTTTAAAACAAATGTGGCAATGTGTTTTATTCAGAAGGTACTGGATGGCCAGGACACAGCAAAGCTAACAGGCGCTGTGTAGAATAGCGTGGTCACACTGACTGACAGCGCCAACAAAGCTGAGGGCCAACATCATATTCAGCAATGTAGGCGTTGTTCGCAACAACGCCAGGTAGCGACTGAGGAGGCCTGCTATAGCGAATCGCTAACGCCCGCGGCTGACGCTAGCGGCGCTCATAGCGCCATACTTCAGTCGCTCATCTGTCGCTACCTGGCGCTATTGATGAATCGGCCTCTTAGCCTCAGGAGGCCAGTTTTTCTGTCCCAACACATAGCCCTCCAGGACTTAGGGGAAAAATGGAAAATGTCTGTGGCTGCAAAGGCTGAAAAAACAAGATGCCTTCCCTGGGACTAGACAGGGTCAGGTACAGAAGTTAAAATTAATAATAATAAAGGTTAAACTGGACCTAAGTCCCCCCCAACCCACCATCTCTTTACCATAGCAAAGTAATATTAATAAATAACAGCCTAGGTCACTTTGAATTTGATTATGCTGTAACTGTACTGCTATATCCAAAAAACACAGTATACGTGTCTTACCTCATTAACAGATGATTTTTGTCAGGTTGCTCTCTCAGACAAGAATAGTTGGGATAATGTCTTGTCTAAACTGTCCAGATGTCCCACTGTTAGTGGAACAGTCCCATTTAAGGCATCTAAAGCCCTGCTCTGGCTCATTGGTAGTGGAATGTATGGCTTGGCTGGGCATTAGGTCAACCACCAAAATCCTTTATAAACTGTACATCTGCTTTAAATGTATGCCGGAAGGCGGCGCTACACCTAAGAGTGTGAGGGGTGGTTCCAGCATTATGGATACCACCCAGCCTGTCATTTAGTCGTTGTTGGTCCACTTTAAGGTCTCAGTCATGTCCCCTGTTTCCTTCAGGCTGTAATTAAGTTGTTTAAAGTCCCTGTCTGGGATAAAATAATAAATAAAAGATACTCAGCTACAGTTCTGCGCAGCTGAATCGCCCGATAATGGTAGTTTGAAACTTGCCCGCCATCCTAGTGGCCTGAGGCCAAGCTGCCATTGCCTCACATCAGTCACAGTCCAGCGCCTGCACTATTCACTACAGGGTGTGTGCCTGCTCCATTGAAATGAATGAAGCAGATGTGATTAGTCACCGGGATTGTTGCAAGAAGGCAGCAAGGCGATGACAGGCCATGCTCCTGAGACAGGATGGCACAGTTTGAATCTCCATCAGACGTAGGTTTTAAACCCCCACATTAGGACCAATCAGCTGCATAGGATGAGTATGTATTTTTTATTATTTTGTCCAGTCCATTTAAGTCTTTCCTGATAAGTTTGAAGTTTTGAAATTTCCACCATTGATGTTACCTTTGAACCCTCTCCATTTGAAAAATATCTTTAGAGAAGGTCTCAGAACTTTATATAGCAGCATTGTTCAAGATGGCGCCTGATATGGCTGCCTAGACACGAGGTTCCCTACAGCTGCTTAGCCACAAGGCTTCCTACCCTGGTTATTTTATTTGGAGTTTTTCGTGTTATTGTATTTTCTTTTCTGTTTTACTGGTGGAATGTTTTACTTTTCACATAGCCTGATGAGCGGCCAGTGAAGTGTGGCAGTGGACACCATTGTACCTTGCGGTGGTTGCGGTGTGTCCTTGCAAACTGCAGTGTCCTCTATTAACTGGGCTGCCTGTAGTGAAGATCTTCTGAGTGGGCAAACTCAGTGGCGAGTCTCTGGAGGCATGGAGGTCCTTGCTGATCTGAACAGAGGTGTTGGTGCAACCCGGGTTGTGGAGTCGCTAGATTCCACTGGAGTATTCAGGATTACCTGGCATTGACGCCATCTTGGGCCATGTGACCTAGACAGTGGGGTCAGTGCAATTTCTGCTGCAGATACCTGGGAGTGATCTTCTGAGTGAAGATGTGTGGGAGGAACCCCCAGTGTTGACTACCCTGTTGCAATCTGAAGAAGAGAGTTCCCTCCAAAAGCAGCATGGACCCGAGGCAGTCCAATATCTTGTAATGGCCTTTAACTGATTCCAGCCAATATTGTCCTTCTGTCTTCACCATCTCTCAAGCTTTTTGCTAGCCCCCACTATGGGTAATTTACTATGCTGTCCAAATTGCTGAGTCAGTGTTTGTTGATCCCCCCCCCCCCCCCCATAATGTCCAGAAAGCATAAAGTCAGAGGAAACAGACTGATGTATCCCAGAGAGGAAATTTTAAAGTGGCATCATTGCCAGCTACCCATTACCCTACAAGAATTCATCAGCCGATCAGTTAAATCTCATATTGCCAGTTCCTTTACTCTAGAAGGGAGCAGGAGGAAGTATTGTAGGCATGGCTGAAGGGCTGAGGCTTTGGTTAAGCTAAGGGGTTTTCTCTTGGCCCTCCATTCTATACACCTAGCTAATCTTAAATCACTGCCAAATAAGATGGATGAGTTACGTTTACTAGCAAACCCTCATATTTTTCCAACTCTGTTATTCTTTGCTTTACCTAGCTAATCTTTGATCACTGCCAAATAAGATGGATGAGTTACGCTTACTAGGTGGCAAACCCTCATATTTTCCCAACTCTATAATTTTCCACTTTACTGCAAGGTGGTTAAATTATCGTATTACGGACAATTGCATTATGGACAGGGATTCAGAATCCTCAGGGAAGTCCAAAGGTGGTGGCATTTGCCTTTATATCAATATCAGGTGATTTATATCAAAATCCTAGACAAGGGTGCTTTCCCATCTGGAATTCCTAGCAGTGCAGTGTAGACCTTTTTACTGTCCTCAGGAATCCCCTCCAATAATTCTAGTAGGAGTCTATATAGCTATCCTTGTTGAGGCAATCTCTAACTGGGAGAAAAGTTGCCCAGAATCTCTTAGCCAGGAATCTATGAAATTCATCCAGCACATCACTTGTTCCGCGAGAGAAAACACTCTAGGTCACTGTTACACAGTGCCTAGGCGTGCCACATGCCGCTCTTAGATCCCTGCCTGGGAGAGTTTTTCATCTGGTAACCACAGGGCAGTATGGAGGGGACTCAAGGAGGCAACTAACTACAGTAACAACTCTGCAATCATAAATGCTAACAGGCATCTACAAGAGATCAGGAGGGGTTACACTCACTGCCTGTCCCATCCTAGTCCAGCCATAATCATTAGTGAGTCTCCCCTGGTCCCTTTCTATTCCCAACAGATTTCTGAGGATAAGGTGTTCCGTCGGTCCAGATGGCATATCTACTATGTGCCTCAAGGCCAGTGCAGATCAATTGTCGGCAGTTCTCACTGACATCTATAGCAAATCACTCGATGCAGGTGTTGTTCCTTATTGCTTTAATTGGTCCATCATTAAGACATCAAAGATATCTGGTTTAAACAATTTCAGGCCTGTGGCAATCACCCCTGTGGTCACGTAGGTCCTTCAGTGCTGACCTACCTCAAAGAGTTGACAGAAAGCAGCATGGCCCCCCTGCAGTCTGTATATAGGGCTAATAACCTTACAAAAGGGCAATGTACTACCTTACAAGTCTGGTGTGCTCACATATAAATCCAAATGCATCAACAAAAGGGAGTGTGGACCAATTGTCACACCTGCCTCACACAAGGAGCACCACAACAATGTAAAAATACATTTAAATATTTATTCAAAAGGATAACACCAAGACAAAAACAAAACCACTAAACACAACACATCAGACATATTAAACAGATTAAAAACAGCTGGGCCTTCCCCTTATAAATATAATATACAAATCTGAATCCACTTTATGCTCCTCCTTTACTACCTGGCTTGCAGGAGCCTCTAAGCGAGACATATCTAAATTGCAAAGGGTGATCAGAATACCTTAGAGATTATTAGGTTTACCACTACTGCCGCTACAGGTTCTGTATATAATTCAGGTAAAGAGCAAAGGAGAAAGGAGCCATCCCATCCATGCTATACTTTGTTTCATATACTACCCTTTGGATGCAGGTTCAAAGTCCTCTCAGCCAGAACTACAAGGTTCATACATATCTTTTCCCCAGGGCCATTCATTTTCTGAACAATTAAGAGCTGTGTGCACTAGAAGTTGATCAGTTATGTTATCTGAGCAGTGTAGCTGTCAATCTTGTATATATTAAATTGTAATTCTGCAGTTAAACTGTAGTGCAATGTTTGTGTTAAATTGCTTAGCTATGTAATTGTGCCTATAGCCTCACAACTAAGCAAATTCCTTGTATGTATGCAAATATATAGTTGGCAAATAAGGTGATTCTGATCACGGCCTCTCTCATCTTAGTGGTGATGCCTCACACTAATCATCAGAGCACACTGCTTCCTTTCTCCGCTGCTTTCAGTAATCACCACCCCAAATCCCTCCCTTCCAATGTCTTCGCTAACACAACACATTCCATATGATACTTAGAGACGGTCTTTCTTCTACCTTCTTCTTCTTCTTTCTTCTTCTGCATGATTTTTCCATTTATAGGCAATTGATTCCAGTTCCCACTGTGAGTTAATACCAAGGATTTAAAATCTAAAGCCTAGAAGAAACTGAAGATAATTTCAGATTGACATCAGTGCTCAATACTTTTGTAAGATAAATTGAGCAAATGACACAAAACATGTACATTTTAAACTATTTTTTAAATCTCTGTTAAAATGTATCTTTCATTTCTCACATATATAGCATATATTACATTAATGATTTTGTCTTTGCAATCTTTCAACTACATTTTTTTCCCTAGCTAATCGCAAGAATAGTAATAAATATGGTTTGGCAATATTGGTTCCTCCTAGTATGGTCTGGTATGTAGAGGCTGTTATGTATGTCTGCTTTCTGCTAGGCCAGCTTGGTACAATAAATCAGGGCAGCCACAGAAGAACAGTCTGGAAGTTACATTTTAAAGCTGATCTGTAAAATTATAATTTTGACTATTTTCAGAGACTCAGAGAAGCTTTCTTTCAAACATTCCAAGGCACACAAAAAATAAGTTAAAGATGGGGCGTGGCCTGGCCGGCTAGGAAGACGGTGGCGTGAGACATAGGCTTCCAGTGTACGCGCTCGTCTGCAATGTTAGCAGCACTCCAGAAGCATCATGGGCAAGAGCGGGAGGTCGGGGGTGGCCTCTAGAACACCCAGGGCACCCGGAACCTGACTCTAAGCAGTAGAAGTCTCCCGGAGCTGTTTCGCTCCCAACGCTCAGAAGACGTGTCCGGACGGGCCTCCAAAATGGCGCCGCCCCCGTCTCCGGAGAGCTCGTCGGAGAGGAGCACAGATGGATCTCTGCATAAAGACCAGCACGACCTGACGATGCAGCTTAGCCAACTACCCACGAGAAGCGAGGTGGCGAGATTTGCTGGTGAAATAAAGTCCTCCATATCGGAGGCGGTAGCTGATTTAAAGACGGATATGAGGGAGCTAGGCCGCAGAATTGAGAAGGGGGAACAAGATGCAGCGGGCTCCAGACGCAAGCTACGAGAGGTGAGCGACGTGGTTGCATGGCACAATAGTCACCTCATAATTGTGCACAGGCACCTTGAGGACCTGGACAAGAGAGCACGGAGGTGCAATATCAGAGTGCGTGGGGTACCGGAGGCGGTTGCCCAAGATCAGATCCCCGGGGCCCTGACCTCCATCTTCAATACCCTGCTGGACAGACACCCTGATACTCCAATAGAACTCGTGCGGGCACACCGGGCCCTCCGACCTAGGAACATGAATGACGCGGCCCCTAGAGACATAGTCAAGGCCAAGGCGAGAGATTCTATTCACTTTAACAACAGAGAAAACCCTAGATAAGATCCCTGCAATGATAGGGGGGTCTGTCCTGGACAGAGGGCTGGGCATCAGGAGGGGAAAGTCTAACTGATGGGGGCATGCACCCCTAAACTAACAACTTGGAGGTGCAGGCTAGGGTCTAACGACAGATGTGCATAGGCCCTCTTCCTTCTCAGGATATCTCTGGGTATCTTGGGATGGAAAAGGGGGGGTACAGCCATGGCTCCTGGGGTCTTGCGAGATGAGTCTCCAGTGGGCTTGTAAAAGCATAGAGGATTTTGTAATCTTGGAGGGCCCAGAGGAGAATGCAGATATCAGGGATTGGTGTGGCGTGACATGCAGGCACTTCACTGGGCTAAATGAACGTAGCTGATTACCTGTCATTTCTTTCACCGTAGTGACTATAGAGCTGCTGCCTGGCTAGCCTTCCATGGTCCCCAACTTTTTGTGATTACTTCATGGTAAGTGCAATATATAGGAACCTTCCTCAGGTTCCTGTCTCTTGGAGAAGTCTAGGGCGTTCTGCCCTGGGCACAGCTTCAGGTTAAGTAGAGAGGACGCTAGGCTTATATTTAATATACCTCTTTGTTCCACCCATGCTTCTACACCCCGGTGGGGTGTTTTTGTTGTTCATTCTTGCTTCTTCCTTCTTCTTTCTCTATTTTTCCCCTTTCCTCCCCCCATCTCAGCCTCCTTCCCCCTTTCTCTGATTTCCCCTCTTCTTACCCCGCTCCCTATTTTTCTTTGGCTCACCCTTTCCCCCTTCTGCTCCGGGGGCTGTGGGGGGTCGATTTGGGGCCCCGGGACTGATCTGGTTATGCCTCACTTGGCAAAGATGAATACAGTGAATGGGGTGGAGGTGAACATAATGACCATAAATGCGAAAGTCTTAATTCACCAGAGAAACGACATGCCCTTCTGAGAGAACTGAGGAAACACAAAGTGCACATCGCACTAGTTCGGGAGACAAACTTCCAGAGGGGCAAGGTACCATATTTGGGGAACAGGACATATTCCTTTCTTTGTACAGCGCCCTCTCCTACTTCTAAGACAAAGGGGGTGTCTATCTTAATTGATAGAACCCTTGCTTTCTCTATGACAAGAAAAACTGGGGGGGGGGGGGCAAATGTCCCACCTGGAATATCTCCAAATGCAAGACTTTGTTAAGTCCAAGGGTTTGAAGGGCAAGGTTGAGAGAGAACTCACAACGTTTGAGAGAACTAGTCTGGGGGATGGTCCTAGGAACCATCTCTTGTCTTGGGCATATGGTTTGCTCTTGGAGGGGGGTCCGGTTCCGAGGAAATCCTGGGAAGGAAGATGGGAGAAAGATCTGAATTTAGAACTGACTAAGGAGCACTGGGAGAAGATCTATCAGAGATCACAAAGGAATGGCCAATTCCTATAATCAAGAGACGAATTATAAACTAATCACCAGGTGGTACAGGACTCCGGAAGTGCTACATAGAATGTTCCCGTCCACCCCGGATAACTGCTGGAGGTGTAATCACAAGGGCGCGGACATGCTGCATGTATGGTGGTCGTGCCCGTGTATAGTTCCCTTCTGGAAGGAAATACATAGCATGGCTGGGAAAATTCTGGGTTTAACCCCAGAGTGGGACCCAGCCTACTACTTGCTGAATTGGAGAAGAGAGGGGGATAGGTCACAGGACCTGGACCCTTTAGGTATTCATCTAACCAATGCTGCCAGAAGGGTAATACCTAGAAGATGGAGATCAAAAGACATCCCAACAGTGAAGGACTCGTTCCAACAACTAAATCATGTGGAGGAAATGGAGGAAGTTTTACATTTAAAGCAAGACAGGGTGGAGGCATTCAGGAAAACCTGGACAATCTGGTCCCTCTTTAAGAGCTCTCAAGAGTATAGGGTAGTGATGGATTCCACAGCTCGACAATAGAGTAGGTGTAGGGACTTGCTCACTGAACTCCACTTTGTACGTTTTAGAGCTGGAGTGGCGGATCGGGTCCTGTGGGGGTCCCCCCCTCCCCCCCGGCCCGGGGGCCTTATGCTTAGTTCTTTCTCTTTCTCTCTCTTCCTTTGCCCTAGTATCTCTTTCTTCTTTTTCCTTTCTCTTTTCTTCTTTCCTTTCCCCCCCACTTTTCTTTCTTCATGCTGGCCCTTCTTTGAACGGCTGGTTACCTGCTCCTTGTTCTTCTCCTTCTTGATCTAGTTTCAATATTTAAAGATGAGGCAGTGGTGGCAAGTCTTTAAGAAGCTCCATATAATGGGTCATAGCTGACTTCAGTGCAGTGCCCATGGGATCCCATGGCAGGGGCTCCAGACAGGCAGCAGTACAGCTCACAGAGACGATTGGGGATGAGCATCAGTCTCGCAGGTGAATCGGTTACCTGGTACTGTAAATTCATAACTTTGGCCGTATTGATGTCTTAAGTTGCTATGTGTACTGTCTGATAAGGCTGCGACCTGAACCTTCCTTATTGACATGGCCAGAAGGCCAAATGCTTGTACACCATGTCTTTTGCCTCAGAAAAATTTTAAATAAAGATCAGTATGTTTTAAAAATAAATAAATAAATAAATAAATCTAAAGAGACATTTTGTCTATTGTAGTCTGTATGTCTGTAAGTTCATACGGTGGGATTTACACACCAGCCTGATCTAAAATTAGATTTGATGAGGATTGAGGAATATATAAAACCATCTTGAATGATGATGCATTTTAAAGAGAAAATGATCTGTTTTATCGAAATACAAGTATAAAATGTGTATTTATAATGCGCAATATATTTACAAAGAGAGGACAATTTCTCTAAAACGACAGTTACTTTTTCAATATAAATTAATTGTTATAAAAAAATCTAAATTTAGATGTAGTGGGCACTGTTGCTATGCAATAAAGTCCATATATTCTATTCTCATAAATGTGTGAACAGACCTGCAGGAAATGATTGACCATCAAAGTCAACGTGACTTGTTGAATTCACAGTCACATGTATTATAAATTACATCATTACTGTTCTCTTCGGTGAAAGTGTTTGTTGAACCATAAACAGTATTTCAGAAAAGAAAATATTGTTCAAAATGGAAATGAAATATTACTACTATTATTGGGCTTGATATCTTAAAGAGGAACAACACAATTTAGCATGTAAAGGGCTGTTTATTAAGCCCCCTATGTAAAGTCGATTGGTAGATATTTATCTTTGTCCCTGTCCGGGTCTCCACTTGTGTGACACTTTCATGGCCTCTTCTTCCAACCACCAAAAGTACGCCATTGGTGTCGCAATCTGGGAGACATTCATCATCCCAAGGCGCAGGTGTGGAAGCTACCCTGCCGGGGCCCCGCAAGACTGTTCAGAGCTGCAGCTGAGTTCCCTTACTGAAGTATTCCTTTTCAACAAAAATCACATCATGAAGACCATTATTCAGATATACAGTATGGGCACCTTCATTCTGTCTTGGTGCGGCAGGTGACCGATTAGCATTGTGAAAGTGGGTGGCAGGTCTCATACTCACTGGAACATTCTGTTCTGAGGACTTTCCTTTGAGATGGGTATTTACAAAAATCTTTTGCTTATGTTTTATTTATTAATTTTTTTTTTGAATGGGAAGTGGTAAAGATGGCACTATGGAAGAAGGCAAAAGCTATGCTAGGTCTGGGGATGACCGTCTAAAAAGTGTGTGGGACAGTATCGTGACAGGTTTGCGGGGCATCCACATTGCTGGAGCTCCCCCACACAATGACGCCTTTCAATCCCCCTGATGTGGTCCTCAATTGGCCCGCTGGCAGTCACGTGGGCTGGGCCACTTTTTTTCTTGGTCACCAGTCAAGGGCAGCCCATGTGACTGCCGGCAGCTATTCGCAGGACCACATTTTGGCCAAGGATTGAGGTTAAGGTACAGATTTTGGTCATAGCGTGGGGGCTACAGCAAATTTGGATGCCCCCCCCGAGCCTGTCACAATGCCATCACACACCTGTTAGTTAGAAAATGGGTGTGGGCCCACTTTAAATTGACAAACTTATGACTCTGGCCCTTGTCACAGTGCAGCAAATTGTCAAACTCACGTTTTTGACAAAAGATAGCTGGCTGTTATGTTTTGGCTGCCGTCCAGTAAACAATTGTGAAGAAATGGCCTTATCATCCAGTGCTCATGATTAGGACGGAGCATGGAACAGAGTAAAAATATTAATAACAGAGTCCCCTTATAATTAGCAAAGGGAGCTACTCTGTTTATTGGGACAGTCCAGGTAAAAGGTTACAGTAACTTCCTTATTGCCTACCTGCCAATTCACCCATTTTTTTCAGGTGTCACATGATTTTTGGACTTATTACAAGATCACCTGCCAATTTGAACAAATCACACAGCAAATGTCCTCTTTCCTTGGCAGCTCACTTTGCTCCAAAGCCAATCAAAGTGGTCTACATAAAAATGGCCTCCCGGCTGCAGCTTCTGCGTGACAGAGATATCAAATTAGTGGGGGACATTCCAATTGTTGATGCCCCCCATACGCATAAATCCAACCAGCCCAAGAATCTTACCTGCTTTTTGTCCCACTATCCCCTGACTGCCTGGAGACAGGCACATGCTCCGCTCTGCTTCTGGCTGCATTTTGCTAGTGGAACGTGGAGCAGGTTGGCAGCAGTGGGGGTATTACCAATCCTGAGCTAGATGCTGATCATCACTCATTATGAAATAATGGGTGTTGAATCACAATAAACATAAAAAGTGTAATTGTTTGAAAAGATTCACAGCCAGAAAGAGTCAGGACTGGAAAAACGGAAAGGGAAAGTTTCTCTCCTATCATTGTCCATTTTTGTACAATTGATATAGTAACATAGTATGTAAGGCTGAATAAAGACTTTAGTCCATCCAGTTCAGCCTGTTTAAATCCTTCCAGTGGTCTAGTAGCCATAGCCGAAAATGTTATTACATGCCAGGAAGGCATCAAGGCCACTTTTGAACATTTTTAATGTATCCCTCATTACTACCTCCTCTGGCAGCGAGTTCCATAGTCTCACTGCTCTTACAGAGAAGAATCCCCTCCTATATCGGTGGAGAAAGCACCTTTCCTCTAACCTTAGTGGATGCCCCCGGGTTATGGTTACACTCCGGGGTATAAATAGATTGTGGGACAGATCCTTGTATTGACCCCGAATATATATATACATAGTTATTAGATCACCCCTCAATCGTCTTTTTTCTAGACTAAATAAGCCTAACTTGGACAATCTTTCCGGGTACTCTAGCCCCCGCACTCCTTTTATTAACTTTGTTGCCCTTCTTTGAACGTGCTCCAGTTCTGATATGTCCTTCTTAAGCACAGGTGCCCAGAACTGTACACAGTATTCCATTAGGG
This sequence comes from Gastrophryne carolinensis, assembly GCA_027917425.1. Classification (NCBI taxonomy): domain Eukaryota; kingdom Metazoa; phylum Chordata; class Amphibia; order Anura; family Microhylidae; genus Gastrophryne; species Gastrophryne carolinensis. The sequence continues at coordinate 340,410,975 of CM051239.1, forward strand.
GTCTGACCAGTGACTTGTACAGGGGTAAAATGATGTTCTGGTCATGAGCACCCATGCCCCTCCTGATGCACCCCATGATCCTATTTGCCTTGGCAGCAGCTGCCTGGCATTGATTACTACAGTTGAGCTTATTGTCAACTAAAACCCCTAGGTCCTTTTCCATTGTTGTTTTACCAAGTGTTTCTTTATTTAGTGTGTAATCATGACACAGATTTCTCCTTCCCATGTGCATAACCTTACATTTATCTGTGTTAAACTTCATTTGCCATTTAACTGCCCATGCTTCCAATTTATCTAAATCTGTTTGTAGTTGCCTGTTGTCCTCCTTTGTTTTAATTACTTTACTCAGCTTAGTATCATCTGCAAAGATTGAGACTTTACTGTTTAATCCATACCCAATGTCATTTATATATATATTGAAGAGAATTGGTCCCAGAACTGACCCTTGTGGTACTCCACTAGTAACAGTGACCCAATCTGAGTGTGTACCATTGATAACCACCCTCTGCTTCCGATCACTAAGCCAATTTCCCACCCATCTGCACACGTTTTCCCCCAGTCCAAGCATTCTCATCTTTTGTACCAGCCTTTTATGTGGCACAGTATCAAATGCTTTAGAAAAGTCAAGATATATGATATCCAATGACTCCCCCTGATCCAAGCTTGAACTTACCTCCTCATAAAAGCTGATCAGGTTTGTCTGGCAGGAGCGATCCCTCATAAATCCATGCTGATATGGAGTAATAAGGTCATTTTCCCCAAGGTGCTCCAGGATAGTACCCCTTAAGAAACCTTCAAACAGCTTGTCCACTACAGATGTTAAGCTTACCGGTCTGTAGTTCCCAGGTTCCCCCCTAGATCCCTTTTTGAATATTGGCACCACATTTGCCAAGCGCCAATCCATCGGAACAAACCCTGTAGTTATGGAATCCACAAATATTAGAAATAACGGCTTGTCTATTACTGTACATAACTCCCTTAAAACACGAGGATGTATGCTCCTCTATTGGATACTGTAGCATCAGAAAATCAGCATTTGGGGGAGCTAGTATATTGATTGAACACTGAGCTCTGGAGCAATAATATTTTGCCGTGTTTTTAGCTCTTTAATTTAGTTGAAACTGAATCAACAATTTTACACTGGTTTTTATCAAAAATAGGTACTCTGCCATTTTGGCTCATAGGTTCTTGTGTAGTGTTTTTGAATAAAATGATTGTTTAATTGTCTTTATGCTCCATTTCAATGCCTGGCTTCTGAACCCACCTGTGTTGAACAGTTGCATTTACCACTTTAACTTCCCCACAAAAGCATTTTTTCATAGGTTAAAGCATTACCACACATAATAAGAATCACAATAGCCATAAGCTATTATTCCAGCACTGGCTGGCTCAAAGGATAAGTGTTCGAGTTGAGCAATCCTATAAATGGTAAATGGTTTATTTAAAACCTGTCAACCCAATTATTCTTCCTAATAATAAAAGCAAAAAACAGGCAGGACTGGAATGTTTTTACTGCAGGTTATTGTGACCTTTCCCCTTCTAGCATGTTTATGTGGATTTTTAAATTTCTGCTTTAACTTTCCTCAATTAAGGCCCCACTATCCTTGAATTTGCATGAAAAATATTTTTAGGAAAAATATTACCCCAGTAGGGGCCTACCTGCTGCCACGTGCACTGAATTTGATAAAATCTGTACATTAAATGTTTAACATGTCAGATCCTCGTATTTACCCCTTGTGCTAGTCAGACTCAATGCAATATATGTATATTTTTTTGTTATAAGCGTGTGGGGACTAAGGGAACAATGCCTCATAACTGACTAACATCATTTGATACCAAACCTTAAAGTGGACCAACACCCAGGATTTTGACTATCCTGTGTTTTGGTCCACTTCGGTGGGGCACCCCGATCGGTGGTGCCCCGCTGTCTGAAACCCCCCAGAAAGCCCAAAAAAACTCTCCTCTCCCCACTCCCACGTGACCGCGCCAGCCAATCACAGCGCTCAGAGCCGCTGTGGTATGCGCGTCCAAGGCCGCCTGGACGCGCATACCAGCTCAGATGGCTCTGAGCGCTGGAGGCCGCGTCTCGCGCTTCCCTCTAACAGGGAGCGCGCCTGCACCGGCCATTCACAAACGCGGCTCGCGCATGCGCCGATGGAACGGGGCTGAGGTAAGGTTTGTGGGCCTCCTGGGGGCTTCCTCCCCGCGGGACATCCCGATTTCTGATGCCCCGCGGGGAGGGATCTGATCATTCCGGGAATCTTATAGATTTCCGGGCCGATCCCCCCTGGGTGTTGGTCCACTTTAAAAAGCAGATGCCCTTTACTAGTTTATTATAAAAATTAGTTTGAAAACAGCACATTGTGGGTTATGCAGAATAAGCTGCCAAATAATTCTGCATTGCCCATATGGTGCAGTTGTTTGAAAAAAAAATTAAAGTAAAAAAGCTCAATGAGAGCCAGGGTGGAATTGACGACTAAAGACACATCCGAAGTTAAACTTTCTTCAGTAAATATTTAACATGACCCTTAGCTTGGGTGCAAGACAATTGCATTACAATGTAGGGAAGAACCCATCTTATTGCTTCGTATTAAATATATAGATTAATCTTGGCTGAAAGTCTGCAACCCTTTTGGAGACCCTCCCCCATATTATTCCAATCAACACCTAAGGCTCAAAATTGATAAGTCAGAAAAGCAACAGAAGGTAATCATTAAAAGTGGAGCTAACATGAGTAAGGACCCCCTGAAGAGAGTGATCTTGCAGATTTATCAACTCCTGGGTGTAGAACACAAACCGTGCCCCCTCCTTCTGCAAGGAATGGGAAAGAGACCTGGGCAGGGAGTTCACAGAGGACGAGTGGGGCAAAAGCTTCACAATGGCTCCATATCGGTCCAACTACAAGAGGCAAATTACAAGTGCCCAGCCAGGTGGTACTATACGCCTAAGCGCCTAGCGGGACTCTTCCTGGGTACCCCTTCTGAATGCTGGAAATGTAAGGAGGGAGAGGGCTCCCTTTTCAATATATTCTGGTCCTGCCTTCCGGACTAGCATAACTCCAATCATGACTGAGATCACGGGTCAACAGTTCCTATGCTGCCCGACCTTGATGCTCTTACACCATACTGATGACAGTGTCGCAGGGTACAAAGGTTAATTTTTATGTATCTGATAAACGCAGCTAAGGCATTAATCCCTAGATTCTTGAGGTCGGAGCATACACCCACGGTGAATGACTGCCTTTGGGAGGTTAGTAGAGTGAAAGAGATGGAGGAGCTGTGTCACAAACAACTCACCTGTCCGCCAGTCCCGCAGGGTCTGCAGGCGGCGCGGGCTCCGGCACCTGTCTGCTTCCGTCCCCGCTCGGCGGCCGCGTCTCCAGCGGCCCGCATCAGAGCGAGTGGGGACGAGCAGACACACCCCCTCGCCTCCCCTCTCCTCACTGACAGTTCGTGCTCGCACGCGCCCTTTTGTAATCAAACCGGGCAATCAGCCCAAAGTTCATAGTGGCACCAATCATTCAACTCCCTTCCGTCCAATCCCGTCAACTCCTTCCCAATTAAGTTTTGTTCCCCGCAGTTGTTCGTTGCCCGTGATAGCGTGCTGCTGGGTGTGATTGTCTATATCTGTACTTTCCCATTATCGATGTTGCTGTGTATTGACCATCCCGTGATTGCCGCCTGGACCGACCATTGCCTGTTTCTGACTACGATTTTGCCTGCTCCCTTGTACTGCGTACCCGTGACCTCCCGGCTTGACCCTTGGCTCGACTTTGACTACTCTTCCGTCTCATCCTTTGGTGCCATGCTTGATTGGACTGATCTCCCGTGTATGACCCCTGCTTGGCCGACCTCGCCCAGTCTTGTTCCTGGTTCATCCGCCTTCCTCCCGGTAAATCTGCATCCTTTGTGCTACCAAGTCCTGGGGGCAACCGTGCCCGGTGAGGCGTATAAAGCGTCTCAGCAGACGGGGGCTTGACTATAGGTGAAAATTAGCAGCGGAGATTGGGGGTTGCGGACTCAGAAGGCGGGTGTCCCACGGGACCTGACAAGCTGATGGCAGCTGTCCATGAAAGAGAGGTAGTGTGGACCCCCTGGTACCTATTTCAAGGCTCAGTAACCTTCAAACAAAACTTCTCCCCCTCCGCTAACCTTAACCGTAACATAACCTAACCTTAACCTAACCTTTACCTGAATCTTATCCTTTAACCTTAACGCAAATTTCAACCTTAATGATGATCATTAGTAAACATGTGGCTATCGGACTGGTGAAGACGTTAATGGGATCACTCTCCCTATCCAACCTGTCCTGCTATTACCTCGATCTACCTACTTTCCCTGTGGCATGGTCAGGGGCCATATCCAGTTGGACAAAGCTTGGGGGCAGTAGGCTAGGGAACACAGCCCTATATAGGATAAAGGAATAGAATTTCAGGTCATGTCTGCCACTATGCGACAGCCACAGTCTTCATCGCTGTCAGTGGCTTACCGATAAGTGCATAGGAGCCAAGCTATCCGGAATAGGGGGTAAAGGAAGGTGGGTAGGGCTATTCCCTCTTGGCCTTCCAAGGTATAGTAAGATAATGGTGGCAGGGGAGGAGGGTGACAGATGGAAAAGGTGAACAAGAAGCCGGCCCCGGATATGTTGTATACTTATATGCTGTATACCTATATGTCATGTTAATGCCTGAGTTGCCATGTTCCTGTAACTTTCTTGTACTACTTTCTGGGATTTCTTTTGTGTATTCATTAAAAACAAAATAAAGAGTTACAAAAAAAGGGGATCTCGCTAGTATAGTTGAAAAAAATGGCCCTTGTGATTCTCTAGTTGCAAGCCACATAAAAACACTTGTTTCAAATACTCTAACACATGTTTTGTGTACGGTCTACATTTGGAGCTCTTAAATGGAAATGGATTATGGAAATTTTTTTTTAAAGAACCTATCTGGTGAAGAAAAAAGCCTATACTCATCTACAGGGCATTTGCCCTCCCAGCACAAGTCTTGAAATATGGGGCTCCACAAGGTGCACATGCATGTGTATTTTTCTGAAATGCACCCACCTGCTTGCAATCCACCTCAGCTTTTATATATTTTTTTATTGTTTATTGTAAAACTTCTAATTAAAAGATTGAACTGGAAAAACAGCATTTTATAAATTCTTTGAACATACAGCCTCATGCCAGGATGGGCTGCAGTGGCTCATGTGTGCTCTGAGATGAAAAAGGTAATTTAGTTTGATTTTAAAAGCCTCTGGATGTTTTGTGAGACTGAGTTTGGAATGATTTTCCAACTCAATACACTAGAAAATGCAAAAAGCAAGGACTCTCAAAATCGAATTCAGTTACCCCAATTCCACAATATTGCTCATCCTAATCATCACTTACAAAAGGCATTTTATATACTATCTGAAAAACACAACAATTATTCTAATCATTGAGACCCACTTCAGATCCAAAAAATGTAGTCATTAAATAAATACAGCCATAAATATTTTAGTATGTTGGACATGTACAAACTAATTAGTGGACAAGCTGTTTTATATAGCTGCATTAAATTGACTTTACAGTAATAATTTGCGATGGTTTGCATAATCATTGCTTAACTTGTCATATTAATTGACAAGTTCACTTTTTAACAAATTTTCATTGTATTTCCTTCACTTCTATCTCACAATGACTGTCTAGTATGTCTATAATGCCTCATTTAGTACACTTATGAAAATGTTCAGTTGTTAGCCTCTGCTTTAATTAATAGATACCTGCCTGCGGGCGAGGAAGGACATGCACAGTGCTGGCACTGAGCCACAAGTTTGTTAAAAACCACGATTTTGAAAGACACATGTGGTGCTGGGAAAACACTAGCCAGAAGGATCACTCCACAAATTGGGATTTTTTGTGAAGGTCTAGGCAATTTTTCAAAGAGATGTTCAATTCCAGACAGCTAGCAAGGTGAAGATAACAGAATGTCCAAAATAATTAAATTGTATTTTCATTTCACATTCTGGTTTTAAAAAATTGCTTCAGTAATAGTGAGATTAATATAATTTTATATTAGAAATGATTGCAAATCAGAAACAGCGTTATCAGGGTCCTAAGCAACTTTCTCTCTTTAGAAAATGTCCCTAATATGCATTAATAAATTTACAGTGCCTAGTTATGGTTAGTAAAAGAAGTTTACAGCTCTCTTTTAAATAAACACAGTACTCATCCTAACAGCAATGTCTTGTTAGGAATAAAGTGGACCTAACATCAACAATAGACATAAATCCTGACCATAGTTTTCTTACCCACTAACTAGATTTGTATACTGATATAACTGCAGGTATTGCCTATTCCATTATTTCTGTAAACTATTTCAAGAAAAGCCTCAATGAAACAGCAGCAACCTCAAGCTAGACATATAGGACGTGATTTATCAAGCACATCTGCCAAACTATTTCTCATCAGTGAAAATCAGAATAGTACAAAGTAAACATTTTTCAGCATGTTACTGCACTTCTAATGATTTTAACGAATGTGTATTTTTGCAGGGAAGCAAAATGTGCCACTGTAGATATATTCATATACTGTATATATTTTGCATATGTTTACAAAGTCTCTCCACATTTCTGTGCTCTCTGGATATGCTCATAAGTTACGGATGAAGGGTTACAAACAAAGTTTTCCAGCCAAAGGAATTAGGAACTTGTGTAAAAAATAGACTTGATAAAAAAATGAAATGCCCCCTTTTGTTTTAAGAAAAGCAATTTTTTCAGATTTTTTATGGTTTGTGTTATTCAGCAATGACTTTTTTTTACATATCACATAAAATAAACGAAAAGAGCATCTGAAAAACTTGCACGTGTATTAAGTGTGGATAAATTAGCAGTGTTTTGTTGCTTTGTTTTTACTAATTATTTACTCCAGCCTGTAGGTGGTATAAAAAGTATGCAGCCATGTCCTACATACCAGCGTGGTTTTTATCAATTTTAGTTTTTACTTATTTTTGTTTTTTACATTTTTTCTTAAAATGAAAAAAAAGACATCCCCTCCCTCCAACCCAAACACCCAGATGATTCAGGCACGGAGGCTGGCAACTCAGGGCATAGAGAGCTAAAAGACAACCCCTGGTCTTGGTGATTTACCAACAGCTATGACCTTTGGCAAAGGCACCTCTGGGGAAGCTATAAACCTTTTGATAGGCACCATATTTTTTCATATCCACAGGTCCCCAGGAGGGGATTCAGGTAATCAGATGGTTATGCAAGTACTGTTATGCAAGTAGCATGGCACCCTATACCCATTTAACTGGTAAGGGGTCCCTGTGCTGTGCCTTTTTTACAAAAGAAGGATTTTCTTTTACTAATACTTAGTACTAAATAACACATAGCTCTAAAAACATGACATGTGACACATGAAACAACTCACTGGGCCCTACATTGGGTTCCAGATTTGTTACCCATACACTTGGGGTCTGGCTGTGTGGTGAGGGAGCAGGTTCTTCTGGATCCCGGGTTGTCTTGTATCAATTAACATGAATGTGATCACACAACCAGAGTGGATAGAATGCTGGCGAAATTCCTCTTCACAATGTACTTTAAGAAATACATTGTACTTCTTTATTTCCTGCTCCATCATAAATTAACTGGTATAGAAGACTTCTACAAGTAATACTCTTATTTTTATTTAGCTTGGTTTGACCCCTACTCAACACTATTGGGTTTAAAGACATGGGTGCCACGAATGACCATGCCTGCCATGTACTTGAACAAGGTCTATCGGAACCAGTTTCTATCAGTAATTACTGTCCATTGTGTACTGTTTGACCTAACTCTGATCCCTGTAATAAATAATCTCACTAAAGGCATCTCTACTGCCATATTGTATCTTAAGAATGAACTACTGGCATCTTCTAATTTCCATTTACTCTTATAGACCTTGTTCCTCTAGGAGGGCCCTAGCACTTCCTAACTCTATCTATTTGTTCCCAACTGAGTAACTACCTGACTGTAACCAGACTTATGGCCAACTAATGCTTCAACAGGAGAGGGTGTTCTGTACTTACATAAGTGGGAAAGGGGGTTCTTACACTTTTACACCCTCCTCCTTTTTATGGAGCAGTTGCATTTCTTTTGATTATGCTTTACCACAAAGTCAAGCCTAAACTCTTGAAGTAAGTCTAGAGAGATCAGAGATCCTCATCAAACTGTGCCCCAATAAGCAAATACTTTTTAGGCAAAAGGCTGAAACTGTTCCTTGGCAGAATGATATGAACAAGATGTAATTTTCCAGCAGGCAGCAAGGCACCCCGGGTCCTTAGCAGCAAAACAAGAGTACTTAAACTTCCCATTAATCAGAGTTGGCTTTCACCTTTCCCGGTGGGTGGCTTGCAGGACACTGTATAGAGCTATATCATACCCTATAGTACATGGAGTTCCAGCTCCATCTAGTATTTATAAGTAATCTAACAACCACAAACAATCCAAATACTAGACTTTCTTTCCAGGCCTGATCAGTCATCAGTAATGAAGCATGTAGACAGATGGGGGTTTGTTGTAATGTGTATTTGAATTGTAAGTTACGGAAAAATAAAAAATATAATCTTAACTTACTTGACTTCAGATTTGATGCCTTGTTGTCCTGTGTAAACAACAGTGGTACCATTTTAAAGATATGACCACTGATGCTGCCCACATGCTCCCATCTGGTCTTCGGCACATATATGAGAATCCACCACAGAATGTGCATTGGTGGTGAGTGCTCAAATGATGCACTCACTATGGTCAATACATGAGAGAGCTAGTAGTATGGAAACCATACTGACTCTGCCCACAGGACTATGTAAAAAAGAGTCTGCCTGTAGAGAGGTATACATTTTCTGGCTGGCTTAATGGTCTTCAACACTTAAATGAGCATCCACCACAGAATGTGTATTGGTGGTGGGTGCTCAAATGATGTACTCACTATGGTCAATAAATGAGAGTACTGGTAGTATGGAAACCATACTGACTCTGCCCACAGGACTATGTAAAAATGAGTCTGCCTGTAGAGAGGTATACATTTTCTGGCTGGCTTAATGGTCTTCAACACTTATAGGAGCATCCACCACAGAATGTGTATTGGTGGTGGGTGCTCAAATGATGTACTCACTATGGTCAATAAATGAGAGAACTGGTAGTATGGAAACCATACTGACTCTGCCCACAGGACTCTGTAGAAATGAGTCTGCCTGTAGAGAAGTAAATTTTTTTCTTCAAATACCAAGGAACCAAGCAATTTTCTGAACTCTACACCCAGATCATTATTTTAGCTATTTGCCAGGGCTGACTGTTGTCTACATAAATCAGATCAGTGATTGCATTATAGTGCTTCTGGTTCCAAGTGATAGATTTGTTAAGTTAGCATTAACCTTTTAAAAAGTTAATGTAGGAATTACTTGGGGATGAAAGTGGGCCGTCTGTCACCACAATGCTGTAGCACTACATTAAGCAAAGAGTTTAATAACCCTTGTTCTTTATTAATGCAATCTTTTGTTTTTACAGTAGTGATATACTGGACATCGCTTAGTTAGGAAAGTTCAAGTTATAAAATTGTTTTTTTGTTAAGAAGTGGGCTGAAATCCTCTGACTCATGTGATTTACAGTGTATGCAACCTTCCTGTTTCATGTGACATTTCTTCTGGTAATTAAAAGATAGGTCTCTGCTATAAAGGAAGATCTAGATCCTTACAGCAAGCACTTCCATCATCTCTCCTGGACATCTTTGAAAGGAGTTATAGTTTATGGCAGGTTACAGCAGAATTCCCCTAACCTTATGATCAGACTTATAAATGAACTTGGAAACTTTCATCATTATTTATGCCACACGCAAAAATCAGGATATTTATAAATAGATACAATTTGAGATGCTCTAAACCTTTAGTAAATGTTATTCTAAATAATGAAATATAGTCCAGGTAATGAAAATAATAAGGCAGCAAGCAACCCACCTGAAACATAGGCTGTTAAGTCGTTCAGGACAATTCCTGATCCAACATAATGATCAGGTTCATTGCCTTGGCTTTAGTGTCCTTGGCTGCTTTTTATGATACTTTGAGTGGCTACAATGTTCCCATTTATTTCAGCCACCTAACCCTTGTATCTACCTGCTTGCTTCTGTAATACAAGGTATACTATCTTTCATACACACTTTGTCAGGACTATACCAAACACCCGTCTGTCTTAAGCCAGTATCCCCCAATCTCCACCGCCACTTCCGCCTATAGACAAGCCCCCGCTTGTAGGAGACACGGGTAATGCCTCTCCCAGTCGGTTGCCCCCAGGACTTAACAGGCGCAAAGGATAATAGCTTAAGGTGCAGCTTGGTGTTAGGCAGGGAATCCCGAATGAGGATGCCGGGTGCGAAAGTCCGTAAATCAGGCCGAGGTCAAACCAGGAGGTCACAGGCGAGGGATCCAAGGGAGATAACAAAGAATGGTCGAGGGTAGCCGAGGTCAAATCCAGGTGGTCACAGGCGAGGTACAGGAGGGTCAGGCAAGAGAGTGGTCAGGCAAAGCAGGAGGTCAGGGCAGGCAGCTAGCAAGAATAGTCAAAGTCCAAATCCAAATCCAAATTCTTCACAAAGGTACAGCAACGCACATCCAGAACCCAGAAGCTATAACGGGCACTGGGAAACTGGAGTAGTGCAAATTTATAGGGAAGTCTGGCCAATGGGGAACAGGGAAAAAGGAGGGAAGGAAGGTGCTTGGTGCAACAGTAAAAAACGGGAGTGATCCCAGGAACTGGACGGCCCAGGCCAGACAGGCCGACCAGTCCCTGGGCTCCCTCTATGAGCTGGGCCCGGGTTGGACGGAACAAACTCGCCCCCGGCGGGCGCGCTGGGGAAAGCGCCGCCGGGAGGCATAAAGGTGACGTGCTCGTAGACGTGGCGAGCACGTAGATGATCGAGCGCGCCCCCGCCAGGAGGCGGAAGCGCCGCACAGTGAGGGAGCCTGCCAGGCCCGCGCAGCCGCGCAGAGCGGGCTGCGGCGCGGCCGCCGACACCACCTCGCGCCGCCGACCCCTGACCGCCGCCACCACGCTGGGGAGCCAGGACGCCCGGGGAGCGCCGGGCAGCAACCAGCCGGGGACCGCCCGACAGCGCGCCGCGGGACCCGGGACGGCGACGAGGTAAGTGCCTAACATTACCCCCCCCCTGAGGAGGGGACACTGGACCCTCCAAACTAGGTTTTAAAGGATTCTCCCTGTGAAACCTTTTTACCAAATTCTGCGCATGAACTTCTCTGGCAGGAACCCAAGATCTTTCTTCCGGACCGTACCCCTTCCAGTCAATAAGATATTGAAGAGAGTTCCGAAAGAAACGAGAATCAAGAACCCTGGCAACCTCAAACTCCTGATGCCCATCAACTACCACAGGACTAGGAGGACTATTAGGTTCATGGTTTCTTGCGGACTTAAGAAGTGAAACATGAAAGGATTTACAGATTTTCATGGATGAAGGGAGGGCCAACCGGTATGTAACCTGATTAACTTCGTGTGTTATGGGGAAGGGGCCAATAAACTTAGGTCCTAACTTAGCGGAGGGTTGGCGTAGCGCCAAATTCTTGGTTGAAAGCCAAACCCAGTCACCCACTTTAAGGTTAGAATTAGACGAACGCTTGCGATCAGAAAATTTTTTCTGCTGACGAGCGGCCCTAGTTAGATGTTGCTGGATTTTATTCCACTCCCCTGGCCATTTGGAAACCCATTCATCCACGGAGGGAACTCTAGAGGGTTGGTCCGAAAGAGCAGAAAACTTCAGATCCTTGCCATAAACGCAGTGGAAAGGAGAAACCCCTGTGGATGAATGCGTGGCGTTGTTAAGAGCAAATTCCGCAAATGGTAAGAAGAAGGCCCAATCAGTTTGAGAACCCGCCGTAAAACAGCGCAAATATTGTTCCAGGGACTGGTTCGTTCTCTCGGTTTGACCATTCGACTGCGGATGGAAGGCCGAGGAAAGGGAGACGGTGAAACCCAACTTGGCACAGAAAGCCCTCCAAAACCGGGAGACAAACTGGACCCCCCTATCCGAAACAACATCCATGGGAATACCATGAATCCTAAAGACATGAGTAATGAAGAGTTGAGCAAGAGTTTGAGCTGAGGGGAGTTTCTTTAAAGGGACGAAATGGGCCATCTTGCTAAAGCGGTCCACAATTACCCAAATAACCGTATGTCCCTGAGACGGGGGAAGGTCAGTAACAAAATCCATGGCCAGATGTGTCCACGGGGAGGCAGGAATGGATAATGGAAGGAGTGGGCCTTCCGGTGAGCTCCTCAAGGACTTACTTTGGGCACAGACTTTGCAAGCGGAGACAAACCTTTGAACGTCCTTCCTAAGAGAAGGCCACCAAACTTGGCGTAACAATAAAGCTATGGTTTTCTTAATCCCTGGATGTCCGGTTGTTTTGGTATCATGAAAATGGGACAAGATCTCAGACCGGTAAATGGAGGGCACAAACAGGGCTGAAGCGGGTTTCCCAGGAGGAGCTTGGGCCTGGAACTGAGTAAGATCAGGAAGTTGGGGTTGGATGGCGGCCACCACTAGGGAGCGAGGCACGATGGGAGACACCACCCTTTCCGGTAAGTCAGGGGGAGAGAAACTCCGAGACAGGGCGTCCGCCTTTATATTTTTAGACCCGGGCTTATACGTTATAGAAAAATTAAACCGAGAAAAGAATAAGGACCAACGAGCCTGTCTAGGAGTTAACCTCTTGGCGGACTGGATGTATTCTAGATTTTTATGGTCCGTAAAGACCGTAACTGGATACTGAGCCCCCTCCAGCCAGTGTCTCCATTCCTGGAAGGCAAGCTTGATGGCCAGTAATTCTCTGTTGCCGATATCATAATTCCTTTCGGCCGCTGAGAATTTCTTGGAGAAGAAGGCACATGGATGGAGGCGTGCAGGTGAGCCGTAGTATTGAGACAAGACCGCTCCGACCGCTATTTCTGAAGCATCCACCTCCACAAGGAAAGGTCGTTGTTCATCGGGATGGACTAGGACGGGAGCAGCACTAAATACCTTCTTAAGATTCCCGAAGGCCTGAACAGCTTGAGCCGGCCAAACCGGGGGGCACCCGCTTTTCTTAGTTAGGTTAGTTAGTGGTGTAACCAGGGCAGAGAAATTCTTAATGAACCTTCTATAGAAATTGGCAAAACCCAAAAACCTCTGCAGGCCCTTCAGATCTCTGGGCTGCTCCCACTCTAAAACAGCCCTCACCTTAGATTGGTCCATAGACAGACCAGATTTGGAGATAATGTAACCGAGGAACGGAACCTCAGATACCTCAAATTGACATTTCTTTAACTTGGCATATAAACAATTCTCCCTAAGTTTCTGCAAAACTAGGCACACGTGTTTACGATGCTCGTCAAGGGATGAAGAAAAAATTAAAATGTCATCTAGGTAGACAACCATAAACCGGCCAAGATAATCCCTGAAAATTTCATTGACAAAACTTTGAAAGACCGCAGGGGCATTACACAGGCCGAAAGGCATAACCAAATATTCATAATGCCCTTCAAGGGTATTAAAGGCCGTTTTCCACTCATCCCCCTGCCTAATTCTTATGAGGTTATAGGCCCCTCGGAGATCCAGTTTAGAGAAGACCTGCGCCCCAACCACCTGAGTAAAGAGTCCCTCAATAAGCGGTAGGGGATACTTATTTTTTACCGTGATGTTATTTAAGCCCCGGTAATCGATACAGGGGCGAAGTCCCCCATCCTTTTTCTCCACAAAAAAAAAACCCTGCCCCTGCTGGGGAAGATGAAGGCCGAATGAACCCTTTTTCTAAGTTCTCGGCGATATATTCCCGCATGGCAAGGGTTTCAGCTCGGGTCAAATTAAATATTCTCCCTCTGGGAGGCATCGTACCTGGGAGCAGTTCTATTGGGCAGTCCCAAGGTCTATGGGGAGGAAGTTTGTCTGCTGCCTTTTCTGAAAAAACATCAGCAAACTCCAAATATGGAGTTGGAATCCCAATAGGGACTAGGCGCGTGACCCTGAGGGGAAATTCTAGGCAGTTCCGAAAACACTGGTGTCCCCACTTGGTAATTTGCCCCGAAACCCAATCAATTTGAGGATTATGCTCCTGCAGCCATGGCAACCCCAAAATCAAAGGAGTACCAGGCATGATCAAAATCAGGAACCTGATAACCTCAGAATGACTGGCTCCTACTTTGATTTGCATAGGAGGGGATTGGAACCGAACTAACCCCCCGGCCACTGGAGTGCCATCAATGGCTGAAACCCGGATAGGAGTTGGCAAGGTCTGTACCATAACTCCTAAAGTCTGTGCTAGATCAGAGTCTAGGAAATTCCCAGCTGCCCCAGAATCTAGAAGAGCCTTTAGATTAACACACTTAGCACCATTCATAAACTGAACTGGGACAAAAACTGGAGACGATACTTGAGGAGATACCTTACAGCCTAGGAGGGCCCCCTCGAAACCCCCTAGGCTCTGAAGTTTCCCGACGGTTTCTTTGGGCAAAGTCTAACCATGTGGCCAGTCCCACCACAATAAAGACAGAGCCCCTCGGATAGGCGTCGTCGTCTCTCGCCTTCGGTGAGCCTGGTGGCACCTAGCTGCATGGGCTCTTCCGAAGGTTGAGCGACTAGAGCCTCAGATTTTGAAGCTGATTCAGGATGTGATCCTTTCTCTAGGCGCCTTTCCCGGAGTCGACGATCAATGCGGATGGCCAAATGCATCAATTCATCCAGAGTTTGGGGTTCCGGGTAGTTCACCAGGGTGTCCTTGATAGAGTCAGCCAGACCTAATCGGAATTGGCCGCAGAGGGCAGGGTTGTTCCAACGTGAGTCAACTGCCCAACGCCGGAATTCGGAACAGTAATCTTCGGCTGGACGGCGTCCCTGGCGGAGGGTACGTAACTTAGCGTCAGCTGAAGCCCCTTTGTCAGGGTCATCATAAAGGACCTCCATTGCAGCGAAGAAACTATCCACCGTTTGGCGGATTGGGTCCTGAGCTGATAAACTAAAGGCCCAGGACTGAGGGTCTCCATGTAACAGGGAAATAATCAAGCCCACCTTTTGTTCCTGTGAGCCTGAGGAAACCGGGCGAAGCTGGAAGTATAGTTTACAAGAGTCCCGGAAATTGGCAAATTTTGCCCTGTCGCCAAAAAACTTTTCAGGGAGTGGGATCTTGGGTTCCACAGTCATTGCGGCCGGAGTCCCCTGAGAAGTGGGGACGATGGGAGTAGGACGGTTCTCCTGGGCCGCAACTCGATGAGCCAGGTGCTCCACCGCCGCTGTCAAGGCTTGCACCTGCTCCAGAATTTGGTCCATTCTTCTTTCTGGCCCGTTATAATGTCAGGACTATACCAAACACCCGTCTGTCTTAAGCCAGTATCCCCCAATCTCCACCGCCACTTCCGCCTATAGACAAGCCCCCGCTTGTAGGAGACACGGGTAATGCCTCTCCCAGTCGGTTGCCCCCAGGACTTAACAGGCGCAAAGGATAATAGCTTAAGGTGCAGCTTGGTGTTAGGCAGGGAATCCCGAATGAGGATGCCGGGTGCGAAAGTCCGTAAATCAGGCCGAGGTCAAACCAGGAGGTCACAGGCGAGGGATCCAAGGGAGATAACAAAGAATGGTCGAGGGTAGCCGAGGTCAAATCCAGGTGGTCACAGGCGAGGTACAGGAGGGTCAGGCAAGAGAGTGGTCAGGCAAAGCAGGAGGTCAGGGCAGGCAGCTAGCAAGAATAGTCAAAGTCCAAATCCAAATCCAAATTCTTCACAAAGGTACAGCAACGCACATCCAGAACCCAGAAGCTATAACGGGCACTGGGAAACTGGAGTAGTGCAAATTTATAGGGAAGTCTGGCCAATGGGGAACAGGGAAAAAGGAGGGAAGGAAGGTGCTTGGTGCAACAGTAAAAAACGGGAGTGATCCCAGGAACTGGACGGCCCAGGCCAGACAGGCCGACCAGTCCCTGGGCTCCCTCTATGAGCTGGGCCCGGGTTGGACGGAACAAACTCGCCCCCGGCGGGCGCGCTGGGGAAAGCGCCGCCGGGAGGCATAAAGGTGACGTGCTCGCGCGCGCGAGCACGTAGATGATCGAGCGCGCCCCCGCCAGGAGGCGAAAGCGCCGCACAGTGAGGGAGCCTGCCAGGCCCGCGCAGCCGCGCAGAGCGGGCTGCGGCGCGGCCGCCGACACCACCTCGCGCCGCCGACCCCTGACCGCCGCCACCACGCTGGGGAGCCAGGACGCCCGGGGAGCGCCGGGCAGCAACCAGCCGGGGACCGCCCGACAGCGCGCCGCGGGACCCGGGACGGCGACGAGGTAAGTGCCTAACACACTTATGCTAATATACAATTACATTATTACAAAATAATATTTCTGTATATGTGTGCATGTCGTATGTAGTTGCTTGTGATGATTTGGTGGTTTGCTACCTGAAATTACAAATCCTGTAAGGTCCAGCTGCAACTTTTCATGTACGGGGTAGGGTATAGGCCAAATAGAAAAATTTGCTGCTTAGAATTTCTGTACAGCACTCGACCAAATATTGGATAATAAATTAGAGAAAAGGAGGTAAATTAGTCATATACAAAAATGTATGTGCTAAAACTACAATCAGCATAAAAATATTATTTTATGTACAGTGTAACCTCCCTCCCTGCTGGCAGCCATTGATAGTCTTGGAGGTGCATCTAGTGGACACCAACCAGTACAGATTTGTATCAAACATGTATGTAATTTTTCCAGGCCAGTGCTGCCATGCACCCACCAAATATACTGTATGTTCTCCAGCACATTTGCCCTGCCTAGAGGAAACCCTTGGTTTACTTTTAAAGTGGACCAAAACCCAGGATTTTGACTATCCTGGGTTTTGGTCCTTTCCCCGGGGGAGCACCCTGATTGGGGGTGAATTTTAATTTGTTATTCCTTAATATGGTAATCATGGGTTAAATCAGTACATGTCACACAAACATTATACTCAATGACGTGAGCTTCTACTCGCTATTAACGGCTAAAAACTGTAAAAGTCAAAATCAAATGCCCATGCTGTGCTTTCTTGAAGACATTTGTGCCGCTTTCCCATGGGGCTTCTTCAGAGGATTTCAAGTAGCACAGTTGTTGCATCTGTGGTGAGACTTAAGGACTCCACAGCTACTGACATATGCCATGACCTAGATTGAAAACTATCACAGTCTGGAAATGCTTTTGCTTTGATGATTTAAGTGGTGTTAGAAACCTTTGGCGCCATGCCACACAGTGTGATTGCCGCCACAGCTGCTTGAAACAATCCTTGAATCTTACAGTTTTTGTGTTAATACATTTCCAAGGATCTACATTTCAGACTTACATTTTAGTGGTCCCTGATGCTGTGCTCTTTTCTTTTCCTGTAAAATATGTCCAGTTTTTCTGACCCTGTTGTCTAAATTGTTAATCCATATCTGTTGGCCATATTTGTTAATTATTTGTGATTACCTGTATCTGTATGATTTTGTTCCATCAATAAAGGAAGTTAATTTTAGCCCGCTGAGGTCTAGGGGTAGGAAAATAATAAGGTTCCATGAAATGTCAAAGATGTTCACTCCCGCTGAAAATCTCACACACACATAGAAGACTTTTATCTTTGGCAAACAGTGAACCGAATGGCCTGTCACTTGATGCATCAGGAGGTCCTTTTACTTTACACCAACACTCTATTTTTGCTGAAAGATCTAACAATCAGTAAGTTTAAAGGGAATGATATATATGTAACAATGTTCCATTACCTGAAAACTAGAAAGGTAACAAAGGGATTGGAATAACTCGTTCATACCAGAAACACAAAGCCCTCGATATAAAATTCCCAGGAATTCAGAAATAAATATCATGTTCTCCAAGTGACTCCATTATTCAGAACGTATTTCCTGCTGAAAATAAATTAAAACCACCCCCCCACACCCAAATCCTTGCTTGGATGGCTTTCTGCCTGGTTCCACATCAGAAGCAGGGCACGGTATCCTCAATCTGTGTGCCTCAATGCAGGGGATTATGGGTGACTTGTTTAACACCCAGTCACCACAGCTCAGCCAGTAAACCTGAGAATATGAGCAGGCCCATACAGTTTGCCAAAATTCAGTATCTTGAAATTTGCACCTGATGCATAAAAAGAGGTTGCTATCCCCAGAAATGAGAACCTAATAGTGTTCACATACAGTCTGGTGACTTACAGTATATTACAATTGTGTAATACATTTGACATTTAGCAGTACATCTTACTTGACCAATTTTCTTCTTCCTGAGTGACATCCAGTTCTTGGTAATGTCACTGTTGTGACAAATTGTATTCATTTTTAATGAACCTCTTCACTTTGTTCTAAGATATATCTGATGCTTTTTGATATTTTTTCAGCCTTCTTTTGAATGAGTTTGATGTTCTGTCAGTTGTATATAGGTCTTAGCTTTTTCTGTATAAATGCAACCAAGAAAATGTCAGAAAAATCCTTCTATAACAGCCGAATATGGGAATATGGGGTTAACCTGAATCACTTTAATTGATGGCAGCTAAATACTATTTAACGTGAGTTTAAATGTGATTGGCTAATTATGAACACAGCTACATATCAATGATAAAAGGTTATTTACTATTATGCAACCCAATTTTTTGATTGTGGGTCACACTGAAGCTGAAAAGTCCCAATGTGATTTTACTTTTTACATAATAAAACACATTTTACAGACTAACCCCCACCCAAAAGAAGTGGAGAGGGAAAATGTTGATGGAGCAAATGAAGTGGGAAGGTAAAGAAAATGTCCGCCCAGTGTACATCCACGCACAGGCCATGCCCAGCTGCTAAAACCAGGGCTGGTGGTAAGGTGAGTGGAGGCTTGTTTTTAGGGATCACTGAACAATGGAGGACCAGGAGGCCCACCCACTTGCTAGTCCTCAATTGTCTGGTGCTCTCTCCTCACACACTCAATGTGGGGGGATACTGTGATTGTTGGGCAATCTGCACACTGACGGTTATGGGCTGATTGGGAGAGGATTCTGCACACTGGGATGCAAATTGGAATGCCCTAGAGGGAATAAATCAGAAGGTCCTGGAGTCTTTTAAACCCCAGGGCTTTCGATAATGCTGATAGAGCCACTTGAAAATCTTAGAAAATTCAAAGAAAAACAATGCATAAAATAAGCAACCACCTGCCTGTAGAAGTCTTATCATTAGCAAAGTAGAGTCCACCTGTATGCAATTACAATGTCACAAGCTCTCTGAATAATTGCGCCTGTTCCCAAAATACCTGGGTTGGTTAAGGAACAAATCTACTAAAATAGCATTTAAAAAGTCCAAAAGAGAGATCTGGAGTAATAAGCCCACAACTTCTGAAGATGCAGGAGAGCTCCATAGCCAAGAGAGGTAAAGAATCTTCTACGATAAAGGCTTAATGGAAGCATGGCCTAAACATTTGTAATGCCAAATACCTCTCCCATCCAACTACTAGGCACAGTTATGAAAATAAAATAAAAATCTCACCTGCTCCACCTTTTACCGGCTTCAACAGAAAAAGCTGGTATTTTGCTAGAGATCATGGCACAACCCTAAAGACTATCACTATCACCTGTGCTGCTCAGCAGATCAGAAACTGGGACTGAAGTGTGGAAGCAGGCAAAAGTCTGTTTTAAAGAGCATAGGACCAAAGCATTTTAAATGTAATTGGTGTTTTGCATGATAGAAATGGAGAACAGAGCATATGTGCCTGGATACATTCGAAGCATGAAAAGAGAAAAGAAAAATCTTACACATACATGAATGTATTATTTATGAATGTGATGAACAAGTGTGGGGGGTGGGGTTAGACATTTTCTTTTTAGCCACCAGAGATGCTGATGACCATCGACATTGTCCCACTATTTTTCCAAGGGTGCCCATTTTATTGGCAACCCTCGCAGAGCACTGGGTCCATAAGAAAGGTGGGTGCTTGCTGCTGCCACTTCTGATCCATGAGGACACTAGGCTGTATACTTGATGCCCTAGGCTGCCTATGGCTTGTCTCAGGGTGCCATAGAGCCTGTCACAGGACAGATTCACCAGGTTAAAGATTGATTTCACTTTCAATTGCATTTTTAAAATGATGCCAAAAAGATGTCCTCAAGGTGCTGAGCGTATCTGCTATCTGCAGTGTGTCACGAACAACTCACCTTGTCGCCGGTCTCGCGGCATCTGCAGGCGGTGCGGGCTCCGGTGCCTGTGTGCCTCCCTCCCTGACACACCCCCTCTCCTCTTCGCTCCTCACTGACTGCTCATGCTCGCACCTCGCATGCGCGCTGACTGCAGGCTGAGTTAAGGTGGGCCAATGAGCCCTGTGTTTAAGGTGGGCCAATGAGCCCAGGGTTTACTGGGCTAAACTCCCTTTAGTATTCAAACTGGGCAATCAGTCCAGGGTTCCAAGTGTCACCAATCACCATTCCCCCTTCCCAGCCAATCCAATTAGCCCCCATCAGTTAAAGGTGTTTTCCCACACTCACTCTTTGCCTGTGATAGCGTGCTGCTGGGTGTGATTATCCGTATCTATACTTCCCGTTTGATCTTGCTGTGTATTGACCATCCCGTGATTGCCGCCTGGACCGACCTTTGCCTGTTTCTGACTACGATTTGCCTGCTCCCTTGTACTGCGTACCCGTGACCTCCCGGCTTGACCCCTGGCTTGACTACTCTTCCGTCTCATTCTTTGGTGCTGCGCTTGTCTGGACTGATCTCTCGTGTATGACCCCTGTTAGCCCGACCTCGCCCAGTCTCGTTCCTGGTTCATCCGACTTCCTCCCCGTAAGTCCGCATCCTTTGTGCTACAAAGTCCTGGGGGCAACCGTGCCCGGTGAGGTGTATAAAGCGTCCCGGCAGAGGGGGATTGTCTATAGGTGAAGCTAGCAGTGGAGATTGGGGGTTGCGGACTTAGGCGGGTGTCCCACGGGACCTGACACAGTGTTTTAAAAAGAAACCGCTTTCTCTAGCACCCATGTGTTTACATTAGCAACAGTACACTAAAGGGGTGAGTTTGGTGTACAGAGCAGAGACATCCTGATTCTTGTTTGATTATCGTCTGACTGGCTAACGATGAGACGATGCCCCACATCCTCAAAGGTCTAATTCAGTCTCTAGAAATGAGAGGATCACATCTTTGTTTTACAGTAGATAAAGGTCACCTGGATTCTACTTCTGCCTGATTTCTTCAGGTTCTGCTTTGTGGAAGGAAGGGAGCTCACCCTTGGTGGAAGGATTCTGGGATTTGTAGTAAGAAGCTATACTAAAGAGTTTACTCAAGGCAGGAAAGCCACTGTAATTTCAGTAACACAGAGCCACAGGGATAAAGGAAACTTGGAAACTGCATGCAGATAAGTAAATCACAGGTTTGAGGGCACACTCCTAACACACAGATTTATTTTACATTCCAAAAGCGGAAAACAATAAAGTTCAAAAGCCTGACAAAAAGTGAGTTGCACTGAATAAATGTAAAGAGATCAAATGCGTACATGCTTTTTATGACTGCTAAGCCCAAAAGTGCTATTGGATACATTTCTTCTACCGGTACTAGGAAACTGAATGGATAATAATTGTAAGATCTCTCCTAGTTCATCAGTATCACTGTGTATTTGTGTATTTCTGTCACATCTGACTCATTATGTTCTTGTATTACACAATTATTTGTTTTACCCTGTTTGTAATTGCTACATTGTACAGTGCCATGGAAGACGTTGGCACTTTATGAATAAATAATAATAATAATAATAATAGCAAAATTTCTAAAGACTCAAATTGTACAGATGAAATTGCAGATAAGGGGGTGTACTATTGTGTAGCTAAAGTAAACACTCTGTTGTATGTTGTTAACTGTTTTGTGCAATATTAAATTGTAAATCTTGTAATGCTACAAATTGAGGAATACTTACGCAAGATGTTTATCCAACTGAATGTTCCCAACACAAATCAGAGCCCTTGTCTATCACTTGTAATTAGTTTTAGAAATGTCAGTGCTACAAAGCCACTGTGATTATTTTACTGTTTTCCAACAATAGAGAAAAAATGTGCTTATTTTTGTGCTTTTATCTTCACAGATGATCCAGACTGAGGAATCAATGTTGCGTTTATTACGAAAGGTACATTTTTCATTATGTAAACATTAAAAACTTTCCAGGCTGGGTGTAAAATGACCAAACTTGTCTCCAGTTAGCTGATTTCTCTAGTTCTGCTGTGCTTTGAAGAGGTTTGTCATCCCACCGAATCCCTATAATTGCATTTTTATAAACCCCTCCTTCTGTAAAAGAATTCTGGGCAATGTGTCATGAGTAATGATGAGCCGGAGCAGGAACAATGCAGGTTCGGTAGCCCTCCGGATTGCCGGATACAATAGCTTCAGCCTCCACATGTGTGAACTGGTTTAGGGGTCACTTAGATCCATTACCAGTTCACAAACAGTTAAAAAGTAAATAAAGAAAATACATTTTGAAAGTAAAAAAAAAAGAACACATTGTTGCCATTTCTTCCTTCATATGTCTCCCGCCGACAGCGTCCTCTCTGCAGATGTGTCGGGCCGGGGGCTCCCTCCTGGTCCGATGAACTGTCATCTTCTCCATTCATATCTCTCCCCTCCATCCCATTATAAAACCTCTATGGAACCAAACATAGTCTAATAACAGCACACCTCAAAAATACTCAATAAATGTAAACTTTATTCAATACACATATTAAAAACAAAAGACTGATTACCAGATATTTCATTTAAAGAAACAAATAGACAAAGACAAACACTACACAAAACACAAACTGGGCCTCTCCAGGTACCTGAGCTAATAAAAGTATTTCAGCAAAGAATATATAGTATTTAAAGTAAACCAAAACCCAGGATAGTCAATATTTTTGACTATCTTGAGTTTTGATCCTTTCCCTGGGGGCACTCCGATCGGGGCTGCCCGGCTATGTGAAACCCCCTAGGATACCGCAGCCAACTCAACTCTTCCTGGTCCCATGGTACGTCTAAGAGCAGCAGCTCTGATGGCCGCATCCTCTGCCTCCCTTTAACAGGTAGCGTGCCTTCACCTGCCGCAGGCACACGCACTGCTAGAGGGCAGCGTAGGATGTGGACAATGGAGCTGCTGCTCTTAGACGTGCCATGGAACCAGAAAGAGGTGAGCTGGCTTCGGCGTCCTGGGGGGTTTCATACAGTGGGGAGAGGACCGAAACCCAGGATAGTCAAAATCCTGGGTTTTGGTCCACTTTAATCCCCTATTTGATATTATTATATTATATATTATTATATTATATATATTATATTTCTGATGTTCGCCTAGATCCGGATCTTCATTAAATAAGTTATTTCAAAGTACAAATTGTGCAAATTACAAACAACCCTAAAGTGGATCTAAACCATTCAATAGTGCATAAGTGCTAATTGTGTTGGCAAGTGCCCATATGATAAAACTACAATAACTATATTTGATGTGAGTTAAACCAATAATATAAGGCACATAATGAGTGTGGGGAACCTGGGGTGTACCGGGAAAAAAGGGAAAAAAACCCCAGTGCAACCCAGGCACAACAGACACAATACACAAATAAAATTTCAAAGGAGCAATTGGCAAAGCAGATTGTAAAAAGTATATATATATATATATATATATATATGATCCAAAGGAGGGGAAACACAGCCAAGATTTCCACAAAACAAGTGACAAGCAAACCTGTTAAGTATCTAGTAAGGGGATGCCAGATGCTGGAGGGCCATCCCATCATGTGACATCATTAAATCATGAGGGGATTCCACAGAGGCTCCTCCTCTGAGGTATAAAAGCCTCCCTGCACCAGCGGGCTGGTATTAGCTTGTTGGGACATGAAGGAGGGAGTAGAGGCCTCTTTCCAGCCCCCACTACTGATTCTGGAGGGGCAGCTGCAATAGTGGCTCTTCGCATCCAGAAAATGACAGCTTCCTTGATCGATAGAATGTTTCCCTGTGGGGGACAGATAAAGGAAGAAGTGGCAAAGGTGCGTTTTTTTGTTGTCTGTTTTTCCTTTTTTTCTTTTTAAATGGTTTGATAACTAGTAAAGGACCCAAAGGGCCCTCAAAACCAGTTCACAGGGTTTTAATAGTGGGCATGCCACTTGCCAGCATCAATGGGAGTCATGCCGGATAATTTAACCGGAATCTCGCCGCAAAATGAGCTGATCCAGCTTTGGCCAGGATCCGAAGCCTTTTGCTGTCAATGAGAAAATGAAAAATCACCCCTTTCTTTTCTTTGGGGCTTTTGGAAGAGGGCAGGTGCTTGACAAATTGATGGGCAATGGGTTTCCTGCAGACAGTTCATTTTTATATTTTGTCTTTTATGGGACTTTTGTAAATGCAACAATGTGAGAGCATGTGGTTTTCTTCAAAGTAAAGCAATTTCCACATATACAGACATTTTTCTGCACCTTTTTAGAATGATTTGTTCAGAGACTTTAATGAGTAAAAAAAAAAACTCACTCCACTGGAACGGGAAGTACTGGGCCCGGAGCCAGACTGTGTTAGAAATATATTTACCTGGCTAGTGTCTATACTGTCTGAAAGCAATCCTGTTAATTGCAAAGCATTGCTAAATAGTTATCATACAGAATAATATATATCTCTGTAGGCGAATATCTTCTAAACCGCTGTCTAAGCAAGCCATTTCTAATGACAAAATAATTGTTAGTGTGTTTGTTTCAGTTCCTAACATTGTAACAGCTGCTTGTGGACATAATATCAAAGCTCTAACACAAAACAACCGAATAACATGGGGTATGGCTCCAGCCTGACAGTAATTGGATCTACATCCTTTATATACCTTGTCTTGAAAAAGCCAAACCCCTTGAACTTTTTCACATTTTGAATGTAACAGCCACAAACACAAATGTTTTTTACTGAAATGTTATGGGACGGAGCCAGGTAAAGTAGCAAGTGAGATGCAAAGAATGGGCAAACATTTCAGATATGCAAAGCTGGTAGAGACATACTCCAATAGGTTTGTAGCTATAATCGCAGCTAACGGTGGTCCTACAAAATATTGACTCTGCAACATGGATTACTTACTTTACACTTGCTACTTCTCACTAAAATACATTTAAGGGGGTTATTTAAGAATGGCTAGCGCCAGGTAGTGCTCCTTAGCGGCAGGTAGCGTCTGGTGAACATCGGGCGCTGTACGGGAAACCACATTTAAGAAAGTGAATCTGGTGAGCGCCTCTAACAGCGCCATGTAGCGTCACATGTATTATTACAGGCGGCTCAGTGTATAGCGCCAGCGCTTTAGGTTCAGGAGCGCCATGCATTACCTTTCACTCAGTGTCGCTCTGGCATACATTTCAATGGGCTTTCATTTGTTTGTGTTTAAATAGCGTTTTTTGGCAATTAAATGCTTTTATCATTTGCTCAAATCCTTGTGTGACCTCTCCTGGCTGCAAACAAACATATATATATATATATATATATATATATATATATATATATATATATTTTATATTTATGCAGAATTGCCATTACAGGTCTGGCACTAAAGTGTTATTGTCCCAGTGTTAAGACAATGTAATTCCATGTGTTTTCGCTTTGTTACTGGTGTATATGTGTTCAAAAACAGACGTCTGGCACTTTATGCTATAGCGACCAGATTTAGAGTGCCTACGCTGTGTGTGTGTAGTTTTTTGTAGGTGGTGGATGGTGTTGAGCGCCGAGTGCAGGATGCACTGAGCTGATACTGTTGTTAGAGCGCCCAACACACATCACATTCATCAATGCCTGTCAGGTTACTACAACGACCGCAAAGCTAGGTTACATACCCACTTACAGCGTCTACTACTACCGGTCACTCTAAGCACCGCTATACAGATGCTCATCTGGTAATACGTGGTGCTAGTAGTGAACCAGCCTCCTAGTCTTTTTATCTTTATTATTGGGGACTAGCCAAGGCTGTCTGAGGATTGAGCTTAACTCTTTTAATTCTCCCTGTACTATTTTAATTAGCACTGACACTTTATGTAATAATATAGTGTTTACATTATTGATTGGTATGTATTGCATATTGTTTATGAATATATGTCTTTATATTAACAGTATTGACATTGGCACTTCATTGATTTCTTTCCAAAAATAGCACAATTTTACAGATAGGAGTCTCTTAAGAGCTCCTTTTGCACGTTGCACCATTATTTAGGGATATAATTTGCCTGGTATTTGAGATAATAGGGGGATAGAGTATCATTGGTTGTGGTTTGCTGTATATTGCTTCGATCCAGTACAGGGAGGGGTGGTTGTTGTGGTGCCCGTTGGGTTTTATTTTAAACTTGTCCTTAATTTGTCGTGTGTGTGTGTGTGTGTGTGTGTGTGTGTGTGTGTATTGTTATGGGAGGGTTTCAGAGCAAAGAAGTATTCCTTCAATAAACATTATTTTTTTTTATTTGATTGTGCAGCAGATTGTCAGGTCTGGAGTTCCCCCGCAACATGGGAGCATGCATTTGCTCTTTACTGCTTTTGGCTGGCTCCCTTTCCTGGGCTTTTTCCCTGCCATATGCTGCTTCATCAGCAGGTGTCCCTCTCCTGCAGAGGTGCTGGTAATTAGCCAGCACCTGTGTTACTCCCCTTTATAAGCTGATCCACCCCTGCAGCCAATGTATTAGCATTGCATTGTCTTCCTGGACCCAGACCCTGACCCTGAACTCAGAACCCAGAACCCCTGCCACAGCTTTGTTATCCGCTTTTGGTCTTTGGCCTTGAACTGGATCCTTATGCATGTATGTTTGCAGAGTCCACCTGGGTATATGTACAGCAACCTAAGTGTGTGTATGTTTTTCGGGTTCACCTGTATTTCTGTACAGTAGCCGTAGCACGTAGTGTTTACCTGTATTCTGTACAGCTACTTCAGCATGTGTATGTTACAATGTTCCCTTGTATATCTGTACAGCAGCCTGGTTGGTGTGTGCTATGTATACTTGTTACTGTTTATCACCATTAAACATTTTTGCCGCATATCCGCCTCTGTCTTGCAGTTCTTAATTACTGGTCATTCTAAAAAAGGGGATTTCTCTGCTGAGAAATCCGTGAAACAGATTCCATAAGGGACAATTTTGGGGCCACATGGGGCCCTTGATGCAGGTATATTTTTCAGAAAAGACCGGCCCTCTGAGCATGGAGCAGCAAATCAAAAGCTGAATTGAATGTGTCCCCGGGATTAGCCATTGGCCCACGCATGTACCATGAGAGGATACAAGGGATATACAGACAATGATGCATCCCCAAGTTGGGAAATCACATGCAGGAGGAATAAATCCCAGGGTTTTGTTCCACTTTAACTTAGGAGTTCTGTAATGATTCTTCTTGGTCTGTTTTTTACATGACAAAAACCTGGCATTTTAACAGAGGTGTGTAAATTGTTTTTATCCATACATTATCCACATTTTTTAAGAGGAAATCACCCCAAATAAAAATCCCCCAATCTCAAATTATCTAGGCCCAGGCATCCACCTCCCCCAGCCAGTAGCAAGTAAACCATTCATCTATATATGCATTTTTGCCTCGGTTCTTTAAGAAGGACATTATTATTCCAAGATGTCTCTAACTGCTGATGCTCTGTGTTTTCAAATCTCGTGATTTTTTTTTCCGTCACATTGACATCACATAATGGGTCAGGCTGTCATTAAGCAGAGAAGCCTTTTTTTCTACTATAAATCAAGTTGAAGTATGACCATGAAGATTAATTAAATTACTCTTGATTTTTTGTAGGATAATTAGAATTATAAATCAAGTAATAAAAAGTTTATAGCATTAGAGGAGAATTTGAAATATGACAAAAATCTACACTACAAAATAATTAGAAAACAAAACAGAAAATAGATAAATTGCCAACATCTTTGTAATTAGCTAAAACATGTTCTAACTGTTCATCATTGTGATTAAAAATCACAGAATAACTGTTTTATGTTTACAAGATTATTTCCTAAGGAGATATCTTGATTTAAAGACTGCAAATACTTGGCTGCATGTTTGTTGCTGTCATAAGTTAGGACCCTGCTAGTTAGTCAGACCACCAATGTTCACCTAAAGCACACAGTCATGTACCGCAGGGACATTACAGACAATAGGTTAAATTCACCTGCTTTCTTCTTTTACCATATTGGCTGTCAGAGACGGCATCTTTTATTAGAAATAGAGATGAGCGAACCGGTTTGGACGAACCGGAATTCGCTCCGAATTTCAGGAAATATTCGATTCGGCATGAACGAGCGGGCCGGCCGGTTCCGCGCTGACAGCGGAACCGGCCGGCGGGCCGGTAAAGCCGGCCGGCCCGCTCCCACCATGCCGGCATTTAAAAACGCGCCCTCAGATGACAGCTGAAAGCGACGCCAGCCTCCACGCTCCGGACCTGCAGGTAAGTGTTTGCTTTTTTTTTAAATGCCGGCATGGTGGGAGCGGGCCGGCCAGTTCCGCTGACAGCGGAGTCGGCCGGCCCAAATGCTTTTTTTTTTTGTTTTGTTTTTTAAATGCCGGCATGGTGGGAGCGGGCCGGCCGGCCCGCTCCCACCATGCCGGCATTTTTGATGGGGAACTTCGTGAAAGTTCGATTCGGCCGAACCCAAATTTCTTTGTGAAATTCGGCGAATCGGCCAAATCGAACTTTTCAAAAGTTCGCTCATCTCTAATTAGAAACATAGAAACATAGAAGGTTGACGGCAGAAGGAGACCATACGGTCCATCTAGTCTGCCCTTATGTGTATACTGTATGTTCTCTTTATCTTAGGATAGATGTGTGCTTATCCCAGGCATGTTTAAATTCAGTGACTGTTGATTTTTCAACTACCTCTGCTGGAAGTTTGTTCCAAGCATCTACTACTCTTTCTGTAAAATAATATTTTCTAACATTGCTCCTGATCTTCCCCCCGACTAGCTTCAGGTTGTGCCCCCTTGTTCCATCATTAAGCTTCTTCTTAAAAACACTTCCCTCCTGAACCTTATTCAATCCTTTCACATATTTAAAGGTCTCAATCATGTCCCCCCTCTCCCTTCTTTCCTCCAGACTGTACAAATTAAGTTCTTTAAGTCTCTCCTGATTATTCATCAGCACTTTGCATTCTCTAATAAACCCTATTGAATGTGACCCCTTTTACTGCTCTTTCTCAGTCCCCTCAATGAAGTCACTTCTTTGGGGACTTTTACATTATGGCATAGATAAGTCAAGATTTGCTGCTGAGGAGGTCCTGCAGAAGGTAGAGAGTTCAACAGGTCTTAATAAGAAATATAATGAAGGCTGAATGACAGATGCAGCCCCTGACAGTCATCATGGAGAGATCACAATGCTGATAAATTTAACCCTTTGTCTGGAATGTCCCTATAAAGAATAGCTCCATTCAAGATTAGTGGTAGGTGAAACCCTCAAGGTTGGGGTTTGGCAAGTTAGGCTGAACATTGAATAACATTTCAGAATTGAAATAAATCAGGACCCAAACTCTGGGGGGGAATTTAGCCTCTGAGGACTTCTCTTGGGGATCAGAGCATTACTGCACACCGGCATGTTATTTTTTTTAATACATTCAACCATTGGTAGGTCAACAGCCCTACACACAGCGAGCAGTTGTGTCCTGGCTCTTTCCTATGCTGGAGAGGTGCTGGCTCGCTGCAGGGGCAGAGGACAGGCT
This sequence comes from Gastrophryne carolinensis, assembly GCA_027917425.1. Lineage (NCBI taxonomy): Eukaryota > Metazoa > Chordata > Amphibia > Anura > Microhylidae > Gastrophryne > Gastrophryne carolinensis. Next base: position 340,440,630 of record CM051239.1, read on the forward strand.
TGCTGAGCCACAAATTATAATAAATGTAAAGATTGTTTAGTTTTTAATAAGGTAGAATCACCTTTGTATAGTTCACCTCAGGCAGCAGAGAGGCATGCTTCATCCCTGCTGGTACGGTATCCTGCAGCAAGCACTTTCAGGAGCAATTACCAACTACAAACAGATAAATACAATACTCACTATATACACAAAATGGTCATAATCACATGACTCTATTATTCAACACTGATCATGCAACTGATCTAATGATGCTTATTTCTTGACCTCTTCCTTTGAGTCTGCCTGTGTTCACCCAATGGCAGATCTCTTTAGCTCTTTTTAAGGTGTGCTTACAATGCAAATATAATTGTAGACCATTGTAGACTTATGTGTGCAGTATGTCTATAGGATCGATTCAGCACCGTAAGATTTTTTTTCCCCTACTTATTTTGTGAGAAAAACATTTTATATTGTTTTTTTTTTCCTTAGTGCAATTCAGCTCCATTTTTTTCTGTGCAAATTATTTAAACACATGTACAGCTAAACCGGTGTTGAATTGCACTAAGGAAAAAAGTCATAAAAATATTATTCTCACAAAAAACCTATAAAAAAATTCTCACGCTGCTGAATCAGCCCTTGTGTTTTATTCTCATGTTCTCATTTCTTAGGGCTATAAGTTGAAGTGCATGAACTGCAATACACACACACAAACACTCACACACCAGGAGCTCACCCATATTTCTCTTTTATTAGCAAACCCCATGAGGAGGTTTGTTTTTTGGGGTTTTTTTTAATACTTACCTCCCATCCATCCCTGGGCACTGTGTCCCATGCTGATCACTCTGGTTTCTGCCCTCCTGCTGCTGCTGAAAGCCTTTTATAGCTGCTGGGCGACAACATAAAAAAAAAAAAAACATAGGGTGGGGGAACTATTTATTAGTTTTTTTTTTATTTACTCACCTCCGAGGGCTGGAGGGGGCAAGATATCAGAGCAATCTCATCCCCTCCAGCCTTCCTCCTCCGATCACACGGAGCGACTGAACTTCTTGGGGCAAATGACAAATGCCGGGTGACAGCAGCCGGTGACCCAGGAAGTAAGGGAGAGGACGATTTCTCGCCACGGAAGAGCCCGGGGGGGGGGGGGGGGGGCAATCGGCGGGATGGATTGTGAACGCAGGTGAGTAAATGTCATCTTTATATTTTTTTTCTTTACAATCAGCAGAGGCTGCTGCCGAAGCGGGGAGGGAGTACTATTTCAGGGAAATCCCTTAAAAAATTACAGTTGAACATTTGAACATGTGTAGCGCAAAATAGTGAAACATGGTCTGGCAACAGAGGGTGACAAAAACTCTAGGTAGGCTGGCACTTAAAGGATTAATGACTACATATGTGACAGACCATTTCATTAAATAATGGCCCTTTGAAATTACAGTATTTGATAAGGTTGCTGGGGGAAAGTAGAGCTGTCCTCCTTTGTTTATGTGATCTCTTTTCTTTTATAATTAGAAGTGTTATTTGTATATTAAGTCCTTTGTAATGCAGTCATTTTTACATGTTATTGGCATAGCTGCCTGTTATGACCTATAGTCAACCTGGGTTCTAATAAGAAAATACTCATATTAGCGGATCCTGATTTGGTTTGGGTTTGGTTCGATCTTTTCTATTTAGTTTGCACTATTCTTTGGCTGGTATCCTGTAACATACAGTAGTGACCACTAAACCTGTGTTACTACTTTGTCTGAGCACAAATGGCTATATGCACTAGTAATGTGCCTTTTAGCCCAAGGCTTGGATAATCAGACAGAGGGCTTCAGCAAGTCACCCAGTTGCTGGCAGGTCACTTACCGGCCTCTTCTGACCTTTGAGTTTGTATAAGGATCCCAGTGATCCCTTACCAGCTTAAAAACATTTTATTATTTATTGCAAAGTATTTTTTAAACACTGACTCCCACCACACTGCTAGGGAAGGCATGAGAGCGTCCCACGGCAGCTTGCTCCTGGGATTTATAGAGCCCGTCTACTCGGAGAGGAACACTAGCAAGGCAAGCTGGCAGGACTCTCTGTCTGGCCTCAGAGTGGGGAGTGGCGTGGTACACCCATGATGGAGGATAGTGAGGGAGAACGTGAGTTTGTTATTTATTTTTAAATATTTCATGGACAAATTAGATTGCCAAAAATCCCATAAAATTCTGCTCTGTGCTGAATGGATTTTTCCCTGAAATTTGGAGCGAATTCTGATTCTTCTGAATTGGTTCGCTCATTTATCTTTCATTGGTTCTCATTTATCCAGGTTCTGGTATATTTGTAGGAATGCATCAAGGCAACGAGGCTCGCTGGACTGGAATTGAGAAAACCAGTCAGGTAACTTGCAAAAAGTTCTACAAAAGTTGCCTTGACTTATTCCTTCATGATGCATGCTATATAATGGCTTCTTTCTAACGTTGATGCCACCAGAAGGAGTCATTATAGTCTTTAATAAAAATCCCTATAAGAATATATTGGACTAAAACGCACTTGTTTAGGAAAGATAATTTCTATTCGCTTTCACTACCTTGGGGTAAATTTAGAGTGAGGTGAAAATTTACACCCGGTAGACAATAAAAGTGAATAGCTGTTTTCTCTCCTAAAAAGGAAGTGAGTTTTCCCACCAGGCTCCGAATCAACCTCAATATTAATATTTTCCTTGTCAAAGAAAATGTGTAACAGCCCTGTGTTTTTACACAAACTATTATACTGTGATTCTTTTTGGTATATAAGCACAAAACTATTTTCTGTGACCGTCTTTATTCCTTAAATTATTATTCTGAAAAGTTTATCAGTGCACATTTTCCAGAACATTGCTGATTCAATAAAGCAAAAAAGTAGTAGCCAGCTTTTATTTGTGTTAGCTACATACAAGATGCATCATTAGGCTATACCCTTCGTGCAAGAAAATGATCATTAAGAATAAATGAAAAATATTAAAAACATATTATTTATATAAGGAGCAATAGCCTAACAAAATTAATAAGTAATATAAAGCCATATAAATAGGGGTTCCCAAGCTCTTCTCAAGTATCACCTGGATGAACCATAAACAATGAACCATGAACAAAAATACACAAAACAAAAACACTTTTAAGTGCTCAAAATGCAAAGAAAAAATTCACATAAATAGTTTTGACTTCCCTCCTCATGGGTGCCCTCTCCCTCCCTGTCACTTAGGCCCTTATTTAATAAGGGATAGCGCCAGGTAGCGAATGGTGAGCGAACGGTAATGACGCTCACCGCCACGAGAACGCCGGCTCCCCTCCGCAATCACACATTTATCAAGCCGATCCTGCGTAGCGACTGACAGAGCGCCAGATAGCGAATCATTCATCATTATTCCAGCCTCACCCCACAGCGCCAGCGAGCGACCTTGAACAGCGACAGGTATGACCTCTCGCTACCTGGTGCTCTCCAATGCATTTCAATGGAGCAATCTTTAAATATTCATAATTAATTGCTATTAATTTTTTTTTTTTTTTTTTTTAAATGTCAAAAATTCTGTGACCACTTCTGCAATGTTAGATTTTTTTTTTAAGGGAAAAAAAAAAAAAATTGTGCAGAATTGATATTACAGGTCTGATATTAATGTATTCATATTACAAAATGTTTTGAAAAACATGTTTCTTTTTTTTACTAAAAATATGGTTGTTTGGGGGTTAAAAAACTACTTTTAACCCATCGCCGCCAGCGCTCTGGGGTTTAAACAAGCATTTCACAGCGCAAGATTTTTGGAGCGTGATTTGTTAATGAATATGGTGGGAGCCGTTCGCTATGGCCGTTCGCTGTCATGCGCTCCCATACAGCGCGGAACCTGTCAAATAGCGACTCCTAACCCCGTATTCAACATTACCGCACACCGACTGAGTCGCTGTCAACAGCCGAAAACGGCCAAGCACAGCGAATACTAGCGGGCGCTGTGAGAATAACGCTACTGTCGCTCATCTGTCGCTACCTGGCGCTATTAATGAATCGGCCTCTTAACTTATCTTAAATCTAAGCAGTATGGGGTCAGTCCAGAGCCAGGTGAGAAAACTCATTCCATTTTTAGAAGAGAAAATGGCTATTCCCTTTCATTGTCTACCTTGGGGCTGGTTCAGCACCAGGTGTAAATTTACATCCAGTTCTTGAATCAGCCCCAAGGTAGGCAATGACATTGAATGGCAGTTTTCTCTCCTTAAACCGAACCTTCACCATGATTTATTTAAAAGCCCAAACCCTTAAAAAAGATTCCCCAGCATCTAAAGTTAATATATTTTAAGTTTTTAGTCACTTACTTATTATTCTTTCCCCCACTGGGCTGCAACTCTGTTCAGGACTTTAGGATACGGACGCCGCCATCTTGACTCAGAAGCATCACACTTACTGAGGAAAGGAGAGTGGGATAAAGTACAGGGGGGCGGGTTATAGCTGTGCTTTGCTCAGACAGAGCAGAGCTGGGGTCAGGGAAAGGTCAGCAATCCCAGAATGCAGAGCAGCACAGTTAGAAGGCACTTCCTGTTTGCCGGCTGCCTGATGTTCCACGAGCCGCCATATTGGATGTTTAAAGGCTCATAACATGCAGTAGATGCAGGTAGGATGATTTTTAATGTGGACAATCTGTATGTACAGGGTGTGGGAAACATATAAGATAGGCTCCTATGCAGAGTGAAGGACCGCTTTAAATAGGAATCTGAATCGACCCCTGTGGGTGTATGCTGTATTTACGTCTAATTCCATGTAGCATGGGTCGATTCAGAGCAAGGTGAGAATTCTCATGTCTTTTTTAGTAGAGAAAACTGCCACTGACTTTCATTGTCTACCTTGGGGCTGATTTCGAGCCAGGTGAAAATGTATACCTGGTAGACAATAAAAGTCAATGGCAATTTTCATTCATTCATTCATTCTAATCGGGCTCTGGATCGACCCTGAATACTGAATACTTTATTAATCTGCCAAGTAAATACAGGATACAGACAGGGAATGCTTTTTGGCAAGGAGATACACCAGGAGAGCTATAAACAATTACATACAGTAGTAACAAGTATTAAGGTTCAGTGCAGGTTAAATAAAGACTAACAAAATTATCAACAATGCATAGCAGGATTGGGTTAAGTGCCTCTCACACTGTATTTGTTTAGCACCATAACGGCCAAAGGAAAAAAACTGTTTTTGTGTCTGGAGGTTTTAGTTGAATGATCCATGAATCTGCACCCGGAGTGTAAGATCCTGAAGAAGGAATGCCCTGGGTGTGTTGAGTTTCCAGATATGTTCTTAGCCCTTGAGGAGATTCTGCTCAGGAATTGCTCATCCAGCGATGGTAAGGGAGATCCAATTATCCTCTCGGCAGTCCTAGTTATCCTCTTCAGCCTATGCTTGAAGAGAAATTTTGCACTGGTTACCATTTTGACTGCCTCCTCACCAATCAAATTGTTATGGTGTGTTTGGTGGGATCGCCTAAGGTCAATTATGAGTTTGACAGTTTTCTGGGTATTCAGGATAAAGTTGTTTGCTTTGCACAGGGATTCAAGGGTTTTAACTTAGGTTCTATAGTTCTACTCATATGTAACCGTTGGGTCCTATAGTTTTACTCTATAGTAGACTCATATATAACCCTTATGTGCTATATAACAGTTTAAATAAAGTAATTATGCAATCACGGCAATTATATGCGGTAACAATCACATCAGCATTAAGGGGGTAATTTGTTAACAAGTTTAAATATTAAGTTTAACCTTTTTTTGTCTCTGATGTGTACATAAAAGTAAAAAACAAAAAGAAAAATTTCTAGCACCAATTAGATGGATTCAAACAAAGAAAAAAAAACAGGACTCTACTGATCAAATGGCAAAATTCTAGTGAAAATGTTCACCGTCAATGTAACCTGCATGAACTCCTAGGCGATTTAGCACCAAAGTGTCTGACCCCTCCAGCTATACGTTAGGTGGTAAAAGTGTCTTTAAGGGAAAAACTATCACAGAGCTGACAACAGTAAACATTTTGCTTCAGTAGAGGGAACATCTTGTCTGCTTTTAAAATGGCTTCTGGAGTTCAGCACTCTATGAAATTGAGTTATCTTCCAGGCAGTACACGCTGGGTGAGGAATTGGAATACTGCTCACACTGGGCGCTATAGGAAACTTAGAGGCTGATTCATCATTAGCGGCAGGTAGCGACAGATGAGCATCTGTAGCAGCATTTTCAGAGCACCCGCAATAGTTGCAGTGCTCGGCCGTGAGTCGCTACTTTATAGCGACTCAGTCGCTGTTCAGTAATGTTGAATACATTGTGAGGAGTCGCTATTTGACCAGTAGAGCGCTGTATGGGAGCGCATGTTAGCGACTGCTCATAGCGACTGACACACCATATTCAGCAAAAAAACAGCCTCACAAATCTCTGGCGCTGAAAAATATTTGTTTGAAGCCCAGAGCGCAGGAGGCGGTGTGTTTAAAGTGTGTTTTCCAGCATCTATCAACTATTAACAAAGCGAAAACATATGGAATTACATTGTAACACCATTGTAACATGAACACTATAATGGCAGACCTGTAATGTCATTTCTGAGGAAATATATAAAAAATGAAAACATTATGAAAAAACTGCTATTTCAATGCCAGAAGAGGTCACAGAATTATTTGTGATTTTTTTGAAAAAAAAAAACCCGTTTAAAGAGAAGAAAAAGAACGTCCATTGAAATGTATGGGAGAGCGTCAGGTAGCGAGAGGTCATACCTGGCGCTGTGCAAGGCTGAACGCTGGCGCTGTTCGCTGAGGCTGTGAAAATGATGAATCAGACGCTACATGGCGCTATCCCAGTCGCTAAACAGATTCTGCTTGATAAATGTGTAATTGCGTGCCGTGTCCGGCGTTGACCAGACGCTACCTGTCGCTACCTCTCATTAACCAGCCACTACCTGACGCTATCCCTTCTTAAATAAGGGCCTTAGATGGGTTAATCTGTTCTAACTTAGGTGTGGACCTAGGTGGAGAAAAGTTTAGTGTAGGTGCGCTGTGGATAAAAAGGCAGGTTAAGACGGAGAGTAAATAAAGGGTTAATGTTCTCCGCGATCCTGTGAGGAAAAATAGGTTAGTGTATATACATAATAGTATGAATAAACAAATGCAATAGTATTACCAAAATGTTTATTCATACTTTCATGTATATATACTAGCAGATGAGGCGGGGAAATGATTGAGAATGGGAATTCTCACTGGAGAATGGGTGAAAAGAGGCTCTGAATCAAGGTTAATATACAGACAGCAGATCTTGTTTTAGCGATTATTCACAATTACATATCACAGCTTGCAACTGAATAATCCTTGATCATCTCAGGTACCCAGGAATCCAGACCAGATACAGAGCAGCTGTATCTGGACTGGAGCAGTCCAAAGAGAGAGCATACACTTCTCCCGTTCTCATCAAAATGGAAGTTTTTTGGTAAGTTAGTATTCCAGTAAAGCACAGACTACACACGGAGCCACAGCATATCAGACAAGCTTAAAGAACAAAAATAAATTGCATATACTGTAGTTACAGGATCATGCGCTCATGTCAGCGGAGGTGGCCAGTGAGGTTTGTGGTGCCAGCATGTACAATCCCTAACTCTCCGGGCCAGTATTCAGAGCCCTCAGTCCATCCTTGGGATTGCCCCCAAGCCCCCCTACATTGCCTATTTCATGGACCCTCTAGTTTTTTTTGAATATCGGTGTTAAGGGTATCTATCTCAAACAAGGAGAAAATATTTTAATACAGTTATGTTTTTTATATTTGTTTTTTTATTACATTAAAGGAGCACTATTGCGAAATATGGGACAATGAAAAAATCAATATAAGTTTGCTGGATGGCGGGGGAAAGGGTTACATATACACCCGGCATCAAGAAATATCCAGCCAGGCTTGTTTTTCTTTCTTTTAATGGAGGGAAAAGGACATCCAGGGTGACAGGCTCTGTCACCCCTGATAGACTAAACCTGTCACCCATGGATTTTATTTCTTCCATGAGAGAATAAACCACAAGCTTGGTGGGAGTTTTATTCAGTTTGGGTGTATAAGTGACCCCTTCCTTACGTTAGCCAACGTGTTTATATGGATTTTTAATATTACACAATTTCACAATAGTGCTTCTTTAACTGGGTTTCTCGTAAGTTTCTACTTAGGTACATGTCTGGAAGGCCAAGGCATTGTGTTTTTGTGGCATATTGGTTTGTGAAAGACTAAGTGTAAATTTGTATATTGGATGAAGGAAGCCCTGGGGGTCTGATGGTTTGTTAAGCAGAGAAAGAAGCATTTGTTAGAAGCAATAGGATTTAGATCCTGTCATATTAAAATTCAAAGAAAACAGCAAATCTGATTTTCTTTTCAGAAATGGAATGCATTACCCTGTAGCAAGGACGCCTTTGGATTAACAGGACAAAATTTTAGAAATCAAAGCACTGCAAATTCTTCTAGAATGTTTTGACGTTTTGACATAAATGAAAGGAAAAACATACCAAGGGGGATATTTAGGTGGATTTCCCCTCCCCAAGGCCATTTTGAATCCAAAATAAATTAGATTATTTGGATCTGTTCTAAACTAAATTGTCTGAAGTGTGTGAAACTATTCGCACCTGAAACAGTCATTTACAGAGCAGGGACCACATACAAGTACCCGCGGCGCTGGAATGGATAAATGGATGGCGCCATTCACTATATCCAAAAGTCTAAAGGATCAATCAGCACATGACTTTACATGATTTCATATAAAGTCTTACTCCTATGTTTTGGGGCCTCGCAGGACCCCATCATCAGGGTAACCAAACTACAAAACGCAGCGATATTTGCAGACTCATGTGGACTGAGCTCCCACAATGAACTTCATTCAAGTAGTCTAAGTCCCACCTGGACTAATATCTGGGACAGGGCTGCTTCTGGGGGGGAGGGGGGCAAGCAGGGAGATCTCCCGGGGGGCCAAAGCCATTACGGGCACCATCTTGTTTTCTGCAGATGGGTGAGGTCCACTGTTAGTGGTGCCACTCAAACCCCCATATTGGGCTCAGTCAAGAGGATGGGACATGGTTTGCTGCTAAGGTAGAGGTACAGCATAGCACATACCTGTATGGGACAGCATCAGCACCATAGAATTGATAGAGGAAGGGTCAGAGTTGTTTATTATTTCTCACACTGAGAGCTATTTTGCCTAGAATAAACTGCCCTGATCTGGGGCTACCTCAGGATGTGCTCTCCAGATTTCTATTCTTGGTGTATGTAGCAACCATTCTCTGGCCTAAATCTTCAATAAACCCTCATAAGCAGCCAGATTTGAAAAATAACTCTTCCATAACCACCTTCAAATGACACATAAGGCATTTCTTTCTGACACAATACATGAGCTTTTTATTAACAGGTTTATCTTTTATATCATAGGGCTATATCCCTTTACTGCCATCTAAACCTTTTTCGACTGCAAAGATAAAAATGCACATTGTAAAACGTTATTTTGACGCTTAGCCCAGTGATATGCTGCTTTTGGATTGTAACTAAGATGTCTGAATTTTGGTAAGATGGTCCCACTTTGAGGGTCACCATCCCTTCAAAAACTCTGGGGACACCTAAATGTCCCACTTTGCTGACATGAGGAAGACAGTCCCACCAAAGTCAGAATGCTGGATGTCTGGGGGGCTTACAACTGCTCCGACTCTTTGGTTGAATGGTGGTTGTGGAATAATATGGACTTCTGAGCATTGGCTCAATCACCAGCATCTTTGATGGACCAAATATTTCGAGAGCATGTGACTTTCGAGAGAATGGTCAGTTTAATTGTAACAGCCCTGCTAACTTTATTTTTTCTGATGTAAAAGTTTACCAAGTCATTGCTTTGGGATTGTCACTATTTTATTTATAGGCCATTACCAACATGGATGGAGCGTGGAGGCCGGCGCCGCTCTCAGCTGTCATCAGAGGACGCGTCATCAGAGGGCACGTCATCAGAGGGCGCCTGAGAGCGGCGCCGGCCTCCACGCTCCGACCATGCAGTGTTTGCTTTTTAAACAAATGCCGGCATGGTGGGAGCGGGCAGGCCAGCTGCGCTGTCAGCGGCCCGGCTTCCGCCGCCCGCTGACAGCGTAGCCGGCCTGCCCGCTCCCACCATGCCGGCATTTTTTTTTTCAGATGAGCGATTCGTGAAAGTTTGATTCGGGTGAACCCGAATTTCTTGGGGAAATTCGGCAAATCGCCCGAATCGAACTTTCAAGAAGTTCGCTCATCTCTAGTGGCATCACCTATATAACATAGCCTGCATCAGTCTAACTGTTCTGCTCCGAAAAGCAATAGGCTCACTAGTGCTCTTACTGGAGACCTACACAGGTACACAATTTTCTTTGAGAGTTGGGTGCCATATTTACTGTGGTCTGTTCACCAGTTAAGGTTGCACTTTGAATGTGTTTCTTTCTATGCAGATATTACAGAAATTAAAGTCTTTGCTGCAGCTGCTATGGGTATTTTTTTTAGCAATGGCAGACCTGCCCAGTTTTCCCCATGTTTTCCCAGTTTAGCCCAGCTTTCTTGCAGATTCGGTCCAATTTGCCCCAGGTATTACCAAGATCCGGGTTAATTTATCTGGCATGCCACCCACCGGTGCTGGCAGGTGGCATGCCCAGCCACCACAACATGTCAACTACTGTAGGGGCCCCTTTGTGGCATCCTCTCTTCAGGTCAGCTGGGTTGGAAACTCTCTTCTAATCAGGTGCTGGTGTTCTGATCCTGGGGAGCAGGTATTGTAGCTGCCCCACCAGCATCTGTAGTCAAGAAGAACACAGGTCCCCCCTCCTCCTTCCTAGGCATCACACCAAGCTAATCCTGGGCCCCCGGATAATCTGCCTCTATGTCCCTCCCCTCCCAGTGACATTATTAGTCACATGAAGCTCCTTCGCTGTGGTATAAATGCTTCCCTGCCTGAAGGTCTGACATTAGCTTGCCAGGACATAACAGAAGGAGGAGGGAGGACTTGTGTCATCCTTCACTACAGATGCTGGTGGGGTGGTTGCAATAGCCATTTCAAGGGACTCCTATACCAGTTCACAGGTTGTGGTGGCCGGAGCTATTGTATCCAGGATTCTGAAGTACCCAATGCCAATATACTGGGGACTAGCCGATTGGAGGGCTTCTGAACCGGATTGTCTGGCTCATTGATACTAACCACCTCCTTTCCAAGAGGCTCTTCCAGTAAGGGCTATCACGAATTTCAGATTGAGGATGTGAACAGTAGATGCTCTAAATGAGTGATAAAGAAAGAACAGTTTCCTGGCCTTATCCATCAGAAACTGCAATTCTGGATAACTGGCCCTGAAGAATTAAATTACCAGGTTCATCCAGCAAGCCAGGCAAAGAATGAGTGTCAGATATCCAATTCTCCCCAGCACTTGATGTTTCCAAAAATGAGGAGTGCATCCATTTCTGCCTGCTACACTCATGATGGATTATAGACTTTCTGGCTTGGCCCTCATTACTCTGTGTATTGCGGGAAAGCAGAATTTACAGCAAATGTCAGAGATATTCAGATCTAGCCAAACTGAATTGCAGTTATATGAGTTGGATTCACAGTTGATTTATATATCTGCATCTGACTGATGATAATTTCAAGCTTTTATCAAACTTCTATGAAACAGATTCAGAAACCAATCTTTACATTTATTTGTACAGCACTAATCAAGTCAAGAGAGGAAAATCTCTTTTGAACAGGTTAATTATTGTCTTTCACTGACTTCATGTGTACTTTGTTGTTGTATGTTGTTTAACATTTAGAGAGTGTGTATACATTGTGTGTGTTTTTAAATTAAATGAGGATAGTTATTTTTTTTATTACAATATAACTGAATTTACTGATCATTGTTTGAATGACCTTTTTTTTACTAGAGTAGTAATGTTACTAGGTCATCTTTGCAGTTATCCTTTATAAAAGTATTTTTTAATGGCAACTTAATACAAGCTTAAAGCCTGAATAGCCTTACCAAGCTGTAACATATGTTACTCTTTTTGCATATAATTGCCTTTGTAAATAAGGCATTAACACTGGGAAAATAACCTTTGGTGCCTGATTCAGCAAGGTAATGAATCTAATCCCAAATGCTGCCTCATTTACATAGCTATCTGCTGAAACACCAAAAGAGAACATCAAAGTCATCAAACGGTTCGGTCTCTGAGTGATGATTTATTTTTTTTTATTTTTCCTTTCTTCCACAACTTCAACATCAATCGAACACTCAGCTTGTTCAATGTCATTCTTATGCCACCATCAGAAATGTCTCTCTCTCTTTCTCTCTCTCTCTCTCTCTCTCTCTCTCTATATATATATATATATATATATATATTGTTTTTACATACAGTACAAGGAATTCCTTGCATGGTAAATTAGATTTAGTAGGCCTAAGAGGCAAAAAAATACAATCCAAGCATATGAGAAAGAATAGAATGTACAGGTAAAATGATCCTGTAGAAATTCCGGTGTTTGGGAAAAATGCAAAGTATTTCCAAATTGGAATACAAAAAAAAACACACACAAGAGACCCCGCACCACAGAGTATGTCTATCATTTACAGGTGCTGGCAAAAGCAGGAAACACCCAAGAGAGGGGATTTGTAAATGCCACTACTAGAATCCGTGTGGGCTCCCAGATCAGCCCACCAAAAATTTTCTGCTGTAAAAATGATGCCGCACACCAAAATATTATATACCTAAAAGCTGTCTTTTTATTGTTGTAAGTAGGCATGCACATGAACATAACAAACATCTAACACAATTTTTTAAAAACATTAAAAGACCACATCTTAAAATGGCGAACCTCTAATATTAGCCTGAATTTCACAAGAGTATTGTTATTGCACTGTTCCCTCAATAAATCAATAAACATACGCGAATAATACTCGCCAAATAACCTGTGTAAATATGCCAAAAAAGAAAGAAAGTTGTTCCGGCTCCCCTTCCCCCCCAGCCTACAAACAGACCGGGGGACTTGGGATATCCAGTTCTCAATAAAGTGCCAAGTGTCAGCAGACAATGAAGTGACAAGTCCTATATAGTGCAAATACAATGGCAATAATAAAGTGTCAAGTGCTATAAACAAATACCGATTCTAGTAGTGTCAAATTGGAATAAGGTGAACTTCAGGGAAATTTTGATTTGGCATGAATCCAGATTTCCTGGGATTCATGCCAATCTAATTTTCCCTGAAACTCACTGCCACTTACCTACGCACTGGCTCCCCGTCACTGGTCCAGTGGCAGGCAGTTGGCAGTGGGCACTGACAGCGCAGCTGGCTTCCCCCTGCTGCTGTGTGTATTGCAGAGCAGGGGGGAGCGGGGGAAGCCAACTGCCCTGTCAACTCAGAAAGCCAAACGGGGAGGCCGATTCATTAATAGCGCCAGGTAGCGACAGATGAACGCCAGTAGCGTGATTTTCACAGCGCCAGCTAGTATTCGCTGTGCTTGGCCGGGGTTTGCTTGTTGACAGCGACTCAGTCGGTGTGCGGTAATGTTGAATGTTGAAAAAAAAAAAAAAACATAAACTCAATTAATTATGAATATTTAAAGATTGCTCCATTGAAATGCATTGGAGAGCGCCAGGGAGCGACAGGTCATACCTGGCGCTGTGATGGGATTAGCAGCGGCGCTGTTCGTTGCAGTCGGCTACATGATGAATCCCACGCTAGCTGACGCTCTCGCCGGCGCTAGCCTCATTTAGGTTGACAAATGCGTCATTGTGACCGCCGCCGGGCGTACTAGAGTCGGTAGCCGCCGTTAGCTGGCGGTACCTGGTGCTCGTCAGACACTACCTGGCGCTAGCCCTTGATAAATAAGGCCCAAATTGTTTTTTTTTGTTTTTTTCCCTCACTCCCGATTCAGCAGATCATTTTTTTCTGCATATTTTTTTTCTACAAATAACACATCTCATGCGTGTAACTTTTTTTTGTGCATACTTTTTACCCCTGCCAAAAGCAGAAGTAAAGTGTCCGCTTCACAAACTGGCATGCCTTTTTCACTGAAACAATCTATGCTGCAAATGCCAGCATGTTTTTTTCAATGAAAATGACATACAGGAGTATTTTTCAAGTTTTTTTGTTAAAAAAATTGTGTACCCAGCCCCCCTTCTCCCGCAATGCCAACCAGTCTGGGTACCAGGCATAGGGGCTGGTAACCCAGAGCTCAGGAGCCCCTTACCCTGCCAGTGGGAGTGCGGGTAATCAGGTGGAAGTACCAGCAGTTGAGATACTGCCCCCCCTCTCTGACTCGAGAACTATATCCTTGAAACTCCCCCACACCTCCAATAAGAACCAACCCAAATCCACAGTTCATCCCCTTTCTAGCCCCAAACCAATCCAGGTCCGCTTTAATTCAATCTTATATTTTCCTGAAGACCACTTGCAGCTTTCACTCAACATTTTATTTACAGCACAAATATGGAACAACTTTCCTGCTGACCACAGTCACACTTGTGACCCCACACATCTTTCCGCTATGATCACACATGCCCCCTCTTTGGCATCAGAATCCCAGCGTCGGGGGTCACATGTAATGAAGGATACAGTAAAAACTGGCATGTAATACCATTTCCAGCTATGGCTACTAGACCACTGGAAGGAGATACACAGGCTGAACTGGATGGACTAAAGTCTTCATTCAGCCTTACATACTATATTACTATGGCCCTTATTTAACAAGGGATAGCGACAGGTAGCGACTGGTGAGCGGCCGGTAATGACGGGCCCCGCCACAAGAACACCGGCTCCCCACCACAATCACACATTTATCAAGCCAATCCTGCTTAGCGACTGAGATAGCGCCAGATAGCCACTCATTCATCATTATTCCAGCCTCAGCCCACAGCGCCAGCGTCCGACCTAGAACAGCGACAGGTATAACCTCTCGCTACCTGGCACTCTCCAATGCATTTCAATGGAACCATCTTTAAATATTCATAATTAATTGTTATTAATTGTTTTTTTTTTTTAAATGTGAAAAATTCTGTGACCACTTCTGCCATTTTAAATAATTTTTTAAGGTAAAAAAAAAAATGTACAGAATTGATATTACAGGTCTGATATTAATGTATTCATATTACAAAATTATTTTAAAAACTTGTTTTTTTTTGGTTTCCAAAAATATGGTTGTTTGGGGGTTAAAAAACTACTTTTAACCCATCGCCGCCAGCGCTCTGGGGTTTAAACATGCATTTTACAGCGCGAGAATTTTTTGCGCGTGATTTGTTAATGAATATGGTGGAAGCCGGTTGCTCTGACCAGTCGCTATCATGCGATCCCATACAGCGCGGAACCTGTCAAATAGCGACTCCTCACCCAATATTCAACATTACGGCAAACCGACTGAGTCTCTATCAACTACCGAACAGCGGCCAAGCACAAAGACTACTAGCGGGCGCTCTGAAAATGCCGCTACAGTCGCTCAACTGTCGCTACCTGCCGCTGTTAATGAATCGGCCTCTATGTTACTATGTTGCTATGAAAGCAATGAGAAACACATATTGCAATCGTCCGCGTTTCTTTTTTTTTGCATTATGCCCAATGTATCCAGCTATGTATGAATAATTTCATAATGCACTGTGGGCTACATTTGATATTCTTTATGTGGTTTTACTGGGGTTTTTTATCCTTGTATACTCAGCTTGAGGAAAGTAATTAATTACAAATAACTTTCCTCAACCCCATTCCCTCGGTTGACCTTGAAATACATGTGTCTTTTTACAACCTATCTATCTAATTAATAAGGAGCAGTCATGGCCTAGAGGAATGGGAGGGCCTTGCGATCTGAGGGTTGGAGGTTCAAATCCCAGCCATAAAATATGACTGAAGCAAGGAACCTAACCCCCCCCCAATTGCTCCTGCTAGAACACTTCAGGCCTAGCAAAGTTGTGTTTTATTTAAAGAGCTTTGGTAGGCGATCATTTACCTATTACTTTAAATTGTATAAAGAGGTAGAAAGCCGTAAATATAAATAGACAGCTACGGACAGTGCAAACATTTTTATTGAATTTATGTTTCAAATAGAGGCCGTCTTTCTTGCTGTTATAAAATGTTCACCTCCTGGCCCAGCGACAGTGAGTAGCAATACAACATAACTGGCCTTGGAAGTGGAGATTGTATTGCCTGCATCCTACACAGCATGGTCACGATGAATCATTTATGTTCACGATGTCAGGTAGCGAATTTGCTTTATCTTGATTCCAATAGCAGCCTTTCTAATCTGTAGACCAAAGCTAAAAGCTTATATTTGTAATGAGGCAGAAATGTAATTATATCATCACACACTGCATCCCTCAACATTTAATTAAACACTAATGGTGTCACATAATGAAATGCACAATTAAATTACATAGTATGATGCTAATGTTTGTTACATGTTGTAAATATGCCAGTTAAGATGCCAAATACTGCTTTCTCTTAAACCTTATTTTTTCACATATTAGCATAATTTGCGGTATAAGTATCTATTGACACAAAGCAGTGTGAGATGCAATTTCGAAATTTAATTATTTAACATCTAGGTTTAATTAAAATTAGCATATGTCAGAATTACATTTTATGAGTAGAGAATGGTTGAAATAAATTAATGGCAATAATAAGGAAAAAATGTCTCTCAGTTGCATTTAATTACTGATTCATTCATTTAATATGTAGAGTTATTGAGGGACCTGCAGTGCTAAAATGCACTTGCCTTCAGTCTAGGGAGAAGACCTACCATGGCTCCATCTTTTTAGCAATACGCCACTTTGGCTGTTCTTTGGCGGGTGCTGTCATTATGTCAAAAGATTTATCACTTGTCATTTGGGCTTACATAGAGTAACAGTCATGACGGCAGATGGAGTGAAGGCAGGGCAGCATCACAGCAGAAAAGCTTCATAAAAAATATAGTGCCTTATTCAAGAAATGCGCCGTTTAGCGTCATTTTGCTGAAATAGCGCCCATTTTTGGCACGGCTATTTTGACAGAATGCCGTGGAAGTCGCAGCGCCCGATGCTAGCTAATTAGCTTTGATTGTTGCACTAGGTATTGGCCAGCCTATGTCAGCGCCTGTTAGACCCAAATGCCGATAATAGCAGCGTCAGTGAGCGCTACTTTGTACTGCCATCTTTGGTTGCATTTTAGCTGTTGTTGTCCATATTACCCGTTGGTAACAAAAATGATTTTACAGAAAAAAAAACATTTGGCTTAATCTAGGCCCTGCGTTTACAATATTGACAAGTCACAATGCAAGTTCTGTACAAAATATTCTTAATATTATTCATAAGCATAAAACCCTTTAGTACAGTTCTGCCCATTTTGCTTTATGGGACCTAAAGCTACAGTGCCACTATAAACTGGCGCAGCTTAAACAAGAGCTCCCGGCACTGTAAACTATATGGCGCTAGTGATAAATTAGATGCAGGTTGGCGGCCTCATCGAAACTCCCTGTTTTTTGTTTGATAAATTCCACACTGAGTGCCGCTGAGGCTAAAATATTGGCGCTGAGTGGTATTAATGGGTGCTGACACTTGTTGTTACAGGAGATACACCTAAAATCTTGTTAAGGAAGCGTGCCATTAAAGTGGACCAACACCCAGGATTTTGACTATCCTGGGTTTTGGTCCACTTCCCCGGGGCACCCTGATTGGGGGTGCCCCGCTATGTTAAACCCCCCCCTATTTCCGTAAAAAAACTCACCTCACCCCGCTCCTACGGTGCATGCGCAGCCGCTCATCCAATCAGCGCACTCGGAGTCGCTGTGGTATGCGCGTCAAAGCGCCGTCAAACCCCAGCGGCTCCGAGCACGCTGGCAGCCGCATCTCACGCTTCCCTCTAACAGGGAGTGCGCCTGCCCCGGCCATTCACAAATGGCCGTTGCGGGCATGCGCCCTGCTAGAGAGAATCGCGAGATGCGGCCGCAGCCTGCGCATGCGCCGCTGGACCGAGAGTAAGGTAAGGTTAGCGGGCGTCTTGGGGGGTTTCACACAGCGGGGAGAAATCGGATTGGCCTGGGAATCTTATAGCTTCCCGGGCCAATCCAGGAGGGTGTTGGTCCAATTTTAGCGTTAATTTGCAAGCATATGGATCTGCTTAGGAGCACCAAAACCTATTTATATTTTGGCGCTGCAAGTCACATCCCCGAATGTTAAATAATCAGCTTGGATTTGGGCACTAGGTATTGGCTGTCCTGTCTCAGTGACCGTTGGACCCGAATGACAGTTAGAAGCGAGTCGGTGAGCGATGCTCTGTACCGCCGCTTTTAGCTATAATTATTCATTTTTGGCACGCTGAAAAGATTGGCAGTGTATTTAACAGGCGATAGTCATAGAGGCCGATTCATCAATAGCGCCAGGTAGCGACAGATGAGCGACTGAAGTATGGCGCTATGAGCGCCGCTAGCGTCAGCCGCGGGCGGTAGCGATTCGCTATAGCAGGCCTCCTCAGTCGCTACCTGGCGTTGTTGGGAACAACGCCTACATTGCTGAATATGATGTTGGCCCTCAGCTTTGTAGGCGCTGTCAGTCAGTGTGACCACGCTATTGTACACAGCGCCTGTTAGCTTTGCTGTGTCCTGGCCATCCAGTACCTTCTGAATAAAACACATTGCAACATTTTTTTATAAATTTTAGAGTTTTTATTTTGTGTTGAAAAGGAAATTAAATTAAACCAGATATTAGAATATAAATGCAAAATAAAACATAATTAAACACATAGCCACATTTTAAATTATTTTATTTATTTTTTAAAGAAAAAGGAAATACAATTAAACCACCAATGAGAAAGAAAATGAAAATAAAAACAGAACAGAGAAAGAAATGGAAAATAGAAAAAGAAAATAAAAACAGAAATGAGAAAGGAAAATAGAAAAAGAAAATAAAAACAGAAATGAGAAAGGAAAATAGAAAAAGAAAATAAAAACAGAAATGAGAAAGGAAAATAGAAAAAGAAAATAAAAACAGAAATGAGAAAGGAAAATAGAAAAAGAAAATAAAAACAGAAATGAGAAAGGAAAATAGAAAAAGAAAATAAAAACAGAAATGAGAAAGGAAAATAGAAAAAGAAAATAAAAACAGAAATGAGAAAGGAAAATAGAAAAAGAAAATAAAAACAGAAATGAGAAAGGAAAATAGAAAAAGAAATTAAAAACTGAAATGAGAAAGGAAAATAGAAAAAGAAAATAAAAACAGAAATGAGAAAGGAAAATAGAAAAAGAACATAAAAACAGAAATGAGAAAGTAAAATAGAGAAAGAAATTAAAAACAGAAATGAGAAAGGAAAATATAAAAAGAAAATAAAAACAGAAATGAGAAAGGAAAATAGCAAAAGAAAATAAAAACAGAACAGAGAAATAAAAGGAAAATGGAAAAGGGAAATAAAAACATAAATCAGAAAGAAAAAGAAAATTACAATAGGAAGTAGAATGCCAAGGAAACTTTCAACAGAATTAAACACATAGCCACATGTATCTATATATAGTAGATTTTATTATTAAAATCTACAAAAATTTTAAAATGAACCGAAGAGAAAAGGAAAATCAAAATTCAAACAGAAAGGAAAAAGCAAAGTAAAGGGAAATAAAGTTTGTAAAGTCCCAAATACGGATCACGGTGCATGTCTTTGTGCCTGAAAAAATAAGAAAAGTGCAGTTAGTATAGATCTTTAAAGTAGTATAGTTGTTGCAAATACAAAAATGCATTACTTGATAACCAACATTGGCGTCTTACACCCCCCTTAGAGTGGTTGGGCTCATCTTACACCCCCCCTTAGAGTGGTTTGGGTCATCTTACACCCCCCTTAGAGTGGTTTGGGTCATCTTACACCCCCCCTTAGAGTGGTTTGGGTCATCTTACACCCCCCCTTAGAGTGGTTTGGGTCATCTTACACCCCCCCTTAGAGTGGTTTGGGTCATCTTACACCCCCCTTAGAGTGGTTGGGCTCATCTTACACCCCCCTTAGAGTGGTTGGCCTCATCTTACACCCCCCTTAGAGTGGTTTGGGTCATCTTACACCCCCCTTAGAGTGGTTTGGGTCATCTTACACCCCCCCTTAGAGTGGTTTGGGTCATCTTACACCCCCCCTTAGAGTGGTTTGGGTCATCTTACACCCCCCTTAGAGTGGTTGGGCTCATCTTACACCCCCCTTAGAGTGGTTTGGGTCATCTTACACCCCCCCTTAGAGTGGTTTGGGTCATCTTACACCCCCCCTTAGAGTGGTTTGGGTCATCTTACACCCCCCCTTAGAGTGGTTTGGGTCATCTTACACCCCCCCTTAGAGTGGTTGGGCTCATCTTACACCCCCCTTAGAGGGGTTTGGGTCATCTTACACCCCCCCTTAGAGTGGTTTGGGTCATCTTACACCCCCCCTTAGAGTGGTTTGGGTCATCTTACACCCCCCCTTAGAGTGGTTTGGGTCATCTTACACCCCCCCTTAGAGTGGTTGGGATCATCTTACACCCCCCTTAGTGTGTTTTTGGGCTCTTTTTGATGGTAGTTCTAATACATTTAGCCAGTAGTGCAGTACTTGAATTAGAGTGAAGGTTATTTAGTTTACCGCAAAAAAAGAAGTGATCATCCTTTCCCTTAGCTCATCGCCAGTCTGGGTGTCCTCACTTCTTGCTGCGGGCATGTTGGGGATTTCTGGCACCAGTGCTGTCTCCTCGGGGGCTTGGATTCGGTGGGAAATACAGATATTGTGTAGCACACAGCAGGCAAGGATGATTTTGGAGACCTTCTGTGGGCTGTAGAGCATCTCTCCTCCTGGCCGTGCCAAACAGAGAAAGCGTGCTTTCAGCAGGCCGATGGTTCTTTCCACAATGCTTCTGGTCTTGCGATGCGCTGCATTGTAGCGTTCATGGGCAGAGGTCCGTGGGTTCCTGACCGGAGTCATGACCCACGTTCTCTGCCCATATCCCTTATCCGCTGTAGAAAAAACACAAGGAGAGAGACAGCAATTAGTACTAGTACATGTTTTTTGGTGGTAGTTTGGTTAAATTTGGCTTACTAGGCCACATATTTGCAAAATACATTGACATGGTTAATTTATTACCCAGTAGCCAGCCAGCTGGCATTTCGTTGTTATCAAACTTCCGGCACAGGACTGTCCGCTGCAAGACGTAAGAATCGTGGCATGAGCCGGGGAACCCCGATCTCACCGCCCGCAGCCTCATGTCTGGGTCACAGACAACCATCACATTAATGGAATGGAATTGCTTCCGGTTTCTGTAGGACAGCTCCTGTGCACGGGGAGGGCGGAAAGGGATATGTGTACCATCAACGCACCCTAGCACATTCGGGATCCCTCCCATCAGATAGAAAGTATGTTTTATTTTGGCAACCTCTTCCTCATCCTCAGGAAACCTGATGTAAATTGGGATTAAATCACAAATTGCCAGAACTACCTGGATTAGTATGCGGCTCATAGTAGCCTGGCTTATCCCGCTGAGGAGGGCTGAGGTTGCCTGGAAGGTCCCTCGTGCCAAAATATTGAGAGTGGCACACAGGCGTACTATGCCTGGAATGGAATGAGTGCGTTTGGTGGATGGCTCGATTTTGTGCTTAATCTGATCATATAGGGACTGTAGTGCAGCACGATTCAGACGGAAGCGGCTCCTGATCTGCTCGTCACTTAAGTCCCATACTGAAAGGCGGATTGCAAAGGAGCGGGGTGCCCTAAGCCTCACAACACCCCGCTCCCTTTCCTCCTGCTCTTTCAGCATACACATACATCCATCCACCCAGACACCATACATCACCCTCTTATCCATCACACACACTAAAGATATATACAAAACCAAAAAAAAACAAAATAAACCACTAACACACAACACACACACAAACAATCACACTCCACACACACCCGCTACAATGCAGCTCACCACAAAACCAGAACTATAGTGGTCCAAACCACCAGCCTGCTGAAAACCAGCTTTCTAAGTTAGGCACAACCAAGAGGGGAGTTGCTGCACAGCCCACAAAAGGCCCCAAAATCAAGCCTCACTTGCTGTATGCTACACAATATTTGCAGATGCCACCAAAACCAAGCTCCTAAAGAAACAGCACTGATGTCAGAAATCACCCAACAAGCCACAGAGAGTGAGGACAGAAACCAGACAGAGGCTCAAATGAGCTAAGGGAAGCGAGCACAGCACCACACCACAGCCTTTGCCACAGTGTAAGAATAGCAGAAGCTAGAAAATTCCTTCCTTTTATACTTCTCTTTCAAAAGGGACAGGTCCGCTTTGCCGCCTTTTGCGTCGCTCTGCTATTTCCGGGCGCCAATTAGCCGACCCAGGTGTGCGTAAAACAGAGTGCGCACGCGCACGCTAGTAGCGCTACTAGCGGACTTGAGCCGAAACTTGCGTGCATTAACGGACATGGCCCAAAAATCAGTGGTGGACCAATGAAAGGTAAGCTGCTGTTTTTTTAAATAGCCGTTAGGCTAACCACATGTCACAAGGGTTTGAGATACATCAGTCCATTGTTGGATTTGGGTGTGTGTTGTTTGGTTAATGAGGTCTGTAATGAGTTAATTGGCTAACACACATGCTTCAGTCAGTGCAGTGGAGGTGTGCCTAGAAGGAACTGGGCTGTATGTGTGAATCAATTAAGTGGCCTGCTTTTTGATTGGCTGTTAGAGCACATAAAACCTGGCCAAGCCTAAGAGATTGCGATGCCATTCTGTAGTCTGCATGCGTGCTTGTTGGGTGTGTATTTGTGTGTGTGTGCAGCTACAGGATGGAGCCAAATTCAGGACATCTGCCGGCCACAGCAGGCCCGAGTAGGAGTTTGGTGGGTGCTGTGCGCAGACCTCCCTTACGGAAAAGGGCACAGCCTGAAGGTGGGGCAGCACCCCAGGCTAAGCGCCCAGGTGCCAAGAGGGAGCCTGAATTTAATTTGGCTGAGAATAATCATCTTGTGCGCCTTACACTTGCTAAATGGGAGCTGATATTTGGCTCCCAAAGCAAGTCCATAGGCAAACAAGAAAGAAGCAAACTGTGGGATGCCATTGGTGTGGAGCTTAGTAGCACTGCTCAACACCCATGTAGTGGCCCATCCTGCAGGAAACGCTTCTACACTTTGCGAGGGGCCCTTATGAAAAAGATGAATCACGATCTTGATGTGGACAGTGGGTTCATCCAGGCTCCAAAGAGTACCTACAGGCCGTATGAGGAGATGCTGAAGGCCAAAATCCCACTGGCTCGGCTGCAGGGTGTGGATCCTGGGGATGACACCACCGGTTGGACTGAAGGTACATATTTTCTGGCTTTTGTACTAACCTAATGTTAATGTATGTGATTTGCATTTTTACATTCTGACCAACTAACAGTAGGACCTGTGAAGTATTACATTAGAGCTCAAACATTTGTTACTTTTCTGTCTGTTGCTTTATGCATAGGTGCACATGCTGCTGTCCGGGATGTGCCTCAGGACACCCAAGCTCCTGCCCTTCCAGCAACCTCAAGGCTACCCCAGTCTGCCATTGAAGGTATTTACCCCTAATTTGGTTGCTGGTTGTTTGGTGAACAAATGGGTGTGGGAGCAGCTCAAACAATCAAGTTTTGCACTGTTGAGTATTAATAATATGTGCCTGCGGCCTAATTTCACGCCCACTGTAACACTCACAGCAACTAACTAACAAGGCCCTAACATGTGTAGATATGTTTGAAGCCAGAGATGTGTAGCCATATATCGGCATATCAATGTGGGAGCCACACTGGCCTTGATTAGTGAATATTAGTGAAAGAGCTGCTCACACACCTTAATGCATGTTGTATTTTTGCACGCACATTAACTATGGCTCAATGTTGGCTTTATTTTGGCATAGCTCCCATGCCCTTGGCCCCAGCATCTCCTCCGGATCCCACCTACTCTTTGGATGTCGGTAAGTGCATGTGTCCACCTTGCTTGATCCACTTTTACCCAAGTGCATGTGTCTCATTCCTCTTTTTTCTTGGTAGGCCAAGTGACTGGTTTATCTTTGGACCCCACTTCCGATGTTGCCGGTCAACAGGACCCTGTTGGTGTGTAGAGCAATACATAATGTATCCTTTATGCTGTTTATGTTACACTGGTTCAATTTGGTTAGTCTACTAAGCTACATGTTTGCTTGGTAAACTTGAAGATGCCTCTTGGGAGTGCTTGTTGCCTCCCCAGGGTCAGTCTATTAGTTATTGGAGTGATAGCAATGTATTTTGGCGGACATCTTTGTTGCCAAACATTCCCCGTAGTAGTTTGCTGAATATTTAGAGACATTCCTTGTGTTTTTTAGTTGACCCGAATATCGGAAGTGGCTGTCCAGAAAGGGCCCCTCAAGTTCCGGCTGCCAGAGATGAGGGTAAGTTGTTTTGCCTTGCTCTAGTCTGTATTTTGGCTCTACTTTTGTGGCACTTGCTTCTGGCAACTTGTGTGTCCACATGTATTTTCAAGGTCCAAGCTCGAGTGAGGACCCCACTCCAGACATCTGGGAGATTGCGGGTATGTGTAATTTAAGCAATGTTTCTGATGTGATTAGCAAAAATTATTGCCTCTTAGTCCTGTAACATACATGTTAACAATCTGAGTTTAACAGATACCTTTGGTCTAGTGTGTATTTTGGCACTTTTTAGAGGTATGGCCTCGATAGCCTAGCCAGGTTACATTAGAGTTTGGGCCACAGACCTACTAACCTGATTTTCCTGTTTAGCATATGCCAACTTGCCGGACATCTCGGATGTTGAATTGCCACTCTCTGGCAGCGAAACCTCGAGCCTACCTGTGCCGGAGGACACGCAGGTAACATGGCTGATGTAGACGACCTCGAACCACATTGACATCTTCGTGGGTAGTGGAAGAAGCAACATGTCACATTTACTTTCATTGTTGTTTTTGCAGGAGGCGGAACCAGAACCCCAAGCTGGGACCTCTTCCCAAGTCCCATGTGGCCAAGCTTCCGAGGCTCAGACAAGGGTAAGTTGTATAGTGACTGTTTAGGGGATTTATTTTGAGGGGCATACCTGCATTGGTTCTGTTTGACTAAAATGTGGTTTTCTATTTGTTTAGCCTCAAACCACAGCAAGAGGAGGTGTGGCACCAACCAGTGCAGATTTCTATGAGCTAGGGGTCCGGATGCTGGAGGACTGATGGAACTAATGGTTCGTGATGGAACTAATGAGCGCATTGCGGCGTTGGAAAATCAGGTGCTGATGTGTCAGCAACAAAATGAGGCCCTGCAGCGCCAGATGGACCAGTTGCTCCAAAACCAACACCAGAACCAGGAACTTGGTCGGCTGGCAAATCTAATGGAGCAATCTCTCCTGCGCCAGGAACAATCTCTCCAGCGCCAGGGACAATCTCTCCAGCGCCAGGAAGAATCAATACAGCGCCAGGAAGAATGTCTCCAGCGGCAGGACCAAACTTTGTTGTTGCTACAACAGCTCATACAACAGCAGTCTATATTTTTTACTGCACTGTTGTCCCCCAACACCGCCCCTAGCAATGACTCCCAACCTCCCCGGCCACCCAGCCAAGAATATTAATTTTGTATATTTTTGTTTTTGTAAATATATTTGCTTCACCCACCTCTAAATTGTGTGTTTCCTAAGACCTAGCTAATAACACAGTCATGGATGAGTATCTTGATCTACATATGTCAATGTATTGGTCAATTTAGCCCACACATTGGAGACCATAGCTTACTATGGTTAACACCTGAAATGGCTCCAAAGGTATGGCTAAATTGACACACAAATGGGTTTGGAGACAGTTAAACTATGCTTTGCAATGCAACACACTGTAATGATGGTAATCAAAAAAATTTAATTAGAAAACATGGCCAACAGGGCCAACATTGCCCAACAACGGCCATCAAGAGGCCAGCCTTCCCCCCACCCTAACGACGCCGTCGGCGCCTCTTCTTGGCCAGCAGCATCAGCTTCAGGAGCCGGATCTCCCGCCACAGTCTGCGATGCTGGTTTTCACAAGCTGTAGAGATGTAGAAACAACAATTTTTTAATAAATTGGATGTGACCTCAACAGACACAGATGTAGCAATGTAATGTCAGTGTGTCCAATTAGGTGTCACTCACATTAACATTGTTGACCACTGTGTGCTTATTGGTTAACATGATATGAGTACTATTGACTGGCAGGAATGTGAACAACACATCCCAAGCATACATTTACTCTTAAAGTCTACCAACACCCACGGGTGATCGGCCCGGGAATCTATCAGATTCCCTGCCCGATCACCTCCCTCCCCGCGGGACATCCAAGATCGGGATGTCCCTGGGGGTGAAACCCCCCCCAAACCCCAAAATACCTACCTCAGTTTCTGTGTGGCAGTGCCGCTGGGCCCTCCCTGGCGCCCCTCTAGACGTGTGCGTGCCTGCGCCGGCCTTCTGTGAATGGCCGGCGCAGCCATGCGGGCGTAAAAAGGGGCGCGGGGGGGGCGGAGGAGGAGGCAATTTGCCATGGCTTGTACGTTTGTTGGAGTCAAAGTGAGTTCAGGGGGTTGTCACACAGCGGTGACGATCAGGGGTGCCCCACCGTAGTGGAACAACACCCAGGAAAGTCAAAATCCTGGTTGTTGTTCCAGTTTAACTCTTGGGAAGCAAAGAAGGTATAATTTCCAGTGTGTCCATTTTTGTGCTTAGTAACAGCCAAACATCAGGGCCTAAGTCCGAACGAGTACACGAGTTTGCCCTATAATGTTACAGGTCCAGACCTAATAGGGCCCATTTGGTTGTGTCTAACGCAAAAATAGTCTCTATGTGGCCTAATGAAGGATGTGAGCCAACAATCAAGCATGCAAACAGGCATGTTGGATTATTGTGCAAACACATTGAATCGAGATGTGTGTGAAATTAACACATAGGTAAATTTAAATTGTCTGCAGATGTGACTAGAAGACATAGGTTTCACAAGTCTTTAGGCATATGAAGTGGGATGTACTCACCATCGCAGCTGTGGCGGGGGCCCATGCTGCTGGCCGTCCCTGGAGCTGGGGTGGGGAGGAGGGTCTCTGGCTCCGTCTGCGTCGCAACATCTGTCAACATAAAGCAAAAGACAAAAACACAATTAGTGGGCAAATGACACCTGACTATTTGACATCCATCTGGTTATTGAGTCTGAAAATGCAAAGGCTTGCATGGTTACATACAGGTTGTCCTAAATTAGCATATTTCCTGGACCATGAGTTAATGTCAATTTGTTAGGCTTGACACATGTATCCCTAAAGAGAATGTGCAAATAACATAGACAGTGCTATGTAAAGGAATCTTTAGCAGTTGTTTGGCTAATGTTAATAGTGGCCCACATGTTGGAGCGGGAACAACTTAACCCAAGAAAAGAAATGAGAACACCCATCATGGTGTTGGCAGAAACATAGGGGTGGTTGACAGTTGGCTAGCACTGTAGTGGGGTTTGTGAGGTTAGGGTACCTTATCAAACCAGCTGTGACCATGGACCAGGAAACATGTGTCTGTTACAAGTGGGCCTATACACAGGATTGGTGCTAATCTGGGTTTGGGTCCACTTTGGCCGAGCAACACAATTTGCATGAGACAACGTACTCCGCGCCCGCTGCCTTCCACACATCACTCCTCGAGTGTGTGCGGACGCGCAGGCCATTTGGAAAAAGAGCGCAGGCGCACACACATCTAGAGTGTCACACAGGAGGCTTGGACGGTGGCTTTGGCAACCCCCAAAGAGGTAAGGAGTTTTGTGGGGTTTTTTTTGTGGGGGGGGCCCTGGGTGAGGGATGTGATTTGTCCTGGAACCTTCCAGAAACCAAGCACCATCAATGTTTGGGGGTACACTTGAATGAATGTAATAACATTGGGAATGTGATGGCTAACCAAAAACACTTACCATGACTATGCCCGTGGAGAATCCTACGCCAAAATGCCATGGAGGTGCCGCCTATATGATGCCCTGCAAATTAGAGAGGAATGGCAAGGGCTAAGGACAAATTGCAAGATGAAACCTGTCACAGACTAACAATTAAAAAATGTACACTCACCAGGGGATGAAGCGCCACTTGAAGCCCAGGGAGGGCTCTGAGGAGGAGGCGGGGAGCCTCGGCTCCTCACACTCTGGTCGGAAGATCCACCAGGCAAAGGGCCACCCTCCTCCCTCTCACTCCCTGCTTGAGAGTGGCCCCTTGCCTGGTGAGAGTCCTCAGACTCAGAGTGTGAGGAGCTGAGGCTTGATCCAGCCAGCCCCCCAGCAGCACACTCCTCTGGGGCGTCATCCCCTTCCTCCCCTGGGTCCTCTAAATAGGACCCGCGGGAGGGACCCTCCCCCGATGACTCCCCCGAGTCCGCCTGCCTGGTTCGGGGGAGGAATCCCTTCCCACGTTTCCCCAGGGGAGGACGCTTATCTGTGTGGAGGGGGTGAAAGAAAATAATTAATCTAAAGAGCACAAATGGGCACAGCTTAGCAGATGATTCGGCACAAAGGCTAAACATAACATAAGCTTTAACTTACCTGATGCGTAGGCATCATATAGGCGGTACACGCCTTCAGGGTCCCGGCGCTTGAAATCCGACCACTTTTGTTGGATAGAGCGGATGGTCAGCTCGGTGTGGAAGCGCCGGGACACTGTGGCCTTCACCTCCATGGCTATGCGTTTTTTGCCTCCACGGGCATAGTCATATTCGGCCAGGCAGAAGTCCTATGAAAAAAGAACAAACAAACTAAAATAAATACATGACATCAGAACACAGTCATAAACAGTTATACAGAGACCAGATCAAAGTGGACCCACACCCAGGATTATCACTATTCTGGGTTTGTGTGCACTTTGGTGGGCCACACCAATTGTGGGTGGTCCGCTGTCTGCAACCCCCTTGGAAGGCCACAAATACACCACTGAGGACACTCCCACGTCACTCCGCAAGCCAAACACAGGGCTCCGCGCCGCTGTGGTATGCGCATACAAGGCCGTTGGGACGTGCATACCAGCTCAGCTGGGTCTGCACGGCAAAGTACGCATGTGGCGTTTGACTCTAACAGGGAGTGCGCCTGCACCCAAAATTACAATATGTCTGGCGCAGGGGTACACCCTGCTAGAGGTAAGCGCAATAGGCATCCGCAGCTAACGCATGCACAGATGGGACGGGACTGAGGTAATATTTAGGGCCCTCCAGGGGGGGCATCCCAGCAGGACATCCACAATGGGGATGCCCCACGGGGATTGCTCAAATTTGTTCTTAAAACCAAAATTTGTCATAACCAATCCCCCCTGTGTGTTCTGCAACTTTTAAGCTAAAAAGACAAACCAAAAAATACTCACTTTTACCACCTGGCCATTTACTCGGCTATCCACCCGGGTGTGCTTTGGCTTACTAGGCCCAGGAGGGGAAGGGGTGGGAGGGGTGGTACTTGAGGAAGGTGAGGTAGGTTGGGGAGGTGGGGGAGGGGTGGTGGGGTCAGAGTCTGAGGAGGAGCTGGGGAGGCGCATTACTCTTCGTCTGGACATCATATTGGAAACGCTAAGGAGGAAACAGGAACCGGAAATGACCCAAGCGACATTGGTAAAAAGTAAAAAAAAAAAAAACGCTCCGCGCACCAGCAACAAGCTATTCTCAGCTATGTGCAAGCTAAGTGGCGGAAAAACTAAAATGACGCTTGAAAACAAGCTAGTGGCATAAGCGCAAGACAGTTTTACCTTAAGGTGGCGTTGAAACGCAAAGGAGGATCCCGGAACCGGATATGACGCTAGCAACTGTGCTTCAAAATTCAAACACAAACATGCGCGCAACAGGGACAAGCTAATATCAGCTATGTGCAAGCTAAGTGGCGGAAATACATTAAAATGACGCTGCAAAACAAGCTATTGGCATAAGCGCTAGACAGTTTTACCTTAAGGTGGCGTTGAAACGCAAAGGAGGATCCCGGAACCGGATATGACGCAAGCAACTGTGCTTCAAAATTCAAAAACAAACATGCGCGCAACAGGGACAAGCTAATATCAGCTATGTACACGCTAAGTGGCGGAAATACATTAAAATGATGCTGCAAAACAAGCTAGGGC
Organism: Gastrophryne carolinensis; assembly: GCA_027917425.1. Taxonomy (NCBI): domain Eukaryota; kingdom Metazoa; phylum Chordata; class Amphibia; order Anura; family Microhylidae; genus Gastrophryne; species Gastrophryne carolinensis. Next base: position 340,470,615 of record CM051239.1, read on the forward strand.
AAAAGGCGCCACGAATTATTAGCTTGATTTAGCAGGGGATTCTACATACTGTAATGCATAGGTCCTTCTAAAGCATACACCGTTGTGCTTAAATATACAAATCTGATTCCTTCAAAAAGTCAGCACACAATCAAACTAGACAACTACCTGAAAATGTGGCACACATGAGAATGCATAACGGGTTGTTATGAGCTGGTACGACTGAATGTTAATCCTGCAATATGTGGCCAGGCACGCTCACAACTACAGTGTATTCATTAACAACGACTGGGGTCGCGGGAAGTGAATTCCTTGCAAATGGCAGAAGGGCACATGTATGAACAGCACAGCGCCGCACAACGCAGCGCAGTGAGGCACAGCGACGCTCGCGCCGCCACATAGCGAATCTAAACAGCGACTGCACAAACACTGACCAACACAGATTCATCAAGGACAGGGCTGCCGAATAGCTTGGGCGCTGACAATTTCGAAGAGCGAACGTGACCGCCCAACCTGACAGGCTACAAAATAGCTTTACAAGCCCCGATTGTGTGGAAAACCAGCGATTTTGCCAATGAGTTTGGGTGGAGGAGATGCAATTCCCATGTCACTCACAACATTACATTGTGAAAAAAAAAAAATAAATAAAATATAAATAACCAGCAAGATTCATTAAACAGATCAATATAAACATGTGTGGAATTTTGTACCAAAGAAAAAAACCCAAAAACCACTAAAAACAATCATTTCAGCGTCTGCCATTGAAATGTATGGGAGAGCGGCAGGTAGCGCCAGGTAATACGTGTCGCTGTGAAGGAATTTGCAGCGGCGCTGTTCGGTCCAGGCGGCTTCATGATGAATGCCGCGCTAGCCGTCGCTCTCGCCGGCGCTAGCCTCATTTTGCTTGATAAATGCGTCATTGTGACCCCCGCCGGGCGTACTTGAGTCGGTAGTCGCCGTTAGCTGCCGCTACCTGGCGCTCGTCAGACACTACCTGGCGCTATCGCTTGATGAATAAGGGCCATAGTTTCTTCATAGTTACAGGATACCACTGCTGTGAACAAAGGGGACACATTTTACAGGGCATTAAGGCTGTGTTTTAGTTTTTGTGCTCCAAAGTACACACTGGTAAGAAAATAAGACATAGTAAACGATTTTACAAGAAAATAATCAAAAATTAAATTTTTACATTATTGACAAGCCACCAAAGCAAGTTCTGTACACATTATTGTGTTTAACATTATTTCTAAGCAAGAAACACATATACTACCACTAAACCATTGCAGCTTTAAAAAGAGCACCAGTCACTGCAAAATACAGCATATGGCACTGGTGATAAAGTAGATGCAGGCTGGCGTGCGTAATAATGCTGGCTGGTTGGTTGTTAAATACAACAATAGAGGGCCACTGAGGCAAATATATTGGGGTTGAGTGGCATTGACTGTCGCTTACACTTGATGAATGAGGCTGCCAGCCTCCCAAAATGGCATTTGGGGAAAACGAATTTGAATGAGCAATAGAATCTTTATTGTTGATATATATATATATATATATATATATATATATATATATATATATATCATCTTACAACACCCAACAACTGAAAATAAAAACATCTAATGAAAAGGCAAAGCCATGCATTCAGAGAGAACGTTCCAGCGCAATCCTAGAACACCTGCAACATATAGCGGCACCTGTGGGCTTATTGAAACTCCAATGCCATTAAAAAATATGGTGCAGAAGTTACAAGATGACGCTGGGATATGCATGGTTTTCCCTTCAGTTGCTTTGATAGTCCTTGGCTGTAGTAAGATGGCACAGGTATAAGGATCATTGGACATACAGCTATTTAGTGATACCTTCCCACTTCCACACCAGCCTCACTACCCCTGTCCCTGGTTTGCTGAGTGGAGAATCTGTGCTCTGTCCTTTTGGGACATTTTTGTTAATGATTCAATTCAGATGACCCTGAATTTATTGGGGTAAATTTGGTAAATTTTCAGAATTAAATTTTAATGAAATTCACTCATCTCAGCCTGTATTATATTGCTGAGCCCCCCAGCAGAGATTGAGGAGCCACACACAGGAGACAATATCTAGGGTGCCACCTGCCACTGCTCACTCTACACCCAGGTACCAACATTCCCTGCCCGCAGCAGTTACTGCTCCCTGAGTGACACTACATTAATTCCATAAGATGCACAGACACCTGGACATCTGGGGAGGGAGTGGGGGGGGGGGGGTGTTTCTATTCTAAGTCCTCTGAAGGTTGATTGAAGGACCAGGTCAGTGGGGCGGAGGCTGAAAGCTGAATGAGGATGTGATTTCCTCACTAAGTAGACAGACATTGCAGGAAGGACAGCGCTGGAGGGACTCAATGCATTTTTTACCGAAGACTTGCCAATCACTTCAAGGACTCCAATTTCACAGGATACCAACTCAACACCCACTGGATGTTAGCATATACAGTAGAGCATTTTAACTTGTAACCCCATATGGTGAAATGTTGTTGGTTTTCAAATCTGGTCTTTCTACGACACACATGTTGAGAAATAGCGAAAAACTGACTCATCTGTAAGTGCGTTATGGCCATGTACTAGCTGGAATTTCTTCTCCTGCTATTGTCACGGTGTGGGAGTGTGCAGTTTCACATCCTTGATGAGCTTCCTATGGTTCCCTCTGCTATAGCATTCGCTGACAAACTAGCTCAGCAGCTCCTGGGCTAGTGATGGGGTAATTGAAGCCAGACAAATTCTGGGCTGATTTTTTACCCCAGTGCAAGCCCTAAACATGAGCAATCTTTCCAATACAGTTCTCACTTAATGGAGGATTTCACCTGCTACATAAAACATGGCATTAGAGATACTCTAGGTAAGTAATCTGTCTATGTAACTTTTCCAATATAGAGACTAGGGATGAGCGAACCGGTTCGGACGGTTCGGCACAAATAAAAAAAAAAAATGGCGGTATGGTGGGAGCGGGCAGGCCGGCTACGCTGTCAGCGGGCGGCGGAAGCCGGCCCACTGACAGAGCAGCCGGCCTGCCCGCTCCCACCATGCTGGCATTTTTTTAAAAAGCAAACACTTACCTGCATGGTCGGAGCGTGGAGGCCGGCGCCGCTCTCAGGCGCCCTCTGATGACACGCTGTCGCTCTCCCATACATTTCAATGGCCATGCATTTGCTTGTGTTTAAACAGCGTGTTTGACATTTTTATTATTTTTTTTTTCTGAAATCATTGTCACCTCTCCTGGCTGCAAAGAAAGAATTTTAGAAACTTTTTGGACTTTTTATATTTTTATGCAGCATTGTCATTACAGGTCTTGCACTAAAGTGTTAATGTCACAGTGTTAAAACAATGTCATTCCATGTGTTTTCACTTACTAGTGGATATGTGTTCAAAAACAGACTTTCATCACACAGCGTCTGGCGCTCTATGCTATAGCGACCAGATTTAGAGCGCAGATGCTTTGTGTGTGTCCTTTTTTGGTGTGGAGTGCCGAGAGTCAGTCGCACTGAGCTGAAGCTACCTCTCGCTCCCTGCAGCGCTGTACTGGTGTTAGAGCACCCAACATACATCACATTCATCAATGCGGGCCAGGTTACTACAGCACTGAGACGCTCTGTTACAGCACCTGATACCCGCTTACAACATCTACTAGCGGTCGCTCTAAGCACCGCTATACACGCTCATCTGCCGATACCTGGCGTTAGTAGTGACTCAGCCTCTTATTGTTTTTCATTTTATTTAAGAATGATTCCGCTGTTGAGGGTGGGATTTGGATTATGCTTTTGGTTCCTAGAAAGCAGCCAATACCCTAAAACAGAGAACAAAAAAACCCTTTAAACTCCAAATCTGTATGTATCTGTATGTAACTGTACAGTTCCGCTTATTGCCTCATTTTGGTATGAGTAGCAGGGCAGTTTCTAGGCAAATTAGTGTTCAGTGCAGGAAGGGAAAAATTGTTCCCCCTACTCATCCATCCTATTGTGCTGCTGCTTTTCCATACAGGTATGTGCCAGCAGACGGTGCCCCTTCCCATGACTGCGCCCAATATGGGGGGATGAGGGGCCTGCCTTATTGTCTACATAACTAACCTATCTGCAGAAACAGGATTGCTGGGATAAAGGCGCTCCTAATTTCCTGATTTCCCAGCTCACCCTAACCTAAAACCAGCTCTGAGTATATGCAAGTGTTTTACTGTAGTTAAAAGGGACTTCCATCTTTTTTCACTGCCATTGTCTACAGTTATCAAATGTATTATTATTATTATTGTATATTTACATCTACTTCAGTAGAGCTGTACAATTATAGACAAGGTAAAACATATTGTACAGACACCATTACAAACAATTTGCTACAAGGTTATGAGTAGGGATGAGTGAACCGGTTCGGATGAACCGGAATTTGCTCCGAATTTCAGGGAAAATTCGATTCGGCACGAACCCTAATTTTTTTGGGTTCGTGCCGATAGAATTTTCCCTGAAATGAAAAAAAAAAAATGCCGGCATGGTGGGAGTGGGCAGGCCGGCTACGCTGTCAGCGGGCGGCGGAAGCCGGCCCGCTGACAGCGCAGCCGGCCTGCCCGCTCCCACCATGCCGGCATTTTTTTTAAAAAGCAAACACTTACCTGCATGGTCAGAGCGTGGAGGCCGGCGCCGCTCTCAGGCGCCCTCTGATGACACGCCCTCTGATGACAGCTGAGAGCGGCGCCGGCCTGCCCGCTCCCACCATGCCGGCATTTTTCTTTTCAGATAAGCGATTCGTGAAAGTTCGATTCGGGCGAACCCGAATTTCTTGGGGAAATTCGGCGAATCGCCCGAATCGAACTTTCAAGAAGTTCGCTCATCTCTAGTTATGAGAACAGGAGACACTAGGAAGAGATCCCTGCCCTAGTCAGCTTACAGATCAAACCAAACTGGTTAATTTTAGTCCAATTTACCTTTAACCCAAATTCAAACAGCAACTCAAATAAATTCTTATTTTAAATTTATAAACATAGTAGGTAGGCTAGATGGGGTTGGACTGTAAATCACATAAGGTATTATGTAGTTATTTAACCATGATTTTCTGTATCTATGTTTTTTAATTTTGCTTGACAGGTGGTTTAGCTGGGACAGGTTTAGGCTGGACAAAACTCTATAGTTTTTTTAAATCCCCTCTTGTAAATGCCAAAATCAGACCTTGATACTCTTAGTCCCATGGTCCACATGACTGCTAATTGCCAATAGCCACCTTGTGTGCACCTTGTGGCAGTTAGGGAGACTGCACTCACAATAACTTTAGCAGGGGGCACTATAGCCCAGAAAGAACCCTTTCCTTTCTAAGTATGCCATATAGTATAATATTTTTTAGTCCTAAAGTGCTAGTATAATAGAGACATAATAATAAAAAACAAATACTTGCCTTTAGTCCCACACAACTGAATTCCATGATACTGGTGTATCAGTTATCTCGCCATCCCGCAGCCTGAAACCTTCAGTCTATCTATTCCCGTCAGTTTCAATTACTGCCCGTGCTCTTTCCATTCACTCCATTCACTGCCAGCACCCTGCACGCTCCCTCCATTGAGATGAATAGAGGTGTGTGGCCAGTTGCCTGATGCCAGAACTGCAGCGAGGAGACAACAACATAACCATGAGCTGTGGTCCCGCGTTGGAATGGCGTGCATTGGATTGCCAGCAGAGGTAAGTTTCAAAGTACTGGAATATCGCCAATCAGCTGCTTGGGACTATAGGTGAGTATGCATGGTTTATTGCCTGGACAGTCCCTTCAAGCTATGTCCTTTTCATAAACATACCACTAGTGCTGAACCATTCATTTGCCTGGGTGTGATAGGGTGGATGGACATGCTGGTCCTGGGTAAGTAGGAATACTGCATTCCTTAGGACCCTGTAGATGCACCCCTCCCCTATTCATCCACAAAGCAGACCAGCATTGGACTGGATAAGGAATATTCGTAGTTGTCCTTTTCATATTTCATTAAACATAAGCCTATAGATTTGTGCAGATGGAAGGCACGCGGCCACCTTGTTTCTTGCATTTATTTTATGTGTTTTTTTATTTTCAAGCGGTGAATCACTGACTGATGAAATAGATTAATACACTGCAAAGTGCTGTCAGTGACCTTTTCAGCAGTGAACATTGAAACCCTTAAGTATTTCACATCAACATGACAGCAAAAAATAAAGAAATTTGCTGTGTATTACAGAGGACTAACCTTTTCTGTTTGGTGTAATTGAAATACATAGAATAAGCCTTCATTAAACTCACAACATTAAGGGTCATTTAAAGATTTATTTCAATATAAGGCACAAGATAAAATATGCTGTAATTCAAAGAAGAGAAAATATTGCAAGTGTTTATAAATGCTTGACAGTGCTCAAATCTTGGTTATTAACACTTAAAACTTTAACTTTTGGGCAGTAAAATTGGCAATAACATAAAAAACAACATAAAAAGCAAGAAGCAACTCACTGCGGGCCGGTAATCTGTACGGATGCTGAAGCTGGTACATGGAGTTACAGGTCAGTCACCAAATCCCATGCATCAGTGTACTGGTCTGTCTCTCAAGTCCACGGCGTTGGGGGAGGTCAGTTGTTTTATTATTTTAACACCCAAATTGGGCTTAGCACAGCAGGAGGGTGGAGTAGCTGGGGGTAACCAAAAGCTTGGACTTCCAATATAAGAGGTCTATGCACCATTTAGCGCCTGTTGTTCATCATTTAAATTGAACACCTTATATTGTACAGACAAATGTATAACCTTTTTCATAGTGCAGCGCTGTTGTATAAGCTATGCTAGTCATAAGTGGCACTGAAGCCTCAGCTACCATAGAGCACAATGGCAAGAAAAGTATTGTAGTACAAAATGTTGGAAATAAATGCAAAAAAAGGAAATAGTTTGTGTAACATGTGTAAAATGCGAAGACATTACCTAGATATCGCCAACTGCTATTATTTTACAAATTGTCAAAAAACTATTTTTCCTCCATTTTCCTCTCATTTTCATCAAAAGTGTTTTTAGATTACTATGATTTTTGGCAACCAGTGCCTATAGGCACCACCACCAAGCTCCGCTACGTGTTAAAAATGAGCATGCAACTCCAAGAATTGGTGGAGTAGTGCTCATTGACCCTGTTAAATCCAGCATAAGGGCCCATAACTGTTGGAGATACTGCACAACAACTTACAGGTTGTCTCTGTATGTGATCTGCATCTATATTGCTAGGTTAATGCAGTTTATATTTATGACAGTAGATGGTGCTGTTACATATATCTATGTGTAGTCTCTGTTGTACATGCTCTATTGCATGTTGTGTTTCCTGTACGTTGAGGTGATCTCTATGACTTACTTTTCCTGTCTATGTTATCCACCACGTAAGGTGACCTTCTCTTACTGCACTTATATTCCAGTAAAGCCAGTTCCTGCTATGCCACAAATGTCTATCTGGTTTTGTCTCCTCTGATCCAGCACTCAAAGTCTGCAACAATAACTAAGCTGAACTTTTTTAAGAAGGACAAATCTGGGATGATCCAATTGTGACATCTTCAATATTGTTAGGTTAATAGTGACAATATTGTATGAGTTGTCACTATTGAAAATTAACTTGTACAGCTTTCCATAGGTACAGACACAGGCCCTGACACAGGTTGGCTTATAGGGAGAAACCTAGTGCGCCAATGCAAGATGATTATTTAAGAACAGACATTTTGAATTGCAGTGTCATACAATGCAGGTTTGTGGAAAGATAACAGGCACCAAAGGGGGAGCTAATGCCAGAAAATTAATGCATAAAGGCTTTCATAAAAAAGAAACACGGGCTGTTTTGGGGCACTGGGCTGAGGATAGAAGGTGACATCAGGGAGGCTAATTTATTATGAAAGGTGTGGGCAGCACTTGAGCACCTCGTTCATGACACTCGGCAGCACCCGCACCACAACGTCGGCTTCCGGCTGGTGGCGCTATCAGCTGTAGTACTCCCAGGCAAGCAGTGTTCGCAGCACACAGCTTTTATATGCCTAAGCACTAGTGACACCTAGCGCTGCCCAGGAGCGTAGCAAGTTGAAAATATTTCTGAAAAAAATACATAGTGCTCCCAGAGGTGCTCAAAAAATGGGATTCCAGGCACACTGTGCCTGTTGGATTTTTTTAGGGTCATGGAGTATATTTTTTTTTTATGAAAAATGGGAATTTCATCAGAGACACTTGAAAAGCATAACATAGCTTTCTCATGGCCCAAATCACAAGTTTGCAGCACAACACAAAAGTTCTAAAAATGCATCCAAAAATAATACCAACCAGCCCAGGGATCATGTGGCACATGCACCAGCCCAAAAATGCCTAAATAATTGTAACCCTTCAAGCCCATTGAAATGTATGGGATAAGGCCACACAGTGCTGGGTGAGGGCCTGGTCCTATCTGGCACTTTGAGGAAACTCCCATCTCCGACGCTGTTGATAGATGGGACACTACCTGGCACTATCACTGGCGCTCTGGATTTTTGACTTGATAAATACGCCATTTTCACTGGGACCTGACATTCACCTGACACTTATCTGGCACTGCCTGTTACTATGTGGCCTTAGCATTTCTAAAAATAAACCCCATAAACTTCCTTTCTGGGTAAGGGATCGCTTTAATTGCAACAACATTATTTTGACTTGACTGTCCCTTTAATGGGGTAACTCTGAGGCCTTTCCCTTTCACAGACAGTCTAATCCTACCTTTTTTCATTACTGTCCTGTGTTGGTCAATATACTAAGGGGTTATTTAAGAAAGGATAGCGCCAGGAAGTGCTTTGTAGCGGTAGGCAGAGTCTGGTGAACGCTGGGTGCTGTACGCAAAACCACATTTAAGAAAGTGAATGTGGTGAGCGCCTCTAACAGCACCATGTAGCGTCCGATGTATTATTACAGGCGGCTCAGTGTATAGCGCCGGCGCTCTAGGTTTAAGAGCGCCACGCATAACCTTTTGCTCAGTGCCGCTCTCCCATACATTTCAATGGGCTTTCATTAGTTGTGTATAAACAGCGTGTGTGGCAAATAATTTTTTTTTTGCTCAAATCATTGTGTGACCTCTCCTGGCTGCAAACAAACACTTTTAAACTTTTTTTTTACTTTTTATATTTTTATGCAGAATTGTATTTACAGGTCTGGCACTAAAGTGTTAAAACAATGTCATTCCATGTGTTTTTGCTTTGTTACAGGTGTATATGTGTTCAAAAACAGACAGATGCACAACAGCATCTGGCGCTCTATGCTAGAGCGCCCAGCTTTAGAGAATCTACGCTGTGTGTGTGTGTGTAGTTTTTTATGGTGTGGAGCGCTGAGTGCTGGACACACTGAGCTGGCGCTACCTCTCGCTCGCTGCAGTGCTATACTATTGTTACAGCGCCCAACATACATCACATTCATCAATGCCGGCCAGGTTACTACAGCGACTGGCAGGCTGATTCATTACAAACGCCAGGTAGCGTCAGATGAGCGTCTGTACCGCAGTGCTAAGAACGACCGCTAGTGGTCGCTCTGATCCGCCGTCAGTCGTTATCACAGAGCGCCCCCGTTGCTATATTAACCTGGCCGCCATTGATGAATTTGATGTTTAGCAGTCCCTATAAAGCCACTTTACATTAGCCCACACAAATCTAATGGTGTAGGGGAGTTTTTAAAGCTGTTTTAACGCTAAAATGTTATGTTAATGTAATATTGTCAATGATAACATTGGCAATATATATATTTTTTTTTTTGTTGGTTATGTGTGTGTGTTGATGTCAATTATTTTTTATTGAAAAAAATACAGACACAAATGTTTTCAAAAAACAATAAAATATTTATTAAAAGATTATAAAAATGCCCAACATGGGCCTAAATATGCTGCAAAACAGCAACTCTAATTCCCCCCCCCCCCTATGACTTTTTCTTCTTCCCCAGCAGCATGAGTATGTGACATACTGCCACAGTCTGAGATGCTCCATTCTACAAGCTGTAGGAAAGTAAACAGTGCTGCAGTACCCAAAAATCAGTACATACCTTTGAAAGGAGTAAATGTGGTTTCATTAAGTAATATGATTTAACCTTTAACCCTTAAACAACACCCAAGATTTTCAAATTAATATAAGGGGCAAATAAAAAAAGGTCCCCCATTCTAGATTATTCTCCCATAATAATGTACCTTAACTTACCAAATAAGGCCTACATTAGAAGCCGAACGCTGTAGTTCCTGTTTTGCTCTAATACTCTTTTTAACATAAAATTCTTCGCCTATCCAATTTTTAGATAGTGAAGGTAAAATAATTGGATTAATATAAATTCTTAACCTAATCACCAGCTGCCTTTTTATTTTTAAAACAAGTTACATTAGCAGAGCCATCAACCTAGCATGCTCACATGCGATTATGAGTGGTGTTTGCAAATATAGCTTCTCCATGTCTAATAGTAAACAGCAGACTGTCTATAACATTAGTTCATGTTAATGTACACAACCATTTTTGATAAAAATGTGTAGGAAAGAGCATTTGGGATACCCACCATCGCAGCTGTGGCTTTGGCCCATGCTGCTGGAGGTTAGTGGAGCAGGGGTGGGGGGAATTAGGACGGGGTCCATCTGTGTGAAAACATCTGTTATGATAAAAAACAAAACACAAAAGATCATAAGGACAATGTATTTGATGTTTTTAATAGGCATCAACAAGTATTAGTTCGAATGATACCATAACCATACTTGTGGGTAATTACTTGGCCATGTGCTTGTTTATAAAGGCCAACTTTGGCTAACACAATTTCTAGGGACAATAGTTCATGATTTAGGGGTACAACAGTAGAGGAGATAATGTGAAATAGGCCACATGGGCCTGTCACTACCATATAAGGTATTAGGGCCATTCAAATAGTATATATGTTAATAAACATATTTAAAATGCAATTTATTGAATATTAAAAACAACTGTAAATAAGGTATAGTTTGAAAGAAAAATGTAAATACCAACAAGATAACACAATAAATAATATCCCACTATAAAAATTACACTCACCAGGGGATGAGCTGCTTCTGGAGGGAGGGCTATGAGGTGGAAGCGTGGAGCCTGCACTCTTCACAATGGGCCCAGCAGATTCCAAACCCGATGGGCCACCCTCCTCCCTCTCACTCCCTGATCCTAGAGGGAATGTGGTGGAGTCCCTCACCTCCACTCCACTGGGACTCCCCACTTGAGAGTAGCCACAGGGGGTTTGGGACTCAGCTGAGTCCAATTGTGAGGAGCTGAGGCTCCATACTGCCCTCACCCCAGCAGCACGCTTCACTGGGGCGTCATCCCCTTCCTCCCCTGGGTCCTCAAGATGGGATCTATAAGAGGGACCCTCCCCCGCAGACTCGATCCCAACACACGTGTGTGGGGGAGGAACCCCGTCCTTCCAAACAATCAAATACATTACTCTGCACACATGATTGAAATTCGAATAATGTATGTAGGTTTGACTTTCCAGATGCGTAGGCATCATAGAGCTGGTATACGCCCTCATTGTCCTGGCGCTTAAAGTCTGACCATTTGTGAAGGATGGCTCACCTGGTGAGCTCCGTGTTGAAGTGCCGGGACACGGTGGCTTGCACCTCCATCGCTATGCTGCGGATTTATGGATATAGTTTTTTATGTAATCAAATGAACAAAAATAATATTTAAAAAATAAATTAAAAAGCTAAAACCAAAAATTTGATTACATAAAAACTAATAGTTTGACCTGAACATACAATAAAGCTTTATAAATGAAAATACATTCTAGAATTTGCTAGAACACTATGCACATGTACACTTACTTCGACTACTTGCCCATTGACCCGAGGATCCACCCTCTTCTTTGGGGAGTCACGGGGGGCAGTGGAGGCTGAAGGGGCAGGGGGGACGGGCGGGGGCGTTGGTGTCGGAATCTGGGGAGGAGCTGGGGAGGCGTCTGGCAGGTCTCCTGGGGCACATGGTGGATCCTCGTAGGTGTAAAACCGGATGTACACAAAAAGAAAGTGAAAGCAAAACCTTTGACCCTCCTCGCAAAATAAAAACACAATGAAACACTAAAAATCCCGCTATGAAAAGCAACATTAACATTAATATTACGCATAGAAATGTTCAGCGCTATAGCCACACACGGCAATACCATATTTAACAACTGCAGAGTGCGGCATGCTGTAAACGACTGCTCAGTCCGCCAGAATCCCAGCCACTCAACCCATATTCATTACAAAATAACAGTGAGCGAACGCAGGCGTTCTAGATTGTGTGGCTGGATGACATAGCGCCGGACGCTGTGTGATTAAACATATTTTTTAGACACGGGAACAGCAGTAAGAAAGCGAAATAACATGGATTGACATTGTTGGTGGGGTGTGACATTGCCACTTCAGTTAGTGCAGTACAGTTAGACAAGTTAGACAAGTACAGACATTTCACATAAATGTAGAAAAAAAATTCAAAAACATGCTTTTGGGGGACAGAATGAATGTCTGAAAGATTTCTGAGAAAAAAAAAATAATAGGACGAGGAAAGGGCTGCAATGATCGCCCATAAAAATGTATGTGACAGCGCCAGGTAGCGACAGGTAGGACTAACGCGCTCTGCAAGGCTGAATGCAGGCGCTGTACGTTGAGGCTGGGATAATGATGAATCAGACTCGACTACATGGTGTTGTACCAGTCGCTCTACAGATTTGGCTTCATAAATGTGTAATTGCGTCCACTTCCTGGCGTTCCCCTGTCGCTACCTGACGTTACGTGGTGCTACCTGCCGCTATACAGCCACTACCTGGCACTATCATTTCATGAATAAGGCCCTAAGGCTCTCTGTTACAGTGCCTGATACCCGCTTACAGCGTCTACTAGTGGTCGCTTTAAGCGCCGCTATACAGACGCTCATCTGGCGCTAGTAGTGAATCAGCCTCCCGCAGTACAGCCAGCATGCATGTGCCAGTTTACAGCTTTAGTAACTGTTTAGCCAATGTTCTGCTCATTGGGTGACAGATTTTATGTGACAATAGCTCTTCCTGTCTTGTCATACAGCAAAATAAAATGAACTGCAGAATATCGAACCTTAAATGGCAGCTTGGCCTCTTGGGCATAAATAACTTGTAAATGTACTCTGTAATTACAATAAAATTCCAGCGTTCACAATTTGACTCTGGTAAGCCTTAGAGACCTTTTTTTTTCATTTCTTTTTCTACCGGGCCATGATAGAACAGAAACATAAGTGTTTCTGAAAGATCTGTGTGTTCTTGTGTGTTTCATTTATTTTTACTACACAGTTATGCTGCATCTACCACTAGATCGAATTTATCTGGCCATGTGAAAAATATGTATTCTATCAGCTATTCAATATATGTATAATATAATAATATAATATATTTCATATATATGCACTTTTTTGGGAGTAAAATTTGCCATTCACTGTCTACCTAGGGGCTGATTCATCAACAGGTGTAAACAGGACACTTCTTTTATTTTTCTTAAATAGAACACTCCTAAGTGTACTTTTTGTGACTGATGTTAAAAGTTGCATTTTAGAGAAATTTGGGGGGGAGGGGGGTAAATGCATTTGCTAAGCATCCCCACTGATCCCATGGGGCTAAAGCTGTGCTCTGTTGGAGGCATAGGCACAGCATGCAGGACATTTTGCGGCTGGCTGGGCAAGAATTGGTTTGCCTGAGCACCATTTAGTTTGACAAATGCGTCATTTTATGCCAAATATAAGGTGTATGTGACAGTTTGCGCCAAGTAGAACATCTTATAAAGATGAATTTGCATCTACGACTCTTGTCTTCTTCACAGTGCAGTGCTGTGCTGTTGTACAAGCAACACCAGTCATAAGTGGTGCTGTAGCCTGAGCTACCATAGAGCACAATGGCAAGAAAACTGCTGGAAGCATTTTATAATGAAAAAATGTTAAAATGAAATGCAAAAAATGGAAATAGTTTGGGTAACATTTCAAAAATGCAAACACATGACTTAGATGTCACCAACTGCTGTTGTTTTACAAATTGTCAAAAATCACTTTTTCCTCCATATTTTCACACTGATGTATCTATCTAACTTCTACAACTAAAAAAAGTATAAAATGCACTACAACGTTTGCCACATATTTATCACAACAGTGTTTTTAGATAACTTTTATGATTTTACAGCAACCTGTGCCTAGATTATCTAAAAACCTGCCCGCTTGTTAAAAATGAGCAAATCTGGCATTGCGCACCAAGAAGTTGGTGGAACAGAGTCGCGCATATTGGTCCAGGTAAATTTAGCATAAGAGCCAATAGGTACACAGACAAGCACTGACACAAGCTGATTGTTTAAGAACAGCCATTTTAACTTGCTGTGCCTTTCATTGCTCGCTTACAGATAGATAACTGCACCCAAAAAAGGGGACGTGTCTAGGCAGAGGCTAATGTCAGCAAAATTATACAAAATGGCACTGATTGGCGCACTTTATAAATCTGGTTTTAAGTTCGCTGGGTTTCAATGGAGGGATGTAAACAGGGTAATAGGGGAGGCATGAATTCATACTCACCTAGAAAGGTGTGAACAAGGTCTAAGGGCCTGATTTATCAAGCACTTCTGCCAGACAATGCCATTTCACTGCAAATTAGAGTAATGCAAAATATGATTCAAACATTTTTCAGCATATTGCTGTACTGCTAATGTTTTAGTAAATGTGCTTCTCATAGTGCAGCAACATGCGCAAGTGTGAAAAAAGAAATATTTTATTATATTTTTTACTACTCTAATTTGCACCAATGTGACTCTGTCTGGCAGAAGTGCTTAATAAGTCGGGCCCTAATGCATTCATGAATGCTGTGACTTTCAGTGACAGCTGAGTCAGCCAATCACAGCATCAGCTGCTCTGATTGGTTGATTCAAGGATTCATTGCAAGTACTAGCTCCATGGCTGCCATGGAACAGGATTCAGTTCCCGCAATTATCAGCAGATGGTTGTAGTGACTAGGTGAGTGCTTTTTTCCAAGATTTCCAAATTGTGCTCAGTTCTCAGGTAGGGACTGGGACTGGAAACTACCTGACTACCAGCCCAAAGTACAACAGCTTACCTGTTGCTGACTTGACAGCTTCTATTGTGCCTCGAGGCCCTGTATCTAAGTGATTTCCATGCCAGGTCTTGCACTTCTGGTCAGCCGTGTAGATCGGAGTAGACCAGGCCAGGCTGCCCTAAAGACTTATGGCCATCTTGGTCAGGGACCATACCCCACACACGCTCATCCAGAGGCTGGAAGTTTGAACTGAATGGAGCTTATAGAGACATGGGTCCTGAGGACAGTGATGCAGGAGCAGCAGCAAAGAAACAGAAAGTTGATGGCAGAAGGAGACCTTATGGTCCATCTAATCTGCCTTTATATGTGTATGTTCTTTTTATCTTAGGATAGATGTATTTTTAACTCTCTTGACTAGCTTCAGGTCATGCCCCTTGCTCTATCATTACGTTTCTTCTTAAAAACACTTTATTTTCGAAAGAGGACTTTTCCTTTAAAGAGTTACTGCACTGAAATAAACATGCTATGGCAAAGTGTTGTTTTATGAACTGTTTGAGTGATGTAAGATATATTTCATTTTATTTTACTACTAAACTAGGAAGCACATCTAAAATGTGAAACATAATCCTGCTTTAAAATCTCTGGGCAGCATCTTGAATTGTTTTAAAGCAGCATAAAACTGTCCTAGTACACAATAGTGTAGGAAAGGAGGTCACAGCTTTGACCTGGCCTCAAGGAAACTTCCAATCTGACCTATATTTCTGCAGGCTACTGTGCAACTCTCATTGCTGTCTCCTTCTCCCCCTGAGGATATATTTTTACAGGACTTTGCCTTCGGGGCCCTCTTATTCTCAACATATAAGCAGATCCTGGCCATACAGCACCAGGTTCTCTAATCTCTGTGTACTGAAACAATGGAAGATATAGGTTACTAATACTAATATTTAGCAGGACCAAAAAGGAAAATGGAACAAAACTGGAGAAGTTGCAAAAGACAACTGTTCAACTTTCAGTTTTTATTTAAAGATTTCTCTAGGAAACTGGTTCAGTTTTGCTCCACCTTTCCTTACCCGAATCTGTGGTTCTTTTCCTGTGATCAGTTAGGAAATTTTCTTTGGCCCCATTTTTCCTGTGCTCTGCATCAATATTCATTCAGTTTGCCTGCAGCAAAAGTTAGCTCTCACTGGCTCTGGCTTTAGAGGATTTACCGGGGAAAGAGCAGGTCTGGCTGTGGCAATGCTGCTCAGCCGTTGGCTCCGCATGGGGCTTCACTGTGGATCCGCAGTGGGGCCCTCACTGGGGTCTCTCCTGGGGTCTGCTTAGTGCTCTGGTTTCCTGACTATTGTTTGGTCCATGGTGGGCTGTGCCGAGTTGCCCGGAAGCCCTGGTTTTCTGACTCCTGCTGCTGATGCCTTAAACTGCTGCGGGTGATCCACTCAGAGTGGTATCAGCAGGGGAGTGCCTGCGGGACGAATGGTGGGTCCTGGGGCTGCGGTACCTAGCCCGGGTGCTGACAGTTTCTCGGCCATGCCTGTGTTCCTGTTGCTCTTGGGGCTGTGATGACGCCTATAGTGTGGCATAGTGAGCTCCTAAGTGAGCACTGGCTTTTGACAGCACTGACAGCACTGTGTTCTTTTATACATAATTGAGTGGGAAATTGTGGTGGAAACAATTTGGCTTATTTTACAAGCCATCACAGGCCACAACAAACTATATGCTACATGGGCGTATGGAGGCAAACACACTTCCGGAGTCCACCAGGGCACGTAGTTGCTTGTACACCCTGGCGCAGGAGTGCATCATGCAGACGACATCCAAAGGTCCAACATGGCAGCCATGGTGTTCACTCATGAGCAGCAAGAGGACATTATGATTGTGAGTCATACGTTCATGCCATTCACCTAAGCATGTGGGCCGCATTACACTCCTTTCAAGGTGCAAACAGATGACAAAGTGGCCCTGACCTACAAGCGAAGGCACATGGCTCCAAAGAAATGGCGGATGCCTGGCCTTCCAACATTACAGGCCTGCAGTACTTTGCTGCCACTGTCACATGTGATCTTTCTATGCAATCTGCTATTACTGTGGGATGGGAGAGCTGGCTTCTCCTTGTTGCTGGCCGGGGTCAGTGAGCCCTATTCGACAGTAGTAGTGGAGTGGAGAGTTAAGCATGCCTTTTGGCATACGTGCGTCTGCGCTTGTAATCCGCTACTGCTGTGGAATGGGGGAACTGGATTAGGTTGCATTGGCATGCACTAGCGTATACGAGGCTTGGGTGCTTGCACTGTCACACAAAATTTCTCAAAGGGGTAGGGGAATGCCTGTCGGGCTACATGAGACCCAAACAGAGGACATAAGTTAACAATGCACATCTGTTTGTCGTTTGAAGACATTTATTAACCAATGGTACAACTTCAAGCCCAAAACACTTGAAAAGTGGACATTGGCAGAGGAAGTGGCTGCACATGTGAGTGACGAGGGGATGTCACCTTACATTTTCACCCAAATAATGCAGTGCTTGTTGGACCTCAAACGGTGAAAGTGGCCCTGGGTGCAGATGTTCAACAGCCAGAACTTCCCAGGTAAGTGGATGTACAGCAGAGTCATGGTAATGAGTAACACACGTTTTATTGTTTTTGTAGCTGGGGAGTTCTGGCTGCAGATCAAGCACACGCAGAGCGAAGGGGTCTGACCAGTGGGCCCCAGAAGACAGGGTGTGGGTGTTTGGTTGTGGCGCCAAACCCTGCCAACATCCTCTTCCTCCTCTAAAGCATCACCACCACCAGCCATGGAGCCTGCTGAAGAGGAGAGTGTGTTGGGCTTGGAGTCGCCGACAGCTCCTGCACACTCTGATAGGCCAATACACCAAAAACACACAGGTTTTGCTGCATGTAAAGTCTAATAACATGTTTGCCAAGTGCTGGTATGTTGTGCTTCTCTGTCACTACAGAATCATCAGGGGGTGAGTATGCGGTGATGGGGCCACCAGAGACGGAAGTGGCACAAAACTCAGGTGGGTGTGAAGCCAGTGAAACACAACAATACCCAAGCATTACTCAAACATATGCACATCAATTCTTACTCAGGTTCTTTCCTTCTACAGACCCTGAAGAAGGTGACCCTCTAAAGGTTTGCGTAAACCAGTTTGGGTAAGTATGTAAAAATGTGCGTGCATGTACAGGCACACATGTGGACAAACTAGTGGTAATGTATATTTTTTTCTCTTTGCAGGTGCCATGTTGGTCCCAAGCAACATTTAAAAAAAAAACATGTTATATTTACATAAATGTCAAAAACTATTATTAAAAAATAGTTTGTAATAAAAAAGAGTTTTAAAGTTATATGCTGCGTGGTGCAGTGTTTTCTATGCCAATACATAAAGCAAATGCAATCCAAACAAACAGCAGTGTCAAACAGAACATCAAGTATGTGCAAGGACATGCAGACTACATGGGATGCCCTAGATGCCAATGGGGGGAGAAGGTAAGTATGTGCAAGGACATGCAGACTACATAGGATGCCCTAGATGCCAATGGGGCGAGAAGGTAAGTATGTGCAAGGACATGCAGACTACATGGGATGCCCTAGATGCCAACGGGGGGAGAAGGTAAGTATGTGTAAGGACATGCAGACTACATGGGATGCCCTAGATGCCAATGGGGGGGAGAAGGTAAGTATGTGCAAGGACATGCAGACTACATAGGATGCCCTAGATGCCAATGGGGCGAGAAGGTAAGTATGTGCAAGGACATGCAGACTACATGGGATGCCCTAGATGCCAATGGGGGGGAGAAGGTAAGTATGTGCAAGGACATGCAGACTACATAGGATGCCCTAGATGCCAATGGGGCGAGAAGGTAAGTATGTGCAAGGACATGCAGACTACATGGGATGCCCTAGATGCCAACGGGGGGAGAAGGTAAGTATGTGTAAGGACATGCAGACTACATGGGATGCCCTAGATGCCAACGGGGGGGAGAAGGTAAGTATGTGTAAGGACATGCAGACTACATGGGATGCCCTAGATGCCAACGGGGGGGAGAAGGTAAGTATGTGTAAGGACATGCAGACTACATGGGATGCCCTAGATGCCAACGGGGGGGAGAAGGTAAGTATGTGTAAGGACATGCAGACTACATGGAATTCCCTAGATGCCAACGGGGGGGGGGGGGGGGAGAAGGTAAGTATGTGCAAGGACATGCAGACTACATGGGATGCCCTAGATGCCAACGGGGGGGGAGAAGGTAAGTATGTGCAAGGACATGCAGACTACATGGGATGCCCTAGATGCCAACAGGGGGGGGAGAAGGTAAGTATGTGCAAGGACATGCAAACTACCATGGGTACACTGACAGGGACAGTGGGAAGCTGGTGGCAAAACCAAAAAAGGTTGTACACTAGAAAGCCACCGAAGGACACAGCACACAGAGAACAATGGGCCCCACAGCAAATTACATCCGAAAAAAGGTAAAAACTCGGCTTCCAAGACTTCTTCGACTGCAAATACCGTAAATGCTCGGCTTAACCGTATGCGTCCACAAAGGAAATACGGCTACTTACGCATGAACAAACTTTTCTCGGAACGCGGCCGCGCTCGCGGTTTTAAATGCTGGGGGTTAACAGAGTGTAGGGTAGCTTTAGGGAAAAAAACTAAGCACTGCAAATTCACAAAGTCTGATAGCACCCAATTGAGAGATGGCATATTGTGCCTCCTCTCCCATTATTTGCTCCACCTACTAACCTTTACTACCTTCTTCTGTAGGTAGGCTCCACACTTATTCATCAAGCGATAGCGCCAGGTAGTGTCCGACGAGCGCCAGGTAGCGGCAGCTAACGGCGACTACCGACTCAAGTACGCCCGGCGGCGGTCACAATGAC
Source organism: Gastrophryne carolinensis (assembly GCA_027917425.1). Lineage (NCBI taxonomy): Eukaryota > Metazoa > Chordata > Amphibia > Anura > Microhylidae > Gastrophryne > Gastrophryne carolinensis. Next base: position 340,490,492 of record CM051239.1, read on the forward strand.
GCATTTATCAAGCAAAATGAGGCTAGCGCCGGCGAGAGCGACGGCTAGCGCCGAATTCATCATGAAGCCGCCTGGACCGAACAGCGCCGCTGCAAATTCCCTCACAGCGCCAGGTATGAGCTGTCGCTCCCTGGCGATGTCCAATGCATTTCAATGGAGCAATCTATAATAATTCATGATTAATTGGTAATAATTTTTTTTTACATTTTTTTAATGTCAAAAAATCGGAGAACACTTCTGCAATGTTAGGATTTATTTTTAAGTCAAAAAAAAAAAAAAAAAAAATTGTGCAGAATTGATCTAACAGGTCTGAGATTAATGTATTCATAATACAAAATTGAGTTGATTCAAAGAAACATGTAACAGCTTGGATTTTGGTGCCGATCATCCTATTTTTCCCGTACGCTCGTGCGTTCGTATGAACTTGCGAGTGATTCTATAAGCAAATACATTTCTATCCTAAAATATACGTCCGTTCGTATGGCAGTTCGGGAATCAGACCTATGTCAGTTTCCATCCTGAATTTTCCGTTTCATTTCTCAGGTTGCAACATTGGTTTTGCCCTTTTTCCTTTTTTGTCTGGACGTAAATCCTTCTGATCTTGCGGCTGCGCACTACAAACTTACCTCATTAAAGTGCATTCTAAATATTTGGTCTTTTATTTTTCTTTATTTCATTCATTTTGTAGTAACCAACCATTAATGAATGCATTTGCATAAGTAAATCTTACTTTGTTTAATTTTTAGTTAACTTGCATTTTTTACTTGTGGATTTAATTTTAATATTTATGCTTCAAATGGTACAACTTTAAATTTTTAGTGTGGTTACCCACACCCTCTACATACAGATTGCTCTCAAATATTAAAAAACACCCAGCAACTTCTGCATGTTATGAGCCTAGAAACAGCCAAGATGGCGGCTCAGGTATTATCGGGCAGCCTGCAAACAGAAAGGGCCTTGTGACTGTGTTGCTCTGGATTCTTTGATTTCTGACCTTTCCATGCCCCCAGCTCTGCTGTGTCTGTGCAAAATACAGCAGTAACCCACATCCTGCACTTTATCCCGCTCTCCTCTCCTCAGTAAGTGTGATGCATCTGACCAAAGATGTGCTTAAATAATTAAACAAAGCAAAGGTAAACAACTACACCAATAAATGCAATCTAAAAATATTATTCTAGTACATCAATGTAAAAATAAATACCAAAGGACATAAGTTTCTTTAATTAACGCAAATATATTGCCAAATAAAGGTTTACATGCAAAGGACTAATTAAGGTCCACATTAAAATGCTTTTATAAGGCATACATGAATCAGGTATGCATTGCCATACAATTTATGGCCTCGGCCATGCTGATACATGCAGTTCATTGCAGCTCAAGACGCGCAGACTCCTCCACATAGCCAAAAAACCTGTTCAAGAACAGCAATACGACTGCTAAAAGGTGTCGGCAGTGGCTTTCTTTTAAAACGTATTTAGAGGTTTGAAAACTGTTCTCTGAATCACACCGAAACACATCCAATTATCCTAAGTTTTACGTTTTCATCCTAAGTTTTAGGATTTGATCCTAAGTTTTACGTTTTCATCCTAAAATTTACGAACGAACTTGCGATGATCGTAAGAGCATATACGCATTCGAACGTAGGCTCGTGCGAGTCGTAAATGGCCAAAAAAACAGGAAAAAATGACTAACACCCACCCAAACTTACGATTCTCGATCCGAAATCAATTAACTTTTGCTCTTTGAATCGAGGGGAATGATTCTAAAAACATGTATAATGTTACATTCAAAAAATATGGTTGTTTAGGGGTTAAAAACTAGTTAATACAGATCGACGCCAGCGCTCTGGGGTTTAAACAAGGAATGGACAGCGACAGCACATTCGGAGCGTGATTTGTTAATGAATATGAAGCTAGCCGTTCGCTCTGGCCATTCGTTGTCAGGCGCTCACATACAACGCTGGACCTGTGAAACAGCGACCCCCCAGCCCGTATTCAACATTACCGCACACCGACTGAGTCGCTGTCATCAAGCTAATGCCGGCCAAGCACAGCGAATACTGGCTGGCGCTGAAAAAATCACGCTACAGTCGCTCATCTGTCGCTACCTGGCGCTATTGATGAATCGGCCTCTTAATGTGTGCCTTTTTCCATACCTGTAGTAATATGTGCATTTTCTCACTGAGATTTTTATAAGGATTTCCTCTTCTGTCACTGCCTCAGAAAAAAAAGATCTTTTTCATCTGCTGGAGTAGGTCAGGCATTTACCCTAATAATATCTGTGTTGGGATGAGTGGTTGTAAATGGACAATATATTTGAGGAATCTGGGGCTTGAGCTCTGCCTTGACAATGTAAAACCTATAAAAAAACATGCTTCCATTAGACAAGAAAGAATATGCAAGCACAGGCAATGTATCCATAATGTCCTCTGACGATATGCCATTGCGCTTATCTAGAGTGCGCACTAAAAGTGAAATGCCTTCCCCGTTAATATTGTACATTAGGTTTATTGTGTTATATACTTCATGGGGTATTTATTTTCAGTACATGCTGAGAATTATACATTTAATTATATCTAGGCTTTCCTTTTTAAACTGCAATTTAGCATCACGCTATTTTCCTAAGGTAAGGCCAATAAAGTTTAATGGATCAGATCTATTCCATTCTCTCTGGTCTTATTATAATTGAATTGTTGCAATACCATGTTAAAGCAGAAGGAGTCTTTCTTGAAGAATAAGCACACCAGGCCTATATCTAAGGTTAAAATGGGTATAATGTTATGCTGTGGTGTAATGAAGAATTTTAGAAAGTTTAAAACATAAATGCAGAAAAAGGTAATAGAGTTGAGATCTGGTTTGGATTCGAAACGATTTTGTGGAGTAAGCCAACATTGTATCACAGCAATAAGTAGAGCATGTTTTCCCCCTAAAAAGTGGCTCTCACAGAATCGATAAGTGGCTTAAAGTAATAAACCTAAATCTATGGTATGTGAAACCAGGGTTTCATTTTAACCAAGTAATGTGTAACACAAATGAAAAAAAAATCAATATTGAGTAATATGATAGATAGATAGATAGATAGATAGATAGATAGATAGATAGATAGATGGAGAGAGGCAGCATCACAACTTGCAACGGCTTGATATTAAAATGTAAACAGCTCTCTGCTGACTTATCAGCTTTCTGCAATGTGTATATACCTTTCTGTGTTTTTCAATTTATAGTGAAGTATAACATATTAACTGAAAAAGCACTTAAAAAATACATGTGTGTTTTTTAACAATACATAATTGGGTCTCAAATCCTAGTTTCCTACATCTTAATCTAGCACCTATTTCACTACAAAAAAAATGCACAGATTCCAACTTGCATCTTTGTAACTGAAATTGGGAAGTAGGATGTATTATTTTCTAACAAATGTTGCAGTCAGTCAATTTGAAATGAATTACTAAAGTTCCAGATTCTTTGTTGAATAATTTTGGAAGATCATTTGGACTGAATTGTGAGCTTGCAAATTGTTTTTAGCTTATCTATAGAAAGGGGGCATCCTTGTTTTGGATACCCACAGATGCACACACACCCATAAGCATTCCAATGCGTCTGGCCACTGGTTCATCAGCCCACATGACCACTGCCCACTATGCAAACCTATTTAGTCCTCCATGGCGGTCATGGTAGGGAACCAGTGGCCAGCAACAAGGCAATATAGGTGGTAAACTGCAGTGTAGTATTAAAAATTGGCATGAAACCACTGGGAGGGGGGTAGATGTCCACTTGGGGTGAAGGTGCCCTTTAAAAGTTCTGAGGAGAAGCCTGTCCTGCATTGATATGCTTCCTCTCAGTACATTTAAAGGGACTTGCATCCTATTAAATATGTGCAGTTTTGGGCCCCCACAGCCCTCAGTAAGCGATTTTACCAGACTGGAAATGGCAGGAAACATCCTCTTAAAAACCCTTCCTTGAAGAACCAGGACATTCACCAGGAGCTTCTCATTTTTTAAAGTTACTCTTTCATTTAAAAACTAGTAATTTAAAGTGGAAGTGCATGGCCCTGTAATGTAAAATACTGGCTGGATGATCCCCTGTACCCAGGCCATTCTTATTTGGGATGGCACATTTTGTAAAATATGTTCACTCAGTATACTAACGACTGGCAATCCCACTAAGCATGCATGGGACATGGGCAAGGGAGCATTCGGGTAGTTTATGCGCACCCCAGGTCTATCTTCATGGCAGGTGCAGGTACACAGCTGAAAGGGAGTGAGCGCAAGAATGCTGGTCACTCTTATCACTCTTTGCCATGGTCTTTTTACAAACAGAGTTCTGATTGGAGGAGAACACACACATGTGCCGTGGGGTCGTTGGATCAATACGTTTACCGGGTGAACCAAGAACTTTACACAACAGGGGCATTCTCCAAAAAGGAGCACATAGGGGCATATTATGAGTAAGGTTTTTGGTTTCCTTTAAAGAGCAACTAAAGTAGAAGCTGTGCGGAGCCATGTATATAAATTCTTTTTGCATTTTTGAACTCAAAATGCCAGGAAGAGCTGGCCAGACTTGTAATGTCTGAATATACAGAATCATCTAAAATGTACACAGCCATCACTTCCTACTTGTGTATATGTGGCTGGAAATGATTGCTGTATGGTAAGTAAGGCTTAGGGCCACCTTAACAGAGGAAACAAACCATTTAGGAAGAGACCCATGTTAGGCTAAATATATTGAGCTGAAAAATACCAAAATACCAAAATGGTACAGGATAAAATGTACTTTATCAAAACAGAAAGTATGCACGTAGTTCATACAGACAAAGAATAACAAGATGTGTCCTTGATTCTTAACACTGGGCAGATTGGAAATTCTACCTCGATTGGTCCTACTGGGATATTGTAAGTTTGACTTAGGGCCTTATTTATCAAGGGCTAGCGCCAGGTAGTGTCTGACGAGCACCAGGTACCGCCAGCTATCGGCGGCTACCGAATCAAGTAAGCCCGGCGGCGGTCACAATGACGCATTTATCACGCTAAATGAGGCTAGCGCCGGCGAGAGCGTCAGCTAGCGCGGGATTCATCATGTAGCCGACTGCAACGAACAGCGCCGCTGCTAATCCCATCACAGGGACAGGTATGACCTGGCGCTCCCTGGCGTGGTCCAATGCATTTCAATGGAGCAATCTTTAAATAATCATAACTAATTGCTATTACTGTTTTTTTTTTTTTTTTTTAATGTCAAAAATTCTGTGACCACTTCTGCAATGTTAGGTTTTTTTTTTAAAGTAAAAAAAAAAAAAAAAAAATGTGCAGAATTGATATTACAGGTCTGAAATTCATGTATTCAAATTACAAAATGTTTAGAAAAACTTGTATAATTTTTACATATAAAAAAAAAGGTTGTTTGGGGGTTAAAAACTACTTTACACACATCGCCGCCAGCGCTCTGGGGTTTAAACAAGGAATTCACAGCGCAAGAAATTTTTGAGCGTGATTTTTTAATGAATCTGCAGCAAGCCGTTCACTCTGGCCATTCGCTGTCAGGCGCACCCATACAAGCGGAACCTGTGAAACAGCGACCCCTAACCCCGTATTCAACATTACCGCACACCGACTGAGTCGCTGTCAACAAGCAAATCCCGGCCAAGCACAGCGAATACTAGCTGGCGCTGTGAAAATCACGCTACTGGCGCTCATCTGTCGCTACCTGGCGCTATTAATGAATCGGCCTCCCCGGCCCTTATTTAAGAAGGGATAGCGTCAGGTAGTGGCTGGTTAATGACAGGTAGCGACAGGTAGCGACTGGTGAACGCCGGACACGGCACGCAATTACACATTTATCATGCAGAATCTGTTTAGCGACTGGGATAGTGCCATGTAGCGTCTGATTCATCATTTTCACAGCCTCAGCGAACAGCGCCAGAGTTCAGCCTTGCACAGCTCCAGGTATGACCTCTCGCTACCTGACGCTCTCCCATACATTTCAATGGACGATCCTTTTCTTCTCTTTAAACGGGTTTTTTTTTTTTCTCCAAAAAATCACAAATAATTATTTGACCTCTTCTGGCATTGAAATAGCAGTTTTTTCATCATTTTTAAATTTTTTATATATTTCCTCAGAAATGACATTACAGGTCTGGCATTAAAGTGTTCATGTTACAATGTTGTTACAATGTAATTCCATATGTTTTCGCTTTGTTACTAGTTGATAGATGCTTGAAAACAGACTTTAAACACACAGCCTCCTGTGTTCTGGGCTTTAAACAAATATTTTTCAGCGCCAGAGATTTGTGAGGCTGTTTTTTTGCTGAATATGGTGTGAGTCGGTCGCTATGAGCAGTCGCTAACATGCGCTCCCATACAGCGCTGTACTGGTCAAATAGCGACTCCTCACAATGTATTCAACATAAAGTAGCGACTCACGGGCGAAAACAGCGACTACTAGCGGGCGCTCTGAAAATGCCTGCTACAGACGCTCATCTGTCGCTACCTGCCGCTAATGATGAATCAGCCTGTTATTTCTTGTGCTTACTACTTTTATCTCACCTGCAGTTGCTTCAACTAATTATCCTGATATTACTTATTGTTCTATGAATATCTGCTTTAATTGTATGATAATTATAGAAAGGAAGGAGCAAAACTATTACACCTACCATTTCAAAAATACACATTTCTTGCTCCACACGACAGCTATAGTGTTAAAATGTAGTCGGTGTATTGCAGAAAAAGAAGAAAGAGAGTTCTATTTTCCAGGATATTTCAATATATCGTGTCATCATTGTTTCATTATATTTGACTCCTTCAGTTTTCCATTAATCATCTGACTTCCCTGATGTGCAATTATCATTACTAGGCCTTAAGATGGCTGGGGGCAAAATAATGTCATGGATCTTGGCACATCTGTTAATTCTCATTTCTTAAATATATGCATAATATATGTACTATTAAGCTTGTATGGGAGGATAATCTAAGTGACGTGTTAGCCCTATTAGCTATAAATAGCAGAGGGAATAAGGTCATATATTTTGGTCAGCTAAGTAATCTCTTGTGCAAGCTTTAGCTAATTTTGGATGAAGAGTGTGAAGCAACTTTTTCTAGGACATGTAGAATCACCAGTCAATAATTGTTTACCGCCTCCATGGCTCAAAGGAGGTTACCTGAAAGTCCAATGCACGTTAGGGCCCCTACCAGCCCAAAGTATTGAAATGCAAAGCAAAAATGTAGAGGAAAAAAAGATTAAAACCTAACATTTCATGTTGCAGTTAAACCCAATTATCCATCTCAATCAGTAAAAAGCTTTTGCAGAAGTTTTGTACAGGTATAGTAAAAGGTGCAGATGCCAAGTTAGGGGTCAGTCTGCAATCCTATCTAGTACCACTTGATATGATCTTGAGTACCACCAGTGGTACTAGTACTAATGGTTGGAAAGCCCTGATCTAGGTTAGCCCCCTTTGGAGTTTGGAGAACTTCCCAGGCCTGCACCTAAATTTTAGTTTATTTGAAAGAATAATAGAGGATAAAAGGGCTCTAGATAAGGATGGTAACTAGAGATGAGCGAACTTCTCAAAAATTCGATTTGGGCGATTCACCGAATTTCTCAAAGAAATTCGGGTTCGTCTGAATCGAACTTTTACGAATCGCTCATCTCTGGTGGGAGCAGGGAGGCCGGCTGCGCTGTCAGCGGGCGACGGAAGCCGGCTTCCGCCGCCCACTGACAGCGCAGCCGGCCTCCCCGCTCCCACCATGCCGGCATTTTTTTTTCCATTTCACGGCTTGGTGGGAGCGGGGAGGCCGGCTGCGCTGTCAGCTGTCTTCAGAGGACGCGTAATCAGAGGAAGCCGCAGCCACAGCGCAGCCGGCCTCCCCGCTCCCACCATGCCGGCATTTTTTTTTCCATTTCACGGCTTGGTGGGAGCGGGGAGGCCGGCTGCGCTGTCAGCGGGCGGCGGAAGCCGGCTTCCGCCGCCCGCTGACAGCGCAGCCAGTCTCCCCACTCCCACCATGCCGGCATTTTTTTTTTTTTTATTTCAGGGAAAATTTGGTCAGCACGAACCACTAAAAATTTGGGTTCGTGCTGAATCGAATTTTCCCTGAAATTCGGAGCGAATTCAGGTTCGTTAGACCCGATTCGCTCATCCCTAATGGTAACATCCATATGGCATATGAGGCTTGAAGCACCACAAAACCCTTTGCTCCCTTGAACAAGAGGCAGGGCTGACTGTCAATATTGGTTGCATGTGATCTACAGGCAGCACTGCATTAATAACTGGCATGAATCAGTAATACAAATCACTGCATATGAATACTTCCAGAAATCCTTGTCTGTGAATCACACAGTTAAAGCTGTATCATGCTAAGAATACAGCACATATCAGCACAATGCAGAAACAGCGTGGTGCACACAACAGCATACTGAGCCAATCAATGAATATAGATACTCACATATGTCTAAAATCCATGAAATGTATTCAAATACAAATCATATACATCCATATATCATACATACATTTAATTTTCAGACAAATGAGCCTTAATTGTATTATTTACAAAGACAGACACATTTACAAAACCACTTCCTTTGGTAAAACAGGTTCTCATAGTTATTTGGTTATAAACCGTCGTTCTTCCAAAACAATCCCTCTGCATTGGGCATGTATTTGTTTACAACTTCCTTAGGGAATTTCTTGGTTATCTAATAGGAAATCCAAGGACAGTGGAAAAGTTAAGTGTATATACAATCACCAGGTGAAAAAATAACTAGCTCAAGCTCTAGTGCAGCAAGCTCTTTTAATATTCACTATCTCTCCATCTTGAATGTAAATATGTACATTGATGCATTGAAGAGCGTTGATTACCTCCAAAATTGATCTGATTATTAAAACAATAATACATTATATTTGTAATGAAATGGTGAATGATTAATATGATACAATAATTACATTAGAATTTTAGAAATTCTATTAACGTATTTTCCGCCCTATAAGACGCACCTGCCCATAAGACGCACCTAGGATTTGGGGGAGAAAAATAAGAAAAAAAAAATTTTTAAACCAAAAACACACCATTACAGACAGTGTGGCATTCCCCTTTCCCATTCCCATAGGCCGTGTGGGATGCCCCCATTCCATAGACAGTGTAGCATGCCCCCATTCCATAGACAGTGTAGCATGCCCCCATTCCCTGTATACCCAGTGTGGCATCCCCCTCCCATTCCCTATATAGGCAGTGTGGCATTCTCCCCCCTCCCATTCCCATATAGGCAGTGTACACCCCATTATCATAAGCAGTGTGGCATTCCCCCCTCCTATTCTCCATATAGGCAGTGTGCCCCCCCATTCCCATTGGCTGTGTGGCATCCCCCTTTCCCCCCATAGGCTGTGTGGCATCCCCCTCTCCCCCCATAGGCTGTGTGGCATCCCCCTCCCCCCATAGGCTGTGTGGCATTCCCCCTCCTCCCCATTAGTATAGGCTGTGTGGCATCCCCCTCTCCCCCCCATAGGCTGTGTGGCATCCCCTCTCCCCCCATTTGTATAGGCTGTGTGGCATCCCCCTCTCCCCTCAATGGCTGTGTGGCATCCCCTCTCCCCCCATTTGTATAGGCTGTGTGGCATCCCCCTCTCCCCCCATAGGCTGTGTGGCATCCCCTCTCCCCCCATTTGTATAGGCTGTGTGGCATCCCCCTCTCCCCCATAGGCTGTGTGGCATCCCCCCTCTACCCCCATTTGTATAGGCTGTGTGGCATCCCCCTCTCCCCCCATTTGTATAGGCTGTGTGGCATCCCCCTCTCCCCCCATAGGCTGTGTGGCATCCCCTCTCCCCCATTTGTATAGGCTGTGTGGCATCCCCCTCTCCCCCCATAGGCTGTGTGGCATCCCCCCCTCTACCCCCATTTGTATAGGCTGTGTGGCATCCCCTCTCCCCCCATAGGCTGTGTGGCATCCCCCTCTCTCCCCATTTGTATAGGCAGGGAGGCACAATAAAAAAAAAAGTAAAACTCACCTCTCCACTGACACCGCTCCGCTGAGCGGTCGGCTCCGTGAATGGGGTGGGCGTGGCCTGCGCCGCATCAGTGTCGTACAGGCCACGCCCACCCCATTCACGGAGCTGGCCGTAAGAAGCAGCGGCCGGCTCAGTCCCGGCCCCGCCGCTGCGATCGCTGTCTTTTACCGGCAGCGATGACAGCGGCGGGGCCAGAGACAGCGCTCGCCGCTCCTCTATCTGCTGCTTCTTCCTGGGCACATGCGAGCACCCAGGTCAGGGCAGCAGGTGAGCGTGGTCTGCACCGACTTGGTTCAGGCCGTGCTCACCCACTGCCCTGACCTGGGTGCTCGCATGTGCCCCAGGCGGAAGAAGCAGCAGATAGAGGAGCGGCGGGAGCGCTGTCTCTGGCCTCGCCACTGTCATCGCTGCCGGTAAAAGACAGCGATCGCAGCGGCGGGTGATTTTTTTTTTTTTTTTTTTATTTATTTATTTTACATTTGCCCGATAAGGCGCACGGACATTTTTCCCCCACTTTTGGGGAAAAATAAGTGCGTCTTATAGGGCGAAAAATACGGCAATTATATATGATAACAATTGAATAAATTAATATATTTATAATACAAACTAAGAATTAATGATTAAATAATAATAAACGTTTTATATATGTTTTTGAATAATAGATTATAATAATAAAATCAAGTTTAGAATAAACTTCCACGTGCCCGCGAAATTTAATTTCTATTAACCTTTCTGGCAAGCTATTAGCTCTGAAGCTGCCAGCGCTACTAGTCCCAGTGTACATCGGAGAACAGGGACAGATTAAGTGTGGTGGAGGCCCCTGGGCACAAAATCTGGTGGAGGCACCAGATACAGTATTTTTTTCCTTTAAAATAATAGTCCAGCCAAGCTGTCTGGCACCCATCTACTTACTGGAACATCAGATTGAGTCCCTTGTGCCACCCTTGTGTGGGTACATGCTGCTTGGGAACCTCCTGCTTTGCCATTCTGGGTGGGGTGGGGGTGTAGTCGCCCAGTTGATCCAGCAGAAAACAGTTTCCTGCATTGGCTGTGATTGGTGGCTTATGTGCATTGAGTGGTCACCGATTGACAACACTGCACCCAACCAACTTTGCTGGTCTAAACTCTCCTTCCTGCCTTGTGGTGGCTTTGGCTGCAGGTCTGTAAAAACAAAAAAAGCTCACACAGGCAAGTGGAGGGTCCCCACTGCCGCTGATAGCTTTGTTGCCGGCCCCACAGTCCGTCAGACCAAAGACCGAAGGATGCTGCTACTACTATGGCTGAACCTGGGTAAATGTCTGGTGCTACTTTTACTGGGCCTGGGCACATGGCTGCTGACCACAGTGTTGGTATTGGTGCCAACATCCTTATGTTTTGTGGCAGAAGGAATTGCAGGGATGTCTTTTCCTCTACCCCATCCTTTCCCAGAAATTTTACTTAGCATTTCCTAAAACAGATAGATGTTCCCTAAAATACTCCCTGGCCATGACCTGTGGAGTGGTGGCCAGGTTAATTTTCCGCTTTTTTGCCGCAAACCACGTGAGGTTCAGGTTCTCTGTGAACCAAACTTTTCCTGAGATTCGGGTCGAAGCCGGGTTCTACCGGTTCAGTTTGCTCATCTCTAATCATTATATAATAAATGAACAAGGAACCAAAATATTATAGGTCTTTTCTGAGACCCAGAATGTATTTACAACCCGGGAACTGTACTTACCTTCACTAACCCAACCAGAACCCAATGAGGAGCATGAAACCCTGCACACCCAACACCATTCCCCCCGGGCCCAGCCTAAATGTAGAAACAATTAAACAAACCACCCAAAACATTAAAAGTGACCTTGGTGCCTGATTACCACCGTCTCTACTCCTCTACACCCAAGGCATAGAGTAAGCAGGCCCCCTGGCTCAATTTAACTACACCTGAGAGAGAAACTTAATAATAATGATAACTCAAAAACCCCTACCCCTTAAACCCCTTCCCGACTAAGGAGATACCAGACTTCACCAATATCTCAGCACCCTTCCATCGCGATGACCAAGTCCAAAGCCGCAGAAGTCTTTTTTTTATCTCCACACCAGCAGCTCTGTAACTGTGTATGTGTTCCAATTACTTCACCTGTAAATCTGTGTGGAGTTCTACAAAACATAAATCATTGGCGGATATCAAGGAAAGGGTTGGGGAACACTGCCGTAGAGTAGTTCAGGGGAAGGAAATGCCATTTTTTAAACAAAAAATAGAATTTGATGTAAATTTTGCCTTTCATTTCCAAACAAACCCAAATTGGCTAAATTCTAGACAAAACTGTGATCCAAATCCAGATCTCACACTATATATCACAGATCCACATAATATACTTTATGCCTTAATTTCAGACTAACTGGTATAGACAAAAACAACAAATGTAATGCTTACTTTCTGGGGCATTTTTAACATAGAAAATTCTGTAGGCAGGTTAGGAAATGACTTATAAGGGTTGATTCAGCACTGTGAGTATGTTTTACTCACTTTCTTGACCAAAAAAAAAGAATTCATGGGTTTTTCCCTCTATGAAATTCAGCACCATCTTTAGCTGTGCAAATGTTTAAAATACTGCACAGATAAATACAATGCTGAATTGCACTGAGGAAAACAATCATGACAAAAAGCGTTTACTCAAAAAAGGGGGAGTAAAAAAAGTGTTATCAGTAAAAGGAGAATTTTGCACAAACTGCACACTGTGGAAGTCCTACTGAGTGTGTTGGAACTTCGGTATTTTATTTGGTCTTGTGGGATTGGACAAAATTAAATCTTTGCTTACGTTGGTAGAAAATAACACCCATCGCTAAGGCAAAGCAAACAGCATACAAAAAAGTAGCTCCTTGTCAGGCAATGAACCAAAGACGTTGTCTCAGGTGTGAGCTTAAGAGCCCTCAAATAAATGAGCTCACAGCTAAACCTACTGCTCTCCAATGTCTTAATGAAAAGGTAGATTAATAAAAAGTGGCGCCTTTGTAATGAATAACAAGTAATGTAAAGCAGCAAACTCAACTCATTAAGCTAATAGTTTTGTTTTTTTTACTAGCACTTTGAATATCATTACCTTCACTTCAGGGACATTGTGAAAAGAAGAGAAATGATAAAGAACACTGTCCCTATACTAGTATCATTATAATAATGAAGACATATATGCTACATTAAAGCTATACACCAGACACAAGAAAAGCAACTTTAGCTTATTTGTGGCATACAACAGATTATATGATTTGTGTCATGTTTGTGTGACAGTGTGTTTAAATCATTCTACCTTTTATTCAGGTATTTGCTCTCTCTTCTGCAATGAGAAGGCTGGTAGACCCATTTTTTACAAAAGGCATCACTTTGCCACAAGACAGGTACATTATTTGTTGCATTTTCCATAATGGGCTGCAATGTATGATGGGAGTACCAGATTTCCCACCCTATAAGATGCACCTTCCCATAAGACAAACCTAGGATTTGAAGAAAAATAAGATAACATTTTCTGAACCAAATAGTGTGCTAAAATACCCACCCTCCAAGAAACTAACAGGACCATACAGAATCCCCCCAATCACTCCAAAACATGAGTGTGCATGAACTCCCCTAGTTCCCTATAACAGGCAGTGTGCAGAATTCCCTCAGAACTGGAAGCATGCAGAATCTCGCCAAAAGCACTATACCAGGCGTTGTGGCAAATCGCCTCCCCATCCCCATATAACAGGCAGTGTGCAGAATACCCCCAGCCCGCAATAACAGGTAGTATTGCGAAAGCCCCCCAAACCCCAAAAACAAGCAGCATGCAGAATCCCCCCTCCCCATCCCAAAATAGCAAGCAGTGTGTAGAATACCTCCAGCCCACTCGACCCACATGCACTGATCCATCATTGGTCATACAACACAGCTCTCTGTTCCTCTGTTAAAGCATTGCCCTCAAATAAAGTTAACATTTATATTTGAGGCAGAATTTCCCTTTGTATTTGCCCGTGGATTGACTTACAGAAAGTTATCCAGCACCTGGTGCACTTTGATATCATCCACTCCCAGATAGAACATGTCTACCTACACCCTAACCTTACCTTTAAGTTAAAGAATCCAGTTTCTTCTACTGTCCAAAGATAGTGTAATCAATACCTAGAAAGCATCATTTTCAAACAATCGCCAGCTGGCCTTCCAAAGGCTTACAATAGAATGGACTGGTTAACGATCTTTCAAGACATTGCTCTAGCAATTAATCTTGCAACACTCATCTCACAATATATCTAGCAAAGATAAAAGCTGGGAGGAAGAACACATGGTGACATAACATTGCATTTTGACTATGGTTCCTGGATTTACCTTCCAATATAACAACAAGATATTTTTTTTTATTTCAAACCCCCTTACCTTTAATGGTCCATATTCGAAGAAGACTCAATATCTCAAATGCTGTTGTCTCACCATTTATTTTAGTGTCTACATAGCAGTTTCCTGTAACTTTATTTATAAAATTGTTGGTGTGCCTCTGGAGCCATGTAGTGCTCCTGCCTCCCCTGCACAGTAGTATGCATACAGCATGAACCGACTATTGGGAAGTCCTTAAATATTTTGCAATATATTTATGTAGAAGTAATATCCCCACACTGTTGAACTGACCATTTTTGGGGCCTCAAAGTGGGGCATTTTAATCCAGTGGGTAAGTTATAGGGGTGTGGTTTAGGGGTGTGACTTATCTAAAGGCCTTTGAGAAACAGATATCCACAGCATTCTATGCTACTCATGTTTGTTAGTAGATGTAGCCCTGCTCCTGGTCACATGCTCTAGAGATCATTCATAAACGATGTTGGTGACTGAGCCACTGCTAAGCCAATCCATGTATTCTAATAATACCCTTGGGGCAAAGAGTCAGAGCAGTTGTAAACCGATATCATCCTGTATTCTGTGGGAGTCTTCTCAACAATGGGAGCTTGAAAGCTGGACATTTAGGGGTCCAAAAAGTTTTTAGAGGGCAAATGTCTGAAAGTGGGATTGTCCCACCAAAAGCGGAACATCTGGTCAATTAAAAACAAAAAACAAAAAAAAAATCTGACAAAATGATCTGAGAAAGCTAAGTAGTAAAACAAGAGCAGATCAAAACAAAAACATGCCACCCTTCAACTCTGCTGAAACCAATGGGCCCTCCTCTGACATGGATTGTCCTCCAGTCCACACTTACTTCTCTTCTCTTATCAAGTGTTTTCCAGTCCTTTCTATCTTCTCTGCTGCTGCTGATGGTTCTCGGGTCCCTGTTGCTTTCTCCACTGTCCATTTCCTTCCAGTCATTCTCCACTGCAGATGGTCATCCTCCAGTCCTCCTTGCCTTCTACTCTGCCTTTTTTGCTGCCACTGTCCTCAATTCCTAGCCACCTTTTCCCTTGCTGTTGATCATTTTTAGGTCCTGACATCAGCCCTGAGCAAGTCTGGACACCAGAACCCAGTGACCCAATCCAGTTGGTAGGGCCCACTAGTAAATTATCCCACTATCCCGCACGTCCCTGTTGCCAGTAATGAGGCAGCAGGCTCCCTAGTTGATAGGCCACAGGAGGCACACCATTTGAGCATCCACCATTGATATGCATCAGAGTCTAAATTGGGACCACAACAGACATTAGAAATACAGAGGCCAAACATTTACAAGGAAGCAGTACATGCAGTGTCTATTGAAATCACCCTGTTTTATTAAGTGATTTTCAATGCAATCAGTAACCTTCGTATCGATTTACAGGAGCTAAAAGGGTTGTTGACATAGAAAAGTCTAAGCAGCCAAGGGTTTGCATTTTGTGTCTTTCACCCCCTCCTTACCACCACCACAACCACCACCGCCAACACCGCCACCAACGCCACCAACTGTTTGACAAGAGAAGGCAGATTCCCCTTTATACCAGATACACTTTGATATCCACCATCATTTACCATAGTGCTATATTTGTACTTATCTTCTCAGCACTTGCTTTTTTCACCTGTTTAGTGCTGTATGCTGGGGTAGTAGCTATACTACAGATAATCTGTGGACTGGATACTTCTGCGGTGTTAGGAGATAAGCTCTGCGCTGCTTTATCTGTTTCTGACATAAAGCCTGAAAAAATAGCAGATCTATTTCAGTGCAGGCACACAGAGATTTGCTAAAGATCAGTCAGAAGAAGAAGCTGATTGACATTTTCTTCTCAGGCTTTCTGTTTTTGTATATTGAAAAAAGGAACACTGATCTATTTGTCTATTTGGCATGAAAAACAATACAGTGTGTATAAAAGGTCTTCAATCGGTTTGCATTTTTTTATTATTTGTTGCAGAACATTGAACCACAATGGATTTTTTTTTGTATGCTCATTAAGTGAAAACAGATCTCTGATTAAGTGATTTCAATTAATGCAAATAAAAACACCAGGAACGCAATGCATAAGTATCCACCTCATCACATGATAGATCTATACTTGTGCAGCATAATTAGTTACATAGTGTTGACTTGCCTGCAGTTAAGGGATTTTAACCCTCTACCCGACAGTAGGAATGGGGATTGCATTCGTTTGAGGGACTCCAAGGGCACTATATGTTAGAAAACCCCAGAACAAGACCTGATTTTAAAACCCTTTCAACATATGCAAAACCACTTTCAGGAAGTTTTACAAGACTTAACACACTACGGAAAGCTCCATTAGAACATGACGTAATAGTACATCATATGCCACGAAGAGGTTAAGTACAGTACTTGTGATATATATTCTTATGCTTTGGAAAGATAGAAGAAATATAGATACAAAAATATTCCCCAAGCTCCTAAATATTCACAGATGTAAATCAGGTGGTCCACCAAAAGTGGGTACATGGCTACTCTTATATCTAGAGATGAGCGAACCGGCACGAACCCGAATATTTTGTGGTTCGTGCCGATCGAATTTTTCCTGAAATGAAAAAAAAAAAAAAAGCCGGCATGGTGGGAGCGGGCCGGCGGGCCGGTAAAGCCCGCTCCCACCATGCCGCCATTTAAAAAACAAAAAAAAAAAAAAAAAGCATTTTTGCCGGCATGGTGGGAGCCCTCTGATGACGCGCCCTCAGATGACTGCTGAGACCGGCGCCGGCCTCCACGCTCCGGACCTGCAGGTAAGTGTTTGCTTTTTTTTTAAATGCCGGCATGGTGGGAGCGGGCCGGCCGGTTCCGCTGACAGCGGAGCCGGCCGGCCCGCTCCCACCATGCCGGCAAAAATGCTTTTTTTTTTGTTTTTTAAATGCCGGCATGGTGGGAGCGGGCCGGCCGGCTTTACCGGCCCGCCCACCATGCCGGCATTTTTGATGGGGAACTTCGTAAAAGTTCGATTCGGACGAACCCGAATTTCTTTGTGAAATTCGGCGAATCGGCCAAATCGAACTTTTCAAAAGTTCGCTCATCTCTACTTATATCACTGAGGAAGGGTCTATTGGCCCAAAACATAAGGGTCCTCCATGTCTGTACTATATGTTAGCCTTATTTACTTTTGTTGTGTATTGATGCTGTGTGTGGTATCTCTTGGTTGTGTGCATATTTAGAGCCCTTGCTTTGCATATAGATTTACCCAATGTGCTCTCTGTCTGTATCCTCTAGAGCACCACTTACTGGACATATTTATGTAACACTTGTTTGCTACATACAATGAACACAGTTTACGTCCTGTAAATTGACCAAGCAATGTGATTGTAGAAATCCTTATCTCATATTTACTATGTGATATTTTATTACATTTATTTTGATATTCACTAGCATAACAGTAGTGTGTTGGTTATTTATACTAGATTTGATGTTTTTCAGTCACCCAGGGCAAGGTGGTAGATAGCCAGAACCCTTATCTGATTATTACAAAGGCATATTCTGTCTCTATATATGAAATTGGGTGTGCATATGGGCAGCACTGTGTTAGACAGGACCTCGGAGGAGAGAGATTTAGGGGTACTGATTACTGATAGCTGCAAGATGAGTGGACATTGTAGTCAGGCAGTGGGAAAAGCAAGCAGGATGCTCGGCTGCATAGCTCGAGGCATCACCAGTAGGAAGAGGGAGGTTGTGATGCCGCTGTATAGAGCCCTGGTAAGGCCACAGCTAGAATACTGTGTGCAGTTCTGGAGACCTTACCTGCAAAAAGACATTATTCAAATAGAACGTGTCCAAAGGCGGGCAACAAAAATGGTGGAAAGACTTAAACGTAAAACTTATCAGGAGAGACTTAAAGAACTTAATTTGTACAGTCTGGAGGAAAGAAGGGAGAGGGGGGACATGATTGAGACCTTTAAATATGTGAAAGGATTGAATAAGGTTCATGAGGGAAGTGTTTTTAAGAAGAAGCTTAATGATAGAACAAGGGGGCACAACCTGAAGCTAGTCGGGGGGAAGATCAGGAGCAATGTTAGAAAATATTATGCCTGGGATAAGCACACATCTATCCTAAGATAAAGAGTACATACAGTATACACATAAGTGCAGACTAGATGGACCGTATGGTCTCCTTCTGCCGTCAACCTTCTATGTTTTCTATGTTTCTAACTGCAGGGAGGTCTGTCCAGAGTGTGTCTCAGACTTTAGAAATATGCACTAAGCACATGCAATAAGAAAGTGGGGTAAACAGCATAACCGCTTGTGTCCATATCTTTGACCAAAAGGGAAATCACCCCGAGTAGCACCTCAAACCACATTTTAAAATATCATATTTATTATTCAATATCATAAAATCAAACAAAAATATTCAATTTGAGAAGTATAGACTATTGAGAAAAATCCAAGCTGTTCCTTTATATAGGTTCATCTGATAAATCTGGTTTTCTCAGAACCAATTGAAAGGTCTTTCTTGCATTCATGCATCAATAAATTATCTTATTCATCAACACAATGATGTTCCTTCCCTCTCGTCTCTTTTCAGTATTTTGTTAAGTGAAATGTTGAGAAAGTTATTATTCCATTTTGTAGTATCATTCCAAACAAGGTGATGTTTCCTCTACTAGACACTGATGAATTCAGTCTCACTCGTCTATAATGCTGAATTTGAATATTTTTGCTTGATTTTATGATTTTGTGTACTATATATGACTAAATAAGTTTGATGGTTTGAGGTGCTAATTTCAGTGATCCCTGTTTGGTCATGTATTTGGTCACACTCATTAATCTGTTTACCCCAGTTCCTTATTGGTGCATGCATCTATCCATGTTTATTAGTTAACATGACCATGCAGGAGGGAGAAATGAGGGAGGTCACCAAGAGACCAATGAATGAAAACTCTGAATGGGGTTATAAACTTTAGCAGCTTTGGCTATCCATACAAAACCTATTGCTCAGCACTTATCTAGTCCCTGTTTTATAAGAATATGAGAAAAATAGCACATAACATCACACAATAGCTAACCTGTAGCTTTCAAGAAGGCACATGGCAGATTCTGAAACCAACAGTGCACATCACCATGAATGTGAAGTTTGTGGTAGCATCATGGTAGCAGTTTGTGGTAGCAGGAGATGACCTGAGGAAGTGATCCAGCAGTGATCACGCAACGCGTCGTTTCTGCCCGTCCGGACCCCTAGGGGATAGCTCCTTATACCCGGTGATGTACCTTATTATATCTTAGTTCCGACTTGTCACTCACATTGTTATCTCACTTATGCGTGATAATAGTATAGGAGGTAAGATTCATACATATATATATATTTTATTGGCACTTGTCACTTTAATCTTGTTTTGCACAGACATATAGGTCTTATATATTCTAGAAGCTTTTCTTGCACATATTATAGCTTAGAACACAGTATTTAGGTTAACTGTTTAATGTCTGCACTTTATATTCACGCTGTATAAGTGGATACAGGTTTTGCATAGGGACTTTGTATCAATTGTTAATATATGAGAGCTTGATATGATAACCCATGGGGTCTGGTGTTTTTAACTTTAGATTTTAATCTCACAGTGTGACCTAGTATTGTTGTAATACCCACATATGAAATAAAGGGCTATTATCAATTTCTATATATCTTTCGGTTTGTGCGGTTACATTGATACAGGTATAGTGTGGGGTTGTTCTGGATCACCCCACTTTTCTGAGTACTGTATGTCCGATACCATTTGGGGTTGGGACCTGTATATAACCGGCACACCTTGATTCAAATAGTGGTGCGGAGTAATATGGTGTGTCTTGCTATAAGAAAAAAGAGTAGACGGCAGAGTATGAATGCAATTTGCTTGCTAAATCAGCTTTAGCCAATTTAATAATTGAGTTTTTAGAGGCTCAGTTGTGTTTTGTAGCATAATGACTTAAGCCAATGTAAAATCTATCCTGTCTGCTGAAATATTCAGAACATGCAACACTGCAACCCATGGCTACAGGAATTGGGCAGATAGAAAAGTAGATATTTTTTTGCAATAAATGTCTGGAAAGTAAGACTCCACACTGCAGGATGTTATTTTCAGTCATATAGGATTAAAGCTTAACAAAAACTATAAAAAGCAGATGTGCTATCAAAGACTATTCTGATAAAGTATGCAAATGTGATCTCTCTCTGGAGACATTACATAAAACAGTACAGGAAAACAGGGTAGAGCAAACACTTGCTATGTAATTTTCCCAAAAAATAAAAGGCTAAACATCGCTTCTTTGCTCAGCGACATCAAAGTGACAGTGTATATGTCAGACTGTGCAAGACAACTCAATACTTGGAACTGTTTTTAAAATACAAACATTAATTTGCAATTATCCTGTAAAGAATAATAGCTTATTAGATTGCATAAACAGTTTATTTTTTGCCAATTGCACTATATACTACTATCTACTACTACTCTCGCCAAACCCCCCCCCCCCCATTTTTCCTCCATACTTACGCCAATCACCGTAATGGATTAAAAAATAAATGGTTAATAATAACTTAAAGGAGTGGGATTTTTGCTGTCTGTGATGCTATTGTGGAGATTTACGCTATGATTCAATCAAAAATGTATTTAATTTGTGCAAATTGTAGTGTATAAATTGTTATTTCTAAACATGGTGCAATTCAGTAAAAGGTAAATGTGTGTTTTTTGTCCATAAGGTACAGAGGCAGATCTTACATTGTAAAAGCCAGTCAGCTCCCTTTGTAACACATTGTAACAGTCAAGCTGTGGCTGATGCTATAGTTGTACCCTAACCACGCTTTGATAAATGGTCAAACTGCAATTTAAATGTAAAAAGGCCCATAACTGCCTCACATTTTTCTGAAAGGTGTGAGAGATTTCTATAGTGTTGCGACGGAGCTCTATAGTTCTTTGGTATATTCATCTGACCCAATGTTTTAAAAACATAACATCCCACATAAAGCAATGTATTACATTTGTATTTCTTTGTAATGTGTATGACATTGTATTTTTATGTAGAAAGGAGCCTACAGGTACAGTGGGTGAAATAAGTATTGAACATATCACCAATTTTCTAACTATATTTCTAAAGCTGCTGTTGACAAGACATTTTCCCTGATGTCGGTAATAACCCATCCAACCCACACATGGGAAGAAAATCAAATGACAAATGCCCATACATTAAGTTATGTGCAATAATGAGAAATGAAAAGTATTTAATACATTTACTGAAATGTATTTAATACTTTGTACAAAAGCCTTTGTTGGTGATGACAGCTTCAAGACACCTATGGAGAGACTAGTCGCATGCATCGCGCAGGCGTAATTTTTGCCCATTATCCCACACAAACATTCTTCAAATCTTGAAATATATGTGGGCTCCTTGGAGGAATGCTGAGCTTTAGTTTTATTCCATAGACTTTCCAGTGGATTCAGGTCAAGTGATCAGCTGGGCCAATATAGTTGGCTGTCTGTTTGGGATCATTGTAATGCTAAAATGTCTACCATTGTCCACCATTTTTGGCAAGAATGTCTTGGTACATTTGTTCATTCATCCTAACTTTAAATCTATAAAGTGTGCCAATGCAGTAAGCTGAAAAAACAACCCACAACTTGATGGCGTTTTGGGGGTGATCTGCAATGCCTTTTGACCTCCAAATATGGTGTGTATTTAGGCACCCATAAAGTTCTGACCAAATTATAATCTCCCAGTATTTCACAGGCTTGGCTAAATGTTGTTGAGCAAACTTTAAAGTGCTTCAACATGCTCTTTATTCAGCAATAAGGGTCTTGCATGGTGAGCGTGCATACAAGCCATGAAGGTTGAGTGCTTTATTTATATTTTATTTGAAACAATTGTACCTGCTGATTCTAGGTCTTGGCTCTTTGGCATCTCATCAGGTAATTCATTTCACTCCCCTGTTTGAAATATTGCGGGGAGCAGATTGCCAGGTATTTCAGTAGCTCTCCACAGGTCCTTGGCTATTTGACATCTCATCAGGTAGTTCTTTTCACTCCACTGTCTAAAATTTTGCAGGGAACAGATTGTTAGGGCTGGTTTATGGTGCTCTTTCCACTTTTAGATTATGGCCCAAAAGAGCTCATTGGGACCTTCAGTAGTTTAGAAATTCTTCTGTAACCAATGCCATTGGTACATTGTGCAACACATAAGGTTGTAAAGGTCTTGAGAAAGCTCACTGTTTTTACCCATCATAAAATGTTTTTTTGTGAAGCACCTTGATAATTAAACACCTTTTTGTACCAGCTGATATTAATTTGCAATAAGCGGCAAGATTGCTTCTTACTGATAGCTTATTGCTGATAGATTTCAGTAGGTGTCATGAATTTCCATGGCTTTTTGTACCTCTCTTTCTTCATGTGTTCAACCTTTTTTCTTGTGTCATTTCTCATTATTACAAATAATGTCAACTTATTTACAAATAAGTCTTAAAGGAGCCACAACACTCAACCCTGTTAGCTTGCAAACCAACCTAAAATCTAGCTCTAAATCTGGTAAAAAACAGAGGGCTCGGTCCACACACATCTGCAGAAGTATGCTAAAGTTGCACCACCAAGCGCCAAGTCCGACCTTTCTGCACACGAGGTTATAGGGCAACCTCAGGTAAGCCTGCTCCCAATTTATCTATTGCATTGCATGTCCCAAATGGGGCTCTCAGAGATTAGAGTTAGGGCTGCCCCTCACAGTGGCACCTTGGCGCTTGGTGGTGCAGCTTAAGCTTACTTCTGCAGATGTGTGCGGACCGAATCGTCTGTTTTTAACCAGATTTAGAGACAGTTTTTAGGTTGGTTTGCAAGCTAACAGGGTTGAGTGCTGTGGCTCCTTTAAGACTTGTGTATCCTAACTGCCCTGCTCATGTGCACCTCCCAAGTTAGTTATAAAATGGCCTGAGTGGCTGCCATCCCTCCTTTGTTATTTACAAATAACGTTATTTACGTATGTGGATTAGAGGTTGTTACCAACATCTGTTGGAAATATCAGCCCCTTTAGAAATATATTTAAAAATTGGGGACTTATTTGTATATCCATTGTATATGACCACAGTATGATTACATCCGCACGAGCTACCCTTTAGACAATTTTTCCCTAAACTATAGGTGCCTCTTAATGAGTGCATTGATTTTAGTTCCCTAGAAATGTATCTTTCCCATCAAAATGTATTAAAATAGTGTTATACACAAGTGTTTCAATCAAATAAATAACTAAAATGCAATATTCCTTCTTTGTAATGACCCTTGTACTCTTGCCCAGCTTAGCTAAGCAATACAACTGACAGTCTAAAATTATTTTTAATAATGTGCTGCAATTATTTTTAGCTAGGCTGTGTTGTTATAATTTACAAAAGAGTAATCTTTTCCTAACTTAGAGAGCTTTAATGGCAAACCATAATGCATGCTGACAGGACAATTAGGGAGCTTAAAGCTGGTAATTATTGTGTATTTAGGATGTGCTCAAAGACCAAATCTGCAGCCTACGGTAGGAATAGCAGGCCAGGAAGTTTAACAAAGGTCGAGGGGTTCAGCAGCAAGTACAAGCAGTTATCCACTGATGATTCTAATGTGAACACCTCAAACTGAAAATAACATCTTTTACAGTACTTTCAATTGTACTGACATTACCATACATGTATTTTAACAGTACAATGCAAGTCAACATTTACAACCTTCCTTAAAGTTCAAAAAACCAAAACATTACAAATAAAGTCTAAAGGGACACTACAGTTAAGTCATAACTTCCTCATTCACATGTTTGGCAGCAAATGGCAGGCAATCATGTAACGTATGAAGGTGGTTGTACTTTTTTAAAAGGATTAAAAAAGTTCTTTTAAGGAGCGCGTCAGGTTGGATGTAGCAGCTGCCTAAGAATAAGGGGTCAGGCCTTATTGAGGGTAACAGAAATAGCTAAGAACTAATATGCTTTGAATAAAGTCAATCAGTTTTAGGCGCGCTTGCAAGTAGGGTAGGGGAATGAAGGGGCAGGGTGAGACGTCTTCCTCTCACTCAGTTGGTACAAAACTGTTAGAGGTTATTTGGCACCAGATATCCTATATTGCTAGGTAATATCTAGTTGTGTGCAATGCCTCTATATTTGTCAAAAGATATTTTATGCTGCCTGATTTTACTCATACAGCGATTGTGCTAAAAAGATATGGTAAGGTTCTGGTCGACATATGAGAATCAAACAATGTATGTTCATAAAGTGACTCTCTGCGATGTGTTACCATTTTTTCTGTTATATATATAAAAAGAAACAGAGTGGGACACTCACCGCCGCGGCCCGGGGGTACGCCGACCTGCCCGGGGCCTCTGAGGTTCAGTTGCCTGAATGGTTATTACCCGATGTGTAATCGCTGTTGTGATGGGTATTTTCTTATAGAAGGTTCCTCCGGTGTCTGGTGCTCCTCTCTGTGTTGTTTGCCGCTGTTGCCCGGGGTTACTACACTCTCCCAGGGTCCTTGGGTGGTTAGCCGCTCAGTATATGAATTAGTTGCACTGGGTCTCTTCAAGCATATTCCAGCTTCTTTAATAAAGACCGTCAAGCTTCTTCTTAGTGATAAAAATGCTTCTTTATTTATTAAACAAATCAGTGCAAAAGGGATGGCTGACAGAGGTCAGCAGTCTCTATGCTCAGGGGGAAAATAATAAATAGAATAAACTTCTGACGCTTTTTGGGGGGATTGGGGTGGAGCGCTTATGTCAGTCCTTTGTGCAGTGCTTTCAGGTCACACCTGCACGTCTGCGCTCATATGTTTTAAGTGCAAGTCCGCCTGATGGGACATCAGGGCAGAATGGATATAATAAAAAAGTCCGTGGATCTCTTACAAGCGGGGGCGCGATCCTGCGGTTTCCCTGCTTACTGTTTCCTCTTTCTGTTTACATGAAACAACTCACCATCATGTAACCACCACTGGCTATTCATGTTTGAAGCCCACTCTGCAAACCTGATGATCACTGTCAGTAAAGTGCTTGGAAGCCAAACAATGAATGACGAGGTTGGCTTACTTGACTTAGAGGCTGATTCATTACTAATGCAAGGTATCGGCAAATGAGCCGTTACCTTGCATTTATCTTGCGACCGCTAGTATAAACTGTGATTGGCTATCGGGCGCTGTAACAGAGCGTCTCATTCGCTGTAGTAACCTGGCCTGCAATAATGAATGAGATGTATGTTGGACGTTCTAACACCAGTACAGCGTTGCAGGGAGCGAAAGGTAGCACCAGCTCAGTGCGTACGACTCTCTGCGACCCACACCATATTCAACAAAAAAACAGACTCACGCAGCGTTGAGAGAAAAAAAAAAATAAAAACAAAAGAACCTTGTTTAAACAGAAGAAAAGGAACATCTATTGAAATGTATGGGAGAACGACAGGTAATACCTGGCACTCTGGAAGCCAGAGTGCCGTTGCTATACACTGAGCCACCTGTAATAATGATGTATTCATATGCTACATGGCGCTGTTAGAGTCGCTCACCAGAATCGCCTTCATAAATGTGGTATTGCGTGCAGTGCCCGGCGTTCACCAGACGTCACCTGCCGCTACGAGGCACTACCTGCCACTATCCCTTGATGAATAACCCCCATAATTTCTTGACTGCCTTTAATCTGAATACATCTAAATGTAGCAATTCTTAATCATAGTTGCTTAATTTATCTAATTGTGTTATCTCCACACAGAAGAATTGAAATGCAATTAAGATTACCATTATATGCTATGCAGTGTTGTAGTGTGCAGCCATTTTTTTGTCCCCTTTCATACAAAGTCCTGGTGTTAAAAGTTAATTAAGCTCTTTTTTGTGCTGCTTACGAACAGTGGGATTTGAGAGGTTAGTGTGCCACAGACCTGGACCCCTCTCTAGCACAAAGCACAAAGAGCTGAACCTATTCATGTTTAGCTGATAAGAATGGATGACATTGTGGAATTGCTGCTATTTTCTTTCCTGTTTAGCCAAACAAATGTTTGACTTTTTCTGAACATTCATTTAGATTTTCAAATAAACACAATTGAGGTTTTGAAATACTATATAATGCCCAATGTTAATAAAGATTTTGCCTATGCTTCTTATACATAGTTATGATATTTGCATGATTTTTAAGAAAGTTGTTAACGCACAATATTAATTTAAAGCAACAGTGTGGATGTAAGCAGGTGCTACAGTGGACCAAAAGTGGCCCTGGAGTCTGTAAGACTCATTCCCTCCCCATGGAGCATTCAAGAAACCTACCTTCTTCCCAACCCTACAGTGCATGTGCACCCTCGCCAGGTATTTGTTAATGGTTGGCACAGGCATGCACCCTGTTAGAAACTAGTGGGATGTGGCCTCCGGTGTGCTCAGCTGCTCTTGGCTAAATTCGACCCTTAGCCAAGCCTTAGTCTAATTTGCCGAGCGCAGCTGAGCGCGCTGATAGACGAGAACCTGCACATGTGCCATTGGACCAGGGGAAAGGTAAATTTTACTGGGGCAGGGCATCCCGAAACAAGGAACAAAACCCAGGATAATCAGAATCCTGGGATTGGGCCACTTTAACAGGAGTTGTCACATTGATGTACACTCCACAGATTAAGCACAGTAGGTTTGAGGATTTTTGAAAGGAATTCAATAGCTTGTTAAAGATTAATTTCACCCAAGTGTCAAATGCTATTAGTAGATACCTGGATACCTGGCAGCATATAAAAAGTATATTTGAATATGTACAGGTGCAGTGAATGTCTGAACACATTCTGAATATATGCTGTAAATGGAGGTAACAAATGTAGAAGATGCACAACACTGTAGGTGACCCTCAGACAATGGAAGCAATCCTCAGAAATTAAAGACTTTTCTTTCACCCACTAAACAAGCCTACTTTTCTTCACAGGCCGGGGATCCTGATTCAACACACTTAGAACACCACCTCTTCCTCCCAAATAATAGCAGCGAAGTTTGCCTGATTCTTTAAAGACAACATTGACAATTCCTGGGGTGGCTTTCCTCCTAAAATTACCTCAACCCACCCAACTCACCCTTGGCTACTACCCCAACACACTTCACTTCATTTCTCAGGTTCTCCCGACTACTTGCTCCGTCGATCCTATTCAATGCCACCATATTCCACTACTGTCTTCATCCCTCACTCGAGCTCTCACATATTTTACTTTTTTTTGACAGGCACCTTTTGGGCCTTTCTGAACTCCAAACTTCCTGAACAGCATTTTCACCACCATAATTATATAGCTCCGTACTAGTCTGGAAAGAAATCCTGTCACAAAACTGCCCTCACCACTCACAAGTCGCTAATTATCTACTAACTAAATCTAAAGACCACCATTCCATTCTCATTTTTAGAAACTTTTTTCTGCTTTCACCAAAGTTGACCACTACCTTTACTCAAGATAATTCATCTTTCTTCTTAGATCACACATGTATGCTGGATAATTTGACCTAGATCTTGCTGGTATATGTGAGGGGGTGAACCAGACCAACCTGACAAGTTCTGTATTGAATCTAGCTTTGCCCCAAACCTGAAGCCCATCACTAACCCTTTACAGTAGAATAATTCATGATTTTACTACATTTCATTATTGGTTGACTTGTCTCTATAATACTGCTCCGAGCAAACCTCTTTAGTCTTTAAAATAGTCTCCTCTCTACAACTAGG
This sequence comes from Gastrophryne carolinensis, assembly GCA_027917425.1. Lineage (NCBI taxonomy): Eukaryota > Metazoa > Chordata > Amphibia > Anura > Microhylidae > Gastrophryne > Gastrophryne carolinensis. Next base: position 340,518,487 of record CM051239.1, read on the forward strand.
CTTAATGTTTTAGCTGTTTTTTTTGTTTCTTTCTATTAAACAACAAATTGTCAGGTGTTTTGTCTAAATGTTTATTCTCCACCTCCTCCTCTCCTCCTTGGTATGTCAACCTGTTAGTTTCAGCAGAATAAATTCTAGCTCGTGTTTCAATGCGTGGTGGATTCAAATAGCTGCAAATTACCATTATACTAATCATTAGGTGTTTAAATGATGTTGTGCTGTAAGGTACAATGTGTTATATGGACTATCTAGGCCATTTGCCAAAAAAAAGGTGCATATGCAGTGGCTCATTAAAGTCTCACAATATTTGAAGCAGAAACTTAAAGTCTGAACTGTCTGAAATCTTTGGGGGGCATACCGCATGACAGATGATAAAATCAGCAAATCAATGCTTAAAGTCAAGTTTAATTGTTGTTACTGATTACTTCTTTTTAAGATTTCACAAGACACTTTGCATGTTGAGTAGCTATTCAATGTGCCATTCATATCTCTATCCTTACATGCACAGGAACAATTTTTTTCTTCTCTTCTCGATATTCTTAAATTGTTTCCAGCTATGTCCCATTGTTTTTGTTTTTTCGCACTACGCTTCCACAATACGCTTCACTTGCATCGTTATTTCCGGCTCCTTTCCAATTTAAACACACTTGCCATGTAAATTCTGTGTTGATTGCTTTTTTTTCTTCTCATCAACAGATGTCTGCAGCTTTCCTCGCAACCTAATATTAAGGAAAATCAAAATCTGGATTCATGTTTGGATGAGTTTTTTTTGATTGCCCATTCAAATCAGCTGTGCTTCATGAGCAACTAGTAAGTCAGATCTATTTCTGTTTTTAGCTAATTAATAGTCTTTTATTTCAAATCAGATCTATTTCTATTTTTAGCAAAGTAATCGTCTTTTATTTAAAACTATTGTCTCCGGTTGACTATTTTCAGTTTTAGATCAGAAAAAAAAAAGTCAAAAAAAGTTTGACTTTGGTAAGGGAGATACAGTATTTCAGTATACTGTATATCAGTATTTTTGGTTTTACTTTCCACTAAGAGTCAGCTTGTAACATGGATCCCTTTTACACCTACACCACTCTTAACAAGTGGCCAACCCCCTCAGATTTGAATATAGGGCATTAAACCGTGGCATGTTAAAATATAGGACATTAAACTGTGGCTCGCTTCGGCCAAACCTGGTAAGATGTTGCCGGACACATTTTTGAGTGAGTGGAACAGCAAGGAAAAGGAGACAGGGTAACATGACGTCAGGCTGGCCCATAATGCCTTTCCCAATCAAACAGGAAGCACTTTAATAGCAGGTGTCAGAGACATCTATTAATGCACTTTGATCGATCCACCATTTTAGAGCTGGTATTTGAGAAGAGAGCATCTCTGTTAGGGATAGTGTAATGGATTTTGAGGGAAAGAAATTTCATAAATCATATTAGCACAGCAGAAAAGGAGATCACAGCATCCCACAATAGACCAGGCCCAGGACAGAGCAGGTGCTAGCGGACCTGAACAATGACACAAGAATAGTTGCTCCTGTGGCCTGTGCATACAGTAAAACACAACTTTTACTCTTTTATATTACAATTAAAGTTGTTGCAGTAAAAATCTGAGGTCCTGTGGACCATCGGGTGATGCATTTCAGGGCAGTGTGCCCATTAGCATTAGTCCTACCTGAATGTGACCACACTGTGTGTCCCCATATATTGGCCAGAAGAGTGTGGGGAGGTTGGCCCAGTAGGAGTAGCGTAATTGCGAGCGCCTAGGCTCCAGGAACCGAGACAATGGGGCAGAGACCTGCAGCCCAATGGTAGTGGCCGCCCACCCCAAATCCCCTTACCAATCCCAATGCAGCCACGGCAATGGCCAAGCGACGGGCACGGCCCACAGCGAGTGTGCACCCCACTACAGGGAGCAGCAAGCCCAGAATCGGCAGCATGGGAGCAAGCAGTGGTAAGTGAGTTAAAAACATGATAGGGACCTGAATAAAGAGACAGCATAACGCACAACAAATCTGGGTACATTCCCACCAGAAAGGGGTACACAAGTTGCTAAATGCCATCTTTTACCAGTGAAACTATATAAACTGCTCATTTTAAAACTGGATAGACAGATATGAGGCTAAAATATTCGAACTTTGCTATGAGAGAGAAGAGAGAGCCAAATGGATTATGAATAGTCTGCGTGACCACAAGTGTATTCCCCAGAGCATAAAAAGGCATATTTAGCGATAATAATGGCACCCCTGAGTTGGCTCTAAATTACAAAATGATGTCCCCATACGGTGCCTGAAGCCCCACAATAATAGTAAACTAACATTGGTTAGGATAAGGTCCATGGGATTTCAAAGCTGGGTGTCATGAAGCACATGTGCCACAATAATTGTATGCGGTCACTCCCATAATCAGTATGCTTATGAAGTATGTCCCACAGTGCACAGATGGACAGTCTGTGGGGAGTAGATAAATAAAGAGCTTGAATGCCGAATGAGGCCCATTGAGCTTTCGAGTGCCATTTTTGGACAGCTAAAATTACTTGAGTGGTATCTTTGATTAAGCCTGGGAGGGAGTGGACAAGCAGTTGGAGTTGAGAGTCCACTCACTGGCCCAATCTCTCATTTAGGCCACCTATCTCCAACACAATTGGTCTCCCTTTAAGATGAAATTTAGGGAGATAATGAAATATGGGTATGGTCGGGGATAGGGAGTTCATTTGTTCTTTTAGCCTCTGTGTCAAGACCCCAAGGCAATGCAATAGCATGGCAATAACAGCACAGCAGCACTGATAGGACAAGGGATAGGACAATTTGAACATATCAGAATTCCTTTAGGATATACAGCAAATCGCCCCAATTGAACTGTTAAAAGGTTCACTCATCTCTAATTTTAATGAGAGCATTAAAGGCTAAGGAAGAGCTCCAAGAGTTCTCTTTTGCTTTGTTGTTCTATATTGTTTAAAGGGATAGTGCAGGCTAAGTGTGAAAACAAATCATTGTTTGTGTACCTGTAAAAAATGTACATTGCTGAGCTGCTGAATACAGTTGTTGTTGCTTAGAGTCAGATGCTTTTCTGTAGCTCACCTCTTGGGTTTTATTTATTTTTTGTTTCCCATATTTTGTTTGCAAAGCAGGGAGCAGATATCCTCCATTTAAAATTGTGTGTCCCACACAGCCTGAATATTGCTCCACCTCTTAATGCTAAATGGTGACCATGAAAAAATAAATCCCAGGGATTGGGCTACAGGAAATTAACTACCGTATTTTTCGCCCTATAAGACGCACCTGCCCATAAGACGCACCTAGGATTTGGGGGAAGAAAATAAGAAAAAAAAACGCACCATTACAGACAGTGTGGCATTCCCCTATCTAATTCCCATAGGCAGTGTGGGATGCCCCCATTCCATAGACAGTGTAGCATGCCCCCATCCCATTCCCCGTATATCCAGTGTGGCATCCCCCCCCTCCCATTCCCCATATACCCATTGGCTGTGGGGCATCCCCCTCTCCCCCCATTAGTATAGGCTGTGGGGCATCCCTCTCCCCACATTCCCATAGGCTGTGTGGCATCCACCTCTCCCCCCCATTCCCATTGGCTGTGTGGCTTTCCCCCTCCCCCCATTAGTATAGGCTGTGTGGCATCCCTCTCTCCCCATTCCCATAGGCAGTGTGGCATCCCCCTCTCCCCATTAGCATGGGCTGTGTGGCATCCCCCTCCCCCCACTAGCATGGGCTGTGTGGCATCCCCCTCTCCCCATTAGCATGGGCTGTGTGGCATCCCCCTCTCCCCATTCCCATAGGCTGTGTGGCATCCCCCTCCCCCCATTCCCATAGGCTGTGTGGCATCCCCCATTCCCATAGGCTGTGTGGCATCCCCCTCCCCCCATTCCCATAGGCTGTGTGGCATCCCCAATCCCCCCATTCCCATAGGCTGTGTGGCATCCCTCTCCCCCCATTCCAATAGGCTGTGTGGCATACCCCTCCCCCCATTCCCATAGGCTGTGTGGCATCCCCATCCCCCCATTCCCATAGGCTGTGTGGCATCCCCCTCCCCCCATTCCAATAGGCTGTGTAGCATACCCCTCCCCCATTCCCAAAGGCTGTGTGGCATCCCCATCCCCCCATTCCCATAGCCTGTGTGGCATCCCCATCCCCCCATTCCCATAGCCTGTGTGGCATCCCCCTCCCCCCATTCCCATAGGCTGTGTGGCATACCCCTCCCCCCATTCCCAAAGGCTGTGTGGCATCCCCATCCCCCCATTCCCAAAGGCTGTGTGGCATACCCCTTCCCCCATTCCCAAAGGCTGTGTGGCATCCCCCTCCCCCCATTCCCATAGGCTGTGTGGCATACCCCTCCCCCCATTCCCATAGGCTGTGTGGCATCCCCATCCCCCCATTCCCATAGGCTGTGTGGCATATCCCTCCCCCCATTCCCATAGGCTGTGTGGCATACCCCTCCCCCCATTCCCAAAGGCTGTGTGGCATCCCCATCCCCCCATTCCCATAGGCTGTGTGGCATACCCCTCCCCCCATTCCCATAGGCTGTGTGGCATCCCCCTCCCCCCATTCCCATAGGCTGTGTGGCATCCCCATCCCCCCATTCCCAAAGGCTGTGTGGCATCCCCATCCCCCCATTCCCATAGGCTGTGTGGCATCCCCATCCCCCCATTCCCACCCCCCTCCCCCCATTAGTATAGGCAGGCGCCATAGTAAAAAAAAAAAAAAAAAAGTTAAACTCACCTGTCCGCTGACACCACTGCGCTGAGCGGCCGGCTCCGTGAATGGGGTGGGCGTGGCCACGCCCACCCCATTCACGAGCTGGCTCTGTTCCGGCCCCGCTGCTGCGATCGCTGTCTTTTCAGGCAGCGATGACAGCGGCGGGGCCAGAGACAGAGCCCCTGCCGCTCCTCCATCTGCTCCCCCACATGCGATCACGAAGGTCCGGGCAGCGGGTGGGCGTGGCCTGCGCCGGTGCAGGCCACGCCCACCCACTGCCGGGACCTTCGTGCTCGCGTGTGCTCTGAGCCCGGCAGCAGATGGAGGAGCGGCGGGGGCTCTGTCTCTGGCCCCGCCGCTGTCATCGCTGCCTGAAACACAGCGATCGCAGCGGCGGGGCCGGGACAGAGCCCCCGCCGCTCCTCTGGCCTCTCGCAGTGTGCCAGACAACGCGGGAGCGCCGGGGACGGGTGAGTTTTTTTTTTTTTTTTTTTTTTTTTTTTTAATTTTTGTTTTAATTTTTTTTTTTTTTTTTTACATTCGCCCGATAAGGCGCACTGACATTTTTCCCCCACTTTTGGGGAAAAATAAGTGCGTCTTATAGGGCGAAAAATACAGTAAATCTTAACAACAACAACTTTATTCTGCAACAGAAGCTAGAATGAGTCCTTTGCATGGCAGGTAAACAAACAATGGTTTGTTTTTACACTTAGGCTGGACAACGCTTTTAATCTACAACCCTAACCATATACTTATGGTCAGTACAGACAAACGGATATACGTAAAATTCACGCATTCTAATTCCTAGCTGGGAATTGTTATTGTGTTTCCAAGGGCTATCATTGCCTTCCCACAACTTTCTTTTCAAATCTAATATGTTTAGTTTTTATGTTATCTCTTTATGCCAAACTACAGGAACTGCTAAAATCTACATTTATTTCCCACTTAATACACATGTCTCCTTAATACACATTTATCAAATGTAATTTATTTTCAGTTGGTCAGTAGAAGTAACAGTTTGTGTTTAAAGCTGAAACACTCTAATCAGTACCTTGTAGGCCAAACTAAAGTGTATAGAATCAAAACCCTTATTAAAAGGAATTTGTATTTTTCTGATTGAAGGGGTAGAAAAAGAAGAATCTCAGGACAGATAAACTTAGGCCCTTATTTAACAAGGGATAGCGCCAGGTAGCGAATGGTGAGCGAACGGTAATGACGCTCACCGCCACGAGAACGCCGGCTCCCCTCCGCAATCACACATTTATGAAGCTGATCCTGCTTAGCGACTGACAGAGCGCCAGATAGCGAATCATTCATCATTATTCCAGCCTCACCCCACAGCGCCAGCGAGCGACCTTGAACAGCAACAGGTATGACCTCTCGCTACCTGGCGCTCTCCAATGCATTTCAATGGAGCTAACTTTAAATATTCATAATTAATTGCTATAATTTTTTTTTTTTTTTTAATGTCAAAAATTCTGTGACCACTTCTGCAATGTTAGATTTTTTTTTTTCAGCTAAAAAAAAAAAAAAAAATTTGTGCAGGATTGATATTACAGGTCTGATATTAATGTATTCATATTACAAAATGTTTTGAAAAACATGTTTTTGTTTTTTTTCTAAAAATATGGTTGTTTGGGGGTTAAAAAACTACTTTTAACCCATCGCCGCCAGCGCTCTGGGGTTTAAACAAGCATTTTACAGCGCGAGAATTTTTGGAGAATGATTTGTTAATGAATATGCTGGGAGCCGTTCGCTATGGCCGGTAGCTGTCATGCGCTCCCATACAGCGACTCATAACCCCGTATTAAACATTACCACACACCGACTGAGTCGCTGTCAACAGCCGAACAACGGCCAAGCACAGCGAATACTAGCGGGCGCTGTGTAAATAACGCTACTGTCGCTCATCTGTCGCTACCTGGCGCTATTAATGAATCAGCCTGTTAGAATCTGACCAGTAAGACATAAAGGAAATTCCACCCCACAGTAGGAGGTGAGCCAAAAGTCGGGGTGGTGATCGTTGTGCAACAGAGATGCATTGTTAATCTTAGCTGATCCTGAATTATAAATGATAATACTTTTTTAAAAAAGTATGTTTGTCAATAAAATAAAAGTACACCAAATTAGATGCAATAACAGTTTTTTTTACTTCTAAATTAAGGTACCAATGAAATCAGGCCAAGCATTATGTTATATGTGTTAAAAAGCTAGAAGTTGGTTTGGTGTTCTGGCGATAGTTCTTCTATGAAATAACCAGCCATTTGCAAATTAAACCTCGGTCTTTCCGACATCAAAATGAAACCAGGGTTGTTCACATTTTAATAGCAACAAGAACATTGAGGATGACATCTTTGACATTCAGTTTATAGAACATCTGCTTGGATGGCATGTCACCTTTTTTGTGTCAGATTACTGAGTAAACATATTTGTCAGATTTGTTTTTGCCGCACTCTTAGATGGCACCTTGTCACCGAGATGACATGTGTGTCCATTACCCATAACATTAACCTGCTGTGCATCTGCAGAATATTTGTCTTCATCTGCATTGCCTCATGTCAGGCTACACTTTTGCTTTCTGTTGAATTGTTGTTAATGATCATATTTTCATTTGCCATGTTTGAGATATACATCAGGACTGTGTTTCTGAAATAAAAAATAATACTGCGTCTTTATATTTATTTTATAGAGAAGATTACTCTAGTTGTCACTGTTGTAGATATTTTTTACAAGGCGTGTAGTTGGAAGGCAAGCTTCTGGGATGCCAGTTGGTCCAGTTTTGAAACAGATCTTGTGTTCCATCCTGCCTCTATTTAGATGTAAATCTTTCGTCCATGTTTCTAGAGTTTTGGACCTAGACTGTATTTAAAGTGATTGACCTTTTGTCCCCCGCAGCTGATTGGTTTGAACCATTTTAGTGTACTCCAAAAGACTAATTCGTCTGGCAGATAGTCTCACAGCAGGAGGTGCAGTTGCTGTTTACAGTGTATCATAGCGGGATGGCAAATGATATTTTACAATGTAATAGCAGGATTCTGCCCTGCTTGTTACATTGTACAGTACAAGAAAGCCAGACAGCACAAGTTTTTTTAAACCTCAGTGCTACTACTTCTGTATTAATGTTTTTTTTATTTTAAATGTATTCCCTGATAGATATAACCCATCTCTCCTTTTCATCCACAATTTCCACATCACAGCTCTTTCATTTTCATATTTACATACGCAAATAAAAAATTCCCAATTTAGCTGCACCCTTTACCTATAAAAATTGAACCAAGTTCTCCTGATATCCACCCCTTCCTGAGCTCTTACTGTCTCACTTGTGTTGCACATGGTTTGGTTGTTATTTTTGAGAACACTACAGTTGATGTCCTTGCCCTATGTTTATGGCCAATGTCTCTACATTCATTTTAAATGCCTTTTACCTAACCCAGTGATCCCAATCTTCTGTTCCCATAATAATTGAGTCACCAGTACCTGCTTTGCCTGCCCGGTACTCTCATTTCCCGTTCCCCTCCTTACTGGATAAGAACAGAGAGAGAGAGCTGTTCCAAGGCTAAGATGACATCACCTTCTTCTGCCCACCAGGAAATGTTGTTACGCAGCTATATGCATCTTGGAACGGGTGTTTAAGCACTGCCTACAAGGCTCAAGATGGACACTTGATGGTCTTGCTAATGGGCATAACACCGGTACTTGAAAAACAGCAATAAATACAGGGTGGCAAATAAGCAACAGATACATCATACCCAACTTAAGTCTCCCAATGCCAAGTTCCACCCTTAGCAACAAATAACCACCCTTCAAAGTCCCTCACTCAAAGCAGACCAACATGAATATGATGGTCAGATAAGGCCAGCCCTTAGAGCCCCCTATCTTCTGCTCTCTTTCGCTGTAAATAAAAAGGATTTACCAGTTTCCAAAAGAACCACAATGCACCACACCACTTCTGTGGAGCTGGGATTATTTTCCAGCTGCTGTTTAAATATTGTTCATGTGCTGTACATTATTACAGAGCGGGGACAAGCGCAACTCCTCACCCTCGCTGATGTCAGTGTTGCGCCTGCGCCGGACGAGTACTGCCTCTTGCAACCCCTGCACCCTTCCCCACCAGCTGGGCGACTGTAATATGTGTTTACAAAGACAATCTTGCAGGGACGAGGAGGCAGCATGCGCTAGATCTCTGATACTGTGGATAGGGAAAAGGCGATGGCAGAAATCCATAGCTTCAGATAGGAGCTGCCCAACAGTTTTTCACAATCCATAAATGCAGAAGTGGAATGCTTGCAGATGCTACAGCTGTTTAAAAATTTCTGAATTGCTGTCACATCTAGAACCTGGACCGCTGCCCACTCTTTATGAAACGTTAAAACTTAGCTTTTACAGATACTTCCTGAAATACAACCTGAAATACAACCTCAGCAGAGATTGGTAAAAATACCATTTTGTGAATACTCACCTGTAAAATGGGTATTATAAGTATGTCACACACCCCGCTTCAAGAAATTCATAACGTGTGGGTAATACTGACCTGTAGAGGGCGATATGCAGAGATGCCAGGAAAAAAGAGAGCCCCTCCCAGTCCACAAATGCCTGGGACCTCCCACTCATTACCCAGTATTACCCAGTGTCCATAAAGGGCGGGGATCCAAAACAAAGCAACAAGGCACAACTTAAAGCACTGCAGCTTGCAGAACTTTGCGGCCAAACACAGCATCCGCTGAGGCCCGAACATCAACTTTGTAAAACTTGGAAAAAGTGTGAACAGAAGACCAAGTAGCAGCCTTACAAACTTGCTCAACAGAGGCCTGGTGCTGAAAAGCCCAGGACGCCCCAACCGCACGAGTAGAATGAGCAGTAACACGAAAAGGGGGTACCTTCCCTTTGGCAGAATAGGCCCCAACTATGGTCTGACGGATCCATTTACTAATGGAAGACTTGGCAGGCGCCAAGCTTTTTCGGGGCCCGGAGGGCACCACAAAAAAGGCATCCGTCTTACGAAAGGAAGACGTTACCTCACAACACGAACCACACGAACCACATCCTAAGAATGCAGGGCCCTCTCCTTGTCATTGCTGGGATTAGGACACAGAGAGGGCAGAACAATGTCTTGGTTTAGGTGAAAGGCAGAAACAACCTTAGGAAGGAAATCGGACTTGAAACAAAAACCACCTTGTCCTGATGCCCCTCAAAGTAAGGGGCTTGAATGGACAAAGCCGCCAACTCAGAGACACGCCTAACCGAAGTGATGGCTACCAAAAAGGCCACCTTCTGCGTAAGCGAAGACAAGGCAATATCATTCAAAGGCTCAAAAGGAGAATTCTGAAGAGCAGAAAGAACCAAATTCAAATCCCAAACAGGGAGCAAAGGTTTCCTAGGAGGCCGCACATGCGTAACTCCCTGGAAAAAAGTCTTAACCAGAGGATGAAGCGCAAAAGACCTTTGAAACAACACCGCCAGGGCAGAAACCTGCCCCTTCAGAGTACTAAGCTGGAGCCCCAGGTCCAGACCATGTTGAAGAAACTCCAGGATTCTGGAGATGGAAAATTCCCTACAAGGCAACGCCCTGATCTCACACCAATCAATATAAGACCTCCAAGTCCTATAGTAGATATTAGAGGAAGACCGCTTCCTAGCACTAATGAGAGTTCGAATCACAGCATCGGAAAGACCTTCCTCCTTCAAGATGGAGGTTTCAGCAGCCACGTCGTCAAAGCCAGCGTTGGTAAATTGGGATAGCGTAGTTGACCCTGGGTGAGCAGATCCGGCAGCAGGGGCAGAACGAACTGATCCTCTGCTAACCTTACCACATCTGCGAACCAAACCTGTCTTGGCCACCTTGGAGCCACCAGAATTGCTGACGCACCCTCCAGGGCCAGCTTGCGCACCACTCTGGCCACCAAGGGAAACGGAGGGAACAGATACAGAAACCCCAGATCCCTCCAGTTCAGAGACATGACATCCACTGCCAGAGCCAGTGGATCCTGTGAGAGAGACACAAATGTCGGAAGTTTGTGATTGTGACGAGAGGCAAAGAGGTCCACCACCGGGGACCCCCACCTGAGACAAATCAAGCGAAACACTTTGGGGCTGAGAGACCATTCCCCCCGGTGAGCTGAGAACCTGCTCAGAGAATCCGCCTCCGTGTTCTCCGCTCCCGGAATTTAAACTGCTGAAATGCACGGGACGTGGGTCTCCGCCCAGGCCAGAATCAAAGACACTTCCTTGAGGGCACTCCTGCTGCGAGTCCCTCCCTGGTGATTGATGTAGGCGACCGCCGTCCGATTGTCCGACCGGACTTGAACCGGCAATCCTTGCAACTGATGAGTCAAGCGAAACAGAACCATCCTGATGGGCCTCAATTCCACAACATTGATGGACTCGTGAGCCTCCTGAGGCCCCCACAGTCCCTGAAACTGACGATCCTTCCAGAACCCCCCCATCCTGATAGACTGGCATCCGTGGTGACCGTCTCCCAACAAGGGGCCAGAAAGGATCTGCCCCTCGACAGATTGATTGGATCCAGCCACCACTGAAGGGAGCACCGAACTCGGGGGGTCAGGAAGGACTGATCCAACGACAGTGGCGACCCGTCCCAGGCCGCCAACAGATGGAGCTGGAGTGCCCTTGTGTGGAACTGAGCAAAGGGAACCGCTTCAAAGGAGGCTACCATCAATCCCACCAACCTCATCCCCAGTCTGATGGCCGGACGAGGGATAGACAGGAGGAGTCGAACCAACTCCTGAATCAAGAAAACCTTGGACTGAGGAAGAAACACCCTGACCTGGGAAGTATCCAGGGACATTCCCAGAAAAGACACCAACCTGGACGGAGAAAGGGAGGACTTGGGGTAGTTGATCACCCACCCGAATCTCTCCAGAGGGGACACCAAAGTTCTGGTGTCCAATACCGCTTGGCTGAAGGAAGATGCCATAATAAGAAGGTCGTCCAGATAAGGAACAATGCGAATACCCTGGGCTCTGAGGAGAGCCATCACCCCGGCCAGCACCTTGGTGAAAACCCTTGGAGCCGAGGTAAGACCGAAAGGAAGTGCCACAAACTGAAAATGCCGATCCTCCACCACGAACCTGAGAAATCTTTGGTGCGCTGGAAAAATCGGCACATGCAGATAGGCGTCCTTGATGTCTACGGACGTCAGAAAGTCCCCCTGCCGAAGAGAATGGATAGCTGAACGCAGCGTTTCCATGCGAAATTTCCGCGGACGGACGAACCTGTTGAGTATCTGTAGATCCAGAATGGGTCGAACCGAGCCGTCCTTCTTGGGCACCGTGAACAGATTGGAATAAAAGCCCCGACCCTGTCTGAGAGGGGCACTGGGCAAATAACTGCCATATCCAACAGACTCTTTACTGCCGCCTGGAGCTCCTGCGCGGCCAGAAGGTCCGAAGGCACCCGAGACCTGAGGAATCTGGGAGGGGGCCGGAGCTCGAACTCCAGCTTGTAGCCAGAAGTCACCACTTCCCGGATCCATCTGTCCGAGACCTCCCAGTCCCAGACTTGGGAGAAGTGTTGCAGCCATCCCCCCACCCACATGGGTGAGGGCGCCCCCTCATTGCTGAGCTGGCTTGGCAGCGGGTTTGTGCTTAGAGCGCCAGCTGTATCCTGGGCGGGCACGTCCTCTGCCCCTGTTCCAGGAATCTCCTCTGGCTGCGGGGAAAACAATTCCTCTGCCAGCTCTAGCCCCACGAAAGGAAGGAGCAAAGGAACCCGCCCCCCGAAAGGGACGACGCTGTTTTTTGCGTTGAGGTAACTTACCACCCTTGGCAACTGAATCCAACTTCTCACCAAAGAGCCGTAATCCCACAAAGGGAAGAGCGGTCAGCGACTTTTTAGACACAAAATCAGCCGCCCACTGGCGCAACCAAACCGAGCGCCGAATAGTCACCAATAGAGCCGACGTTCTGCCACACATCATCAGTGTGTCATCCAAGGCGGCTAGTACAAATGACAAAAACAATTCACACCTTTTAAGGCCAAGGAACTCGTCACTATCCGGATCTAACCCGGAAGAAGTCAACAGGTCCCTGACCACCGACCTGGTAGCCACCACCAGCAGCGCTGAAGCACAAACCGGCCTCATGGCTGACCCAACACCCAGCAAAACCATGACAAGCCATTTGGTCAATGCGTTTATCCTCACCATCTTTAAGCGTGGAGCAATCAGGAGAATTTAAAACAGTAGTGTTGGATAAACCCAGAATCTGTGCATCCACTTCGGGAGGGGATGTCCAACGCTTAACCGTATCCAAGGGAAAGGGATATTTTTTGTCCCAACCCTGAGGGACACCTGGGAGCCGGGCAGGCCACTCCCATTCCTTAGCAATAATCCCATCAAAATGCTTTTGGTTAGGAAATTCCAAGCGCAAGATTCTTCGAAAAATTCCCCCTTTTGCTGTGGAACCACCTCAGGAGGAGAAATAGCCAAAACCTCAAACATCTGAGCCAGAACATTAGGAGTATCTGAAGACCTCCCCGAGCCCCGATCAGTATCAGCACCCACAAACTGCTGATCGTCTGAATTATCTGATTCTTCATATACCTCCCCTTCCTTAGGTTGGGAGTAATCAGACCAGTCCAGATTATCAAGATCATCCAAGTCGGCCGCCGGTGAAGACGGCGACAAGTGCTTTCTCTTAGCCGGAGCCTTTCTGGTGACCGTGCTGGAGAATAATTTTTCAAGATTGGCCAATCGGGCACACATCTCCGATTGCAACTGCCCGCCCATGACAACGTCAGACTGGGCACGGATCAAACTGGGAGGGGGGGGAGGAGAGACCGGCGGCGCTGAACCAGACGCCTGGGGTCCGGACTGCCGCGTAATAGTCTGCTGTGCGCATGGTATACACAGATATACATCCAGTAAGGGATGCCTCACACCCCATACACTTCCGGGATTGCCCCGAGGGGAGCCCGAGCCCAGTATCCGGGGATGCCTCCATAAGGTGAACTTATAGTTGGTTCGCAATGACCGAGGGAATTACGCATATAAGCAACCCGGGATGCCCCTTTAATGTCCCAAGTGGGAGGATTTGCAATAAGCCAATTAAGAACCCAGGGACCCTAGGATCGGGAGAAACCCCCTAACACCACTGTAGGTTATATCTGAAAGACATAATAAAAAAGGCTAATAAGAAAAGCGGAGTATAAAATATATATATATATATATATATATATGACATAAAAATATATAATTATAGGTGATGAGACAGAAGGGGGGCCCACCGGGCCACTCACTGTGGTCCTGAAGACAGCTTCCTCTCTCCGTGAGGTAAAGAGCATCTCTGAGGAGAGAAGGGGGGCGTGGCCAGCTCCTTCTGAGGAAACAGGCACAGAGAAAAGCACCTCAGCGGTGCCTGTGACACAGGGGCGGGCCGCAGCGCTGGAAAGCCCGGCCCTGCCCCCAAGAGTGAAAGCGTGAGGGGAGAAGCTCCCCTCCGCCATGACAATGCAAAAAGGCCGGCACCGCAGCCATGTGCGGCCGCGGCGCCGGTCTCAGAAGAGACAGAAGGAGGGGAGTGGGTCGTGGCTTTGACCCTGACGCCCGACCCCGCCCCTTTTACCTCAGGGAGAAAGCCTGCATAAAAATGGCGGCCACAGCGCCGTTTTGACAGAGAAATACACGCTGTTATGAAGTAATAAATAAGTTAATAACTATTGGGAGGATAATTTAATAAATTAATACGTTAAAACATTATTAAGAATTAATGATTACAAAATTTGGACCTAACACCGAATAAGGGGCCCTGCTCCTACCCTCCGCTATCCCGCTAGAGAGAGGGGCATTACCCAAAGGGGGGGACCACCCAAAGTGTAAGGCCAAGGGACGGGGCATCCCAAGCCGGGGTCACCGTCCCAGATGACCGCCTACCCTCTTATATAGGGTCTCATGGGAGAGCATTTGCTCTTAAGCACCAAGGGTGCTTTTCTACCCTCACCGGACCATCAGCCTAGGCTGGGAGGCATGAGGTAACAGAAAAAAAAGATTCGGGCAGAAATAGATAACTAAAGGGCCGGGAGTCATCCCGGCTACCTGAAATCCCCCTGTGCAAGGAGGAGACCACATCTTCTGACTTGCTCGCCGACTGCAGAGATGAAGACTGGGTAATGAGTGGGAGGTCCCAGGTATTTATGGACCGGGAGGGGCTCTCTTTTTTCCTGGCATCTCTGCATATCGCCCTCTACAGGTCAGTATTACCCACACGTTATGAATTTCTTGAAGCGGGGTGTGTGACATACTTAGAATAGTATGTATGTAAGGCCATTTTTTAGACACATTATGGAATATAGGATTTAATATTTGATGTGTGATATGCTAAATATTTTCTATTGTTTTTTGGCTCAGGAATAAATGACATTTCTCAGTAAAATTGTAAAATGGTTCCATCACTGTGCTATGCTAGTCATGGTCATAGTCAGAGAAACCTATATGAACAAGTCATCAGGTTCAGATGATGTCCTCATATTTCCATCTCCCACTGTCAATTTTGGAAGTTATTTAAAAACGGATAGCACCAGGTAGTGCTTCGTAGCAGCAGGTAGCGCCTGGTGAACGCTGGACGCTGTTCGGGAAACCCCATTTAAAAAAGCAAATCTGTATTACTACAGGTGGCTAAGCGTATAGCGCCGGCACTCTACTACCTTTTGCTCAGTGTCGCTCTCCCATACAGCTCAATGGGCTTTCATTCGATTGTGTTTAAACAGCGTGTTTGGCAATTAATTTTGCCCAAATCATTGTGTGACCTCGCCTGGATGCAAACAAACACTTTTATAAATTTTTTTGACTTGTTATATTTTTATGCAGAATTGTATTTACAGGTCTGGCTCTAAAGTGTTATTGTCAGTGTTAAAACATTCATCATGTCATTCCATGTGTTACTGGTATATATGTGTTCAAAAACAGACTTTCATCACTCTATGCTAGAGCGCCCAGGTTTAGAGCGCTGACGCTGTGTGTGTGTAGTTTTTTGTCAAATATGGTGTGTAGGGCCGAGTGCCGGACGCATTGGGCTGGCGCTACCTCTCGCTTGCTGCAGTGTTGTTAGAGCGCCCAACACACATCATATTTCTCAATGCCGGGCAGATTACTACAGCGACCACTAGCTTACAGCACCTGATACCCTCTTACAGTGTCTACTAGCGGTCGCTCTAAGTGCCAGTATTCAGACGCTCATCTGGCAATACTTGGCGCTAGTAGTGAATCAGCCTCTACGTTTCACCTCTTACACACCATCTTCTTTCAATATGCTTCTCTCTCCCACAACTCCCCAGTCAGTCTGAACATTAGAAGCCAATAAAAATCTATCAAGTTCACATACAGGGTTTATAAGAATTAAAATATATTTTCTTTTTTTAAGACAGATAATCCCTATCCGTGCTACGGCATATGGATTTCCGGACGACATGTGATGAGGTGAGCACAAATTCATTTTCATCAGAATTTTGCTCTGGTAGATCAAGCATTTGCTCCCCATGTACTTAATATTTAGGTTAAATTAAATCTATGGAAGGGCAGGGTTTACTTGGTGGTCCTTTATAGAATGGCTAAAACAAGCTAAGAATCAATAATGCATGCAGAGCCAGCAGCTCAACTAACTTTAAGAGCTTAGTTGGCACCCCAACTTGATTTACCTTTACTATTTTATACGCATGGTTTTATCTTCTAGTGAAAATTATAACACAGTGTTTGCATGGCCAAATTATGTTTAAGTTTACAAGTTTGATTTAATATCTTTTTTCCTTGATATCATAGCGGTGTCTGCTTTGTTGCCGTAGTTTTTATTGTGTTGGCTTTAGCATCTGCACATCTATAAACTGACTCCCAGAAAAAACATAAACTGTCCACGTTGACATAACAGTAGCTACAGGCTGAACGGTGTCAGTGTGTCATCCTAAGGAAACAGCATGAATTAGCAACAGTAGGATTGGTTACATTTAGGTAACAGAATGTAATGGCTTTAAAGTTACCAAGTAGCATATCTATCATTTAAAGTGACCCTAAAGTCTAAATGAAAGGTGTCTAGGGTTAAAAAATTAAGTCCTGGCAAAGAGTTCGTTCCCACATTGCTCCTGACGATGCCGCTGTGCAGCAGCATCGTCAGGAGCAATGTGGGAATGAACTCTTTGCCAGGACTTATTTCATGCATGCATCCTGTTATTTCTGCTGTGTGAGCAACCGCTGGCAAGGTGTGATGCACCTGTCATGTGCGTAGTCTGTGCACATCTGCCACATCTGCCTATCTGCGATGGTAACGCACTTGCTGAATAGAAAAGAGGCCCTGGCACAAAGCCTTTCTGTAGACCTGATTCAGAGGGATGTATTACGTGTGGTGTAGCCCCGACATTCCTGCTTCATCAGTTTTGGGAGTGCCCGAATAGCAAATTATTTTAGCAAATGCTGGTAGAGTGCTGCTTAAAGTGACCAAACTCACCAAACTTGTGAAATACATTTGGCCAAAGCCCCTGCCGATACTACCTTATCAGGGTGTAGAACTAGAAATGGATATTGTCGCTTTTCAAATTGTTCTAGAACACTGATTTGTTTGCTGTCCCTTGGAGTGAGATGGCAGGTGATCAGTCACTGCTTAGGTGTGGCAATGACATCATTGCCACACACAGCAGTGGCAATGAATGGAGGAGGCAGAGCTTTTCATCTAAAACAGAGGCATTATGTGGGATAAGAATGCACTAGGGGAGCGGAAATTGACAAAAGGCACTCCTCATGGGTAGAGCAAATCAGGGGATGCTAGTTACAAAATGTTGGTTTTGGTCCACTTTAAGTTGCTGTAGCTGATTAATTATGTGTCCCTGAACACCTGAATGGCCTATTTTGGGTGTTTTGTCAGAGAACATTGCCCATTTGTCCAAGGGTGGCAGGCACCTTGCATGTATAATCTTTGCAAGTCAGTCCAATTGACTTGCTGGTGTGTATGATATCATGCTGTGGGTGTATGCCTTGGCTTACCACCAGTGTAGCAGTTGGGCAGGGTAGCAGTCTTGGGGGCATCCATATTGCTAGAGCCCCCATGCATAATCCCCCACAGTTTCACTCACCTGAACTACGACCCCCTGGGGAAAAGGTGGTACCATGACTGGCCTCTGCATGGTTAGTGTATCATCTGGGGGCTGAAAAACAGAAGCTACTTCAGACAACATGAGCAGCAGTGGCCAATGGCAGCACTGCATTTCACGGTCATGGTTCGGGTGATTGAAACCTGGGTTGCATGGGGTCCAAACTGGGGGCCCCCCAAACCTGTCCCAGTGTGGTCCAGTACCCATTTGCTGGAAAATGAGTTAAGCATGAGTTAAGCATGAAATATCATGAACCATTCCTATAGGGTATTTCCAGTACATCAGTTGCTAATGCTTTTTGTATAATCACTGTGCCCAAGAGAGCATTTTTTACAAGGTGAGCTGAAATAAAAATATTTGAAAATAAATAGCAGAGGGACAGCAGTTTGTCTGGCATGAGCCATTATAAAACTATGCTAAAAAGAAGTAATAGGGTCATTTTCCAGGATATCATCTCTGAGAAAACCTTCAAACAGCTTGCCCATCTGAGACATTGAACTTACAGGTCTGTAGTTCCCAGGTTCCCCTTTAAACCCTTTTTTAAATATTGTCACATTTGCTAAGCACTAACAGACCCCATCATCATTGAATCTACAGATAATAAAAATGAATGCTTGTCTATTACTTTATTTAACTCCCTTAAAACATGGGGATGAGTGCCATCTGGCCCTGGTGATTTGCCTATTTTAATCTGTTTAAGGCGGTGCTGCACTTCTTCCCTGGTTAGACCCATGGCATTTAATGAAGAGTTATTTCTCTGCATTTCATCTGACATGTCATGTTCTTCTGTGAATATTGAACCAAATAAGACATCTAGCAAAATGGCTTTCTCCTTATTCCTCTTCCTTATAGTTGCCCCTTCCTTGTTTTTCAGGGGGACCATACTTTCAGGTTTGCATCTTTGCATCTAAAGATTTTGAAGAGGTTCACACTCTCAACACATTGCACACATTCAAACACATAAAAAAATGAATCACACATAGGCTGCTGTTATTTTGAACTTCTAAAACGATATGATAAATCATTCCCTAACCTGCTGGTGGGCTGATGTCCCATGGCAGGTACAGTAGATGTAATTTTTTTTTTAAATACTTTTTTTCATGTTACTGCATAGTGAGTGAGAAATGCTCTTAGAAGTGAACCTCCATAGGCTCTTTAAATCGTTGAATAATCCTCATGATATTTTTTATTTGCATAAATATTCCCTTTCAAGGGGAAGTTCAGTGATAATAATTGTTCCGCCTAACAAGGTTGATTGTGGAAACCAGGTAAGGTGTATTTCTTAACCCACTGTCCTGCCTCAATGCTAGGGAAGGGACCCAGGGGAGGCACACTTTGGGGGTTGTTTAAGAACGGCTAGCCCCAGACAGTGCTTCATAGTGGCGGGTAGCGACTGGTGAACGTTGGGCGCTGTGCGGGAAACCACATTTAAGAAAGCGAATCTGGTGTAGCGTCACATGTATTACCAGAGGTGGCTCAGCATATAGTGCTAGCGCTCCAGGTTCCAGAGCGCCACGTATTACCTTTCGCTCAGTGTCGCTCTCCCATACATTTCAATGGGCTTTCATTTGTTTGTGTTTAAATAGCGTGTGGCAATTAAAATTATTTTATGATCACACAGCATCTGGCGCTCTATGTTACATCGCCCAGCGTTAGAGCGCCCACACACAGCATTATATTGTTGCTAGGGCTCCCAACATACATCACATTCATCAATGCCGGCCAGGTTTACTACAGCGACCACAATGCTAGGTTACAGCGCCTGATATCTGCTTATAGCGTCTACTAGCTGTGTCTCTAAGCGCCGCTATACAGACGCTCATCTGGCAATATAGTGACCAGATTTAGAGTGCTGAAGCTGTGTGTGTGTAGTTTTTTGTTAAATATGGTGTTGCGCACCGAATGCCGGACGCACTGACCTGGCGCTACCTCTTGATCGCTGAAGTGTTATACTGTTGTTAGAGCACCTAACACACATCATATTCATCAATGTCGGCCAGGTTACTACAGCGACCGCAACGCTAGGTCACATCGTCCGATACCTGCTTACAGTGTCTACTAGCGGTCGCTCTAAGCACCGCAATACAGATGCTCATCTGGCAATGCTAGTGCTAGTAGCAAATCAGCCTCTTATTATCACTGGTTTTCCATTATAACTAGGAATTGTTGGCAGATTTAATTGAATAAGATTATAGTGACATTTTAATGGACCTATTAGCGTAAGACTGCAGGGCTGGCTGATTAACTCCCTCTGGGGCATCGTGTAGTCTATGGAGCCTCTCATTAGACTTCAGGACTGGCTGATTAACACCCCCATGGCATTCTGCAGACTCCAGGTCCTCCTGTTAAACTTCAGGACTGGCTGATTAACACCCCCAGGGTATTCTGCAGACTCCAGGTCCTCCCGTTAGACTTCAGGACTGGCTGATTAACACCCCCATGGCATTCTGCAGACTCCAGGTCCTCCCGTTAGAGCTGATTAACCCCCTCTGGGGGCGTCCCGGAGTCTCTGGGTCCCCTCATTTGACTCCAGGACTGGCTGATTAACACCCCCATGGCATTCTGAAGACTCCAGGTCCTACCGTTAGACTTCAGGGCTGGCTGATTAACTCCCCCTGGGACATCCCACAAACACTCAACTTTCCTGCATGCCCATGCTGATGGGAGCGAGTTTTGATGGTTATCTGGGGTGTTTTACACAGCAATTGTTGGCAGATTTAATTGAATAAGATTATAGTGACATTTTAATGGACCTATTAGCGTAAGACTGCAGGGCTGGCTGATTAACTCCCTCTGGGGCATCGTGTAGTCTATGGAGCCTCTCATTAGACTTCAGGACTGGCTGATTAACACCCCCATGGCATTCTGCAGACTCCAGGTCCTCCTGTTAAACTTCAGGACTGGCTGATTAACACCCCCAGGGTATTCTGCAGACTCCAGGTCCTCCCGTTAGACTTCAGGACTGGCTGATTAACACCCCCATGGCATTCTGCAGACTCCAGGTCCTCCCGTTAGAGCTGATTAACCCCCTCTGGGGGCGTCCCGGAGTCTCTGGGTCCCCTCATTTGACTCCAGGACTGGCTGATTAACACCCCCATGGCATTCTGAAGACTCCAGGTCCTACCGTTAGACTTCAGGGCTGGCTGATTAACTCCCCCTGGGACATCCCACAAACACTCAACTTTCCTGCATGCCCATGCTGATGGGAGCGAGTTTTGATGGTTATCTGGGGTGTTTTACACAGCAAGGCATCCCAAATCAGGATGCCCCAGGGACAAGAACCTATGACCAGGATGGTAAAAATCATGATGAAAGGTCCATTTTTAACCCTTTCAGTGCCAGCCTACCTATAGATTTTGTCACCCTACCAAAACCATTTTTCAGCATTTTGCACTATATATGGTTAACTGGAATTTTTACAGAAACTTCCAGGGATTTCAAGGAAAATTATATATTGTTTTTTTCAGGGGAAATATGTGAAAAAGATAAAACAATGTGTAGCATTTTAAATAAAAAATGTTTGTTAAAATCATAATTAGGTGTAAAGCCCAATTCTTAACTACAATGGTACCATATATTTATCAGTATACACCCATTCCTGCCCAAGAGACTCCCCAAACCGAAACCTTTTAGGAGTTTTCAAATAAGATACAACTACTATGTGCATTATCTAGGGTTAAAGCCTTACATTTTTTTAATGGCATGGGGTCCCCCCTCTCCAGCAAAACCAGCCTGTGAATCAGCTATGTGGGCTGGTACATCTGAGCAGCCACGCCCTGGCCCTAGGCTACAAGCCCACATAGCCCACAAGGGAACCCGGCTCTGCAATCCCTGGCTTTCTGTCGGTAATAGGGCAGGGGGTTTGGTAAGTCACCTGCTACCCCTTGAACTGGTATAGGGGTCTCAAGGACTAAATGTAAAACAACACACACAAGCCTGGAACAGGGCAGAGGATCTATCTCCTCTTCCCCCAGCAGGCCTCCAATCACTGATCTGGGGACTTCAGCAGGGCAGAGAACATGAATTCCCTGCTCCACACATGGCTTCTGAGAGCTCACTCCCCCTGAAGGGAGGGGCCTTTTATACCAGCGAGTGAGCGGATATCAGCACTGGCACTTAAAGGGTTAAAGGATCACTTTTGCTAAAGAAGCTCTTGTCATAAATAAGCTATGCTAATATGACGGCAGGAGTAGGGGGTTACATCTACACTCTGCATAATAAATTCAGTCAATTCTCTTTTTTTACTGGAAATAAGAAGCATCAGAATGTACCATTCTGCTATTTTAGGGGAAGAACAACATGACACATGCCCTGGTCACTGAGCAGGCCTGTGCTGCAATGCCAGCTCATTGCTATTGCAATATGTAGATGCTTTTGCCCATCATGCAATCCTCTGGACAGTTGTTAAAATGGTTACTGCTACTGTTCCCCACAGTCTGACTCAGGAGACTAGCTGTTGAAGGTGAGCGGCTCCCCCCTGTAAAAGTGGAATGGTGTGCTCAAAAAGCTGTCACCCCAAAATTAAAAAAAAAAATAAAATAATCTTGGCAGGATTTTTTTATGACAAGAGGAGTAGAATTAACTCATCCTTCCATTATCTAGCATGTTTATATGTATTTTAATATTATATATTTGTATTTAATATTATATATATATATATATATATGTATTTTATAATAGTGGCTCTTTATATTCATATAATATATAAATAAATACTAAACATTTGGCCCATGAAAGCACCTACAGCGTTGGTTTTTGTCTTACAGTAAGCACTGGTATTCTGTTAAGTAATGACTTTCTTTGAACATTATGATAACAAACCAGTTGGACAGATTGGTGATGGGATTAGAAGTGAATATCAGCACCTTTGATTAAAGCCTGCATTTTACATTCAGATTTATTTAGATGTAATCAAATGTGTCACATAAGGTAGAAATGGAAATGTTCAAAATAGAAATTCCAATGACCTTTTTACAGATGTCTATTTTGCATTACTTTATTACAGCTCTGATTGTTAATTAAATAATCTTGGTTCCATTGTTGCTTATTACCAGGTAGTCAGGGGGCTTTCAATTGGTCAGACTCCGAGGAGTCTAAGGGGTTTATTTATGAAGGGATAGCGCCAGGCATCGTTTGGTGAATGCTGGGCGCCTTACACATACCACATTTATGAAGGCGAATCTGGTGAGCGAATCTAACAGCGCCATCTAGTGTCCGATTCATCATTACAGGTGGCTAAGTGTATAGCGCCGGCGCTCTAGCTACCAGAGCGCCAGGTGTTACCTGTTGCTGCCTGTCGCTCTCCCATACATTTTAATAGACATTCCTTTTCTTCAGTTTAAACAGGGTTTTATTATTATTATTATTTTGTTAATATTGTTAATGTTAATATTTGCTGATGCTTCCAAGCCTATTTGTTTATTGATTATTGCTGCATATATTTTAAACCAACATTGATCAAGGAAATCGGCCTATAATTTGTGCATTGGGATAGATCCTTTCCTGGTTTCGGAATTAGTTTGATAATTGCATTGTTCATATGCATGCTA
Source organism: Gastrophryne carolinensis (assembly GCA_027917425.1). NCBI lineage: Eukaryota > Metazoa > Chordata > Amphibia > Anura > Microhylidae > Gastrophryne > Gastrophryne carolinensis. Next base: position 340,541,833 of record CM051239.1, read on the forward strand.
GACGGTTTATTACTGTCAATTGAGTTAAAAAGTCTAAGTAAGTATGGCTCAAGGACCTTACTGAAAGATTACCTGTCTCGATCAACTCCCTTCAAACCTCCTAATTCTTACCTGTCACCCCACTCCTTGGACGAAATAAGAACACGTGATTGGCTGGTGGATGTCACATGTCCCGCTCTGGGGATTTCAATTTGCTACTACTCGCTACTGGCTCAAATTCAAAAGCTATATAAGCATGCCAGCTAGCAAGAGGATGGGTTACATATTTACCCTATATATAGTGGGTCACTGCCTAAGAAGGTGCCTAGACATTACTTGCTCCATAGTTCCAACTAGAGATGAGCGAACTTCTTGAAAGTTCGATTCGGGCGATTCGCCGAATTTCGCCCGACACCCGCTTACAGCATCGCTCTAAGCACCGCTATACAGACGCTCTTGTGGCAATATGTGGCACTAGTCTTAAATCAGCCTCCATGTCATAGTTAAAATGTTTCTCGTTGCCCCATCATGTTTCACCTTCATTATGTGAAAATAGGGTTTCTGTACGGGGTACACTAGTTGTGTTTGAGATAACAAACAGTGTATTAGAGTGAAAGACAGACATTACTCTCAAAATACTTATACAGTCCAGCAAAGGATGTAATTACATTTTTAACATTCATAATTTGTTACATTAATAGCATGCCATAACATTTGTAGCATACATGATTAACAAAAGTTAAATGTCTAAAAAACATATAGTTACATATACTATTTCTTTCATATAATATTAATTACAAATTTCATACTTACATAAAATGTTTCTTCTAGTGTCTCCAGTAAAGACACTGCCCTGTCACTACAAAGCTCCAGTTTTTTTTTTCAATCTTTTATATGATGTGTATCTGTAAATATTATATTTCCTTAGTTAAAATATTGTATTATTACTATATTTATTGCGTCTCATAAGTATAAACATATTCAGCTCAATAAAAAAAAAAATATTTTACATTATTTATGTTTCTATCAGAAAGGACTTATGAATGTATTGATTACCGTATTTTTCGCCCTATAAGACGCACTTATTTTTCCCCAAAATCGGGCGAATGTAAAAAAAAAAAAAAAAAAAAAAAAAAAAAAAACTCACCCGTCCCCGGCGCTCCCGCGTTGTCTGGCACACTGCGAGAGGCCAGAGGAGCGGCGGGGGCTCTGTCCCGGCCCCGCCTCTGCGATCGCTGTCTTTTCAGGCAGCGATGACAGCGGCGGGGCCAGAGACAGAGCCCCTGCTGCTCCTCCATCTGCTGCCGGGCTCAGAGCACACGCGAGCACGAAGGTCCCGGCAGTGGGTGGGCGTGGCCTGCACCGGCGCAGGCCACGCCCGCCCGCTGCCTGGACCTTCGTGATCGCATGTGGGGGAGCAGATGGAGGAGCGGCAGGGGCTCTGTCTCTGGCCCCGCCGCTGTCATCGCTGCCTGAAAAGACAGCGATCGCAGCGGCGGGGCCGGGACAGAGCCAGCTCGTGAATGGGGTGGGCGTGGCCTGCGTCGACGCTGCGGCGCAGGCCACGCCCACCCCATTCACGGAGCCGGCCGCTCAGCGCAGTGGTGTCAGCGGAAAGGTGAGTTTAACTTTTTTTTTTTTATTACTATGGCGCCTGCCTATACTAATGGGGGGAGGGGGGTGGGAATGGGGGGAGAGGGGCCACACTGCCTATGGGAATGGGGGGATGGGGATGCCACACAGCCTATGGGAATGGGGGGAGGGGTATGCCACACAGCCTATGGGAATGGGGGGATGGGGATGCCACACAGCCTATGGGAATGGGGGGATGGGGATGCCACACAGCCTATGGGAATGGGGGGATGGGGATGCCACACAGCCTATGGGAATGGGGGGATGGGGATGCCACACAGCCTTTGGGAATGGGGGGAGGGGTATGCCACACAGCCTATGGGAATGGGGGGAGGGGGATGCCACACAGGCTATGGGAATGGGGGGATGGGGATGCCACACAGGCTATGGGAATGGGGGGATGGGGATGCCACACAGGCTATGGGAATGGGGGGATGGGGATGCCACACAGCCTTTGGGAATGGGGGAAGGGTATGCCACACAGCCTATGGGAATGGGGGGAGGGGGATGCCACACAGCCTTTGGGAATGGGGGGAGGGGTATGCCACACAGCCTATGGGAATGGGGGGAGGGGGATGTCACACAGCCTATGGGAATGGGGGATGCCACACAGCCTATGGGAATGGGGGATGCCACACAGCCTATGGGAATGGGGGATGCCACACAGCCTATGGGAATGGGGGGAGGGGGATGCCACACAGCCTATGGGAATGGGGAGAGGGGGATGCCACACAGCCCATGCTAATGGGGAGAGGGGGATGCCACACAGCCCATGCTAATGGGGGGAGGGGGATGACACACAGCCCATGCTAATGGGGAGAGGGGGATGCCACACTGCCTATGGGAATGGGGAGAGAGGGATGCCACACAGCCTATACTAATGGGGGGAGGGGGAAAGCCACACAGCCAATGGGAATGGGGGGAGAGGTGGATGCCACACAGCCTATGGGAATGTGGGGAGAGGGATGCCACACAGCCTATACTAATGGGGGGAGAGGGGGATGCCACACAGCCAATGGGTATATGGGGAATGGGAGGGGGGGATGCCACACTGGATATACAGGGAATGGGATGGGGGCATGCTACACTGTCTATGGAATGGGGGCATCCCACACGGCCTATGGGAATTGGATAGGGGAATGCCACACTGTCTGTAATGGTGTGTTTTTGATTGAAATTTTTTTTTTCTTATTTTCTTCCCCCAAATCCTAGGTGCGTCTTATGGGCAGGTGCGTCTTATAGGGTGAAAAATACGGTATCTATTTTCTCTTTGTATCAAACAAGACATATCTCATTTGGGATTTTAAGTTTAAGACTTACCCTGGATACTGGCGGTGAAAGGCAGCAGGGTACCTCCGCTGCGAGCACCAGTGAATGGATTGAACCCCCCTGCTGCATTCAAACAAGGCGTGCACTCCCCCGCACAGTGTATCATCTCCTCGAAGCTACCATTCCGCTACAACGTGTCTAATGGGGGAAGGCGTCAATTTTGAAATCCCACTTGTCACTACCCTCACCCGGACGTCCTCTGATGCAGCTGCGCCAGCATATATCCAGCACTGGGTTCCACACCTGTGTGTAGAACTGGTCTGTGTTCCAGCCGCATAGGTGGCAGGGACAAGGAAAGACCTGGAGGGCACTACCCCCTGAGAGGTGAAACCACACGCCATACCCTCCCTCTAGGCCGGGCATCACCAGCCCTGATTGCTGCCCTTACATGGGGAATGAAACTGTGAGAAGGGAACCCAGCAGCCCACTGACAACGCCATCCTATCCACCGGAACTCTGCCCGCTGATGGAATCGGGCACCATGCGCACTTAGGCCCTTATTTATGAAGGAATAGCGTCAGGTAGCGACTGGTGAGCGGCCGGTAATGACGGGCCCCGCCACGAGAACGCCGCCTCCCCACCACAATCACACATTTATCAAGCCAATCCTGCTTAGCGACTGAGATAGCGCCAGATAGCCACTCATTCATCATTATTCCAGCCTCAGCCCACAGCGCCAGCGTCCGACCTTGAACAGCGACAGGTATGACCTCTCGCTACCTGGCGCTCTCCAATGCATTTCAATGGAACAATCTTTAAATATTCATAAATAATTGTTATGAATTTTGTTTTTTGTTTTTTTAAATGTGAAAAATTCTGTGACCACTTCTGCCATTTTAGATAATTTTTTTAAGGTAAAAAAAAATAAAATATAAAAATTGTACAGAATTGATATTACAGGTCTGATATTAATGTATTCATATTACAAAATTATTTAAAAAACGTGTTTTTTTTTGGTTTCCAAAAATATGGTTGTTTGCGGGTTAAAAAACTACTTTTAAGCCATCGCCGCCAGCGCTCTGGGGTTTAAACATGCATTTTACAGCGCGAGAATTTTTTGAGCGTGATTTTTTTATGAATATGGTGGGAGTCGGTCGCTAGGGCCAGTCGCTATCATGCGCTCCGATACAGCGCGGAACCTGTCAAATAGCGACTCATGACCCAATATTCAACATTACGGCAAACCGACTGAGTCGCTATCAACAACCGAACAACGGTCAAGTACAGCGACTACTAGCGGGCGCTCTGAAAATGCCGCTACAGTTGCTCAACTGTCGCTACCTGCCGCTATTAATGAATCGGCCTCCCCATGTATGTGGGGGCAGAGGTCCACGCGTCCCTCCCCCCAAAGCAGAAAGCAAAAGTTGTCAACAAATATTTTGATAACAACAAATTTTATTTTAATCAAATTGATCAACTAATGTGCATATGTTATATCTTTATTGTATTTTTGCACTCCAATGTTGGTGGGTTAACAGAAAATAAATTATTTACTGTAATAAAGTTATAAATTATGAACTAAATTATTAATTAATTAAAAAAGCTAACAGTTGATATATTGTATAACAAAAACAATTGATTTATTATGGATGTATTAAATTAAATCTAATACATTTTTAAATAATTTGTTTTTCAATCTGGTTGCTTTATAATATCATTACCAGATTGCTCATTATAGCTATAGTGCCAATATCAGTGACAATAATTTTAATATTTTAATCTTCACCCTGCTAGGGAGTGGGAAATATGAATGAAACAGAAAACCAGTTAGGGACACCATGATAATTTAGTTAATAATAATTATAATAATTAAATTACATATTCATGAATCATCAAAATACTTTAGAATAACAGTGGCCCCATTATCCTTTGCTGTTCATTTAATAGCCCAATCTGCATATTTCTAATATAACCTTCTTTTTTTTTAAAGGATAAATTAAAAGGACTTTGTCCAAATAATGTTTGTGGCATATTTTTTTTTTCTGATAAAATATATTGCAAAGGCTTATCTGTTCAATGTATTGATTCATTTGTAAACATACATATTTTCTCTACTGTTGAATGTTAGGGCAGTTCTATCCTGTTTACCTAATGCTTATAACACACATATTACATATTAAAAAGACCATACACTTGTTCATTTAAGACCATAATATAATGTTACTTCATATTGCAGGCAAAGGTAATTGTTACACCACTGTGTTGGGCTACATTTGCCATTTGTCCTAAACTGTTTTCTGTTTTTAAATAGAAGCAGAAATAGCCGAAATATCAAGGTTTACAGGTTCAGCCAATGACATTCTCAGCAATGACAGGATTGCTGGTCCCTCCCTTCTCCCACCCTTCCCTCCACCTCCTCATCCATATTCATCACATTGCTGTCAGAGTAGAGACCTGATTATTATGCATCATAACAGATCCAAGGGCCACACCCACTTTTTTCAGAATAAAAATCATAGGCTGAACCTGTAAACCTCAATATCTCAGCCATTTCGTCTTCAATTTAAAAATGGAAAACAGTTTAGGACAGTAGCCCAACGCAATGGTGTAACAATTTGCTTGCAGTAGCCTGTTAATGCTAGAAAATGCTTGATTTTTTTCTTTATGATATGCCTCATTCTTATCTTTGGCTTAAAAATGGGACAAAGCTGAGGGAATCTATCAGATTTTAATCTGGAAATCCATCTTTGTTCTTCCTGCAATGTAATTAACTCTATGTCCTCTCCCCTAATATTTGGATGAATCCTGGATAGCGCTTGAAATTTTATGTTTTTCTTATTACATTCTCTGCATGTCTTGCCGTGTCTTCCTAGAGCTGACCACGGATCAAGTTTTGTATAGTCATAGATTCATAAATTCTCATATTAAAGAGTCTATTCATTTTGCCTATATAGTAGGCCCAACATTTGCATGTTAGTATGTATCTAATTTACAATTTACAAAATGTCTGGGTTTTATAGTTTTTCCCCAGGGTAAAATCAATTAAGGATTAAATGAGAGCCAGTCACTATGATCCATCCTCACAAACCTGCTGTAAAACAGCAAATAGCTGCAACCAGTGTCCCTACAACAGGGGGACATGATATATCTTTTCTGGGGTAAAGCTATAAAACCCAGACATTTTGTAAATGGTAAATTTGATAATGTGATCAACTAGGGTGGCGCTAGCTTTGAGGAGACGATGCACTGTACGGGGCAGCTCCTGCTTCTATCGCTGTTTGAATGCAGCGGGGGAGTTCAAAGCATTCACTGGCTCTTGCAGTGGAGGTACCCTGCCGCTTCTCACAAGCAGTATCCAGGGTAAGAGCTAAACTTAAAATCCCAAATGAGATATGTCTTGTTTGATACAAAGAGATAACAGATAGCCAATACATTCAGAAGTCCTTTCTGGTAGAAACATATATAATTTAAAAACATTTTTTATTGAGCTGAATATGAGAAACAATGAATATAGAAATACAATATTTTAACAAAGGGAATATAATATTTACAGATTCACACTATATAAAAGATAAGAAAATAACTGGTGCTTTGTGGTGACAGGGTCTTCACTGACTAGAAGATTTTCTTTTATGTAAGTATGAAATTTGTAGCTAAAATTATAAGAAAAAAAATAGCATCCATATGTTTTTAAAGTCATTAATCTTGAGTACTAAAAATGTTATCACATGCTAATAAAGTAACAAACGATGAATGTCGAATGAAGTTATACTAAAGGCAAGCCCAATTGTCCCATTGTCTCGGGCTACACATTGCACTGTCCTAAGATCCTATAGTTCCTAAGATATCTTTAAAAGTATTTGAACACTGGAGATTCATATAAAAAATGAAGAGAATCAGTGGGTGTGGCAACAGTGATGTGATTTAAGCACAATGTGATGCGTGTGAGAGGAGGGTGGGGTTTCAGAGCTGCAGAGAGAGGCAGCCAATCAGGACACCTGGGAAGGGAGTGGGGGTGTTTTCGTTCTTGGTCCAGTGAAGGTTGATTGATGAACCAGATCAGTGGAGTGGGGACTGAAAGCTAATTAGTAAGTGTTTTTACTTACTCTAAGGAGAACGACAGATAGAAAAGCATAGCACTAAAGCCACTGAATAAAAGGTAAGCTACTGATATTTATTTTTTACTTTTGACTTGCCAATCACTTTAATTTCACATTATAAAGGTGAATCATGTTGGGGAAATGAGATACATTTCAACCATGACTATGCTGCTTCACTATTTTGCACATTACTTGTATGGTAATATTTAGATGTTGCTTGTATTTTTTTTCAATGCTGGGTATATGCAGTAAGTAACTAGTGTTGAGCGAACCTGTAGAAGTTCAGCAAGTTCGGACGAAACTTGACCTGAAACTTGACCTGAACCCAAACTCTATTGAAACCAATAGAGACCCGAACTTAGGGACCCAAAAATGGCCCAAAATTAAACATAAAAAATTACCAGTGGGTGGGTGAGTGGTGGGGGCCCACATGTCAAGGGGGCCCCAGAGACAGAATCGGACTGGGACTGATTCCGGCGGTGGGAGGGTGGTGGAAGCAAGTGAGGGGTACCCTTTAACCTCACTCATCACTGCTGTGAGTGTCCTCACTCATGGAGCCGACCATCTTATTGTAGCCCGGGCCATCTTTGTGCAAGATTAGAAAATGTGGGCCACAATCTCCAGCTCATATATGTAAAGTTGTCATATGTCCTGCACACTCTGCATTAGGTTAAAGGGCACCCCTCACTTGCTGCAATGGGCTCAGCAGCCCATCAACCAGATATCCGGATGCAGCCGAACGCGAACATAGACCTCTGGCTGAAGACCATGTCCAGGTTCGGGAACCTGAACTTGCAAAGTTCGGTATGAACCCGAACGTTGTGGTTCAGGTTTCCTCATCCCTATAAGTAACCATTTCTCTTTCCATCTAACATATACTTAAGGATTTTTATTGTTAGACCATTTTTTCACACTAGACCAACTTTAAAGTGCCCCTATCACCAACTCTAAACCTAAAAAATCTAATTGTGGAATTGATCTGCTAACTATTCTTTTTCTGGAAAAGGCAGAGTATCCTGTGGAGTGTTCCTGGTGATAGATACTCTTTAACATGGACCAAAACCTTGGCCAAAAGCCATGGAATCTTTTTAACTCCAGGGCCGCCTGATTCCATGGCCCCGGGGCAAGATTTGGGATGCCGTGTGAAACCCCCTGTGTAAAAACCAACCTTCTTCCAGCTCCAATGGCGCATGTGCGGGCCATGGCCACTGTAAGCTGTAGCTGGAAGTGTCCCCATGCCAGACTTTTGCGAATGGCACTCACCCTGTTAGAGGCTAGCAGGGATGCGGCCGCTAGTGCAATTTTTTTGGCTACAGTTTGCCTTTTGACAAGCCCAACTGATCGTGCTGATTGGATGAGAGCCTTCACATGCATCATAAGACCGGGGAAAGGTGAGTTTTACAAAGACCAAAACCCCGGATTGTCAAAATCCTGTGTTGTGGTCCAGTTTAAATGTAAATTTTAAATTCCTTTTTTGTCTAAAAAGAAAACAAAAATGAAAGCCTATTACTCTACAATTGTGATTACCTTTTGTAATGCAGGAGGAAATAGCTGTTTTCAGATTCTCTGCCGTAGATGACATTTATGTGAAATTCCTATTATTGCAAATAAAAACAGCGGCATAAATAATATATCGGGAAGGCTGCTCTAATTCTGTCTTCAATAGACTTTGTTGATATTTACACTGGCAAACGTGACAGTAATTTCGCAATTTATAGCTCCATTACATAACCACTGTGACTTTTTCATGCTTTCAATTCCAAAAAATAAGTGTTGTTTAACAATTCTCAGTTCCTAGTTTCAGATTTTTTATTGCTCTAAAAAGAATATCAATATAATGATTTAATTACGTTATTAGTTGGGGCTGCCTCAATTGAATTATCTAGGAGGCAAAGGTAAAGTTTTCCTGATGATTTATTGTTCAAGTGTTCTTCTGAAATGTCACTGTCTGCAAATACAAAAGGTAGACACTAAGAGGGTTGTATAAAATAATGAGGATTTTTTTTCCCTTAACAATTCTTATTTAATTGTACTCTACTTAAAGCGGACCAACAATCAAAAACCAAACCAACACAACAAACAGGGCTCATATTCAGGACCGTATTTGCCATTAGGCAAACCTAGGCCTGTGCCTAGGGTGACAACCTGCAGGGGGGGAAAGCGCTGATGTTACTGCTATAGCAAAAAAGGGTTGTTGGCCCATCAATGCCTCCTTACAAATGCACCCCCACAGTGTGTGTGTGTATAGAGGGTGGGGGAGGCACCACAGGTTTAAGGCAGTCTGCAGCCTCATCCTCTCCCCTTTATTGCTGTGGGCATGTGACTCCTGTGTGTCGGTAATCTATAATACAAGTGCATGCTCCTTGCATTTGCCCCTCAAAACCTCTCCTTTCCTCTCCACACATTTTATTTTTTTTATATTTTTGGACTGCACTGGGCATACTCAGACAGGTGCCATGGCCACTGCACATTGGAAGAGCCCACCACATTCTCTCTTCCTTGAGCAGCCCCAATGCACTGCTGCGCATTAACCACGACTAAGGACTGTGCCAGGGGCAAAATGGCCATTGGGAGAGCCTCTTTCTTTGTCTGTTCTTCTATTCTTTTGTTCTGTTGTATTCTTTCCTTCTAGTCTTTTTCTTTCTATCTATACTTTCTTTCATATGGTATGCCATTCCTTTTCTTTCCTTTTATTTTTTACTGGCATTCCTTTCTGTCACGCATTCATTCTCTTTCTTTGTTTCTTTGAATTTATTTTTTATTCCGTCTATTTTTTTACCTTCTTTGTGATTCCTTCTTATTTTTCTGCTTACATTGTTTCTGTCATTCATTTTATTCTTTTATTCCTAAATTCTCTTTCCTAATGTCAATCCTTCTACACTTTGTCATTCCTTCTATTATTTTTTTCTTTTTATTTCATAGTAGTATTCACCATACATGCAACTTTATCACCATGTATGGAGTCATACCACACCGCAAGGGGCCCACTGATACTCTAGAGCCCGCGGGCCTGCATAAACCCGGAGCTGGCCCTGCTCAATGTTATTTAACAAAATGGGGCGCCGGCACTTGATGTGCCTAGGGCAGCATAAACACCAAATACGACAGTGCTCTTATGCATTCCTCCCCAGGGCAATTTAGATTGCTGCACAAAAAAATTATTTTACCATTTTCCAAATCCTGCTGTGGTAAATTTTAAAAACAAAATGGCGGTTCATGGATGTGTAGGCCACCTGCAAACAGGAAGTGCTGCTGGGTTTCCTGTTACAGTGCATTGCCAGTTATGTCAGTTGAATCCAGGCAGCAGAACGACTGGGATGCTGGGAAAGGAAGCTCCAAAATGGCCGCTACCTTTCTTTTCTGTGCCAGGCTGTTGGTCCGGTTTAAGGAGATAAGAAAACAATCCACATTAAATAGCCAAGGCCTTATTTCTGTATAACAAATGTTTTATTTTGTTTTTGTGCATAGTGTGAAGGGAGCTTATTTAGAGAACCAAATTGAGAAATCCTGCTGTGGGCATTTTAATGGGTTCCTCAACCAGAGCATGGATTTCAAATTGAAATCCATGTTCACATTCCATGCTCAGCCTGAACACGAAATAAGGCAATCCACCTTCTTCCTACCCAAACCACCAATAGACTGGCGGGACATGTGACGAGCTGCATAAAAGGCACCCCGCCTTTTATGCGGTGGGGTCACCTGTCCTGCCGCTCACGATGCTGCTAGCTCTGCTTTAGACAGGGAGAGGTGCTGCTACCGAGGGACAGTTGGTGCTTTTTTTACTAAAACGTTAAATTTATTTAAGGAAAGCATTTGGAGTCAGGGATAAAAAGGTATTTAAGCACGCTTTTGTCCTTATCAAGACATTTAGTCAGGGAGAGTGTCTGGAGTGAGGGCTAGATAGGTGTCAGTATTCTGTAATAGCATTTGAGTGTCAGTACTCTGTAATACCACTTGATTGTTAGTAATTTAATCCTTCTAGTGCCAGCTATGTGAGTCTCACATAGCTGCCTCTTCTACTGTTAGGTGGCAGAGACTTACGTAGCTGACTTTAAACAGCTATAAAAGTATAAAAGTTAAAAACTCACCTGACCCCTTGTTCGATCAGGCCAGGTCTTCTCTTCATCCACTCCCCCTCAGGGATCTCCCAGCTTCAGAAGAGGGCTCAGAATACCCCCCCCCCCCCACTTCCTCTAATGCTTTAAGAATATAAAGAAAACAAAATACACTACATTTACTCGCACGCTCAATCCCTCCTGCCGGGTCTCGTCCGCATCTGGGGTGCCACCGATCACCCTCTGGGGCTCCTCAGACTAGGGCCCCCCAGCGCTTTCGACGCCACTGGCTGCCAGGGGGACTCTGATCTATGCATGTTGGGTATTCTGTTCGGGGACCTCGCTATTTCAGATTGAGCTTGTTTTCTCTTGTTTGCATATTGTTTTTTTTTAGGAAAATGTGGCTTTGATGATGCTTTTTTATTCTTTTTTAAGGGAAACCCCATACAACCAAAGAATTAATCGAGGGATTACTTCCAGAAAACTGCACCCACATCAAGAAACCTGGTACGAGTATATATAGTTTGTTTGTGGGGTTATTTCAAATGTACAGGTGTGCATATGAAAATCTCCTAAAGTGCTGTCTCAGTTTGGGGAAGTCTCCTGGGCAGGAAAGGGTGTCCACCAATACAATGTGGTACTGTTGTAAGAGGGAAGAAATTGGGCTTTTACACACAATATGATTTTATTGAAAAACATATCTTTCTTAGTACAGTAAAACATCTACAAATATTGAAACTACACAAAAAAAATTACAAACATAAAACAATTAAATGTTAAAGCCCAGATTCACTAATATATATATATATATATATATATATATATATATATAAAATCTCTGGAAATCCCTTCAAAAATCACAGTTCAACATGTATAGCACAAATTAGTGAAAAATGGTTGGGCAACAGAGAGTGACAAAATCTCTAGGTAGGCTGGCAGTTTAGGGGTTTATTTTTGCCAGCGATACCAATAGTGTCAATATGTTAGTGGAGTGTCCACTGGTTCAGGGCACTTAAGATGCTCTTGAACATAAAAAAATTGTAATGGCCACTGGTTCAGGGCACCTGTGTGTCAGTACTCTTTAATACCAGTTGAGTCGAGTATCCACTGGTACAGAGCACTTGAGTTACCATTGAAAAACAGGTTTTGTGTGGTGTCCACTGTTTCAGGGCACTTGTACAGATGCAGTTTTTTTTAACCATCCTTTTATTGCGCTGGTGCAATGCTTTTCAATTGATTCTTTGTGATATATCACAATAGGATGTGCTGTATGTGACACTTAAGGGGCATTTTACATTGAATTTGTTTTTATGTTTCCATTTTGGGCTACTGTAACTGCAGGTATTTATCAATACAGAAATCAGCTAATAGGGGACAGGGATGTGGCCATGGTGCTGCTGCTGGTAATGGAGCTGGTGGAGAGAGAGGACATGTTTCATCCTTGTCTGCTACACCTTCCTCTGGTGCAGCCAGGGTTTGAAGCAAATTTTTGTAGGCCCTAATTCTCCTGCAAAGTGGCGTGGTTATATAATGTGCAGTGGTGTCAGTTCCGTGGGATTGTCTTTCACCCACTTAACTTTTGCAGGGAGTGTTGAGCCCTCCATCTCACCCCACCTAATATCAGCAAGGTCAGCAGCCAGAAGTCACGGAGTCAAAAATTCTCTCTGACTCCTAGCTGGCATACTGTGGGCCATTCAACTGCCCCTGCCCCAGTTGCAAACCTTGGTTTCCCAGGTGCCCAAAAACTTATGTATGTATAAATTGCCTTAATTTTTTAGATTTTTGTTATTATTTTGAGTACTCTCCCTGTGAAGGGCAATTTCCCAGCCCCCCCCCCCCCAATTTAGCTTCCAACCCCCATAAAAAACTAGTATTCTTTTTTATTTATGTATCTATGTATGCCTTTCATTTTTTAGTTTTCTGTTTTTATTTTGAATACTTTCCTACTTTCCCTAGCCCATTTCGTGCAGCCCCCCCCCCCCCAATCTGGCCTCCAACCCCCGTAAAAAGATATGTTTTTTTTTTCATTTATGTATGTACTTATTTTCTTTTTCAAGTTTTCTTTTATTTTAAGTACTTTACCCAACCCATTTTGTTAAGGGCAATCGCCCTGTTGTTCCCCTCGATTTGCAGCCCTTTAGCCATTGCTACCCCCACTTTAGAGCCATTTTGATCCCCCAAATTCAGGTCCCCATTGACTTCAATAGGGTTTGGGTTTGAGTTGGGTCCAGAGACTTGCAAAGATGTTTAGACTTTTAAGGAGCAATTTGGGAAGTAGCTTCTACAGTGCAGAGAACCCTCTCACATTTTACCGGATTACCTTCTCACATATCATAGGGCACAATTTCCAAGGCAGAGCCTTGTTTCACAAATCATGGGTTGCATAAGGTATAGGCCATGCTTTAAAGAGATTATCTAAGCAATACAATGAAAAAACTATACCAAAAATTTTACCCCTCAGAAGATCCCTCCTATTCCAGTGCTTGGGAACTCACCTGAATGCTTGATCCAGTCCAGCAATTTTGGCCCTCAACTCCACCTCTATGGCAGACACACACACCCATTTTCAGTCACAGTGACGCAACCACAACTGTTCTATCCACTGCAAAGGAGGCCTGGCAAGTCCAAAGCCTGTCACGCCCTGTCCTTTGCAGTAAATGAAACAAGCATGGCCGCATAACTGTTACTGAAGGCTGGGGTGTCCCTACCAGAGGTGAAGTTGGCGCGTTGGAATTGGATCACCACTAGCAGATTCCAGAATTTTTTACTTTGTGTCATGATGAATCACGACTGTAAATTAAACCCCCCTGACCAAATAACTGGATGTAATAGAAATATTCTTAGATTGAAAAATCAATAAAATATAAAGATTAATTTTATCTTATTGACTTTAAGTGAAACTGCCAAAGGACGAGGTCTCTTTTAATATTAAACAGCTTTTTCCATTCCAAACATTTTCCATTGAAAATCATATATAATCACATAGCTGCAGGTCACAAACTGCCAAATGTGACAGTGTGAAACTGCAGACTCTGGTTTAATCAATTTCTTGTGGCCTAAGACAAGTTACTTTATTACCTGACACTTTCGGTAAAAATGCTCACTGTACTCCAAAGAAGTTTGTGCGGGAAGAATTTGTGCACAAGACGCACAGAAATGTGGTGTTCACATTAATTGAACCCTTTCTGAAACCAGGGCTACTTAATGTGCCCACAGTGAACTTGCAGTATACTTTTGCATTTACAGTTTACATGTACTGTAATGGTTTCAATTTATTTTTTCAACCATTGTTTAGATGGTTTGTCATAAACACCTTATATGAGTTTCTGAAAAGATCAGAAAGTGAGTCATTGCTTTGATAGCCATTACATTTCTGGAATGGCCAAACATCTAATTGAGCTTTCTTCTTTAATATGCTACTGAGCTGCTGCAAATTAAAGAGGAAGTCTGGTTCTCTGACTAGAGTTCCTCTTTAATGACTGTATTGAAAATATTTAACTTTCCCGGTGAATTAACTATTCTGCAACTCACCTTCATTGGAGACTTTTAAATCCAACTCATCCCAGCCTAACTCACCCAAGCTTTAATATGAATTTCCTCAGGTGTGTTATAATTCCTAACGGGTCGGCGGCTCCTACTGCAGGGGAGGGTGCCTGCGCGTCTGGGGCTGGGGCTGTGCACGGATGCACACCGACATTCTCTGTGCTTGCGTTACACTTCAGTAGAAGTGCGGGGCGGACGCGACGTAGCCCTTACGGCCTCCAATCAGAAGTCCGGGCGGGGCACGGGGCGACGCACCGCTGCTTCTGCTGACGGGGGGAACACTCTATCAGCACACACATATAAAGGGGGGGGTGTGGGGGATTGCTCCTGTAACATTATGACGAAGTGGTGGGGGGGGACCAACATGCAATACGTCAATGTGAGGAGTTAATGGTGAGAGGACCTGGCTCTGCTTATCTGCCCTACTGATCTGGTGATATCCATTTGATTTTTATTCAGTCTTTTGCACTATTGCACTTTACATATTGTGCTAGTCACTTTGTTACTTGCATTGCTTTTTTGGCACATTTGTCATTTTAACAGTGCATTGATCACTATGCTTTTCTTAACAATATAAATAAGATTTGATATATTTAAAAAAAATTATGTATTTTTTTTCTTCCTTCTTCACTGGTTTAAATATTATTGTATAGTTTAGCACTGTAGCACTTTAAGACTATACCTATTAAATTGTTGCAATATTTGATCATATACTTTTGTGAATATTAGAGCCATATAATTGAAGAGTCCATCTCCAAAGCACTTTATCCATTTTAACTGTCTTCTGTCCTTGATGTTGTAATGTTGCTGTTCAAATAAAGGCTTGTTATAGAATTTTAAGTTCTATTGAGTGTGGATTACTTTGTAAAATAGGGGTATTTTTGGGACTGTACTGGCAGCCCAACTATCTTTGTTTTGTGTTATAATTCTGCTGGGAAATAGGCCCCCTAATTAAGCACATACAATATAGTAAGCCTCCCCTTCTTTAGAACCAATACATGCTTTGGTTGCCTCTTCAAACTGGCTATGGTGAGGTACATCATTTTTCCAATGAGGTAAGGATATTTTTGGAAACAACAGCAACCTATGCAGAACGATTTGGCAAATTCGATTCCATGCTGTTTTTTCCGAACTTAAAAAACTAAAATCATTGGAAAAAATGATGATTCTCAGCTGTAAAAAAAACACTCACAAAAGGTATGTGGCATGCCTCCTCCCAATCCCCATAGGCAGTATGGCATTCCTCCCTCCAGTTCCCATATGCAGTGTGGCAGAGTCACTGCCCCCCCGGGATGCTGATAAAAAAAATCAAGTCACATAAGCTTCGCTCCCGTGCTGATGGAGAAGCAGCGGGCAGTTGGTCAGGGTAAACACCTACCTGCTGTCCCCGCTCTGACTGCCACCACCGCCACTTCTCAGGCCAACTCGGGTCCATGCAGTAGGTGGGTGTGGCCTGTGTCCGCATCCATTGCCCTTAATAGACACAGGCCATGCCCAGCAGCTGCACGGGGCCTGGATATGAGCGCATGCCGGGCTGAGAAGTGGCGGTGGCGGCAGCAGTCAGAGTGGGAACACCCTGCCGCTACTCTATCGGCATGGGAGCGAGGCTTATGTGAGTTGACCTTTTTATCGACACCCACAAGCAGCGGCGGCGGCAATGGTAGCCTGAGCGGGGACAGCGGGCAGGATATATTGATTGTGGCAGCAGTGTGGGAGTGAGGCTCATGTAAGTTTGCTTTCTTTACTTTTTTTTTTTACACTCACACAATAAGACACACTGACCTTTTTCCCCCATTTTTGCGTCTTATAGGCTGAAAACTACTGTAGGTGATTTTTGGGGAAAATGAAATTCTCTTTCAACTTGAAAATCTCACTCACTCGGGTAAACTTGCTCCACCAGACCTGACCTCAAATATTTGTACTTTTATTTTTTTTTTTCAAATGCATAAATTGGCATGAAAGTCATACCAGGGATTTCCAAGGGAATTGTGCTCCATGTATATATAGCAGTCTGTGAATTGGTAACGGATTTCAAGGTACCACTATACAAGTGGTGGCCGGAGCTATTGTATCTGGCATTCAGGAGTACTGAATGCCTTATACTGGGGACTATCCATTCGGCGGCCGGAGGGCTTTTTAACCAGATTGTCCCTAATTTGGCTCTTCACTAGCCATCACATAGAACAGAAGAATTTCCCACAGTACTTATCTGATTTTACATTCTGGGCACGCCTACAAATGTATTATCTAATATCTCAGCAAGATAGAATATGGATCTGAGTAACGCTTCTATTGTTTTATTTAAGGCAAAGACAGGAATTTGTTTGCTTCAAGATGGTAATCAAGAGCCTTTCAAAGTTCGACTCCACTTAGCCAAAGACATATTGATGATCCAAGAGCAAGACGTAATCTGTGTGTCTGGTGAACCTTTCTATTCCGGTGTAAGTAACACCAGTGCTACATATTCTGTAGCCTATTACTAACGTCTAATGCATATTAATTAACTTCATTCTAGAACGCGCCATAGCCTATATATGCCTCTGCATTTGCTGCAAAGAGTGTATTTTAGCTTTTACTATTACTTTGCACTTTTAAATATTATTGTTCACATTGCTACAACTTCCCGAAGGCCTTCTTGGACAAACAACATGGGCTAAGTTTTGGGGTGCTAAGTGCTTTTCTTTATGCTTGTACATGATAGAAGAAATAAAATAAGGATCCTAGTGATATGAAGTGAAATGCGCAGTTTGGAGGCAGGTAAACATTTGTATGAGCTGCTTATATTTATAATTTTAGCAAGGGCATTGATAAACCTGAGAAAGATTCATAAGAATATTAAATATGATGAACTATGTTTTCATTACAAAATAGATCTTTATAAATAAACTGGTGTAAGGAAATCAATATATTATTTTTAAAATATGTTTGATAAAAAAAGGTGTTCCTTTCCATTTTGCTAAAAGGCAAATTCAAGCAGGGTTTACTGATGTTTCACAACTGAAGATATATTATCATGGGGTTGATTCAGAGCCAGATGAGAAGACTCACTCCTTTTTAGGAGAGAAAACTTCCATTCACCTTTATTGTTTAATTGAGGATGATTCAACACCAGGTAAAAAAATGACACACGTTGCTGAATCAGCCCAAAGGTAGACAATGAATGGCAGTTTTCTCTCCTAAAAAAGAGTGAGCTTTCTCACCTGACTCTGAATAGACCCCAACCCCCACTTTATGTGATGAAAGTGTCCTCTTAAGTAGAATACTCTTCACACCTTACCAATAAAGAGACACGTTCCTCCTTGCTGAAAAGATGATCCATGCATGCCATTGTGACTGTTGGGTGACAGCTAGAGATGAGCGAACTTCTCAAAAATTTCTCAAAGAAATTCGGGTTTGTCCGAATCGAACTTTTAGTGAATCGCTTATCTCTGGTGGGAGCAGGGATGCCGGCTGCGCTGTCAGCTGTCATCAGAGGACGCGTCATCAGAGGAAGCCGACTTCCTCTGATGACAGCTGACAGCGCAGCCAGCCTCCCCGCTCCCACCATGCCGGTAAGTGTTTGCTGAAAAAAAAAATGCCGGCATGGTGGGAGCGGGGAGGCTGGCTGCGCTGTCAGCGGGTGGCGGAAGCCGGCTTCCGCCACCCGCTGACAGCGCAGCCAGCCTCCCCGCTCCCACCATGCCGGCATTTTTTTTTTATTTCAGGGAAAATTCGGTCAGCACGAACCACTACAAATTCGGGTTCGTGCTGAATCTAATTTTCCCTGAAATTTGGAGCGAATTCAGGTTCGTTAGAACCGATTCGCTCATCCCTAGTGACAGCACATAATAATATATATATATATATATATATATATATATATATATATATATATATATATATATCACTAATGGATTTGTTTCCTAATTCAACTTCCCGTTTAGTCACATTAGAACAATAGGCTACACACAGTACATTTTTAAATGAAGCTCATTGTAATAAGGAGACATACAACAGGCTCATAGACAATGGGAATCCATGAGGCAAAACCCCTTTATAACTATAAATTATGTTTCTTTACACATTTACTGCACAATAATGTGCGTGTCTATATCAAATATCTGTAATTTGCAGGAAAACACTAAGAAGAAATATCATTTATTGGCTACTGTTACTTCGTAGTCAAAGGCTAAATTTTTAGATGGCAGTAAAAAAAATAAATAAATGGCGTTCTACCCTTTCATACAACAGATAAATCTTGAATGCTTGGAAGATTGCATCATTTTCCAGTATTTCATCATTGATCCAAATATGGATTGTGTAGCCGAGGGCACAGTTCACATCAGTTACAGGGGATCAAATTATAAACTCAATACACAGCCACAGAATAATGTTTAAGTATTTTTCAAATGTTAAGCCTTCTAAAAGGCAGTTATTTGGAGCAGTCTGTAAAATCAGCATTTCTGAAAGCTGCTGTCAATATATTATTGATAAATATTTTGATATATAAATGAACCAAGAGAAATGGCTACGGCATCAATAAAATAGTTCCTGCTGCTAGTTATCTTAAGAGGTGAAATGAGAAGCAATTTGACAATTGATAGTTTTCTCTTTTTAAATGGCATTACCTAAAACATAAAATGAGATGAAACATGGCTGTTTTAAGGAGGAACTTTCATCAGCTATAATCGGGCATGCACAGGTTTTAAACTACATTAATACACAGTAATAACTCAAAAAACTTAAATGGCTATCTGTCAGGTCCCGTGGGACACCCACCTTCCAATAAATCAGCAACCCCCAATCTCTGCTGCTTTCTTCGCCTAGCAAGCCCCCGTTTGCCGGGACGCCAGACACGCCTCACCGGACACGGTTGCCCCCAGGATTTGTTAGCACAAAGGATGCTGATGTATGCTGGGGAAGGCAGATGAACCAGGAACTAGACTGGGTAGCAACAAACGGGCAGAGGTCATACACGGGTGGTCAATCCGAGAAGGCACGGTACAGGAGGGTTTAGATGAAAGAATAGTCAGGGCAAGCCAAAGGTCACAACGGGAGGTCAGAGATACGCGGTACAGAGGAGCAGGCAGAATCGTGGTCAAAAACAGGCAGGGTCGGTCCAGGCGGCGATCAGGGATGGTCAAAAACACGGCAAGATTCACAGGGAAAGAGAGATCCAAAATCACACCCAGCAGCACGCTATCACGGGCAAGGAGTAAGTGTGGGAAAACACCTTTATGTGATGGGGGCTAACTGGATTGGCTGGAGAGGGGGAATGTGGTGATTGGTGCAACATGGGAACCTTGGGCTGATTGCCCTGTTTGACTCCAAAGGGCGTTTAGCCCAGTGTACTTTGGGCTCATTGGCCCATCTAACTAAGGGCTCATTGGCCCACCTGATTAACTCCGGCGGGCGCGCTGTGTGTAGCGCCGCCGGAGGGCATAAATAGGAGCCAGACGCGCGCGCGCACACGATGCGGCGCGCCGGGAGCGCGCCGAGCAGAGAGCGACGCGGCCGCTCCCGACGCGGCCCGAAGAGGAGGCCGCCCGAGCAGCCGCTCGCGACGGACAGAGCCGAGCGGCTGCTCGCGGCAGAAACAACCGAGCGAGCAGCCGGGAAGGACAGACGCCGGCCGGCCGCCCGCCGCAAAGGACGCCCAGCCCGCGCCCCGGTCGAGGGAGAGGAGTCGACGAGGGACCGGAGGACAGGTGAGGTGGTTCCCGTGACACTACCCCCCCCTTCACGAGGGGCCTCTGGACCCTTACCAGGCTTATCCGGATTCTCACGATGGAATCTATTAATAAGGGTTTTGGCATGGACATCCTTGGCCGGTACCCAACACCTTTCCTCAGGACCAAAACCCTTCCAATCTATTAAATACTGTAAAGAGTTTTGAAGCACCCGAGCGTCGAGTATTCTATTAATTTCGTATTCAGGCTCATCTCCCACTATGATCGGAGGAGGAGATGACACCTGAATATTTTTGGCAGATTTTAACAAAGAAACATGAAAGGTCGACGGAATTTTCATGGATAAAGGTAACTTGACTTTAAAGGTAACATCGCTTAGTTTGTTAACAATAGGAAAAGGACCGATGTATTTAGGGCCTAGCTTAGACGAGGGTTGTCTAAGGGCAATATTTCTGGTAGATACCCAGACCCAATCACCCACCTGAAATGGTGGTTCTTGCGATCTATGTCGGTCCGCAAAAACTTTATAAGTTCTGGAGGCTTTCTTTAAGTTAGTCTGTATCTCAGACCACACCTTAGTCCTCTCCCGTAGCCATTCCTCCAAGGCCGGCAAGTTGGAGGAAGGACCAGAGAAGGATGATGCCTTAGGATTCCTACCATAATTACAAAGAAAAGGCGAAAACTTAGTAGATTCACTAGGCGCATTGTTAAAGGCAAATTCTGCAAATTCGATGAATTCCGCCCATTGTTCTTGGCGGTCGGACACGAAACAGCGTAAATATTGTTCTAAACACTGATTTATCCGTTCAGTCTGTCCGTTAGATTGGGGGTGATAGGCTGTAGAGAGAGAAACTTTAATACCTAAGCGATTACAGAAAGCTTTCCAGAAACGGGACACAAACTGGACTCCTCGATCCGAAACAATATTCTGCGGTAGACCATGGAGGCGAAAAACATGTTTTATGAATAGTTGTACTAAGTCGGGTGCCGCCGGAAGTTTAATCAGTGGAATAAAGTGTGCCATTTTACTAAAGCGGTCCACCACCACCCAAATTACAGTATTTCCCTGCGATGGAGGGAGATCAACAACAAAGTCCATGGATATGTGAGACCATGGCTCACTGGGGATTTCTAAAGGAACCAATAATCCCGCTGGGGACCCATGGGTAGTCTTACTCCGGGCACATACAGGACATGCTTCAACAAAGGCGGAAGTATCACGTCTGATGGTGGGCCACTAGACATGGCGTTTGGCGATGGGCAAGGTCTTCCGAATACCTAAGTGACCGGCAGACTTGGCATCATGAAGTTCTTGTAAAACGGCAAGACGTAAGTGAGGTGGAACAAATAAACATTCGGAGGGTTTGCCAGGAGGGGAATCAACCTGGAATGGCATTAGCGAGCTAGACAAGTCAGGAAGAAGGGCGGCCACAACACAACCTAAAGGTAGAATCGATTCAGGAGGACCGCCCTGGTCCTTACAATCCCCGAAGTTACGAGATAGAGCATCTGCTTTGGCATTCTTCTTCCCTGGTTTATAGGTAATAATGAAATTGAATCGAGAAAAGAAGAGTGCCCAGCGAGCCTGACGGGAGTTGAGTCTCTTAGCGGACTCTAAATATTCTAGATTTTTGTGATCAGTATATACAGTGATAGGGTGTAGGGAACCTTCTAGCCAGTGACGCCATTCTTCAAAGGCCAGTTTAATACCCAATAGTTCCCTATTCCCAACATCGTAATTGCGTTCGGCGGGCGAAAATTTACGAGAGAAGAATGCACAAGGATGCAGTCTCTCAGGACTGCCTGAATACTGAGAGAGGACCGCTCCTACTCCCAGTTCCGAGGCATCTACCTCCAACAGGAATGGAAGCTGGGTATCGGGATGTATCAAAATAGGAGCAGAGGTAAAGGTTTCTTTTAGTAATTGAAAGGCGTTTTTTGCTGAGGGAGGCCACTCCTCAACAAAAGCGCCTTTACGAGTAAGATCAGTTAAAGGACTCACGATGGACGAGAAACCCCTTATAAATTGTCTGTAAAAATTCGCAAATCCTAAAAATCTCTGAAGCGCCTTTAGGGTTCTGGGTTGTTCCCATTCCATAATAGCAGAAACCTTGGAGGGATCCATAACCAACCCACGCTTGGAGATTATATATCCTAGGAACGGAATTTCAGACACTTCGAATACACATTTGGAGATCTTAGCATACAGGCGATTCTCCCGTAACCTCTGCAACACCGCTTTGACATGTTGACGGTGCTCCACCAGGGAACGGGAAAAAATCAGTATGTCATCCAAATAGACTACCAGAAATTGACCTAGAAAATCACGAAATATGTCGTTAACAAAATCTTGGAACACTGCAGGAGCATTACATAGACCGAAAGGCATCACTAAATATTCATAGTGCCCATCTTTTACATTGAAGGCTGTCTTCCATTCATCCCCCTGACGTATGCGAATTAGGTTATATGCCCCTCGAAGATCTAATTTGGAGAAGACCTGAGCTCCTGTAACCTGGTTGAAAAGGTCATTGATTAAAGGTAGCGGATACCTATTCTTCACCGTCACCTTATTTAACCCTCGATAGTCAATACAGGGGCGTAACCCGCCGTCCTTCTTCTCGACGAAGAAGAACCCTGCACCGGCAGGTGAGGTAGAAGGACGGATGAATCCCTTCTGGAGGTTCTCTGTAATATAATCTTTCATAGCCTGCTCTTCAGACCGTGTGAGATTATATATCTTCCCTCTAGGGGGCATAGTCCCTGGGAGTAAATCGATAGGACAGTCGTAGGCCCTATGGGGGGGAAGAATATCAGCGGACTTTTCTGAAAATACATCTGCCCAATCCGCGTAGACTGGTGGTAAACCATCAGGGATGATAGGTGTGGATCTAAGGGATATGGAGAAGCAATGGTCCTGACAGGAAGGACTCCATTTTACAAGGTCCCCTGACCTCCAATCTATTACTGGGTTATGGGCCTTTAACCAAGGAAATCCCAACACAATAGGGGAAACGGGACTTTCAATAACAAGAAATTCTAATTCTTCCGAGTGAGCGGAACCCACAGTTAAATTAACCAAGGGAGTCTTGTAGGAGACCAACCCTCCCTCAATGGGTTTATTATTGACAGCCAGGACCCGAAGGGAATTTTCTAATGGAATTAAAGGTATTCCAAGAGTGGTGGCCAGTGATCTATCCAGGAAATTGCCGGCCGCTCCACTGTCAATGAAGGCGGAGGCAATGATCCTGGAGGGACCCCAAGAGAGTATAACGGGTAGAAGTACTCGATTACCAAGAGGGAATGATACCTGACCGCCTAGATGAAGTCCCTCAGCAGGATCTAGGCGTTGTAGTTTCCCGCCACCGGAGCCTTGTTTGGGCAGCTCTTGGCGAAGTGACCAGGATTCCCACAGTAAAGGCAGAGACCTTGGGATCTACGTCGAACCTTCTCTGCCTGGGAGAGATGGGTTACTCCAAGCAGCATTGGTTCTTCAGGCGACAAAGGAGAAGAGGAAGCGACTGCCCCCCTAAGGCTTGACTCTTGGCGTGAGGGTCCCCAAGGTTGGTCCTTGCCTCTTTCCTGGCGTCTCTCCCTGAGACGTCGATCCACTCTAATGGCCAGCTGCATATATTCATCCAGACTCTTGGGTAGAGGATAATTAACTAGGACGTCTTTGATATTTTCAGAGAGTCCGATTCTAAATTGGCTACATAAAGCTGGGTCGTTCCACTTGGAATCTATGGCCCATCGCCGGAATTCTGCGCAGTACTCCTCTGCAGAGCGTTTGGCCTGTCTTAGATTCCGTAGTTTGGAATCAGCTGTTGCAGCCCGATCAGGGTCAGCATATAAGAGTTCCATAGCCGAGAAAAAAGAGGTGACCGATTGTAGGGCTTCATCAGTAGGAGCTAAACCAAACGCCCAGGTCTGAGGGTCACCCTGGAGAAGAGATGTGACAAGGCCGACACGTTGAGACTCTGATCCAGTCGCGTGGGGTCGAAGGCGGAAGTAAAGCTCGCAAGAGTTCTTAAAGTTGGAAAACTTCGCCCGATCCCCGAAGAATTTCTCAGGTAGAGGAATCTTGGGCTCGATGGCTGGGCCAGGGTCCACTGGCGCAGGAATTTGGCGACTCTCCTGAGTAGCCCCTCGCTGGGCCAGCTGGTTGATGGCGGTGGCCATAGCTTGAACCTGCTGTATTAATTCTTCCATCTAGGATGGTTTTCGGGCCCGTGATAATGTCAGGTCCCGTGGGACGCCCACCTTCCAATAAATCAGCAACCCCCAATCTCCGCTGCTTTCTTCGCCTAGCAAGCCCCCGTTTGCCGGGACGCCAGACACGCCTCACCGGACACGGTTGCCCCCAGGACTTGTTAGCACAAAGGATGCTGATTTATGCTGGGGAAGGCAGATGAACCAGGAACTAGACTGGGTAGCAACAAACGGGCAGAGGTCATACACGGGTGGTCAATCCGAGAAGGCACGGTACAGGAGGGTTTAGATGAAAGAATAGTCAGGGCAAGCCAAAGGTCACAACGGGAGGTCAGAGATACGCGGTACAGAGGAGCAGGCAGAATCGTGGTCAAAAACAGGCAGGGTCGGTCCAGGCGGCGATCAGGGATGGTCAAAAACACGGCAAGATTCACAGGGAAAGAGAGATCCAAAATCACACCCAGCAGCACGCTATCACGGGCAAGGAGTAAGTGTGGGAAAACACCTTTATGTGATGGGGGCTAACTGGATTGGCTGGAGAGGGGGAATGTGGTGATTGGTGCAACATGGGAACCTTGGGCTAATTGCCCTGTTTGACTCTAAAGGGCGTTTAGCCCAGTGTACTTTGGGCTCATTGGCCCATCTAACTAAGGGCTCATTGGCCCACCTGATTACCTCCGGCGGGCGCGCTGTGTGTAGCGCCGCCGGAGGGCATAAATAGGAGCCAGACGCGCGCGCGCACACGATGCAGCGCGCCGGGAGTGCGCCGAGCAGAGAGCGACGCGGCCGCTCCCGACGCCGCCGAAGAGGAGGCCGCCCGAGCAGCCGCTCGCGACGGACAGAGCCGAGCGGCTGCTCGCGGCGGAAACAACCGAGCAGCGTCCAGGAAGGACAGACGCCGGCCCGCCGCCCGCCGCAAAGGACGCCCAGCCCGCGCCCCGGTCGAGGGAGAGGAGTCGACGAGGGACCGGAGGACAGGTGAGGTGGTTCCCGTGACACTATCCTTACCAAAGCAAGTCAACTATATGATATGACAAAAATACATTCATATGTAGAGAGAAAAGCTTGGCGAAAAGCCAAGAGAGTGTGAGACCTTGGATTCCAAGAGAAGAAAGAATATTGAGAAGCAGATTGGTAGGGTTCCAGAAAAATTATGAAAATGACTCATGGATGGGCCGGATTGACCCTTCAGTTTCCCAGTCCACATATGTCCTCCAAATTTATCTTATGTCCCTTTATCTACATTAAGTATCTCTTATCTACATTCTACTTAGATTAAATAACTATACGCTGAGTTAAGAAAGTGTCTCCAACTCACTTGACTTCGTTTTACCCCTGTCACCAAATCAGAAACTTTGAAAAAAATCTATATAAAGATCTATATAAATCTCCTAATGCATAAAATATACCCCTGGCTTTATTTGTTTAATGACTCTACTGCCAGTAAGTTAGCATTCATTACAGTGTTTTTTCCCTTTAAAAAGTGTAATACATAGAATCCTTTAGACACATTAGGTACATTTGTTGGGGGGAAGGAGGATTTCAAGTGATCGTGCAAGTGGATTAAAGTCCTAGAATAGGGTATATTCTGATTTAGGAGGAGAAGAGATTTTGAAGTAGGGAAAAGGGAGTTATGAATTGAGGGGGGGGCAGGGTAGGTGGAAGTGAGATATATGAAGACAGGTAATGGGAGGGATGCAAGGTGTTTGGGTTGGCTGCAGAGAGTCACTAAGTCTCACCAGGCAACATGCAACCTGGGAGAACCACAAGTCACATGTATGGGGGGATGCAGGGAGATCACATAATTAAAGAGCTGTGGTTACATGAAATGGGAGGGGTGGAGAGGGGTACAGGATGTGGAGGCCAAGCAAATAATATTTTTGTAGGAGATGGAGGGTAGATTTTGAGACAGCAGCAACAATGGTACGTAGAAGGATTGCAGAAGCAGGAACCAGCATGGGAGGGCAGGTAGAATCACATATTGTCCACTTGGGATGTGGGATTTGACTTTGAGGGGGGTGCCCAAAAATTGGAGAGTGATCTGCGGGGGGGGGGGGGGTCTAGGGGAGTCACCCTCCTGAGCCTCCCTGGTGAACAGAGCACACGTATTCAGTAAATATCAGAGAATTTCATAAAGTCTCCTCAAATATTACATTATATAAAGCCACTTTCAATTTGTGTTTCACATTTACAATGCAGGTGTGTCCACAGGTGTGTCCCCAATATTATGATATGCCCTACTCTCACTAACATAATGATCAAAAAGCCCCATGGTACAGTAGAGTAGATAATCATCTTGTGGCTGTCACAAAAACAACAGAAGAACAGCTCATGATGTGCATATTAGAATACAACCAGAAATTCGAAACCGTGGGAACAGAAACATCTGTAACTATGTGACCATGACCACATCAGACATAAAAGCTCCAGGACAACGGGACAATTCATTTCAGTGGAGTGGAGTGAAGTGGAAGCAAGACACTGCATACAGAGTCAAAAAGCATTCACTGAGTTACAATAGCATATAGCAACAGTCCCAGAAACTCCAAGCTCAGAGCTGGAAGTCAGATCACTGGTCTTATCTTCCTTTGTTGGACCACACTGTATGTGCCAAGTCCATACCTTGAAGCAAAGTTCAGCCTGATCGAGTCACATCTTCCACAAAGCAACCCTTACAGGATGGCTAGGACAATAAAGCATGAGCTGAGCCCCCCATGCTTATAAAAGTGTGTTTAAGGCTCCATTAACAATAGGAATGTGACTGTAATTGTCCACTGCCATGTACTGGTAGTTCTATTCTGTTAAAAACGTTTGAAAACAAAATGGGGTCAGAGATCACAGACGGAGTTTAAAATGAACAGACAGGGTCAGTGTTCACAGAAGAAGGTTCTTGAACAATGAGACAAATCGAATTCTAGGGTGACAGACAAATGGTCGGAATGAGGAATTAGCTTTGTTGACAAAGTGTAAGCTAGTCACAGGAAATGCCAGGTCGTCAGCAGGAAATCCAAGGTACACAATCAGGATCAGATGGAGGATAGAATCCAAGAGAATAGTACAGCAGTGTGAAAATCCATGAAAAGGCTGCTCTATTAATAAAAAGATAGTAACTAATTTTGGTTGTTTTTTGATGTGCATTAATTGTTACTTCATTGTTAATCGTTACTTAATTGTTACTTCATTGGGTGAGCACATCCATATATGCTACATTGCATCATATTTTCCTAGGTGTGAAGCTGGTTTTGTATGGTGTGCTATAAGTATGCTTCTTTTAAAGGGCAGGAGGGAGGCCCTTCCGAGTGTGCATACATTCCCACACATGTACAGCTGTTCAGCTTTGTCAATTTTTTTTTTAACTGTGAGCATGGCCAAGGGGAATTCAGGACTCATGAGACCTGCACTACCATCAGTTTTGGTCCCTGGCATTTATGTCTACCTCTACCCACCTATGCTCACCTCAAATCTTTCTATCTCACCTACCTCTTCCTCTAATCATCTAACCTCTTTCTACCTTACCAACCTCTCCTCAACGCACATCACCCACTTCTTCCCACCTCACCTTTCCTTACCTTATCTCTGGTATCCTCACCTCAGTACACCTCACCTCTGCCCCTTTTTTTCCACCTCATTCCTTCCAACCTCACATCAGTTCACTTTTTATTGCCTCACCCCTGCCCACCTCTTTCCTGTCTCACCTCAGCCAACCTCACCTCTACCTCACTCACCTCAGCCTTCCTCAAACCACCTCTGCTCACTTATTTCTGTCTCATCTCTGCTCACCAGAACCCAAAATAAAATCAATTTGAAGTATTCACTTTTAAATACAGTTCTGATATCATGTTTGTGTTTCAGGAAAGAACTGTAGCAATTCGAAGGCAGACTGTTGGAGGATTCGGTCTCAGCATAAAGGTACTTCACAAAATTATTAGGTTTCATTTTTCCATATGTGTGTATTGTTCATACATTATACACAGTGCTGTTATTTACTTCTTTGTGTAGAGGTTACTTTATGAAACCATTTAGATAAGCCAAAGTACAATTTACTGTAAAACGTAAGGAGGAGGTCCAAATTTTTTGGACACCCAAGCCACCCTTCCCTTCCCCTGTCCAGATTAATGATTAAAACATTAAAACAAACCACCTAATCGACACAACCCCACTGATGTGTGTGACTGCCCAGCTGTCATTTAAGTTCCTGACTGCTGTAGAGAGCCCCACACCCCTAAAGAAAAATCGGATCATGCAGTCAGGAACTTAAATGACAGCTGGGCAGTTGTAAGTAACAGACCAATACAATCAAACTGCTAGATTGGGTGAACGATCTGTCACTCAAGGTCCCAGCTTCAGCTTCTTTGCAGAATGCACACATGCTAGAACATTTCAGCAGGTGTGTGTGTTGTCTTTTGATACTGCTCAGTATCTTTTATTACGGGTTTGCCAAGACATGGAATTATAAATAATTTGTTAAATGGGGGATGCATTTCTTAAAGAACCTTCCTATGGAACTTTAAATTACATCTAGTAAAATAATCGAAAATGCACACCTTATTACTGCAAATTGTTTCCATATTTTAATTTTATACAAAGAAGTAAGTATTTTACATGCTAGACCTGTGCCTTTAAGGACACCAAAGAATGCAATAAATGTTTAACGGTGAGTTAATGTTATTTATGATGCAATAATCATCATACAATATGTATTTGTCCCATCCCAATGGATGAAGTTCACACAAATACATGACTACTTCAGTTAGATCAGACATAGAGCTCCCTCTATGTCTGATCTAACTGAAGTAGTCATGTATTTGCATTTATTTGCTATTTATTTGGTGAAGCCATTGTGACTTCTGGTGAGTATTGTGGTGTGGTTTGCAACTTGCATTCTTTTTTAGTGATCACATACCAAAAAGTGAAAATAAAATATTTTTCCTACATTTTCCCCCAAAAGATCACCTGTGTGATGGTGCATTTTTACATTTTAGGTACTTTTAGGGATATAAGGATATATTTTTAAAGTTTGGAAATAACAGCACCCTATAGGCTATGCTAAAGATTTCGCCAATTTTTTTCTACGTAGCCCATGGGGTTTTGTTGTTTCCAAAATTAAAAACAAATGTGCTTACCTCATTGGAAAAACGATTTACCTAAACTGTAAAAATGCCCATCACATGTTCAGGCAAAACAAACATTTTTTTGCACTTTTTTGTGTCTAAACGCTAAAAGTTTACCGAGATGCAGGTTGCAATCCACACCACAATGCACACTGCAAGTCACATTGGCTTCACCAAATAATTAGCATGACCCCCATACCATCCTTATATAGGTCAGTTTATCTCTGGGCTCTCCAATACTCATACAAGAACTTGAATATACTCTTTATATATATATACTTTTTGTATATTTTGTATATTGTGTGCATTTTCAGTTCTTTTAATTAGATATTATAGAGTTGCCCACAGCTAGTTGGTACAGAGAACCAATTACATTAAATATGAAGCATTTATACACCCCCCCCCCCCATTGGAAACAGTTTTGAAGCTTTTTTTACACAATATAAAGTTGTTTTTAGGGAGATGTTACTTTGGCTTGGCAACTTTTGTAGAATCATATATGAATCTCACTGTGTACAAAACATAAACTTAAAAATCCTTTGAGCCTTTGGAAGTTATCCATATGCCCCATTACAGCACGGGCTTGATTTATAAATAGAAGAAAACTATTATTTATTCCACTTTATTGTGTTCTGAAAAGCTCTCATCTCCTCTCCAAACTCGGCCTCTCCAGGAATATCTAAAATCATTTGAATAATCCCCCAAGTAACAAGAGGTTTGCTAGGAGAGTCTTGGAGCCTTTATTTATGGCTAGGCCTTGCTGTGTTGTGTAATGTAAGTGGAATTGTTTATTTTATTTGGTGAAATCTTAGCTATCTGAGCCAGAATTTAAAACTTACTCAACGTGACATGCCCCCCCCAAAAAAAAATGACGAGCTCTGCAGAAATGTATATTTTGCCAGTTGTTGTGAAATCAAATCACTGGCATAAATGGCTAAATTGAGGCATTGGTCTTACAGGCTGATTCATTACTAACGGCAGGTAGCCACAGATGAGCGTCTGTAGAGCGGATTTCAGAGCGCCCACTAGTAGGCGCTGTGCTCGGCCATGGATCATTGTTTCAGAGCGCCTCAGTCGCTGTGCGGCATTGATGAATATGATATGTGAGTCACTATACTACGCTGTATGTGAGCGAACCATAACGCCATCTCAGTGCGACTGACTCACACCACATTCATCAAAAAAACAGCCACAAACATCGCCGGCGCTCCGAATCATGTAATTGTAGCCCATAGCGCCAGAGGCTGTGTGATTAAAGGCTGTTTTTGAACATGTATGCACTAGTAACAAAGCGAAAACATATGGAATTACATTGATATTGCATTGTAACATGAACACTTTAATACCAGACCTGTAAGGACAATTCTGCATAAAAATATTATTAATCCAAAAAGTTTCAAAAATGTAATTTTCTTGCCTAGAATACATGTCAGAAGGTTTGTGTTTTTTTTTAGGGAAAAAAAATTGGATTAGGAAAGGGATTTAAGGATTGTCCATAGAAATGTATGGGAGAGCACCAGGTAACGACAGGTTAGACATGGCGCTCTGCAAGGCTGGGATAATGATGAATCGAACACTACATGGCGTTGTTCTAGTTGCTTACCAGATTCAGCTTCATAAATGTGTAATTGCGTGCCGTCTCCGCCGTTCACCTGCCGCTACCTGCCGCAGAAGAAGGACCTAAAATCTTTTATGGCTTATAGCCAAAGTTGGTGTACTTTAACTGAAATCAAACATCAAATCACTTTATCCAATTTTTCTGATTGCTGCCACAGTTGTAAGCAGCACTAAGCTTTATTATTTGACTATAGCTCCATAGAGCCGCTAGAATGTGCCTCTGTTCTATTCCGGTACAGCAGCCTATAGGGAATCCTAAATTGTAAATGTTCATTTGCAATGGGTTTGGATTTCCTAGAGGTTGGTATTTCCAAATTTCACCCATAGAACTGTTACAGGTGAAGAAGATTTTTTTTAATAGAAGAACAAAAAATTCCACTTACAAGTAAGAAAGTTACAAAACGTAACCTCTTCAACAATTTCAGAGCCTCTCAAAATCATTTGGACAACCCTTTCATTTCTGCTAAATTATTAGCAATACTTCATTGAAGAAGAAGGTGCAACTGAAATCATTCGATCCTTAAAAAGCCATCAAAACTGCCAACATTACTGGGTGATGGATTGTCTTATACTGTAACTTCAACTAACTCCAACTTCACCCACTTTTCATCCCTGTATTTAAGCCACTTAATATACCACTAATATAGATTGAAGTCTGGTGCATTCAGGTCCACCTGATTTTGCAATCTTGTTAATGTCTCTATTTTGTTTTTGGATTCTTTCCATTCCAATAAAATGTGGTTGTTTTTAGTAAATTGGCAAATTTTTCGCTAGAAAAATATTTCCGCAAAATCACCATCTTAACTTAACTAGATTAATTAGCAGGTACAGCCAGTTGCCCAATTTGTCCTGATTTGACAAAGAAATGTCTTGAAATTCAGGCTGAACAGGTTGCTTGGATTGGATGGTATAGCGACCCCCAAATATTTAAAATAATGTCCTCCCCATACCATTGGATATTTTGCACCAAGTAAAGCCCGATCATTAGTGGAGATATGGAAGGCCAATGCAGATGATTTTAAAATGCTCAATGCAGTCCATGAAGAATGTAATTGACTGAATTGGGTTAGTTAGTTAGTTAGTTAGTTAGTTAGTTTAGTTTGTAATGAGTAAATCATCTGCACAGGCCAATATGTTGGTCTCAACATGTATAAATACATCCGTAATATTCTAATTTTGAGAGATTTGTTGTACTAGTAAATGTAAGCAAGAGCAATGGGGATAGGTCGCATTCCTTTCTTGTACCATTTTCTGATCCAAATAATTTCTTTGCTAGACCCATTAACTGAGACTGTTGTTGATTGGTTCTGATAAAGTGACATAACCCTGCTAGTAATGTTTCTCCTAGTCCAAAGCTTGTTAGCGATAAAATTTCAAGTAACCCTCTCAAAGGCTTTCTCAGCTTCCACTGTCATCACAGCAGCAGGTTGTTTATTTATATTGATATGGTTGATGATTCTAATGGCCTTATATATATTTTGTCCTATTTTTCTCCCTGGCATAAATCTAGCCTGTGATGGTGAAATTATGGTGGAAATAACTTTTTCCAATCTGGATGCTAATAGCTTTGCAAATATTTTAATATCGCAGTTAATCAGAGAGATGGGTCTTAAGGAACATTTCTGCTTGGAAACACCTACAACTTCTGTGGCTTTCTTCTTTTTGCTATATTTCCCTGATCCATTCTACCTATATTCATCTCCACTCTTTTCTTTATTTTTGAACCTCACCATCTGTCTCACATTGGGGCTCACTTTCCAGATTTTCAGATGGATAGAGTTAAAAATGTAATACAGCACAGTACTCAGATTTTTTATTTTGCGTAATAAAGTTATTTAAAGTCAGAAGGACCATTGTACTCATTCAGTCATGTGTAAGATAAACAGCCTCCTGTATCTTTATTGTGCTTTGTACAATGTTCATTGCAACATTGGTGATTTTTATGCTTCTCTCTGCGCACATTATCCTGTATTACAATAAAACATTAAAACAGAAACACATATCTTATTTAATAGCATACAGAAGCAGTCTGGTTACATGCCTAGCTGGTGAATATTAAAGCGTAACTGTGTCTAAATTTCCCTGACTTTCTAAGCATTAAGTAGAATATAGGGTGAGTCACTTAACAACATGGTAATTATTAAATTATAATCATGTCTAAATCACAGACAATTTACACTGAATTACATTGGAACAAAAGCTGATATATAATGCCTACTGTACATGTATTTTAGATAGGATGACAAAAATATAAATATACTAAAAGGAAACCACTGAGGTGGTGAAATCAGCAGAAAAAAACTCTATTGCTAAACATATAAGTATATAGTTCAGTATATTTACAAGACAAAAAACAATTGTTTATCACTACCATTGAGTTTACATTTTATTGCTCTAGTAATATATTGTTCCACTTCAAGGGGAAGTTTACTAGAGGCAAGTTTTAACCTTGCATATGCCTTTATGAACAAGGCCGGCTCCAGGTTTGTGGGGGCCCTTTGGCAAGTGAGTCTTAGCGGGCCCCAAAGTAGTGAGTCACATGACGTCGCCTTTCAGCTCCGCTGCCACAAATGGGTCATCTACTGCTGCTGCTCCGGTCCTTGTCAGTCGTCACCTGGTTCTCACCCCCTTCTGAGCTTCCATCAATTGCCCTCCATTCCAGGCCACCTTCTCTATTGTTGCTGACCATCCCCTGTTGCTGAGGCCGGCCATGAGCAGGTCTGCACACAACACCTGGCATTCGGTGGTTTGGGTCCACTATAAAATAATACCATGGCTAAGTATGAGCCTGAGTGGGCCCCTGAATGTGCCAGGGGACCTGGCAATTGCCCAGGTATGCCCTGTGCTGGCGCCGGCTCTGTTTATGTATATAGGTGAACAGAGGTGAGGCAGGAAGAGGTGGGATGAACAGAAGGGGAAAAGTTAAGGTGACCAGAAGT
Source organism: Gastrophryne carolinensis (assembly GCA_027917425.1). NCBI lineage: Eukaryota > Metazoa > Chordata > Amphibia > Anura > Microhylidae > Gastrophryne > Gastrophryne carolinensis. The sequence continues at coordinate 340,575,956 of CM051239.1, forward strand.
AAGGAGGTTAGCCAAGGTGGGTAGATGTGAGGTAGGAAGAGATGAGATGGGAATGAAATTACGCAGGGAGAAGTGAATTGAGCAGAGGGGATGCAGGAAGAGTTTAGGTAGACAGAGTTGAGACGGGCATACATGAACTGAGGTGGGTGGAGGTGAGCAGAGGTAAGATGGGACAAACAGAGGTGAGAGCTCAGATAAGTAGACAAGAGGTAAGCAGAGGCAAGGTGGGAAGAGGTGAGCTGGACATAGGTATCTCCACAAACATCAAGCACAAACAACCCACCAGTAGCACATGTGTGTCACCCACCTCTACAGAGAACCTCATGCTGCTACGGGAATAAGAGACAAACTGTCCTCTAGAGGCCAGTTGCTTGCACTGCAGGCAAGGCTTGCGTTTCAACTCTTTGGGATGCTGGGGGCCAAACTAAGGGCTGTGCAGGCCTCATGCTGCACCAGAGCTGCAAGTTGTGTATCCATGATCTTGTCTCATTTATATACTGTATGTTACTTTTATGAGTATATCATTCTGCTCAAATTTAAAGTTAAAAATAAATATAGATAATGTGAAAGGGTGTTTTGTAAAATGAACGATTAAGGTCCCAAGTCACCTTCTCCATTGAAAAGAATTCACTTTATCTTCAGCAGTGTTATACTTGTGATTTTACCCCATTCCATCTTAATGGAAGCATGGGAAATATAGAACCACTCAATAGATCTACAGTGTACAGCTTGAATGAACCAACGTGTGCTGGCAAACAGCAAATACACCAAACAAATCAAATGTGGGATGCCCCACATAGAATACCGCACAACACAAATTTCATACAAATGTATACAAAACATATTTTTACTTAATTTGAAGAATCATGACAAGACAATACACACAAGGTCAAACAAATTAAAACATTAACACACAGACAATGGGGCAACACAGGGAGGTGGGAATAACGTTTAATGCTCCAATCTTAAAAAACAGCTCACAAAGGATCCCAAATAATCCAACTGATATCTGACTGCTTATTGATCTGGATCAGAACAAAAATAACTAAACTAAAGACAATTTCCCAAAGAACCATATACTAATAAACTCATAAAATATCAAGTTGCCAAGTAAGTGCAAAAGTGAAGTGTATACCAATAAATCACAAATATAACTACTGCAAAAACAGTACCACAAAATGCAAAACATAGCCAAACACAATACCACCAGATCAAGGCAGCGCCATCCAACCTAAACCTGCAAATGACCCCCCCAGAAGTTAAGCGTTCTGTGAAGACACTTCCTCAGGCCTATAAAATGATAAAATCTCTTGTAAAATCGTTTTACATGGCAAACCAGTGGCAGAAAAATGCAGTGCCAAGCTTTTCAGGGTGACAAAAATGAAATACACTGTGCAGTGCTGAATGTCCGAAAAGACGGCGGTTCAAAGTGGTGCTCACTGGCGCTGTTATAATCGGCGCTCCAAAACCGGCTCTATAGCCACCAGAAGGATGCTAAACAGTTCTCTTCATAAATAAGGCCCATAATCTCCCAGGAAAACTTTATTATGTTTTGACAAAGAACACCTTTATATTTTTATTCCTTTAATTCCACTATCAGTCCTCCATTTCCATATTGTTTTCCTCTTTTTTAGGTTTCAATAGGTTTTTATTAAATAAAGAATACATGTCTAACATAAAATAAAGCAGCTCAAAAACATCTGACAACAGCTTGGGCCTCATCAAATTACAAAACGTATCACATTTATAATAACATAGGTTTAGAACTAATACTGGAATACTGTAATCACTTAATCAATTATTCAAACCTTATAATCAAGGAGATGATACCTCTCTTTAGCCTATTATATTGCAGAACAAAGGTATTGTTTCATTTGGTATAGTTTCTAAACCTCAATCAATTAAATAGGGGACCCTAACAATAGTGTTATAATGGGGAATGAAACAATAACAAAAACAGAAATTGAATGACCCACAAAACGAAAAGACTGTGTTTACATATAGTTAACAACATACACATTCATTCCTCACACCAAGCGAGACAAAATGGGTGGTGGCTAAGTACAGAGGAAAGGAGCCCCCCCCCCCCACTTAAACAATCAAAGTCAAACAGACTTGATATGATGATTTGGGCAATATAGGGCATACCATGGCTCCAAGATCTTAGTGAAATGAAGGGCCAAGTCAGTCTATTTTTAACCTCCTTGAGGTTGGTGTCCCCCAAGCTTTGGCTATAGTCTTTCTGACAGAAGTACATATAAACATCAATAAACAGAATTGGGCGTTTGTAAGTGCTACCGGCGTTCTATTGAGAAGAGCTTTGAAATGACTCTTTTTAAATGTCCTCCCCAAAGTGGAATAAATTAATTGGTAAGCCACAAGGAGCGACCCTTCAGACAATCCCACTTTATGTGATGGAATGATCCGTCTGTATTGCATCCTCAAAAACAATTTGAGGGGTATTTGGAACAAATCTTGCCAGTTTAGTAGGGACCATATACCACATATGAAGAACCTTTAGATTAGTCTCAAATGGTCTTGCACTTATGGATGATCTAGCTGAGCTTTCCCAGATCTGCTTCCAGTCCTCATTCCCCAGGCCCTCCCTCAGATCTACTTCCCATTTATGTGGATAAGATGGTCTACCAGAGTCAGGAGTAAGAGAAAGTTCAGAGTATCAAATATATTGATATTGCAATCAGCATAATACTAATGTCTTGAAGGTAAGTACGCCATTAAAACCCACCAGATGAGTAAAGCGTGTATTTCATCCAGCTCCTGAATGAAGTAGGAAAATAACACCCAACATAAAACATTGGGTTATGGAACAATTTTGTTAAAGGAATATGAGGGGATACTAAATTAGATAAGAATTTAACAGAACCGCACAACCTCAGAGAATGTCTAAGTATGTGGTTGATAATTGTAGGCCTGAAAGTAGGTATCATCCTTAGAAGACCGTCAAATGTTAACGAATAACATGCTGCCACCTCTAAACTGACCATTAGTGGTGGTTTAGTGACTACATGATACTGAAGTAACTGTGCCAGCTGCAAGGCAGAATAGTATTGTGAAAAGTCCAGGACCCCTAATCCTCCCCTTGTACTGGAATGGTACAAAAAGGATTTAGCAATTCGCTGATGTTTCCCACCCCAAATGAAAGACAAGACTGTTGATTTCAAAGCAATGAACATCAACCCTATAGCTAACCCAAAACTATTGAACACTCCAGTTAAACAGGAAGTTAATGGGTTAGTAATAAACAAAAGATTATCTGTGTATAGGTGCAGTTTATGGTGGTGACCAGCAACCTTAATGGCCGAAATATCAGGGTATGCCCTAATCTTGATAGCTAAAAAGTCTCCTGCTAATATAAAAAGTGTTTTGATAAAGGACAAACCTGTCTTGTACTCCTGGACATAGGAAAAAGAGGAGAAGGAAATCCGGCATATTGAACATACGCCTGCTGGGTCTGATACAACACCCTAACCCATGAGATCAGGTTAATGCTATACCCTCATTTCCAGTGCTATATTAAGGTGAGACCAAGAGTCAAATGCCTACCTGATGTCGAAAAAGGAGCATACTCAGAATCTTTCATTGCTGAGATTCATGCATTAGTGAGAGAAGGCTCCTAAGACCGTCACCTGCCTGTCGGTTAGGTAAGAAACCCATCTGGTCCAGACCAATAAACCAGGAAAAACAATTATTAATCCTATCAGCTAAGATTTTTTCTCTTTTTAAGTTGGAAACTGCCTTACTTCATTTTGGCCTCTTTCTTGCTGCTTAAAAAGCTCTTGCTGACAATATAGTTGAATTTTAGTGGTTATTGGTTAGTGGTTGAAGCATATGGAAAATGTTATATAACATTTATTTACTTTATTAAAAAATCCATACTAATATACAAGCAAAATAATATCCATATTAGCTATATGAGAGACGTTTTAACCAGTAACACAGCAAGGCTGAATAACCTCAGGTTTTTTAAATCTATTTTCATGCATCATCTCTGTGTCCAAAGTCTAATGAAGTGTCTATCTTAATTGAAAAATCAATTTCCTCTCAATTTCAGCAAGACCTGAATGACCAGGTAGCTTATTCTATTCCAAAAATGCAAGATATATATTTTTTTCCAATTACTTGGCTGATTTCTATCACCAAACAGAACTTACCTTGTTGTGGTGGTAGAGATTTCAAATTCATGCAACCTGGCACACAAGGGTAATCTAACGCCAAAGAAGCAATTACACATTTTTGTCTAATTGGTGCCACACATGTTCTTAAATATACCAGTTTTTTAAAAAATCAGAAAGATCAAAGAAATTGAAATTGATCTGATAAGGGTGCTAGAACAGAAATATAAAGCAGATGACTAGCTAGTCAGCCTGTGCAAGAGATAGGGGTTGTTAAGGCTTAGGTTGGCACAGGATGTACATGAGACAGCACGCCATTCATAACACATACTATCACTAGGGATGAGCGAACCGGTTCGGACGAACCGGAATTCGCTCCGAATTTCAGGGAAAATTCGATTCGGCACGAACCCGAATTTTTTTTGGTTCGTGCCGATCGAATTTTCCCTGAAATAAAAAAAAAAATGCCGGCATTGTGGGAGCGGGCAGGCCGGCTACGCCTGTCAGCGGGCCGCCGCCGGCCCGCTGACAGTGTAGCCGGCCTGCCCGCTCCCACCATGCCGGCATTTTTTTAAAAAGCAAACACTTACCTGCATGGTCGGAGTGTGGAGGCCGGCGCCGCTCTCAGCTGTCATCAGAGGATGCGTCATCAGAGGACACGTCATCAGAGGGCGCCTGAGAGCGGCGCCGGCCTCCACGCTCTGACCATGCAGGTAAGTGTTTGGTTTTTAAAAAAATGCCGGTATGGTGGGAGCGGGCAGGCCGGCTGCGCTGTCAGCGGGCCGGCGGCGGCCCGCTGACAGGCGTAGCCGGCCTGCCCGCTCCCACCATGCCGGCATTTTTTTTTCAGATGAGTGATTCGTGAAAGTTCGATTCGGGCGAACCCGAATTTCTTGGGGAAATTCGGCGAATCGCCCGAATCGAACTTTCAAGAAGTTCGCTCATCTCTAACTATCACATAAGAGACAATAAAACACAACCATGTATCATTAAAATGTTGTATCACATTGGTTGAGCTTGTGGCATACATAGTTACATACATAGTTACATGATATCCCTAGACTATTTTGATTGACACACATACATCTACATCTAGCCAAGCTTTTTTTTATTAGTGTATTTATGTAATTAAAGCGGACCTAAATAAAATTAATTAATCCAAAGCCCCTGCTGATACTTCACTTTTACATTGTAGAACTGGAAATGGATACTGATTTTTATTATCACTCATCATCATTGCACCCCCCCTCCAGGAAGCGAAAAGGGAGCATTATAAAGCCACCACAAAGAAGGCCAAAAATATGTTCTAATTTTTAGGGCAGGATTCAACTTACTAGGGGCATTGAGTACTAACCCTTAGAGGGCACAGACTTCACTCTTCTTGGAAGAACACAATAGGGTTGATTTAGCGGGTAGCAGAACACCTGTTCCATGCCTTCCCACTTGTAACAGCTTGGTCGGCTGAAGTAGCCGCAGGGAGGGGCCTTTTATAGGAGGAGCAAGATGATGATGGCATAACACTGTAAGGATTGGTGGAGGGTGGTGCAATCACCTGCCCCAGCACCTGGCTTCTGCCAATCACTGTCAGTGATCACTGGATACAGAGTGACCTGCTTTGAATCAGAGAGAAGTAAAGTCAAAAAGGACATTTTAATAAATGACATTTTCTCTGGTGTGTGTGTGGAGGCCCATGAGACCCATATACCAGTTCACAGGACAGGAGGTGATGGCAAATGACTTGCCATTAACCCCCGGCCCCATTACCCGCCTCCCCAAAGCTTGGGGGATGGAAAAGCTTGGTGCCCGTGCTGGCTTGTAGTCTTTATATTTTATTTAACCCTATTTAACCCTTGGTAGTGCATTGTATCTTATTTGAAAATGTCATAAAGCGCTCTTTTCAAATTGGGGGTCACCTGGAAGGAGCTACTGATACATATGTGGCAATGTTGTAATCAGGAGGAATGGGACTTTCACATGCAGTATATTCTTTTAAATACATTTTTTTATTAAAAGAATGCAACAAAGTTTAAAAAAAATAACATTTTTAAATTTTTTATTCAAAAATATTAAGAAAAGAAAAAAAATTAAAAACAAGACAAGATGAAAAAACAATATATATTTTTCTGGAAATTTCTGGAAAAATCACAGTTAAACATATTGCAAAATGGTGAAAAATGGCCTTTCAATAGAGGGTGACAAAATCTTAAGTAGACTGCCAGTTAAATGGGTTAAAGGGTATGGTTCGGTTCAGGGTACCTTGCAGTTTTAAATTTAGTTTGTTTTTTCTTGTTTGCATATTGATGTTTTAGGAAAATATGTTTTTTATTCTGCTTTTTTATTATTTTTTAGGGAAATGCTGTGCAGCCAGTGAATCCTTCGAGGGTTTACGTCCAAAAAACTGCACCCACCACAACAAGCCTTGCGGTGTGTACTTTGAGAGAATATATAGTTTACAGGGGAATTTCAAATGTAAAGGGGATAACTGCAAGGTGCACATAGTAATTGTATTATATTTGAAAATCTTCTAAAGCACTGGTTTCGTGTGCATTGTATCTTGGGCGGGAACGGGTGTCTACCAATACATATGTGGTATTTTAACCGGGAGGAATAGGGCTTTTACATGCAATATGTTTTTTCATGAAAAACTATTTTTTTTTATTTCAAAGAAGCTACAAAAGTTTCCACATTTCACCCAAAAATATTGAGAAAGCAATTAAATAATTATAAACAAGACATGTTAAAGCCCAAACTGAAAAAAAACAATAAATAATTTTCCTAGCAGTGGAGAGGCCTCTGAGAGTTCCTGGAGGCATGTATAAGAGGAGGTGACCAGGGTGGTTGACAGGAGAAGGTCAGAGGCAGAGTAGAGGTTGAAATTGGGTTGATATCGCTGGATTAGAGCTGAAATCTAAGGAGGAGTTTAGCAGAAGAAAGCATTAAAGACTTGAGTTAGCACTTTGACTGAATTGTCTGACAGCCTCTGAAGGGACTTAAAGAGGCACACATAGCTGGAAGAAAGAGAGGATGGATAGATGTGGCCAGCAGCAGAGTTCAGAATAAATTGGAGAGGTGACAGTCTGTTTGTTGGTAAAGCACAATGGAGGGTTTTGCAATAGTCTAGTTGAGATCTGATCAGTGAATATATTAGCGGGATCAAGCATGAGGACGATATGGATGTGGAAGATGTTTTCTAGTTGGAGACAAGTATGTCTCCTAGGCATCAATCTTGGGGAGTTTGTAAAATTGTTAACAGAGTTTATTGTGTTAGAGGGAGGAGGGTGGTTGGAATATTTCACTTTGAGGAAATGAGATGACATAAAGGATGCAATATTTGTTAGACAATTAGGTAGATAAGAGCAGATAAATGAAAATTTTAGAGGCAGCAGCTCTTGACACACTGATCTCAATGCACCGCCCTTTGCAAAGTCCTAAAAATATTCTATTGCATTGGGAATCAAAGGTGTGATTTCTGGGTGCCAGCTGGCACTACCTCTCTAATTTTGAGTAGTATACACTAACTGATCTGGGTGGCTTTCTGATACCCACAGCCTGATTAGCCACACCTACAATGGACACACAAGTGTGGAAGATCCCAGTGTCAAAAGGGGAGTGGTATGGCACCGCATCCGGATGCTGCCCACGAAACCCTGGGGGGAATGGGATTTGTTGTTAAACAATAAAATAAAATGGGATAACTCAGCCAAATAATTTGGACCCTTTCTTCCCATAAACTTTATTGGTGTTTAGATTTGGGTTTGTGTTTAAAACAAACAGAACAGGTGGTAGTCTAGCTCATTATCGTTTATCAGCAACAGTAAGGTCCCTGTCCAGGCAAAAGAAAAAAATCTTTTACATCTCTAATGTGCACCCGATTCTGAGATAAGGACAGTTCCTTAAAAGGATTTTGTGTCAGTGTCTTGCTTAATTTACAATATAAAACAGATTTACAGCTACTAAACCTCGTGGTCACTTTATACTTACTGTGTGCATTGGGGATGACGTTTGATCCTACACATGCCCTTCAATGGGGTCACCAAGTGCTATTTCTCTTTGTCATCTTTCATCTGTATATTTTCTTCACCAAATAAAGGACAAATAAGTCACAAGGTGAAGAAATGTCTTGAAATTGATGCTACAGTATATTCAACAAGAATATTATTTCTATCAAGGGATGGAGTATATAAATGTTTTCTTAATTTATCAATGTTTTTTTTATTTAATAGCAACATCCATTTTTAAAGTAGTCAGATTAAACCTTTCCTTTTATATGTCTTCTAAATCTGAAAAGAGAGGTTTAAAGCTGCAATAAATTATCTCTCTCTCTAGGTAGGCGATTTATCACACTTTGCTAAGCATTGTATGACTGTGCCAGCGGTGGCCAGAGTACTATATAAGTAAATTGACCACAGTTTAAGTAAATTGACTGCTGTGGGTGTATTGGACATAGTCACTTTTGATTGATGATACTATTTTGTCTACATAAATATCCCTTCTTAAATGTTAGAATGGCTGACTTTTTGTATTTAAAACCAAACTCTATACAAAATATACATCATAGAGTGGTTACCTTTAATAAAATATGATTTTTATAAAATATTATTCAAATTACATTATTAAAGTTAGTAAAGGGGGTGGAAGTAGCTCCATCACTATTATTTATACAAAATTATTATCATTATTATTCAGGGCCTGGAAACCAATTTACCGCCAAGTTTAACCCTCTCATCATCTAAATATCATGCAACAAACATGTCTAGCTATGTGGAAAGACAGAGATTTGGTTGCATATATCTGCAGATACATGTGGAAGCCACACTGCTCCGACAAGGCACTCTGTGTTTAGTGTGGTCCCTACTCTTATTTTTGAGTCCCCAAAGTTGGGCCATGCAATGCAGCCAGAGCTACTCACCTGGGAAGCTGCCAGCCTCCCTTTAGAACACTCCATAGGGAGAGATCCATAGTGGCTGAATCCCCCCCTGTTTGTGCTCATGGCAATTCAAACTGAGTAAAGGGGGTGGGAGTAGCTCCATCACTATAATTTATACAAAATTATTATCATTATTATTCAGGGCCTGGGAACCAATTTACCGCCCAGTTTAACCCTCTCATCATCTAAATATCAAGCAACAAACATGTCTAGCTATGTGGAAAGACCCCCACTAGCACTTTGTAAAACAGAGCTTCCCTACTACATCTTACTTGCTACATGGAAACTGTTTGAGCAGTTACGAGGCCCTTACAGGCACCTTGCGTATCCAAATGAATTACACATCATCAAACTTGCCATTAGCTTGACAGAAGACCAAGCCCAGGAAGAAAATCAATCAAATGTGAGCGTTATAGTACTTATGTCAAAATTAAAAAAGAGAGAACCCATATTTCTGTAATATATATCATATTATGTTGATACTTCATAAAGTGGGTATGTTTGAAACCTTAAGGGATTCAGCAGGAAATGCCAAGTGTTGGCCTATTGTGTAGAGCTACCCCTGGCAGTTACCGCTTATCATTTTTAAAAAGAAGCTTTTGTTGCTGAGATATACAGTAAAATGTTTTATTTTCACTTTCTCACACACAAAGGGAGAGAGGACGTGGCCATGCAGAGAAGGGGTAATGTAAGGCCGTGCTTGTGCAAAAGTAAAAGGGTGCTGCCCTTTTTCGACATAGGATTTTTAGTTGTGCATCATTAACCCTTGTGCATCATTAACCCTTAAAATGACAAACCCATAGTACCTATGGGTTTGCTTCTCCTAACATTAAGTGCCAAGCCATAGGTACTATTCCCCTGGCTTTCCCCCTGCTACTGTAAAAATAAAAAAAAAACACTCATCTGACCCCTAAATCGATCCTGCCAGGATTCTCTTCACCCGGGGGCATCCAATCACCCCCTGAGGCTCTAACCATAAACGCCCAGCCTCCCATTACCTACCCCCCCAAAGCTTGGGGGGGTAGAAGAGCCCAGTGCCACAAAGGCTATGCAGGTTTGTAGCCTGCAGGGTAGGTGGCCACCAAGGCTGGCCCTTACACCCTGTTCTACAAGTCCCCATAGCTGGTCCCAGGGATGGTTATGCTGGGTATAGGGGATCCCATGCCATTTTTGGGAGGATTTTTAAGGGTTTTTAACCCTTAAACATCCCCATAAAAGCAGACCCCCTCCAGGAGGGGGGACTCTATGTAATTTTTTTAAATTAACCCTTTATATCCTGTCACCCAGCAGGTATAAAAGGCTTCCAGCAGCATCGGAAGCCAGAGTGATTGGCGTGGGGCATAGTATTCTGGTGCTCGGGATGGATCGGAGGTACATATTAAAAAAAACACAATAACATTTTTTTTTCTTGATGGTGTATGTGTACGTTTTTACATTTTACCTTTGTGACCTGGTAAGGAAATCATAAAACTCCTATGCCAGTTCACAAGGCTTGGGGTCAGCAGGTGACTTGCCAATAACCCCCAGTCCCCCATGACCTGCCCTCCCCAAAGCCCAAGTGGGCAGAAGAGCCCAGGAGCCGCAAAGGCTGTGTGGGCTTGTAGACTCCAGGGCTGTGGGCCACTGAGGCTGGCCTCTGTGCGCCTGTCTACAAGCCCCCATAGATGGTGCCTGGGATGGTTATGCTGGGAGAGGGGGCCACGCCATTTCCTTTTTAATTTTTAAGGGTTAAAGGGAGGGGGTCCGCACACCATTTTTTTGTATAATGCGGATAGTAGTTGTATTTTGTTTCCAAATGTTATAAGGTTCTCTCTTCAGTTTGGGGAGTCTTCTGGGCAGGAACGGGGAGCTATTGATAAATTTTAGGTACCATTGTAATTGTGAGAAATGGGGCTTTTGCATGTAATATGGTTTTCTTGAATAAAATACATTTTTATTTAAAATATACAAGACAAATAAAAAAAAAATATATATATATATATAGCTTAGCACAAAATGGTGAAAATTACTTGTCAACAGATGGTGACAACATCTCAAGTAGGCTGGCAGTTAAAAGGGTTAAAAGTAGCTATGCATGTTGGGTATTGTTTTGTTTGGGGGACCTTACACTTTCAGATTTAGTTTTTCTCTTGTTTACATATTAATATTTTAGGAAAATGTGTTTTCTATTCTGCTTTTTATAAATTTTGTGCAACCTAAGAATTCTTCGAGGGATTACTTACAAAAAGATGAGCCCACTGCAATAAGCTGGGTATGCCTATAAAGCTTAAGGTGTTTACTTTCAGGGAATATATCGTTTGTGAGCGATATTTCAAATGAGGGGTGCTGTTTCAGTTGAAGAACTTGAGGTGCACACACTTCTGTCTGGGGAGCTGAAATTTTCAATTAAAATCACCCTTACGCGCACATGCTTTACTTTGGGGTGCACGCCAGCTCTATCCTTGACAGGACCTATGCATGTTGGGTATTGTTCTGTTCGGAGGATGTTTCATTTTCAGATTTTCATGTTTGCATATTGTTTTTTTAGGAAAATGTGGCTTTGCTTCTTTATTTTTTTTTTTTAGGTAAACCCTATGCAACCAAATAATTCATTGAGGGAATACTTCCAGAAAACTGCTCCGACTTCAACAAGCCTGGTAGGTCTAGACAGCTTGAAGTGTGTACTTCTAGAGAATCTATAGTTTGGGGGGGGGGTTGTATTTCAAATGTAAAAGGTTGCTTTTTTTGAAAAATTCCTGGGAAATCCCTTTAATAATGACAGTTGAACATGTATAGCTCAAAATATTGAATAATGGTCTGGCAACAGAGGGTGACAAAATCTCAAGGTAGGCTGGCACTTAAAGAGTTAAAGCAAAGCCCAGGGGGAGGGAGAGAAATCAGATACTGTAAATCATGCTCCAAGCTGCACAGAATGACCAAAGACAACAGATTTTATTAAACCCTTGCATGGAGTCCATTTAATTTTCATATCAAACTATTTTATTTTACATTTTTGGTTATTTTTTTATTGTGTCAATGCTATGCAATTAAAATGAAATTATTATTCATTAATAGAGATGAGCGAGTAGTGAAATATTCGAAATTTCGAATTTCGATTCGAATAGACCGCGTTACTCGACTACTCGACCGAATATCGAATCCCATTATAGTCTATGGGAAAAAAATGCTCGACACTTGGAAATCTCAATTCGACCACTTGGAGGTCACCAAGTCCACCCTGAAACATCAGAAAATGATGCCAACACTGCTGGAATGCAACTGGGACAGCAGGGGAAGCATGTCTGGGTGCATATAACGCGCCCAAGTCGCACTATTACGCCACTATCACAGCCTCTCAACAATACACTCCAAACACAATATTACTTCTACGTAAAGTGAGACAAGACAAGGAAACCTTCTTTCCTCTACATTGCCATGGACCCCAAGCCAAACTGTACAAAAAAGAAGAACAAAATTCTGCACCCCTTAAAATCACGTTGCCTAATGACAACCACAGATGGCATAGGCAAAGGGGAAAATAAATATACCCCACCCCTAATTGTCATTGTGTGTGTGTGTGTGTGAGATGTGGTCAGACATGTCCTCTTGTGTCATTGTGTCACCCCAGCAGTAAGGGAAGCTTAAAGGAGGAGGTTTGTTACAGTGTGTTACCCCAGCAGTAAGGGAAGCTTACAGGAGGAGGTTTGTTACAGTGTGTCACCCCAGCAGTCAGGGAAGCTTACAGGAGGAGGTTTGTTACAGTGTGGCACCCCAGCAGTAAGGGAAGCTTACAGGAGGAGGTTTGTTACAGTGTGTCACCCCAGCAGTCAGGGAAGCTTACAGGAGGAGGTTTGTTACAGTGTGTTACCCCAGCAGTAAGGGAAGCTTACAGGAGGAGGTTTGTTACAGTGTGTCACCCCTGCAGTCAGGGAAGCTTACAGGAGGAGGTTTGTTACAGTGTGTCACCCCAGCAGTAAGGGAAGCTTACAGGAGGAGGTTTGTTACAGTGTGTCACCCCAGCAGTCAGGGAAGCTTACAGGAGGAGGTTTGTTACAGTGTGTCACCCCAGCAGTCAGGGAAGCTTACAGGAGGAGGTTTGTTACAGTGTGGCACCCCAGCAGTAAGGGAAGCTTACAGGAGGAGGTTTGTTACAGTGTGTCACCCCAGCAGTCAGGGAAGCTTACAGGAGGAGGTTTGTTACAGTGTGTTACCCCAGCAGTAAGGGAAGCTTACAGGAGGAGGTTTGTTACAGTGTGTCACCCCAGCAGTCAGGGAAGCTTACAGGAGGAGGTTTGTTACAGTGTGTCACCCCAGCAGTCAGGGAAGCTTACAGGAGGAGGTTTGTTACAGTGTGTCACCCCAGCAGTCAGGGAAGCTTACAGGAGGAGGTTTGTTACAGTGTGTCACCCCAGCAGTCAGGGAAGCTTACAGGAGGAGGTTTGTTACAGTGTGTTACCCCAGCAGTAAGGGAAGCTTACAGGAGGAGGTTTGTTACAGTGTGTCACCCCAGCAGTCAGGGAAGCTTACAGGAGGAGGTTTGTTACAGTGTGTCACCCCAGCAGTCAGGGAAGCTTACAGGAGGAGGTTTGTTACAGTGTGTCACCCCAGCAGTCAGGGAAGCTTACAGGAGGAGGTTTGTTACAGTGTGTCACCCCAGCAGTCAGGGAAGCTTACAGGAGGAGGTTTGTTACAGTGTGTCACCCCAGCAGTAGGGGAGGCCCAAGAGCTGAGACCTTTTAAAAATTGTGTGGAGGCCCAAGAGCTGAGACCTTTTAAAAATTGTGTGGAGGCCCAAGAGCTGAGACCTTTTAAAAATTGTGTGGAGGCCCAAGAGCTGAGACCTCTCAAACATTGTGTGGAGTCCCAAGAGCTGAGACCTTTTAAAAATTGTGTGGAGGCCCAAGAGCTGAGACCTCTCAAACATTGTGTGGAGTCCCAAGAGCTGAGACCTTTTAAAAATTGTGTGGAGGCCCAAGAGCTGAGACCTTTTAAAAATTGTGTGGAGGCCCAAGAGCTGAGACCTCTCAAACATTGTGTGGAGTCCCACGAGCTGAGACCTCTTAAAAATTGTGTGGAGGCCCAAGAGCTGAGACCTCTCAAACATTGTGTGGAGTCCCACGAGCTGAGACCTCTTAAAAATTGTGTGGAGGCCCAAGAGCTGAGACCTCTTAAAAATTGTGTGGAGGCCCAAGAGCTGAGACCTCTTAAAAATTGTGTGGAGGCCCAAGAGCTGAGACCTCTTAAAAATTGTGTGGAGTCCCACGAGCTGAGACCTCTCAAAAATTGTGTGGAGTCCCGCGAGCTGAGACCTCTTAAAAATTGTGTGGAGTCCCACGAGCTGAGACCTCTCAAAAATTGTGTGGAGTCCCGCGAGCTGAGACCTCTTAAAAATTGTGTGGAGTCCCACGAGCTGAGACCTCTTAAAAATTGTGTGGAGGCCCAAGAGCTGAGACCTTTTAAAAATTGTGTGGAGGCCCAAGAGCTGAGACCTTTTAAAAATTGTGTGGAGGCCCAAGAGCTGAGACCTTTTAAAAATTGTGTGGAGGCCCAAGAGCTGAGACCTCTTAAAAATTGATTGTATTAAGCCCAAGAGGTGAACCATAATTTTTTTTTATTAATACAGCAATTCTACGGCGGTTAAGGAGGAGGAGGAGGAGGAGGAGGAGGAGGAAATGGCACTTCATACAGATGGCACTTCACTCTTGGCTGCTTTCCACTGTTGTACAAGCAAAGTCCGGGTCAATCCACTTGCTGTTCATTTTGATTAGCGTCAGCCTGTCGGCACTGTCGGTTGACAGGCGGCTGCGCTTATCGGTTATAATGCCCCCGGCTGCGCTGAACACCCTTTCTGATAGCACGCTGGCGGCAGGGCAGGCAAGCACCTCCAAGGCGTACAGGGACAGTTCCAGCCACGTGTCCAACTTGGAGACCCAGTAAGTGTAGGTCGCCGAGGGATCGGGGAGGACAGGGGTGTGGTCTGCCAGGTAGTCCCGCAACATCCGCCGATACTTGTCCCTCCTGCTGATAGCGGGCCCCGCAGTGATGGAAGTTGCACGAGGGGGTGACATGAACGTGTCCCACACCTTGGAGAGTGTTCCCCTGGTGGCTGTGGGCCTGATCGATGTTGTCAGACTCTGGGAGACACTCTCCTCTCTGCCGCCAGCGATGCTGGGTGGGAAAATCTGCATCATGTTCTGCAAGAGTTCCCTCTGGTATTCCAGTAATCGATTCGTCCTCTCCTCTACCGGAATAAAAGAGGAGAAGTTATCTTTATACCGGGGGTCCAGGAGTGCGAAGACCCAGTATAGTTTGTTCTCCAATATCCGGAAAACACGTATGTCCCGGGAAAAGCAGCCCAGCATGAAGTCAGCCATGTGTGCCAGACTCTGAGTAGGCATGACGTCACTGCCCCCACCAGAAGGATCATTTTCCATTTCCTCCTCTTCCTCCTCCTCTCCGCCCCATCCGCGCTGAACCAATGGGACGCACACAGCCTGACTGCTACCCTCGCCGCCAGCATCCTCTTCCACAGCCACCTCCACGTTGTCCTCCTCCTCCTCATCCTCCTCCTCCTGCAACTGCCACCGAGCAGCAGACAAAAGTGTGGTCTGACTGTCTACCTGCGTTGCGTCTCCTCCTACCCCCGTCTCCTCTGTGTGCAATGCGTTCTCCCTTATTGCGATGAGCGATTCTTTAAGGACGCATAGGAGCGGGATGGTTACGCTCACTATAGCGTCCTCGCTGCTGACCTTCTTAGTGGACTCCTCAAAGATACGCAATACATCGCATATGTCTGCCATCCATGGCCACTCGTGGTTGGCAAACTGAGGGAGCTGAGTTGGAGGCACGCGTGGATGCATCATCTGGTACTCCATCAATGCTTTCTGCTGCTCACACACCCTGGCCAACATGCAATAGGTGGAATTCCAGCGAGTGGGCAGGTCGCACAACAGCCGATGTTGAGGCAAATGGAGGCGTTGCTGGATTTTTTTTAAGCTAGCAGCAGCTACAGTTGACTTCCGAAAGTGAGCGCACAAGCGCCGCACTTTGACCAGTAGCTCTGCCAGGTTGGGGTAAGTCTTTAGAAACTTTTGTACTACCAAATTAAAAACGTGGGCCAGGCATGGTACGTGATTGAGTTCTGCAAGCTCCAGAGCCGCCACCAGGTTACGGCCGTTATCGCACACGACCATGCCTGGTCCTAGCTGCAGCGGCGACAGCCACATCTCTGTCTGCTGCAATATGGCGTGCCTCACCTCTGCGGCGCTGTGCTTCCTGTCGCCCAAGCTGATGAGCTTAAGCACCGCCTGCTGACGTCTCCCCTCGCCAGTGCTGCAACGCTTCCAGCTAGGGGCTGAGGGCGATGTTAAGGCAGAGGAGGAGGAGGAGGAGGAAGAGGAGGGGGGTCTATCAGAACCCGTGCTGGCAATCTTGGGCGGGGGTGGTATGTAGGCCGTCCCTGTTTGCGACCCCGTCCCCGCTTCCACAACATTCACCCAGTGTGCCGTCAAAGAGATGTAGCGTCCTTGGCCACAAGCGCTTGTCCACGAGTCGGTGGTCAAGTGGACCTTTGCGCTGACTGCGTACCTCAGGGCCCGCCTGATGTTACGCGACACGTGCTGGTGCAGGGCGGGGACGCCACACCGGGAAAAATAGTGGCGGCTAGGGACGGAATAGCGAGGTGCGGCAGCCGCCATCAGGTCGCGGAAGGCCTGCGTCTCAACAAGCCTAAACGGCAACATCTCCAGGGCCAGCAGTTTGGAGATGAGGCAGGTTAAGGCTTGGGCTTGGGGGTGACTGGAGGCGTACTTCCGCCTGCGGTTGAACGCCTGCGAGATGGACAGTTGATGGGACTAGGAGATGGAAGGTGCAGACGAAGATGCGGGGGAAGGGGGGGCTGAAGGAGAAGGCCCCAAAGTAGCCGAGGCAGAGGCAGATGTGGAGGTGTCCTGGCTGGAGGTCTGGACCGCAGTGGCAGCACACAACAAAGGGGAAGAGGCAGTGGCAGCAAGACGGGGCGCAGGTTGTATTGCGTTTGCTCTCTCCCACTCAGCCCAGTGCTTGAATTCCAAGTGACGGCGCATGCCTGAGGTGGTCAGATTGCTCTTCTCAGAGCCCCTACTCAGTTTTGAGTGGGAGATTGCGCAAACCACGCTCAGTTTGTCATCCGCGCAAACATTAAAAAATCTCCACACCACAGAAGTACGAGGCCTCGATGGGGGAGCTTCGCGCGACTGCCTGCTGCCGGGAAGAGCTTCGGCCCTGCTGGCTGTGGCCTGCCTTCTCTGTCTGGACTGTCCTCTGCCTCTGGACTGTCCTCTGCCTCTTGCTGCCTTATTCGGTGATGCGCAGACCGCATCTCCACTGCTTTCCCCGCTGGACATCACCCCTGTCCAAGTGGGGTCGGTCATTTCGTCGTCCACCACCTCCTCTTCCACTTCCTCTCTCTGCTCCTCCTCCTGCCCACTGGACATTCCAACAGCCTCCCTTGATGGCAACTGCGTCTCATCATCATCGCTCATGATAGCAGATGCTGGTTCCGGGTCCACATCACTAGCAGATGGCGGATACTCAAGTGTTTGGGCATTACTACAAACAAATTCCTCTGCTAGCTCCTGGGATTCTTGCAGCACATCTGGAAAAGGACCCGAAAAGAGGTCCTGGGAGGGGTCAAGGGTGGGCTGACTCTGTTGGCCAGGTTGGGAGGAAGGAGGGTCAGAGTGAGACTGTGTGGATGACTGGGTGGTGGACAAGTGACTAGAAGCGTTATCGGCCATCCATTGCACCACCTGTTCACGCTGCTCAGGCCTTAACAGAGGTGTACCCCGCCCCCCGCATAACTGTCCCATAAAGGCAGGGAAGCTGGATGAGCGTAATGCTGGCTGCCCCTCACCAGCACGCATTGTATCCCCACTGGCTTCAACGCGGTTTGTGCCCCCACCAGCATTTCCGCGCCCCCGTCCTCGTCCACGTCCCTTTGCGCTAGCCCTCCGCATTTCAGACGTTTTACTTTTTTGGCCACGCGTTATGCCAAATATAAAAATATTTTTAAGAAGAACACCTGGCTATACAGCCGTATACTGCCAGAAGGTGAAATGGTGCCTATACGCACCGTGTATAAAACAGTGTTTTGTTGGCACAGAGGACACAAAACAGTAGTGCCAAATATAAAAATATTTTTAAGAACACCTGGCTATACAGCCGTATACTGCCAGAAGGTGAAATGGTGCCTATACGCACCGGGTATATAACAAGGTTTTGTTGGTAAAGAGGACACAAAACAGTAGTGCCAAATATAAAAATATTTTTAAGAAAAACACCTGGCTATACAGCCGTATACTGCCAGAAGGTGAAATGGTGCCTATACGCACCGGGTATATAACAAGGTTTTGTTGGTAAAGAGGACACAAAACAGTAGTGCCAAATATAAAAATATTTTTAAGAAAAACACCTGGCTATACAGCCGTATACTGCCAGAAGGTGAAATGGTGCCTATATACGCACCGGGTATATAACAAGGTTTTGTTGGTAAAGAGGACACAAAACAGTAGTGCCAAATATAAAAATATTTTTAAGAAAAACACCTGGCTATACAGCCGTATACTGCCAGAAGGTGAAATGGTGCCTATATACGCACCGGGTATATAACAAGGTTTTGTTGGTAAAGAGGACACAAAACAGTAGTGCCAAATATAAAAATATTTTTAAGAAAAACACCTGGCTATACAGCCGTATACTGCCAGAAGGTGAAATGGTGCCTATACGCACCGGGTATATAACAAGGTTTTGTTGGTAAAGAGGACACAAAACAGTAGTGCCAAATATAAAAATATTTTTAAGAAAAACACCTGGCTATACAGCCGTATACTGCCAGAAGGTGAAATGGTGCCTATACGCACCGGGTATATAACAAGGTTTTGTTGGCACAGAGGACACAAAACAGTAGTGCAAAATATAGTTTTGTATATAGGTGCTAATACACCACTGAAGTCTTTCTGTCCCTATTCCAGCATCAGCAGCTACCCCTCACTAAAGCAGCCGTTTTGAGCAGAGTGTATATAGTTTTGTATATAGGTGCTAATACACCACTGAAGTCTTTCTGTCCCTATTCCAGCATCAGCAGCTACCCCTCACTAAAGCAGCCGTTTTGAGCAGAGTGTATATAGTTTTGTATATAGGTGGTAATACACCACTGAAGTCTTTCTGTCCCTATTCCAGCAGCAGCAGCTACCCCTCACTAAAGCAGCCGTTGTGTGCAGTGTGTATATAGCTAGAATGAGCTATATACTGTTCAGCATAGTAGCCCTAATAAGGGCTCTTAACCCTTTCGCTGCCAGCCTACCTGCAGCATTTGCCACTCCCTGTTGCCAGACTGAGTTTGACTGTTTCGCGCTACACATGTTCAACTGTCATTTTTGAAAGGATTTCCAGGGATTTCCCAGGATAATTATATATTGTTTTTTTCAACAGAGTCTGGGCTTTAACATGAAATGTCTTGTTTGTATTTTTTAGGTGTATTCTCAACATTTTTGGGTGAAATGTGTGAAAAAAATTAAAAAAAATATATTTTTTTACAATTTGTCGAGTTTTTTGTAATAAAAAATGTAAGTTTGTCAATAAAATCTTATTGCGTGAGAAACCCCAATTTCTCCCGGTTACAGCGATACCACATATGTATAGGTAGACACCCTTTCCTGCCCAGAAGCCTTTTATAGCTGCTGGATGACAAATGGTTAATTCAAAAAAAAAAATGACATAGGGTCCCCCTTCCCGGGGAGGGAGACCCCATTTTTTTTTGGATTTTTAAGGGTTAAAAACCCTTAAAAATCCAAAAAAAAAAATGACGTGGGGTCCCCCTTACCCAAAGTAACCAGCCCGGGACCAGCTATGGGGGCTTGTAGGCACAGAGTGGGGGGGCCAGCTTTGGTGGCCCCCCCACCCTGCAGCCTACGAGCCCACATAGCCTATGTGGGCCCGGGCTCTTCTGCCCCCCCCTGGCCTTTGGGGAGGCAGGTAATGGGGGTGCGGGGGTTAATGGCAAGCCACCCGCTAGGGCAGGTGACTTGCCACCCCCCCAGCCTTGTGAACTGGTATAAGGGGTCTCATGGACCCCTTACCAGCTCACAAAGGGTTAATGTGAAAAAAAAACACCACACAATAATAAAAAGTATTTTATTAGAAAAAAAAAAAATTTTTTTTTACTGTACTTACCTTCGATTGCAAGCTCTTGTCCCTCGCCGCTCAGCTGACAGATGCCGGTGATCGGCATCCAGAGAAGGAGAAGGCAGGAGATCAGAGGATCTCCTGTCACCTCCTTCCAGGGCACCGATCACCGGCATCTGAGAAGCTGAGAAAGCTGAAGCCGGTGATCGGGACCGGGATGACGTCATAAGCCCCGCCCCCAAGGGGGCGGGGCTTAGAGGCAAGATGGCGGCCGCCATCTTGAAGAAGAGAGGAGAGAGCCTCCCAGGCTCTCTCCTGAAGAACGGTAAGTCCTGGGGGGGGATCGGAGGCCCCCCAGGTGAAGAGGAGGGACAGCGGGAGCCAGCGCACACACAGGTAAGTGAATGTCATTTTTATTTTTTTATTTTTTTTACAGTTAGCAGCTGCTGCTGCAGAAGCGGGGGGGGGGGCGGCCTATTCCGGGGGCTCTCCTGGAGCCATCCGACCCCCCACGGGGGATCGGATGGCACCAAATTAAAGAGGAGACCCGGCCGGATCCAACAAGGGGTCAGGTGAGTATTTTTGATTTTTATTTTTTAAACTAGAAGCGAGGAAAGTCAAGCACGTAACACCTACGGGCTTGGCACTTAAGGCCCAGCCAAGCCAGCACGTAGGTGTTACGTGCTTGGCACCAAAAGGGTTAATGACTCTCTTGTCTTCTGGTAGCTGGTATATATGGTGGTAAATGCGAGATTCTGAGCTTCTGGGGCCCTGCCTGCCTACATAGGATATGAGCTATATACTGTTCAGCATAGTAGCCCTAATAAGGGCTCTTAAGGACTCTCTTGTCTTCTGGTAGCTGGTATATATGGTGGTAAAAGCTATATTCTGAGCTTCTGGGGCCCTGCCTGACTACATAGGATATGAGCTATATACTGTTCAACATAGCAGCACTAATAAGGGATTAAGGACTCTCTTGTCTTCTGGTAGCTGGTATATATGGTGGTAAAAGCTATATTCTGAGCTTCTGGGGCCCTGCCTGCCTACATAGGATATGAGCTATATACTGTTCAGCGTAGTAGCCCTAATAAGGGCTCTTAAGGACTCTCTTGTCTTCTGGTAGCTGGTATATATGGTGGTAAAAGCTATATTCTGAGCTTCTGGGGCCCTGCCTGACTACATAGAATATGAGCTATATACTGTTCAGCGTAGTAGCCCTAATAAGGGCTCTTAAGGACTCTCTTGTCTTCTGGTAGCTGGTATATATGGTGGTAAAAGCTATATTCTGAGCTTCTGGGGCCCTGCCTGACTACATAGGATATGAGCTATATACTGTTCAACGTAGCAGCACAAATAAGGGCTCTTAAGGACTCTCTTGTCTTCTGGTAGCTGGTATATATGGTGGTAAAAGCTATATTCTGAGCTTCTGGGGCCCTGCCTGACTACATAGAATATGAGCTATATACTGTTCAGCGTAGTAGCCCTAATAAGGGCTCTTAAGGACTCTCTTGTCTTCTGGTAGCTGGTATATATGGTGGTAAAAGCTATATTCTGAGCTTCTGGGGCCCTGCCTGACTACATAGGATATGAGCTATATACTGTTCAACATAGCAGCACTAATAAGGGATTAAGGACTCTCTTGTCTTCTGGTAGCTGGTATATATGGTGGTAAAAGCTATATTCTGAGCTTCTGGGGCCCTGCCTGCCTACATAGGATATGAGCTATATACTGTTCAGCGTAGTAGCCCTAATAAGGGCTCTTAAGGACTCTCTTGTCTTCTGGTAGCTGGTATATATGGTGGTAAAAGCTATATTCTGAGCTTCTGGGGCCCTGCCTGACTACATAGGATATGAGCTATATACTGTTCAACGTAGCAGCACTAATAAGGGCTCTTAAGGACTCTCTTGTCTTCTGGTAGCTGGTATATATGGTGGTAAAAGCTATATTCTGAGCTTCTGGGGCCCTGCCTGACTACATAGAATATGAGCTATATACTGTTCAGCGTAGTAGCCCTAATAAGGGCTCTTAAGGACTCTCTTGTCTTCTGGTAGCTGGTATATATGGTGGTAAAAGCTATATTCTGAGCTTCTGGGGCCCTGCCTGCCTACATAGGATATGAGCTATATACTGTTCAGCGTAGTAGCCCTAATAAGGGCTCTTAAGGACTCTCTTGTCTTCTGGTAGCTGGTATATATGGTGGTAAAAGCTATATTCTGAGCTTCTGGGGCCCTGCCTGACTACATAGGACATGAGCTATATACTGTTCAACATAGCAGCACTAATAAGGGATTAAGGACTCTCTTGTCTTCTGGTAGCTGGTATATATGGTGGTAAAAGCTATATTCTGAGCTTCTGGGGCCCTGCCTGACTACATAGAATATGAGCTATATACTGTTCAGCGTAGTAGCCCTAATAAGGGATTAAGGACTCTCTTGTCTTCTGGTAGCTGGTATATATGGTGGTAAAAGCTATATTCTGAGCTTCTGGGGCCCTGCCTGCCTACATAGGATATGAGCTATATACTGTTCAGCGTAGTAGCCCTAATAAGGGCTCTTAAGGACTCTCTTGTCTTCTGGTAGCTGGTATATATGGTGGTAAAAGCTATATTCTGAGCTTCTGGGGCCCTGCCTGACTACATAGAATATGAGCTATATACTGTTCAGCGTAGTAGCCCTAATAAGGGCTCTTAAGGACTCTCTTGTCTTCTGGTAGCTGGTATATATGGTGGTAAAAGCTATATTCTGAGCTTCTGGGGCCCTGCCTGACTACATAGGATATGAGCTATATACTGTTCAACGTAGCAGCACTAATAAGGGCTCTTAAGGACTCTCTTGTCTTCTGGTAGCTGGTATATATGGTGGTAAAAGCTATATTCTGAGCTTCTGGGGCCCTGCCTGACTACATAGAATATGAGCTATATACTGTTCAGCGTAGTAGCCCTAATAAGGGCTCTTAAGGACTCTCTTGTCTTCTGGTAGCTGGTATATATGGTGGTAAAAGCTATATTCTGAGCTTCTGGGGCCCTGCCTGCCTACATAGGATATGAGCTATATACTGTTCAGCGTAGTAGCCCTAATAAGGGCTCTTAAGGACTCTCTTGTCTTCTGGTAGCTGGTATATATGGTGGTAAATGCGAGATTCTGAGCTTCTGGGGCCCTGCCTGCCTACATAGGATATGAGCTATATACTGTTCAGCGTAGTAGCCCTAATAAGGGCTCTTAAGGACTCTCTTGTCTTCTGGTAGCTGGTATATATGGTGGTAAAAGCTATATTCTGAGCTTCTGGGGCCCTGCCTGACTACATAGGATATGAGCTATATACTGTTCAACATAGCAGCACTAATAAGGGATTAAGGACCCTCTTGTCTTCTGGTAGCTGGTATATATGGTGGTAAAAGCTATATTCTGAGCTTCTGGGGCCCTGCCTGCCTACATAGGATATGAGCTATATACTGTTCAGCGTAGTAGCCCTAATAAGGGCTCTTAAGGACTCTCTTGTCTTCTGGTAGCTGGTATATATGGTGGTAAAAGCTATATTCTGAGCTTCTGGGGCCCTGCCTGACTACATAGAATATGAGCTATATACTGTTCAGCGTAGTAGCCCTAATAAGGGCTCTTAAGGACTCTCTTGTCTTCTGGTAGCTGGTATATATGGTGGTAAAAGCTATATTCTGAGCTTCTGGGGCCCTGCCTGACTACATAGAATATGAGCTATATACTGTTCAGCGTAGTAGCCCTAATAAGGGCTCTTAAGGACTCTCTTGTCTTCTGGTAGCTGGTATATATGGTGGTAAAAGCTATATTCTGAGCTTCTGGGGCCCTGCCTGACTACATAGGATATGAGCTATATACTGTTCAACATAGCAGCACTAATAAGGGATTAAGGACTCTCTTGTCTTCTGGTAGCTGGTATATATGGTGGTAAAAGCTATATTCTGAGCTTCTGGGGCCCTGCCTGCCTACATAGGATATGAGCTATATACTGTTCAGCGTAGTAGCCCTAATAAGGGCTCTTAAGGACTCTCTTGTCTTCTGGTAGCTGGTATATATGGTGGTAAAAGCTATATTCTGAGCTTCTGGGGCCCTGCCTGACTACATAGAATATGAGCTATATACTGTTCAGCGTAGTAGCCCTAATAAGGGCTCTTAAGGACTCTCTTGTCTTCTGGTAGCTGGTATATATGGTGGTAAAAGCTATATTCTGAGCTTCTGGGGCCCTGCCTGACTACATAGGATATGAGCTATATACTGTTCAACGTAGCAGCACTAATAAGGGCTCTTAAGGACTCTCTTGTCTTCTGGTAGCTGGTATATATGGTGGTAAAAGCTATATTCTGAGCTTCTGGGGCCCTGCCTGACTACATAGAATATGAGCTATATACTGTTCAGCGTAGTAGCCCTAATAAGGGCTCTTAAGGACTCTCTTGTCTTCTGGTAGCTGGTATATATGGTGGTAAAAGCTATATTCTGAGCTTCTGGGGCCCTGCCTGCCTACATAGGATATGAGCTATATACTGTTCAGCGTAGTAGCCCTAATAAGGGCTCTTAAGGACTCTCTTGTCTTCTGGTAGCTGGTATATATGGTGGTAAAAGCTATATTCTGAGCTTCTGG
This sequence comes from Gastrophryne carolinensis, assembly GCA_027917425.1. Taxonomy (NCBI): domain Eukaryota; kingdom Metazoa; phylum Chordata; class Amphibia; order Anura; family Microhylidae; genus Gastrophryne; species Gastrophryne carolinensis. Next base: position 340,600,770 of record CM051239.1, read on the forward strand.
GGCCCTGCCTGACTACATAGAATATGAGCTATATACTGTTCAGCGTAGTAGCCCTAATAAGGGCTCTTAAGGACTCTCTTGTCTTCTGGTAGCTGGTATATATGGTGGTAAAAGCTATATTCTGAGCTTCTGGGGCCCTGCCTGACTACATAGGATATGAGCTATATACTGTTCAACGTAATAGCCCTAATAAGGGCTCTTAAGGACTCTCTTGTCTTCTGGTAGCTGGTATATATGGTGGTAAAAGCTATATTCTGAGCTTCTGGGGCCCTGCCTGACTACATAGGATATGATGAGCTATATACTGTTCAGCGTAGTAGCCCTAATAAGGGCTCTTAAGGACTCTCTTGTCTTCTGGTAGCTGGTATATATGGTGGTAAAAGCTATATTCTGAGCTTCTGGGGCCCTGCCTGCCTACATATGAGCCATATACCGTTCAGCGTAGTAGCCCTAATAAGGGCTCTTAATGACTCTCTTGTCTTCTGGTAGCTGGTATAGATGGTGGTAAAAGCGATATTCCGAGCTTCTGGGGCCCTGCCAGCGACATCCTGTCTTTCCCTGCTGTGAGCGTCTGTCCCTCACTAAGTTCAAGCTGCTAATGCTGACGAAGAGGAAGTGCTGAGTTTTGTATATTCGAGGTCACATGGTTTTTCCAGCCAATGCGTGTAGACGCCGTTTTCGCGATGCCAGCGTCCTCCCAGGACCTGTCCCACCCCCCTGCATGGTGATTGGTGTAAAAAACGCGCCAGGGAAGGTGGGAGGGGAAACGAATTGTGAGTGCACCATCGCCGCTGTACTCGATCGAAATCGAGTATGACGAACAGCGTAGTATTCGATCGAATACCGGCTCGGTCGAATACTACTCGCTCATCACTATTCATTCATTAATTAAGACATAAAAAACTGGTGAACTGGAGGGCAGAATGAGCTTGCTGGCATTCTAGTGATCGGTCTCCGTACAGTGTATTGTGCCTGAGCATAACTACTGACCAATTGTGCAACTGCCTTAATTAACCAGGGAAAAAGAATGGGTTAAAAAAATAGCAATTTCATGTGTATAGAGACAGAGTAGTTGTAAAGTGGTCTAATTCAGAGAACTATATGTGGATACTTTGTTAAATATCATGCGTGGTAAGCAATATCATCCCATATTACTTTCCTCCCATTACTGAGTGATGATAACCTAATCTTATTGCCATCTCTGTATGATCTATGTTAATTGATTTCAGCACTGTAACTTCATCTTCCATTATTTTGCTGTACAATAGCCTCTATGTGGCTCATGTTATATAGAGTTTTTCTGCTTTATCAGATTTTCAAATTTTATGCCTTTGTTCCTGTGCATCATTACCCATATTTACCGAATTTGTTATTCTGGAACATTCCCCAAGCTGCATACAGTTAAGAGCAGATATTAATCTAAAGGTAATGTGAAAAAAGCACTAGTTCAGGGTCCTTTGATGAACAATTCCAGTCTTGCAGTGCTGAGGTCTTGGGCTACACATGAGATCTTTGTTCATCCTAATGCTGTTTTTTTACAATATATAGAAAGTGCTAGAGAGGCGTGAAAAATCAATAAGCAAAATAAACATGGACGGGGGTCCCCTCTAGCCCTCAAAACCTAATTTGTAGAGTGTTTGTTTGAATCCTGCCTCCCAAAACATACCAGTAATATGCAGAATGCACGTATCGATAAAAGGTTATATAGCAGAATCGAGCAGGTGTGGAAGCATACTGGATTATCAGTCTCTGCAGATTCCAGCACCACTTTTAGCATCCATTCTCTGTAGGGATGAGCGAACCCGGATTCGTTCCGAATTTCATGGAAAATTCGATTCTGACCGATTCCAAATTTCCCCGCAATTCGATCGATCAAAGTTTTCCTTTAAACTCCATTTATTCCAATTACAGGCATTCTAAAATGGTGGATGAACATGTCCAGACATACCCCCTGGGGCAAGGTATCATGGGTAAGTCACATGCAGCCTATCAGCAGCCAGGAAGCCCGGTGACGCCACTGTGCTATATAAAGCGGCGGCCGTCTTGCTTGTGCGCATTTCAGCCTTGCATTGCGGCCAGAACACAGCTAGTTAGAGACAGGGACAGAGAGTTAGAGATAGGTAGGGAGAGTCAGAGAGGCAGACAGAGAGGTAGACAGAGCCAGGGAAAGATAGGGAAAGATAGGGAAAAACCGGAACCCTCCAGCCAGGGAAAGCTTAGAAGTGACAGTGACATTTTTTTTTGCATTAGCCAGATCAGTTTTCAATTCGATTTCAGTTCTTTGTGCTGTAAATCTGCCTTGCCACTGTGCATGCCATCTATGCAGTGGCTTATTTAACCCTATCTGTTACACACAAGCATTTATCATAATATAAAACTGGATTAGTTTAAATATTTTTTGGTCTGCCTTTAACAAAAAAAACACCAGCCCACCTGGGTATCCCAAACCTGCATTAGGCAGCCTATCTGTTATACTAAATACGCTTGTTGATCCTTCCTCAGCTTAATCAAAGTATTGCATTTTGAATTGGTTTTTGGTCTGCCTTTAACAAAAAAAACACCTGGCCGCAGGGCATCCCAAACCTGCATTTGGCAGCCTATCTGTTATACTAAATACGCTTGTTGATCCTTCCTCAGCTTAATCAAAGTATTGCATTTTGAATTGGTTTTTGGTCTGCCTTTAACAAAAAAAAACACCAGGCCGCACGGCATCCCAAACCTGCATTAGGCAGCCTATCTGTTATACTAAATACGCTTGTTGATCCTTTCTCAGCTTAATCAAAGTATTGCATTTTGAATTGGTTTTTGATCAGCCTTTAACAAAAAAAACACCAGGCCGCAGGGCATCCCAAACCTGCATCTGCCAAAACACTAGGCCGCAGGTTATCTCATATTGCCAATTTTCATAGTATCTGGTGCAGAGAAGCAGTCCCTCACATTATTTAGCTTCTTCTTTTTAAAGTAAACACAGTTTTTATCGTACCTATTGCGCATTTCAAATACATAAAAATGTCAGGCAGACAAGTGCAAGGATGTTCAAAGAGGAGTGGCAGAGGCCAAGATTCAGCAGGCAGAGGTCGCAGCAGACTAGGAGCGAGTGGCAGCAGGAGACACGGTGAGAGACCTGAACTGCCAGTATCTGCTAGCGGTTATGTCTCCACCAGTAATGCATCTGCCGTGGTAGATTGGTTAACGCGCTCATCAACATCATCACAAGTTACATCTGACACCCCCAGTCTAGGGTCGGTAGGTTCCTCTGACACAACCCTGAGTTGGCATGCCCCAAGAGCAGTCCCTGTCCTCCCATTGCCTCTGTCCTACGCAGTTCCCGCCCCCAGTGACGTATCCTATGCTTTGGGTTCAGCTCCACTCTTTAGTGAGGAGGACGATCAGATAGAGGACAGTCAGCAGCTACTGCCCAGCCAAGAAATGGAGGTGGCTTCTTTAGCTAGGCAGACAAATAGTGATGTGGACAGTGTCGTGGGTGTTGCGAGCGTTCCATCTCCTGCGCCAGACACTGTTGAGGAAACCGAGAACATCAGTGACGTGCAGCAACAACTCGGTGATGATGATGATGATGAAGCCGATCGCACTTGGGAGCCGGGTGATGAAGGGGCTTCATCGTCATCATCAGGAGAAGAGGGGCGCAGGTTGCCCCGGAGTCAGCAGAGCGACTCCGGGGCAGAGAGCAGGGTGTTAGCAGCATGGTTGGTAGTCAGCATGAGGGCACAATTGTAAAGCCTGGAGCCAAACGGGGCCGGGGTAGAGCACCTGCTACGTGGCAGGCTACCTTATCGGGAGGTAGTGGAGCAGGGGTTCCTGGAGTTGGCGACAGTAGCAGTGAATCAGTGAGGCCTGTTGGTGGGAAAAGTAGCTACTCAGCAGTGTGGCAGTTTTTCCTGAAGCATCCGCAGGAGGGTAACATGGCCACATGCAAGATATGTAGGCAGAAGGTGAAGCGTAGCCAGGGCCCAAATGTTGGCACCACGGCCATGCGTCAACATATGATGTGTCACCATAAAGCGGCCTGGTAGAACCGAGACTCCGAAGAGGTGGTCCAGCCTGCTTCCTCACCAAGTGGCACGCCGCTCCCAATTTCTGCCAGCCAAGGCTCCAGCACCTCAGCTGAAGGCAGCTGTGCATCATACCCATCCTCTGTCACTCCTGCTCCTCCTCCTCCTCCAAGTTATGCATCCCGCCAGCAATCCATCAGCGTAGCCATGTCCAAGAGACAGCAGTATGCACCCACTCATCCTAAGGCGCAGAAGCTGAATGTGCTCCTGTCCAAGTTGCTGGTGCTGCAGTCGCTCCCTTTTCAGGTGGTGGACTCTGCAGAGAACTGATGGCTTGTGCCAAGCCGAGGTGGAGAGTCCCAAGCCGTCATTTCTTTGCCAAGAAGGCAGTACCAGCGCTGCACACTTTTGTTGAACAGAAGGTGGGCCAGTCCTTGAGCCTGTCGGTGTGTAGCAAAGTGCATGGCAGCGCCGACGTCTGGAGCTGTAACTACGGTCAGGGACAGTACATGTCGTTTACGGCCCACTGGGTGAATGTGGTCCCTTTGCAGCAGCAACTTGGACAGGTCACGCCACTTCGACCTCCGCGCTCCCTGCCCGTTGGGCCTGTGACACCGTGCGACTCGGCCTCCTCATCCTCTGCCATCTCCTCACCCTCCACTGTAGGCTCAAGTCTCAGTGCCCCTCCAGTCTACCATGTGTGCAGGGCACGGAGGTGTCACGCTGTGCTTCACATGGTTTGTCTTGGCGAACTGAGTCACACAGGGGAGGAACTTAAATTTATTCATCAGGAAATCCAAACATGGCTTACTCCAAGAAAACTTAAAATGGGAATCATGGTTACCGACAATGGGAAGAACATTTTGTCTGCGCTGCGCCAAGGAAGCCTGGCCCATGCCCCCTGCATGGCTCACGTCTTCAATCTGGTTGTCAAGCGGTTTCTGAAGTCTTTCCCCATCGGCAAGACATCCTAACAACTTCAAGGAAACTTTGCATGCACTTCAGCCACTCATACACCGCCAAACACACCCTTCTTGAGCTACAGCGTCAGAACGGTAGCCCCCAACATAGTCTGATTTGTGATGTTTCCACCCATTGGAATTCCACCCTTCACATGTTGGACCGATTATATGAACAGAGAAAAGCCATCACGGATTTCCTGATGATCCAAACGGATAGGGGGACTCCCCTGTGTAACTTCAATGTCAACGAGTGGCAGCTCATACGTGACACCTGCCATTTGTTCAGGCCCTTTGAGGAAGCCACTTTATTTGTCAGTCGGCAGGATTACAGGATGAACGACGTGATTCCACTGCTTCATGTACTACAGCACATGTTGGAAACCATGGCTGGTCAGGGCAATGGAGACATGACGTCTACATCTTACGGCCACATGAACTCCGTTGGAGCTGAACTGGAGGAGGAGGAGGAAGAGGAGGAGGAGTGACCCAGTGAAGCACAGTTTAGAATTGTTTCCATTTGTCGGCGGGATGACTTCTGGCTGTCCACCTTATTGAACCCTCGCTTCCGGCACAAAATGGGGGCATTTTTTAAACCCGCCGAGAGGGAGGACAAACTGAACTACTACAAAGACATTCTGCGTAGTCAGTTGGCCGATGCCTATCTGCGCCATGGTCCATACTCTCGCAGGTCTGACTCGGGGGGACCTCTGCGCTCATCTTCCACTGCCATCGCTGCTGCGGTTTTGGCAGGAGCAGCAGCAGCTACATCAACAGCAGCCTCAGTCTTCAGTCGCTAATGAGTAGCTTTCTACACCCGCATAGTGAGGCTACTCATGAGCAGCAGGAAGAACTGGAGCAGGACCTCAACCAGCAGGTCATGTCATACCTTGACATGACCATGCCAACACACCTTGGGGATCCGCTGGACTTCTGGGCAGCCAAACTTGGCTTGTGGCTGCGACTAGCAGAGTTTGCCCTGGAAAAGCTGTCCTGCCTGGCCAGTAGCGTGCCATCTGAGCGGGTGTTTAGTGCGGCGGGGGCCATAGTTACGGCGAGGAGAACTCGTCTGTCAACTAAAAATGAGGAGAGACTCACCTTTGCCAAAATGAATCAGGGATGGATCAGCCAGGATTTCCACCCACCAATAGCTGATGCATTCGACTAGATTTAGCATGGTGCCACGTTTTACACTTTCCAAATGGTGCAAAACATATTTATGTCTTTAGGCCAATTTTTGGGATCCTGCTGATGCCAACTTCAGGGTGTGCCTTCCAGCCAATTTTTGGGCTTCTGCTGATGCCAACTTCAGGGTGTGCCTTTCAGCCAATTTTTGGCCTCCTGCTTATGCTGCTGCCACCTCCAGGGTGTGCCTTCCAGCTCATTTCTGTGCTCCTGCTGCTGCCAACTTCAGGGTGCCTTCCAGCCCATTTCTGGGTTCCTGCGGCTGCTTCTGCCAACTCCAGGGTGTGTCAGTCAATTTTTGGGCTCCTGCTGCGGCTGCTGCCAACTCCAGTGTCTCTATAAAGCAATGTTTGGGCTCCTGCAGCTGCTGCTGCTGCTTGCAACTCCAGGGTGTGATTCATCCAATTTTTGGCCTCCTGCTGCCAACTCCAGTATCTCTTTAAAGTAATGTTTGGGCTCCTGTTGCTGCTTGCAACTCCAGGGTGTGATTCATCAAATTTTTGGGCTCCTGAAGCCAACTCCAGTTTGTCTTTCAAGCTATGTTTGGGCTGCTGCTGCTGCTTGCAGCTCCACGGTGTGATTCATCCAATTTTTGGGCTCCTGCTGCCAACTCCAGTGTCTCTTTAAAGTAATGTTTGGGCTCCTGCTGCTGCTTGCAACTCCAGGGTGTGATTCATCCAATTTTTGGGCTCCTGCTGCCAACTCCATTGTCTCTTTCAAGCTATGTTTGGGCTCCTGCTGCTTGCAACTCCAGGGTGTGATTCATCCAATTTTTGGGCTCCTGCTGCCAACTGCAGTGTCTCTTTAAAGTAATGTTTGGGCTCCTGCTGCTGCTTGCAACTCCAGGGTGTGATTCATCCAATTTTTGGGCTCCTGCTGCCAACTCCAGTGTGTCTTTCAAGCTATGTTAGGGCTCCTGCTGCTGCTGCTGCTTGCAACTCCAGGGTGTGAATCATCCAATTTTTGGGCTCCTGAAGCCAACTCCAGTGTCTCTTTAAAGTAATGTTTGGGCTCCTGCTGCTGCTTGCAACTCCAGGGTGTGATTCATCCAATTTTTGGGCTCCTGCTGCCAACTCCAGGGTGTCTTTCAAGCAATGTTTGGGCTCCTGCTTATGCAGCGGCCAACTCCAGGGTGTGCCTTCCAGCTAATGTTTGTGCTCCTGCTGCTGCCAACTTCAGGGTGCCTTCCAGCCAATTTCTGGGTTCCTGCTGCGGCTTCTGCCAACTCCAGGGTGTGTCAGTAAATTTTTGGGCTCCTGCTGCGGCTGCTGCCAACTCCAGTGTCTCTTTAAAGTAATGTTTGGGCTCCTGCTGCTGCTTGCAACTCCAGGGTGTGATTCATCCAATTTTTGGGCTCCTGCTGCCAACTCCATTGTCTCTTTCAAGCTATGTTTGGGCTCCTGCTGCTTGCAACTCCAGGGTGTGATTCATCCAATTTTTGGGCTCCTGCTGCCAACTCCAGTGTCTCTTTAAAGTAATGTTTGGGCTCCTGCTGCTGCTTGCAACTCCAGGGTGTGATTCATCCAATTTTTGGGCTCCTGCTGCCAACTCCAGTGTGTCTTTCAAGCTATGTTAGGGCTCCTGCTGCTGCTGCTGCTTGCAACTCCAGGGTGTGATTCATCCAATTTTTGGGCTCCTGCTGCCAACTCCAGTGTCTCTTTAAAGTAATGTTTGCGCTCCTGCTGCTGCTTGCAACTCCAGGGTGTGAATCATCCAATTTTTGGGCTCCTGAAGCCAACTCCAGTGTCTCTTTAAAGTAATGTTTGGGCTCCTGCTGCTGCTTGCAACTCCAGGGTGTGATTCATCCAATTTTTGGGCTACTGCTGCCAACTCCAGGGTGTCTCTTTCAAGCAATGTTTGGGCTCCTGCTTATGCAGCGGCCAACTCCAGGGTGTGCCTTCCAGCTAATGTTTGTGCTCCTGCTGCTGCCAACTTCAGGGTGCCTTCCAGCCAATTTCTGGGTTCCTGCTGCTGCTTCTGCCAACTCCAGGGTGTGTCAGTAAATTTTTGGGCTCCTGCTGCGGCTGCTGCCAACTCCAGTGTCTCTTTAAAGCAATGTTTGGGCTCCTGCTGCTGCTTGCAACTCTAGGGTGTGATTTATCCAATATTTGGGCTCCTGCAGCCAACTCCAGTGTCTCTTTAAAGTAATGTTTGTGCCCCTGCTGCTGCTTGCAACTCCAGGGTGTGATTCATCCAATTTTTGGACTCCTGCTGCCAACTCCAGTGTCTCTTTAAAGTAATGTTTGGGCTCCTGCTGCTGCTTGCAACTCCAGGGTGTGATTCATCCAATTTTTGCCCTCCTTCAGCCAACTCCAGTGTCTCTTTCAATCTATGTTTGGGCTCCTGCTGCTGCTGCTGCTTGCAGCTCCAGGGTGTGATTCATCCAATTTTTGGGCTCCTGCAGCCAACTCCAGTGTCTCTTTAAAGTAATGCTTGTGCTCCTGCTGCTGCTTGCAACTCTAGGGTGTGATTCATCCAATTTTTGGGCTCCTGCTGCCAACTCCAGTGTCTCTTTAAAGTAGTGTTTGGGCTCCTGCTGCTGCTGCTTGCAACTCCAGGGTGTGAATCATCCAATTTTTGGGCTCCTGAAGCCAACTCCAGTGTCTCTTTAAAGTAATGTTTGGGCTCCTGCTGCTGCTTGCAACTCCAGGGTGTGATTCATCCAATTTTTGGACTCCTGCTGCCAACTCCAGGATGTCTTTCAAGCAATCTTTGGGCTCCTGCTTATGCAGCTGCCAACTCCAGGGTGTGCCTTCCAGCTAATGTTTGTGCTCCTGCTGCTGCCAACTTCAGGGTGCCTTCCAGCCAATTTCTGGGTTCCTGCTGCTGCTTCTGCCAACTCCAGGGTGTGTCAGTCAATTTTTGGGCTCCTGCTGCGGCTGCTTCCAACTCCAGTGTCTCTTTAAAGCAATGTTTGGGCTCCTGCTGCTGCTTGCAACTCCAGGGTGTGATTTATCCAATTTTTGGGCTCCTGCAGCCAACTCCAGTGTCTCTTTAAAGTAATGTTTGTGCTCCTGCTGCTGCTTGCAACTCCAGGGTGTGATTCATCCAATTTTTGGCCTCCTGCTGCCAACTCCAATGTATCTTTCAATCTATGTTTGGGCTCCTGCTGCTGCTGCTTGCAACTCCAGGGTGTGATTTGTCCAGTTTTTGGGCTCCTGCAGCCAACTCCAGTGTCTCTTTAAAGTAATGTTTGTGCTCCTGCTGCTGCTTGCAACTCTAGGGTGTGATTCATCCAATTTTTGGCCTCCTGCAGCCAACTCCAGTGTCTCTTTAAAGTAATGCTTGTGCTCCTGCTGCTGCTTGCAACTCTAGGGTGTGATTCATCCAAATTTTGGGCTCCTGCTGCCAACTCCAGTGTCTCTTTAAAGTAATGCTTGTGCTCTTGCTGCTGCTTGCAACTCCAGGGTGTGATTCATTTAATTTTTTGGCTCCTGCTGCCAACTCCAGTGTCTCTTTAAAGTATTGTTTGGGCTCCTGCTGCTGCTTGCAACTCCAGGGTGTGATTCATCCAATTTTTGGGCTCCTGCTGCCAACTCCAGTGTGTCTTTCAAGCTATGTTTGGGCTCCTGCTGCTGCTGCTTGCAACTCCAGGGTGTGATTCATCCAATATTTGGGCTCCTGCTGCCAACTCCAGTGTCTCTTTCAAGCTATGTTTGGGCTCCTGCTGCTGCTGCTTGCAACCCCAGGGTGTGATTCATCCAATTTTTGGGCTCCTGCTGCCAACTCCAGTGTCTCTTTCAAGCTATGTTTGGGCTCCTGCTGCTGCTGCTTGCAACTCCAGGGTGTGATTCATCCAATTTTTGAGATCCTGCTGCCAACTTCAGTGTCTTTTTAAAGCAATGTTTGGGCTCCTGCTGCTGCTGCTTGCAACTCCAGGGTGTGATTCATCCAATTTTTGGGCTCCTGCTGCCAACTCCAGTGTCTCTTTAAAGCAATGTTTGGGCTCCTGCTGCTGCTTGCAACTCCAGGGTGTGATTCATCCAATGTTTGGGCTCCTGCTGCCAACTCCATTGTGTCTTTCAAGCTATGTTTGGGCTCCTGCTGCTGCTGCTGCTGCTGCTTGCAACTCCAGGGTGGGATTCATCCAATTTTTGGGCTCCTGCTGCCAGCTCCAGTGTCTCTTTCAAGCTATGTTTGAGCTCCTGCTGCTGCTGCTTGCAACTCCAGGGTGTGATTCAGCCAATTTTTGTGCTCCTACTTCCAACTCCAGTGTCTTTAAAGAAATGCTTGGGCTCCTGCTGCTGCTTGCAACTCCAGGGTGTGATTTATCCAATTTTTGGGCTCCTGCTGCCAACTCCAGTGTCTCTTTCAAGCTATGTTTGGGCTCCTGCTACTGTTGCTTGCAACTCCAGGGTGAGATTCATCCAATTTTTGGGCTCCTGCTGGCAACTCCAGTGTCTCTTTCAAGCTATGTTTGGGATGCTGCTGCTGCTTTCAACTCCAGGGTGTGATTCAGCCGATTTTTGGGCTCCTGCTGCCAACTCCAGTGTCTCTTTCAAGCAATGTTTGGGCTCCTGCTGCTGCTTGCAACTCCGGGGTGTGATTCATCCAATTTTTGGGCTCCTGCTGCCAACTCCAGTGTCTCTTTAAAGCAATGTTTGGGCTCCTGCTGATGCTTGCAACTCCAGGGTGTGATTCATCCAATTTTTGGACTCCTGCTGCCAACTCCAGTGTCTCTTTCAAGCTATGCTTGGGCTCCTGCTGCGGCTGCTTGCAACTCCAGGGTGTGATTCATCCAATTTTTGTGCTCCTGCTGCCAACTCCAGTGCCTATTTCAAGATATGTTTGGGATGCTGCTGCTGCTGCTTGCAACTCCAGGGTGTGATTCATCCAATGTTTGGGCTCCTGCTGCCAACCCCAGTGTCTCTTTAAAGCAATGTTTGGGCTCCTGCTGCTGCTTGCAACTCTAGGGTGTGATTCATCCAATTTTTGGCATCCTGCTGCCAACTCCAGTGTCTCTTTAAAGCAATGTTTGTGCTCCTGCTGCTGCTTGCAACTCCAGGGTGTGATTCATCTAATTTTTGGGCTCCTGAAGCCAACTCCAGTGTCTCTTTAAAGTAATGTTTGGGCTCCTGCTGCTGCTTCTGCTTGCAACTCCAGGGTGTGATTCATCCAATTTTTGGGCTCCTGCTGCCAACTCCAGTGTCTCTTTCAAGCTATGCTTGGGCTGCTGCTGCTTGCAACTCCAGGGTGTGATTCAGCCAATTTTTCGGCTCCTGCTGCCAACTCCAGTTTCTCTTTCAAGCTATGTTTGGGCTCCTGCTGCTGCTTGCAACTCCAGGGTGTGATTCATTCAATTTTTGGGCTCCTGAAGCCAACTCCAGTGTCTCTTTAAAGTAATGTTTGGGCTCCTGCTGCTACTGCTGCTTGCAACTCCAGGGTGTGATTCAGCCAATTTTTGGGCTCCTGCTGCCAACTCCAGTGTGTCTTTCAAGCTATGTTTGGGCTCCGGCTGCTGCTGCTGCTTGAAACTCAAGGGTGTGATTCATCCATTTTTTGGGCTCCTGCTGCTAACTCCAGTGTCTCTTTCAAGCTATGTTGGGGCTGCTGCTTGCGACTCCAGGGTGGGATTCAGCCAATTTTGGGCTCCTGCTGGCAAGTCCAGTGTCTCTTTAAAGCAATGTTTGTGCTGCTGCTGCTGCTGCTTGCAACTCCAGGGTGTGATTCATCCAATATTTGGGCTCCTGCTGCCAACTCCAGTGTGTCTTTCAAGCTATGTTTAGGCTCCTGCTGCTGCTGCTGCTTGCAACTCCAGGGTGTGGATCATCCAATTTTTGGGCTCCTGCTGCCAACTCCAGTGTCTCTTTCAAGCTATGTTTGGGCTGCTGCTGCTGCTTGCAACTCCAGGGTGTGATTCAGCTAATTTTTGGGCTCCTGCTGCTGCCAGCTCCAGGGTGTGTTTTTCAGGCACTATAGGAGCCCCTCATAGTGATGCCTCAACTCTCTGCAATTGTGCCGCTTTGCGATTCTATTAGCGATGCCTCCGATCTGCATGTGATAATTATTTACAGTATTATTTCAATAACCCAGCACGCGTCCTATGCGTGTTACAGCAAGGCAGGATGGTTTACAACCCTATTGAGGCTCTATGAGGCTTAGAAATAGCCGTTTTTAATAGCGATTCATCGCAAATAAATTCGGGTCGAAACGATTTTTGTCGGAAAATTTGGCGAATCAGTCAAATCGAAATTTTCAAAAGTTTGCTCATCTCTAATTCTCTGCTTAACCTGGCTTGCCTTGCAAAATAGGATTGATTAGACTAGGGTATTATGGACCATCTCCCTAGTCTATGGAGATTAGTGTGGGGCTCATCATAGCTATATCAACCTCGCCTCTATATACAACACATTAAATGTTTATCTAAAATGTCAAACATTTTATTCAATCATCATTAAAATGTACAATTAACAGGCATCTGGTTTACAAATATTATCACCAAGTTCATTAGAAAAACAACTCAATCATGCTGCCAGATAAAATATGTGGTGGAGATTCACAGTGTCCTGCAGAGCAGACTAGTTTCACTTTTTTCCAAGCTTCCTCAGTCTCTGCTAGGACTCAGGAAATTTTCTATACAAGAATAGAATGAATATGTGCTTTTATACAATATCAAACAAGAGTTTGTGCATATCAGACTGGAATAATATAAGAATAATTAGTAAAGGATTATTACCTGGATGTGATATGCAGATGCAGAACGATCACAATTAGTCTCTATGGTTAGGCCGATTTAATCATTTGTATTGGACCGATAAGTGGAGCAGCAATTAGTGCCCATATAACTGGAGGGATCAATTGTTAAAAAAAAAAAAATGTACAGAAAAAGCATTTTTAGTTTTTATGACATATAAAGAAATGGACCGTGACCGGGGCTCACCCTGTGCCCAGGAGACGTGCCTAATAATGGGGCTTAGGCCCTTATTTAACAAGGGATAGTGCCAGGTAGCGAATGGTGAGCGAACGGTAATGACGGGCACCGCCACGAGTACGCCGGCTCCCCTCCGCAATCACACATTTATGAAGCTGATCCTGCTTAGCGACTGACAGAGCGCCAGATAGCGAATCATTCATCATTATTCCAGCCTCACCCCATAGCGCCAGCGAGCGACCTTGAACAGCGACAGGTATGACCTCTCGCTACCTGGCGCTCTCCAATGCATTTCAATGGAGCAATCTTTAAATATTCTTAATTAATTGCTATTATTTTTTTTTTTTTTTAATGTCAAAAATTCTGTGACCACTTCTGCAATGTTAGTTTTTTTTTTTTTAAGGTTAAAAAAAAAAAAATTGTGCAGAATTGCTATTACAGGTCTGATATTAATGTATTCATTTTACAATATGTTTTGAAAAACTTGTTTTTATTTTTTCATAAAAATATGGTTGTTTGGGGGTTAAAAAACTACTTTTAACCCATCGCCGCCAGCGCTCTGGGGTTTAAACAAGCATTTCACAGCGCGATAATTTTTGGAGCGTGATTTGTTAATGAATATGCTGGGAGCCGTTCGCTATGGCCATTCGCTGACATGCGCTCCCATACAGCGCGGAACCTGTCAAATAGCGACTCCTCACCCAATATTCAACATTACGGCAAACCGGCTGAGTCGCTATCAACAACAGAACAACGGCCAAGCACAGCGACTACTAGCGGGCGCTCTGAAAATGCCGCTACTGTCACTCATCTGTCGCTACCTGGCGCTATTAATGAATCGGCCTCTTAGTGTCAGTGGGTGCAGAGGTTATTTATAGGAGTGAGTATTATTTGTAGGAGTGCCTTGTATTATTTGTAGGAGTGCCTTGTAAACACCGGGAAACCACTAGAAGCTGCAGAGATAGGTAAGAGGGCACACTTCTCTGCCTGCCCAGCTATGCATTAACTCCATACACAGTGCTGGCAATTCCTGTTTGTAGGGACTGTGTTCTCTAACAGCCTTAATATTAAGCTAGATCTCAACAAATAATAGTTAATAAAGTAAAAATAAAGATGATGTGGATTAGAGTCCCAACAACAATTGCCATGTGAATTTATACCTGATGGTTTCCTGCATTTCATCTCTAATAATAGTATTGAAACACTTAAAACTTGAATTATGGTTGTAGTCAGGGGTGTACTTAGGCCACTTTACTGGCCCTGGCCAGCCAATGACCAGCCCATGAACTTCTAAAGCCCAGCCCAATGTGTTTTCCAGGCCAGTTAACATGTGTTAACATAGCTGAGGCTATAGCATTGTAGAGACAGATCATGGGCAGGGTTGGACATGGCCACCCTTAAATCAATGGTACTAAGGTTTTAGTATTGTAGGTGTAGATACTTTGACATGGGTGGGTATTGCATCCCATAGTCATGATGCAGATATTATAGTAGTGTAGGGAAGAGCATAGACTGTGTGTGTGTATGAGGGAGGAATTGCAAATATAGACGGGTGTTAGAGAGAAGAGCAACAAGAAAAAAAATGAGTTCCAGACTGATAGGGCCAGTCCCATTTGGTCCAAAGCTGACCCCCCCCCCCCCCCCAGGAATTCTCCCTGTGCTCTCTATTGCCAAACCATCTCTAGTTGTAGGTTAAAATATTGAGGATCAGACCAGGTGGCAGGTATAGTCAACACCCCATGGAGGGCTGAAAAGTATTTATTGTAGGTCTTGTAACACAAGTGAACATAAGCAAAATTGAACCTCCAATTTAAACTTCCTCAGAGGTACCTGGTTTTGCTGCATCCCCTTCCTATGGACATTCCCATTTGATCGGGTAAGTATTTTATCCAGTTGTGGACAAGCATCTAAAAAAAAAAATGTCCAGGGGAAAGTTTTAGCAGGCTTGTAGTCAACTAATATTAAATGTGTGCATGCAGAAACAGAATTGCACATGTCTCTAATTTGCTTGAATTAGTTTTTTTTTACTTCCTGCTAATAATGTTATAATAATAATATATATGTTTGTAGGGAGGAGCTGAACATAACATCCCTGTAGTTATATCCAAGATATCCAAAGAACAAAGAGGTAAGTTATATGCATGGTTATGTTTCTATTCACTAAAATATAATGTTTTTTGTGGCATTTCTAGCAAAGTATATGGCAATCTATCAAGAATATCTGAAGAATTAAAACAGTTTTTAATTCCCAATCAAAATAGGCCTGATTACCATGTCCAACTATTTCTGCTAGTTCAAGCAACCGGTAAACTATTTTTGCCAGTCACCGATACTGTTGCCCCACGAGTCGCAGAAAAACGACATGTTCATGTACGTAGTGTAATGACGTGTTCTGCTGGTTTACGTCACTTTCCACCATCAATAAACTATAACTTTTGCGAAAATATAGTACTTGGCACATGTTACGCAGAGTGCCAGGGAAACATTTGTAAGTTTAAATTGGACCAAAACCCAGGATTTTGACTATCCTGGGTTTTGGTCCTTTTCCCCGGGGCACCCTGATCGGTTGTGTGTGAAACCCCCCAGATCACCAAAGGCAACTCACCTCTTCCCGGTCCATTCAGAGCCGCTGACGCCAAGTCATCCATGGCTTCGTCTAAGTGCAGCGGCTCTGAGTGCACTGACGGCCACATCATCTACTTTCCTCTAACAGGGAGCGTGCCCGCGCCGGGCATTCACAAATGCCTGGCACGGGCATGGGCACGCGCCCTGCTAGAGGGATAGCGGGGATGCAGTCGCAGTTCGCGCGTGTCCTGCTGGACCGGGAAACAAGATAAGTGAATGGGGTCACCTGAGGGGTTTCACACAGCAGAGCCTCCCATTTTTGTATACCTCGGAGGGGGGATCGATCAGCCCGGGAAACTTATAGGAGACACAGATACTCTGCCCTGCCAGCTCACCCACCACAGGGAAAAAACCCAGAGGAGTGAGCTGTCGTAAGCTGTCATCTTGACAGCCAGAAAATTGATTCATGTGGCTGAGGGGAAATATAATTAAAAAGAAACATAATTAAAACACTGGTAATAACAATGCCTCATGGTGTATTACAAGCTTTAGTCAACAGCCTTAAACAGATAGGGATCATCCCAAGTGAACAATTCCTCCTCTAGGCCTCTGCCTGGCCAGCACAGCCCTCTGTGACCTCAGTGTTTCTTCTCTTATATTAATAAAAATAAGTCCCTCTACCACAGCATGAAAATCCAGAGAAGTGTAAAAAATGGTATTTCTCCAGCCGAGGACTATAATTAGCCAACACCTATGCGCATCATTTTCATTTACCTCAGAAATGAAATTTCAAGTGGATTTTTTGCCTTGATGAACAAAGTACACGTGGCTCTTTTAGGAGTCTGAGAGCCATTATAGAGCTTTCCAGGCTCTGTGTGATGACTGGATAATGAAAAAATAAATGATTGCTTGGGGAAAAATTAGAGGCAAATTGAATGATACTGTGGTGGCAGATAGATGCATTTTTCTCCATGCTAATCAAGAAAATGCAATCTCTAAAATACCAAAATTACCAACATTGTGACTCCTGCTACAGCCCATAGGAGACTTTGGAGGATTAATGTTTTCCTCCCGGTGTTCCACTTTTGGCAGCCTGGAAAATGACTTTCTGGATCTTAGGCTTTGCTTTCTCAGTGTGGGAAGCACAGTCAAGCAGAGACGCAGAAGTTTTCCCTAATATTTTCTTCTGGTCATTTATTTATGAGCTTACCCTTATTGTTTTTTATATATAATGTGTGTGTGGTAACCTGTTTACATTTTTATCATTACAGCAGAACTTTCTGGTCTTTTATTTATTGGAGATGCTATTCTGCAGGTAAGAATTTATAGTTTATCACCTGTCAAGCAGTATATTTTATTGGTTGCAAGATATAAAATATTTCCTCTTATTATTGCAGATCAATGGCATTAATGTGAGGAAGTGCAAACACGAAGAGGTGGTGAGTTTATTTTTTTGCAATAAAAATAGATTTGTTAATGAATGTGACCTGTGTCTACAAAGCTCCTTTTCTCCTATGGCAGAGAGTTTGTTTAATTATACAGCTGCAAATTATGATTAGTAGAAGGCTATGTTTTGTGTAGCATTAGCCATGTATCAGTTTCAGAGCTATTTATGTGAATATATACACATATATTACTGGGGATATGAAAATCCACAAAACCCCAAACCCCGCAGAGTGTAATATTTACATGGACTGCTAATGCCACGTATTGCCAGATAAGCGTCTGTATAGCGGCACTTAAAGCGACCCTAATAGACGCTGTAAGCGGGTATTGGGCGCTCTAGTAACCTGGCCGGCATTGATGAATGAGATGTGTTTTGGGCACTGTAACAACAGTACAGCACTGCAGGTAGCACCAGCTCAGTGCATCCGGCACTCAGCGCTCCATACCATATTTAACAAAAGACTACACACACACACAGCGTCGGCGCTCTAAATCTGCCTCTATAGCAAAGAGCCAGACGCTGTGTGATTAAAGTCTGTTTTAGAACACATATCCACCAATAACAAAGAGAAAACACATGGAATGACATTGTTTTAACACTGGGACAATACCACTTTAGTGCCTGTAAATACAATTCTGCATAAAAATATAAAAAGTCAAAAAAATGTATAAAAGTGTTTGTTTGCAGCCAGAAAAGGTCACACAATGATTTAAGCAAAAAAAAAATGTAATTGCCAAACACGCTATTTATACACAACTAATGAAACCCCATTGAAATGTATGGGAGAACGATACAGAGCGACAGGTACTACATGGCGCTGCTGAACATAGAGCGTGCCGGTGCTATATGCTGAGACGCCTATATTAATACATGTGACGCTACATGGCGCTGTTAGAAGCACTCACCGGATTCGGTTTCTTAAATGTGGTTTGCGTACAGTGCCTGGTGTTCACCAGACGATGCCTGCTACTACGAAGCACTACCTGGCGCAATCCGTTCTTAAAGGAGCACTATCACAAAATCGTGTAATATTAAAATTCCACAAAAACACGTCAGATAAAAAGAGGAGGGATCACTTATATACCTGAACTCCTGCCAAGCTTGTGGTTTTCTCATGGTAGAAATAAAACCCAGGGGTGACAAGTTTAGTCTGAACACGGATGCCCTTTTCCAATAAAAGAAAGAAAGACAAGCCTGGCTGGATATTTCTTGATGCCGGTTGTATAAGTGCTCCTCCCCCATCCAGCATATTTATATGGATTTTTATCATTGGGCAATTTTATCGCGATAGTGCTCCTTTAAATAACCCCCATAGTTAATACGGTTGAAAAAAGACATATGTCCATCAAAACCAAGGGACGGGGATAAGGAAAGTTATTTTTTATTATATACAGTTAACATCCAATAGTAACAGTTAATGTTATTCTGAAAAAGCATCTCATCATTTTTTAAGCAGTCTGCTTTTGGTGCTGTAACAAGCTTCTGTAAGAGGCTGTTCCACAGATGTATCATTCCTCTCAAGACGAAATACATTTAATTCACATAATCTTTATTCATAACTAAGATTCTTTATTCCTCTTTTCAGTTTGGTGGCTCTGTACTCTGGTGTACTCTGCACCTCAAATTAGGGTGTTCTTTCTATGAACTGAAATCCAGAACTAGACCGCATATTCCAGATGAGGGCACACCAGTGCATTGCAAAAAGCAATATAATATCTCTATCCCACAATTCCATGCCTATTTTAATTCTCTTGGTGTCCTTGGTAACAGCTGCTTGACAATTCATATTGTTATTTAGCCTGTGGTCTACCAGTATCCCCAGATCAATTACAAGTGACTCCTTATTTACCCCCCCCAGGACCTATGTGGCCTACCAATTATCAAATTATTACACCCCAAGTGCATGGCTTTACATTTCGCCACATTGATTTCCATTTGCCAAGTGGATGCCCAGACATTCAAAGTGTTCAAGTCAGCCTGAAACTTGTGATCTTCAATAGACTGCACTGTGCTACATATCTTGGTGTAATTTGCAAAAACAGATACAGTGCCACTCATTCCATCTTCTATATCATTTATAAACAAGTTGAGTAATAGTGGCCCCAGCACTGAACCCAGTAGTACAACCAGGAACCTTTCAGAGTAGGTATTATTAATCATAGATCTCTGTACACAATCCTTCAGACAGATTTCAATCCAGTTAATCTTTATTTTCTAATCCTCAAGACCTCACTTTCCCCAATAAACTTCTATGAGGGACAGTGTAAAATGCTTTTGCAAAATCCAGAAAAACTACTGCAGCATCCCTCTGTCCAGGTTTCTACTCACCTCCTCATAGAAGCCAATCAGGTAATTCTGACAGTTTTTGCCCTTAGTAAAACTAATATCATGCATAGTCACATAATGTATCTTAAGAGCCTTGCAAAGTATTTTTTGATGATGGTTGTTAAGCTTACGGATCAGTCATTACCCACAGAAGACCTAGAGCCCTTTTAAAAAATTGGCACCATATTTGCCTAGGGCCATTCCCTTGGGACTGAGTTGGTAGTGAGTCCTTAAAGGTCAAGAACAGGGGTGAAGAAATAACTTGTATGAAGCTCATCTGATCTAGTCTTGTTCACATTATCATTATTGTTATTAATATTATTATTAATAATAATAATAATAATAATAATACATTATTTAGCCTTTCTTGAATGATATCTATGGCTAGCCAGTTAGAGGAACACTATTGCTAAATTGTGTAATGTTAAAAACCCATACAAACACGTCTGCTATTGAGAAGAGAGGTCAGTTATAAACCCGAACTGAATAAAACTCCTGCCAAGCTTGTGGTTTATTCTTACATGGTAGGAACCAAATCAAGGGGTTTAGCCTATGATGGGTGACAGAGCATGTCACCCCTGATGCCCTCTTCCATCCATTAAAATCAAAGAAACATGCCTGGCTGGATATTTCATGATGTTGGCAGTATAAGTGACCTCACCTCCCGCCATCCAGCATATTTATATGGATTTTTATTATTGGGTTATTTTTTCGCGATAGTGGTCCTTTAAGAATGTTGCTTGGGACATTACCAATTGCCTATATTGGCTCCTTGCTCCTCTTTTAAATACACAGATCGGAAGAACCCCTTTAGCAGCTGCATGTTCTCTTGATCACCAGTGATCAATTCCTCATTACCATTAGTTAGAGCACCTACATGTTCTGATCTTTTCTTTTTTTTAATTATATATTTAATGGGACATTTAGGGTTGGTTTGGCTTTCTTTGGCCATCTCCCTTTCATTTTGTGCCTTTGCCAGCTCATTTTTACAGGCTTTATTAACTACTGGGCTAGGAGGAATTTAATTTAAGTCGCCTATACTCGTTAACTATAGGAATACATTTTCCTGGAAATGAAACCCAGATAAGGGATCACTTTTGCATATTTTCTGGTCATGCCCCTGCCTCCAAAACATCTGGACCAGGGTCACCTCAATAGTGTCAGCCTTACCAATGTGTCCATTGGGGAAGACCTGGTGACTTTCCTCCTGAATCTCACACCTCTCTAAAGGAAGGAGTATAAAAACCCATTAGTACGGTTTCTAGAGTTCTGCATTCCAGCTCTCTGGAAGCAGATGACCCCTCCCACTGTCTCTATGTGGTTTTCCAGAGTGAACAAACTGTATCGTATGGAGGACTTAACTTTCTTCCAGTGCAACCCAGATTTAAAATTGATCCAGACATGGTCCCATTGGATCTCATTTCAGGACTCCCCCCAAATACCTGGGCTGCAGGGACTAACTATGTCCAATTAGCAACTACCCCTCTCTTTTTTCCCCAACATCCCCCTCCACTCCCCCTTACCTCACCTTCTCCCTCTTTCCGCTAAGTAAACAAGAGCAGCAAACACTCCAAGTCACTTCAATCTCTTGTATTCTGTCCATGTATAAACATAACTCATGTTTCAGCAAAATTCTAAAAGAATGTCCAAAGATATCCAATGTTTTGGGGTGCCTTTCACCCCTTCATCAGGGATGGACAAACAAGCAGAGCAGGACCTATTCATGAGTTAAATACCTGTGTCAGGCTGGCCCTCTTCCCACTAGACGATTAAAATTATGAAAAATGTCCTCACCATCGTTCCACATGCCTGGTTGACTGCCTGACAGGTACCTGGGGCTGAATGCCAGTGATATCTTTATATTATTTTTTCATCCGTGTACACACTAATGTACTCACGCCTTAAAATCTGCTTCAGATCGAATATGCATATTGTTATGCTTATTGTATGTTGTACTAATGGCATAAATAAAGAATTAAAAAGCAGAAATACATTTTTCAATGTTGGTGTTCAAAATTGATTTAAAGCACTCCCACTTGGCACTAGTATCCTTACTTATTAAATGTTGCTCCGAATCTATGTCCTGGAATGCTGCCTTGATCCTGGGGGAGTTGATTTTCCTAAAATGTACTGTTTTAGCCCTCCCATCCAGAAAATGTTTTATGCAGTATGCTTAATACAACTATACTGTTGCCAAGGTTTTCATGGTCTGTTACAGTCCCTACAATGTTATCATCATTTGATATAGTTATTTTGCAGTAAGCTGAGGAATGTTCTTGCCCTTGCAGTTGAAGCAGAACCATGGCTCTCTAAACCTGCATAGTTAAAATCTCCGATTATAACCACTGCACCAGCCTATCACACCAGCTCTGTTTATGTAGCTGACCCTTTATTTTCTTATATACGTTCAGGGGTGTATACACTCTAGTTTTAGATTACCCTTTGAAATACTCTCTCTAGTGTTCTTTCGCCCATTACAGAAGCCTCCCTTCTATTCAGGTGCAATCTATCTTTACAATACAGTGTGTACCCCAATGGAAAGTCAGCATATAAGTCTGTTTAGACAACCAGCTCAGCATAATGAAATGGCAGTAGTCACATCCCTGGTTTCCCTGTTGTGTGCTAAATGACTGGGTTTAGGAACACACCTCAGCTACAGAGAGGCTGGGGATGCGACTGTGGAGCCCTGGAAAGCTATGTGCTTTCTGTGGTGTGGGGTGCTTTCTGTGGTGAACAGGGGGTTTCATAGGGGAACCCTAATTCAGCCCATTTACCAGGTGGTTTGCCCACTTTAATTAGAACTAAAGTTAATTGAAATTTAAAGGATTAAAACAAATTTATTTTGGTAAGTGCAAGAATACATGCTTTTTAAGCTGTGTAGTCTTGGTGAAGACTTTATAAAAATGTTAACTGATGTTTCTTGATGTTCCATGGAATTGAAAGAAGTTTTTGAATGTATTGCTACAATTTTAGATAGTAGTGGATGTTGGAACATGGAAGAAATATAGCCAGCCCTCTATTCACAGAGGGTTAGGTGAATGGCAGCTTTCCCTGCTCTGCGCACATCCCCCATTCACTTAAATGGGCCTCTCTGTTCACTGTCAGAGAAGAGAAGATGTTGCCTGTGCCCAGGGAGAACAAACGGCCTTGGATCTGGGTGAGGTAAGGTTTTTTCCTTTGTAAAGCCCTCTCCAAGGCAAACACAAGTAACCGTAACTGTAAATTTCAAGGCCGCAAATACGGAGAGCCGGCTGTACTTATTTCTGAATTATTAATGTTTAAGTGAGTATAAAGAAGTTGAAGTGAGGTTGATACATTTTCCCTACTATGATAATGATGCCTCCTAGGTGTAAATATTTTTCTGTCCTATCTAGGATTCAAACAAGAAATTTCAGTACTGCCTTGAAATATCATTCATACCCCTTGAACTCTTAGACTGGACAAACACATAAAAAAAGGTGCTCAACTGCACGCCTCTACAGGACAATTCAGATTGCTACATGTAAAAATAAATGGCCTTTTTGTAACACTTGCCATGCTCAATTTACCCTCCTCAGTGCTGCTGGGTTTTCTTGCAGCTTTGCATTGTGAGTTATGTTGGTTAAATTCTGGCATAAACATGGCTGGGATGCTGGGAAATAAAGCTTCCAAGGCTCTTTAAGATGGCCAAGACCAGGAGAAAATCAGTGAAACAGTGTTTCAGCTTTGAGTGGATGCAGGAGCAAATGTAAGTGTTGACAGTGATTCAGAACCATGCATGCAGATGAGGCTAGTTTTGAGGAGTTTTTTTTTTTTCAGCTGTGCAAGACAGTTGCTTTGGTGTAAATGTAATGTATTAAGATTTTTTTGTTTAAAACTGAAAAGTATGTCATGCAAGTGAATTCAGATGAATTCGGTCTCTTAGAGTCAATGCTTTGTAGGACCTGCAAATATAACTGCAATGGGGTAAGTCTTTATCAGCTTTACGCATCTAGAGGCTAACATTTTTTGCCCATTCTTCTTCTCATATTAGCTCAAGCTCAGTCAGATTGGAGGAAGAGCATTTGTGAACAGTAAAGCCAGGCCACGGATTCTCAAAGGGATTTAGGACTTTGATCGGGCAATTCTAACACAAGAATATGCTTTAATTTAAATCATTCCATTGTAGTATGTGTTGTATGTTTAAGGTTGTGGTCTGCTGGAACCTATGCACCAGTCTCAAGTCCTTTTTAGCCTCTAATGGGTTTTCCTCCAGGATTGCCTGTATCTAGCTCCATCCATCTTTCCATCAACCCTGACCAGCTTCCCAGTCCCTGCTGCAGCCACCAAGTTTATTTTGGGACTGGTAGGTTCAGGGTGATGTGCAGTGTTAGCTTTCTTCCACACATAATGTTTGTTATTTCTGCCACTTTGGTTTCTTCTGACCAGAGCTTACCACATGATCGCTGTGTACTCTACATCAGTGTTCCCCAGCTCTCCCCTTAAGGCCCACCAAAAGAATGTGTTTTATGGCTCTCCGCAAAGCTGACTCTATACGCTGCACTAATTGCTTGCCTGTGCATCTGTGGGGAGATCCACTATTCCAATAATAAAGCCCCATGCATAGCAAAAACAAATAACCTAGCTGCCATGGATAGTAAATGCACTGTAATTAAATGTATTTCATGCAGACTGTTGTTAAATCCGTGTGATTTATTTTATTAAGCTCATTAAAAACATATTAAAAACACATAAATACACATAAATCAGGAAAAACAAAGCATGGGCGTGGGCATGAAATATGACAGTATCCATCTTAGAAAATACTACATATGCATTTGCCAATAAACACTTATTTTTTTTAAATATAACTCTCAACTAAAATATTTGTTAAAATGCATAATAGGTCTATTACATAACTAAGTAAATAAATATAATAATAATGCTGACATCTTTTGTGGAGATCCACAAATGATGACCCCTTGTTTGGC
Source organism: Gastrophryne carolinensis (assembly GCA_027917425.1). Classification (NCBI taxonomy): domain Eukaryota; kingdom Metazoa; phylum Chordata; class Amphibia; order Anura; family Microhylidae; genus Gastrophryne; species Gastrophryne carolinensis. The sequence continues at coordinate 340,625,084 of CM051239.1, forward strand.
CTTGAGAAGGGGGTTGGAACCTCTGTTCTACATAGCTTGAGGCAAACTGCAAACAGTTTTTTTATGGCTTGCTTTTAAAAGTGTTTATTTTCTGGTCACTCTTCCATAAAGGTCAGATTTATGGAGTACATGACTAATAGTTGTCCTGTGGACAGATTCTGACACCTGAGCTGTAAAACACTACAGTTCTTCCGCAGTGACCCTGTGTCATACTCCTTTAATTTGAGGATGCGTGAACAGTGCTCTGTGAGATGATTAGAGCTTGAGCTATTTTTTATAGCTTAACCCCCTGACTGTGGGACTCATGTAGTTCAGGTGCGCAGAATCTGCTTGTTATTCCGTAACATCAATAATAGCAATGCTGCTTGCCATAGGGTGGCTTTAGGGGAGCGAGGTCTCCTATAGAGGTCTGCTATAAACCCAGCTTGGAGGTCCAACATTTTAATCAATGTTGTGGATTTACAGACAGGAGAATTACAGCCAGGTGCTCCTAGCGTCCGGACAACTTTATACATTTTGGGGCATGGCTTGCACTGGTTGTACAGTAGAGATCACAAGCCACTTTAAGCAATTTGGCTTTAAAGCAACCCCCACCCTGGGCTTTCTACCCCCTTTAGAGTGACGTTTCAGGGGTTTGATGCTTTAGGTACTTTGTTGTTGGTTGCTGGGAATTTGCAGAGTTTGTATTATATACCAACTTAGGAGGGGTTTTAATAGCAGTCTGTCCTGCCCTGACCATTGCCAGTACCATCATGTGGCTAAAGACATTTAGAGGCTAATTTAAGACTAGCGTCAATTATTGCCATGTGAGCGTCTATGTGTGCAGGGCGCTGTAGAAGGGCTCTCCCTGATTCACTGCAGAGCCAATCGAGAACACTAGGTCAACGCTGCAGCTAACAATAAGTAGCGCCAGTTAAGTGCGTCCGGCACTCGGCGCTGAACCCCATATTTAAGAAAAAACTACACACAACCAGCATTGGCGTTCTAAAACTGGGGGCTTTAGCATCGAGAGCCAGAAGCTTTATGATAAAAGTCTGTTTCTAAACACATAAACACCAGCACCAGAGCGAAAACATATGGAATGACATTATTTTAACACTGTGACAATGACACTGCAATGTCAGACCTGCACATACAATTCTGCATAAAAAAATACAATTACAAAAACAATACAAGTGTTTGGTTGCTGGGCAGGAGAGGTCACACAATGATTTGAACCAAACATTTAGAACATTACTTTAGGATAATGCTATTTATACCTAATAATACACCATTGAAATGTATGGGAGAGCACTACTGAGTGACAGGTACTACATGGCGCTGCTGAACATACATCGCCGGTGCTTTACACTGAGACCACCGCTAGCAATACATGTGACGCTACATACCTCTATTAGAGGCACCGACCAGGTTGACTTTCATATATATGGTTTTCACATACTGCTCCCAGCGTTCACCCGACGCTGCGTGGCGCTACATGGCACTACCTGGCGTTAGCGCTTCTTAAATTACCCCCCAAGATGGGATTATAGCTTTAGTTACGCAAAGGAATAGTCCAGTCACTTGATACACTGCATCTGTTCTCTTGTTTCTGCACTGTCCCCAATGTGAATAGCATGCTTTTCCCCTGGCCACACTCTTGAGCAGCCTTAGGCACTGACAATCAGTGAGGGATCTTGCTCCCACCTGACCTGGCAGCAAGGCAATAGAGGCAATAGGAGAAGCTCACTTTGGGCAAGGGACATGGAACGACATGGAAACTAGAGGACGGTAAGTTGCAGGAATCAATGGGATGGGGTCTGTTGACTAGCAGGTAAGTGCAGTTTATTTATTTTGTACTGCTTAGACAGGGACTTTAAATGAATATTCTAAAGCAGCCTCTCGCTACCTTTGACCAGCCTTATAGGGTCTTTTAAAATGTACAATGGCCTAAAATCTTGTGACATTCTCTATTCAAATTTGGGTAAAATGTTTTGGAATCTTGGTAAGTTATAGAACTGTCCATACCCGCTCCATCAATTTCGGGGGGGGGGGGGGGGGGGGGGGGGTAGCCCTCGGCCCCACTGGTCTGCAATAGCAAAAGATTGCAGATAGAGAAAACTGCTTCCATAAGAACACATTTGAAAAAATAAATTATACTAGATAAGCTCAGCACCTTTGAGACATCATTGTGCCACACAAAAATATAAATCTTTCAATCGAAAGTGAACCAAGCACAAGAATTATGTTATAATAACTCATTTTATTGTTAGTGATTCATTTGCAAAATATTGGCTAATAGACTTCCCGTGAATGCCTGGATACAGCATATCTGTTGTCAATATGCTGAACATTTTTCAGGGATTGGGAAGTGGGAAATGGGGAGCCTTATTTATAAAGCATCAGCACCTAATACGCACCTAATAGCGCCACTTTATTGACCTCAGCAACACTAAGTGTGCCATTCAGGATACAAAAAACAGCAGCACCGATGCAGCCACCAGCTAGCATCTTATTTAACACTAGCGCCCAAATGGTCACAGCGCCGGGATCTCTGGTTGAAGCAGCGCCAGTTAAAACCTGGTGCTGTAGGTCAAGATCCCATAGAACACATTGGAAAGAACTGGATTGAAGTGTTTTCTGTTTATAATTAATATTACACACATTTATTTGTACAGAAATTACATTGTGACTTGTCAATAATGGAAACGCAGGAATAACTTTTTTTTGCATAGAAAAATCTTTGTTGGATACAGTGATATTGTTAAGGGTTAATGACACCTAAATCCCAAAACAGACAAGGTTAACACTAGCAACAGCTTTTGTTGAAGATCTAAGAGACGATGTGATAACAACTAAGGAAGTAGGAATAGAAGAGGAAACTGACACTGATCACCCATCATCTGTAACTTCCGAACAGTTAAAGTGAGCGCAGAACCTAACAGAACCTACCAGTACTGAAGAGCAGACACAAGCAAGCTCAGACACAGAACTAAGACGCTCAACGAGAGAAAACAGAGGTAAACCACTTGTACGTCTTTCATACCAGGCAAGCACTGCCACTACCAATGAACCTGCAACTTGGGAAGACATATCTCAGCTTTCAGAAGGGGAAGCCAGTAAAAGGATAAAGGCTGCAAAGGAAGAAATAAAATCCATGCATGAATCAAAAACGTACACTTCCTGAACTACGACCTGGTAGGAAAGCCATTGGTTGCAAATGGACTTTTAAAGTGAAGTACTATGCAGATGGTACAAAATATGGAGAGACCTATGATGAGACCTTTGCTCCAGTAGTTAAGCATGCTACAATAAGGACTTGTCAAACAGATGGATCTGTGTGCTTGTTTATATGGGTGAACTCCTAGTTTGTTTTGAGGGGATGAGACAGGAATGGTACAAACCCTAATTCACCACTTTGAGACCAAGTATCTTCAAGAGCAAGAACTTCTTGAGTTACTTTATTGCCCTACTGAGGATATGACAGCAGATATCCTCACTAAGCCCTGAACTGCTGAAAGAAACTCAAAGCTTACAAAGAAGACAGGTTTAGAATACTAAGCATCAGCTGTTGAGAAGAGGTGTTGGTGATACAATACTTTGCAACAGCTTCTGCTAGTCTCTGAATTTGATTTTGGGACTTTTGCCAGACTGATCGTAGATGGTGCTGTTAACAATGCTTAACTGTAGTCTCTCTATGCATTTTACAGTGGTGTATTTCCTGTTTATTAAGCTGCCCTATTACTTATTTTTCCTGTCTGTGTTAGCCACCATGGTAAGGGGGCATTCTCTTACTGCATTTATGTTCCAGACAGTTCCTGTTATACCACTAAGGTCTATCTGGATTTGACACTGCACCCAGCACTCACACTCTGCAACACATCCAAAATCAGGATTCTCCTCCAAAGAGGAACAAGACCCAAGGAAGTGAAAATTTTGGGTTTCGTTCCTCTTTAACACCCAGCCAGCCCATACATTCCCTACCGCTTTTCAGACAATACACCAGAGCAGTGGTAGATTGACCCGATGTCCCAGAATTGGTGGGTCAGTCTTCTCCATAATTTCAGCAAATGTGGGACAATTAAGCATTCCCAGGGTTTTTTTTTTTATGGGGGGGGAGTGGAATGGCCACACTGAATGCAAGCATTAAGAAAGTGGGAAGTCCTGGTCAGCAGGAGGCTTAAAGTGGACCAAAACCTGGGCCGATCGATTCCCTCCCCCAGGGCATCCAAAATCAGGATGCCCTGCTGTGTGAAACCCCCCAGGTCGCCCCATATACTTACCTTACTTCCCAGTGTAACAGCTCATGCATGAGCCATGGCTGCATCCCTGCTATCCCTCTAGCAGAGCACATGCCCGCACCAGGAATTTGTGAATGGCCAGCGCGGGCACGCTCCCGGGGAGAGGGAAGCGGCCGCCAGCATGCTCAGAGCCACTGGCTTAGATGGGGTGACCTCAGCGGCACAGAGCGCGCTGATTGGAAAAGCGCCCACGCATGCGCTGTAGGATCAGGAAGAGGTAAGTTGCGCTCGGCGATCTGGGGGGTTTCACACAGCAGGACATCCCCGATCGGGGTGCCCGAGGGGTAAGGACCAAAACCCAGGATAGTCAAAATCCTGGGTTTTGGTCCACTTTAAGCTTAGGACATGTGATACAATTCTTGTCTACACTAAACAGTCATGCCACTAGCAGACAGATCTTAGCAAATCATGACAGATTTTAGCAAAATGTTTTTTATACTGTATACCTTTTGCAGGACACACAACATAGATTACAACTTTTCTTTTTTCTTAGAACTTAGAACAGGTCTCCTGTTTTTGCCTCTGCCACAGCAGGTTTAGATTGACTCATAACTATCATGGCTTTTCAGGAGATATCCTTATGTCCCCATGTCCTATGAGGAGTTTTTGTCCAATATGGAGTGAGTTTGATTTTCTTGCTAGTTGATCTCTTAGCCTTTCATTTGTCACCCAAGTGACACGTAACTACTAGGTGGTCGATTCAGTGGCAAATGCAAAAAGTGCTCTTTGAAGTTTAAAATCATCACTTTAGGTGAATAATGAAATAGATGTGCTCTCTTTACATCTGGTAGACACTGAAAGCAAACGGCACATTTTACATTTTTGTACCTGGTGCTAAATTGAAGGGGTGATAAGTAAAAGAATTAGAAGTAAAAAGTGCCATTCCCTGTCAGTGCCTGCCTAGGGGTCAATTCAGCCCCACCGAATGTGCATTTTTCACTCCAAAATGCATTTTTTGCACTTGGTGCTTAATCAACCCCAAGGTCAATTAACACTTCTACAATTTGTTCTGGGGGGGGGGGGGTTCAATGCTTTGGCCATAAATAAACATATTTTGTGAATATGACTATTTCAGATTGGCACAGTGACCCCTTTGACAACATGATTATAACAGGGTCAAGCAAAACACACGGAAGTCATTGCGTTTTGTCTCTAAAGCAGACTTTAATTATTTTAAGTAAATGTGTAATGGTATATACAAAATTGTTTACTAGTGCAGGGTCAGCCACAGTTGATACTGAGGCTTGAATAATGATTATAACAATGGTAATTAAAATGGTTTTTGTTCTTCTCTGGCTGATCATTTATATCCTCACACAAGACACTACTTAATATAAAACAATTGCTCCAAATCCTTCCTTGAGGCTGATTCATCATTAGCGGCAGGTAGCGACAGATGAGCGTCTGTAGCAGGCATTTTCAGAGCGCCCGCTAGTAGTCGCAGTGCTCGGCCGTGAGTCGCTACTTTATAAAGACTCAGTCGCTGTTCAGTAATGTTGAATACATTGTGAGGAGTCGCTATTTGACCAGTACAGCGCTGTATGGGAGCGCATGTTAGCGACTGCTCATAGCGACCGACTCACACCATATTCAGCAAAAAAACAGCCTCACAAATCTCTGGCGCTGAAAAATGCTTGTTTGAAGCCCCGAGCGCAGGAGGCCGTGTGTTTAAAGTCTGTTTTCAAGCATCTATCAACTAGTAACAAAGCGAAAACATATGGAATTACATTGTAACAACATTGTAACATGAACCCTTTAATGGCAGACCTGTAATGTCATTTCTGAGGAAATATATAAAAAATGAAAAAATTATGAAAAAACTGTTATTTCACTGCCAGAAGAGGTCAAAGAATTATTTATGATTTTTTTGAAAAAAAAATAAAAAATAAAAAAACCCAGTTTAAAGAGAAGAAAAGGATCGTCCATTGAAATGTATGGGAGAGCGACAGGTAGCGAGAGGTCATGCCTGGCGCTGTGCAAGGCTGAACGCTGGCGCTGTTCGCTGAGGCTGTGAAAATGATGAATCAGGTGCTACATGACGCTGTCCCAGTCGCTAAACAGATTCTGCTTGATAAATGTGTAATTGCGTGCCGTGTCCGGCGTTCACCAGTCGCTACCTGTCATTAACCAGCCACTACCTGACGCTATCCCTTCTTAAATAAGGGCCTTTATATTTGCATGTAAGAAAGAAGCCACAACCGTGTATATTATCACAGCACAGGTTCTGATTACACTGTGGCCCTGATTTATGAAGGAATAGCGACAGGTAGCGACTGGTGAGTGGCCGGTAATGACGGGCACCGCCACGAGAACGCCGGCTCCCCACCACAATCACACATTTATCAAGCCGATCCTGCTTAGCGACTGAGATAGCGCCATATAGCGACTCATTCATCATTATTCCAGCCTCAGCCCACAGCGCCAGCGTCCGACCTTGAACAGCAACAGGTATGACCTCTTGCTACCTGGCGCTCTCCAATGCATTTCAATGGAACAATCTTTAAATATTCATAATTAATTGTCATTAATGTTTTTTTTTCAATGTGAAAAATTCTGTGACCACTTCTGCCATGTTAGATAATTTTTTTAAGGTAAAAAAAAAAAAAATTGTGCAGAATTGATATTACAGGTCTGATATTATTGTATTCATATTACTAAATTCTTAAAAAAAATTTTTTTTTTGTTTCCAAAAATATGGTGGTTTGGGGGTTAAAAAACTACTTTTAACACATCACCGCCAGCGCTCTGGGGTTTAAACATGCATTTCACAGCGCTTGAATTTTTGAGCGTGATTTTTTGATGAATATGGTGGGAGCCGGTCGCTCTGACCAGTCGCTATCATGCGCACCCATACATCACGGAACCTGTCAAATAGCGACTCCTAACCCCGTATTCAACATTACTGCACACCGACTGAGTCGCTATCAACAACCGAACAACGGCCAAGCACAGCGACTACTAGCGGGCGCTGTGAAAATACTGCTACAGTCGCTCAACTGTCGCAACCTACCGCTATTAATGAATCGGCCTCCCCGTTTACTGAGGCTGGCCATGAACTGAAAGAGAGCATAGGCATCATCACTTTCTATATCCAAATATCTAAACAGGCAACAAATGATATGGTTACAATACGTTATTGCTGATTTCCGATATGAATTTTGGATGACAAGTGTTTGCTTTATGTGTGGCAATAGCACTTTCTATTGTCTTGATCCTCTGAGGACAAATCTGCAAATCACACTTCATTGTCTTTTTGGCTGGAGTTTCATAATTACAGCTCTGCAATGTCTGTGAGTCACAAATGATAATCTCTGATTACAGAAGGAGCTGCTTTCCATCTGTGAATTTTATTTGACAACTATTAATATTCAAGAGATCACATCTATTTCCTGATCTGCTGTGTCACATTGTACTTGCTCGTTAATAAAATGATTCTATTATGAATCTCATTACAGATTTCTATTCCAGGCCGTGTTCAGTTTTGTGAATGGAAGATAAACTTGTTAAAAAAATTAAAATTAGTTTTTTTTTTCAAAGTACAATTAATTAACTGTCTGGGTCTTGCATATGTTTTCTTTGGTTAATAATAAAATGCTATACAGCTGCTGTATTACATAACACTACATCATTTCTAGCCCTGGAGTTTATATATGGTAGTCAACTGGCATCTTCAAAAAATTGGTTAGTCTGGTGACCACCATAAAAGCATCTGCATTCTTACTCTGCTTTCTGCATAATATAATATGTTACCGGCTGCGCAAATCACCAATATTGCAAAATAGGATTATTCCTAGTTTTAAACTGTTCCACTTTCAATTATCTGGAGGTGAGCTTAGAATACAAATAGTAAAAAAGTGTGTGTGTTTGTAGATGTACAGTAGATTTGGCATAAGCCAAATCTTCCCTCAGATTTCACAGAGATGAAGGGGCAGGCTGATTCATTACTAGCGCCAGGTATCGGCAGATGAGCGTCTGTACAGAGGCGCTAAGAGCGACCGCTAGTATATGCTGTGATCAGCTATCGGGCGCTGTAACAGAGCGTCTTATTCACTGTAGCAACATGGCCAGCAATAATGAATGAAATGTATGTTGGGCGTTCTAACACCAGTACAGTGTTGCAGGGAGCGAAAGGTATCGCCAGCTCATTGCGACCGACTCTCAGCGACTTAAACCATATTCAACCAAAAAAACAGACACACAGAGCGTAGGCGCTCTGGATCTGGTTGCTATAGCATAGAGCGGCAGACACTGCGTGATTAACAAAGCGAAAACACATGGTAACAACCACCAGTAACGAAGCGAAAACACATGGAATTACATTGTTGTAACATTGTGACATTAATACTTTAATGCCAGACCTGTAATGACAATTCTGCATACAAATATAAAAAATCAAACAAGTTTTCAAAAATGACTCTTTCTAGACTAAGAGAGGTGGCACAATTATTTGAGAGAGAAAAAAAAACACAAAAAACCCTGTTTAAGCAGAAGAAAAGGAACGTCAATTGAAATGTATGGGAGAGCGACAGATAGCGACAGGCAATACCTGGCACTATACGCTGAGCAGCATGTAATGATGAATGGTACGCTACATGGCGCTGTTAGAGTTGCTCACCAGAAACTCCTTCATAAATGTGGTATTGCTTACAGTGCCCGGCGTTCACCAGGCGCTGCCTGCCGCTACGAAGCACTACCTGCCGCTATCCCTTGATGAATAAACTCATGATGAGTCATCTTTAGTTATACAAATAGATCATTGCAGAAACACCAGTATGCTTTAAATAGTTGCACTGTAGCAAAAGAATGCTTTCAAAGGGAGCAGGGCCTTCATGGTCAAATACTGTAGGGTAAACTAGTAAAGCATGTGTACTTGCAGGTGTCAAAGATTACCTGTGTTTACTATTGGCACGCTGGTATATATTATACTAATTCAGAGTCACTTGTACAGAAATCTAGCAGCAACAAACCTTATCTCAAATCAACATTCTTGGTTTACCATTGTAATGTGAGATGTAATAATTAGGGATGAGCGAACCGGTTCGGACGATTTTTTTTTGGTTCGTGCCGATCGAATTTTCCCTGAAATAAAAAAAAAAAAATGCCGACATGGTGGCAGCGGGCAGGCCGTCTACGCTGTCAGCAGGCGGCGGAAGCCGGCCCGCTGACAGCGCAGCCGGCCTGCCCGCTCCCACCATGCCGGCATTTTTTTAAAAAGCAAACACTTACCTGCATGGTCGGAGCGTGGAGGCCGGCGCCGCTCTCAGGCGCCCTCTGATGACAGCTGAGAGCGGCGCCGGCCTCCACGCTCCGACCATGCAGGTAAGTGTTTGCTTAAAAAAAAATGGTGGCATTTTTTTTTTCAAATGAGCGATTCGTGAAAGTTCGATTCGGGCGAACCCGAATTTCTTGGGGAAATTCGGCGAATCGCCCGAATCGAACTTTGAAGAAGTTCGCTCATCTCTAGTAATAATACTCCAAAGCTCTGATCAAATTTGCACCCTCAAATACATGAGCAATCATAACATGGACCCAGGCACCAACTGTAATGCACGGCACAAATATACTTTAAATAATTACTTATAGCTTTTTTTCAGTACAATACAGATCTTTCAGGCTTTGCTATAGCAAAATTTGCTTTTAAAATGGAAAATTACAAAATGCAATTATCTGGTTAAAAGGTAGATAAATGAAAATTAGCTTGTCTCCCTAAACTCCAGTCCTCATGCTATGTGGGATACTAGATGGCTGCCAGGTCCCAATGCAAATGAATAAGTGATAGCTCCTGCCTGTTTAGTCTTCCAATGCACGTCTGAGCGCCCTGTAACAGCTGTGTGCTATTTCTGACTGGTGAGTTTGGATCAATAAGTATCAGTTAGGGCTGTAGATTAATTAGCATTTCAGTACATGCATGGTTCTAAATAGAGCCTAAAGTTGCTATTCTAATTCTTTTCCAACTAAGCACACAACCCACATGGCTGGGTATGTCATAGACTAGTCTCATTTTGATAGCATTATCATGACTGAAGCTTTTGGGGTGGCATTGAAAGTTGCGTACAATGCAACCTATTCAAGCTTGTCTGTTTCATTTTCACATAAATGGCTTTCCTACACATCTTTTTTGAGCCAGTCAGCTTCAGTTTTTGAAAAAGTCAACTTGACTGTGGCCAAAAGAGTGTCCTCTGCTCTTAAGATGTAGGTGCACAGCTGAGTCCTGGAGTTGTCTCTTCAGTGCTGCACCATCCGCTGGTATGGCTGCTGTTTGGATTCACCCACATACTTGCATGGCCACTGCTCACTACACACCCCTTCATACACAATGTTGCTCCTTTTGTGTTTCAACATTGGGACGTTTGGGGGAAGCCACTGCTGCCTCAGGCTTAAGACAGACAGAGATGTCGTGTTTGTTATACCTATGTTTTACAATACCCTGGCTAAATACAAGCTTACCATTCTCCTGTCTTGATTCCCAGCTTTGCTGGTGTATCTGTATACTTTCCTCCGTTGCTCAGCCATGTCATTACCTGTAGAAAGCATTCTTGTACTTGTAGTATCAGGCACAGCTCCAGCAAGGAGCAAGCTTTATCTGGATTAAGCTCCAGCCCGCTACTAAGTATATTATCTTGTAATAATTGTTTCCTCACTTTTTGAACTGCTTCTGTGGTGGGTTTGCATGTGAAAAGAGATGTGACTTTTTCTGCACCCTGTACCAATCGCGGGGGTTTGTCCAGGGAGTTCTGTATGTGATGTGTGTTGCTAATGCAGTCAACACTTCACCTCCATAATGTTTATGGTAGAAAGAGGATGAGGACTGAAGCAAAACTTTATTGCTGCTAGATTTCTGTACAAGTCGCTTAGAATCGAGAAAGCTATTCAAGAAAATGTCTATACCTACAGGCCTCACATTAGGAACACATTACATCAGTGGGTGGCTTAACATAATTAATGCCTGTTATACTTCACTGCTTTAACGTATGGAATGTCCTGTAGTTGTTTCCAAGTCAGAAATAGTAAATATTGGTGCATGCTCCTCATCTTGGGCATTGAAATACCTTTTTGGGGTCTGTCAAAGAATAGGCAATCCCGAGCTCCACTGTTTGACATACCCACCTCTTCTTTTACCTTCTCTAACCATGTTTCCTCTGTGAGCCTCTTAATAGTTAGGAATTGATTTTAATAATGTATTGTATACAAAGAAAGCTTGGGCTATGCAAAAATTTAAAAGAATGCATGCAAATAAAAAAACAATAATTAATTACTGTGTAAATAATGTGTTGGTACTATTCGTGCATCCCCCAAGTCAACACTATCCTCTAAAAATGCTTTTAAATTCCGTGTAACCTTATTTTGTCCATTTGCCACATACTAATACATTACAGACAAATGGTGCTATGCAATGAATGAACAGAAAAAAAGACAACAATATAACAATATAATGCAATAGGCCCTAGTGCAACCGCAAGGTTTTTGGTTTGAAATAGCTTGTTTGACTTGTAAGTGCCTTGTAAGAACCCTGTATTACAACTGAGGAATTGGTCTCTGGTTGAGGGATCGGACTGTGTTTTTTAGCAAGTGGAATCGCTTGCCCGATGGTGGTAGTGTAAAAAGCCCACTATTGGGGTAGGTCTTGTCCATCAGTATCCTCTCAGCCCTTGTTTGGCATCGCTCATTGTTGATGATCTCTATAGTTGGTAGTTGAGTGCGGATTATTTGTTCAGTGGTGCCCCTCTCTGCAGAGCTTGCCTATCTTGCTTGTTGCTGTTGCCATACCAGCAGGGGATGTTCCTCGTTCTGGATTGTCAGAAGCTTATTGTCTTTCAAGCGACCTCAGGTAGTAGAGACGCTTTTGTGCCTTTTTCACTGTAGCATTGATGTGACAAGACCAAAAGTGGTTTCCCGTGAAGTTTACACAAGGTACTTGAATTCCCCCACAGTCTCTACAAGAAAAGTATCTCAAGGGGGTGGATGCACTTCTTCCTTACTCTGCTGAAGTCTCCTGAAGTCCACTGTCATCTCTTTAGTTTTGCTCACATTCAGCTGGAGGTGGTTTCCCTGGCAGCAGGTTTCCAGGGCTTTTACCTTTCTTGTTGTCGTCAGTGATCAGGTCCACCATAACAGTGTTATCAGCAAACTTGATGATGTTGGTGGACTGCCTCAGGTGGTACATATGGATCAAATAGAGCAGTGGACTAAGCACATAGCCCCGTGGGGCTCCTGTGCTGAGGATGAGAGGGGCAGATGCGCTGTTACCCACTTTTACCACTTAGGGTATGCTTGTTAAAAGTTCAAATCCAACGGCAGAAGGACCGAGCCCTAAGTGTTCCAGCTTGCTTGCTAAAATTGAGGGAAAAGCAGAACTATAGTCCATGAAAAGTAGTTTGGTCATATATTTAAATGTTTGCTTAGCTTGAGTTACCATTAAAATATTTTCTGCCTTACAACTAAGGCCCTTATTTAGCATATTTCTGGTGCCTACAGTGCAATTTTTGAGGCAATGGCATCTCTTTTTCCTCTTCTTCTCTTCTTCATTTGCTTTTTTGGTGCTGCAGTTTGGCCCGCTCGACAACGCTGACAATACCCAATGATAATTTATTAGCTTTGATCATTGTGCGAAATATTGGCCAGCCTGTTTGACCTGATTGCCGATAATAACAGCATCAGTAAGCGGCACTTTGTACCACCGTCTTTTCATCACTAGGCATTGTATTTTTTCGTTTTTGCCATGCTGAAAAGATTGGCGCTATATTTTTCTGCCGCTGATAGGCGTTTTTTCATCACACTCACAGGATATGCCTGCTGGTGACAAAGGGAACAAACTTTACAGTGGTAAGCAAAAAAGGCATTAAAAATTATTTGACAATTAAACAATAAAATTATATCTAGGTCCTGTATTCACATTATTGACAAGTCACAATGCAAGTTGTGTGTCATATTATTTGCCTGGGCAAAAATAAAAACTATATATACTCACCAGTAGTCTCACATAGTAGTTTGAAACTTACCGTTATCGGTGATCTCACATCCTGTCAGCCCTTGAGCTGATCAGCCATCTCCTCATGTCAGTCAGTGACTGGCCATGCTTGCAATGGAACTCCCAGTTTTAATGTAAGGACAAGGCAAGACAGTGTTATAGTGATCCTATACCCAGAAAGGAAGTTTATGTTGTCACCTTCTATACCCAGCCCAGTGCCCCAAAACAGTCTGTGTTTCTTTTTTTTTTTACCAATATTCATAGCAAAACACACTGGATGCAGTTGGCCATATTGCTCCCTGGCCAAGCAGCCCCATTCCCTGGTGCTTTCCAGCGATAATATATTCAGTTACAGTACACACAGCAGCTCAGCATTGGGGAGCACTTCAACCTAACTACCATTATGTGACAGCTTAGTTGTAACCAATTTAATTAGTGTATGGCTGCTATTTGTCATGATCGTGACTAAAGGTATGGCACGACTTGCTTTTCCCAACTCACCCATGACCACCAAAAGAAGAAAGCGGCTATGTAGAGAATATTAGGTAATCAGAGATTATGAGATGCATTGATTTGGCTATTTTACAGTGGTCCCAAGGAAGATAAAGTGGAACAAAGTTTGTCTTTATCTGGATAGGGAAATCACTATAGGGAAACTTAGTCACAGTCAAATAAGACATATGTCATATTGTAATAAGACAAATGTCCATTAAGTTCACCCAAGGGTGCTGGGGTAGGGGAAGTTATATTTTATTTTATTCTTTTACTGATAACCACTAATAGTAATTGTTAATGTTATTTTCTTCTAAATAAACATCTAATCCTTTTTTTGAAGCTGTCAGTGGTTGATGCTGTAACAAGCTTCTGGGAGAGGCTATTCCACAGATTTATAGTTCTTATGGAAAAGAATGATTGTCGCTTCCGGACTGAATTTCTTTTTTTCCAGTCGAAGGCAGTGCCCCCTTGTCTTTAGAGAGGATTTTACCTGAAATAGTGTTTCCCCATATTTTTCGTATTGGCCATTAAAATATCTATACAAGTTAATCATGTCCCCCTTCAGTCGTCTTTAATCAAAACTAAACAGATTTAATTCCCTTTTTCTTTTCTCATAAGTAAGATCATTCATTCCCCTTATTAGTTTGGTGGCTCTCCTCTGCACCCTTTCCATAGTCAGAGCGTCCTTTCTATGAATGGGTGCCCAGAACTGGATGGCATATTCCAGGGTGCACCTTGTAAAGAGGCAATATTACATCCCTATTCCATGATTCAATGTATCTTTAATGCAGGATTATATCTTGGTGGCCTTGGAAGCAGCTGCTTGACATTGCATACTGTTATTTTGACTGTGATCTACCAGTACCCCCAGATCCTCCTTAGCAAGTGTTTCTCCCAGTTTTACTCCCCTAAGGATGTTTGCAAGTTATTTGACTGGCTTAGATTTACTCCTTAGATGTAGTGCAAATAATTAAGGATACCCCTTGCTGCTTATTTAACTATTATAAAGTAGGTGGCTTATTGTGACTTCCTTTGAATCTTGCCTTTTGACTTCTACTTTTTTCCTATGCTACTTCTTTTTTGCATTGTTATTTTGACTACACATATATTCAGTGAGAATAGTTGCTGGGATTTTTTAGCAAATAGATTTTTTGTTAACCTTCTGTCTCCAGGTAGGTAATGTGACATCTCCACAAAGTAGTTACAAATTGCAAAAAATGAAAATGAAATGGGTTAAAACTTCACTACTTTATTCAAAACAAAAAAGGACTGACGTCAAGGTTTAAATTAATCTTATATAATGGAGCACTGCACTGACTTTGGAGCAAATGCTTTGGAGTGAATGCTGCTTTTTACTTTTGTCTGAATCTGTATCAAGCATACTTTTTTCTCCGCAAATCATGGTCATTGTTCATTTTGAAAGGCTCCATATAATAGCATCCTGTTTAGGTGACAGTTGAGTTGTACACAAAAAGGTATAATTTAGGGAAAGAAAAAAGTTTCACAAATTACATTGTGAAAAATACCAGTATATTGCATTTCTGATGGTATCTGGATGACTTTTTTCTTCCCTTTCCAAATGAATTTTTCTGATGACTGCTGGGTTTGTGACTTAGCTTGTGCCAGGAACTAATCCCCCCTAAAATATAAAAACGTCAGTCAGCACTCCCAGGGTAATATACAGAGTAAGCACACTCAATAAAGCCATAATACTTTAGGCTAATAAGGTGACATGCTGCAAAAAAGAGTTTAAAGATCTTAAAATACATACTGCATTTGACTTTGAGTTCTGACCATGCATATTGTAATTAGTATGATCTACAGCATAGAAATAAAGTTTCTCTAACCATATGCCTTAATAATTAATATAAAAGCATGCAAGCTATTAAGAATTGTAAGCACAAATGTAAATAATTACATATATACGACTTTTCCTCAAAGTAGAAGACCATGGACTGACCAAAAGGGTTATAGTGACTTTTTAGCCTTTTTTTTGTAGGCCGGTGGTCTGCTATTTGTATATATATATATATATATATATATATATATATATATATATATTACCTTGCCACTCCCTTCTCCAAGACGGGTAAGTCTTGTAGTAAGGAAACTGGTGCAATGGACAGAAGCAGAGTAAAGTTTATATCAGCATGTGACACAAAACTTAAAAATGACTCCTTCCTATTGTCTCCTGTGCTCACAACACTTGGTTTAAACCTTGTGGCATCTAATTTTGTATTGTTCCCTGTACTATATGTTTTACCTTGTCTGTAATCACACCTTGTAAAGCGCTACAGAAGATGATGGCGCTATATAAATAAACAATAATAATAATAATAATTCTGTGGGAGAGGGGCTGAATGGCTGAAGAGCATTTTCAAGGGTAGACCAAAGGATTGACACTGAAGGACTAAACCTTTGCTTTGCTTGCCTGAAAATACAAATAAACCACAGAACCCATTACACCAAAGATCATACGATCTACAGACTTTGAGGCTGATTTATTAATAGCGACATGTAGCGACAGTTGAGCGACTGTAGCGGTATTTTCACAGCGCCCGCTAGTAGTCGCTGTGCTTGGCCGTTGTTCGGTTGTTGACAGCGACTCAGTCGGTGTGGCGTAATGTTGAATACAAGGTTACGAGAGCGCTGTGAAATGCATGTTTAAACCCCAGAGCGCTGGAGGCGATGTGTTAAAAGTAGTTTTTTAACCCCCAAACCACCAAAAAAAAAGTGTTTTAAATAATTTAGTAATATGAATACATTAATATCATACCTGTTATATCAATTCTGTACAATTTTTTTTTCCCTTAAAAATCTAAAATGCCAGAAGTGGTCACAGAATTTTTCACATTTAAAAAAAAAAAAAAAAAAACATTAATAACAATTAATTATGAATATTTAAAGATTGTTCCATTGAAATGCATTGGAGCGCGCCAGGTAGCGAGAGGTCATACCTGTCGCTGTTCAAGGTCGGACGCTGGCGCTGTGGGCTGAGGCTGGAAAAATGATGAATGAGTCGCTATATGGCGCTATCTCAGTCACTAAGCAGGATTGGCTTGATAAATGTGTGATTGTGGTGGGGAGCCGGCGTTCTCGTGGTGGGGCCCGTCATTACCGGCCGCTCACCAGTCGCTACCTGTCGCTATTCCTTCATAAGTAAGGGCCTTTATTCGAGTATGCATCTTTTTTTACACCATATTGTTATTCACTTTAGACAAATAAGGCAGAACTAGAACCATATGTTCTAGATAACGAAATAAAGACTGCTTCATCTAAATACTGAGCAGAGACACCTAAACACATTACATCTTTTTTTCCATAGGTGCAAGTGTTACGAAACGCTGGAGAGGAAGTTACGCTAACCGTTTCATTTTTAAAAAGGGCAC
The DNA here is from genome assembly GCA_027917425.1 of Gastrophryne carolinensis. Classification (NCBI taxonomy): domain Eukaryota; kingdom Metazoa; phylum Chordata; class Amphibia; order Anura; family Microhylidae; genus Gastrophryne; species Gastrophryne carolinensis. The sequence continues at coordinate 340,642,216 of CM051239.1, forward strand.
CTGCTTTCCTTAAATTACCGCTGAATGAGGACTGCGCCTGTAAGTGCTGTTAACACTGTTGGCATCTGACACCCATTAGGGCAAGATATATAAATACTTGTAACCTTTCTGCATGTGCAAATCGTCAAGCTAAATTATGTGAAAAAAAGCATCACATTTGTCAGAGACACTGAGCACTTGACATGTGCAGTGAGAGGATGATTTGAGGTGAGTCAGAAAAATACAAGAGAAAGACGTGAAGGAGGAAAATAATTACAGCCAGGAAGTAGAGAGGAGCACTGGGAATATATAACGAGGTTATAATTTATAGTGAGGGACACACTGGAGAAGGGGGAGAAATACAATAAAGGAGAAGCAGTTGAGAAAGATTTTATGAGATGAAGCTTTTTACACTGTACTGTACGTACAGGACATTGGAGCATTTGACTGTCCCTCAAAATAGATCAAAGAAAGTGAGGGGGGTTACTGCGATATTTTGTAATAAGTAATGAGCTGACCCCTTGCTGCCAAAGTTCGGTTCAGGTCCCAAACTCGACCCGAATTCCATTGAAGTCAATGAAGCCCCAGACTCGGGGGCCCAAAAATCTCTGCAAAATATGGGTAGCAGAGACTAGAGGGGAACACTAGAGTGATTGCCGTGCACAAAATGGGCTAGGGAAAGTGCTCAAAACAATAACAGACAGCTAAAAAAAATGTGAGAAATACACAAAGAAAAAAGTAAATGGGGGTTGGAGGCCGAATTAGGGGGTTAACACCTACGTGATTTCCCTGCACAAAATGGGCTAGGGGAGAGTACTCAAAACAATAACAGGAAAATAAATAAATTAAAGAAATCCACAAAGAAAAACCAAAAATGCTATCAATATATACAATCAATATATTTACATCAATAAATATATACATGAATATATACATATATACATAAATAAATACAAAAATAAAGACATTCATTAAAATATTACATTTTTTACAGCTGTCAGAGAGGGGGGAAAAGGTGGTGGCGGTGGATATGGAGGTTTAAGAGTAAGAGTTGGATGAGGAGGAGGTAGCAAACATCTTAACCACTCACTCAGGTGCTGACACAGCCAAGTCCTGTGGGATCCTCGTCTGGTTCATCTTAAACTGGACCTTCAGCATGATTTAATAAAAGCCCAAACCCTTAAAGCGGACCTCCACCCTGAATAAGAGCATATCTTATATGTTTCCCACACCCTGTACATACAGATTGCCCACATTAAAAATCATTCTACCTGCATCTACTGCATGTTATGAGACTTTAAACATCCAAGATGGCGGCTCATGGGACATCAGGCAGCCTGCAAACAGGAAGTGCCTTCTAATTGTGCTGCTCTGCATTATGGGATTGCTGACCTTTTCCTGACCCCAGCTCTGCTCTGTCTAAACAAAGCACAGCTATAACCCACCCCCCTGTACTTTATCCCGCTCTCCTCTCCTCAGTAAGTTCTGAGTCAAGATGGCGGTGCCCGTATCCTAAAGTTCTGAACAGAGTCGCCCAGTGGGGGAAAGAATAATAAGTAAGTGACTAAAAGCGTAAAATGTATTAATTTTAGATGCTGGGGAACCATTTTATAAGGGTTTGGGCTTTTCAATAAATCATGGTGAAGGTCCGGTTTAAAAAACTATTCCCCAGCATTTCAAAATAATAATATATTATTAATATATTAATATATTATTATTATATTAATAATATATTTTACGTTTTTAGTTACTTACTTATTATTCTTTCCCCCACCGGGCTGCAACTGTGTTCAGGGCTCTAGGATACGGGCACCGCCATCTTGATTTAGAAGCATCACACATACTGAGGAGAGGAGAGCGGGATAAAGTACAGGGGGTGGGGTTATAGTTGTGCTTTGCAAAGACAGAGCAGAGCTGGGGTCAGGGAAAGGACGGCAATCTCAGAATGCAGAGCGACACAGTCAGAAGACACATCTTGGATGTTTAAAGGCTCAGGTATGATGATTTTTAATGTGAGCAATCTGTATGTACAGGGTGTGGGAAACATATAAGACATGCTCTTATTTAGGTTGAAGGCCCTCCTTAAGGAATGGAAGCATGTTCATGTCGGTGAATCCTCCTTTTGGTGATGACACACTCACTGGTGATGAAGTGCTGTTGGTCTGCACTTCGACACTTCTGCACCCTGGCATTTTGTAGCTGGAACTCCACTATTGCCTGCTGCTGCTCAAACGCCCATTCCAGTATGTACAACCTGGAAATCCACCTGGTGGGCAGGTCACATATGATACGGTGGGTGGGAAGGCTGAAGTTCCTCTGCAGTACAGACAGGCGAGTGGCAGCAGGGTGGGAATGTCGAAGGTGCAAGCACATGCAATTTACTTTATGGAGCAGCCCCAGAATTTCTGGATAATGGGCCAGGAAGCATTGCACCCAACAAGTTGAGCACATGCTCCAGGCAAGGGATGTATGCCAACCCCTCTCAGCCCAAGGTTGCTACAAGGTTCCATCCATTGTCGCACACCACCTTGCCAGGCTTCAGGTCCAACGGCAGCAGTCACTCATCTGTCTGCTCCTGGATGTTGGTCCACAGCTCCTGGACGGTGTGGGGTCTTTTGCCCAGACAGAGTTTTATCACCGCATGCTGCTGCGTCCCCATGGCAGTGCTCGAATTGGTATTGCAGGGGCTGTGCTGACTGCCAGAGGAGGAGGCTACAGGAGGTCCCGCAATCCTGGGTGGTGGAAGGATATGCGCCAGAGTGCTTCCCATCTTAGTCCCAGCCCCCCACTACATTTACCCAGTGGGCAGTTAGAGAGATGTAACGTCCATGCCCAATGCTTACTTTTCCAAGTGTCCATGGTGAGGTGGGCACTAGAACTGATGGCATTGCCCAGTGCACATCTTATTTTGTTCACAACCTGTTGGCAGCTGGGAGCGGCATATTGTTGAACAGCTGCCGCCATCAGATCTTTAAAACTGTCAGGCAATTTTGAAATGCTTGTATTCAGGACCAGGGCTTGTGGGTGGGAAAACTTCGGTATTCTTTTCAAAGTTTGCAGGATGGAAAGCTGAATGCTTCCCTGACATGACATGGACAGGCTTTGTGATGGTGGTGGTGATGCTGCTGGTGCTTGAGGTGGTGGGGGTCCAACATCCTCCCTTTGGGGGAGACAGATGGCCTTGTTGGGAAGGTGGAGCTGGAAGCTGACACAAAGGGAGAATCTCTTCTGGTGGTTCTGCCACTGCAGCTCATGTTTTTCTTGCAGATGTTTGGTCATGCACGAGGTGCAGAGATGATTAGCAGTTTGCCCTCGCTTCAGTGACTGCTGGCCCAACTTGCAAATGATCTTCTTCTTGTCTCCTGCAGACTTCTTGAAAAAATGCCATGCTGGTGAGATTCTGTGAGCCTTCCTTGGTGTGCTAGGTCCCCCAGCGTGGTTGGCAGCGGCAGCAACGGGTTGACTGCTGACCACTGGCACTTTTCTCTCTCTCCTGCTGGGTGCCTGGGGCTGTGTGACCACCACCTCTTCCTCTGATGCCCTTCAGTCCACTTTGGGTCTAGGACCTCCTCATCCTCCCTGGCATTCTCTTTCACCCACTACTCCTTGCTAGCCTCTCTCTCAGCCTCAACATTGCAGAAAGCTGCAGCAGTCAGCTTTCGGATCTGATCCATGATGTCCTATGATGGTATGCTGGTCACGTCCTCATATCCCACAGAAGTTCTTGGGCATTTGTGAACTGGTAGTGCTGCGTGCCATAAAATATTCCACTACCTCAATTTGTTCTTGCCTCACCACTCTGCCAGCAGTATTGGGGCCTACATAAATGCGCTCCAGATTCTGGTGCCTGCTTGGCACCAGAGGAAGGTGAAGCAGGCAAGGATAAAAGACCTCCTCTCCTGCAGCACAGCATCCAGATAAGCACCAGCCCCTTTACCAGCAGCAGAAGGTGTACCACGGCCAACTCCCTGTCCCTTATTTGCTAGTTTCTGCATTGTTAGACACCTACAATTACAGTGGCTCTATAGCAAGTTTTGGGATAACAGGGTACACGTCAGTGCTTAGAACTAGTGGTCGTATAACAGGGCATACTCACCCCAGTGCTTAGAGCAAGTTGTAGTATAACAGGTACACACACCCCACTGCTTAGAGCAAGTTTTGGGAAAACATGGTATACTCATCCCAGTTAGAGATGAGCGAACCGGTTCGGACGAACCGGAATTCGCTCCGAATTTCAGGAAATATTCGATTCGGCATGAACCCGAATATTTTGTGGTTCGTGCCGATCGAATTTTTCCTGAAATTAAAAAAAAAAAAATGCCGGCATGGTGGGAGCGGGCCGGCCGGTTCCGCTGTCAGCGGGCCCGCTCCCACCATGCCGGCATTTAAAAAAAAAAAAAAAAAAAAGCATTTTTGCCGGCATGGTGGGAGCGGGCAGGCCGGTTCCGGCCGGCCCTCTGATGACGCGCCCTCAGATGACAGCTGAGAGCGGCGCCGGCCTCCACGCTCCGGACCTGCAGGTAAGTGTTTGCTTTTTTTTTAAATGCCGGCATGGTGGGAGCGGGCCGGCCGGCTTTTGCTTAGGGCAAGTTGTGGGATAACCGGTTACACCCCAGTTACTGGAGCAAGTTGTGGGATAACAGGTTACACCCCAGTGCTTAGAGCAAGTTGTGGGATAACACAGTACACACATCCCCGTGGTTGGAGAAAGTTCTGGGATAACAAGATACACCCCAGTGCTTAGAGCAAGTTGTGGGATAACAGGATACACTCCAGTGGGTAGAGCAAGTTGTGGGATCGCATGGTACACACACCCCAGTGTTTAGAGCAAGTTGTGGGATAACAGGATACACCCCAGTGCTTAGAGCAAGTTTTGGGATAACACGGTACACACACCCCAGTAGTTAGAGCAAGTTATGGGGTAACATGGCACACACACCCCAGTGCTTAGAGCAAGATGTGGGATAAAAGGTTACACCGCAGTGTGCGTACCGCACACACCCATGGTTGGAGAAAGCTGTGGGATAACAAGATACATCCCAGTGCTTAGAGCAAGTTTTGCGATAACAGGATACCCCCCAGTGAGTAGAGCAAGTTGTGGGGTAACCTAGCACACACATCCCAGTGCTTAGAGAAAGTTGTGGGATAAAAGGTTACCACCCAGTGCTAAGAGCACATTGTTGGCAAGTTGTAGGATTACAAGTACAGCCCAGTGCTTGGAGCTAGTTGTGGGATAACAGGACACACCCCAGTGCTTAAAACAAGCTTTGGGATAACAGATTACATCCCAGTGCTTAGAGCAGGTTGTGGGATAACACAGTACACATACCCCAGTGGTAAGAGCAAGTTGTGGGATAACAGAATACACCAGAGTGGTTGGAGCAAGTTGTAGGATTACACAGTACACACACCCCAGTACTTAGAGCAAGTTGTGAGATAACACTGTACATACACCCCAGTGCTTCGAGCACATTGTTGGTAAGTTGTAGGATAACAGGTACAGCCCAGTGCTTGGAGCAAGTTGTGGGATAGCAGGACACACCCCAGTGCTTAGAGCAAGCTGTTGGATAACAGATTACATCCCAGTGGTAGGTGCAAGTTGTGGGATAACAGGATGCACACCAGTGCTTAGAACATGTTGTAGTATACCAGGGTACACTCACGCCATTGTCTTAGTGCAACTTGTAGTATAACAGGGTACACACACCCAGTGCTTAAAGCCAGTTGTGAGATAACAGGTTATACCCCAGTGCTTAAGAGAAAGTTGTGGGATCGCATGGTACACACACCCTAGTGCTTAGAACAAGTTGTGGGATGACACGGTACACACACCCCGTGGTTAGAGCAAGTTGGGAAATAACAAGATACACCCCCATGCTTAGAGCAAGTTTTGGGATAACAGAATACTAAGCACTAGCCATGCAATGGCAATTCGTTATCATATATACATTCTATACATAGACCAAAACAGACCCTAAGCACAAAGACTCTACCACCAATATTTAAATTATTATTTTATAGTGGAGCTTGAACATTTGTGAGCCTTTCAGAATTTTCTATATTACATAAATTTTAATTTAAGTGGACCAAAACCTAGGATTTTGACCCCCCCCCCCCCCCCCAGTTTTGGTCAACACCCACCAGATTTGCCCTTGATTTGCCGATTCACGCCACATGAGCTGGCCTCAGCCGACATCCCTGGTCTGTACAGTGCCAGGCAAACTTCACTTGGCTGCTGGCAGTTATGCATAGGCCAGAGGGAGTGGACAGGTCATAGGGTGCTGCCGGGTCTTGCTTCATATCTTGTGTTCTCCCCAGATTCAACTCACAGAACTGACATTCTCTGTTTTAATTTTCTGGTACATTTGAATTTTACACGGCAGCAGACATTTTTAGTGCAGATGTAGCAAAATGTGGCCATACCAACAAGATAGTAATGCAGCCACAATAATTGACACCCACACTCGTTCGAGTAAAATCAAAAGGGGGCTTTATTGGGGGGTCACGGGAAGGTTAAAAGGTGCACGATCAGCGGGGTGTCCTGGAATCTTCACGTCTGGGACCAGGAAGGGATGAGGAATGCAGGTGCCTGAAAAGAAAATTAAATAGGATTTAGTATTGGGAAGATGGCCTAGTGTCCAACACAGGGTTCTTAATGTAGGTGGTGGAAGCAGTGGACCCTGTTCACTGGTGGTCCAGGAACAGCATAGAAATCTCATTGTTCTGCGATCCGAGGGATCCCTTGTTGTCCCTATTGGATCCAAGCTGGTGGTGGTGGGTGTCTTTAGGTAGAGAGGGAGAAAGGTTAGTAGGGAGGTACTATATAGCCCTAGGTCAGTAGCGGGGTAGCGAGAGAGTAGCTTAGGAGAGACATGCGTCCTCTGACGCAGCTGTGGGTCCGGGTTTGGTCATGGGTGGCAGGTGGGCTCCCCATTGTCATGCCACAGGGATTCCCCAGGAAGATTTTCAACGGCCTGGCTTTCCTGGCTGTGCAAGAATGCAGGAGACCCAGGGTGGCAGGAGAGACATCGGACAGTCCAGTGGGACAGGTTCTTCCATGGTCCAGGAGCTGGGATCCCCAGATGCTCCTGGCTTTGGGATGTCCCTCCCAGGTGTGGATGGCCTTAGTGGTGGGTGGGCCTGTGGATCCGGAGCTATATTGGGGCGCTGCCCCCTCCCCAGTATAGCAGTGCCTAGATAAGGTAGGTAAGGTGTGGCAGCTTCTAACCCTGTGGAAATAGTGAACACGTGTTTTTGGATATTGACACAAGAGGTGACGGTGTGCCCTAGAAATGGAGAAGCTCTGTCTTCTGTTGTATTGTGCTACTACTTTCGGCCTGAACGGAGAGGTAGTGCTCGTATTCATGTGCCCCTAGCACGTTGATACAATAAAACAGTGACATTGTTTGCTGCAGTTGGATTCATGATTTGTGACTCACCACCTGAATAAATTGCACCATTTGCTGTTTTGGAAGAATCTGTGTTTGAGTTCTTGCTGGTCCGTGACATAACTGACATAACATTTCACAGATGGGATCAGGATTTTTGTCCAGATGATCTTTAGCAACATGCAGATGGTCAACAATGTTCTTTTTGGAAAGCAGTGACCATTTCCTTGCAGTTTTGGTGTGTATACCGTTTTAAATCAGTGCTCCTCTGGTGAAATCATTAACATTACCATTAGCTAATATGAGAAGTGCCTTTACTGGTTAAGAGGCTACACATTGTTCTTTGCAGATACAGTATTTGTTGGTTAAAATGCAAAACAGAGCCCGGACTATCTTGGAAAGGATATTAATAAACTTGATTTGTATTTTTACACAACCTGACTATGGATTGGTGGAGGCCAAACATTTTAGACATGGTTTTCTAACCAGCCTGATGTGCACCAATTACTCTTCTTCTGGAATCCTCAAAAATCTCCTTGATGGTACCACAAACATGTGTTATGAAGATCAGAATAGATACATAGACCAGACAGATTCCTGTACTTTGAATTAGCTGTGTCTCAAAAACGTTCAATACTAAAAAGCTATATAAACATGCTGGATAGTGAGGAGGAGGAGCAATTTATATGCTCCAAATAAAAAAAAATCCTGCTTAGCATGTGGTTTTCCTCTCTTTAGAGAAGTAAAATCCAGGGGTCACAGGTTTTTAAGGGTATCATTCCACTTTTACAGGAGTGATCAACTCCATCCAATGCCTGTCCCGAACCAGCTTATGGGGATCATCCACATTAACTACTTTAAATATCTGCCCAAAGGTATGCATGATGGGTAAATCCAGGATAAATGTAGAAGGCAAGTACAAATACATATACAAGGTTACAGCCTGAGCAGCACAGCCTGAGTCGGGTTCATCTGTTTTAATTCTGCCTTATTAATTCAGCAAGCCAATCCAGTATCCTAAAATCACTAACCCTAAAAATACTAACAATCAGTGTGAACTAGTGTGCTGGAGGGCACGAGCACTTATGGACAAATATGTTGGTATGCAGACCCAGACCACGCAATGCACATCATAACCACCCTATTCACTAATTGTGGACCATTGTGTCCATTAGGGAGTGAGCAGAGAAAGTAAAGATCCCACTTTAACAGAGATGCAAATCTGACTGATTCCTGCAGGGTGATTACTCACCAGTCCTGCTCTAAGCAATGACCTGGAGATAGATACGCAGGTAATTGGTTGAGCCCAGGTGTATTCAGGAAAATGATCAATGCTAAGTGAAGAAAAATCCCCCTGCAGAACTAGGTCAGCTTAACATCTTAAATACAACCTCCTTCACCTTAACTTGAATTTGGTTAAAAATGTGGTCCCCCTAAGCTGATCGAGCCTGCAGCTTGCACTCATGGGATCGTGTGGATCAGGGGATCACCTGTCACTAGCAGCCTCTGCAACGCCCCCTGTTATTAGTCACAGTGATGCTGGCACACCCACTTAATTCACTACAATAGAAGGCTTGGCAGTGAATAGAGTGGGCTTCTTGCATCTGAGTATTCCTTTTGTTATCTTACTTAGGTGAAGTGCTACTACTAAAGACTCCACAACATAACTAGTTGTTACCTTTGCTATTTTTAAGAATACAAATGCTGATGAATAAAAATAAAAAACATTGCAAAAATAAAGCCAAAATGTAATATCTGTAATATTTTAACAGGTGCACCCAGTGACCAAAGCAGTGGCACATCATCGCCTCTGTGTGACAGTGGATTACATTTAAACTACCATCCAAACAATACGGTATGCTTTTCTTTTCAGAAGATTTTTTAATTTATGCATAGCATTATATATAGCACTGTAATACAATGTTAAAAGTCATACTATGTATTCATGTATGTTTTATTTGTGTATACCAACAACAACAATTACAGTCCCTGGAACAGATGTAAAACACGGTTTGAACATAAGCATTAAATGTTGACCATATACACAATAGTTAAATTGTGCATGTATTGTAAAACTAGGTTATATACAAACGGTACTGACGTCAGTACACGTCAGAGCAGCTAGCAGGCTATGCAGCGCTGCCACTGATATTTGAATTATTTTTCTAGCAGCACCTTGTTACACAGCAGTAATTGAGGCTGGATGCTCAAACTCAAGAAGCTGCATCAATCACACCTTTAGGTCTTGACCTCAATTCAGGGGGGGGGGGGGGCTTAAAAGCATGCTCAATGTTTGGGCACCTCAGCAAAGCTCTAATCCAATCTTTTAGCCATCCTCTCCCCAAGAACAGATGTTTCTTCATCATTCAGATGTAGCCTCTCAATGTCAAGAAACACTTGTAGACCATTAAGAAGGCTGCCCAGTTCTCTAAAAACCCAACCCCTTCCTTTTTACTCCACTTTTTGAGCCCCCTGTTTACACCCCTAATCTCCTGCTGCCTCTGGTGCGACTCTTGGTACTAGTAATAATTCTGAGAATATTACAGTTAGTGTCCTTGCCTTAAAGCTGATCCAAAGTGTATCACTTGATTTGATGGACAACTTGATGCATGGTCTTCCAGCCAATCAGAATAGATTTTTGTGAATATTTATACCCAGCAGTCTGCACAGATTTAATGGATTGCTGGGCACCTCCCACGAACCGCCATTCAGTTGAACCTGGAAAGGGAGCACTCATCAGGCAGAGAGATGCTGCCACAGTTCACACATGCAGTACATCTTAAGGTGATCTTGGGGGATTTCACAAAGCAAGGAGAGCAAATTGTCCCTTTGAACTAAAAGACGCCAGGGGAGTCCAAAAATGGTTCTGACTATAGTCTTTGGCCAGTGCCTCACTCAAGATCCATAAAACTTAAAAAAAAACTTAAAAAAAAAAGCATTTAACATACATTGGTAAAAACTGATGAAGATCCACACAGGAGAACAAAGACAGGACATCCCCCCCCCCCCCCCCCATGTGTACGGTGACATGTTTTCGACGTTGTCTGTGTCCTTAGTCGTACCACTTGGCCTACTTTTACAGCCTAAGTCTCTGAAATCCTTTTTAAGGACCTTGCTCCTATGTCTTCCTATGTCACTGTTAATGACTAGTGGGATGAAATGGGTATCAGAGGCCACCATTCATGCCTGCAGACTTATAAACCTGCTAGTAAATCTGCACATGATTCCCAAAAGATGCTGGTACAAGTGTATCTAGTACACACAAAAAGTCTGATACAGTCCTTACCTATGGCAAATACTGTATAATACTGATGCTAATCTGCACACAATAAGATGGCCAGCCATATGCAGTAAGGACGTTTAACAATTTTACAATTACTATCTCTAAAGTGCATATAAAAAATACAGTGACAAAATACAAAAATAAGAAGTAATTGGTCGATTTGCTAAGTAAAAGTAGCAGAAATAATATACTCCATTAGGAAGTATAGATTTTACTTATTGGTGTGTGTGTGCATGTGTGAAGGATGAATTCAAGTATCAGCATGTTGTTTTTAACTAAATACATCTAAACTCATAATATATGGCTTATGCCTGGACATATTTGGATTATTTATAACAGTCATGTAGCTTATGATTCAATAAGGGAAATATAATATGTTTCATCTTTCCATGACTAATATTTTAGATCTTATAATGGAAGAACTATAAATATAGCATTGAAGATGTCAATATCTAAACAAAGTCATTTCATATGTAAATACACTGTATATTCTCATATTCTGTATATAAAGATACATGAAAGCACTGTGTTTCTAGCTCTCTGGGAGGGGATGTCTGACTTCCTGTCTCTTACTCAGACCTTGGCTTTCTGTTTGTTATAAGCTAGGTGTGAAGCCCTGAGACTGTCCTTTTCATGTACAAATAACCTCCTGGCATCTAAATTGAGCTATTTACTAATGCTAAAGCTATCTTAATCTTGCTATCTGTCATTTCACATGACCTTTAAATGATACCTTTATAAGAATGCAATCAAAAGTGGTCAGATAATGCTACGCATCTAATTAGAGCTGATAAAGTCCAGCCTCCCCTGGACTCTGCCACTCCACAGTGGGGCTGCTGCACATGTATTGGATAACTAGCCATTCAGTCACAGACAGGGTGGAGGCTTTGGAACAAGTGCAGTTCCTCACCGGAGTGGGGAAAAAGACTATTGTGGCGCGCTGGGTAGAGTTCTGTTTTAAGGAAGTTGTGAATTTTAGGTTTAAAAAGTGTCCCCTTTCCCTGGACGTTAACCAGGTTTTGGGTATGAATTTTCTGTGCTGTGTATTGCTAAGGAGCTGTCATATAATTGTCAGTCCTTATTTTTTGCAGCATAAATAAATTAATTCAAATGATATACTATAGTCGGTATTAAAAATTTGTGAAAAGAAAAACTTACCGCCACGGCCCGGGGGTGCTTAACCTACCCAGGGCCTCTGACGTAAGGAGGTTCTCAACGACGTAATGATGCAGTTTGCTGTGGGGTCCGTATTCCATCCAATGAATTGGTTGTCTTCAACTGAATAAAGATACCGCAGGAGTGTTTATTCTAAACACACTTTTATTCAGGAACAAGCAAAGTGGGGGGAGGTGGGCGGTGATATGGTAAAGTCAGTGTGGGGAGATGGGGTAGGGTTCAGCAGCGGCGATCCGTGCTGTGTGGTTGTTTAAAAGTTCTTTTAGTCTTTAAAAATAAACTTCATATCCATTCCGGGTGCTTCAGATTTCCATATTTGTAGAAAAAAGTTCTGTTTCATAGAGGGTTGATTGGAGCGGCGTTTTTGCCCGGCTCCAGATTGATCCGACGCGCGTTTCGGTGTTTACACCGTCCTCAGGGATTGAGTTCTTGGCTTCTAATGGATAGGTGTCTTTTTATTGGTGGAAAGTACCCACGTGGTCCTTTCAGGAGGCGTTGATACTTTTTTCTTGTAATCAGTCCGCAGCTGTTACAAATGTAGTCTTGGGAGTGCTCTGAGTTCTTATAGACTGGTGGTTGTTACAAATGTTTCTTTCTTGGCAGCGTGGTTCAGTTGTTACACTCATATTGCTCTGGCAGCACGCCGGCTGTCATCCGTTTGCAACATTTGTATTACTTTTGACCGCAGACTTTAGAAAGTGCTTTTAACGGCCTGCGGCTTGGGTTTTAACTGATATTGAAGGCAATATCAGTTAAAACCCAAGCCGCAGGCCGTTAAAAGCACTTTCTAAAGTCTGCGGTCAAAAGGAATACAAATGTTGCAAACGGATGACAGCCGGCGTGCTGCCAGAGCAATATGAGTGTAACAACTGAACCACGCTGCCAAGAAAGAAACATTTGTAACAACCACCAGTCTATAAGAACTCAGAGCACTCCCAAGACTACATTTGTAACAGCTGCGGACTGATTACAAGAAAAAAGTATCAACGCCTCCTGAAAGGACCACGTGGGTACTTTCCACCAATAAAAAGACACCTATCCATTAGAAGCCAAGAACTCAATCCCTGAGGACGGTGTAAACACCGAAACGCGCGTCGGATCAATCTGGAGCCGGGCAAAAACGCCGCTCCAATCAACCCTCTATGAAACAGAACTTTTTTCTACAAATATGGAAATCTGAAGCACCCGGAATGGATATGAAGTTTATTTTTAAAGACTAAAAGAACTTTTAAACAACCACACAGCACGGATCGCCGCTGCTGAACCCTACCCCATCTCCCCACACTGACTTTACCATATCACCGCCCACCTCCCCCCACTTTGCTTGTTCCTGAATAAAAGTGTGTTTAGAATAAACACTCCTGCGGTATCTTTATTCAGTTGAAGACAACCAATTCATTGGATGGAATACGGACCCCACAGCAAACTGCATCATTACGTCGTTGAGAACCTCCTTACGTCAGAGGCCCTGGGTAGGTTAAGCACCCCCGGGCCGTGGCGGTAAGTTTTTCTTTTCACAAATTTTTAATACCGACTATAGTATATCATTTGAATTAATTTATTTATGCTGCAAAAAATAAGGACTGACAATTATATGACAGCTCCTTAGCAATACACAGCACAGAAAATTCATACCCAAAACCTGGTTAACGTCCAGGGAAAGGGGACACTTTTTAAACCTAAAATTCACAACTTCCTTAAAACAGAACTCTACCCAGCGCGCCACAATAGTCTTTTTCCCCACTCCGGTGAGGAACTGCACTTGTTCCAATACCTATATCTACAATAGGGGAGGTGACCCCCTATAAGTGGCAGCAGCTCCCTACCATCTCCAGCGCTTATCACCAACAAAAGTATCCACAGGGTGGAGGCTTTGCTTCCAGCAGGGGAGGTGCTGGTAAGGCGAGCTTCATTTTTTATCCTAATCCCCAAATCCACCTTAGTACTGGGTAAGGGGGCATCAACATTGAAATCCAGAGCCCATGTTACTCCACAAGATACAAAAATGCTAATCATATGTTAAAGCACTTATAAATTAACAAAAAAACTATATGGCTATGATTTTATGCCTATAAAGTTAATTGCTAGACAGAGCCTACATTATGGAACAGCCATACATTCACAGCACCCTAGAATTGTGAATTGTGTTGCTCTACATAGCATTTGTCACAGGATTCTTAAAAAATATCTGTAATGCACATATTTTTTTTTTAGCATAACTAATTCACCAACAAAGTAACCTTCTAGGCATGTCATGCAGTGAGTAAAAAGCCTCACCATATAACCTTGCAACATGTTCAAAAACTAAAGAATTTAAGGGAACCTAAACTCTAAATGGAAACAAACTATACTCACCCTGTCTCTTCACAGCAGGTTACTCCTAGTCTGATTATTAGCAGTTGCTAAGATTGGGGCTTGCAGTGTGCCAATGGATGGCAACTCTTTGGGAGCTCTTACATAATTTGCAACAAACTGTTGGCCAAGATTCCACCCTTTGCTCCATAACAGAGCCTGGAGTATGCTATTCCTTCAACTGTATCAGAGGGAGTTTTTGAGGATTAGAAACCATATTAATAACACTGTTAAGAAATGTCCATATTAATGCATAGACCCATATTTAAAAAGGCCAATGTAAAAAATTACAGAAAATTTCAATTGGTTTCCGAGGAAACCAGATGGATTTCTGGGAGTGGTTAAACAACTGCAATTTCTATTTTTTACATTTTTCACTGGGAACAGTTATTCAGCCTTGCCTTTAGTGTTTAGCTCTTGCAGTTTTGCAGTACAATTTGTTGATGGTTTTTTATACCCTGCGATGAAAATGAAGATCTCTCCACACATCAGGGCATTGGCAGAGAACTGTTTTTAAAGCTTGCCAGGAAGTAACGTTTTTTACCTTGCTTTCTTTGGTTACTAAGTTCCTGGCCTAGAACTACCTTTCTCCAAGTTAATCCAAGTTTTTTTGCTTTAATTCATGTAGATATTAGTTGGGCCACATATATCTGATGTGAAATATCATTGGTTAGTATTCTAGGAATTCCATTGACTTCGTATTCCAGGCTGCACCAGTCAGTACTTTCAAAGCAAGCGTATCAATTTTTTTTCTAAGTTTAGCATAATTCTGTTTTTCAGTGATGGGCAATCTTTAGTGCCAGAGAATTGAGTGTTCGAAATCGCTATAATTACAGCAATATTTAACATCAAGTAATCTGTACCTCACTAGTAATGTGTAACCCTGTGAGATTGCCCTTCCCCTTCAGATAATGCGTCATTTGCCCTGTACTTATCCTACGGAAACTGGGCACAAGGGTAACTCAAAAGTCTTACAAGCATGCTCAGGGCCTTTGCGTGCCCATGGATGTGGCTATTTCTAGTTCTTGAAATAAGCATCCTATACATGGATTTATTCCGACCTGGCAGGAAGCTCACTTTATATAAATGTATTTTCATGTGAATCTTGTTTACTGGCATCACACTTAAATTTCGATTATCAATTCAAGTCTGTTGGCGCTTCACCTTCTGGAATTTGCCAACAGTAACATTTGCAAGTTTTATTTTTAAATGTTTCATAAGTAAATAATAAAAAAACCTTGACTGGAGAATGTTTAGACTGGGCAAATGATCCAGCCTTGTCTTTATTGTGTGTATCTGTTGCTATGGAAACATTGTGTTGACGATTTACTTTTCATAAGCATATCTTTGTACGTTACGCTCTTTGATTTCTTTGACAGCTCCCTCTGCATTGTATATAAATTTCTATTCCAATTTCATATTTCTCTGCACTGCAGCCTGTTTTAAAAATAGCTGCCCGATTTAACAAAGTTTCTGCTTTATACGAGAGCATTTTAGTTATTGGTTTAACAAATTGTCTTCATAAAGAGATTTCACAAGCTGCAAAAATATTAATCACCGGCAATCACTCCAAAGTGAAGTGACTTGTTCAGACAACAACCATTGTAAGCACACTTCTGTTGGAGAAATGTCATGCTTGCTTGCATCAGATGATAGCTCCTTACTGCTAGCAAACCTAGACAAAACAACTCCCTCCTAATGATGTACATTCCTATATGTAAATTGACCATATATCCCAATTTCAGCGGGACTGTCCCACTTTGAGAAATACAGTTCCCCTGAAAACTCTGGGGCCATCTAAATGTCCCACTTTGCTGTCATTATGGGGAAGACTGTCCCACCGAATCCAGGATGTCTGGTCAGTTTACAATTGCTTTGATACTTTGGCTGAATAGAGTTTAGGGAATAAATGCATTAGATGAGCATCTTTTATGGATCAAAGATCCCTGGAACATCTGACCGGATCCAGGGCAACGCATACTTACACACATGAGTAGTATAGGATGCTGTGAATATTTTTTCTGCAAAAGCCTGTAAAAAGGCTATGCCCCTAATCCAAATCCCCACCATGTCCATCTCCCACCAACTGGTTTGAGCTGTGTTACCACGAGACCCCCAAAAATGATCATTTTACCTATATGTGATTTCAACATTAAGTGTAGGGAGGGAGAGGTCCACAAAATCTTACCTTCAGGCAACAAAAGGGTAATACAAAAAATACCAGAACAAACCTTGATCTCAGAGATGAATAAACCAAAGGAGACACTGCTGACTAGCAAGGCAATGTTTGGACTCGAACTACAGCAGTCCACAAATGGAATCCCTAAGGTACTGCAACTCACACCAGGAAGGCGGGACACAGAATCCACCAGCCTTCGTGTGAAGTATAGAGAAATCCTGGAATGTTGTACTGACCTGGATGACAGCCCTCAGACATAGCAAAGGGCATTTGAACAGAATTCTACTGCACCTGGCTGAGGACAAAGCCCAATATTACTAGGCCTCAGCCAGATGCTACAAAAGAGGAGGATTAATGGTCTGGCAGCTCTGCAGCCACACACTGGTGGCCAATAGAACAGCAACTGTGCTGCAAGGCAAGGTCCCTTTTAGGAGGGGGCTCCAAATGCTTCTTTCTGAAAGAAGCCCATAGGTTATGTATTCAGTGGGCAAGAGTCTGGTGGGCATAGGCCCAAAACAAGGTGCCCAAGATAATTGCTGCTGATGGGATCAACTACCCCGTTCCACCTCCTGCTTTCATTTTATGCTATATTACAACTAAAAGGGAGAGACAAAACTTATGTGGTATTTGGTGAATATATTAGATTTCGCAGGCTGAACTATTGCAGATATGGAAATCTTTACAAGCTTTGTCCACATGTTAAATAAACAATGAAACAAGGTGAAACAAGGTGTTATTGTGAAATCTTCAATACATCTCAATCACTTTTCAATTGAATTCTGTGATGAATTAAAGTGACTAAAACCACAAAAATTACAGGACAACTGTTTGCCCTAGCCCCACCTCAAGGGATCTCAATTTGGGTGGCCACCTGCAGGGGGTGCTGTTGTTGCATGGGCGGTTGACATGCCAAATAATTTGACCCGTTCTTGACGTTATCTGTGTTGGGGTGAACCAGGGTGAATCAGCAATTTCTGGGCCAAATATAGCTTCTGTGGAAGCGGATCTGAAGCCCACCACTGTTGTAGGGACCGTAACCCCCCAGATCAGTACCATCCATTTCTATTTATGCACTTTCACTGTGGTTTCACTTGCATTTCTCATATATCTGCTGTAGAGGTGTTCTATGCCACTTTTCACTTGCACGTGTTTTGTATATGAATTGAATGTACTCATTGTTTATTGATTTTTGCTATTTTTTTACATGTTTGTGTAATACTTTATTGATTCGCTCACCACAGAGACCACATGATATTTGGCACTACAAGCACTTTATTAGTTGTACACAGGAAGGGCTCATATTATCTTTATTTATATATTTGTCTTGGACACTTACAATATCTATTATTTACCATGCCCATATATTTATGTCCAGTGAGGCAGTCCTCTTTTCATGTTTTTATTTGGTTGCCTTTCTCTATTTTTTTAGATTTGATTGAAAAAAATTACATTACAAATTGTATATACCTTAGTGCAGCATTTATTTAGAGGTGGAATTTTAAGGGGTGTGTGCCACTTTTTGTGCTAAAACAATAACTAAACTTTATTGCAAACAGGGAAAAGTACAAACCAAAACTAATAGTGAAACCCCAAAAGAGTGTACTTATTTTAACTAGGATGAGCCGAAGTGGGTATAAACTGGTTTGGATGCCCTCCATCCAGTTAGTTCCCTGGCCACCACAATGTGTGCACTGTGGTATAGGTATAGGTGAACTTAATCCTCTTCTGTAGTATAAAAGCCTATTTGAAGCAAAGAAAAGCATTAAATGACAACAGTGCAGTCTGTTTCTAAGAGTTTAAAAAGTGTCCAAACTCTCGTCATATAAGACGCACCTGCCCATAAGACGCATCTAGGTTTTGGAGGAGGAAAATAAGTAACATAATATTTTGAACCAAATGGTGTGAACCAAGGAGGCAAGGTGTAGAATCCCCAAATTACAAAGTGGCATAGCCCATAGGCAGTGTGGCATTCCCCCATCCCATTGCCCATTATATTGCCCTTTTCCCCATTGTAGGCAGTGTGGCATCCCCACTTCCAATCCTCAAAGGCAGTGTGGTATTCTACCATCCTATTCCCCATAGGCAGTTTGGCTTTTCCCCATCCAATTCCCTATGGCAGTGTGGCATTCTCTCCTTCAACTGACCATAGGCAGTGTGGCATTCCCCTCCCATTCCCCACAGGCATTGTGGCACCCCTCATTCCCAATAGGTAGTGTGGCATTCCCCCTAGGGCCACATTATGAGGGGCATGCACCCCGGGGCCTCCACCACTTGCCCTGCAAAGGGAGCCTCCACCAACCTTTGGTCTGACAGGCCATGGGGCCAGCAACAAAGCTATCAGCGGCAGTGGGCCCCCCCCCCCCCATTACTGGGCAAGCCTTTTTTTGTTTTTGAAAACCTGCAGCCAAAGCCACCACAGGGTAGGGTAGGATGGGAGTTTAGAGCGGGAAAGCCGCCATCAGGAATGCTACAGGGATAGGTGGGTGCAGAGCTGTCAATTGCCAGCCCTCCATGCACGTAAGTCACCAAGCTCAATGCAGGGAACTGTTTTCTGCTGGACCCACTGCGTGACTACACTACCCCCTGGCAAGAATGGCAAAGCAGGAGTTCCAAAGCCGCACCCGGCTAGTGTGGCATTCTCCCCTCCAATTCCCATAGGCAGTGTGGCATTCCCCTATCCTATTCCCCCTTAATAGATAGTGTGGCATTCCCCCTCCCATTCTCCATAGGTGGCAGAAGAACATTTTTTAAAAAGTCAACTCAAATGTCCCCGGGCTCCTGCACTGCTGGCTGGACTTCCGCACCACTGGAGGCCAGAAAAAGGTAGGAGAGAGACGGGCACTGTCCCCGTCTTTTCCGCTGCAGCTGCGGCGCCACAGCTGACGCTTCTTCCAGCCGGGACATGCGAACACCCAGCTTGGCGCATCTGCTGCTGTCTCAGCGCAGGCCACGCCCACCTCCTGTGTGTCCAAGCAGGAAGGGGCAGTGGCGGGGATGGGGGCAGAGTCCGACGCTCCACCATCTTCCGTGGTGTGGTACCCCGGCCCAGGACATGTGACTTGACTTTTTTTTTACATTCGGCCCATAGGGCACATGCACATTTTCCCCCCACTTTTGGGGGGAATAAAAGTGCGTATTATGGGGTGAAAAATACTGTATATTTTTATTTATTATTATTTTTTCCTAAGAGATGAGGGTGGACCCAGTTGGAGACCTCAGAGTGTTTCAAAGCAATTGGAGCACACACAATTATAATGACCAAAACAAATATTACAACCAAATTGTCTATTTATATCCAGGTTGATTGGATATGCATATATTTCATAAATATCCATATAGACTGGAGCAGTTCATCTTTAAAGCTTAAATAAGGAAAAAATACTACATATACTCATGAAAGAATCCTTTCATATATTACACTTAACAGTGCCTAAAACCTGCTTCAATGCCAGCATCACTTAGCAATAATAAGTGGGCTGCTCTGTCAGCACTCAGGCTATAATACATTCTACAAAACTCTGTTTCTAGTAATGCACGTTTCTTTTTGATAAAAGAACAGAAAGGGCAAACGTGTGACTATAACAATTACTTACATTAGAATAACATATCTGCATCATTAAAAAATGTATTCACCTCATGCAGAGAAGTTCCCTAAGCTAAAGTAAGGGACTGATTTAAGAAGCGTCAGCGCCATTTAGAGCTGATGATAGTTTGACCATTGCGTCACTTATTTTTTAATTTAAGACAGTTAGTGACAAGTAAAATGTCTTATACCAACACATTTTTGACTCCCACCATTTTCACAGTGATGTTGAATAAGCTACGCCAGTCATAAGTGGCACTGGAGCCTAAGCTACCATATAGCACAATGGCAGGAAAAGTATTGAAGTGTTTTATAAGGAAAAATGTTGCAAAGAAACACAAAAAAAGGAAGTCAGTTGTGTAAAATGTCACACATGACTTTTATGTAACCAACTGCTATTCTTTTTCAACTTGTCAAAAATACCCTTTTCCTCCTGATGTTTATACCAATGCATTCATCTAAAAATGGAATTAAACACACTACAAAATTTGCCACATTTTTATCACAACAGCGTCTTCAGATAACTTTAACGATATTACGGCAAACAGCGCCTATAAGATCCCCCGCTAAACTCAGCGGCATGTTAGCAATTAGCAAATAGGACATGCCGTGTCAAGAAGCTGGCGGAACAGAGTAGCCCACATTTGGTCTGTTAAATGCTGCATAAGGACCAATTGGGTAAACCATCAGGCACTGGCACAGACTGACCTATAGAAAGAAACCTAGCTGGCTATTTAAGAACAGATGTTTTGACTTGCAGCACCATTCAATGCATGCTTACAGAAAGATAACAGCGACAAGAAAGAAAAAACAAGCTGATACACCACAACGGATGCTAATGTCTGCAAAATGATGCACAGAGTGGTGCACTTTATAAATCGGGCTCCGAGTGTGCAGAGCTGGTAGCCCTGGGGATCCCCACTCTGGTGTGAAAAGAAAGTAAATTGAAACGTGTTCATTGTATTCATGAAAGCTTGAATACTCACACTTTGTCGGCATTTATTATTGCGCTAAATGGATTGCATATGTTTCTATAGTACACACATGCAATATTTCTTCCTTTGCCGAATCACAGTGTGTTATTTTTACTTTTTTCTTTTATTAAGGCAATTTTATTATTTGGCGCAGAGGAGTAGCACATTGAAAATTACATGAAATTATGTATAAAGTTCATGCCATTTTTTTTTCACATTTTTTAAAAAGTTACGGGCAAATCTAAAAATAAAAAGCTCTAAACATTCAATGATTAAATCCATTCAAAGCTGGGGTACTTTGGCTAACCTTTAATTTGCATTCATTTGTAGTACAAAGCAAAATATAAGAGATGCCGACAAAGTGTAAGTCTATATCTCACCCCACTGGCATTTCTCCTTTGGCAATATACAACACACATTTTTAGAGTTATGGAGAAATTCAATTCTCAATTCTCTTTCAATTCACAGCAATGTATTGCCTTGCTGAATAAACTTCCCTTCCCTTTTAGTATATATAGTACACTCATCTGAGCACCTAGGTTAAACTCAATGCTTCACTTACCTCTCTTAAATATTGGCCAAGGGGCCTACTGTACACCCCACTAAGTAAGTTGGGGAGTGGATTGAAATCTAGAGGGGCTTTTAGTATGTGGTTTTAATGTCCTTACCCTGTGGACAACTTTTTGGACAAAGTTTTTCACTGGTGGTATTTGGTAACAGCTTACATGGCCAAAGTGGTCCCAAATTATCTAGCACTGACGGGTAAATGTATTTTTTACACCTGAAGCTCCTGTTTGTTTGTCATAAAGCTCTGGTCCAAGGTCTTTGGGCTTGATCACTGGGTAAGCCTATTCAGAAAGACTGTTGGGTGGTCATCTTACTTGTCAAAACAAAGAAACATTGCATGAACCAGAACAAGATTACTAAGAAATCAGTAGCTGGAAGCCCTAGCTGGGCATTAGTAATAACCATCTATAGATTGGGGCTTTCATAGGTGCCATGTGGCCAGGATGCCCTTCTTCAACTTCCCTTGTTTTGTTCTCTCTCTCTCTTATTCTGTTTTCTGCCTTTGTTCATTTTTGATTTCTTTCCTAATGGGCCAGTTTATACTATACATATAGTTTTCCAGCATGAAAGCTGTGACTCTCAGAACAAAGGACTTGAAGTAGATGGCAATAATGAGATCACAGGGTCATAGGGAAAATTGCTCCCCTAAAGCTCCCTCTCGCAATCAGTGACATAAAGTTATTGAGAGGGATTGACACCATGCATATGTTTGGAATAGCTGGCAGATTCTGCACTCTTACATGAATGGCAGTGGCCATCCTGCCACAGGCATTTTGAAAAACTAAGACTCCTGCCAGACAGTGCCACATCGCTGCAAATTAGAGTAGTAGAAAAATAAACTTTTTTTTTCACACTTGCGCATATTGCTGCACTACAAGGAGCGCATTTACTGAACCATTAGCAGTGGAGCAACATGCTTAAAAATGCATAAATCATATTTTTCACTACTCTAATTTGCACTGAAATGGCATTGTCTGGCAGAAGTGGTTGATAAATCGGGTCCTAAGTCCCTCATAGCTCTGTGTAACCCTCTCTTTTTTTCTAGCCAGAGATAGTAAGTAGAGATGAGCGAACTTTTGAAAAATTAGTTTCGGCCGATTTGCCGAGAGCCTCCATAGGGTTGCAGAATGTTTTGCTTGGCTGTAACATGCATAGGATGCATGCTGGGTTAGTGAAATAATATTGTAAAGAAGTATGACATGCAGATCAGAGGCGCCGCTATTACATTCGCTGTCGCAGAGCGGCACATTTAGAGAGCCTTGAGGTGGCATCAGCATGATCAGCCCATATATTGCCTGAAAAACACACCCTTAATTTGGCAGCAGCATAGGGAGCCCATATATTGCCTGAAAAACACACCCTTAATTTGGCAGCAGCATAGGGAGCCCATATATTGCCTGAAAAACACACCCTGGAGCTGGCAGCAGCATAGGGAGCCCATATATTGCCTGAAAAACACACCCTGGAGCTAGCAGTAGCATAGGGAACCCATATATTGCCTGAAAAACACACCCAGGAGTTGGCAACAACATTAGGAGCCCATATATTGCCTGAAAAACACACCCAGGAGTTGGCAGCAGCATTAGGAGCCCATATATTGCCTGAAAAACACACCCAGGAGTTGGCAGCAGCATTAGGAGCCCATATATTGCCTGAAAGAGACTCTGGAGTTGGCAGCAGCATTAGGAGCCCATATATTGCCTGAAAGAGACACTGGAGTTGGCAGCAGCATTAGGAGCCCATATATTGCCTGAAAGAGACACTGGAGTTGGCAGCAGCATTAGGAGCCCATATATTGCCTGAAAAAAACACCCTGGAGTTGGCAGTAGCATAGGGAGCCCATATATTGCCAGAAAAACACCCCCTGAATTTGGCAGCAGCATAGGGAGCCCATATATTGCCTGAAAGGGACTCTGGAGTTGACAGCAGCATAAGGAACCCATATATTGCCTGAAAAACACACCCTGGAGTTGGCATCAGCATAGGGCGCCCATATATTGCCTGAAAACACACCCTGGAGTTGGCAGTAGCATAGGGAGCCCATATATTGCCAGAAAAATACACCCTGAATTTGGCAGCAGCATAGGGAGCCCATATATTGACTGAAAACCACATTGGAGTTGGCAGCAGCATTAGCAGGCCATATATTGCCTGAAAAACACACCCAGGAGTTGGCAGCAGCATTAGGAGCCCATATATTGCCTGAAAGACACACCCTGGAGTTGGCAGCAGCATGAAGAGAACATATACAGATTTTGGGCACATATATCTTATCCTAAGAATATTAATAAATATTAAGATCTCAATGTTGGCCCCACAGCCCTGCGTCAACATTTACAGCGTCACCATAAAGCGGCCTGGGAGAGTTGGCTCCAAAGTGGTGGTCCAGCCTGCTGCATTACCCAGTGGCACGCCCCTCCATGTTCCAGCCAGCCAAGGCTCCACCACCTCCTGTGTGTCATACCCATCCTCTGTCGCTCCAGATGCTCCTCCTCCTCTTAATCCGAGTCAGTCATTTCGCCAGCAATCCATTGGCCAAGCCATGTCCAAGAAACAACAGTATGTGCCCACTCATCCAATGCACAGAAGCTAAATGTGCTCCTGTATAAGTTGCTGGTGCTGCAGTCCCTCCCTTTTGAGGCGGTGGACCTTTCAGAGAACTGATGGCTTGTGCCGAGCCGAGGTGGAGAGTCCCAAGCTGTCATTTCTTTGTGAAGAAAGCAGTACCAGCCCTGTACAATTTTGTTGAACAGAAGGTGGGCCAGTCCTTTAGCCTGTCAGTGTGTACCAAAGTGCACGGCAGCGCCTAAGTCTGAAGCTGTAACTACGGTCAGGGACAATACATATCCTTTAAGGCCCACTGGGGGATTGTGGTTCCTGCACAACCACAGCAGCAACTTGGACAGGTCCCTCCGCTGTGGCCTCCACGCTCCTAGGCCACTGTGCCTGTGACAGTGCCCTTGCACTTAGCAATGGTGTCACAGGAAAAAGTGCCTAATTGTCAGTTACATATTAATTGTTAACATGTATCTTATTTGAACACATTTATAATAATAACATATAATAACATATAACATAATAACAATAACATATAACATAATAAAAATAACATTTAAAATTTATCAAATATTTTTTTTGTGGTTAATTTTTTATTTTTTTGTATTTTTTTTCTTTTCTTTTTTTAACCATGGTGACTGACAATGAGAAGAACGTCTTGTCTGCGCTGCGACAAGGAAGCCTGAGCCATGCGCCCTGTATGGCACACGTGTTCAACCTAGTTGTCAAGCTTTTCTAAAGTCTTCCCCCAATCTGCAAGACATACTAACAACGGAAAATTTGCATGCACTTCAGCCACTCCTACAGCGCCAAGCACACCCTTCTTGAGCTACAGCATCAGAACGGTAGCACCCCAACATAGTCTGATTTGTGATGTTTCCACCCGTTGGAATTCCACCCTCCATATGTTGGATCGACTATACGAACAGAGAAAAGCCATCACCGATTTCTTGATGATCCAAGCGGATAGGGGGACTCCCCTGTGTAACTTCAATGTAAACCAGTGGCACCTGGTCATACGTGACACCTGTCGTTTGCTCAGGCCCTTTCAGGAAGCCAATTATTAGTCAGTCGCCAGGACTACGGGATGAACGATGTGATTCCACTGCTTCATGTACTACAACAAATGTTGGAAACCATGGCTGGTCAGGGCACTGGAGACATGGCGCCTACATTTCACGGCCACATGAAGCTTGTGGGAGCTGAAGTGGAGGAGGAGGGGGTGGGGCACAGTGAAGCACAGTTTAGGTTTGACAAAATGGCCATTTTATCTAGTCATCTGACAGGAGAGGAGGAACAGGAGCAGCCAGAGTAGCTAGAGGGTTGTGAGGAAGGCGAGACAGAGGACCCAGACACACCGTGGCAGTATGCAGTGGAGATGGAGACAGGTAGTCCCTCCGAGTCACTTTCACAAATGGCATGATGCATGCTCACGTTCTTGTGTAGTGACCACAGAATTGTCTCCATTTGTCAGCGGGATGACTTCTGGCTCTCCACCTTGGACCCTCGCTACCGACACAAAATGGGGGCATTTTTTTACACCCACTGAGAGGGAGAACAAACTGACCTACTACAGAGACATTCTACGTAGTCAGTTGGCCGATGCCTATCTGCGCCATGGTCCATGTTCTCGCAGGTCTGACTCGGGGTGGACCTCTGCGCTCACCTTCCACTGCCATGGCTGCTGGAGGGGGCAGGAGCAGCAGCAGCAGCCTGAGTCTTCAGTCGCTAATGAGTTGCTTTCTTCACCCGCATAGTGAGGCTAATCATGAGCAGCAGAAAGACCTGGAGCAGGCCCTGAACCAGCAGGTAGTGTCATACCTTGAGGACCCGCTGGACTTCTGGGCAGCAAAACTTGACTTGTGGCCACAACTGGCAGAGTTTGCCCTGGGAAAGCTGTCCTGCCCGGTGAGTAGTGTGCCATCTGAGCGGGTGTTCAGTGCAGCGGGAGCCATAGTCATGCCAAGGAGAACTCGTCTGTCCATGAAAAATGTGGAGAGACTCACCTTTGTGAAGATGGATCAGGCATGGATCAGCCAGGATTTCCACCCACCAATGGCTGATCCATGGTAGTAGCTGATGCATGGTAGCTCCTTATGCTGCTCCAGGGTGTGTCTTTCAGGCAATATATGGGCTCCCTATGCTGCCAGCTCATATGTGTGTCTTTCAGGCAATATATGGGCTCCTAATGCTGCTGCTGCCAACTCCAATGTGTGTACTCTTAAAAGACACATGCTAGCATATTTGGGATGCCCCCGGTTAAAGGCAATGGCTGCTGGCAATTTGACAATGTGACTTTCTTTACAACATGCAACCAGTTAGCAGACAGGTACTCTTGAAATATTTATGCTAGTATTTGGGATGCTCCCTCTTCAAATACACAGGTTGGCTGCTTTTATAGTGGAAAAGTGACTTTCTTTACAACATGCAACCAGTTAGTAGACAGTGTGAGATATTGGGGGCGAACGGTAGTGACACAGACAACAGTTCTCTCTCGGCAAAGCAGGTTTATTTCAGAAAAATGCAAGTATTCAAATGAAACAATACTTCTCCATTCATAGGTTGCAGCGTCAATGCAGAAAATCAAAACAAATGGTTACATCACCAAATAAAGGTAAATCCAAGGCGGGGGATTCCAGCAAGCTGTGGGTCAAAGGAAAGTCCAATCCAGATTGCAGGGCAAAGCAGCCCGCCGCTTCTCACCCCTAACGGTCCAAGAGTGGGGCGCAGAAGCCAAGTCCTCCGGCTTAATAGTCCAGTATTGTTATTCATACAACATGCAGTTCAGCCTGAGCTTCCTCCATCAGGCTGGTCAAAGACAAACTGACTGGCTCAGTGGGAGCCTTTTATTCAGGCTCCTTCCTGAAATCAATCTGACCAGGTGTGCAAGGCCTGAGACCAGAAGAAACCTAGGAGTGGGGAATGTGACCAGGGTTCTGAAATCCTGGCATGGATTGTGCTCTATACAGCACTGTAGGGGAAAAATATACTCCATCCAGGACTTCTCCACACACTTTACCACAACAGGTACTCTTGAAATATTTATGCTAGTGTTTGGTACGCCCCCCTTTCATATACACAGTTTGGCTGCTTTTATAGTGGAAAAGTGACTCAAAATGCAACCAGTTAGTAGACAGGTACTCTTCAAATATTTATGCTAGTGTTTGGGATGCCGCAAACCCCACCCACCGCCCGCCACCGGCGAAAGACAAAGTTTGCTTGAAAAGTGACTTTCTTTACAAAATGCAGCCAGCATTTGGGATGCACCCTCTTCAAATACATAGGTTGGCTGCTTTTATAGTGGAAAAGTGACTTTCTTTACAAAATGCAACCAGTTAGTAGACAGGTACTCTTGAAATATTTATGCTAGTGTTTGGAATGCCCCCTCTTCAAATACACAGGTTGGCTGCTTTCATAGTGGAAAAGTGACTTTGTTTACAACATACAACCAGTTAGTAGACAGGTACTCTTGAAATATTTATGCTAGTGTTTGGGATGCCCCCCCCCCCCCCCCCCCCCAGCGAAAGGCAAAGTTTGCTTAAAAAGTGACTTTCATTACATAAATGCAACCAGTTAGTAGACAGGTAGTCTTGAAATATTAATGCTAGCACGCTTTTTAAAGGATGCTAAAGCTAAATAGGCAGGTGTGTTATTAACACTAAATAGGCTTGAAAGCTAATGCAAACACTTTAAACTTTCCCTGTCTTTCTCTGCCACTGTCACAGGCTCTCTCCTTCTTTATCTGTCTCTCGCTTCTTCTCTTCTTTGTTCTATCTATCTATCTACCTATCTATCCCTCGCTCTCTCCCTGCCTGATCTGCTCTGGCCGCAATACAGTGTTAGAATGATCTTCCACAAAATGGCTGCTACTTATAAAGGTCTGTGACATCATCGGTAAGCCTGTCTGCTGATAGGTAGCATGTGACCCCTACCCAGGATTCCTTGCCCCATGGGACATGTCCTGACATGTGGATCCACCTTTTTAGATGGGTTGGCTAGCAGTAAATGGAGTTTTAAGGAAGCGATTCGAGCGATCGAATCGCGGCGATATTCGGAATAGTAACAAATCAAATTTTTCCTGAAATTCGTAACGAATTCGGGTTCGTCAGAATCGATTCGCTCATCTCTATTAGTAAGCCATCATTTGTAATGACTCATCATTGCTGATATCTTCTGAATACATTGTATCTCCTGACTGAATGTTTTTGCTGTTGCCGCCACCGCTGCCATAGAGATTGTAACTTTTTTATTGAGTAAAATCAATCAATCATATACAAAATATAGAAACATAGAAACATAGAAGGTTGACGGCAGAAGGAGACCATACAGTCCATCTAGTCTGCCCTTATGTGTATAGTGTATGTACTTTTTCAACTACCTCTGCTGGAAGTTTGTTCCAAGCATCTACTACTCTTTCTGTAAAATAATATTTTATAACATTGCTCCTGATCTTCCCCCCGACTAGCTTCAGGTTGTGCCCCCTTGTTCTATCATTAAGTTTCTTCTTAAAAACACTTCCCTCCTGAACCTTATTCAATCCTTTCACATATTTAATGGTCTCAATCATGTCCCCTCTCTCCCTTCTTTCCTCCATACTGTACAAATTAAGTTCTTTAAGTCTCTCCTGATAAGTTTTAAGTTTAAGTCCTTCCACCATTTTTGTTGCCCACCTTTGGACCTGTTCTATTAGAATAATGTTTTTTTGCAGGTAACGTCTCCAGAACTGTACACAGTGTTCTAGCTGTGGCCTTACCAGGGCTCTATACAGCGGCATCACAACCTCCCTCTTCCTACTGGTGATGCCTCGAGCTATGCAGCCGAGCATCCTGCTTGCTTATCCCACTGCCAGGCTACACTGTCCACTCATCTTGCAGCTATCAGTAATCAGTATATATATATATATACACTATATATAGAGTTACAATAGATGAAAAAAAAAACTAAAACAAAAAAAAAACAGGCCTAACAATTCGGCATAAAATAAATCATGCTCATAATTCTATATACAATCCTATATACAACCTAACACTATACTATACATAATTCAGCAGGAAGACTAAGAGACCCCGTCACCTGTGCACACAGCCATTGTTAAACGATCTGTCATTGTTATCAAAAATGTATAGGTGAGAAGAGACAGAAAAGCCCACCCAGAGGGAAATCATGGGGAATAAGGAGGCCTGATGTTCCTGCACGCATTCATCCAGGCTCCACATTTCCACCTCTCCCTCTCCAGCACCTGGATCTGCCCCACCTCATGCAGGATGTCATGCACCACCAGCGGGACAGGAAGGACTTTATTCCTAATGCAGAGCTGGCACCATACATTCCATGTGAAATAGCGGATCACTAGACTAACTAGATATAAAGTCTCCAAACAAAAATCCCCTCTGTTCTTGAATGCCCCATACACCCACTCAGCATAGGCAAGCTGGGGGAAGAAGGGGCGCCGAGGGCCAACCCCACCTGTTTACACACCTCTACATTAAAGGGACACCGAAGCAGGAAGTGGTCCATAGTCTCCACCTCATCCTGACACTTCTCACGGAGACAAATTATCTCTGCCAAGCTGTGACACTTCTGGATCCCCCTAAGGTAGAGCTTTCCTTGAAAGGAGAGCCAGGCTATATCCCACAAACCCTCTCTCATGATGGTGCCTGAGCAATCCCTGATGGACAATAGCTTATGAAAACCCAGACCTAGGACTTGATTCACCAGGAGCTTCTTAGGAGTAGATCTCATGTCTTCTGCTTTCAATTGCCATTGCCTAAGTATTTTCAAGCACGGGGCAACATAGGCCAGGAGTTGACCCTGAGGAACTCGAGGGCTTTTCACCCGGCCACCACTCTCCCAGTCCAGGAAAGCCCTAAACCAGGACTAGAAAATACCCAACCAGCCAGACGGGCTCTCTGACAGCATGCTACCAAAATTATGTTTCATAAACAGGAGAGAGAAAAACACGACCGGGTTGACCATCCCTAGGTCACCCTCCCGCCTGTATAGGTAGGTGACATTTTTTTTCACCAGGTTCATGCGATCTCCCCATAACATCTGTAAAAACACGCTGTAGACCCTGGCGTAGAGAGACACTGGCAAAATACAATATGAAGCTGACGTATAAAAAGATCAGGGTCAGGTAGGTCTTGATAAGGTCAACCTATTCCCTGAGAGGCATATTCCAGCTCTTCCAGACTACAACCTTGGCATTGGCAATTTCCAGCCCGTGGTCCCAGTATTTTTGGCCATAATCGCCTCGGCCGAAATCAATGCCAAGATCTTTATTCCTGCTGGTGTCCGGAAGTTTGAAGCCATCACCCTCCCTACTTATCAAAAAAACGTCACTCTTCTCGTGATTGACCTTGGAGCCTGATGCTTCTGTATACTGTGCTATCAGTGAGGCCACCTCCTCTGCCTTGTTTGCCACAGAGACAATCACAGATACATCATCAGCATAAACAATGACCTTCAGGAGGCTGACAAGGCACACCCAGAGAAACCCCATATAACATGCTGCTTTCGACCCCTCTTTTAAAGGGATCAATCGTGAACGCATACAATAGGGGACTCAAAGGCCATTCCTGGTGCACACCAGAGCCAACATCATAAGGCCCTCCAACTCAATCATTAACAAGAGGGAAGCTCTCAGACCCTTCATACGGGGTTTGTAGCAAATTAATGAACTCCCTCCGACAGGCCATACTTACCAAGAAGCAGTTATAGGTACTCATGATTGACCCTATCAAAAGCCTTAGCCTGGTCTAACCCAACATGTATACTTTCCCCAGCTTGCAGCCCTGCACCACTCCAAGGCTTCCCGGACAGCTAAATCCACTGAGAAGATGCCTTCTCACACTGATTTCCTTTGCTACATTACCTATTTATTCAGTGTGTACAGGTGTAAAAAATTACAGATAAGCTTCTTGTTTTTGAGGAATATATCTTTCTCAACTTGCTTCTGGCACAGAATCCCCCCTAATTCTCTTGTGTAATCAGGACTATCAGGTGTGTGGCAAGATGGCTGTCCCCATGTAATTAAAGACTGAATAATCCCCCCACCCGTGCTTATGCCACTGATCATAAGAGGAAAAGAAAGTTATTAACTTTCTTTTTTTGACAGGAGGTCCGCTTTAACCTGATAAAATAAATGACTATTTCTTAAACCAGGCCTTCAGCATCATTTAATGAAAAGCCCAAGCCCTTAAAAAGCTATCCCCAGCATCTAAAATTGATATATTTTAAGTTTTTAGTCACTTGTTATTCTTTCACCCACTGGGCTGCAACTCTGTTTAGGACTCTAGGATACGGGCACTGCCATCTTGCCTCAAAAGCATCATATACTGCAGTGCGGGGGGAGTGCAGGGGGATAGGGTTATAGCAGAGCAGAGCTGGGGTCAGCAAAAGGCTCAGAAAATGCAGTAGGATGATTTTGAATGTGAGCAATCTGTATGTACAGGGTGGGGGGAACATACAAGATATGCTCTTATTCAGGGTGAAGGTCCTGTTTAACAATTCTGAATTTAAACAGACCTGCTACCACCCAGCTACAGCATCTGCAAAATATACCGCAGGCAACACCTTTTTAGCATTGTAACTAGTTTTTTGTTTTATTATAAAGCATTCTGCTTACATGACAGCAGGACTGGCACTAAGTGGCCAAATCTTCCCCTGAAGGTCGATCAACACTTAGCCTTTCATAAGATCAACTGAAGCCAGAACACAGCTGAGTAATGGTGCAGGGTTATACTGTAGATGTAAACTGATGAGGGGTATATTTACCAAAGGTGTTCATTTTTCGGTTGGCCCCCTCGGACTAGTCAGCTGGGTGCCCCATGTGCAGACCTGCTCACGGCTGGCCAGAGGACAATCAGTAGCAATGTCAAAGGCGGTGAGGAATGGAGAGTAAGTGACAACAGAAGGAGGAACAGAGACCATTCACCAACAGCAGTGGATACTTTAGCAGAAGGGGAGAAGGCGGCAAACTGGAGAATGATTAGAGCAGCAGAGGAGGCAGGAAGGACTGGAGGGTAATTGGCAGCAGTGGACTGTTAAGCAGTAGGGGAGAAAGCAAACTGGAGAATGATTAGAGCAGCAAAGGAAATAGGAAGGACTGGAGGGCAATTGGCAGTAGTGGACCCTTTAGCAGTAGGGGAGAAGGCAGCAAACTGGAGAATGATTAGCAGCAGCAGGCAGAGAAAGCAGAGAGGACTGGAGGGCAATTGGCAGTAGTGGACCCTTTAGCAGTAGGGGAGAAGGCAGCAAACTGGAGAATGATTAGCAACAGCAGTCAGAGAAAGCAGGAAGGACTGGAGGGCAATTGGCAGTAGTGGACCCTTTAGCAGTAGGGGAGAAAGCAAACTGGAGAATGATTAGAGCAGCAGAGGAGGCAGGAAGGACTGGAGGGTAATTGGCAGCAGTGGACCCTTAAGCAGTAGGGAAGAAGGCAGCAAGAACTGGTGAATGATTAGAGCAGCAGAGGAAGCAGGAAAGACTGGAGCGCAATTGGCAGCAGTGGAGAAGGGGACACATTCAGCATCACTGGAAGTAGATGTAGAAGTAGATTTATAGCAGTGCAAAAAACAGTGAGGACTGGAGGGTGATCAGCTGCAGAGGAGAACCCATCAGTGGCAAAGAACATGATGTGACACACTGCAAAGGGGCCCATTGAGACTATTTTGCCTTAAGGGTCCACATAAAGCTGGAGCCAGCTCTGTCACATTTTGACTGTACGATAGCAACCACTGACTAGAAGCCTCTCATACACAATCTGTGGGATTGAATATAATTGTTCATATGATGTTCATGCTTTGTAAAAGAAACTAAATTCTAACATACAGTACATCCACATGAATCCTAACAAGAGAGAAAGGAGCGCTAATAATAATCTACACAGTGAAAAGGACATATGACTGCTAGCAGTCCAGAGCCTGTCTCAGCAGCTCTGCACTCTGTATTTGTCCTAATGATTATAGCAGCAATTATATTTTATGTGTCTTACGCAAATTAGATAGTTTGAAGTAATGTGGTATTAATTGCCAGTGGTCATTTACTTCTGCTTTGGTAAATTTAAACAGACTTTCCTAGTTTAAGGTCAACTACTTTCAAATGTAAACTGAATACAGGCATTAAAAACAAAAGAATGTTTTTAAAGTTAATAAAGTTAATTTCATATATCTTTAGCTTCC
This sequence comes from Gastrophryne carolinensis, assembly GCA_027917425.1. Classification (NCBI taxonomy): domain Eukaryota; kingdom Metazoa; phylum Chordata; class Amphibia; order Anura; family Microhylidae; genus Gastrophryne; species Gastrophryne carolinensis. Next base: position 340,675,435 of record CM051239.1, read on the forward strand.
TTTAGTGCAGCAGTAAGTAGTGAACCTCAATTTATTCATACTAAATTTAAAAAGCAAAAATACAAATTCTCCTGCACCCAGTTCTCAACAGATTAGTTAAAATAAGTTTCCGTACTTGGGAGTTTAAAGGATTTTCAATAAATATCACATATGTGTCTAATTCAAAACACAGTTGAAGCTGGGATCTAAAACGGTATGAAATACAGTAAACCATATATTTTATAATGACTGCTTTAGAGGATGGACTACAACACCAACTGCCAACCTCCTAACTCAGCAGTTAGTAGTATACAGTTAACATAGCCTGCATATTAACTCTATGAAGTTCTAAGGTCTAACTTATGTTAGGTCTTTGGAAATATTGATACTGAGACAGGACATGAGTATAGCAAAACAACACAACACAGAAATACTTCTTAAAGAGGACCAAAACCTGGTCTGTGAGACTCCAGGGCTGGCATACTCGCTCCCCTGGGGCACCCTGATCGGGGGTGCCCCACTGTGTGAAACCCCCCAGGTTGCCTGAAAACTCACCTTCATTCCCAGTCCAATGGCGCATGTGCGAGTGGGAACCGCGTTCCCGCTATCCCTTAAGCAGGGCGCGTGCCCACACCAGGCATTTATGAATGGCCGGCATGTGAAGGGTAGCGGGGGATGCTGCCTCCAGCATGCTCAGATCCTCTCGCATTAGATTAGCTACAGAATGCAGAGCAGAGCAGATCCGAGCACGCTGATTGGATAAGCGGCTGCACATGCTCCATAAGATTTACTTTACAGTGCAGATCACAATGCAAGTTCTGTACAGAAACAGTGTGTATTATTAATTATAAGCATAAAGCACTTCAATCAAATTCAGCTCATTGTACTCTATGGGATCTTAACCTACAGAACCAGGTTTAAACTGGCGCTGCAGAGGCTGCGGCTCTGCGACCTTTTGGGTGCTAGTGTTAAAGTGGACCAAAACCCAGGACACCCAGTGTCCTCGCTCATCGGAGCTAACACTAGAAGTGTCCTCGCTCATTGGAGCTGGCACTAGAAGTGTGCTAGCTCATCGGAGCTGGCACTAGAAGTGTCCTCGCTCATCAGAGCTGCCACTAGAAGTGTCCTCACTCATCGGAGCTGCCACTAGAAGTGTCCTCACTCATCGGAGCTGGAACTAGAAGTGTCCTCACTCATCGGAGCTGGCACTAGAAGTGTCCTCACTCATGGGAGCTGGCACTAGAAGTGTCCTCACTCATGGGAGCTGGCACTAGAAGTGTGCTCACTCATCAGAGCTGGCACTAGAAGTGTCCTCGCTCATTGGAGCTGGCACTAGAAGTGTGCTCGCTCATCGGAGCTGGCACTAGAAGTGTCCTCGCTCATCAGAGCTGGCACTAGAAGTGTGCTCGCTCATCGGAGCTGGCACTAGAAGTGTCCTCACTCATCGGAGCTGGCACTAGAAGTGTCCTCGCTCATCGGAGCTGGAACTAGAAGTGTCCTCACTCATCGGAACTGGCACTAGAAGTGTCCTCACTCATCGGAGCTGGCACTAGAAGTGTCCTCACTCATGGGAGCTGGCACTAGAAGTGTGCTCGCTCATCAGAGCTGGCACTAGAAGTGTCCTCGCTCATCAGAGCTGGCACTAGAAGTGTCCTCGCTCATCGGAGCTGGCACTAGAAGTGTCCTCACTCATCGGAGCTGGCACTAGAAGTGTCCTCGCTCATCGGAGCTGGCACTAGAAGTGTCCTCGCTCATCGGAGCTGGCACTAGAAGTGTCCTCGCTCATCGGAGCTGACACTAGAAGTGTCCTCACTCATCAGAACTGGCACTAGAAGTGTCCTAGCTGCTGCTGCTGCTTCTTCCATGCTGACAGAAGAGGATCAGGCAGAGGGGAGTTTAAGCAGTGCGCTTCTGCTCCATACTCTGCCCAAACCCGAACATTTTTTCATAGTTCGGGCAAACTTGCTGAACCCAAATTTTGGGGGTTCACCCATCCTTAATTATTATCTGTAAAATTCATTTAATATACACTGATTTTAAAACCATTAGATTCTTCCTCCAATCCCACCGGGACTCTGATCTCCATCACTGCAGCTTGTTTAACTAACTAGGAGGTTATATTTACTTTTTAGCTAAACCTTATTATAAAAATTGTATTTTTGTTATGTTTCCATGTATCCATTTTACACACAGCAGAATAACTGATACCGCTATTTCCTTTACAGGACACCTTGTCCTGCTCTTCATGGCCAGCTTCTCCTGCACTTAGATGGGAAAAACGGTGGTGTGATCTACGGCTTATCCCTCTGCTTCATTCAAGGTTATCACAGTATATCACAGGGACAGATTTGTGCAGGTAAAAACAACATATTTCATTCACAGATCTAATAAAATGATTAAAGTGTTTTGCTCAATTATATTTTGATACCATAGAAATATGTTACATGATTACAAATGCTAATAGTTTAAATGCTTCAAAAGTACATAAAACACCGGGAGCTGTTATGTGTGGGTGAATATTTATTTCTTTCATTAAAAAATAAAATGAGAGTTATTACTTCCAACTGAGACGAGAACTCATGTAAAAAAGAAATGGATCAGGTCTTTTCTCGATCACCGCGGAAATTCAGTCACCAAGACCCCCCCCACCATGCCACAATACCCTGGCGCTGAGGCAGGATGGGGGGTTACTAAGGAACAAAACCCTTACCTTATCCTCGAGCCGCGCCGCTCGCCCGGTCTTTGTGTGGCAGCCACCACGAAAGACACAAAGCTGCATCCCCTTCACAAAGAGCATGCACGGAGCCGGGGGATGCGGCTTTGCGCTGTCATTCAAGATGGCGGTGCCCAGGGTCCAGAGCAATGGAGGAGCAGCACAGGCCCCTGGATAAGGTAAGATTTTATTTTCTTTGTAACCCACCTCCCCCCGTCCTGCCTCAATGCTAGGGTAACATGGCAGGTTGGTCGGGGTTACTTGGTAACTGAAGTTACACTTTAACACTCTAAGCCTTACTAGAGCCCTCCACAAGGGAAGATATGCTGGCCCGAATGACAATCCCAGGTGGTTCCACCTGAGAATCAAGGGTATAGACAGGCAGGAAGTTATTCCCTGGCAATAATGGGCTGGCAGCAGTTGGATGATAGAGACAGGCTCACACATAAACCAAAGGTCATAAGCAATAGGCAATAATCTTGGTTGAAGTCTCTAGCAATTGGCCAAGGGCCAACATCTAAGGTTTTGAAGTGAATCCAGAGCAAAGGTAGTGGGCAGACAGCAGAAAACATGCCTTCGTTACATATATCAGTGAGTTGACCATATGTACCAGGTACTCATATTATTTTATTTCACATGTTCGGTATTTATGTAATGCGTTTTCATACTAACACTGGGCAATGCCCTGTTAATGCGGGATAATTTTAGTTCTCCCTAATGTTTGCCCCTATGCTAATCACAGCCAATCATTAAGTTGCCTACTGAGGCACCACCTTTGCAAGGCAGACTGCTCGCACTGATTAACAGGTTTTTTGCATAATTTTGTTTTATCTTTATTATGGCATTGTTTGGCCATATGTTTCTGGGACCTATATGTGTGTTTCTTCACCAATTTTGTACCATTTGAGTATTGCTGCTTTTCACTTTTTATTATGCATGACATAATTTCCATTGGGGCAGCTCTGGTTGCTTCTATGAGGAAATATTTAAAATGCATTTTTGGTACACGCAACTCAGCATAGAGTCCAGTAGACCCACAACACGCCACAGTTTTGAGATGACCTCTTGGATGAATCTCCCTTACCTAGTAAAACTTATGTTTTACTTCACCGACCGCCAACTGCCCAGCAGGATACTTCTTTTTGCCTGTATGACACATCAGGATTCCTGGATTCCTGAATTAAGCCAGTATCTTGTGTGAGCCTGAAAGGCTGTGTAAGCCTGGAAATTGCAACAACAGGCTGTTTTAATGGGCTGAACTTTTCTTTAAGACTTATTCTGATGGAAGCCTGTTTAACTTCAGTGATAAAAATAAACTGAGCCAATTTCTCCTGGTGTTTGGGCCTGTATTTGTAACCAGGCACTCCTGCAGTCTTACACAAGGCTTGAAAAAAATCTTAGAAATGACACATCTGTATATCCACGTATGCTTGTTTGTGAAATAACCTCTAAAAAAATAAGTAAAACGGCTGGGGTGTGTGGTTCTGATCCGCCCTCCCTGTTAAACCTGCTGATAGGAGCTGACTCAGATACAGACACTTGAGATGCAATACGTGCTCCTCATCTGGGAATGGTGATTATCAGCTGAAGAGCAAAAACAGGGAAAGTACCCATAGCAATACTTTGATTCAAGAATCCTGTAAAATATAAAAGGAAAGTGTCACGGCCACCTCCTTACCTGACCCTCGTTCCTCCGCCGACTCCTCTCGGCGGGCTGCACGTCCGTTGCAGCCGGCGGCGGGTCGGCGTCGCTCCTGCCCGCCCGCCGCTCGGCTGTCACGAGCAGCCGCTCGGGCGGCTTCCGGCCCTGCAGCGTCGGGAGCGGCCGCGCCGCTCTCTGTGCGGCGCGCTCCCGGCGCGCGTCCTCACACGCGCGCGCGCACGCGCCTGACTTCATTCTATGCCCTCCGGCGGCGCTGCGCACTGCGCGCCCGCCGGAGGTAACTGTATTGGGCCAATGAGCCCTTGTTATTTAAAAGGCATGCGCCCAAACACTGTCCGCCTCCCTATGTTTAGTTGGGCCAATGAGCCCTTGCTATTAAAGGGCATGTGCCCTATTACACACTCCGCCTCCTTATTCAAACTGGGCAATCAGCCCAGAGATCCCAGTTGCCCCAATCACTACACTCCCCCCCCTTCAGCCAATCCAGTCAGCCCACATCCTATATAGGTTTACACCCTGCAGTTAGTCGTTGCCCGTTATAGCGTGCTACTGGGTGTGATTTGGATTGCTCTTCTCCTTGTGATTTTGCCTTGTTTTTGACCATCCCTGATTGCCTCCTGGACCGACCTTGCTTGCCCCTTGACTACGATTCTGCCTGCTCCTTTGTACCGCGAACCTCTGACCTCCCGTTGTGACCCCTGGCTTGCCCCTGACCATTCTTCCGTCTAACCCTTCTGTACCGTGCCACCTCGGATTGACCACCCGTGTATGACCCCTGTCCGTTTTCGCTACTCAGTCTAGTCCTTGGATTCATCTGCCTTCCCCTGCATAAATCAGCATCCTTTGTGCTAATAAGACCTGGGGGCAACCGTGTCCGGTGAGGCGTGTCTAGCGTCCCGGCAAACGGGGGCTTACTATAGGTGAAGAAAGCAGCGGAGATTGGGGGTTGCTGGTTTATTGGAAGGTGGGTGTCTCCGGGACCTGACATTATAACGGGCCATCGAAAAAAGAATATCTTCTAGATGGAAGAATTGATCCAACAGGTTCAAGCTATGGCCACTGCCATTAATCAGCTGGCTCAACGAGTGGCCACGCAAGAGAGTCGTCAGATACCTGCGCCAGTGGATCCTAGTCCGGCCGTCGAGCCCAAGATCCCTCTCCCGGAAAAATTTTTGGGGGATCGGGCGAAGTTTTCTAACTTTAAGAATTCTTGCGAACTCTACTTCCGCCTTCGACCCCACGCATCTGGATCCGAAGCGCAACGCGTTGGGCTAGTCATTTCACTCCTCCAGGGCGATCCACAGACCTGGGCGTTTGGTTTAGCTCCGACTGATGAAGCCTTGCAGTCGGTCTCTTCTTTTTTTTTGGCCATGGAACTTCTGTATGCTGACCCAGATCGAGCCGCAACAGCGGATTCTAAGTTGCGGAACCTGAGACAGGCCAAACGTTCTGCTGAAGAATATAGCGCAGAATTTTGGCGGTGGGCTATAGATTCCCAGTGGAACGATCCGGCTTTATGTAGCCAGTTTAGAATTGGACTCTCCGATAACATCAAGGACATCCTGGTGAACTATCCTTTGCCCAAAAACTTAGACGAATATATGCAGCTGGCCATCAGGGTGGACCGACGTCTCCGAGAAAGGCGCCAGGAAAGAGGCAAGGACCAACCGTGGGGATCCTCACGTCAAGAGTCAAGCTTTAAGGGGGCAGCCGTTTCCTCTCCTTCCTTGTCGCATGAGGAACCAATGCAGCTTGGCGTTACCCATCTCTCTCAGGCGGAGAAGGTTCGGCGCAGATCCCAAGGCCTCTGCCTCTATTGTGGTAATCCGGGTCATTTTGCCAAGACCTGCCCAAACAAGGCTCCGGTGGCGGGAAACTTCAACGCCTAGATCTTGCAGAGGGACCTCGTCTAGGCGGTCAGGTATCGTTCCCTCCAGACAATCGTATACTCTTACCCGTTACACTCTCTTGGGGTCCTTTCCGGACTATTGCCTCCGCCTTCATCGATAGTGGAGCGGCTGGCAATTTCCTGGATAGATCCTTAGCCCTTACTCTAGGGATTCCGTTAATCCCATTAGAAAATTCCCTTCGGGTCCTGGCAGTCAACAATAAGCCCATTGAGGGGGGGTTGGTTTCCCACAAGACCCCTTGGGTAAATTTAGTTGTAGGATCTGCCCACTCGGAAGAAATAGAATTTTTGATTATTGAAAGTCCTGTCTCCCCTGTTGTTTTAGGATTTCCCTGGTTAAAAGTCCATAACCCCATGATAGATTGGAGATCTGGAGATCTGGTGAAGTGGAGTCCCTCATGTCAAAGTCGTTGTTTCTCTATATCCCTTAGGACCACACCGATTGTCTTTGATGGTCTACCTCCAGTCTATGCAGATTGGGCAGACGTATTTTCGGAGAAATCCGCCGACATTCTTCCACCCCATAGGGCCTACGACTGTCCTATTGCCTTACTCCCAGGTACTATGCCCCCTAGGGGGAAACTATATAATCTCACTAGATTTGAAGAACAGGCCATGAAAGATTATATCACCGAAAATCTCCAGAAAGGTTTTATCCGTCCTTCCACCTCCCCTGCCGGTGCTGGGTTCTTCTTCGTTGAGAAGAAGGACGGCGGCTTACGCCCCTGTATAGATTATCGAGGGTTAAATAAGATTACTGTAAAAAATAGATATCCCCTTCCATTGATCAATGACCTTTTTAATCAGGTCTCTGGGGCCCAGGTCTTCACTAAGTTAGACCTTCGAGGAGCATATAACCTTATTCGCATACGGCAGGGGGATGAATGGAAAACGGCCTTCAATGTAAAGGATGGGCATTATGAATATTTAGTGATGCCATTCGGGTTATGCAATGCTCCTGCAGTGTTTCAAGATTTTGTCAATGACATATTTCGTGATTTTTTGGGTCAATTTCTCGTGGTCTATTTGGACGACATACTGATTTTTTCCCGCTCTCTGGTGGAGCACCGTCAACATGTCAAAGCGGTGTTGCAGAGATTGCGGGAAAATCGTCTGTATGCTAAAATCTCCAAATGTGTTTTTGAAGTGTCTGAAATCCCGTTTTATCCCGATCCCGATTTATAATCTCCAAACGGGGATTGGTGATGGATCCTTCCAAGGTTTCTGCTATTCTGGAGTGGGAACAACCTAGAACCCTAAAGGCGCTACAGAGATTTCTAGGATTTGCGAATTTTTACAGGCAGTTTATAAGGGGTTTCTCGTCCATAGTGAGTCCTTTAACAGATCTCACTCGTAAGGGCGCTTTTGTTGAGGAGTGGCCTCCCTCAGCTAAAAACGCCTTTCAAGTGTTAAAAGAGACTTTCACCTCCGCTCCCATTTTGATACACCCCGACACCCGGCTTCCATTTCTATTAGAGGTTGACGCCTCGGAACTGGGAGTAGGAGCTGTTCTTTCTCAGTATGCGGGCAATCCTGAGAAACTACATCCTTGTGCTTTCTTCTCTCGGAAGTTTTCGCCTGCTGAACGCAATTACGATGTTGGGAATAGGGAACTTTTGGGTATTAAACTGGCCTTTGAAGAATGGCGCCACTGGCTAGAAGGTTCCTTACACCCCATCACTGTGTATACTGATCACAAGAATCTGGAGTATTTAGAGTCAGCCAAGAGACTCAACTCCCGTCAGGCACGCTGGGCACTCTTCTTTTCTCGATTTAATTTTATTATCACCTATAAGCCGGGGAAGAAGAATGCCAAAGCAGATGCCCTATCCCGTAATTTCGGGGATTGTAAGGACCAGAACGGTCCTCCAGAATCGATTTTACCTTTAGGTTGTGTTGTAGCGACTCTTCTCCCTGACCTGTCTAGCTCGTTAGTGCCATTTCAGGTTGATTCTCCTCCGGGTAAACCCTCTGATTGTTTATTTGTTCCGCCTCATTTGCGTCTGGCCGTTTTACAGGAACTACATGATGCCAAGTCGGCTGGTCACTTAGGTGTTCGGAAGACTTTGGCTATCGCCAAACGTCATGTTTGGTGGCCCACCATCCGACGCGATACTTCCGCCTTTGTCGAAGCATGTCCGGTATGTGCTCGAAGTAAGGCCACTCATGGGTCCCCTGCGGGACTATTAGTTCCCTTAGAAATCCCCGCTGAACCATGGTCGCACATATCCATGGATTTTATTGTTGACCTTCCTCCATCACAGGGGAATTCTGTAATTTGGGTGGTGGTGGATCGCTTCAGTAAAATGGCACATTTTATTCCATTGATAAAACTTCCGTCGGCACCAGATTTAGTACAGCTATTCATTAAGCACGTTTTTCGCCTCCATGGTTTACCACTGAATATTGTTTCAGATCGAGGAGTTCAGTTTGTATCCCGTTTTTGGAAAGCTTTCTGCAATCGTTTAGGTATTAAAGTGTCGCTCTCTACCGCCTATCACCCTCAGTCTAACGGACAGACTGAACGGGTAAATCAATGTTTAGAACAATATCTACGCTGTTTCGTCTCCGATCGCCAAGAACAATGGGCGGAATTCATCGAATTTGCAGAATTCGCCTTTAACAATGCGCCGAGTGAATCTACTAGGTTTTCGCCTTTTTTTTGTAATTACGGGAGAAACCCTAAGGCATCATCTTTTTCTGGTCCTTCCTCCAACTTGCCGGCCTTGGAGGAATGGCTACGAGAAAGAACTAAAGTATGGTCTGAGATACAGACTAACTTAAAGAAAGCCTCTAGAACTCATAAAGTCTTTGCGGACCGACATAGGTCGCTAGAACCACCATTTCAGGTGGGTGATTTGGTCTGGGTCTCTACTAAAAATATTGCCCTTCGGCAACCCTCGTCTAAGCTAGGGCCTAAATTTATCGGCCCGTTTCCTATTATTGATAAACTAAGCGACGTTACCTTTAAGGTCAAGTTACCTTCATCCATGAGAATTCCGTCGTCCTTTCATGTTTCTTTGTTAAAATCTGCCAAAAATATTCAGGTGTCGTCTCCTTCCCCAATCATAGTGGAGGATGTGCCTGAATATGAGATTAATAGAATACTCGACGCTCGGGTGTTTCAAAACTCTTTACAGTATTTAATAGATTGGAAGGGTTTTGGTCCAGAGGAAAGGTGTTGGGTACCGGCCAAGGATGTCCATGCCAAAACCCTTATTAATAGGTTTCACCGTGAGAATCCGGATAAGCCTGATAAGGGTCCAGAGGCCCCTCGTGAAGGGGGGGGTAGTGTCACGGCCACCTCCTTACCTGACCCTCGTTCCTCCGCCGACTCCTCTCGGCGGGCTGCACGTCCGTTGCAGCCGGCGGCGGGTCGGCGTCGCTCCTGCCCGCCCGCCGCTCGGCTGTCACGAGCAGCCGCTCGGGCGGCTTCCGGCCCTGCAGCGTCGGGAGCGGCCGCGCCGCTCTCTGTGCGGCGCGCTCCCGGCGCGCGTCCTCACACGCGCGCGCGCACGCGCCTGACTTCATTCTATGCCCTCCGGCGGCGCTGCGCACTGCGCGCCCGCCGGAGGTAACTGTATTGGGCCAATGAGCCCTTGTTATTTAAAAGGCATGCGCCCAAACACTGTCCGCCTCCCTATGTTTAGTTGGGCCAATGAGCCCTTGCTATTAAAGGGCATGTGCCCTATTACACACTCCGCCTCCTTATTCAAACTGGGCAATCAGCCCAGAGATCCCAGTTGCCCCAATCACTACACTCCCCCCCCTTCAGCCAATCCAGTCAGCCCACATCCTATATAGGTTTACACCCTGCAGTTAGTCGTTGCCCGTTATAGCGTGCTACTGGGTGTGATTTGGATTGCTCTTCTCCTTGTGATTTTGCCTTGTTTTTGACCATCCCTGATTGCCGCCTGGACCGACCTTGCTTGCCCCTTGACTACGATTCTGCCTGCTCCTTTGTACCGCGAACCTCTGACCTCCCGTTGTGACCCCTGGCTTGCCCCTGACCATTCTTCCGTCTAACCCTTCTGTACCGTACCACCTCGGATTGACCACCCGTGTATGACCCCTGTCCGTTTTCGCTACTCAGTCTAGTCCTTGGATTCATCTGCCTTCCCCTGCATAAATCAGCATCCTTTGTGCTAATAAGACCTGGGGGCAACCGTGTCCGGTGAGGCGTGTCTAGCGTCCCGGCAAACGGGGGCTTACTATAGGTGAAGAAAGCAGCGGAGATTGGGGGTTGCTGGTTTATTGGAAGGTGGGTGTCTCCGGGACCTGACAGAAAGCCTTTCTTGTTCCATGTGATTCTCTGGGGAAGCTTAAATCTAAAGCAATTATTTGTTCACCGTTATTGATTGACTTGAAGCTTTCCAATGTATTAAGGACTATCCTATTAATTTAAGCGTAAAATTGTTTTACAAATGTTGCGCCATGCAATTGTATTGTGTGATAAACAACAGAAAATAAAATCCTTGCTTCCCATGTTGCAGTGTTTTTATATGTATATACAACCATGAAATGCCTTATTTTGACATTTACAGCTGCTGGGTGCCAAGTTTGGTCTAAAGCAGGGGTTCCCAATATATGCAAGCTTGTTAGTGACAATATAAAGCAAAAAGCATTCATACAATGCTTGTGTTACGTGTGTTTTCCCAATACCTTATATACATATACATATACACACATTATCATGAACCACTTAGGTAATGTTTAGGTAGTGTTGGGCAGAATAATGTTTCTCACAAAGGTGAGTATTCAGCTGTGCTTGCTGCCCTGACACGTTTCGCCTTAGGGCGTCATCAGATCATAAGAAGGTGGGATGATTCATCCTGCTGGGCTGAAAAATTGTTCTAACTTTGAACAAGTCTGTACTAACACATGGATTATAGTGTAAATAATAGTAAGGTGTAAACAAAGATCAATTCTAATACCTGGTAGGTGCTGCGTAGGATGTATCTTGTGGGTAATTTGTGAGTGGCACCTTGTAGTATATGTCTATCTAAAGGAAAAACCGAGTGCAGTGGCGTCTCCAGTTACTAAGGTGTCTGTAGAACAGGCATAAGGTATATGTTGGGGTGCTTGGTATGGTTAATTTTCAATCGCTGGTTAAGTGTTGCGGGCTCCTGAAAAGGGTGAGGTGTCAAACGGGCTGGTGAGCCTTGGGTAACTGTTTCTAGTACCTTTATTGAGGTGTGTAATAATCCACCTTCACCACACCTGACCTGCCCCTAAACATAAAAAAAAGTTCCCAACCTATGGTAGGAGTACCACTGGGGGTACTTGAGTCCAAACTGCTCCAAAGATGATGGAAACTCTATACGAATGATTCAACACCATAATTTTACTCACTTTTTTTGTGAAGCAGGACCCTGGACCTCTCCTCTTCTGTGCTCCTCTTAAGGGTTCAACTTCCATGTGACGACCGGCAGCCAGTTTATGGGGCTTTAGCAATTGGCTCATAGTAAAGTCATGCAGGTCTGGCACTTGCCACGGATGGAAGCATTACCGGAGGAGATAAATATTTTTGGGTCTGGGTTTTCAGGCTTACAGGATGCTCCCTTTAGACATGAGCAGTAGTCCAGGGTGCAGGAACAGGGCATGGAAGCACTTTAAGGACAATAATTTTTTTCCAATTTTTTAGATTTCTCTAATGAAGAAGTAAGTTAGACCCAATTCTTTTTAAAGTTCCTCGTTGCATTGGCTTATTTTGAAAATTTCAGCTGCTGGGTGCCAAGTTTGGTCTTGAGCCAGGGTTCCCAATTTATAAATGAGCTAAAAACTGATCTTGTTGAATAGCTCAAAAAGTATACAAGGTTGTTTATGACTATATAAACCAAAAATCATTCATAATCAATGGTACAAAAACAGAGTATATACGTTTGTTTACCCAATACTACTTAGGTCATGCTGGGTCAGTGATTCCAGCACCCAATTGTGTGTATTTTGGGGGTCCCCAGTTACTCCACCGAGGACAGTGAACTAATTTTTATTTTTTATTCCATTTTTGAGATTTCTCTAGTGAAGAAGTCATACCCTACCCTTTTAAAAGCTCCTCGTCGAATCTTTAGATGATAGTGTTTGTCTTTCAGGAGGTCATTTTTAATTGCAGGAGGCGCATGACCCTTTCCCATACAAGGCTCACTTATATATCTGACAAGGGCAGAGATCAAGTGTTTTATGAATAGTACACTATAGGGGATACTGAGCACAAGTCTGAAACAAAGAGGAGACTCATTCCATAGTGAGCCAAGTAGAACACTCCAGCTGTTGACTTGAAGAGGGGTTAAAAGAGTAACCCTGTCATTTTAGTTTTCAGCCCATGGGCGCCCTTTAATTGTAGGCTCAACATTTTTTCTGTGGATGGTTTAGAGTTGCTCTCACTGTTAATGACTATTCAGAGGTGTATACAGATCAACCTCATTAATGAGAGTATGCATGCATTCCTTCATTTATTGTATGTTGCCTGGAGATAAGGCTGCTGCAAAGCATCTTTTTTTCTTAAGATGTAAACCTGGACATCATATACCATATATACTGTATGTGTGTTACAAATATTAAAACTGGTTTTATTGCAAAGAAAATAGGAGATAAATGCGTCTCACACTAAAGCAGGGCTGTGAATGTCCATATGCTGTATAATAATTAGCATTGACTCCCCTGGTGACAGTAATAAAAAAATTGAACACCTGAATAAATGACTGAGAACGCCATATTAATAGCCAAGCAGGCAACACAACAATCTATCATGAATGTAACAAAAGTTGTTACATTCAAATTATCATATTGTTCACAAAATGGGTGTTGTACTGGATGCAGGGAGACCTCCCAGATGTCCCCTGCACATTAATGGTGCAGAAATTGAGAAATCTTGCCCTTCTTTTCAGAGAAATCCAGAACTCTGATTGGATAGTATGGTAACATGGCTCCTCGCTGGCCACAAGAAGGGCAAGATTCCTCCGGTTCTGCACCCAGTACAACACACATTTTATGGCTACTAGACCACTGGATGGACTGAAGTCTTTATTCTGCCTTACATACTATGTTACTATCAAGCAATTACAGAAAAGACAATTTGACCAGTGCCATAAAAAAACAAACCTGCAGCCAAAATTAACTCTGTGTGTAGGACTGTGGATGATAGGTCTATCAATTGTGTTTGTTTAATATTAATATAACAGAATATATGCTTTCTATACACCCAAATTTGAGATTACTACTAGGGATGGGCAAACTCAAATGTTTGGAGGTTGTACCAAACAGTTGGTGCCCAGGTTCCTGAACATGGATGGATTTGCCTGAACATGAACATTGACTCTTGGAAGTCTGTGCTCATGTTTTGCATTCGGACGCCAAACAGTGCAATTCCCACAATTCCTGGAGCTCTGCTAACAGACGGAATGTGTAGCTGAATCCCCTCCTTGACCTGCCCTATAGTGACGCACACACTCAGAGGTTCCCCGCCTCTTGAGCATATAAGAGCTGTCACTGGGGGATACTATTGTCCCTGTTGTCTGAAATGGTGGAGGAATGGTCAGAATGACTGCTTCTGAAGGTTATCGGTTAAGTATATGTTACATTGAGAACATTAAAGATTTTTTAATGTGGTTTCTTATTTATTACTTTAGCTATTTGTGAAGAAGACTCCAATAGACCTCAATACTAGATCACAGGGTAGGGAAGCTACAAGTCACCTGCCCAACATGCCAGCTGGTGGCTTGCACGTACTCCCACCATATTATCTGCACCCCCACCATCCAGGGGGGTACATAAGAGCCCGGTGCCCATTGGCCCGGGGCTCCCCCAGGAGGAGCACCGGTTCCCAGCCAAAGGGCATGGGACCCCCACGCTTGGTGTGCCAGGCTGGTTTTTAAATTTATTTTTTACATTAAAAAAAGAACACCAAACATTGATCCACCAACTCACAGCAGCCTAAAGGGGTCCCTGCACCCCACACAAAGCATCCACAGCTTCACTCATCCCTAGCTACTACTACACTTTTCCCAGTACCCCCTAGAAGGGCACAGGATCTGTGCCAAAGGGCACAAAGGCTGGTATGCCACTATGGCTGGAGAACGTCTATTTGACATTCAAGCCATGGGGATACCAGCACCGAGTCTCACTTCCAGATCTTTTGGCAAACTTGCTACTGTGTGTGTTGCATATTCAGACAAGTCTTAACCTGCACAGACAATCTCAACTCTTGAACACTGATGGCCAGTTCCCTACCCCAAATCCCTGCCCTTGTTACAATTCATAACCCAGCTGCCAGGATTCTGCAGATGGACGGGAGTGTGAGGGTGAGGACACATCAAGTCACACAGGTAAGCTTGTCTGTCAGGAGGGAAATGTCTGATTTTGCTGTATCTACCCCAGCCTGCTGCCATGCCGGGCACATGGCCGAATCCCCTCGCATTCCCTGCTGCCAGCCTGCTCTGTGCACATACTGTAACAGAGCTGCTGCGCTGCTGTCACCATCTTGCCAGCTGCCAGCCGGCTACAAGACATCCCCTGAAAGTAAGCCCTAGCACCTATTTTTAGAGCAAAAATGAGTATAAGACTTGTAACAACAAATATTAACAAACCAGAGGTGCACCACCTATCAGCAAGTGATTTGTGCTCACTCTCCACTTAAGAACACCAAATGAAGCGGACGTGATATCAGACCACACCTTCCTCCCAATGAGGAGCACCAGACATATAACATAGGTTACATATTTTTATTAGATAATCCAATAATCAAAAAATCTAAAATACATACAACACAAGACATTTAAAACCACTGCACCCCCCAAAATCTCCTAACAACAGTAATTAATAAATGATGCCCATAAGGGAATATCAATTACCCACCATAAGCGGATATAGGCCCCAAATACTACAACCCGCTAGATAATTTTGTGCTGGCACAAAAAACTATTCTCACTAAGTGTAATTATATACAATTATAAAGTGCTCAATGCTTAAAAAACACTAATAAAGTGCAAACCAGAAGCCACAAATCCATAAGCATAAAGTGTCCAGTGCAGTACAGTTATAAACACATAAACCAATTATAAAAATATAAAAAACAATACATGTAAACCAGTATGTGTATTGCACAGAAATCCAATCCAGCAAGGAAATATAAATAAATAATAATAAATACAATAAGCTGGTGAACAAGGACCAAAAATACGTAAAGTGCATATGCCAACATTAATTCAAAAAGAGATACCACACAGACAAAAGGCAGCCCACAAGGTGGAAGGAGAGGGGAAATGCAGAAAACACCCGCGCACGCGACTCCCGTGCCGCTTCACAGGGTGAGGGAGTATAAGACTTGTCTTATTTTTGGGGACACAAAAATGAAAACAGCTCACCCAATCCACGTAGAAGCTGAGAAAGGGGGAGAGCCACTTGGCAATCCTCCAGGGTTGATACTGAAGTATCCAGCGCCAAAACTGAAAGACGGAAAAGATCCGGCGTATAGTCAGGCACGATGGTGACTGGATCAGGGGCGACCAATAGGAGAAGAGTGCTGCCAAAGGGAGAACCCGCCTCCATTCACTCGTAACATTATAAAGCTTATGTCATTCAGGCCAGCACATATCACAAAATAGCCAGTTCAAAATACATTAAAACATTAAATGTTACATGATAGCTATCGCTACCAAATAAAAAAAAAGAAATATAATGTGAGCGGTGATATGAGAATAATATTGCGTCCTTGAGGCTTACGTGAATGATAGAAACAAGTAACAAATTTAGATGCCTGGGCCAAATATAGCTCAGTATCTGGGGCAAAAACAATTCATTACCAAATAAGTAAACAAAAACCAAAAATCCATCAGATTGGATAATCACAGTATGGTTCCTGTTATTCATTATATTATTACGATGGAACATACAGTTATATACCGTACAGGCACAAGTGTGAGTATATATTGCATAATAAACAATATATATAGCTTAGATACAGAGCCATATTGTTTACAATAATTTGCAAGAAATAATCGGACATAATTCAAATACCTTATAAATTATATATATTAAAAAAAAAAAACTGATTCTACATTTTTTTATATACTCTAAGCGGACCTAAACTCAAAAGCCAGAAGTTGACTGCATAACCAGCGAAAAAAATTCAAATATATCCAAACTCTAAAATTGATAATAGAATTACTGATGGCAGTGCAAATACTATACAAAACAAATGAAATGCAAAATGCTCAGTCTGAATAGAAATGCTCAAATGCAAACATAAAGAGATAACAGATATCAATTATCCAATGATGGGAAAAGGTGCATCGTGCTTGGCTCTTATAAAACATGTTTGATAAAAAGGAAAGTGCGGTGTGCTTATCTATTACAAAACATTTTTGATAAATAGAAGGTGGTCTTAAAAAATAGTTAGCAGCAAATAGTAATGTCCTAGGGAACATATAGGATCCTATATTATTAAGTGACTGGATACTGTATAAGATATATCACATTAACCAGTCTGTCAGAGCAAACAGGTAATAGAGGGTCAAAAAAAGCATAAAACCAACATGGTTAAAAACAAAGGTGGAAGCAGCAGGAACAAATTAAATTTCAATAAAAAAAACTGTCATAGATGAAGCAATTGGGTACTGGGTCATAGTAAACCGTAAGACCGATCAAGCCTGTCATTGAGAACCTCCGGTGCATAGGTGGCCAGTTTGAGGATCCACTTAGCTTCAGCTTTAAAGAGTCTCTTCTGCAGATCACCACCCCTAGGACTAGGTGCTATTTTTTTCTATGACCATGACCGTAAGACTGGTTAGGTTGTGTCACGATCATGAAGATCTTTGCAATGTCTAGCAACATTAGACTTCTGCTGAAAAGATTTTACTTGGTATATATGCTCCAAAACCGTGATTTCAATTTACTCATGGTGCAGCCTACATATTGGAGTCTACAAAGCGTACAGGTAACTAAGTAGACCAGGACTTTTGAATTGCAGTTAAAAATATCAGAGATGGTATATCTTTTGCCAGTTACACAGGTTTCAAAAAAGTATTCTTCTGAACATATTTGCAGCAAGTGCAGCAGGCTTGCTTACAAGGGTAACAACCCTTGCATGACAGCCATGTAGAAGACTTCATTTTTGGATTGTGGAGAACTGAGGTTGACAGCCTTTTTGCTAATGTGGGGGCCCAACTGGCCACAACTCTAACCCCATCCTGTAATATTAAGTCCAAATCTTGATCTGAACGAATAAGTTAGACATCACAATCTCTGAACAGTTCAGCCCCATCCAGTATTTAGTGATCATGGTAACAGGTGAAGGTTTATTGGCCTTAATGCTTTTCCTTTTAGATAAAATGTCACCTCTCATAACAAAATTTGCTCTCTGTTTGGCTCTATTTAGTATCTGTGGACTAAAGCCCCTCTCTTGGAGTCTAGAGTAAATAATTTTAAATGATTGTTCTCTCGTGGTTTCAGTATTACAGTTCCTAACCGCTACCATACCATACGGAACAGCCTCTCTTGTGTGGGGAGGAGTTGAATTGCCGGCTGTTGGATTCCAACATGTTCTGGTACCAGTGGTCCCCCCTTGATCAGGTGCTGTGAGAACAAGGTCTAAAAACTCTTTTTTTACTTTTTCTTGATGATTACCAGTGAAGACCAAGTTAGAAACATAGAAACATAGAAGGTTGACGGCAGAAGGAGACCATACGGTCCATCTAGTCTGCCCTTATGTGTATACTGTATGTACTCTTTATCTTAGGATAGATGTGTGCTTATCCCAGGCATGTTTAAATTCAGTGACTGTTGATTTTTCAACTACCTCTGCTGGAAGTTTGTTCCAAGCATCTACTACTCTTTCTGTAAAATAATATTTTCTAACATTGCTCCTGATCTTCCCCCCGACTAGCTTCAGGTTGTGCCCCCTTGTTCTATCATTAAGCTTCTTCTTAAAAACACTTCCCTCCTGAACCTTATTCAATCCTTTCACATATTTAAAGGTCTCAATCATGTCCCCCCTCTCCCTTCTTTCCTCCAGACTGTACAAATTAAGTTCTTTAAGTCTCTCCTGATAATTTTAAGTTTAAGTCCTTCCACCATTTTCGTTGCCCGCCTTTGGACATGTTCTATTTGAATAATGTCTTTTTGCAGGTAAGGTCTCCAGAACTGCACACAGTATTCTAGCTGTGGCCTTACCAGGGCTCTATACAGCGGCATCACAACCTCCCTCTTCCTACTGGTGATGCCTCGAGCTATGCAGCCGAGCATCCTGCTTGCTTTTCCCACTGCCTGGCTACACTGTCCACTCATCTTGCAGCTATCAGTAATCAGTACCCCTAAATATCTCTCCTCCGAGGTCCTGGCTAACACAGTACTGCCCATACGGTACTCAGAAAAGGGATTCCTTCTACCCAAGTGCATGATTTTACATTTAGAGACATTAAACTCTAGTTTCCACAGTTTTGACCATCTATCCAGTAAAGCTAAATCATTTTCCATGTTGCAGACACCTCCCGGAATATCCACCCTATTACTAACCTTTGTGTCATCAGCAAACAGACAAACTTTTCCTACCAAGCCTTCTCCTATGTCACTTACAAATATTTTTGTTCAGATTGCACGCCATTTACAACAACGCTCTGATACCGATCCCTCAGCCAACTGGAAATCCACAACTATCCAGGGATTGAGCCCTACCTTCAATAACTTATCTATGAGCTCCTTATGTGGTACAGTGTCAAAGGCTTAGCTAAAATCCAGATAGGCGATATCCACAGCACCACCTTCATCTAACACTTTAGTGACATTGTCAAAGAAATCAATAAGATTGGTCTGACATGATCGGCCCTCAGTAAAGCTGTGCTGTTTTGGGTCCAATAGGTCATTAATTTTTAGATGGGAAATTATCTGTTTTTAATGTTTCCATTAATTTGACCACTATAGATGTTAAACTAACTGGCCTGTAATTACTGGCTTCTTCTCTACTCCCCTTTTTATGGATTGGTACGACATTGGCCATTCTCCAGTCATCTGGAACCTCACCAGTTGAAAGGCAATGGTTAAGTAAATCAGTCAGAGGGGCTGCAATCACAAACCTAAGTTCCCTTAGAACTCTGGGGTGGATTCCATCTGGACCCATCGCCTTACTTACCTTTAGATGTGCCAGCTCGGCTAAGACATCAGCCTCCAGAAACTCCGGAGCTGTGCCCTCCCAGCTGGATGCTGTGCTATGGCAATGCCTGCTACTATCTGAAAATACCGAACAAAAGTAGCTATTCAGATGGTCAGCCACAGCCTTATCTCCGTCAATATATTTATTTTCCCTATTTCTAATTTTTGAGACTGCATTGTTTTTCTTCTTTCTGTCACCAATATATCGGAAAAAGGTTTTATCTCCCCTCTTCATAGATTTGGCCATTTCTTCCTCCTTTTGCCCTTTAGCAGTCCTTATAATTAGTTTTGCTTCCCTCTGTTTAATTTTATATGCCTCTCTGTCAGCTACACTTCCACTTACTTTGTACTTCTTATAGGCAGACTTCTTATCTTTTATGATAGTGCTGACTTCCCTAGTAAACCATAATGGTTTCTGCTTCCTTTTATTCTTGCTAGTTTGTTTCACATATTGCTTAGTTGCTTTTAAGATGGCCATTTTTAATAGTGACCACTGGGCACTCACTTCTGCTACTCTGTTCCACTCACCTAATTTTCTTTCTACATACTCCGCCATTTCCTTGAAGTTTGTCTTCCTAAAGTCTAGCACTTTGGTTCTGGTGTGTGATTGCACAATGTCTGTTTTTATTCTGAACCATAAGCATTGATGGTCACTGGAACCCAGATTTTCTTCAACCCTGACCTCGGACACCAGATCCCCATTGGTCAGAACTAAGTCCAGAATGTTATCTCCTCTAGTTGGCAATGTCACAAGTTGTTTTAGAGACACTCCATTAAGTGCCTCTAATATAGTCCTGCTCTTGCATGTCGATGCACTTGGGATATTCCAGTCCACATCAGGCATGTTGAAGTCACCTGTAATTACAATGTCCCCCTTCTCTGCCATTCCACTCATTTCATCTATTAACAGGTTATCTAGATCCTCAGATTGTCCAGGGGGCCTATATATCACACCAATTCTGACCACAGCTCCCTCCTTAGTCTGCATGGTAATCCAGAGAGTTTCTAGTTCATTATGTGTATGCTGAATTATTGTTGATTGAAGGGTAGTCTTGACATAAATGGCTACTCCACCGCCCTTTCTATCCAATCTGTCTTTTCTGTACAATGTGTAACCAGGTATGGTTATCTCCCAGTCATTGTGATCCTTGAACCAAGTCTCTGTTATTGCAACAAGATCCAATTCATCCCTGGATATGATAGCCATTAATTCACAGAGCTTGTTGCCCAAGCTGCGAGCATTGGTACACATCATGTGGATGTTGTTGGTATTGTATTTTAGTGTGTCCTTGATCTTTTCCACCTCTAGCCTACCACTGACCGGGTTTCCTGCTTCAATGTCCAGCTTCATTCTTAATGGTAGGGGACAGAAATCACCCTTACAAGTTACATCTCTGTCCCCTTCCTCTAGCTTAAATCAAAAAATGCTCTGAGTTCCACTCCAAGTTCTTCTGTGCCTTTCTGTGAAGGATGCAAGCCATCCCTCTTAAACAACTCATTGTTCGACCACCTTCTAACATCATGACTAATACATCCAAAGCCTTTGTCTTCACACCACTGACGTAACCACAAATTGAACTTGGCGATGTTGAGTGCCTTTTTTCCCTGATTACATACTGTTGAGTTGAAATTGAAGTTGAAAGTTGAAATTATTATGATTCCAGTAGTCCAAAAAATCAATAATCAGTTCCGGGGTGCCCATCCAGATGCAGATGAGATCATCTATGTGCCTTGAATACCAACTTACGTACTTCAAAAAGGGTTATTTTCGGTAAAGATAAACTGTGACTCCCACCAGCCCATGTAGCAATTTGCTAGGGAGGGCGAGAATGGGGCTCCCATTGAAGCACCCTGCTTTTGTAGATAGTGCACACCTTGGAAACAGAAATAGTTATAGCTCAATAGGTATTCCAGGACCATACAAAGGAACAGGATATGTTCTGTAAGGAGATTAGTATATTTCTTAAACATGTATGTAACAGCTTCAATAACTGGAAAAGAGGACAGATTTAAAACAGTATTTATTTCTGTTTTGGATTCTTGTCCCGCAGTTGATAAGCCTTTTCTCCTGTTATGTTTTCTTCCTGCCCTGTGTAGTTTTGATTTGATCGGTTCCTCGATCTGCCCCTGGATTGGCTCTGATCCTCTAAAAAACAATGATATTGACCAGTGAGATATTTGATTAGATTGATAATCATGAACAGCTCTTTGAAGTTTAATTTTTTTAGTTTAAATTATTTGCCTTTTGAGTTTTTGTAACCTGTTATTCATGTCCTGCTGAGTTTGACATATTCCTGGTGGGTTTGTATGAATCCAAAAGCCCTTTTATCTCCATATGACATTGTCTGACGTCATGAAAGGTTTTTGTCTCTTGTTTGATCAGAAGTTGTATTAATTTAATCGAAGCCTCAGTAAGGATAGCATACCAAGCGGTTTTGAATTTTTCATCAAACGCAGATGTTGGTCTCTTTTTTAACCTAAGACCTCTTGGGAGCATATTATTGTCCAAATATTTTTTGCAGAAAAGAGATATCGCACCATAATTTTATCTCTTTTGTTTTCAGTTTTTCATAATCCTGGAATTTTTCTGAAAGTTCTGATGATGGAGATGTCGCTTTTGTTAATGAAATGATATCATCTAAAGTTGTTGTCCACTCACCCTCTATGTAGGAAGGCAGTTCTGGGTCCAATGGATTAGACATGATGATAAAAGTTATACATGGCTATAGACACAAATAAATTTTGGGAGTGCCACAGATAGGAAGTGGAAGGATAGCACGGCAAACAAAGGGTTAACAGTTCAGACACAAAAATGAAAACAGCCAGCTCACCCAATCCACGTGGAAGCAAGGAAAAAAAGGGGAGATCCACTCAGCAATCCTCCAGGGTTGAATTTATAACAGTTGATTGTCCAGATTCTCCTGAAATAACTTTTAATGTTCCAAATTAAAAGTATCCAAACTGCTTAAAGTATACAAAAATAGAAGTAATCAAAGCAAGGATCCAGAAGCCAATGTCCCGCTACAGGGACCCCATAACGTGCTTCAGGCTTTAAATAAAGAAAATTGGTAGGACTTGGGTTTTTGGTGTGCATTCTGCAGCACACTTACAGCTGGTTTGGTTTGGTTTGGATTGGTCCACAGTGCAAGGATGAGTAAGGCCATTAGACAATCTTAGTGAAGTAGTTATGGGGAAATCTGGACTGTAGAGTGACTATTAGGTCATTTTCAGCTCAGAGGTGGAGACTGCAAGTATGGTTGTGTGCTTCAGAGGTTGCTGGACTCTAGTTGCTGTTAAGCTATAGAAAGAAGGCAGGAGAGAACTACTGCAGAGGTGCATTGGAACAGAGAATGGTTTCCCCCATTGGTCTCACCTACTGATTATTTATGCAGACACTATAGACATCATATGTTGATCTTCTGTTGCCCATGGCCACAATTTGATATTGAATTAATTTTGCAAATTACAATTAGCAATTCAATTGGTTTAAAAGCTATAGACTTGTAGCAGATTTAGCTTTTTCATCAGGGATTTTTTAGTAAATTGGTTTGGCTTTTAAATTGCTTAACTGTTCAGAGTTCACATTAAAAAATGCGTTCAAATCATTAGGATATGAATATTTTATTAATTATTTTATTATTTTATAATATAAGTAGCACTACATTTTAATGTACAGTACTTAAAGGGTTAAAGCACCTTTACTGTTGCCAAAGTGGAAAGCTTTTTGACCATAAATGGGGTTTTCAGGCAAAGGGAAATGCATATATATATATAATGCATAAAACTAAATGTACAACTGCTTTAACTTGCACAGATTAAGCTATAGGCGGTTTTGGTCCCTGTATATGCAAGCAGCATTACCTTCCAATGGGTCAGTACAAAGAGGTGTCAAGCACTTTTTGCTGTTGTCAAAGTAGAATGCTTTTTGCAGAGTTATGTGAATTGCAAAGCAAAGGGAAAGTGTAATTTAATATAATTCATACCACTAAATGTACAGCCTACTTTAGCATGCACAGATTAAGCTATAGGCAGTAATATTGGAACCTACTATAATATAATGTACAGTACACATCAAAAAGGCTCATTTGCACATCACTCATCACTCTTTGCACCATGAGAGAATATATTATCGCATACTTTCTGACACTCAGTGAACTGATATCGGGTCCCTCGGACAATTTACCAGTACAAAAGTGATAAAAAAAAATTGTGGTGACAAAAAAATTATTAACGTGATAATTAGGGATGAGCGAACCGGTTCGGACGAACTGGAATTCGCTCCGAATTTCAGGGAAAATTCGATTCGGCACGAACCCGAAATTTTTTTGGGTCGTGCCGATCGAATTTTCGCTGACATAAAAAAAAAAAAAAAAATGCCGGCATGGTGGGAGCGGGCAGGCCGGCTACGCTGTCAGCGGGCGGTGGAAGCCGGCCCGCTGACAGCGCAGCCGACCTGCCCGCTCCCACCATGCCGGCATCTTTTTAAAAAGCAAACACTTACCTGCATGGTCGGAGCGTGGAGGCCGGCGCCGCTCTCAGGCGCCCTCTGATGACGCGTCCTCTGATGACAGCTGAGAGCGGCACCGGCCTCCACGCTCCGACCATGCAGGTAAGGTAGGTGTTTGCTTTTTTAAAAAATGCCGGCATGGTGGGAGCGGGCAGGCCGGCTGCGCTGTCAGCGGGCCAGCGGCGGCCCGCTGACAGCGTAGCCGGCCTGCCCGCTCCCACCATGCCTGCATTTTTTTTTTCAGATGAGCGATTCGTGAAAGTTCGATTCGGGCGAACCCGAATTTCTTGGGGAAATTCGGCGAATCGCCCGAATCGATCTTTCAAGAAGTTCGCTCATCTCTAGTGATAATTAAGATTATTAAAGGGATATTTCGGGCAATGACAATTGTTAGCCCTATGTTCTGCCTTAAACTGTTTTCTGTTTTGAAATTGAAGAAGAAATGGCCGAGATACCAAGGTTTCAATTTTACCTTATGATTTCTCTTCTGAAGCAAGTGGACGTGTCCTATGGAGCTGTGATACAGCATAATGGATGTCTGGAGTCTGTAAGAGACGAGAACCTGCTTCAGACACAGACATTCTCATCAACCTGGCTGCGCTCCTTCCCTCTTTCCCTGTTGCTAGGCGGCATTGGACTCCTAGTACCATAATCCCAGACATGAATGCGTACCCCCACATGCGCATGTGCACACCCCCACAGACGCATGTGCACACACCAACAAGGGCACTCCTACACACAACTGCACACACTCCCAGATGTACATGCATGCACGCACATGTATGCACGGATTCTTAGATCAGTTGGCGGGCAAGTTGGTAGGTAGATAGGTAGGTGGGTAGAAAATGGGTCAGTGGCCAGGTAGATAGCTGTAAGGGCTGGCAGATAGGTGGTTAGTGCTGGCCTTGGGCTGCACTCACCTTTGATGAGCCAAACTGCCTAGCCCACAGCTACAGCCGCTTGGGGGGTGCTGCACTTACCTTCTTTTGAAAGAGGCCACTGCCCAGCGGGGGGTGGGGAAAATAGAACACAGATCAGTGAGTAATGATACTTTTAAAGTAATAAAGATTGTGTGGCTTTTTTTTATTGTTTGTGAATTGGCTCCAGGGGAACTCTATACCAGTTCACTGGACAGTGGGTCCAGCATGCCACAGGGTGCTCTGGTACCAACCCAGGTGTCACCTGCTTCAGCAGAACCCATGGTGAGGGCAACAGCAGTGGCTTTAACTGGCCTCCAGACATATGCAGCAGACTCTGCTGGCCACCCAACGCATCAGCCAGTGCTGCACTGCTGGCTTCCACCTCATGCTTCAGCCCGGGATCATGCTTGTTGCCTCTGCTACTATCAATATATTTCCTATTGCTGAATACTACAATATCTGTGAGGAGTACTACTTTGTCTGGCCAACAAGGCCTAGGCCACTTCCCCCTTCCCCAACCTGGCCCACCCCTGACCTTGCCCCCAGTTCCAGCCATGTTGGCATACAAGTGTAGAATCCATAGGCTTCGTTATGTAGTTGGTCTCCAGTTTGCCTTTATAGGGCTACTTGCAGGCCATTCAAGTTTCTCATTCTCACCCTTTTTTATGGACCTTGCTGGAGGGCACTGTCATACTGGAGCAGAAGAAAGCGTTCCCCAAGCTGTTCTCACATAGTTGGAAGAAAACAATTGTCCAAAATAATATGGTATGCTGAAGCATTAAGGTTTCCCTAGATTCAGGAAACATGGGCCACCTCCCCATAGCATAGGCCTTCCTTAACATTTACAAGCACAATGTAGTCTGGCAGGTAAAGTTCTTCAGTCACCAAAGCAGACTCCTCCATCTTCCAGATAAAGAAGTGTGATTAGTCACCCTACAAAACACATATGTCCGATGGGAGCACTTCACTTACACCACCCCATGCAATGCTTTGGCATTGGCTGGATTAAAACCCCCTTGGCCTGCTTAGTTGACAAAGAGATAACTAACCATCAAAGCTTTCAAAAGCGCCCTTAAAACCCACCTATTTAGACTTTCATACATCTGGCTTAAGCAATTCTCTAAAGGGCACATGCTATAAATTTCCATACTGACTGACTGTGATTTTTCCTCTTCGTCTCCAACACTGCTTGTAAGTGCAGGTCTCTCCCTCCTATTTTATATTGTATTCTAAATATTTATTGCAAACTCTGTAACACTGCATTTGTAATAGTCTATGTACTGTCTACCTTGTCTGTCATTACTGCTTTGTAAAGCGCTTTGGAAGATGATGGTGCATTATAAATAAATAATAATATAAATACATGGTCCACCCATCAAGGAAGGGAAGCTTAAATACTACAGAGGCAGAGCCTTCATGGAATACCCCTATATGACTGATTACATCAATGGAGGGGAGGGTCAAGGAAGGAATTTCCTGGGGTATCTTGCTCCATGCCCCTCCCCCAGTGACAAAATAATCACATGGGGAAGATTCCACAGAAGCTCTGTGTTATAGAAGCTTCCCTTCCCCGGTTGCTATAGCTGCCCTGCCGACAAGATTATGGCCTTGTATAGCAACTCAAAGGTGATGACTTGGGTTTACGGATCACTGTCAAACATCTTTGGCCTTTAAAAGGGCACATGGCAGGGGTGCCCATTGTTGCCACTGTTAGGACGGGACTAAGCCCTATTGTTATTGTCTCATGAACCAAATTCTGCAGCACCTCTTGCCCTTCTTGTGTACTGTGAGCAGTACACAAGAAAGCAATCAACTCATGTAAATTCAAAGTCGCTCTTTTCCTAGGGCCATCTGTGTAGAGGCGGTCACTCCAAACTGGCACCATCACAATGCACAGGCCTCTTATAAAGCCCAGGAAGTAGACAAAGAAGTTTATCCACCCCCATTCGGAGACCAGAAGCATTACCTGTGGCACAAAGACCACAGCAAAGAAAGTGCAAGTGGCTCGCACTTCACAGGTGATTTCACGCAAGTGATGGAGAGTGTGAATAGAGAGACTTTGGCTCGAGGAGCATTTGTTTCTGTGCAGTAGATGCCGGACATGTGACAGACGTTTAGGCTGATCCTGCGATAGAACAGCACTAATGTCATATGGAGCTAACACAGTGACCGGGTGATTTAACACGAAATGAACAAAAACCTGTCTTTCCTTTCTAAATGTTTCCCTGAAGAAAATGATCATAACTGTATGAGAATCTTCAACTCCATTGAACGTCTGCTATATTTGTTCTAAAGACCTTGCAAATGACAAAGGTCTCTTATACAGTCTGCAAACACATCTTTCAGCCTCAGCATTCTAAAACCACCATGACACCTGTGTTCTTCTACTTATCTTAAATGTATTGTGTCAGCGGAGTGCGGAGAATCATAATCATTTCATATTACAGATCACAGCGCAGTGCAACAAACACAACACGCGACAGTCTGATCGCTGCCTGTGACCATTATATGCAGCTTGTTTTTTTTCAATAGCACGTACAAATGACATTGGATTTTTATGATAGTCTGGCAGCCACCTTTTTGAAAACCTTGGTTAAATCTGAGAGGTACACGTTTCCTTCTCTTTCTGATTGGATCACTGTGAGCTAGGGGATCATACTGATGATCGGGTTCCTGTGTCTCATCACTGTCACCAATAAATGAATTTTTATTACCATTAATCATTATCCAAATTATTTGGCTCAGCAGCGGTAGTATTATTGGGGTCAGCATTGCATTATATTGTTCTGTGATGGTGTCATGGGAATAAAGGGAACCCTGGGACCGATAGTGATCATATTACAACTTGCTTGCTGAAACAGGACCACAGGGTATAGGGATAGGGGCTCCGGGGGTTTTGGCTGTCCAAAAATATGACACTCTTACATAAATGATCTTTTCGTAGCATTACAGTTTGGACAGCACCAATCACTATACTGTTTTTCATTAGAAGGTGGAGAACACATACACATACAGATCACATACATTCCTGTGTTTTACTTCATTACTCCTCACTGAATAATTATATCTACCATTTACAAAACATTCCATATAACTCCCCTCAGACAAATAAACAGCAACATCTCTCCATATCTCAGCCTACATTAAGCAATTTCTATCCTTCCATGCTACTCAAAAAACTGCAGTAAACAGAGACTCTTCGCAGGCAACCATTTACTGTTCCTAAAGTGAACATAGAACAAAAACACCTTTTGCCATCAATTTCTTACCTAGCCCCGGCTTTTGTGTAAGTGGGACAGGAGCCATTTCACCTCAGTGAATTACATCACCTTAATAGGTGTCTAGGATCTCCGGTAATATTCATTACTCACCACACCACACCAAGGGGGTCTTAACCAGTACTCTAATGGATACCTTGGTGTAATTCTACTCCTAAGCCCTTATACCCATTTCAAAGACTGCAAATAGACTACATCCAACTCCCAAAATCACGAGTGCATGAGCACATATTGACTGTGTTAAATCTCTTCTCCAGTGGGCCAGAAGCATTTCATGTGGCACAAAAACCACAACAAAGATCATAACTGTCTTGCCCTACATTTGACAGGGTTTTTTATCAGAACAAGGTGACCATAGGGCTAGGTTCTTTCGTGGGTATATTTTTATTCAATTATTCAGCTCCCCTGGCTACTAGCAGCAGAGCAGAGCTCTTGGTCATGCACGCCAGTAATCCTAGCTAATCAGTAAGCTGAGGCTTTTGGATCGCTTGAGTCCAGAAATTCTGGTCTGCATTGTGCTATGTTGAATGGGTGTCGGCAATAATTTCGGTATCAATTTGGTGGCTCGAGGGGAGCTCGGAGCTACCAGGTTGCACTATGAAGGTATGAACAGCACAGCCAACCACCACTCTTCTCTGCTGCTAGTAGCCAGGGGAGCTGAATTATTGCAAGGAAAGAAAAACATACCCATGGAAGAACCTAGCCTGAAGGTCACCTTGATAAACTGATAAAAACCCTGTATTTTAGATATGGACGTACTAATGTCAGTGATTAAATCTATAGAAGTAAATCTCCAAAACATTTCATGGGTTACCATTACAAAAACCATGATTGTGAGCCTTACTCCTAATCCAAAATAGAGCACCACCTTGATGGTATAGTCTCATTAAGAAGAATGGATCTGTCTCATGACCATATTGGTGTCCGTAGAACCAGTGCAGAAATGGGATGATGATGTTGGGGAACTGAAACCATAGACAACTTCTATGCACTTAAACTAGTGATTGCTTCAGCCACTGCCCTGGGACTTTCTGTCTACATTGAAGTTAGACTGTACTGTACTGAGAACCAGCAAAATTCCTCAGCTGTCCTCAACCAATCACATGGACAGCAACAACATCCAGTAGCCTACTGCAGGGCTTGTCTGGACCCTGTTGCTCGAGGTGCCCCCAGCTGCACCAGAGCAACCATCGCTGTGCAGGAGATGCTGGCAAAAAGTGCAGATAATCCCCTCGATTCAAAGAGCAAAAGTTAATTGATTTCGGATCGAGAATCGTAAGTTTGGGTGGGTGTTTGTCATTTTTTCCTTTTTTTTTGGCCATTTCGTATTCGCACGAACGTTCGCGCATAGACGTATATGAACATACGCTTTCCGGACGTCAATCGTATATTTTGCGTTAGTTCGTGTGTTTTTCCCGTCCAAATCGTATTTTTTAGGTCCGATCCTATTTTTTACGTGCTTCACATGGGCTTGCGACCAATTCAGAGAGGTGATTGCTAATTGTTTTGAAGCCCATTAAAGAGCTGTTTCCCGAAATGTTTGCCGGCAGCTATTTGGCCTCGGGAGTAGGATGGAGAGGAGCGAGTTTGTGGCACATCAAGGGCTTATGCTTTTTGGCATCGATTTGATCCGGATGTCTGAGAGCAGATTGCCCCTGCGTCGTCGCATGAACATCGATAGCATGAATGATGTTGAGCTGTTTGAGCTGACCAGGCTTAATCGCGCTTCCCTCCATAAATTATATAGTGAGCTGCGGCCATGGTTAGCCCGCACCACAAGGAAGGGGCATGCAATTTCAGGTATGACCAAGATGCTTGGCTGCCTGCAATTTTTGGCGAACGGCTCGTTCCAGAGGCTGGGTGCCCTCTCCGTGGTAATGTCCCAGCCTACGCTGAGCCGCGCACTCTCTAAATTTTTGGAAGGCATGGCTGCCATAACTCCC
The DNA here is from genome assembly GCA_027917425.1 of Gastrophryne carolinensis. NCBI lineage: Eukaryota > Metazoa > Chordata > Amphibia > Anura > Microhylidae > Gastrophryne > Gastrophryne carolinensis. Next base: position 340,705,490 of record CM051239.1, read on the forward strand.
AAATATATTTTTTTCCCGGATGATATGGCAGCCAGAAACGCCATTAAGCTTGGTTTTTATAATGTGGCCGACATGCCCAACGTAATTGGTGCTGTTGACTGCACACATGTGGCACTCGTACCTAAGGCATCCGACGAATATATATATATAGGTATATATTTTGGGTTTGGGTTATTATGGGGCCCAACGTGTAATGTAACCTATTTTCCTTGGCGGCAGCATATTTTTGTTTGGACTTTTGTGTACATGCCTTATTTAGGCTTCTCATTTGTTGTTTGAATTTGTGTGCAGACATGTTTTTTTTTCTAAATTTTTTTTGCCCTTATCACTTACCCTTTTTTTTGTTTTTGCCTTAAGGAATCGAAAAATGGGACACTCCCTTAATGTCCAGGCCGTGGTGGGGCCGGACATGCGTTTCCTGAGTGTCCTTGCCGGCTACCCTGGATCGTCGCACGACTCCTATATCCTGAGACGATCTGGTTTGTTTAGGAGATTTGAGTCTGGGGAATTTTCGGGTGCATGGCTGCTTGGTAAGTGTGTCCTATTTTTGGTTACTGATATTTCCCAGGAATCTGTATTGTTTGCCTATTTTAGCTTTATAATTCTTGTCAGAAAAACGAACCAGCATTTTTTTGGGGGGGCTTTTGTGGATTGTATTTTGTTTTTCAACCAAACGCTTTGCTCCCTTTGTGCTTCGGTTTTTTTTTTAACTTTGGTTAGGATGTCTGTAACTTCCATGTCCCAAAATATATTGGGTAGCAGATTGTCCCGAAGTATCTGCTAGTTTTTTGTCCTTTTGTAGTATTGGTCTTGCAACGCCAAAGTGGACTTAAACTGCATACAGTGCATTCTTTATCGAAATGGTGTGGGCCCCTCAGCAGCATCCTAATTGTAACATTTGCGAAGCCAGAATCAAAAACATATTTCTAAAAAGCCTTGTCCGTGCAGATGTTTTTTCATTCTTGGCTTTATTTAAGCTGCATTTTTAGTTATGTACTACATTTGGCCCAATAGTGTTTTTTCTAATGTGCCCTGGGTGTCTTTTTTGGCCCTTTAGCTTACCTCATTTTGATATATGTCAAATTGTTTGTGTTTGTTGTCTTGCAATGTGTTAATTTTTGTTATTTAATTGTCTTGTTAAGGTGATTCCGGTTACCCACTTCTCCCCTGGCTCATGACGCCTGTGCTGCGGCCCCAGGATGCCTCTCAGGAAGCCTACAATCGTGCGCACCGCAAGACCAGGGCTGTTGTTGAGAGGGCATTTGGACTGTTGAAGACACGTTTTCGTTGTTTGGACCATACCGGGGGCGCCCTGCAATATGCTCCTAACAAAGTGATAGACATCATAATGGCATGTGCTGTTCTGCATAATTTTGCCATTCAAGAACGTGTCCCCCGTTATGTGGATGTTCTGCCCTCTACAGCCCGAGAAGATGATGGTGACAATTATGTGGGCCCACCCAGTGAGTCTGGCCAATCAGTGAGAGCAAATTTGATATTGCAGCATTTTAGTTAAAGCCTTTTTTTGGCTTGCCATTCTGTGTGTGTGTATTTGCCTTTATTTTCAAATATTTGTTTGGCCGTAATGTGGCATTACCTTAAATAAATACACAATTTCCCTTAATTGTTGCCTAATGTTTATCCTGGTGTTTACTTAGATTGATCTTTGCATTTTTACACCTCTTAACCAAAAATGTATCTGCTTTAGCCCAAGGTGATGTTAAATGTGTTTCAACTCAAAACGCAACAAGTATTGTAAGTTTGAAATGTTTTTACTTTTTGCACTTTGATTGGTGGTGCATAAAAAATAAAAATCCACATACAACTGTGGCTCAAAAACCAAGAAGGTATTAACATTAAATCTACCACATCTACACCTGGAAGAGAGTGGCACAACCAAACAAGGACACCCAGTCCAAAGGCCAGCCTAGTCCAGTCATTAATATTGCCTGTGCCAAGGGATATTTGGGCATGGCCATAATGTCACACAAACATGTCTGCAAACAGGAGGAGCACAAACCAACAAACCAAACAAATGTCAAAAGCCATAATTGGCACATGATAGTTGCCAACTAGACAGCACATAGACCTATGGCATTGGCTAGTGGCCTTAATCATTACTCTAAGGAGCTCTATGGGAGCAAATACAAAACACAACCTGCATGTGAAACACAAAATGGATTGTTTGAAACCTCAAAGGACAAGTAAATACAGTGGGGGGGAAGAGAAAAGATGTCCCACACATTCATGGATTAATAGGGTGGCTGCCCATAAAACCCAGGTGGAGGTCCGTGGGGATGGGACCTAACCTGGGCCATGGTTGCATTGTGAATTTGCAACTGCTCCATAATGTTTCTCTGCATATTGGTCATCTCAGCCATGGCTGACTGGATGCCATTACTTGCATTGACCATGTTGCTGTTGAGGGTCCGAAACTCCGCGAGGATGCCCTGTAAGGTGTTAGTTAGGTTGACCATATCGGCATGCCTTTCCTCCCGCTCAGTTACGAGCTGTGCCTCAAAAGAGTCCCTCTCTTTGTTCCATAAATCAAGCAGGGCACTGTGCCTCCCCTGGGAAATTGTGCGGCGGCGTAATGGAGTCCGCCGCACAATTACCCTGGCTCTTGGGCGTGCCCTGCCGCGTTGTGTCGTCCCCTCAACAGCAACAGGCATGCTTGGCAAATCCTCAGCAGCAGAGTGAACAGTGGGGACTGTTGTGTCAGTCTCCCCATGTGCATGCACAATGGATGCAGATTCACTCTGCTGCTGAGAATTGGCCAGAGAAACATTAGGGAGCAGTTGCAGATTGGGACCCAGGGGGAGGTCATCGGACGTGGCCAGCAGGGATACATCATCTTCCTCCAATTCCTGGATCTCTTCCATGAGTGTGTGGGTCTGTAGGGACATATAAAAAAAAAAGGTTAAGTTGGCGTCCCAAATTAGGATTCCATCAGTTTAACACATGCTTAAGCACTTGGTAGTATTTTGGGTACTAAATAAACTTACCTGAAAACTCGGATCTGGGCTCCTATGCTGTACGGACCTGGTAGGCATAATCAAACTGGGGGGTGAGTTTACACTTGCTGAGGGGTCATGCTGGGCTGAAGAAGAGAAAACAAAACAAGGTAAACACACACATAAGCATTGTTTGGGTAGGTAATAAAACAAGCCACTATTTCTAATATTAAGCAACTCTACAGCAATGGGTCCAATTGGTAAAATACACTCAATTTAACATATGTGCAATGGATCGAGTAAACTGCTAACTGACCTCAGTTCGAAGTCAGGAAGTGTACCCAGTCAGCATACAACTTGCAGAGCAACTATTTTGAGTTTGACTACCATTCTCTAGGTCAGGGGTACTCAACCACTTCTTGTAAAGGTCCATTTAAAGGTATCCGGTGAGAGGTGAAGGTCCGGGCATGGGGCTGTCGCAGGGGGTGTCTAGTTAGAAATCAGCACACTGGGGGAGGGGCTAGAGATTGCCAAGTGCAAACTAATAAAGGCTGCTTGCCTTTGCTGGGCTGGATGGGGCAGAGCTGAGGGGACAGGGATTGGATGGCTAAAGCTGGGAGGACAGGAAATGGATGGTGATGGGATGGATGGAGCAAATCTGTTAGGAATGGATGGGGCTGATGTGGGGGGGGGGGCAGATGGTGGGACAGGGGCAGATGGGGCAGAGCTGGGGCAGCGGGACAGGATTGGACAAAGAGAATGATGCACCAAGTTAGTGTGTACCTTGCAATGCCACTTCCTGTGCAGTACTTCATATTGCAATGCTAGGTTTCATGGAGCCATGACATTGGCCAGGAGACCAACCACTACATCGCCGATCAAGGGGGCAGCTCTGAGCACGTCAACACAGAAGTAACTGAGTGCAGGGCTGTCTGGGCAGGGGTCCGGGAATCTGGTGGCAAGGTCCGCATTGGGACCCCGGGCCGCCAGTTGAGTATCGCTGCTCTAGGTCAGATATGTTTGGGGGTGTTGAATTAAATTGTTACCTCAAACACAACTCACACAACAAATAGCCAACACATCCCTAATGATGTGTGTTTTGTGATTGAGTCCAAATATATCACTTTTCTTCATAAACTTCGTTACTTCACACATAATTAGTGTTAATTGTTCTTTTACATAATGTATGTGGTCCAAAATGTGTGATTCACAGGGACCAAAACAGGACACAAACAGGCACAGTAGTGCGAGGCCAAGCAAGCCACACCATAGGGCCATACCGTCATCTTGGTACTAGTGAACTTTAATTTTCTGGGCAAACAGGCAAACATGCAGATTAAGAGTACTCACCTTGTGTACGGGTCGGTGAGTCTGTGTCCCTTAGACCCGCATGGCCACCGACCGCGACAGGATGGAGAAGGCCCAGCACAATCTCCTCAGCAGGTGTAAACTCCAGTTTGGTTGGAAAGCCACCTCCAGTTTTCATGCTGAAATGAAAAAATAGTTTGGTACCCAGAAAAGGTGCATACAGTACATCCTAATCATTACATTTGGAGACATCATTTATTTACCTGTAATTATGCCTTTTAATTTCTTTTTGACGTACAGCATATTTGAGATCCGAAATTTTCTTCTGGATTTGTCCAACATCTTTCCTCTCTTCCCCCGCTGCATTTACTTGTCATAGGATGGTTTCAAACAATTCCATCTTGCGCTGCTTAGTGGTGTGTTTTGATTTGCTCCCATAGAGCTCGTCATAGTATAATGTAAGGCCACTAGCCAATGCCATATTTTGGTCATGGGAGAATCTCCCACTCAAATGTCCGCGCCGCAATGTGCGGACAGATGGTTGGCTTGGGTGCTCCTCCATGTGTGCAGACACATGTGGTGACATTATGGCCTGGGGCTGGGTAGGGGAATGGAAGGATTGCCGGCTTCCCAATGACTGGACTGGACTGGCCAAGGGACTGGGTGTTCTTGCGTGGCTGGCCACCGAACTTCCAGGTGTAGATGTGGTCCGGGTGGCCATTCTTTGGCCTCTTGGGGGGCTCTGTTCCCGGCTGGTGCCAGGTCGGGGGCTATGTTCCCGGCTGGTGCCAGGTCGGGGGCTATGTTCCCGGCTGGTGCCAGGTCGGGGGCTTCGGGCCCTGCTGCGGGGCCTGGATGCTCTTCGGGCCCTGCTGCGCGGCCTTGCTGGGCTTCGGGCCCTGCTGTGTTGCCTTGCTGGGCTTCTGGCCCTGCTGCGGGGCCTGGATGGTGTTCTGGGCCTGCTGTGTTGCCTTGCTGGGCTTCTGGCCCTGCTGTGGGGCCTGGATGGTGTTCTGGCCCTGCTGCGGGGCCTGGATGCTCTTCGGGCCCTGCTGCGCGGCCTTGCTGGGCTTCGGGCCCTGCTGTGTTGCCTTGCTGGGCTTCTGGCCCTGCTGTGGGGCCTGGATGGTGTTCTGGGCCTGCTGTGTTGCCTTGCTGGGCTTCTGGCCCTGCTGTGGGGCCTGGATGGTGTTCTGGCCCTGCTGCGGGGCCTGTATGGTGTTCTGGGCCTGCTGTGTTGCCTTGCTGGGCTTCTGGCCCTGCTGTGGGGCCTGGATGGTGTTCTGGCCCTGCTGTGTTGCCTTGCTGGGCTTCTGGCCCTGCTGTGGGGCCTGGATGGTGTTCTGGCCCTGCTGCGGGGCCTGTATGGTGTTCTGGGCCTGCTGTGTTGCCTTGCTGGGCTTCTGGCCCTGCTGTGTTGCCTTGCTGGGCTTCTGGCCCTGCTGTGTGGCCTTGCTGGGCTTCTGGCCCTGCTGTGTTGCCTTGCTGGGCTTCTGGCCCTGCTGTGTTGCCTTGCTGGGCTTCTGGCCCTGCTGCGGGGCCTGGATGGTGTTCTGGGCCTGCTGCGGGGCCTGGGTTGGCTAAGTGCCCGGCTTGAAAGCATGGGTGGTGTGGGCTCCCTTGGGCGGCCTCTTCTGGGGGCAGAGGTGGTGGTGGCTGCTGTGGCCTGTTTTTTGGCCGCAGGGGCACGTGCCTTTGGGGCCCTTTTTTGGGAAAGGGAGGGTCCAGTGTCCCTTGGTGGGGCCGAGGTGGTACTTGCCTTCTGGGCCCTTAGCTTCTTGGGTCCTTGCTGGGACCTGGTGGTTGGGCCCTCAGAGGTCTGCCTTGGCTGGGCGCGTTTAGCTGCTGCCTTTTTGGGTGCCATTTTCGCAAAAAGCTCAAAGAGAATGAGCTTTGGGTGCAGGGACCTTTAAATCATGCGCCCAGCGTCTGACGCCTATGCGCACGACTACGCGCTCGTACGGACGTACGTTCGTGCGGAACCAGGAAACCGCTGGGGTTTCACTTATCTGCTGCCTTGAAGAAGCATAAAGATGGCGCCCACTATCTTCACCCGTCAACAGGAAGAGATCCTCATACTGGTAAGTGCCTTGCTCTGCCTTTTAAGCTAATACTGACTGATGTACTAAATGTAAATGATGCGTTTGGAACTAGTTTTGGGGATCTTAATGTTTAAGAACAGGCTCCTCACACTTCATCCTCAAGGGCCGAGCCAGGCCACGTTTTCACCTCTCTATGCTGATGTCCTAATTAGGGCAATTGCTCTGGCTTAGCACCAGTTAATTAACCTGTGGAGTAGCGTGGCTAGCTGTCAAACCTGGCCTGTCTCGGACCTTGATGCGGATGTTTGAGGACCACTGTTTGCCTAAGACCTCAAAACACAACGGCAAGCCACACACGTGGGCAAAAAGCCTAAGCATAAGCCGACATCTTGGATGTTCAAACCATCCTAACATGCCATAGATGCAGGTGGCCTGCTGATTTGTAATGTTGGCTAGCTGTATGTACATGGTGTGTGAAACATATAACATAAGACCAGACTCTGAATCAGAGTGAACGTCCGCTTTAAGGCACTCCCCAAAAATGGCTGGCACTCTAAATGTGTGTGTTAATGACATGGCATTCGCAACTTGTGATGCAACACATATGGCTCTGTGTGTAAAAGTAAAAGCTCTGTGTCCATTATGTTTTTCAGATCATGCTTCAGCGCCGGTATGACTTCGCACCCAATGTGTGCGAAAAAAGGGACATCGCCCGGGAGATCATCGCGGAAATCCACCGTGTGACCAGCACCACCTTCACTCACACCCAGATAATGCAGCATTGGTCGGACCTGAAACGTCTGCACATGGCCCGGGTGTGGAGGTTTTTTGGGATCCATTTCCCAAGTAAGTACAAAGCGATAGCATGGTATATGTTTCAAATGTATAAGTTATGCCTTTATTTATAATGACTTTTCTTTGTTAGTGTTGGAAATGGATTTCAGAATTCGCCGCACCCGGAGGCGCATAGGCCGACCAGTGCTGCATGATTCTGCATCTGTGAGTGAAGGTGGTGGATCTCCCGGGCGACGGACCTACCCCTCCTCTGTGGCCTCCTCAGACCAGCCCCTGGACCTTACCACAGAGGAGGGGCCCAACCGCGTGGGCGTGGACTCATACCCGGCCAGGCATGGGGAAGGCTCTGGTATGTCACTCTTCATGTATATGCACAAAGATATACATGCCAGGCCAAAAACTAAGTGCTCCTTTATTATGTATTTCTAGATGCTTCTGGAGCGGGTGAGATAGTGGAGGAGGAGGCAGCAGAGATGCTGGAAGTTGATCCTGGCGAAGGTGAGTGATGTCAGCCAGACTGGGAGCCAGATATGTTGGGAATAGTGACTCTATACAACTACTAACCAAATGTCACATGTTTCTCCAGGGACTTCTTCACAGCATAGCCAGGACCAAGGGCATCCTGTTGGCCCCAACCAGCCATCTGTCGGCCACCAACAAAGTAAGTAGCCATGCCATTATTCATATTTATGTGTTTTTAGCTAATAACACACACATAACTAAAGGCGTAGCCAATGTATAGTTAACACTTTCATGTGGGCACTTCGTTAGCTTAAAGCGGACCCTAACTCGTATTAAGAGCCTAGCTAATAATTATCCCACACACTGTACATACAGATTGCGAACATTCAAAAACAGGCTACCGGCATCTACTGCATGTTAGGAGCCTTTAAACATCCAAGATGGCGGCATATGGAATGCGCCATATTTACAGGCAGCATGGCATACAGATTTAAAAAAGTAAGGTGCTGCCATGCATTGTGGGACTGCTGACCTTTCCCTGAACCCAGCTATGCTCTGTATTACCAAAGCACAACTGTAACCTACTCCCCTGTACTTTATCCCACTCTCCTCTCCTCATTAAGTGTTATGCTTCTGAGTCCAGATGGCGGCGCAGTAATCAAAAATCCAACAAAATGTACTTCGATCTGGTGCAGAATCATTTGGGAATAGTTATTGATTTTCATTAAATAATGTTGAAGGTCCGGTTTAAGGAGTTTCAATACTTACCTGTGGGAAATGCATTTACTTTATCCCTTAGAAGAATGACATATGTCATGCATTTACATGTATTTGATTAACCCAAAATCTATTCCCAGCATACAAACCGGTCTGGTACTCCTATTTATGTTTATTTCTCTATTGGTTACAGGGATGATCCCAAAAACCTTGGCGGCCAAAAAAAAAAGGATCCAGGAGTTGGTGGCCGAGCTGCTGGCCATACAGGCGACGTTGGGGCCAACAGACGAAGAAGAGGGGGAGGATTAGTGCCCTTGGTCCTGGCTAATTTTGTAAAATAGTTTTAAACTAGCTTTTAGTGAACCGAATTTTATTGTTTTAAAAACAAAAAACAAAAAATTTTTTAACATTTTACAATGTTTTAAAAAAACAAAAACCACCCAAAAAAAAAATATATAATAAATAATATTTTAAGCCTTCATAAATGTGTCATTTCTAATATGCGCCCAAAAAGACATTTACACAAACACGAAAATACATGCTTAGAAACATATAGACATATGTACATTATGTGGTTTGGGTGAGTTTTAGGGTCGTCCAAATGAAGAAGGATGCAAGCGCTAAGGGGTTTGGGTAAGTTTTAGGGTCCGAGAAATGAAGAAGGATGCAAGCGCTAAGGGGTTTGGGTAAGTTTTAGGGTCGTCAACATGAACAAGGATGCAAGCGCTAAGGGGTTTGGGTAAGTTTTAGGGTCGTCAACATGAAGAAGGATGCAAGCGCTAAGGGGTTTGGGTAAGTTTTAGGGTCGTCCAAATGAAGAAGGATGCAAGCGCTAAGGGCTTTGGGTAAGTTTTAGGGTCGTCAACATGAAGAAGGATGCAAGCGCTAAGGGCTTTGGGTAAGTTTTAGGGTCCGAGAAATGAAGAAGGATGCAAGCGCTAAGGGCTTTGGGTAAGTTTTAGGGTCCGAGAAATGAAGAAGGATGCAAGCGCTAAGGGGTTTGGGTAAGTTTTAGGGTCCGAGAAATGAAGAAGGATGCAAGCGCTAAGGGGTTTGGGTAAGTTTTAGGGTCCGAGAAATGAAGAAGGATGCAAGCGCTAAGGGGTTTGGGTAAGTTTTAGGGTCGTCCAAATGAAGAAGGATGCAAGCGCTAAGGGGTTTGGGTAAGTTTTAGGGTCGTCAACATGAAGAAGGATGCAAGCGCTAAGGGGTTTGGGTAAGTTTTAGGGTCCGAGAAATGAAGAAGGATGCAAGCGCTAAGGGGTTTGGGTAAGTTTTAGGGTCGTCAACATGAAGAAGGATGCAAGCGCTAAGGGGTTTGGGTAAGTTTTAGGGTCGTCCAAATGAAGAAGGATGCAAGCGCTAAGGGGTTTGGGTAAGTTTTAGGGTCCGAGAAATGAAGAAGGATGCAAGCGCTAAAGGGTTTGGGTAAGTTTTAGGGTCCGAGAAATGAAGAAGGATGCAAGCGCTAAGGGGTTTGGGTAAGTTTTAGGGTCCGAGAAATGAAGAAGGATGCAAGCGCTAAGGGGTTTGGGTAAGTTTTAGGGTCGTCCAAATGAAGAAGGATGCAAGCGCTAAGGGGTTTGGGTAAGTTTTAGGGTCGTCAACATGAAGAAGAATGCAAGCGCTAAGGGGTTTGGGTAAGTTTTAGGGTCCGAGAAATGAAGAAGGATGCAAGCGCTAAGGGGTTTGGGTAAGTTTTAGGGTCCGAGAAATGAAGAAGGATGCAAGCGCTAAGGGGTTTGGGTAAGTTTTAGGGTCCGAGAAATGAAGAAGGATGCAAGCGCTAAGGGGTTTGGGTAAGTTTTAGGGTCCGAGAAATGAAGAAGGATGCAAGCGCTAAGGGGTTTGGGTAAGTTTTAGGGTCGTCCAAATGAAGAAGGATGCAAGCGCTAAGGGGTTTGGGTAAGTTTTAGGGTCGTCCAAATGAAGAAGGATGCAAGCGCTAAGGGGTTTGGGTAAGTTTTAGGGTTGTCCAAATGAAGAAGGATGCAAGCGCTAAGGGGTTTGGGTAAGTTTTAGGGTCGTCAACATGAAGAAGGATGCAAGCGCTAAGGGGTCTGGGTAAGTTTTAGGGTCGTCCAAATGAAGAAGGATGCAAGCGCTAAGGGGTTTGGGTAAGTTTTAGGGTCGTCAACATGAAGAAGGATGCAAGCGCTAAGGGGTCTGGGTAAGTTTTAGGGTCGTCCAAATGAAGAAGGATGCAAGCGCTAAGGGGTTTGGGTAAGTTTTAGGGTCGTCAACATGAAGAAGGATGCAAGCGCTAAGGGGTTTGGGTAAGTTTTATGGTTCCTAAAGGTAAGTGTTAGCCTGGCGCGAGGCAGTAGTGGTGAGATTGGTAGTGTCAGATAGGGCCCACATTGGTTTGGGGAGTGTAGCTTGGATCGCGCATGCGCAAGACCTTATATACATACGAACGAACGAATATAAGAGGCCAAAAACCATTGAAAACCAGAGGCAAACGCAAGTAATTGGAAGAGGTGGACGATGGAAGCGGCCGAAAAAACAGGCTGCCGCCGCAACAAGTGATCACATCAACCTGTTTTTTACGATTGACAACTGACTGAGGCAAGTTCGGGAGATAACATACGAACGGACGTATATTTTAGGATAGAAACGTATTTGCTTATAGAATCACTCGCAAGTTCATACGAACGCACGAGCGGACGGGAAAAATGGGATGATCGGCACCCAAATCAAAGCTGTTACATGTTTGTTTGAATCGACCCTATTGTGTTAAATATCATCCGGTCACTGTGTTAGCTCCACATGACATTAGTGCTGTTCTATCCTAGATTCAGCCTAAACATCTGTCACATGCCCAGCATCTCCTGGACTGCAATGACTGCTTTGGCGCAGCTAGGGGAACTTCGAGCCACAGGGTCCAGATGAGCACTGTAGTACGCTACTGGACATTGTCTGGCCTTGATTGTGTCAAGCACAAATGAGACGAATTTGCACTTAACTAGCTGCTGGTGTGGAAAATGCTGGAGCCACCCAACATTTACTAACTATGTTACACAAATACATACTTGGGTTGGATTGTGTTTTGATTTGCTGGCTTAGTTTTTCTGTTCTTTGTAATTCTTGATTTGTTCTGGAGAAGTCAAGCCACTTTTTGACCCAAATAACATCCTCCATGGAGCCTTATATGTAGCCCAGGATAAGCTCATACCAATTGAGATATAGTTGACACACGTCAGCCTTAATCTGATTGCCTTCTGCCAAATTAAAGGTAACCTCCACAATCTGTTGATTAATGTAAAAGATTGTGTGTTGTGTATGCGCGTGTTCAACCCAACAACGGTTGAAAAGATTCACCAAGAAGTAGTGTTTCGAAAAAAAGGTTCAGTAAGGACATGAGGACGTTGATGAGAAAATTCCTTTCTCTGTGAGTAGTGTAAACAATTAGGTATTTTGGAAAGTCTTAGAGTTAATGATTGAAAATCATTGGCGATGGGCGAATTTAGCCAACCCTTGTTCCTTGTTCTCTGTCTAATATTAAACCCAATGTCAAAACAAAAAATAAATAAACCAGAGAGGGACTTTAAATTAACATGAGTTAATTGCCTTCTTGTGTACTGCTCAAAGCTTTCTCTTCCAGCTGCCGTAGGGCAAGAGGTGCTGCCTAACAGAATTCGGTTCACAAGACAATTTACCACAACTGGGAATTAGTCCAAACAGTGGCGACAATGCTATTCAATATTTATACTTTGAAATCCTCCTACAGGCTTTAAACCAAAACCTAGAAATTAAGGGAATAAACATAGGAAAACTAGAGATTAAGTTGGTATATGCGGATGACACCCTTCTTCCCTTGCAGGAGCCATTAAACTCTATTAAGCCAGATATCCTCATATTCCAACAGTTTGAAAATCAATTAAACTTCAAATTAAAAAGAGCGAAATCTAGTCTATTTCCTTTTAGAATGTCCACGTCAGAAACAGAATTCTTAAAGTGCCAATATGAATTCATTATTGAGGTATACCAGATCAAGAACCTAGATATTCTACCACTGAGCCATCCTGATCTAATTTTCAAGATATATTTTCCCCATTAATCTGTAATAAATGGAAAAGACTACCATTAATGGGTCGCATTGCAGCAATAAAAATGTATTTTCTTCCCCACTACACAATATCCAGTGCCATCAACTCAAAGAGATCTAGAGAACTTTCTAGTAAACCCTGATTAAAAATCTAAAGGATTATCAACTTACTACCCCTTTTGACAACAAACCCCAGATTTCATAAAAAGATGGGAATAAGATCTGCATAAAGCAATTACACATTACAAGCAGTAAAAACTATAGCTTCAAAATCAAAACCCTACCCCAAAATATCTTTGAATTAAAAGTCTTAGCTAGATTCTATTATACAAGTGATAGTAACCAGAAGTTTAAACCATTTAATTGCTGGTGGTAAAAAGCCCAAAGCATTACATTTATGGTGGGACTGCCAAAATACTACAATTCCATGGCAATGAACCAAAACATTAATAAAAGAGATAAATAATACATAGGGTCTGGTGAATACTAGGCCAAAAGAACATGGATGGAGATACCCTAGGAAATAATGTAAAGTCACATTGGGGAAATTCCACAAAGTATAAGGCCTTTCTGTCCTGGCAGTTCTTTATTACAATGCAATGATTAGGAGATGTGTCCCAAAATACTTGTCCATACACTGTATATCACATGCTGATCCAGAGCCACTGAGAGAAGAGTTTTGTTATGTTCTGTTAACTGGCATATTGGTATGTAAGTAAACACATCATTCTTTCCTTCCAAAATTGTTACACAGCAGGGTAGCATACGCTATTGTACCAGGAGAACATTATGCTGCTTTTTATGCAAAGTAAATAGGTATTTCATGTTTAGGCTGTAAAATGAAAGCAATGCTACTTTAGCAAAGTACATTAGATGGATGAGATGACATTACCATGTTGGGGAAGTATTTAAACATAATTATACATATAATTTTAAGGCTAAAATGTTAGTGGTAAAAAGAAATAAACAAACAGGATGATACACACAAAGGGCAGTTACCAGCTGACCAAATAGACCCAGTATTTTCCCAACCTATGCCACCCTAGTCTATCTCTACAGTTACCCCTGCCGTGCACAGTGGTACGGGAGAAAATTAAAGATTTATAAACAAGGGAAGTCCCCATAGAACACATTTTGCATAGGGTAGTTCAGTATTTGACTACCATATTTTTATTAATTATGAAAATTATAGACCTTTTTGAAAAGGACACCTAGCTAGGCTATTTATCGAATGCAGCAACATTTTACACAAATCTTAAAGCAGGCATACACCATTATATAATGCAGCAAATACTGTAACCCATACAGCATAAAGGGACCTTTCTGGGGTTAGCACTACAGTTAGAAAACAGACTTACAGGCTTGGTGCTTTAACCCTTTAAGTGCCAGCCTATCTGCAGCTTTTGTCACCCTCTGTTGCCAGACCATGTTTCACTATTTTGCCCTACACATGTTCAACTGTGATTTTTGAAAGGATTTCCAGGGATTTCCTAGGAAATTTATATATTGTTTTTTTCAACAGAGTCTGGGCTTCAACATGAAATGTCTTGTTTGGCCTTTTTTATGTGTATTCTCAATACTTTTTGGTGAAATATGTGAAAAAAAAAAATCTATTTTTTGCAATTTGTAGTGTTTTTTGTAATAAAAAATGTAAGTTTGTCAATAACATTTTATTGCATGTGAAACCCCAATTTCTTTAGGAGATTTTCTGATAAAATACAACTGCGCTATGCGCTATGCGCACCTTGCAGTTGTTCCAGAAAAATAACTCTTTACATTTGAAATACCCCCCACAAACTATATATTCTTTGGAAGTACACGCCTCAAGCTTTCTAGGCGTACCAAGCTTGTTTATGTGGGCTTAGTTTTCTGGAAGTTATACCTCAATGTATTCTTTGGTTGCACAAAGTTTCCCTAAAAAAGAATAAAAAGGAAGAATCAAGCAACATTTTCCTAAAAAAAAACTATATGCAAACAAGAAAAAACAAGTAAAATCTCAAAAAGCAACATTCCCCGAACAGAACAATACCCAACATGCATAGGTACTGTCAAGGGAAGAGTTGACAAACACCACAAAGTAAAGCGTGCGCATAACAGTAATTTTACTTGAGTGCGCACCTTGCAATTTTTCAGCCAAAACAACCCTTTAACATTTGGAAAATCCCCGAAAAAAACATATATTCCCTGAAAGTACACATGTTAAGCTTTCTAAGAGTACCCAGCTTGTTGTAGTACCTTTCTGGAAGTAATCCCTCGAAGAATTCTTAGGTTGCACAGGGTTTCCCTAAAAAAATGAATAAAAAAACTGAATAAATAACATGTTTTTCTAAAATATAAATATGCAAACAAGAAAAAACAAGCTAAATCTGAAAGAGCAAGATCCCCCGAGCAGAACAATACCCAACATGCATAGGTACTATTAACCCTTTTAATTGTCAGCCTACTTGAAGTTTTGTCACCCTCTGTTGACAGGTCATTTTTCCCCATTCTGCGCCTTGTTTAACCGTGATTTTTGCTGGAATTATCAGGAAAATTATAGATATATATTTTGCAGCAGAGTTTAGGCTTTAACATTAAATGTCTTGTTTGTAATTTTTCTACAGTTTTTTTTTATATTTTTGTGTAAAAAAAAAAATAAATAAATAAATATTTTTAGACAATTGTCTCCTTTATTTTAAATAAAACATTTACTTTATTAGAGAAAACCATATTGCATGTGAAAGCCCAATTTCTCCCTATTACAACGGTACCACATATGTATCGGTAGCCCCCCATTCTTGCCCAGGAGACCCCCCAAACTGAAAATAGCACTTTCTAACATTTACGAATAAAATACTACTACTATCCACATTATAAACACAAGGGGTTAATTTTTTAAAACCCTTAAAACTCCCCCAAAAAATGATATGGGTCCTTACCCATCATAACCAGCCCTGGACCAGCTATGGGGGCTTGTAGAACAGGGTGCAAGGGGGCCAGCTTTGGTGGCCCCCCCACCCTGCAGGCTACAAGCCCACATAGCCATGGCCCGGGCTCTTCTGCCCCCCCCCCCCCGGGCTTTGGGGAGGCAGGTAATTGGGGTGCCGGGGGTTAACGGCAAGTCACCCGCTAGCCGCATGTGACTTGCCAGCCCCCAGCCTTGTGAACTGGTATAGGGGTCTCATGGATCCCTTACCAGTTCACAAGGGATTAAGTGTAAAAGAAAACACAGAAACAAGCAGAAAAAAAAATTTATTTATTTATTTTTTAATACTTTTAAATACTTACCTCCCATCCATCCCTGTGTCCCACGCTGATCAATCTGGCTTCTTCTCTCCTGCTGCTGCTGGAAGCCTTTTATAGCTGCTGGGCAACAGAACATAAGCTGTTAATTTGTCCCCATTTGTATTTGGAATTTAAAGGGTTAAAAACCCTTAAAAATAAAAAAAAAACATGAAATGGGGCCCCTCTTACCCAGCATTACCAGCCCGGGACCAGCTATGGGGGCTTGTAGGAACAGAGTGGAGGGGCCAGCTTTTGTGGGCCCCCCACCCTGCAGCCTACAAGCCCACATAACCTATGTGGGCTCGGGCTCTTCTGCCCCCCCCCGGGCTTTGAGGAGGCAGGTAATAGGGGTGCCGGGGTTTAATGGCAAGTCACCTGCTAGCCGCAGCCAGCCAGCCCCCAGCCTTGTGAACTGGTATAGGGGTCTCATGGACCCCTTACTAGTTCACAAGGGGTTAAATGTAAAAATAAACACACTGACACATAAGAAAAAAATGACATTTATTTATTTATTTATTTATTTATTTTACTCACCTCCGATCCTCTGTCCCCGGCGATCTGCGATGACAGCTGACAGTCTGCTCGGGTGTTTGGAGGAGAGAGCCTGGGGAGGGGGGGTGATCTCTCCTCCAAGCACCCGAGCAGACTGATTCAGAACCTTGGGTGCCGGTATTATGAAGCCGGCGCCAGGGGGCGGGGCTAGCAGTCGCGATGCAGGAAGTGTGGGGGAGGGCGATTTCTGCCCTCTCCTCACCACAGAAGAGGCTGGGGGGGCGATTGGAGGCCCCCCCCCAGTGAAGAGGAGACCCGTCGGGAGACAGCGCGACCACAGGTAAGTAAATGTCATTTTTTATTTTTTTTTTACAGTTAGCAGCTGCCGAAGCGGGGGGGGAGGGGGGGGGCGCTATTCCGGGGGCTGAGTATTTTTTATTTTTATTTTTTTAACTAGCAGGGGGGAAAGTCAGGCATGTAGATTCTACATGCTTGGCACTTAAGTGGAGTAGAAAAGAGCACGTAGAATCTACGTGTTTGGCACTGAAAGGGTTAATAACTCCACACTGGAAAAGTTATTTATTTTGCAACTACCACCTCAATAAATAAGGTATGTCTAAGGGGGTTATTTAAGAAGGGATAGCGCCAGGTAGGGCTTCGTAGCGGCAGGCAGCATATGGTGAACGCCAGGTACTGTACGCAAAACCACATTTAAGAAATCAAATCTGGTGAGCGCCTCTAACAATGCCATGTAGCGTCACATGTATTACTACAGACGGCTCAGCTTATAGCGCCGGCGCTGTAGGCTCAGGGGAGCCATGTAGTACCTGTCACCCTGTAGCGCTCTCCCATACATTTCAATGGGTTTCATTAGTTGTGTAGTTGTTTGGCAATTTACATTTTTTTTCTCAAATCATTGTGTGACCTTTCCTGGCTGCAAATAGCTAGAAAAAAGACCCAACCAAGGAGACCATATAAAGCCAGGGCACTCAACTGGGTAACATGTATAGCAACAATTATGTGCATTGAGCCATCATATAAAAAACAAGCAACAAAATAACAAGACAAATTAAAAACATGACTATAACATACCGGGGAGGTCTATGATACAATAAATATATAAAGCTGATACGGATCTTAATCAATCACAATGCTATTAACCCTTTTGTTGCCAAGCACGTAACACCTACGTGCTGGCTTGGCTGGGCCTTAAGTGCCAAGCCCGTAGGTGTTACGTGCTTGACTTTCCTCGCTTGTAGTTTAAAAAGTAAAAACAACAAATACTCACCTGACCCCTTGTTGGATCCGGCCGGGTCTCCTCTTTAATTTGGTGCCATCCGATCCCCCGTGGGGGGTCGGATGGCTCCAGGAGAGCCCCCGGAATAGGCCGCCCCCCCCCCCGCTTCTGCAGCAGCAGCTTCTAACTGTAAAAAAAAAAAAAAATAAAAATGACATTCACTTACCTGTGTGTGCGCTGGCTCCCGCTGTCCCTCCTCTTCACCTGGGGGGCCTCCGATCCCCCCCCCCAGGACTTACCGATCTTCAGGAGAGAGCCTGGGAGGCTCTCTCCTCTCTTCTTCACGATGGCAGCCGCCATCATGCCTCTAAGCCCCGCCCCCTTGGGGGCGGGGCTTATGAAGTCATCCCGGCCCCGATCTCAGGCTTCAGCCTTCTCAGCTTCTCAGATGCCGGTGATCGGCACAGGGGAAGGAGGTGACAGGAGATCCTCTGATCTCCTGCCTTCTCCTTCTCTGGATGCCGATCACCGGCATCTGTCAGCTGAGCGGCGAGGGACAAGAGCTTGCAATCGAAGGTAAGTACAGTAAAAAAAAATTTTTTTTTTTTCTAATAAAATACTTTTTATTATTGTGTGGTGTTTTTTTTTCACATTAACCCTTTGTGAGCTGGTAAGGGGTCCATGAGACCCCTTATACCAGTTCACAAGGCTGGGGGGGTGGCAAGTCACCTGCCCTAGCGGGTGGCTTGCCATTAACCCCCGCACCCCCATTACCTGCCTCCCCAAAGGCCAGGGGGGGGCAGAAGAGCCCGGGCCCACATAGGCTATGTGGGCTCGTAGGCTGCAGGGTGGGGGGGCCACCAAAGCTGGCCCCCCCACTCTGTGCCTACAAGCCCCCATAGCTGGTCCCGGGCTGGTTACTTTGGGTAAGGGGGACCCCACGTCATTTTTTTTTTTGGATTTTGAAGGGTTTTTAACCCTTCAAAATCCAAAAAAAAATGGGGTCCCCCTCCCCGGGAAGGGGGACCCTATGTCATTTTTTTTTTTAATTAACCATTTGTCATCCAGCAGCTATAAAAGGCTTCTGGGCAGGAAAGGGTGTCTACCTATACATATGTGGTATCGCTGTAACCGGGAGAAATTGGGGTTTCTCACGCAATAAGATTTTATTGACAAACTTACATTTTTTATTACAAAAAAACTCTACAAATTGTAAAAAAATGTTTTTTTTTAATTTTTTTTCACACATTTCACCCAAAAAAATTGAGAATACACCTAAAAAATACAAACAAGACATTTCATGTTAAAGCCCAGACTCTGTTGAAAAAAACAATATATAATTTTCCTGGGAAATCCCTGGAAATCCCTTCAAAAATGACAGTTGAATATGTGTAGCGCAAAATGGTGAAACATCGTCTGGCAACAGGGAGTGGCAAATGCTGCAGGTAGGCTGGCAGCGAAAGGGTTAAGATAATAAATATAGTACTAATGGTTCTTATAAGCCAAAAAAATATATATAATACATGCGGCTAATCAAAAAATATACTCCAATGATGTAAAATCCCTGAAAATTAAATTCATAAACCATATAATAATAATATACTAAATTAATTTTCCAATATCTCCTAAAAACTAATGCATAAAGTGACCGTGCTCTAATATTGCTAATAACTACAATGTCCTAAAGAATTAATATAAAACAACACTACAATTCATGACAAAAAAACTGTGTGTGTGTAGTGGTATACATATAAGGTAAAGTGCTGGTGGAATAAATACACTATGAAAAACTAAAGTTAAAGAAAGTGGGCTAAGGTCTCTAAGCTCTAATGGTTAACATGGGGTGTGATAGTTACCATATGAAGGCCAGCACCAGCTGGTCGTTTATATCACAGCAGCAAACAGATCACAAAAATAACAGCGAATTGAAGTAAAGTCAAAGGTGCCGCAAGTAAAATACTAATCCATTCCGGGTATATGAAGCTGCCCCTGAGCGATCCGCTGTGCGCCCACAGCTTCTCTAGTCTTTCCTGGCTGCAAACAAACACTTTAATATATTTTTTTGACTTTTTATATTTTTATTCAGAATTGTATTTACAGGTCTGGCACTAAAGTGTTAATGCCACAGTGTTAAAACAATGTCATTTCATGTGTTTTCACTTTGTTACTGGTGTATATGTGTTCAAAAACAGACTTTCATCACACACACAGCGTCTGACGCACTGAGCGGGCGCTACCTGTTGTTAGAACGCTCAACATCACATTCCTCAATGCTGGCCAGGTTACTACAGCGACCGTAACACTAGGTTACAGCGCCCGATACTCGCTTACAGCGTCTACTAGTGCTGCTATACAGATGCTCATCTGGAATACTTGGCGCTAGTAGTGAATCAGCCTCTAAATCTGCCCACCCAGGTCTAAGGAATCTTTTTTTTTTTAGCTAAACAATTTTCTTTTCTCTGAGAAAGCTCTATTTGAGGGCCACAACATGCAGTGCCATTGAGACACTTTATATAATAATTTTACAAGACATAATGAGAGGACCTAGGTCCACTTTAAGGGCCTTTATCACAATGAAAGTGAAAAAGAAGTCCTATCTATTGTAATGAATGGGCTTCTTTGCATATATGCTCTGAGGTGTGCTGCATTTTGGAAATCACTGCATGCAGCGTCTTGCCGAAGCATGCATTCAATGCAGCTGATTGAGGTTTCATTGGGGAGTGAAGTTAAAGAGCATTCCCTATTGTCATGTAGTTTAAAGGGCCAGATACTTCCTGCTGCCTTTCAGAGAAAAGGCAACTCTTCTGCCTTTTCTGCTTTCTCCACTGGGGACCTGATGCCGATGGCCTCCTTGGCCCAGCTTCGATAATGCTACCTCTTCCACCAAGCTCTAATGCAGTCACACAACTGCCAGCTGGAGTGCTGGAGGCCAGCATGATAGAGGATTTACCTGGAAATTGCCATGTTTGCATTGATGTATTTTTTATCTTGTTTTATTGAAGTGGTTTTACCTCTTCTCCTATATAATTATATGCATTCTGTAGACTATAGCAGAACATATTAGCACTAAATAAACATGTGGTTAATTGACGTCTAAAACGAGCATAATACAATATACGCAAGGGTTATTTTCATGTTTTTCCTGTCTGCTCCAGTCGTCCGAGATTTTCCTTTTAATCATTTCTATATTTACAGGCAGAATGCATTTCAGATTACTGCGGTAGATGGTGTCTGCAGTGGAATAATCCAGTGTTTATCTGCTGAGGAGTGCATTGAGTGGCTACAATCTATATCAGCCAATATTTCAAATCTCACAAAGCACAATGTAAGTAAAATAATTTTGATTTATTTTTAAAGCAATTTTTGTGAATGCCTTTGAGATCCCACCTTGTCTTATCTTCTAATAAGCAAAGCTTGGGGCATCTTCCTAGCAAAGAACATAATACTGTAACTAAATCACCCATAAAACATTCATGAACGTGAGCCTCTGCCTGGGGTTTGCATTGGTATTACTAGTACCAATATATATTTATCTGTTATTTACTTTAGATGGACCAAGATTTATGTATGCTACTGAATATTAAACTATATTTTCACTATTAGCATACTCAGTTGTAGTGGATCAATGTAATACATTTATTTCATGTATGGAACATTACAATAATGAAATACCCAAGCTACACCAAAGCAACCTTTGTTTATATGAGTGTATAAAGACAAGGTCATTGCAGTTATTAAAAACTCTTACAGTATATGGGGTCTTGCGCAGTCTGTACCACTTTCTCCTTCTCTCTAGACACTACAACTTAACATAACTGCTGGTTAGTGGTGGACTGGGGCCAAAAGCAGGATTTAAAAAGGGGGTGTAAGTAGCATCTCAACCTGCTCCAAAGCAATGCGGGCCACTGCTGGTGGGCAAACCAATTCAGTGAACCCAAAATGGCTGCCAGCTATGACTATGAAGCAAATGCAAATGATTGATACCATTGATATGTAAGGGCAAAAAGAACCCAATAATATATCCAGAAGACAGGACAGCCAAGGAGGAGGCCAGCAAGATTCTCTAACTTAGGCTAGAGAGGCCAAGAGAGCCTCATCATCTTTTTGGATACCTTATGAGGTACAGGTATTAACACATTTTATCAACAAATCTTCACCTCAAACATAGACACTGCATGCAACATATAAATGTCAACTTATTGAAAATGTTGGGCAGGGACAGGACCCCTCTATCCTGTTACTGACCCTAAGCCTCACCTAATTCCCTTTCCAAGACACTGTAACAAACCCCTCACCTAAGCCCACCCTCCCTAACTGCTGACCCTCACCCCTTACCTAATCTCCCTCCCATCCGCTGACCTCACCCCCTCATCTAACCCCCTCCCATGCTGCTGACCCCACCCCATCTAACCCTCTCCCAAGCTTCTGACCCAAACCCCTTAACTAACCTTTATTTCCAGCTGCTGACCAGAAGCCCTTACATATCCCCCTCCCCAGTCTCTGACCAGAAACCCTCTACCCAGCTGCTAATCCACAACAATAACCCCCTTCCCAAGCTGCTGACACACACCCCTAACCTAAGCCTGGGGGTCACACTTTTAATATTTTTAGGGCCTCATTTTCTCCCTGGCTACTTCTAAACATAACTAATCAATGAACAGTGTGTCAGCCCTTCCTAGTTCCAGAAGCAAACAACAAAACCAAAACAAAATGGACCTAAGAGAATAGGTTGCACAACCAAAACACTATGATGAATATACTAAACAAAGACCAATCAGGGATGTGGCCTCACCTGCGATGTGAGTAGAGGCACAGACACAAAACAGTTGCACACAGTTCTCCCCCAAAACATGAAAAGGTGTGCACCAGCTGCTTTTATAGGCACCGCACCTGGAACTGGAACAGTGGAGTCCAGTGTATCAGCGCATTACTCGGCAGCACGGCACACAGACCTGAAGACATGTGGCTGGTGTCAGAAGCTGTGTAGTGACCGGGCCAACTAGAAGGGGCACTGACCAGGCTCCGCTATCTGGTATCTGTCAGAGGGGCCAATGGCTATATGAAAAGGCTTGGAGGGCCTTTAGTTTGACACATGTGATTGGCTGCTGAGAAACATTCTATGTATAATCGGCCTCTCAGATGGGATAGGGGGGGAACGTCTGAGTGCTATATAGAGGCCAGGCTTAAAGTGGACCAACACCCTGCCCCCTTTTTTTTTTAATGTTTACTTTAAAAATATGTAAATAAAGCAGGAAGACCCGAATAACAAAGTTATAAAAAAAAAACGTACCTTGTATGTTCCCTCAGCGCGTCGCTAGATTTTAAAAAATCGGCCGCCATCTTAATTTTCCTCCTAACAGGAAGAGATCCTTTGACCTCTTCCTGTTAAAATCGTGCGCATGCGCGGTAGATAGGTGAAGCGCCGCTCGCTCCCGATGCAAGCGGCGCTTCACCTATCTACCGCGCATGCGCGCTCATTCTAATCTAACTGAATGGCCGAGATAGTAAAAGGCGTGGATAGGCCAATGACGTGGCTCATCCCCGCCTTTCAGCTCCTCCCTTTCATCTTTTGCCCTCCTCCGATCTTTTACACACCACCGATCCGTACAGACACACACACCTGTTCCATGCACACACACCCACCCCATCCGTGAACACACACCCCCGATCCGTGCACATACACCCCATCCATGCAGACCGACCCCATCCTTGCAGACCGACCCCATCCTTGCAGACCGACCCCATCCTTGCAGACCGACCCCATCCATGCAGACCGACCCCATCCATGCAGACCGACCCCATCCATGCAGACCGACCCCATCCATGCAGACCGACCCCATCCATGCAGACCGACCCCATCCATGCAGACTCACACCCACCCCATCCATGCAGACCCACACCATCCATGCAGACCGACCCCATCCATGCAGACCCACACCATCCATGCAGACCCACACCATCCATGCAGACCGACCCCATCCATGCAGACCCACACCATCCATGCAGACCCACACCATCCATGCAGACCGACCCCATCCATGCAGACCGACCCCATCCATGCAGACCCACACCCACCCCATCCATGCAGACCCACACCATCCATGCAGACCGACCCCATCCATGCAGACCCACACCATCCATGCAGACCCACACCATCCATGCAGACCGACCCCATCCATGCAGACCGACACCATCCATGCAGACCGACACCATCCATCCATCCATGCAGGCATCACAGAATTTGCGTGCGCCGTCTCGCCCAACTTCAGAGCAGCTGCCCGGGGGGGGGGGCACGGAGCACGGGCGGCCATACAAAACTTCTGCCCACACACACACAGGGGCAACCGGAATGAAAAAACGGCGTGCTGCACCATTATAAACAAATCATAAACAAACTCACCTGTCCTACAACCAGCACGAGACGAGAGGGAAGGCGCTGAAAATATGAGTGAGTGGAGGGAGGGAGGGGAGTGAGAGGAGGGGAGGCGGAGTCATGTGTCTGCAGCCAATCATGGCTGAGCACAGCTCTACCAATCACAGACAAATAGAGCTGGGAGACGTGCACGCTCCCGAGGACACGCCCGCAGATGACATCAAGACGACACAGCAAAATTGCGCGAGAGAAGAGAGGAGAAGCTCCACGGACAAAATATGCAAATAACGGAAAAGCATGAATGACATCGGACAAGACCTGGAGGGTGAGAATTCCGGCGAGGTAAATATTAAAATTACAGGCGCTGCGAGGAACAGATGGCTCCAACAGTCATCAAAAGGTAAGTGTTTTTTTATATTAAAGCTAATAAAACGATGTTGTTTTGGAGGGTGTTGGTCCACTTTAAGAAGAAGTGTAGAAGTATATAATAAACAGCCATGATAGGGATAAAATACTCTGCCTGGTGCGATAAAAGACGTCCCCTTAAACCAACAATGCCAAAATGTCGATATATCCAGATTTCTCCCTTACAAAAATTCAGAGCAACCTTTATGGAGATAAAGCAACAGCTGCACTCCCATAACCTGGAGTACTCAATGCGTTACCCGGCTAGGCGGCAGGTGGAGGATGTGGGAAAGATGCATTCCTTTGGCAACTTGAGGGCTGCCGCAGATTGGCTGGGCTCTCAACCAATGTGGCCCCTGAGACATTGGGTGCATGCGATTATAGGCCTCCAAATAAGATTAGATGGCATGCTGCTCTATTGAGATTACCTCAATTGTGGATTAATTGCTCAACTCTATGGCTGGCCACATTAGTTTCACATGATGGAATGATGCCTGGGCTGGATGCTCTCAGGGCACGAGGATAGTGAGAGGTTTCTGATCTGCTGCTCTCACAAGGAGGCTAAATGCTTTGACAATGATCTTACAGTTTCCAGTCAAGGACAATATTTAGGGACTATAAGCTAAGTAGGAGGAAGTAGCTTGGGGCCTTTCAGACACCGCCGGAATTCTGCACTATAACTGGGCAGTTCTTTCTGGTGCCCTTTGCTTCTTTGACCAATACCAGTTTCATTCCTACCACTTGTGACTGGGCGATATAGCTGAAACTATGATTATGAGTATCTGGGCTAGTTAAGCGCTCCTTACGCCACAGGATTATACAGACAAAGTCTGATGACAGGGGCCGCTATGTGTTTGTGGCTATGGAAATAGAGACTAAATTATATGTAATTATTAACAAATACAACCCTTCCCCAGCCAACCCAACTGCTGAATCAAGTATTCCAATTCTCCTTATTATACCCGGGGGCTGGAGTGTTGTGTATGGGCGATTTTGGAGGCTAAGTGTCTGGAGGCTAAAACACGGACATAAGCCATAATTTACTTGGTTCACCATGTCTCACCAAACAATGTCTTGCATAGATTGCTTCTTTGTGTCCCGAGACAATAGTGTGTTAAACATTTGCCCAAAGGGATATCCGATCACAACCCCATATTGGGATCACTGCTAGGCAGACAGGACAATGGTAGATCTTCTTGGAAATTAAATCCCTTCTGGCTCTCATATAATACCCAACCTAAATCCTGTTGGAGATGCAATACTTTGCATTAGCTTCTGCTTATATCTTAATGTGATTTTGGGACTTTTGCCAGATTGACTGCAGTTTACAGTTATGACAAGTTAGGACACTAGATGGCATTGTTACTTATGCTTAAAGAGGAACAAAACACAGGAATTTCCTCTGGGAGGCAGCATCCCGAATTGGGATGCCCTGTTGTGTGTATCCCCCCAGATCGCCAGATCCACTCACCTTTTATTCGCTCCCATGTCGCACGCTACAGCTGAGAGCAAGTGTGCAAATTAACTGAGCGGATTTCACTTGGCTCCCACAGTGACAGGATAATGTCCAGACCAAGCGCGCCTAGGAGGGAGAAGGGCCAGCAGCTTAGAGCTTAAACTCTCAGTGACCACGCTGAACAATGACAATTAGTAGAAAGTGGAAAGTGGTAATGCTATTATCAAGAGATAAGAACAATATTAAGGACAGGGACAGGAAAAACGGACAGGCATGGGCCACCATAAGCTTACTGGTTGAAGACGATCAGCTTATTCACGTATAC
Source organism: Gastrophryne carolinensis (assembly GCA_027917425.1). NCBI lineage: Eukaryota > Metazoa > Chordata > Amphibia > Anura > Microhylidae > Gastrophryne > Gastrophryne carolinensis. The sequence continues at coordinate 340,731,368 of CM051239.1, forward strand.
AGTGAGAATACAGCGGAAGGATGCATGAGAGATCCAGCTTAAACAGCAAGTTGTTTCTGCTGAGGAAACTTTACAAAATGAGGCTTAAAAGAGATCAGGACATGCAGAAGCATAGAATATAACAGACAGTCACCATGTTGTTGTGTTATCCGATACGTATACTGCACTAATTAATGTGCTAGAGACAGATCTGACACTAGCATTTCTTAAGACCAGGCTCATAGATGAGTATCAGTGAAGAAAGGATTCCACAGAAACTGACACCAGAACCGTTTTTGAAACTACAGGCACAAAGATACACAGGAAGGAAACCAGAGTGCACAATTGGTCTTGGCGGCGGAGGACCTGACCACCGGTGTGGAGTGTGCGCTAAAGATATAGTGGCCTGCTTTACTAAGTATTACAAAGTGCTTTACCAAAGGCAGGCAGCATATGATTCTCTGGACAACCTGCATTATTTGTCTGAGGTTTACAGATGACATAGCAAGATAATTGCCCCACAAATCTTTCAAATGCTAAAATAATCCATTGAAATAGAGGCACTTCCCCCATCCTCCTATGAAGTCACTATCGCGGTACTGCCTAAGGAGGGCAAATATGCTAGAAGTTGTGCCTCATGTAGGCCAATTTTGCTTTTTAATATTATTTTAAATAATATATTTTAATATAGACTACAAAATGATAGCTACTCGTCACTAGACGATACTAAATTATTAAACCCGATCAGACAGGATTTATGCCTGCAATGTCCAATCAATCAATCAATCTCAGGAGAGTGCTGGCCAACACACAGGTAGACCATGACAAGGGTGGGCATAGAGCTTTGATATCATTAGATGCTGCCGAAACATTCAATCCCATTGAATGGCAGTTTATGTGGCCATGCATGCAGAAGTTTGGCTTTGGGGATACATTTATAAAATATGTGCAACTATTGTATAAGTTCCCAAGGAAAAGTATATCTCTGAAGCGCAAAACAAGACAGGGGTGCCCTCTGTTGTCGTTCCTATTTGCCATTGCAATAGAGGCTTTAGCTAACCAACATAGGCGGCACGATGGAGTAAAGGGGTCTCAAACCTGGTCAGTGTACTGATGAAGGTAGGACTGTACTCAGGCAACATGATATTATTCTTGCAAGACATGGATGGCTCTTTGGCAAATGCAATGGCCATAATAGATGCCTTTGGTCTCCCATCCAGTCTTTATATTAACTGGCGGAAATCTATTGCATGCCCTTTGGATGATACATATCTAGTCGATGGGAAGGTGGTAGGACAATTGGAATGAGTTCCGTCCTTTAAGGTCCTTTAAATACCTAGGGGTGTACATAACAAATTCCCCAGCAGAGTACTTTGAATTTAATTATGTCCCATTACTCGAGACCTGCAGGGGGAAATCCAAGGGATGGGAAAAGCCCCCCCTTGGAGTGATGGGCAGGGTTCATTTGGTGAAGATACTGATACTCTCTAAACTATTATACTCACCTACAGTATGCCATGGTCCCTATCCCCAGGTCCCTCTTTGCAAGACTGCATAATAACCTCATTTGCTTGGGGCACAGGAGGAGCAAGAGTAGGACTGTCTGTCTTACAGAGGCCTAAATCTAAAGCTGGCCTAGCCGTACCCAATAGAGCACGTATAGACCCCATCCAAAAAGCAACTTGTCCTCAATGTGGAATGGATAACGCTAATTTCTGGCATATGGTATGTTCATGTAGGCACATTTAGGTGTATTGGGGGGAGGTACTTGGGATCATAGGCTCACTGGTGGATGCACCTGTGGATCATTACCCCAAACTTTGTTTGTTTACTCGGGATTATGCCGAAATATTGGTGGTCTTGCCACCAGCAGGCATTTGTCAGGGAGTCTCTGTTCTATGTTAGAAAGATAATGATACTAAAGTGAATGTTAGATGAATACCCTACTGTTTCAATGTGGAAGGCAATGGTTAGCAGTTTACTTACATACTATAGTCATATACAAAAATAGAAAATGTTTGCATAAGTTTAAAAGAGTGTGGGGCAAGTGGCTGGGGAGCTCCACTACATGCTGAATATGGGTGCACCCGACCGCAGGAGGGAATATAAGCTGAGCATACTATGATGCAAGGCCTAAGACTTAAATGGATCACTGGATTTGCACTGATTCCTGGATTTCAGAAATGAACGAATATTTGGGGGTTATTTAAGGAACGATCATGCCAGGTAGTGCTACATAGGTGGACACTGGGCGCTGTATGTGAAAACCACATTTAAGAAAGTCAGCCTGGTAAGCACATCTAAAAGCGCCATGTAGCGTCAACATGTATCACTAGCGGTGGCTCAGTGTATAGCCCCGGCGCTCTAGGTTCAGCAGCGCAATGTAGCACCTGTTGCTCAGTAGCGCTTTCCCATACATTTCAATGGTGTTTCATTTGGTTGTGTTTAAATGGCTCAATGCTAGAGCGCCCAGCTTTATAGTGCAGGCACTGGTTGAATGTATTTCTTTCTTGAATACGGGCTTCAGCGCCAAGTGCCGGACACGCTTAACTGGCGCTACCTATCGCTTGCTGCAGCGTTGTCCTGTTGTTAGATGTAGCATAGCTTGTGAGCTTTGACCTCGGGACACCACCTAGCATTTGCGATTGGCTCTGCAGTGAATCAGGGAGAGCACTTCTACAGCGCCCTCCAGACATCACATTTATCAATGCTGGACAGGATTCTACAGCGCCCCTTGTCCGGCCACTAAGCTAGGTCACAGCGCCCAACACCCTCTTCCAGCATCTACTAGCGGTCGCTCTAAGCACTGCTACCCAGACGCTCACATGGCACTGGCACTATGTGGCGCTAGTCTTAAATCAGCCTCCTTGTCACCTGGAGGGGCTTAGTTTAGTAAAGATAGTATAATTCTAGTTTAACAAACCGTTAAAGACTAAAGCAAGTGCAATAGCTAAGTAGTATGATATAAGTACACTGTGAAACAGATGCTATACATGTAAGCTTACCCATAATGTTAGTAAATGGACCGTGAGATTTTCGCTGTGGCAAGTTCATGTGTATTGTAATATGTTCTATCTGTTGTAATAATGAACTAAGTTTAAAAAACAAAAAACAAAGACAAATTACACACATATGACAAAGACAATGTAATAAAAACAGATATAAAAGTAGATTGGGTTTTAAAACTCCATGATACATTATACAATCAAACAATGATCCTTAAAATTAAGTATAGAAGTTAAGTGCACAGTGCAATAAATGTGAATAATTTATCAAATATGCAAAGGGAAAAATAATTGAAGACAGAGTGCTTCATAATTGCACAAGCCCTAATGCAAACCTTAATGCTTTTACACTTCATGCCTGGCCACATCAACACTTCCAGTATCCTAAATCACTGTGTGACAACAGGTTCAGCTATTAGCTATGAGGTTCTATAGAAGGCTGGCCCCAGCAGTGATTTAAGACATTGGGAAGCCAACAGTATGGGATCAAACATTGTGTAGGTCACTGACACCGCCGAACACTCAGACAGTCTAAAAGCTTTCGAGGTGACACTTTGGACTTTTAAGAACAGCAGATAGTAAAGAATAATTAAGGCAACACTTCTAATATTAAACTATTAAAAATATAATGAATATAATTAGATTAAGAAACCCTGGCTCTTTAGACACTTGGGGGTCACCAGTAGTAAATCTCTCAAGGTCCAGAACATATTTTGCATTTAGGAAATGCATCAGGCAAATCATTCTGTAAAATGTTTATCCTGGCAATTTCTAAAATGTTTCTTGGCCCAGTCTGGGCTTTAACTTGCTATGGGTTTTATGTTTTACATAAAGTAATTGAATAAACCTCACCTATAAGACCATACACAGATCCTATCATTAAGGCCAAATGGCAAAGTAAAAACAGTTTATTCAAATGCTCCAAAGATAAAATTATTTAATATAATAGAACTAAACAGCAGATTATAATATTAATAAATGTCAACAGTCCAAAAAACAATCTTAAACTAGTAATCAGTATCCTAATAAATAGATAAATAGAGAATGTCAAAACAGTACATAAACAATCTCCAAAAAAACATAAGCAATCAGACATATACCACAAACACTTTACCGCAAATCAATGTAACTAAATAAAGGCAAGTGAACTGAACGTGCAAATGCAGCTGCTCTCCTTAGCGCCTTTACGCCCCCCCCCCCCCCTACTTCTGAGAGAATGGCTGCATCAGCAAACCCGGCTGGTTAAACAGGAAATGAAAAAGATAGGTGGGTAACAGCTGCACTGGGACAGAGGGACAACAAAGTCCAGAGCACCCAACATAGAAAAAGATGAAGCAGTGAGCAAGGTGAATGACGAGAAAGAGAGGTGTGCATGTAGCTCATTGGAGTCCCGGCAAAGAAAGAACCAGGGTAATTTAATCAGCCAGGCTTGGGATCGGCCTGAAAGTGCTAACAACTACTATTAGGTGCTGCAAACATATGTAAAAAACGTAACTAAAATAGCTGGATCTAATAGTGCAAATGTCAAAACTTTTGGCCATGTATTTGGCATATATCAGGGCTGATTTAAATTAATAATAATCAATAATCAATTATGACTCAGAAAACTTTTAATAGATACAGACAATGAATTAAACCTGACCTATAAATGTATTAAATCAAATATCATCAATAATAATTTGATGAATAAATAATTGTATGAATAAATAAATTGTGACAAAACTAAAGAAGTTAAAGCAATGAATGAATAAAATTATAACTAACCAAGAATGTGTTGAGGCAAATGATAGATTCACGTTGTGTCTTCTTGTAGATCTTAGTACAGATTGTGTTCAGTTGCCGATAACAACCGATTCAGGTATTGAAAACTGCTTCCAAAAACACAAATTTGCTAACATAAGAAAAAAATACTAGATAAACACACATAATTTTGGTAAAAAATAAATATACACTTTCAAAAATGCCATTGAAAGGGGGTTCTCCCTTTAAACCGGACCAACACAACAATGCTCATATGCATCCCTCCCCAGGGCCATTTAGATTGCTGTACATAAACATTAATTTACCTTTTTCTAACTCCTGCTGTGGAAAATTTAATAAACAAAAGCGGCTCGTGTATCTACAGGCCACCTGCAAACAAGAAGTGCTGCTGGGCTTCCTGTTACTGTGCATTGTCAGTTATGTCAGTGGAATCCAGGCAGCAGCATGGCTGAGAGGAGAAAGGAAGCTCTATTATGGCTGCTACCCCTAGAAAATCAGTGAAGTGGTGTTTTAGCTATGAGTGGATTCAGGAGCAAATGTAAGCGCTGATAATGCTTCAGTATCATACGTGCAAATGGGGCAAATGAGTTTGGGGGAGGTTTTTTCTGGTTTTAGTGCAGTCAGGGAGGCAGGAGGACCAGGATGGCAGGGAGTTTAGAACCAGGTTGGGAGGCTGTGGTTAGGAGAAAACAGGAGGACAAGGGCACGAGGAGGAGGATGTCACAGGACTGTCGAAACAAGACAAACAGTGGCTACATTTGGGAAAAGTGGTAGAAAATTGGTTCATTTGATTTGGGAATCATTAGTCGAGTGAGTCTGCGAAAGCCACCAGCTGGTGAACACCAATACAATACAACAAGGACAAGGAAGGGGTGGAACAAGGCCACCAGCAGGTGACTGACTGGAACTGCTTACAGTAATTAAACTTAGCCCTGACAACATATCAGAAGTTAGACATTTCGTCAATTAAAAAACAAAACAAAAAGAATTTAGAAATTGATGGCAGCAACACATCTCAAAAAATTGGGACGGGGTATGGGTAATTAATGCTGCCCACCAGGGAGGGGCACTTTTATAGTACAGAAGCAGGTGCTCTGTGAAATGTGACTGGATGGGAGCTTGCACAGAGCTGGGGAATCTATTCGATCTGTTCTGTGCTTCCTGACGAAGACGGCAGCGCTCAGGACATGGAATGCCAGGAGAATGGCTTGAAACACAGGCTAGGTAACATTTTTCTTTGCAATCCCCCATTCTGCCTCAGCATCAATGGACGGTGGTTACGCTTACACTGGATTTATGCTTTAAAAATATATCATGCATATAAGAAGCCCTATATCAACACAAAAGTCACATTCATAGGAGTGCCACACTGTGCTATTGCCACCAATATATCCTAGCAACAACCTTTTTTCTAGAACATTCTGTTGCATCTCAGGAGATTTAAAGTCTAAGTCGACCTCCATGTGTGGCTGTGGGTTCTAGCATACTAATTTATGAACAAAGTCCTTGTTCTATTCCTCCATTTCTCAAGGCTCATTCATAGTCATTTCCTACATAATGGTAAACCTAAGAATGTAACAGACAGTAAAATAGTTTTAGTAAATGCAGAGCTGCAAACCTTTTATAACTTATCTTTATGGCACAATATAATAGTACTAGAATGGCGACATGGTATAGATTGCAGCCATCAGCTTTTCTATTAGCCTGCTTTTGTCTTCCCAGGGCTGCTACTCTCCCCAGACAGATGACACACACATGAGAGCCTGTGTACATAGTAGAGACCCCGCAGTTGTCTCTATCTCCCTAGACAGAACTGAGTATCCACAGTTATATACATTAATATAAATTCATAGGATTGCACGGGCCCGGAATATTAAACTGAAATGTCTATGAGTCGGTATAGTGAGGGTGTTGTGTATAATAGATCAGAGGGTGTGAATATGTTTAATATAATTATGCTCTAGTTTTATGAAAAACATAAACTCTTAGAAATTTGATTTAAAAAAGCAAGGCTTTATATAGCGCCCAGATCTGATTTGAATGGAGAAGCGTTTCTTCCTTGGTGCTTGACTTGATGCACCCTTTAGCCTGTCATGGTGATAAATGATATAAATGTCCTGCCTTTAAGAATAAACCCAGGAACTCAGTCACAGTGCAATGCTGCCATACACACAGCATCAAGATGGATCATGTCCAAATGACTTATTGTCACAGTTTTGTATAAATTAGACAAACCTTTGGGTGCCTTGGAGGGTGGTCAGTATAGCGTAGGCCTTAAAGGCGCTGCTCTCTATTTGTTTTCTTCCTACCTTTCTGGACGCTCTACCTCAGTAGTCCTCAAACTTCCTCCTCAAGGGCCGAGACAGGCCAGGTTTTGCAGCTCTCCACGCTACTCCACAGGTGAATTAACTGGTGCTCAGACAGAGCTATAGCCCTAATTATTACATCTGTGCATCAGCATAGAGAGCTGCAAAACCTGGCCTGTCTCGGCCCTTGAGGAGGAAGTTTGAGGACTACTGCTCTACCTCCTTTACTTTCCTTCTTACTGTAGGAATTCCTCAGGGATCATTCCTAGGACCTCTCCTATTTTCTCTCTACACAGCCCCTATTGGACAGGCGATGAGTAAATTTGACTTTCAGTACCATCTATATGCTGTTCACACACAACTATATACTTGAGCCGGGGACCTCACACCAGTCCCTGAATGTCTGCTGTCTCTAACATTATGTCTAGGGATGAGCGAATCGATCCGGACGAACCCGGATTCGATCCGAATTTCATGACAATTTCGATTCGGATCGAATCCGAATTTCCCCGCGATTCGATCGAGCAAAGTTTTTTTCTAAAATCCATTCATTTCAATGACAGGCATTCTAGGATGGTCTACGTGACATGTCCAGACATGTAAGCTGGGGCAGTGTATGCTGGGACAGTCACATGCAGCCTATCAGCAGCCAGCAAGCCCGGTGACGTCACAGCGCTATATAAGGCGGCGGCCATCTTGCTTTTGCGCATTTGTCTATTGCATTCGTGAGAGCCAGGACTCAGGAGGACACTGCAGACTGTATTCAGGGAGAGATAGGTAGAGAGTTAGGGACAGCCAGTAGACAGCCAGTAGACAGGCGGGAGACAGGCAGGAAGTCAGGGAGAAGCAGGGAAAGGTAGGAAAAAAACGGATGCGGTGACAGGGATTTTTTTTTGTTTTCATGCAGCCTGAGTGTTACTGCCTGGGTCACTGGCTTTGTTAGCTGTTTCACCCTGGTTAACCACTGTTGCTTTGCATAGTACTACTGCTCCCAGGTGCACTGCTGTTGTGGCATCCCATTCTGTGACTACACCAGCCTCTATTTACTATAACCCTTTGCACTTATTCTAAAAGTAATTTGGCCTGATAAAGACACTTTTGCTTTGCATAGTACTACTGCTCCCAGGTGCACTGCTGTTGTGGCATCCCATTCTGTGACTACACCAGCCTCTATTTACTATAACCCTTTGCACTTATTCTAAAAGTAATTTGGCCTGGTAAAGACACTTTTGCTTTGCATAGTACTACTGCTCCCAGGTGCACTGCTGTTGTGGCATCCCATTCTGTGACTACACCAGCCTCTATTTACTATAACCCTTTGCACTTAATCTAAAAGTAATTTGGCCTGATAAAGACACTTTTGCTTTGCATAGTACTACTGCTCCCAGGTGCACTGCTGTTGGGGCATCCCATTCTGTGACTACACCAGCCTCTATTTACTATAACCCTTTGCACTTATTCTAAAAGTAATTTGGCCTGATAAAGACACTTTTGCTTTGCATAGTACTACTGCTCCTAGGTGCACTGCTGTTGTGGCATCCCATTCTGTGACTACACCAGCCTCTATTTACAATAACCCTTTGCACTTATTCTAAAAGTCATTTGGCCTGATAAAGACACTTTTGCTTTGCATAGTACTACTGCTCCCAGGTGCACTGCTGTTGGGGCATCCCATTCTGTGACTACACCAGCCTCTATTTACTATAACCCTTTACACTTATTCTAAAAGTCATTTGGCCTGATAAAGACACTTTTGCTGTGCATAGTACTACTGCTCCCAGGTGCTCTGCTGTTGGGGCATCCCATTCTGTGACTACACCAGCCTCTATTTACTATAACCCTTTGCACTTATTCTAAAAGTAATTTGGCCTGATAAAGACACTTTTACTTTGCATAGTACTACTGCTCCCAGGTGCACTGCTGTTGTGGCATCCCATTCTGTGACTACACCAGCCTCTATTTACTATAACCCTTTGCACTTATTCTAAAAGTAATTTGACCTGATAAAGACACTTTTGCTTTGCATAGTACTACTGCTCCCAGGTGCACTGCTGTTGTGGCATCCCATTCTGTGACACCAGCCTCTATTTACTATAACCCTTTGCACTTATTCTAAAAGTAATTTGGCCTGATAAAGACACTTTTGCTGTGCATAGTACTACTGCTCCCAGGTGCTCTGCTGTTGGGGCATCCCATTCTGTGACTACACCAGCCTCTATTTACTATAACCCTTTGCACTTATTCTAAAAGTAATTTGGCCTGAGAAAGACACTTTTGCTGTGCATAGTACTACTGCTCCCAGGTGCTCTGCTGTTGGGGCATCCCATTCTGTAACATACCATACCCCTCTTTATTTACACTAAGCAGCTCTCTTATTTACACTAAGCAGGCCTGTTGGAGGCTGAGTGTTACTGCTCACTTTTGGTGTGCATTATATTCTGTTTCATATAGACCCACCGCTGCCTGGGGGTTCTTAAAATATCACCTACTACCACGCCAATTAGACTATGTCGGGCAGACAAGTGCCTGGAAGTGAAAAGAGGAGTGGCAGAGGCCAAGATTCCGCAGGCAGAGGTCGCAGCAGACTGGGGGCCAGTAGCAGCAGGAGTCACGCTGAGAGACCTAATCTGCCAGTATCTGCTAGCGGTCGGGTCTCCACCAGTAACGCATCTGCCGTGGTAGATTGGTTGACGCGCTCATCAACAACCACATCATCTCGACTTACGTCTGAGAGCCCCAGTCTAGGGTCGGTCGGTTCCTCAGACACAACCCTGAGTTGGCATGCCCCGAGAGCAGTCCCTGTCCTCCCACTGACTCTGTCCTACGCCGTTCCCTCCCCCAGCGATGTATCCCATGCTTTGGGTTCAGCTCCACTTTTTAATGAGGAGGACGATCATCTGGAGGACAGCCAGCAGCTACTGGCCAGCCATGAAATGGAGGTGCCTTCTTTAGCTCCGCACAGAAATAGTGATGTGGAGAGTGATGTGGCTGTTGGGAGCTTTCCAGCTCCTGCGCCAGACACTGAAACCGATAAGATCAGGGAGCTACAGCCACAACTCGGTGATGATGATGATGATGATGATGAAGCCGATCGCACTTGGGAGCCGGGTGATGAAGGGGCTTCATCATCATCATCAGGAGAAGAGGGGCGCAGGTTGCCCCGGAGTCAGCAGCTGAGGCAGCAAGGTGGTAGCAGTCAGCATGGGGGCACAATTCCAAAGGCTGGAGCCGGCCGGGGCCGGGGAAGAGCACCTGCTGTGTGGCAGTCTACCTTATCGGGAAGTAGTGGAGCAGGGGTTCCTGTAGTTGGCAACAGCAGCAGTGAATCAGTGAGGCCAGGGGGTGGGAAAAGTAGCTACTCGGCAGTGTGGCAGTTTTTCCTGAAGCATCCGCAGGAGGGTAACATGGCCACATGCAAGATATGTAGGCAGAAGGTGAAGCGTGGCAAGGGCCCAAATGTTGGCACCACGGCCCTGCGTCAACATATGATGCGTCACCATAAAGCAACCTGGGAGAACCGAGGCTCCCAAGGGGTGGTCCAGTCTGCTTCCTCACCAAGTGGCACGCCGCTCCCAATTTCTGCCAGCCAAGGCTCCAGCACCTCAGCCGAAGGCAGCTGTGCATCATACCCATCCTCTGTCGCTCCTGCTCCTCCTCCTCCTCCTCCAAGTCATGCATCCCGCCAGCAATCCATCAGCGAAGCCATGTCCAAGAGACAGCAGTATGCGCCCACTCATCCTACGGAGCAGAAGCTGAATGTGCTCCTGTCCAAGTTGCTGGTGCTGCAGTCACTCCCTTTTCAGGTGGTGGACTCTGCACCTTTCAGAGAACTGATGGCTTGTGCCGAGCCGAGGTGGAGAGTCCCAAGCCGTCATTTCTTTGCCAAGAAGGCAGTACCAGCGCTGCACACTTTTGTTGAACAGAAGGTGGCCCAGTCCTTGAGCCTGTCGGTGTGTAGCAAAGTGCATGGCAGCGCCGACGTCTGGAGCTGTAACTACGGTCAGGGACAGTACATGTCGTTTACGGCCCACTGGGTGAATGTGGTCCCTTTGCAGCAGCAACTTGGACAGGTCACGCCGCTTCGGCCTCCGCGTTCCCTGCCCGTTGGGCTTGTGACACTGTGCGACTCGGCCTCCTCATCCTCCGCCATCTCCTCACCCTCCACTGTAGGCTCAAGTCTCAGTGCCCCTCCAGTCTACCATGTGTGCAGGGCACGGAGGTGTCACGCAGTGCTTCACATGGTTTGTCTTGGCGAACGGAGTCACACGGGGGAGGAACTGCTTAAATTTATTCATCAGGAAATCCAAACATGGCTTACTCCAAGAATACTTAAAATGGGAATCATGGTTACCGACAATGGGAAGAACATTTTGGCTGCGCCAAGGAAGCCTGACCCATGCCCCCTGCATGGCTCACGTCTTCAATCTGGTTGTCAAGCGGTTTCTGAAGTGTTCCCCCCATCTGCAAGACATCCTAACAACCTCAAGGAAACTTTGCATGCACTTCAGCCACTCATACACCGCCAAACACACCCTTCTTGAGCTACAGCGTCAGAACGGTATCCCCCAACATAGTCTGATTTGCGATGTTTCCACCCGTTGGAATTCCACCCTTCACATGTTGGACCGATTATATGAACAGAGAAAAGCCATCACGGATTTCCTGATGATCCAAGCAGATAGGGGGACTCCCCTTTGTAACTTCAATGTCAACCAGTGGCAGCTCATACGTGACACCTGCCGTTTGCTCAGGCCCTTTGAGGAAGCCACTTTATTTGTCAGTCGACAGGATTACGGGATGAACGACGTGATTCCACTGCTTCATGTACTACAGCACATGTTGGAAACCATGGCTGGTCAGGGCACTGGAGACATGGCGTTTACATCTTACGGCCACATGAACCCCGTTGGAGCTGAACTGGAGGAGGAAGAGGAGGAAGAGTTGCCCAGCGAAACACTGTTTAGGCTTGGCGAAATGGCTGGTTTATCTAGTCAGCGGACAGGAGAGGAGGAGCAGGAGCAGCCAGAGGAGCTAGAGGTTTTTGAGGAAGGCGAGACAGAGGACCCGGGCACACCGTGGCAGTATGCAGTGGAGATGGAGACAGGTAGTCCATCCGAGTCACTTGCGCAAATGGCAGGAAGCATGCTCACAGGCTTGCGTAGTGACCCCATAATTGTTTCCATCTGTCGGCGGGATGACTTCTGGCTGTCCACCTTATTGGACCCTCGCTTCCGGCACAAAATGGGGGCATTTTTTAAACCCACCGAGAGGGAGGACAACGTTTTACACTTTCCAAATGGTGCAAAACATATTTATGTCTTTAGGCCAATTTTTGGGCTCCTGCTGATGCCAACTCCAGGGTGTGATTCATCCAATTTTTGGGCTCCTGAAGCCAACCCCAGTGTCTCTTTAAAGTAATGTTTGGGCTCCTGCTGCTGCTGCTGCTGCTGCCAACTCCAGGGTGTGATTCATCCAATTTTGGGCTCCTGCTGCCAAATCCAGTGTCTCTTTAAAGTAATGTTTGGGCTCCTGCTGCTGCTGCTGCTGCCAACTCCAGGGTGTGATTCATCCAATTTTTGGGCTCCTGAAGCAAACTCCAGTGTCTCTTTAAGGTAATGTTTGGGCTCCTGCTGCTGCTGCTGCTGCTGCCAACTCCAGGGTGTGATTCATCCAATTTTTGGGCTCCTGAAGCCAACCCCAGTGTCTCTTTAAAGTAATATTTGGGCTCCTGCTGCTGCTTCCTGCAACTGCAGGGTGTGATTCATCCAATCTTTGGGCTCCTGAAGCCAACCCCAGTGTCTCTTTAAAGTAATGTTTGGGCTCCTGCTGCTGCTGCTGCTGCCAACTCCAGGGTGTGATTCATCCAATTTTTGGGCTCCTGAAGCCAACTCCAGTGTCTCTTTAAGGTAATGTTTGGGCTCCTGCTGCTGCTGCTGCTGCTGCTGCTGCCAACTCCAGGGTGTGATTCATCCAATTTTTGGGCTCCTGAAGCCAACCCCAGTGTCTCTTTAAAGTAATATTTGGGCTCCTGCTGCTGCTGCTGCCAAATCCATGTTGTGATTCATCCAATTTTTGGGCTCCTGAAGCCAACCCCAGTGTCTCTTTAAAGTAATGTTTGGGCTCCTGCTGCTGCTGCTGCTGCCAACTCCAGGGTGTGAATCATCCAATTTTTGGGCTCCTGAAGCCAACTCCAGTGTCTCTTTAAAGTAATGTTTGGGCTTCTGCTGCTGTTGCCAACTCCAGGGTGTGATTCATCCAATTTTTGGGATCCTGAAGCCAACCCCAGTGTCTCTTTAAAGTAATGTTTGGGCTCCTGCTGCTGCTGCTGCCAACTCCAGGGTGTGAATCATCCAATCTTTGGGCTCCTGCTGCCAACTCCAGTGTCTCTTTAAAGTAATGTTTGGGCTCCTGCTGCTGCTGCTGCCAACTGCAGGGTGTGATTCATCCAATTTTTGGGCTCCTGAAGCCAACTCCAGTGTCTCTTTAAAGTAATATTTGGGCTCCTGCTGCTGCTGCTGCCAACTCCAGGGTGTGATTCATCCAATTTTTGGGCTCCTGAAGCCAACCCCAGTGTCTCTTTAAAGTAATGTTTGGGCTCCTGCTGCTGCTGCTGCTGCCAACTCCAGGGTGTGAATCATCCAATTTTTGGGCTCCTGAAGCCAACTCCAGTGTCTCTTTAAAGTAATGTTTGGGCTTCTGCTGCTGTTGCCAACTCCAGGGTGTGATTCATCCAATTTTTGGGCTCCTGCTGCCAACCCCAGTGTCTCTTTAAAGTAATGTTTGGGCTCCTGCTGCTGCTGCCGCTGCCAACTCCAGGGTGTGATTCATCCAATCTTTGGGCTCCTGCTGCCAACTCCAGTGTCTCTTTAAAGTAATGTTTGGGCTCCTGCTGCTGCTGCTGCCAACTGCAGGGTGTGATTCATCCAATTTTTGGGCTCCTGAAGCCAACTCCAGTGTCTCTTTAAAGTAATATTTGGGCTCCTGCTGCTGCTGCTGCCAACTCCAGGGTGTGATTCATCCAATTTTTGGGCTCCTGAAGCCAACCCCAGTGTCTCTTTAAAGTAATGTTTGGGCTCCTGCTGCTGCTGCTGCTGCTGCTGCCAACTCCAGGGTGTGATTCATCCAATTTTGGGTTCCTGCTGCCAAATCCAGTGTCTCTTTACAGTAATATTTGGGCTCCTGCTGCTTGCAACTGCAGGGTGTGATTCATCCAATCTTTGGGCTCCTGCAGCCAACTCCAGTGTCTCTTTCAAGCTATGTTTGGGCTCCTGCTGCTGCTGCTGCTGGAAACTCCAGGGTGTGTCAGTCAATTTTTGGGCTCCTGCTGCTACCAACTCCAGTGTCTCTTTCAGCCAATGTTTGGGCTCCTGCTGCTGCTTGCAACTCCAGGGTGTGATTCATCCAATTTTTGGGCTCCTGCTGCTGCCAACTCCAGTGTCTTTTTAAAGCAATGTTTGGGCTCCTGCCCCTCATAGTGATGCCACTTCAATTCTCTGCAATTGTGCCGCTCTGCGATTCTATTAGCGATGCCTCTGATCTGCATGTGATATTTATTTACAGTATTATTTAACTAACCCAGCACGCATCCTTTGCGTGTAACAGCAAGGCAAAATGGTTTACAACCCTATTGAGGCTCTAGGAGACTCAGAAATAGCCGTTTTTAATAGCGATTCGTCGCGAATAAATTCGGGTCGAATCAATTTTTGTCGGAAAATTCGGCGAATCAGTCGAATCGAATTTTTCAAAAGTTCGCTCATCTTTAATATGTCCTCTTTCTTTGTCTGAAACTTAAACTTTGTAAAACTACTCTTGATCTCACTCTACCATCCTAGCTCAACCTGACATTTCCCTTTCAGTGTGTGGCACCATCATAACTCTAAAGCAGCGCACCCGCTGGCTAGATGTCACACATGACTCCGATCCCCCTATAGTCAATCATTTTACCGTTCATGCTCAAACACTGATGCTCTGTTAGTTGCTTGAGTAGACAAACTTCAGGCTAGCCTAGGCATAACAGCAGTAGGAATCTACAGTACTTTCAATGAGTATTAAATAAATATATATATATATATATACACACACACACTGTATTTTTTGCCCTATAAGTCGCACTAATTTTTCCCCAAAAGTAAAAAAATGTAAAAAAATAAAACAACACCAACCGATGAAAGAGAGTCGGGCAGGGAGAGGGCAGGGTAACTGAACACCGCCCCCTGTCCCTGCTCTGGTTGCTGCCGGCAGCGGAGACAGTGTGAGGGGTTCAGTTACCCTGCCATCTCCCTGCCTGACGCTCTTTCATTGGCTGGTGTTCCGGGGAGCGCAGCGCAAGGCCAATGAAAGAGCAGCAGGCAGGGAGAAGACAGAGTAACTGAACCCCACCCACTATCCCCGCTCTGGCTGCTGCTGAAACGCCGGTATTTCTCGGCCGACGTGCGCACACACCCGGTCCATGCAGCCAGGTTGTGGACGCAGGACTCGGACATTCAGTAACCCTGCCTATCGCTGGCTCCAGGTGAGACGGTAAGTATCTTTTTTTTTTCTCATATCTCCAGCGTGTTGTGAGGATGGGGGGGGTTAAGCCACACTGCCAGGGCCGGCGTCAGCACCTGGCAAGGCAGGGCAGCTGCCGGGGGCCCCTGGCCTCCAGGGGGGCCCACTGACAGGGCCAGCCTTTGGGGTGTGCGACGGTGGTGGACTGGGAGTGGCGGTGCAACTTCTTTTCCCTGCTGGGCGGGGACAACATTATGCAGCAATAAGGTTCTGCTGCGGCCTGTTCTGTCCCCACCAGAGAGAAAGGAAGGGGCCTCCACACCACGTGACAGGCGTGTCGGCAGGCTGCGGGAGATCAAAACAGCAGGCAGCAGGAGTGCGTGTCAGAAGGGAAAGCACTCTCGAGGTGAGTTTTTTTTTTTTTTAAAGGTTTCTTTTTCCTTTCTTTTGATCCTTAGGGGCATTCAGATTTGTGACGTGGCACGACTCCTCACCACAAAGGGGCCCACTGAGACCATGCCGCCCAAGGGCCCACATAAACCCGGAGCCGGCCCTGCACACTGCCTATGGGACTGGGATAGGGATGCCACAGTGCATATGGGGAATGGGATGGGGGGGATGCCACACTGCATATATGAATGGGATGAGGGAATGCCAAAATGCCTATCGGGAATGGGGTGGGGGATGCCACAATCTCTGTAATGGGGTGTTTTAGCACAAAATTTGGTTCAAAATATTTTTTTTTTCTTAATTTCCTCCTTCAAACCCTAGGTGTCTTATGGGCAGGTGTGCCTTATAGGGCGAAAAATACGGTATATATATATATATATATATATATATATATATATATATCCCTACTGGACTGGCTTCCCCTCAGTATCCCAAACACCCTCATCTGTCAACCTACAGGCCTGTTTTGTTAGGCTTACTAAGGCTTGCAGAAGCATCAGTAGACATCAGTGTAAGCTATGTCTTCCTGTACCCAGCAACATGGTGAACCACTGTTGGAAGAGGCCTGGAGGCCTGGGAGTGGGCGTTGAGGGTAAACAGAGTTACCTTGGAAGGTGTGGTCGATTATTTTGATGCACAAATCATAGTTGGACCAAGCACCTTAAAAGTAGCAACCGATGACCTACCATTTCTAACAATCTAGGGCATGTAATCAAATTAAGAAATAATCAGTGATGCCCAGAAATGGGTTTTTCAAACAGAGCAACATTGCCTTGCCAATCTCTGGTCCTTTAGCAGCATTACATACTAACGATGGAAAAATGGCCTTGCTTGTAATATAATAATGTTACAGTAAAATACATAAATGCAAAACCCTTGCAGATTTTTCTAAATCCTGTAATGCAGAAGCCCCAGGGAAGTAGGCCAAGATAAATATATTAAAGGAGTGATTTGCTGAATACAGCACCATGGAAATATGAGAACCATAGGTTTTCCTGATAACCTTTTATTTGCACAATTCATATTTTAAGAGGCCCTTTATCGAGATCATCTTTCCTTCACAGTCTTAAAAGGACAAATTCAAAGGTTTTATGGCAAAATGAAACACTGGTCTGCAGAATGAATAGGACAGTATGAAAGCAAATAAAGGCACCGATAAACCAATATACAATACCACCACTTAATAAAAATATAGAGGGTAAGATGGTGTAACCATAAGCAGTTCTATTTCCAGCATTTGGGGATTTTGTACATATTGCTTTAGGATGCCAGAACAATTTCACACAAAGGAAAACACTGTGTACGATTTAGGCTGAAACAAATGAAGCAAGTGAAGAGTGAACAGGCAAATAGAATGTGATGTGTGGTTTTCAGAAATGTACAATTCACTTGAAGTGAAATAATACTGTTTATGGAACCCAAATTATTGTTAGAAACATATACAGTGGCTTAAACTGTGATAGGATTATGACACTCCCAGCTTCTTCTGCCCTTCTAGCATAGGAATATTCATAACGGATCCTTGATGCAGTTTGTCTTTTTAGAAATTGCTGAAGATAAAACTGACAGTTAATTAACTGATAACTGTTCTAGTAGTTTAGTCTCATGGGATTCTTTTTAAAAGTGTTGTGAACAACTCCAAGTCGCCTGAAAGGTTTTTAAAATGTATTTGAATAATTTCACTTGAGCAATAATCCTCTGGATTTCTGTTGATCAGTGTCAGTACTACTGTGTACAAGAACATGAAAACTTCCATGGGCCAAAGGAAATGGTCTGTTGTCAGGCTCAAGTGAATTATATCACCAAACACACCTGGTTTGGGAATATCGCTCTCTAACAGGAGGCAAATGTTCTCCTAGAAGCTATAGCTGTGGTAAGTCGAAGGGAAAACATAAACAAAGGGAGGCAGGCCAGTAACAGGGGCACAAACCAGGATTAGGGATTGGGGTTGGAACAAAGCAGATTCACAGGCTAGTAACAGGCAAGCAGAGTCATAAGCTGGCAAAAAACAGGAAAATCCGTGAGGAAGCCTCAATGAATCAGGGTTTCCTGTCCCCCTGTAAAAAAGGATTGATTTGCAGCAACAGTCCACTTTATGAAGCCTGGAACCGCCACCCACATCCTGGTCTATGGGCAGCCAAGCTTCCAGGGGTGCAGGGCTTCCCGGGTTTTCCAGCCCCCTGCCAGAAAGGCTTTATTTGCAGCCATGAAGCCCTTACAGTCCATTAAAGGAATTAGTTAGCCAGAGCTGCCACACCTGACCTGGTCTCATGGCATCAGAAGCCAATATTCTCATTTTGCACACATTATGAGATGTGGCTCTTTCCAAAGCATACACATATTTTATGAGCTTCATTTAGTGGTAGATACCACCCTGAATCCCTGACCCCACCCTTTTTCTTGGTGCTTTAGATGCAGCCATGTGCCCGCAAAAGTGTATACAAACAATTGTGCAGCTAGTCTGTTTTTTCTAGAAAATGGCTTCCAGGGGTGACAGGTTTTATAGGTTCTTTAACTTTGCTTAAAAAGAAAAAAATCCTTAGCTGCAGCCATGCGGTCGCTGCAGACCACTCAAGGAATCAAGGAAGGTCGTTAGCCTTAATCCGCCACTCAGGTCCATTTTTCTAGTCAGTCAGGCATCCAGGGTTGGCAGGTTTCAGGCACCACCATTGCTTCAGGCTATATTTGGCACTGTCCTAAACTGTTTTCTGTTTTTAAATTGAAAAAGAAATGAACGAGATATCGAGGTTTACCGATTAAGTTTATGATTGTTCTCTTGAAAAAAGGTGGATGTGGCCCTTGGATCTGTGATGCTGCATAATAATCAGCTCTCTGCACTGACAGCAATGTGATGAATCTGGAGGTGGAGGAGGGGTTGCACCAGCAATCCTGCCACGCTCTGCTGAGCTGATTGGGGGTGGGATAAAAAAGAGAATGTCATTGGCTGAACCTGTAATCCCCGATATCGCGGCCATTTCTGCTTCAATTTAAAAACGGAAAACAGTTTAGGACAGTGCCAAATGTAGCCGATGCAATGGTGTAACAATTACCTTTGCCTGCAGTATCACTCACATTTTTATGTGCAGCAATCTGAATTGCCCTGAAAAGGGTTGCATATGAGCACTGTTGTGTAGGCCAGGTTTAAGTCATTTTTGCCTGTTGATCCACTTTAAGTGGACTGTCGCTGCCACATGGCTGCAGCTAAAGCATTTTTCCAAAAAATTAAAACAGTTGGGGTAAGGGTAACAGGGTTCCTTCAGGGTGCTAGCTACCAATAAAGCTTCTAAAACCTGTATATGCCTTAGAAGGGCCATATCTGGAAATGTGTGCAAAACTATGGAATCGGGGGTGGTAGGTCAAGACAACGTGATTCATTGTGTTTGCATTCAGCAGCATTTCTGTCTCTAGACCAAATGTTCATACGGTAGCAGAAGTGGGAAGATGTCCAATCTTACTAAGAATATCGGCTTTAGTTTCAGCGGTCCCAAGGCTGTGGGCTATTGCTGCTGCCTTGGCTGCATCAGCAGGCTTTCATCAAAGGAGAGGGATGTCTGTAAAACCCCATCCCTTTGAGGCCTGTGGGTGGCAACTCAAAGCTTCTTGATTCTTTAAGTGGATTGTTCCGGTTGTATGGCTTTACATAACATTTTATTAAGGGCTGGGAAGCCCATGAAACCTGCTGCACTTGGCTGTCTTCTGGGAGGCCATACTGGAGGTAGTGGATCAAAACTATGATATTGCGTGAGTGAAGGATATTGAGTAAAGTATATTGCTGGTGTCTGTCTCTATCTCTATATTTGAGGACACGTTTATTGCTTTTTTTTCTTTTACTGAATCACATAGACCTCACCTTTTCCAATTTTAAAATTTCACTGTTTGTGATTCATATTACATTTATTTATAAATCAAGATAATAATTTACATACATTTAAAACCAATTCATGATGTAAGCATATTACATACGTATACATTCATCGGGTTTATATCTCCAACATGCCAATATTTGTCAATTGTAGTCGTTATTAGATGGTCAATGTTCCCATATTTCTTTAGTTATCACCAAACTATTCCGAGTTCCCTCCCCTGGGCAAACGTGTTTCGCCTGTTAGTTTTGGCTTCCTCAGTGCCCCTTATTCGGTGGGAAGTACAATTCAGCTGCATGTTTTAGAGAATTATTGTTAATAAAAACATGTATTATTTCATATCTTAAATAGTATTCCTATATATTCTTTTCTTTTATATATACCTTCGAGGGGAAAATCATCAATTCAGATTGTAGTATGTTGTACATTTATCATGATAGTTTCCCTTGGAGATCCGGTTCGAGATAACCCTGGAAACAATTGGGTCCTTAGTTATCTGGGCATTATACTTTTCAATTTTTGTAGTTAGTATAGTTAATTGTGGATAATGTAAATAGTCCTTACTTGTTGTGTCTAACTTTCCCTCTGTATTCCACCCATGGCAATAGTAGCTCCTGATGGTGTATTTCTCGATCGCCCGCCGCTCTATAAAAGTAATTGGAGACCATATATAATTCTAAAAAGGCTATTGAATAATACTGGGGGAAGCCTAAACCCCCAAAACAGTAAAATAGTCTACAGGCTTGACCCTGAACCCACCACATATGAGGAGTTACATGTATAAAGGGTCGCACAACAAATTCTATGAGTAGAGATTGAATCACATATGGGTTGATTCAAAGAAACATGTAACAGCTTGGATTTGGCTCACGATCATCCTATTTTTCACGTCCGCTCGTGCGTTCGTATGAACTTGCGAGTGATTCAATAAGCAAATACGCTTCTATCCTAAAATATACGTCCGTTCGTATGGCAGTTCGGGAATCAGACCTATGTCAGTTTCCATCCTGAATTTTCCGTTTCATTTCTCAGGTTGCAACATTGGTTTTGCCCTTTTTCCTTTTTGGTCTGGACGTAAATCCTTCTGATCTTGCGGCCGCGCACTACAAACTTAGCTCATTAAAGTGCATTATAAATATTTGGTCTTATTTTTCTTTATTTCATTCATTTTGTAGAAACCAACCATTAATGAATGCATTTGCATAATAAAATCTTACTTTGTTTAATTTTTAGTTAACTTGCATTTTTTACTTGTGGATTTAATTTTAATATTTTGGCTTCAAATGGTACAACTTAAATTTTTGGTGTGTGGTTAGCCACACCCTCTACATACAGATTGCTCTCAAATATTACAAAACACCCAGCAACTTCTGCATGTTATGAGTATAGAAACAGCCAAGATGGCGGCTCAGGTATTCTCGGGCAGCCTGCAAACAGAAAGGGCCTTGTGACTGTCCGTGCCCCCAGCTCTGGGGGCAAAATACAGCAGTAACCCACATCCTGCACTTTATCCCGCTCTCCTCTCCTCAGTAAGTGTGATGCATCTGACCAAAGATGTGCTTAACTAATTAAACAAAGCAAAGGTAAACAACTAAAACAATAAATGCTATCTAAAAATATTATTCTAGTACATCAATTTAACAATAAATAACAAAGGACATAAGTTTCTTTAATTAACGCAAATATATTGCAAAATAAAGGTTTTCATGCAAAGGACTAATTAAGGTCCACATTAAAATGCTTTTATAAGGCATACATGGAAATGTATTAAATCAGGCATGCATTGCCATACAATTAATGGCCTCGGCCATGCTGATACATGCAGTTCATTGGAGCACAAGACGCCCAGACTCCTCCACATAGCCAAAAAACCTGTTCACGAACAGCAATCCGGCTGCTAAAAGGTGTCGGCTGTGGCTTTCTTTTAAAACGCGTTTACAGGTTTCTCTGAATCACACCTAAACACATCCAATTATCCTAAGTTTTACGTTTTGATCGTAAGTTTTAGGATTTGATCCTAAGTTTTACGTTTTGATCCTAAAATTTACGAACGCACTGCCGCTGATCGTAAGAGCATATACGCATTCGTACGTAGGCTCGTGCGAGTCGGGAATGGCCAAAAAAACAGGAAAAAATGACTAACACCCACCCAAACTTACGATTCTCGATACGAAATCAATTAACTTTTGCTCTTTGAATCGAGGGGATAGACCTTAAAAAGGCAAGAAAAGCATTTATAACAAAACATGCAAATTAAATGCTGATTTTATTGAATCATGGCGAATGTTTTTTAAAATAATATGGAGTTTATTTAGACCTTAGCCAAAAGACCAAACCAAAATGCCCACTTAACCCCCTCACCTTGAAATCAGACTGGAGGTTCTGTTTCCCATAACCAGGG
The DNA here is from genome assembly GCA_027917425.1 of Gastrophryne carolinensis. Classification (NCBI taxonomy): domain Eukaryota; kingdom Metazoa; phylum Chordata; class Amphibia; order Anura; family Microhylidae; genus Gastrophryne; species Gastrophryne carolinensis. The sequence goes on from CM051239.1 coordinate 340,753,623, forward strand.
GGGGCTCCCAATTTGGTATGCCTCTCTGCCCCCCCCCCCCCAGCAGCCCAAGACATAGCAGTATTGATATTTACTACTTTCAAGTTCCATCCTATGTTTGCCATTCCCATGACAACTGGCAGGCAATGGTGTTTTCTGGGCAAGTAGGTACATATAATTGTGCAAACCAAGCCTTTTAGGCTGCTGATGATGTGAATGGTGCGGGGTGGTAGGGATGAAAGCCTGCTGGTGCAGCCAAGGCAAGCCGATATTCGTGATAAGATTGGACATCTTCCCACTTCCACTACACTATGAACATTTGATCTAGAGACAGAAATGCGGCTGAATGCAGACACAATGAATCACATTGTCTTGACCTGCCACCCCCCGATTCCATAGTTTTACACACATTGGTGGTAGGGTATGCAGAAGTGTTAGCTATAGGCTTGCTGGTCTCAGCCTGTCAGGGGGATGCGAAGCGAGTTAGTGGACCTCCAGTGCATTTTAATTGGAGGTCCAATTTTAGATGTTATTGATTACATGAGAAAATAAACCAACAACCTGCATTTACACAGACAATATTTTTGTTTGGTATTTATTATTTAAAAATTCTATATGTTTATTTCACAGTACCCTATAAATGAATATTTAATAAGACATAGGTTGCATAGGCATGGGTTGCGCTTCACTAATGGAGTGTAAAAGAAATATGCTCGGTCCTTTTCAATCACCATATTCATTAAATCTTCATATCACAGGAATGACAAGCTTGAGTATCAGTTTGAGTCTTGCCTTGTACCTACATCAAGCAGTGGCACTGATAGATGATGTGCCAGGCAGGCTAAATGCTACGATTACACTATATCATCAGATCATTCAAAGAATAAAAGACCCTAACTGACAGGCTCTAGTGACACCATGATGGAAAGGCTGACTTGTCATGCCATTATAATGCTGCCTTTCTTCAAGTGTCTGCAGAGATGATCCAAAGGCTTTTGTTCTGCACTTGCACCCACCGTTTTGTCAACACATAGGGTTTTTTCTTCAGTGAAAAGTGAAAATATCTCCTATATTCCTGTTTATGACAAAGTAGACAATATAAAATATTTTAAAGCTATCCTTTTAAGCAAAATTCACACATTACTTGAACCTGTTCTATAGGGTTTATTTTGCTTTTATATACAGCGCCTTCTATTTGGGTGAGGACAGTGAATCACTGAGGCACAGGTTAACAGAGGGTGGCAGATGCCTGGAACCTACAGTTAGGGAAATGTATTTTGTATTTAAAGCCAACCCCCCCCCCCCCACAACCACAGCAGATTTTAGTGCATCTGGATAAATTTTTCACTGTCTGACAATCTGGGAATAATCTACTCAGTGGAACTCTCAGTTTCTCTCTCAATCTGGCTGCTCTCCCTGAATTTCTGGAAACGACCAAAGGATACGTTTTTGCAATCAAGTCAGATTACCCCCCCCCCCCCCCCCCCCAGTCACAATAAAAGTAAAAAAAAGTGAGTTTCAGAAAAGTTCAAAAAGTTTCAGTGCAGTTTTTAATTCATGTCTCATGTAAGTAATGTTACTGCATACATCAGGTTTTTGAAATGCTTAATAATGCATTAAAGTGGACCATCAGTCTGTATTTGTATTACTTTTAAACCTAAAAATGTAAAAATTATTAGACATGCAAACTGCTGCATGCCTATCACTTACTCACCTTACCTGGCTGGCACCTCCCGGACATTTCTCTCCTGCATCCACCATCTTGCTACACCCAGGAGTATGCTCCCACACATCTTGCTTCCGCGCCACCATCTTGCTCTCCCCAGAGTATGTATTCAACAATCCTCCCGGATGAAGCCCTTGACCCTCCCGGTGAGATGGCCCCTTCCAGAGATCAGCTGGCTTTTCTTACTCCAGGCTTAGGCAAGCAGTGCAAGTCCCTCGGGAAGGAAAACTGGCATCACTGGCTGCAGCTTACTGTTGATTCACGGAGCACGTGTGAAGCGGGGAGTGCGGGACTTCAGGGAAGATGGTGGCGGGTGTTTGGTGTCACAAGCTAAGGCACCGCTGACCTTGGGAGCTGGATTCAGGGGGAAGGTGAGTGTATTTTTTTTCTTTTATTACATTAGCAGAATTGCTATTTGGAGGGGGCAGGGCGGGGGTTATGTTTTTTTCAGGAAGGGGCTGGAGTGGCCCTTTAATGCAGAGACCAAGCGGAGACACAATGGATCAGTGTGTGGTCAAGCTATGAATAGGACAGGCATGGGTTTGGCATGAAATCTTCGCAAACTGATGCTTTTCCATTTTCCTCAACATGCTAGCTGTCTCTTAAAGCAGCAGAGGATAGGCATGGCACAATGGCACTTTGTGTTCCCTGCCAAGGCAAAGGAAAGCCACTAGAATCTAGTTCTTAAAGTGGACTAAAACCTAGGAACATATGTTCAAACCTTCCACCATCCACCATCATAACAATATTGAGCCGAAAGCGTGACCAATGCCACAAATTAATATTACAAAGAGCTCATTTGAAATGGGTATATCCAATGTAAATATTGGATATACCCAAGCATTGTGCACCCAGCGATTTTCTGTGTGCTAGCTATGAGACATACAGAGATGATGTGCATGATTCTGCCTACTCATTAAAAATTATGGTCTGTGGTTCTGTGATACTTGGTCTGTATGTGCCATGTAAATATTTTCTGTTTTGAGAAAGCACACTTTACCTTTCACCCTAAGGCTCAGAGATGTGCCAGATGCTAAAGTTCTGACTGCATTCCTATTTCTAAGATCTATGTCCAACTACACAAGTTCTAAAAGTGTTAAATTATACTGAAGTACATCTGTGCTACAGCTCTTCACCATTGCATTTAGCAGTGCCTTCAAAAAATCAAGTGGTAATCAAATGGCTTCTATACAGGTACTGTATACATTAGAGTAGGCCTCTGGAGGCATGCTAAATCCTGAGCTTCTGCAAATTAATTTCCACATTATATTACAGGTGAAGCCTCTATCACCCAATCAGTAGCCGAGAGCCAGTTGCCACAGCAATTGGGTGACAGAAGTGTTACCGATGATACCATGCTGGGCACCAGGATATACATCAGGTAGAGAGAAAACTCCTTATATGGACCAGGTATTTATCTATGCCTGGGTAGGGTGGGAGAAATAGTTTTTTTTTTTTTACTATCGGTTCAATCTAGTGCACTTTTTACATCTGTGTATAAATCGAAGTGATGATTCTGCACCAGGTGGGAAAAGTGCCTTACTTTTTTAGGGGAGTAAAGAGTCATTCATTTTCATTGGATTCATGCTACTTCTTTGGAAAAGCATTTTTTTTCACCTAAAGTGATTTTTTTTACAAATAACGCTGAATACCCATATGTCTGCTTTACTGCCCTTGCAAAAATTGGACTTTGGAGTAAAAAACACATTTTTCACTGCTGAACCACCTCTTCGAATCATCCACTTCTTAGGCACATAAGTTACGAGTTCTGTTCTGTTTTGACATTATTATATCATATCAAACTATTAGGATTTAAACATTATTATCTGGCAGGGTCTTAACTGGGAGGGTGTGCTAATAGTAATGCAGATGGAAACAAAGGAGCACCTGTGCTCACCTTAAGGAAACCTGTGATGTGCAGCACGGGAACCAGTGCCACCCGCTACAGATGGCACCTCTGGGGGCATCAAGGGCTTATTCTAGTGGCTTTTGCAGGTGACCCCTCTCGTACCCCCTCAGACTTAGTCACTGAAAATACAGCCAAGGTCTAGTCAACATGAATTGACGGCGTCAAGGGGTGTGGCTGATAGATGCTGATGCGTTTTGTGTTGCATATCGTGGCTTTCTCAAGGCTTAGACCTGGTGACAAGCTTGTGATGTTATTGTTAACTCAGGGAGTAACTTTTTTAGATTGGCGTAGAAGTTGTCTGGTGCCAAAAGAGCAGGTCTATTATATCTTTCACCTAAAGTGCACTTTGACACCTGGTGCTGAATTGACAGCTTGTGTCTTTCAGATGTGTCTGTGAGCAGAGCCGCTATAAGAAAAAATTGAATTGCTGACATTCAGCCTTACTTGGCAACAACAGTACAGGGGGCAAAAGTAACAACCTCCTTTACCTCAGATTGCTTCTACTCATAGTTGTTAGAATGGGAAAGCTATATTTACTTACACATTCATTTATAACTGAATTGTTGTCTTTATCTAGTTTAATACTCCTTTCACCTCTGTCTGTCTGAGAAAAGGGATGGCATTTCAAGTGCCATCTAAGTGCACAGCATGAGGCCTTAGCCTAGAGAAGGATGTGCTATGACAATCTTTATTACATATTTTACATATTGTGTCTTCACAGATCAAAAAAATTAACAGGAATTTTCCAGTAAATCAACAGGTAAGGTAAAGAATGCATGCAAACATACAAATATTATTCAAAGAGATTAATATGTGGAATATGAAGGACATCTGTAGGATCTGATTGTGTCATGTTGAATTCAAAATGTATCCACCTGACCCTATTCTGTGTACACATGCCCTAGATCTGGGGTTCCCAACCAGGATTCTCTCAGATGGTAATTGGTAAAGCTGCAGACTGACCATCATCCAAACCTGCTTCCATCTATAGTGTAGATAGTGTATCGATAGTGTGCTAGATAAATAAGGTATAGGAAAACTTATAGCCCTAGAAAAATGTTCAACACATGCATAAAACCTCGTAGTACTAGGCCTACAAAACATAAAATATACATATATAAATATATATATGGAGCAATAAAATGTCTTATCTAGAAAGTCCTCAATGATACTTACTTGTATTTTGCTAATAATCCACCACCGCTAGCACCGGGCACTTAAGCTACTTACCAGAAAGAGTTAATCAACTGTCATGTAATTCCTGTCAGCAGCTCATCTATGTCTTCACAAATAGTGTTTAACGCATCTATATATGGTTGTCACCCACTCCTAAGCCTCATACACCTCCACATCACTTTTCCAGATGTATAAATCAAAAGAACAAAGTGCACATAGCGTAATTCATTATTAAAATGGTTAAAGCTATTTATTAAAGTTGCTCTTAAAATTCTTCCCAAGTAAAAGGCTTCAACACATAAACATGACTACACCAGCTTTCCACATCCAGCCCACGACCTTCAGGTAACAGGGAAATATCACGGGGATGCTCCTATGATGGATATACACAGCAGAGGCCCAGCAGCATCAAGGAATTTCATTGCTTAGAGGAACTTCAAAAAGCCTTGCTTTAACCACTGTTTGTAAGACATAGATGAGCTGCTGAAAGGAATTACATGCCAGTTGATTAACTCTTTCTGGTGAGTAGCATGAGTGCTCGGTGCTAGTAGTGGTGGATTGATAGCAACATATATACAGGTAGTCCTCGACTTACGACTTTGATCCGTTCCTACGCGGCGTCGTAAACCGAATTTCGGCGTATGTCGGATCATACGTTCATACAGTACTGTACCATAATAACAGTACAGTACTGCAAACACTTAGCCTATCCAAACACCTATCCTAACACAGTACCCTACATAATTATCAATAAACACACGTACAGTAAAATATTGTGCAGTATAGTACGTTTAATAATGAAATACTGTACTGTAAGTGCTGTAAGTGCTGTAACAGTAATAAACAGTGTACTGTAATAAACAAAGATACAGTACTGTAACAATTCCAAAGAGAACAGGCTTACTTATTGGGAGGAAGCTGCAGAAGGTGCTGGAGATACTGGGGCAGGTGAGTCAAGAGGGGCAGCTGAGGTAGAGGGTACAGGATCTGTTGCAGGATTTGTTGCAGGCCCCTCTAACTTCTTGAAGTACTGCTGCAGGTTAGTTTGGAAGGAGACCATCTTCTTCACCTCCAAGATCTCCTTGTAACAGCTAAGGGAATCCATGACTCCTCTGGCAACCCTAGTGTACCTTTCCATGTTGGGATCCTCAGCCTCAAACCTTGACAACCCTTCCTGTATCAGGGCAAAACCTGCTGCCAAGCCCTGCCTTGTAAATCTCTTAGGTTCTGGGGTTGGTGTGTCTTCCTCTTCCTCTATCATCTGCTTCTCCAGTTGAATAAGGTCCTCAGCAGATAACTCCTCTCCATGAGATGCCAGTAGCTCTGTGACATCATCCTCCTTCACCTCCAGATTCATTGTCTTACTCATATCAACAACGTTCTTTATGACGCTAGTCACTGACTCTTGGACCTCTGTGACATCATTCACAAACTGGTGACACAGTTTTTTCCACACACCATTCATAGTGGTCTGCTTAACCTCATCCCAGGAATCAGCAATGTTATTCACAGCATCAAGGATGTTGTATGTTTTCCAAAAGTCCTTGAGAGTCAAGTCCTTATCCTTTTCAGTTGCTGCTAAAGCATTACCAATGACCCTTCGGAGGTAGTAGGCCTTGAATGTAGCAATGACTCCTTGGTCCATAGGCTGTATTAGGGCAGTGGTATTAGGTGGAAGGTAAACCACCTTGACATTAGGGTTAAAGTCATCCAGATGAGCAGGGTGTCCAGGGGCATTGTCCAGAATTAGCAACACCTTAAAGGGGATATCCTTGGAGGTACAATACCGCTTCACGTCTGGCACAAAATGTTTGGTGAACCAGTCATCAAACACTGCAAGTGTCACCCATGCCTTAGACTTCCAGATGACTGGTAGATGATCTTTTGGAATACCCTTGAGTGCCCTTGGATTCTCAGCCTGATATACCAGCATGGGCTTCAGTTTGTAGTCGCCAGCAGCATTGCCCCCAAGAAGCAAAGTCAGTCTTTCCTTGCCGACTTTATGACCTGGTGCTGTCTTCTCCTCCTTGGCGATGTACGTACGGTTAGGCAAACGTTTCCAGAACAAGCCTGTCTCATCCACGTTGAACACTTGTTGAGCACAGTAACCACCCTCCTCAATTATCTTAGCCAATTCTTTAGGAAACTCAGTTGCTGCTTTCTCATCAGCACTAGCAATTTCACCTTGCACTTTAATGTTATGGAAATTGGCATGATCCTTAAACCTCATAAACCAACCCCTACTCGCCACAAATTCTTCACTTTGACTTCCTTTCCCCTTTTCTCTTTTCAAAGCCTCAAACAGTCGCCTAGCCTTCTCCTGAATAACCATAAAACTCACAGGGATACGGCGTTGATTTTGGTCTTCCAACCAAAGCACCAATAATCTTTCCATCTCAATAATAAGCCCACTACGCTGCTTTGTTATTACTGTTGCTTTCATAGGAGCAGATCCTTTCACATGTTCAAGGATACGATCTTTATCCTTGATAATCGTAGCAACAGTCGAACGACTAAGTCCTAATGACCTGCCAATTTCTGTTGCTGTTTCCCCCTTCTCAGATTGCCTTATGATATCCACTTTCACCTCCATGGTGATGGCCTTCCTTTTCTTTGGTGCACTGGTATCAGATGAGCCTACCTTTCGTTTGGGAGCCATAATGAAGGGTGTTATGGTGTGCAGGAGACTCGTTTTTCTCATGTACAGTAACCGGGTACAGTGTGCAGTACTCTATGGCTTCCGGCGCACGTACAGTTCGACTTACGACGCAAAACCGCGTAAGTCGGTATGAGCCGCCGTATAAAGCGTCGTAACCACGAAACGTCGTAACTCGAGACCGTCGTAACCCGAGGACTACCTGTATATTGAATATCATTGGGGACTTTTTATGAAGCCTATCTAGATAAGAAATTTTAATTAATGTTCTTAGCCATGCATATTAGTGAGTGGCTAATAAAGTTGAATGGAGGCCTACCACTGTGTGAACCTCCGCCAGCTATTTAGATAGGTCTAGCATAAGTGTGTACAACTGTGGGATGCAAGGAATGCTACTGTTCTGTACTAACCTAGCAAACATGGTGCATGCATTGATTTAACCCTTTAAGTGCCAGCCTACCTAGATTTTTTTGTCTAGGCTGGCTGGCACACTTTTTGTCAGACTACTTTTCACGTTTTTGCGCTACACATGTTCAACCTTGATTTTTGAAGGGATTTCCAGGGATTTTCCAGGAAAATTATATATTGTTTTTTTTCAGCAGTCTGGGCTTCAACATGAAATGTCTTGTTTGGCCTTATTTTAGTCCAGGAAACTCCCCCAAACTGAAACAGCAGTTTGGGAGATTTCAGATAGGAAACAACTATGCAATATGATTGCATAGTTGTAAGGGGTTAACTTAAAAAAAAAATGACATAGGGTCCCCCCTATGGGGGGGGGGTCTCATTTTTTTTTTTTGCATTTTAAGGGTTAAAAACCCTTAACATCCCCCAAAAAATGTTGTAGGGTCCCCCTTACCCAGCATTACCAACCCGGACCAGCTATGGGGTCTTGTAGAACAGGGCGCAGGGGCCAGTGTTGGTGGCCCCTGGCCCTGCAGGCTACTAGCCCACATAGCCACTAAGTGGCCCGGGGACTCTTGCCCTCCCTGGCCGTTGGGGAGGCAGGTAATGGGGGGGCTGGGGGTTATGGCAAGTCACCCGCTAGCTGCAGGTGATTGCCAGCCCCGAGCCTTGTGAACTGGTATAAGGGGTCTCATGGACCCCTTACCAGTTCACAAAGGGTTAAGTAAAAAAAATACACCATATAAAAAATTCTTTATTTATTCTTTTTTCACTTATACTTACCTCTGATCCCGTGTCCTGCGCCGCTGCAGATGACACTTGTCGGTAGTGATCGGAGCAGGGAGATCAAAGCCTCCCTGCCTGCCACCCTCCCGGCTCCGATCGCTACCAACAAGTGACAGTGGGAGCCCGGGTGCCGTTATACGAGGAGCGGAATGACGTCATCCCGCTCCTCCCACAAGTGGGCGGGGCTAGGGGCAGAGCCAGCACCGGCCGAAGAGGACGGTGAGGGCCCGTTGCTGGGTCCTCACCCGAAGAGTGGTAAGTCCACGGGGGGGATCAGACCCCCCCCCCCCCCGGTGAAGAGAAGACCCGGGGAGAGCGATTGGGCTGTCAGGTGAGTTTGTGTCATTTTTATTTATTTATTTTTTTCTTTCGGGGGGGGCTATTCCAGGTCCGGGGGCGAAAATCAAATAGATTATTGAAGGGAATCACTGGCACTTTCAAACGAGGGGTCAGGTAAGTCTGTATCTTTTTTCCTTTTTTTGGGGGGGGGCTCTAAATTCAGCTACGTGAGTCTCATGTAGCTGGCACATAACGGTTGGAGAGGCAGCTACGTGAGACTCACGTAGCTGGCACTAGAGGGTTAAGATGCCCTCTTATAGATGGTCCACCATATAGTGACTGTGAAGTGAAAAAAATACTATTATTCCCAGCAGCATCTTCCTCCTGGTCCGGCACTCATAAATATCCCCACACCCCAAAATTTTATGGACACACAACCAGTGCTTGCTGTCACAGTGACTGGAGCATGCCTACTGCATTCATTGCAATAGGCAGTGTGCCAAGGCAGTACCTAACAACTAATTAGTTAAAAACTGACTAACCACTTAGGTATAAAAACAACACATTTTATTTATGTCAAAATTCAAAAGACACACTGGCAATGAACATAATAATGTAAAGCAATTAGAGACACTAGTGAACCCCCAAACAGTAGGAGCAATAATGAACAAGACCCATATAAATGTGGCAATAGCCGGCTTTCAATGGTTAGAACACAGTTAAACCATCAGATACATCAGCACGATCAATATTCAATAACCTTACATAAAGTCTGGCCCAAGGCAGGCACAAAAAGTTCACAAAAAGTTCACACGTGTCGCAGCCTATGTTGATCTGGGGAATTACACAAATCCGGATGACTCTGGGATAGGAATCAGCCAGCCTGGTCAGCCAGGAACTGTTTGTTCCTCTTCAAATACCCTGTCTGGGCAAAAATAAAAAAAAAAGAATGCTCACCTTATGCCCCCCCCCCCCCAGCAGCTTCTGCACCATCTGTTGTTTTGAGTTTGGGGTTGAGTCCAGTGACATTCTGACAGCTCCTGCAGCTTTGTACAGAGGGAGCACACCCGGGCAGTGCCCAGCTCTGTGCCAGTGAATGGAATGGCACACTCCAGTCACCAAGGAAAATGCAGGGGTCCATGGAAAATACACGGGTGCACCTAGTAGAACCCAATCACGCAAATGGGTATATTTCAGAGTACTAGATCAGAGAAAGCAGCTGCTTAGGAAACTTTTTATTTTGCCCAGATGGGGCCTTTAAAATATTAGCTAGAGCACAGTCAAATAAACAGTTAAACACAAGACCATCAACAGCCTGCGAGCTGCTGAGCCCAGCCAGCAATGTACCCCAGCTGAGGCTATATTAGTGAAGAGGCAGGTCATGGAAAGGGTGGAAATGGCCACTTTTACAGTGTTGATACTAAGGTTTTAGTATTGTAGAGGTACATAATGTGGCAGGGGTGGGTATGGCTGGAGGCTAGGTCCAACTCAGCCAAGCCCACTGGCAATTCGCTATGGCTAGTCTAGTCCTGGTGTAATGTGTCCGCTAATAATAGCCAGAGTAGCTAACAAAAAATATACTTGCAGTGTGGGCAACAGCTGAAATGTATCATTAAATTGTATGTATGGACAAACAATTGAGATTCAAAAGCTTTGTAAAATAATTACATGTTACAAATAAAGGAAGTTAAAGATCAAGGATAAATCAAACAGGAACAATGAGATTAGTTGAAAAAAGGTATCAGCTGTCTGAGGCTCAAGAATGGCGTTGGTTCTGCATGCCAGCGCATATTGTGCTCTGCGTCTGGCTGTGCTTTGTAAAGAAGCTTCTGCTTGTTTGCTGAAGAAATAGATGTCTTCCTCTGCAATTATCTCTTCTCTTTAGAATCAAACATTACCCTTTAAACCTATTGTCATCATATACAGTAGCACAGCCAGAGCAAAGTAAAGAGCAGGTTGCTAAGCAATGAGATCAGTATAGTTTCATCTTGCTTGAGAAGTCTCATACAGAAGAGCGCAGGAACGTACAGCAAGTCAGCAAATAGGTCAAGCAATGTGTATTCACCACTTCCAAATTTAACACACACCAGGTCATTTTGGAGTGGAGCTCTTTTGACCCAGGGTGCCCTGTGTAAATGGTTCAAGTTATAAACCGTCCTTTATTAGTCACAGTCTACAATTACTGTGCTAAGATACAGACTGGGCTTCAGGGGTGAACCAAAGGCCACTGACCTTTGACAAAGCCACTATCCTGAATTATCCTGAAACACTGATTTTTTTGTATGCCTTACCCCCCTGACCGGACCCTCTGGCTCCTATGTCATTATTTAACTGCTTCCTGTAGCCCCCAAAATGGGGGGGGGGAGTTTGGTCCCTGGCCAGATCTTGTGCATGCACTGTGGTTAACCTTGAGGAGATGGTGCAGAGTGCCTTAGATGGAAAACCAAGGTGAGATTCCTCCTGTGGCAATCAGAGATGGGCTATGATATGACTGGCCACTCACAACAGTGGCAATGACTTAAGGAGGTGACATTAGTGGGGATCAGAGCGAAGCAAACTGAAGTAGAAGCATTGAAAAATGGCAAAAGGTACACACCATAGGGGTAGCAATTCAGGGGATGCTAGTAACAAATGTGGGTTTGGTCCACTTTAAAAGCAACTCCTTCTGCAGTACTACAACTCACAGCAGTAACACAATGGCTTCTGGTCACAGTACGGGTCCTTACTTCACAGATGTACTCCCCCACTTGGCAGAAGGTTGATCTCAGCTAGTCTTATTCACACTCGCAAGTTCCCAGGTATTTGATTCCAATCCATACAGTGCTTTCATTTCCCCAGTTTTGTCCTCACTAAGTTTACTGGACTCCTCCTTCAGATTTGTTCTCACTCTGCTCTGCAGCTACAAGTCACATTGTGCTTCAAGGTTAACTCCACTTTCAACTGAATATTTGAAAGTGTTTATTTTTGTGTGGCAAAATGAGATATTAAAGGCGCTGAGCTGATCTAGCATTTTTTGTGTTTTATATTCACCCCAACAGTGGCCATAGTAGCAATGTTCTATGTGTATAGGACTCACTCCTCTCTTCAAGGTGAAAACTTTTGCTATCATGGGAAAAAAAATAAAAAAAAATACTTAATCAGCTTAACGCCTTAGCACATTGTTTTGGCAAAAAAATATATACTTTCAAAAATTCCATCAAAATTGGACTTACCTTTTAAACATGGACATGTGCTCCTCCTAGTCCTGTCCAAATCAAGTCGAACTGCTTTCTTTTTAACCCATTTCCAACCTTTTGACCTAAAACTGAGACCCTTATTCATGAAGGGATAGCGTCAGGTAGTGGCTGGTTAATGAGAGGTAGCGACATGTAGCGACTGGTGAACGCCGGACACGGCACGCAATTACACATTTATCATGCAGAATCTGTTTAGCGACTGGGATAACGCCATGTAGCATCTGATTCATCATTTTCACAGCCTCAGCGCTGGCGTTCAGCCTTGCACAGCGCCAGGTATGACCTCTCGCTACCTGACGCTCTCCCATACATTTCAATGGACGATCCTTTCCTTCTCTTTAAACTGTGTTTTTTTTTTTGTTTGTTTTTTTTTAATCTCAAATAATTCTGTGACGTCTCCTGGCATTGAATTAGCAGTTTTTTCACATTTTTTTTATTTTTTATATATTTCTTCAGAAATGACATTACAGGTCTGCCATTAAAGTGTTCATGTTATAATGTTGTTACAATGTAAGTCCATATGTTTTTCGCTTTGTTACTAGTGGATAGATGCTGGAAAACAGACTTTAAACACACCGCCTCCTGCGCTCTGGGCTTCAAACAAGCATTTTTCAGCGCCAGAGATTTGTGAGGCTGCTTTTTTGCTGAATATGGTGTGAGTCGGTCGCTATGAGCAGTCGCTAACATGCGCTCCCATACAGCGCTGTACTGGTCAAATAGCGACTCCTCACAATGTATTCAACATTACTGAACAGCTACTGAGTCGCTATAAACTAGCGACTCACGGCCAAGCACTGCAATTTCTAGCGGGCGCTCTGAAAATGCCTGCTACAGACGCTCATCTGTCGCTACCTGCGACCAGCCTGTAAGTTCTTTGTTAACTTTAGTTCCTACTCCCCTTCTTGTGTTCTTACTGCTAGTTGACTAACTAGTTCCTTACTAGTTGTGTCTACTAACTGACACTCTTGTTCACAAGATGAAGCCTTAAACAAATGTCCCACTCAGATATGCGGGCTAATATTACAATTAATGTGTTAGAATATGTCAACTATTTCTTGTGCGCTGGTGCAGTTTGGCTGATGTTTTTACAAATATTCAGGCTGGGATTGTGTGATTTTGAATAATATTCAGGTCTAAGCTTATATGATCAGTAACAATGGACATGAAAAGTTTTGTCTGTGTTGAATGAAAGCAGTACTGGGTAATCTAAAACCCATCTGAACTACCCTGCTTACAGGACGATTGAATGTAGCACTTTATATACGGTACATATGTTCCCTCATTCTTCTGTTTTATCTTCTTTTAGAACTAAATGATTCAATGACTTACCATATGATATAGAATCTGCCAAAGTTAGTTATTTTACAAACAATATTGTACATTGAAATATTATGAAATTCTTTACATGCATCATTTCAATGTTTATGCTTTAAATATATAAAAATATAAAAAATGAATAACATTTTCTCCCCCTAGATAATATACATGGGGTGGGTAGAAGAACGGGAGCAGGATCATCTTCAAGACCATCTGTATACACCAAAGTTTCTTACATTAAGAGGATCATCACTCTATAAATTCAATTCTCCTCCAGTAAGTTCACATATGTGCTACTAATATTTGCATAATTTGATGTATGTTTTAAATGCATTCAACAGTTTTTTTATTTTAATGAAAGGTTACCACATGGGACTGGATGCGAGCAGAAAAAAAATTCACTGTGTATGAAATAATATGTAAAGTTTTTAAGGTAAGAAAGGTTAAATATAGTTAGCCTAATTTAACTGTAGCTGTAATAGCCATGTATTATTTTTTGAAAAATGTATAAAAAGAAAAGAATAGAGAATATATATTTGCAAAGCCGTGCTATGAGTTTTAGCAGAGAAGTTTTGGAAAAGTAATATTGGGAATGGCATGTGAGGGACAACTGACATTTTCTCTCCTGAATAGTTCTGAGCTCCTGGTCATGTCTCACAGAAGATATGATCAAACATAACATAACAGAAAGAACCATCATAGACATCCGGCCTGGTCCGGGGCCTGACCGTGAATGCTTGTTTTTGTCGGGAACTGATCTCGGCAACTGTGAAATTGCGAATGCTCATTCACAGCCGTGTATCTAGAAATGTTTGTTCATGCGTAAGTGGGCGGATTTGCGTTGCGTACGCATACGGTTTAGCCTAACATTTACGGTATTTGCAGCCGAAGTAATTTCAGAAGCAGAGTTTTTTTAATTGATTAAAATTAAAAAATAAATTAATTATATGCAAAATTTGTAAAAAGTTTTTCCTGTCACCAACATAGCACCTGCAAAGAGAAAAAAATACATTACCATTTGTTTGGCAACATGTGTGCCTATACATGCACGCACATTTTTACACACCCAAACTGGTTGATGCGTAGTTTTAGAGGGCCCCCTCCTCCGCAACACCATACCTTCTTCAGGGTCTGTAGAGAGAAAGTTAGAATTTAAGGGCATGTTTTGTTTGTGTAATGCCTGCTCTGCTTCACTGGCTTCACACCCACCTGAGACTTGCACCGATCCTGTCTCGGGCGGCCCCATCGCCGTGTACTCACCCTCTGATGATTCTGTAGGGATAGAGAAGGACAATATACCAGCACTTAGCAAGCTGTTGTTATTAGACAATACATGCAGCACAACTTGCAGCCCCAATGGTTCGAACTCCTCGGCTCTGCGTGTGCTTGATCGGTAGCCAGAACTCCCCAGCTACAAAAGAAAATATAATTTAGTAAAACATGTTACTCGTTACCCTGATAGCTCCCCTTCTTTGTTGTACGTCCACTTACCTGGGAAGTTCTGGCTGTAGAACCTCCACACCAAGGCCATTTTCATCGTTTGAGGTCTGACCAGTGTTGCATTACTTGGGTGAAGGTGTAAGGTGACATCCCCTCGCCACTCACATGGCACTTCCTCTGCCAATGTCCTCTTTTCATGTGTGTTGAGCTTGAAGTCCTTTGCTCCATAAAAGTCTGCAAACAACGAACAGATGTACATTGTTAACATATGTCCTCTGGTTGGGTCTCTTTAAGCTCCACATGCATGTCTCTGCTCCTTTATGTAATTTTCTGGGATGCTACAAGCACCCAAGCCTTACTATCTAATCCATTTATCCCTTCCCACAATAGTAGAGGATTGCAAGCGGAGAAACACTTAGGCCAAAAAGGGAGCCTAACGTTCCACTCCACTACTACTGTCGGGTAGGGTTCGCTGACCACGGCCAGCAACAAGGTGAAGCCAGCTCGCTCATATCACATTAGTAGCGCATATCAAGAGCAGAGGCAAACGGTGTGCTTAACTCTCCACTCCGCTACTACTGTTGAATAGGGCTTGATGACCATGACCAGCAGCAAGGCGAAACCAGCTCCCCCATCCCACAGTAGTAGCGGATTGCACAGAAATGTCAAATCACTTAGGCACCCCTGCGTCGCATACAAACATGCCAGAGTGGTCCATGTGACAGTTGCAGCAAAGTACTGTGGCCCTGTAACATTGGAAGGCCAGGCCTACGCCATTACAGTGGCGTTATGTGCCTTTGCTCATAGTTCACAGCCACTGTCACCTGTTGCCATCTTGGCAGGAGTGTAATGCGGCACACATGCGTAGATGAGTGGCATGAAGGCAGCCACTGCTGACTTAGGAGCTCACTATGCCACACCATAGGCGCCACCACAGCTCCCAGAGCCAGGAACACAGGCATGGCTGAGGAACCGGCAGCACCTGGCCTAGGTACAGCAGCCCCAGGACCCACCGTTCATCCCGCAGGCACTCCCCTGCTGATACCTACACTAGCCACTCAGAGTGGGTCACCCAAAGCAGTTTAAGGCATATGCAGACCCCAGGACAGACCTCAGTGCAGTCTACAGCGGAGCCCCATGTGGAAGCAATGGGGGGGGGAGCCAAAGGCTGAGCAGCATTGCCACAGCCAGGTCTTTTTCCCCTGCTAAGTACTGCTTGTAACCAGAGGGCTGTTTGTATAGGAAATATTGGAAAACTCACTAAAGCCACCCTTTTCTTTATTTTAATCTAGCTGGCAAACTGGTGGGGGGTCCCCAAAACTCTACAATTTACCCATGCTGAGGAGTGGGTGTTGAGGATTCTCCACCCTAACACCTACCAGGGGGTGTCAGGCACCATAGACAGCGACAGGTGACATGTGCCCACCAGTGGTAAGACTTAAAGAGTAGGACCAAACAAACAACAGGTAAGGCAGGATCCTAGGACTAAGCATTTGTAACTGGAACAGGGAGAAGGGGACATTCAAAGAGGGACATGAGCACAGTCAAGGTGATGGAGGGCAGGGAGACCAATTAGCTAACAAAATAAACTTGGACCAATTACAAAAAGGGGGCACATAACAGAAAAGAAAAACACATTGCAAATGCAACATAAGCAATAAAGATGCAGATCCACTCCAGCAATAAACAGAATTATCCACAAGCCAACTGCCAGTCAGCTCATCACTCTCAAAATGGGCGTATAAACCAGAACTCCTCAAGATAAATGCATCATAGGACGAGCCAGGAAGATGGCCAAAACACTGAAAAAGCAAAGATCTGACCCCACAACACATTGTATGTTAAGAGTGGCGAGAGTTTGCAGTTGCTGAAAAGAAGCCACAAATAAAAATAATCACATGGGACACAGGGAAGCTAATTGGGGGGAGGGGAAGCTAGGCTAGCCTCAAGAGTGGAGAGTGGGCAAGAAGAAGGAGAAATGTGGACCTAAACAGACTGAGTCACAGGGAAGCTGTTTGGGGGGAGAGGAAGCTGGGCTAGCCTCAAGAGAGGAGAGTGGGCAAGAAAGAGAAGCAATGTGGACCTAAACATACCAAAACATATACTCCTGAACAGCTGGGGGACAATCAATGGCACCCATGACACTTGGCATATTTTGAATGCTTAAAAAACCCAACCTCACTGCGTTCCAGACTACCATGCTGTCAGGAAATGAGATGTATTTCTGCTGCAAGACATCCATGCCATCTAGAAAACCTATTAAGACATGGCTCAGCAAAGGCTCGGACATGCCAGCTGACAGTGCCCCTAGCCTCTGGAAGGGGCCATTCGCTAATTGAAGGCAGTCAACCAATTTGGTCATACCTCCAATTGCACGCCCCTTTCTTGTGGCGGGTGCCAACCATGGCTGCAAACTTCTAAAGAGAAAGGTGGTTCAGTTGGGTCAATCACCTGCTGATAGGTCATCTGATCGATATCCAGGTGACTGCAGGTATGCCTAAGCTATGGAAGGTACATGGTTAACAGCTCCCACTGCTGCAGATGCTCCATCGTTGGTGCGGAGGATGTAAGCCATATTTTCACTATCAAATAGTTCAAGTATTCCCGCTAGCAAGAAGATGGCTTAAGTTGGAACTGAAAATCTGTGGCTTGTATAGGTCCAAAAATCCACAAATCATGGCTCTGAATCATGCACAAGCACAACCTAAACACTTTTTATTTATGAACATGTGGACGTCTTGAGCTGTATTTATACGACAAACAGTCGGTTTGGCATTCGCATTCACATAATTTCCAGCAAAAAGGACAACTTAGCCAAAAAAACAATGCTCTGAATCACAGAAAAAAGATCAAATACAGTCCTTTGGCGTCATTCCCGCTGGTGGTAATGCATGCAAGAGAGGCTGTGAATCAGGCCGATATTGCAGAACAACCATTAGAAAATTTGGGATATTTCATTGCGTTTGGAAATATAATACTAGTATAGTTGTACTTAACAGGATTATCCAGCTAAAAATAATATTATACACAAAATTTCCCCAAAAATACCATGCTTAAACCAAATTTGAAAAAAAAGAATTAATTTAAACAAATGCTCAACATGTTGACCAATGATTCCCCCCAATCAGTCCCAAGAAATGTCCTAAGCAAGAACACAGAGCAAATGTGAAAACGGCTATCTGAAACTTTCAGATCTCCACATGCATAAACATCCAACAGGATAAGTGACCACCACCAAAGTTGGGTACTCTATTAAAATCCAATCTGACAGGATGTTTCTACTTTAAATGATGTAATCGCGAAATCCAGAGTTATTCTTGTTACTGCTAAAGTAAATTCTCAAATGTTTAAATACTAATAATAAAAGAACAGTCAAAAATAAAATAAAACATTATTCAAAAGTGAATTTGATTGTTGCATACATGTAATGGTTTTTGGAGAGACTCCACACTTTTGATTAAATTCAAAATAGAGCATTGTAACCGAGAGGTATTTATTTTGCATTTTATTGCCGAGAAACTCTAAATTACTTATTATTAAACATCAAAAGTTAAATGTTAAAGAAATAATAGTATTAACGGTTTAGTTTAAGAGTTGCATTGATGTTTAAAGTTAAGGGTGTAAAGATACAATGCAACTACTGTTTCTAAATAAGTCTGGTGGCCTGGCTCTGGTTATGCACCTCCAGCTATAATAATTAGCTCTTCTTACCTAAAATTGGTGCACTCTTTAGGGGGTTTGACATTTTTTTCACATATATTAATTCAATTGTCGCAGGATAATTTCAGTTCAGAGGCTACGAGTATTGCATGTTCATGAACAGCATGACATAGTAGTTAATGGTATATTTAAGAGACAAGCAGTGGCAGTCTCATTAAACTAAGATTTAAAGTTAAAGGCCATTTCTGGCCCAAATGTTGGTTGGAACACATTAGTAAGGAAGAGCCACAGATGGTTTTTAAAATTCATTAAGGGGTTATTGGGGTTGTTCACCAGCGTTGCTTTTAGGGTCATGACTGGGTTATGGTAGGTCCTATGTCTAGTGGCAAATAAAGGCTTCTAAACAATGCTTCTGGTAGGAAACCTTTTAAGGCCAAAGTCCAGAATCCCAATTTCAACACAGATATGTCAACCTGTGCTAATGTAACAACATTTAGAGCTAGGTGAGAAAACTGTCTTTAGGAGAGAAAATTGTTATTCACTTTCATTGTCTATCTTGGGCTGATTTAGGGCCAGGTGAAAATTTACACCCAGTAGACAACAAAGAAAAGCGCAATTTTCTCTCCTAAAAAAGAAGTGATTTTTTTTCACCAGGCTCTGAGCCCGACCCCTTTGTGTATGAAGGAAACATATATCCCAGCCCTCCCCGATGTTAAAGGCAAACTCCAGTCTTTTGCCTGTGATAAATTAGGGAGGCAGTTTGTGACTTATAACTTATAACTATGATAGGGAAATTCACAATACGGATGAGCTCACCTACTTGTGTTTAACTTGCTGCCTCAGGTGGTAACCTCTCTAAATTTTAGTGAATACCCCAAAGGGGGCATTTGTCCCCTAAGTTGTGGAAAATGTATCTGCCTCACTAAAAAACACTGTACATAGTAAACTTCTGCACTGTTAATATATACATTTTGCTTTTACAGTATGTTGCATTGGAGAGCTCGACAAATTTGTGAATACCGGATGTGTCACACTTGCCACGAGTAGTGTTGGGCAAACCTGAACCGCAAAGTTCGGGTTTATACCAAACTTTGCAAGTTTGGGTTTCCAAACCCAAACACACATTTCAGCCAGTAGTCCATGTTCAAGTTCGACCTGGAAAAGCTGGTTCATGGGCTGCTGAGTAGCCCATCAACCAGCTTAACCTGATGCAGAGTGTGCAGCAGCAGGAAGCTGCTGTACACTTACCTGAGCCAGTGATCGTGTCAGCGTTTCCTATGTCCAGTGTCCTCACTCATGGGGGTGGCCATTTTTTTGATCATCTTTCACGGCTGTGGCCATTTTGATGAAGGAAAGAATGCTGACCTGATCACCGGCACCGGCTGGGGAAATTTGGGGGTCCCAAAGTTTAGGTCCCCATTGATTTCAATAGGGAGTTCAGATTCATATTCGGGTACCCGAACTGAACTTTTGTTCAAAGCTCGCCCGAACTTGCCAAACCCAAACCTATAAGGGTTCGCCCAACACCAGCCAGGAGTCAGCAATCTCTCCCATAATGTTTAGCGCTAGAAATATTTTAATGATTTATCCCCTTAATATTTGCAATGACCAAAATGGAAGTTCCTCTAATCAAAGCCAATAAACAGTCTAAGAGGTTCCACAATATGTGGGACATACATGGATTATGAATTAGAGTAAATGTGTGCTCAGGTAAGCTTGCATTAACAAATACAGACTTCTGTACATGTGCCATCTGTTAGGTGCCGAACAGAAACAAAAGACTGGCAGGACTCCGTAGCTTTGAATTAGAATGTTTATGTCTGCTGCTCTTTTAGAGGGTCATATTTGGTGGCCAATACTAAAGAAAAATTCCTTTAACAGGGGTGCATGCATGTTTCTAAGCTCTCCTGAATTTTACATTTTTCTACATCTACAGACATTTTCATTTTTTTTACATACATTTATCTTAAAGCTACATCAGATTTTTACACAAGTAGATAAAGAAAAACAAATTAGTCAAAAGCAATGTTTTTTTTGGAGAGCAGAAACTTTCTCTCTGCAATCCTGACATGCACACCATTGTTGTGATTATGGATTAATGAACATTAGCATTACCTAATTTGAGAAGGGTCTTTTGTTGCTTAGAGGTTACCCCGGGATCATGTGTGACCTGGTGGACTTGGTGTGATCTGACTGTGGATTCCAAAGTGCAAACTCTTTTAACATGGTTTTATAACTTTTAACAGCCTGATCGGCATAAAAAAAATTGCCTCCAAGGTCCAACCAAAAGCTCCTTCTTGCCATGTTCTTGCCATGATGCACTTTTGCAAACATTTTTTATGACAATCACACTTTGTTCTTTAATGTAAACACATTAACCCATGCACTTCTGCCATCCTGTAAATTGAAAACGTCTGGCTCTAATTTTACCCTTAAATAAACTTATCCTAAAGTTTCACACATTATGCTGAGTTTCACACATTATTTAATTATGATGAGTTTCATGTATTATATTTTTCTTGATTGTGACATGTAAGAAATATTACTTGATGTATGCCAGATTGTATAACTTCAGGTTTTAATCAGGACAGTGATCTTCTGGACCGACGGAAACATTGCTTTGGAGTCCAGTCTGAATCTGGGGAAGACTTATATTTCTCCGTGGAGTTGGAGAATGAAATCGTAACATGGGAGAAAGCTTTTCACACAGCAACTTTTCTAGAAGTTGAAAGAATACAGGCAAGGATTTTTAATACTGTTTAACGTGGTTGAAGTGCAATTCCTTTTTCACAATCAGACATGGGGGGTTCTTTGCTCTTTTCACTTTTAGGATTATGTGCCTATGATGCAGAATCATTGGGAGAAAAAGTTTAATCAATGAGTATCCAATCCAATTCTCTGGCAGCTAACACCATCCAGAATTAGGTTAACACTGCTCAGTGAGGTTGTGTTGTGTGTGAGGCACTTGGTTTTTATTTTAACTTCAAAGGCTCCAAGAAATGATCAGGAACACATAGTTCACAAGTGCATATCACAACTAAGAAATATAAAGTCTTTTAAAGGAGACCCACATTCTTCTAACAACTCTGCTGCTGGAAGGAAATTTGTTCTCTGGGACACCCCCCCCCCCCCTCCAGCTCCCTAATGATGAGGTGCTTACTTTCATTCCATGGCAATCTCTGTCAAGGAATATCCGGAAATAGCCATACAACATTGGGACTGATGCACGTCCGACTGTATTGAAATAGGGGAAGAGAAAATAGAGGCTATAGAGAAAATGTATATATCTTGGTTCAGGCAGAGAAGTAAGATAGAGACCATGTGGACCAGCACCTTCCCTGAGGCAGAGTGGCCTGAAAGGTTGAAGGTTTGCTTTAGGAGCCACTTTTCTGAACAAGCAGGGTAAACCCAACTGCTCCATTGTTACCCCTGACTTGGTAAAAAAGGATATTGCCAGTAATCTGATGTTGAGCTTCTGTTTGTTACTGTGTAGATTATTCATACATGTTGGGGAGTGCACTCACATAGGGTTAGGTAAGGGGGAAGCAGTTTGGGGGAAACTTGGGAAGCCAGGATTTAAGAGCAGTGTTAGAGGAGGAATGTCTAGAACAATCTGCCCCAAAGCAGTGCAAGCCACAAAGAATTCTCCCTGCGCTCCCTTTGGCCAGTCCTCCCCTGCTGGATATAGGGCTGGCTAAGGTGTGCAGAAAAGAGCTGAAATGGGTAAAGAAAGACCCAGAATACAGAGAGAAAGAGAGCACAAAGAGGGCAGGACAGCTAGGGGTCAGTTCTGGTAAAAAAATAAAAGACATACCGGTATTACCTTGGCAGGTATACTTCAAAAAATTTCATTTTTAGTATGTAATATGAAACACCAGATGGTTGTCTCTGCTATAGCTTCTATCTGACTCACCCTGAAAAAATGCTGTGAACAAAATCTTCTAGGGAATAGTGAAGCACTTCAAAACATTCCTAATTTGAGACACTAGGACCTTGACACCAAGCCCAAGGAATTCATGTAGAGCCAAATGTCCCATACACATTTGTGCTTATTCCATCTACTTTTGCTCGAATAGTCCCACTTTGAGGCATTTTGTCCCACTGTTCGCCTGAAAACTCCGGGGACTCCTAAATGTCCCACTTTGGTGACTCTATGGGAAAGACAGTATGCACAATATCTGCTTGGTTTACAACTGCTCTGACTCTTTGGCTGAATGGCAGTAGTGGAATGCATTAATTGGCTGAACACTGACTTAATCACCAAAACCACCTAAGATCCCTGGATCTAGTGATCGAGGTGGGGCTACACCTATTTACACATATTAGTAGCTTAGAATGTTGTTAATATTTGTTCCTCGTCAGCCTATAAATAAGCCACACTCCTAAGCCAAAACCCCTGTCACACCCATCGCCCACAAATTGGTTTAAGCTGCTCCCCAGAAATGGTCGGCTTACAAGGGAGCCACTGCTTAACAGTGCATCAGGGTCTTTGCCTTCTATTTGAAATGTGTATAATTACCGCATTACATTACTTGTACTGCAATTACGTTATAGTAGATACCCCACAAGCATCTAAATTAGATTGTTAGGGCACTGGCCTAATGCCGATCATAGAAGGAGAAATTAATAACTATTATCGGTCAGACTTCCTGGTAAAGGATATGTGTTAATGAAAGGAACAGCTGGCACACATATGGAAAAATAATCTTGCGGTGCACCTCCGTAGCAAAAATTAAAATTTCAGTCTAAGTAATTATATTGCTTGCTGCTTTCATCTATAAAACTGCAGTGCTCAATGCGAGTTCAAGAGTACACATACACTATATATATATATAACTTTGTCCATTCAGCTCAAAATAAGCATGCCCAAACTGCTTTTATTTTCAAGCTGAGAATCATTTGACTAGAACAAAAAGAAAAAAGGAAGTGAGTTTAATCTTTTTTTTTATTTGCTAAAGAGAGACATAGCTGTAATCCAACAACCAGTTTGTTATAGAGGGGTTTCTGTGCAAGTCTAAAGGTTTAAATACTTTCATAATAGGTAATCAGAAGAGTTAAGCGGTAAAGATTTGAAAACGATTTGCATATTTTTGTGAAATCAGTGACTCCGAGCCCTGAATATCAGCTTAGCAAATAGGGACCCACCAACAGGTGCCAATGGGATTTTGCTTGATACCAGTGGCTAAAAAACAATAAAACATATTGCTCTAGGGCATCTTTAAGCACATTTGCTAAGATTTTAGATGGTATCTGATTATTGCTAATTCTTTTCTTTTGTCTTTATTTGATTTTAGTGTAAAACATATGCGTGCGTTATTGACAGCCATTTAATGGGTCTCACCATTGACTTCGCCATGGGATTCATCTGCTTTGATGCTGCAACCAAGGTATAGAAAATTTATGTCTATTCAAATCACAAACTGATTTACAAAAATGGTGGTTTGTGGCTACAGACAATTTGAGGTATGTTTTTATAGAACCCTAAATATTTTTTTAAAAATGTTGCTAGTTACAAACCTGACATTCCCTCTCCCATATCCATCTTCCCTTATTAATCCAGTAACCAAAATAAATTAAAAAAAATACTTCATTGTCTATGCTACGTGTCCCAAAGAGGCAGTAACCCTGGTGCTGCTAGGTTCTTGAGTGATACTTTTACTACCCAATCAGGGCATTAGTCAGAGAGGAGAACTCCCAGGGTGGACCAAGGGAGTATATTTTTTATTTCATTATGGTAATCGGGGTTAGCAGGGGAGGGGTTATTTTTGCAGTATAGCTTCGCTTTAAAGAGGAACAAAATCTTCTTTGACAGTTTTCAATTTTCTCTACTGCCAAATGACACCTGGAGTGCATGTCATAAGCAAAATGTTCCTAGACTGTAGTTTTATTTACAAAGTTGTTTCCAGGCAGGTTGTTCAAACCTGTTTTAATATCATGTTATTAAATTCAAAATATCAGAGCAAAAGAAAAGTAATTTGATATTGATCAACAATAAAATATTCTGCAGTTTAAAGATTTTAGTAAACGTTATTTTAGATTGTTAGGAAGATACATAGATAATATATAGAGTCTTTTCCTCATGTGGAGAGTTCCTTAAAGTAGACCAACACCCGTGTGGGTGCCAGTTTTGGGCCCCACTGCTATAAGGTTATGCGCGGGGGGGTGTATCCCAAAACTCCCGTAATTCTTACCATAGCCCCGATCCCTGGCCGAGAATACAGCGCTGTGTCCCGGTGCTCACGTGGGTAGTTATGGTCAGGCCGCCGGAAAGCCCCCCCATCTGAGTGCCAGTGGCCAATTGCGGTGCTGTATTCCAGACGAAGGAGCAAGGCTAAGGTAAGTGTATCAGGGGTTATGTGTCAGGGGCACCAGCGATCTGGATGCCCCCCCAGCCTGTATTATAGCAGCAGGGACCAACACCCGCACAGGTGTTGGCCCACATTAATACTTTGGATTTATAGGATGCAGGAAATGTAGAGTTCTAGGGAGGCAATGAGTCAATCTTAGGAGTGGGAAAAGTCATTTTAAAAGAAAAGTTAGTAAACTTTGAGAAATGTTTAAAATGATTGCTGCTGACAGTAATGGAAAAGCAATTCTTATTTCGCATTAAATTGCAAAATGTCATTTAGCTAAGTTTTAAAACCGCAATCCAATACCTAAAACAGCCACTCATAACAGTACACAGAAAAAACGATATATTTTGTTTCTTTATGTTGAATCTTCAGTAATTGCATACCCTTGCCTTGCGATGTGGCCTTCATCTCTTAGTTTCTGTTATTTTATTTTAAGGCTATACTTTGGAGATATAAATTTTCTCAGCTGAAAGGTTCTTCAGATGACGGGAAAAGTAAGATCAAGTTTCTGTTCCAGAATCAGGATACAAAACAAATTGAAGCAAAGGTAAAATGCAAGGCTCCTATTTTCTAATATGACAAATTAGTTTAAAAAATGTCAATGCAAATTAAATATTTTATTCTACTGTTGTAAAACCAATTCCCTGAAAGGAGCTAAATGTAACATTTATTATGCCAGGACAAAGCCACATGGATTTTTGGCCTCCTTCTAAAATATTTCACGCAGAGATAAAGGATGATGCAAATTAATATGTAGAACTTGTTGTAGATCAAAGATTTTTGAAAAAAAAACAATTTGGGCTTGGTTCATTGAAGTTCTATAAAAATAACTGTCAGGGCCTATTTTTTAACTTCACTTGAGTAGTCTTTTTTTCCCTAACAAATTAGAATCTCATATCATTTAGGAAAGCTTTTAGTAAATCAGGTCACTCATCATGTGAGTTCTAAAATATTAGTTGGGGAGATGGTCAGAAAGGTATCTAGCCAGTTAACTTACAATGCTTTAACGGTTATCTGTAGGCACAAAATGCTTGTGACCCCAGTCTACAGCCATGGTCCCACTGGCTCAACCATTTAAGCCTCATCTGTTAGGGGCACAGCTGTGGCCAGGATACCACCGCTTGCTGCTGCGTATAAACGTATGCAGCTTTCTATATCGGGAAGGTTGGCACTCCCTCTGTCTCTGGAAAAGATAAGGGACAAGATTTTTAGAAGCGTACTAAATGTTGTTACTCAATGAACCAGGAGCAGTGCAATACTGTTAGTAAGGTTTTGTCTTCTGTGGCCACAGAAGCCCTTTAAACAAGAACTGCTTCAAAAGGCCCCCAACAATGAAGGCATGGTTGTTAAAGAGATTGTCCGGCCAAATAAAATCAACAATGAAGGTACTGTTGTTAAAGCAGTTGACCACCCAAATCAAAAAATAAAAGGATACTTATTTCCGGAACATCCCCTCCAGTGTTGAGTTGCTGATCACCAAGGTAGGACCAATCAGCTGCAGGGGACAAAGGATGAGAACCAGATAAAAAATGTATTTTACATTTTAGATAAAGTCAGGGCTTATAACCCCCTTGTGGAAGAGCTTGAGCCTCCTCATTGTGGTGACCAAACAGGAAGCTATTTTAACAGAAACCCATGTATGTTACTGGGACCAGATGGGTCACTGAAACAGGTGCCTCATTTTTTTCTAATATAATCTAATGAGCAACTTGGGGTCTGATTTATGCAGCATTTACACCAGTGAATTTCCTTATCCACTTGTGTTTATGCCCAAAAACTGCTCCTTTATATTCTCATGCACATTTATGAATAGAAAGTCAGTTTTCATAAGCAGTGCATGTTAATATGGTAGTGCACACATATATCTGCCTATATCAGTGCAGTGATTTCACTAAGCCCAATTTACCTGGTGCAGTCCTGTAAACTCCTGTTGGAATGTATGTAATATATTTCTTTTACTTATTTTATTTTTTTCTTTTTAAGTAGGAATGTGGGTCTTGTATGTAATATCCAAAGAGTTATGTGACTTCCAGCTTCTTTCTTTACTTATGTATTTATTTATTAATTCATTCTTTTGATTATCCAACCACTTTTTAGTGGGCTATGCATGCATTTTTTCATTTACATTGTAAAAGGTTTTAGAAACTCAAGGTGTATGTATATGTGTTTGTGAGTGTCTTTTTGTGCCGTTTTGTTGACCTCAAGGACCTCAAGGAAGTGGTATTGTGCATTTTCAGAAATGGCACATCTAGCAATCATAAATGCCCAGTGGAATTGTAAAGTTAAACTCCAGCGTAAGCTCTTATTGGTGTCTTGTAAAATGTGGTGTTTCAACCATGACAGCTTAATTGCCTAATTGGGCTAGGCTTTATTTTATCCCCAGCAGTGTTCAGTTGAAGTTGTACTAGTATTGAAGTTGTTTGATTGCCCTGTGTTTCTTTGTTTTGGTTTATGGTGTTTTTTAGTAATTCTGTATCCTACTAGATAGCCGTATATATGTGTAAGTTGTTTAGTGCAGAAATGTGTCAAGCATCATTTGCGCGTCTCAATGGAAATTGCACAATAATGCAATGACTAAGTTACAATAAACTAAGTTTGAACCCAACAGCACAAAACAAGACACAGATGGGATAACATTCACAAATGGGGCAACAATTATTGGATATACATTTCATAACACAATTAAATTGAACATTTAACAGAGCGTGTATTAGCACATTTTTTTGTGCCTAAATACGTCGCTACAGAATATTTGACACGAGATGGTAGTGTATGCCTTGAACCAAAACAGATTTATGAAAGACATTGGCTACAGAAATACTAGGCTGCCGACAAATGCGACTATTAACACTGTTTAACGGTTTAAGGAAATAGAAGAAAATGTGTTACAATGGCGTATGCCATGTGGGGTAAAACGGACATGTTACAGCATTTTTAAAAATCAGGTCCCTGATCTATTTAACTGTGTTATAGCAAAAAAAAAAAAACATTCTAGTATTGTTGTAGCTATCCATCTTTAATCTCTTGGTTAACAGTTGATACTGTCTTGCTGTGTCTTTACAGGAGCTGGAATTCTCCAATCTGTTTGCAGTTCTTCATTGCATCCATTCATTCTTTGCTGCTAAAGTTGCGTGTCTGGACCCTCTATTTGTTGACAGTCAGGGAGCAGCCTCTGCAACTGTGTCAACGTCTAGTGCCACAGCGGGAGTTTCTAAAATGAAATACTCCACATGAAATGCTCGGAAGAAAAACATTTATCCCCTGAGATAACTCAAACTGTAAACTCCTATTTATTAAATGCAGATAATGGTGGATCTGGGACTCTAGCTCAGGAGACATAATTCGCCACCAATTTATTTTTATGCAGGAAAGAGTTTTTTTTTTGGAATGATGACACATGCTCATGGTATGAAAAGGAACATACCACTTGCTCCCGCCCGGATGTAGAGGTCTGCCTTCTTCTGCATATCCCAGGAAATCAAGGACACACTTTTATTTTCTGTGTTTTAATTAATGTACAAACATGAATCTATAAAAATGATAAGAAAAAAATAAAAAATATAAATAGTTACATGAATATAGCACTTATTTTCTTAATGGATGGGTTCTGATTATTTTTGTGGACAGACTACATGCTTTGAAGACAAATGCAGACATTCATTTTACATGAAAAATGTTTGCAACAAACCAGATAATGAAATGTTATGACACGGAGGCTAATTTATTTTAGTTATATAATATTCAGAGATGTTTTATAGAACAGCTTTGTATGATTCTTGATTTTAAGGTAAAGCATAAGTATCAACTAGACAAGAAACAGTGAGATAAATGATTTTGTCCTGTATTGTTTTTTAGCATTAATTTTTCTTTCCTGAACATCTCAGTAATTTATTATTGCTTTAAACATGAGAGCCATTTAAATACATGATAACGTGAACAATTCTCAGCTGCTCAAGGGAACAAAATAACTTATGTTTAATTACTGCTTTGTGAAGTCATATACTTCAGCTAAACCCCAAGGAGTCTATCCAGCTTTGCAGATCTGCCCAGGAAAAGGGGTCTTAAGTACAATTCCCATTGACCTTCAACATTTTCAAGTACCATTGGCGGTTCTAGAAATGCTTCCACTAATAATCAGTCAAACCAACAGGATGCCATTCTATTATAAAAATAATTACGGAAAGGAGTAGTGTATAGTAACTGGAGTAAAACCACCAGTGCCACTGTGCTATGGAATTTAGATGGTGGTAGACACTGCTGGGAGTTCTTCACTCTGGACCCATAAAGTATGCTAATACAGTCACCTAAATGTGATGCATTCCTGGAAGTTATGGCACACATCAAATGCATGTCACCGACCTGTGACATGCACCAACATGTAAGCATCTGCTGCAGTTACATCTACTAATAACCAGTGGTTAGTTAATGGGCCACTCTGCTTTGGAAGAAGGGGTAACTCATCTGTTTTGCATTGTTTATAAACTTAAATTAGAGGTGCAAGTGGCATTTAGGCAGTAGTAAGACATACAGTGTAGTTAAATTATATAGGGGGCTCCTGACATAGCTTTCACACTTGGGGGTGGGGGTCAACAAATTAGGCCCACTGTATTTAACCAGCTGACCAACACAAAAAAATATTACATTGTTGTCTCACTTTTCAAAATAATATATGTAATGTGCTAGTTGAAAATTATTCTTATTTTATTTTTCACAATGTAGATTCATACTGAAAACATGAAGACTTTGAAGCACCTATGAAATTAATTAGTAAACAAAATGTGTTAAGTTCTTATACGTTGTGTTCTTCAAATTAGCCTCAATTTGCTTTAATGCAGTTTTTTTTGCACACACTTGGTATTCTATAATTCACTTCACAACGTAGTGACCTGGAATGGTTTTCAGTTAGCAGGTATGCCTTGTCACTTTATGCAATTACTTGCCTTTATAATGTGTTTTAGATCATCAGTTGTGATGTGCAGAGGTAGTACACAACTTGGTACAGTTTTCAGTCCTATTTCATCACTGTTCTAATTCACCACTCAACTCAAGTAATAACAAAAGGCATTACATTCTAAATAAAAGACAAGAAAGTCAGTGAGTATGAAAACTTGTGCAGTCATGAAAACCATTAAATGCTATGAGGAAACCGGCTCTTTTAAGAGCCCCCTACAGGAAGCTAAGACCAAGAGTTTCCTTTGCTGCAAAGGATACGTTTATTAGAGTCTCCATCTTCAGAAGCCACAAACACCTCAAATTAGAGCCCACTTCACAGAGATCAAAGACCAGACACCTCTTAACATCAACTGTAATGAGGAGACAGTGAAAATGAATCACAACTGTATGCTACAAAGATAGAAATCACTAACAAGGAGCACGAAGAAGAGGGGAATTACTTGGAACTGAAAGAATGAACATTGGAAACCTGTACTTTGGTCTTAGATTTTTGGTTTCAACCACCATGTCTGTGTGATATGCAGATTGTATATGGTCGCTACATGTGTCAATCCCCCAGTGAAGCATGCAGGATTAGGGGTAATGATGTGGGGTTGCTTTGCTGTGAACACATTTGTTTATTAATTAAAATTTCACACTTAACCAGAATGGTTACCACAGCATTACTCAGTAACATGCTATCCCATCTATACTGTGCTTAGTGGGAAAGCCTGTTTTTTTAACAGGGCAATGACACCCGAACACACCTCTATGCTATTTAAGGGAGAGACGGAATGCTATGTCAGATGACATGGTCTCCATATTCACTTAAACTGAACCCATTTAAGATGGTTTGGGATGAATTGGACTGCAGATTGAAGTAGCCAACAAGTGCTCAGAACTGGAAATGACTTCAAGCTCATTGGCCACTACCCTTTGAAGCTGACTGAGATAAAGCTAAGTGTATGCAAAGCTGTTAACAAGGCAAAAGATGGCTACTTTGTAGAACCTACAAAAGCTATTCTGTCTTGTCCCAACATTTTACAACCATGTGTGTTCATTTTTTCAATATGGATCTACAACATTGACAGTTTTTTTGCCAACTAGCACTGTATGTTCTCTAAAATCAGCTGTTATTTTCAGAGGAAAAACATTAAATAACTTAGCTTAATAATGAACGTTTTTGTTCTTATTATTAGTAATTGTAAGTAACAAATCAAGTATGTATATTTCAGATAATGTCCCTTCCACAAGTGTACGTAAGGTGGGAGTCCAAACTGTAAACATCCAACTAAGAGGTTGAATTACATAAGGTTTAGCGTCCACACATGATTTTTTTGTGATTTTATGTACAGTTAGTTTTTCTGGGTTTTGCTTTTGATTTAGAGATAATAAGCAATATATGAAATCTAAAGCCTGTCATCAGCCTTATGGTTGCCTTAAAGGAACGGTTAATAACAAACACAAAACAAAATAGAAGTAGGACCATTAAAATATACGGTTATAGACACCAAAATATTTTTCCCAGAGCAGCCACATAATAATTTTGCTCAGGACAGATGCAGACTCTGATTTATTTTGCACAGTACATATGCAGACGCCGAATAATTTTGCCCAGGACAGATGCAGATACTAAGTTAATTTGCCAAAGACAGATGCAAACGCTGAATTATTTTGCCCAGAATTGGCAGAAGCTGAATTATTTTGCTCAGGACAGATTCAGATACCGAATTATTTTTATATTTATTAAAGGTGCAGGCTGATTTCATAGGCACTGCATCTGAGGACAGGTTTAGAGGCGGTACTGCGCTCCACAGTAGAGCACATCACTCAGCGGCACAACACACAGTCAAAAGCCTTGGAACCAAGAAAAGCCTTTTCTCGGTTCCATGTCCCACAGGACCATGAGTAGCCTATCAGGCTCACTGGCTGCCATGCACATTACTGTGCAACTGATGGATGCGTGAGCCTGATAGGCTGCTTGATGAATACTGTGAAAGGATCCTGGAAGATGTGATTATCATGTGGCCCCATTCTCTGGGTTATTGGGCACTGATGCACAGCCCCAAAAATGTCTGTCTCAAGATACCACTGCAGGCGGTAGCTTATCCAGGTGGCTTTGCAGTTCTTTACTAGTTAAGAACTGTAAAGCTACCTGGATAAGTGAACAGTAATGTGCATGGCAGCCAGTGAGCCTCATAGGCTACTCATGGTCCTGTGGGACATGGAACCGAGAAAAGGTGAATATTGGCACCCTCACTCTTACCGTTACCCGGCACCATTGCACAGCAAGGCAGTCCCGTTTGGGATGCCGCACTGCTGCATATTAAAGAGGTAATCCAGTCATTTTTGACAGCACTTAGTCTTTAAATTTAGCAGGATCTAATCACCCCTCTCTTGCAAAGCAGACAGGTATACTGACAAATATAGATATTCAGTACTGAATAGAGCAGATAGGCAACAGTTAAGATCTCTAGTGCAGGGGGATAAGGTCAAGTTAATTTGACAGGAAGTGATTATTAGGCAATTCACTTACCCGAGAAAAGAAAATCAAAGCCCAAATATGATGCATGTAAAGTAGAACTTTTAACATTCTAAACACACAAACATTGTTCATTTTATCATTGATCTAATTATTGCTCAGACAGCCATTACGGAGAGTGCTGATGTGTGACAGTCATCTGGGCAGCACTTCAACTATTAATAGTTTTGATAGCTTTTGTTAGATGCAAACCTCTGCATGTACTGTAATGTTAACATTTTCCCCCATCATTTACTTTTATCATTTCTGAATACGTCATAGATGTACATTAGTCTTTAACCCTTTAAACACACCAAGCTTTAGATTCTACGGTGTTGCTTCTCATACCATTAACTGCCAATGACATAAAATGTTTCTGGCATTTAAACTGGTTTGCAGTAAAAAAAAAATAAAAAATGCCGCTCATCTCCATCCAGGATCCTGCAATCAGGGTCTCCTCTTTTTACGGGGGCATCCAATCCTCTGCGGGGCAGATAAGGCCTGTTCCCTGCCCAGCATCCTGGCTTCGGCATCCTGGTGGCCACTGTAGGGGCCTTTTATAGGGCGAGTCAGATGATGTGGTGGCGAGCGTGACACAAGCTAGGAGTGATCGGGGGGACCAGATGTGGCACCCAGCTGTGCCGATCACATCCGACTGTCAAGGACGGCGCAGAGGTCATCAGTGTAGAACACAAAGCCTGGGGCTGGATCAGAAGTAAGTAGAGAAAAAATAACTTTTTTAATAAATGAATTTTTCGTGGTGTGTGCATGTCCATGAGACCCCTAAAACAGTTCATAGACAGGAGGGGACTGGAAAATCACGTGCCAGCCAGTGGGTGACTTGCCATTAACCCCCCCGGCCCCACTACCTGCCTCCCCAAAACCAGGGGAGCAGAAAAGTCTGCCGCTTATGAGAGCGATGGGGGCTGTTTTTAATAGACAGGGTTTTAACCCTTAAAATTGTAAAAAAAAAAAAAAAAAAACCTCAGGTCCCCCACACCATTTTTTATATTGCATTCTTGGTAGTAGTTATATTTTATTTGGAAATGTCATAAAGCACTCTTTTTAGTTTTGGGGGTCTCCTGGGCATCGGTAGAATTGTAATCTGACCTTTAAGTGTTTTTAATTAAATTTAATTAATTTTAATTTAATTAAAATAAAATGTGAAATAAAATAAAATAAATATCCCTGGATATTCCTGCAAAACATACATAGGGCAAAATGGTGAAAAATAATCTCACAAAAGAGGGTGACAACATCTCAAGTAGACTGGCACTAAAAGTGTTAAAAGTCCCTATGCATGTTGGGTAAACTGCTTATCGATATTTTAGGAAAATGGATTTTTGATTCTGCGTTTTTAAATATTTTTAGGGCAACAAGTAAATTTGTTGAGAGTTTGCTTCCAAAAAATTGCACCCACACCTGATACACCTAGAAAGCTTGAGGCGTGTACTTCCAGAGAATATATAGATTATGGGGGATATTTCAAATGTAAAGGGTTGTTTTTCTTGCAAAACTGCAAGGTGCGCTTAGTAGTAGAAAATCTCCTAAAGTGCTGTTCCAGTTTGGGTGTGTCCTGGACAGGAAGGGATGTCTACCAATACATATGTGGCACCATCGTAACCATGAGAAATGGGGCTTTTATATGCAATATGGTTTTCTTGAAAAACTTACATTTGTTTATAAAAAAAAAGCTACAAAGTAAAAAAAAATAGCATTTAAAAAAATTCCACATATCTCACACAAAGGGCTCGATTCAACAAAGGTAGAAAATAGATTTTTCGTGTGTTTTGTGCTTAAAAAGTTGCGATTTTGCGATAGTTATCTTTACGAGTGATTCAGCAACCTGGAACCATTGTAAAATACGAGTCACTCGAATTAAATTTGATTGTGATTGTAAAAGTGCGAAATAAATTAGTGGATCGAAAAATTTACTACTGCATTTTGCGATTCGACCGATTCTACTGATTCAGGTGGACTTGATGAGCCACACACATGATATAAATTAGAGTGTTTCACACTAGTTTTTTGAGGAGAAAACTCATTTTGCTCTTTCTCACAATGGAGCCCTTCTACTTTCTTTGCAATGGTAGTATACTCTAATGGTAGTAAAATATTCAATTCATAAGAAAAAAGCCTGAGAATTCCACTGTTTGTGAATCACTAGTTAGGAAGACAATGAAAGTCAATGGCACTTTTTTACTCCTGAAAAAAATATTGAACTTTTTACCCCTTTTTACTAGTAGTAAAAAGTTCCATAAGAACAGGGGAAGGTACATGAGAGTGGTCGACCTTTGGGTTTTTACACTGTGGGGCACCAAAACCTAGAATAGTCAAAATCCTGGGTTTTGGTCCACGTTATAGTGTAAGCATAAGAATGGCGTACCATGAGGTTAAAGCTAGAAAAGAGCTGCACCCTGCACCCAAGAGCTGCACGTGGCGCTATGTGAGCAAGCTTTGTATAGAAAACAATGCACATTTCTGTATTAAAGGAAACCTTTTTAATACAGGTCCCTAGCAATTCAACCAAACCCCTCCAAAAAAACAACATACATGCCTCTTACAAATATTACTGTTAAATTAGTACTTCCACTACAGCATACCTTGCCTCTTTATTACATGTATCCACAATGTTAGCCATGTACATATGGCTACACAGGCAACTTAAAAAGTTGAAAAAAATTATGCATTTACATTTACCCATTAAAAAACCTTACAACACCATGCAGAAGTCAGAAAACAATACTAAACAGTAGAAAAAAAAAAATCGAGTACATTTTCCAATAATTTTCGCTTGCGACAGCCTTTTTACGAGCATTTTGAAAATTTTACGAGTGATTCGAAAATTTAACGATTGCATTTTCGAGTGCATGTATTTAATTCAACCCCTTTTCTGAATCACTCAAAAAAGTTAAAAATTTACGCATGCGATGCGATTTTTCGAGTAACACGAATCTATTTCTACCTTTGCTGAATCGAGCCCAAAAACGTAAAAAAAATTACAAACAAGACTTTTAATGTTAGAGCCCCAACTTTTCTGAAACAAATATATATATATATATATATATATATATATATATAATTTTCCTTGGGATATCTCTGGATTTTCCTCAAAAATCGCAGTTAAACATGTATGGCACAAAATAGTTAAAAATGGTCTGGCAACAGAAGGTGACTTAATCTCCACGTAGGCTGGCAGTTAAAGGGTTAATTATTTAAAAAGTTTCCTCTCCAGCAATAATCTGGATAGTAAAGTAAAACAAACATAGAGAGTAATGTTCTCTTCTTTATACTAGGTATTTTTGCTAATGGATTTGCCTTGAAAACCTGCTACAGAAAACAAAATATACATCAGTTAAAATGTGTTAGTAAAATATAATACCATTAGCTTTTAAAGGAAAGTGTAACTGTGCTTTCTGGTGGTCTACATTATAGCTCAAATGTATTTTATATGCCATCAACCTACTGCATACCTAAATTAGCTGATGACTCAGCATGGCTAAACAACCTACTCTCACGAGGAAATTTAGTTTTTACCCCCTGTCTTGTTCTTCAGCTCTTTGATTACCTTACCTTAAGGCAGCCTAACCATTTTAGCCTTTAGCTTAATCTACCAAATTACCAGTGGTAAAATAACCACTGGTTGGGAAACACTGGGCTAGATGATTTTGCCAGGCCCCTATAAGTGAGGCTTTACTATGAGATTAATGTTTTTCTTTTTAATTTTAAAGATATAAATAGTCAAATTGCAGCCATGTTTTTAACATGTATCACTGGCTGTGAAACACTGCACTAGATTATTGAGCCAGGCCCCTATACCATAAGTGAGGTTTTTAGTGAGTTAAGTGAGGAATTCATGTAATTCATGTGATCGGTCATGTCATCTACTCTGAGCATATCTGGTGCGGGAATAGAGTGCCTTCATAATGGTGGTTCATAATTGTGTTTGAACACTCTTAGCCCCATAATATAGTGAATTTATATTTTTCACTCAAGGATATACTGTATAATAGTGAAAAGCAAATTTTTGTGTGCCCATCATGAATATTTAGGTCCCCAGGTGTTAAATTGCTTTAAATAGTATAGATCACCTGGTCGGCTACATAGATTCACCCTTAGTGAGGAAGAGACAAGCTTGTATTTCAAGAAAATAATTTTATGGTAAGCACAATAAAATGTACTTTATGTAAACAGCCGTAGAATCCCATTTACTGAAGATTTAATATGGCTTCAGAACACAAGCCAGGTATACATTTTTGGAGTGTTTTTTTTAACATTAAAGAATTTTATTATAAGAACAGCGTGTTTCTGCTCAGATTAGGGGTACAGTTAATTAGTTAATCTGTTGATTCATAACAGAAGTATGGCAAAATCTAGGTGGAAATTGCCCATCTATTTTTAATTTAAAAAGCTTTCATGCCTATTATGTATTTGCAGGTAATAACAGGGTTCCCCTTTAGCCAACTAATGAGTCAACTGCAAGCAAACTGAAAAGATAGAACTATAGTAAAACACATGTAAAGCTTACATTTTTTATCAAAATGTAGTTTTGGAGTGAAAGGAATTTCCCTAAATTAATAAAAATTCTCTATATATGGATAGAGTCCCTCTTAAACAAAACAATATATAATAGAGTGAATAAAAAAAATCTCTGTTGTAAAACATCTATATAGAAAGGCAAAGTTTAATGCTGTTTATCTTATTTTATCTGTTACTCGTGCTATTTTCTATGCAATTTAGCTGCTTTAGCTGCTTTCCAATGACCAGAACACATAACTCGAATTGTCCCCCATATACTTGATGCAAAATCAGAATAAATAAATAAATAAATAAATAAATAAATAAATATATATATATATATATATATATATATGACAAACCGCACCACAAAAGAACAACATATTCGAAAATCACCACTAAATAAAGTGACAAGATCTTCTAACTAGGTAAGTGTTTCATGACTTAAGCGGATCAACAGTAAAAAACGACCTAAACCAGACCAACACAACAAACAGTGCTTATATGCATCTCTCCCCAGGAAAATTTAGATAGCTGCACATTCACCTTTTTCTAATTCCTGTTGTAATAAATTTTAGAAACAAAATGGCGGCTTATGCATTTGCAGACCACCAGCCAACAGGAAGTGCTGTTGGGCTTCCTGTTACTGTGCATTGTCAGTTATGGGGGTTATTCATCAAGCCATAGCGCTAGGTAGCGACTGGCAGCGCCATAGCGCTAGGTAGCGAACGGTGAATGCCGGGAGCTGTACGCAATACCACATTTATCAAAGTGATTCCGGTGAGCGACTCTAACAGCGCCATGTACCGTCCGATTCATCATCACAGATGGCTCAGCGTATACCGCTGGCGTTCTGGCTTCCAAAGCGACTGGTATCGCTACCTGTCGCTCTCCCATACATTCAATGGACGTTACTTTTCTTCTCTTTAAACAAGGTTTTCTTTTATTTTATTTTTTTTATCAAATCATTGTGTCACCTCTCCTGGCCTATTAAAAGTCATTTTTGAAAACTTTTTAGATTTTTTACATTTTTATGCAGAATTTTCATTACAGGTCTGGTATTAAAGTGTTAATGTCACAATGTAATAACAATGTAATTCCATATGTTTTCGCTTTGTTACTAGTGGATATGTGTTCAAAAACAGATTTTAATCACACAGCTTTTGGCGCTGTGTGAGGCAGTTCTTTGATGAATATGGTGTGAGTTGCTCACACTGACCAGTCGCTACCGTTCGCTCCCATATAGCGCTGTACTGGTGTTATAGCGACTTACACATCAAATTCATCAATGCTGGCCATGTTACCACAGCGACTGAGGAGCTCGGTAACAGCGAACCATAGCCGATCAAGGCGACTACTAGCGGTCGCGCTGAGCGCCTCGCTACTGATGCTCATCTGCCGGTACCTGGTGCTAGTAATGAATCAGCCTCCACGTCACAATCCAGGCAGCAGCATGGCTGGGTAAGGAAGTTCCAAAATGACCGTTACCTTTCTTTTCCAACTGTGCCAGGCTGTTGGTCCAGTTTAGTAAATACTGTTTAATGGGGACCAAAGAGTATAATATTTGAGGGGATTAGGGTCATTGCTTAGTAGTTTTAATAATAAAACTACAGTAACCTAGGTGTACATTACAACATTTCCCTTGACTCCTTGGGCATAAATTGTGCATTTTCAGAAACAAGATTAAGTCCACCATTTGTATATGACTCTGTATATATCAACTGTATATTTGTCTCCCAATTGTATAAAGTTATGAAAAGATTTGCATTATGTAAATAAAAATCATGAAGTAATACAGCTCCAAAGATAAAAATCCAAATCCCTTGTATATAATATTTTTTTTTAATCTGAACTTAAATGAACATAAATGTAACTAAATTAAATGATTATGTTTAATGCAGAATTTTATGGGGCGGGTTAAAGCAATACTGTGTGTGACCATCACTATGAGTTTCAACAGGAGTATCATCTGCTGTTAATTTAAAATGGCCATTGTATGCACAGACAGGAAACTGAAGACATCAGTTTGTATGTAAAGCGATTTATATATATATATATATATATATATATATATATATATATATATATATACATATATTATGCAGATGGTTTACTGTTCCTTGTAATTACACCATATACAACATGATACACTTGATTTCAAAAATGGATGGCAAACAGAGTTTCCTTGCTGTGTAAAAGTATAAGAAGAATGAATAAATATTTTAATTGATATGTCTGGTTTCATGGACATGGAAGATACAGTGATGAACTTGAGGTACTTTAATAGGATGATATCAAACAAACCTTTATTCCCAACTATTTCTGATATGTGGGCACTGTTGTTTTTCCCACTATATGTTTTATTCCTTAAGGTCTTGTAGAAAATAAATCGTAAAGATTAGGGAGATTCCATTGTCAAAGGAGACACAGCCACTAGGGTTGAATCACCACCATAAATCTTTGTCTCACTTTTTCTGTAAGAAAACATTTTATAATGTTTTTCTTTCCTTAGTGCAATTTTAGCTGTGCATTTTTGCATAGTAAAAATGAGACATCCTATCTTGGAGACATCCGTCTGGGTTATTGAGGTATAAATGTTCTCCAAACATTTTGGAATACCAAATCAGGTGGAAAAACTCCCAATATGCCCTAAAGGAAATGGAAGTTATCTTTATTATTATTATTATTAATAATAATAACTTCCATTATAATAATAATAATAATAATAATAATAATAATAATAATAATAATAATAATAATTTATATAGAACCATCATCGTGGCACTGTATGTTATCCACTATCTACTAAATAACCCCTTTGGTCTTATGGTCTACTGTTCAATTATTATTTGGCCACCAAACAGACATAACTATTGAATAACTGTATGGGGCTGGGGATGAATGTGAACTCAAAAAGTTTTGCATATATGCAGGGAAAAGTTTTCTCTGCATATGTCTTTATGTGGCCTGTGCTTTGCTGCACATACAGATACCACATGCCACACTCCCTCAACCCCCCACCCTTGCTAAGAAAGGGAGAGTAAACAAATGGGATGGTAAATGAAATGGCGACCAACCTGTTATAAGAATCAAGGCTACAGCGTCCATCAGCAGAATGGGTGCACATGCACAGTTGGATGTAATTGCTCATGCAAATCTATCTTTAAATAATAGCAAACACAGGTTCATATAACCAGTGGATCATCTCTGTCTGTGTGCCTTAGATCCTGTAGCTGCTAAACATGTGTAAGACCCGAGTAATGCCTTAAACTTCTATTGCTCAACTTGTATATAACTTTGCTCACTTCTCTGAACTCGAACCTTATCCACTAGCCTATGACCTCTACTGGAACTTTTACTTCGTCCCAGATTTGTTGAAAATTATCTTCTACCTATCACTTTAGTCCCTAGTCTGCGAACTGCCCCCACATTCATGGCAAAATCTGTTACCTAGTTGCATGACCTGATGCTTCCCTATCGCAACAGTCTATTTCCACAATCTAACTCAATCAAGAAGTAAGTTTGAGTGATGTGCTTAGGGCCACCATCAGAGTTACACTAGGCAAAAGTGCCTAATCTTGCATGATTGAGCAGAGTATACCGAAAAGCGTAGCAGCACTGTTTCTATTGAGGATGTGAATTTTATAGATGATTTTAAAATAACCACACTGAAAGTGACGTTTTTTTTGACAAGCGCTGGAACTACTTGAATTATCTACTTACAGGAGGGCTGGAGGAGTCTGAATCCGTGCACCGGAGAGCTTTAAATCCAAACTAAGCTGTAAGTTCTTTTTATATTTACTGTTTCTTAACTGACTCTATTACAATACATACAAATTCACATTTTGGAAACACATGTGCTACCAGAAATGTTGGGGAGCATTCGGTTGTAATGTTAGGTCTTACCTTTGCTCTAGGTGAAACAATCAGGAAATACTATTTGGGAAAAATATATTTACTTTCACCTACTGAGGAGCCATTTCTGAGAAAATTCCCTACATTATTTTTAGGATATTTATAAAGTGTTATCACAACATGGACATGGCCATTGGTGGGTTCCTGTCTCATAGGTAGACCAGTGCTATAGCTGTTATTTCAAGCAACAGCTACCACTAGTAGGCTTTACAAGGGATATGGAAGCCGATGCAGTATTTTTAGGTCGTGCTATATATGTATAAGATGTAAAGATGTTTAATTAGTCATCAGGCAAAAATCTCCAACATTAAATATAGATGTTATGAATTGTGAAGCAACGTAAACCAACAAAAATCAGTCAGAATTGCTCCTTTACAATCTAGTACACAAAAAGTGGACAGTTCAAGTGGACCAACACTCATGCAGGTAAGGGTGTTGGTCCTGCCGCAATAAAACAGGCTGGTGGGGGCATCCAGAATTCTGAAGCCCGTCCGCATATAACCCCCGAAATGCCCAAATTTTGACCTCGATCCTCGCAGGGAATACAGTACCATGACTGTCCGCCAGCCCTCACGTAGGTGGGGCTTTCCAAAGGCTGGAACATCACTATCTAAGTGAACATCGGGTGGCCAATCATGCTCGGGCATTTTAGGGGGGGGCTCCAGCATTCTGGATGCCTCCGCAGCCTGTCT
Organism: Gastrophryne carolinensis; assembly: GCA_027917425.1. NCBI lineage: Eukaryota > Metazoa > Chordata > Amphibia > Anura > Microhylidae > Gastrophryne > Gastrophryne carolinensis. The sequence goes on from CM051239.1 coordinate 340,795,120, forward strand.
TATTGATGCGGGACCAACACCCTCACCTGCACAGGTGTTGGCCTGCTTTAAAGCACAAGACCAGACATTAGAAGAGTGCCCCCCCAGGTCTCAGACAGGAGGAGGTTAAAAAAATAAAACACCTGACCTGGTCCCTTTGATGAAATGCATTTCCCTGGCATTTCTAGCCATGGATGCTGGCATTTTGCTCATAGGATGCAGAGAACATTCCCTGTCTTGTGCCAGTGAGCATGCATAGAACAGTGGATGCTACTCTGCAACCTTGTGGCCAGAAGCAGCAGGGGATCGCACTGATGTAGGGAGCAGGGAAGGTGTTTTTTTTCTAACCCCCCTCTGACCCTACCTCCTTTATTTCCATAGATATAACTGGAAGTACACTGGACCTGTACTGAAGGAGTAGGAGTTTGTATGGAGAAATGGCGGGAGACCGGTCAGAGGCCTCAGAGCTTGTGAAAAATGTAAATAAATAGTTTTTAAAAAATGAAAAACATAGAAACATAGACATAGAAGGTTGACGGCAGAAGGAGACCATACGGTCCATCTAGTCTGCCCTTATGTGTATACTGTATGTACTCTTTATCTTAGGATAGATGTGTGCTTATCCCAGGCATGTTTAAATTCAGTGACTGTTGATTTTTCAACTACCTCTGCTGGAAGTTTGTTCCAAGCATCTACTACTCTTTCTGTAAAAAAAATATTTTCTAACATTGCTCCTGATCTTCCCCCCGACTAGCTTCAGGTTGTGCCCCTTGTTCTATCATTAAGTTTCTTCTTAAAAACACTTCCCTCCTGAACCTTATTCAATCCTTTCGCATATTTAAAGGTCTCAATCATGTCCCCCCTCTCCCTTCTTTCCTCCAGACTGTACAAATTAAGTTCTTTAAGTCTCTCCTGATAAGTTTTAAGTTTAAAGTGGACCAACACCCAGGATTTTGACTATCCTGGGTCTTGGTCCACTTCGGTGGGGCACCCCCGATCGGGGTGCCCCGCTGTGTGAAACCCCCCCGATCACCCTAAAAACTCACCTCTCCCCGCTCCCAGCGCCGACGGACCAGGGATTTGACAGCCGCGGACAAGCGGCTCCTCCATTCACAGACGGCCGGCGCGGGCGCGCGCACGCCTAGAGGGGCGCGAGGGAGGCGGCGGCGGCCGGCCACCGCCGAAGCTAAGGTAAGGGGGTTTGGGGGTTTTGGGGGGGTTTCACCCCGCGGGACATCCCGATCTCGGATGTCCCGCGGGGAGGGAGGGAGGTGACCCGAGGGTGATGGTCCACTTTAAGTCCTTCTACCATTATTGTTGCCCGCCTTTGGACACGTTCTATTTGAATAATGTCTTTTTGCAGGTAAGGTCTCCAGAACTGCACACAGTATTCTAGCTGTGGTCTCACCAGGGCTCTATACAGCGGCATCACAACCTCCCTCTTCCTACTGGTGATGCCTCGAGCTATGCAGCCGAGCATCCTGCTTGCTTTTCCCACTGCCTGGCTACACTGTCCACTCATCTTGCAGCTATCAGTAATCAGTACCCCTAAATCTCTCTCCTCCGAGGTCCTGGCTAACACAGTGCTGCCCATACGGTACTCAGAGGTTGGGATTCCTTGTACCCAAGTGCACAATTTTACATTTAGAGACATTAAACTCTAGTTTCCACAGTTTTGACCATCTATCCAGTAAAGCTAAATCATTTTCCATGTTGCAGACACCTCCAGGAATATCCACCCTATTACTAACCTTTGTATCATCAGCAAACAGACAAACTTTTCCTACCAACCCTTCTTCTATGTCACTTACAAATATATTTAAAAGAATGGGGCCCAGGACAGAGCCTTGCGGCACACCACTTGTAACTCGCCTTTGTTCAGATTGCACGCCATTAACAACAACGCTCTGATACCGATCCCTCAGCCAACTGGAAATCCACTGAACTATCCAGGGATTGAGTCCTACCTTCAATAACTTATCTATGAGCTCCTTATGTGGTACAGTGTCAAATGCTTTGCTAAAATCCAGATAGGTGATATCCACAGCACCACCTTCATCTAACACTTTAGATGAGGGGGAATAGTTTAACCTAAACTTTGCCTCCATTAGGGCTTAGCTGAGCTGATCAAATGGTAATTTAAACCCAAATGCAAAGCTAAACACTAATAATCTGCAAATATATGTTACTGAATGAGGCAACACAAATTAAATACTATAATATTCATTCGCTTGCTAACTCGAGTGAAATGAAAATAAGCATTCTAAGACTTCTAAGACTTGTATGTTGCTTTGAACAGATGAAGTTAAAATTGTCCATCTTGATTGCTTTCTAAAAGCAATTATCTATGTGATGCATATGTGTACAAGCCAGAGATCAATATTTACTTAGAGGATGAATATACCGAGAAGAAATCCTCTATGTAACATTTGGTCTAGGAGCAGTTCTCCATGCTGTCACTCTGCTTCACTTGCATAATGGACTATCAATATAGCTTTGAAGGCAAAACAAGGAATAGAGGACATTCAGGTAGACGTGACAGGCCTCAGAAAAATTATAGCTATACTGTGTGTTTTTGAGAGAGAAAATGTGTAAGCTAAAAGCTGTGAATGTAAATAATGATGATGCAATCATTTGTGAAGAAAATAGACCTAACAGATATAAGTATCATACATGGACTGCAACGGAGATAAGAAGACAATATTTGCATGAAACTGCAAGAGCACTGTCCATGATGCATAGCACCTCCATCATTTCATGGCCAGCCATTGTCCTTCACCTGACTCAGCCTGAATATTGCTCTGTGTACAGTCTAGGGCTGGGTGAGTCAGGTTTATCCCATCCAGAGTATTCATCACATATAAGAATATAAGACCTATAGTATTCTCTTTAGATGTAGTAAGGACATTATCTTTTATAACCAGCAATACTTTGAAACACACTCAATAACAAATATACGCAATTTCCTTAAAATATGGGTATCTGATTTTAGCTCAGATTTGGGTTAAAGCCCAATTTGATTTTGGTCATCTCTATGTTTACAGCATGATATGGAGGCTGATTTAATACTAGCGCCACGTAGTGCCATGTGAGCGTCTGTGTAGCGGTGCTTAGAGCGGCTGCAAGTAGACGCAAGTAGACCTAGTGTAGCAGATGGACAAGTGGCACTGTAGTATCCCGTCCAGCAGTGATAAATTTGATGTGTGCAGGGTGCTGTAGAAGCGCTCTCCCTGGTTCACTGCGAACGCTAGGTGGTGTTCCAAGGTCAAAGCGCCAAGACTCTACGCTACATCTAACAACAGGACAACGCTGCAGCGAGAGATAGGTAGTGCCAGGTCAGTGCGTCCGACACTTGGTGCTGAAGCCTGTATTCAAGAAAAAACTACACTCACTTGGTGCTCAAAAGCTGAGCGCTGTAACATAGAGCGCCAGACGCTGTGTGATTAAAGTCTGTTTTTGAACACATATACACCAGTTCCAGAGCGAAAACATACGGAATGACATTGTTTTAACACTGTGACAATGACACTGCAATGCCAGACCTGCACATACAATTCTGCAAAAAAATAAATAAATAAAAAAATATATAAAAGTGTTTGTTCGCAGGGCAGGAGAGGACACACAATGATTTGAGCCATAAAGATTACAGTTTACTTGGTCAACATGCTATTTATACACAACCAAATGAAACACTATTGAAATGTATGGGAGATCGCTACTGAGCGACAGGTACTACATGGCGCTGCTGAACCTAGAGCGCCGGAGCTATACGCTGAGCCGACGCTAGTAATATATGTGACGCTACATGACGCTGTTAGAGGAGCTCATCAGATTTGCTTTCTTAAATGTGGTTTTCACGTACAGTGCCAGGCGTTCACCTGACGCTACGTGCCATTACGTGACACTACCTGGCATTATCATTTCTTAAATAACCCCCATTGTATTCAAATTATTTAGTCATGTGAAAGCACAAGTCTTCCTTGTTGGCGTTTCGTTCCTATGTGTTGTAGGGAAGAATATGTTGGAATTTCCATATGATTTTCCATGCCACAATTACTTTTAAAAATTCATAGAGAATTAATTGTATTTTAAAACATAGCCATAACAACTGCACAGTCCCGATTTGGTCTTCATCAAAGAAATGTTCATAATGATCAAATCCTATATTTGTTTTACGTGTTTCACTGCTGAGCATGTGACTCGTGTATGACATAATCAGTTACCACAACCACAAACTCACCTATTCAGACAAGCCTATCATCTAGCCTAAGCAAGCACCTTAAGAGTACTTGCCACTATGCTTAGTTCATATTATTTGTGGCTGTCTTTTATCTCCACCCCGTTATCATTTGGACTGTAAGCTCTCAAAGGCTTCTAGTGTAGTCAATTATCAATGTGTATTTGTGCAATTCTGTCATATCTTGTAATTTCTGTGTATTTTAATATATTTGTTTTACCTCGTCTGTATTCTCTACAGTACAATGCACAGGGCCATAACAGATAATGGCACTAAAAAAATAATAATAAAATATCAAAGCTTGATCCTGGCTCTCAAGGTGTAAGTATCACTGCTGGGTGAGAGGCAGAGGGAACAGGGAATGCCCCAAGGGCTGGCCCCCCATTCCAGCTTCCTCCACCCTGTGGGTGGATTGCTGAATCAAAATGAGTATGGGGCAACCCAGAGAGTTTCATATAGTAGGACATCCATCACCTGGCCATAATGCATGGCAGAAAAGATCATAATAATATGTTCAGTTCAACTCACATAATTTACACATAAAATATTCTGAAAATTAGGTAGTAATTAACCTATATGTGGCCAGTTCTTTAGTGCATATGGTGAAGTGTGCCACTTTATTCAGCGAGCTCTACCCCAAGTCACAATGTTATTCAAAATGTTTTATTTTTAAATCATGATCTATAAATAACATAGACCCCTATGGGGTATTCAGAAATTTAGCAAGTATCTATCTATCTATCTATCTATCTATCTATCTCTTCCCATCCTAAGATGAGATGAAGAGCCTCACAACCTTTCTTCAGCAACCCCTCAAGATTTCTGAATTTTATGAATGCCATATAGGAGGTTGTTATGTACAAAAAGGATGTCACCCGTCAGTATAACAACCCTGGCAGCCAAAACACATCACAAAATCCAAAAAAAAACCAAGGAGGCCTGTCCAAATTTTTGAAATGGTGTTAAATAGGAGAAGTCTCCCTCACTAGACTTAAAGTGGAAAAACCCATCTAAAAAGGTCCTGCCGCTGGCATTAAATTGGAATGCCCAACTGTGTTAAGATGCTGGTACCAGATTTCGACCAAACATGGATCAAGGGGAGGCACAACTGAAAATATAATATTTATTCCACAACTACATATGATACATGACACAATAAAAACCGTTAAATGAATATAAATACATACACAAACACACAAGAAGAGAGGTGTAGGTGGGGGAGAGAACAACAAATTATCTCATGTCAAATCATACTGGCATAACAATGTATCAAATCTTGCCTAATAGCCCCTGCCTATAATCCGGATCCTAGGTGTACAATACAAAAGCACAATATTTGTATAAAACTAAATCAATAAACGCATAAAGATCTACACCTATAAAGGTAACCAATGAAGTGCCAGAAATATATGCAAAAGTGTCAACAAATGAATCCATAAATACAAAAAGTATATGAAGCATTAAGAATGAAAACTTAAATTAAAAAATCTAAAATTAATATATCACTAATTAGCTAAATCCCCATAGGGGCATCATATACAACAATATGCCCTACAAAAGCCAAACAAATCCTATATGATTAAAATCTGCAAAAATTCTTATTACCCGGTATGTGTATAACAAGCGATATATTCCAATTGTCAATCCAATAAATACATTCCAAAATTCTCCCCACTGCCTACCACCTCACAAAAGGCCACGCGTTCCGTGGGTCACAAGACCAGGCATTTTTCTGATTTCCAACAAAACCAAATTTGCCGGTTAGAGTGCCAGCTAATTGAGCGTGATTCCACATCAGGAGACCTTCAAACTCTCAATAGTACATACCTTTTATTTTCTTTTACTCTTTGCTTCTCCATTATAACTATTAAACATTTTACATGAAATACTCTCTGGGCTTCATACGAAAATAAAAGTCAAATATGTCATAGAAATGGCTGATGATTGGGCTCACGCCAAGATGAAAGATGGTATTTGAACCTTTAGTAGATTAAAGAACTAAATCAAACATAAACATGGAAAGCTCAAATCTCAGAACGCAAAGATTACTTACCTAATGGAGTCATTAACGCAAACACAAACAATGATTTATTATTTTGTGAAGGGCATGACAGTACACTTCTAAAATAAATGTACTAAAATGATTCTGATGTATTACAAACTGGAGTATGGAGAAAAAAAAATATGTGCTAACATCAGCATCAACATGAGCAAGCTAAGAATTTGATGAGATTCTACACATTTACATATAAGTGACATTGTATGTAAACAAACGTATTAATCTAAAGGGAAGATAAATCAATACATTACATTGGAAGTCCAGTCAAAAAAACTACTTTAACCCTTAGGAAATTTCTCCCAACAACTGACACATTTTTGATCATATAGCTTGATTTCTCTGGGAGACCAGGAAGAAAGGTAAGAATCCTATGGTTTACCGATGTTAATGTGTAGGGGGGCAATCAGGATGCCCCCCCCGTACTCGGAACAACTTTTGGAGATACTGTGCAACAGCTTGCAGCTTACCGCTTGTCTTTGTATGTGATCTGTACCGATATTGCTAGGTTAATGTAGTTTACATTTATGTTGAAGGGTTATCTTTTTATGACAGTTTACATTTATGACCGTAGATGGCGCTGTTACATATAACTATTTGTAGTCTCTGTAGCCAATCAAAGGTGGCCTTTGCTTACTGCACTCATGTTCCAGTAAAGCCAGTTTCTGTTCACCACAAATATCTATCTGGATTTGACTCCAGCACTCTCACTCTGCAACAACAACACCCATTTTGTGAAATGTGCTCTCCGGCTGACAGTGCCATTCACTTCTATTGCAATTGTGAGGCTCTAGCATTCAGAGAATAGGATTGTGCCCCCTAACCATTGATTTACTTATCAACAAGCTGTTTCCAAGTTTCCTATATTCCTCTGACTCTAGGCGTATAGGAGTGGATTTTTTGCCTTTTAGTAAAGCTCTTAGTATCCTTTCTAACTATAACTACCAGAATTCTTCCACGTAACAGGTGAGCTCATTAGCAGCTTTGGTCAAACAAAGCAGCAGTAATTTACCTCCCCGGCTAATGACACGATCAGTAACACTTTAGCTACTTGAACACAAGATTGTTTTACCCCCATCTGAAGAGGCTGAATTAGAGCAGAAGGGGTTAAACACATTGTTGCTAGGGAAAACTGTTTTCTTTTATAACACAGAGTTGCAAACCAATAGAAAAGAAAAGGATAACAGATAAGCTCAGCACATTGATTACATCATTTTGGGACACGGTAACGGAAACTTTAAAAAATGGCACTGAAAGTGGAATTGCCCTTTAAGGAAGAGAAAAACTTGATCGTTATTTTAATCCATATTAAATGGTACTGACATTCAGCATTGTTGTTGCTATTTCTCCTGTCTCGAGCAGTTCTTCGTTTCCATTAACAATTCCATTCCTAGTGGAATAGGCCACCAGCTTCCTATGGTTATGAGTGGTCATTTTGGCATTTTGGGTGTATAGTTCCAGAACTAAATAGCTGATACATGATTCCTGTACCTGTGAATCTAAGATTTGCATAATTTCTTTTAAGGGGTATTGGTAAACCCAAATAGAAAAGCAAACAAGCACTTATCTTCTCTCCGTCTCAGCAGCTCCCGGCTAGTTCACCGCTCAAAAAACAGGTTTCTAAGATTGAAGGGTGCCGTGAGCATGCATCCCAAGATTCTTCAGGCCATGATCAATGTTTCCTGTTGGCTGTGGCCACGCTGCTCCCTGCCAGTCGCTATGCCTGTACATCGCCACCTCCATTCATTGCAATGGAAGGGGTGTTTTATTTGAATAATGTCTTTTTGCAGGTAAGGTCTCCAGAACTGCACACAGTATTCTAGCTGTGGCTTCACCAGGGCTCTATACAGCGGCTTCACAACCTCCCTCTTCCTACTGGTGATGCCTCAAGCTATGCAACCAAGCATCCTGCTTGCTTTCACTAATCAGTGTCCTAAATCTCAGTACTGACTGTACTGCCCAAACGGTACTCAGAGCAGGGATTCCTTCTACCCAAGTGCATTATTTAACATTTAAAGACATTCAACTTCAGTTGCCACAGTTTTGACCATTTATCCAGTACATTTTCCATGTTGCATACACCTCCAGGAATATAAACCCTATTACTAACCTTTGTATCATCAGCAAACATGCAGACTTTTACTACCAAGCCTTCTCCTATGTCACTTACAAACATATTAAAAAGAATGGGGCCCAGGACAGAGCCTTGGGGCGCACCACTTGTAACTGGCTTTTGCTCAGATTGCACGCCATTAACAACAACACTTTAACACCTATCCTACAGGCAGCTGTAAATCCACTGGATTCAGGGATCGAGTCCTAACTTCAATAGCGTTTCTATGAGCTCTTTATGTGGTACATTGCCAAAGGCTTTGCTAAAATCCAGATAGGTGATATCCACAGCACCACCTTCATCCAACACTTTAGTGACATTGTCAAAGAAATCAATAAGATTGGTCTGACACGATCTGCCCTCAGTAAAGCCGGGCTGTTTGTGGTCCTGGCCTGTAATTATTGGCTTCTTCTCTACTCCCCTTCTTATGTCTAGGTCCAACATTGGCTATTCTTCAATCATATGGAACCTCACTAGTTGAAAGGGGAATGGTTTAGTAAATCAGTTGGATAGGCCACAATCACAAATCTGAGTTCCCATACAAAAACTTTAATATGTGCCAGCTCAGCTAAGCCATCAGCCTCCAAAAACTCCAGAGCTGGACCCTCCCAGCTGGATGCTATGCTATGGCCATACCTGCTATTGGTTTGAAGGCCACCATCTGAAAATACTGAACAAAAGTAGCTAGTCAGATGGTCAGCCACAGCCTTATGTCCATCAATATAATTATTTCTCCTATTTCTAATTTTTTAAACTGCACTGATTGCCCCTTTCTGTCAGCAATATATCAGAAAAACGTTCCCCCCTCCTTCACAGTTGACAGTTCTTCCTCCTTTTGTCCTTTAGCAGCATTCATAACCAGTTTTGCTCCCCTCTGTTTAATTTTATATGCCTATCTGTCAGCTACACTTCCACTTTCTTTATACTTCTTATAATCAAACTTCTCTACTATAGTGCTAACTTCCCAAGAAGTAAACCATAGTGGCTTCTTCTTCCTTTTATTCTTGCTAGTTTGTTTCACAAATTACTTAGTTGCCTTTAAGATTGTTTCACAAATTACTTAGTTGCCTTTAAGATTAGAATTTTTAATAGAGACCACTGGACACTCACTTCTGTTACCCTGTTCCTATCACCTAAGGCACACATCATGTGGAGGTTGTTGGTGCTGCAATTTAGTTTGTTCTTGATCTTTAACATACAAAAAAATTCATAAAACCTAATTTGCTTCCCTTCCATATTAAAATCAAATTATCAAAATAAGGTAAATAAAAGAAAATACATTTTGAAATGGGTTCTCCCCTTCAGAGATGTAGTGCTCCTTCCACCACCCCATGAACAAAGGTGACATCCAATGTACACCACGTCACATTCTGAGGCCATTCCAGATGTTTTGTATCACAATGTACCCAGGCAGTATATGGACAAAAGGCTGTAGTTGTTAAGTCTCTCACTCACCCCCCTTCTCGATTCCTGGCAACAACAGGTCTTTCCTGGGCAGACCTTGTGGTCTTATGGACCTTTGGGAGATGATGAGTAAAGACTGGCACAGTGGGGGAGTCTACATTGATAAAGTCAGCTTCTCTTTCAGATAGAATATGCAAGGATAACCCTTCATCTACCAGTAGACAAACTTCCTCAAATAATTTGTTGGTGAGGTCTGCTGGTAATCTACAGTATGCAATTTCATCTCTGAACTGTCGTTCTGTTGCCAATCCCGTTATCTGCCTGTCTTATAGCAATTTGCTGTTTTTTTTTTTACTTTGGAAGATCACCTTTTCTTTCACTGTAATGTTACAGTAGGTTTTTTTTGATACACTGTATTTTGATCTTTTTGCATCTCAACACCCTCCCCCCCCACCATATGCAATAGTAATCTAGTTTGACGGGTAAGCCTACACTGCTTTGCATATGAGGTGGGGGTTAAATCTATCAGGGAGTTAAATCTATCATACATGCGCTGACAGTGTGGCCTGCCTCCCCCGCTCCCACCGCGCTGTGTATATCGACACTTACCTGCATGCCGGCTTCCCTGTTGTTCTGGCCCAGTGGCTCGCTGCTGCCAACTTGCACCCGCAGCCAGCTGCTGTGCGATACACACAGTAGGAGCAGGGAAGGTAGGTCGCACTGTCAGTGCGTGGCGGAAGCCTCAAAGGTTCGATTTGGACGAACCCGAATTTCTTGGAGAAATTCAGCAAATCACCTGAATCAAATTTTTAAGAAGTTCGCTCATCTCTAGTTATAGGTTTGGTTGCAAGCTAACAGGGTTAGCTGGTGTCCTGTGGCACCTTTGCCATTTCTGTATCCTAATTGCCCTGCTCATGTGCTTCTCCCAGGTTGGTTAGTTGTGGCTACCACATTTCTATTCTGTGTTTTAAAGTGGAGCAAAACCCAGGATTTTGACTATACTAGGTTTTAGTCCTTGCCCCGGGGGTGCCCCACTGTGTGGAACCCCCCAGGTCGCTGCAACAAACTCACCCCTCCCCGTTCTATGGAGCATGCACAGCTGCTCAACCAATCAGCGCTTTTGGATCCGCGCCTTGCTAGAGGGATAGCAGGGATGTGGCCGCGGCTCGCATATGTGCCGTTGGACCGGAAAAGGTGAGTTTATGGCCGATCTAGGGGGTTTCATACAGTGGGGCACCGAATTGATCGGCCTAGGAATCTTATATATTCTTGGGCCGATCTCCGTGGGTTTTGTTCCACTTTAAGGTAGAGAAGCAGCCAGAATGGAGCCAAATGTTTGGACTTCCACTTTATGGAAAAATTGAGCCAGTCATGTTTATTAGGACCCCATCAGGAAGTAGAAGATGTTGCAGAAATCGTTAATGGAATCAATGCAAGTGTCTGCAGCAGCAGAACAAGGTCGGTGTCAGTTTCTACCAAGGTGAGTGTAAATGTGGCATTAAATATTGCTGGCTGGAATTCTCCATGTAATGTATCTATTAGCTTTACACTGGGGGTTTTTATTACTAGGTGTAATAACAGCGCAGCTGCTGTAGAGCATCAAAAACATGAATCCAACACAACCAACAATAATATGTTTAGTCTTGAGCAAACACTGACCTTAAATGACTTGAAGATGCTCTTGTAAACCAAGAAAGCTGCTCCTCTGAACTCCCATATGTAGCAAGGGGAACGAAGCAAGGAAAGGAAATTAAATCTCCAGATAGTCAGGAGCACTGGAAATATGTCACACAGTTATGATGTTACCATGGGAATGTAAAGCCGCGTATAACATTATTGTGCAGCTGGCAAAAATCAATTTTGTTTTAGTATAAGGGTTACAGATCACTCATTTTTAGGTAGCTTCACATACTGGAAATGGCTGGCAATTGTAAAGACAGCCCCCTACCTATCTCTACCTATTACTGACTGAACATGGATACTGGTAGATGATTCAATAAGTAAGGCAATGGTTTATATAATAAACATTACAAGGTCAATCTTCCACTAACCAGAAAATATTGCTAAAGGCTTAAAGTGCGCTACTCAGAGGTAGTATATGTAGTCACCTATAGTCAACCCAAGCCCAGTGCCCGAAAACAGCCTGTGTTTCTTTTTTTACCTCAGCATTTGCACAATATTTACAACACGAACTGGATGCAGACAGCCATATTGTTCCCTGGCTGAGCAGCTCCAGTTAAATCAGTTAATCAGTTAAAGTACACACAGCTCAGCAAAGAGGAACACTTTAACCTAACTGGCCTTATGCAACAGTTTGGTTGTTACTAAATTAATTAGCATATGACAGGCCTTTCACCATAATACTACTTCCTGTTGTTTATTCCTGGTGTTTTTATGGATATTGGGCAAAGGTTAAGGTAAAAAAGAAACACGGCTGTTTTTGGGCACAGGGTTGGGGATGGAAGTTGGCCGCATAAACGTCTTCCTGAGTATAGGTGCACTTTAACTTGGAGCAGGGGACAAACTCAGTTGAAATCAGGTGGCAGCCTGATACTAAAAAAGGTGTCAGGCCACATCTGATTGTGGGACATGCCAATGCTTGTCTAAGCAGGAGAACTGGATGCCCCTTACCCTGCTTGTCTGACTTTTCCTGACCTCCTCTGTATTCTATGGGATGTATGTTGCTGTTCTAAAGTTTTAGAAAGAATCATACACTCTCTTTATAGGAAATAGAAGCAATTTAAGCCCACTTTACACAGAGACAAACAGAAACCTAGCATCCCAACAATCCCCAGTAAACGGTCAGGCAGGTAAGCAGCTACATAACTATGGGGGAAGCAGACCACATGAAGGATCATGAGGTCACATATAAGGAAAAATAGGCACTCCGTGCCAGACCACAAGAACCCTGCCGGATCGGAGGACACCCGCAGTAATCTACAGTTTGACTCTATAAAAGGAGAGCATTCCAACAATCCCCAGTAAACGGTCAGGCAGGTAAGCAGCTACATAACTATGGGGGAAGCAGACCACATCAAGGATCATGAGGTCACATATAAGGAAAAATAGGCACTCAGTGCCAGACCACAAAAAACCCTGCCGGATCGGAGGACACCCGCAGAAATCTACAGTTTGACTGTATAAAAAGAGAGCATCCCAACAATCCCTAGTAAACGGTCAGGCACGTAAGCAGGTCCAAAACTATGGGGGAAGCAGACCACATCAAGTATCATGAGGTCACATATAAAAAAAATAGGCACTCCCTACCGGACCACAAAAACCCTGCCGGATCAGAGTAGGGCACCCGCCTGACAGGGCAAAAAAAAGAGAAGTGGGCCAATAAGTAATGAAATCTAGAACTTTATTTTATGTGGCATGTTCGGCAAGCTGGTAAGGGATCCAGGGGACTCCCAAAACCAGTTCACAGGGTATAGGGCAACAATTACCCACACCCCCTTTTACATTTCAAACAAAAGAAAAACCTGCATTTTCATTGAAAAAAAAACATGCTGGCAATTTCGGAATGGCTTTTTTTTCACATACAGTGATTTAACAAACTGAGTTCTCACGATTTTCTTGCATGCTTCTCTCATGTGCAAGACGGTTTCGCATGTGTCACTGAATAGTGAGAAAGTAAGAATTCTTGCAGGCAAGATTGTTTTTTTTCGGGAAACAAGGAATTCTCAATCTGTGTTGAATCCACCCTCATATTTTTATAGACTGGGCCAAGCCAACATTAATGATAACTCAAGTGTTATTGTGATGGCATGAAAATGTGCTGGCTTTAGGTTCTGTTTTTGGAAAGCCTTTTTATCAATGAAGACAGGCCAAGCGTGATTTATAAATGAGACACACAGCTCTGGATTTCAGCCACCCACTATCTAATTTTATTCACTCATATTCATTCATTTCTCAATTGAATTGAAAAAATCCAGCTACTCTAGGTATATTAGACTCTCTGTACAACAAATAGGTCATCACAGGGAAACTGATTTAATGAACTTAGGGGAAGTACCGTATGTAGCATGAAAAATTAAGCAGATTTGCATCATTAGTTGCTTAGAAAGTAACCCAATTAAACCACTAATAGGAAGCTCAGACCTGTAAGGGATCTTCTAAAACTTGAAAAATATTCAGAAAGCAGCAAATTCACCAAGGCATATAATCAAATTAAATATTAATTAAGACAATAAAAGTGGGTGAAATTAAGCAACGTCTTTTCAGATACAGAATAGGCTTCCATATATTTTAAAAGCAACTGTAGCTACTAATATAGAAGGGCCAGCTATACTCGGGTACTTGCTAGCAAATGCTATGGTACACCAAGCTGTCAGTGCTATGGTACACCAAGCTGTCAGTGCTATGGTACACCAAGCTGGGGGTCAGTACAAACATGTGACCATAAAAAGCAAGAGCATCAAAAATAAAATGGGAGCAGATATCTTTGCAGTAACACCCCCCAAACCTAAAAAAGGCTTTATTTAGCCACTTGCCATCCACTCAGAGACTTTGTACGTGGTGGTGGTAGGCCATTAAATGTAACTTTACATACTAAAGCATTAGTTATGGTCTCTTCATCAGACATAGTGTTATAAAGAAAATAAAAATAAAATCACTGTATAGGTGCCTTACCTCCATGCCAGTGTGCCAGTCTGCTGTCTAAAAAGAGAAAAGTTGGTGATGTTGTATATCCTGTTATACAGCTATGCTGCAGCTTTCCAAGTATCCAACATGAAAGGATGCCTCTTTGTCTTCATGTCTGTGTAGTTACTGTCTAACTACTAAGCCGGAAAAAGACAGATACACAGAGGAACGGGCAGCAATACTCCCCTGCATACACATGCATTTGTACTGTATGGCTCACATAAGAGCCGATTCAGCATGGGTCAAGAAAAACTCCCTGCAAAAGCATTCTCGCATGAGTAAATTTTCGCTTGCTCCCCAAATTATTGACAGTTTGTGAGTTGTAGATTATTACACTGGAAACAGCCCCTACCTGTGAACTGGTATAGGGGTCCATTGGATCCCTTACAAGTTCACCAAGAGTGGAAAAAATACATGACACAAAAATACATTTAATATTCTGAATTTCACTTACTTACTTACCGGTACTTACTTATCTACATTTTGTCCCCAATCAGAACACGTCCTTCGCAGCCACAGTGATTCTTCTACGACCCTTCCTGGGTTTTCATCTTTCTCTACTGGAGTCTTCTGGTGTCTTCTGAAGGCGGTGGTGTCAAAAGTAGAACGGTGGGACTTGGATCTCTCCTCCTGCCATCCTGGATCCCAGCCAGGAGCCATGGCCAGCAACTGGGGAAGAAGGAGGGCAGGAGTGTAGAAAATTCTAAGCGTCCTGTACAGTTAGGTGCGAGGGGGCTCCAGTGTTCTGGATGCCTCCTCGAGCTTCTTGCTAGCAGCAAAGAGAGGGACCAACACCCGTTAAAGTACAGGTGTTGGTCCGGTTTAAACTCCAGTTTCCACTGTTTTCAGCAAATGACTTAGAAGAACATGCTGGAGCTTGTGGGTGAGAGACTTCTATAAGAGAGAGCCATGGGGTAAGGCAAGTAATTTATTTATTTATAAAGCGCCATCATTTTCTGTAGCACTGTACAATTAGTGATTATGAACAGGGTAGAACATACAGTACATAGACTATTACAAAAGTGGTGTTACAGTACAATGTATATACGGAATACAAAACACAATAGGAGAGAGTCCTGCTCTTACAAGCTTATAGTCTAAAGCAGGGGTGTCAAACTCATTTTCACTGATGGCCACATCAGCATTCTGGTCGCCTTCAAATGGCCGGGTAATAACAAATGTGAGACAAAAGGCAAACATGACCAGTAAAATGTATGGTTACAGACACAGAATTGTTTCCCAGAACAGATTCAGACACAGATTTATTTTTCCCAAGACAGCCACAGATTTATTTTTTCAAAGACAGCCACAGATTTAATTTTCCCAGGACAGCCATGGAATTATTTTGCCCAGAACAGCCAAATAATTATTTTGGCCAGAACAGCCAAATAATTATTTTGCCCAGGACAGCCAGATCATTATTTTGTCCAACACAGCCATAGAATTATTTCACCCATTACAGCCAGATAACTATTTTGCCCAAGACAGCCCCAGAATTATTTTGCCCAGGGCAGCCACAGAATTATTTTGCCCAAGAAAGCCACAGAATTATTTTGCCCAGGACAGACACACACACACACACACACACACACACACACACACACACACACACACACCAGTGTCAGCATCCTTGGAGTGACTGGGTCAGCTAAAAGGTCCGCTGTCCAGCTGCTGCCACCTGGCAGCTGTCAGAGGGTCACCTAAAAAGGCTTGGAGGGCAACATCCATTCCCCAGGCCTTGAGTTTGACATATGTGGTCTAAAGGATAAGGGGTGGAGACAAAGGGGAGGATCATGAACAGTCAGTTTTAAGTATTGTGTCATGTACCCTTCAGCCAATTATTAAGCGTGGGAGGGTATTCCAGAAAATTGGAGTGACACAAGAAATGTCCTGGAGGTGAGCTTGAGAGGAGGTGACCAGGGCAGAGGACAGGAGAGGGTCGGCGGCAAAGAGGAGGCTGCGAAATTTGACAAAACTTGTGATGTACTATAATAAAAATCTCAGTTTCTTAAAGAGGAAGTACAAGCTTTTTGTATCCCCCCCCCCACTCCTCCCTGTAAACTTGAGTTACAGGCAGGTCACCCAATCCCAGGAGCAGTCGCCACCTCAGTGAGTTGAGTTTTTTTGTTATTGGCCACATTAGGGTTAGCACAGGAGGAGGGAGGGGTTGGGTATAAAATAATTCTTGGACTTCCACTTTAGGACATTTGTGTTGGTTTGGCTTTGTTCTTTAGATTTTTGTAGGTCCAAGTATAATCATTTAAAGCATGTCTGTTCACATGCAAGGGGACTCCACTTTCTGGGTCAGCTTTATTCTCCCTAGCAAGCCCAGAAATACTTACACAGTCTCACAGTCATTATTTCAGTGCCACACAAGCTTCCCACCTGACATGAAGCTGGGGGCTGATGGTGTTTATCAGGCAGGTGGGCGCATGCACACATAGCAAACCATTATGGTCCCTGGTGGAGCAGCTGCCCCATTTTCAGGTTTTTCAGGAGGGTCAAGTGGAAGGATGCCTAGAGGTTGATGGATAAATGGCCCTATGGGGCATTTTAACGTTAGGTTCACTTTAAGATGGCATTGGCTTTTACCTAAATAATTATAGGATTGCCCATTAGTCCTTTAAAAATATGTTTTTTTTTGTTAAAACGCTTTGCAGCTTCCTCCTTGCCAAAGGGTTTTGATTTATTAAAACTGGATAAAATCCAAGAAGCAACTGAAAATATTTTTTATCCTTTAAACTTTGTCACATTACATCTGCTGAGAGCAATTCCAGGTACAATGAAGAGTGATTAAAATACAATTTAAAAGAAATTGTCTATTCTCGTCACTTATTACCTTTCATAACCAGGAGTCATTATTCAACAAGCGATTGCATTTGTTGCAGGAACATTGACTAATTTGTTGCAATCTTCCCCAGTCACAATGTCCCAGGTCTAATAAATATTCCTCTAATAAGGAAGCACAAATGTCCTCAACGACCTCTCCACCAAAATAAAAAAAATATATAAATATTCACAACCATTTCCTGAGCATATTGGTGAGAAGCTAATCCTATCAACAACAAATGTCTATTTCCTTTTTTTTATGACGCCTTTTTATGACATTTCGGAGACTACAGCAGAATGGTGGCCATCATTTACATTTTATTGGAAAGATATTAGCATGAAGGCAAGCTGCTGTCCTAAGTGTTATCAGACACTTACTGCTTTTTATTGTCTTATGGGAAGAAAAACTTTATTGGTAAATGGCGAAATAAACAAGAAACCTGACTTCATAAAATTCTTCTAAATTTTATGGTTTTGTATATGGATTCCAGTGGATGTGAGCTATAGTTTAATATAGAATTCTATCTATTTGAGAAACATTACTCCATGGGAAAATGCAAATTAGGGTCTTTAATATTTAAAATATATTTTTTTATTTTGGTCTGATAGCTGCACATTTAATACGGGTAGTTGCTCAAATAAAATGTGAAGCTATTGTTGTCAGTAGAATAAAAGAGGTATCCTGCCATGTAGTCCCTCTGAGCATAATGTGGTTAACAGTAGTTCATACCATATATCAGCTGCCTTGTCATTATAACACCATCTTGGTTTTGATTTTTACTTTGAGCCCAGTGTATTACTAGCACTTCATAGCGCCACTTGTGCATTTGCCGAGAGCCGCTATTAGCGCCTTCGCCTCAACAACGCTAGTGTTTGCCGCTGAAAGCTATGTGGCGCTGTACCTTTGCTTGATCATTTAAAACTACAACGCCAGCACTGGTGCTCTAAAACCGTGACTCTCAGGCATACATCGCCAGGTGCAATACAGAAAAAGGCTTTAACAAAGGATGGCTGCACAGTGGCCAAGCAAAAACACATGGAATGACATTGATTGGCAGGCATGAGAACGCAAGTTAGCCATGGGAACATAAACATGATTTGCTGGTGGTGCTGAAGAAAAACACCTACTGCTACATTGCCCTAGTGTTTCTTAAATTATGCATTTTATCTCCCCCCCTCGATCATCTGCCTTGACTGTCATACAGCCCAGCAAAATACCCCCCTGATTCCATAATACACGGAGTCATTCAATTATTAAGACACAGTCATAGAATATGATGACCACGTTAATACATAAGACCCCCCTCAAAAAAAATACATCTGCCAGTTCATGAGACATTCTCAACTATTATAAGTATCCCCACAGTTTAACTCTACTTAAAGCAAATGAATACCCTTGTAATACATATGAATCCTATAAGAGGTGAAGGTGAATACCGTATTAGGCTATTCAGCCAAATTAATGTCTCAATAAACGAGTAGTGAAAAGCAATTTTCCGAAATTTGTTTTAGTTTTGATTCCTTAAAAAATGGCTTTGGGTCAGTTTTGATTCTTTAAAAAATGGCTTTGGGTCTCCCCACCAACCAAATACACTGGTAATAAGGCTACAAATGTATATGCAATACAAAAAAGAAATACTTTATTAAATAATAAAAAAACACAAAGCCAACCATAATCAACCTTCCCCTCCCTACACACAATACAAATACACAATGTTGTGTCTAAAACCATAGAGGTGCCTGTGCTCACACCACATGGGTACCTCAATCACAAAGCTGGCAAACTTGGTAGATGGGAGGGCAATACAGCTCACATGGGACGAAATTCACAATGTATGAATTTAATGGACTTAAGTGTAAAAAACTCCAAATATGGTCCACCTAGCAAAATTCTGCAAATCTGATGCTCAAAATACCAATCATTTCTGCTTTTATAGCACAAATAGGTACAGTCATTCAAGATATATGAGCAATTCCCTTGTCTTATGGGCAGAAAAAGGTCAGGGGACCAAGGTTAGCACTCAATGAGCCTCACCCATTATGGTGCTCTATCCACCATGATCTACCCTCCACCATGTAAATGCTGTGGTCCCACTATCTAGGAAGTCAGGGGGCTGTGGGAAGTCCTGCAGCTATCCACAAACAAGAACATGCAAGTACTGTGCAGCACTTCTGAATCATAATTTTATTATCAATCCCCGGGGCCAGGTAATGGTTGCATCTTGGTTCAGGCAAAAACCAGGTTGTGGTGACAGCCATGGCTTTTCTGTTTACATTAAATTTGACCCCTGCAATTAAAAGATGAGACTAAATGTTCAGCCTGGGTCACCAAGAGAATGTTAAACCAAGCCTTCGCCCCCTCTGTCTCTTCAATACATTCTGAAAGAGTTTTGAAGAAAAAACGAACGGTTCCATGGAATGGCATAGTACTGAAAAATACTTGGAAATTCTTACTTATTTGGCTTGACCTCTGAGTGAGTGACTGAATTGTACTCATACTATGCAGGTCCCCATCATTATATTCAACTAAACTCCCCAAATCACAAAACTACCTTCTATATGCTTAGATGTTGCCTGAAAGCAATGGCAATTCATTCCACTTCCAAGTAACCATTCTATTCTTCAATAGAAATGTTTTCTTCAAGCAAAGCATGTCTCTTAACATTATAGTTTTACTTTATAAGAGGTTTTGAGTCCCTACCTAACTCTTCTATGCTACTTGTTATTTCTTTTCACCATGCCTTGATACCTGGCACAGACATTTGCCATGCTAATAACCCTTACATCCTTGGCATCTCATCATAACCTTTATCTAGGTCTGAAGGGCAGATTTCTTTAGCCATGCCTTTGGTGACTGTATATGTATACACAGGGCTGTATTTACCATTAGGCAACCCTAGGTACGTGCTTAGGGGGGCAACCTGGAAGGGTGGAAGGAAACCGCCCTTACTACTGTAGTAAAGAAAAGAAATTAAAAATCATATAGCCAGAACATGAACAAACATCCCCCAGCCACAGAAGGATGCAGAGTGTATTTGTGTGAAGGGGAGGGCAATGGATTGAACGCAGACCAGAGCATCTCCCCTCTACTGTTGTGGTCCTGTGACTCCTGTATGTCAGAATGCAGTAAAAGATGGAACATGCTTGTCTGCTTTTCTGCATTCCCCCCTTTGTGCCCTCCTCCACACATTCTCTGCATGTAGCCCATTGCACCCCATTCCCCCTACAAACTTTTTTTATATTGACCGTGACCTAACTTAAAAGTGCCTTAAAGTGCCTAGGGCACCATGAACACCAAATATGGCCCTGCATATACATATATATATCAGTTTCAGAAAGGCAGAAAGGCAAGCTATTCTTAATGTGGACCAATACCCAATCTGGCAGCCCTGGAATCTATAATATTTTTTTGATTATGGGGAGGCTGTCTAATTATTGTCTTGGGTGGGCACTTTCATAGTGCAGTAATGTAATGTGGTCAACTAGTTTAGAAAACAGAGCCATGGCAATCACCCCATTCAGGCTTTTTTTTAAGTGCTACATGCAAGAATGTCACATAGCTTCTGGATACCTTGAGGTTAAAGATAATAGTGGGAAGTGAAGTTAATAGAGTGGACATGGAGTTAATAAAGTCAACAAATTCTTTGAACTCCTCTTCCCCCTTCCTTCACAGGACCATCACATCGTGTATAACAAAAATAAAAGCCTTTGAGATATATAAGTCAAAGCTGATCCTGGGTAGATCAGAAAGCACCAAACTATCATCTAAGCCTGGGCATTTCAGGTGTAACAATGGCAATGTATGTAACTTGATAATTGACAACATTGACAGAAAAAGGAAAGGTGAAAAAATCAACTATAAATAACCAGGGGCAATTCACTGTTAAATGTAGACACCAAATACAAGAACTTTAGGGCATGGTCGTCGATCACGTCCCCAAACCCCTGAGAAGTGGTGACTGGAACTTACAGTTACTGCAAAGGGAAATGTTTTGGATACATAAGCTGGCCACTGTCCAACCTAGAGGCTTAATACCTGCTTTGGAATTTCATGTTTGAGAGACGATAATTGATGCTGAGATGATGTCTTTCTGACTGCTCTGACCATAATTAGGGATGAGCGAATCGATCCGGACGAACCCGGATTCGTTCCGAATTTCATGGAAAATTCGATTCTGAACGAATCCGAATTTCCCCGCCATTCGATCGATCGAAGTTCTCCTTTAAACTTCATTTATTTCAATTACAGGCATTCTAAAATGGTGGATGAACATGTCCAGACATACCCCCTGGGGCAAGGTATCATGGGTAAGTCACATGCAGCCTATCAGCAGCCAGGAAGCCCGGTGACATCACCGTGCTATATAAAGCGGCGGCCATCTTGCTTGTGCGCATTTCAGCCTTGCATTGCGGCCAGAGCACAGCTAGTTAGAGACAGGGACAGAAAGTTAGAGATAGGTAGGGAGAGTCAGAGAGGCAGACAGAGAGGTAGACAGAGCCAGGGAAAGATAGGAAAAAACCGGAACCATCCAGCCAGGGACAGCTTAGAAGTGACAGTGAAATTTTTTCATTAGCCAGATCAGTTTTCAATTCAATTTCAGTTCCTTGTGCTGTAAATCTGCCTTGCCACTGTGCATGCCATCTATGCAGTGGCTTATTTAACTCTATCTGTTACACACAAGCATTTATCATAATATATAACTGGATTAGTTTAAATATTTTTTGGTCTGCCTTTAACAAAAAAAAACACCAGCCCACCTGGATATCCCAAACCTGCACTTAGCAGCCTATATGTTATACTAAATACGCTTGTTGATCCTTCCTCAGCTTAATCAAAGTATTGCATTTTGAATTGGTTTTTGGTCTGCCTTTAACAAAAAAAACACCAGGCCGCAGGGCATCCCAAACCTGCACTTAGCAGCCTATCTGTTATACTAAATACACTTGTTGATCCTTCCTCAGCTTAATCAAAGTATTGCATTTTGAATTGGTTTTTGGTCTGTCTTTAACAAAAAAAACACCAGGCCGCAGGGCATCCCAAACCTGTACTTAGCAGCCTATCTGTTATACTAAATACGTTTGTTGATCCTTCCTCAGCTTAATCAAAGTATTGCATTTTGAATTGGTTTTTGGTCTGCCTTTAACAAAAAAAACACCAGGCCACAGGGCATCCCAAACCTGCACTTAGCAGCCTATCTGTTATACTAAATACGCTTGTTGATCCTTCCTCAGCTTAATCAAAGTATTGCATTTTGAATTGGTTTTTGGTCTGCCTTTAACAAAAAAAACACCAGGCCACAGGGCATCCCAAACCTGCACTTAGCAGCCTATCTGTTATACTAAATACGCTTGTTGATCCTTCCTCAGCTTAATCAAAGTATTGCATTTTGAATTGGTTTTTGGTCTGCCTTTAACAAAAAAATACCAGGCCGCAGTGCATCCCAAACCTGCATTAGGCAGCCTATCTGTTATACTAAATACGCTTGTTGATCCTTCCTCAGCTTAATCAAAGTATTGCATTTTGAATTGGTTTTTGGTCTGCCTTTAACAAAAAAAACACCAGGCCGCAGGGCATCCCAAACCTGCACTTAGCAGCCTATCTGTTATACTAAATACACTTGTTGATCCTTCCTCAGCTTAATCAAAGTATTGCATTTTGAATTGGTTTTTGGTCTGCCTTTAACAAAAAAAACACCAGGCCGCAGGGCATCCCAAACCTGCACTTAGCAGCCTATCTGTTATACTAAATACGCTTGTTGATCCTTCCTCAGCTTAATCAAAGTTTTGCATTTTGAATTGGTTTTTGGTCTGCCTTTAAAAAAAAAACACCAGGTCGCAGGGCATCCCAAACCTGCATTAGGCAGCCTATCTGTTATACTAAATACGCTTGTTCATCCTTCTTCAGCTTAATCAAAGTATTGCATTTAGAATTGTTTTTTGTCTTGCAGTCAAAACACCAGCCCACATGGGCATCCCAAACCCGCACGTCACCCTATCTTTTATACTAAATAAGCTTGTTCAGCCTCAGTTTTATTAAGCTATTACATTTTGAATTGGTTTTTGTCCTGCTGTCAAAACACTAGCCCACATGGGCATCCTAAACCAGCACATGTCACCCTATCTGTTATACTAAATAAGCTTCTACAGGCCCTTTTTTTTTATTTATTTATTTTTTTTTTATATAGAGCTGTAATAGATTATATAGTGAGGTAAATTCACCATTTTGCACCATTATATAGAAGCCCACTGTGTAAATCTGAGGAGCAATAGTTTATACAGTATTGTGAGGTAAATTCACTGTTTTGCACTATTATATCTATCAACCTAAATTCCTGTGTAAATCTGAGGAGCAATAGTTTATATTGTGAGGTAAAATTGCCATTTTATAGAGCAGGCCCTGTCTGAAAATCTCATTTTGCAATCTATGTTATATTGTGAGCTAAATTCACCATGTTGCACCATTCTTTAGAGTGGCCCTCCTGTGTAAATCAGAGCAGCAATAGTTTATATTGGACAATACATTTGCCCTGTTTTGCACCATTATATGGAGCAGCCCCTGAGTAAATCTGGGGGGCAATAGTTTATATTATGAGGTAAATTCATGGTTTTGCACCATTACATAGAGCAGTCCCTATATAAACCTGAGAAATAGGTTATATTGTGTGAGTTAAATCCGCTCTTGGTTTTGTAGCATTCTATAGAGCAGGCCCTGCGTAAATCTGAGGGGCAATAGCTTATACTGCGAGGTAAATTTGCCATTTTGCAGCATAATATAGAGCAGGCACTGTGTAAATCTGAGGGGCAATAGCTTATACTGTGAGGTAAATTTGCCATTTTGCAGCATAATATAGAGCAGGCCCTGTGTAAATCTGAGGGCCAATAGTTTATATTATGAGGTAAATTCATGGTTTTGCACTGTTATATACAGCAGCCCCTATATAAACCTGAGGAGTAATAGTTTATATTGTGAGATAAATTCAGTTTCGCACCATTATATGGAGCAGCAATAGTTTATATTGTAGGTAAATTCATGGTTTTGCACCATTACATAGAGCAGTCCCTATATAAACCTGAGAAATAGGTTATATTGTGTGAGTTAAATCCGCTCTTGGTTTTGTAGCATTATATAGAGCAGCCCCTGTGTCAATCTGAGGGGCAATAGCTTATACTGTGAGGTAAATTTGCCATTTTGCAGCATTATATAGAGCAGGCCCTGTGTAAATCCGAGGGGCAATAGCTTATATTGTGGCCACACTTCACCTTCTGCCTACCCATCTTTCATATAGCCATGTTAACCTCCTGCGGATGCTTGATGAAAACCTGCAACATGGGCTTGTAGCTGATTTCTCCTACCAACAGTCCGCACTAATTCACTGATGCTGCTGCCGCCGCCAACTCCAGGGACCCTCTTCCACTACCTCCTGGGAAGATAGCCTGCCGCGCGAGTGGTCTACCCCGAGCACATTTGCCTCCATACTTTCCCCTTCTGCCACCATGCTGGCCGCTAAATCTGTCACTCTCCATCACTCCAAGCCTTTAAAAATGCCCTCAACACTCACTGATGTCCTCCTCAGGTTCCTCAACAGTGTCTGCTTAAGGAGCCAAAACGCTTGCAACACCTCCTCCCTCTCCTTATCACTACTTGCCCGTCTAGTGAAAGAAGCGGCAAGTGTCTCCTCCACTTCTTGGCTGGGCAGTAGCTGCTGATTATTCTGATTATCAGATCGTCCTCACTGAAGAGTGGAGCTGAACCCAAAGCATAACATACAACAGACAGTTGACTGGGGGTGTCAGATGTCACTTGTGATGCAGTGGATGATCGTGTTAACCAATGGATGACGGCGGGGGTTGCTGTTCAAGACACGACCGCTAGCTGATCCCGGGAGATCAGGCCTCTCACTGAGACTCCTGCTGCCACTCACCCCTATTCTGCAGAGACTTCTGCTTGAAGAAATGAGGCCTTATATGTTACTATGTTACTAATATGTTACTATGTTACTAATATGTTACTAATCTGTCACTCTCCATGTTTTTTTTTTTTTTGAGAGACTGGCCTGCGTGGAAATGAATCTGGCATGGATCAGCCAAGATTTCCACCCACCAATGCCTGATGCATTAGAGTAGATTGATGATGGGGCCAGACCAACACTAAAGAAATATGGAAATCGTGCAAAACAGGTTTAAGGCGCTGCTCTCCAGTTACAGACATTCCTCCGCATCAGACCACAAGTAATTATTGAGAAAATGCTTTAAGTTACTCTTAAAACTTTTTATTAATATTCTTCGGATAAGATAATTGTGCCGAAAATCTGTATATGTTCTCTTCATGCTGCTGCCAACTCCAGGGTGTGTCTTTCTGGCAATTTTGGGCTCCTGCTGCTGCTGCTTGCAACTCCAGGGTGTGATTCATCCAATTTTTGGGCACCTGCTGCCAAATCCAGTGTCTCTTTCAAGCAATGTTTGGGCTCCTGCTGCTGCTGCTTGCAACTCCAGGGTGTGATTCATCCAATTTCTGGGCTCCTGCAGCCAACTCCAGTATCTCTTTAAAGCAATGTTTGGGCTCCTGCTGCTGCTTGCTACTCCAGGGTGTGATTCATCCAATTTTTGGGCTCCCGCAGCCAACTCCAGTGTCTCTTTCAAGCAATGTTTGGGCTGCTGCTGCTGCTTGCAACTCCAGGGTGTGATTCATCCAATTTTTGGGCTCCTGCAGCCAACTCCAGTGTCTCTTTCACGCAATGTTTGGGCTCCTGCTGCTGCTTGCAACTCCAGGGTGTGATTCATACAATTTTTGGGCTCCTGCAGCCAACTCCTGTGTCTCTTTCAAGCTATGTTTGGGCTCCTGCTGCTTGCAACTCCAGGGTGTGATTCATCCAATTTTTGGCCTCCTGCAGCAAACTCCAGTGTCTCTTTCACGCAATGTTTGGGCTCCTGCTGCTGCTGCTTGCAACTCCAGGGTGTGATTCATCCAATTTTTGGGCTCCTGCAGCCAACTCCAGTGTCTCTTTCAAGCTATGTTTGGGCTCCTGCTGCTGCTGCGGCTTGCAATTCCAGGGTGTGATTCATCCAATTTTTGGGCTCCTGCAGCCAACTCCAGTGTCTCTTTCAAGCAATGTTTGGGCTGCTGCTTGCAACTCCAGGGTGTGATTCATCCAATTTTTGGGCTCCTGCTGCTGCCAACTCCAGTGTCTCTTTAAAGCAATGTTTGGGCTCCTGCTGCTGCTGCTTGCAACTCCAGGGTGTGATTCATCCAATTTTTGGGCTCCTGCCGCCAACTCCAGTGTTTCTTTCAAGCAATGTTTGGGCTCCTGCTGCTGCTGCTTGCAACTCCAGGGTGTGATTCATCCAATTTTTGGGATTCTGCAGCCAACTCCAGTGTCTCTTTCACGCAATGTTTGGGCTCCTGCTGCTGCTTGCAACTCCAGGGTGTGATTCATCCAATTTTTGGCCTCCTGCAGCCAACTCCAGTGTCTCTTTAAAGTAATGTTTGTGCTCCTGCTGCTGCTTGCAACTCCAGGGTGTGATTCATCCATTTTTTGGGCTCCTGCAGCCAACTCCAGTGTCTCTTTCAAGTAATGTTTGGGCTGCTGCTGCTTTCAACTCCAGGGTGTGATTCATCCAATTTTTGGCCTCCTGCAGCCAACTCCAGTGTCTCTTTCACGCAATGTTTGGGCTCCTGCTGCTGCTTGCAACTCCAGGGTGTGATTCATACAATTTTTGGGCTCCTGCAGCCAGCTCCAGTGTCTCTTTCAAGCTATGTTTGGGCTCCTGCTGCTGCTGCTGCTTGCAACTCCAGGGTGTGATTCATCCAATTTTTGGGCTCCTGCAGCCAACTCCAGTGTCTCTTTCAAGCAATGTTTGGGCTGCTGCTTGCAACCCAGGGTGTGATTCATCCAATTTTTGGGCTCCTGCAGCCAACTCCAGTGTCTCTTTCAAGCAATGTTTGGGCTGCTGCTTGCAACTCCAGGGTGTGATTCATCCAATTTTTGGGCTCCTGCTGCTGCCAACTCCAGTGTCTCTTTAAAGCAATGTTTGGGCTCCTGCTGCTGCTGCTTGCAACTCCAGGGTGTGATTCATCCAATTTTTGGGCTCCTGCCACCAACTCCAGTGTTTCTTTCAAGCAATGTTTGGGCTCCTGCTGCTGCTGCTTGCAACTCCAGGGTGTGATTCATCCAATTTTTGGGTTCCTGCAGCCAACTCCAGTGTCTCTTTCAAGCAATGTTTGGGATCCTGCTGCTGCTGCTTGCAACTCCAGGGTGTGATTCATCCAATTTTTGGGCTCCTGCAGCCAACTCCAGTGTCTCTTTCAAGCAATGTTTGGGCTCCTGCTGCTGCTGCTTGCAACTCCAGGGTGTGATTCATCCAATTTTTGGGATTCTGCAGCCAACTCCAGTGTCTCTTTCACGCAATGTTTGGGCTCCTGCTGCTGCTTGCAACTCCAGGGTGTGATTCATCCAATTTTTGGCCTCCTGCAGCCAACTCCAGTGTCTCTTTAAAGTAATGTTTGTGCTCCTGCTGCTGCTTGCAACTCCAGGGTGTGATTCATCCAGTTTTTTGGCCTCCTGCAGCCAACTCCAGTGTCTCTTTCAAGCAATGTTTGGGCTCCTGCTGCTGCTGCTGCTTGCAACTCCAGGGTGTGATTCATCCATTTTTTGGGCTCCTGCAGCCAACTCCAGTGTCTCTTTCAAGTAATGTTTGGACTGCTGCTGCTTTCAACTCCAGGGTGTGATTCATCCAATTTTTGGCCTCCTGCAGCCAACTCCAGTGTCTCTTTCACGCAATGTTTGGGCTCCTGCTGCTGCTTGCAACTCCAGGGTGTGATTCATACAATTTTTGGGCTCCTGCAGCCAGCTCCAGTGTCTCTTTCAAGCTATGTTTGGGCTCCTGCTGCTGCTGCTTGCAACTCCAGGGTGTGATTCATCCAATTTTTGGGCTCCTGCAGCCAACTCCAGTGTCTCTTTCAAGCAATGTTTCGGCTGCTGCTGCTGCTGCCAACTCCAGGGTGTGATTCATCCAAGCAATGTTTGGGCTGCTGCTGCTGCTTGCAACTCCAGGGTGTGATTCATCCAAGCAATGTTTGGGCTGCTGCGGCTGCTTGCAACTCCAGGGTGTGATTCATCCAATTTTTGGCCTCCTGCAGCCAACTCCAGTGTCTCTTTCAAGCTATGTTTGGGCTCCTGCTGCTTGCAACTCCAGTGTGTGATTCATCCAATTTTTGGGCTCCTGAAGCCAACTCCAGTGTCTCTTTAAAGCAATGTTTGGGCTCCTGCTGCTGCTTGCAACTCCAGGGTGTGATTCATCCAATTTTTGGGCTCCTGAAGCCAACTCCAGTGTCTCTTTAAAGCAATGCTTGGGCTCCTGCTGCTGCTTGCAACTCCAGGGTGTGAATCATCCAAGCAATGTTTGGGCTGCTGCGGCTGCTTGCAACTCCAGGGTGTGAATCATCCAGTTTTTGGGCACCTGAAGCCAACTCCAGTGTCTCTTTAAAGCAATGTTTGGGCTCCTGCTGCTGCCAGCTCCAGGGTGTGTTTTTCAGCCAATATAGGGGCCCCTCATAGTGATGCCACCTCAACTCTCTGCAATTGTGCCGCTCTGCAATTCTATTAGCGATGCCTCCGATCTGCATGTGATAATTATTTACAGTATTATTTCACTAACCCAGCACGCGTCCTATGCGTGTTACAGCAAGGCAGAATGGTTTACAACCCTATTGAGGCTCTAGGAGGCTCAGAAATAGCCATTTTTATTAGCGATTCGTCGCGAATAAATTCGGGTCAAAACGATTTTTGACGGAAAATTCGGTGAATCAGTTGAATCTAATTTTTCAAAAGTTCGCTCATCTCTAACCACAATCTTCCCCTTTTTACTTATTCTTATCTTGCCTTTATTTCTTCTTCTTTCTTTTCTTTTCCTTTCTCCTATGTCTTTTCTTCTTTCTTCCTTCCCTTTTTCTTCATTTTTCCTTCTTTTTCCTTTTTCTTCTGTCTCTCTCTTGCCTTTCATTTCTTTTCACTCTTTTATCTGTGGCTGTCGATAATCTTTTTTTCTTCTTTTTTTCCTTTCCCTTGTTCTTTTTCCTTTTTTGTTTTTTTCATTTGTCTCTTTTGGCTTTATTATTTTTTCTTCTCTTTTCCTCATTCTCCTTCATCCTTTCTTTTTGCTTTGTTTTTACATTTTGGCTGTTTCTTTTCATCTCGGGCTGGTTTTGGCCTTTTTCTTGGCTCTCCCTTGGCTATATTCCTATTTCTTGGTCTTTTTCTATTCACTTTCTTACTGACTTTTCACTCTTTTTTTCTCTTTTCTTTTTCTCCTCATTTTCCAATTTCTCTCCTGGTCTGCGGGCCCCTATAGCCAATACCCCTTTTTTTTCTCTTCATTCTATTCTTTGTTTCTTCTTCTTTTCCTGCTATATTTCCCTTTCTCTCTTTCCCTGGTTTCTTGTACTCTACCTTCCCTTGGTTTAATCTTTAGTGTTGGGTGTATCTAACCCTTTTTTGGTAATGTTTTAGTGCCTCTCAAGGAGGTTGGCTCTCACTGCAGCAAAGAATTGCCTCCATCAATTGCAGCATGCAACTGCTGGTGCAGATCACATTGCTCCAATTCTTTGGATTTGAGCGCAAGCTCTTGGGCCAGCAGGTGCAGTGTTGCCTTAGATGCAAGTCACAGGGAGAGAGCTGGACCCACCTGCCGATCGGAGGGATGGGCCTCGTTCGTCACCTGTTGCCGGGAAGATATGCAGCCCGGTCCAGCCCAGCGGACGCAACTCTCCTTGAGCAGGAGGTCTTTAACAGCAGTGACATGGCGCCTGACCGGACAACTTTAAAATGCGTCAGTGTCTGGGGAGATCTTGCTATACAAAATGGCAATGTGTATGGCTCAAATGTCATTTTGTGCATATAGCTCATTTATGGGAATTTGAGCAGTGACCCAGTGACATCATGATGACATCAGGCGGGACTTTATATTATGTATGAAGGTATTTAACTCCTTGTTGTATGTCCCTGAAGGGGCAAGTGGCACCCCGAAATGTTGGATTATTTATGATTTTTTTTTGTGTCATTATCTTGAATTAATACAACCCATTAACCTCCCTGGCGTTGCGATATAGACAAATGCGATATAGACAGTCTCTCACGCATGGCTCCGCCCCCATGAGCCTCTGCGGCTCACAGAGACGGAACCCGGAAGCGGAGAGGGACGCCGCAGCCGCGGCTCTCACCTGCGATCGCGGCGGAGACATCGCTGGATCGCAGGGAGAAGGTAAGGAGGCTGCGCCGCCCGCTCTTGCTCCCAAATCGATCCCGAGCATGACTCGGGGTCACCGCCACTTACAGCGCAAATTGACCCCGAGTCACGCTCGGGATCGCCGCCAAGGGGGTTAAAGTGGAATGGAGTGCTGGCCTTTTCTTTGGATCTCCCTAAACCCTCCTAACCCCAACTTGCAATCTCTTTCAACCTCAATAGCAGAGTGTAGCCTCCCAGGTTGGAGCTTTCCTAGCAAAACAGACATTTGCTGCTGAGCTGAGTAGAGATTATAAATATCGTGCCTACATTAGTCACATGTACAACACCTCTATGATACTGAAATCTAAGCTTTGTGGTGGCCCTAAGTGTTTGTAGTCGTATTTGTCTTCCGCCATGCCTAAGTGGATGAAGGAAGTTCAAATGTTATGCTGAATATCCATTAAAAGACTTGCAGAATTATTGGAATGTCTATATTTAAAGAAGTATCTTCATGAAAGGAAAAATGTGTGACATCTTCAATACCTTTCTCACTCCTTGGTACATTACATATAAAGATCTGACAAATATGTAATATTACCACAGACCAGACACATCCAAATGTTGATACCTTGCCCTTAATACTCTTTTCTATTCTAAATGTATTCTTGCCCGTTTATCTCTAAATACTAGTATTGTCTACATTAAACGGGACCTTTAGCATCATGTAATGAAAAGTCCAAACCTTTTAAAAACTATTCCCCAGCATCTAAAATTTATATATTTTAATTTTTTACCCACTTACATTTTACTTTCCCCCACTGGGATGCAACTCTGTTCAGGAATCTAGGATACGGGCGCCGCCATCTTGCCTCAGAAGCATCACCTACCAAGGAGAGGAGAGGGGGCAAAAGTGCAGAGGGAGGGTCATAGCTGTGCTTTGCACAGACAGAGCAGAGCTGGGGTCAGGAAAAGAACATCAATCCCAGAATGCAGAGCTGCACAGTCAGAAGATACTTCCTGTTTGCAGGCAGCCTGAGACTCCATGGGCCACCATCCTGGATGTTTAAAGGCTCATAAAATGCAGTAGATGCAGGTAGAGTGATTTTTGATATGGGCAATCTGTATGTACAGGGTGGTGGAAACATATAAGATATGCTCTTATTTAGAGTGAAGGTCCGCTTTAATACAATGAGCTCATTCAAACCTTTCACCTTAAGATTGTTGTAACATTAACCTTGGCCTTACTCTAGACTGTAGTCAAGGTAGAGATGGCATTTTGTTTTTCATTTGGTTTTTGTTTCTGGATCAGTCCATGTGCCTGGGAGAGGTAACAGGGTCATTAGCCTGTATTTGTCTTCATGAATCTAGTAACTGTTCTCCCATTTTAATCTCTCATCCTCACATTTAACTTGACTTGAATACAAATACATCTATTATACGTAATTTCCAGTTTTTTTGCACATGATACAAATTAGCTTTTTGCTGTTCTTGGTATGGAACTGAGTGATTCTACAAGAAAAACACCTTTTAAAATGAATTACAATGGGCTCAGAAAGGTTGCTTTATATACTGTATGTTGGTCTCTAGATATTTAAAATACTACTGTAGCAGAGGCAGCTTACCATCGCTAGATCAGATCGCTAGATCAGATAGTCATTACCTGATGACAGAGGGTCTGACAAAGGTAAGTAATAAGAATGATAATCTTCTACCCTGTTTTCCCAAAAATAAAACCTACCCTGAAAATAAGCCCGGGCATGATTCTTCAGGATTTCTGAGGATGCTTTATATATTACCCTTACCCCCAAAAAATAATCAGTTACAAGGGCAAATAAGACAAATGCCTGGGGCACCAAGACCAGAAGGCCCCTATCATGGTCAGGGTAATTCTTGCCTGGGACACCAAACCCAGTCTGTGTCATATCGTGAAGCAATGCAGATCCTGGGGATCGACTTGCAGGAGCCATGACAGTGCACCTCAGAATGCACACTCTACAGTGGTGCCCACCCCTGAGTCCACTACGGGCACCCATAGCAAATATTACAAATGTTTACGGCGTACCACCCACCAGGACCATGACAGCTCTATCAATTTTGAAATGAAAATGAAGAAAAAATTAGATTGTTTATGGAAAAATAAGACATTTCCAGAAAATAAGCCCTTGTGCATATTTTGGAACAAAAACTAATATAAGATCCTGTTTTATTTTGGGGGGGGAAACATGGTATGCACAATTTGCAGAAAAAGGGGAGAAAAGGAGCATAGTATAAATAGAGAAACAAACCACCCAATTAAAGAAACCTTTTCATGTTTCCCAAACTGTTCCTTACCTATCTAATACCTGTTAATACTTCCACAGATTGGGATTCCTCCATGAGACATTTTTTTTTATTTGGCTGCTAGGGCACCTGGTACAGTAAAGAACACTACGGCTTCCTTAAGTTCCCCTAAATGACCAATATTTATTTTTCTGGACCAGAACTGCTCAGAATGACTGCCTGGGAAGTGCTTTGAGCACTGGAACTATTGAATCAATAAAAAGCCCTGGTGAGGGCAGCAGGACATGTGGATGGGGGTAAAACCGGGGATGACGGCTGGTAGGGGTAGTGTGGACATAGTTGTCTCAGGCATGTCTCAGTGTAACATGAGAGAATAACCCTGGACCTGGTCAGATGTGGCACAATTTGACAACAGAGTGTGGCATTGGACATTGTCCAGCGCAGAGTTTGCCACTAGATGTGGTCAGACATGGCATGGGTTGGTTAAAGAATAGCAAGAAGAAAATCAGGTGAACATTGTAAGGCAAGTCTGGTACAGCAAAATGAAAATACAGTCAGCAGCAAGCCAATACATGAAGAAAAAAAGCTGTCTCCAATCAACATATATTTATTGTTGTTAAGCAACAGAAGCACTGAGGTTAAAATAGTGCCTGCTACTTGGTGAAGACTGGTGCATTCAGAGCTTCAAGAGGTCGTTCTGGGATTTTAAAAGGTTGAAAACCTTAAAGGGAGACAATATTTTTTTCTATTTTCCAAGCAAGACCCAAATCCAGATATGTCTGAATAATATCCTTCAGACTGTTGCAATACAGATGAAGTAGAAGATGTCTCTCTGCCTGTTACCTAGAAAATCATCTGCTTCTCTATGGCTAGCTGTAGGCTCCCGGCAATGCTTTATCCTTGCACCACTCACTGGGATGGCCAATTATACACCAGTTTTTTTCTATTAATTGATACTTAGGCCCTTATTCATCAAGCGATAGCGCCAGGTAGTGTCTGACGAGCGCCAGGTAGCGGCAGCTAACGGCGACTACCGACTCAAGTACGCCCGGCGGCGGTCACAATGACGCATTTATCAAGCTAAATGAGGCTAGCGCCGGCGAGAGCGACGGCTAGCGCGGCATTCATCATGAAGCCGGCTGGCCCGAACAGCGCCGCTGCAAATTCCTTCACAGCGACACGTATTACCTGGCGCTACCTGCCGCTCTCCCATACATTTCAATGGCAGACGCTGCAATGATTGTTTTTAGTGGTTTTGGGTTTTTTTTCTTTGGTACAAAATTCAACACATGTTTATATTGATATGTTTTATTAATCTGGCTGGTTATTTTTATGTATTTGAAGTTTTTATTATTTTTCACAATGTAATGTTGTGAGTGACATGGGAATTGCATCTCCTCCACCCAAACTCATTGGCATCAAAATCGCTTGTTTTCCACACAAACGGGGCTTGTAAAGCTATTTTGTAGCCTGTCAGGTTGGGCGGTCACGTTCGCTCTTCGAAATTGTCAGCGCCCAAGCTATTCGGCAGCCCTGTCCTTGATGAATCTGTGTTGGTCAGTGTTTGTGCAGTCGCTGTTTTAATTCGCTATGTGGCGGCGCGAGCGGCGCTGTGCCTCGTTGCGCTGCGTTGTGCGGCGCTGTGCTGTTCATACATGTGCCCTTCTGCCATTTGCAAGGAATTCACTTCCAGCGACCCCAGTCGTTGTTAATGAATACACTGTAGTTGTGAGCGTGCCTGGCCACATATTGCAGGATTAACATTCAGTCGTACCAGCTCATAACAACCCGTTATGCATTCTCATGTGTGCCACATTTTCAGGTAGTTGTCTAGTTTGATTGTGTGATGACTTTGGGAAGGAATAAGATTTGTATATTTAAGCACAACGGTGTATGCTTTAGAAGGACCTATGCATTACAGTATGTAGAACCCCCTGCTAAATCAAGCTAATAATTCGTGGCGCCTTGGGCCCTAGCTTGTTTTCAAGCGTCATTTTAATGTTTTGCCGCCACTTAGCTTGCACATAGCTGATATTAGCTTGTCCCTGTTGCGCGCATCTTTGTTTTTGAATTTTGAAGCACAGTTGCTTGCGTCATATCCGGTTCCGGGATCCTCCTTTGCGTTTCAACGCCACCTTAAGGTAAAAATGTCTAGCGCTTATGCCAATAGCTTGTTTTGCAGCGTCATTTTAATTTTTGGCCGCCACTTAGCTTGCACATAGCTGATATTAGCTTGTCCCTGTTGCGCGCATGTTTGTTTTTGAATTTGGAATCACAGTTGCTAGCGTCATATCCGGTTCCGGTATCCTCCTTTGCGTTTCAACGCCACCTTAAGGTAAAAATGTCTTGCGCTTATGCCAATAGCTTGTTTTCAAGCGTCATTTTAGTTTTTCCGCCACTTAGCTTGCACATAGCTGAGAATAGCTTGTTGCTGGTGCGCGGAGCGTTTTTTTTTTTTTTAACTTTTTTCCAATGTCGCTTGGGTCATTTCCGGTTCCTGTTTCCTCCTTAGCGTTTCCACAATGCTGCCCAGACGGCGAGTTATGCGCCTCCCCAGCTCCTCCTCCGACTCTGACCCCACCACCCCTCCCCCACCTCCCCCACCTACCTCACCTTCCCCAACTAGCACCCCTCCCACCCCTTCCCCTCCTGGGCCTCCAAAGAAAAGGCGCAACAGGGTGGATAGCCGCGTAAATGGCCAGGTGGTCAAAGTGAGTATTTGGTTTGTGTATTTTTAGCTTTAAAGTTGCAGAACACACAGGGGGGATTGGCCCAGAAATTTCTTTGTTTTCTGACCAAATTTGATCACTCCCCGTGGGGCATCCCCATTGTGGATGTCCTGCTGGGATGCCCCCCCCTGGAGGGCCCTAAAAATTACCTCAGCCCCGTCCCATCTGTGCATGCGTGAGCTGCGGATGCCTATTGCGCTTACCTCTAGCAGGGTGTACCCCTGCGCCAGACATATTTTAATTTTGTGTGCAGGCGCACTCCCTGTTAGAGTCAAACGCCACATGCGTACTTTGCCGTGCAGACCCAGCTGAGCTGGTATGCACGTCCCAACGGCCTTGTATGCGCATACCACAGCGGCACGGAGCGCTGTGTTTGGCTTGCGCAGTCACGTGGGAGCGTCCTCAGTGGTGTATTTGTGGCCTTCCAAGGGGGTTGCAGACAGCGGACCACCCACAATTGGTGTGGCACACCAAAGTGCACACAAACCCAGAATAGTGTTAATCCTGGGTGTGGGTCCACTTTGATCTGGTCTCTGTATAACTGTTTATGCCATTGTTCTGATGTCATGTATTGATTTTAGTTTGTTTGATCATTTTTCATAGGACTTCTGCGTGGCCGAATATGACTATGCCCGTGGAGGGAAAAAACGCATTGCCATGGAGGTGAAGGCCACAGTGTCCCGGCGCTTCCACACCGAGCTGTCCATAAGAGCCATTCAGCAGAAGTGGTCAGATTTCAAGCGCCGGGACCCTGAAGGCGTGTACCGCCTATATGATGCCTACGCATCAGGTAAGTTAAAGCTTATGTTCTGTTTAGCCTTTTTGCAGAATCATCTGCTAAGCTGTGTCCATTTGTGCTCTTTATATTAATTATTTTCTTTCACCCCCTCCACACAGATAAGCGTCCTCCCCTGGGGAAACGTGGGAAGGGATTCCTCCCCCGAACCAGGCAGGCGGACTCGGGGGAGTCATCGGGGGAGGGTCCCTCCCGCGGGTCCTATTTAGAGGACCCAGGGGAGGAAGGGGATGACGCCCCAGAGGAGTGTGCTGCTGGGGGGCTGGCAGGATCAAGCCTCAGCTCCTCACACTCTGAGTCTGAGGACTCTCACCAGGCAAGGGGCCACTCTCAAGTGGGGAGTCCAAGTGGGGTGGTAGCAATGGACTCGCCCACACTCCCTGAAGGAGCAGGGAATGAGAGGGAGGAGGGTGGCCCTTTGCCTGGTGGATCTTCTGACCAGAGTGTGAGGAGCCGAGGCTCCCCGCCTCCTCCTCAGAGCCCTCCCTGGGCTTCAAGTGGCGCTTCATCCCCTGGTGAGTGTCCATTTTTTAATTGTTAGTCTGTGACAGGTTTCATCTTGCAATTTGTACTTAGCCCTTGCCATTCCTCTCTAATTTGCAGGGCATCATATAGGCGGCACCTCCATGGCCTTTTGGCGAAGGATTCTCCACGGGCATAGTCGTAGTAAGTGTTTGTTGTTATCCAGCACATTCCCTATGTTATGACATTCATTAAAGTGGACCCACAAACATTGATAGTGCTTGGATTCTCGAAGGTTCCATGAAAAATCACATCCCTCACCCAGGGCCCCCCCCAAAAAAAATACCCCACAAACTCCTTAACTCTTTGGGGGTTGCCAAAGCCACCGTCCCAGCCTCCTGTGTGACACTCTAGATGTGTGTGCGCCTGCGCTCTGTTTCCTAATGGGCTGCGCGTGCGCACACACTCGAGGAGTGATGTGTGGAAGGCAGCGGCCGCGGAGTACGTTGTCTCACGCAAATTGTGTTGCTCTGCCAAAGCGGACCCAAACCCAGATTTGCTGCAATCCTGTGTATTGGCCCACTTTTAACAGACACATGTTTCCTGGTCCATTGTCACAGCTGGTTTGATAAGGTACCCTAACCTCACAAACCCCACTACAGTGCTAGCCAACTGGCAACCACCCTTATGTTTCTGCCCACACCATGATGGTTGTTCTAATTTCTTTTCTTGGGTTAAGTTGTTCCCGCTCAAACATGTGGCCCACTATTAACATTAGCCAAACAACTGCTAATGAGTCCTTTACATAGCACTGTCTATGTTATTTGCACATTATCTTTAGGGATACATGTGGCAACCCTAACTAATTGACATTAACTCATGGACCAGGAAATATGCTAATTTTGGACAACCTGTATGTAACCATGCAAGCCTTTGATTCTTCAGACACAATAACCAGATGGATGTCAAATAGTCAGGTGTCATTGGCCCACTAATTGTGTTTTTGTCTTTTGCTTTCTGTTGACAGATGTTGCTACGCAGACGGAGCCAGAGAACCTCCTCCCCACCCCAGCTCCAGGGACGGCCAGCAGCATGGGCCCCCGCCACAGTACATCCCACTTCATATGCCTAAAGACTTGTGAAACCTATGTCTTATAGTCACATCTGCAGACATGTAAAATGTACCTATGTGTTAATTTCACACACATCTAGATTCCATGTGTTTGTACAATAATCCAACATGCCTGTTTGCATGCTTGATTGTTGCCTCACATTATTCATTTGGCCACATAGAGACTATTTTTGCCTTAGACACAACCAAATGGGCCCTATTAGGTCTGGACCTCTAACATTATAGGGCAAACTCGTGTACTCGTTAGGACTTAGGCCCTGAGGTTTGGCTGTGACTAAACACAAAAATGGACACACTGGGACTTATACCTTCTTTGCTTCCCCAGAGTTAAAGTGGAACAACAACCAGGAGTTTGACTTTCCTGGGTCTTGGTCCACTACGGTGGGGCACCCCTGATCGTCACCGCTGTGTGACAACCCCCTGAACTCACTTTTACTCCAGCAAACGTACAAGCCACGGCAAATTGGCTCCTCCTCCGCCTCCCCCGCGCCCCTTTTTACGCGCGCGTGCCTGCGCCGGCCATTCACAGACGGCCGGCGCAGGCACGCACACGTCTAGAGGGGCGCCAGGGAGGGCCCGGCGGCCGTGCCCCACCGAAACTGAGGTAGGGATTTTGGGGTGTGGGGGGGGTTTCACCCCGAGGGACATCCCGATCTCGGATGTCCCGCGGGGAGGGAGGTGATCGGGCCGGGAATCTGATAGATTCCAGGGCCGATCACCGGTGGGTGTTGGTACACTTTAAGAGTAAATGTATGCTTGGGATGTGTTGTTCACATTCCTGCCAGTCAATAGTACTCATATCATGTTAACCAATAAGCGCACAGTGGTCAACAATGTTAATGTGAGTGTCACCTAATTGGACACACTGACATTACATTGCTACATTTGTGTCTGTTGAGGTCACATCCAATTTATTAATAAATTGTTGTTTCTACATCTCTACAGCTTGTGAAAACCAGCATCGCAGACTGTGGCGGGAGATCAGGCTCCTGAAGCTGATGCTGCTGGCCAAGAAGAGGCGCCGGCGGCGTCGTTAGGGTGGGGGGAAGGCTGGCCTGTTGATGCCCTTTGTTGGGCAATGTTGGCCCTGTTGGCCATGTTTTTAAAATTAATTTTTTGATGACCATCATTAGAGTGTGGTGCCTTGCAAAGCATAGTTTAACTGTCTCAAAACCCATTTGTGTGTCAATTTAGCCATACCTTTGGAGCCATTTCATGTGTTAACCATAGTAAGCTATGGTCTCAAATGTGTGGGCTAAATTGACCAATACATTGACATATCTAGATCAAGATACTCATCCCTGACTGTGTTATTAGCTAGGTCTTAGGAAAAACACAATTTAGAGGTGGGTTAAGCAAATATATTTACACAAACCAAAACAAACAAAATTAATATTCTTGGCTGGGTGGCCGGGGAGGTTGGGAGTCATTGCTATGGGCGGTGTTGGGGGACAACAGTGCAGTAAAAAATATAGACTGCTGTTGTATGAGCTGTTGTATCAACAACAAAGTTTGGTCCTGCCGCTGGAAACATTCTTCCTGGCGCTGTATCGATTCTTCCTGGCGCTGGAGAGATTCTTCCTGGCGCTGGAGAGATTGCTCCATTAGATTGCCCAGCCGACCAAGTTCCTGGTTCTGCTGTTGGTTTAGGAGCAACTGGTCGATCTGGCGCTGCTGGGCCTCATTTTGTTGCTGACACATCAGCACCTGATTTTCCAACGCCGCAATGCGCTCATTAGTTCCATCACGCGGCTGTTGGCGACTGTAGTCCTCCAGCATCCGGACCCCTAGCTCATAAAAATCAGCACTGGTTGGTGCCACACCTCCTCTTGCTGTGGTTTGAGCCTAACCAAATAGAAAACAACATTTTAGTCAAACCGAACCAATGCAGGTATGCCCCTCAAAATAATTACCCTAAACAGTCACTATACAACTTACCCTTGTCTGAGCCTCGGAAGCTTGGCCACATGGGACTTGGGAAGAGGTCCCAGCTTGGGGTTCTGGTTCCGCCTCCTGCAAAAACAACAATGAAAGGAAATGTGACATGTTGCTTCATCCACTACCCACGAACATGCCAATGTGGTTCTAGGTCGTCTACATCAGCCATGTTACCTGCGTGTCCTCCGGCACAGGTAGGCTCGAGGTATCGCTGCCAGAGAGTGGCAATTCCACATCCGAGATGTCCGGCAAGTTGGCATATGCTAAACAGGAAAATCAGGTTAGTAGGTCAGTGGGCCAAACTCAAATGTAACCTGGCTAGGCTATCGAGGCCATACCTCAACAAAGTGCAAAATTACACACTAGACCAAAGGTATCTGTTAAACTCAGATTGTTAACATGTATGTTACAGGACTAAGAGGCAATAATTTTTGCAAATAACATCAGAAACATTGCTTAAATTACACATACCCGCAATCTCCCAGATGTCTGGAGTGGGGCCCTCACTCGAGCTTGGACCTTGAAAATACATGTGGACACACAAGTTGCCAGAAGCAAGTGCAACAAAAGTAGAGCCAAAATACAGACTAGAGCAAGGCAAAACAACTTACCCTCATCTCTGGCAGCCTGAAATTGAGGGGCCCTTTCTGGCCAGCCACTTCCGATATTCGGGTCAACTAAAAAACACAAGGAATGTCTCTAAATATTCATCAAACTACTACGGGGAATGTTTGGCAAAAAATATGTCCGCCCAAATACATTGCTATCACTCCAATAACTAATAGACTGACCCTGGGGAGGCAACAAGCACTCCCAAGAGGCATCTTCAAGTTGACAAAGCAAACATGTAGATTAGTAGACTAACCAAATTGAACCAGTGTAACATAAACAGCATAAAGGATACATTATGTATTGCTATACACACCAACAGGGTCCTGTTGACCTGCAACATCGGAAGTGGGGTCCAAAGATGAACCAGTCACTTGGCCTACCAAGAAAAAAGAGGAATGAGACACATGCACTTGGGTAAAAGTGGATAAAGCAAGGTGGACACATGCACTTACCGACATCCAAAGAGTAGGTTGGATCCGGAGGAGATGCTGGGGCCAAGGGCATGGGAGCTATGCAAAAATCAAGCAAACATTGAGCCATAGTTAATGTGCGTGCAAAAATACAACATGCATTAAGGTGTGTGTGAGCAGCTCTTTCACTAATATTCACTAATCAAGGCCAGTGTGGCTTCCACATTTATATGCCGATATATGGCCACACATCTCTGGCTTCAAACATATCTACACATGTTAGGGCCTTGTTAGTTAGTTGCTGTGAGTGTTACAGTGGGCGTTAAATTAGGCCGCAGGCCCATATTATTAATACTCCACAGTGCAACACTCGATTGTTTGACCTGCTCCCACACCCATTTGTTCCCCAAACAACCAGCACCAAAATTAGGGGTAAATACCTTCAATGGCAGACTGGGGTAGCCTTGAGGTTGCTGGAAGGGCAGGAGTTTGGGTGTCCTGAGGCACATCCCGGACAGCAGCATGTGCACCTATGCAGAAAGCAACAGACAGAAAAG
The DNA here is from genome assembly GCA_027917425.1 of Gastrophryne carolinensis. Taxonomy (NCBI): domain Eukaryota; kingdom Metazoa; phylum Chordata; class Amphibia; order Anura; family Microhylidae; genus Gastrophryne; species Gastrophryne carolinensis. Next base: position 340,836,519 of record CM051239.1, read on the forward strand.
TAAAAAATGTGTGAGCTCTAATGTACTACTTCACAGGTCCTACTGTTAGTTGGTCAGAATGAAAAAATGCTAATCACATACATTAACAGTAGCTTTGTAAAAAAGGCAGAAAATATGTACCTTCAGTCCAACCTGTGGTGTCATCCCCAGGATCCACGCCCTGCAGCCGAGCCAGTGGGATTTTGGCCTTCAGCATCTCCTCATACGGCCTGTAGGTACTCTTTGGAGCCTGGATGGTCCCACTGTCCACATCAAGATCGTGATTCATCTTTTTCATAAGGGCCCCTCGCAAAGTGTAGAAGCGTTTCCTGCAGGATGGGCCACTACGTGGGTGTTGAGCAGTGCTACTAAGCTCCACACCAATGGCATCCCACAGTTTGCTTCTTTCTTGTTTGCCTATGGACTTGCTTTGGGAGCCAAATATCAGCTCCCATTTAGCAAGTGTAAGGCGCACAAGATGATTATTCTCAGCCAAATTAAATTCAGGCTCCCTCTTGGCACCTGGGCGCTTAGCCTGGGGTGCTGCCCCACCTTCAGGCTGGGCCCTTTTCCGTAAGGGAGGTCTGCGCACAGCACCCACCAAACTCCTACTTGGGCCTGCTGTGGCTGGCAGATGTCCTGAATTTGGCTCCATCCTGTAGCTGCACACACACACAAATACACACCCAACAAGCACGCATGCAGACTACAGAATGGCATCGCAATCTGTTAGGGTTGGGCAGGTTTTATGTGCTCTAACAGCCAATCCAAAAGCAGGCCACTTAATTGATTCACACATACAGCCCAGTTCCTTCTAGCCACACCTCCACTGCACTGACTGAAGCATGTGTGTTAGCCAATTAACTCATTACAGACCTCATTAACCAAACAACACACACCAAAATACAACAATGGACTGATGTATCTCAACCCCTTGTGACATGTGGCTAGCCTAACGGCTATTTAAAAAAACAGCAGCTTACCTTTCATTGGCCCACCACTGATTTTTGGCCCATGTCCGTTATTTCACGCAAGTTTCGGCTCACGTACGCTAGTAGCGCTACTAGCGTGCGCGTGCGCACTCCGTTTTACGCACACCTGGGTCGGCTAATTGGCGCCCGGAAATAGCAGAGCGATGCAAAAGGCGGCAAAGCGGACCTGTCCGTTTTGAAAGAGAAGTATAAATGGAAGGAATTTTCAAGCTTCTGGTATTCTTACACTGTGGCAAAGGCTGTGGTGTGGTGCGGTGCTCGCTTGCTTCCCTTAGCTCATTTGAGCCTCTGTCTGGTTTCTGTCCTCACTCTTTGTGGCTTGTTGGGTGATTTCTGACATCAGTGCTGTTTCTTTAGGAGCTTGTTTTTGGTGGCATCTGCAAATATTGTGTAGCATACAGCAAGTGAGGCTTGATTTTGGGGCCTTTTGTGGGCTGTGCAGCAACTCCCCTCTTGGTTGTGCCTAACTTAGAAAGCTGGTTTTCAGCAGGCTGGTGGTTTGGACCACTATAGTTCTGGTTTTGTGGTGAGCTGCATTGTAGCGAGTGTGTGTGGAGTGTGATTGTTTGTGTGTGTGTGGTGTGTTTGTGTTTTTTTTTTTCTTTTTGGTTTATTTTGTATATATCTTGAGTGTGTGTGATGGATAAGAGGGTGATGTATGGTGTCTGGGTGGATGGATGTATGTGTATGCTGAAAGAGCAGGAGGAAAGGGAGCGGGGTGTTGTGAGGCTTAGGGCACCCCGCTCCTTTGCAATCCGCCTTTCAGTATGGGACTTAAGTGACGAGCAGATCAGGAGCCGCTTCCGTCTGAATCGTGCTGCACTACAGTCCCTATATGATCAGATTAAGCACAAAATCGAGCCATCCACCAAACGCACTCAATCCATTCCAGGCATAGTACGCCTGTGTGCCACTCTGAATATTTTGGCACGAGGGACCTTCCAGGCAACCTCCGCCCTCCTCAGCGGGATAAGCCAGGCTACTATGAGCCGCATACTAATCCAGGTAGTTCTGGCAATTTGTGATTTAATCCCAATTTACATCAAGTTTCCTGAGGATGAGGAAGAGGTTGCCAAAATAAAACATGCTTTCTATCTGATGGGAGGGATCCCGAATGTGCTAGGGTGCGTTGATGGTACACATATCCCTTTCCGACCTCCCCGTGCACAGGAGCTGTCTTACAGAAACCGGAAGCATTTCCATTCGCTAAATATAATGGTTGTCTGTGACCCAGACATGAGGCTGCGGGCGGTGAGATCGGGGTTCCCCGGCTCATGCCACGATTCTTACGTCTTGCAGCGGACAGTCCTGTGCCGGAAGTTTGATAACAACGAAATGCCAGCTGGCTGGCTACTGGGTAATAAATTAACCATGTCAATGTATTTAGCAAATATGTGGCCTAGTAAGCCAAATTTAACAAAACCCCCCCAAAAAAACATGTACTAGTACTAATTGCTGTCTCTCTCCTTGTGTTTTTTCTACAGCGGACAAGGGATATGGGCAGAGAACGTGGGTCATGACTCCGGTCAGGAACCCATGGACCTCTGCCCATGAACGCTACAATGCAGCGCATCGCAAGACCAGAAGCATTGTGGAAAGAACCATCGGCCTGCTGAAAGCACGCTTTCTCTGTTTGGCACGGCCAGGAGGAGAGATGCTCTACAGCCCACAGAAGGTCTCCAAGATCATCCTTGCCTGCTGTGTGCTACACAACATTTGTATTTGCCACCGAATTCAAGCCCCCGAGGAGACAGCACTGGTGCCAGAAATCCCCAACATGCCCGCAGCAAGAAGTGAGGACACCCAGACTGGCGATGAGCTAAGGGAAAGGATGATCACTTCTTTTTTTGCGGTAAACTAACTACCCTTCACTCTAATGCAAGTACTGCACTACTGGCTAAATGTATTTGAACTCCCATCAAAATGAGCCCAAAAAAACACTAAGGGGGGTGTAAGATGAGCCAAACCACTCTAAGGGGGGTGTAAGATGACCCAAACCACTCTAAGGGGGGGTGTAAGATGACCCAAACCACTCTAAGGGGGGTGTAAGATGACCCAAACCACTCTAAGGGGGGTGTAAGATGACCCAAACCACTCTAAGGGGGGTGTAAGATGACCCAAACCACTCTAAGGGGGGGTGTAAGATGACCCAAACCACTCTAAGGGGGGTGTAAGATGACCCAAACCACTCTAAGGGGGGTGTAAGATGACCCAAACCACTCTAAGGGGGGTGTAAGATGACCCAAACCACTCTAAGGGGGGGTGTAAGATGACCCAAACCACTCTAAGGGGGGGTGTAAGATGACCCAAACCACTCTAAGGGGGGTGTAAGATGAGCCAAACCACTCTAAGGGGGGGTGTAAGATGACCCAAACCACTCTAAGGGGGGTGTAAGATGAGCCAAACCACTCTAAGGGGGGGTGTAAGATGACCCAAACCACTCTAAGGGGGGTGTAAGATGACCCAAACCACTCTAAGGGGGGTGTAAGATGACCCAAACCACTGTAAGGGGGGTGTAAGATGACCCAAACCACTCTAAGGGGGGGTGTAAGACGCCAATGTTGGTTATCAAGTAATGCATTTTTTTATTTTCTACAACAAAACTACTTTAAAGATCTATACTAACTGCACTTTTCTTATTTTTTCAGGCACCAAGAGATGCACCCTGATCCCTAATTTGAACTTTCCAAACTTTCAGGCCCTTTACTTTGCTTTTTCATTTCTGTTTGACTTTTGAATTTCATTTTCTTTTCTGTTACTTTTTTTATTGTTTTTTAGTGTAAAAATAAAATGAACTATATATAGATACATGTGGCTATGTGTTTAATTCTGTTGTAAGTTTCCTTTGCATTCTAATTCCTATTTTAATTTTCCTTTTCTTTCTCATTTCTGTTTTTATTTTCCTTTTCTATTTTCCTTTTCTTTCTCTGTTCTGTTTTTAGTTTCCTTTTCTATTTTCCTTTTCTTTCTCAGTTCTGTTTTTATTTTCCTTTTCTTTCTCATTTCTGTTTTTATTTTCCTTTTCTATTTTCCTTTTCTTTCTCATTTCTGTTTTTATTTTCCTTTTCTATTTTCCTTTTCTTTCTCTGTTCTGTTTTTATTTTCCTTTTCTATTTTCCTTTTCTTTCTCTGTTCTGTTTTTATTTTCCTTTTCTATTTTCCTTTTCTTTCTCTGTTCTGTTTTTATTTTCCTTTTCTATTTTCCTTTTCTTTCTCAGTTCTGTTTTTATTTTCCTTTTCTATTTTCCTATTCTTTCTCAGTTCTGTTTTTAATTTCATTTTCTTTCTCATTGGTGGTTTAATTGTATTTCCTTTTTCTTTAAAAAATAAATAAAATAAAATAACATGTGGCTATGTGTTTAATTATGTTTTATTTTGCATTTACATTCTAATATCTGTTTAAATTTAATTTCCTTTTCAACACAAAATAAAAACTAAAAAAAGTAAAGAAACATGTTGCAATGTGTTTTCTTCTGAAGGTACTTGATTCCCAGCCCACAGCAAAGCAAAGCGCAGGCGCTTTGTTGAATAGCGTGGTCACACTGACTGACAGCGCCTACAAAGCTGAGGGCCAACATCATATTCAGCAATGTAGGCGTTGTTCCCAACAACGCCAGGTAGCGACTGAGGAGGCCGGCTATAGCGAATCGCTACCGCCCGCGGCTGACGCTAGCGGCGCTCATAGCGCCATACTTCAGTCGCTCATCTGTCGCTACCTGGCGCTATTGATGAATCGGCCTCCCCGATTTCCAAACTTTAGAGAATTTTCTGTGTACTTTAGTGAATATTGATAAGTTGATCTAACTTAAACCGGACCAACAGCCTGGCACAGTTGGAAAAGAAAACTCCCCAAAACTCACTTGCATGATACTGAATCATTGTCAGCACTTACATTTGCTTCTGCATCCACTCAAAGCTGAAATGCTGCCTCGACGACTTGCCAGTGGTAATGGACATTTTTAAGCTAACTTCCCCAGCATTTCAGCCATGCTGGTGCCTGACTTAATGGCAATCCACAGTAACAGGAAACCCAGCAGCACTCAGAAGGAGTTAGAAAAAGGTAAATTAATTTTTATGTGCAGCAATTTAAATTGCCCTGGGGGGGGGATGCATATGAGCACTGTTTTGTCCAGTTTAAGTCATTTTTGACTGTCGGTCCACTTTAAATATCCTCTAAAACCAAAAATACAACTGTGGTTCCTTAAACAATAGTCTTCATCTGCATTCTCTTTGCCTGCTTCCCCCCGGTGCAAATAAACAAGCCTGAGGCTTGCCTGTGGCGATAATAAAGTATGGAAAGTAATAGATTTCATTGGCGAGAAATAGGAGATGAAGAAAATTGCATCAGAGGAAATACGAGGTATTTATAGTTCAAACGTCCCCCTTTTAATGTTTCATCTGAAAGAATGTTTTATACAAATCTAAATAGCATTTGTTAAGAATAGAAATTACATCTCGAAGTGGCAGACAGTTATCTCCACAAGCTACTTGTGTTTTTCAACATAATTCTATTACAAATAGTAAAAGAACGCATGTCTTTAGAAAATCACTTTGTAGAAAAACGAAAAAAGAATAATTCATAAAATAATGCAAAGTGAGACCCATAAACCAGACACATGCAACTTGCCTCCCTCTAGCTATTTTGTGAACTGGAAGATGTTTTTACTTACAAGTCTAAAAAAAGTTTCTAGGCAACTCCATCAAATGGGTGCTGGCCCACTACTTGCTGTAAAGACTGGGGAGAGAGTGTCCTCTTATACCACAACTTGCAGTAAAGACTGGGATGAGAGTGTCCCCTTATACCACAACTTGCAGTAAAGACTGGGATGAGAGTGTCCCCTTATACCACAACTTGCAGTAAAGACTGGGATGAGAGTGTCCCCTTATACCACAACTTGCAGTAAAGACTGGGATGAGAGTGTCCCCTTATACCACAACTTGCAGTAAAGACTGGGATGAGAGTGTCCCCTTATACCACAACTTGCAGTAAAGACTGGGATGAGAGTGTCCCCTTATACCACAACTTGCAGTAAAGATTGGGTGAAGGTGTCCCCTTATACCACAACTTGCAGTAAAGATTGGGTGAAGGTGTCCCCTTATACCACAACTTGCAGTGAAGACTGGGGTGAAGGTGGCCCCTTATACCACAACTTGCAGTAAAGACTGGGATGAGAGTGTCCCCTTATACCACAACTTGCAGTAAAGACTGGGATGAGAGTGTCCCCTTATACCACAACTTGCAGTAAAGATTGGGTGAAGGTGTCCCCTTATACCACAACTTGCAGTAAAGATTGGGTGAAGGTGTCCCCTTATACCACAACTTGCAGTGAAGACTGGGGTGAAGGTGGCCCCTTATACCACAACTTGCAGTAAAGACTGGGATGAGAGTGTCCCCTTATACCACAACTTGCAGTAAAGACTGGGATGAGAGTGTCCCCTTATACCACAACTTGCAGTAAAGATTGGGTGAAGGTGTCCCCTTATACCACAACTTGCAGTAAAGACTGGGATGAAAGTGGCTCCTTATAGCACAACTTGCTCTACGCACTGGGATGAAAGTGCCCTTTTATACCACAACTTGCAGTAAAAACAATGGGGTGAGAGTGTACCATTATACCACAACTTGCTCTAGGCACTGGGGTGAGAGTATCCCCTTATACCACAACTTACTGTAGCGACTGGGGTGAGAGTGTCCCCTTATACCACAACTTACTGTAGCGACTGGGGTGAGAGTGTCCCTTTATACCACAACTTGCAGTAAAGACTGGGGTGAAAGTTTCCCCTTATACCACAACTTGCAGTAAATACTGGGATGAAAGTGCCCCCGTATACCACAACTTGCAGTAAAGACTGGGGTGAGAGTGTCCCCTTATACCACAACTTGCTGTAAAGACTGGGGTGAGAGTGTCCCTTTCTACCACAACTTGCAGTAAAGACTGGGGTGAGAGTGTCCCCTTATTCCACAAGATTCAGAAAAGACTTTGGTGAGCGTTTCACCTTATACCACAACTTGCTGTAAAGACTGGGGTGAGATTGTCCCCTTATAACACAACCTACTGTAATGACTGGGGTTAGAGTGTCCCCAAACCTGCAAACAGCTGAGTCTCCCTCTGTCTCAGCCTCCCGCTCCACCTCCCTAACAACACGGTCACCTGTCTCCCTCCAAAGGGAGAATGCAGGAACCCCACCACCTCCAGCAGCAGCTCTACCACCACCACCAAGCCATTCCACATCATCCGACGGAAGCGATTTCCATCTAGCAAGCTTTGGAGAAAAAGCAGAAGTTGGGCCCATCTCACCCATGAGCCCTGGCCCTGAATTCAAGTATTTCAAAGTTGCAGGCCTTTGAAATGCCCCAATTTTACTTGGAGGAGACAAACAGTTTTAAAGATATTGTGGCGGTAGCTGTCCCACAATATACTGTTCCCAGCCACCATTACTTTTCTCGCCATCTCTGCCCTGCACTAAAAAATAAAATGTGCAGTGGGCAATCCCCCCGGATCTGTAGATTGGCATCCAGGTCCAGACAGATGAGTGGCTGCCGCGGTTGGACCTGAAGCCTGGCAAAGTGGTATGCAACAATGGGCTGAACCTTGTAACAGCCTTGGGCCGAGGTTGATCGTCCCGTGCCTGGCGCATGTGCTTAACTTGGTGGTGCAGAGCTTCCTGAACCACTATCCAAGGATGCCAGAGCTGCTCCATAAAGTAAGTAGCATGTGCTAGCACCTTCGGCGTTCCCACCTCGCTACCGCTTGCCTGTCTGCATTGCAGAGGAATTTCCTACCCACTGCCTCATATGTGACTTCCCCACCAGGTGGAATTCCATGTTGTACATGATGGAAAGGGTGTGTGAGCAGCAGCAGACGATAGTAGAGTTCCAGCTGCAAAATGCCAGGGGGAATCAAACTGCAGACCAGCAGCACTTCACCACCAGTTAGTTGGCCTGCATGAGGAACATCTGCTGGGTGCTGCAGTGATTCCAATACGCCACCAATATGGTCAGCGCTGATCATCAGCACTACCATCCCCTTTGTCAGGCCGGAGAGTTCTCCAAAATTGAACTCTCCGCCAGGGAAGCAGATTATTTGGCAAGAGCAATGAAACAGCCCAGAGGTAATGCTCTAAAGATGGTTAATTAAATAAAGACAAAAGGAAACAAAAGTATCTTGGATTCAGACAAACAGTATAGAGCAAAGAAACAAAGCTAACTAACATAAGTAAACATTATAAGGAAACAGAAGAAATCCTAAGGTGCTGGTGCACTCACCAAAGGGCCCAGGATAGGGGCCAACAGCCTCCAGGAGCTGATATGAGGCCAGCTGCATGCTAAGAGCAGGCATCAGAGAAGGCAAATAAGCCCAATTGGCAGCTACCACTCACCTCACTAGGCTAACCAGGTCCTGGAATCTACAAAGTGCCCCGGTTTTCACTAGACCTCCCAATACTTGGGATAGACTGGGCTGCAGGAGCACTATGGGTTGGAAACCGGGGCATAAGAAGTGCAGGACGGGCAGCTTAGGTTCTTGAACAGTAAGAACAGCTCAGGTTTGGATGTCATAAGCATAGCTGAGATTTATCCACAGATTTAGTCAAAAAGATAAATACATGTACAAAAGCCAAGGTCAAGGAAGGTCAAGAAACAAGAATGTGCAGGGTTATGGGTCACAGGAATTACAGAGGAAAGAGCATCAAAAGACAAACTAAAACTTCCTTAATGCATCCAGCACCATCATCCTAGGAAGCAGTAAGTTTTTTTTAGTCTGCTGGTCCACACACTCTTCTTCATCGATAATGTATTCAACAATAATTATTATGGTCCTAAAAGGCAGTAGGATTTTTGTTAGCCTGATACACCACATACTCTTCCTCATCTATAATTTCGACACAGTGCATCTGATTCATCTGCACATATGGGTTCAGATTATGAATTTTCCCAGACAGTGAAATTGAAGTCTAAAAACTGACCAATTAATAAATGCCCCTCCATTTATTCAATTTGTAACTTCATTTTGCAACTGTGCCCATTTAACTTAAAATAATAACAAGGGTGATAGGAGTTTGATCTACTCCCAAAATTAGGAAACAGCCCCAAGAACAGTGTGTGCAACCAATGCCTGCAAAATTCTGCCTTTACTTTGGAAGCTGAGTAGTATTTGGTATAGGTTGCCCTTGCAAAGGCCCTTAGCGTAGCCTTTTTTTTAAACTGGGAACCTTATTTAAGAAGCGTCAGCCACACTTTTTTGGCCTCAGTGGCACTCATTGTATGAAAGAAACGCTAACAGCGATGCGGCGGCCAGCGTCTTATTTAACACTAGCGCTGAAAAGGATGCAGTGCCAGGCACTATTGCTCAAGATCCCATTGAGCACAATGGGCAGAACAGGATTGAAGTGTTTAATGCTTATAATTAATATTATGTGAGGAAGAAAGAACACCTGCACCAGCTACAAAGTGATCTATGTGTGCTCAATAGAGGATAGGTGTGCAAATGCACCCTACTGATATAAGCAAAGAGAAAGGGAACCCCACTGTTCCCAACAATTTATCCTCAGAAAAGGCACCACTACTCTAATAAATGGTTAATAATAATTTGTTTTATTGTATCCAAAAATCTTTGCTATACAAACACATACGGACATATTTTAAAAACCTTTTAAAAAACATAAACACATAACCTAGGAGGAAAGAACAAAGGGGAGGGAGGGGAGGGGGGGGGGAAGGGGCACCACAATAGCCCCCCAAAAGAAGGAGATGATGGCCGTTATGTTGCAATTATAAATTAATAATCAATAATAAATACACACTGGTCCTGCTGACAATTAATGGTGCTGAACTATTAAATAATACTAATATCCTAAATACTATTAAATAATATTAATATCCCAAATACCTCCTATGTGCCAGTAATTTCTGACACACGTCACTTCTCCAGGACAATAGGGCACGTGTGTCGTCACGCAACGCGTCGACAACACACATGCGTTTGGTGAGGGGGGTGAGTTGATGGCCATTACAGTGATGTGAGTGATCTGTTTATTATTGTTATTTGTCTTTTTGGTCCCCTGGCTGTCGTCTTTAGTCATTTTTTACACTATGCACTAAGCACTTTAAAAGAAATTACTGCCACATAGGAGGTATTTGGGATATTAATATGTGTTATTGGGATATTAATATGTGTTATACACATCTCTTTAGTACAAGCCCCCCAGTTCAGACTACAACCCACCGCATCCCAAGCACTTGCTGTCCTGTGCCAGAAGTTGACCCTAATAGTTAGCACCAAGTTTTAGTGCAATTAAACTCAGGAATCTTCATACCTCTTTTGATAACTATTGGAAAATCTGTTAACGCAAGTACACTCAGGAATCTTCATATTTCTGTTGATAACTTTTTGATACTGTACCATTATGTACATTCTGTAAACCTGTTCAACTGTCATCATTAATGCATATGTAATGTCTGATCCATGTATACCTTATATGAAAACCCAATAAATTCTTTGTAAAAGAAACCCAGGACTGGTCCAAAATGTTTTTTTTAGATTATTAAAATTGATTTTAATGGCTTAGAAGTGTGAAATTTGGACACCAACTAAAACACTGGCAAAACACACTGTAAAATTTGTCCCCTTTCTCCCCAGCAGTGATGTCTTGTAACTGTAATGAAGAAATGCTGTCCACCACTGAGAAAGTACAGAGCCAATGATTTCAAGGTGGAAAAAAATACATAAATATGATGTTGAGCCCCAGAATGAAAGCAGTACAAGGTGGCGGTCACTGGCGCTGGGATAATCGGATGGCGCTTCCAACAGATGCTGACATAGGCCATTCAATAGCTAAATGCAGCAATCAAAGCTATTTAGTAGCGTTTGCGAGTAGTACAGAGCCCAGCACCAGATAAGACAGTAATCCCGGCGCACCAAAGTTGGTGTTATAGCCACAAAAATTATGCTAAAAGGCACACTTCATTAATAAGGCCCATAGACTGTGTAAAACCACAACACCCCTGCCTCCAACAGACTTCTATCTCTAATCTGGTCTAGATTTATTTCTGTGAAGTAAAATCTCAGTAAGGGTCTTCTGCCTGTGCTCTTGAGACTTAAAGGTCTATTTGTATCTTTTTAACAGTAAACCCATTTATGATTTTGAATGCGATGTCATGCAAATATTCAGCCATGTGTTACTTTTGACCAGCAGTCCCATAAAGCAGAAGTGAGGTCTATTTTCCAGTTCATCACTGTTGTATGTTGTAATGTTTCAATGTTGTTATAAAGGTTTTAGAAAAGAAGAAAAATACATGACTAATACTAAATATATGACTCTGATATAGAACTGAGCCATATTTGAATAACACTATCTAGAACTGCTAAATACTATGTACTGGATCTAATTTGATTTAATCTGTTATGGCTAATGCGTAGTTTTCAGTATTTTTCAATGCTTTAGATGCAAGCCTTTAGCCCAGTGGTTCTCCCCGGCGGAGGTCGAACGACCAAAACACAGGGGTCGCCTAAAGCCATCGGAAAATACATATTTCTCAACATATAATTAAATATTGTTTTTGTGATTAACCACTGTTTAAATTATGTTTGATTTGTAGCAATGAGAATACATAATGCATATTTACATTCCGAATCATAACTGTAGCAAAATTACAGTTTTGAAGTAGCCACCAAAATTATTTTTTGGTTTGGGGTCACCGCAACATGAGGAACTGTATTGCGGGGTCACGGCATTAGAAAGGTTGAAAACCACTGCTTTAGCCTCATAGGACCAAAGGAACTTTAGCTTTGCAATAGCCCAAAGATGGCTTGTGCTATGCTTCTGCCAGACTACACCACATCTGTGCAAACTGGTGTGTGTTGCTGCACTGCAAAAATATATTTGCTAAAACATTAACAGTGCAGCAGCATGCAGAGAAAATGGAATTATATTGTGTACTACTCTAATTTATACTGATGTAAAATAGTCTGGAAGTGTTTGTTAAATTAGGCCCTATATTGAAATGAAATTCTCACTGCTGGTAAACAGATAATACTACTTGGTAACTTTCTTCAGATTCTGCGATACAATATTCCCCACTAAGACCTTTGTCTCATATGCGAATAGCATACTTCTTGATGCTGGATTAATAAGTGACCTTTCCTCCCACCATCCAGAAAATTTATATGGAGTTTTATTATTTGCCTGTTTTTCTTGATACTGCTTCTTTAAGTATCAGTTAGCCAAGGAGATCTGGATGGCGTATCTCCCTCCTATTTAAAGGCTTGCTCGGTGCAACTGGTACACACTTTCACCAATATCTACAAGGTATCACTGGAAACCAGCATTGTAACTGCTTCAAACACTCAATCATCATCTTTCTTCCAAAAGCTACAACAATCTCAACAAATGATTACAGGCCAGTTGCACTAACCTATGTGGCAATGAAGACCTTGAAGCATATAGTGCTGAAACATCTCCAGGCTCTAACTGAGCAATGCATGGACACGTTTCAATATGCCTAAAGAGAAAATACATCAGTCGATGATGCAATCAATGCGGCTCTACAATACACCCTGAACCACCTTTCTCGAAACAGAACATATGCAAGGATGTTGTTCAACAACCTTTTAACAACATCAAATTGGCCATCTTCTACAGAAAGCTATTACAAGCTGGAATAACCCCTAACCTATGCAATTGGATCAATGACTTTCTATTATAAAGAGGCCCAATTACATCAAGTGTCAAATCCATCAGCACTGGTGCCCCTCAAGGCTTTGTGTTATCTTCTATCCTGTTTTCTATTTACACCAAAGACTGCTCCTCAATAATGAAGGAGAAAGTCAAAATCATCAAATATGCTGATGACACCACAATCATCTGCCTCATTTATGATGGAGACAAACTCGCTTAAAGGCATGAAGTGGCAAAATTCAGAAACTGGTGTCTAGAAAATTGTCTGGTGATCAATTCTTCAAAAACAGTGGAGATTACAATAGATCCCAGGAGAAACCCACCAGCAACTCCCCCAATCCACATCAATGGTGAGGCAGTAATAAGGGTCATGGATAACTAACTATCCTTTCTAGGTGTCACTGTCAATCAACAATCTTAAATGGGATAAACACTTAGCCAACCTAAGGAAAAAAGCACAAAGGAGGATGTTTTTTTCTAAGACAAATGAAAAATCTGGGACTATCAAAAGACACTCTCTAGTTGTTCTACTCATCCACTATAGAGTCGGTCCTATACACATCCATAATCGTCTGGTACAGCAACACCTCCCAAATGGATAAACAAATGACACATGATTATAAAGACTGCTAAATCATAGACGCCCCCTTCCCTTAATAAATTCCCTCTACACCAGAGTCCTGAAACAGTCCCATCACACCTAGGCTATAGGTCCTCCCAGATATTACCTTTTGGTAGAAGACTAAGCACCAAACAAACAAGGACATCTAGAAACAAGAATAGTTTCTTCAAATGTGCCACCAAGTTAATAAAGCTGTGCTGTGGGATGTCAAGCTTCTGTTCACTAGCAGCCATTAGCAACAATCCAATGCGTACCGTTAATATTTCTGTCTACAACGTATGTTTATGCAACAGTTTAATTGTTAACTTTGAACAACGGTGCCCCGTTGTGTGAAACCCCCAGGTTGCCCAAAAACGTACCTTCGTTCCCCGGCCAAAGGTGCATGTGCGAGCAGTGGCCGTATCTCTGCCATACCTTTAGCAGGGCGCATGTGCCGTAGGACTGGGGAAGGCTAAGTGAGATCGGGCGACCTGGGGGGTTTTACCCCTGATCAGTGTGCCCGGGCGGCAAGAACCAAAACCCAGGATAGTCAAAATCCTGGGTTTTGGTCCACTTTAATATTGCTAGAAAAGCATCTAATCCTTTTTATGAAGCTTTCAGCTGTTGATGCTGTAACAACCTTCTCTGGGAGGATATGCCACAGATTTATAGTTCTTATGGTAAAAAACGATTGTCGCCTCCAAAGATTGAATCTTTTTTTTAAGACGGAGGGAATGCCCTCTTGTCCTTAGAGAGGATTTTTCCCTCCAATAGTTTTCCCCGTATTTTTAATATTGGCCATTTATATATTTATACAAGTAAATCATGCCAACCTTAGTCATTTCCTCTAAAGACTAAACAGATTTAATTCCTGTAATATTTCTTCATAACGGGGAGGCCGATTCATCAATAGCACCAGGTAGCGACAGATGAGCGAATGTAGCGTGATTTTTTCAGCGCCAGCCAGTATTCGCTGTGCTTGGCCGGCATTAGCTTGATGACAGCGACTCAGTCGGTGTGCGGTAATGTTGAATACGGGCTGGGGGGTCGCTGTTTCACAGGTCCAGCGTTGTATGTGAGCGCCTGACAACGAATGGCCAGAGCGAACGGCTAGCTTCATATTCATCAAAAAATCACGCTCCGAATGTGCTGTCGCTGTCCATTCCTTGTTTAAACCCCAGAGCGCTGGCGTCGATCTGTATTAACTAGTTTTTAACCCCTAAACAACCATATTTTTGAATGTAACATTATACATGTTTTTAGAATCATTTTGTTATATGAATACATTAATCTCAGACCTGTTTGATCAATTCTGCACATATTTTTTTTTTTTTTTTTTTTTACTTAAAAATAAATCCTAACATTGAAGAAGTGGTCTCCGATTTTTTGACATTAAAAAAATGTAAAAAAAAATTGTTACCAATTAATCATGAATTATTATAGATTGCTCCATTGAAATGCATTGGACATCGCCAGGGAGCGACAGCTCATACCTGGCGCTGTGAGGGAATTTGCAGCGGCGCTGTTCGGTCCAGGCGGCTTCATGATGAATGCCGCGCTAGCCGTCGCTCTCGCCGGCGCTAGCCTCATTTTGCTTGATAAATGCGTCATTGTGACCGCCGCCGGGCGCACTTGAGTCGGTAGTCGCCGTTAGCTGCCGCTACCTGGTGCTCGTCAGACACTACCTGGCGCTATCGCTTGATGAATAAGGGCACAAGTTCCTTAATTCCCTTTATCAGTTTGGTGGCTCTCCTCTGCACCTTTTCCTAAATCAGGGCATCCTTTCTATGAACTGGTGCCCAGAACTGGACGGCATATTCCAGGTCACCAGAGCCTTACAAAGAGGCAATATTACATCCCTATCCTGTGATTCCATGCCTCTTTTAATGCATGATAAAAGATTGGTCTCCTTAGAAGCAGCTGCTTGCCATTACTGTTATTTAACCTATGGTCTACCAGTACCCCCAGATCCTTCTTAACTAGTGACTCTCTCAGCTTTAGGAACATATATGGCCTGCAGATTATTAGACCCAAGTGCATCACTTTACACATCTCCATATGTTAACCCCTGTTTGTGCTACCCCCATCCCTACATTGCATTCTCATGTCAAGAACATTTCCTGGTATGTAATGTACTTGGCAAAAATAAACTGATTCCCGATTCCTGATACCTTACCTGTTTATCAGTCATACATCACTAGCACTAATTTTTGAGCTTAGCTATACTTAATGAAATATGAAGTCAGATATTAGACTACTGCTTTTGGTACTGTTAGCCTGAGAGATACCGGTAGACTTAATGTAACGCTTACCTACAGTACCTTACCTAAACAACAATGAAAAAAGACTGATATCGAACCTCATATTATGGATTTTTTTGGGTAGGCTCTGATTGACTTTACTACTGTACAAAGAAACTGATAAAATAAAAGCCTTCTACCTTTTGAACTGTTGCTTTACTATACAGGAAAAGGTTTGCAAACTTATGTGACCACTTACTTCTGAGGCACTAGACAGACAAAAGTCTATCTTATATGTTTCCCACACCCTGTACATATAGATTGCTCACATTAAAAATCATCCTACCTGCATCTACTGCATGTTATGAGCCTTTAAACATCCAAGATGGCGGCTTATGGAAGCTGCCATCTTATCAGGCAGCCTGCAAACAGGAAGTGCCTCCTGACTGTATCTCTCTGCATTCTGGGACTGCTGACCTTTTCCTGACCCCAGCTCTGCTCTGTATGAGCAAAGCACAGCTATAACCCGCCCCCCTGTACCTTATCCCACTCTCCTCTCCTCAGTAAGTGCTTCTGAGTCAAGATGGCGGCACCCGTATCCTAAATTCCTGAACAGAGTTGCAGCCCAGTGGGGGAAAGAATAATAAGTTAGTGATTAAAAACGTAAAATATATTAATTTTAGATGCTGGGGAACCGTTTTTTAAGAGTTTGGGCCTTTCATGAAATCATGGTGAAGGTCCGGTTTAATTAACCTGCCACTGGGTGCAAAGTGATATTGTACTTTATCTGGGTAAATATGAAGAATGTTTTCCTTTACTTTTCAACATACAAATTACTGCTACCAGATCATGCAACACTAATTAATAAATAGCCATGTGTAAAAATGAGCACTTTCAGTGGGGGAACGAGATCAATATTGCCATCTCGAGAAACCCAATACAGCCCACTGCCGTTTAATGGACACTAGTGATGTTAAAATGCAATTAGCTGTTGTGCAGAAGGCTGTTTTATTACACGTTGTAGAAAATACTATGCTCCACATCCCACAGGCATGGCTGGTCAATAGGGCAGGAGGAGCTGTGTACTTTTCACTGATTTCCCTTCATCATGTGCATCCAATTTTCAGTTTATTGTGAATAAACCTTTAATTTAAAGAGCGCAATGTTCATTAAGAGCCAAGGTAAAAGGGCAGCACAGTATGGCTTGTTTAATATTGTAGCTCGAATGGCTTACATTGACCCTAACCCACAACACACAGCCTAACAATGCATAGTTAACTAATGAAAGTAAAAGCCTTGGTGATTGCTTTGGGTTACAGCGTGTTGGTTTTACTCACTCCATAGAAACACATACCATTATATTGCAGGGAAAAAAATATAACAGCCCTGTAAAATCCTCAGGAAATTAGGAGCTAGGGATACTTGGCGAGACAAGCACATACAACTACATTGCACAGTAGATGGAATGCCAAATGAGGGTAGAGAACCATTAGAGATTTGATCATTCACTCATTGTTTTATTTATTTTAAGTCTGGACATTTGTCTCCTTGCCATTTACCTCTGCCTTATCTGCACAAATGAACAGGGACCATCTAACCCGTCTGTTACTAATGAACAGAAGGGGAGGATCGATGCAGAAGGATGGGGAGACCTGTTTCTCCCCTTCACTCCGGATGCTGGCAGTCCATCTGAGATTGATGTCCTGCTGGCATAATTTTGAAAATTTCCAGTGTGTGACAAAGGTCGGGATGAGGTACATATAGCAATAATCAGAGAAACAAAAATGCTTAGAGGATTAGAGAAAAAAACATACTTTGGTGATGTGTTTATTTACTGCTTTTGAACTGGTAAGGAATCCAAATGACCCCTATACCAGTTAACAGGAGAGGGGGACAATACCGCTGCTCGATTACCTGCAACCCCTCTCAGGGCACCTCGGACGCAGAAGTGTCCGGTATCCATAAGTATAGGCCTGTGTAGGCCTGGCTAGCAATGGACCCATACTGAAGGACGTCAGGGCTGTTGAACTGGCAGTGCCAGGGTCCAGACATGTACCCCCTGAGCCCTGGTTACCAGCCCCTATGCCTGGTCTGGTTGTATCAGGGATGGGGGCCATGATGTTTAGTATTTAGTTTTATAATATTTAACCAAAAAGAATATAGTGTCTTTTTCTTGGAAAAAAAACATGCTGCCATTTGCAGCATGGCATCTTTCAGTGAAAAAACATGCCAGATTGTGAGGGTAACTTTAACTCCTGCTCTTGGCAGGACTCAAAAGTACAAAGTTCAAAAACTCTCAAAAATAAAAATCTAATCATACCCTGAATCACCTGACTTTTAATTTTAGTGAGTTTTTTATGCGAGAATTTTCAGCATTCTAATCTATTTGTAGATAAAATCCGAAAAAAAAAAAAGGTCTGCTAAATCGGGAGACAAATCGGCTCATTTGCACAAAAAATGTTTCAGAAATGCATTCTTGCATAGTTCTGAATCAATCCTTTACAGTTCAGCACTGTACATATGTGCTGTGCCACAATGATATTCCATGAATCTTATAACAATAAAAGCGGAACACTTTATTTTCTATTAATCCATAAATTATGCATGCATTTGAAAAGGTATAAAAGCAAAATTACTCAAACAACAGGGAATATGCAATACTTAATAATTTATTTCTAATTACTAAATGTCATTAATAAACTATATTTCTATCATCAGTGAGTTTCATGGAATAATAGCGCACATTTTCATATTTTTTTAAATGCTCTTTGAATGAATAACAGTATTTAATAAGTTTGAATTGCATTTAAGAACTTTTGTAGAACAAGAGAATTTACAGCTCAAATCGGAAAGCAAATTACTTTAATGAGAAATGTATCTTGTGATCACATCTTTCATTCTTTTATGAAGTTTCCTGTTAATAATATTTTTCATATTTAAATACTTTTTTATACAATACATTTTACTGAAATGTCTAAAATAACTCAATCTATGACACTAACAGTAGATGAAGCTCTAGATTACCCCTGATAAGTAACAGAACAAGCTTCCTCTATTGGAAAGATATGCTTCTATGCCTGGGTCCACCTGGGTGTGTCACATGACCTGTATGCTGTTCCTGGTATTTAGATTGATTCTTTAGTTAAAGGGTAATTCCACTTTCAATGGCAATTTTGAAAGTTTTCATTATTGTGTGCCAAAATGTTGTCCTTAAGGTGCTGAGCTAATCTGTGATTTTTTCTTTTTTATTTGTTTTCAAGTCTGTGTTATAAAAGAAAATACTTTTCTCTAACAACAATGTATTTACTTTAGCAACCTTAGCACACCGACTAGTGTCTTTGGTGTATATAGCAGAGACTTTCTGACTCTGGATTGCTAATCAGCAAGTTTAATCCCTACTGCTTTAATTTAGCTTCTTCAGATGAGAGGATTACAATCTTGTGTTCCAGTAGCTAAAAAGGTACTGGTAGCATTCTTATCTGGGGAGGTAATTACTGCTGCTAACTTACATGTTACAGTTGAAGGTTCCTGGTATTTTGTAGTCAGTAGTTTTTACTCTAGGCCAGGATATCCACTCCCACTTAAGCAACACAGAGCCACGTGAATATAAGAAACTTGGAAACAGTATGTTGCTATGTAAATCATAGGTCTGGGGGGGGGAACAATCCTAACACACAGGTTTATCCCAAAACATCCCAAAAACAAGAAGGCAAAATATTGGATACCTGACAAAAAGATAATTCTGTGATACTCACCTGTAGACTTGATTTCTCTTTCATTATTACTTCAGGGCATCAGAGGCATTCAGACACAATTGGTTTAACTCCTTGGCCGTTGGGCGTGGACTGCAAGAACAAAGGTGTGGGTCCTCCCGACCTATATACTTCCGGCTGACTTCCTACCATCCAGTTTCATTGAAAAGCAGAAAATCCAGCAGCCCGGGAGGCATTCCTATATCTTTTGTTGAAGACAAAAGGGGTGACAAGACACCCTCTACATCTCTCCATTTAACCTTTTGTCATGCTGATCGACTATTTACATATATACAACCTCCACTAGGACTTAGGCATCCAAGGAATGGATTATAGTAACCTAGCAGAAAGCGAGGGTCTGATGCCCTGAAGTAATAATGGAAGAGAAATCAATTCTACAGGTGAGTATCACAGAATTATCTTTTCTTTTCCATTTTACTTCATGTCATCAGAGGAATTCAGACAAGATTGGGACTCTAAATTACACTAAGTGATAATTACTCACCAAACTCTAAAGTAACTCACCTGATGAAAACGTTCCTTCATATCCGAGAGGGCTTTGAAGGAGATTTTTCCTTGTTCTGCCCGAATCCTCTAACTCTTCCCCGAGACACTGGTCTCCTCCAAAATTCCCTTCAGTATCCCGAAGAAGTAGAAATTCTACGAAAGGGCCGAGGATCCAAAGACCTGCGAGAAGAAGGAAAACCCCTTCCCTTTGGAAGATTAGTGCACTTAACTCCCATAGCTTTCTTTACCAAATCATCCAAGCATTCCCCAAACAGATGCCCCCCCCCCCGAAAAGGGAGTCCTGTCAGATTTCTCTTAGAGGCAGCATCAGCCGACCATTCCTTTAGCCAAAATGTACGTCTTAAAGCTACTAATAGAGCTAAATCTCTAGCACTTAACTTTATCAAATCATCCATAGCTAAAATAACATACCTGGTAATATCCAAACTGGTCTTGATCAACTAGGAGCATGACCTATCTGACCTATTCCTAGACCCCAGGTGCTTTAACAACTTCCTGCTCGCCAAAGATGCTATGGATGTAGCACAGGCTGGCCATAAGGTCGATCCTACAATAGAAAAAGTATGACGTGCTAACTGATCCATGCGCCTATCTACTGGATCCCTTGGGGAGACACTATCATGAGACTGAGGTCTTAGAAAGACCAGAAACTGAAGCATCTATCACTGGAGGGCGAGACCATAAATCAACCTGATCTGAAGAAAAAGGATACTTAGTATCTAATCCTTTAGGAATAGGCAGAAGACTATTCCATCTGAATAAGATTAGAATAATGTGTTTGCACAGTCAAAACTTGCTTCTGTTTCTCTGGTTTAAACAAACCCCCCTTCTTCTTTCTTGGGGATTCTGGGCCCGAAATGTTCAAATGGTTCAGATGGAACTAATCAGATTCTCCATCTGTACTCTCACCTGAGAGCCACCTTGTATAGATGACCCTTAATTCTATAGGAAGAAAGTTCGCCCTCTGATAACTACTCCTGGGAGACTATAGCAAAGATATTATCTTACATATCAAAGGCCATTTAATGCTTCCTTTTCACTAAAGCTTTCCTTGGGGTCGATAATTCCGAACAACTCTCTAGACGATCCAATCTCTCCTTAATCTCCTGGAGAACATTATTAGCCTGCTTATCCTCACCAGGCTGAGCTACCGAAGGAGCCCTAGTGTCTGAGGGCCCAGTCACAGGGGTCTGAACCTTTGCCGGAGAACTGTCTTCCATATTCAGCAACTACTACTGTTGCATACTGAACATGGGGTGAACCTGTATGCTAAGAGAAGAGACCAGATCCGCTTACCCCAGATGCCTCCGTCATGGCAAAAATAAGAGACTAAAACTCCCTGAGACCTTAGGGGAAAACCACACCAAATATTGCTTTCTCAATTCCACAATCTACAAGACAGAATATAAAAATCATTGATAAAAACAATAATATTAATAATAATAATAATAACAATAATTATATCAATACTCATAATGTCCATATTAGTAATAGCATCAATAATGCTTATAAATAAAAAAACAACAAAAATGTAAAAAAAAAAAAAAAATTAAACCTAACCGCTTTAGATCCGCTTGAAGCTAGCGGCAGCTGCAGCTCGGGAAG
Source organism: Gastrophryne carolinensis (assembly GCA_027917425.1). NCBI lineage: Eukaryota > Metazoa > Chordata > Amphibia > Anura > Microhylidae > Gastrophryne > Gastrophryne carolinensis. Next base: position 340,857,892 of record CM051239.1, read on the forward strand.
CGGACCTGCCGCCGGCGGTCCCCCTGGCGCAGCCCCGGCGCCTGGCCGATGTGATGCAAGAAGCCGGCCGGGATACAACTGAAAGCTGGAGAAGAACCAGCAGCGTCGGTGATGCTAGGTGCTCAGCCTAGCCAAAAAAAATACAGAGGGGGCTGCCGAAGAAACGAGGCGGCGGTGCTAAGCACTTAGCCAAGCCGAAAAGAGAACCACAGGCGGACGATGCAGGAAACTTCCCTTGCTGCGCCGGCAGAAGAAAGCTTTCTGTCTTTTCCTGTTTGCCTTATCTCCAACCACTCTTAAAGGGCGCGAATTTCAAAACTTTAAAGTAAAATACACCAATACACAAAAAAATGAGAAAGGCCTTTAAAGAGTAAAATAATTCCCCTGGTTTCCCCAATCAGACTCACCAGACAAAACCCTGCGTCGGACTCTTCCAGCAGCCCAGGAGTGTCTACTTCTGAAAAAACAAAAGTGACACCCCTGAAGCTCCCCAAGATCCTGGCGCTTGCCCTTACCATCCTAATCCTGTATACAGCATAGCTGAGGAGGCATTGTGGGTCCATCCAGATCAGAGGGACAAAAGGGTCAGGACACTTCCAAGATAAAATCCTTAAAAACAAAAAATAGACAGAGTGAGGAGCTCACAGCACACCTTGCAGTCCAGTTCCAACTACAAGAATTAAACTGGATGGTAGGAAGTCAGCCAGAAGTTTATAGGTCAGGAGGAACCACACCTTTGTTCTTGCAGTCCATGCCCAACGGCGAAGGAGTTAACCTGTTCATGTCTGAATTCCTCTGATGAAATGAAGAAAAATGGAAGAGAAAAGGGAGTTTTCCTTTAATCCCTGCTTTTGACCATTAATGAACTGCCTGCCTCTGTATTTGGACTGTACATTGACCTACAGCTAAGGTTATTTTAGCTTACTCACGGGCCACACAAAAAACAGTCCACCGGAGCATAATGAGAGACAGGGTGAAAAAGTATCGGCAGCAGAGGGAAATTAGTGGCAGCCCCGGGTGCTGCTTAAAGTCACGTGAAGTCAGATGAATTTGAAAACATCTACCTAAAAAAGTTGAGCCTGGCCAGATATTTATCTACAAAAAGAAGAAGAAAAAACAAGTAGGTCTGGAATCCTAGCCTCGATTCAGAGACACTTTCGTCTGGACTTTCGTAGCTGTCTGTGTATGTTTTTGTGTGTGTTTGTCATTTTTTTTGGTTTTTCTGCTCCATTTTCCATTCGTACGTTCGTTCGCGCTAATGCATATATGCGCTTTCGATAGACAGAACAAAATTGGATCATTTGCGTTAGTTCGGATCATTTTCCCATCAAAATCTGATATTTTGCGTTCGTTCAGATAACTTACGTTATTGGTATGGGCTTGCGTCTGATTCAGAGAGCTGATTGCCGAGGGACCACCGCCCTATAAATCAGTTTCCTTTGTGATACACTTACGGGACCGTTTTGCACTCAGTTTGCTTGCTTTTGACCATGTTTTGCGGCTTTGTGGAGGAATATGAGCGCCTCTTCCTTTTATTAATTCCTTAGCATAATGACATATATGGCCTCATGAGTTAGCTTGCAACCTAATAACCATTCCATCCACAGCTGTTAAACATGTATTTGCCGACAAATCATTTTTTACATTTTTTTATACAGGGACCCTACGTGCCAGATTGGCACAACTGAGTGTCAGGGTCCTTCAGTTGGTGGGCAAGATGCAGGAGCTGCGCGACCCGTTGGGGACCACAGATGAAGAATAATGTTCTGGGGCCTGCCATTGCAGTGTATATATTTTAAAACATGTACATTTGTATTTTTTAAATTGTAAAATTTTTATATTTACAGTTTTGTAAAAAAAAGAAAAAAAATATCTTCAAAGTTGTTCCATTTTAAAAAAATACGTTTTTTTAAAAAAAGGCAATATAAAAATGCCAGTTCAAATAAAAAAAAAAAAAAACTTGTTTCTGTGTCATTTCCTTTTCTAAATACATTCATTAAGGGTTGGTTACCACAAAACGAATGCAAAAAACAACATTCAGATATGAGGATTCGCCTGACCGCGAAGTGATTTAGGTAAGTTTTAGGGGTGGGAAATGCAAGAAGAATGAGACCGCAAAGTGATTTAGCTAAGCATTGTACCAAATATGCACTTTAATGAGTTAAGTTTCTAGTGCGCAGGTGTAAGGTCGTAAGGATTTTCGTCTGGATGATTATTTATAGAAAAAGGAAATCTGAATCTAACGGGAAACGTAAAGGATTCGTGGGAGGAGACGATGGAAAAAGGGCAAAAACGAAAGCCTATAGGTTGTAACATGAGTAACATAAAAGGAAAACGAAAGCTGGAAAATGACATTCTCGTTGGCATACGAACGGACGAAGACTTTACTGAAGGCTTAGAATCGTGCGTACACTCATATGCGAGCAGGAAAATAAAAAAAAAAACAGATCGACACAACTGAAATCTTTTTATGTCTCTCTGAATCAACCCTATTGTCCTAGAACTATGAGTAGTATAACTTTCCCGTATTGGTGCTGGTACACCACTGCCTTGGGGTTTCTATGTTAAATGTTTAAGAAAATTGTATCTAGCATTAGATTTGAGTGACATTTTGGACAGGGCATTTGTCTTTATTGAATAGTGCCAGTGGTGGTACTCCACTTTTTATAATACATAAAGTTTAGTAAACACTAACCAAACCTATACACAATAAAATCCTTTGCTATTCATTGCTAGATGCCGTTTCTATGATTTGGACTAGCAAAAAAATATGTGTCAATAAAAGAGTTGGGGGGCTGGCACAGATTATCTACTGGTGTCACTGGCAGCATAGGCATGGAACCCTACCCAATACATATGTCATAGTTTCCCATGTATTCACCTTTTTCTAGCAGAGATAAATCCAATGATGGATATGAAACAGCTGCACACAAGAGGAGGAGGCATGCCTCAATGCAAATCCCAGTGTTCTTATCCCACATAATGCATTACACATCCAGCTTTTCCTAGTAGAGCTCTATCTGACAGAACAAAAAAACTAACTATACCTACCTTGTCATGACATCAGTGAGCCCTCACTTACCTAGCAGAACTCCCATTGGATAGTCTGCCACTGACCATGGTGCCACACAACATGGAGCCACAATTTCAGGTTTTCTACTGTCAATGAAGCATTACTTGTAACACTTTAAGAATAAGGGTTTATTAAAGAGGAACAACACACAGGAATTTCACTTTCCCATGTGTTGTTCCTCTGTGCAGCGGCACCCCAAATTTCACTCACCTTCCTTCTGCTCCCACACCCCATCCCCCGCCCACAGCCGTGGCGTGCCTGCACCACCCATTCAGAAAGGCCTGGCACGGGCATGGCTAGAGGTGGGCATGCAGGGATGCGGCCGGAGCACACAGACGTGGCAAGGGCTCCAAGGGAAGGTGAGTGAAACTAGCGATTGGGGGGGTTCACACAGCAGGGCATCCCAATTCAGAATGCCCCAAGGAGTGAAACTCAGACACCCCTGGAGTCTTTTAGTCCAATGATCCTTTTTAAAGTATGAATGCTGAATGAATAAAGTATGAAAGATGACGTTTTAAGCAAACCAGTCACCCCCCAAAAATTGTCTGAATCCGTTTTTCTCCCTACATTAGCAACAAATGACAAACATGTCTGGTGTGACTGTCCTTCTAAATAAGTAAGTGACAGCCCCCTGCATAAGAAGAGGTAAGTTATATACAATGTTAGCCATTGTTAACATCTTCAGGGATTTTGGCCTGAACCCACTGCAAATAAAAAAACATAATAAAGCAAAAAGGATCACGGCTAATAGGTTCTTTAAGTTTACAAACAATCAGGAACCAAAACATCAGGTGTAGCAATATAATTTACCACTGGAAAAAAGAAAGTGTAAAGCTGAAGCGTAATAAATATATTATTTGTTATTGATGTTGCTAAGCTGAATTTGATGTAACTTTTACTTTAGCTATAAATTTTCTTCAAGTTCCCGCTTTTGTAAAATTGAATTTTCGGTTTGGGATTTGTAACAAAACAATCAATATGTCTTTGTGCTTTCTGGAATCTGGTGCTGAAAATACATTTTTCATCAGGCTTTATTTGATGGACTACAGACTCAAACCTTAGCATTATCAAAGTTGCTGCTATGATCTTCTGCCAGATGAACTATTAAGTGCGTCCAATTCCATCCAGCACCTGTTAAAATCTTTTTGAGTCAGCACTTCTAAGCTACCATTACAGAATGGTCCAGCATTAAAAATCACATTACTCATGTGTGACTTGGTTTAACAGTGAATAAATATAAACAAGTTCATATTTATATTTATTAAATATTATTATTTTTCCTATGTCTAGCAATTTAAAAATATTATGTATTATGTAAAATGTGTTTGTTTGATTTCTGTATGTCTTTGAGTGAATTTTAGTCATTGTTGCTAGTTTAATGATTTGGTTGATTGAAAATTGTTTTTCTGCAGGATATCTGCATATATGCATGCTGTTAAACCGGACCAACGCCTGTTTTTTGTTGGTCCCACAGAATCAAAACAAGCTCGGGGCAGGGAGTGGGGGAAGGTGAGCCAGTTAAGAGGGAGCGACCTGATGTCAGGGGGGAGGTGGGCCTCCCTGGGGGAGCTTAGGGCTAAATTTGAGAATGGGAACCTAGACCCCTGGACTCTCCTGCGGTTTCAATCGGTACTATCTAGGCTGGGCTTCCGAAGGGAGAGTGTCAGGAGCCATACTGAATTTGAAAAGCTCTGCTTGGCCGGACAGCTGCAGCCCCATCTGATTTCCTACTTGTACACACTTCTCATCAGCGAGCAAGTGGCCCCGCCCGCGTTTTGGGGGGAGTGGGAGTCTGACCTCGGAAAAACAATAGGCGAAAAGGAGAGAACCAAAATAGCGACTCTGGCACACAAGTCCTCGGTATCTACGAGAACCCAGGAAGTCAACTATAAGTTGTTGACACGCTGGTATTATACCCCTGATAGATTAGGCAAGATGTTTGGCACGGCGGACGCGAGCTGCTGGAGATGCGGGGAGAGGAGAGGGACCCCATTTCATTTATTTTGGCAGTGTCCCAGAATCCAAGAGTACTGGGGAGTGGTCCTGCGCATAGTGATGCAGCTGACAGGGGCACAACTGCGAGATGATCCAGCCCAGATCCTACTCCATTCCATGAGGGCCCCGACGGGGAAGTATAAAAAAACTTTACTGGCCCACCTGCTGAATGCCGCCAAGCAGACGATCCCTAGATTCTGGAAACGGAAGAAGGCACCCACAGTCAGGGATTGGGTGAGGGAGGTTATGCAGGTCAAAGAAATGGAAGACCTAACACTGGCTTTGCATGACAGGGACGAGCAATATAGAAATACTTGGCTTCCCTGGCTGATTTACGAGGAATCAGCGGAATTCGGGAATCTGTTTGAGTAGTAGGCCCTGGACTGTGTTTGCGGCGTCGCCTTCCCTTGATCTGCCCCACCTAAAAGGGGCATATCTTGATCTATCTCGCTCTATCTTGAACAATGCCAAACTTAGGCGGGCGGTCAAAATAGTCCGGACTGGAACCGTGTCCCACACGCCATACCCCCTTACTCACCCCTTTCCCCCCCCCTTTTTGTTTTTACACCTCCCCTCTCATTCCCTACCCCATCCAAGCCCTTTATGTCACGTGTTACCCTTCCCTGGGGAGGGCATATGGTTCTGCCCAACATGGAGGAAGCACCGTTTTCCCCTTGAGGGCAAAGTGGTTAAATATATCTATTTGGAAGGAGGAATGCTCCGTTGGCCCGGCTGGACGGGAGCCAGGCGGCCTTAATCACACGAGGTTCAGGTTCGGAGCTAGAGGGGTTCTTTCCCCAACTCACGAACTGACAACGGCTGAGAATCTCCCGTCATGTATCCTGTAATGTTGGCGTATGTTGTTGTTCAGATGTGAAATGATACTTATGCTTTGACATGGAGCCCCATATGTCCCCCCTCCCCGCCTCTTGTGTATTGTATTGTCCGTATCCAATGTTTGTATGTTTAATTCTGCAAAACCTTTAAATAATTAAAAAAAAAAAAAAAACAAGCTCGAGGGAGCATCCAGAATGCTTTAGCCCCCCCTGCACATAACTCCCCAGAACGCCAGCGCCGGGAAAGTGGTCCCATGATTGACTGCTGTGGGCCATGGTCGCATCCTTGGCACCAGCCACCGGAATGACCCACCCCTGTGACTACCCACTGGCCAATCGCGGGACTGCGTTTCCGGCGTTGGTTCATAGTGAAGGTGAGGATTAAGGACGTTTTGATGGGTTATGTGCGGGGGGGGGGACTCCATCACTTTGAATGCCCCCCGAAGCTTGTTTTGATTAGCTGTCTGCGGGACCAACACCTTCACCGGCCTTCACTATGAGCCAGCAGCGGGAATGCAGTCCTGAGATTGGCCAGTGGGCGATAACAGAGGTGGGTCATTCCGGTGGCCGGTACCAAGGACGCAACCATGGCCCACGTGTGTGTCATCAGCCAATTGTGGTACTCCTTTCCCGGCGCTGGTGTTTTGGGGGGTTATGTGCAGGGCGGGGCTCCAGCATCCTGGTTGGCCCCCAAGCTTGTTTTGATTAGCTGTCTGCAGGACCAACACACATTAAAGAAAAAACAGATATGGCCTGGTTTAAGAGGGGAAATGTGCATTTTAGTGAAAAATGCATTAAATGATTGCACGCGTTTTATTATTTATACCTGTCAGCTATTGATGGCTGCTCATCATGATATGACATTAACTTAAAATGGATAGATAGCTTCAAAAGCTATTTTTTTAATATTTTATATATAAAACAAACCATCACATTAAGCATAAAGGCTGGTACTGCAAGAAAAAATGCATCCTAATAAATTATTAAATATTAGAGATATAAGTAAGATAAAACAGATATAAGATATACAGTCAATGAATTAGGTCCTCAGATACCTACTCTAGCTTTGGTAGTAATGTTGGCTCCTCTTTGATACAAATTTGCTCACAACTTGGACCTAGACACCTCAGCTGTGCTAGGTCTGACACAATGACTTTGGGAGTTTAGAGGATCTTTAATTATATAATGTAAAATAAGACAGCTTCTGGTCATGGAATCCTTTTGTTAGTACAAGAGCTGGGACTGGGCCTCCCCAGCAGGAAGTTAATTCTCTTAGTGGGATTTTGAAAATTAGAAAGGCAGTTTGGCTTTCCGGGGAGGAAAGAGGAAGAACACATTTGTGCAAGTGGCCCTGTGTTGGTAACTAAAGCTGGTCATTTAAGGAATATTTAATATAATAGGTATTAACTGTCAATTATAAGTAATTTAATTTATATGTAACTTTATTACTTCTTTTATGTTATGTGTACAGTTCAGGTGAAACATCTACAGTCCAGGGGTTAATATAACTAAATGTGTATATATATATTTCTATTATTTTGTGTGTATGTATATTATTTTATGTTGTGTGTAAAAGCAGAGCACAGATTCCTGGTCATATTATCATTATAAATACAATCGTTTATACATTCTCATTGGTGTGATTACTTTTCTCCCAGCCAACAGTAGAACCTTCACTGAGCGATTATTGTTATATTAATAATTGATCTTATAGCTGTTTACAGAATGCACATGTCTTGGGGACTTCTGATGATCCCTGACCATGTTGTTACCAGGCCACATGCCCTTCAGCACTATGCCAGAGAGCCTTGTACAGTTGAAAAAACAACCCTACATGCAAGACAGACCACTGTCACTGCTGACGACTAAGTGTGAACGGCTAAGCACCCGAGTGGTGCCAAAGGGAGCCGAGTGCACCGCCAACTGCATTCCCAGCTCACCTTGCAGAGACATGTCCACGCTGCTCATTCCGAAAGGCCGGGCGCGGGCATGGCTAGAGGTGAGCGGGGATGAGGCTGCAGCGCAAAGATGCGACGAAGGCTGGGGAGAAGGTGAGTAGATCTGTGGGGGTTTCACACTGTGGAGCATCTCAATTCAGGAAGCCCCAAGGACAGGAACTCGGATGCCCCAGAACTCTTTTAGACTCCAGGGCCTCCAAAGTTCTTCTTTAACTCATGGTTTGTTGAAAACAGCAACCCTGTGTTTGTTTGTTCTAGAAAGTAGTTCTAAAACTAATCGGACCAAACTTACTATAAAGAACTAAATCAACTTTTAAGGAGAAATCATTCAGCTAGCATTATATTTATAGTGACAGTTGGCAACGATTTTTAAATACTGCTGCGCAGTCACAATTACAGCGGGATACTTCTCTCTCTGCTTCAGTGAACACAGAAACACATCAACAACTCCGGCTGCATATGTATCTGCATCTTTCGGCTTCTTGTTTATCTACGTGAACACTTTGGGAGACAGATCCTGAGAAGTGACTGATTAATCTGTGTGAATGATACATGTGGCATTTGCGCTAAGCTCCAGGGGTTGCTGCTCTGTGTCAGAACAAATGAGCACAGACAACTCTACTTGCAATGGGACATCAATATGAAGCTACCATCAAAAAAAGAGTTACACAAAGGGAGAAAGAATTATCAGGAGCGACTTAGCTTCAATAGACGTGGCAAATACTTCTAGATGAACAGGTTTCATTTTAAAAGAACTTTATTGGACTATACATTACAGTGTATTTTAAAATGCGTTAAATTAAAAATCTTAAATCTCAAACAAGAGTTTAAAATGTAACCATGTTTTCAGTAATGTTTTAGTAAAAAATGAATCATGCATTATTTACCATTATGATTTGTTACTTTATTTTTGTCCTCCACTTTTCAGTTCCCAAAGTGTTGCACATTGTGTAATGAATGGGAACATGCTTATTGCTTTTATCTTATCTGCAAAAAAATATTCGATTGCAGCTGTAGGAAAAAAAGCATGTACTTACCTAACCACCCACTGCTTCTTTCCCACACAGCTTGACTCCCCTCTGTTCTTGGCTCCTGGGCTGAGAACATGCTCCATGGCCAGCAGGAGCGAGCATTGGGGCAAACAGGTCAAACGAATCCAGAACAAGTCCGTGGAGCGTCCTCATCCTCTACTATAGAGTTGGAAAGATCCACAAGGGGGACAAAAGCAAAAACAGGAAACACAAACAAAACAAACAAGAATCCCCCGAATCGTTCATTGAAGAATCGGTATCAATTAATGGACAGACAAAAGAACGAATAAGAGATTCCAAACAGCTGGATAATACCATAATTAATCGTTCCAAGCATACCCTGATAGAATACCAGGCTGGCACTAAGGAAACATTTTTCACATGAACAACCAACCATTTATAATGCCAACTGAGGACTGGTTAGCCTATAACTTTAAGGATACCATGAGTATGTCCCATATAAGGGATGCTGAGGGGGATGACAGTAAGATTACTGCCAATATGGTATGTAAGAAGTAACCTGTTTACCCAGTCAATGCTCGCTCAAGTGCAATCGAGAGGTTTCAACTGGACCTTCAGCATCATTTAATAAAAAGCACGAACCCCTAAAAAACTATTCCCCAGCATCTAAAATTAATATATTAATATATTATTTACATTGTTAGTCACTTATTTTTATCATTTCTCTCACTGAGCTGCAACTGTTCAGGATTCTAGGATACGGGCGCCGCCATTTTGCCTCAGAAGCATCACCTACTAAGGAGAGGGGGAAAAGTACAGGGGGGGGGGGGTTATAACTGTGCTTTGCACAGACAGAGTAAAGCAGGGGTCAGGAAAAGGACAGCAATCCCAAAATGCAGAGCAGCACAGTCAGAAGACATTTCCTGTTTGCAGACAGCCTGACACTCCATTGGCCGCCAATTTAAGCAACAATCCTGGTTTTATTGTATACAAAGAAAAGGTTAAGTTTTAACTCACGTGGGTGGTCCTGCTAAATATGCCTTTCTATTTATTGGGGCTGAGTGCACAAGAACTTTCTCCTATCAATGTTTCTCATCTTTAAAAAGCCCTGGCTTTCTGTGGCCACCAGTCCAAAGTCTCTGATCCATGATGTGGAGAGTCCCTAAAAAGCTGCATCACATGGCAGTGATGGGACTTCCATTGAATGTAATTGAATTTCTGGCAAGAAGGAGTGTGGCCCCCAGCCACCCTTCCACTTTTTCAACAGAAAGATCCCTTTTTAAATGGAGATTTCAGTATAGTACAGGAACCATACAGCATGTGGATAACTAATGCTCAGTTAAGCCTAGACTAGGCTTCTCATCCCCAGTTTCTTCATAGGGGCTAACATAAGTCGCTGCATGAAAGTAATATTTTTGATCAAATAATTCAATGTTTTTATTGTACCCATCCTGAAATCCTTTTTAAATAGTTAACAGCTTAAGGGGTTAACATGTTCTTGAGAGGGACAAAATATTTCCTTATTGAATCATCAGGAAGATCTATGGACACCCCTAGCTGCTTACTGTACTTATAGCTAGCAATAGCTACCATATAAATTGCTATTAAAGATTTTTTTTTTCTGTGATGTCTCTGCCTATTGATCTGGTCATCCAAAGACCAAATTTAGGCTACAGATGATGCCAGGCAAGGAAAACCCCAGCAAATAACTCATTTTTATCAAGGCTACAGCACAATCTATTACATAAGCCTTGAATGAAAGCTGCCATTCTTCCCCAAGTCATAGCTTGTATGCTAGGTCTGGACCACTGAAGCTGAGCATAATTAGCATCACAGTGAGTTATGCCATTGTCCAAGGACTAATATGTAGTGAATGACATTCTCCTTTCACTCAAAGTTGGAGCCTTGTACTTTAATAGAACACATACGCTGCAGGATCAAGGCTGTGGCAGATTACATAAAACGCAGTTTAAAATGACTAAATTGAAAGCCAACCACAAAGCTGATAAAAACAGTTATTTTGTCACAATTACTGGTAACTACGGCAGCTGATAATAGAAATAGTGCCATGACTTTTAAAGGTGAATTTCAGGAAAACAGGTAAAATGGTATGTTGAAAGAATTAAGGGTCTGTTCTGGCAAAAATAACCCTTTTTCCCCATCAGCCTTGCTGTCCTACTTTGGTTATATACAATGTGGTAATAGTCAGCTCTACCTTAAATCTGTGGCTATCCAAGGTGAGACAAATGACCGGCAGCAGCTAGGAGCGCTGCACTCCATCAATCCTCGCGGTAGAACAGAAAAATGTAGCCAGCCAGTTGATCCAGTAAAAATGTAAAAATTGTTACACAGTTTATTTTCAAAAAGTATTAAAAAGCCATGGAGGCAAAAATTCCCAGTGAAGAATACACTAAACATATCTATGCGTTTCGGACCAAAAAGAGGTCCTGATTAAGGACCTCACTTTGGTTATATACACCAGAGACACAGGGGACAAATGTCTGCCCTGTTTCAGTGTCAGTGTCGAAGCACACCCACCCCATTTATTGCAATAGACCAGTAGTACTCAAACTTCCTCCTCAAGAGCCGAGACAGGCCAGGTTTTGCAGCTCTCTATGCTGATGCACAGATGTAATAATTAGGGCTATAGCTCTGTCTGAGCACCAGTTAATTCACCTGTGGAGTAGCGTGGAGAGCTACAAAACCTGGCCTGTCTCGGCCTTTGAGGAGGAAGTTTGAGGACTACTGCAATAGACAGTGAATGGGGTGGGCATGCCCTAGACATGTGACAGGATAGTCCCCTGGCTAAGGTCTGTTTATTATGGGAATCCTTAGAGTTGAGGGGAACCCCTGGGATACTCTAGATGGGACAGGTTGAAATTCTCTTTTGGGAGTTTATATTGTAAGTGTAGAAAAGGACACAAGAGGCCCCCAAAGGATGAGACATGGAATAGTAGGTAGGATATGAAGTTTAAGCTGAAGGCCTCCCTGCCACACAGGGGTTAACTGAGGACCAGCTTACCCCCCTAGCTGATCGGCCCTTGGGGAGGAGGATAAAAGGGACCCATAAGAGGGGTGTGGAGGTGGTTGGAGTGCAGTCCAGGTCCTTGCTGAGAAGAGAACCGAGGCAGGAAACAAAAACTGGGATAGTTATAATCCCAGGTTTTGTTCAGCTTTATGGTTCACTTTAATTTTCATTCATTTTGTTTTAATTTTTATCTTTCTTTGGCCCTTATTCATCAAGCGATAGCGCCAGGTAGTGTCTCACTAGCGCCAGGTAGCGCCAGCTATCGGCGGCTACCGACTCCAGAACGCCAGGCGGCGGACACAATCACGCATTTATCATGCTAAATGAGGCTAGCGCCGGCGAGAGCGTCAGCTAGCGCGGGATTCATCATGTAGCGGACTGCAATGAACAGCGCCGCTGCTAATCCCATCACAGCGCCAGGTATGACCTCTCGCTACCTGGCGCTCTCCAATGCATTTCAATGGAGCAATCTTTAAATATTCATAATTCATTGATATGAATGTTTTTTTTTATTTTTTTAAATGTAAAAAAATCTGTGACCACTTCGGCAATGTTAGTTTTTTTTTTTTAAGGTAAAAAAACAAAAAAAAATTATTTGTGCAGAATTGATATTACAGGTCTGATATTAATGTATTCATATTACAAAATGTTTAGAAAAACTTGTTTAATTTTATAATAAAAAAATATGGTTGTTTGGGGGTTAAAAACTACTTTTAAGCTATCGCCGCCAGCGCTCAGGGGTTTAAACAAGCATTTCACAGCGCGAGAATTTTTGGAGCGTGATTTGTTAATGAATATGCTGGGAGCCGTTCGCTCTGGCCATTCGCTGTCAGGTGCACCCATACAGCGCGGAACCTGTCAAACAGCGACTCCTAACCCCGTATTCAACATTACCGCACACCGACTGAGTTGCTGTCAACAAGCGAACAACGGCCAAGCACAGCGAATACTAGCGGGCGCAGTGAAAATCACGCTACTGGCGCTCATCTGTCGCTACCTGGCGCTATTAATGAATCGGCCTCCCCGTCTCTCTTAGACAAAATCTTGGCGAGATTTCCTGTTTGTTACCAATGAAAAACATGTAGCAGCATTTGTACCTGTATAACGAACGCCCCTCCCACCCTGCATTAGTCACAGTGTCTGTAAAAACATGTGGTTGGAGGTGCATGAGCTTGGGGATGCTCCCACTGGCCAGAGCTGTGACCTTTTAAATTGAACTCGGGATTGGCTAGGGTCAGAAGAGTTTGGCCGAAACCCTCAGGGCGTTAAACTCCTCTTGGTTATCCCTCTACAAGTGCCCAGCACTTCAGGGCTCACTTTCCATACCCAGAAAAACTGACCTCTCCCCAGTCCTTCAGCGCATGTGATTATCTGAATGGCTGGGGCCAGAGCATGTGAACAACCCAAAGATGCTGGGGATGTGGGCGTTGATATTTACATCGGGGGGGCACACACAGGGGGGTCCCAAATCAGGGATGGAAAGTTTTAGATTTCTGCGCCGGCCCGTTGGGGTTTGTTCTACTTCAACAAAACAGAGTCACACAATAACTCTAAAAGAATTATGCTCAACCTAATAAGGGGTCAGCAGATGAATGCAGACACTATAGAAGTGAACATGAATTAATAGTAGGACGTGCACAAGAGAGTAACGAATTGAGTATTTTTTGTGTGCACAATGTAATATAGAGTGGAGATCTAGGGCACCTTTATGACGAGGTCAACTTTAAAGACCAGTTTCCATGGAGACCGGCATGGCAGGGTGTGGTTTATAAAAATTAGCCATGAATAAAATTATACATGGAGCAGAATCTACAGAATGATATATTAGGTATATATCCCCCAGAGGGAGGGCATCTTATAGACTCCAGGACCACTCCATAGCGCCCCCCTGCAAGTAGCTGCTCTAGGTACAGGCCTAGGGTTGCCTAATGGTAAATGCAGCCCTGACTAGGTGTAAAATTGGGGTCAGCTCTACCTGTGTAATATAGTGATCCCAGCCGCAATGAAGGACAAACTCGGCATGGCTGCGAGTGCTCTCCTCGTATCCAACGTCATATAGCAAGATGAAGCCAGCCAATATTCATCGTAAAAATATCCAACTTTTAATTCCAACTTATTAAAAAGTTTGTCCATAATCAAATGTAGGCAATATAAAAAGCATCAGAGTAGGAATTAGGTCTCAGTGTCTACGCATTTCGAACGTGCAGTCCTTACTCAGGACAGCCCTGACTAGGTACTGTACCTGTTGGTCATCCTTGCTCCTGAATCTGAAACACTGACTACATGAGCACAACCCAGCTTGTTCATAAAATATGTCTTATCTCCAATCTGCATTTATTACACTGAATTTCATCTGCCTCCCCACAACCTCTGCTTGTTTACTCCCTCTGAATCTGATCTGCCTATCCGTGATCTCTGCTTGTTTACCGACTGAATCTGATCTGTCTACTCCCAACTCTCAGCATGTTTACTGACAAACCAAATTTTTCATCCTATAAGATGCACTTATATTCCAGCAAAAGCTGGGGGAAAATGCCCATGTGGCTTATAGGGTGAAGACTGCAAACCAGCCCCCCCCCCAAATCCCCCACCGCCGCTTAGTCGTTTAGTTAAAAAAAAATACCTGCGCCACAATCCAGAAGAAGCCACCATGCTCCACAGCCAGGGCATGCTGATGCATTAATGACATCAGCGCTCCTCTCTGTGCACTGTCATTGATGAATCAGCGTGCGGTCGGCTGCACAGACTGGGGGAAATCTCCACCCTGTCTATTATATGGGGAGGGGGGATTCTAGTCTGTCTGGTGCTTGTTTTTGGGGTGAGCAGGGATATGCAACACTAACTTGTTATGGGGGTATTCTGCAAGCTGCCTGTTATATGGGGAGGGGGATTCAGCTTGTTTGAAGGGATGGAGGGAATCTGCCACAATATCTATTAAAAGGGTGATTCTGCCATGCCCTGTTCTGGGTGCGATTTTTGCACCCCATTTGGTTCAGAATATTTTTTTTCTTTTTTCCCTCCTCCAATTCCCTGGTGCGTCTTATAGGGCGATAAATACAGGTAATCTGACCTGCCTGCTCCCTTAGACCACAGCGTGAGTGGCAACTAGGGTCCGCTAGTCACTGCTATCAGGGTTCCATCTGGAAGATGTGATAAAGAAGGGACAACATGTAGAGAAAACTGGAAAAGCAGAGCAATGAGGAGCCTGATTTATCAATCGTCAGCACCTGTTAATACCACTCAGCGCCATTTTCTTTGCCTCAGCTGCACTCAGTTTGTGAGTTAACAAATAAAAATTATGGCAGCGCTGGTGTGGCCACCAGTCTGCTTCTAGGTTAACATTAGCGCCATATAGGTTGCAGCACCAGATGCCCTGGTTGAAGCTGTGGTAATTTATAGTGGTGCTGTAGTTTAAGTTCCCATAGAGCACAGTGGGCAGAACTGTCTTGAAGTGTTTTATGCTTATGAATAATATTACACACATTTATTTGTACACAACCTGCATTGTGACTTGTCAGTAATGTAAATGCAGGATCTAGATGTTGCCAAATGTCATTTTGTTTTCTTGTATAATCGTTTTCCATTGCTGTCCCCAGCAATAGTAACTTGTAACTGTTATGATGAAACACTGACCAGCACCGGGAAAGTACAGCGCCAATCTTTTCACAATGCAAAAAATTAAAAAATATGCTGTGCAGAGCTGAAAAGATGGTGGTACAATGTGGCGCTCACTGGCACTAGGACAATCGGCAGGTTGGTTCAACAGGCACTGACACAGGCTGGCCAAAACCTAATCAAAGCTAGTTAGTTAACATTGGTCACTGTGACATCCAGCGCCATTCTAGTCAAAATAGCAGTGCCAAAAAAGAAAGATGTGCTGGCGCTCCAAAACTGACTCCATAACCACCAGAAAGATTCTAAACGTTGCAATTCACAAATGAGGCCCTAAGCAATGAAGGAAATGTGGTGTAAGAAGAGAGAAGCAGGGTGAATAAGAAAGTGGAAAAGGCAAAGAGGTAGATACACACAAAATTGACTGAAACAACGAAAAGCATAAGTTAAAATACATTTCATATTCAATGCATATTTCACCTAAACATATGACATTGAACAGCCAACCCACAGTCTATTGTTACACCATTAATATGCTCTTCAATATTCATGTGTGCTCCTCCACCCAAACCCCAGTGGCATAATGACATTGCATCAGCCTATCCCACGTCAATCTCAGCTTAGCAAAGGGAAGTGGTCACCCCTATAACAAGTTCCAACAGTCTAATAGAGCCAGCGAGGGATAACAAAAACTTTAATCCTGGTCCACTTTAAAATCTTTTATGCTCGGTTACAGAGTAAAAACATGTAAATACTGGTTACTTAACATATCCAAAAGTGCATTGACACATTTCAGGCATCCTTACCCTTAGTCATAATATCACGACTAAGGGCCGGTTTGCCTGAAACACGTTGATTATATAACCAGTGTTTTTTCCCTGTGACCGAACACCAAGGTTTTAAAGTCGAAATGGAATAAAATGTACGTTATATTTATCTTTCAGTGGCTGCATTGGAGTGATGATAAGTACAGTATGCAGCTCGGAGTATCTATAAATCTTCCTGACAATTTGATGATTCCACAAGTCGCCCCAAAATATTGCGTGGGAATATTCAGTAACGAGGTATTTTGTCCCTCTCAGGAACATATTAACCCCTTAAGCTGGTAACTATTTCTAAAGGATTTCAGGATGGGTAAAATAAAAAAAGTGAATTATCACATTGACACATTTCAGGCATCCTTACCATTAGCCATGATATCATGATATATTTGCCTGAAACACATTGATGATTTAACCAGTGTTTACATGTTTTTTCCCTGTGACCGAGCACTAAGGTTTCAATGTCCAAATGGAGCAAAATGTACATTTTATTTATCTTTCGCTGGCTTTATTGGAGTGTTGGAACTATTTAATCCCTTGTTTGTTTCACAAATTATAATAATTATTTCCATATAGGGAAGAAAATAAATTCCATATAGTGCAGTATGTAAACAAAACACGTTTTAATTTAAAAGGTCAATTTATGTTCAAAAATACACTCGCATATTAAAATAAGCAAGAAGCAAATTCCAGTACCGCAGAAAAAGAGGCCCCTGGCTCATAACTGCAATGAAAATGAAAATCCTCCCTCTTAAAAACTTAATTCGGTTATCAACATAATTGTAATTCGCCCAACAGTATAAAGTCTTGCTATGTCTCCCCTCGCCAACATGCCCCGGCAGTGGTATGTTCAGACACAATCCCCTCGATTCAAAGAGCAAAAGTTAATTGATTTTGGATCGAGAATCCTAAGTTTGGGTGGGTGTTAGTCATTTTTTCCTGTTTTTTTGGCCATTTCCGACTCGCACGAGCCTACGTACGAATTCGTATATGCTCTTACGATCATCGGAAGTTTGTTCCTAAATTTTAGGATCAAAACTTAAAACTTAGGATCAAATCCTAAAACTTAGGATCAAAACGTAAAACTTAGGATAATCGGATGTGTTTAGGTGTGATTCAGAGAACAGTTTTCAAACCTCTAAATCCGTTTTAAAAGAAAGCCACTGCCGACACCTTTTAGCAGTCGGATTGCTGTTCTTGAACAGGTTTTTTGGCTATGTGGAGGAGTCTGCGCGTCTTGAGCTCCAATGAACTGCATGTATCAGCATGGCCGAGGCCATAAATTGTATGGCAATGCATACCTGATTCATGTATGCCTTATAAAAGCATTTTAATGTGGACCTTAATTAGTCCTTTGCATGTAAACCTTTATTTTGCAATATATTTGCGTTAATTAAAGAAACTTATGTCCTTTGTTATTTATTTTTAAATTGATGTACTAGAATAATATTTTTAGATTGCATTTATTGGTGTAGTTGTTTACCTTTGCTTTGTTTAATTATTTAAGCACATCTTTGGTCAGATGCATCACACTTACTGAGGAGAGGAGAGCGGGATAAAGTGCAGGATGTGGGTTACTGCTGTATTTTGCACAGACGCAGCAGAGCTGGGGGCACGGAAAGGTCAGAAATCAAAGAATGCAGAGCAACACAGTCACAAGGCCCTTTCTGTTTGCAGGCTGCCCGAGAATACCTGAGCCGCCATCTTGGCTGTTTCTAGGCTCATAACATGCTGAAGTTGCTGGGTGTTTTTTAATTTTTGAGAGCAAATCTGTATGTAGAGGGTGTGGGTAACCACACCCAAAATTTTAAGTTGTACCATTTGAAGCCAAAATATTAAAATTAAATCCACAAGTAAAAAATGCAAGTTAACTAAAAATTAAACAAAGTAAGATTTACTTATGCAAATGCATTCATTAATGGTTGGTTACTACAAAATGAATGAAATAAAGAAAAATAAAAGACCAAATATTTAGAATGCACTTTAATGAGGTAAGTTTGTAGTGCGCAGCCGCAAGATCAGAAGGATTTACGTCCAGACAAAAAAGGAAAAAGGGCAAAACCAATGTTGCAACCTGAGAAATGAAACGGAAAATTCAGGATGGAAACTGACATAGGTCTGATTCCCGAACTGCCATACGAACGGACGTACATTTTAGGATAGAAACGTATTTGCTTATAGAATCACTCGCAAGTTCATACGAACGCACGAGCGTACGGGAAAAATAGGATGATCGGCACCAAAATCAAAGCTGTTACATGTTTCTTTGAATCGACCCTAATGTTTCCTACTGCACACATGATCCATTTGCTACATCCAAACCATTTCTATCAATGGGATTTTGACATGGGACTTTATTCTATCTATATTATTTGAAGGGGGGTTCATAATGCCTATGTCAGGCCCGTGGGACACCCGCCTTCAGAGTAAGCCCACAACCCCCAATCTCCGCTGCTAGCTTCACCTTTAGACAAGCCCCCGTTTGCCGGGACGCTTTATACGCCTTGCCGGACACCGTTGCCCCCAGGACTTAATAGCACAAAGGATGTGAGTTTACAGGGGTTGAAGGCAGATGAACCAGAGGCCAGACTGGGCAATGTCGGGTAAGTACTGGAAACAGTTCGGGTGCTTTGGAAACAGGTAATACTTGAAGCAATTCGGGTGCTCAGGAGAATTCAAGCGAAGTCAGACGTCAAGCCAGGGATCACAACGGGAGGTCAGAGAGCTGCGCAGTACAAAGGGATGAGACGAAGATGTGGTCGAGATTCAAGCAGATGGTCAATAACGATATAAACAGGCAATCACAGGAACAATAACAAGCCAGCTAAACGCTATCACAGGCACTGACACACTGAAGAGGTAATCCCTTTATAGGACTGAACCCGGCTGGATTGGACAGGGAGGCAGTGACTGTGATTGGTGCACTTTGGATCTGTGTGCTGATTGGTGCACTTCGGATCTGTGGTTTGATTGGTGCACTTAGAGAGCTCTGGGCTGATTGCCCCAGCTGAACTCCAAAGGCATACTGCCCAGAACTGCACCTCCTAGGTTTAGCTCTTTTAAACAGCGTCCAGTGGCCACTCTGTGTATAGCACCACCGGAGGACATAAGCTGACTGTACTCGCGCGCAAGCACGAGTAGAATGACAGTGGACGAGGGAGGAGGGCGCGCTCGGCGACACACGCGCCGCTGGAGCTGGCATCTGAGGCAGAATTGGCTGCTGGGCAGGAGAAACCCTGGCCAGTTGCCTAGGGACACCACGGGCATGGACTGAAGGCAAGTCATTCATGACAGCCTGCAGCTCTGACTTAATACTACTGAATAAATCAAAAAAGATTAAACTTTGGTCAGTGAAGATTTAAGCCGGACCAACAGCCTGGCATAGTTGGAAAAGAAAGGTAGTAGCCATTCTGGAGCTTCCTCTCCCAACTGACATAACTGAAATGCACAGTAACAGGAAGCCCAGCATGACTTCCTGTTTGCAGGTGGCCTGCAAACCTATGAGTGGCCATGTGTTAGTTAGTATTAAAAGTATGTTAGTAAGTATGTTTGCAAGTATTTTTATGTGCAGCAATCTAAATTGCCCTGGAGAGGGATACATATGAGCACTCTTTGTTGTGTTGGTCTGATTTAATTCATTTTTGATTGTTGGTCTACCTTAAAGTTTCCCTGCTTCACACAGCCTGCAGAAAATGCCCCTCCTTGTGCTGTCAGCAAGTGAATTGGAACCCTGCCTCCTTGTGCTGAGATAACACTTTTTGAATATTAATTTCACTTCATGAATAATTTAGTAGTGGTAAAACCTAATACTTAACTTTTCAAAAGAATATTTAAAGCGGAAACCTAGGGGGTTTCAAATAATAACCTTACCTCACCCAGGCGCCTGCCGCATAGACAGTGCAGGTAATGCCATCCCCCTGCTCCTGCATGCTCCTGCCTGCCCATTCAAGTGAATAGGTGAGAAGGGCCGGGGTAAGGCCTTTTTTTCTTTGTAACCCCCCATCCATCCTGCCTCAGCGCCAGGGGAGGGTGACAGGTCAGGGACATTATTAAAGACTGGACTTCTGCTTCGAATAGTCTTTCTAGTAGAGGACATAGTCCTATCCCCAGCCCTTGCATAGACCAGAGTGTTGGCGGTGGTCTACTTTTTGCCAGTTATTTAGGGCTATGACCAGGCGAGTGGGCTGAAAAAACATGTTACACTTACACATACATGCAAAGCATGCAAGTTTTTTAAAAAAATATCTTTTAAACCTGATTGGATGATTGAGGTCACTGCCATGTTGCCATGGTAATCATACTACTCGCAGCGTAGCTGCCCAGCATAAGGGAAAATTCACACTTTTGACGTATGAACCATTTTCAGATTAAGTCCTCTCAGTGATTATTACAGCAGGAGAAGCTGCATGACAGCCAAGCAACCAAAACTTTCACAAGATGGTCTCTGAAAATTACTTTATTTGAAGGAGCTAAGGCTACTGAATTTGTGGTGCGCCTAATGACTCGGTAGCTTCCAGTGATGTGCGTTTGGCAGCTTCCAGAAAATGTTCCGTACAATCAGATGTAAGGCTGCCGAGCTCAGCGCTGCCATAAATAATGTTCTCTTGTGATGTCTGATAAAGCAGACGCACGGATAAACAGTACCGGGCTATGGGCACTTCTGAAAGGTATCCAATAGCTTCACTGCTGATTACTGCAGCCCGATAACAAATAATATTTACTTGCATAATAAAGAAAATAAGGCTCCATTGCCAAGAAATCCTGACACACTCATTGCTTCTAGTAGCAGTCAAGGTATATAAATATACATAACGCAAACACACGCTGATAGCAAAACACTAACTGAGAATGATTCCTATCTTGCTGTCTGCACTGCTAAAATATTTTTACTCTACGCGCATTTGTTTTATGCCTTAATTACGAATGCAAAAAAAAAGGCTGGCGAAAAAACAAAAACGCCTTCATGGAGGTCAGAAATCTAAATCCTACTGGTTGTAGAATTTAGCACCCAGAACTTATTCATGCGGCCCCACCACCTCAAACTGAATAAAGGTGCTGAGGTGGTGTCTGGTATGCTCCCTGTGCTACAGTTAATGAAGTGACAAGATGGTGGTGGGGGCATAGTCTTGTCCACTAGTTTACTTTAAAAAGGTGGTCAGACTTCAAAAGCCCTGGTTCATCACACCATGGATTCCAAACCTGATGTAGCCATGACACTCCAGGAGGTGTGTTTAGCTATCCATACTAACCACCCAAGAAGGGCCGGCCTTAGGGCCAGTGTCGCCCCGTGCAAGATTTCAGACAACAGAGGAAACATGGAAATGAGGGAGACAGAGAGATGGCGCAAGAAAAACAGGGGCTGCAGAAAAGGAAGAAAAGGAAAGAATGTGGAAAAGAGAGCAACATTGGCGGAATGTGGGAAAATGATAGAGTTCAGAAGAAAGAGAGAGAAAGCTAGAGAGTTGAATAGGAATAGTAAAAGATAGTTAAACACACAAGTGAAAGATAGAGAGACAGATAGAGAAAAGGGAAGGAAGGAAGAAAGAAAGAAAGAAAGAAAGAAAGAAAGAAAGAGAAATATGAGGAAACAAATAGAAAGAGAAATAATCAAAAAAGCTAGCTGGAGAAAATATAAAGTAAGATAGAGAGAGAAAATGGGAAGAAAGAAGGAGGGAGGGTAAAAACAGAGGATGATTTTTAGAAGCTGAAAAGAGGCAGACAGGACATAGGTGACAAAAGGAAGATGGAGGGAATGTGTAAATACAACCTGAATAAGGCAAGGGGTATGGAAAGAAAGTAACATTGAGGGATCATGAAATAAAAGAGAAAGAAGGAGAAAAAGGTAACAAAGAATTCTAAAATAATGTCCATAAAACGAAAGGACAGAGATGGGGGTATTTATATCTGCTGTTTCAGCTGAGAGGTGCCCCTTCACAGAGATGCCGCCCTGTGCAACCACACACCTCACACACCCTAAAAGCTGCCCATGCACCCAAGGATACTCTACTGCCCAAGCAAAGGTCTAATATCTATGTTACTAATGTAATGTGTGCATGGTGCATTATTTATGCAGGAATAATACAATGCAGCACTTGGATTTTTGATAAGGTCATCTATCTTTGGGCTAAAGGACATCAGATGGCAAATATTAAAATCTGCATGTATATTTAGCCCTTTAACTGTCCTAGTGAAATAGAAAAAAAATACAAAACATCCCAAAATGTATCTCCATTGGTAAGGGTGTGCTTCAACCAGGGGCATGCAAAAGGTTCAGCATTTTGGCTGGCTTCAGTTTTCCCTACAGCCAAATTCCACACAATTTAGGTTGTAATAACTTATACCTATGTTACTATAGGTACCCCTATGTGCCTTACTAGGTGCCCCCCCTTCGTCCCATTGGTTATTCCACACTGCAGCCTCAGAGCTCAGTAATGCCAGGCAGGTGGTGGGATTGCCATAGCCCCAAGCTGGGGGGGGGGGGGGGGTGAGCTGCAGGCTATGCAGGTTAACCACTTCTTTTGGGATGCCCATTAGGCAGCACAGCCATCATCCACTAGGTAGGCGCCTGTAGCTGCAATCATCTGTTGCCTAGCAACCCAGCAGCGCCATGACTGGTGCCCCCTGGAGATCAGAAGCCCATCTCTGGCTCTGATCTGCCCAGAGCAAGGGGGAAGCTAGCAGGGGCAGCCAGGGTGGACACAATTTAATCATTTTAGTTTCTTATCATGCAGATGACTTGGTGACAGCACATTTATGACCTCAGACACACACTTTTTATATTGGTATTTTATGTTTATATATGGTTTTGGTTATGGTACACTCAAGTTGATTCCTTTCTTGATAAAGGGGGCTTCCAGGTCCCCGAAACGTCGACTTGCGCATTTGCAATTTTTTGGATGTAAGTACTTCAATACACTTTGCATTATAATAATACAATTCTGTGATTACTCACCTGTAGAATTGGTATTATGATTATACAGTATGTCCTGCTCCAAATCTAATACTTACAGTTGGGATAAACTCCGCCAGATGGCGCTGGACTGCAGAGACATCGAAAATAGGCTCCTCCCGGCCCCTCAAATACCCAGGGACCTCCCACAAATCCCCAGCATTGAAAAGCAGTTAAGGAGAAGCCGGGAGAATTAACAATCCAAACTATCAACTATAACAATGATAACAATCACCATACAGGGGATCCAAGAAAATGCAAACCAAGGGTGGGGTGGAGCAGGACGTACTGTATACTCATAATACCAATTCTACAGGTGAGTAATCACAGAATTGTATTATTCTTAGTATACAGTACGTCCTGCTCCAAATCTAATACTTACAGTTGGGACATCCAATAGCAGTGTCCATAAAGTAGGGTGGGATCCCCAAGAAAAATCAGCAGCAGACAGTTTAAATCACTGCCGCCTGCAGAACCTTGCGGCCAAAAGCAGCATCAGCTGAGGCCCTAACATCAACCTTGTAAAACTTTGAAAAGGTATGAACAGAAGACCAAGTAGCGGCCTTGTAAACTTGCTCAACAGAAGCCTGGTGCTGAAAAGCCCAAGAGGCACCAATAGCACGAGTGGAATGAGCAGTAAG
This sequence comes from Gastrophryne carolinensis, assembly GCA_027917425.1. Lineage (NCBI taxonomy): Eukaryota > Metazoa > Chordata > Amphibia > Anura > Microhylidae > Gastrophryne > Gastrophryne carolinensis. The sequence goes on from CM051239.1 coordinate 340,881,797, forward strand.
GCGGAGGGGAGGATTCTTCCCCTTAGCAGAGTAGGCCTGAATCACAGCCTGACGAATCCACTTGCTGATAGTAGACTTGGCAGGAGCCAAACCCTTCCTAGGACCAGAAGGGACCACAAAAAAGAGCATCAGTTTTCCTGAAAGGTGCAGTAGCCACCAGATAGTACTTCAGACACCTAACCACATCCAAAGAGTGCAAAACTCTCTCCTTAGCATTACTAGGATTAGGGCACTACCTTAGGCAGAAAATCAGGTTTGAAACGAAACACCACCTTGTCCTGGTGCCTCTCATAGTAGGGGGGCTGAATGGACAGCGTCGCCAACTCAGACACACGCCTGACAGAAGTGATAGCCACCAGAAACACAACCTTGAGCGTAAGAATGGCCAAGGCAGCATCCTGCACAGGTTCAAAGGGAGCACCCTGCAAGGCTGACAGAACCAAGTTCAATTCCCGAACAGGCACCATAGGTTTACGTGGGGGACGCACATGAGTGACCCCCTGGAAAAAAGTCCTGATCAGAGGGTGCTGAGCAAAGGACTTCTGGAAAAAAATAGCTAGGTCAGTTTCTGACCCTTCAGAGTACTGAGTTGGAGCCCCATCTCCAACCCATGCTGCAGGAACTCCAGAATCCTGGGAATAGAGAACATACGACAGGGAAGAAACCTAGACTCACACCAGTCAATGTAGGCACACCAAACCCTGTAATAAATGGAAGAGGAAGACTTCTTCCTAGCTTTAATCAAAGTATCCACAACTGAGGAAGACAGCCCCTTCTCCATCAAGATGGAGGTTTCAGCAGCCAAGCCGTCAAAGCCAGAGTTTGTAAATTGGGATGGCGTAGTCTTGGCCACCTGGGGAACAGAAGGCCAGAAGGCCAACAGCCAATGATGGCGCACCGGCGCCTGAGGTAATGCCGCCGCCAAGCGCGGAACCAAGTCAGCGCGCGGCGGCGGTAATTTTAAAGCAATAAAGACAAGTCAGCGTGGCGGCTGACACAAGAATAAAGACATGTGAAAAGTGAAAGCAAAGACTGCATAACATACATATCTATACACATACACACCCCCCCTCTTTTCCCCCAAAGACTACAAGGAGGATGAGGGAGGACGGCGGCCACTTAAATAGGGCCCACCAATAGACAGGGGCAAGGGGCAATAGTGCGGGAGGGGCATCCCATAGAGGCTCACCATAAGCCTGAACCACCTACCCTTTGGTGGGGGATTGCGGTGGAGCAGCGCTCCTAAGCACCAACGGCGGTGCTGCCTACCTTCACCCGACCAGCGCAGCCAAGGCTGGGAGGCATATTACTAGTGGAACGGGTGGGAATAGTCCTACAGGGCCACAGGTTAATAACACCGCTCACCTGCGAGTAGAGAGACAATTTCTCGCCCTTCGCAGCCAGACTGCAGAGAAATTCTGGGGATTTGTGGGAGGTCCCTGGGTATGTGAGGGGCCGGGAGGAGCCTATTTTCGATGTCTCTGCAGTCCAGCGCCATCTGGCGGAGTATATCCCAACTGTAACTATTAGATTTGGAGCAGGACGTACTGTATACTAAGAATATAAAACTTTATGGTCTTTATTGCGTTCATCTTGGTCTACTGGGATATGTGGTGCCTCCATGAACCAATGCAACCACTTCTGCAAGGAATATAATAATGTGTTAAACAGTGCGGCTGTCATTAAATTCTACTATAGTTTATGTGCACCTCGGCTGAGCTTCTAATTCTGCCGTACATCTCCAGCCAACCTGCTTTAAAAAGGATGTCAACCTGACCCATTCCTGCAGAACGATTGTTCTCCAGTCCTGCACCTAGCACTGACCATTTTGCTGAACACTCCAAATTAGAACTCTTAGGGCTTTATTCATCAAGGGATAGCGACAGGTAGTGCCTCGTAAGCGCCAGGTAGCGCCAGGTGAATGCCGGCCACAGCACGCAATACCACATTTATGAAGGTGATTCTGGTGAGCGACTCTTACTGCGACACGTATCGACCAATTCATCATCACAGACGGCTCAGCGTATACCGCCGGCGCTCTGCCTTCCAGAGCGCCTGGTATTACCTGTCGCTACCTGTCGCTCTCCCATACATTTCAATGGGCGTTCCGTTTCTTCTCTTTAAAAAGGGTGTTTCATTACTTTTTTTTAATGAAATCATTGTGTCACCTCTCCTGGCCTATTTAAAGTCATTTTTGATTTTTTTTTTAAATTTTACAATTATATGCAGAATTGTCATTACAGGTCTGGTATTAAAGTGTTCATGTCACAATGTAATAACAATGTAATTCCATATGTTTTCGCTTTGTTACTAGTGGATATGTGTTCAAAAACAGACTTTAATCACACCGCTTCTGGCGCTCTGAGCTACAGCGACACAATTTTGAGCGCAGGCGGTGTGAGGCTGTTTATTTTTATGAATATGGTTTGAGTCGCTCACACTGACCAGTTGCTACCGTTCGCTCCCATATAGCTCTGTACTAGTGTAGTAGCGACTCACAAATCAAATTCATCATTGCCGGTAATGTTACTACAGCGACTGAGGCGCTCTGTAATAGCAGCTCACGGCCCATCAGAGCGACCACCAGCAGTCGCTCTTAGCACCACTGTACAGGCGTTCATCTGCTGTTACCTTGTGCTATTAATGAATCAGCCTGCCCTTCAACCCAATTAATTATTAAGGCCTGGTGTATTTAGGAAAATGGTCACCGCTAAGTGCAGAACTAGAAAACAATCACCCTACAGGAATGGGTCAGGTCTGCTTTTAGTTGTTTTACAGCATAACTGAAAAGCATCAGTCCCGTACAGACACAATGTTACTTTACATATTACTTTGGCGCTGCTTTAAAGTCATAGTTTAGTCAAAAACAATAGAAACACTATACGCACCTTTCATCAGTGCAAACTATGGTTGCTAGTCGGGTCCGAAGACACTTACCGGATCGCCAGGATGTCAGTCCCGTGCCGAGTGCCACTCCCTCCACCTCTGCTGCATCAACACAGCAACACCAATGTGCAGAGGGGATTACGGCGTGCTCCGTCCCCTCGCCAAGGAAGTATAGTTTTCTTTTGTATTTTGACTATAGTATGACTTTAAGTATCTATTTGTGTTAGTAAGGGAGACACAAGACCAGGCAAAAGATTAAAGCGTGCAGTATTAATGTAGTGCAACCTGCTGTAGAATCAAACGATCTTCTGTTACATCGTTGTTTAAGAATCTGAATCCCACCTCTGCTTAAAGTGGACCAAAACCCACGGTGATCGGCCCAGGAATAGATTCCCTCCCCCCGGGGCATCCAAAATTACCAGTCGTAAGTGGTGTACCCCAGGGTTCAGTCCTGGGCCCACTATTATTCAACTTGTTTATAAACGACATAGAAGATGGAATTAGAAGCACTGTCTCTATTTTTGCAGATGACACAAAGATATGTAGCACAGTGCAGTCTATGGAAGATGTTCACAAGCTTCAGGCTGACTTGGACACTTTGAGTGTCTGGGCATCCACTTGGCAAATTAAGTTCAATGTGGAGAAATGTAAAGTCATGCACTTGGGGTCTAACAACCACATATGTCCTCGGGGGAGTCAAATTGAGAGAGTCACTTGCTGAGAACGATCTGCGGGTACTGGAACATCACAGGCTGAATAACAGTATGCAATGTCAAGCAGCTGCTTCCAAGGCCACCAAGATACTATCATGCATTAAAATAGGCATGGAATCACGGGATAGAGATGTAATTTTTCCTCTTTACAAGGCACTGGTGCGCCCTCACCTGGAATATGCCGTCCAGTTCTGGGCACCCATTCATAGAAAGGACGCTCTGACTATGGAAAGGGTGCAGAGGAGAGCCACCAAACTAATAAGGGGAATGAAAGATCTTAGTTATGAGGAAAGATTACATGAATGAAATCTGTTTAGTTTTGAGAGGAGGGGGGACATGATTAACTTGTATAAATATATAAATGGCCCATACAAAAAATATAGGGGAACACTATTTCAGGAAAAATTCTCTGTAAAGACAAGGGGGCGCTCCCTTCGATTGGAAAAAAAGAAATTTAGTCTCCGGAGGGGACAATCATTTTTTACCATAAGAACTATAAATCTATGGAATAGCCTCCCACAGAAGCTTGTTACAGCATCAACCACTGACAGCTTCAAAAAAGGATTAGATGCTTATTTAGAAGAAAATAACATTAACAGTTACTATTAGAGGTTATCAGTAAAAAAAAAAAAGTAGAATAAAATTAATGTAGCGGGCGCGTGCCTGGCCGGGGGCATGCGCTCTGGGGAGCGAGGGGGATTCTTGGACCTAGGGTAGGGCATCCCATGTCGGTGTGGCATGTGTGGGTGGAGGTGCACTTACTGGCTTCAGATGTCGCTGGGATCCAGAGATGACACTCTTTGGCGAACTCAACATGGTCTTTATTGATTGGCTTCCGTCCATGGTAAACACAGCAAACAGTTCAGTACAGCATGATCCACTGATTACAGCAACAGTCAATTGCAATGGTCCATGGCTGGCTCTCGGCTCCTCCACACTACATTGCACTGCTTCCCCTCATCACCTAGAATTCAGTAGAACACTCTAGAAGGGTGGGTCTCTCCCTTATATAACCTTGGTATTGTTGCGAGTCCCAACAAAAGGCAGGGCAGTTAATTTTGCCAATGTCATCTGGCTTAGTCTCTATTTACCAACCTAAAAGGGAACGCTAGACCACTAATGTACTGTTCGGTCCATTCCTTAGGCAACACTGCCATCATGTGGTTCCATGACGCAATGGTCCTAAGAAATGCATCCAACAGGTTTAACTACTCTGTTTAATGATTCCTACTCACTATCAGGGGCCTATTCCACTGACAGGGCTCTAATTGTTTCTACTTTAAGTGTTGCCCATGGTTTCCACTCGTCACATAAATATCTTCCACCTATAAAATAAAAAATAACTTCCCCTACCCCAACACCCTTGGTTGAACTTGATGGACATATGCCTTTTTTCAACCGTATTAACTATGTAACTAAGTAAATTTATTTTTTTCGGTTCTGCGGTTCTGAGAACTGCTACAACTGGTTGTGCAGAATCAGGGGGAACCTGCTGAATCCCACCCCTGGGTTTAGGTATGCATGTGCTTGTTTTATTACGCAGCAGAAGACCTAACACTATCATGCTTCTGTACCGAAGAAGAAGAAAAACTTACAAATATTGATGGACCACCCCATGGTGAAGGACACACGATTAAATCAGTGAATGTTATCTCTTGGAAGCTATTATCATTACAGTGATGAACAGGAAACTCCAAATGGCAGATGCTATGTAAAGGAAAGCACAGCAGGTCTGCATGTCTCTCATTAGCCATGATTACGCTGAACGACAGCCATACAGTCACCTCCATCAGAGCCCAAGCTGGATGAGCCAAGCTCAAGCTTACTGTAGCATGGAGCTCAGAGGTACAATGGAGCAGCACAAGCAAATTAAAACCTTTTACTCCCATCTGTAGCTGATCTATCGCAAGCTTCTTCCAAACAGAATACATTGCGTTTTAAAATTAGATGCAATGTCTGGTGAGGCAGTCGTACCTAAATTAGAGCAACAATTAGAGCTAGGTTTTGAATGTGCACATGAAGCAATGGAGATGAGCTCAATGTCAAGTGAAAGTCGGAGGCGCTAAGCTAACCTGGGGAAAGGATGCTTTATTTTCAGGCAAAAAACAAAAAACAATAATATCACTAACAGCTTGACTTACCTAGAATGGAGGCTCTGAAACAAATCAAAATGCTTTAAAGTGGACCAAAACCCAGGATTTTGCTCCTTTCCCCCAGGGCAACCCCCAGATCGCCCAGATCTTACCGGTTCTACGGTGCATGCGCGGCCGCTCATCCAATCAGCGAGCTCAGAGCCGCTAAACCAACACCCTTACAAAAACAGTGCTCATGTGCATCCCTCCCCTGTGCAATTTAGATTGCTGCACATAAAAATAAATTTACCTTTTTGTAACTCCTGCTGTAGTCAATTTTAAAAACAAAAAGGTGCATCATGGAGCTGCCTGCAAAGAGGAAGTTTCCTACTTCTGTGCCTTGTGGGGTTATGTCAGTTCAATTCAGGCAGCAGTACAGCTGGGATGCTGGGAAAGGAAGCTCCAAAATGGCTGCTACCAGGAGAAAATCTGTTAGGTGGCATTTTAGCTTTGAGTGTGTGTAAAAGCAAATGTAAGTGCTGACAATGATTCGGTATCATTCCAGTCGAAGGGAGTTTTGAGGATTTTTTATTCCAAATGGGGAAGGCTGTAAAGTAACTGTCCAGGCATTTAAGTGGACCAAAACCCACATTTTTAACTAGCATCCCCTGAATTGCTCCCCCTATGAAGAGCACCTAATGCTATTTTTTTGTGCTCCTGCTTCACTCTAATCCCATATAATGGAGCCTGTTTTAGCTGTAAAACTTCAGCTCCTCTAACCATTGCCACTGTTGTGTGTGGCAATAATATCATTGCCACACCTATGCAATGACTGATCATCTGTCATCTCACAGATAGGGGCAGCAAAAAGAACAGTGTTCCTGGATTATTCGAAATAGGGAAAATATCCATTTCTAGTTCTACACCCGAAGAAGGGAATATCGGCAGGGGCTTTGGACAAATGTATTTCACAAGTTTGTTGGGTTTTGGTCCGGTTTAATCCTAAATAAAAGAAACACATCCTGGCGAAGTAGTGGGGTCGCCACTACACAACACGTTGATAGGCGTTTAAGGATGACGGCTCATGCTTATGGTGATATGATTCTTTTTTATTAGTTCCCATATTACTTATGCCTTAGACATTGCACTAATTATGATCACTTTATTGTTAATGATCTTAGTAATTTTTGGCACATGGTTTATGAATTGATAGTTATCTAGCACTGGCTGTTTAAATACAGCACACCTTGTTGGTTTTGTCTGCATTGGTCACTTTACTGCATTGGTCAATTTGTCTTAGTCAAGCACTAGCACTTTTCTCTATATAAATTATTGATTCAGATTTATTATTATTAATTGGCATAGGGGACGTTTACATCAATCAATTGAAATTTTTAAGAGCCTTATTATATCTTTTCTCCTTTTTTAATCTGTGTTTTTTTAAATGTATGTTATGTATGTGCTTTTATGTATGCGCTTATCAGTCTTTGCACAATAAAATAGATATATGTTATATTACAAGTGTGCGGTATACATTTATAGGCACAGTAGGCCAATCTGGGGGCCGTACTTCTAGTATAATAAAAAAAGAAAAGTATACTTATCAGCATTACCCCCAAAACAGCTTCCTCCTGCTGCCTCCTGTTGCAGTGAATGCAGCTGGACATACTCCGGTCACTATGACTGACATAATTAATAATAAATAATATACTCATATGATCAATGTATGCTTGGACATACAAAGGAATTTGTGCTCTGTACAACACACAACATAACCGCACACTAGAAAAGTGCCGCAGTGCACACACCAAGGGTGTTATTCATCAGGGGATAGTGGCAGGTAGTGCCTCGGTGCGGCAGGCAGCATCTGGTGAACACTGGGCACTTTACGCAAAACCACATTTATGAAAGCGATTCTGGTGAGAGACTCTAACAGCGCCATGTAGCGTCTGATGTATAATTACAGGCAACTCGGCGTATAGCGCCTGCGCTCTAGCTTCCAGAGCGCCAGGTAATACCTATCGCTACCTGTCGCTCTCCCATACATTTCAATGGACGTTCCTTTTCTTCTGGTGGATATGTGTTCAAAAACAGACTTTAATCACACAGCGTCTGCCGCTCTATGCTATAGCAACCAGATCCAGAGCGCCGATGCTCTGGTGTGAGTCGCTGAGAGTCGGTCGCACTGAGTTGGTGATACCTTTCGCTCCCTGCAACGCTGTACTAGTGTTAGAGCACCCAACATACATCTCATTCATCGATGCCTGCCAGGTTACTACAGAGACGCTCTGTTACAGCGCCCGATACCCACACATGAGTGTCTACTAGCGGTCGCTCTAAGCGCCGCTATACAGACGCTCATCTGTCGATACCTGGCGTTAGTAATGAATCAGCCTCTAAGTTTCTCCAGTCACAAAATTAATTCCCTGGAGGGTGGGGCCACGTCCCTCATTTTACCCAGTGGTTGGATGAAGGGATCCCCAGATACATTTCTGAGCACTGGACTTGGAATCCATATGGGTGTTTTAGGATCTGGGGTCAGGTTTTTCACAAAATGGAATGGGTGATTTATTCAAGATCTACTTCTTAGAAGAATCAAGATGCAGTGCCATTAAAGAAGCCTTTGATCAGTCCTATTCTATGTCATGGCAGTGGCCCTAAGCATGCAGCCAATCACAGCACAAGTGATGATTAGTTCTATTGGGTATGACCCTTACAAAGTCATGATCTGAAAATCATGGTACAATACTTACCCACTGCATCACCGGTGAGCGGCCCCGGTGCACAGCAGCATCGCTTACTCATAGAAAACCGGTAACCATGTCACCCCATGGCATTACTGTGACCTGTGTTATGGCCCCACATCTGACAATGTCCAGTGCCAAGCATTGTTGTCAATCCATTGCCACATCTGACCACATGCAGTACAAGCCCTGATGCCTACCCAGTGACATGTCTGACCATGACCAGTGCCAAATCTTTACCAGGCTTGACTAAGTCTGCACTACTGCTTATGGTCGCTGTCCCGTGTTGTACTCCCAGCCACATCTCCTGCTACCATCATGGCTGCTCTGGTGCCATCCACTATGACGGCGATTCCATTGCTCCAATCAGGCTACATGGCTTATAGACTATATTGGCAGTCACTTTTATAATTCGGTATTAACAATAAATAGATAATACCGCGTGGCACAATGATAAACTACAAAGTACAAAGCTTGACGTGTTAAAAGAGTCCTTCTTCTCAATAAATTGGTTATAGTAATACAAAAGACACAGAGCTCCAGGCAAAAAGTGGAAATATATTATTTTTCTCTTTTCTCTTTAAACAGTTCCAGGGTGCAGAAAACTCCTCACACTCTGTTTATTCCACCACCAGTTAAGTGTAGACTCTTACCGGAACTTATTCTCAAAGAAGCGTAGGATTAAATAAATGTTCTTGGTAGGCATTAGACCCAGGGATATATAATGACAATCACTTCCAATCAATCTCCTTTTAAGTAAATCTAATTTTGCACACCAGGAGCAAATGAGACAGGAAGGCACCCGGACAAGGCGTTCCACCCATCACCATTTACCATCCAGGTTGTATAGCAGTCTCCGCCCCTACGACTCCTATACAACCTGGATGGTAAATGAGGATGGGTGGAAAGCCTTGTCTCGGTGCCTTCCTGTCTCATTTGCTCCTGGTCTACACTTAATTGGTGGCAGAATACACAGAGTGTGAGGAGTTTCTGCACCCTGGGACTGTTTAAAGAAAAAAGAGAAAAAGAATATATTCTCACTTTTTGCCTTGAGCTCTGTGTTTTTTGTATTACTGTCATTCGGTATTGTCAGGCAATATAGGTATACTCACAAGCAACAGAAGCAAATGAAACGCCCGATATCCTTACCTTCACCTCGAGCCAGCACCAAAAAAAGAAGAAAGAAGAAAAAAAGAAGTCCCATGTACGTGCTCCTTTCCCGAAGTGAAGGTAAGGATATTGGGCATTCTGGGGGTGTTATATGCAGGGGGTTCCAGCATTCTGAAGGCTCCCTGAGCTTGTTCTTATTCAATGTCTGCAGGACCAACACCCTTTAACCCTTCTAGTGCCAGCTTCGCGAGTCTCACATAGCTGATTTTAGACCCCCATAAAAAAAAAAGTAAAAAACATACATACTTACCTGACCCCTCGTGTGAAATCACTTCGACTTCTGCCCCCGGGCCTCTGATCTTCAGGAGGGGGCCTGGAATAGGCCCCCCTGCTTCTGCCGCCGACATCTGCAAGAAAAAAAAAAGTGTAAATGTCAGTACTCACCTCGCAGCGCGATCGCTCTCCCCGGGACTTCACCGGGGGGGCTCCGATCCCCCCCAGGGCTTTCCACACTGCTAGTGAGGATGCAGAAACGGGCCCTCACCATCCTCTTCGGGTGGTGATGGCCCCGCCCCTAGCACCGCCCACTTCTGGGAGGGGCGGGATGACGTCATCCCGCTCCTCGTGTCCCACCCGGGCTCCGATCTGTCACTTGTCGGTAGCGATTGAAGCAGGGAGGGTGGGAGGCAGGAACGCTCTGATCTCCCTGCTTCCCACCCTCCCTGCTCCGATCACTACCGACAACTGTCATCTGCAGCAGCGCGGGACACCAAATCAGAGGTAAGTATAAGTGAAAAAAGAATAAATAAAGAATTTTGTGTCTGTGTCTTTTTTTTTACTTAACCCTTTGTGAACTGGTAAGGGGTCCATGAGACCCCCTTATACCAGTTCACAAGGCTCTGGGGCTGGCAATCACCTGCGGCTAGCGGGTGACTTGCCATAACCCCCAGCCCCCCATTACCTGCCTCCCCAATGGGAGGGCAGAAGGGCCCGGGCCACTTAGTGGCTATGTGGGCTAGCAGCCTGCAGGGCCAGGGGCCACCAATTGTGGCCCCTGCGCCCTGTTCTACAAGGCTCCATAGCTGGTCCGGGTTGGTAATGCTGGGTAAGGGGGACCCTACGTTATTTTTATTTTAAATTAAACCCCAATCGTATTGCATAGGTGTATCCTCTCTGAAATCTCCTAAACTGCTGTTTAAGTTTGGGGGAATTTCCTGGGCAGGAAAGGGTGTCTACCAATACATATGTGGTACCGTTGTAACCGGGAGAAATAGGGCTTTCACACACAATAATATTTTATTAACAAACTTAAAAAAAATACTACAAATTGTAAAAAATTGATTTTTTATATTTTTTTGCACAAATTTCACCCAAAAATATTGAGAATACACAAAAAAAAGGCCAAACAAGACATTTCATGTTGAAGCCCAGACTCTGCTGAAAAAAACAATATATCATTTTCCTGGAAAATCCTTGGAAATCCCTTCAAAAATCAAGGTTGAACATGTGGAGCGCAAAATAGTGAAAAGTAGTCTGGCAACAGAGTGTGACAAAAAATCTAGGTAGGCTGGCACGGGCAAGGGTTAAAGAAAAAGTAGGTGTTGGTCCGGTTTAAGGTCGGGGTTACAAAAAGCATAGACTTCATCTTTAGCTCTCTACAACGTTCAGTATGCAGGTAACAATGATTTGAAATATTGTGAGAATGATCTTCTGATGATGTTCTGTATGATGTTCAGTATTGCAGCCCAATAATGAAACATGCATATTATCCACAAATAGGAAATGTAAGGCTTTTCAGAATATAAAAACGGAATGATAACTAGAGAAAAATAAGACTAACCATTAAAACTCTGTCATGGTAGTGTAATAGTGCCCTCTAGGGGCACCTTTGTATAATAGCCTAATCTAACCAGTATTAGTGTATGAACAGTTTCTAGAAATGTTGTTTCCAATGCTGGCTCCTTCTTTGGAGAACAGAGTCCCGCAAATGGCCCGCAGGCGGTCATGTGGGCGCCCGGCGGCCAATCGCCGCTGGCTCGGTATTCAGGTGAGTAAAACAAGATATTTATGTGTTTTTCTGCGAGGGAGGCTCCAGCATTCGCTTCTTACAATCCCTACACAGCGGGACCAACACCCGTTTAGGTAAAAACGGGTGTTGGGGGAGTGCGCATGCGCGCGGAGCTGCTGTGGACGCTTAGCCCCGCAGCTCCGCAGCCCATCGAGTGTCCTGACCTGTCTCCTTAGCGTGGCCTGGCGATTTCTGGTCCTAGAGGGTCGGAGGCAGCAGGGGACTATTTCCCCCGAAGATCCAGCTGATCGGCATCTGTTGCGGTCCCGCCGGGGGGGGGGGGGAGATGCCAAGGAGTCGGCTCTGCCATCTTGTCTTCACAGGATGCTGCTCTCTGGCTCATGCTGCGGTCCTGCTTGTGTGGATCTCCCGCCCACCAGCCCTACCCTATCCCTGGGGCTCCCTGCCCCGCATCTGAAGCTCTCACTATATTAAGGAGTGGCCATTTATATAAGAGCACCCTCGTGCTCAGTACTGCACAAAAGCCTTAAAGGGCCAGCGCAGCTTATCTGGCCCCTCGTCATTTGGCTGCTCTGTGCCATCGAGGCTCTCCCTGCCTCACCACAGAAGCCCCCAGTTTAATAAGGGGTGGCTGAAGCATTAGAGGACCCTCGTCCTCAGAAGTGTGCAACACTCCGGCACAGCTTTCCGGTCCCCTGAGTCAATTGGCTATCCTGTGCACTTGGCGCGATCCCTGCCTAGCCTCTGAAGCCCCCAGCGTAATAAGGGGGAGGCTGAAGTTAAAGAATACCCCCGTGCCCTGCTGATCACACTTCATTGTGGAGAGATCTTAAAGGGCCAGCGCCATTGTTCTGCATCCGGGGATCTCTGGATCTTTGGAGCTGGGTGGCTAGCCCGGACCCTGGTGTGGAAGCCTGCCCCCCATATAGTTCACGTTGTTTGTTCCTTCTTGACATCGTTTAGCTGATATCTATAGTTACGAGGCAACCAAAGCGCCCCAGGATGTCGGATCCTATTGTATCCCAGACCAACCCTCCCATTATGTCTGATCTCCTTCCAGAGGATGAATCCTGGATGGATGAGTCACTTCATGGTTCGCCTCCCAAGTCTCACCCTCCCCCCTTGACAGATACAAAGCAATGCTGGAAAGGGCGCTGGAAAAGTGGGCGTTAAGCATCACAACACAGATCACCAATACCCTTTCGGCGGATATTAGGGAGCTGGGTCAAAGAGTTGGGGACCTAGAACATCAAGCTTCAACCCAGACAGCTGATATGTCCACGTTGAGAGATGATATGGAGATACTGCGCGAGGAAAACCTGGTCTTACTCCACAAGCTTGAGGATGTCGAAAATAGATCCAGACGAGCCAATATTAGGATTAGAGGTGTTCCGGAATCTGTCTTAGACCTTCAATCAACAGTTACCGCTTTGTTTCAGGAGCTTGCTCTGTCACTTCCAATTGAGAGACTGGAATTCGATCGAATACATAGGGCCCTGCAGAAGAAAAGGGCTGACGGTCTTCCACGAGATGTCCTGGTTAAATTGCATTTCTTCCGCACTAAAGAGCAGCTAATGGCTGCGGCGCGCGGACATAACATCTTGAAATTCCAGAGATTCTTGTATCAACTTTATGCGGACTTGGCAACCCAAACCATAGCGAGAAGACATGCAATGAAACCAGCCCTGCAAATTCTACAGTCTCATGGGATCAGATATAAATGGGGATTCCCCTGTAAGATTTCTTTCTCATATAAGGACTCTCACTTTGAGGCCTCTTCAGCTCAGGAACTTGATGGGGTGCTCGCCTCGGTGAACCTCCACCTCACAGCGCTGCCCAAGTTGCCCCTCCTCAGAAGAAAAGAGCGCTCTCCTTTTCGCCAGCTTCTAAGGAAAGGCGTGAACCGCGGAGAAGCTCTCTGATGCCAGGAAATTCTTCAGCAGCCCTGATCCATAGATTTGGTAAGCCGGCTGCGGGGGAGGGTTGAGGGGTAGGTAATCCTGTGTATTCTCTTCTAGGGGTCTTACCCCTCACCTTCCTCAGGCTGCAGCTGGAAGGCCTTTTTCCCGGGTTTGCCATGTTTTTGGTACGGGGATCATATATGTTATATATGTTACATGCTGTGGCGGATAAGTGTCCCCACCTCTTTCCTTCGCATCTTTAAAGTTTGTTACAATGTTAGTTTGGTTACTTTAATGCTTAATGTTGAATAAGCCTGTCGACTTCATGTGTTTCACCTCCTCCCAGTGCTACTTTTTGCAATGTCCCATATGATGTTTGAAACGCTCTGGTCTAATGTCGATGTACGTTTATTTTTTGGGGTCAGGAAAAAGAGAGAAGGGAAGATCCACACTTCCCAACAAAGTGCTAAGGGTTAAGTGTAATAAGTGGCACCACCTTCAAAACTTGTACAAAAATATCCCAATTTATTACATAGAAATACACCAGTTAAAATACATTTAAACAGTTACACTACATGGACACACCAAAAACATTCCCTGGGTAGATACCTAATCCTAGTGGGTTCGATCCAGGATCAACCAGTAACGATTGCAACCTATTATGCCCCAAATCAAAACCAAAATGCATTCCTGAAGGAGTTCTTTAAGAAACTTCATCAAGTAGAGAAAGGGTTTCTTATCGTAGCTGGAGACTCTAACCAGACTCTACACCCTACTCTTTATATGCAACCGGATGATAGATCTTCTCCGGTGGCCAAGAATAGATCCTCTGGGAAAGTATTTCAGGCATTATTAGGTCAATACCACCTGATCGACGCTTGGAGGGAGTACAATCCATCCAAACGGGATTTTACCCACTACTCGTGTCCCCACAAGGTATCTACTAGGATCGACCATGTCTTCATGCAGCAATCCTCCCTCCCCCAGCTTTCTCAAGCGTGCATTATCCCAATAGCCTGGTCCGATCACGACCTGGTCTCAGTTGACCTTTTGGCCCTCACCCAGAGAAGTTCCCAGAAGTCTTGGAAATTATATGAGCCAATGTTGGCCGATGAGGCCCTTCTTGAGCGGGTCCGCATGGGGATCCAAGAGTTTTTTTGACTCAACAAAGGCTCAGTGAGCTCTAATGTCACGCTCTGGGAGGCGCACAAGGTTGTGATCAGAGGGCTATTGATGCAGGAATCTGCCAGCGATCTATAAAGAAAAACTCCTGGAGCTAACTGAAGTGTACCAATTGGCCTCAACCGACTTTAAAATCCGGCCCTCCAAACAAAATAGGATCCGCCTTAATCAGACGGCTAGCCAGCTCAATATGTGTCTATCTGGCGAGGCTGCCCGCCAATTGAACAAATCCAAGTTCCATTGGTACCGTACGAGCAATAAGCCCAACACTCCTCTTGCCAAAAGACTTAGAGGGATCGTACTAAGACCCAAACCGGTGCACATTAGGACAACAGAGGGCCCCCTGTCTAGCAACCCAGCAAAGGTTGTAAATACCTTCTCCAAACACCTAGAGGGGTTATATAAACCCAAATTGAGCTTAAATAAAAGCAAAGCAGAGGAACTGTTTGGCCAACTTAATTTGCCCCCTCTTCCCCCAGGCGCCAAGGAGCACATTGATAGGCCCGTTGAGACAGATGAGGTTCAGGAGGCCATATCATCATTAAAGGTGGGTAAGCAGCCAGGACCTGATGGCTTCACAACGCTCTATTATAAAAAGTTTAGCCAGATATTGGCCCCACATCTGACCATAGCCTTTAACGCTCTGAGGGAGGGAGCCCCTTGGAGTTCTGACTCTTTCACAGCAGCTGTGAGTATGATTCCCAAACCCAACATTGATGACACCGTATGGTCTAATTATAGGCCTATCTCTCTGCTGAATGTTGATGTTAAAATTCTGGCGAATATACTGGCCGCTCGGCTCAACAGGTTTATTAATGTGCTCATTTCCAAGAAACAAGTGGGTTTCATGCCCCAGCGTCAGGCAGGTGACAACATTAGGAAAATCGCAAACCTTATATATCGCTCCAAGATGAAAGGTTACCATTCCATGTTGTTGGCGCTTGACGTGCGCAAAGCGTTCGACACCATGGCGTGGGATTATTTACACTTCACCCTTAATATATGGGGCTTGGGTCCGTATTTCCAGAATTGGATTTCCTCCCTTTATGCCAACCCGGGGGCGTATATCAGGTACTCGGGGTATTCCTCTAAACGATTCATTCTGGGTAAGGGCACAAGACAGGGCTGTCCCCTCTCCCCCCTCCTCTTTGCCTTAGCTATTGAACCTCTCTCCAGACTTATTCAGGCCAACAGTGGTATTGCTGGCATTGAGGTGGGGGGAAACGAGCATAAGATATAGAAACATAGAAACATTTTTCGAGGCTTTCGGGCCTGCAAATTAATTCTGCCAAGTCCCAGGCCCTTAATATTTCCCTACCAGATAGAGTGCTGAGTACTGTCAAGGCCTCCTTTGATTTTCATTGGCAGGCCAAGCATATTAAATATTTAGGGATTCAGTTGGCATCCGATTATAGCTCTTTCTACGGGGCAAATTACCCTAATATGTTCAAAACCCTGAGGTCCCTGCTTTGTAATTGGGCTAAATTAAATCTCTCTTGGCTTGGTAGGATTGCTGCAGTGAAAATGGCGTGGCTAACAGGCATGTACCATTCACTTTTCTAGCACCCCGCCACAGATTAGAGGCAGTACTTTGCTCCACACTGGAGTGCAGCGTACCAGTGTATCACTCGGCAACATCAACACACAGGTTTAAAGTGGACCGACAGTCAAAAATTACTTAAGCCAGACGAACACAACAAACGGCGCTCATATGCATTCCTCCCTGAGGCAATTTAGCTGCATACAAAAATTAATTTACCTTTTTCTAACTTCTGCTGGGGTCAATTTTAGAAACAAGATGGCGACTCGTGCATTTGCAGGCCGAATGCAAACAGGAAGTGCTGCCGGGCTTCCTGTTACTGTGAATGGTCCGTTATGTCAGTTGAATCCAGACAGCAGCATGGCTGAGGTCCTGGGAGAGGAAGCTCCAAAATGGCCACTACATTTTCAACTGCGCCGGCTATTGGTCTGGTTTAAGGGGAAAGTCCAATATACACTTAAAAAAATGCTATTAAAAATGGACTTTCCCTTTAAGCTTGAGGATTTATTATATTAGTGGTATACTATGTAAATGCTAATACATAACTGATTAACATTAGCAAAAAGAAGACGGTCCAATCTTCATCATTGAGAAGCCTGTTAAAACTTACTCTTTCAGAAAAAGCGCCACTTGTCCCAGCCCACTCGTCCGTGACTGGACTGTAGTATATAATGAGACTTATTTCGAAAACTGACTTTATCATACAAAATCAGCATGTCAGCAATTTTGGCTGGGTGATGTTTAGCTGTAAACAAGTAAACATAGATTTGTTTATAGCCCTATAGCTAATGCTGCTACCGTGTGTAGTCCAACGCTTGGCTACAAAGCTAATAACTGCATTGCCCTCATTGAAGATATTGATATATTCATTGGCAGGTAACGTTTTGCTACAACAACTGCATTAGGAATATGAAAATGTAAAATTTGTAGAACAGGGGTATCAATCCTCAAGGGCCCCTAACAGGTCATGTTTTGTGGGTCTCCACATAGTTGGCTTTATAGCTCTGTCTGAGCATTATTGATGTATGTCACCTGGGCATCTGTGTGGAGCTCTGCAAAACATGGCCTGTTGGAGGAGGGTTAAACACCTCATGTGATGTAGGATAAACTGTACATCTGCGTTCACCTTACTATGTGTATGCAAAAATGTTGTACATTAATATGAACTTGCAGGCCATGTTGGTTAAATACAAGCAATTGCAGCATTTGTTATGCTGAAAAGGTAGAAGTTTCATCAGCTGTAGTAATATCTTAATTTCCCCTTCAGTATTCATCATATTGACAGAATGAGGATTACTGGAAACTTCATAAATCTTCCCTATGACATGCACACCATTATAAATTGACCAGGGAACATTTACCTCTCTTCTTTCTATTCTAGTTCTTTGCATCTATACACTAGTTTGCATATAGGAAAAAGGTATGTAACATTAATCCTACACTGGGTCACTTACCTTATTCTGCATATTATGGGGCATTTCAACGCCAGGGGGTATTCTGTGGCTTATGATTTGGGCTCAAGTATGGTGGTGGCCAAAACATGAGACCACATGTAGCTCTCAAGAAGGTAATATGATGCTATTCAACCTCCTTCTCTATATAGTTGGTGGCACAGCAGTTTTCTGTATCAGCGGTGTCAAACTTAAATGCACAGTGGGCCAAAATCAAAAAATTGGACAGTGTCGCAGGCCAACCTTAATATTTATTGAAAAAAATGTCTATCGAATGTATATGTATATCCAAAGATGCATGCACACAGCAAAATAGCGTGCTTGGCTCTATTCTGCTTTTCTTGGCCATCTATCTTTTAGTTGTAGTTGGCGAGAGCTCTTGTTGGCTAAGGGACGAATTGAGCCAAGGGTACCACCGGCCGTATACCCCGCTATGCTCAGGCTGGGGGCATGCTCGCAATGGTAATTAAAGGTAGTAGCACACTTGTAATAAGTAAAAGTAGAGTAGATATTAGTAAGGGGTTCAAAGATTCCATGTGCATCCACTCTCTGCACATTAAGAACGATACATGTATATAGAAATGGAAAATTGAACACCCATAAAACGTTATTGCATTCAAAAAAAGGATGTTTTTAATGCTGGTGAAAAATATACAAAAGAATACAAGTGGTGATGAATACAACAATATATACAGACATATGACAATACGCTATATACAGAGTGCAGACCGCTAAAGGATAAAGGTATCCAGCATGTACTAGGAATCATTGCCCATGTAACAAATAGGCATTGAGGCTGAATGACATGGTAAGATAAATGCTGAGAGCAAAGTAGTATGGGTTATTCTAAGCAACTAGTCCCTAGTCATCCAAAAGTGAAGCAATAACAAAAAGGCTGAATGACAAAACACTTACAATAGCAAGCAACAAGGCTGTGATACCGGGTGGACACAGGAAATGGACTTGACGTTTCGACTGATAAACAGTCTTTATCAAGGCATGCTCACAGTGGCCAATCACAAACGTCTGGCGTGGGCACACACCAGGCTAAAGATGTAGCGGAGCGCAGCCGAGACTCACACATGCATTGTTGGATCGGCAGTCAGGTAGGTTTTACTTATCTGGAAGGGGGTTCAGACAGTGATTTAAGATTCCCTAGGTTGTGAGGATCAGGCTTTTCATCCACTTTAATCAGTCAGCCCGGAAGTCTTTTAGACTCCAGGACCCGCCAAATACGTGGTTGGTCCTCTTTAATGCAGCATGTCACTTTCTATAATGGGATGGGATAGGGTTCTCTGCCTTCATTTACCTCACGCAGTTGCTTTTCACTTGTCACTAGTGGGCTGAGCCAGCTTGACATCATCCTGCTTAGATCGAGATGGCAACCAGCTCAGCCTAGCAGGCAGCTGTATTTGCCAACCACTGGGGCAAGTATTTCCTGACTATATCATCATAGGGGTGGGGTTTTAAATCAAAGCCCCCAATCTCGCCGGCCACTAGGCTGCAATCTGGCAGTGCAATCCTGCCAACGGCGGGCGGCCTTAACTAGCCTTTCGGGGACTAAGCGACATAGGCAGCAAGTGTGCGGCCGTGGTTTAAAGGTTTAACCCTTTAGGTGCCATTTGTCACCCTTTGTTGCCAGACCATTTCACTATTTTGTGCTATACCAGCTTTTTACAATTTGTAGTTTTTTTTTTTTTATAACATTTTTTTTTCAATAAAATCATATTGCGTATAAAGTTGCAACTGTACCACATATGTATTGGTAGACACCCTTTCCTGCCCAGTAGAGTCTCCCAAACAGAAACAGTGCTTTAGGAGATTTTCAGATAAAATACAATGGCTATGCGCACCTTGTGTTTTCATGAAAAACAACCCTTTACATTTGAAATACCCCCACAAACTATATATTCATGGGTGCAGTTTTCTGTGTGACATCCAATGTCCTAATTTATGTCATGATTTCCCCTCTGCCTCATCCCCAGCATTTCTACAGACATCCTATAACAAACAGTTCTTCAAAGTCTTCCTGCACAGGGGCAATAAATCCTTATCTAGGAACAGAAAGCACCACTGCTGTGGGGGGAGCCAGCTTGGAGCGAGAGATTTACAATTTGTCCCCCAGCCCCCACCCAGGGGGGATGACATCTGTCCTTCCAGCCCCTTGGAAATTAGGATAAATCCAGGGGAATCAGTGTGCATTGCCTGTGCCCTGCTTGTATGTGGAGAAGGGCGTGTATGTGTGTGGTGACTGTCTCGATTACACGCCAGCAGACTTTGATTGGATGGTGATTGAGAAGGGTTTCATCGTTTAAAGTGTAGTTGCGGTGGTGGTGGCAGCTTGTTGTAATTGGTGTGTGGGGTGTTTCTGGTGTGATTGCTCTCTGTGCTGGAAGCAGCCCACACACACGTCGCAAATCGCTCGATCAAACAGACGTTGAACAATCGATTTTGTGACATTCTGGTCATATTTTCCTAAAAAAAAAAAAAAACAATATGCAAACAAAAAAAAGTTAAATCTGAAAATGCAAGGTCACCTGAACAGAACAATACCCAACATGTATAAGTACTTTCAAGGGAAAAGTTGCCAAACCTAAAAGATCCTAAGTAAAGCATGCGCATAAAGGTAATTTCAGCTCTGCAAAGTGCACACCTCACATTTTTTAGACAAATATATTGCCTGAAAGTACACATGTTCAGCTTTCTAGCTTGTTGTAGTGGGCACATCTTTCTGGAATCTTTCCATTAAAAATGTATAAAAAAGCAGAATAAAAAAAACACCTATTCCTAAAATGTTAACATGCAAACAAGAAAAAACAATCTAAATCTGAAAGTGCAAGGTCCCTCGAACAGAACAATACTCTCCTTGAGATGTTGCCACCCTCGGTTGACAGACCATTTTCAGCGTCATTTTATGCTATGTTTAACTGTGATTTTTACAGGGATTTCCAGGAAAATTATATATTGTTTTTAACATAAAAATGTCTTATTTTTTCAGTGCTTTATGAATATTTTTGGGTGCAAAAAGTAAAAAAACAGGGCCTCTGGCACTAAAGGCTACAATCCCACGGATTCTTCTGCCCCCCCCCCCGAGCTTTGGGGAGGCAAGTAATGGGGGCCGGAGGTTGGCAAGTCACCCGCTTCCCACAGGGAATATGCCAGCGCCCCAAGCCTTGTGAACTGGGATAAGGGTCTTATGTACCCCTTATTATTTCTTTTTTATACTTACCTCCGATCCATCCCAGAGCACTGTGTCCCACACGAATCTCTCTGGCTTCTGCTGCTGCTGGAAGCCTTTTATACCGTATATATGTCCTGTTAAGTGACAGGACATCAAGGGTTAATTTAAAAAAATGACATAGGTCAAGTGTTGAATTTTTAAAAAATGGGCGTAGGGTCCCCCCTCTTCAGGGGGGTGAACCCAGGCTTTTAAGGGGTTTTAAAACCCTTAAAAATAAATAAAAATGGTGTGGTCCCCCCTTTCCCAGCCTAACCAGCCTTGGCACCAGCTATGCACGGCTTGTAGACCAAGGCACGGAGGTCAGCCTTGGTGGCCCTGGAGGCTACAAGCCCACATTGCCTACGCAGGTTGCAGGCTGTTCTGCCCCCCCAGGCTTTTGGGAGGGAGGTAAAGGGGGCAGGGGTTAATGGCAAGTCACCCACTTGCCGCAGGTGACTTGCTAGCCTCACAAGCCTTGTGAACTGTTATAGGAGTCTCATGGATTCCATACAGTTAAGAAAGGGTTAACTGTAATAAAACTCAAAGACACAGCAGAAAATGTTATTTATTTAAAAAATACTTTTTTTTTTCTTCACTCACCATGATCCTATGTCCTGCATCAATCAATGTCCCTCTGATCCGCTGAGGTGAATGATTGGTGGAGGAGGGGTGGGGAGTCAGGCGATCGGAGTCCCCTGCCCCTCCACCCTCTCTCCACCGCTTACGCACTTGAGGACTCTCGGCACCAGGAGCGGAATTATGTCAGTGCGATGACATCATCTGCCCCACCCAGAAAAGGCAGGGCTAGAAGTGACAGCCAGCAGCATTGTCAGAAGTGGGGGGGCCTGTTCCAGGTCCTCTGAAGAGAAAACGTAGCCGGAGGGATCACGGATAGAGGTGACTGTCAATTTTTACTCAGTAAACTGTCAGCGGTGTCAGAGGGGTAGGGGGGGCTGTTCTGGGCCCTCTCTTGTCGGGGCAAGAGCCCGGGGGGGGGGGTCGGAGGCTCCCCTGGGTGAAGAGAAGACCCGGTTGGATTGATCATGTATGGAGGCAAGTATGTTTTTTTAACTGGGGGTTGTGAAAATGCAGCGGGACCCCTAGGAAAGTAACTGTACTGGAAAGAGTTCAGAGACATATCACAAGGGACTGGATTTAAAATCTTTTTCTCAAAAGCCCACAGGGCATGCACAGCTGGTGCCTTCGTCACTTGCCTCCCTTCTCAGCTGTGCGCTGTCCCGCAACTGAATGGCCATGTGGAGCCGTGCACAGCTGAGGAGAGAAGTGATGTTGTGCCCTCGTAAGTGCATCTAGCTACACCATGGGTTTGAGGAGAGGTAAGTTAGCTTGGCATTCTGGGGAGGGTTCACACAGCAGGGCACCCAAAACCGGGATGCCCCCAGGGGGAAGTACTAGAACCCAGGACAGAGAAAATACCAGGTTTAGGTCCACTTTAAATAAATTCCTGAATCAGTTTTTGAATCTGATCTTGAATCTGTCACGGTGACCAAATTTATGTTTGGCTTACCATATATTTCTCCTAAATGCCCATGAATTTAAAACACCTTGATTTACATGTTGGTATTTCTCTAGATTCCAGAGATTTTGGTCTTAAGGGCCCTGGACTTGTTTCTGGAATACTCTCCACTCTCTCCCCTTGATAATCTCTTGTGTAACCTGGCCTCCTTGCTGCAATATTGTGTCACACACACAGTTCCTGTGTGTCCATGTGCTCTCTGCAGCACCTCCAGCTCCTGACCTGCTATTATTGTTGTGGGCCCTAGGTCTTCTGTACTGGGCTTTAGGCTTTCTGTTTTCCATGTTCCAGTCTTGTCATCTTTCTGCCCTTTGTTACCGCTTTCCAAAGTCTATGACCACCAGAGTACTGCCTTGGGACAGGGTAAACCCACCAT
The DNA here is from genome assembly GCA_027917425.1 of Gastrophryne carolinensis. Taxonomy (NCBI): domain Eukaryota; kingdom Metazoa; phylum Chordata; class Amphibia; order Anura; family Microhylidae; genus Gastrophryne; species Gastrophryne carolinensis. The sequence goes on from CM051239.1 coordinate 340,904,558, forward strand.
TTAGGGCATGGATGAAGAAGCAGAGTGATAAAGGGCCTTCTGCCAGGTACCGGGTCTACCATGTCCTAGACATGCCTCTATGGGAGCACAGATGTGTTAGTTTCTTTGCCTCCCTGTTCCCAGCCCGAGACTCCATCTGCCCAACACTAACCTGCGACACAGCACCATCCTATATTTTCCTTGGGATATCTTGTACGGAGCGCTAGGGATGAATTAGCCTTGTGGCTGAGAGTTGCCTCTGCTCCCATGTGTCTATCTGTAAATCAGGAAACTCCCAAACCTCCCTGAAGGCCTGGCGATCTTGTTCACCTAGGAAGCTTGATATCGATGTAAGCAGATAAGCCTAATGTAATATACATTATTAGTTCTATTCAACATATTCAAAAATAAAAATATTGCAATATGGCAGTAGAGCACAATAACTATATATCTATATAATATATATATATATATAGTGCTACACTGCCATCAAGTGGCAAAATTGTCAATAATTCTGTTGCTTAAAAATCCAGTGTAGAGAAAAACACAAACAATTAGTTTAGCTGTATTAATATTAATTGATATGATTAGTAATTTTACCTAATAATATATTTGTTATATAATGCTAAAGCTCCTGTGTGCCAGATAAAGTGACCTTTCTTTGCTTGCTTTGTAATCCTACAAAGTTAACTGGTTAATTGAGACAAGGCTGGACACTGAAAAATCACCTCAGTGCCCATTGTGGATCACACATTAATATGCATGTCTCACCTGGCCTGAATCCTCTGCTTGCTCCCAGTAATTAAAATAAATAAATAACAGGTTCACATTGGCCGCTCCATGGTGACTTCCAGGAGGGCAGTTGCAACACCCGGAGGGGTCCTGGTCCACAGGGACACTAAACTAACATAACTTACCTCCTCACAGCATCAGTGAACCCTCCATTACAGTCAGTACGCCCATTTCCCTAGCAGCGCTCTATACAATGAGGGGGGGGGTAGCTACACACAAATGCAGAAGCCACACCTCTGCCAATAGGGGGCATGCCCAGTTTGCAGATGTTTCCTGTTGTCTGTATTACATACTACTAGGAGGAAAAGGTAAGTACAGTTTGTCCTAAATGCAGGGTTCACAAGCAGCAGGGGTAGGTGAATAAAGGTCCTTATGGATCTGGAACTTAGCTGACAAAGACTTGCTTGTGATGGTTAAGGTCAATCTGTAGTGCAAGGATAAATGAAAAGAAGATAAGTGTCTGTCTTGGGCAACATTAACACAGTTAGGTCTATAAATATTTGGACACTGACACAAATTGTGTTATTTTACTTTTTTACTGAAACATATTTAAGCTATAGTTATACAATGGGCATGGACATTTCAGCTTTCATTTGAGGGTATCCACATTAAAATTAAATTAGATGAAGGGTTTAAGAGTTTCAGCTACTTAACATGTGCCACCCTGTAACCAAAAGTAATTGGACAATTGCCTTAAAGGCTGTTTCATGGGCAAGTGTAGGCTTATGCCTTCGTAATGTCATTCTCAGTTAAAGGAGCAGTATCGCAAATTTTTCTTGGTGACTTATATTTAAATGGTACTTTGAATGTAGGTAAGTGTTGGAGTAAGAATTACAAATGGAGAAAAAAATGATGTCAGTGTTGTGCAGCTGGCAACTAATAGCTCATGTTTATGTCTGCTGAGTGTCGGGCCCGACACTCTGGCCTGTTCCACGCTGAGGAGAGGGGGAAACAATGTAACAAAGTATCAGCTGTTCAGCGCTGGCAGCCGTCCAGCATAACAACATTGCAACATTGCCTGGCCAGAACTCATATATCTAAAACAGAGAGAAAAGCTCTAGAAGTCATTTAGCTGATTGGTAAATTCAATGTCAGTTTGAACCAGGGTGTCATTGGTTCGAATCTCAGACTCACCAGTTTTTTTTTTGTTTTGGGGGGGGGGGGGGGGGTTATTTTATTTCAGAATTGGATTTTTGGGTTTACATCCTGTTTTTTTGTTTTCCCTTCATGTTGGCTCTGCTGCAGAATCTTTCAGTTTACCATTTTCTCTCTCTTTTCTCAACACATTTTTCCATATGATCTTTCAGCTTTGTGTGTTTTGAGCAAAGCCCAACCCAGGATTTTTACTATCTGGAGTTTTGTTTTGTGCCCCTAGGGGCATCCCGACTTGGGAAGCCCTGATATGTGAAATCCCCAAGTTCGCCTGTGAAAACGTACCTTTCCCTGTCCCACAGCGCATGCGCGGGCTCTCATCCAATCAGCTCTGTTTGCACGCAGATGGGGAGCCTGAGCAGTAACCTTCCTGGCCGCCTGGCCTGTCTAAATGACTATCTGCGTGAGCGTGGCAGAAAAATGGGGGGATCTGTGGTTATGCAGGGGTCGTTTCACACAGTGGGGCATCCCGATTTAGAATGCCCAAGGGGGAAGGTCAATGGCCGGGTCTCATAGACTTCAGGGTCAGCCACTCAGGGTTTTGTTCCACTTTTAATACCTTTAGATTTTCCTGCACAGTTATTCAAAGAAGAATTTCAGTCCTTTTCAGTCAGTTTAGTTTATTTTGTATAGATTTTACACATTTGAGTCACCTGGTCTCATAACAAAAGCAGCACCTCACACACACACAGCCATTATCACTGATTACAGTGTCAGCCTCTGAGGTAAAGTGTTGCTAGGAGACCAGTGGGCTAAATGAAGCAGCTCACTAAATACAACCCAGCAGATCCCCCTATTCAGCAAATGGACTGAGCCATTGTCATTATACAATTAAAAGAAAGGCATATATTTTTTTTCTTTTTCTATCGCCACATTATTTATACACGTTAGAAGCTATTGTGTGGCTATTTAATTATTTATCTTTTTTAATGCAAATTTCGCGATACTGCTCCTTTAAGCAGATAAAAGGCTTGGAGTTGATTTGAGGTGTGATGCTTGCATTTGGAAGATTTTGCTGTGAAAAAAACATGCGGTCAAAGGAGCTCTCAATGCAGGTGAAACAAGACACCCTTAAGCTGCAAAAACAAAAACATCTGAGAAATTGTTACAGTATTAGGAGTGTCAAAATTGACAGCATATCCTGAGAAAAGAAGGAAAGCACTGGTGAACTCATCAATGCAAAAAGACCTGAATGCCCAAGGAAGACAACAGTGGTAGATAATCACAGAATAATTTCTATGGTGAAGGAAAAACCGCTTCACAACAGCCAACCAAGTGAAGAACACTCTTCAGGAAGTAGGCCTATCAATATGCAAATCAACTATAAAGAGAAGACTGCATGTAAGTAAATACAGAGAGGTCACTGCACGATGCAAGCCACTCAAAAGCCTCAAGAAAAAAAAGGCAAGATTGGACTTTGCTATAAAAAAATAATCTAAAAAAGCCAGCACAGTTCTGGAAGAACATTCTTTGGTCAGATGAAACCAAGATCAACCTCTACCAGAATGATGGGAAGAAAAAAGGATGGTGGAGACGTGATACAATTCATGACCCAAAGTATAGCACATCATCTGTAAAACACCGCAGAAGCAGTGTGATGGCTTGGGCATGCATGGCTGTCAGTGGCACTGGGTCATTGATGATGTGACACCGGACAGAAGCAGCCGGATGAATTCTGAGGTATTTGGAGACATACTGTGTGCTCAAATCCAGACAAACTGATTGGTCAGCATTTCATAATACAGATGGACATGACCCAAAATAGATAGACAAAGCTACCCAGGAGTTTATTAAAATAAAGAAGTGGAATATTTTTTAACAGCCAAGTCAGTCACCTGATCTCAACCCAATTGAGCAGCATTTCACGTGTAAAAGACTAAAAAAGACCAAATCTACTATGTCAATGTACAACACAACCAACATGGACACAACTCAATCCAGGGCATCCAATAAGTAAACCACAAAGCAAAGTTTAACTCTAGGAAAATACCAACAATGTATTTCATTTGCACAATATTAAAAAATGTATATACAACAAGCATACATACTACAATGTTAAAAAAACAACAACCCAGTAACGATCCCTGCATAAGTATGCAAAGTATAAGATATAAAGTGCAGCCCCCAATAGGGCAAATGTTCTGCTCCATGGCACCATAATTGTAGCTTTAGGTAGAGCAAAAACCAATCATTATGTTCTCACCATAATCTCTGAGACTCCAGCGCGTTTGCAGCCCAAGCTGCTGCTTCCTTGGGAGAACGCAATTGTAATCTACTGTGTCACATATGAGGCGTCATGCACTATTTGTTTCCATAAGATCAGCGTCCCTGTACAGTAAATAACCAACTTGTGGTGTTGCGAGGCCTGCCGAGTTGAAAATAGACTTTTGGTCCACTTAGCATATTTGCAGTTGAGGATGCCTTGCTAACACCACAGTCCAATTAGCATACTTCTCTAACTACTGTAATTATGGTGGCACAGGAACTTTCCATAAAATATCTCCTTTACTCTACAGAGGTTTGGTTGCCGCATTTGTGTTCAGCAGTTGGGGATGGAGGTCCCCCTACCAGATGGAGCTCCGAGAGTCAAAGCTAATTATCTCGTACTGGTTTGGCTCTGATTAGTGTACCCAATTAGGACCCTCCCTGTCACAGGTGTGTCACTTCAAACGGAAAATGTTAATGGCACTGACCTGCTGCTGCCCCTGCAGTGTCTATCCCTTTGTTTGGGGCCCGGCAGTTAGGCAAGCTCCCCATTTGGTCCAACAATTCCAGCTAGATACGTTTGGATTATGAGAGCAGGCTTGTATGCCCTTTAGAGACCAAAGAACGCCTTAATCTAAGCTCATACTCCACTCACACTCCCACGAGAGGGCATAAGCTGAAACATCGGGCCACCCTAAGAGAGACTGGGCTCTGAACACCGCAATAAACACTGCGAGAGGGGAGTCAGGTGAATCTGTCCGATTTGGGTCTGATTAAAGGTATGATTCTATTTAAGTGTGGTAGCATGGATATTTCTTGTCCAGTGGGCAACAGCAAAATGAGTGTTCGATCCAAAGCCTCATATTAAATTATACGTTAGAGTGAAGACATAATTCCTAATATGGACCGACATCCTCCCTGGTGAGACCGACCCTCCTCCAGAACTGCTCTTTTTACTCCTCCAATATGAGACACCATCTTACATCAGTGTGCTCTGCCTTTCCATTCTCTCACCTGCAGAAAATCCACAGGGAAATGACACCCCTATTTGCTAAGGGGACACGGTTCTCGCTCAGCACCTAACAGGGTATGGGACCACATTAAAGAGGAACAATATACAGGAATTTCACTTTCCAGTGTGTTGTTCCTCTCAGATGGGAAATCCTGAATTGGGATTCCCTACATTGTGTATCCTCACAATTCGCCTATTCCACTCCTTCCTGGCATTCCCACAGTGCAGGCTTGGCCGAAACAGAGCATGTTGATTGGCTGAGCATTCCGCTCAGCCAATCAGCGCGATCAGTTTCACTCAGCACCCTTCTGCCATGCAAGCGGCTAAGCAGGTGAGCAGAGCAGAGTGTACTGCCCCCCATATGGAAAGGCCTGGCGCGCGTGAATGCACAGCTAAAGGTGAGTGGCCATATGGTCGAGACGTGGCAAGGGTTCCGGGATAGGTAAGTGGATCTGGCAATGCAGGGGTTTCACCAAATTGGGATACCCCAAGAAGTTTAAATAATGGGTAAGTGGTGAATGGTGTGGAGAAGAGACTGCCCAAAAGGTGGAGAGTTGCAGAGGACATTGGTTGATTAACAATGAAATGTAAGGAGAAGCCTACTTGAAGAGAACTGCTGTGTTTCCCCAAAAATAAGACAGGTCTTATGTTAATTTTTGCTCCACAAATAGGTGCTAAGAGTTATTTCCAGGGGATGTCTTATAGCTGGCTGACAAGAAGGTGGTGACAGTACGGCAGCTCCAGTACATTACATGCACAGAGCCAGCTGGCAGCAGGGGGGTGGGTCCGGTCCTTCTGCTGAAGCCTGGCAGCTGGATTATGAATTTTAACTAGGGCTTATTTATTTTAGGTTAATACAGAACATTTAATAGAAGTAGAATGAAATAACAAAATACAACACCTTTTCTTTTATTTTTTTATTGCAATAATGTCCCAATCAACAGCATATGTAAAATGTTTCATTAACCACTTTTTTTTTTTAAACTTGCTTTTCTATTTTCAATTAATGCAGCTGTCAAGTTGGTGAAAGGAAGAGACAAGCAGTTTTTTGAAAATACATATATAAACCAAACATTTAAAAATAGTCAGGAAATAATATCTATTAACTGCTTGCCGCAAGTACAATCAAATAAAAGTGCAGTCAGTCTTTCTACAAAAGCATGTTACAAGTACTATGTACAAACTACCTTGTCCAAGCCCAGAGAACCACACTTCAGTAAAGGTTTAGAAACACTTAAAGAGGAACTTGCTGGTCTACCAGCTTGGTATTATGATGTCCCTGACCTTGGTGGTGGCATCAACCCACCTACTCTAGTGGCCATGGATAAGCTTTGAGCTGAATCACCTGGAGTACATATTGTCATCACTAGTTTTTTATCTCCGTGTCAGAGGATGTACATTCAAGTCAGCCTATACTACTTCGGTATTCCCCTATACGGCTGGCAAATCATAGTGTTTTCTTGGGATGGCAGGCACACAGTTATGTGCAAGTCCACTCAGCAAACCCAATTGGTATCCAGCAGTCACATGACAGGGAGCCATGCAAGGAAACGTGGTAGTAGCAATCAACTGCTGACTTTATTTTAGTTCTTTAAAATGCATCTGTAAGCAGTTAAAGAAGGAATACTCACTTTACTTCCTAAGCTACAGAACAAACTAGGTCTATTGTGTACTGCACATCTAGTCTGGCCACAGTCTGCTAAAAGTAGAGCCAGGGCTGGAACACCCACTGCTGTCACAGGGAGGCCACACGCAGCCCTAGAGCTTGCTCAATTATTTCAGTAGTGGCCCTCTTAAAGACAAATCAGGTCCCGGTATACAGAAAGCATATGTTTTAACATAAGCCATGAACAGCAATTGCTATAGAAGGGTCCAGTGAGAAGTTATTTTTTTATAAATTCCTATTTAACATGGAAAGCTCTCCATACATCAATACATAACCACCCCGGGAAGAAGTGATTACTATTACTCTGTGCCTGTGCTTTCTCCACCAAAGCTTACCTTATTAACTTGGTATAGTTCCACTTTAATATAAAGAAATAACCAATATCCAAATTGGTATTCAACCTGTTACTGTAAGTACTGTAAGGAAGCTTCTTTATGCTGCGGACATAGGAATAAAGCAGAACAATCTCGGTTCAGGGCACCTATAGCAGCTATGCAGACTTCATCAGTTTAAAGAAAACACCACACACTATAGAAAAAGTGACTTAATGACGCTACATGAATATATTTTTTTTTTCAACATTTATAGAATTTATAATATTTTTTTATCCACACCTGTGGAGCTAAGGTTTATTTTATTTATATTTAAAATTAGCACTAAAAGTGTTTTGAAATGGGTATTTACATGTAAATATACTGTCATTTTTAAGTAAGAAAGCCATCTTCTACAACAATATAATTCTTGTTTTGGACTAGATCTTTTCAGCTGGTGATACGATTCTAAAAGGAATGTTTGAAAATTGTGCCCAAAAAATGAAATTAGTCTACAGAGCAATTATTTTTAATGTAAAAAAAACCCTCAATTTTACATAGCTTACAAAAAGATCAGGGAGTCGAGCTAAGTTGATGGGTATTTATGTTCCAGCACCTTTACTAAATAGTAATGAGCATGCTTACTAATTATTATTTAGGAAAGGTCCTGGGACATAAATACCCATCAAATTAGCCCTATTGTAAATCAGAATACGCATTTGTGTTTGCAACTGACATTTTGTTTGGTCTAATGCAAGGGGATTCTTTTCATTTTCACATATTCAAGGATGTAACCAAATTGCTGCAAAGGCCATGGTCAAGGTTAGCAGAGACATTGAGAGATGTGTTGTCGACCCTTACCACTACCAAAAATTATTTCAGAATTTCTGCATTATGCTGCAAACGGAATATAGATTCCAGGGGATGTGGAGTATCTTCTATGGACTCACTAAATATTCATTTGGGTGATGGTAAGGCAGGGTCCAAGCAGTCGGCACAAATATTAATTTGGCTCTGGAAATGTTATTATGCATATATCATGTTACAGCTAGTCAATATACAATTAAATAAATGCTGTATTCTATATGGAAAACTCAAGGCAACTTATTGTTTTCAGGTTTGGATAGGGTAGTTTGTGCAGCATTTGTGTGTCTAAGGTTTACAACCTCATTGGAAATCTTAGTCTGATGTAGACCTTTCCTACTAAACCAAAATCAAAGAAAAAGGGCAAAGCAAAGTACACGAAGAATAAAGATTCAACTTTGCTATGTATTTCCTCAGACGGATTGAATGATGTGAATTCTAATTAAAAATGTGATCCCACTTCTGATTCAACCAGACACCAAAAGAAAAACTGCAGTTACATCTTGGAAGGGACATGTTTCAGACACAGTGTTCTCTTACATACTGGCAAAGTATACAGTCTCAACTTATATGCAGTCCCAGACCACCACCACCACACTCCCCCTTTCAGCATCAGGCATTACATTCCTGCCCCCCTTATTTATAATCCTTAAAGATTTTTGTGTGCCAAAATGATGTCCACAAGGTGCTTAGTATTTTTCATTTTTTTCTAATTTTAGCATGTGTGTGTTTTATGAAAGCAGTTTAAACTAGCTGCAATCTGTTGCTATTGGCAATGTACGCATACAAGTGCAGCCTTAGTGTACATTGCCAAGAGCAACGGATTGCAGATAGTTGCACAGAACAATGCTGCTGGCCAAGTGTAAGGTTGAGTGAGCTCCCTCACCTCAGCAATGGCCAAAGCAGCAGTGTTCTGTGTTTACTGGGATCACGTCTCTCTTCTTGGTGTACAGACTTGGTGTACATTGCCAATGGCAACACATGCAGATAGATACAGATAGTGAAAACTGTTTCCATAAAACAAACATTTTCTAACATAAGAAAAAAAAAAAAATACTATTAGCTAAGCACCTTGTGGACATCATTTTGACACACAAAAATATAAACCTTAAAAATTGCATCGAAAGTAGGCTTACCCTTAACCTCCTTAGCGGTGATCCCGAGCGGGGTTAATTTGCGCTGTAAGTAGCGGTAACCCCGAGTCACGCTCGGGATCTATTTGGCAGAGGAGCAGGGCGGCGCAGTCTCCTTACCTTCTCCCTGCGATCCAGCGATGTCCCCGCTGCGATCGCAGGTGAGAGCCGCGGCTGCGGCGTCCGTCGCACTTCCGGGTTCCGTCTCTGTGAGCCGCAGAGGCTCATGGGGGCAGAGCCGTGCGTCAGAGACAAATGTAATGGTAACGCTTTCGTTACCATTACATTTGCCTCTATCATAACGCCAGGGGGGTTAAAGTCCAAGAGAGGTTTACAGAGACAAAAAACTTCAAATCTAGAGCAGTGCTAGATGTAGACTGTGCCGGAAATGTGTCAATACCAATATGTAACTGAAGGTAATTATGTGTTTTATGATTTGATCAGAAGTTTCATTTTTAGCATTTTTCTAAATTGTTTTCATTGTGTTTAACTGCAGTTATTACAGCAAGTTACACTTCGCCTGTGACTGAATTGGGTTTAGGACAATTTCTGGCTTCATCAGTAAGTGCAGCAGCCTGCACTTCCTGAACAGAAGTTTTTACCTTAAGCATTGAGTTGATTATTATAACAGGGTATTAATGGATAAGGGGAATTATTTTGCAAGCCCTTCATACCTATTAAAGAATGTTAAGAGTTTTGAGGTAACATGGTCATACTCAACTGCCCTTTAAGAAATGTGGCTCCCACCTAACAGTGATCTATTCCCAACAGTTTAGTTGGAACCATCACCAATGGCAGCAACAATTCCTGCCAACCATCTCTTGCAGTAGGTACTATAGGTTCAATAATAATTCTAGTCAATTGAACTGTACGTTTTTCCAAATAACAATTTAGATCTTAGAATTGCAACTCTGAAAACGTACTTTCCTGTGTATGGGTATGAATGTCATAGGACCTTCCCAGCAACTTAACGGCTGCAGAATAAATAAAAATAAAGTCCAGATCTTTCATAAGGGTTACATTCACCTTGCAAATCAGTTAGTTGAGAAAACCACTGGATTCAGCCAAATTGTGAGGAATAATGAGCACTAAACCTTTAACATTGGTCCTTCATGTGGGATCCAATAATTAATTCCCAAACAATTGTATCTATACAAAAGGCATGTTGGAATATATCCCCACATACCACTTCTGGAAATGAGGAAATGTGCCATGCAACAACAGAGAACAATGGTGCTCAACAACCAAAATACAAAATGATCATGACGTCTGATGGCCATCCCAGGCCAGTGATGTAATTGTGTGGGCACCATCCATAGGGGAAATCTTGCCCAAAACATACATGTTTGCCTTTATAGGAAAAAAAATATCTATGTATTCTGGCAATGCCATTTTGAATCGGAGGACACTCATAGACTGCTATATGCACATTTGGTTTTTGATGCCCAAGAGGCAGAGAAAATAGATATCACCATCAAGAAATAAACCATACAATTGGTTCCAGCTGAATCTTATGACAATGTCTGTATCAAAATTGTCAAATTTGCTTTGGAAAATAAATGTATGAAACACAAAAATGCACAATGCAACTAAGGACTGGGGCACACAAACATTTTTCTGTGTCTGACCTTTGGGAGGCAGAAGGAATAGTTATATTAGTGCAAAGAAAGCCTTATGCTTCTTTCAAAGCAAAGGCAAAAGCAGAAAGGACCAATAATATATTGTTTTCATAGAAACTACAATGTTTTACATATCACTCCTATTAAAAAGGACAATAATACACACTTGGCGAATTTATTCAAATTTTGCCTAGCCATATCCTTAAAATGTAGGTGTCTCAGAGGTTAGGATATATGGAAAATTAATTCCCTTCTGGATCTAGTCTGTTCATTGGTTCAAATAGGTTCTGTCATTTATACGTTAACTGTATGGAAGAACAGTTCTGATTGTCCACATGGACTGACCAGTCTTGTCATTTAAATGCAGCCCAATATCCATCTGGACAAGGCTTTAGTGAATTATTTTATTGGAATAAAGTTGCATTACTATTTCAAAAATGTTTGGAGCCCATCGCTCCAAAAGGAGTTATTATTGTGAAAACGATTTATAATATTGTGTTCAGTACCAAGATGTTTTAAGTGGCTTACGAATACTTTTTAGTACAAAGATCTGATAAATGTCCAGATTTAAAGTGCTTTCATAGTGACAACTCAAAGAAAACACTTCAAAAAAGGCATAGAGGTCTGTTCAAAAATCATTCTTTGCAGCCCTCTGGAAATACACAAAGTCAAAGTTGATGATTGATGTAAAACTACATCAATATGTTCGTCAATAAGAAGTTCCCCCCCAAAAAACAGCACACGCTGCTTAGAGGAAGGGTGTGAGTTTATATTTAAAGCTCAGATAAGAGACCAAACTGGAACTACTATAACCAAGGTAACTTTAGTGTATACCCGCAGGGCTACAAGGAAAGGTGACCGAACTATGCCATTCATTTTATGAAATATTAAATCTGGGTCAATCACAGAATAGGTTGGTGGAAAATTTACAGACCTGTATTTCTTATGCAGTTTGGGGGTTGCATGACAAATCCTTAAACCACTAACCAATCATATAATATTGATCAGATGCCATATTATTATTATTATTATTAGTCTACTAACAAATCATCTTATATTAAGACAACTCTGGGATTTATATCTATACTAATAAACAGTGGTTGTGCTTACTATTAGCAAAGACCGAAATTAAACAAAATAAAACAAATTCCATGTCCAAAATCAATTCTGGCCATTTAGATTAGTTTGTTCTATAGGGAATCTGTGGTACAAAACAAAATCAGATTGTGATGCTCTCGTGTTTGGAACATTAGGCCGATTACAAACAATAAGTTCTTTCAAATACATTTAACTATTAGAATGACAAGATGAAATATCAAGAAAAGAGAAATGTAATGGCACACAGCAAGGTTTTTTTTGTTGAGATTCTGGAACAACCTATCCCATTTTTACATTTACCTTTATAAAAACAGGATACTTTTCATATCCAGTAAAGATTTTAAACACATTCGGCATACAGGAAAGATGTCGGTTGGATGATTTAAAAGAAGATTGTAACAAGCAACATTTTTTTCAAAAGGCGACACAATTTCAATATTCAACACTTTCAATAGTCTTAGAAATCACAAAACTTGCCTTTCACAAAATATTATCTTGCTAATCTATTGCACTTTTCACTTCTGTCAATGGTAATATATAAAAAAATGTCAATGAAACAAAATGGAATATTTCAATATGACTGACATTTGAAAGAATGCAACAGCCTTGCATGCCAACTGCCAGGCATTAGGCCTGTCTGTCACAGGCTCTCCCCTATATCTTAACTGAGGACTATGGTAGTTCATATCGAACTGCAAGTTATGCTACAAAGTGATAACTTGCTACCCCTAAAAGGGGTGTATTCTTTTTGAAAATGTAGAGAAAATAGATTTTAAAAAAGCAAAAACTGATGAATGGAGTCTAGACCATCAAGAGTATCCGCTGGAACGGTCGCTAAAATGCTTAACTACCAAATAGTTTATTAACAAATGCTACATGTTAAAGAAAAAAAAAATCAGCAGGCATTAAAGTTTCAGTTTGATGTACATCATTTCTCTCTGTAATAGGCCAAGTAAGACTTTAACGACTCAGGGAGAGGTAAACTCAGTATTTTTTCTCTAAGCAGGTTCGGTGGAGGTTCCTCAGTTTTCAAAGCTTCATTATGTTCTTTCTCTTCTTCTTTGCTGTCCTCGTCAATCTTTTCATCATCATCACTATCTAAGGCTTGAGGAATAAGCTGGTTTCCTACAAATACATAGGTGTTTATACGGCGCCGGCGGCACCGCCTCCTTTTCCGTTTTGGAGGTGCTTTGGGAGGAATACCTTTGGCCTGCATCTCCTCATTTATGCAGTTTCTAAGCGTACGGCGAATATAGATGCGAGCCAAGTCCTGAAGGCTCCTGACACTACATGCAGCTGTTTAAAAAGAAATAATATTGCTTATAGTAGTAAATCTCTCATATTACTACATTCAAAGTAAAGATGGTTCCAAAATATCTAAGTAAATCATTTAAATGCAAATACAATTTAAGACATGTGGCTCAGCCCAAGTTAGGAAGGAGCTTTAGAGATGTGATCCCAAGAACAAACTGCAATACTCAGGGGTTTATTTAAGAAGGGATAGCGCCAGGTAGTGCTTTGAAGCGGCAAGCAGCGTCTGGTGAACGCCGGGCGCTGTACGCAAAACCACATTTAAGAAAGCGAATCTGGTGAGTGCCTCTAACAGCGACATGTAGCTTCGCATGTATTATTACAGACGGCTCAGCGTATAGTGCCGGAGCTCTAGGTTCCAGAGTGCCATATAGTACCTGTCGCTCTGTAGCGCTCTCCCATACATTTCAATAGGCTTTAATTAGTTGCGTATAAATAGCGCTTGGCCTGGTTTTTATTTTATTTTATTTTTTTTGCTCAAATCATTGTGTGACCTCTCCTGACTGCAAACAAACCCTTTTAGAAACTTTTTTGACTTTTAATATTTTTATGCAGAATTGCATTTACAGGTCTGGCACTAAAGTGTTAATGTCACAGTCTTAAAGTGAAAACACATGGAATGACATTGTTTTGTTACTGTTGTATATGTATGTGGTGTTGAGTGCCGAGCTGAGCTGGCGCTACCTCTCGCTCGCTGCAGCGCTATACTGTTGTTTACAGCACCCAACACACATCACATTCATTAATGCCGGGCAGGTTACTAGAGCAACTGAGAAGCTCTGTTACAGAGCCCGAAACCCGCTCACAGAGTCTACTAGCGGTCGCTCTAAGCGCCACTATACAGACGCTCACCTGGCAATACCTGGCGTTAGTAGTGATTCAGCCTTTCAGACTTGCATTCAGAATACAGCTTGTGAAGTCTGATTATTCTTTTTCCACAGGCTGCCGACATGGGCAGCCACCACAACTGCCTTTGTTAAAAAGTTGCTATACCAATATACTCTAAAAATACATATATAAGAAGCAGCGGCATTTAAATGCAATAATTATACATGGATAAGTCATTCACAGGCTCATAATCGTGGCTAGGGCCTGGTATGCTCAAACCACCACAAATGAATTCATCAATTAGAGAAAAAAAAGAAAGTGCATCACACCACCACCCCTATTATGCGGTGTCAATTCAAAGTTGGCTCCTTGCTCTGGTCATCGAAAGAAAGGGGAATATCTTCTTCCTTTACTTGCTTTCAGCGCCTCCCTCTTGATCCTGACGACATATTTAAGCCTGAGGCTCATGTCAGGTTGACACTCCCTTCTCTTATTGATAGGCTAGAATAGCGCCCCACACATTCAAGCCCAGCTCACTCCTATGCAATGCAGACAACATGATTGCATCACTCAGTCCTGCCCCTCCAGTCACAAAGGGCCAAGAAAATGTATTTTGCAATTACTATGGCAATATAGCTTTATTATCAAATTAGAAGAAAAATTAGAACTTTGGCAAGTGTAGCCCTACACAATGAGAATGCGTTTGAGTATGCCTGGACAAGGAATTTAATTCAATACAACACCAAAACCTCCATCAACATCATACCCCCATTTTAGAGCCTCTTTAAAGGCAAAGCCAACAATTCTTTTTTTAGAAGTGTATTTTTGTGTGCTGAAGTTATGTCCATGTCAATGTGTTGAACTTATGTAGTATATTTTTGTTTACCTTGGCAAAGGTGTGTTTTATGGAAGAAGTTTTCACTAGCTGCATTGTGGTTATTTTGGCAACTGTACACCAAGGCTGTCCACCACTATCCACAAGAAGAAAGAAGACCTTGTTTTTAGTGGGTTCTACAACATCTGTCATAAATTTACAATAGGACATAAGTGGTTTCAGGTGTTTTTACACGAGTTGCGGATGTTGGCTAGCGTAACTTTGAGCAGGACGCGACAACAAGCATGGCAAAGGCGATAGCAGTGGTGATGATCGAAGGCCACTATGACAACACACAGCCCAAACATTTTCCAATCAGCTTAAAGCTTATTTACGGTTATAGTCGGTTCCATCTAATTATGGAAAAGCGCTTTTTATACATAAAGTTTAGTCTCAGTTACCCCCCGCGTGGAGGCAGGACAGAGTTACGAAAAAAACCTTACCTTTCCCTGGATCCATCACCGCTCACTCAGCGAATGGGGCCCTGGCAACTTCCATGCCCACTCACTTGAATAGGCAGGCGGGTGATGAACAGAGCGGGGGATGTTGCACTGTGCATTGTCTGCGCAGCTTCCGCAGAACTGTGGGATCCGATCCAGGTGAGGTAGGGAGTTTCTTTACACGCAAGCCCTTGCCATCTCCACCAACAGGTCATGTTTCGCAGATCTTCAAACAGATGCACGGGTGAAGTAATACATGCTCGGACAGAACAAGAGAACCGTCCATTTGGAGAGCCACAAAACATAGCATGTTGGCGGCTCTTGAGGAGAGGATTTGGTAACACTGTGATAGAGATTAAAGTGTTGTATTAAATAAAAGGTGAAGATTCTGGTAAGCAGACAGAGGTGGTGGTGTGTTACACTCTAGATTTGTTAAATATAACCAAGTAACAGAGGCTCCATGAACTAATTTTTTTTTCTAAAATATACGAATACTATTTTAAAATTACCTCCCTTCTCAAAACAGTACATTTACCTTCATTCAGGACTTTTTCTGTAGTGCTTTTTAGACAAAAAAATACTGAATAATACCGAGTTAATGTAGGATTTCATTTTCAGTTGTTAGGAAGTTCTGTGCAACTTGGGGGAAACTGAATTGCACTTCCCGCTTTATAAGTGAAGCAACAGGAAGTTTACTTACAGATGTGAACAAAATTAAAGTACCATTTCTGGAACAAAGATAAGGGTCCCTGCACAGATAAAACCTGCAAAGTTGATATTAGGCATAAGGTATGCAGACCTGACAACAATACTAACCTTTCCCTAATCCATTGAAGTAATCATTTTTTGTAGGAGCCCCAATAAGGACATGTGTCAGATAAATGTTTCCCCCATACTTTAGAACAGATTAGAAAGTATTAAATCCCAGGGGACTCTTATAACCCTATTGTGGTGCATTCTCTTTTGTCCAACAGAGACATCGAGACTATCATCATAGACAACATAATGCTTAGGTCGTAGCCCTACAGCCCATTTGTCAGAAATTTATGAGCAACCAAGTTCAAAATCAGTAAATTCAGAAAAGAAAGTGAGGTCAGCAAAAGGCATAATTGTCCCAATATATTTATCTCTTGCAGGGAAAAATGTTTTGGTATATTTCCATTTATACTTCTACTGTATAGTTACAACCCACTTTATGGAGAGACCAATGCCTAAATCTAGTATACCCAAAGAGACCAAAATATCCCCCTGTTTAAGATAAAGGTGAAGTCCAAAGATGCATAAAGAGATTATTTACATGACTCCCCCCTACCTGCTAAGAATGATGGTATTTCAGTGTTTTCTGGCCTGTATGTATCATGTATTTTTTTTTATTTTGTTTTCAGAAAGCGCTCTTTAAATTTCTGCAGTGAAACGCATGTGGCATGCAAATACTTACGGAGTCTCACAGTTTCAGGTTTGTGGTTGTCATTCTTATTTGGCTGCATAAGGGGAGCAAATGAAACCGCTAGAATGTTTTTACTTTCCCATGAGTTTTGTCCTGTCCTCTGGATTTGAGTAAGCTATAAAAATAAAAAGAATCTTTTGCTATTCAGCTTAACACGAACAATACCAGTGTATTAAATATACAAAACACTGCAGGTCAAGTCTCTTGCACAACAGTAGAACTTGCATAATAGTAGTCGTGGACTTTTAGAACTATAGACATCAAGTTGGAGTCACCCATCTTTTGTATTAAAGTAACCCTCATTTATTAAGAAGCTTTTCCACTAGTTTTCCAAGCAGGACCATGAGGATTTGCTTTGATTCTTACACAAGAGCATCTGTGAAGTCATACTTTATAAACTTGAGTGATGGAATCTGACTTTTTCCCAAAGGGGGTTATTGAACCCCTCTTTCACCAGGCCATGGGAAAAGCCAAATTGAACTTGGTCTTGGTTTCTTAAAGTAGCACCATCACAGAAAATGTTATAATAATGATTTATGTAAAATATGTAAGATAGCATGACAAGGGGGTATTTGCACACCCTAAATTTAAAAAATACTGGCAAGCTTGTTTCTTTTACTGAAGGGAAAAAGTACTGGAGGTGGAAGTTTTTAAAAAAGTTTTCTTTTTTAAGAGCGTTATCCCGCTCCTCTCACAAAAAAGGCACCTCTTTTGAGAAAACTTAAGCTACTTATCTGGTCACATATTTTCTAAATATTCGAAAGGCCAGCATACTACTGGGATATTAGGGCTCCCCCCCCCTGCCCAAGGTAGGAACACATGACCACCAGAATACACAAAAGTTTTAGCTCCTCCTTCAGATACCAGTAGCTTAAGAGATTTGAAAAACAAAGACAGACAAAGCACCAACTGGTATATCAGTAAGACATATGAAATAAAGTAGCCTGAGGGAGGGAAGCCTGTATGCCACCCTTTCAGATGTTTAGAAAAGAAGTTACCATGTAACTAAACTTTTCTCAAAACATCCTTCCGCAGGCTGAAGTTATTGCCACCAAATAGAGAGCCTTCCATGTAAGAAATTTAATATGAGGGCTTGACAGAGGTTCAAAGGGTTGTGCGGTCAGAGTTCCAAGTACCTGGGCGAGATCTCATTGAGGCGCTAACCTCAAACAGACCAGTCTGGACTGCTTGACAACTAGCAAAAAACTTCTGACCAATGCGAAAGATGAAAGTCTCTTATCCGAAAAAAATTAAGGGGTTCCTAACTGGACCTTCATGGTACTGATGCCGAGACCCAGGTTGGCTGGGTTGCAGGAAATCCAATACGACTGGAAGACTAGAAGGGGATCTTTGATTACGCACCTTCCAGGTGTTAAAAGTTTTCCAAATTTTCAAATAAACCTTCCTCGTCACCTCCTTTTTGCTGGAAACCAGAGTCTTGATCATCTCCCTTAAAAAAAAATAAAAAAAACTTTTCTCAGAAGCAAAGCGATCTCAAGGTCCAAAGTGTCAGGCGCCACTTCTGCGGATCCTGACAAAGCACTGGTCCCTGGGATAGAAGATCTGGTCTCATCGGGAGTTCACAAGGCTGTGGACTGAGCACATCTTCAGAGTTGAAAATCATGGTCTCTTCAGCCACCATAGGGCCATAGAATCGTGGTTGACTGGCAGGATACTTTGTTTAGAACCGGAGGAAAGATCCAAACTGGAGGAAAGGCTTAAGCCAGACTGAAAAGCCACTGGTGAGCCAGGGCATCTATTCCTAGAGCTCGATCGGAGGGATCAAGGGAGAAGAACTTCCTCACCTTGTTGATTCGACTGGAGGTGTAAAGATCCACCTCTGGAGTTCCCCTCGGGATACAAATCTGTTTGAATACATCTTGGTTCAGTGACCATTCTGCTTCGGATAGAGAGTGATTCAAAAAATCCGCCACCTTTCAGGTGGATGGCTGATAAGGATATAAGGTTCAGTCCAGATCAGAATTTCATTTACCGCCTGGTAGAGGACGGATGACCTTGTCCCTCCCTGGCGATACAGATATGCCATAGTAGTCGCATTGTCTGTACGGATTTATACAGAATGACCCTTCAGGGGAGAGAAGGCTAGCAATGTCTCCTTCACAGCTATGAATTCTCAGATTCAACCAGGGTAGGCTCAGTCTTCTGGACCATTTCCCTTGAGCGGACGAGGTTATTAGCCCCAAGACCCGCATAGCTTGAAGAACCAAATTGGAACACAGGGACTGAACAGCTTCCTGACGGATCATCGACTGAGGCAGAAAGATTTTCTGAAGGATCGTATTGATCTTGAACCCCAGATAAGTCATGACCTGTGACGGACTAGACTGGACTTCTGGTAATACAGGATTCAACCCAATCATGACCTGTGATGGACTAGACTGGACTTCTGGTAATACAGGATTCAACTCAATCGTAGCAAAAAATCCTTTGTCAATTCCAGATCCTGGAGCAACCTGCCCTGATCTGGGGCAAAGAGGAAGCGACCATCTAGATATGCTAGGACTCCGACTCTTTTCTGCCTTAGTGCAGCTCGAGGTTCCGCCAGAAATTTGGTAACAATTCTCGGAGCTGACACCAGCCTGAAGGGAAGTGGAGTATTTAGTCCTCCAACTTTACTGCAAATCTCAAAAAGGCTTGAGCCAACAAGCTCATCGGTACCTGCCAATAAGCATTCTTCAGTTCTATTGCGACAGTGAAGGAGCCAGACGGGAGCAGATTCCTCACTGAGAAGATGGACTTCATGCAGAAGCGTCTGTAGCATACCGACAGATTCAGCTTCTTCAAATTGATAATGAAGCTGAATCTTCCGGAGGTCTTCTTTACCAAAAAAAAAAAAAAAAAACCCTTACCCCCTATTGGTGGTGGGGAACTGGGACGATCACTCCCATACCCAACATAGAATCTAGACTGTTGCGAATGTCCAGTTTTTCCTCCCTGCCTCCTGGGAGAGGAGAAACAAAAAAGATCCTTGGAGGGACGTGCATGAATTCTATTGAGAAACCCTTTTTTATTCTCCTGAAAATAAAGGGGCAATCCAGTAGAGTCTCCCACCAAATCACCAGGCACCTAAAAAGAACCCAGCCTCACTGCTTCTTAGGAACTGACTGTTCGGTACCAAACATAGTGGAACCTGTAAACGTGCCTCTCCTAGAAGTAGGAGGGTCCCCTCTTGCCCCTCTAAATGAGTGCCTGCTAAGAAAGGGCCATCTATAAGAGCACCGACTAGAAAAAAAATTATATTCCCGAAATCCCTACGCTTAGTGGGAAAAGACTTATATCTATCTGTCAGCAGATCTGTCTAACACCTTCTCTAGCTTTGGGCCAAAGAGGAATTCCTTGTTAAAGGGCATGGCACACTGGTGCAACTTTGAACCTGTATCCCCTGACCAGGTATGCAGCCACAAAGTCCTACACACCGAATTGGTGAGGGCCATGGCCCACGCCAAAAATCTCACCGATTCTGCCGTGGCATCAGACAGAATTTTCAGATATTGAATCAAAGCGTAAATATAAGAATATTCCGCAAGTTTTCACTTGAATTTAATTTGGTTATTATAAAAAACAAATGATTCTGGTTTCTGGGGCATCTGGGGACGATGGAAGCAAATAGGGGGATATTGTAAACAGGAACGGAAGCTAGTACAGAGAGAAGCTGAGTATGGGTCTGCCTAAAAAACTTGAAGGTAACCAGGATGAGCTCTATTTAGTACAGAGAGAAGGCTGAGAAAGTAAACCAAGTGTACAAGTGTAGAGGTGAAGAGTAGATAATGATCCTGGCCATCCCATGGTCCATAGGGTTGATATAGTAATTTCAACTTTCTACCTAGGTTTAGTTGAGCACTGGGTGCAGTTTTTACACCTGTTGCCGAGACCACCCTCATGTCACAGCAATGCACAAAGACATTTAATGGATTCTCAAAAGGCCAAATACCAAAACACAAACAGACCATGTATGCGGTCCACTGCAGTAAGGGCTTTGGAGCACGAAACTAAAACTAAACCAGAGACAGCAAAAACACAAGGGTCAGCTTCTCCGATTAAGACTCACTTGACTGCTTACACCTAAAGGACAAAGGCCACTAGCTATAGAGGATCACTAGACTTGACTAGTTTGGAAAAGATATGACAGGAAATACCTAACTGAACTGGCTGTTCAATCTTTGGATAGATTTGACAAGGTTCAGCTATCATCTGCCACATACAATGTTATCTGAACACATTAACCTCTTTAAATAAAATAAACCACCGCAACAGTGGTTTCGGGGAATACGTTGAAACCTGATTTACCCATATGCAACAAAGCGATTGCCATTTCTTGTCTAATACCACCATTAAAGGGGACCAACACCCTCCTCAACCAGGGTGTTTGCAGCCCACCAGCACCGCTGCTATATGACAGTCTGGGGGGTCCAGAAAGCTGAAGGCCCCCCCACTCATAACCCCCCAGGATGCCCGTAAACTTTACCTTAGCTCCGCTCCCCCGCTGGGAATCCAGCATCATAATTGGCTGCGCGGCACTCACATGGAGAGGACATACAGGGAAGCGGGGGCAGAATGTCACTTCCCACGTGAGTGACGGGCAGCTAATTACAGCTCTGGATTCTCGGTGGGGGAGCGAGGTTAAGGTAAGGTTTACGGGCCTACTGGGGGGTTTGTGCGGGGGATGCCCCCCCAAACTGTCATAGAGCAGCAGCACCAGCGGCTACCAACACCCTCTCTGCAGAGGGCGTTGGTCCGCTTTAATATCTACCTGCAATTGACTATCCAAACTATTTGTTCATAAAATCTACTACGAAATTCATTAGTCTTTTACATAGATCTGACTAATCATGCTTGGCTAGTGAAGGAAAATCTTGTATTTAGGTAAATTAAATAAAAAATAAAAAAAAAACAATTCTGTGAGTACTCACCTGTAGAATTGATTTTGTAGAATACAGCACGTCCTGTTGCAGTAATTCCTTACACTTGGGTTATTCCACCACAAGGTGGCGCAGTCGACTGCCAGGAGCCTCCCACCAATTTCCAGTGTTGACAAGCAGTTATACAAGAAGCCGGGAGAATAAGAAAAATAGATAAGAACCCAAAAAGAACTTTAGAACAATAACCATACAGAGGTAACCAAGAAAAATGATAAAGGGAGGGATGGAACAGGACGTGCTGTATACTACAAAATCAATTCTACAGGTGAGTACTCACAGAATTGTATTTTTCCAAGTATACAGCACATCCTGTTCCAGTAATTCCTTACACTTGGGACATCCAAAAGCAGTGTCCGTAAGGTAGGGTGGGATCCCAAAAGAGCAAAGGCGTTCAGTTTAAACCACTGCGGCCTGCAGAACTTTGCGGCCAAAAGCAGCGTCAGCTGAGGCCCTAACATCAACCTTGTAAAACTTGGAAAAAGTATGAACAGAATACCAAGTAGCAGCCTTGCAAACTTGTTCAACAGAAGCTTGATGCTAAAAGGCCCAAGAGGCACCAATAGCATGAGTGGAATGAGCAGTAAGACAGAAGGGAGGATCCCTCCATTTAGCAGAATAGGATTGCACCACCGCCTGACGAATCCATCTACTGATAGTGGATTTAGCCGGAGACAAACCCTTCCTAGGTCCAGAAGGTAGAACAAAAAGAGCATCAGTCTTCCTAAAAGACTCAGTAGCTACCAAATAAAACTTAAAGGGCCTGACAACATCAAGAGAATGTAAGACCCGCTCCTTAGAATTACTAGGATTAGGGCACAGAGAAGGCAAAACAATGTCTTGATTGAGATGAAATGCAGACACAACCTTAGGCAGGAAATCTGGCTTATACCTAAACACCACCTTGTCCTAGTACGCTCAAAGTAAGGAGGTTTAATGGAAAGTGCCGCCAACTCAGAAACATGCCTAACAGAAGTGATAGCCACCAAAAAGGCTACCTTAAGAGTCAAAATAGGCAAAACAGCCTCACACAGAGGCTCAAAGGGAGGACCCTGCAAGGCAGATTCAAATCCCAGACTGGCAACATAAGCTTACGTGGCGGGCGCATGTGAGTAACCCCCTGGAAAAAAAGTCTTAACCAAACAGTGGTTGGCAAAAGATCTTTGGAAGAAAATAGCCAAGGCTGAAACATGTCTCTTGAGAGTATTAAGTTGAAGGCCCAAACCATGCTGCAAGAATTCCAGGATCCTGGGAATAGAAAACACCCGACAGGGAAGAGACTTAGACTCACACCAGACAATGTAAGCACGCCATACCCTATAGTAAAGGACGAGGAATTCTTCCTAGCCCGAATCATGGTAGTAACAACAGAGGCAGGCAGCCCCTTTTCCATCAAGATGGAGGTCTCAGCAGCCAGGCCGTTAAAGCCAGCGTTTGTAAATTGGGATGGCGTAGCTGCCCCTGAGTGAGCAGGTCTGGAACCTTGGGCAGGACGTATTGATCTACTGCCAACTGCACGATGTCTGCGAACCACACCCTTCTTGGCCAACAGGGGGCCACCAGGATGGTTGGGCTATCTTGCACAGCACCTTGCCCAGCAGAGGAAACGGAGGGAACACATAGAGGTGCCGAAAGCTCTTCCAAGACATTGCTAGTGGATCCATGGCCAAAGGGTCCTGGGACAGAGAGACAAAGACTGGAAGCTTGTGATTGTGATGGGACGCAAACAGATCTACATCCGGCTGACCCCAGCGGTAGCACAGGGAGCGAAACACCCTGCTGCTGAGGGACCATTCTCCCAGACGAGAAGTCCCCCTGTTCAGGGAGTCCGCCTCCAGATTTTCCAACCCCGGGATGTACACTGGTGAGATGCAGGGAACATTCTCCTCTGCCCATGACAGTATCAGAGACACTTCCTTGAGGGCCCTCTTGC
This sequence comes from Gastrophryne carolinensis, assembly GCA_027917425.1. Taxonomy (NCBI): domain Eukaryota; kingdom Metazoa; phylum Chordata; class Amphibia; order Anura; family Microhylidae; genus Gastrophryne; species Gastrophryne carolinensis. Next base: position 340,928,159 of record CM051239.1, read on the forward strand.
TCCGGGTCCCTCCCTGATGATTGATGTAGGCAACCGCCGTCTGGTTGTCCGAGCGGATCTGAACAGCCCAACCCCGAAGGTGTGGGGTCAATTGGGCGAGAACCAACCTTAAAGCCCTCAGTTCCAGAATGTTGATAGGAGTATGGGCCTCCTGGGGGCCCCACTGACCCTGGAATTTCAAGGACTTCCAGAAGCCCCCCCAACCTGTCAGACTGGCATCTGTGGTGAGTCTCCCAGCAAGGGGACAGAAAGGTCCTGCCCACCAAGAGGTTCCTTGAGTCCAGCCACCACAAGAGGGACCGTCTGGCCAGGGGAGACAGAACAAATACCTGATCCAGGGACACAGGGTCCCGATCCCACACTGATAAGAGGTGTAGCTGAAGAGGTCTCATGTGAAACTGAGCATAGGGTAGCGCCTCGAAGCAAGACATCATCAGGCCCACCAGTTGCATCCCCTGCCAGATGGAGAGATGAGGACAAGAAAGAAGAAACTGGGCCTGAGCTTGAAGACTCTTCACCTTCTGCTGAGGGAGAAAAACCTTGACCTGAGATGTATCCAGAGTCCAGAGAGATGCCCAGAAAGGACCTCACCAGTGACGGGGACAGAAAAGACTTGGGATGGTTGATCACCCAGCCGAAGGACTCTAGTGTGGACACCACCATCTGGGTATCCAGTTCTGCCTGATGGAAGGACTGGGACGTGATCAGAATATCGTCCAAATAAGGAAGGATGCGAATGCCCTGAGATCTCAACAGAGCCATCGCGCCCACCAGCACCTTGGTGAATACACTGGGAGCCGAGGTGATACCAAAAGGCAGGGCCACAAATTGGTAGTGCTGATCCTCCAGAGCGAACCTGAGAAATTTCTGATGACCTAGGAAGATTGGTACATGAAGGTAAGCGTCCTTGATATCTACAGAGGTCATGAAGTCGCCCAGGCGCAGTGTATTGACTGCTGAGCGTAGGGTCTCCATACGAAAATGCTTGAATCTGACAAACTTGTTGAGGCTCTTTAAATCCAGGATGGGCCTGAGGGACCCATCCTTTTTGGGAACCGTGAATAGATTGGAGTAGAAGCCTCTGCCCCTTTCCCTGAGAGGCCCTGGGCAGATGACCCCCAACTCCAGAAGGTTTCAGACTGCAAGGCGCCAGCCCTGAGCTGACAGGGGGTTTTGAGCCATCCGGGATCTGATGAATCTTGGGGGAGGCCAGGCTGCAAACTCTATCTTGTAACCGGAGGAAACCACTTCTTGAATCCACCGGTCTGTTACGCGTAGCCTCCAGACGTGAGCAAAGAGCCAAACCGTCCCCCCACCCGGATGGGTGAGGGTGCCTCCTCTTGCCTGAGGGGCCTTGGGGGAGGATTTGGGACCCCATGAGAGACCGGGACGTCCACGTCCTCTACCCCTGCCCCAATAGTCTCCACGTGCCCCAACAAAGGACAGCCCTCGACCAGCCCTAGTTTGTTCCTCAGAGGATTCTGAATCAGAGAATAATTCCCCCTCCTCGAGGGGATAAAGGCCAGAAAAGGAGTAAAGTCCCTCATCCTCCACAGGAAATAGGGAAGCAGCGGGAGATAAATGCCACTTCTTGGCAGAAGCCTTACGCGGGGCTGACCCAGCAATATGCTTTTCAATGCTGGACACCCGTGAAGCCAAGTCATACTGAGACTCCCCACTAGTGTGCCCTTCACTGGGAGTCAGATGCAAGCGTGGGGGGGTAGGCGGAAGCAGAAGGGGGCGCAGCACCGGGACCTGTAGCAGACGACCCAGGCTGCAGCGCAAGTACATGCTGGACGCAGGGCAAACATACCCCGACACCATCACTAACAGGGGATACCCCACACGCAACACACAGCTGGGCTTGTCCCGAAGGAACCCCAAGCACATTTTCCCCGGAAGCCTCCATATGGTGATTTTAGATACAGGCGCAACGGCCAGTACAGGGACACAGCTAGCAATAGCCACCCTTTTTGGGATGCCCACTAGGGAAGGTGGGAGATTGGTAAGGGGCAGGGCCGGGAGAACCACAGTCAAAGGTCACCCGCCTGCAAGACACAATAAGTACAAAATAAACATCCCCAGCGCATACAGAGTAAAGCAATATAAAAAACACTGTAAAGGACTCACGGACCAGGCGGACAGATCGTCCAGAGAGGTAAAGCACAGCCAGACCGCATTGCAGCACCGCAAGGACGAGGCCACAAAATGGGCCAGCAGCAGTACCTAGAGGGGCGGACAGCGAGCGCATGACGCAGAACGCGTCAAACCGCGGTTCCCGCCCCCCGAAGAGCGCGAAACTGTGATCATGTGAGACGCCGGCGCCATGACAGAACCAAAAAATACATAGCGCCAACCACCGCGGAGCACCGTACAGTGGCCCGCACACACACCAATAATAAAAAATAACACACAAATCACGGAACCCCCGGGCGCCCCCTGCCAGCCGAGCGGCCACAACAAAGCGGTTGCGCACAACCTTCTAGAGGGGAGGGGAGACAGGGAGAGGGAACAAGGACCCAAGATTCGAGGCTGGGGCATCCCAATGAGGCTCACCATAGAAGGCCTGTCGCCGGCTACCCTTTGGTACAGGGTCTTGCGGCCCGGAGCAGCGCTCCTTCAGCACCTGACCCTAGTGCTGTCCTACCTTCACCCGAACCGTCAGCCGAGGTTGGGAGGCAGTGGGTCAAGAACGGGTGAAAATAATACAATTCTGTGATTACTCACCTTGTAGAATTGGTATTATAAGTATGCAGCACATCCTGCTCCAGATAGTATTCATAACAGCTGGGATATAGTCCACAAGAGGGCGCTTTACTGCAGAGATGGCAAAAAAGAGGCCCCTCCCGATCCATATATACCCGGGACCTCCCACTAATTCCCCAGTATAACAAAGCAGTAAGGGAACCAGGAGAAGCCAATAAATTTAACCATGTTAACAAGGAACAAATCACCATAAAGAGGATCCAAGAATAAAGTAATCAGGGTGGGATGGAGCAGGACGGGCTGCATACTTATAATACCAATTCTACAAGGTGAGTAATCACAGAATTGTATTATTCTAAGTATGCAGCACGTCCTGCTCCAGATAGTATTCATAACAGCTGGGACATCCAATAGCAGTGTCCATAAAAGGGTGGGAATCCCAAAAAATCAACAACGCGCAATTCAAACCACTGCCGCCTGCAGAACCTTATGGCCAAAAACAGCATCCGCTAAGGCCCGAACATCATACCTTTTTCCAAGTTTTACAAGGTTGAACAGAAGACCACGTAGCAGCCTTAAAAACTTGTTCAACAGAAGCCTGGTGCTGGAAGGCCCAGGAAGCCCCAACAGCACGGGTAGAATGAGCAGTAACACGGAAAGGAGGATCCATCCCCCTAGTAGAATAGGCCCCAACAATGGCCTGACGGATCCATTTGCTAATAGTAGATTTAGCAGGAGCCAACCCCTTCTTGGGACCCGATGGAACCACAAACCAGGCGTCCGTCTTTCTGAAAGGAGCAGTAGCCACCAGGTAGTATTTCAAATTCCTGACAACATCCAGAGAGTGCAAGGCCCTCTCCTTGGGATTACCAGGATTAGGGCACAAAGAAGGAAGCACAATATCCTGATTGAGATGGAAGGCAGTAGGGGGCCTGAATCGACAGAGCCGCCAACTCAGAAACATGCCGGACAGAGGTAATAGCCACCAAAAAGGCAACCTTCAGGGTAAGGAGAGACAAGGCAGCCTCATGCACAGGTTCAAAAGGAGGTCCCTGAAGGATAGACAAAACCAAATTCAAATCCCAGACCGGTACCATGGGTTTGCGGGGGGGGACGCACATGAGTGACCCCCTGGAAGAAGGTCTTGACCAGAGGATGTAGAGCAAAGGACCTCTGGAAAAAGCCAAGGCAGACACATGACCCTTCAAGGTGCTGAGCTGAAAACCGATATCCAAACCATGTTGCAGGAGCTCCAGGAAAGGCCCTAGACTCACACCAGTCAATGTAGGTCCGCCAGGTCCTATAGTAAATAGCGGAGGAGGACTTCATCCTAGCGCTGACAAGAGTACGAACCACCGAATCAGACAGACCTTCCTCCTTCAGGATGGCGGTCTCAGCAGCCAGGCCGTCAAAGCCAGCGTTTGTAAATTGGGATAGTGGATAGCGAGTCCTTGAGTGAGAAGGTCCGGAACCAAGGGTAGAGTGTACTGATCCACTGCCAGCCGCACAACGTCGGCGAACCACACCTGTCTTGGCTACCTGGGGGCCACCAGAATGGCTGGCACCCGCTCCTGAACCAACTTGCGCAGAACCTTGCTTAGAAGAGGAAACGGAGGGAGGAGGTACGGGAGACCTAGACCCCGCCAGGACAGAGACAGAGCATCCACCACCAGAGCCAGGGGACCCTGGGACAGGGAAACAAATGCTGGCAACTTGTGATTGTGGCGAGAAGCAAACAGATCCACGTCTGGCCTCCCCCACCGGTGACAAAGGGATAGGGAGACCTCGCTGTTGAGGGACCATTCCCCCCTAGCGAGCGGTCCCCCTGCTCAGGGAATCCGCCTCCATATTCTCCACTCCCGGAATATAAACTGCTGAGATGCACATTGTTCTCGGCCCAGGACAGAATCAAGGACACCTCCTGGAGGGCACTCTTGCTCCGAGTCCCTCCCTGATGATTGATATAGGCGACCGCCGCTGATTGTCGGAACGAACCTGTACCGGCAGACCCTGAAGGTGAGGAGTCAACTGTGCCAGTACAAACCGAACCGCCCTCAGCTCCAGGATCTCCTGCCCCCCAGAAGATTCCTCGAGTCCAGCCACCACAGGAGGGACCGCCGGACCAGAGGAGAGAGAACAAAGGCCTGATCCAAAGACAGGGGACTCTTGTCCAAGACTGAAAGGAGATGGAGCCGAAGGGGTCTCATGTGAAATTGAGTGTAAGGGACTGCTTCGAAGCAGGCCACCATTAGTCCCACCAATTGCATCCCTTGCCTGATGGAAGGACAAGGGCTGGACAGCATGGAATGAACCAGAGCTTGAAGAAAAGCCACCTTCTGCTGAGGAAGAAAAATCCTGGCCTGAATGGTATCCAGAGTCATGCCCAGGAAGGGGGTCACCCGGGACGGGGAGAGGGAGGACTTGGGATAATTGATCACTCATCCGAACATTTCCAGGGCCGTCCCCACCATCTGGGTATCCAACTCTGCCCGCTGGAGAGAATGAGATGTAAAGAGAATATCGTCCTGATAAGGGAGGATGCGAATACCCCCGGCTCTGAGGATGGCCATCACTCCCGCCAGTACCTTGGTGAACACTCTGGGGGCTGAGGCGAGACCAAAGTGCCACAAATTGGTAGTGCTGGTCCTCCAGGGCGAACCTGAGTAGCCGCTGATGCCCTGGGAATGCTGGCACATGAAGCTAAGCATCCTTGATGTCTATGGAGGTCATGAATTCCCCGGGCGCAAGGAGCTGATCGCAGAGCGCAGGGTCTCCATGTGAAAGCGTCTGGTTCTGATGAACCTGTTGAGAAGCTTTAAGTCCAGGATGGGCCTGATGGAGCCATCCCTTTTGGGTACTGTGAAAGGATTGGAATAATAACCTTGACCTCTCTCCCCTGGAGGGACAGATGACCCCCATACCCAATAAGTTCTGTACAGCTTGAAATAGACCCTGAGCGGCCAGGGGGTCTAGAGGAGACCTGAGAAATCATGGAGGGGGCCGTGCTGCGAACTCTAGCTTGTAGCCAGAGGACACAACCTCCAGAATTCATCTGTCTGAGACCTGTTGTCCCCAAACATGAGCGAAGAGCCGCAGCCGTCCCCCCCCACCCGTAAGGGTGAGGGCGCCCCTTCATGGCTGAGCGGGCTTAATGACAGATTTGGGCTTAGATCCCCAGGAGGATCCGGGAGGGGCACGACCTCTACCCTTGCCCCAGAAATACCCCCTGTGCCCTGCAAAGGGTACCCCCCTCCCTGACCTGGATCCACAAAAGGAGGGGGTAAAGGACCCTGAACCCCAAAAGGGCCGCAGTTGTCATTTGCGTTGGGGCAACCTACCTCCTTTTGCAAAAAGGTTCTACCGGTCACCAAAAAGGCGCAGCCCCTTAAAGGGTAGCCCTGTGAGAGCCTTCTTAGCAGCATTGTCAGCTGCCCACTGGCGCAGCCAGACCGAGCGGCGAATAGAGACAACCAGAGCCGAGGTCCTGCTGCACATCCTAATGTCATCTAAAGCAGAAAGAATACAAGTAATAAACATCTCACATTGTGATAAGGCTCTAAATTCGGCACTAGAAGAAATCATCAGGATAGCCTTCTAACAGGCCCTTGACCAAAGTCCTAATGGCCACAGCAGTAATAGCAGAAGCACAGACCGGGCGCAGGGCCGATCCCGCACAGGCAAAGGCATGGGAAGCCAGCTGGTCAATACGTTGGTCCTCACTATCATTCAAGGTAGTGGAATCAGGGGAGTGCACCACAGAAGTATTAGACAACCCCAAAACCGGAGCATCCCCCTCTGGTGGAGTTGACCAACATTTAACCACATCCGGGGGAAAAGGGTACCTTTTATCCCATCCCTTAGGAATACCAGGGAGCCGGCTAGGCCGCTCCCATTCCTTGTGAACCAGATTATGGAAATGAGCCTGTTCTGGAAATTCCAAACATGGCTTTGTAGTACCAAACAATTCCCCCTGTTGCTTGGGTGCCGCAGCAGGGAGAGAAATGGAGAGTACTTCAAAAGATTTGAGTCAAAAGTCTGTGGGTGTCATCAGCATTCCAATGCTCTGAGCTGGCATCAGTGCCAGGGAAATGCTGATCATCGGAAAATTCCGAATCTGAGAATAATTCCCCCTCCTCAAGCGGGGAACAGTCAGACAAATCAAGGAATTTGTCATAGATTCTTCATTCGTCTCCATAGGGAAGGCAGGGGCAGCAGGCGCCAAGAGCCGTCTTTTAGCTGGGGCCTTACGGACCACAGAGCTAGCAATCAACCTCTCAATGTTGGCCAGCCTGGAAGACACATCAGGCTGAGACTCCCCACTAGTGTTAATCTCACTGGGGGTCACGATCAACCGTGGGGGCGTGGGAGAAGACATGGTGCAGACAAGTGCAGCCCAGAGTGCCGCGCAGGGTACACAGACCCGCACATCATCGCTCACATGGGATGCCCCACACACCACACAGCCGGGCTTGCCCCGATGGGACCCCGAGCACAACATCCTGTGAAGCCTCCATATGGTTAATTTTGGTGTCACTATGACCAATAGGAATTACGCTGTGCAGCTATCCGGGATGCCCCTTAAATGTCTGCTAGTGGGAGGATTTAATAATTAGGCCTCTAATAATGTCAATAGGGCTAATAGAGGGCACAGGACCGGGAGAAACCTCTAATTAGTTTGTCCCGCCTGAAAGACACAAACACAATACACCCAATCAGACTAATATACACAATATAAGAAAAAATTAAATTCAAATACAGGCCCGCTGAGGGCACTCACTGACGCCAAAGAGCTAGCACTTCACAGACCGCAGGGACAAGATGGCGCTGAGAGGCTCAGGAGGGGCGGGAGGCTTGTGTAACGCGCCAGGCGCTAGGCCACGCCCCCTCAAGGAACGCGGGGACAGGCCGAAGGCAGGCCTCCCCGGAGCCAATCAGCGTGCAGCCAGCCCCGGTGTGACGAGACCACCCCGCGGACACCGCCGAGCGCGCGCGCAGGCCTTTCAAACGAGAAAGAACAGGAGGAGAGGAGGAACACTGAGCACAATGCCAGCGCGATTTATACAGTGTCACAAAAGCATAGTTCACAGTGCAAGCAATCACTCACACACACACGGACACTGACAACCCCCCCCCCCCCCCCCCCCCCGACGAACAGGGCAAATGGGAGAAGGGGGAAGTAGACAGGACATGTAAGGGAGGGCTAAAGCGGACAGGGCATCCCAAATACAGGCTCACCAAACCTGTGCCGCCTACCCTTTGGTGGGGGATTTGCGGTGGAGCAATCTCCAGTAAAGCACCTCTAATAGGTGCTGCCTACCATCACCCGATCACGCAGCCAAGGCTGGGAGGAAAGTAAAGGTGGAACGGTTGGGAATATGACACAGGGCCAGGGGCTGTGAAGCCCAGCTTACCTGCGAGGAGAGAAGCCATCATCTTGACCTTCGCAGCCCACTGCAGAGAAGAAACCGGGGAATTAGTGGGAGGTCCCGGGTATATATGGACCGGGAGGGGCCTCTTTTTTGCTATCTCTGCAGTAAAGCGCCCTCTTGTGGACTATATCCCAGCTGTTATGAATAAGCCTGCAGGGCCCTAGGCTTGAAAAGCCCCGCTCCCTGCGCAATAGAGAGCCATCTTCTATCTTCGCAGTCCAGACTGCAGAGAAACACTGGAAATTGGTGAGAGGTTCCTGGCTATTTATGGGGCCGGGAGTGGCCACAAGTCTTTCTGCAGTTCACTGCGCCACCTTGTGGCGGAATAACCCAAGTGTAAGGAATTACTGGAACAGGACGTGCTGTATACTTGGAAAATGTAACCAGCTATAGGAAATCAGTACTTGTTTTCTACTGTCAGATGCAGTCTCTGAAAAGCACAGTATGCACAATATCCAGAAACATCTTACCTGGTCTTCAATCGGCATAACTAAAATACCTCCAACTTTTAAAAGGATCTTCATGTAGTTTTCATGGTCCTTCTGGACACCAGCTCCACAATAAATGCGGTCATACTGTGGACTGTCTGATGCAATTTCCAAACAATTGCCAACTACAAACGCAGGCTCACAAAATTCAAATCTAAAAAAATAAAAAACATTTAGCTGAGCCATATAACAAATCGTTGCTAATTTTATACACATACACTTATAACATATTATACCTGAATAGGATAGGTATTATTAAATTATACATTAGACCATGACCCCTGGCCAAACATATGATCAAACATGTCTACAGTTTCTGCATCTTCAGACTCCACTCTAAAGGGTTAATTGTGGCAGATTTAATGAATGCTCAAAGTACACAAAAAGGCAAATATCTGTATTTTCGAGAAAGAAATGTCGTCAAAGCTCACAAACATTTTTAGGCATCTGGATTTTTTGATATTTGGTTTGCACAATTAATAGTAATGAATAGACTGTATGCACGTCAGCAGTGCCTGTAATTACAGTGTACATAAATCCAGCTCCAATTACTATAAGACTATTCAGGTACACCTACCCCAATTGCTACCATAGAAATCAAAGTGCATTAAAAGCAACAACCAATAGAATTCAGCAGTCATCCTTGAAATACACATCCAGACTGCATATTATCAGAACCTGTGGGTGAGTACTCAGTATTCCTTCAAGAGGAAGGCAAGTCACCAATTCCTTCAGTCATGTGACTGCTGGCAACCATTCAGTTTTGATATGCAAGCCCACTCAGCAAATCCAATTGGACACCGGCAGCCATACAATATAGGAGGAAGTGGTGAGCATTGCCCAGGTTAACTTCACTTCCTCTTTAAAATAGGATACAGTTACCAATAGCAGCACATTGCAGGTAGTGAAAACTTCAACCATCAGCAGAGGGTGCACAGACGCAAGTCAGGGCCAGTAGAAAATGGGCTATCAGATTCACATTTGAATGCACAACAAAACCAGATTGGCTCAGCCTGAAGGACTTGGAAGGTTCAAGCCTACTGTTTTTTTAACTTTGCCTAGAAAGTCGCTTTAAACTTTTAAAGATAAGTGTCACCCAAATGCAAACTACAAGACTACAAGACTGTAAGTGAATATATTGTATTAAAAAATATATCAAATATAGGGGAACTTACTTGTCAAAGCTATCACTGCATTTAATGAAGGTCTCCAATTTTTCCTTTGCATATTCAACAACATCTAAATGAAGCTCAACACCATGGTTTATGCCGAATGGGCCTGGAAAAAGAAAAAAAAAAACGTAACTTTTTTTTTTGTATGCATTGGGTTGTTGAAATACAGCTCAGGGCAAATCAAATAAGGATCGAAAAGTGACCAACGTCATGAGGGGATTGTGTGCCAATGACTTTTTTCCTTTTTGTTAACTTCTACAAATTCTACAGACTAAGGCTAAGTGGTCTCGCTTATTCTTGTGCATTTACACTACCTCCCTGACAAGTTCGTACCTTGGCGCATATTAATAGGTTCCAAGCCTAAGTGCCATACCAAAATTCTATTTCCTTTCATGAAAACCTGTACAGAATAGGCAATAATTACTGCAAAGCAGGGGGTGGGGGGGGGTGTTAAATAGGAAAGATTGTGCCAGACTAACCTAACCAGGGGTCAATTCACTCAAATGTAAAAAGTATGTCACTCCCTCCCAGAGAAGAGCTCAATTGTTACAATTGCATGCAAAAGATTTGGCACCCTTGGTCATAATTACTGTTACTTTGAATAGTGAAATTGATACTGCAGGCAAAGGTAGTTGTTATACCATTGTGTTAGGCTACATTTGGCACTGTCCTAAACGGTTTTCAATTTTTAAATTGAAGCAGAGATGGCCGAGATATCGGGGTTTACAGGTTCAGCTAACGACCTTGTCTTTTTTTTGCCCCATCCCCCAATCAGCTCAGCAGAGTGGGACAGGTTTGCTGGTCCCTCCCTCCGCCTGCCCCTCCCTCTACTTCCTCATCCAGATTCATCAAATTGCTGTCATCTAAGGGCCACATCCACACAAGGTGAAACTGTAAACCTTGATATTATGGCCATTTCTTCTTCAATTTAAAAATGGAAAGGTTTAGGACAGTGCTAAATGTAGCCCGACACATTGGGGCAACAATAAAATTTGCCTGCAGTAGCACTTTAAGTAAGATGAAGAGTAAATGCAAAAGTCAAATCAAGGAGACACGTCTCCTTCATTTTCTAAGCAAAAATCCCCATTAGTCTTACCAGTAACGGTATTTCTATGAGGAGAGAGAGAGAGAGAGAGAGAGAGAGAGAGATATAGAGAGATAGAGAGAGATCCTCCCCTTCTATTATTTCCTGAAAAAGATATTAAAAAAATGTATCTGACCTACAGAAGTCATGTGACTGTTCAATGTAGGTAAGAAGGCATCTCCACATCTTGTGTGGCTTCTATCGGATCATCTGCGTTTGATGATATGGAAGGAATGGTTATGCCTCGGGAACAGTGTAAGGTAGAGAACATCTTAGGCAGGTATAGAGGATCAGGAATAAGAATGATTCTATCTGGAAAGATGGGGCAATAAGGCTCTGTAGAGCCTGTAAGTCACTAAGCCTCCTGGCTGAAGTTAGGGCCAGATTCAATTTGATTTTTAGGATCTTGTATGAAGCCTCAAAGGAGTAGCTAGGCTTACTGAAACCCGGGGCAAGGATTCGAAATGGCACCCCCACCTACCTATTCCTAACCGCTCTCCTAACCTGCTGTTCAAGGGAGGGCAGGCTAAGCCTTTGAGGACCTGGACTAAGTCCCAGGAAGGACAACAATTACGAAGTATAGGTTTCTTCCTGGCTATAGAAATAAAGAATCTGTTGACCAAAGAGTGATTCTGTAGTCTTCTGTCTAGGAAGACCGATAAGGCCTGGGTATTTAGGGTACTTACTGCTAAACCCCAGTTCGAAGTGATGACATTTTGAATTTGTTGCAGACACGAAGAGATTTATCTCTGGTTTGCCCCACCTGTTTACCAATATTTGATAGATCTGTGGATTTAGGCTCCACTCTGACTGCCTAAGTCCTGCTTAGAAAATCCGCTACTGAGTTTAGCGATCCATTTAAGTGGACTGCTGACAGGGATCTGAGATGTAGAGGCCCCAAAAAGAACAGTGCAAGGGACTGTAAGGGTTCTGATCTGGTGCCCCCCTGACGAATTAAATAAGCAATGGTCGTCATGTTGTCCGACCAAATCTGGATGTTCGTGTTTGAAGTGATTCAGAGCTTCCTGTGCCACTTTGAGCTCTCTGAAATTTGAGGATCTGTGCCTCAATTCTCTGGACCAGATCACCTGTATGTGGTGGGAGTCTAGGTGTGCCCCCCACCCCCTTCTTCATTCCCTCTGTGAGGGTGGTGGTCTGCCACAGAGAATCGGGAGAGTGATCCCAGGTCTGAAGTAGAAAACCCCGTAGTGGCTTGGACTGCAGCTGTGCCCATGTGATGACCAGGTTGGTGGAGGTCATTATCCCTATAACTTATAAGATCCTTCTGAAGGAGACCTGATGCTCCCCAATGAAGATCTGAGCTTCTCTGATCAGTTTTTCCTGCTTTTCAGTTGGAAGAAAAATAATCTGCTGAGAGTAGTCTATGATGTAACCCAGGAATCTGCAGGTTCTGGATAGTATCAGAACTGACTTGTCCCCGTTTATAACCCAACCCAGACTCTGCATCAGTGACATTGTCCGGCTGAGGTTTTGTAAGATTTCTGACTGTGATCTCCCCGTCACCAGAAGGTAGTCCTGATATGGAAAGATATATATGAAAAATCTTCTGAGATTTTAGGACACACATCACTTCCGAACTTTTTGAAAAAATTCTGGGTGCTGAATGTGAAGTGTCTCTTTGCTTAGCAAAACCGAAAATCGAAGGAAGCTGTGGTGACCTGATCAAATTGAGATGTGTAAATAGGCGTCTTGGAGATCGATATGGATAATCCAACCGCCCTGGGCCAAGAGATTCTGGACGTGAAAATAGACTCCATCCAAAGTCTTTTGTAAGTTATGTACAAGTTTAGATCCTTCAGATTTAATGGGACTGGTTCTATGACTCTTTTCTGACAATGTTCAGAGATAGCTAGTGGGAATGCTAACCTTCTTTCTGTATTGCGGGGAAGCCTGGTAAGGATAAATTTCTCCAGGGGGTCTTTGAGAAAATTTCAGCCGGTAACCCGTAGCAACTAAGTCCAGGATGAACTGGTTTTGTGTAATTGACCACCAGGCTTCCTGAAAAAAAGTTAGTCTGCCCCCCACAGGTATCTCAACACCAGGACCAAGGTCTATCAAATTGGGTGGGGGATGCACAGATAGGGTAGGGTTTACAACTATCCTTGTACTGCCCCAAGTGCTTCTTAGGTTGCCTACTAGACGGGAGGGGTTGTGAGGATCTAGGATCGACCTTGGCCTTATATCTAAATCTGTTGCTTGTCAACGGAAACTGTTAGTGCTTTCAGAGGACCTAGAAAGAATGGTTTCTAGTTCTGGACTGAATATCACCCCCCCACCATCGAATAGGATGCCACATAGTCTGGCTCTGGAGAGGTTTTTAGCCAGATGGCTCTTCTGGCACAGTTGATAAGCACTAGCTCTAAATGCAGAGAGGCATGCTGTAAAAAGAAAATTACTCTAAACATGGAAGGTAGCAGGTCTAGGAGAGCCTGCCCGGTTGTGTCTTTTTCTATATAGCCCCTGAGGTTAGAAAGCCAGGACTCAGGGTATCTAGCTACGCAATCTGAAGCTATCATGGGTGTAAAGCTAAAGGCTGCAACATCCTATGCCCTTCTAAGGATTCCCTCTGTGCGGTGATCCACAGGATCTTGTAATGATCCTAAGTCCTCAAAACGGAGGTCAGCGGATTGTGAGACACGTAGACCTACCTCATGGGTAGAGGCCATATCGGTCTGCATATTGCCCATAATATGTATAAAGTAACTGACTGCTTTGTTTTTCATCTTGTGTTCTAAGCAAGCCTTACAGAAGGATCTATTTCAGGAGTCTACCAGGATTGTGGGCCAATTTAAACAGAGTCTGATAGTTTTAATGTCCAATTTAGGGCTTGGGAGGGTCTTTATCCTTTCACTTTCTCCTTTCTCTTTCACTTTCTCCTTTTTAGATGGAAGAGGCTAAGAGATAATAAGATAAAAGGAAGAAGAAATACTGATTAGTGAAACTGTAAAGGGTGCTAGATACATACAATAGACCCTTTTAACCTGTGTATCCCCCAAAACAGCGCAAAATATACCTCACATCACTGTTTTTATGGGGCATTCTGGCAAGGAACACCGTCCTCTGTGAGCAGCACCGCTGCAGCCCCGCGCTTGCGGCTGCTGTTCTGGCTGTGTCTGCCTCTCTGTCAAGGAAGTTTGCCTGGAACGCATATGTTCCTGGACGGAAGTGACCTCCGGGCCCGAAATTCGTCACGGACGGCACCCCATAGGCTCCGCCCCCTCCGAAGCAAAGCTTTGGCCACCCTGCATGGTTAGTGCATAGCAACATCTACTTTAGCAAGTATAACATTTTGTAGCCAGCAAAGAGTCTTTCAGTTCTTGTTTGAAGGACTTTCAGTGATCCCTCCTCCTATCCTAGTCGTTTTGATCATTGGTAACTCCTGGTCCTGACAAGTAAGCAGCAACCTGTATAACAGAACCCGGTAAGGACAGAAAGGCTGTGGAAAAAAAAAAAAAGAAGAGTATTGAACTTCTTTTTACTTTTTGCCTGGACAGGGACATAAAGAAAACCTTTGAAAATTACATTGGGTTCTTTTTAGCAGCCGCTCCTGAGGGATATGGATTTGGCATGTCCCTGCAATTAAAGATCCTTAGGAAAACAAAATCAGTAATGGAAGTCCGTTTGATGAGGGGCAGGAAGTAGGGACGGTGGGGGACTTACACAGTGGGGCATCCCGATTTTGGGACTTGGAACGTCTTTCAGACTCCAGGGCCAGTTGGTCTCCTTTTAGATTACAGGTTACGGAGCCTTTCCAGACTGCCCAACCAGCACAGCTCTGCAACTATAGGTCACACAATTTCTAAATCAGGTTAAGGTTCTGGACAGAAGTAAGGTAGTACAAAATACCTGTCCCAAGCTGTCCATACAGACAGCGTAATTAATTTATCTAAAATCTAACCAGTTGCTCTCAGCTGTTAGTCATTACACCTGTTGGAAAATCTACTTGTGGCTAGAAACAAGGGATGACTGTAGAGATTTGAGGCAAATTTGCGTAAATCAAGATGGCAGCTCTCATGTAGTTCAAGAGCACAAAATATATGCACGGAGTTTAGCCCTTTCAAATAGCTTACACCAGAGGGGGCTTTAATGGAGCATATGATCCAGTTTACCATGATTACGTGTTTGGATTTCAGTGTCTGTGCACAGGACTAGCCCAATCACAAGTTCCGCTGTGTTTCAGTGGGTCGCCATTCTGCATTGCAATACATGTTCTAGTTAATTTAAAAAAAAATGTTTACCTAAAATCAAGCCCACCATTGTACTTAAATATCCAGTTCCGCTTCCAAGGTTTAGAAAAGATAATCCTGGCTGAAGTTTCAATGCCTCCATAACTTCTGAATAGATGCAAGGTGCTGAGAGGTGAATGTTCCCATGCTTCCACGCCAAGTCTTTGTACGCATTGTCCCTGTACCCTTCTAAGTAGTATTCTCCACGATCAATTGCTCTGAAGGCTTGTTCGACTTTTTCAGTACGTATATACTGTGCTTCCTTTAAGTTATCAATTAAATCATCATTATCCTCACCAGCACTCACTGCTCCTCCCATGATTGGTCAATGGTTTTTAATTAAATTGGCAATACATTCGTCAAGAACAGAGAATCTTATCAACGGAAAAAGCGACTTCTATTGTTTCAAGTCCAGCAGGTTATTAGAAGCAGTTGATTTCACTCTGTAGAAGAAAACAAAATAACAAAATGTGTAATGCTGCTATACACATAGACAACACTGTACAACATTAAATCCTAAAACACTAAATAGAAAAGTAGGCTCATGTAAGTATATACTTCCCTAACCCCACACCACTGTACAATATTATAGTATAAAACAGGTCAGTACCCATTTATTGTTAGTTCCACTGTAACCAGTACCAGCTGGTTTCAACTAGGTTGCCAGCTCTACTACCAAAATGTAAGAAATGAGTAAAGAAATGATGATGGGGGTACTATTCCTATTGCATACTATGAGGTCATGCTCCAATGCTACTCCCATTCTTATATATTCCTGAAGTTTTGGAAGGGCAAGGGGTTTGGCATAGGATGTGGCCATGCCCAGCCATCAAATATGTGAGACAAAAGGTAAGAACCCTTTTGTTTTTATTTAGCTGCTGAATCACTTAGCCTGAATCACTTATCGCTGTGTGCAGTGCATGGAGGGTATTCAGCGCTAGTGCTCTGCACTCACATGGAGGGGGATCGCTAGCGGGGCACCCTCAGGACGCTGCTGGCACTCTGCCAGGAGGCTGCGGGGAGCTTGCCAGAAAGCGCAAGCACTCTGGATGCACGCTGGTGTTAAACCAGCCTCACATTTCTGAGTGCGCAGACTCAAAAAATCAGGCAAGTAAGACTCACACTTTGATTTTAGGTAATGTCTGTATATGTTACATATGGTGCAGGGGTTAATGTCTGATCATTTTACATTGTTCTTGATGTAAAACAGTATTCAAGTATATATGTTAATATTCTATATATTATAAATGTTCTTAAATAAAAAAATATTTTTGTTGTTCACTAGTATGTAAAAACAGACCTACCTACCCGCAGACAAAGCCTAGGGGATAAGTTTCCCTAGGCACTTACCGCATACCCCCGCAATACATTACTGTACAGTACATCTTAACAGGGGGTTGTGTGTGTCTGTGACCTATTGGTGGAGGTAACTGCCCTTTGGCTTCCGGTTCCTTCATAACATGGAGGCATGGGGGCCAAAACCCAGGATTTTTACCATCCTGTGTTTTGGTCTTTGCCACGGGCAACCCGATCGGGAATGCTCCGCTGCGTAAAACCCCCCAGGTCGCCCGATCTCACTCACCCTTCCTCGGTCCTATGGCGCATGCTCAGCCTCTCGTCCAGTTAGCATGTTCGGACCCACTCCCATCCCTTCGTCCAAGAGCTTGTCTAAAGCAAGCGGATCTGAGCATGCTGGCAGCCGCATCCCTTACCACCCTTTAACGGTGAGCGTTCCCGCACTGGCCACGCCCTGCTAAATGGATAGCGGGGATGTGCCTGCTACTCTCACATACGCCGTTGGACTGGGCACGAAGGTGGGTTTTTGGTCAACCTGGAGGGTTTGACACAGTGGGGCACCCCGATTCTGGATGCCCCGGGGGGGGGGAGCATGCCTGCCCTGGATAATGGTCAACTGACAGGTTTCAGACTGTGGGGCATGCCAAATCGGGTGCCCCACAGGTAGGTATTTAACCGACCTAGCAGCATCATATAGATGGTCGGTCCTGTTTTGGTCACTTTTTTTCTCCCTGTGAGACAGATGTCCTTTTTAGGGTGTAGGTCTGCCTAAAAAGCAAACCAATAAAGCAATGCAGAGTGAAACCGGCCAGTCCAGTTTAGGAGAGGTATCAGAGCTATTTGTATCACTTGCCTTACTAGAACTAACTTATTTAGTGTCTGTAAAGCAAATCATTGCCTGCCTTTATTGGCTAAAAAGGGACAAGACGTCTACTTCAGCAGCAGCCCAAGCGCAGGCATCAATAAAGCCTAATACAGGTTAATTTAAAGCAGACCCAAATCCACATTATTAACTTGTATCCCCTGCATTGTTCTGCCCATGAAGAGCACATTTTGCTAATTTTCACTGCTCCTGCTTCACTCTAATTTCAGATAAAGGCGCCTGTTTTAGCTGTGAAGTTCCGCCTCCTCCATTCATTGCCACTGTTGTGTGTGGCAATGATGTCATTGCCACACCTATGCAATTACTGATTGCCTGCTATCTTACAGAGAGGAACAGCCCAAAAAAAAATCAGCAATTCGAAATTCGTAAATATCCATTTCTAGTTCTACACCCTAAGAAGGGAGTATTGGCAGGGGCTTTGGCCAAATGTATTTCAAAGTTCAGTGGCTTTTGGTCTGCTTTAACAGACAACATGTGCAGTATGTATATGGTGGGAAGTCTTGTACAAAAGAAATTCCTTCACAGCCAACTGAAAGTGAACCCACTCTTTGTGTAATGTTGGAGAAGGTCTGGACCTAAAGCCGAAATGACTTTGGGTTTGCTGAATATGCCTCCTTAAAAGCAGACAAATAGTCAAAAAGGCCCATCTGTTCAGGCCTCATACCCTCTGCAAGCACAATACTAAATTTAATCACCCCATTTTAGGGTTCCAGAACACCATGTGACCACTGGTGACCAACTGCATTCACCGAGCAGACTTGAACATTGCTGTGTATCTTGTCTGATTAGCAGACCACCAGTGGTCATGGTGGCAGACAGCAGGAAACGAGAAGATGTGCCCTTGTCTGTATCAGGCTTCTCTGCTCAGAGATTCCCAAATCGGGATGGCACCATACTGCAAGTCTAATTGGTGGACTATCGGTCATTTTGACTGTTGCTCCACTTTAGCAAGCCCCAAGAATCCCCAAAAACTTCCTCCTCTGTGACAACTGCAGCTGCTTTCTCCCGTCAACATAGACTAGACTGCACCTACACAGAGGCGCCATGGTGCTGGCGCTGCAGTTTCTACATATACCTGTAGATGCACGACAACTGAGACCTGGAACATGGAAAAAGTTACTAATTTAGCCTGTTTATGGGGAATATTAAGGAGGCATAAAGGGGAGCTAAGGCAATTTTGTTCCAGAAAACATTATCAACCTTCCCTTCTGCTATGCCTGCCTGCCAAGGGGAATAAAACAAATAACTTGGAAACGCTGTAAATATACCAGTCTCTGTACTAGTAAACAGTCAGAGCACCTGCTTTCATGGGGATAGGCTGAGTAGAAAACAAAGCTGTTTTTCTCATAACAGCCCTGGAAACTTCGAGGGAAAAAACAGATCTTCTATTGAGGCCCTTGTCCTCTGTGCCCGGGAGGCTGACATGGCTCTGGTTGAATGGGCCGAAACTCGAGGAGGGGACACTCCTCTAGATGATAAACGTGTACAATGGTCTGTTTAATTAATCTGGCAATAAAAGGATTTTGAGGCCGCTATCCACCATTCTCTAGATCCATCCAGATAAATAATCAGTGCTCCTGTCACACGTAAAAGCACTAGATCCTCTTCCTTGCCTGCTCCAAGTGGCAGGGTCGGGAGCACCATATCTTGGGACCTGTTAGTAACTGTAACAATTTTGGGGTAAAACATAAGGGATCAGGATTAGTATGACCTTATCTGGGAGAACGGAATAATAAGGTTCTTACTCCTCTGCCTGATGTGATGGCCAGCAGGAGACAAAATTTCAGAGTTAACTTTTATTAAACCTCATCTAAAAGTTCCAAGGGAGGTTCCAACAACCCCTTTAGTACAACGGACAAGTCCCCTGTTGGAAGTCCTTAAAAGTTGCTGGTCTCTTGCAAGTAGCTGATTTGAAGTACCAATCTCAAATGAAGGACTAAGAAATTCGATAGAGCTGAAGTCTGCATTTTAGGCGTACTTAGCACTTTTCTCAGAATCTTCCTGCAGGAACTCGAGCAGTGGCTATGTCTTCTTTCTACAGTTTGTTAGCTTGAAAATAACAAAGAAAGTGGTCATTAGTGGTCATTTTTTCGATTGTTCGGGAGAGTTTTAATCACTCTTGTCAAACAGCCCTTTATCTAAGATGGCCCCTTCAAGATCCATGCTGTCAGTTGAAGCTTTAATGGGTCTGGATGCAGAATGGGGCCCTGATGAAGGTATTTAGAATATCTTGAAGCCTCCGAGGCCCCTTCCTCACCATCCTTTCCAGCTCTGTGAACCAGAATCTTCTTGGACAAAACGAAGATTTGAAGATAATGTTGGACTTCTTCTTGAGTCATCTCCCAGGTCACTAACTGTAGATTCTGAAAGGAGGGAAGGCATAAGCTAGATGAATATTCCATGGATGAGCTAGAGCATCCACTGTTAACGCATCACCTTCCCATTTGAGTAAAAAATGTTTCGCATTTTGAATTGCTAGCAGTGGCTAAAAAGGTCTGAGGGAGACTTACAATCTGAAGGAAAATCTCTTACTTTAGACACCACTCTGTTTAACCCTGACTTGACGATAATTTGCGAGAGTGTTCAGGGTCCCTTTTATATGAACTGCTGAATTTGACAGAACTTGTTCCTGTAAGGGAACTAGAATTGAATCCGACAAGTTTATCAGTGCCGAGGATCTGATCCTGCCCTGATGATTTATGCAGGCTACTGTAGAAACATTGTCGGAGAGATCTGGACATCTCTCCCTGAGAGGTCTGTTAGAAAGTGATTCAGTGCCAGCTTGGCAGCCAGAAGCTCCCCCAAGTTGGAATATCTGTCTGCCAAGGTTGGTGAACACTTACCGAGGATCTGATCTCCTGGATATGTGGATTCCAACCATAGCCACTGGCATCTGTTGTGATGCCTACAAGATCTCTTTGCTTCCAATGTCTTCTCCTTCCTAGCATCACTGGGTCTGTCCACCACAAGAGATCTGCTAGGATTCTTGATTCTATTTGGACTACCTGATCTAGTGAGTCTGGGAGCTTGTCCCACTGGGACAGGAGGAATATTCTGTAGGGTTGATTCTTCCAGATTTATAACCCAGCCCAAGGACTTTAGTAAATGCAGGGTCTTCCCTATTTCTACTAAGAATGACTTCCTCTATATCTCGTTTTCTAGTGTTTGTAGCACAATTGATCTTGTGAGATTATTCTTCGGGCGGCTACAAAGCAGGCAACTCTGTTCCCCCACACTGGGTGTTTTTGTCCTGACTGAGACTTTGGGCCCTCCTTGTTTGAGGCCTAGTTTGGGTCCAATTTTCACCTAATCAGAGTCAGGTGCAAGGTAGTTTTAACTCTATTAATAGCGCGAGTATTAACATCCTTTTCGTATCAGGAAACTTTTCCCCCTTAATTTGACCTAGTCAAAACAGTGTATATATATATATGTATGTACATATGCATATATGCATGTTAGGCAGACTAAGTTGCCATTCGGCAGAAAGCTTTTCCAGATCAAGAGCATGGATCTGCCAGAGTTAGTCTTGATAACTGGAGGGGAGACCACATGTGCTCCCCCCCTCCCCAAGAAAAAGAATTCTTGGGAAAAAGAAAGAAAAATGAGCCAAACCCCAATAGTCGTCTGAGCTCGCTTGAAAGTCGAGTACCAGGTTTAACCCTTACCAACTTGGCAAAGGCTTTGAAAAAATAAAAAACACAAAAAAAGAAGATGACTGGGGAAACATGCACTTTAAAACAAGGAGCTCACTAGAAGCCTGTCCCATGTGCCTCCCCTCCATTTCCTGCAGCGAAGTAATAGCAGGTATGCAAAAATGCTGCCTCTTTTTCACTGTATTTGCTAATGACCACATTCAGATGTGGTCACACTGACACCCCTGTCCCTCAGCACTCCCAGTGTGAGCCAGGCCTACAAGCCACTAGTCACATTTGCTAGACTTGCTCATACTGGGAGCGCTGGACAGGGGCAGCCACATTTGGAATGTTATCTTAGAAAAATAGAAAATAAAGGAGGAGCACATTTTTGGGAACTGTTACAGCACGATGTGGGAGACAAGAGGCACCTGGGACAGGTTTCAAGTGAGCGCCTTGCTGCCTTATTCTAACCATTGTCTGGGCTCACTCTTTAAAGTGGACCAACACCCAGGATTTTGACTATCCTGGGTTTTGGTCCACTTCGGTGGGGCACCCCGATCGGGGGTGCCCCGCTGTGTGAAACCCCCCAGAAACCCAAAAAAACTCACCGCTCCCACGTGAACGCCGCAGCCAATCCCCGCCAACGTCTAGGCGGGGGACAGGAACGTACAAGCCTCTTCCGCCGCCGCCTCCCGCACGTCACTCTGGGCGCGCGCACGTCTGGATGGGCGCGCGGGAGGCGGCGGCGGCGGATCAGGTAAGATCTTTTTGGGGTTTCTGGGGGGTTTCACCCCGCGGGACATCCCGATCTCGGATGTCCCGCGGGGTGGGAGGTGATCGGCCCGGGAATCTTATAGATTTCCGGGCCGATCACCCCTGGGTGTTGGTCCACTTTAAGTGATTTTCTAGCATTATAAAAAAAAAAAAGAACTATCGGTAATGTATAATGCCGAAACAGGTTCTTCTATAGGATTAAAAATAAATAGGAGGGGGTTTTTAGCATTGGAAATTCCCTTAGGTTTATTTTTTTCTGAGTATGGAAAGTTTTAATGAATAAAACAAAATGGAAGAAAAAGGGACTTCTGCTTGTATACATTGTCTATACAACACATGTATAATAGATCCAAAGTTTAACTACAATTACAACCTCAGTCCTACTTTCAGCCAAACTCCATCTAAATAAAATATTTCAGACCCCAAACATAACTAAGAAGAGAGACAAAAGGGGCACATTGGCCATGGGAAGGCCCAAGAAATTTCCTGATGGTTGGCTTGGCTGCTGCTTGATACAGCCCCTATCCAATTCCTGCCTCACTAGTCTCCAGGGCCAGCGTCAGCACCCGGTCAGCTGCCGAGGGCCCCCACCGCCAGGGGGGGCACACTGGCCGCTGGCACAATACTGTAGGAAAGAAAAAAAAAAAAAACTTTTACTGACCTGCCGCGATCCCTCACAGGCTCTTCTGTGGTGAGCAGAAGGCGAAATACGCCCTCTCCAGCACTTCCGGCAATCAACCGGCCACTAGCCCCGCCACTATGATCTATGACGCCATCTCACACAAGCCCTAAGAGGCACAGCAGCGCGGGACGAGCAGAGCTGAGAGGATCGAGGACGACTGCCGGGAGATCGGTGGCGGGGGGGCAAGGGATCACAGCCCCTCGTCCCACCTCCACGAGCACCCGGCAGGTGTTGTCAGAGCTTTATGGGGCAGCTTTGCGGGGGGACAGCGAAGGATCGGAGGCGGGAAAAAAAAAAACTAATAAAATGTCCTTTTTTATCTGTGTCTTTTTTTACTGTTAACGCATTGTGAACTGGTAAGGGGTCCTTAAGACCCCTATACCAGTTCACAAGACTTAGGGGGCTGGCAAGTCACCTGCGGCTAGTGGGTGACTTGCCATTAACCCCCGGCCCCCCCAATTACCTGCCTCCCCAAAGGCGAGGGGGGGGGGGAGAAGTGCTTGGGCCCGCAGAGGCTATGCAGGTTTGTACCCGGCAGGACGGGGGGCCACCAAAGCTGACCCTGACCCCTGATCCTACAAGCCCTGCATAGCTGGTCCCCGGGCTGGTTATGCTGGGTAGGGGGGACCCTATGTCATTTCTTTTTAAAGTAACCCCTTATGTTCTGTCGGCCAAAAGGAATAAAAGGCTTCCCAGCAGCAGCAGCAGCAGCAGGAGTGATGGGAGGTAAGTATTAAAAAAAACAAATGAAATAATGTTTTCTGTGTTTTTTTTTTTTAATTCAACCAGGAGACACTTATACCAGTTCACAAGGCTTAGGGGCTGGCAAGTGCAGGTTTGTAGCTTGCAGGCCGGGGGGCCACAGAGGCTGGTTCTTGCACCCTGTTCTATGCCATGGAATTTATAGAGCCCTCTCTCCACCACAAAGCCCCACTAACCCCCCCACTAGGGGCTCCATGGACTTAAACTGGACAGACACTCATTTTACAAAATTGGTGTTGGTCCACTCCAGTTGGCATCCTGATTGCCCCCCAAAATTATTCCTAGCAAACCCCCTTAACCCTTTCGCTGCCAGCCTACCTGCAGCTTTTGTCACCCTCTGTTGCCAGACCATGTTTCACTATTTTGCGCTACACATGTTCAGCTGTGATTTTTGAAAGGATTTCCAGGGATTTCCCAGGAAAATTATATATTGTTTTTTTTTCAACAGAGTCTGGGCTTCAACATGTCTTGTTTGGCCTTTTATAGTGTATTCTCAATACTTTTTGGTGAAATATGTGCAAAAAAATTAAAAAAATCTATTTTTTGCAATTTGTAGTGTTTTTTTGTAATAAAAAATGTAAGTTTGTCAATAAAATTGTATTGCGTGCGTAACCCCAATTTCTCCCGGTCACAGCGGTACCACATATGTATAGGTAGACACCCTTTCCTGCCCAGGAGACTCCCCCAAACTGAAACAGAGCTTTAGGAGATTTTCAGATAAAATACAACTGCGCTATGAGCACCTTGCAGTTTTTCCAGAAAAACAACCCTTTACATTTGCAATACCCCCCACAAACTATATATTCTCTGGAAGTACACGCCTCAAGCTTTCTAGGCGTATCAAGCTTGTTTATGTGAGCTTAGTTTTCTGGAAGTAATCCCTCAATGTATTCTTTGGTTACACAGGGTTTCCCTAAAAATTAATAAAAAAGCAGAATCAAAACCACATTTTCCTAAAAAAAAAACTATATGCAAACCAGAAAAAAACTGAAAATCTGAAAAAGCAACATCCCCCAAACAGAACAGTACCCAGCATGCATAGGTTCTGTCAAGGAGAGAGTTGCCAAAAACCCCAAAGTAAAGCATGCGCATAACGATAATTTTACTTCAAAATTTCAGCTCTGCAGACAAAGTGCGCACCTTGCAATTTTTCAACCAAAACAACCCTTTACATTTGGAATATCCCCGATAAACCATATATTCCCTGAAAGTACACATGTTAAGCTTTCTAAGAGTACCCAGCTTGTTGTAGTAGGCTCACCTTTATGGAAGTAATCCCTCAAATAATTCTTAGGTTGCACAGGGTTTCCGTAAAAAAAAATGAATACAAAAACTGAATAAATAACATGTTTTCTTAAAATATAAATATGTAAACAAGAAAAAACAAGCTAAATCTGAAAGAGCAAGGTCCCCTGAGCAGAACAATACCAAACATATGTAGGTAATATTAACTCTTAATTGGCAGCCTACTTGAAGTTTTGTCACCCTCTGTTGACAGGTCATTTTTCCCCATTCTGCGCCATGTTTAACCGTGATTTTTGCCGGAATTTCCAGGAAAATTATAGATATATATTTTGCAGCAGAGTTTAGGCTTTAACATGAAATGTCTTGTTTGCAATTTTTCTGCAGTTTTTTTTTATATTTTTGTGTAAAAAAACAAAAAATATATATTTTTTAGACAATTGTCTCCCTTATTTTAAATAAAACATTTACTTTATTAGAGAAAACGGTACCACATATGTATTGGTAGCCCCCCCATTCTTGCCCCCTAAACTGAAAATAGCACTTTATAACATTTACAAATACTACAATTCTGTGAAATACTCACCTGTGGAAATGATATTATTTGTATACAGTACGCCCTGCTCCAGATATAGTACTTACACTTGGGTTATCCTCCGCCAGATGGCGCTGCACTGCAGAGACATGCAAAACAGGCTCCTCCCGGCCCCTCAAATACCCGGGGACCTTCCACAAATCCCCAGCATTGAAAAGCAGTGAAAAAGAAGCCGGGAGAATAAACCACCGAACTGGTAACTATAACAATGGTAATCACCATACAGGGGATCCAGAATAATGCAAAAACCAGGGTGGGGTGGAGCAGGACATACTGTATACAAATAATATCAATTCTACAGGTGAGTATTTCACAGAATTGTATTATTCTTAGTATACAGTACGTCCTGCTCCAGATATAGTACTTACACTTGGGACATCCAATAGCAGTGTCCATAAAGTAGGGTGGGATCCCCAACAAAAAACAACAACAGCAGACAGTTTAAAACCACTGGCACCTGCATAACCATGCGGCCAAGACAGCATGAGCTCAGGCCCTAACATCAACCTTGTAAAACTTAGCAAAGGTATGAATAGAAGGCCAAGGTAGCGGCCTAGCAAACCAGTTCAACAGAAGCCTGGTGCTGAAAAGCCCAAGAGGCACCAAAGCACGAATAGAGAAAGAAGTAAAGCGAAAGGAAGATTCTTCCCCTTGGTGGAATAGGCCTGAGTAACAGCCCGACGAATCCAATCGCTAACAGAGACTTTGCAGAAGCCAAAAACCCTTTCCTAGGACCCATCCAAGTAATGACCAGGGCCAAAGCCGCCTAACTCCCGAAAGCAGATCGGGCACATCCAGGATGGAGTGGCCGTAGGCCCAAAGGAACATCAGTTCTCCAGGGACACAGTGACTACCAAGGAAAAAACTTCCAACACCTGTTCAAGGAATGCAGAACCCTTTCCTCAGGGTTGCTAGCAATAAGGCAGGAAGGAAGAACAACATCTTGAAACAATGAACATAAAACACCACCTTAGGTAGAAAATCCGGCTTCAGGCGGAACAGCACCCATCCTGGTGATCTCAAAGAATGCGGGCTAGATAGACAGAGCCGCCCGCCAGACACACGTCTGACCAAACTAACAGCCACCAGAAGGGCAACCTTGAGAGTAAGAACAGCCAGACAGCATCCTGAATAGGACCAAAGGGAAAAACCCTGCAAGGCAGACAGAATCAAAAACAAATCCCAACAGGGACCATAGGATTACATGGGGGACGCACCTGAATACCCCCGAAAGAAGTCTTAACCAAGGAAAACTGAACAAAAGACTTCTAAAGTAAGGCGGCCAGGGCAGAACCTGACCCATCAGAGCACTGAGTTGGAGAATCAACTCCAACTCATGCTGTAATAACTCAACAGCCCTGGGAACCGAGAACGCCCGACAGGGAAGAGACCTAGACTCACACCAATCAATATGGGTATGCCATACCCTATAACAGATGGAAGAAGAAGAAGCTTGCTCCTAGTCTTCCCATAGTCTCAATCACCAAGACAGATAAGCCTGTCTCCATCGAGATGGATGTTTCAGCAGTCAGGCCGTCTAGGCCAGTCTGTAGATTGGGGTGACGTAAAGGGGCCCTGAGTGAGCAGAGCTGGCACTCCTGGCAGAACGTACAGAAACTACTGCCCTCGGTACCACGTCTGCAAACCACACTCTACTAGGGCACCCGGGGGCCACCAGAATCACTGGTCCCCTTACCAGAGCAATCTTGCGCAGAACCCTGCCTAGCAGGGGGAATGGAGAAAAGACATACAGAACCGAACGTCCAGCCATGACGTTACTAAGGCATCCGGACCACGGCCAGAGGATCCTGGGACAGGGAAACAAGGGCCGAGAGCTAGTGATAGTGACAGGACACAAACAGATCCACAACTGGTTGGACCCCATAGTGACACAGGGATTAACACATCCTGTCGCAGAGGGACCCCCACCGGAGCGAATATCACGGATATGCAGGGAACATTGT
This sequence comes from Gastrophryne carolinensis, assembly GCA_027917425.1. Classification (NCBI taxonomy): domain Eukaryota; kingdom Metazoa; phylum Chordata; class Amphibia; order Anura; family Microhylidae; genus Gastrophryne; species Gastrophryne carolinensis. The sequence goes on from CM051239.1 coordinate 340,955,118, forward strand.
CGCCACCCAGATTAGGATCATAGACACTTCCTGGAGGGTCCTCCTGCTCCAGGCCCCTCCCAATAATTAATGTAGGACACTGTCAGACAGACAGAGCGCCTCCAAACAGGCAGGCCCAGAAGAGGAGTAGTCAAGCGAGATAGAACCAACTGAAAACGCTCACTGTTTTCAAACATTGATAGGTGTATGGGCCTTCTAAGGGCCCCACCTCCCCCAGAACCGCAGGGAGTTTCAGAAGAAACCCCCCCCCCTTCAACCTGATAGATTGGCATCCATGGTGACCGTTTCCAGGAAGGGGCAAGAAGGAACTGCCCCCAGACAAGTTCCTTGAGTTCATCCACTCAAAGAGGGACGTCCTTACCAGGTGGGAAGGCACACAGACCCTGCTCCATGGATGCTGGATCCCTGTCCTGTATTAACAATAGAAGTCGCAGAAGGGCCCAAGGGGAACTGAGCATAAGGGACCTCTTCTGAGCAAGCCACCAACGGGCCCACCAGCTGCATCCCTGCCTGGTGAAGGGACCGGGACAGCAATGAGGGACTGAGCCCATGCGACCAGATTGTCCACTTTATTGCTGAGAAGGAAGATTCTCGTTTGAACCGAATCCAGATTCATTCCTAGGAATGGAGTTACCATTTAAGGGGACAATGAGGACTTGCGGTGATTGATCACCCATCCAAATGACTCCCAATGGACACCACCAGCCGGGTATCCAACTTAGCCTGACGTAGAGACTGGGAAGTGAAAAAGGACGTCCAGGTAGGTCATCGCGCGGATGCCCCTTGGTCTCATCAGAGACATCACCCCCGTCAGCACCTAGGTGAGCACTCTGGGAGCTGAAGAGAGGCCAGATAACAAGGCCACAGATTAGCAGTGTTGGACTTCCAACAGGAACCTGAAGAGCCTTGGTGTCCTGAAGGCACAGGGATGTGAACATAAGCGTCTTAGAGCTCCAAAGACGGCAAGAAGCCCCCTGGGCGCAAGGCGCTGATGGCCCATCTCAGAGTTTCCATGCAGAAACTGCCTGTAATTGGAGAATTGCTGAGAACCTGTGAATCCAGAATGGGCCAGACTGACCCATCCTTTTGGGGGACTGTGGAAAGGTTGGTGTAGCGGCCCCTGCCTCTGCCTGTTAAGGGCAATCTGCAAGTGACCCCTCAGACCCCGCAGGCCTTGCATGGCCTGCGCCAGTACCTGAACAAAGGCAGGGACCGGGAGTACCCGGGACCTGATAATCTTGGGGGAGGCCGCGCAGCAAACTCTATCTTGCATCCGGAGGACACTACCTCCTGAAACCACCAGTATGAGGCGTGATGCCTCCTGACAAGAGCAAAGTGCCGCAGCCATCCCCTCACCCAGACGGCGAGGGCGCCCCATCATGCCTTAGGGGGCTTGGCGGAAGATTTAGGCTTAGCCCCGCCGGAGGGGCCAGGGCGTTGTCTGCTGCTCCCGGGGCAGGAGTCTGCGCGAGTCTCCGCGAAGGACAGCCCTGGTTCTTGTTTAACACTATGGGGGGGGGGGAGGGAGAGGTGCCCCTGCCCCGAGGGGGCCAAGAGGGCCGCCTGCGTTGCGGCGACTTACCCTTCTTACCAAACAGGCCTAGACGGGTCCCAAACAGGCGCAGCCCTCTAAAGGGAAGCCTGGTAAGAGTCTTTTTAGAAGCATCGTCAGCACCCCACTGTCGCAGCCAGACCAAGCGACGTATAGCCACCACAAGGGCAGAAGTTCTTGCACACATTTTAATGGTGTCATCCAACGCTAATAGGATACATTTTTACAAACATATCACAACTGGAGAGTGCATTAAACACCTCCCAGGGGAGATCATCGGGGGGACGAGCAAGCATCTTGCTAATTAGGGTTCTAGCGGCCAAGGCAGAAATAGCCGCGACACAGACCCCTGGCAGTTTACTGGGGCACTCCCATTTCTTGAGCACAAGAGTCTGGAAATGTGCCTGCTCCAGGAATTCCAAATGTGCTGTTGCTGTATGGAAACGCTCCCCTCTCTGCTTGGGAGCCTCACCAGGGAGAGAGATAGCCAGAACCTCAAAGACCTTAATCAACAGGTCATCAGTGTCACTCTGGGCCCAGTATTCATGGCCATAATCATCATGACTCCCCGGCCCATCAGATGAGCCTGAGTCAGAGAAAAGCTCTCCTTCCTCAGAAGGGGTATAACCACATCGAGCAGTAAACTCCTCAGTTCCCATAGGGAAAACAGTAACATGAGGCGTCAAGTGCCGCTTCTTACCAGGGCCCTTGCGCTCTGACAACCTCGCAATAATCTGTTCAGCCGTAGGCTGTCTAGAAGACACAACAGGCTGCGAATCCCCACTTGTATGCGACTCAGCAGGAGTGAGATTTAAGCATGGGGAGATAGGCGAATTGAAACGAGGTGCAGCCACTGGCAGGCCTGATTGCAGAGCCAGTGCTTGCTCAGCACATGGTACGCAGACCCGTGCCCTGTCAGCATCAGCATGGGGTTGTCCACACGCTATACACAGCCGGTCTTGTCCCAGGGGGACCCCGGTCACATAATTCTGAGATGCCTCCATATGGTGATTATTTAGGCTCAATATGCCAGCAGGGATTGAGGCTATAAGCAACCCTGGATGCCCCAAAGACCCGCTAGGGATTTTAGTGGGAGAATTTTACAAGGCCCGCTATCAAATACACCGGGCCGGGAGAAGCCAATGGTGTTCACCAGTCTGAAAGACACAATGAGAAAATACAACTCTGTGAAGTACTCACCTGTAGAGTTGATATTATATGCATACAGCACGTCCTGCTCCAGAACAGTAATAACATGTGGGTAATCCTCCGCCTCAGGCGCCGTGCACTGCAGACATGTAGAAAACAAGCTCCTCCCGGCCCTACATATACCAAAGGACCTCCCACAAATCCCCAGCATTGAAAAGCAGTGAGAAGAGAAGCCGGGAGGAACAAACCACCCAGAAAACTGGTAATAATATCAATTGATAACAATCACCATACAGGGGATCCAGAACAAGTGAACCAGGGTGGGGTGGAGCAGGACGTGCTGTATACATATAATATCAACTCTACAGGTGAGTACTTCACAGAGTTGTATTATTCTAAGCATTAAGCATACAGCACGTCCTGCTCCAGAATAGTAATAACATGTGGGACATCCAATAGCAGTGTCCTTAAGCAGGGTGGGATCCCCATGAAAAAACAAGGCACAGCGGACAGTAAAGGCGCTGTCACCTGTAAAACTTACAACAGGCATGACATGAGCAGAGGCTCTAACGTCAATTTCATAACAAGACCTTGAAGCTATGAAAAGAGACAAGCCATAAGTCTAGCAACTTATTCAACAGAAAAAAACCCTGGCGCTGAAGGGCCAATGGTACCCAAGCACCAATATAACGGAATAAACTGAAAAAGGGGAGATTCTTTCCCCTAAAGAGGAATATAGGCCAACGACCCAACCAGCCCACAGGCAAAAGAAGCCTCGTGGAAAAAACTTGTAACACCCCCTAAGGGAAATAGAACAGGTCACCCGACCAAGGCGGGAATACTGACCCCTAACTAACACGAAGCCAAGGGCTTTACTCAGGATCAGGACATCCAAGAAGGATTAATCCAAAGGGCGCAGTGGCGCTGGAAGGAGATATCAGGCGCATACATAAGGAGGCGCCCGCAGACACCAAGAGCATCAGTCCCCCTAAGGGCCATGGAAACCCTCATGGGGAAAAATTGCAACACCTGTAGAGGGAATGTAGCCCCTCATATTAGTATTATTAAGAATAAAGTCCATAGTTAGACTAAAGAACTAAAACTATGATCCTACAGACCACTTGGACCGGAGGCCCGGCGTAAGAAGGAACACCCCCACGGCATGGGGTGCCTGTAGACATATATATCTGTAATATATACATATATATTACACACACACACACACACACACACACACACACATCGAGCCAAGGTTAAGTAACCAGATCCACCGTCTCAGGCACACGTCTGACGGAGTCAGGAGCCCCCAGAGAAGCGACCTGGACTACAAGGCAGCTCAGACAGCATCCAGCTAAAGTCCCCAGGAAAAATCCGCAGGGTAAACAAATGAAAATTGATCCCCACAGGGACCCTAGAACTACTTGGGAGATGCAGCTAAGCAATCCCAAAAACAATTCCCCACAAGGGAGACAGAACCAGACTCCTGCAGGAAAACAGCCAGGACAGAACCTGATGGGGAGCCAACCCCAAACTTATGCTGTAATGACTCTAAAAACCCTGGGGACCGAGAACGTCTAACAGGGAAGAGACCAAGACTCATGCCAATCAATATGGGTTACCACGAAACCCCAATAGACGAAGGAAGGGGAAGCTGGGGAAGCTTGCTCCCAGCCCCCCCTTATACTGAGTCACCCAGAAGATAAGGCCCGTCTCCAAGGGGTGAATGAATCAGCTGTCAATCCCCAGACAAGACACCTTATATTGGGACGACAAAGGAAGGGGCCTGACAAGGGCACAGCTCACAAGGCCACCCAGGCCATCCATCTCACGGGTCTCTCTATCAGGTCGACCGTGCGCAGAACCCCACAAGTATGGTGATGAAGAGAAGGCATATAAAATAGCAAGTCTATGCCTGAGATTACTCAGCCCCCATGACCAGAGTCAGAATATTCTGGGACAGTAAAAACAAGGGCAGAGCCCCTGTGTTATAAGGGAGACCCAACAGAGCCACGCTAGTAGGCTCCCAGGGCGACACCAGGATAGCATAACCTGCCGCTAAAGAGCATCCATTGGAGCGAATACCGCTGAGAAGCAGGGGATGTAGACCCCCGCCCAAGGCAGGATCAGGGACCCTCCAGAGGGAGCATCCTGCCTCAATCTCTAGACCAATAATAGAACAGGCCATTGTCATCCAACAGATCAGGAATCCCCAATAGACAGACAGATCCTAAAAGAGAAGTCCAGCCATACAGAGTCAACGGAAGGCACACCGTTTCAATAGAACCAGCAGGTAAGCTGGACCCTCTAGGGGACCCTACCTAGGAACCACGGGGGATTGTGGAATTCCCCTCCCCCGCCAACCTGCGAGACTTGGTACCCAAGGTGACCATTCACTGGAAAATGCAAGTAAGGAAGGGGGTGCCCCCTGACGGGGCCCTTGAATATGATCAGCTCAAGAGGAACCACCTTACCAAGGGGGAATGAGCACAGACCAAGCCCCAGGGTGCTGGAACCCCATGTAAGCTCAATAACCTACTGTGCCGAAGAGCCCAAGGGCTCGGTATATAAGGGACATCATCTGATATGCCACCAACGGGCCCACCAGCTGCCATCTCGCCTGGTGAAAGTAAGATGCCAGTAAAGGGGAACAGAGCCCCCGTAACCAGGAGTCCCCTTGTTGCCAGAGAAGAAGGCTCAAGCCTGAACTGAATTCCAGGAATGGGGATAGCAGATAAGGGACCATGAGGGATTGAGGTGACTGAGCAACCATCCAGTAACTCCCAGGGGACACCGCTGGCCGACCAATCCACTCGGCCTGACATAGAGACTGGGGAGTAAGGAAGACGACCCGGTAGGTCCTAACGCAGACGCCCCCCCTCAGAGACATCACCCCCATTCGTGCCATGGCGAGTAGCCTGGGAACGAAAGAGAGGCCCCAAATAATGCCTCAATCCGCAGGGTTGGTCCTGCAACACCGTCTAGTAATGGTCTTGGTGTCCAGCAGACACAAGGGGAACTAAGATCTATTACTTCACAGGAGGCCGGAAGCCCCCCTTGCACAGGGGGCCCGTGTCCCAAGACAGAGGTGTCCTATAGGGACTACCTGTGAGAGTAGAATTGCCAGGCCTACCATAGGCCAGCGTGGCCCAGACTGCCTCATACTGTTGAGGGAAAGAGGAGGGTTAATATAGAGGCCATAGCCCCATACTGTTAAGGGCAACCTGTAAGTAAGCCCAAACTCTGTAGGCCCAGTACGGCCTGAACCAATTCCTGAGGGAAAAGCAGGGGCTAGAAGCACCCTGACAACCACTGAGAGGGACCGCCCAGCAAAAGCTATCCTGTGTCCAGGGGGACTACCTCCTGGAACCACCAGAAGGGGAAGGTACACCAGAAGGGCGAGGGCGAGGGCGTCCCTTCATGCTTGGGAGGTCTTGGCAGATTTGGACTTAGTCCTGCCAGAGGGCGCTGCCTGCGCTGCCTGCCCACCTCATGGTGGAAATCCACGCCGAACAGTTGGAAGCACACCTCAGGTTCGCGTTTGACACGTAGGGAGGTGGAGGGGTGACCCTGCCCCGGGGAGGCCGGAGCGGCCTTCTGCGCAAGGGTGCTTTGCCCTTTTTACCCTTTTTACCAAAAAGGTCCAAACGGGCCCCAAATAACCGCCGTCCTCTGAAGGGAAGGCAAGTGAGAGCCTTTTTCGTAGCCTCGTCAGCACCCCACTGTCGCAGCCAGACCAGGAGGCGAATAGCTACCACAAGGGCAGAGGTTCTAGCACACATCTTAAAGTGGACCAACACCCACGGGTGATCGGCCCGGGAATCTATAAGATTCCCGGGCCGATCACCCCCCACCCCGCGGGACATCCGAGATCGGGATGTCCCGCGGGGTGAAACCCCCCCCAAACACCCCAACTCACCTACCTTATCTTCGGCGGCGGCCGGCCGCCGCCGCCTCCCTCGCGCCCCTGTAGGCGTGCGCGCCTCCGCGCCGGCCGTCTGCGAATGCCCGGCGCGGGGGCGCGCGCGTCAAAAGTGACGCGAGGGAGGCGGCGGCGGCCGCTTAGACGTTCCAGATCTTCCCTTGTACGTCGGCGCTGGGAGCGGGGAGAGGTGAGTTTTTCGGGGGGTTAGGGGGGGTTTCACACAGCGGGGCACCCCGATCGGGGGTGCCCCACCGAAGTGGACCAAGACCCAGGATAGTCAAAATCCTGGGTGTTGGTCCACTTTAATGGTGTCGTCCAGTGCTGATAGAATAAACTTCATAAACGCATCACAGTCTGATAGCGCATTAAACACCCCCCCAAGGGAGGCTTCATCAGAGCGGTGGTCTAGTATTTTTCTGACAAGAGTCCTGGCGGCCACCGCAGTGATGGCCGCGGCACAGACCGGGCGCAGAGCCGTCCCAGCATACGAGAAGGCGTGGGAAGCCAGTCTGTCAATGCGCCGGTCCTCAGCATCCCGAAGGGTACGGTAAAAAGGAGCCATCATGAAAGGGGGGTTTGTGACCCCTATAACCGGTGCGTCTAACACCAGAGGTGCGGACCACAAATTAACCACATCAGGAGGGAAAGGGTACTTCCAATCCCAGACCCCTGGGACCCCTTTAAGCTTACAAGGCGATTCCCATTCTTGGAATATAAGATTCTGGAAATGTTCCTGTTCTAGGAACTCCAAGTGCGGCGGCGCTGTATGGAAACTCTCCTTAGGCTTGGGGGTCTCCCCGGGGAGGGGGGGGGGGGGAGATTGACAAAACCTCAAAAATCTTAATAAGAATTTCATCTGTGTCACACAGGCCCCAAGAACCGGGCTCAGAATCATCACAGCCCCCGGGCATCCCGTTCGAGGAGCCCGAATCTGAGAATAGCTCACCTTCCTCAGAAGGGTCAAGGTCCTGCATATCAGCAGAGTCATCGGTATCGTTAGGTACCGGGGAGCCAGGAGGCGTCAGGGACCGCTTTTTACCAGGGCCCATACGCTCCGCCAATCCAGAAAGCACCTGCTCCGCCGTAGGCAACACGCGCGGCACGGATTGCAGGTCATCCCCCCTCGAGTGGGACTCGTCATGAGTGATATTTAGGTCCGGGGAGACGGGAGTAATGAAGGGAGGTGCCGCCATTGGCAAACCTGCCTGTTCTGCACACTGTCCGCAGACCCGTGCCCTGTCAGCCTCAGCCTGGGGCTGACCACACACTTCACACAGCCGGTCATGTCCTGGAGGGACCCCGGTTACATAATTCTGAAATGCCTCCATATGGTGATTATCAAGCAGTATGCCCACAGGGATTTATGCAATAGGCAACCCTGGATGCCCCAAGACCCGCTAGTAATGTGCGAGAATTTGTAATGTGGACCCGCTGTAATATTATGTTAGGCCGGGAGAAGTCCTGGCGTCTGAAAGACATAATGGGACAAGAGGGGTGGAGTCAGTGCCATGCGCAGCCAGATGGACATAGAACCATGCCGCCCCGGAGGGCACTTACATGACCAAGGGAGGAGGCGAACCGCACCACGCGCGCGCGTGAAGATAGTCAAAATGGCGCCAAGCGAACCTCGAGGGGTGGGCCAGGCCAGGCTGTGACGCGGAGCGCGTCATGCCGACTCTCCGCCTCCCCCAAAGAGCGCGAAGCTCTAACCAAAAGAAATAAGTAGAACAGTTGGATATAAGGCGTATGTATAAGATGCTGACACGCTGAAAATGATGCTGCCGTCTAGGCCGTTGTTAATGAAAGACAAACGGCTCGCACTGTATAGCAAAAGCACGACACTGACACCAAATAAAATTAAAAGCCAAAGGTCTTAATGTGATACTTAACAACACTAGGGCTGCCACACATACCCCCCCACCCCCCTTTTCTCCCGAGTTACGGGAGGAAGCGAGGGAGAAGCAGACAGCGTCCATGGACTAAGTCTGTGAGGGGCACAGGCAAGATTGCGGGAGGGGCATCCTCTAGAGACTCACCATCGGCCTGACCGCCTACCCTATGGAGGGGGATTGCGGTGGAGCATGGCTCCGTTCAGCACACCAGGTGCTGCCTACCTTCACCCGACCAGCGCAGCCCGGGCTGGGAGGCACATCACGAGGAGGACGGGTGGGAATAGTCCAACAGGGCCGCAGGCTTTAAGGAGGCAGGTAATTGGGGTTCCGGGGGTGACTTGCCAGCCCCCAGCCTTGTGAACTGGTATAGGGATCTCATGAATCCCTTACCAGTTCACAAGGGGTTAAGTGTATAAAAAAAAAAAAAAAAAAAAAACAACACAGAAACAAGCAGAAAAAATTTTATTTATTTTTTTTTTTTTTAATACTTTTTAATACTTACCTCCCATCCATCCCTGTGTCCCATGCTGATCAATTTGGCTTCTGCTCTCCCGCTGCAGCTGGAAGCCTTTTATAGCTGCTGGGCAACAGAACATAAGGGGTTAATTTAAAAAAAAATGACACAGGGTTCCCCCAGGAGGCAGGTACTAGGGGTGCCGGGGGTTGATGGCTAGCCGCAGGTGACTTGCCAGCTCCCAGCCTTGTGAACTGGTATAAGGGGTCTCATGGACCCCTTACCAGTTCACAAGGGGTTAAATGTAAAAATAAACACACTGACACATAAGAAAAAAAATGACATTTATTTTCTTTTTACTTTACTCACCTCCGATCCTCTGTCCCTCGCGATCTCCGATGACAGCTGACAGTCTGCTCAGGTGTTTGGAGGAAAGAGCCTGGGGGGGGGGCGACCACAGCCCTCTCCCCCTCCCCACCTCTCTCCTCCAAGCACTCGAGCAGACTGATTCTTAGTCTCGGGTGCTGGTCTTAAGAAGCTGGCTGCTGGTGACATCACAATGATGTCACCCGGCCCCGCCTCCAGGGGGCGCCACGGAAGAGCGATCGGAGGCCCCCCAGTGAAGAGGAGACCTGTCGGAAGGCAGCGCGGCCACAGGTAAGTAAATGTCATTTTTATTTTTTATTTTTTTTACAGTTAGCAGCTGCTGCTGCCAAAGCAGGGGGGGGGCGCTATTCCGGGGGCTCTCCTGGAGCCATCCGATACCCCACAGGGGATCGGATGGCACCAAATTAAAGAGGAGACCCGGCCGAATCCAACGAGGGGTCAGGCCTTTTTTTTTTAACTAGCAGGGGGGAAAGTCAAGCACGTAACACCTACGTGCTTGGCACTTAAGGCACGGACATGCGAGCACGTAGGTGTTATGTGCTTGGCACTTAAAGGGTTAAAGGGCAAGTCCATTTTCAATTTTTGAAGATGTATATTTTTTGTGCCAAAGCAATGTGCTCAGTATGCCGAGCTATCTTATTTTAGTATCTTATTTTTTTTGCTATGTTAGTAAATGTGTGTTTTATGGAAGCACTTTTCACTATCTGCAACCTGTTGCTATTGGCAACATCCACCAAGAAGATAGGAGTGAGTCCTGTACACACAGAACACTGCTGCTATGGGCACTGAGGGAGCTCCTTCGCACTGCCCAAGCAGCATTGTTCTGTGGAACTATCTGCAATCTGTTGCCATGTACTTGGTGTACATCGCCAATAGCAACAGATGAAAACGGATTCCATAAAACACAGATTTGCCAACATTAGAAACCCTAAAAAATACTAGATCAGCTCAGTACCTTTAGGACATCATTTTGGTACATAAAAATTCAATCGAAAGTTGGCTAACCCTTTAAATACCTGTCACTGCATTTCCTTGGCCGATGGGTCTTATGTTATCTCCCGTTCTCAGGCTTCCGCTTTGCCGGCTATCGGCTGAGAACAGGACCACTGCCGGCAAATAATGCGTCCGCAATTTGCCAGGAGGGAGAGGGCATGATGACATATGATTCAGGGGATTTGCAGGGGGGAGGGGCAGCAACCAGAATGCACCCAGGGTGGACCAACACCCATTTTTTGTTATCTGTCTGTATAGTACTGTTCCTCTTCAGGTGGCATGAGTCTTTCCTAATGCCCCGTCTTTCTCCCTCTCTCTGTGCTCACTGGTGGAGGCTCAACGCATGTGCTATGGGAGTGGGAATCAAGGCAAGTTCTTGGCCGAAATGGGGACTTTCACACACCCAAACCAGTATGCCCCTGTAAAGTGGACCAGAACCCAAGTGGTGAAAATCCTGGGATTTGGTCCACTTCAAATCTGACCCACCTAAAAAAGAATAAATAAAAATAAAAAAAAGAATATATTGTATAAACCTAATGTCACTGATCGTTAATAATTATATGTCTTTATTGTTCACGAGGCTCCAAACCACAAAACGTCTTTATAAATGTCCTGACTAAGGGTATTGGAATGCAAAGACAATGATTATGGGTTGCCCTGGTCTGGGACAGCGGAGGATCCAAATCAGGATGCCATCGGCTGAGGGGAACTCCAGGCAGTCTTGACTGCAGTTCCTCTTCATAGTTCAGTTCGGTAGGCATTTTTGAAAGTGTATATTTTTTGAGTGCCAAAAGGATGACCGCATGGTGCTGAGCGTATCTAGTATTTTTTTTTTTCTCATATTAGAAAAAGGTGTGTTTTATGGAAGCAGTTTTCTGTTGCAATCTGTTGCTATTGGCAACTGTACACCAACAACAGGCCTGTACACACAGAACACTGGTGCTGGCCATGTGTAAATGTGAGTGATCTTCCTCACATCAGCAGCGCAGCCTTAGCAGAAAGTGTACAGCATCACTTCTCATCTTGTAGATCTTGGTGTACAGTTGTCATTAGCAACAGATTGCAGCTAGTAAAAACATAAAACACACATTTTCTAACATCAGAAAAGATCAAGAAAATACTTGATCATCTCAGCACCTTGGGTACACATTTGCTACAAAAAATATAAGTAAAAATATAGGTGCAACCACAAACCTAGAGGCTATAAGACGGTGCTCTTTGTGGAGCATCCCTAACTGAGATGCCCCTCTAGGTATCCCTAGGCATTGCCTGGTTTACTCACCATGCGGATGAGCCCATGGCCACTATATCTTTAGCTGAGGCACTTACCAGCAGCAGGCATTTATAAATGGCTGGCACTGGTTTGTGGAGGAGGGACCAATGGCACACATTCTAACCAGCATTACTTGTCACTCTAAGTGGCTTAGGGATGAAGGGATGCGAGCCAGTGACTGGCTGGCAGCTTGCGCATGTGTCATGAGAATCGCTGGAACGGTGAGTTTACAGGGGATCTGCAAGATTTCCCAAATCAGAATGCCCCAGGGAGGAGGATAGTGAAAACCTCAGGTTTTGTCCCTTCATAAAGTGAAACAAAACACAGGATTTTGTCTATACCAGGTTTGGTTCCTTGAATTGGGATGCCCCCTGTGTGAACCCATCCAGAGCACCCATACTAACTCGCCTTTCCCCAGTCCTACAGCATGTGCAGGCGCTCGTAAAACCAGAGCCATATGTCGTGCATATTAATGGTTTGCAATATGGCTCTGTTTAGACAGAGCACAGCAATCGAAAGAGCTCACCCCTCCTCTGTTTAATTCTGTCCACCTCTGCTCTTCTCACCTCCCCAGTTCTCTTTAGATTGGGGAGCACCGGGATTGATCTGGGAAGCCCTAGCTGCCGGTATAAGAAATAAAATAGAGGAAGTCTTTTTAGATGTCACTTCCCCTAAAGGGCAAAAACAATATTAAAGTGTCTCTAACTAGAGGCGTAACTAATTGTGGCTGGGCCTTGATTCAGACATTAACCAGATGATGCGGGATGCCCCACTGTCTAACTCACCTTTCCCCCGTCCTACGGCGCATGTGCAGCCTCCATTCCAATCGGCGTACTCGCTTTACACAGCGAGGCATTCCGAATCTGGGGGGGGGGGGGGGGGGTGCCCCAGCGGGACTGAAATGGCCAGCCTTGGAATCTTTTAAACTCCAGCGCCAATATGCATGGTGGTTGGTGCACTTTAACCCTTTAACCGCCAGCCTACCTGGAGATTTTGTCACCCTTTGTTGCCAGACCATTTTGCACTATTTTGCGCTCCCCATGTTCAACTGTGATTTTTGAAGGGATTTCCAGGGATTTCTCAGGAAAGTGATATATTGTTTTTTTTCAGCAGAATCTGGGCTTTAACATGAAATGTCCTGTTTGTCATTTTTTAGGTGTATTCTCAATATTTTTGGATGAAATATGTGCAAAAATAAAAAAAAACTATTTTTTACAATTTGTAGTGTTTTTTTGTAATAAAAAATGTAAGTTTGTCAATAAAATCTTATTTCGTGTGAAACCCGAATTTCTCCCGGTTACAGCGGTACCACATATGTATAGGTAGACACCCTTTCCTGCCCTGAAACAGCGCTTTAGGGGATTTTCAGATAAAATACAACTATGCTATGCAATGTGCGCACCTTGCAGTTTTTCAAGAAAAACAACCCTTTACATTTGAAATACCCCCAACAAACTATATTTTCTCTGGAAGTATACACCTCAGGCTTTATAGGCGTACCAGGCTTGTTGACATGGGTGCAGTTTTCTGGAAGTAATCCCTCAATGTATTCTTTGGTTGCACAGGGTTTCCCTAAAAAAAAGAATAAAAAAGCAGAATCAAAACCACATTTTCCTAAAAAAAACTATATACAAACAAGAAAAAAACTGAAAATCTGAAAAAGCAACATGCCCCGAACAGAACAATACCCAACATGCATAACTACTGTCAAGGGAAGAGTTGCCAAACACACCATAGTAAAGCATGTGCATAACGTTCATTTTACTTCAAAATTTCAGCTCTGCAGACAAAGTGCACACCTTGTGCTTTTTCTACCAAAACAAGCCTTTACATTTGGAATATCCCCCATAAACCATATATTCCCTGAAAGTACACATTTTAAGCATACCCAGCTTGTTGTAGTGGGCTCATCTTTCTGGGCGTAACCCCTGGAAGAATTCTTAGGTGGCACAGGGTTTCACAAAAAATGTATAAAAAAGCAGAATAAAAAACACCTTTTCCTAAAATATCAACATGCAAATAAGAAAAAAACAAGCTAAATCTGAAAGTGCAAGGTCCCCCGAGCAGAACAATACCCAACATGCATAGGTACTATTAACCCTTTTAATTGCCAGCCTACTTGAAGTTTTGTCACCCTCTGTTGACAGGTCATTTTCCCCATTTTGCGCAATGTTTAACCATGATTTCTGCTGGAATTTCCAGGAAAATATATATAATTTTTTTTGCAGCAGAGTTTAGCCTTTAACATGAAATGTCTTGTTTGTAATTTTTCTACAGTTTAAAATATTTTTGTGTAAAAAAACAAAAAAATAAATAAAATAATATTTTTTAGACAATTGTCTCCTTTATTTTAAATAAAACATTTGTTTTATTAATGAAAACCATATTGCATGTGAAAGCCCCATTTCTCCCGATTACAACGGTACCACATATGTACCGATAGCCCCCCCATTCGTGCCCAGGAGACCCCCCAAACTGAAAAGAGCACTTTATAACATCTACAAATAAAATACTACTATCCACACTATAAACATAAGGGGTTAATTTAAAAAGAAAATGACATAGGGTCCCCCCTAACCCTTGAAGTGGACCAACACCCACCCCTGACCGATCAGCTCCCCCCCCCGCTGGGCATCCAAAATCGGGATGCCCCGCTGTGTGAAACCCCCAGAAAGCCCCTAAAATCTTACCTTATCGGCGTCGGACAAGCGCCGGATAAGCCGCCGCCTCCCGCACGTCTCTCTGGAAGAGCGCGCACCCGCGCCGGCCATTCGTGAAGACGTAGGGTCCCCCCTACCCGTCATAACCAGCCCGGGACCAGCTATGGGGACTTGTAGGAACAAAGTGGAGGGGCCAGCTCTGGTGGCCCCCCCACCCTGCAGCCTACAAGCCCACATAGCCTATGTGGGCCCGGGCTCTTCTGCCCCCCCCCCCCCTGGGCTTTGGGGAGGCAGGGGTTAATGGCAAGTCACCCGCTAGTTGCAGGTGACTTGCCAGCCCCCAGCCTTGTGAACTGGTACAGGGGTCTCATGGACCCCTTACCAGTTCACAAAGGGTTAACAGTAAAATAAACACACACACAGAGTAAAATTATTTTATTTAAAAAAAAACATTTTTTTCTTTACTCACCTCCGTTCGTCAGCTCCTCTGTCCCTCGCTGATCTGATGACAGATGCCGGTGATCGGCAGCCAGAGGAGTAGGGAAGGCAGGAGATCAAAGGATCTGACAGCTGAGAGGCCTGGAGCTGTCAAGACGCCGGCCGAGTGACGTCATAAGCTTCGCGGCAAGATGGCGGCGCCCGTCGGAGGAAGAGGGGAGAGAGCCTGAAGATAGAGAGCCCTGGGGGGGGGGGGAAATCGGAGGCGCCCCGGGTGAAGACGGGTAAAATTTACGTCACATCCAAACCATACCCTTTACCCTGTCAAGTGGTCAGCTTAGGAGTAGAAATCCAATCTCTAGGTAACCTTGGGTCCTGGGCGCAGCCATCTTGGCGGCAGTTCTGTCACCTGCCATTCAGAGTCCCACTCCCCAGCTGGAAACCGAGGAGGATTTTGGTGATCAGTGAGTTGTTTTATTATTTTGACACCCAAATTGGGCTTAGCCCAGGGGGGTCTGGGGGTTCACAAAAAGCTTGGAGTTCTTCTTTAAGTGTCCCACTTTGATCCCCCAAAAAATGGTCAGTCCCTCCCGCCCATCTCAAAAAAGTTGGAATCTATAGACATAAACACCATCCCCCACCATCATGGCGCATGTGCTGAAACTTATCTTTATGAACTTTCTTGCTTTCTGCCCTAGTAAGGATTCATGTTTCCTGTTCTTCTGTATCACTTTTGGTTTATAACAGAAAGGGAAAGTAAATCTAAATGGGGACACTAAAAAAGCTTCCTAAGGATCAATCATTTGCAACATAAAGCCTATTGATCTTTAGTTATATCTATTTTTGACTGTAGGCGTGCTTTAATTACAAACTTCTAGGAAATGTCAACTTTACAGTATCCGAGTTGCTTGCCAGATGTATTTTGACTACTATACTATACTACTTGTGTCCATACTATGTCTGACACAAGACACACATGGTTTGTGTATTTCCACAACAAAATGGCGTGTTCTATTAAAGCAGACCATAACCCTAGTGATCCGTCTATAAGACCCAGGGCTGCATTACAGCTGGCTCTATATGAATCCCCCAGGATCGCCCATATACTCACCTCAGGGATCACTTCCATGGTGCATTTGGAGCCCTCTGGTGGCATCCTCGGCTGATCGGCGCATAATCCACCAGCATAACTGAATCTCTGGCCAGTGGTTGCGCACAGCAGAGGGAATCAGCCTATGGAGGGAATCAGCCTATGGGAGGTGCCTGGCAATGGCTTCCATTCATAAATTAATGCCAGGAATAAATATGCAGGTTGGCGAATTCTGATTGTAAGAGAAAGTGTGGAATTGGGTGAATCACCAGGTAATCCATGGGGTTTCACACAAAAGTGAATTCCAAACTGGGATGCCCCTGTAATGTGGGCAAAACCCAGGTAAGTGAAATTCTTGGTCCACTTTAAAGAGTAAGAACACACTTTTCTGTGTGTTGTTCCTCCATGCAGTGGCATCCTGATTTGAGATGCCCCGCTGTATGTATCCCCCCCTAGGTCGCCCCATACATTAACCTTCCTTCTGCTCCCATCGTGCAGATCCGGATGAGCGTGCTGATTGGCTGAGCAGTGTCACTCGGCTCACTTCGGCGCCGTCTGGATGGCAAAGCACCCGAGCGGAACCACATCCCCCAGCTAGAGATGAGCGGGGATGCTCCCAAAGCGCAGATGAGAGGCGAGGGCTTGGGAGAAGTTGAGTAGATCTGGCCATCTGATGTTTCACACTGTTGGGCATCCCAATTCGGGGAGCCCCAAGGACAGGAACTCGGACGGCCCAGGAGTCTTCTAGAGTCTTCTCTTTATAGAGGAAGAACACATATGAATTTCACTTTCCTGTATGTTGTTCTTCCCTACAGTGGCCGGAGTGCACAGACGCGCCGAGGGCTCCGGGAGAGGGTGAGTGTTTCCGGGGTTCATGGGGGTTTCACACAGTGGGACATCCAAATTCGGGATGCCCTAAGGACTGGAAATAGGAAGGCTCTCTTTAAAGCGGGTTTTGTTCCCTGCCCTGGGGTCATCCCGATTTGGGAAACCTTTTGTGCGAAACCCCCTACATTGCCCAGAAAAACTCACCTATCGGATGATGATTGCGCAATCGATCATCCAATCAGAGCTGTGAGCTGTGCATATGTAATGTTCAGCAAACAGCTCTGTTTTTGGCAATCGAATTGAATGGCTGGGGGGCAGGAGTGAGCACAAACCAATGATGCGGCCAATATTTACATTGGAGAGGGCACCATGAAGGAGGCGTTTTGCGGTGCCCAGGGAAGGGGGTAAAGGGGTGTTCACTCAGCAGGGTATCCTGATTTGGGATGCCCCAAGAGGAGGGCTAGCAGCCAGCCCCGGAATATTTTAGATTAGTGTCTTTAAGGTTTTGTTCCACTTTAAAGTAGTCCGAAACCTAGATTTTTCACTTACCTGGGTTCTGGTCTGGTTTACATGGACATGCTGCACAGAAGGCAGCTCCAGTCTTGATATATTGTAAATAACTATGACACCAACAATACTATTAGAGTGGACCACAATCTGGTACCAGCACCACTGTATGAATTCCCCTGGGGACACTGGTATACTCGCCCAATCAGCGTTCTATGCCTTGCATTAATGAGCTGCACAGAACTGTTAGTACACAGTGCCCATCATAGAGCCCAGGGAGCGGCTGACATCGCTTCTCCCCTCCGGCTCTGCGTGCCCACGCCGGCCTCTCAGCTAGGCCTGGCACAGGAGTGCGCCTGCACGGCACGACCCACACATGTGCCGTGAGATCGCCAGATGTGTATCATATGTGAACCTGGCAAATTCACACAGGGGAGGGGCATCCTAAATCAGGATGCCCAGGGGAGTGAAAATCAGTAGGCCCTGAAGTCCTTTAAAGTGGTCCAAAAACCTTATCCATGGCTGGAATTTTTGGTTCAATTTAAAGTGAACCTCCAGTCATTAAAGAGGAACTTACAGGTAATCCCACGGCACATGAGCAGCCCGCCAGGCAGTCAGCGGCTTGTGGTTAATTCATTCATTACTTAGGCTTGTGGTTCCTCCACTTACCCTCGACAGCCATTTAGAAATGTCTGGAGCTGGCACGCACCTCAGCTAGAGGATAGCGGGGGGGGGGTGCCGTGCCATTGCTGGTAAGCCGGACAATCGCAGGGCTTTCACACAGCAAGGCACACCAATTGACTGCAGGGAGGCCATTGTTCCTTTTTAATGTGCTGTGTGTCTCCCCTGGGATGGACAAAAACTCACCACTTCCTGGTTTCCATGTTGGCAACGCAGCCAATCAGCAACATTCTCTCGATCTAAATTTCCTTGAGCTCAGTGCGGCAGGGAAATCTGCAGAAAGCGAGCGCTGCCAGCCGCATCCCCACTCACCTCTAGCTTTCGATGTGTCTTTCCTACAACGGGGCATCCCCAACCCAATTCTAATCTAACCAATTCAGGATGCACCATAAAGAGGGAGACCACAACCCCTCCAGTCTTACAGAAAAAACTCCGGCTTTTGACTTTCCTGGGTTTTGTTCGATGCCCTTGCTGTATAAAACCCACTAGAAAACCCAGTAAAACTCACCTGTCCTCGGTACAGGCACGTGCTCTTGTCTAAACAGAGCCCTTTGCCTTGACTACGTCATTCGGCAACGGGCTCTTATTGAATTCAATGGGAAGCTGAATGGCTGGGACGAGCACTTGCACGCACCTCCAGGGATGCAGCAGCGCACGCTCCCCATACAAAACAATAAGAGCTCATTGAACGTGAGCCTGCACATGCACCATTAGAGCTTGGAAGTTTTTACAGGCCCTCCGGGGGGCTTCACACAGCACGGCATCCTAATTCATGATGCTCCAGGGAAAAGCCAGCGGCCGGCCGCTGGTGGGTTTTGTTCCACCTTAGGTAGCTTTAATTAATAATCCCCTGGTGAAATGCTGATTTGGGATGCCCCTATACAGTTATATAGCCTTATAAAGCCATAATCAGGCATCATGGGGCAGGGCAAACAGACACACACTGCACTGAAGCATGTAGTGATGCAGCTGCATGGTTGTTCATGTTTCCTGTCCCCCATCGTACATTAGGCTAGTTTAGTGTCCCTGTAAATCAGACCCCCCTCCATAAAGAGTAGGCAGAGAGAGTGTAGGTTTAAAGGTGAGCAGAAGTCATTGTGTGGACAATAGGCATGCCATGTGCTTTGTGCATGCCGGGCGCATGATGAACTTTCAATACAGGAGTGACTCACTGTTCCGCTCTGGTCCTTGGCCATCTTCGCTGGTGACAGGTTTATTATTCTTTTCAGGGTCAGGTGAGTACCCAGGCTGCAGAACTACAGGGGAGACAGGCAGACTTATCACAACAAGCAGACACAAATGGCTCCCCCTGGATGTGTCTATATGAAGGGGGTGATAATCGGGGTGACATGACCCTGGGTGGGGAACGGCCGTGGCGACTGATCTAATCTCAGCTCATCAACAATCTCCTGGAACAAAGGGAAAAGTTTAGGCGGAGTTGTGAGGACAGAGAAAGCTGTCAGGCAGCCATATGGAGTGACAGACAAGGATGGGGGGGGGGCACTACACCCCAAGCATGGAGGATCTGTACTCACCCAGCTGCAAAAGCGCAAGGCCCTGGCAGCACTGGCTGGCCCTGTAGGGCATGCTGGCATCTGTAGTGCTCCAGCCTAGGATCCCTGTACGAGAGCTGGCTGTGACTGCGCCACAAGCTGGGAGGCGGGCGGAGGGAGCACCTCTCTCTTTATCTAAGCAACTCCATAGTGACCCAGACACAAAGCACTCACCATAAGGCAGCGGGCCAGGGCCAGGCCGGGTCACAGCGCAGTGTCCTTGCTCGGCCGCTGTCTTCTGGCACCTGCCAAGAGCTGTGTTATGGCGCTGCGGCCCGGGGGGTGACTGCAGAACGCAGACAGGCCTGTGAGCCCCGAGAGCTGGAATCCCGCCTCCCCGGCATCCCTATAGACGTGCACGCGCCTTTATCACCTCCTCTGGCCGCTAGAGGGAGCTACGCGGCCGCTAATGCTCATAGGCTTGTACACACGTTTCCATTTAGCATTGTATCACCGATATACTAGAGCTAAAGGCTATGAGACATGTGCCCAAGTAAAGGTTCTTTTCCCAAATTCAAATTGAATCTGTGTTCAGATCAGGGCTGGATTAAAGGACAAGGGGACCTTTCCTGGGAGCTTAAGCTGCCCATTAATGTGGACCAAAACCCAGCGCAATTGGCCCGGGAATCTTCCCTCCCCTCAGGACTTCCAAAATCAGGCCCACTGTGTGAAACCCCCCAGGTCGCCCCCATTTACCTTGCTTCCCGGTCCAACAGCGCATGCGCGAGTCGCAGCCGCACCCCCGCTATCCCTCTAGCAGGGAGCATGCCCGCGCCAGGCACTTGTGAATGGCTGGTGCAGGCACGCTCCCTGTTAGAGGGTAGCAGGGGATGAGGCCGCCAGCGCTCGGAGCCGCTGATCTTAGACGAAGGCTTAGACAACGTGACATCATCGCTGATTGGACGAGTGGCCGTGTATGCGCCATAGGGCCGGAAAGAGGTAAGTTGGGCTTGGCGATCTGGGGGGGTTTCACGCAGTGGGGGGGGGGGAGACCAAAACCCAGGATAGTTAAAATCCTGAGTTTTGGTCCCCTTTAAAAGCAGACCAAAACCCACCTTGTGTTTGAAACCCCCGTGGATAGCAGGATATGTTACTTCACTCTGCACTCCCACTGCACATGCACAGGCTTCTAGTCTGTCAAAAAATGGGCCAGCGCTGTCAGAGCCAGCAGGAGCAGGGCTGTATTTGCCACTAGGCAAACCTAGGCCTGTGCCTAGGGTGGCCACCTGCAAGGCGGGTGCTGATGTTACTGCTATCGTAAAAAAAATAGGAAAAAAAAAGCCTCCTTACAAACGCCCCCGAGCCACAATGGCTTAAAAGCAGTCTGCAGCTTGATCCTCTAAATGATTCCAGGGCCTGCCACTAACCTGCCCCAGGGCATCCTATAGTGGGTCAAATCCGCTGTGTGAAACCCCTAGAGTCGCTGGTAACACCTTTACTGGTGGCTCCCGCTGTGCCGTGGTCGCTGACCACCACCTCCCCGTCTTTCCTGTATCTGTATCCTGTATCTGTGTGCACTTAATCACCTAATCAGCGATCTCAAAAGTGCAGCTGGGCGTGGCTTCAGCGGTGGAAAAACATGGTTCTATTTGAAAACCGGGCCACTGCCAAGCCAGTAGCATTGCCCAAGGTACTGACTGGGGTAGGTGGGGGCTTTGAAAAATGGGTGTTGTTTCCTGCACGGGGCATCCTGATTGCTAAGCACATCTGGTAAGCCACAAAATCTTACCTTTATAATCGCTCCACCAGCAAAAACAAGCTCTGTAATTGGCCTCCGCTGCCATGTGGTCCACACCAGTGACCACATGACCACGGCAGCCAATTGCTAGGTTTGGTTTTGGTCAACTTAAAAGTGGACCAGAAGTCTACATAGATCCCAAGAGTGCAGTCTGATTTGGGATGCCCCGCAGAATGAATTGCTAGAGAAGCCCCGCTGTGCTTCATAGTCAGTTCGTTCTGGGATCCTATGGTGGCCAAATGTGACATTTAACTGAGAGTGCTATAGAGCAGCAGCATTCCTGTTCTTCCCGCTCTGCAAGCCACCACCAGCAGACCATCAGGTGGTCAGAGCAGCAGGGAAGCTCTACAGCACCTCATTCGGCGTAACATATTAGAGAAAGCAATCCTTTGCCAATCAGCAGAGGTCCAATTCTGGTTGAAGCCTTTTCATGATGTAACTCAGATAGCAGTGGTGCAGTGACCATCCATCTGCTTTGGAGTCCCACAGTGGGGGTCACTGAACTGATGATTTAGACACCCATCTGGTATCTCCCTGGGGGGGAGCTGCTTCACTAGCATATCAGTATGACACCTCTCCCACCTGTGTAGCCACGTTCTCCTCTCAGATCAATGGCACGAGGTGTTCCCCAGTCTGCTCAACCTCCTAATCTGAAATGGCCAATGATTGTAGGCTCTCTTGCAGCGGACCAAAATCCACTGAGCCCAGCTATAGAGTCTTAAAGTGGACCTTCACTCTGAATAAGAGCCTATCTTATATGTTTCCCACACCCTGTACATACAGATTGCTCACATTAAAAATCATCCTACCTGCATCTACTGCATGTTATGAGCCTTTAAACATCCAAGATGGCGGCTCATGAAACATCAGGCAGCCTGCAAACAGGAAGTGCCTTCTGATTGTGCAGCTCTGCATTCTGGGATTGCTGACCTTTTCCTGACCCCAGCTCTGCTCTGTCTGAGCAAAGCACAGATATAACCCGCCGCCCTGTACTTTATCCCACTCTCCTCAGTAAGTGTGATGCTTCTGAGCCAAGATGGCGGCGCCCGTATCCTAAAGTCCTGAACAGAGTTGCAGCCCAGTGGGGGTAAGAATAATAAGTGACGAAAAACTTAAAATCTATTAAATTTAGATGCTGGGGGATCGTTTTTTAAGGGTTTGGGCTTTTCAATAAATCATGGTGAAGGTCTGGTTTAAAGAAAAATAAATGGAGTGAATATGATTAATGTATAGTGCTGCATTAAAGGGTCAGTGCTGGAGACCAGGCGTCCGAACCTCTGATGGCCTCTAGGTGCCGGGGGTTTAGCTTTATAGTGGAACTCCAGATTGAGGATGCCTGTCACCCAGACCTTCCACAGAAGCCACAGTCAGGGGATACTACTAACCAGTTCCAAGCTCCCTTAGCCCACATGACTTCTATGGGCCAATAGGGATCGCCAGGCAGGTGGGTGTGCACAAGGCGCATACATGTCGGCCCAGTTGCGCCCTGGTGGTCATGTACGCCACCAGCATGACATCCATCAATGATGAAACATGGCATAGGTAAATGGTTTTGTCAGATAGGGTCTTCCTCTTTAGGTCTGCTTGGTCACTATTTCCTGGTGACACCCATAGACCTGCTGTGAGGAGATTTATACTTTCTGCAGCATCCATGAAGTAGGAACCTTTATGTAAGTAACCCCTATCCCCCTTCTCCCAGGACAGCAGCACTGATGTGGAAACATTGGCACCCAGACAGGGCTGCGAGGCTACTGTGTCACGATCAGCGTTCCTGCGGGCGCGCACATCTAAAGGGGCACCGGGGAGCCGTTTTTCCTGCTACAGCCGGACCCTTTATTTGTTTTGATGCCTGCAGTGCATTGTGGGAGAAAGGTGGGAGCGAACAGCTGAGAGGATGTAAACACTGTAGCAACGTGACCGGCTACAGCCTCGGCCAATCACAGCGAGTCTGTGGCGGGTCTGTGCTGGTGACGTCATTGGGGTAGGCGGGCTGTGTAACTGAGCTCTGCACTTGGTGACGTTGCACGCGGCTGGGGTGGTGAGTGACCCGTGCAGCCATCATAGCTCCGGGCACAGGCGACACTGTGTGCCCGGCCTCGGAGCCTGCGCGTGCTGCTCTTTGTGTCGCCACCTCACGTGACGTAACCGAAACTGCAGTGTGAGCTTTAGACGAAGGGAGCTGATTCGTTAAAGTCCCAGTTTCAGGCGCTGGACTGTTTATAGCGATTTTTGGCAACCATACCCTCCAACTTTTCAGGGTAGGAAAGAGGGAGCATATTCAAATAAAGTGGCATTTTCCAAGTAGAAATTCTGTCCAATACAGGTATGTGCCATGCTGCACCTCTTAGCAGCAGGCGGCACCCCTTCCCCAGGACTAAGCCCAATATGGGGGATGAGGTGCCTGTCTAATGGCCTGCACCGCTAACACTGGCCCTGACCCATCTGCTGAAACAGCTAGGCTGGAATAAAGGTGCCCTCAAAGGCCTTGGTGCCTGGGCTGATCGCCCTCCCCTAGAAACAAACATGTACCTACATTGGGTTACGTTCTATGCCAAATCCTACCCATTGGAAATAGGATTAGCAAAGAGGAGGGATGAATGCGATGAGCTGTGGGGGCACAAGGGAGGAAGGGATGGAAGATGGATGGGCAGAACCAAGGGGGGAGGGATGGGTTGAGTTGGGAGCAGGGGTGGACTGGCCATAGGGAGCCCCTGGATAATGTCCGGTGTGCTGCACTGCTTTGGGACCATTTGGGCTGCCTACCCCCTTAGTCCCACTCTTAGCCCCTTGTACCCAGCCCCACTGTACCCATAGGCCAAGGAACCCCCAGCTCCCAATGCTATAGCTCCAGCATCATGGCTGAGTGGGCTCAGAAAGGACTTAGCAAGAAAGATATTTAGGGGTACTGATTACTGATAGCTGCAAGATGAGTGGACAGTGTAGCCAGGCAGTGGGAAAAGCAAGCAGGATGCTCGGCTGCATAGCTCAAGGCATCACCAGTAGGAAGAGGGAGGTTGTGATGCCGCTGTATAGAGCCCTGGTGAGACCACAGCTGGAATACTGTGTACAGTTCTGGAGACCTTACCTGCAAAAAGACATTATTCTAATAGAACAGGTCCAAAGACGGGCAACAAAAATGGTGGAAGGACTTAAACTTAAAACTTATCAGGAGAGACATAGAGAGCTTAATTTGTATGGTCTGGAGGAAAGAAGGGAGAGAGGTGACATGATTGAGACCTTTAAATATGTCAAAGGATTGAATAAGGTTCAGGAGGAAAGTATTTTTAAGAGGAAACTTAATGATAGAACAAGGGGGCACAACCTGAAGCTAGTCGCAGGGAAGATCCGGAGAAATGTTAGAAAATATTTTACAGAAAGAGTAGTAGATGCTTGGAACAAACTTCCAGCAGAGGTAGTTGAAAAATCAACAGTCACTGAATTTAAACATGCCTGGGATAAGCACACATCTATCCTAAGATAAGTAGAACATACAGTATACACATAAGGACAGACTAGATGGACCATATGGTCACCTTCTGCCATCAACCTTCTATGTTTCTATGTCTTGGGCCAGCCAGGGGCTGGTAAAACCCAGGGCTAGTTTTTGACCCCAGTCCGCCACTGGCAGGGAAGAGAGTGGGAGGGAGGGAGGGATGGATGGCTAACTAGGAGATGGATGGGCAGAACTGAGGGAGAGATAGAATGGAGGGATGAATGGATGAGAGCTGCTGTGAGGCACAGGAGAGGGCAGTGGATGCTAGAGTTGAGGATGAGGAGGAGGCTACGTAGGCAGAACTGAGGGTTGAGCTGAGGGGAGATGGATGAATTTGAGGAGTAGGATGGATGGATGGCTAGAAGTGGGTGGATGGGTATTACTAAGGGGAGAGGGATGAGCTGGGAGGATGAGGGAAGGAATGAATGGATGGGAGCTGCTGCTGGGAGGAACAGGAGGGAGGGATGGATAGCTAGAGCTATGAGGAGCGGATAGATGGGCAGAACGGAGGGGAGAGGGATGGATGGGATGAGCTGGAAGGGAGGAATGGATGGCTAGAGCAAGGAGGGGCAGATGGATGGGCAGGACTATTATGGTGATCCAATACTATCACAGTGTTTTTGTTTTGCCTTTACTGTTCATTGAGTTATTTAGTATGTAACTTACGTTTGGGATGCCCGCAATGCACAAATCCCAGGATACTTACCTCCAGAGCCACTCCAACTTTAAATAGGCAGTTGAAGTCTCTCCAAATCAGGAACAGTTGGGAGGTATGTATCACATCAGTTGAAAAGCTTACGTTGTTATGGAGTTTGTAAATCAAATGTGCTGCAGGCATTTGGTTCCACCATGTTTTCCTAGGAGTCACCCTATTTCTACCCTGTCTCACCCTGTACCTGTACAATTCTCTGTTAAAGCAGATCAAAATTCTAAATAGATTGTATGGTCTCTGTGATATTCACCTCCATAGTGCATGGATGTCGACCTGTTTTTCTCGGGAATCATCCGGCAACACATGCACTTTCTCCTGCCAGGTTTGACTGCCATCTGCAACCTGTGTGTGACTGGCTAGAAACAGCTGCTAAATGATAGGCTGCCGGTGACCCTTTATTAGTGTCCTATTGGCTAGATAAGCGAGAGTCTTATACTCTCTTTCAAACGGCTGGCAAATCTGCGGGGCCCTGGAGTCCAAAAGACTACTGGGCTGGCTGCTAGGCTTCCCATAGGGCAGCCAAAATCAGGATACCCTGCTGTGTGAAGCTCCCAGGGTCTTGCATGAACTTACCTCTCCCAGAGGCTTCCATGGGGCTTCTGCTGCCCGTGACTGCATCCTTGGCATTACTGTACCTAAGGAGCTTCCAGTGCCCAGCCATTCAGATAGACTGTGTGGGAGAGCTTCCCAGACTAGAGGGAAACCAGGCCTGACGCCAGTGGGGCTGTTCACATCTGCTGGCATTAAGATCAGCCAATCGTCAATATAAAGTTTGCCAGGGTGTGTGGCTTCTGTAGTGAAAAACCAGGCCACCACTGTGCTATTGCCCAAGATACTGGGAGGGCCTAAATATTGATCTTGTTCCTCTCCAGTGGGGCATCCTGTTGTGCATATACCAAGGGATTGGCAGTAACAATTCACCTTCCAGCAATTGCATGGCACATGTGCGATGTGAGTGGGGGTATGGGATTTTTTCTGCTTTAAAGAGGAACATCGATTAAAACCTCCCCCAAACCTCACCTATCTGCTGTTCCAAACCTATCCTGTTCCTGCCCAGAAGACACCACAAACTGAAAAGAGAGTTTTATGAGAATTTCAAACAAAATACAACTTGTAAGGCCCCGTGGGACACCCGCCTTCAGAATAAACTCACAACCCCCAATGTCCGCTGCTAGCTTCACCTTTAGACGAGCCCCTATTTGCTGGGACGCTTTATACGCCTCGCCGGACACGGTTGCCCCCAGGACTTGATAGCACAAAGGATGTGAGCTTACGGGAGAGTGAAGGCAGATGAACCAAGCGCGCGACAGGGCAATGTCGACAAGCTGGGTCATACACGGGAAGGCAGTCCAATAATATCGCAGCACCAAAGGGACAGGCAAACAGAAGAGTCGAGATCAGGCCAAGGTCAATCCAGAAGGTCATGGGTTCGCAGTACAGAGGGTGAGACGGAAGCGTAGTCGGGGTACGGGCAATGGTCGGTTCAGGTGGCAATCAAGAATGGTCAAACAAAGCAAGGTCGGAAACAAGATCAAAACGGGCGTAAAGACTATCCAAGGCACACTCAGCTAACGCTATCACGGGCACTGAAACACTGCAGGGATGATGCCTTTATAGGATTTCAACCGGATAGGGTAAGGGGAAGTGTGTGCGTAATTGGTGCACATCGGACCTAACCCCTCATTGGATACTAAGGTGAAGAGGCGTATAGCCCAAAAAACCCTGGGCTCATTGGCCCCTTGATTCTACCTCCGGCGGGCACGCTGAGTACAGCGCCGCCGGAGGGCATAATAGACACGTGCCCGCGCGCAGGCATGTACACAGGCGCAGGGGGCGCGCCGACACCAGGGAAAGCGGCCGTGCTCGGCGCCGCACGAGCAGACGCGGCCGCCCAGCAGGAAGTGCCCCGGCCACCCGCCCGGAGACAGCGCGGGACCGACGGTGAGGTGAGTTATCCGTGACACAACTAACTGAATCTTGCAATTAAATATCAAGAATTAAACCTTTACATTAAGAAAAAAAACATGTGGGGTCCCGCCTCACCAGCAAAACCAGCCCGGGTACCAACTATGTGGGCTGGTACACTAGGACACGGAGGCCGGGTGGCCAGCCCCCGGTCCTGACAGAGGGTAATGGGACAGGGAGATATGTAATTCGCTTGCTGGCAGGTATCTTGCCAGCCCCTCCTGGCATAGGTGTATCACAGACCACTTACCAATTCACAGAGAGTTCACTTTTTTTTCTACTACGTACCTACTTCAATTTCTGATCGCTGCTGTTCCATGTCGTCCATCACTGCTATTTGACAGCTGGAAGTGTTCGGCAGAAGCTGGGCAGGGAGGAGATTGGAGTCCGGTGGAATGAGCTGGCGTAATCTCACTCACCAGTATAAAAGGCCCCTCCCTGCATTGGTGAGGAATATGACGGAAGACCCCAGGCCGAGGATCGTAAACCCCCAGGGGAAGAGGAGACCCCCTGCGCTGGACATACGTGAGCTTTTTTTTGCTCTAAGCAGGGAAAGCGTCAAGCACGTACATTTTACAGGCTTGGCAGTTATAGGGTTAGGTATAGCCTTGTGCCTCAGTGAGTGAAAGCTTTAGGTTTTACTAACCAATAAAGACACAATCCAGCCAAAATGTAAAAAACATGATTCAGCAGCTTACCTCATCATATCTGCCCTCTCCCGTCTTGTCACAACACAGCAGCACCATCGCAGAAACATTGCACTGACTTCTGGCACTCCCCCTCAGGGTCGGCGCCAGCAGACAGCGAAGTGGTTCAAGTGCTGGGGCTGGAAGGGGCCTACTGACAAGCGGGCACAAACATTACTGATACACAGCAATCTTTCTGTTAGGCTGGAGACACAGCCAAAGATCATTGTGCATTGGTGCCTGGGGCAGTGGCTGAAGAGGCGAGAGATCAGATTGATGGGAAGCGCACAGGAGCAGAGGCAGTCACACTCTGCTGCGGCCACAAACGGTGGACAGGGGAGCAGCAGCTGCCGGTTTGCAAGGCTGATCTGGTGTGGATGATAGGGCAGCATGGAGAAGCAGAGTGGTGTGGAAGATTGCTGATCGCACAGAGCTGTAAGTAACATAGAACCATTAGTGATATAGTATGTAAAGCTGAAAAAAGACTGGTCCATTCAGTCCAGCCTGTTTATTAGGGGTCTAGTAGCCATAGCTGGTAATGTTATTTCACGCAAGGAAGGTATCCAGGCAACTTTTGAACTCTTTCAGTGTATTCTTCTTGACTTCCTCCAATGGCAGAGTTCCATAGTCTCACTGAGTTTACTGTAAAGAATCCCCTCCCCACATTCATAGTGGATGCGACTGAGTTATATAGTTCAGGCTTTAAATAGATCATGTACAGATCTTTGTATTGACCCTGGATATATTTATACATAGTCATTAGGACACCCCTTAGGCCTCTCTTTTCTAACTAACTAAACTAACTAACTTTTCTAAATAAATAAACATAACTTGACAATCTTTCAGGGTACTCTAGTGCCTGCACTCCTTTTATTAATATAGTGGCCGCCTTTGAACATGGTCCAGTTTTGATATATCTTAAGCACTGGTGCCCAAAACTGCACACAATATTCCATATGTGGGTGTGACCAATGACTTGGGTAAAAAGATGCTCTCTTCCTGGGCCCCTTCTCTGCTGCCCCTTTTGATGCACTCCATGATGCCTGACATTGATCACTACAGTTTAGTTTATTATTTAATAAAACCCCTTTTTCCATTATTGTTTTACCCAGTGTTTCCCTTTTAGAGCGCAATCGTGGCACAAATTGCTCCTTCCCAATTGCATAACCTTACATTTATCTGTATTAAACTTAATTTGCCATTTGTATGCACAGACCTCCAATGTATCTAAATCAGGTTGTAGCTGCATGCTGTCCTCTTTTTTGTTAATTGCTTTACACAGCTTAGTATCATCTGCAAAGAATTGAGCCCAGCACTGAACCTGTATCTATGTGACTCTGACAGGATAATTTATTTAAATCTAAAGCCACCTCTTAGGCCTCCCCCTCAGTGCCCCAACTTTAAAGTGAACCAAAAGTCTTAAAATACTTTTTGTCTGCCTACTAAGTTCCCACGAGGCCAAAATAAGGGGTATAACTAAGCGGACAAAGAATCTTTTGAAACTTTTACATCACTTTAAAGAGGAAACCCAGCCTCTCTAGAGTATTTTAGACTAGAGGCCGATGAGACTGATGTGGAAACAATCTCACTGCTGGGACCAGGGGAGTTTTTTTATCCCATATGGAGGGTGGGAGAGAGACTTTTTTGAGGTTAGAGTCTCTTTAAAGTAGGACAAAACCCAATGCAGATGTCTCTGCAATCTAAAAAAAACCAGGATGCCCTGCTGTGCGAAAACCCTCCCCCGGCCATTCAGATAGGTTGGAGCCAGGAGCATGCTGGCTGCTGTGGATGCAGCCCCGTAACATTACATATGCAGGGCCAACAACTATGATTGGGCGAGATTGGGCATCCCAAATCATGGGCCCAAGGAACAGGCCAGTCTAAATCATGAGTTATGTCCCGCTTTAAGGGTTCTTATCCTGATACCGGTTACTGCTTTTTAAAGCAGACCAAAGCCCAGGATTTCCACCCCCGGATTTTGTCAGCTTTTCATGGGCTTCATGATTTGGGAATCCTAATGTGCATGTGCCAGTTCAAAAAAAGTAATGGCCGAACCAAAGGGTTTCACAGTGCACATTTGAGTCTGGCTCTCAATACTTTTAGAATACAGGGTCACATTTGGTATGCTTTAGTTAACCAAAACAATATAGTAGCATGATGCTTTGGGGGCATCCAGATTTGGGATGCCCCACAGTGTGTCCCTCTACTGAAACTCCCCAACCCATGCTACCTACTTAGTTACTCAGAAACCATAGGGTGACTGGTGACAATTAGCAGTGCTATCCCCACTTCCTCTGCTTGCACTGCCATAGAATCCCAGAGGGGAACTGTGGGGCATCTCAAATATACACCCTAGGGATCATGCTATGTGTACTAATACTATTTAGAGTTTTGTGCCACATTAAAGCAATTCTCCAGACTATTATGGATCCCTGAAAATCCCCCCTGATCCACGTGAGCCTGCCACCACCTAGGGACACAAAAAATGCTGCACACTTCAGAAATGCGCTGCTGATTTGTGGAAACAGCAATTTCCCGTTTTACCTGTTTGTAGCTGGCGTGCAGTAATACTCTTTGTTGGGGGGGTGTCATGTCTGGACGATGTGACATGAGTCGTGTGACACACCACGCCCACTGACACTCTGTCACCCAAGGGCCCACATTAACCTGCTCCCTATGATTCCCCATAGTCATAGAGCTTGCCTGTTAGTCTAAGTGTTGTATTGTGTATTGCAGCATTGTTATTAGGTGTCAGAGTATGCTGATATAAACATTCTGTCTGCTATTGTACTGGAGAGCCACTATGCCCACTGGAAATTTCAAAAATGAATGAAAACTTTAAAATAAGTGTTTTTTTTCTTTTTTGCTTTAGATTCTAAACTTGTTTAACTGCCTATCCATACAGTGGAAGTTTATTTTGGTATTTTTAAAATATCACCCACAAAGTGCGGAACTGAGAGCTATAGAAAGCAATGTATAATTTTAGATATTTTTTTCTTTTTTTCATGCAAATAATTATTCCTAGGAAGCAAAAGAAAGTGCTACTTGAGTTGAACTTTGGAGTGAGCCATGAGAGGTGCTGGAGAGCAGCAGACTGGTGACAGATGTACAACATATGCAGACAACAACAAACTACGTTTGAATAGGGAAGGAAGAGAATCATTAGCTACACAAGAGAGCAGAAATAGATGCATTATTGAACAAGTTGCTATAGCTGGATTCTCTTTAAGAATCAACATCCTCTTTTTTGCACAAACGGAAAACAAGCTCTTTAGTGTAAGGCAGATGCATGATTACTTTAGGCAACATTTCACTTTGACTCAAATATAATCCTACATTTATTAGCCATAATGATCCAGGTTGTCAAAACTATACATTCTGGGGAGGCTATGTTGGAAAGGCTGTGGAAGCTTTTCTCACTGAGCACACAATAAAGTTGTAAAAATATATTTCTCTTAAAACTCTAAATGCCATGCACTTATGATTGGGCAATCCTGTAGTTGAGGGGCAGACTGAGGTACATGTTTTATTTTAGGAGATGGAATTAACAGCAGCATATGGGAAATACAAAGGCAGGCACCCACATACATTTGGAAGTGAGTGGCAACCAAGACCTCTGTTTTTAACCAGATTCAGGGGCCTTAGCAACATTTAACAGATGACACTTATTTAACCAACTGATTTACTAAACTATTCCTTTTTAACTGGTGCGGTTCCAGATGATTGGAGGATGACCAGTGTCCCAATCCATAAGAAGGGGAGTGGAGAAGAAGCCAGTAATTACAGGTCAGTTTAACATTTATAGTAGTGAAACTATATAGTAGTAATTCCCTTGAAAACAGATAGTTTCCCATCTAAAAATGAACAACCCGTTGGACCTAAAACAGCACGGCTTTACTGAGGGCAGATCATGTCAGACCAATCTTATTGATTTCTTTGATAATGTCAGTAAATTGTTAGATGAAGGTGGTGCTGTGGATATCGCCTATCTGGATTTTAGCAAAGCCTTTGACACTGTACCACATAAGGAGCTCATAGATACGTTATTAAAGTTACAACTCAATCCCTAGATAGTTCAGTGGATTTCCAGCTGGCTGAAGGATCGGTATCAGAGTCTTGTTAATGGCGTGCAATTTAAACAAAGGCGAGTTACAAGTGGTGTGCCACAAGGTTCTGTCCTGGGCCCCATTCTTTTTAATATGTTTTTAAGTGACATAAGAGAAGGCTTCATGGAAACATTTGTCTGTTTGCTGATGATAAAAAGGTGAGTAATAGGGTGGATATTCCTGGAGGTGCCTGAAACATGGAAAATTATTTAGCTTTACTGGATAATTGGTCAAAACTGCCCGAACTTGAGTTTAAGTGTAAAACATGCACTTGGATAGAAGGAATCCCTGCTCTGAGTACTGTATGGGCAATACTGTGTTAGCCAGGACATCGGAGGAGATGTCATACCCCGTGGGACACCCCTCTTCAGGTGAGTCTGCAACCCCCAATCTCTGCTGCTGCTTCTGCTTATAGACAAACCCCCGTTTGCCGGGTAGCTGGATACGCCTCACTGGATTGCCTCAGGACTTAGATAGCACAAAGGATGCTGACTTACCGGGTGAAGGCAGATGGACCAGGGATGAGGCTGGGTGGAAGAAGGGCTGGCTGGGGTCATACACGGGAATGACAGTCCCTTCCGATTCAGGGTTCCAAGGGAATAAAAGGGTACATGGTACAGATGGGTAGACATACTCGAGGTCAAGCAGGCTGGCGTCTGTCCAGCAGTGATCAGAGGTTGGTCAGACAAGCGAAAGTCGGCAACATATAAACAGAACAGAATAGCACCCAGCAGAAAGCTATAATGCTCAATGAATGCTGGGAGAGGCCTGGTTTTATGTGGCCACTGGTCAATCAGGACAGGAGGCCAGAGTCAGCCCACTACCTAATCCCCAGCAATACTTGTTGGGATGCTGACCTGCAATAACTAGCAAATCACAGCCATAAAAGGAGACAACATGCCAAAAGGTATGTCAGGGTATACTGATAGCTAGAGCACAATATGAGTGGATAGTGTAGCCAAAAGTCTTAAAGAAGCCACAGCACTCAACCCTGTTAGCTTGCAGACCAACCTTAAATCTGTCTTTAAATCTGGTTAAAGACAGTGGCTTGGTCACACAGCCTAGACTGCACATGGGGTGTGGGGTCTAGGCTGTACTGCAAGGTCTTCGACCCTTTCACCCCATGGGCTGCACACGAGGTTTTAGGGCAACCTCAGGTAAGTCGGCTCCCATTTTATCTATTGCATTGTATGTCCCAAATGGAGCTCTCAGAGATTAGCGTTAGGACTGCTCCCCACAGAGGCACTTTGGCGTAGTGGTGAAGTTTAAGCATACTTCTGCAGATGTGTGTGACCGAGTCCTCTGTTTTAGCCAGATTTGGAGACAGATTGTAGGTTGGTCAGCAAGCTAACAGAGTTGAGTGCTGTGGCTCCTTTAAGACTTTTGTATCCTAATTGCCCTGCTAATATGCACCTCCCAGGTTAGTTATAAAATGGTCTGAGAGGCTGCCACCCCTCCTTTGTTTCTTTTGGACAGTGTATCCAGGCAGTAGAAAAGGCAAGCAGGATGCTCAGCTGCATAGCTCGATGCATCACCAGTACAGAGCTTGTGATGCTGCTGTATAGAGCCTTGGTGAGGCCACAGCTAGAATACTGTGTGCAGTTCTGGAGACCTTACCTGCAAAAATAAATTATTCAAATTGAAGGGGTCCAAAGGCGGGCAACAAAAATGGTAGAAGGACTTACATTTAAAACTTCAGGAGAGACTTAAAGAACTTGAAATTTGAGGAAAGACAGGAGAGAGAACAGATATGACTGAGACCTTTAAATATGTGCAATGATTGAATATGGTTCAGGAGGGAAGTGTTTTTCAGAAGAAACTTCTGAACAGAACAAGGGGGCCCAACCTGAAGCTAGTCAGAGGGAAGATCAGGAGCAACATTAGAAAATGTTATCTTACTGAAAGAGTAGTAGATGCTTGGAACAAACTTCCAGAAAAGGTAGCAGAAAAACAACAGAAAAGTAAATTTAAACATGCCTGGGATAAGCACACATCTATCCTAAGATAAAGAGAACATACAGTTCCATTAGGACCCCTCTACACAGATCTTGTGACCCGTGTCTACATATGTTTTTATCCGGTGTGACAGTTCTCATGATGCATGGGAGACATGTTTATTGATTTTATTTGGATACAATAAAGAGGCGATTTTAAGAGGAAGTGCGGATCCACCATTTCTCATTTCATATACAGTTACATAAGGGCAGACTAGAAGGACCATATAGTCTCCTTCTGCCATCAACCTTCTATGTTTCTATATTAACAGGATTTGTTTGTGGCCAACCGGGTCTGACTTCTGATCATTTATTTTTTTAAATGATCAGAATTCAATAAAGAAGTATGAAAATTGCAGTCCAAGGTTACGGACAGGGACTAGAACTTGGGTTAACCTGTTTGTACCAGATTTTAAGTTACTGGGACAGAATAGTCCACAGAGGGTTTAGAGCTGGCCTGGGAACAGCAATTAAGAGAAGTATACAATCATGGGCACGGGCCAATGCTATGGGCTGCCGGGCTCATCCACACCACCATGGCCATTGATGATGATATTGGTATAGGGTTCCATGTGTCCCATTACCAGTTTTAAACCAGACCTTAAGCATGATTTATTGAAAAGCCCAAACCCTTAAAAAACTATTCCCCAGCATCTAAAATTGATATATTTTAAGTTTTTAGTCACTTATCATTCTTTCCCCCACTGGGCTGCAACTGTTCAGGATACAGGCGCCACCATCTTGACTCAGAAGCATCACACTTACTGAGGATAGGAGAGCGGGATAAAGTACAGGGAGGCAGGTTATAGCTGTACTTTGCTCAGACAGAGCAAAGCTGGGGTCAGGAAAAGGTCAGCAATCCCAGAAGGCAGAGCAGCACAGTCAGAAGGCACTTCCTGTTTGCAGGCTGCCTGATGTTCCATGAGCCGCCATCTTGGATGTTTAAAGGCTCATAACATGCAGTAGATGCAGGTAGGATGATTTTTAATGTGAGCAATCTGTATGTACAGGGTGTGGGAAACATATAAGATAGGCTCTTATTCAGGGTGAAGGTCTGCTTTAAGGTAAAATGAAAGATTAAAAAACACCAGCCATTTGTAAAAAGAATTAAGTATTGGTCTGTAATAACTGATATTCCTCATCCTTTGTCCAACATTTCCTCACTGCAAGTTATGCCACCAGGGCGTCTATTGACACTCCTCTGGCATCTGGAATGAAGGGGAATACAGGTCCCCCTCTTTTCATCCAGGCTTCTGGCTGGGGAATGCTTAATTATACAAAGAGGTGGAGCCTATCAGGGGTCTCTCTCATGTGACTGACACATCATTATGAGATGGGGATAGAGGGGGGTTTTCTTGGGGAATCACCTTTCCATCCTCCTCATCTCCTGTGATGTATATAGTCACGTGGGGGTGATCCCAGAGAGGCTCCACCTCTGTATAAAAGGTCGCTTCCCCCACTCCACAAGCAGTCCCTAGCTTGGGCAACTGGAATAAAAGAAGGGGTCCAGGAGACCCTTATACCAGTTCGCAGGTTTGGGGGCTGCCCTGTTATCTGAGTGCATTGGTAGGCAACATGGCGGTACCCCGTCCAATTACCCGCACCCCCACTTGGGACGCAGAGGGTGTGGGTCCACAGTACCCATGGAAGAGCCCCCAAACCCATACTGAAAGGCATAAGGGCTGGTAATCTGACAGGACCAGGGGACGCCCAGCACGGCCTCTGAGCCCTGTTTGGTCCCCAGGCTAATTGGCTATTGGGCTCAGGGCCAGATTATGAGAGGGGTGCAAGGGGCGCGAGCCCTGGGGCCTCCACCACTTTCCCTGATAAGGGGGCCTCCACCAACCTTTGAGTTAGGGTCTGGTCCAGGAGGCTTTTCAGTCGTTGGTCTGATGGGCCGCAGGGCCAGGAACAAAGCTATAGGCAGCAGTGGGGGGCCCCCCGCGCCTGGGCAAACCTTCAGCCAAAGCCACCACAGGGCAGGATGGAGAGTCTAGAGCCACCGTCAGCAATGCTACAGTGATGGGGGTGTGCAGAGCTGTCACTGCACATGAGCTGCCAAGCACAGCCACTGGCAGCTCAATGAAGGGAAATGTTTTCTGCTGGACCAGCTGGCCGACTACACTACCCCCCACCCAGAATCGCAAAGCAGGAGTTCCCGAGCAGCATGTACCCGCACAAGGGTGGCACAAGGGACTCAATCTAATGTTCCAGTAAGTAGGTGAGTGCCAGACAACCACCAATCAGTTACTTGGCTTATTTAAAAGGAAAAGAAATACTGTATCTGGGGCCTCCACCAGATTTTGTGCCCAGGGGCCTCCACCACACATGATCCAGCCCTGATTGGGCTGTCCTTTCTATGATTGGGTGCCCAGAACTGAACGGCATATACCAGGTGACCTTGTAAAGAGGCAAAATGACATCCCTATCCTGTGATTCCATGCCTCTAATGCATGATAGTATCCTGGTGGCCTTGGAAGGAGCTGCTTGGCATTGCATACTGTTATTTAGCCTGTGATCTACCAGTACCCCCAGATCCTTCTCAACAAGTTTTACTCCCCCAAGGATATATGTGGCCTTCATCTTTCATCTCATCAATGCACTATGGTTATTTATTGGCTAAGAGGTAAGCTGGCTGAAGTATGCTTGTACTCATGAAGTAGGGATTAATTGTGTTTGTTTGCTTAGGGTTAAGGTGGGGGGAGAAACCCTGCATGAAGAGAGCTTCATTTGTTCTGACATTCCCATCTTTCATCCTCATTAATGCAATATGGTTATTTATTGGCTAAGGGGTAAGATGGCTAAAACATGCTTGTACAAATATGTATTTGATGAAGGTATTCACTTATATGTACAGGTAAGTATTTTATGGGGGAGGTACAGCTTGTCCTTTGCCATGGGCACAGGGGCAGTCCAGGCAACTTAAAAAAAGACTACACACACAGCACACGAGTGAGCGCTCATAGTCCTGTGTTCTGAGACAGTCTGGTTAGCTCCAAACCTGAGAATACACTCCTTGGCCCAATAACATATAATATAAGAGAATTGGGTTCTCATGATGCACCCCTAGCAGGCAATCAACCAGGAAGCCTCTCACTCATGACTAGCAGCAGGAACACCTACCAGAGCCAACAGTGCTGAAGTGGAGACTGCTGCAGCCCATATGGCCTCATCAGAGGTGCACCCCAACACCAACCCCCCCAGCACATGAAATATCACTGCCCATCTAGGCACCAAGTCCTTCGCCATGAGGGAGCAGATCTTATTTACTGAATAACCCCCACAGGTACAGCAATAATACGTCTTGTTTTATAATCAACTTTATTTTCTAACATCCACCAGTTGTACAGCACAAAACACTATTTGTTGCTTTGAATGTAAGAAATATTATTTTTTTCGAAGACACAATATATATATATATATATATATATATATATATATATATATATTTATATATATATATATAAACTACTCCAGATAAAAAATGCATACATTGCTCCTTACCAAAAAAACAAACTAATTTACAGTGCTGCTCATTGATGCAGGTTAATACACAAAAAGAAATCAGTTCACATTACAAAAATTACACAGTTACAAAAAAAGCAAATTAATAAATACAAACATTTACTACCAAACATCCTCAGACATAAATAAATGAAAAAAGTCTTAGCAATAAATTACATAACTCTGTGAGATTTTCTCATTGTCAACTTAAATACAGAACACATTTAAACAAGTAGAAAATTAAATATTAACAATTGCAGTGATTCCTGTAGTAACTACTTCTTCCCTGAATGCTCCCATTTGACAGATTTGAGATCTCGGAAACCCTTTATTTTAACATGTAACAACCACAGTTGTATGTTTAGTTTAGCTTTGTTAAGACTTGGAAACATAACTAAAATATTGGGTTCTTGGCATACCCTTGGTTCTATCAGGTATTGTGCTTCGCGTTACAGTGTATATTGGTTATGGCACATACATCTGATCTATATCTGGGTTATATAATCCTAACTACCTTTCAAATGCTACCTGGATAAAATCCTTACAGATCAATATAAATCCAATCTGGAGCAGGGACCAACTGCAAGGGCTTCTATGTTGTAGCTATGAGAGATGGTGTTAGTCTTTCCTACACGGTGACTGTAAACGTATGTAAGTCAGGATATATATATAAAATACAAAGGAGCATGATTAAGACTATTAATGTTTTAGATGTGCAATGGTAACCCCTACAGCCAGCCCCCAATCTTGCTAAGTTTAGGTCTGCACCACAGAACAGAGAAGAGTTAAAAGGTTCTATTGCAATCCTTTACCAGTTCAGGGCCCTATAGCAAGCACATGGACTTCTATAGCAGTAGTTAACTATGTTACTGAGATAAAGTGTTACCCTATTCTATTGGGAAACTGTTGTTGGTAGAGTAGCAACAGAACACACAGAGAAACCCTACAGTAGAATCAACCTAGAAGATTATCAGTTTAAGTAAAGTAAAGTTTAAGTTAAGTAAAGATGATTATGTCCTGCTAAACAAAGGGTTTAAAAACATTATGGGCCACCCTAAATCCATGTCCAGACAAGCCCCTAACTTGGTCAGCAAATACATGGCCACAGGCTATGCCACTTGAGCAGATCTATAGCATGTATAGATCATACAGTAGGGAGACGAGGATGAAGGGATTGGGCATGTTCCCAGTTGGGGGTTCATTCATTGGTGGACAAATGTAGCTGGAATGTTGGCGAGAGGTCCAGTAACACTGGGGTGGGGCTTCAGAGGCTTTGCCTGGATAAGACATAATCTATGTTTAGTTTTGTTGTGGACTAAATAAAGCGTTCAACAAGCTTCTAAAATATAACCTATTTTAGAGATTTTCAAATTAAAAAATATTTGTACAGACTTGTCCTAAACTGCAAATAGCCTCTACAACTGCACCCCTAAGCATTCCATTTTGGGATCCCAATTTGTCTGTCCCTCTGCCTCTGCTTTTATTATACATAGTGAATTTCGGGATATTGGGTTCTCACACCGTGTTTTTCTGGAGGACATCTTTAATAGGTAAGTGAGGGGCAGCAAAGGTTAATATAATAGAAATCAATTCCTCATAGAGAGGATAACATTAGAATTACAGTTTTACAGAAAAATATAGTGTACATTGTTGAGAAGGACCACTTCCATTTTATAGAGAAACCTGTTTTTATTTGGGTCTCACATCCTTGGAGATCATTTCATACAACTTTTGAGCTGGGGCCTCTAAGTTTTGCAAACCACCATTTTCCTAGTAGGTTTTCTATTTATGGGTTACTTATTTATAACAAACCAACTAAAAGAACTTCATAACAGCTTAAAAATAAATGAGTCAGGGGGTCACATAAAATAGATGTTTTTAGTTTTTTTTTTCTAGTCTAGGCCAGGGAGCTGATATCAGGCTCCCCAACAACTTTTTGACTGTCGAAGCAGAGGCTGCATAAGAAAGCGGAAGTTGCCATTCATTTTTTATAGTTGAAAATGACTAAATAGGCTAAAGTATAAGAAACCCTCCTTAATGATTAATTAATAATGAATTAGTTAATTCTTCTTTATTATTGGGATTGGTGTTTAAGAACATATCTAGTGCTCTGGACACTTCTTTTAAAACGTTTTTTTAAAATGTTGATGAAAAAAAATGGCACTTTTTCCAGGTTAAAGTAATCTTCACTTTGTTAATCCTAAACTATGTCATCTTCGCTAATTGTACATTCTATTAAGGGGTTCTGTAAAAGAGTCTTGTCCAGACTGCAGCAAAAACAAAGGGCACAGCTTGCAGACCTCATCCCATGATACCCTGTGGGCTCTAGTCTTCCGGGTTTCAGACCTGCTGGCTCTGATGTCCACAGTGTGCTTCTTTCCTAGCCTTGCTTAGAGTCCCTGCTGCTGGTCTTATAGGTGCAGGCTCCCTCGGTGATTGCCAGAGATGGTGCATCACAAGGCTGAGCAGGACTGAGTAAGGTTGGGAGAGAAGCATGCTGTCGACACTGAAACCAGAGGATACGGATCCACAGCACTTTGTGGGATCAATCCAGCTGGCTGTCAGGTATGGGCCCTTTGTTTTCTGCTGAAGTCTGGACTGTCTTTTTTAAATGACCAGTCATAAGATTGAAAATGCCATGGACTGTCTCCCATTTTACATTTCTTCAGAGATCTGCATTAGCTGCTAAATGCCAGTAAGTATTCTAAGGGCACAGAACCAAATAGAATACAACCAAATATATGAATAATACATCTGTACGAAGTCATTTACAGTGAGGCACATATGCACAATAAAAGTGCATACACAAGGCAGTTCAGCTGGTATTTTACATCATCTTGCAAAAATATAGTATGTGGAAAAAATACAAGTAAAAGCACTATACGCATATTTTTCTATAATACTATTCATACACTATTATTTTACTGTTTAGTCATACACACTCTTGACCTTGGCCTGAATATTATTGTATATGCTTTCATTGATCTAATGTCTGTTGAGTTAAGATAAAAAATGGAAGAAAAGTCCTATTTATTTTGCTTCGATGGTAGATGTGCAAGCTGTGTGTCAGGTATTAGCTATGAATCTTGTATCAGTGTTTAGGATCTCGAGCTTGTATTGCATTTGTGCTGAAGATTACTGTACATTTGATGTGACCAGAGCAGTTTCAAGGCAAAATAGCGCTCAGAACTGCGCTAAAAACTGCCCCTTTCTCACTCATACTTGCGCTGCTGTCCCATATTGGTGCCATGCTTTGCCTACACCCCAGGAGTGGGGAGATCTCCCCTCCTACTATGAGGGAAGGGGGTGAGGGGTTAGTCTTTTTGCCTGCACCACTATTAGTGGTCCTGACTCATCTGCATAAAACTGGATTGCTGGTATAAGGGCGCCCCCCCCATGGCCTTGGCAACCCGGGTGAACGTCCTGCTTTCTCTCCTTGAGGAGCAGCCCTGGATGTGACCCCCACCTGCCATAGAGTTCCACTATGAGGGTTAGTGCCATGATTTAAACAACAATAGCAGAGGCTATTTGCTATTCACCCCACTGGAAATATTAACATGTTGATGATGGCATGATTTAAATTACCAAAGTAGATTGAATTCAATATTCGCCATATTGGAAATATGGACAATTGGGTGATAATACAGTTTAAACAACTGCAGTAGAGATAATTCACTGACTGATACATTAGAAATGTATTAGCACTCCATTGATGCTCCCCCCTTTTTTTTCAAACTCTAATATGAATGAATGTTTGTCGCTATTTCTGAGCTAGTTCCAGGGTTCCTGTCATGTCCAATTTGGTCTTTTACATGTGATTTTGTGGTTTCTCAATGTTATGTGCTTGTGTTTTTCTTAGTTGCTTGCCCCTAATTGCCCCTGTGCCCCAGACTTTCTGTTTCCATATCTCCATGCGTATCACTATTTGTTGTTACTCTCTGTCTTGTCTGTCCATTATATTTTTGTGTTATAGTCTGATGTGGCCTGTTATGGCCTGGCTGTTATGTTTATATCTTGGCCCTTTTGCTGAAAGTCAGTGTTCTCATATATATGTTTAGATAGTAGCAAATGGCTGGTCCTTAAGGGAAAGTTCACGTTCAATTATATTTTTGAAAGTGTATTTTTTGTGCCAAAAGGATATCCCTAAGGTGCTAAGCTTATCTAGAATTGTTTTTATATGTAGCAAATATGTGTTTTATGGAACTGGCAACTGTACAACAAGACCTACAAGAAGAAAGAAGTAAGACCTGTACACTAAGAACACTGCTGCTATGGCCGCTGTTAATGTGAGGGATCTCATTCACACACATGCCCAGCAGAAGTGTTCTATGTGTACATAACTCACTTCTCTTTCCTTGGTGTACAGACCTGGTGTACAGTTGCCAATAGCAACAAATTAGTAACGCAACAGGTAGTAACAGGTAGTAAAAACTGCTTCCATAAAACACACATTTTCTAACATAAGGAAAATAAAACTGGATAAGCTCAACACCTAGGGGACATCATTTTGGCACACAAAAAATAAACACTTTCAAAAATTCTATTAAAAGTCATTATCCAGGTTAAATAATAAAAAAACATCAATGCTCCTTTTGTTCCCCACAGATGATCGCTCCTAGTCCAGCATTGTTGATCTTACCTGATTGCCAGATCAGTTTTGTCCCGTCCAGCCTGATCGTTGGGCACATCCGCTTTCCCCCTGTTCCCTGCCCTCAGTCACAGTGAAGCCAGCACGCCCATTCCATTGACAGCAATGGAAGGTTGTGTCAAGACCAGGAACACCCCTCCATTGTGGTCAATGCAGGGGATGTGCCGGCATCACTGTGACTGTTTACTGTGCCTGACAGTTGGGCTGGTCAAGTAAAGCCCCCAGCACCAGCCTAGGAGCGATCATCTGCGGTGCCAAATGTGATTTATAGAGTTTTTTTTTATTTTAGCCTTGACAATGACTTTAATATTTGTCAGTCATTACTATTCTTAGCATACAGTATCTATTGCATTGATATATTTTATTGATAAACTTTTGTGTGTATAGTGTTGTTTTGTATTGTAGTTTAGCAGTTTTTATGCAATTTTTACAGCACAGCCTATCCCGTCTTCCACCTCTATTGCAACTCATAATAAATAGAGACATCAGTAGAAAAGTACCCATATGCATCAATTCATATTTACAGTCTGACAAGGTCACTATTGGGGGAAATCAACTTTTCTGTACTGTCTATTAGCACAAATAAAAGAACAACAAGAATTTTAAAAAAATGTCATATTACATTTCCGACTTCTGTAGGATTAAAAGGAGATTGCCACTGTTTTTGTGGAAGAAGACCTTTATGAAAATGCCACTAAAACATAAAATTCTAAAAATGAAAATGAGAGATTTTCCATATCATACGTTGTCTGTTGTCTAAAGGCCATAAGGTAAAAGATATAAAGTATTCAAGTGCTAGCAAGTAATC
Organism: Gastrophryne carolinensis; assembly: GCA_027917425.1. NCBI lineage: Eukaryota > Metazoa > Chordata > Amphibia > Anura > Microhylidae > Gastrophryne > Gastrophryne carolinensis. The sequence continues at coordinate 340,998,151 of CM051239.1, forward strand.
CAGTGTTTATGGCATAAATAAATAAATAATATATATTACAATAAACAATACTAATTTATATGCTACTAATTATTATTGCTAGCATTGAGCGGAAGTAAACCAAAACTTTAAATGAGAACATTTCAGATGAGTGGCTTTCTGGTATTTTTAATCCCTGATGTCATGTTGCAGCAATGCTACTTCTCGAATGAAAATGAAGGAGTTAGGGGGAAATGGTCCAGTACCAAAAATATAACAACGAACCCTTGTCCCCTTTTTTTCACTGTAATAATGTTTTTTCATATTTTTTTTCCAAGTCAGTTTTTTCCATTGGTATTTACAGAATCACCAATCCAATAGATCTGTTTAAATCCACTCAGAAAATAACTCATAAAAAAGATATTTGTAAAAATATGGAAAGCCTAACAAAAAAAGTCATCAAAATTGATGAACAAAATTTCCTTTCGATCTGAAATAAATACAGTTTATAAAAAATAGTTGCAAACACCTTTTTACATTCACTATACAAAAAAGAGTGCAATCGAGAAAAAAAGGAGCTGCTATAAGTACATGGAAATACACTTTTCAAGTGTGTCGCTGTTAGTTCAAACAGTCACAGTCAATGTTTTTTCTTTTTTTATGACCGCTGGGAAATAGATAATAGTGCAATGTTGGAATAGTTAATGTAGCACATCAATTCACAATATCCGGTGTGCTGGCAGACATACTAGACCAAGAGACAAATGGAATTTTCTTAGGAGTTATATTGCGTTGCCCAGCAGTTTTCTTTTTCCGTTTTGCATACTATACATGGATGCCCTTTACCGCCTGTTTAATGTTTTCCAAGAGTGCTTTGCATTCTGGAGAATATTCCTGTTCCATATTGTTGTACATCTCTGTAAGTGTATTTACATAGGCCTCAAAATTACGTTCACAAATCGGTTCCTGAAAAGGAAGCAAAATAAGTTATAGATGACTGATGGAAGTAGATAACAACAAAATATATTGCAGCATGTTAAAGTGGACCAAGGCTGGGGACTGGAGCACACCTTACACTGTAGGGAAATGGGGGATGTGGCCAGTGAGTGTCCCAACATTTCCCAGCAAATTTGAGATAAATTAATCAGCGATCTCAAATTTGATGGGTTGGCATAGTCAGTCAGGGCAAATAAGCCTGATTAATACAAATAAACAGAAAACCTACAAGGAGGAAGCTTTGCCTTAAAGCAGACCTCCAGTCAAAAAATCAACACTTAGTAAATTGTTCCCCTAAAGCCCCTCTGTGGCAGATTGAAATGCTGGCAGATTCTTCACTCTTTAACAGGCATAGCAGTGGCCATCTAGCCACACACATGAGAGATCTGCTACTGAAAACTCTAGTTCCTCAGTCAAAATTGCCTCATAGTTCTGAGCAATAATATCTTATTTCTAGCCAGAAGTAGAAAGCCTTAAGGTGTAATGACTCATCTTTGCTTTACAAGCAGCCACCATAGAGATACATTGAAACAGCTTCCCTCACACAGATTTATTTTGCTACATCAGCTACATTTCTCCCTCATAATTCTCATGCGTAAGCAGGACTATAAGGTTTGTATGGCTGTCCCAATTTAATTCAAGAGTGATTAATATTTATGCCATTTCACAACATCTGCATGGGGTTAAGCCCTCTTAAACTGTGTATGCCACTGATTAAAGGGGGGAAGCAATTTTCTAAACTATTTTTTGACTGGAGGTCCGCTTTAAGGTACTCAAGGGTGGGAGCTAGATTTTTTGATCTGCTTTAAGGGGAAAAATGTGTAAAATAATGAAAATCTAGAAGAAGAATGTGGATCTTTTTACTTCCCTGCACTCTCTGCCCCCTTTCGATCCTGGGCCACTGGTTTTCCTGGTCCTCCCTAGCCAGACAAGGCGTGATATCACTGCACTGACCATTTCTAGTCATGTTGGTAGAGAATGCTAAACTGGACCAAAAGTCTTTTTGTACAGCATGCAAGGTCCTTATATGAGGCACGATTTGCATTTTTAAATTAAAGACAGATGTTCAACTAAATTTTCTAAAGCTACCACTCTTTTTAGTTTTGCTGATTAAAGTGGATTGCAGACATGAATTGCTGCCACATTGCAGGGTTAAATGGCAGTGCCATTTCAGTTTTAGCTTGGTAAGATTTGTGATAGGACTTTTTGTCTGTGACCACATTGGGGAGGTTTAGCTTACTTCCTGTCTGTGACCAAATTGGAGCAAGAAAACTCACGAGGGCCAATTTTTAATGTTGGTCTCAAATCTCCTGATATCGCCAAGCAGACGCTCCAAGCAGTATTGGATGTATATTGTGAATGTCACCCACCCAATTGCATCAGTGTCCTGACTGACCAACAAATGAGGTCAGATGGTTAGCAACAGCTATTGTTAATTGTTAGAAAACACTGAGGAAAAAAATACTGTTCCCAACTACCAAATACCATCAAACTGACAATAAGTAAGTGGTAACTCCATAATGCTCCCCTTGTCTTAAGGGCTGTTCAAATTTGGTTGCACCGGTAGATCATCAACAGATGATGGTATCCCACATGCCCTCCTTAACAGCAAGGATGTTTGTCACTGTTATCAAGTTCAGCACACTATGGGGGGTCATGCTATATATTTGGTGAAGCCCGTGTGACTTCTGGTGTGCATTGTGGTGGGGATTGCAACCTGCATCCTGGTGAGCTTTTTAGAAATAACACACAAAAAAGTGCAAAAATAAAAGTTGTCTTACATTTTCCCCCACAAAATCATCTGTACCTGTGATGGCACATTTTTACAGTTTAGGGAAAATATTTTTCCAGTGACTAAAGGATATATTTTCAAAGTTTGGAAATAACAGCACCCTGTGGGCTATGCTAAAGATTTCACCATTTTTTTTCTGCATAGCCCATAGGGTTCTGTTGTTTCCAAGCTTAAAAACAAATATCCTTACCTCATTGGAAGAATGATGTACCTAACCTGTAAATATGACCCATCACAGGTACAGGCTATTTTGGGGGAAAATACATTTTTTTGCACTTTTTTGTGTCTAAACGCTAAAAATCTCACCAGGATGCAGGTTGCAGTCCACACCCCAATGCACATTGCAAGTCACACTGGCTTCACCAAATAATTAGCATGACCCCCATTATATTAAACTGACCACTTTATTTGGGGGGCTCAATGTGGGACAGGGGCACACATTGAGGTGTCCCCAGATTTTTTGAATGGTCAGTGGGTTTCATAGTGGGACTATCCCACCGATAGTGGGACATCTGGTCAGTTTACATTATAAACTATGGCCTATATGCCACTATTGTGCTCCATGATTAATTTTACTTGAACTAGGCTATACAACCTTTACAACCAAGTATGCCTATATTTGTTTTCATATTAATATTTGAGTCAAACAATTTCTGTAATCTAGTATTATGTACTGACTTATTATCATATTGTAGTATGCCATTTCTGGTTGTCTTTTAACAAAATTGATAAGCAGCTACACACTATCCGCTACAAACCATTTGCTAACTCTCTCGCTGTGGAGTTAAATATGAGTACCCTGACATGAGGCTAACGTGTCAAGATAGCAAACAGTGTAGCCTTACCATTTGTGGAAGCTGTATATCGGCAAGACTTGAAATAAGGGCTTGGCTTAGACCAGCCAATTCCTTCAAAAGACTTTCATTGTTCTGCTCTATCAGTTTGTTCTCCTCCTCTATTGTTTTCAGATTTGTCTCCATTGAAGAGATCTAAATCAGAAGATTGTAATGGTTACTTGGAATCTATAAAATGATGGCCGAAATGAGAAACAAGACTACATGGAGAAAGAAGCCCCACTAGAATATGTTTCTTGCCATAATTACTACTACTATGTCAAGTTACACGTAACTGAACAAACAATGCATTCAGTCATGATATGTGTTTGGATTGTATCAGCTGCAACAAGCTCCTCTACCCTTGTTTATTCCTGTTTTTCCCCTAGGTTGTCCATAAGGGCTGAAATTTTTTCATATTGTTTCTTATAATTGCTGAATACATTGGTGTATAACTGCATGTTTTATCATTCAAATTGTCCCTTGTATTTACATTGTCTGTTATACCCTTAGGCTTGATTAACTAGATGTCCTTAAAAACTCTCATGAGATATTTTCTTACAGGTGATATTTTTTTAAACTCTTAAGGTGCTCTTTCCTAAATCTCATGAGTTAGAAATAACCTCCCATGAGAATATATCTACTCTGAATTAGAAGGATCTCCAATGAGTCAGAAAATATCTCCCAGGACTAAAGAAAACCAAATGCGGCTGAACAATTTGGCTGGAAAATATCCGGTGAGAGCTTTTTTAAGGACATTAGGAAGGTCTATGTGTACACTAAATGCACAAGTACAAATTTTGAAAAATGCATAAAAAAAATAAAATGCTTGCCTATATTGTTTGAAAAAGTATTAATGTACTATCTGCAAATATTTGCTTGCTCATGATGAAAGTGACTAGGTCTTAGTTGACCCCTAACACAATAGTAAAAAGTACATTTTTTCAGATGGGTGTTTGAGGACTCAGCACACCTCACTGTCCTGCCTGGACAGAACATCTGTATATGTAAGCCGGGGAAGGGGGGCTTCGGAATATAGGCTTTTCTTTGGATGTAGGTCCACTTTAAACACTATGCATTATTGTTGTAGTTTGTAAGTCAAACATTATAATTATATTGATTAACTTTTAAAAAAAAATGTAAATACTTATTTTTGCAAGGGTTTCTGATGCCATTTGCAGAAAACCAAGCTGCAAGCAAGAAGGGTAAGCATGTGGATGTCCCAGGTAGATGGGAAATCAAAAAGAAGGAGATTACAGTACGTGTAAGTACACGAAATACTTTTTGCAAAGAGAATACAAATTTAACATGACATTTCTTTCTCACCTAACCAAGGTAGGTGGCAGCGTTTAAACCCCAAATGGGTTTGCATTAAATTGGTTGAGAATTTCCTAATCAATACCACGCATCAGTGAAGCATGTCCATCCATCTCTGTTACCTAGTGCTCACATCAGTACAGAAAGACGTATCTTTTTTGTGGGTTGCTAAGTGTGTAGATTGCCTGCCCCTAGAAAAGCTTTTTAACTACTGTGCATTCAGTGACAGCTCAAACCTACTGAATGATCATCTACTCCAAGGCTGTATGAGCATTAGGTTGATTCCACCCCATTCTTAATCTTTTAAAACACAAGTCTAGCCAAAACTTGTTAAATATTTGTATAGGGTTTTCTTTTTGTATATTACACTCTACTAGAGACAACTCTCAACTATTCATAATTGGTCTGAGAAGACAGGAAGTTCATTTATCAGAAATACAGGAAGATCAACATCAGAAAACACACCAGGACCAACTTTAGCTCTCCTGGTTTTCCTCTTTTTATGTTACAATTCTTATTTAGCTAAATTACCACAGAAGGGTCACATGCACTACAGCAGAGAAACTGTTACCCAAAACTAGGTGGGTTTGGAATTAAGACAAACACCTATGCTACGGAATTAAAATTCATACAATAAGTAATGAGTAATTGATTTCAATCAAACTGTAAGTTATACAACAATTAGAAAAATCCACAAAAATATAGATATGTAGCACTCTTTCAAAATGTGAATTATGAACTCCCATTTGCTCCCCGGGTGGGTGATATTCCTAAATTTCATATACTCCTGTGTCTTTAGATAGCTAGTGATTAAAAACACTATTACAGTGTTTATTGCCCTAAATTTAATTCATTCATCTTCAATGTTACGTTGCAATGCAATATTGGCATTATTTTGGTACACATGTAGAAGACTGGTGTAATTGTGGAAAATGTTAATGCTAAAACCTATAACAACAATAAGATATTTTTCTGTAACCAGCTACCATATCACAGTTCTTTCTATACTGAATATAGTGACGCATCTATTGGTTATGTGGCAAAAGAAAAACATGTCTGCTGTATTCTGAAGGCCAGCATAACCCCCTAGTTCCACTGATACAAGAGGATAAGCGGCTTTTGTGACTGAGCCTACGTATAAGTTGAATTTCACGGACATTGCAGTGGATGTCCCTAGAACTGAAAGAGGAAACTCAATGTCTAATCACTTAGAAGGTAGGACTTCCTGTATACCTCCATCTGCCTAAAATCTCTAGCAGCCTTTATTTATTACTACAGATGACATGGATGAATAAAACCTTCCCAGGCGTAAAGCCCATCATTATGTCCACTACTCTAAGTGTCTAGGGGCCTCTTCTAGAATTCTTTCACATAAAAAGATGGCAACTTTTTTAAAAAATGTAAATATACCAACTTTTACTGCTTTTGGTATAGACAGGTTTTTATAGTATACTGATTATGTGCAAATCCTTGTGGCTGCAAGACTTAAATATCTAATATTCACAATCTGCTAGATATTGTATAAGCAGCCTGCTTAGTCTAAATGCAGAAGGATACTTTGGATGAACTGCAGCACAGAGTAGTGGCCTTACATTTCTTTTTATCTCCATTGATTATGTTATCCTGGATCTCACTTTTATAAATTTCCCAAGTTGTTCCAGGTCCAGGTATAGTCAGGAGAGCAATTATATTATTATGAGTGGACAATGATGCCCCTCATTGCCTTTGACAAATCCATTAGTTTGCAGGATTTCACAGGCTGGATAAAAGTGATCATAGGCAGACAGCACATCTTGCCAGCACTGCAATGAGGGTCTGATAATGAGTTATTAGAGTGTACAATAAAAAGTTAACATAAAAGAACAGGCAACGGAGGTGGGCACAGATTACAAGGATGATCACTGGCAAACTGGCGCTGCACCTATGTGGTTCCCAGCCAGTTAATGTGTGCATTCCAAGGCTGAGGCTTTAGCATTGCAGGAAGAGATTATGGACAGGGTGGCCACGCTCAGTCTTTAATCTCTGGTACTGAAGCAGGTGTGAATGTGGACTCCAGCAGCCATGATAGCATTGGCAGCATAACATCCTTTGGGGTTTTGTGGCTGGGAGAGTACAGTGGGACTGGGTCCAGGGAGCTAACGGAGGATTGAGGAGACAGGAATTGAATGGGGGGGCGGGTGTTAGAAGCAGCAGTCCAGATGACCCCACAGCAGCATGGTCCACCAGAATTCTCCCCTCTGATCAAAGGCACTGCAAATGTATATTCAGAGCATAGGTATCTGGGTAAACAGACCCAAACATAGCTCATTACCCCATTAACCAGGGCATATTATGGGGGGGGGGGGTTATTGGTAGTAAAGATCATTAGCACATTGAGTCCTCTGGCTATAGGACCCACTGTAGTATAAAGGGGTTCTAGCTAGTATATAGTGTGTTGGTACATCAGGGTTTTATGGCCCTATAATTTCCAGGGATGCAAATTTTATTATATTATATAATATTGCTGCAGGGCTGATTTGGGGACTGCCGACTAAAAGCGTTAACAATTTTATGTTGAGCAGTAACCTGGTTTAACTAATGTTAAAATGGACCTAGCATCTATAAGCATCTATAAGACATCTATAAGACACAGTTATATACCAACCTCTGGGGAATGCAGATTTGGGATTCCCACTGTGTAAAACCCTGCTGGTCCCACATACCTTGCCAGTGATCCAACAGAAGAGGCACAGCCTAAGGTGGCATCTCCTGTATCACTTTTTCTTTGTCTTTGTGGGGCTGCACCCTCCGTATCTGAATGGCTGGCGTGGCCGCCCACAGCCAAAGAGTGATGGAGGGGTGCCACTGCCGATCTCAAGAGTGGCTAAGCTCCTTTTCAGCTTCTTTAGCTGCTCATTTATATTTGTAGCTAACGAAGCTAATTTGAGCAGTGCCCCGCCTGTGCCGTAGGCTCACCAGCAATGTATGTATAACAGGCAACCAGCGTTTCACATAGCAGGGCATTCCGGATAGGAATGCCCCAGGGGTTTGGACCAAAACTCAGGATAATAAGAATCATGGGTTTTAGTCCACTTTAAGTACCATTATGGGCACTGCTTGCCGCACTAGACTACAAACATAAGATTGTTCTTGGATTTTGTTGTATAGTATAGTGGTATATCTATTAAATATGTATATACTGTATAATGAAACAGTGAATTCAAATGATGATTAGGTAATTTACAAATTTACATAAATGTACAAATGAGTTTCTAGGGCATGCATTCCTGCCAGTGGGAAGGAACGTATTTGGTCTATTTTCCAAGATTCTAAGCCTTGTTTTTGTGTCTGAGTTGTCCTTTTTGTGGGAAATTATGTTATGTGTATGCTAAACTGAGTGTTTACTGTATAAATATGGCTCAAGGTGTCCGTGTGTCCGTAATTTTACGGGTTTTGACTGTGCTTGCACCAAAATTCAGAGCCCTGATTTATAGGTTTTTGGACCTCTAAAAGCCGTGGGTTTCTGGTTCAAACTTACACCATCTTTTCGGTGGCGACAAAACTTGAACAGTCTTTTGTTGCTAGTGAAAATACAGCCTACATCCTCCACACCTTTGATGGAGCCCCTTGACGAGTTCTGTGAAGAGTACAAGCGCTGCAGCAGCGGTGGCTTTTAACCGTGTACCTTCCAGAGCTTAGGCATACCTGCCGTTGCCTGGATATCAATCAGATGACTCAAGTCAAATCAAGTGTTCGAATTGACTCGACTGAACTGCCTTTCTCTGAGCTTTTCTCAGAGTTGCGGCCAGGGTTGCCCCCCCTCAAGAAGGGGGCATGCAATTGGAGGTATGACCAAATTGATTGGCTGCCTTAAACTTTTAGCGAATGGCTCATTCTAGAGGCGAAGATCACTGTCAGTTGGCATGTCTCAGTCATCGCTGAACCACTCCCTGACTAAATTTCTTAATGGCATGGCTGTCCTGCAGGATAATTCATCTCTTTTCCTGACAGCATGGCATCCTGGAACACTGCCAAGTGTCATAGACACCATCGATTGTACGCATGTGGCCCTGGTTCCCCCAGCTGCTCAGGAGTATATGTTTTGCTATGTTTGGTCCACATAGCTCATCCTTGTAGGCCACTGTCCTCTTTTGAGACTAGCCTAGCTTCCCCTCCCCCCAAATATACTGTTTTGTAATACTTACTATTTGCTCTAGGCTGTTTTGATGTTGTGTTGTCTGTTAGTAATTTAATTTCCATTTTCATTTGTCTTTTAGGTGATTTAGGTGATTCAGGAGGCTTATAATGTGGCCCAGCAAAGCACACGGGCTGTAGTTGAGCATGCCTTTGGGCTGTTGAAGGCCAGATCTCACTGTCTGGACCACACAGGGGACACACTTCAATACCAGAGAAGGTATCATGGTGTGCATCAGTCTGCATAACTTTGCCTTGAGCGAGATGGTGGCAGCATATTTGGAGGAGACAACCCCTGCTTCTGCTCCAAGGATTCCAGCACTCATTCGCCAGAATTTGGTGGACTCCACTTCTTGAATGCTATTTTTTTTCTCCACTTATGTCATTTTTGATTTATTATATCCCATTCCATTGTCTTGGTGTGATTAAATAACATCCAAACAAACGTTTTATGTTTTTGGTATTTATTCTATAATTACATGTAAATTGTCACAAGTTGTTGGGTTATGGCAAAACTGTAAATGCAGGTCAACAGAAAACTGATCAGTTAAAAATGTGCTTGTCCAGCGTAACTAAAGCTTTGGGACCCCCCACATCCCAAAGTCCAGCATGGCAGGCTAGGGGGATGTAGCCCGGCTTTGAGTGTTTGTAGCTAGCTGTACCTCAAGCCTCTCCAGGCTTTGAGGAACAACCAGCTTGGCCTCCACCAGAGCCCCAACCAACACTGGTGCTCCACTTTAGCCAGGTCTTTATGGAGCAAAGTGGCGTTGCACAACTTTAAAATATCTATTGCTGTTTTGCCGAAAAGTGGTGCTGTTGGCCTACCAGTTTGCCTCCATGATTTGGCACCACTTTACCAAAGACAGGTGATGCCTGGCTGCAGGCTGGGCTGTCTTCCTTCTGGGAGCTCTGTGTAGCTTGTGGGGCTGCTACTGGTAAAATGAGGCTGGAGCTGCAGGGAAGAGTGGTGATGGCCAGTGTCTGTGGTGCCATCAGCTGGTGGAGGTGTCCAGATAATATTGGGGGTCTCATCCAGATGTTCAGAGATCCAAGAGAGGTGCCGTCTGTGTGGAGAACGGTTAACAGTAGTGTTAGTTTTTCCCAATGTTACCACGCAGCCTCCAGGGCCCCAAACTTTACCCTGGGTTCTCTCTCCTCCTTCACCCTGCTCTTTTCCATTTACTTTCCATTTACCTTATCACTGTCTGGACTCTGCTCTCTTGGTGGTTGGCTGGTGGATGGGCCCGGCCTTGATGTTGTCTTGGTTGTAGCCAAGCCAGAGGAGCCAGCTGTGGCTGCAGGTGGCGGGTCTTGCGGGCAAGGTGCTGCTGGCTGTGGTGTTGCTGCAATGTCGAAGTAAATGCACTGGTAGTTTCCTCTTAATAGTATCTGTGGCCTTTCAAAATCCCTACAACCATACACACTGGGTTCTTGGTGCTCACACCCATGTTAGGGGTTACATATAAAGGTTGCCTAATACCCCTGGTGTAGTCGCACAACATATTTTGCGCATGCAAGCCCTCAAAGTTGGCTGTGCATGTGGGAATTAAGGTGGTTAGTGGGTGGCGTGTTTGGTTGGCCTACTCACCTCTGTGCCAAGCTACAATTTGCTAACAAGTCTTACCACTGGTAGTACGCCTATCATGGTGCCTGACACCTCTGGTAGGTGCTGGGGTGGAGCATCCCCAACACCTGCTCCTCAACATGTAAAAACTGTAGAGTTTTGGGGAGCCCCCCCATCAGTTTGCAAGCTATATTCAAACAAAGGAAAGGGTGACTTTAGTGAGTTGTCCAATGTTTCCTGTACAAGCAGCCCACTAGATGTTCAACACTTACCCCTCAGCCTGTCTGGTGCTGAGTTTCCAATGAACCACCACCTTAAGGTTGTCCTCCTTATTCTTGGCCTGGGAACCATCCTCGAGTTCTGGACCCTCCCCGTCACAGTTGCAAGCAAATCTGAGCCTTAGCTGTGTTCTTTTATACCTAATTGAGTTGGTAATTGTTTTTTTAAATTATTTGGTTATTTAACAGCCCCTCAAAGGTGCAAGCAACCTATAGGCTACATGTGCGTATGGCCACAAGCACACTTCCGTGTTCCACCAGGGTCGGTGCTTGTGTGCCTTGGCGCAGGGGTGGGTCATATAGACGACATCCAAAGACATCCAACATGGCACATGTTCTGTGAGCAGCAGAAGGACATTATGACGGTATGTCATAATTTCATGCCATTCGCCTATGCATTTTGCTATACTTTGCTGCCACTGTCACATGCAAGGGGCCCGATCAGTGTGGCCAAGAATACAGAATGTGGGTGTAAGGCAGCAACCCTGAACCCTACCGACGTCCTCCACCAGCCATGAAGCCCACTGAAGAGAAGGGTGTGTTGGGCTTGCAGTCGTCCACAGATCCTGCACAGTTTGGTAGGCCAATACCCAAAAGACACACAGGTTGTGCTGCATGTAAAGTTTAATACCATGTTTGCTGGTGTGTTGTGCTTCTTTATTCCTACAGATTCATCAGAGGGTGAGTATGCAGTGATGGAACCAACCGAGACGAAAACAGGTGGGTGTGAAGGCAGTGAAGCAGAACACATGCCCATAAATTCTAACTTGGGTTCTTTTTCTCTACAGACCCTGAAGAAGGGATGGCGCTGTGGTGGAGTGTGGCACCCTAAAACTATATGTCAACCAGTTTGTACTGGTTCTTATGTAAAGTGTGCGTGTATGTACAGGGACACATGTGGGCAAACAAGTGGTAGTGTTCTCTTTGCAGGTGCCATGTTGGTCGCAAAAAAAAAACGTTTTTTTTTTAATATTAATAACAATTTTTTAATAAAACAGTTAATTAAAAAACAATAGTTTTAAAGTTATATGCTGCGTAGTGGCGTGTTTCCTATGCAACAACACAAAGCAGACAGAAACCAAACACACAGTGGTGTCAAAGAGAACACCAAAACAGAAGGTGGCCAAAATAGGAGGTGAGTAACAGTGGGTAGAAGCAGACGACATGGCGACAAAGGTACCACTTAAGTATGCGCTAGGACATGCAGACTACTATGGGATGCCCTAGATGCCAGCAGGGGGAGAAGTTATATATGTGCAAGGACATGCAGACTACCATGAGATGCCCTAGATGCCAGCAGAGGGGGAGAATAGTAAGGATGTGCAAGGACATGCAGAATACCATGGTAGTGGGGGGGTAACGGCCCCCAGCTTCTGAAACTACTTTGGCTGCAAATACCGTAAATGCTCGGCTAAACTGGCTGTTAATGATATGAGCGTTCGCAATTTCATGGTTACTAAGATCAGTTCCCGAAAAAAACGAGCATTCACGGGCAGGCGCTGAATCAGGCCGACTATGAGGATGCTGCCAACCTTAATAAATAAAGTGGCTGATGATGGCAGGGTATGAATGTATGACTTGAACAGAAGTGGACACAATGTGCTGTGTATGACTGAAGTGATTTTCTAACCTGGGTTTGAAGTTTCATCATGTCAGCTTCTATCTTCAAATTTGATTCATTCAGTTCTTTGATCTCTTCATCTAAATTCCTGATATCCTCCCCATTTTCTATGCCTGCTGGGTACATTAACACATTTATGAACAGTTGTTTACAGGGCAATGCAAGTGTTTAGATATGTGGTTAAAAATCAATGGAAACGTGGGAGGTGAATTGGCTAAAACCTACACTAAATATGACATCATAAAAGGGCCTACAGATTAACTTTATTGAAGTGTGGACTGAAATGAGCTGTTTTACTAACTCATAATGTGCTTTGGAAATGTGTTCTTACTAAATTTATATTTTTAATTGTAAGTTAAATTATCCTATTATAAGTGCTGTAAAATAAGTAAAGCCACCAATGTTTTATTGTATTGGGTTATACAGATCTACTTGAATAGCAAACCCATCACATAATTTTCATATGATATTGGGGTGCCTGTGCATTCAACTTTATTATAGGAATTATGTTCATTTCTGTGTAGGTAAGTACATTATAGAAAACATATCTGAATGACCTTTATAGCTTTAGTCTATTATTCTTTAGGGCAATGCAGGCTAATGTTAAAGCAGATCTAAAGCCAACATGGGCCTCAGTGCCCACTATCTCTCGTATTTTACTCAGGGATTTGCAATTGTGAGTAGACAGTGATGCCTGGTTTGGGCATTAACAGGTGTTATTTAGCAGACAGGTGTCACGATTTGAAATGCCTGGCTCCCAAAATTGTCATTATACTAACCCTTCAAGTGTTTTCACCTGCTGCACCGAATGTCTGAAATAACTTAACACGCCCAATAGGGTTTGCGCCACAGGTTAGTTAGTTCTCAGCAATCATGTGGTATATTTATTGGCAGTACAGGACAGGTGTGGGTGAGTATTGAAGCAGTCCCACACCCGTTGGCCAGCGAATGGGTGCCGGGCTGCATAGTAACAGGTTTGGGGGGGAAGGTATCCAGATTGCTGGAACCTCGCTGCGCAATATCCCCCGCAACACCCTGAAATTCTTACCTGAACCTCGATCCTTGGCCAAAATGTGGTTCTCCGATTGACCACTGGCGGTCACGTGGGCCGCCTTTCCTGGCAGACGGTCAAGGCCAGCCCACGTGGCCACCAGAAGCCAATCAGAGGACCACATTTGACTGAGGATCAAGATTCATGTAAGGATTTGGGGTGTTGCTCATGGGGTGGGGGGGCTCTAGCAATCTGGATGACCCCCCCTAGCCTTTCACTATGCAGCCCGCACATGTTTGCTGGGGAACGGGTGTAGGACCGCTTTAATGGCCAGTTCCAGGGTCTTCTTTAGGTAATTTGACTGGAGATCTGCTTTACATGGTTACAAGCACCTGCTGGAGGCAAGGGTTGGATGAACTCAGCGTTGAGTATTGTGTAATGTAGAGGGCTATAATTGTTTTCTAAGTCAGTGGGAGTATGTTTTTTTTTAACTTTAACTTTATATCATTTTAAAAGGTAGGGAGCTGTCCCCTTAGTCATTTACCTGCTTTTACCAGCGAGGTAAATGAATCCTGGGAATAATGGGTGCACCCCATTTATTTTCTATGCCTGTCATCTTAATAATATATATCTTTAGTCAGTGGTTGCCATATCATTATAGGCACAGTGTTTTTATAATTACTTACCTCTCCAGCGATCCAAAAGGCAGGTTTCAATTCAACACCATATAGACTCACATTTTGCGAGCATGAGATGTAATCAATTCAGTAATGCCCACTTTACCACCCATACAATGGTACGTTGATGGCATCACTATAGTGTCCTCCCCCACCCCATGCTTACTTGTGGATATGGAGGTGCACCGGCCAAGTAAGAGGCTGGCATGCAGCCTCACTACTACCAAGATCAATTTGCCTCTCAGGTAATAGCAGGTAAATGACTAAGGGAGGAGACATGTCATTTCTTGAAATGCATCCATGAGAACTTTTTATGTCTGCTATCTCAAACATTTTAACTAGCAAGATAACATTTTATCTTTTTTATTTATTCTAGAGAGGTGAATTTTGTGACTGGTGTTCTGAAAAAATGCTGGACCTACATTGAAGGGAATAGAGGCTGGTAACTGGTGGTGGGCCATCCTCAAGCCCTGAGTTACTAGTCCCTATGCCTGTTGCACCGGCCTAGTAGCCCAGGGGGAGGAGAGAAGACTTTTATAAGCAATAAATAAATTAATAAATCAGCAAATTATTAAAGAACTTCAACATTATGAACCCTAGTTAGATGCATGGGTTACTTAACAAATGCTAAACAAATATTTTTAGTATTTTTTTTGCACTTAGTTGTGTTTTGTGGTTTTTAAATCTTGAATGAATATGGACCTCTAAAAAATCCATGAAAAATATCCACTAGTTGAGAAGCTTATAAACTCATTTTGCTTGCTTAAAGAGGAAGCCCGCTGGGCACTCCTCCTGCAGGGAAACACAACACTGAGTCATTTGCACATGTACCACATTCAGTCACACGGCTGCATTTACCTGACCGTTTGCATGACTCATCTCACTCAAAATAATAATAGATAGTAATATGATGCACATAGCAATAATTAGAGTGATCCCAAAACCAGGGAAAGATATGGCATCCTGCACCAGCTATCGTCCGATTTCCCTGACAAGCCTGGATTTGGAAATGTGTGCTACTTTATTAGCCTCACGAATAAACCAAAAACTCCCAGATATTATCTCCCCTTTTTAGGCAGGATTTAAGCCCCACTGTGACGTAAACCAGAATATGTCCCTAGCTATATCAGCCTTTAACACCATATCCCAAAGGAAAAACAAAGAAGTAATCTTAGCCATAGATGCGGAGAATGCATTTAGCTGGATGTCCTGGTTCTTTTTGGAGGCCACCTTAAAACGATTTCGATTTGGACCTCAGCTAATTGACCTTATAACCAAATATCTATTATAGGAATCAACAGATCCCTGTCCAAACCTTTTAAGCTTAAATATGGAATGCCCCCTGCATATATCCATTTAGAGATCCCACTGAAATTGCTAACCTCTGAACCTGAGGAATAGTGAAATGTCAATGGCTGTTTAAAACATACCCTTCAGTGGCACACACGCGGCCAGTAATTTTTGGGGAGCATTGGCTTCAGCAGGGGATGAATGATGATTACTGGCTTTTTTATTTCAAATTATTATTTGAAATATTTTTTTTTAAAATGGGCACTTTATTAAGCAGAGTGCACATGATTTCAACCCAGGCCCAAAAATTAAAAAGCCCTTCTTCAGTTCCCAAAACATATCATTACAGACTGTGCACACATCTCAGAGTCAGGAAGAGAAGCTCTAATCATAGCTTTTACTTTGCTGCAATGAGTTTTTATTGAATGTTTGTAGTCAGTACAATACAGAACATTGTAAAAGTGTATCCCCCCCCCCCCAGAGCTCCTAGACAAAGCTTTTAGACAGAGCTGCTTGAAGGGTATACTACTTTAAACAGAAATAGAATGTAAAAGGTTTGAGCCCCCTCAAATTCCAACATCCAAACAGCCAGAGTCCAAACCTGCCACAAATTGTGGTATTCTCCAAAAAAGAGACGGGCACAAGATGTAGGGTCTGTTATACTCTTACAAACATCTATGAGCTCTTTATTACAGGCTGACCCCTCTATATCAATCCAACTCACTCTCTGCTTTGCGGCATATATGCTCATAAGCTGAGATATTTGGGTCACAGAAAAATTTTTGAAATCTGGAATTTCCAGACATCCTTGCAATGTTGGTGCAAACATTTTCACCGCCCTAAATCAACACACTCAAAATAAATGTATATGCTCCCAACCCACAAGATCTTGATATCATTTCTTTGAAAGAGGCCTATAGTTAACCAAGAAGATATCTTGGAAGTAAGACTAATTCCTAAATAAATTGGAGGACTTAGAGGCCCATTTGAATATAAAGAGAGTCAATACCCTCCTGAAGTTTGTAAGGCTCTTGGGGGTGTTGGTCTACCTCTTATGCATACAACGGGGCATCTCAAATCGGGACTAAGTGGGGCCGAGCCAAGCCATCCCAAATTCTGCCAGAGAGGAACGAAACCCAAGAATGTCAATTTCTTGGGTGTTAATGGCCTTTAAAATGTTTTTTTTAACAGTGTCAGAAGTTTGCTGGGTAAGTTGATACAGAGCCTCTGATTTATTAGCATTCAGGTCATTTCCAGAATTGATTCAAAGGACAACCACACAAACCAACCCTGCATGAAGGCAGTCAGGTCAAGGTGAAGATATCTGAAGCACACCTTCTCCTCCACTCAATCTAAGCAGCTACCACAGGTACTGGAGAGTTAAACCTGAACAACAACCATTTTTCAGTGCTGGTTGAGTGGCAGCAACCACATGCTACAAACATGGGACCGAGGAGAACGGTAATATACATCTTGCTTGTTGACATTAATGCACAAGGGGGCATCTGCACTCGGGATGCCTCCCTGTGCCTGGAACAACACCATTTTGTGGCGGCATATATTTAAAGGAGCCTGAGTGGCAGTCCAGAGGGGAAAGTTTAGTATGAGTTAATTAAGAAGAATAAAGTTTTTTTTTCAAACATGTGTGTGTTTTTTTTACACTTTCCAAACAAACTGGTAAGGATTCCCATGGTCCCTTATACCAGTTGATAACGCATAACCCGCACCACCAATGGCTAGGGAGGTGCGAATGAGACCGGCAGCACCGGCTCCAGCGCTGTCCTTCCTGCTATGTCTGTCCACTTAGGAAATCATATCTTGATGCCCATTAACAATGCTGCAATACACAGGTGGCAACTGGGGCCAAAGTTATAGACCACTATTTGAGCCATATGATCGGTGGTCTACTGCTAGGGGAATCGGGTAGATGCCAGAAGTTAGCGCCAGGTTTATGCTTTTAGGTGCTGCTGTGCGGTTACAGGAAGGGGGAGGACAGATGCGAAGAGGTAAGCTGCTGAATCATGTTTTTACATTTTGCCTGGACAGTCCCCTTAATGTTGTTTCAAGCTGTTTGCACTTCAATACACTATTTAAGGCACGCTAAAAATTTCCTTCTCATTTCTTTTGGTGCTGGTATTGGTACATACCATATTTATTACAATGCAGTGTATTTTCTGTGTGTTTTACACTGAGCTCCTTCAGTCTGATGAACCATTTCCTATGCATGTCAATGCACCCTAGGACAATGCACCTGAGCATGTCTGGAGTTAATGGAGCTGTATTATAGTTGTTTCATAGGATCATGATATCATTACTTATCAGATAAGGAAGGTAATTAAAGCATGTGTTTTCTCAAGACCTTAGACCAGAACACTCAGGAAGAATACAGCAACCAAACACAAAGATGTTCATAAATGTGCATTACCAAAACATTAAAAAAAAGTTAACCTCTTGGTTTATTATATTGTGGATGTGTATAAACATGAAATTGGAATTTTTTGATATGCCTGTACAGTAGATCAGACGTGTGGAATTCTTAATTGTGTATTACATAATTTGTTGTTTCTTCTACAGGTAACCTCAGAATAGATTGCTGTTTGATTTCCTTTTAGCGTCTCAGGCAACGCATTGAAGTGTCGGAAATATTACACAAACCCACGTAAATGTCAGAAAGAATATGCACTTGAAGAATGTAATTTTGCTTTCATGTATAAATGAAACACTTATGAGAATCATAGATGAGAATAGAGTATTTATATCCATACAACCTTTCATAAACATTGACACACAGCATGTTCTTACCTCCACTTGTCTTCAGCGTTACAGGCATCAGTTCCTCCGAAGTTTTCCCTTTTTTTATGGCTTGTGCATTTAAAGGGCATCCGGATAAACTGTAAATATATTAGGTAACAAATCAACCACTCTTTTAAAAAAGAAGTATAGTTTCAGAACACCTTAGCATTTTTAATTTATTCTGGGATAGTAAGCACACTTTCCATTATACACACTTATTACACAGGAACTCTTTCCGCATTAGGGACATTTTATAATAATTTGTGTGATAGGTATTCGGCTACCCAAGGGCTCCAAAAGAGAGTGCCATATGTTGTATTACCATCACTTTAGAGCAGTCCTACACCCATTTTCTATGTAATGGATGTGGGGCAACATTGTGACTCAGGTTGCTGAAGCCAGGGCATAGACCCCCTTTAACCCTGCATTCCTTACCTGAAACCTGATCCCCTTGCAAAATGTGACCCCACAATTGGCTACTGTCGATCATATGGGCCAGCCTGGTGGGCAATAGCAGGGCTGCATTATGCTCAGAGCTCTCAGTTCAGGTAAGGATTGGGTTGATGTTGAAGTCTATGCGCGAGTGGGCTCCAGCAATTTGGATGCTCCCCAAGACTGTCACAATGCAGCACCACACTCATTATGTAAAAAATGTGTGTGGGACCGCTTAAATGGGCTGCAGGTAAGGTGCTTTCTATCTCTCAATATTTTAGTAATTTTGGAAAAAGAAAAAAGGGTACAGGTACAGGTAATCAGTCAAGCAAAAAGGAAATCCATCCCACGCAGGGGAGGCAAACATTACAATGATTACTACAATTAACCGTGTTCGGACCAGAGAACAGGTCACAACAAGTCAGATCATCTAAGAAGCAAATGACAGTGTAATTGCAACACAGCTGGACATAAATAAACAATTGCTACACAGGATTTGTTGGTGTTGTGTCCTCAATTGTATTGCCTCACGCATCGGAAAATAGTAGTTTTAAGGAGACCTTATTAGCCTCTCACCGCAGCGCACCCCCCGCCACTCAACCCGAACCACAGACGCCAGGGCACGCCAGCCGCCACAAAGCGCCCCCGCGCCCGAGGCCCACGGCCCAGGAGATCAGCGAGAGGTGGGCCGCAGAACAAGAAGCAAGAGACAAGAAGAAAAGGAAAAGAAAAAGAAGAAAAGGAAAAAAAGGGAGAGAAACAAACACAAAAAAGGACACAAAGAGTGGGGGGGATAGACCCAAAATAGAATGTAAGAAAGATAACGGACTGGGGGAGCGAAGGGGGGACAGGAGTAGGGGGGGACAGGGGGAGAGGGGTCCTCACAACTTAGCCCACACCAGTCGACTAATTTAGCATCCCGGCAGCGCATTCGGCCAGTCATATTGTATCCAGGGCTCCCAAATGGAAAGGAACTTATCTTGGGTGTCAGCCAGGATGCTTGAGAGCCTCTCATTAACCAAAAAGCCATTCATCCTGGACGACACCTCCGACAGCGGAACAGTCTGTTTCTTCCAGGCCCTAGCAATGGCTTGCTTGGCTGCCAAGAGCAAATAAATGAATAATTTGTTCTGTTTTTTGGTAAGTTCTGGAGTTCTACAGTGATGGAGAGCCACCCAAGGATCCTTTCTGATATTTGTCCAAAACATTTTGCCGACTATCCTGTATACTTGGGACCAAAAACGGGTCAGCATAGGACATGTCCACCAGATGTGAATAAAATTACCCTCTACATTACAACCCCTGAAGCATGTATTGGCCTGCCCTGGGAATATTTTACCAAGGCGACTGGGCACCAGGTACCAGCGGAACAGAACTTTGTAGGCCGTTTCAGTTGTCAAAACATTCATGGAGCATGACGAAGCGGCATTCCAAATCTCCGTCCACTCCCTGTCTGAACGTCAGGGACCCAGATCTCATTCCCATTTACCCACATAGGCATGTGTGCTCGCCCCTATATTATTCAGCATAGAATACAACATGGATATTACCCCCCTGCGGAACGGATCTACACTGCAAACCTCCTCAAAGAGGGTGCATTTCCGGAAGGGTTGCCCCAGTCTAGTTAAAGGTAATATCCAATGCCTCAATTGCAGATATTGAAAAAAGGCTCTTTGGGGAATATCAAACTTTTCTCTCAGGGAACTGTAAGGTGTGAGCCCGTCATCTGAGAGAAGATGTAGCACCCTAGTTATCCCATGCTCCGTCCACCACTTGAAGGTTAATCTATTTTCCATGCTCGGGGGGAAGGTCGGGTTACCCCAGAGATGTGCTTCATCAGCGAGTGCTTCATCAGGGGACTAAGCGTCCTAGGTCTGAGCTCCGGGTCCATCCATAGCAAGCCATCTATCGGGGCTGGCGAGCAGTCCGGAAGTTCCAGGAACGTCCAGAGGAGAGGCTTTAAAGAGGAATGCATGGGGATCAGCTGTGCTATTTGGGAGGCCTTGTAGTACATACTAATATTAGGGATGCCAAGCCCGCCCAGAGACTTGTGACAAAACATAGTGCGCCTAGGTACTCGCGGACGTGCACCAGACCAAATAAAGGGCGATATTTTCCTCTGCATCGCACGAAGCCTATATGATGGGATCGGTACTGGCAGCGTTCTGAAGTAATATAGAAGTTTAGGGAGGATAGACATTTTGACTTCATTTATACGGCCCAGCCAAGAGAGTGGATATGGCATCCAGGTGTCAAGCAAGCGTGTCAGGGATCCAAACAGGGGTGGGTAGTTAGCCCCATACAGGTCTTCATATTTTGCCGAGATGTGTACCCCCAGGTATAAGAGCGGTTCTGCTGACCACTTGAAGGGAAAATTGGCTTTAATTTAGGTCACCACCTCCGACGTCAGGGATATATTAAGTGCCCGAGATTTATCACTATTTATGGTTAGGCCGGAAATGCGGGCAAAATGGTTCAGAATAGCATATATGTTTGGAAGGGAGGTAATGGGCTGTGAAATCGCTAACATAGCGTCATCTGCGAAGAAGGGTAAGGTGCTTTAATGGAGTCCGGCCAGCAGGGAAAGCTTGGTGGGACTTTCTGGCAATGAAGCCCAGCCAGAAATGCACTATAATTTTGCATTCACACCTATGCAGATGTAGCTGCAGATGCTTTTTTTGTTTCAGTTTGGCTAACTTCACACATGCCCAGATTCGGCAACTGAAATGCAACTAGAACAGAACAGCATCTGTATCTTCATTTACATCTGCATAGGTGTGAAGCCTCAGGACAGAGCTGCTGCTCTATATGCTGATGAGGTGCCGGAGGCACCTGCAGCTGGGCAATTGAAAGCACCACAGCAAAGCAAAACCGCGTGATGATGGGTGGTTTTGTGTGGCTGATTAGAGGGCATAAACACAAACCGTTACCAGTCTGGAGAGGGGGAGCTATAGCGAGAAGCTAAAACAAAAGGGAAACCCCTGTGCTGGGACTGAAATGTGATTAAGCCCAAAAGGCCACGCTTATATGTTAAAATGTACTTTTGTTTGTAATAATGCTAAAGACAGCCTGTTTAAGCTATACTGTGAAGCAATAAACCCCATGTGTCGTACATCTGTGAACGAAAAAAATTCAGAAAACAAATCAACTATTGCATCATAACTTTCAGTTGTGTGCCTGTCACTTTTTGACACACAAACATACTGGTGATGGGTGTTTATGAAATGACACGACATTGCAACTCACAATGGGTCAGGGCCTGTGATTTGTGTGTCGGAAGCTGTATATAAAAGTTTTGTGAGCAGACATGCTGCCTCTGTCAGGCTGCTCAGCTCTGCTGATATCTATCACTTTCTGCACAGACTTTTTTTCAAACTTCAAGTGCAATAAAAAATACAGACTGAAGGTTTATTCATATAAAGTACTGTATATTATTCAAATATTTATTTTTCTATTGGCTATCATAAAATTCATTTTACATTTCACAGGCATTTAATGATAGTTGTAAACCTAATGCCAGGAAGGCTTTGTAGGAATGCAGTTGTGGGTAGGCCCCTATTGGAATCATTATGCTGGTTTAACTCTTTATAGAATAAGTCACATATTATTTTTGTTTTTTGACTTTTATACAGTATATAGGCTTTTTAGTGTCAGTGTTACTTTAAACAGGTAGTTCAGCCTCTTTAATACTCAACTCCCCCTCCCTCTGTGCTAAGCATTAAAATCTAAAAATTGCCCCCCTGATCGACAAAGCCTCTTTTGTTCCAAGCAGATAAGTAACAGCCCAACCACCTTATCCCCAGAGCAGCAATACCACAGTGATCCCGGGGTTGGGTGACTGACCTGTCACTCCAGGTCACATCATTTTTTGTAGAGTGCATGTCCCCTGAAAAAAGATCAATCAGCAAATATTTTTTTATTGTAGAGCCCAAATCAGGCTTAGCACAGGGGGAGGTGGGCAGGGGAATATTGAAGGTTGTACTTGCTCTTCAAGTGTTTACATGTATGTCTGTGTCTAATGAAAACCATAAGCATTTAAAAAGCATTTTATTTCTGCCCTGATTTAACCATCAGTTATAGGTGGACTAGCTATGGTGTGCTATAAGGCTGGCAATACACACAAAGTTAAAATAAACTGATAAATAAAAAGATTAGAATTACCTTCGATGAGTGACGAAAACATTATTGACATGACCCAGTCCATTGCAACCTGGAAGTGGACAGTGTGGCAACTCCTGCTTATTTGGTTTCCAGGCCAGGGGTGAGCCATTCAAAGGACTATCCTTCTGTCGTTTTGCTGCTAAAGGGCATCCAGAAGCGCTTCGATGAGATGTGTATTTCCCAGATATATGGCCCTGGCCATCACAGTCCAAAACTGGACACCTGTTCCAACAGAGACACCATTACTGAACATCCTTATATGCTTTAAGGCTGGTTTCACACCAGTCCGTTTGCGGAGCATTCACGCTTTCGGCTGAACGCCCCACAATCGCAGGTGTCAACACGTGGAGGGCATTTGGCACTAGCACTCTCCACTCACATAGAGAGGATCACTAGAGCTGCGTCCTCAGGACGCTGCTTGCAGGGATATTGCGGAGCACTCCGCAAACTCCCGATTCACATGTGAAAGCACCTATAGATTACTACTATGGACAGCTTTCTACAGTCAGCTGTGGGGAGCTCGCTCAAAATGAGAGCGCTCCGCAGACGCGTTGGTTGGAAACCAGCTTTATTGTGTTCCCCCACAAGAGCCACCAACAGCTCTGCTCTGCTGCTGCACTAATTACGCCACCAGTGTGCCTGTGTGGAGATCTGCGAACGCTGACCTATTGGTGGCTCTTGAGGAGAGGGTTGGGGAACACTGATTTAGACCAACCAAACTAAGACTCCTGAGTTACTTATCACCATGGAAGTCATTGTTTTGCTTATGTCCTAATAAAAAAGAGAAATTTATAGGGAAATGTTTGCTGAAGCTTTTGCTGATACTCAAATCTGTGACAACTTGGTGTTAGTAGTCTTACTCATTGTTCCTTCTGCTTTTACAGCAATGTAGGATATAAGACAACCCCCAGCACTGTTCAGGAGGGTCATGAAAAAAATAACTTATAAACTCCCATCAGTTCAGCCTCCAGGGCTTTATAAGTTTTTCAGAAGAAGAACTGGTCCCTCTACATGCTGGTATGCCCTTGCCACCACCTTCTACAGAGGAAGCATGTGTACCTCCAAGACATATTGTAGCATTTTTGTTTGAGATAGGTAGAGATGCATGTAACTACTGGCCATCTAAGGCAGAAAGTTTGTCACTAGAGATGAGTAAACCAGTATGGACGAATCGGAATTGGCACTGAATTTCAGGGAAAATTTGATTTGGCATGAAACTAAATTTCTTGGGATTCGTGCAGATTGAATTTCCCATAAAAAAAATCAATAGGGTCAATTCAGAGCCAGGTGAGAAAACCCACTTCAGTTTTTGGAGAGAAAATTGCCATTCACTTTCATTGTCTACCATGGGGCCATAGGGTAAAAATTTACATGCAGCTATTGAATGATTTGTTTTCTTTCCTAAAAAATTGAGTGAGTTTATGCACCTGGCTCTCAATCGACCCTATTTTCACTTATCTGTATGCTGGCTCCACTGGCGCTTAGGCCCAGTGGTGGCCGTTTTGCGGCTGGCAATGTCAGCACTGTGTGTATAGTGCAGCAGGAGAAGAATCAGAAAAGCCAACCATGCTGTCAGCTGAGAAAGCACCTGTTGCTGGACCAGAACGAGTGGCAAGCCAGTGTGCATGTAAGTGACTGATACTCACCTCCTCACCACGGTCCTCAGTGTGGTGATTGTCCCATGCTGCTCTGCACACCGGCTCACCCGTCACTCTGGTCCGATGACTGGCACTGGCAGCGCGGCCAGCTTCTACCCATTCCCATGCTGCTCTGTATATTCCGCAGCGGGGGAGCGGGGAAGTGGCCATGCTGTCAGCTTCATGAGCTTCATGAGCTTCATGAGCTGGCTTCTGGTGCTACTGATAAAACGTGCAGAGTGGCGTGGGACATCTACCACACTAATAATTTTGGGGAAGCTGCACACCATCTCCCACATCTCTCTGGTCTAGTGGCTGGTGGTAGGCACTGACAGCATGGCCAGCTTCCCTGCTCCCCCCTGCTGTGCAATACACACAGCTGCAAAGGAAGGGGGAAGATGCCGCCCGTGCTTTCAGTGCCGCAGCCAACCAGTAGGGGAGCCAATGCTTCGCTTGAACGAGGACAGAAGTGAGTTTAAAAAAAAAATGATCAGGGATTGGTTAAAAACTCGATTTGGACGAACCTGAATTTTTTGGGCTAATTCAGCCATTCGTCCAAACTGAATTTGAGCTCTCGCACATGAAGTAAAGAGCTAACAACATTTTAGTGAATAGCACCCTATACACTTTGTAATGTCATATTTTTTTATAAATGTAATACTTCTTTTTAGAAAATGAATAGTATGCAGTAAAACTATTGCATGGATGGATGCTGGAAAGGCTTACTTAAGTTCTGGATCTTCTTTTTCGTCTTTGCTTGGAAATGCCTTGACAGCATTCTTCCTTGCCCTTGGGCACCCAGATAAACTATAGACATAATAATTTAAACTTTTATTAATAAAGCAATATTATATAATATTAGTACATGTGAGAGATATACTAGATACTCTACCTTCTGTGGGAAGCATAATTTCCAGTAACATGTCCAGATCCATCACAGCCTGGTGTTGGACACCTAAAACATTATAACCATTTTTTTGTGTCAGATGCTTTGAACATTATGGCATTGCTCATGGTATATTTAGACAAGGTTGCACTTTTTTATTTAAAGTCTTCAACTAAAATTAACCTTATTTGTTTATTAGCACAGTGTTGTGCCACATGCCCACTCTCTTCAGGGCAGTTTCTAAGTGAAATAGGTCTCAGTGCGCAAAAGAATAAAAATAAATAATAAATAAATAATTAAATAATAATAAAATAATTCTGACCACACCTTCCTATTTTATAGTGCTGCTGCTTCTGTCCCATGGTGCCATGGTGTCTCTTCCTAGCTGGCATTGCCCCCTGCTCAGGACTGAGCCTAATATGGGGATGAGTAGCCTGTATGTAGTAGTAATGTAGTCCATTTCCATGCTGCATTGAAGATAGTCCCACAACCCTCTAGGGGCACATCTGTCAGAAGCAATACTGACTGCACTGTAGCACATACTCTGGGCTGTGCATACAGATGATACTCCATTATGTCTGTTTTTTGGATTCTGGATTAAATGGGTTGTCCAAACAAGGTTTTGAGTTTCATTTTTCCCAGGGATTTGATTACCATCTGTGGCATAACTGAAGTGCTCTTGTGCAAGGCACCTACCTCCTAAATGCATCCCAGGACGTTGTGGCTAGGGCCAGTCCAATACCCTGGGCACTTTTGCACTTGTGTTTGTTCTTACTGCATGGATAGGATACATGCAGAGCACAAACTCCAATGTTTGCACAAGCACACAATGGCAATATAGACACATTCTACTCTGGACTTTGTTTCACATTCCCACCTTTCCCTCCCCCCTGCCATTCCTGGTGCTCCCACGCCGCTGGCCTACCACACATATGTCCCCGTCACTGCTGCCCACCTTTGCCGCGACACACGTTCCCAAAGATAGCACTGGTTCCCAGCCATGGGTGGGCATGGCCTGTATAAGATCCGCTACCATTGAAACAATGTCACTGGCCACACCCAACCGCAGCCCTGAACCAGCGATAGCTCCAAGAACATGTGTGTTGCCGTGGAGGTGGGACAGTGAGCAGGAGGCCAGCCACTGGTAAGATGGGTGGGTGGCAGGGTGTATGGGGGGAGATGTCGCACACTGGCTGTAATAGGGCATACTCCCCACTGACTGTAATAGGACATGCTGCCCACTTACTGTAATGGGGAATGCTGCCCACTGACTTTAATGGGGCATGCTGCCTACTGACTGTAATAGGGCATGATTTCCACTATCTATAATGGGGCATATTGCCCACTGGCTGTAATGGGACATGCTGCCCACTGACTGTAATCTGGGATGCCATTCACAGTCTTTAGTAGAGTAATTGGGAGGAGGGACTTTTGCACATCATTTGGTACAGAACATTTTTTTTCCTATTTTCCCCCACTAAATCCTGGGCATGTCTAATGAGCGTCTTATGGGGCGAAAACTATGGTAATATTGGGAACTTTGGGAAAATCCAAATTAATAATTTATTTGCCTGCCTGGACAAAGACTCTAATTTTCACACACTATTTGCCACTTTGTGGGCTATTCAACTCTTACTGACTTTTCTGTTTTGGTTAGAGCTTCTGATCTGATTTTCTGATTCTAACCTTATTTATGAGTCTTTGCTATGTGTGATATGTCACTGGCCCATCTGCGTCTCTCTGTTGTCTCTCTATTATCCTGATATGTTGGTATAGAATAACCAGATATGGTTCCAAAGTCACTTGCCCTGGAAATTTGGGCAGGGTGTCTGCACAGACTGGCAATTTATCCAGGACATTGCAATTGATTAAGAAATTCAGGGGCAGTAAAACATATATTTTGTCCTGTAAAATGAAACTGATTTTGTCATGCTCAAACATTCTGATTTCCACACTTAAGTAAAGATATAATGTAACTGTTGCATTGATATTAGTTACAGTAGTAGCTTCATTTTACTTACTTGAGTTCTTGGGAGTTTGCAGCCATGAGGGACTTTAGGGTCTTGTCAGCTAAAGGACAACCAGAAACACTGGAAACATAACAAAATGATATTAAATATTGTATTATTGTAACACGGTGCTAGACAATATGTTGGCTAAATCATATTCTGTATGTTCTATCCTAATAAAATCTGCTCCCCAGGGCAATGAAACTAAAGAGACCTGTGTGACTATGACAGAGCTACCATATAGGTGAATTGTGTGATTACCATAAAGAAGGGGTCACCTAAATCAAAAGGCTGAGGGGATCATGTGGCTGCTATGCCAGAGCTTAAGTCAGATCTCTAGTCAAAAATTTAAAAGCTGAGTAAATAGCTCTGTTAAACCCCTCCTTTAGCAATCAGTAAGCTATTTAAGAGGGATTTTAACCCCATAGAGATTTTGTGGAATATCATGCAGATGTTGCAGTCCTGAACTACATGGTAGCTGCCATATTTCTACATACCTGAGAGCCCTGCTTCTGAAAAACCCAGTCCCACAGTCAACATTGTCTCAAATCTTGTAATGATTCATCATTGCTCAAAAAGCTCCTAGAAACATTGTAACAGCAGTTTCAATGCTATGTGGCTGCTGCCATTTCAAAAGCATTTTTCTCCTCCCCACTGCTCACCCCCTCTCAACGGCACACGCTACATTCCTAGCCATTCACACATCAGATCTGATGTTAGGTTGGCTATGCAAGGTGTGAATGGAACTGATTGAACGGCGACCAGCGCTTGTGCTATTGGATTGCAGGAAGGTGAGTTTTTACCCTGATCCCAGGGCTTTTTACAAAACAAGGCTTCCCAGATCGGGATGTCCCAGATCAGGATGTTCAACACCCGGGAGAGTGAAAACTCTGGGTATTTTTACCTGTTTAACTTTTACCCTAAAAGGGGATAATATGGAATACCCTATCTGATCAAGAGGCCCTGCTCCTGGCTTTTACTGAAGAAGCTTGTTATGAAACCATATTGCTCGCAGTTGTACAATTTAAAAAGAAAAGAAATATCTGAACAACTCTTCATTGTTTTTAAATCTAGAAAATTCTACAAAGTAATGGTTGGCATTACATTATCATGCATGAAGACCTACAGTGCTTCAAATAAAAAAAGCCAAATGCAGCACAAGCACAGCATAAGCCCTGCATATGAATATCAGTACCTGCGGTGTGAAGCGTAGTTTCCTGTTACATGGCCACTGCCATCACATCCTGGGGTTGGACAGCTGCAAAATAAAAATAAAAAACAACAACATGATGAATACATAATCATATTGAAGTCTTACAGTTCATTAATATGTTTACTGATATTTTGCATATAATTGCTTAAACCGGACCTTCACCCTGAATAAGATCATAGTTTATATGTTTCCCCCACCCTGTACATACAGATTGCCCACATAAAAAATCATCCTACCTGCACCTAGTGCGTTTTCTGAGATTTTAAACATCCAAGATGGTGGCTAGGGATGAGCGAACCGGCTCGGACGAACCGGAATTCGCTCCGAATTTCAGGGAAAATTCGATTCGGCACGAACCTGAATTTTTTTGGGTTCGTGCCAATCGAATTTTCCCTGAAATAAAAAAAAAAAAATGCCGCCATGGTGGGAGCGGGCAGGCCGGCTACGCTGTCAGCGGGCTGCCCGCTCCCACCATGCCGGCATTTTTTTAAAAAGCAAACACTTACCTGCATGGTCGGAGCGTGGAGGTCGGCGCCGCTCTCAGGCGCCCTCTGATGACGCGTCCTCTGATGATGCGTCCTCTGATGACAGCAGAGAGCGGCGCCGGCCTCCACGCTCCGACCATGCAGGTAAGTGTTTGCTTTTTAAAAATATGCCAGCATGGTGGGAACGGGCAGGCCGGCTACGCTGTCAGCGGGCTGGCGGCGGCCCGCTGACAGGCGTAGCCGGCCTGCCCGCTCCCACCATGCCGGCATTTTTTTTTTCAGATGAGCGATTCATGAAAGTTCGATTCGGGCGAACCCGAATTTCTTGGGGAAATTCGGCGAATCGCCCGAATCGAACTTTCAAGAAGTTCTCTCATCTCTAATGGTGAGTCTTTTGACCATGCCACTCTGCATTCTGGGCTTGCTGTTCTTTTTCCTGACCCCAGTTCTGCTCTGCCCCACCCCCATGCACTCCCTCCCCATCCTCAGTATGTGAGTCAAGATGTCGACGCCCATATCCTGGAGTCCTGAACAGAGCTACAGCCCAGTGGAAGACAAAATAATAAATATTTAGTTATGTAACTGTCTACTGTACATTTTCGGCGCTAGTGTTTAAGGAGCTACCAGCAGCTGTTATTGCAGATATTGTGAATTGAAGACAAAAAGTTTTAAAGCCAGGCGGTGGGCAGCTCAAAACTCTGCAGTGGGGCACATCCAGCATAAATTTGCCTATTGCTTCCTATATATGGAGCTGCTGACGGCTGTTGGCCACTGCTTTAATAGAAACCATAGTTGTGATACAGTGTAACCGAGCATCTCTGAGATAGGTCAGTACTATATATATATTATATATATATATATATTTTATCTCATTCCTGTTTGATCCAGCTGTTTTTTCTTCTTTAAATCTCTCTCTGAGTGCCGCTGAGCCCAAAAAAGTGATGCTTTTTGGAGCTGACGCTTCTTAAATAAGGCTCCAAGCCTCACTATTCCTGAACTATACTCTAGTATATGATAAACAGCTATCTGACTGCCTTTTCTGCTGCTTTGTGCTAGCACTTTTAACCATGGGGCCCAGTCTAGTGACAGGCCCTAATATATTGCCTATTTTTTAACATATTGCATACAATGTACACCAGTTTCACACACGTTATATGTTTAGTAAAAGTGGAGTCTGTAATTAGTAAAGAGGCACCCAAACACAGCTCTGACTTGTTATGACTTGTCATGTTCTAAATCCAGGGCAGCAAAAGAGAGCATATCAGTCTGCTGATATTATAGAAGTTCAGCAATGGCTGCTCCTATATTTCTCTTGTTACCGCTAACAAGGTCAATAGATATTACTTTCATCCAATTATTTTACATGGTACAATATTGGTAGAGCTTTTTGTGTTTTTAGTCATAGTAGAATGCAGTGTGTTTGGTCATCCACAAGATGGCAATACAAATGTATTTATGTAAATTTGAATAAACTGCTGTAAAATAATATTATAATATTATATAATATATATAATATTATAAAATAAATAATAATATGATATTATTTGGCTAACCTTGTTATGGAAAATGTATATGTAATATAATTCCATGTCATTATTTATACTATGTAAACTTAATTTGCTGGGTTTGGTTAGGTGGTGTAGGCGATATATGGCTGTTTTCAGTTGCCATACAAATGCAGAGCAGAGGAAAGGTTCTTGCTTATATTGCATTTTCCATAATAAAATTATTACCTTGCATTGCATACATTGTAATAATGCACATTGAAGCAATGATTTCAGAAAAGGGGTCTCTGGGCCTCTTTGCTTTGCTTAAAGCAGACCAACACTCATGCGGCACAAGTGTTGCTTTCTGTTGCTATAAGATAGACTGGGGGCACCCAGGGGCCAGAACAATGTTACCAAACGCCACCCACGTGGATGCCGAGAGCCCAATCGTTGCGCTGAATTCCCGGTAGGGGACCGAGGTAAAGATACGGGCTTCTGGGAGGTTATGCGGGGGCTCCAGCATTCAGGATGTACCTCAGCCTATTGTATAGTGGCAGGACCAACACCCATGCCTTATGAGTGTTGGTGCGCTTTAAAGTAAACCAAAATCCTCCTGTGACCGCTCTGGAGTCTCTTAGACTTAAGCCATTAGCCGTCCCTGGGTCATCTAAAATCGAATACCCCACTGTGTGGTCACTCATAAACTCACCCATGCAGTTCTGCTGCCCGTGGCTGCATCCCCCGATTTTCTGTAGCGCGCTCCCATTCCAAGCCATTCAGATAGGATGGGGGCAGGAGTGCTTTCCAGACTACAGAGAAGCCGGGGATGCAGCCAATGAGCTGTTACATCAGCTGGAATTCCTGAGATCAGCCAATCTGTGATCTCAAAAATGTCAGGTGGCCGTGGCCTCAGAGGTGAAAAAAAAAACGCTTTAAAAAAAAAGTGCCACCTCCAAGCCGGCCGCATTTCCCGAGGTACTCTGGAGTGGAGGATGGTTATGGGTTTTGTGCTGCTTTAAAGTGCACAGCTCTCCTTCAAAGGGCAATCAAAAAGTTTTAAAGCCAGAACATAAGGTGGTGGACAGCACAAAACTCTAGAGTGGAGCACATCCAGCATAAATTTGCCTATTGCTTCCTATATATGGAGCTGCTGACGGCTGTTGGCCACTGCTTTAAAAGAAACTGTAGTTGTGATACAGTGTAACCAAGCATCTCTGAGATAGGTCAGTACTATGCATATTGATGACAACTTTTTATCTCATTCCTGTTTTGACTACAGATAACCTCTTGAATGAAAGACTTTTTACGCAGTATCTTGACATTATTCTTTGCAGTATAGATACATTAATCCTGTTGTAATGCAGTGTAACCAATTATGATTATTTTATGTAATTATGTATCAGAAATTGAACAAGAAAATGTATACTTACGTAATAAGTTCCTTTTTCATATCCCTTGTAAGGAACTTGGCTTTGGGACTGGCCATTGTGGCATCCCCAGGATATTTTGCTTCATCTGCATTTTCCACACAACTCCCGAGATCATACTATGAAACATAGATGTATATTTTACCAGTGTCTGTTTGAAATGTACAATTTACAATATGATTCGAAGGTAGATAACATAGACTGACCCTGGGGGTCCTGCTAATTAATGAAGCAAGTTTACCCGTGTGAATTGAAAACCACATCTGAGTGAGCTTTTTTACACAAAAAAGCTGACTCTGATATAAGTTTCGATTCACACCTAAACACACCCAAAGTTAAATGTTATTTGCTAAATAATCAGCCTGAAACCTTTTGGTTTAGATATAAGTTTTATTTCTGTTTTATAAAGACACTTGAGCTCAAGTGTTTCAAGTCTATAATTATTTCAAGCAAATTACAGTAAAGGTAAGGTCCTCCTTGCCCAGTAGGCCCATACCAGATTTCAAACATAATCCTCCCCCTCCCATTCTTGTGCATACTGAGAATTTTCTCCTCTCTCTCTCTCTCTCTCTTGTCATATTTGTACCTAAACCTTGATTTCCATTTTTACTAGTGGAGGCATTACTTTCAAATTTGCCAAATACAGAGGAATCTCCACTATCAGGGAAAAGTACATTAGTCTTTGCTGTCAATATGACTCCTCCACACAGTTATAATTTCTGCTTATGATATGTTAGGGAAGGTATAGCCTTGGTGTTCAGCACTATTTAGCCTATTTCTGTTAAACTGTGGTTGCTTCTGGTTTACTTCTGTACTAACATTTGTTTTGTACTCTTTGAAATTGTTAAATAAAAAATCCTAAAAAAATTAATAAAATTAAAGTAAAGTCCAGTTAGGTGGACTTGCCCCAATAGACCCCATTTCAGAACCACTGACCGGCACTAGCAGTGGTGTACATAGCCCTGTTCACGGGCCCCCATTAGCACCCCCTTCCTGGGACGGACACTAACCAGCCGGTGGAGGTGCGGAAGACGATTACTGAACAACAGAAAATGGTCAGAGAGAAAGACAGAAGTTCTGATCAAAAAAAGGACTGATCAAGAGGATTCCACACACTCATTATAGTTTATAACTGATTATAGCATGCAGCATAATGATATAAAGAGATTGCTTTTTAAACACTGGCACATTTTAAAAGACGACATTACTCTCGGCCCTATCTTACCGGACAATCCAAAGGTTATTTACCGTAAGGCTCCAAACTTAAGGGATCTTCTTATCCGTAGCTATGTAGATCCCCCCAAAAAAGTCTCCCTAACCACCACCCCAATGCCAGGATTCTATAAATGTGGAACTTGCATGGGATGCAGAACATGCACACCAGTTGAGAAACCAAGAAAAGACTTTGCTATGACAAATACATGTAAAACCTATAAAATCAGGAGTTTTATCTCATGTCATACGCAATGTGTTGTTTATTTAATATGGTGTCCATGTCAATTATTCTATGTTGGTTGAACCATACGGGAACTTCGGGTACGGATAAGGGAGCATGTATATTACTATACTTACACTATTAATATTAGAAGGGGTCTCGAAACTCATAGCTTGTCTGCGCACTTTAAGCTTGTCCATGGTAGTGATCCCAAGTACATGTCATTTATAGGGATCAACCATGTGGAAAAACATTGGCGGGGCTCTAATTTAACCCGAGAAATTTCTAAGTGTGAGAGCAAATGGATTTACAATTTAAATCCACACCTTTTGGATTAAACATAGAGTTTGATTTAAATAGTTTTATTGATAATACCTAATATTATTTAAAGTTTAAGGAATGTATGTTTTAAGAACACGTGGCCTAAATTTATATATACATATTGTATTAATATTAATCTAAATTTATCTGACTGTATGTTGTTTAGATGAAATATAAGTATATAAGGGAGTTCTTCCAGAATTATCTCTAACACGGCTGAATTTTTAATGGCACAGCTATTACCGTAACTTTTTTTTAAACAATAAGTAAATACATTTTTTTCAAATATTAGTTTAATGTACATAATTAAGATTAGTTGACGACCACCTTAATTTAAGGATATGTATATATATGACTAGTTTGTGTAGTATCCCCTTTAAGGATTTTAATTTATGGCGCTTATCCGTTTTTAATGATCTATAGTTTTTTTAATATATTCTATATTGTGGATTCCTCTTTTGTAAGAGTGATTCCACTGTAAAAAAAGTGCATTAGTTTTACTAATAACATTAAAAGTTTAAGGCCATCCAATCCACAATGTAGATCTCCTGCTATTTGATGTAGTGATAATGCGGTATTTTCGGAAATGGACGAAGGTCCACGGAAATCACTGATCGTCAATATTTCTGAGAATCAGCTGACCATACGGGAACAGCCGATCTCATACGATGGGCCGGCGGAGACGCCGGAAGCCTTCACAGCCTTGGGGGAGGATGTCAGCATGAGATATCGCTGGCCGGAAGACTCGCCCTTTGACAACGAGCACAGCGATTACGTCTTTCAGCTGACGGGCTTTTCCTGGGCCTCCTATAGGTTAGATAACACTAATAGGCGGATACTTTGCCTAATACAAATACAAGCTTTTACCCACGCTGCTCCACCTTTGAAATAGTTGCATTATTGCGATGCAACGCATTAGGCAGGAGGGCGGCGGGCTTTGTGAAGAAGATTCTTTTGCCAAATATTCACCAATTGTATTGATAAAATTGTATTGTATTGTATTGTATTGTAAAATAAAATACTGATGGGGGTTTGCTATAAACCTCCAGATATATCCGAATCCATAGAAAATATGATGCTAAGGCAAATAGATATAGCCACTAAACTAAATGAGGTAGTGATTATGGGGGACTTTAACTACCCAGATATAGACTGGGATGCTGAAACATGTGTTTCGCATAAAAGTAATTTTTATCTAAAACAACAGATGTCTACCTTTCCCAACAAGTACAAGCTCCAACAAGGGGGAAAGCCATATTGGACCTAATACTAACCAATGTACCAGACAAAGTAATAAAGGTACAGGTTGGGGGACACCTTGGAAGCAGTGATCATAATATCATTAATTTCCAATTAGCAGTCACTAGGATGCCTTATCAAGGAGCCACAAAAACGCGGGACTTCAAAAAGGCAAAGTTTGACCAACTTAGAGATGCCCTACACTGCACTGACTGGGAAAATGTCCTTAAAAACAAAAGCATGGACGCTAAATGGAATACTTTCAAAGGAATACTTAATTTTCATTGTGACAGATATATACCTTACAGGAATAAAACTATTAGACACACATGTAAACCGATGTGGCTAAATAAAAAGGTTAAGGGGGCAATAAACAACAACAAAAAAGGCATTTAAACGTTTAAAGCAGGAAGGGACAGCGGAAGCGTTAAAAAACTACAAAGAAGAAAATAAACAATGTAAACAACAGATAAGGGCAGCTAAGCTGGAGACAGAAAGACTGGTCACGAAAGAGAGTAAAACTAACCCCAAATTATTCTTTAGCTACATAAACCGTAAAAGGTACAAACCTGAGGGTGTGGGCCCCCTGAAAAGCAAGGAGGGGACCCCTATAGAGGGAAATGAGGAGAAAGCAAATTTGCTTAACAACTTCTTTGCTTCTATATTCACAAAAGAATTTGACATGCCGAGTGAAATGCAGGGGTATAACTGAAACCCTCCATTAAATGTCACTGGTCTAACCAAGGAAGAAGTCCAGAACCGTCTCAAGCAGATAAAAATCGATAAATCCCCGGGACCAGATGACATACATCCTTGTGTTTTAAGGGAGTTATGTACAGTAATAGACAAGCCGTTATTTCTAATATTTGTGGCTTCCATAACTACAGGGTCTGTTCCGAGGGATTGGCGCTTGGCAAATGTGGTGCCAATATTCAAAAAGGGATCTAGGGGGGAACCTGGGAACTACAGACCGGTAAGCTTAACATCTGTGGTGGGCAAGCTGTTTGAAGGTTTCTTAAGGGATACTATCCTGGAGCACCTTGGGGAAAATGACCTTATTACTCCATATCAGCATGGATTTATGAGGAATCGCTCCTGCCAGACAAACCTAATCAGCTTTTACGAGGTAAGTTCAAGATTGGATCAGGGGGAGTCATTGGATATCATATATCTTGACTTTTCTAAAGCATTTGATACTGTGCCACATAAAAGGCTGGTACAAAAGATGAGAACGCTTGGACTGGGGGAAAACGTGTGCAGTTGGGTGGGAAATTGGCTTAATGATCGGAAGCAGAGGGTGGTTATCAATGGTACACACTCAGATTGGCTCACTGTTACTAGTGGAGTACCACAAGGGTCAGTTCTGGGACCAATTCTCTTCAATATATTAATGACATTGGGTATGGATTAAACAGTAAAGTATCAATCTTTGCAGATGATACTAAGCTGAGTAAAGTAATTAAAACAAAAGAGGACAGCAGGCAGATTTAGATAAATTGGAAGCATGGGCAGTTAAATGGCAAATGAAGTTTAACACAGATAAATGTAAGGTTATACACATGGGAAGGAGACATCTGTGTCACGATTACACACTAAATAAAGAAACACTTGGTAAAACAACAATGGAAAAGGACCTAGGGGTTTTAGTTGACAATAAGCTCAACTGTAGTAATCAATGCCAGGCAGCTGCTGCCAAGGCAAATAGGATCATGGGGTACATCAGGAGGGGCATAGGTGCTCATGACCAGAGCATCATTTTACCCCTGTACAAGTCACTGGTCAGACCCCATATGGAATACTGTGTACAGTTCTGGGCACCTGTGCTTAAGAAGGACATATCAGAACTGGAGCACGTTCAAAGAAGGGCAACAAAGTTAATAAAAGGAGTGCGGGGGCTAGAGTACCCGGAAAGATTGTCCAAGTTAGGTTTATTTAGTCTAGGAAAAAGACGATTGAGGGGTGATCTAATAACTATGTATAAATATATTCGGGGTCAATACAAAGATCTGTCCCACAATCTATTTATACTCCGGAGCGTAACCATAACCTGGGGGCATCCACTAAGGTTAGAGGAAAGGTGCTTTCTCCACCGACATAGGAGGGGATTTTTCTCTGTAAGAGCAGTGAGACTATGGAATTCGCTGCCAGAGGAGGTAGTAATGATGGATACAGTAAAAACGTTCAAAAGTGGCCTTGATGCCTTTCTGGCATGTAATAACATTTCCAGCTATGGCTACTAGACCACTGGAAGGAGTTAAACAGGCTGAACTGGATGGACTAAAGTCTTTATTCAGCCTTACATACTATGTTACTATGTTACTAATTGGTGGATCTGATCCTAATAGCTCTGCTTACGGCCGTAGGGGGGCTAAGAAAGGAAGGACCACCTTGGATTTTATATACTACATGCATTGCTAATATTGGAAATCTGTAAGTGCATTATAATATATTAAATTGTCTGAAGTTAATTGACGGAGTTGCACTAGATTTCTTTTGATTTTTTTTTTGGGATGCCTTCATGGGATATATATTCCCTTACCATGAACCATCAATAATAAGTGATCTGTCATTTTAGAATTGGAGGATTATATCTGGTGGATATTACCTTAAGGCGTTTGTTTTTAAGTATACATGGTAAGCAAACATCTAAAAGGTGGCGGGCACGCGTGTTGAGAGACTTGAAAATTGACGTGCATGCACCGTGGGATGCTTCATAAAAATTCAAGCTATTGTTTTAAAAATTATTAACTGTTTTTGCTCTGTGCTTTGCTAACATATTTTGGACTGTATTTTGGGACTTTATTTGGATAAAAGTTCTAGCACGTGGAAGCAATAATTTGAGAAACTGTTTTGAAAATCTAAATTTATAAGATTTTAGCGCTGTGTTTTATACTAGTATTTAAAATGAATGTAAAGTCCAGTTAGGTGGACTTACCCCAATAGACCCCATTTCAGAACCACTGACTGGCACTAGCAGTGGTGTACATAGCCCTGTTCACGGGCCCCCATTAGCACCCCCTCCCTGGGACGGACACTAACCAGCCGGTGGAGGTGCGGAAGACGCACAGCAGTGGGGTAGTCGGGGGACAGCGAGGTAGCGGCGCGCCACACCCATGGTGACAAGGGAGGCACAGGGGGAGCACATGGTGGTGAGGGAGACTCTTGTCTTGCAGGGAAGCCAGCATGGAGGAAAGAGGCAGCATGGCTGGGTAAGTATGCACAGGGAGTACATACTATAGAGTCGGTGGAGGCAGCTTGCACCGGGCCCCCTTTTTTGATTGCACTGCCTCTATGGTATGTAAGCCCCTGGGCTCTAGGTGCCCTGGCTTACCTGTATATGCTTCCACAGTGTCAGTACAACACCAGGCCGAAAGCCAGAACTACGGGAAGCTCATAGAGTTGAATGAATAGACGATAGACAGAGCCAGAATGGTTGCAGATACGCTGGAGAGCCATGTGCTGGTCGGTGGTTCTTATCTGGGGTTCTCTGAGAAAATCTACAAAACTGGATTTTTTCTTTAAAGCATGTTCAGGGACAGCTTCTTTACAAGTGGATCCTAGCTTAAAGGTGTCCAAAATCTAGTTTCTTTTAAAAACATTTGCACTAAAATCTCCCCCCAAAAAGTTTTTATTTGGAGCTTATTTTGTGTTCTCAAAATGTATTGCATCCCCACAAACTGGTGGGCTTACTAGCTTGTGAAATTTAGTGCAAACATGCTTACTGTATCATTGTTCTGTTATAGCCTATAGCCAAGCATACATGTTATTCACATTTTGATCATCAACCCTTTTCACTTCACATTTTAACATCAATCCTAGTCTTGACTAATCCATACATATTTTATAAGGTCTTTTACATGGGATTAAATTCAAGGTCCAGCAACCAGATGCATACACATAATGTTGATCTTCTTAGTGTTAAAGACAAACTTGGCCTCAACACAAAACACCCCCCTGCAAGGGCTGGGTGTGGTGCAAACCACTTAAATTCTTACACACCTAACTCTTGAGTGGTCAGGCCCATATCCCAATCTTAAAGAGGAACTATGGTCAAGTCACTACTACTAATTAGTTAGCATGGCGGCCAATTGTGTGACCTCCAGCAAGCATTCAGGTTTTATGTTCAAGCCCACTGGACAATCCTAATCAGTTAAAATTACATAAAAAGCAGCCATACATGAATGAGGAAGTGGCAAGCTTTTGGGTATAGGGCTGTTTTAATGAAGCTTGCAAAAAGAGACATTTCACTAACTGTCACTAAAAGCAACCAACATGGTTATCTAAAACCTTGTGGTATGTGGTTTCAAGTCTGATATGTTGCATTTTATACATAAGTAAGATTTTAGAAGTATTAGGGAGGGGGCCTTGAGAGGATAAGGATTGAATTAAACCTTTTCGCACACAATATATAAAGTGAAATAATAATAATTGTATTCTATTTAGAAATCAAAATCCTGTGCACATGTGATGGAACAGATAATATACAGGTGAGATGTAAAATATTTTTAATGGGGAAGATATTTTACAAAATAATTGTACCCTATTGGGAATCCAAACAAACTTGGAAAGGCTCGTTTTTATTGTGTCTGGATATTCCATAAGCTGCTGTTATTTTGTAACCTACTATGAAGGATCTGTGGGTACTGGCAAACCATTCTTTAGACTGTAAACTCGCAAGGGCAGGGCTCTCTTTCCTAATGTCTCCTATGCTCACAACAATTGGTTTGACCCTCATGGCATCTAGTTTTGTATTGTTCCCTGTATTATATGTTTTACCTTGTCTGTGATCATACCTTGTACGCCACTATGGAAGATGATGGCGCTATATAAATAAACATTAATAATAATAATAACCACAGACTTAATAGTAGTATACATTGTCAAGCAGATGCTTTCAAAGCCACCGAGATTAGGTTTGGGTTAACAAGTTCGGACAATCTTTGAATAAAAGTTGTGATCTGGGGACCTGAACTTTGGGGACGATTCTGTCTCTGGGGGCCTCTCCACCCTCCCCACTTCTCAACCACCCATGGAGTGTCCTCACTCATGAGAGCAGCTGCCATCTTTCTATGACCTCGGCCATAGCCCATTTGCCAGGAATTCTGACTGCCGAAAAGAGACCGGAATTGGGGCTCAAGTGAGTTAAAGATGTTCTAGCTGCATACTCTGCATAGGTAAGCTGGGTTGATGGGCCATCAACCATCAACTATGTTCTGCTCGAA
This sequence comes from Gastrophryne carolinensis, assembly GCA_027917425.1. Lineage (NCBI taxonomy): Eukaryota > Metazoa > Chordata > Amphibia > Anura > Microhylidae > Gastrophryne > Gastrophryne carolinensis. The sequence goes on from CM051239.1 coordinate 341,038,388, forward strand.
TGCCGACCTCGAACACGGCTGACGTTCATGTTCGAACAAACATATGAACATACAAACCCAAATTTTGCGGTTCGGGTTTTCCCAGCACTAGTTATGCAATAAAAAAGGTATTGCCACTGTTACTGGTGCATCCTTATCTGGACTATGTGGTCCAGTTATGGGCACCAATTCATTGAAATAATGATTTTGGAAATCAGAGAGCCACCAAACTGATAAGAAGAATGAAGGATCTTAGTGACGAGGAAAAATTATGGGAACTAAAATGATTTAGACTTGAGAGGGATTGCATAGGGGCAAGATTAGCTTTTGGAAATATATAAATAGCCAATGCAAAAAAATGGTGAAAAGCAAATTCATGTCAAATCCTATTAAGGGACAAGGGGGCACTTCCTCCGTCTAGAAAAATAAAGATTCAATCATCATAGCTGGCAATCCTTCTTTAGCATGAGAACTATAAATCTGTGAAAAAGGCTCTCACAGAAGCTTTGTACAACTTCAAAAAGAGAATCAGATACTTAGATACAATTAACTATTACTGCTCTCAGCAAATAATAAAAAATATTTGTTCTCTCCCCTGTAACTTTGTTGAACTTGATGGACATATGTCTTTTTCTTAACCCTATCAACTACGTAAAATAAAATTACGAGCCTATTAAAAATACTTTGCACCCCACTTTACAGCTGCCCCATTGCATGTTCAGGGGATTTTGATTTTTAAATAGAACAAACTATTTTATATTTCACTAAATTGTCTGCTTAGTTAGAAAATTGCTCACTGCCTCTGCAAACTCAGCCTCTTCAGAAAAATCCAAAACCATTAGGATAACCCTTCTGGTGACAGAGCTCTTTTGCTTCCAGTTGATATCTCTGACTTACAAAGAACGTTGCAGTGAAAACCATTATTAGTTTTGTACCTATTTTATTATGGAAAAAAATGGCATAGCTATCTATGCATACTCTGTTACACTAAAACACCAAAGCATCTACTTGTTTTAGTGACGCATAAAACAAGAAAATACGTATGCAATAATGACTTTATTTACTGTGAGCTAATAGCACCAAACAAAATGATGTGGCGCATTATCCAATATTTTTCTCACACTCCTTTTCAGATATAACAAAAGCAGTCCTTTATTGCCGTGCCGCATAAGCTTAAAAACAAGCCTTTATCTCTGAACTGACCTTTCTAGTTATTTATCAATAAAAAGGAAAAGTCGGCCATCTGTTGTTTTGTAGGTTGTGTGGGTGTTTCTTTTTAATGATTCAAAATTAAAACAAAGGTATGGGCATAAATAACTTTTGTCCTTTAAAGCGAAATTCTAAGCAAATGTTACTTGACGGACCTTAATTGCTATGTACTTTTATTAAGGTGTTAATGTGTAACTAAGCTTCAAATTTACTGGGTAAAGAGTGCCTGGAATTTCTTAGATCTGATCCCTCTAGCAGTCCAAGAGCTATATGTCTCAGCATGGGAAGAAAATGTCTATGTATAAGATAAATCCACCAAAATTGACCACCAAAATAAAAATAAATCACCATTCGTCCCCCACAACTAATCTGTCCTACTCCAGCAATTGGATGAGTTGATGCTCGCCGCAGTAGACCTCATAAGCTGTGAAGGATGAAAGGTGAGGACCCTTTTTTGGGGTGGTTGAGCCCTTTAAATGCTACTCACTGTTTAGCTACTCCCACTTTGCTTCAAGTGATCAGATGCCCTCATTATAGAAGGATACTTCTTGCTGCTGGAACCCCGTTACTGCGCCTTTGACTGCATTATCATCAGGAAATTGTTTCCCATACAGACATTTCTTCTATCTACAAAAAACAGTGATCACTGAAAGCTAGATCTGGGTTGCAGGGTGGATTGTTAAGCTCCATTAAGTTGCATTCCCCGATAGTAGCTTGTGATTTGATAGATTTGTAAGATGGAACATTAGGGTCGATTCTGCACAGTGAAAAAACACATTCTGGTTTCCAGTACATGAACCTTCTTTTTAGGTCGTACCGAACTCAGCAGACACCTTTGTACATTTTACATTAGTTTTTTGAAGCATAAATCTAATTTTAAGTTTCCCTGCATGCGAAATATGCTCACAAATGTGGTTGTGCTTGCATGATTCAAGGACCACAATTAATCTTAGAGATAGGCTATTAAGGCAAGAAATAAGTGTGAGAATTACCTTCATCCTTTTGCTGGTGACTTTTTGCTTTTGGTGATGGGATTTTTTTTACAAATTTCTCCTCATTTTACCAATGTGTTAAACCCTTAAAGATTTAAAAAAAATGGTGTGGGGACCCCCTTCCCAGCATAACCAGCTCAGGCACCAGCTATGGGGACTTGTAGACCAGGGTACAGAGGCCAGCCTTGGTGGCCCTTAGCCATGGAGGCTACAAGCACAGCCTTTGGGCTCCCCGGGCTCTTTTGCCCTGGGGCCTTGAGGAGGCAGGCAATGGGGGGCTTGGGGTTAATGGCGAGTCACCTACTAACCGCAGGTGACTTGCCACACCACAAGCCTTGTGAACTGGTATAGTGGTCTCATGGATCCCTTACCAGTTCACAAAGGGTTAAGTGTAAAAACATTTTATTGTATTTTTTTAATACTTACCTCCATCCATCCCTGGCCACCCGAGTGTGTCCCACAGCGATCACTCTGGCTTCTGCTCTCCTGCTGCTGCTGGAAGTCTTTTATACCTGCTGGACTACAGGACATAATGTTTTTATTTTTAAGGTTTAAAAATACTTAAAAATCCTGGAAAAAATGGCTTGGGGCCCACACTGCCCAGCATAAACAGCCCGGGGATCAGCTATGTAGGGCTTGTAGAACAGAGTGCAGGGGCCAGCCATCATTGCCCCCCATCCTGCAGGCTACAAGCCCACATTGCCAACAAAGGGGCTGGGGGTTAATGGCAAGTTACCGGCTAGCCGCAGTTGACTTGCCAGCCCCAAAAGCCTTGTGAACTGGTATTGGGGTCTCATAGATCCATTACCAGTTCACAGAGGGTTAACTGTAAAAAATAACAAAAGGCACACATTAGAAAAAGATATTTTATTATTTTATTTTTTAAATATTTACCTCTGATCAATCCATCCCTGAGCACTGTGTCCCACACCGATCCCTCTGGATTTTGCTCTCCTGCTGCTGGAAGCCTTTTATACCTGCTGAGTGATGGGACACAAAGGATTCATTTAAAAAAAATGACATAGGGATGGGGGGGCATTTTTGGGGGGACTTTTAAGGGTTAAAAACCCTTAAAAATAAACAAAAAAGGGGCATGGGGGCTTCCCTACCCAGCATAACTAGCCTGGGGACCAGCTATGGGGGGCTTGTAGAATAGGGTGCAAGGACCACACTTGGTGGTCCCTAGCCCTGCAGGCAACAAGCCCACATAGCCTTCATGGCCCCGGACTCTCCCCCCCCCCCCCCCCGGGCTTTGGGGAGGCACAGGTCATTTTATCAGACCCAAATCCTAATTTTACCAATTAGTAATAAAAGGCTACATTACTAAATATATACTAAAATATCATTAGTATATTGTCACAGTTATTTACCAACTGTAATAAAATATCACATTAAAACTAAAATAAACACTGCAACAGTTTATGTATTTTTTTGGTAAATGTCCTTTAAATAACTGTGAGAGAGATGACATTTTGTAGGTGTTTTGGGTTTGCATGCCTGATGGTGATTCAAAAAGGAGCAGAGAGGGAGGAATACGCTCAATTCCATTAATATGCAGATGGAAGTTTATAGTGATTCCAGAAAAGACCAGAACATAGTGCTAAAATGAATAACACATAATGGCATCTGGCATTGTAGACATTTTTTAGGCCTTGAAATTGTTGGAGAACTGACAGTTGAACTAAACTAACAGCCCTATTTATTTATCAAGGATTTGTAGAGAATTTGTACCATGTCCAAATCCATTCTTTTTTTGTTGTTGTTTGTTAGAGGGCATCTGGACAGGCTATTTCATAGAGACATATAGACAATATTTTCTGTAAATTGCGACCCAAATTAAGCAACTGTTGTATGCGTGAACTGGTGCAACAAGCAAAAGACCACATATAAAAAATATCATTGTCTACCATTTACTAGAAAACAAACAGCCGAAAAAATGATGTTTAGATCCAAAGTAGTTGAAATGATCTGCTGTAGGAGGGACTGGTCACACAGCTACTGTGTGTCTTAAGGCAGCATTTTTCTAAAAATCTGTTAAATAATATAAGCCCTGCCAATTACCATAAGAAATGTAATCTACATAATCTTTGCCCTTTTATGCAAGTTGTGGTAATTTGTGTTTTTGATACACTTAAAGAGGAACTAAGGTCAGAAATGACCATAACCCCGCATTAATATGCCCTGCTGTACATCAGTGTCAATAAAACAAGGAACCTGCTGCCCGGGAACTGCCTTTAATGTTATAATGGACACTATGAATACCTGGTTATGCTTTTTGGGTTATACAATGCGTTTTTTTAGGACTTTGTGCTCGATTTCTTTCATGAATTTTTGGGTCAGTTTATGGTAATTTACTTAGATGACATTTTAATATTCTCTCGGGCAGTATCTGAACACCGTCATCAGGTGAAAGTGGTGTGACAAAGACTGAGTGGGAATAGTCCTTATGCCAAGTTATCAAAGTGTGTACATAGCTTTACAAAGATTCCTTGGATTTGCTCATTTCTATAGGCATTTTAATAAAGGGTTCTCATACATAGTTGCGTCACAAACTGAACTAACCAGTAAAGGTGCCTTTCAGGAGGAATGACCCTTTCTGGCTGTGAAGGCTGTTCAAACACTGAAGGAGGCCATTACCTTTGACTCAGTATTAATTCACCCAGATTAGTCCATTCATTGTCAAAGTCGATGCTTCCAAACTTGGCTTAGGGGCTTTTCTCTCTCAGTATTCTGGTACTTCGGGAAGGTCTACACCCTTGCACATACTTCTTGCGCAAATTCTGTTCAGCTGACCAGATTTACTACATAAGGAACCAGGAGTTGCTATTTGTGAAGTTGGCATTTGAGGAGTGGAGGCACTGGTTGGAAGGTCCTTTAAATCTCATTACTGTGTACACTGACCATAAAAAGCTTGAGTACATTGAATCCGCTAAGAGACTAAATTCACCCTAGACTCGCTGGGCATTTTTTTCTTCTGATTTAATTTTGCCATCACCTTTAAGCCAGGAGCAAATAACATCAAGTCAGATGCATTACCTCGCAACTTTGGGAAAGGGGAGGGTAGGTTCGACAAGGAAGAACACTTTTTGCCCCGGGTTGTGTTGTCGGTGCATTATTGCCTGACTTGGCTAGCTCGTTGGAAGCATTCCAGGCGGATTCACCTCCGGGTAAACCTCCTTATTGTCAATATTTTCCACCCCATATGCGTTGCAAGAATTTCATGATGCTAAAATATGTGATCATTTTGACAAAGAACCCTAGGGTTGCAAAGCGTCATGTCCAGTGGCTACTATTAGACGTGATGTCACTGCCTTTGCTGAAGCATGTTTAGTGTGTGCTTAGAACAAGGGAACCCATAAACCTCCTGCTGGATTACTTGTTCCTTTGGAAGTCCCAGGAGAATGATTGACCCAAATCTATATGGCTTTCATTGTTGATTTACCCAGGTCACAAAGTAACACTGTCATTTGAGTCATAGTTGATTGCTTCGGTAAAATGACCCCTGCCCAAACTCCCATCTGCCCCTGGACTGGCCCAATTATTTATTAAGCATATTTTCTCCATTCGCGATATACCCCAAAACATTGTCTCTGATCGGGGACAAAGTGGGTCTAAACTAGAGTTTTGAGTGAGTGTTTTGTCCCTGCTTGGGGATTAAAGTCTCTTTGTTCTTGGCCTCAATCTAGTGGCCAGACTGAAAGTATTTTTGTAGTGTATGGTGTGAGTGATGTGATCTAATTTAATTGGGATTGGTAATCCTTCCACCCAACAAGTTTGTCCTTTATACACAACTGCATTATTCAAATTGATCAAATTATCAAACTATTTTACAGTTCAATCACTATATATTCCACTCCTACGGATCTTTTAAACATTGGTATGTGTACTGTAACCATATGGTTATATGGCAGTGATAATTATGGAAGTGACTATTAGAACAGGTACTTAATTAATGCTTTGTGAGTGTTTTGAACACTGTTTTTTTAAAGTATATATATTTTAAAAAGTATTATAAAAGTTTTTTAACCTGAAACTAAAATAGTTTTAGCTGCAACATGTTTCTATTGTTCATCTGTTCTCATAACTCATCATATCTAATACAGGTATACAGAAATTTAAAAAATAGAAATGTCTTAGTCAAAGTGCAATTCAAATAGTTAATTGTCATGTTGCAGCATCGTCGGGATCGAAGATATGATTGCCCAATTATGGCGTAAAAAGCTGTATTAACAGGGTGATTAAAACATCCTGGCACTTTGACATCTCTGTGCTTAACAAGAGGTTCCTGGTACTGCCTGTTATATATCTGGCATTTAACATTGAACAATTACCACTTAAAATGTCATTTAGTTATTACGGGGTTATTTATTTCTGTTTTGATTTTTTCCTGCATAACAGCGCTGCTTTGCCTTCATTTGTTAAACAGCTTTTGCGGTGTTACACCTTAATTAGTCAATATGACACATTTTGAGAACATCACATAAATTAGCCCACAATTACCTCAATGTCCTCTTCACTTTTGCCTGGAACTTTGCTGTAGTTTATTGGCGTGTCCCAGCCTTCCTTTTCACAGAGAGCTTTGTAGAAAGCAGCATTGACCAGTAGGCTACTAGTTTTAAATGGTGAAGATGATGGTGTTGAAGTGATTGGATTGGAAGAGCCTAAGCTATTAGCCTTGTTGTCACTGAGCCGATTCTTCTTCATGCTCAAGTCCAGAGTTCCATTTTCATCCACTTCGATATCTGCAGCCTACGGAGGAATTTTGATTATATATTTTAAACTGCTGAACAGTTTGTGGCTTTGATAATGTTGCCATGTGGTGCTTTTAAGGGATAAAAGTAAATGCAAGCTCTTATTTAAATAATATCTGGTTTGAAAAGCAGCTTTTGATTTACATTACATTGGTTAATGTGTAATTCTTTGCCAGAGTTCTGGGCAACCTCATAATGCTTGCTATGTTTTGCAGCTTATTTCAAGCAGAATTTAAATAAGATCCTTCCAGATTATAACTATGATTTAGACTTAAGCATTACTAAATATATTTTTTCCTGTGGTTTATTATATAACAAAAAAGCTACCTGATCGACCAAAATAGCAGGCAGAGCAAGATAAAACTTTATGTTTATTCACTAAATCACAACATGCAACTACTTATTTTGTTTTTAAAAAGAACCAGTCAATTGCAAATAAAAAAATCCTCATGCTCCTGGTATACATGGTGCTGCTGCCTGCTGATCACTGACTGTCCTCCTTTTGGGGTACAGTCTAAATCTTTTCTTAGCCTATTAGGGTCGTCAGGTTTACTATGGACTGCCTATTATTTTCTATGATTAAGTTTCTCAGTCAACCCACATGTCCAAAACCACTGGTGCAGCACACAATTTCTGGCCTATTTCATAACTTTTGCAACATATGTGTGACAAATACAGTAACTTACCTGTTACAGAAAAGACATGATGCTACTCTAAGTCTCCACAATCTTAAGAATAAGGTCACAGAAAGCAAATAATAATATATTTTGGCTGCATTTGGGGTTTAAGTTGACCAGCAGAAAATGTGAAGTTAAAGTAATACCTTTTATTGGCCCAACAATCCAGGTTTTAAAAGCATTCAAAACCCTTTAGGTCTCTTCTTTTGGGCAATACATAATAGTTGATAATCAGAAATAAAGATGGAAATATTACATACTATGCAGTTCAATAAGATTTAGAAACTCTCTACATTTTAAAGTACATGTCCAAAAAATAAAATTATGAAAAAAATCCAGTGTCTTCTTTGATTTTGTGGGTAGTTCTGCAGTTGAGGTGCTCTGTCTATCTAAGAGCAGTCTACCAATTTGGAGAAGCTGGAGAGGCCTTTTAAGTTTTACATCTTAGAATTGAAAAGCCTCGAGCTCCTCACCAAATTTTATTTACTACTCCATAGGGTAATGCTATTTACAAATGGCACCTCATCTGTAGAACTTCTCCATCACTTCTGCATCACAAAATGTAGTCAGGGCCAAGATATTTAAAAATAACTACCACAAGGTTTGCCAATAAATGTAGCAATGGCAGGGGGATGCGAGCAGTACCAGCATCTATGAAGCAGGATTGATGCGTGTTTGTGGTGAGACTTGCAGTGGGTGACACTCAGGTGGAGATGTGTTCTCTTTCACTCAAGCCCTCCTGCCCCCGATCTAAAGCCCAAACTGGTATTTGCCTGGATATAAGCCTACATTGAAGCAAGTCTGCAACCTTATGGAGAAGTTTCTCTACAACTTGGGACAGTGCAGCATATTTGTTATCATCACTATTGGGGGTGGAGCTACCCATTTGTGTTCTTCCTGTTTCTAACTCTTGTGTAATGAGATTTAAAAAAAAAATTTCAAACTTATTGTGTAGGAGTTGAGTTGGAAGAGCTCAATGTACAGGACATGTAGGGGGGTGTTTCTGTTAAGATTGTTAAGATACGTAAGAACTGGGAAACTGGTGGGCATGGCCTGCATCTGCATCCCTTGTGCTCAAGGGACGCTTGTGGTAGGCTTTCAGCCACTGGCTGCACAGACCCGGGTTTGTGTGTGCACCATGTTAGGAGAAAAGCAGCAGCAGCCTCACGCTGGCGGCGACGCAGGAGGGATGGATATGTACGTTTTTTTTCACTCAAGCATCTGGGGGGGTTGGGTTGATTCTGCCACACCTCCTATAATGTGGAATGGGAAGGGGGATGCAACACTGCATACAATGGGAAATAGGAGGGGGGTGCCACACTGCCTGTAATGGACAATGGGAGGGGGTAGAATGCCACACTGCCTATAATGGGGAATGGGAGAGGGGAATGCCACACTGCCTATAATGGGGAATGGAAGACAGATGCCACACTGCCTATAATGGGGAAATGGGGGTGGAATTCCACTCTGCCTGTAATGTGGGTATTTTTCACCTTGCCTATTATGTGGTACTTGGTAGGATGGTGTTTGGCACAACATTTGGATCAGGACATATTTTTTTCTTATATTCCTCCTTAAAATCTTAGGTGTGTCTTATGGGCATGTGTGTCTTATAGGGCAAAAAATATGTTTACGGGACTACTACTGAACAATTGTTTTAAGCTTTCTCACTTATAATTTGAGGTGATTTTTGAGCATATTCATCTTTCAAATTATCTTGCTAAATGCTCATTTATGTAGGGACAAATCAGTAATAAAATATTAAAGCTAAAAAAACTAAATATGCCACGTATCTTTCTATACAAGGTTCAATGATAACACAAGTTATCATCTTGATGTTGTAAAGGCATATAAATGGTGTGCTGGATCAGAGTTTTAATAAATATAATAATATACCATATTTATATCTAAGTACTTAACTGTGATTTTTGTTGGTCATTGCACTACAATAGTTTAATCTGCTGTGATAGTTTTAAGTCCTGAATTTAACAGTGCAGCTTATCCTAGATAATAACTTACTAGCAACATCTTGTGCCATCTGTATAATATCAAATGCATTTGACATTAGTATTAATAACTCTTAGTTACAGAAATCCAAATTCTTAACTGTATCTGTACCGAAGGGTCAAAAGTTGAATTGAACCTTTTCTTTTTCTACTATCGTGAAGTCTATTGAAACCTGCCTAACTTATGCAAAAAGTAACTTAAAATACAACAACATGATTTAATAATTGTTGATTTGCCAAATAATTATATAGAATTCAAAGCCTCTTAGACTAAAGGGTAATTTCGATAATGCATACTGTATCTCCCAATATGAGTTTTAAACTCATTTCACGTGTTGACAGCAATGTAATCTTTTATTTATTCAGTCCTTTACTGACAAATAATAAAAAAAATGCTGGCAAGTCATCAAATATATTAAAATGCATTTTGAAATAATCAGTATTACAAATTCACCATGCCATTTTACATAACAAAGGGGTTGTTATTAATAATTTCAGTTCCTACCAAGTCAAACTGTATAAACTGTATGTTCAGAATTAATTTTATTAGTGTAATTAGTAATCAGGTCTCAAACTGATCAAAGGATTTCCAGATTCAATCTAGATATTTTCCTATAGATGATTACTGATTAGTTACATCAACAGCATAAAAAAGTAGTACCAAAGTATCACTATTCATAGAGCTGCCCAGTCTGCTAGATACAAAAGAGTATGCTTTTAGGAATCTTAGAAAAAAACACTTGCAATGCAGATAGTCTAATACTAAAGTCTAAAGTATTTCGATAAAGTATTTCGATAACAATTAATGATAATAATAATATTAATAATAATAATACCCTCCCCCCATAGCATGATTTTTAAAGATTTTTGAGGATGCTTTAAATAAAAGCCCAACCCCCAAAATAAGCCCTAGTTACAGGGGCAAATAAGGTAATTACTCAGGGCACCAGAACCGAATATGGTCAGGGCCATTTCTTACATTGGGTGCCATGTACCCCTGTGCACTCGCAACCTGCTACACCAATATGACACAGGTGTTACATGAAAGCCTGTGTCATATTGTGGAGCTGGGCAGATGTCAGCATGCTGCATGCAGGAACCAGCGCACTTAAAGCTGCAAACTCTGCAGTGGCACCTGTTCAACCCCAAGCCCACTTTGGAAGCAGTTGTGCCCATAGCAAATATAAATACCAGGAAATTGGACAGGGTGAGGGGTGGAGATAGTAGCTTATATAATAATTGTGGGGGGGTAGATAGTAGCTCATGTAAAAGTAGCTCTTTCAATTTTGGTATGAAAACAAAGACATCCCCTGAAAATAAGCACTAGCAAATCTTTTGGAACAAAAATTAATATTAGACAGTAGTATTATGTAACACAGTATTATTATTATTATTATTATTAATGATGAAGATTTTCCCCTGCAGTATTCTACAAGTTATGAAACACATAAGTGGGAAATGTAGGTCCTCAACTTAGGTGCATTCTTATTTACAAAGATGTAATAAATCTTTATGATACTTTGACTTCTTCATCAGTTTTCAACAAAATCCCTTTGAAAGGTCCTGGATAGCATAAAATATATAAACCCTGTAAACACCTTAACACAGTTTTTTTAATCCTGCAAATAAAATGGATAAATGTGTTCTATTTGTACCTACACAATAAAACACATTTTGTTCAGGATCATCTTAGCGTAATCCTGTACTCATCCGGACCTCCTCTGTCCAGGTTCTCTTCCCCTTTCAGTTATGAGGGAGCAGATCCCTTGCTGATCGGCAGCAGGTGGCTTACTGCAAGATGCGCTGTTGTTCGTCCACCTCTGAAATGCAAACAGTGTTCCTTGGGGTTATCAGCAGTACGCTGTCAACTTTGGACTGAAAGTGCAGAAAGTGCGGAAACAGGACCTGTTTGTTGGAGATACTGTGCAACAGCTTACATCTTGTCTCTGTATGGGATCTGTATCTATATTGCTAGGTCAATGCAGTTTAGATATATGACCATAGATGGCACTGTTACATATATCTATGTGTAGCCTCTTTTGTACATTCTCTGCTGCATGTTGGTTTCATGTACATTGAAGTGATCTCTATGACTTTTTTTTCCTGTCAATGTTATCCACCATGTAAGGTGACCTACTCTTACTGCACTCAAATTCTAGTAAAGCCAGTTCCTGTTACCCCACAAATGTCTATCTGGATTTGACTCCGCTGCCTCCAGCACTCTGCAACAGCTTATGCGCCCAGTGACCAAATAAAGCCCCAGAGACTAGATAAAGCCCAGTGACCAGACACGGCCCAGGCAGAGCAAAACCATGAACAGGAGACAGCAGGGACAATGTGGAGATCGACATAAAGACACTTCCACAGAGACATATTCTGTATACAAGTAAGACTGTTCTCATATTTAAAGGAAGGAGAATAGGCAGCAACTGAGAGCTTAGACACTCAGTGGCGAGTTAACAGAAGACATCTACACCAGGATTCAAAGATGAACGAATGGCCAGACCTAGTATGCAAATTTCAGAGGAGTATAGATGGTCTAAAGCAATTTGCCAGAGCTTGGATTATATAAATAAATTACGTGCTTACACATGAGGACTTTCAGAGGAGTAAAGCAGACCACTGCTGATAGACAAAGAAATTGGCCAACAGATCTATGTGCAAATTTGTATGGGTGAACTCCTAGTTTGTAAAGAGCAAGAAGGGGTGAAGCAGAAATACTACAAACCCTGAATCAGCACTTTGGGACTGAGGATCTTGAAGAGCAGGGGCTTCTTGAGTTGCTTTATTGCCCCCCGAGGATATGACACTTGAAACACTTGAGGCTTACAAAGAAGATGGGTTTAACCTGCACTCCAGACATCTTCCCTTCATTCTACCTCTGGGCCTTCTGGGGAGGGGTGGTTGCCCACAGAATAATTGCACAATGCAGTGGTGTTATCAGGTTGGGGGCAGATTTACCCAGACAAATTAACTCTCTCCTTCGGCAGGGCAAAAGTAAAGAGAACATATGATTCGGTGGGTACATGGTGGATATTTTAATACCTTAGGTAAAGTATATGCTGGGGCCAAATTAGCTTTGTGGTTAACCAGGCATGAGAAAGAGTCCTGGAGCTCTTCAATGATTAAAAAAGTTTTGGGCTCCCAGCTTGCTTGATCTACTGTTAAAATCACTAGACTTTAAATTATAATTTAAATTAATATAAAATATAAAATAGACAGTTACATACCTACACCCTGTGTCAAAAGATTCCTAATTTCAGGGAACCCCTTAGTCTTAACCCTTATATAAGCCCTAAATATGTACCCAGTCTGGACTTTCTTTATTAAACCCAAAATTTAAAGTCCAGTGTCAGACAAAGGGTATGGATGATTGCTGCTATATTTCAAATACCAAACCATGTTGCTGCTATAATTCAAATACTAAACCATGCAAGTCAAGTCATTGTAAGACACCGTTTGAAACGTGTCCTTTCCATCCAACTAAAAACCTGCAAGGCCAATCAGTTAGATTAGCAGTGTTTCCTTATCTTTACTGAAAGCAATAAGAGGCTAAAGAATATTTAGGGTACACTGATAGACAGCACTAGCTCAATCCTACACCTCTCTAGCCTTTCTGATCCCATATGTTTTATTTTAGCACAGTTAAGAGGATAGTGTACTTAACATTAACACTAGGTTGATACTAGCACTAGAAATAATCTTTCTTTAGCAGCTTTCAATATTTGGGGAAAAGAAGTTGGTAAAAAAGGGCCAGAGAGTTACGTATGTACTAAACAATATTTAGACTCTATGTACATTTCTGAGTTTCATGTTATTTGGCTCTACAAGTTTTAAATTGTATTATGAAATACTTACACAGACTTTTATGTTTTAGTAAAGCTGCATTAAATGTTCCAGATGGACATTTCACCCGGATTACTTCAAATGAGTGAACTGTGGTTAGAAGTTCACTTATCTCTACACATTGATTATAAAGATAGAGATTATTAAGAGGATCAAATGTGTTTGACATAGGGTGCTTGCATAAAAGCACATGTGTGATGAGAAGTTTAAAATGCATAATATATTTGATGCCTATTCTAAAAAACTCCCCAACAGATGGGATTTTGACCCAGGCTCTAATTCGACCCAGATGCCCTTTTATGTAGACAGTTTGCAGTTGCATTCAGTTTAATAATTTCGTTTTGAATACGCTTTTGTTTAGATGCTCTTTCCCAAGAATATTTTGGTTTCAGTTATAAAGCTGGACAACATTACAGAGCACTCTACTTAGGTTTAATTATCAAAATCTTCCGCAAATGAACTACATTTTTCAAAGCAAAAAATACTTCTTGTTAACAATAGAATTCACCTAAAACTCCAGACTCCAGCAACAGATGGCTTGGAAAAAGAGCTGTTCTGCTGGCCTAAAATCCTTTTATGATAGAAAACCATAAAGACTCTCCTGCTGAAAAAATACTCTTATGAAGGCAAATGAGCAATATTCTTTTACTCTAAAAACAGTTTTGTATAAATTGAAGAGCATACTGAGCACTTAACAACTGTATACAGGTCCTAAATGTCTTCCAGCTGTGTGTGGCCCATTCTGTACGGATTTGGTGTTACTGATACTATATTTTATGTTTCAATTCATATTGTGTAATACTGAACATGTTGTACAAATCAGAATTTTTTTTAATTTTAAACATTTCAAATAAGCATTACTTGGGCTAATTTCCTTTTTAACATAAGGCTTTTGGTCACAACAAGCAAGCATTCTGGCCCTAGCATGGGTGTTGAACAAGAGGGGTTTGAAGACATTTTGAATTTAGATTCTGTAATGCTGAATTAAAAACTGCAGTCTAATAGTGACCTGTGTCTTGCTTAGCTATAGAAAAATAGGTGTTAAAATGAGATTTCCATCTTGTGGGAGAGCATCTGGTCCTTACTGAATATATGTACAACGTGTTTGGAAAAACCTTTCCAAATCAAGTGTATAAAATTATTTAACTCATGTGATCTGCTTGGGTTATAGTGTAGAGTGGTTCCACAGGTGAGTTGCAAAAACTGACACTGTCATAAACATTTTCTTTTAAAAAAAATTGTCGCCCCCCCCTTGGTCAGATGGTATTGGCCAGACTAACAAAAACATGGTCAATGGTCTATACCCACCTTTTGCTCCCCACAAAAAAATCACATGGCACAACCATCAGGCACATCCATATTCTCGATGGGATGCCACCCACTGGCATCAGTCACAGCGATGCCAGCATGCCCCTCGATTGCAGTCAATGGCAGGGCCATTCTGGCATTCTCTGATTTCACTGTAATTGAGTAATAGGGGGAATGAAGGACTTTTCCAGCCACTTTACTCCAGAGGTGCAACAAGGGCCAGTGCCCCTGTGGGGTATGTGGGCTGGTAGTCTTTAGGGTTGGTGGGCGCTGGCTTTGCATCCATACCCTGGGCTACAAGCCCAGTTAGCTGGTGTCCTGGCTGGTTTTGCCAAAAAGGGGTACCCCACCCTGGTTTTAAAAAAATTCAGCGTTAAAAGAAAACATGTGAGTTGGCAGAGCAGAGGATCTGAGTTGCGTGTCCTCTGCCCAGTTGCAGAACGGGAAGAAGATGGAGACACACCCACCAGATGATAGCAAGTGTGTAGGTGAGTTCCATTTTTTTAAGGTGATTTGTTAAAATTCAATGACGTCAAGCAACAGTTTTATGGGGGAAATTTGGCAAATTGTCAGAATCTCATTTTTACAAAGATTTACTCATCTCTATTGAATAGTACCCCAATCTATCATTGTACATTATAAGCTTGCTATAAACTATAACTTAATTGTAATGAAGTTCCAATAACAAATGTATACAGTTGAAAACCATACATTATACATAGAGAAGTAATTCTTCTACAATAGCCAAGCTCTTTGCGGCAAGACCACTTGGATGCTGCCACTCACCTCTGGACAGCCGGCCGCCAGATAGTGGAGCAGCTGGCTCAGTTCACAGCTAAGGCTCTGCAGCAGCTTAATGGCCAAATTTGCTGCCTGTTGGTGGGACTACTATGTACAATGATATACACTACTTTCATTTTTACATGAGTGTGGCTAATTCGGAACTACTGCTTTATTGAGAGCCTGGTTTATGAAGTGCATCTTTCTGTGTCATTTGTGCTTTTTTTGTGCTGTTATCTTTCCATAAGCATACAGCTAGTCAAAAATCTAATTTACAGTGGAACAAAGCCATATATTCTCACTTTCCCAGGTTTTGTCCTGCACCCCCAGGGCATCCCACTTTGTGAAGCCCCCCAGATCGACATGTGCAGAGCAACGGTTCTACGGCATCTGCGCAGGCTCTCCTACAATCAGAGCTGCCCGCTGAAGTGACGTCATTTGGCGAGCAACTCTGATTAGTGTGAATAGGGAGCGAGAGTGCCAGCTCCTGCTGCCCTGAGTTCGCACCCCAGCTCGCTCCCCAGCCAATCTGGGACAGGAGCGCACACACAGGGATGTAGGGATGCGGCCGCTCTCGCTCCCCAATCACAACAATCAGAGCCGCCTTGCCAAATGACATCAGTTTAGTGGTCGACTCTCATTGGTCGAGAGCCCATGAAGGCACTGTTGGACCAGGGAAAGGTGAGTGGTTACCAGCATCCTGGAGGGTTTCACACAGCAGGGTTTGCCAATGCAGGATGCCCCAGGGGGAGGCCAGCAGCCAGCCCTTATGGGCCCTTATGCTGGTTTTAACAGCGCCAATGTGCACTACTCTGTTCCACTCTCTTGTTGCTACATACAATATTTGATCATTTTATTCAGCGGCAGAGGTTGGTGGATCTTATAGGTGCCTGTTGTCATAATATCGTTAAAGTAATGTGAAAACACTTCTGTGATCAAAATGTGGCAAACTGTGTAACGTTTAATTCCATTTTTATATAAGGAGAATAAATGAAATAATTGGTGTGAAAGGGATTTTAGATAATTTAGTAAAAGAATAGCAGTTGATAACATCTAAATCATGCATTTGACATGTTGACATGTTACACAAACTATTTCTGCTTTTTGCGTTTCATTTCAATGCTTTTTTGTTATACCAATTGAATATTTTCCAACCATTGTGCACTATAGTAACTTAGGCTTTTGCGCCACTTATGGCTGGTGTAGCTTATACAACAGCACCAAAATTCATAAATTCATGTGTATAAGTCATTCTACTTTGTGCTTACGTCACACAATTCTCAAATTAGGCATAGAGTGACGCAGTGGTCAAATTATCAGCGCAAAATTGTGTGCACACTTCATAACTCTACAATGACTGTCATTTAATAAGCAAAACAAATATTATTTTTCAAATATGCAAGGCAAACGCATCATACATGCATCAAAAGTACAGCACATCAGGGAGGGGTGAACCTCAAGATAGTTGCCCTTTAAGCCATTATTATTTTATAAAATAGTGAATGGTAGATAAGTGAACTTTCTGCTATTGCTAGTTGAGGAATGCTCTGAACTATGAACATTTAAATATAGGATTCTGATACAGCTATGGCTATATAATAAATTGCTTGTTTTCATATTTAAAAGCAGACACAAGTGCACTATAATTTTATTATCTGTTTCTCTTGCCTAATCGTCTCTCTACTGCTGCACTCACAAATTACTTAGCATTCATTCCTCGTTTTTATATTCCTCTAATCTATTTAAGAATGCAATATACAATGGCCACAAAGATGTCTTTATTTTTGCATTTTCTGAAAGTCACCATAGACCAATTTCAATTGTTATTTTTTTTCTAAATTAAGACACTGGACTCACAATACACTACGGCAACACATAATCCACTTAATGATATATTTTCTCAAGAGGGATGAACATAATGATCTCCCTCTTCTCTTATTTATCCACCAGTCTTTCAAGGACTATTGCAGATAATCTCCTCATATCCCTGCTAAAGGCTTCTGGCTAATACTGTAAATACAACTTAACAGAAACCAGAAAACATATGGCATAGTACAGCACCATCCATTTACTTTTAGAACTTACTGGATACAAGTTATGCTACAGAGGTTACTGTTTGCCCATTTGATATATGCTGTATAACTTGAAAGGGGAACCCAGAATTTTAGCCTTAGAGTACCAAGTTCATGAACATGAAAATAACACTTAGAACTCCCTAAAAATAAAGCAACATTATCATCCTTCCATTTATATTTATATTCTGATCAAGTCTTAAAGAACCTGTCAGTGATCCATGTGGCCAGAATGCTGCATAGTGACATGGAAGAAGGCAAGTACCAAGGCTGGGGTTTGGGCTGTCAGCTCCAGTATGAAGAAGACTTGCATCCACCCCAATATCTAGATCTAGACCCAATTTCCAGTCAAGAGAGGAAATTCAGAACTGTATGATCAGCCGCCCAGTATCTGGATCCCCCTATGCTGTAGAGATCATAGGAAGTAAAGTATTTTCATTATATCCTCTAGGTCCTCTATAGGATCAAAAACCTTTTCAGCTAACCCTAGATTCTAAAAGATCCCAGAGCCAGTCGATTCCTGGTCCACACTCTGTTTATCTTTGTACTGTAGGTTGTGGATCTGTCCCCACACTCTTCAGTAAAGGTTGCTATACATTCCCTCTATTCTCTCAGCCTGCGATGCATAGTATAGTCCCTAGGTGGGACCCTTCCTCTGGTGCTCTAGTCCAGTTGCACCCCTAGTCTATGTTTGGCTGGCAGCACGGAAGCTGCAATCCAGAAGCACCTGCTCAGCTCCTGAAAGAGTGGCATGCTCCCCCGGCTCTGAAAGCGCTTCCTAAACATGTCCAGTTGAAAGGGGAGCGCCCATTGAGAGGGAACAGATCAAAGGCCCGTCCCCTTCTAACTGGGCAAGCGCAGGCATCCTTATCACAGCCAGCGGTAGGGCACCTGCTCCTGGATTGCCAGCCAAAGTGGCTTCCACATTGCCGGATGAATATAGTGGCGACCATTATGGATATAAAAAACATTTCTTAAACAAAAAAAAAAGTGGCGAGAATGTTTATTTTGGATGCAATCTGCATAGCGTAGGTGTGCAATCCAGATGCAGCAGACTTGTTTGGAGTGGTGTTGTTCTGTATTAAATTATGCACCCCAAGATTGGCTGATGGCTGCATAATGCTGACCATGTCTCAGAACATCTTGCCTGTAATATTGTTTGGTCCCTGTTTAGTGTTTAATAGTATTTTTGTTTTTAGTGTTTCCATTAATGATTATTTCCCAATTGCCCATTTGTTTGATTGCTGCCTAGAACAAGATTCTACCAAAAACTACTGATTTGCATTACCCTTCTGTGGTGACCAACTTCCTGTTTATAATTATGATAAGCCTTCTGACTCATCTCCTGTGTTTTCCCTTGATTACCATGTTCCTCACAATCCTTTCCTGTGTATTACCTGGCCTCTGCCTGGATGTTTTTACTCATCTTTTCTCTTTGTAAAGTTTTCATCAGTCTTTCCGACCTCAACTGTCATTCTTAATGCACAGAAGTCCTGTAGGATAACCATGTGCAAGGGGCTCACCCATAGGTAAAGTGTGCAGATTTACCATGGGTCTGATTCCTAAACAAAGGATGACTGGTCTGGCATTGCACCCATGGTGTTCCTTTAAAGAGTACATACTTTTAATTTGCCTACAGTTGCTGTATTAGGGACTTGGTTGTCTTACAACTGTGGGTTTACATTTTGACCAGAAAACTCTATTTATCAGCACAAATGTAGTATAAGCACAAGGCACTGGCCACAGCAAACCTGTCCTTTAAAACTAGTTGGCCCAATAACTCTTGACTCTAGGACTGGTGCTGTGCATGGCTGGAGCTTCTGTTTTCAATACCTTTCTCTCTTATGATAGGTCTCTGCATACCCTGGTATTCAAAGTGAACCACTGAGGTGTAAAAATAATAAGATTTCAAAATTAACAATACACATTCAGTATAATCTATCTCTTGTTTCCTTTTGTAGGTATGAGTCCATCTTACGCACCTGATAATAGGGCTTGAATTATGACAATGTTCAACTATCATTTTCCATGGTGAATAGGTTAGTACATGCCTAATTCACCATGTATGCTGTTCATCCAAACTCTGTATGACTTTTTCTAGAACAATGCAAACAAAAAGGAATTACCCAGTGCACATGACTCAGAAAATCATCTGAAAATTTGCACTTTGAAAATTCAGCTCCATTACCCATGAAAATAAAAATGGAACCAATTTTTCTCTCCCCAGGCTTTCTGCAGATGACAACTGGTTATGATTTACATCCAACTATTTAACTAATTCTCCTTGAAAAACATAGTTTGCTTCCATCTACATAGAATTATTTCATATCAGCACAGAAGAAGCGCTTCTAGATACAGTAACAGTAGAGCACATGTTTGTGTGGCCTTTAGCATAAATGTGAAAAGCAGTTTATTCACAGCTCAGTAGCCACTACAAGCTCCGGGATCTTGGATTCTCCTACCTTGGCAGCCAGACCCATTGGTTTGTTGGACAGAATCTCTGCTGCTGCTTCCCTGCAGCGGGTGGAAAGGTTGAGGATGGCAGCAGCTGCTGCTATGTGGGTGTCTTCACTACACTGACCATAGCTGTAAGGGCTGGCATGGCAGGGGCTCTGTGTGTGAACGCCGGGCAGTCGGATGGAAGATTTCGCTGGATTTGTAAATTGTGTTGCTGTTAAAACGAGAAAACATTACATGCATGCAACATATTTTAACCAAGGCTGCATAACGGATAAATAATACGTTTCATTATGTATATGGAGAAAGGACAATAACTTTGTTTTTTAGCCAAGTATATTATGAGTAAACTTTTCAAGAATATGTGTTCTCTACATCAGAGAGGACACATCACAAAACCACATACAGTATAGATATATAGTGTCAAGCTGCTCATTTTTAAAGTGGAACAAAACCCTGGAATTTGACGGGTTGTGTTTTGTGCCACCCCAAATTGAGATGCCCCACTGTGTGAAATCCCCCAGTTCACTCATAAAAACTCACATTGCTACACTCCAATGGTTCATACATGAGCTCCCATCCAATGAGAGCCATCTGCTGTGACTACGTAATTTGGCAGGTGTCTATCACTGACTTGAGTGGGGAACGGGATTGCCTATCAGCATGGCTGTAACAGGAATGCACACACAGAGGATTTTGGTTGGGTTTTGTTCTGCTTTAACCATGCCTGGAGGTCCAGGAGTGCTTTGTCTATTGAGCTTTAGGGAACAACTTGTTCAGACATGTGTTAGTTTTGGTTCTTTTACTATTGATATCTTAAGGTGTATGTTATGTCATAGTTATGATATAATACATAAAAAGGTACACTCAGGTTTAGTGTTGTTTCAGATTTAAAGTTACATTCAGCCAGATTGTTGATGATTTTGTTTGACCAGAATATATAATTGCACTAAAAAAGAGGCATATTCAAGCAACAAAACTCCAGCCAGCCATCATCAAGTCTTATAAGAACAGTGGTTTCATGTCTTGCACAATACATGTAGAAACTGCACACCCTGTTAAGGAATATGCAGTATGTGGAAAATATACAGCAATGGATAAATTAAGAGCTGTCCTCCTTGAGGGATACACAGGGATTTAACCACTATAATTTTGGTGATTTACTTATGGGGTAAGATGATGCAAAATCCAATTAAATACCTCACACATATGTTCTCTTATTGTTTGTTTCATTGTTCAGAATATTAAAAGTTTGTGTATTTGATACAACTTGCCTACACTGCTTCACATGGTTTCGGCTTTACAAACACACTTGCCTGTGTTCCAATAAGAAGACATTGGCTCCTAACAACTTTTAATGGAAAAAGGCAGGTGCTGATAAAATGTACAGTACCTGTCTATGAATTGAATACTAGGCTTCAAGTTAAGGTAACCTGCCTAGAGGTGGGGGAAGGGGTTCAGGTGAGCAGAGGAAACTTGTGTTGCAGAATGCACCTTCCATCTACTGCACATTTTTCCCAAGCAACCTATATCTGAGGACTTAAGGGACATAGCACAGATGGAGAGGGAGGAATTGGATTATAAACTAAAGTGAATATTTACTGGAATATAATTTGTAATTACGGATAGAAAGTTATTAAGATATCAGAAATATGTTTTCTGATACGGAGCTCAAGTTTTCAAAAATCTGATAATTGAAGAAAGCCTTTGCTCATCTGAGGCACCTAATCATGTTTGGGGCAATGGGAAATAGTTATTTGCTGTGTGCCCATTGGTCCTATTTTTCCGCTTTCTTCTGTCATAACTTCTGGCTAAAAAGGTAACAAAAAATTAATCAGGGGTTATTTTAGTATTTAGTATTATTATTTGCCTGTAAGCACTTTCACTAGGAGGAATGTAAAATTATAGATAATTCAGGCTGCTTTTCTACATTTTTTTAAAAGCATTAGTAAACCTGAATATTCTCGTGTCCACCTCCTATTGATCCCACCAGTCAATGTGACCTGGATACCCACTTTATCATTAATACTTTGACTACTATCTTGCTACTGGCTAATTATCCAACTCTATTCACAAAGAGACTTGGTAGGGTCATTATTTGATCACCCTTTTATGAATTTTGCAAATACAAGTGTTCTCAGGGAAGGTGATCATGTCCTGTACTTCTTCTTGTATCAGTGGAAATCAGGTCACTTGTATTATTGTCAATGTATATGTCTTGAAGTCACCAGCTTTTTCCTTTGGGTCCTCCACGTGCAACCTGGGGCTCTCCACCACTACTATTTTTCTGTGCTAAACATCAACTATTACTGCTATGATGTACTCCTCTCCATGTCCGTGTCTCTTCTCACTACACTGGTACAAGTGATTCCCTGAGGAAGCCAACATGTCAGAGGGTGAGGTATATGATGTTAAGTAATGTGTGTGAAAACCCCATATATTAAGTGAAATCACAACACAACAAAGTAAATTATTTTGATGGTATTGTTCAATCATAAGGGGTAGAGGTGAGGTAGTAGTCAAGTGTGACTGTAGAAGCGTGACCCTCTTGTTCTGATGGTGATCAGAGTATTATTCTAAATATAAAGCTTCTAATTAATAAATATGGAGGTAGGGAAGAAAATGTTGCAGTATTGCATTTATTTTTTTATAATTTTCTTGTGATTTAAAAATATGTTTTGAAGTGTTTCTAAGGTTCTTTGTTTTATCAATGAGCTCTGGTGAATTAGCTTTTGAAGAGCAGTACATGGGATGAAATAGTTTCCATCTGGATGCCCATCTTGACATGACAAAATATGGACTGTAAATACAGGTACGAACCCATAGTTTAGCTCTTACCATCACCATTAGTTGTCTCTTGGCTATGAAGAACTGTTGCAATAGTGTGTTTTCCAAAAACTTGTGCATCAAAACTGGCATAATCGAAAGGCGTTTTCCCTAATCTGTCATGCTCTTTCATTATCGTAGCTCTTGCTGCAGTTACCGGTGCAGTCCGATAACTGAACTGTGTTACTTCAAGATGTTTTACACATGTTGCTCTAAGGAAAATACAGGTTGGAGATCATATAATATTGTAAGTTAAGTTACTAATTTAACTACGTATTTATACATTTGATTGCGAAATGTTTAATTTGTGCATTTCCAAACAACATTTATAAGGAATAATTTGAATTTCGGACACTGTCTTAAAAAGGTTTGAACAGGCTAATAAAATCGTTCAATAAAAAATAATCACTAGCTATATGTTATGGATAAATGAATGTAGCTGAAAACTACTGCCTAGCCTGATGGCTACAACAGAAATGGCATAAAGTAGAAGAAGCAATGGGGTTTGTTAAGCTAAAGTAACTTGTAATGTGACAGCACTAGGCCTTCCACTTCCATTCAACTATTTAGAGGCTACCAGGATAACTGTAGGTATGGCAGGGTTTCATGTATCTATTTTGGCTAACAGAATGAAATTCTCCATAGACGCCCCAGCCAGACAGAAGCCAGGACTGCGGGGTGCTCCACACTAACCTCCTAACCTGCCATCGCTTCCGCAGTGTCTGTCACTGTACACAGTAACCAGTGTTTAAATTTGATTTATTAACTATCGCAGTATAATTAAGCCTACTCCAAAGCGATAATCTTATATTAGATATTAGGGCTTATGTACATACCTGTGAAAAGGTTCAAGGTTTGCTCCACCACCAGGGGAATAGTTTTTTTCTTGTGTTTTTGAGAGTTTTTCAGCTGCAGCAATAGGACAGCCTGAAAGACTTTAATAGCAATAAAGTATTATTTCAATAAAAACAACATGTACACTAAATAAGATACTATCACAAAATGGGGAACATAATAACGTTACATTGATTTTTAAGATGAGTGGGGAATGAGAATATATCTTTAAATCCTTGCAGTTAAAGCGGACCTTCAGCATGATTTAATGAAAAGCCCAAACCCTTAAAAAACTATTCCCCAGCATCTAAAATTAATATATTTAATATTTTTAGTCATTTAATTTTATTCTTTCCCTCACTGGCCTGCAACTCTGTTCAGCACTCTTTGATACGGGCTCCGCCATCTTGGCTCAGTAGTATCACCTACTGAGGAGAGAAGAGCGGTCAAAAGTGCAGGGGAGCGGGGTTATAGCTGTGCTTTGCACAGCAGAGCAGAGCTGGGGTCAGGAAAAGGTCATCAATCCCAGAATGCAGAGCGGCAAAGTCAGAAGACACTTTCTGTTTGCAGGCAGCCTGCACCTCCATGAGCCGCTATTTTGGATGTTTAAAATCTCAGAAAATGTAATAGATGCAGGTAGGATGATTTTTAATGTGGGCAATCTGTATGTATAGCTTGGAGGAAATAGATACAAGATCGCTTTTATTTAGGATGAAGGTCCGCTTTAAGGAAGATATTCTCAGTTCATGATGTACACACATTAGAAATCTCCAAATGTATATTTTTGCCTTCTTAACACATAAAACTGGCAAACAGAAAACCTGTTCATATATTCAGATATGAAATATTATAATACTATAATTAGGCAATGATATGTACACTTGTATTGCGTCTATGCCCAAGGGAAACTATGATGTCTGGTGCTCAACTTCAAATTTGACCACTGACTACAGGAATTCTCCATTCAGCATTTTTTGTGCTATGCTGATGGGAGAGACCCATCTTAGGCTAAATGTAGTGGGCTTTAAGCTTAACCCCACCCATTTTAGACAAAATGGGTGTTAGCCACAGTGCAGGGGTTCATTCTGATTGCCAATGGACCCCGCATGCCCCTCAGCAAGCCCTGTTTTCCATACCTGAACTTCACTTCCTCAGAAAAAAGCAGCACTGGCTATTGGCTGCCTGTGGCCACAAGGTCCTGAGTCTCTTTACAGTTTTCCAGCCACTGAAAAGAGTCCAGAAAATGTCACCACCAGTGGCTAATTGCGGGGCCCAGTTTCGCAGGAAAATGTGGCATGCAGTAGGGTATGTAGTGGGATAGCATCAACAAGAATGCCCCCCAAGCTGTGGCCAACACCCATTTTGTCTAAAACAGGTTTTGGTATTATTTCAAGAACCCAAAATTCCTCCCGTTTATGGGTACAAAGCAGAGTACTATCGTTAAACAAAAATTCTTTACATGGATCATTATGCTGATTCTTAGCAGGTGAATCAATGCAAATCATCTCTTTAAATTTATTGTATTATTATTACCCAAGCTGCTTGGGGTGCATTGCTTGGCTATAGCTAATAATAATAATTACACAACCACCCACTCCAGTTTCAGTAGGACAATTCTAGGGTCAGCCACATCTGAAGCATAGTCTATTCTCACCTTGGGTAAGCATATATCACATGCTACAGAGCTGTCTACAAGTGAAAACCAAGAGTTGCATCAAGGAATAATAAGTACTCTGACAGTGTCACTATTTCAAAGAAACATTGTAAAAGATTATGGCAGATGTGTCAAAAGAATGTTGTAATATGTTCTAGATTAGATATTACATATTTCATTATTTCTGTGTCTAAATAACAAAATTTGAGTCACCATAGCTGTGTAGGCCAAGATGATAAACATACATATTGCTACATATTTAATGCACCGCCCACACAAAAATTGGAGTTTATATAGTTATAGTCAAATATTTTGCCTTTTCAATCATTTCTTTAGTTATTGTCTGACTATTGTTTGTTTGTATTGCATTGTAAAATGTGAATGCATCTCTGTAAATGTTATTTATGTAAATAATACATGTATGATGCGTTTTCATTTCTACCCCGTTTATCTGATCAGTTTTTCAGATCTTGTTTGAAGCATGTGGGTGTACTATGACATTGCTTGCCAATATTTTGTTTTCTATTGGAATAAAGAAATATACAGGGATATAGGTCAAATCTGCACCAGGCACAAAAAGTGCACTTCTATGTTATTTTTCGCTAAAAGTGAACTTTTTGCAGCTGGTGCAGAATTGAGCCCATAGTGTTATTTCAAGATGTGCTTCACCAAGTTCAAACAAAACACATCAGTCCTAATTTTCTAACAAAATGTGCTCCACTTTGCAAGCTTTCTTGTTTTAGATCAGACACAATACTCATGTCATATTTCTCATCCTTGTATTGAGCATTTGATGTGGGTTATCTTGCTAAGTGAGAACTACATAGCAAATTAAATCTATAAAATTAGTTGGCAAGTTTTTTATTCACTCTTACTTCAATATGTTTTAGAACGTGTATATTATCACCTTAAAAAAGAATATTTCAATCAGAACTTTATGGGCCAAATACACCTGTAACATTTTGTAACATAGAATTAGAAAATGCATAACCCTTCAAAGTTTTAATCCCTTCATTTATGTAAATAAATATGTGTCTTTCATAGCCTGTAAAATGCTTCTCAGTAAGGATGCCATCTGTTCTTTCCTGATTTGTTGCAAGATGGTTCCTTTGTAGCCACAGCCTATTGCTTTATCTAAGTTTTAATCTGAGCTGTCAGTCATAGTGCAGTCATGCAGAATGTTAACATCAAGTAGCTACTGATGGTACCTTCTGTGAGTATTACGGTTACTGTTCACATGGCCTCTTCCCGTGCATCCAGGTGTTGGACACTTTAATACATTTTCATGCATGGCCAAAACTAGTGAAAGGAAAAGAAAATTTGGGATCAAAATTATTTACATAAATATCTAAAGCTGCAATAAACAGCTACTGCTTTTTAGTATCCACTTAATATGATTAAAGTTGCATTACTTTCAAGGTAATTTATACTTGGAGTGATGGAGAGTGACTCAATACGCCACTCTCCATCACTCCAAGCCTTTAAAAGTGCCCTCAAAACTTTTCAGACAAGCATATAACCTGGCTTAAGCGATTCCTATAACCTTCAAATGGCACATGCAGCCCAACTCCAGCTCTACCACTTGTGATCCCTACCTTTCGTTTCCAAACCCATCCTTTAGACTGTAAGCTTGCAAGGGCAGGGCTCTCGTTCCTATTGTCTCCTGTGCTCACAACACTTGGTTTAAACCTTGTGGCATCTAATTTTGTATTTTTCCCTGTACTATATGTATTACGGTGTCTGTAATCATATCTTGTGAAGGACTACGGAAGATGATGGCGCTATATAAATAAACAATTATAATAATAAAAGAGTAGGGTTATTGTCCCATGGTAGCCATATTGTAGTGAGAAATAGGTGTTATAGAATCTAGGTGCAGTGGACATAAGTTTTCTTAGTTATTTCCAGTAATATGTATCCTGAAATTTTTATTTGAGTCAGGTTCTGGCATCACTGGGTTATTGCAACAAGGATTTTACTCTAGATTTATAAATAATTCATATTATTTAAATGTATGTAAACTGGGCTGTGATTTAGATAAAAGCATAGGTAGCATAAATGTATTATTGTGTAAAATTTTAAGCTGGTGTAAACAAGTGATTTTAGATTCACAAAGCTTGAAGTAGACCAAAAGTCCAAAATAAAAAATAGTCCAAGGGACTTACTCACCTTCCCAGCACAGGTCCAGATGCTCCCGCAGCCACATAGCCGACTGATGTTGGCTGTGTGGCTGCTTTTTCTAGCCACTTCCTGGTTCATGTAGTGCGGTGTAGAGCGAGGACATTCTTTCCATAGGAGCTGTGATGCCGCCACCCATTCCCTCACTCCCCGTTCATCTCGCCAATCACCACCGTGCCTGCCGAAGGGAAAAGCCAGTCTCTCTCTGTGGGTTGCCGGCGCCCAGACATGAGGCTGCACCCGGGAGAATTGTGTGATTATAGTAAGATGGTGGCGAGGGAGCGAGAGGGTCCTGGAGCTAGTGGCCAGGTAAGGTGAGTAGGTCATTAGTAAGAATGCAGTGGTTTGCATGCTTATTAAAGACCTTTTTTTTTTAATTTAAAAGTAAAAAATATATACTTTGAGGTAGACATCCAGTAAAAACTTTTATTGCAATCTATCTGTATATAGAAGCAGAGGGTAGACCGAATGCCCATGTGGTGCTTTAAAGTGTGCTGAAGCCATTTTGGAAGTGTGCTGTAAGCATCAGAGCTGCACTGCAATAGATCAATCTAACAGGAGGGCAGGCAAGTGTTAAGCATTTTTATTTTGTCCACAGCTCAACTTTGTCAGTGCCAACCATCCGGTCACTGGCATGGGGCTAAGACGAGGCATCTGGAAGTGACGAACCAGAAAGTGCGAATGAACCACTTCTGGTTTTGGCCACCCACTGACTGGCCTGGGGAATGATGGCTACTACAGATGTCACTGATCAATAATGTCTATATATATGTATGGACCTATGCCTTAGCAATTGCATTTACATTATTCAAAGCTGTTGGTCCAGATATGCATTTGTTTCAGCCTACAGGAGTATTAAGAAGAACCTGGGGCAAGGTACACATTATTTACCAATGGATTTTTATAGCTCCTATGTTATGGTTACATATTAGATATTGTGTCATTTAAAACAAGGGAGTGTGATCCTCCTGAGGTTTGAGTACACATTACTGTTGACTCTGTATATATTTATCACTATAAAGCATTAGGATGTTGATGTGTAGGATGTTTTTTTAATACGCAATATATGTTAATTCTTGCAAACTATCTTGAGTGGTGTACAGCTCCCATAATATTTACATTTCTGGGTGTTACATTGGATACATGGGGGTTAACCCAATGATTGATTGTGACCTGTCTTTTTAAGCTTCCCATGCAGGGAAAAGGTAACAAAAAAACTTTACCCAATTTATGCTTAATTAAAATTGAGTTCTACTTTACAACACATTTTAAGCATTTGTCATGGTAATCTTGAGAACACAGAAGCACCACAAGCCAAACTGCAGTTGAGCAATAGACTGTGCCCCCTAAGAATCCAACCATTTACTTACCTGCTCCTACTCCCATATTGAGTTTGCTGATTATGTAACTAGCCAGTGACAAACAGGGGTTCTCCGATAGGATGTCCACAGCAGGTCAGAAGTGGGTAAACTGAGTGTATTTCTTTTAAGAATATGTTTTCATTGTTGGGCATCTCAATCATGGAGGCCTAGGGGGGGGGGGGGGGGGGGCGGGACAGCAGCCATGAGGATGGGTTTGCTCTAAAATGTGGCAGGGCTCTCCACATTTTGGAAGAGCATTCTTCATCTCTCTTTAGTATTTGTGTTGAGTTGGAGAGTGATGCAAGATGGAAGCGGCTCTCCAACAATGTGGATATAGTGGGACACATTTAATTTATCACCTATATGTAACCCTTATATACATCCTATATATGTCATCATCTCTCCTCAGTGCCTCAAGTCATTTAATGGAGAGAATGTGGTAGGGGTGGTTATGACATGGGTGTGTCATAGTGTCTACCTACTTTTTATGCCTCATAAAGCTATGTTCATACCTAGTTGGTTTGCTACTATCAGGATTTGTGATACAGGGCATCACAATTGCACATTCAAGTCCATTGTGTTTTGATCTCCAAAAATGCTGCAATTAAAACCCAATCACTTATTTGGTGTGAAAATCCTTAGAATTACATGTGCAGGGAGTGTGGTGCACTGCATGCAAATGGCGATTGTAGCAAACTGACTACATGTGACCTTAAATATGTTGAGCCTTGAGTATGTTGAGTTTGTTAGCCCAGGTGACATCTGTTGGTTGCAGATATACTTTAGATTTGATAATCAAATAGAGCATATCGAAAACTAATCATTTATTTTGTATAATGCCTGAAATAGTTGAGTTGTCAAAAATGTTTAAAAAGACTTTTCATCTTTAGCTGCCATAAGTGGCAAGTATAATGCTTAGAGATAAAAATATTTTCAGATTTACTGACTTTCTAAAGGCACTCGAACTTTATGAGGACACCCAGATAAACTACGATGATGGGGGTAGAGTCCAGTCACATGGCCTGTACCATCACAACCTGGGATAGGGCATTTAGTCTCACGTTTGTCAGAGCGTGAAGAACCTACAAAAAAATAGAATTATAGTAAGATTTTGTTTTTACATTTAGCCCATGCTTCAGCTTTCTCATTATATTTTTTTTTCAGAATGACCATATCAAAAATCTGACCAACGACAACATTAAAGTCATTAGCTTTACAGATGAGTGTTTAATTTAATGTAATTCTAACAACCTGATACCTTGATTTCATAGTGATTTTGATATGAGTCATTGAAAATTGAGAATATGCATAATCGTGTAATTTAATTGGGAAATAGCAATATCACACAACAGGCACATGATAGAACAATTTATCTGGGTAAAATACATTATAGATGGCTTAATGACATCAAGTCAAGCTGCTTTGCATTGTTATAAAGGCAGGTATAGAGTACTATAGAGGCAATTATTATTCTGTGCCTTTTTGAAAAATGGATCAGAAATGTTTCCCCATGAAATAACATCCTTAGAGGTATGGATAACATGGGGTGAGGTCTAGAAGTGCCCCAATCCGATGATATGAAAATACATTGGAATTAATAAAAAGCTAGACATCAAACTGTGGACATCTAGAACTTATGAAACCATTCCAAAAGATCCACTGCCTGGACTTATTTGGATTTGGAGGGGGGGGGGGGGGGTACTTTATCACACAAAACCTCCAAAACATGCGTTTGAAAGATGTTGTTTAGATGATTAGATTTCTTTTTCATTTGTAGATAACAATGTCAATCCTAAGGTTTAAGAAGTTCTTAAAGAATATCTTATAGGTTGCTGTTAGTTTCAATCTTATAGCTCTATCACAATACCTAACCGATTGCAAGGTGATATAAAATAAAGGCCAAAATCGACTGTGCTAAAAAAATTTACACAGAACATGCCAACAGGAATTTACACTAGCTAAAAAGGACCATTTTTAACGCACAACACGTGCAGAAAAAGTTTTGTGAGGTTAGAATAGTTCTTAAAGGGTACACAAACATTGGATTTTCAATATGCTGGATTTTGTTACGTCTCCTGGGGCATATTGATTTAGGATGCCTCGCTGTGTGATACTCCACCAGTGAGCCGATATACATACCTCACCAGCATTCCCATGGTATGGACGTGGCTCAGATTCTTTGGCAATGCATATTAATGCGCTGCTAAAGAAGCTGAATGGGACCTTAGCCTTGCTCACAGTCTTAGAAAAATTGCAAGAGGTGCCATTGGCTGCTATGCATGTGCCATGGGTATGTTGGCGAGGTAAGGATACTGGACACTGGTGGGGTTTCACATAGTGGGGCACCCACATTATTACCCCATAGACTTTTGAATTTTGTATTTGGGCCAAATTGCTCCTAAACTGAGCAAAGCAATAACGGATCAACACTAGTGACAACCCAACACATTTGTTCTTTTATGTTGTGTTTGATTTTTCCATCATTTTCAGAAGTTGCTTATGGCTACTCTTACATTTATTGTTATATAACTGTCGTCCCACTACATCAATATCTTTTGTTTGTCTTCTTTCTCTTGCAAGGTGCTCCAAAAGAAACATGTCTAATGCCTTATAGGTGCTATGAAACATGTGACCTTGTTCTGCTTGTAGCTTTATTGCTTGTTCAAGAAGACTTAGACTGCCTTTAGTTTTTTCCAGATCTACAGAGTCTTCTGTAATAACTGAGAGGCATTTATCATCGTCATCCTCGTCATCGCTCTCTGGTGTCTGCTGGTGTATATCTTGACCCGATATATCTTCAGGTTCATTTTTAGGTTTTGCTGGTTTCTCATCTTGAATGTCCATTCCATCAATGTGTTTAATGACCTGACTGCACTTGTCTGCTTTATGTTCCTTTGTACTGGGCTCAGAGAAATCAGAAGCATTGTCCCACCCATTCTCAGAGCTGCCATCATTGTTTTCAGGAGAAAATTGGGAAGATCCATGTTGTTTGGAGGACTGTATGCCATAACTTTCTACGGGATCTGTGTTTGGTTTAACTGCTTGAATGACACTTCTTGTATGTTTGTCTGTCATTGTGTCATTTATTGTCTTGCAGAATATTGTTGGGTTAGTTAAAAGATCGTGGTAACAGGTCCTTCCCTCTGCAGTATGGGTTGTCACGCCAGTTGACTGCACAATTATTGTACCTATGAAAAAAACAAAGTATGCATTAAACATCTCTTATGATTAGTAATTTGAAAGAGAAAAGTTGGTTCTTCATAAAAAAACAACTATTTATTTATCTGTAGATAATTGCTGTGGTCCACTTACACTGGAAGTAAATCAAAAATAGAAAATAAAGGAAGGGATTTCTATTCTCACTATTTGCTATGCTTGTTGGCCACTAGGTCCCTATGAATGTTCAAATATCTGGGCACCTTTCTGCATTTCTGCCACATTTTTCTGCATAACCCATATAGTGCTGGTATAGCCAAACATAAAAAAAAACATTTACCTCATGATATAT
Organism: Gastrophryne carolinensis; assembly: GCA_027917425.1. Classification (NCBI taxonomy): domain Eukaryota; kingdom Metazoa; phylum Chordata; class Amphibia; order Anura; family Microhylidae; genus Gastrophryne; species Gastrophryne carolinensis. The sequence continues at coordinate 341,070,826 of CM051239.1, forward strand.
CTTGTCTAAATAATTTTCCTATCCCATGTGTATGTGATTTTTTTTTTTTGAGGGGGGGGGGTGGAACAATAATGTTTATTGCCCAATCGTATGTGTTAAAATCAAAAAGCTCACTCAGATGCAGGTTGCAATTGACATGGCAAGGCAAAGTTGTACATGCTTCACCAAATAATTAGTATGACCCCAAATGACAGCAAGTGTCACTTTTTACTCCAAAAATAGGGTAGTATACTTTTATGATATACTGATGCTGAACCGATCCTTGAAATTTGCTAATTTAAAAAAATGCCTGATTTGCATCTGAATGAATCAAGTAACACTTATTCTTTTTTTTTTTCTTTCTTTTCCCATTCAGTATAGATCTAAATTTAGTTGTTCAATAATCATTTCTTATCAAAGAGCTTTAAGATCCCTTATGAGGTACATCATTATGGGGAGAAGACAAGCTAAGAGCAGATTTATCTTAAGTGTACACGCATTCCCTTCCCTTTTTTTTGCATTATGGGAACAAAGCATGCAGAAGAAAAGAGAGAGAGAGAAAATAGAGAGAAAAGCAAAGCATGTGGAAGAAAAGAAAGAAAAGCAAGAAAGGAGATAGAAAAGGAAAGAGTAGAGAAACAAAGAGAAAAAAAAAAAGAAAAGGCAAATGATAAGAAAATCACTCCCCCCCTCCCCTAATGTCAGCTAAACTTTTGGTTGCCAGGAAAGTAGGTAAGCGAAAGCTAATTTGTATCTAGCCAATAAATTATTACTGCTATAATCTAATTTACATAGTTAATGTTGACAATCTCTGCTAATAGATGGGGTTCGCTGTTTTTTGAACATCAATTACAACTGCATATAATACATTACTGTCATGGCTAACTCACCGTTCCTGGGTGGCTGGCCGGGACACTTCCTGCCCGGCGGGTGCGCCGAGCGTCGGCTCGGGCAGCGTCGGCTCGTGTGGCGCCGAGCCTGCTCTCGGTCGCGGCCCCGGCTCCTGTCAATGTGCTCGTGCGCGTGCGAGCACGTATCTCCTATGTCCTCCGACGGCGCTGCTCCCAGCGCGCCCGCCAGAGGCAGAATTAAAAAGGGCAAATGAGCCCAGGGTGTTTGGGCTATAACGCCCTTTTGTTCTGTAAGGGCCAATGAGCCCAAAAGAGGGGTTCCATAGGGCTATACGCCCTTTCTCTTTAGCCAATAAAGTTTTAGGATCGTGAGTGCACCAATCACATACACTTTCCACTTTCCCCCTTATCCATCCTGTCTTGAATCCTATAAAGCAATATCCCTGCAGTGCTTCAGTGCCTGTGATAGCGTTAAGCTGAGTGTGCCTTGGATTGTGTTTCACCTGTTTGATATTGTTGCCGACCTTTGCTTCGTTTGACCCTTCTTGCTTGCCGCCTGGACCGACCCTGCCTGAACCCCGACTACGCCTCTGTCTCCTCCTCTGTACTGCGAACCTGTGACCTCCCGGATTGACCTTTGGCTTGACCTCGACCCTTATTTTGCCTACTCCTTGGTGCTGCGATATTATTGGACTGCCTTCCCGTGTATGGCCCAGCTTGTCTACGTTGCCCTGTCGGGCCCTTGGTTCATCTGCCTTCACTCTCCCATAAGCCCACATCCTTTGTGCTATCAAGTCCTGGGGGCAACCGTGTCCGGCGAGGCGTATAAAGCGTCCCAGCAAGCAAGGGCTTGTCTAGAGGTGAAGCTGGCAGCGGAGATTGGGGGTTGTGGGCTTACTACGAAGGTGGGTGTCCCACGGGGCCTTACAATTGCACATTACAGTACAACCATATAATCCACTTAGACACACTATGCAAGGAAAATGTGTTATATTGAAAGTCTGAGGAATTTGCAGCCATTCTATTCTACCTTCAGAACAAATAATAAATGTCAGTAACATTTCTGACTGCTAACCCTATTCATCCACTAGTTTTGTTATTCTGTTGAGGCAGATGCACCAGTAGCTCAGCCATGAACCTGTACTGTGCAACAGAATAGAACCACTCTGTAGAAACATGTTACAAGTGAAATGTCTTGAACCACGCATTTCTTCTGAGCCAGCGCCGGCAAGCGCTGATAGGCTGCTTGGGGTGACGCATCCACGTGACCCCGAGCAGTCGATTAGCGTGGATAGTGGCCAAGCTTATGAGCCCTGTCTGGTGCTGGCCCTGAAAGCTGGCCGCTCCATGGCAGCCATAGACAAAAACCCGAAAGTGCTGCCCCGCTATGTAGTACAGAGGAACTATGGTCATTTCTGACCATAGTTCCTCTTTAATTTACTCTTTAATTTTGTCTTAGCCCAGGATTCTTGAGTTTTTTTTTCATGATTTGGTCCAAGCATTATGAATGAAGACCTTGCAGTTCCAAATTTAGTGTTTAGTTCCTCCAGAATGGTGTCCTATGGACCTGCAGGCCACCTGCCAATAGGAAGCGCTACTGGTTTTTCTTCCACTGTGCATTGTGGGTTATGTCAGTTAAATTCAGGCAGCAGCATGGTTGGAAAGCTGGGAAAGAAAGCCTCTGCAGAGCTTCAAGATGGCCACAACCAGGAAAAAATTGACAGCATTTCAGCTTTGAATGTATGCAGGAGCAAATGTGCTGACAATGATTCAGATCGGGTAAGGGAGCTTTGAAGAGTTTTTGTCAACTGTGCGAGGCTGTTGATCCAGTTTAATATAAGTACCTAACTAACCCAAATGATGCTTTCATATCTGGAGTGCTGAGGGGCAGGGGGAACCATATAAGCACTTTGGAGTGTAGTCTGGGAGGAATAGATTTGAAAGGTGGAGCAAACTATGAAGACCTGATACAGCATCTACAGCGTCCTGCAGACAATTGAGAAGAGGCACATGGGACAGGTTTAGGGTGAGCTCCTTACAGCCTTAGAATTGCCATTGCCCAGACTGCCCCTTTAAATTATGGATGAAGGTGGATTTGCACGTACTCGGACTGCATTGTTATTGGTATTGTTATTGACCCTGTTTGACCCTTGCTTTCTCTGCTCGGTATCATGTCTATGTATTTTATGATATTTTCATGCCATGGCTAGCAACCATCTTGTAGTGCCCATGGTCTAAATCACACATGCTCAACCTGTGGCCCAGAAGCCACATGTGGCCATCAGAGCCATCTGATGTGTCCCTTGACCTGTTGTGGGGTAGGTGGGGGTAGTAAATCGAACTGCGATATAAAGGTAATTAAATATTAAGAATGGCCCATTGCATGGAGAGTGATATCAGAGGGGCGCATTGCCAAGCAGAGGTGGCCGCAGTGGCTTGGAGGAATGTGGTGACCTCTGGGTAAAATCTTTGGCAGAATAATTTAGAGAAATAGTTTCTCTATAATAATTGTATATCTAGCATTGGTGGGAGCTTAGATGGTTTAAGCATTTGGAGCAAGGTTAAAATGTGGGACTGATGAAATAGGGCTATAAATAAGGAACCCATACATTCAGAGTGGTTAGCCGATCGGCTTATGCAATGCTAGCATGTGGGGATTGTTACATATGAATATAGGGGTTAAATGGATAGACATACAAGAGGAGTTTGTGAAGACGGTGGATATCCTTATTGTTGTAGTAAATTTTCTTTATGCTATTCCAAATGAAAAAATTCTGAACCTATTCATTGTGACCCGCAACCAGGTTCCATATCATTTACGTGGCCTGATACCCCCGTTCCAGATGCTCAGCCAGTGTCATTACAGTTGGTGTCCATTTGCCTAGTAGACCCAAAATAAATCTAGATTTTTAGCTTCTATTTATTTGAAAATAAAGCAATAGATCCACAGTCAGCACAGTTTACAAATGCAGTTAGATATTTCTGTCACAAAGCCCCATGTATGTAAAAGTGCTGGGGGGAGGGGAATAACGCCATCACAATATCCCCTTGCTCACTGCAGAAGCGGCCACAGTTATAAACCTTTGTTTCAGTCATGTCTGTGCTAAAGTTCTGCATCCAGCAAACTTTAATAAATATCTCTATTTGTGTTAATTATCATGTTTTTGTCAAAATGACAATATGAACTGAGAAAAATGGAGAAACGCAGCAGGTTGTAGCAACTGGATGAGAGGGTATAATGATAGCAGACAATACCGCTTTTATGCTCCGCTGCAATCCTTATAAACAGCTCCGCAGACAAGGGCACTCACCAACAAAAAAAAAGTCTACATTATGTATCTTTCTTGTAATTATTCCCCTAAAATCAACTGTGGACTGCCAGGATCAAGTAAATATTGTCATAGTAACTAAAAGCATTTTTGGAAGAAGTCACAACACTAGCCCTTTTAATAACTTTGATTATAGATGGCGTTCTTTTGTTTGGATCTATTCACTATAAACTGAAAAAAAATATTAACATTTTGCATCCTAGAAAATAGGCTCCATAAAGAGCCACATATCATTCAGCACAATGGCCTATCATCTCCCGATTTCACATCCAACAAACTCCAGTTTTAAATAATAAATTAAACATAGTCTAAAATGCAAATGAAGTTTTTCTCAATAACACTGCAAGCTATTGAGAGATGGTGTAAAGGGTTATGATAATTTTAAAGTATTATGAACTGGAGAAAACAAATAAAAAGCATTTTCAGTGAATATGCTCAATTCATTGAACTATTCTCTCAATCCACTTAACTACCCACATGTGTACAATAATGATTTATAGACATTATGCCTAATTATGCATATTTGGGCTGTGTTAAAGTGCCTAACAAAAGCTCTAGAAAGCAACAATTACCTCTGTTGCTTAGTTACATAGTTTAAAATATTCCTATTAAGTGCAGATTACAGGGGGTAGATATGCACATGTGCGGCCCAATGCTTTTCACTTTTCTGTTGCCAAACTGTTAGAATTTTGGGATGTTTCCAACTTACCTAATGTTTGGTTCAACTGTTTGTTATGTGTTTAAAAGAAAAATATTTATTAATTATATTTAAGAAAATAGGATTCATACAGTGAGTGATGATTTTGATTTGAGCAAAGAGCCATTTTCGTTGAGCCCAATAGTTCTTATTTCTTTTTTTTAAGGAATCCTGCTGTGTTCAAGCTCTTGTGGGCTGAATACGGAATTTGGCTTGCTGATGAATTAAGGGATAACAAGCTGGAACGTTTTTTACCCTCTTTCTCTTTCGTTAGGAAATTGTGGTCTGTCATTAGGCTTGACTTTATTTTTACAATTATGATCTTAGTTTTAAAATTGCATTTATTTTTTATATTGGTATAATTGATGGAAAATAACACTTTGACATGCATACATAATTTATGATTTGGAAACATTGGGGACATTATAGTGTCTTAGAAATTCATTTGAAATTGAATGCTAATGTAGACTTTAACTGTTCAGTTTGGCTGAGGGGGGAGTCATTGTCCACATTTCTATTCAACGGTGGACTAATAACATGGAAAATAAAATGATTTCCTTTCTATAAACAAGTCATTTTATACCCCCTAAAGTAACTTTCTGGAAATGTTTTTTCAAGAGACAAAAAAAACGTGTTTTGTGCACACTCAAGTGAATAGTAATCTTAGCAGTTGAATGGAATTCTAATACCTTAGGCTTTTGATGTCCAAGTTCCAAGACAGCTAACAGACCCAGCTGACAGGTGCTTAGAATTTAGGCATAAAATGTATTGTCTTTCATCACTAGCTGCAGTAATAAATAAATTCAAATACAGCTGTTGAATTTGTCTTGAAGATGTTTTGCTAGTCAGCATTCATAACAAACTGCAACAGTAAGTTGGATGACTAATAAAACTTCTTCAAGAAAAAAACAGCAATTCAAGATGACTTGATATATTAGTACAACAAAATGATCAATTTCCAGCCTTTCTTAAAAGAACTTTTGCATGAAAAAGTGCGTGTATGCGTATATTTTTGTATTATCTGGTCGATTTTCGAGCTTCTGGTGTGTTTTTTTAACATATTAGCATTTGCATAAGTCTGTTTAAGCCTTTTAGCTATCATGTCTATAGCGTATTCTCCTCATGTTGTTTTTCGCATTTAAGCATGTAGCACGTAATTAGTGTGGGCTTGCAAATGATTCATAGCCCTGATTAGGCTTTATTTTGCCTTTTGTACATGCCAATAAAACTGTTTTAGGCCCCATTTATGGTACCTGGCAGGAGTGCAGTGACGTAGTGCACTAGACCATTCGGTGATGAAGTCCTCCAATGAAGTGCTGTCATAGTATGAGCATTGCAACATGCTGTGCATGTGTCTGATGGAGCTTTGACTGCATCGTCCGTGTGTGGATGTCGATCACATGCATGACACTGAACTATTCGAGATGAACCGTCTTAACCCCGTTTCTCTTGAGAAACTTTATTGTGAGTTGCGGCCATGGTTGGCCCCCACCACAAGCAAGGGGCATACAATTAGCTTTCTTCAATTTTTGGCAAAAGGCTCATTCCATAAGCTGGGCGCCCTCTCTGTGGGCATGTCCCAGTCTAAGCTCAGCCACACTATCAATAAATTTCTAACTTGGTGGACAACTATATCTGCTTACCTGACACCATGGTAGCCTGGAATGCAGTTAAGTTGGGCTTTTACAAGCTGGCCTATATGCCCAAATTAATGGGTGCGATCGATTGTATGCACATGGCGCTGGTTCCTCCAGTTGCTGAGTATCTTCTTAGTTATGTCTTTAGTTTCCCTTTGCATCCTTAATCCCATGCTATGTAGTCACCTAGCCTCCTCATATTTAGTGTGTGTTGTCCCTTGCATTGTATTGCCTCCTGTAAAGTGGACCTCAATCTCCCCTTTCAACTAGTGGTCCCTTGTTTCGTGTAGCTGCTTTAATCTAAAGTTAGTCAATGTAAATGTTCATTTTCCTTTTGCTCACACAAGTAATGGCCTCCCACCTAACTATCTGCCAAGTCCCATTTTCTTACTCACCCATAGACAGTCTTACCAGTGTTTGTCCCTTTCTGCTTAGCATCTGTTCTGTCAGTGCATGTGTGCTTTAATACTTCTCAACTATTGACCTTTGTTTTTTGTGTCTTTTGTGCAGGAGCCATAAGATGGGACATTCCATCAATGTCCAATGTGTTGCCAGTCCTGATCTATGGTTCCTAAGCGTTCTGGCTGGATTCCCAGGCTCCACGCATGACGCTTTTATTCTGCATAATTCAAGCCTGTTTGGTCGACTTGAGTCTGGCGAGCTGTCTGGTTGGTGGCTACTTGGTAAGTGTAGGTGATTCTGGCTACCCACTGCTACCGTGGCTGATGATGACCCCCATTTTGCGTCTTCAAACTCAGGCAAATGCATCCTATAACTGGGCTCATGCCAAGAACAGGGCAATGGTTGAGTGGGCCTTTGGTTTGCTTAAGACCCGGTTTAGGTGCCTTGACCATACTGGGGATGCCCTCCAGTACCAGCCCCAGAAGGTCATTAAAATGATTCTGGCCTGTATGGTTTTGCATAACTATGTTGTCTTGGAGCAGGTTCCTCATTATGTTGATGTGTCCTCCTCTGCAGCTATGATGGATTTGCCTCCAGAGCTGTATTGGGGCAAACAGATTACTTCTGGGCAGTCTGTGCGGAACCCTTGTACTTCACCCTTGTTGCCTTCTTTTGTTGATTTTTTTCCTCACAGTATTTCATGTCAGCAAGCTACCTTTGTACTTAATCCACATCCTTTCACTCTGGACAGCACTATTAACCTGTCTGGTGATGGTGCCCCACATGTCAGACTTGACAGCTTTGGGTGTGGCTCTCGATCTGTGTCCTTAGAGCTGATCAAAATGGTCTGACTCCCCAGTCACTAAAGCCATACATTGGGCATAATTAAACCTGCCGTTCAAGGTGCCAGGCCTGGGGTCGGCCATGATGAGCGTGCAGTGGAGGCTGCTGGGGAGAGGGGGGTGTCTAGATTTGAGCTGGGCTGCTGGTGACCTAGACCCTTTTTACGTGTGACATGGTAAGAAGTCGGGGTGTCAGGTACATTGGTAGAGACGCAAAGTTCAGACGTATGCCAACATCCGGGATCCACTGGGGCGCATCACATCATGTTGCAGATGAAAATGGTACCCTCGCTGTTCACCCCCGACCAGCAGGACACCGTCATGCTTGTGAGTACACATGCCTGCATTTGCATGCTAATAGGAGTAATAGGAATAGCAATTCAGGTGGGCAATTGGATAGGAGGGCAGGGAGGAAAGAATGCCGCCATTTGCAACCTAACACAGGCACACATGGGCAGCACACCAGGACTGTGTGGTCCAAGAGGGCTCTATTGGGGGCTAGCTGCGTGTGGCAGCCAGATACCAGGGGGCATCCCAGGTGGAAATAACACTGGCCACAAATATCTCAAAACAAGGCTGCACAGATACAGCTAAAGTGGTGTGGGGGGTCTTTAACAACCTGCTTAGCTTGACATTTCTATGCCTTTTCTCCACACTTTAGATAATGATGACCCACAGGTATGACTTCCTGCCCGACATCTATGCCAAGATGACTTTAGCACTCCAAGTGGATGTGAAAGTGGTGGAGGAGAGCGACACCACCTACATGTTTACCCAGGTCATTAAGCATTTGTCAGACCTGAAAAGGAGAAAGAGTGAGGGTTTGCCACCTGCACATTCCAAGTAAATGACATTTCTTTGCTAACCACTCACACCTACAACCACATTAGGCTGGGCTGTGTGTCAAATAATGCTATTCTCTTCTAGTGTCAGCGTTCAGGCGGAGAGTCAGGCCCACCTGGGGGCGATGAGGCTGGCCAATGCTGCCAAGACCTTGGGGACGTGTAGGTGGATGCGCAGGGGTGCCGTTGTCCTCACCCTCCACTGAAATGAGCCCCAGGCTCAACTGGACCAACCTACTGAGGCACAGATGTTGGGCAGGGAGTCAGATTATCCTGGACATGATGATTCAAGTATGACCAACACACACTCACAAATATGTGTTAAAATGTAGATTGTTGGTATATTTCCTAGGTGGCGAAGATGTCCCAGTGGGTGAGCAGCAAGGGCATGGAGCTGCACAAATCAGGATTCCATAAGAAGACAGTGGGTGATGTCCCACACACAGCACATTTCAATTCACAGCTCTACCACATTTACTAACAGAGATTTTTGTTTTCACTTAGGTGTCACTGAGGTGTGGCAGGTCCCAGTGAGAAGGGTGGCTCCCCAACACAGCTACCACACCAGCCTAGTAAGTTCTAAGGCAAATGTCCATTTAATTGCGTGCCTTCTTCAAAAGGTTTGTAGGTAGCAGAGGCTAAACACTTAATGTTTGTTTTTTGTCATTTACAGGATAGAGTGAATATGTGCAGCAGCGCCTCCAAGAGCTGTTTTCTGCTGTACATAGGCTGGGGAGGGGGAGAGATTGCGGAGCTAGCCACGGCCATGGGAAGCCGCCCACCTTAAGACACTGGGAGCCTGCCACATTATTTTAAACCCGCCCTTTTAAATAGTTTCTATCCCCCATATTTATCACCTTTTATTTTTGTTACATTTTTTTTCCATATAAAAAAGAATAAGATATTTTAATCTTTTGTCATTAGGCACAAAACAAAAAAATGATACTATCTTAATAAAAAAATGTTGATATTCATACTTTCAAACATTGTGGTGTCTTTCTTTTAATATGATTTATTGCAAGAGTAATGTGTAAATTATATACATGGGGGAATCCCAAAAATACACCAAGCAAGGAGAAAGATCTACACTGGAGAGAAGGATGTGTAAAGGTAAGCAGTTAGGAGAAGAAAATACAATGGATGGCACTTCAGAAAATGGTACAGGTAAGCAGTTATGATAAGAAAATACAAAGGATGGCACATCCCAAGCAAAAAACAATCAAGGAGAATAAGCAATGCTGGAGAGAAGGAGGGGTAGAGGTGGGCATTTAGGAGAGAAATACTAGCATGCCAGGGCCAGGGGCAGAAGACTAGAAACACAAAAAAATGAAAAATGCGTACAAGCCAGCGTATGCATACACATTACCAATATGCTTACAGAAAACAAAATAAACACTCCAAAATGAAGGAGAAAACAGCTCTTTTTCTAAGGAAACTAGTAGGATTTTGCTTGACAGTGAAACTTTTTGCAGCAGGGTACGTTGAAAAACGCCTAAAAAACGCTCGAGGAAGGGATGTTCGCTTCACATAGATGAAACTGCTGTTCCTTGTGTAAGCCACAAAAGCTGTACACGCAACGCTCCTGCAGGCTTATGGAACAACAAATAATTAACATATCGGCCCTGATAGAGGCTTTGAATCATGCAAACGGACTAGCAATGAAAAATGCGAGTTACAAATGGGCTTACGCACTAAAACAGAATCTAATATAGAAAGTTGTGAATTGCCCTTTATATCATGACCTAAATGGAAGAGAACTCTTGCAAACACTTATTCATGACATCTTTTCAGTAGAAGAGGTGGGGCCAAGAGCTCAAAAATAATCATAAGAATCTACCTTACCAATCAGTCTAGACTACTGTTCCCAAAAATGTAGTAATTTATGAAGTACAGTAAAATGTCAAGGAAGAACTAAAGATCAACACAGAAGCAGGGCTGACCTGAATCTCACAGGATGGGGCCATCTCATATGCCACTAGGTACCACATCTACTACCAAACTAGATCTAGGAGCAAAACCAGCACTACTGTACTGTGTCATTCAGACAGCAAAAAGTAGACCAACAGTCAAAAATGACTTAAATCAGACCAACACAACAAACAGTGCTCAGATGCATCCCTCCCCAATTTAGATTGCAGCACATAAAACTGTATTTACCTTTTCTAACTCTAACTATAGTAAATTTTAAACAGTTACGTCAGTTGAATCCAAGCAGCAGCATGGCTGAGATGCTGGGAGAGGAAGCCCCAAATGGCCACTTTCTTTTCCGACTGCCAGGCTGTTGGTCTGGTTTAAGTATGCTACAAATACATCTATTTGTTCATGGCTTGTTAAATTGTAGGATGTGTGTCACAAAATGGCCAGCTTTAATTTGTACGACACTAACACTGTGTCACAAGGTAATTATCTAGTATGCTGTGTTTAAAGTGTATGAGAGGTCAACATGAAGCCTTTCAGGCATTTGATTATATCCTAATACTGTATTGAATGGCAAATTCAAGTTAAGATAACTGTGAATGCATCTGTATCTGAATACATAGAGCTAAATGTAGGAATATTGGTCTGGGAATGTCAAAGACCATGTTGGCTAAGCGTTTCTATCTATGGAAATTTTATGAATGAATTGATATGTACGCCCCATAGAAGTGTGGGACCACAACCCAAAAGCATACTAGAATGTCACTTTTTTACCCCAAACATACTGGAATCACAGTAAGCCACATTTTGCAATTAGACCGGAAACAATATGAGAGCTCCTGTGCAGTTTTGAATTTCATCAGTAAATTCTTGCAAAATAAAACTGAAAGATGTGTGCTTCCAACCATGGTAAAGATCTCTTTTCATATGATTTTTTTACATGGGGAAGCCTTAGCATTGTTTTTGCTGCAAATAAGATTTACCTGTAGCAGTACAACATTTCTTTTTCATGAACTTAAAGCTCACAAACTCGGGCTTCTCATCATTGTCTTCTACAAGTTCTTCACTAGGATTATAATGCTGGGGTTTCATTAACAATGACTTTCTTTTGTTGACCGGAGCTGAGGATCCCTGTTCCTGAAATTTCCTCTTTTTTGACATAGTACAATTGTAAGCACTGAAATGAAAAAAAAGTTGTAACTGATATTTGAGTAAATATTAAGAATTATACATGATTATAAACGTTTCCTTTTTGGATTGAATGTTTGGATTTAAAAATATATATAACTGAAAATTGAACACATGTGAGTCGTTATAAGTAGCTGCTAAATTCCCTCTCCAGGTAAACTCTAACTTTCTCCCCCTTTGGAACAATAAATAATAAGGCCATTTTAAAGCACCGGAAAAACTCTGATTGTATGTAAATAGCTCATGCTATTCTATGCATTACATCCTGACGAAGTGGCGGGGGTACCACCACGCAACGTGTCGATGATGTGAGGGGTGAATGGTGAGGGGACCCGGCTCCATATATCTACTAACTTGGTGATATTTTTCTTATTTATTTCTATGCAGTCTTTTGCACATGTATATGGCACTTTATATATTGCGCTAGTCACTTTATCTGTTTTTCTTATTGTCGTGGCAGCACAATTGGCCCTTTAACTGTGCACATATTTTTTTCTAATTTACTAGCAAGATTAATATTATATATATATAATATACAATATAATTTTTTTCCTGCTTCACTGATTTGTTAAACATTGTTTAGCACTACAGCACTTTCAAGACTGTGTTTACTTATTTTTAGCATCTCCGATCAAATTTATTCTCGTTGTATTAGAGCCAAATAATCTAAGGGTCCATCTCCCAAGCACTTTTATTGTTTTTTAACCGTCCTTGTCCTTAATGTTGGTGTTCCAATAAAGGCATGTTATAGATTTTTACAATCTTACTGAGTGCATCTTATTGTTAGGGGCTTTTTTTGGGGGTCTGTACTGGCAGCCCAACTATCTCTGTCTTGTTTCACATACACCTTATGGTGTTTCCCTATTAGCCAGCACCAGTATTGCTGTGCGGGACATTCTTTTCAAACTGTTCATTCTATGGATTTCTTTGCTTTAATTTCTGGATCATAGTTGAGTTGGGGAGAGGCATCACATGGTGCAGCTTTATGAGTCTCTCCTTGTGAACCACCAGTAGGTCCTGTTTTGCAGATGCACAAGTGAAGTAATAAGTACTCAGAACTATTGAGCCAGCAATTTGGATTTACACAAAACCTGACCTATTTATTAGTGGCTCTCAAGATGAGGTTTAGGGAGCACTGCCCTTGAAAAGTGTTTCAATTTCTCAATTCTTGTATTTGAAGAAATCCCCAACCAGAAGTTTTTTCTTCAGCGGCCTCTGCACTGCACAACCAGTTGCTGTAATCGGGAGTTTGCAGCTGCATTCTTTGGATTAGGGGGATCAGTGTAGGGGATGTGTAAAGGAAAACATAGCTAGGGATTACAGCAGAGCCGTTTGCTGGTTTCTGGTCACTAAAGCTGAAGTATATAACTGCTGGTTGTATACTAGTTGATTGTTGGAGATCAAATGGACATGGTGGCATCTGGAAAATGGGTAGCAGAGGGTAGCTGCAAGAGGATTATGATCAAGAATATCTGAATTATTCATTATTAATAGCCGTGTAAATTCTCTATCCGTCACTTGGTCTATTTCGAGCTTTATAAAGACCACTAGCAAGCAACAAGTTTGGTCCTTACAGGTTATGGAGATCAATGTTCTGTAGTGAAGGGATTGTGGCCATAACAAATGCAGCAAGCCATCCTAGGGGGGGCCCAGCTAGGCTTCACTGTGGCAAGACAGCTCTTTTAAAAGCAACACAATACCCAACGCAGTCGGCCGTAGAACGTAAAAGTCTCCAGGGTAGGCCGTTGACCATCCCTTGGAGCATACCAATTTGGGAAGCCCTGATGTGTGACTCCCCCCCCCCCAGGCCCTGCAAAAATCACCGTCTTCCTGGCTCCCTTGCTAATGTAAACACCGGCAGCGCATCCCCAGCATCTTTGAGCTGCTATATACACAGGCTTGGGAACGGAACGTGCATGCTACTGGGGATGCATCCACTTTCGCTCCTAATTGCAACAATTGCCTTAGCACACATATGCATGGCAAACGGGAGTTTCACACAGTGGGATATCCCAAATCGCAATGCCCCCATGGCAGGGAACAAAATCCAGGATAGCCAAAATTCCAGGTTTTGTTCCGCTTTAAAGGGTAGTTGCATAGTGCTCAATTACCAAGAATAGCCTAACTCTTCATCATTCTCAGCCTGCAGGCAGAGACATGCACTTTATTTCTTTATGCTCCATTGACCTCAAGACTGCTAAGTAGTACTGTGCTGAAACATAACTTCCAGCCTGTACATAAATAGAATTATCCTATGCTACTTGCAGGCACATGTTTAAGCCTTTTTGTCCAGGATAGCAAGCTGCTAAATCAATTTATAGCTGACTTGGGTGGCGTACAATGGACAGAGCAATCAGTAATTTACAAAGTACAATGTTAATTCAGAAACAAAAGTTCTCCTGCAGCTGATGCTCTTGGGTGAAGAGCAGACATGTCTTTCAGCATCAGCCAAATCGACAGCAGCACTCAGACATTAACTTCAGCTACCCTGGCAGCCACACAGATTTTTTTCCCTCATTGAAATTAAGAAAACAGGGACTATCCAGCAAAACTTAATGGTAATCTTGGACTAATTGAAAAACCACAGCCACTGAGATTCTTGCTTGTTGTGTATACTTTACTTACAAAATGCATTGATATATTCACAAAGCAAGTATATGCTAAGTACAAAGATATTTTCTACTGATCAGAATTATGCTGAAACCTTTAGCAGAAAAACGAGGATCATACATGGGGAAAAGGGAAAAGATCTCCATGCAACCTTTGAAGGAACAGTTCAGGCAATGGCAATATTAATGCAGCAAGTAGCCCACTTGAATCCTGTACCATATATCTCTCCTCCTTTTCAGCAGTTGTCTCTGCCTTAGCCAATCAAATGATTAGCCAGCCAGAGTAAGGAAGTCTCTGATCTGTTCACTAAACACACCACATTGATGTACACCTTTAAGGTAAACACATTGTTGCTATTGAAAACTGTTGTCTTTTAAAACTAATTGAACAGATAAAAAATAGCACCTCAGCACCTCGATAAGATAATTTTAGCACACAATAATGGAAACTTATAAAAATGCCTTTGAAAGTAGAATTATTCCTAAAACCGGACCAACACCCGTTTACTTATTAACGGGTGTTGGTACCACTGTCTGTTCATTAAACAAGCTCAGGGGAGGGGCATCCAGAATGCTGGCGCCCTCCTAGCAGATAACCTCCCAGACTGCTCGTAATACTCACATTCATTACAAGCCAGGAAGGGGCCCGCTGGCAGCCAATCACGGGACTCCTTTCCTGGCGCTGGCTCATAATGAAGGTGAGTATTACAAGTAGAGATGAGCGAACCGGTTCGGACGAACCGGAATTCGCTCCGAATTTCAGGAAATATTCGATTCGGCACGAATTTTTTCCTGAAATTAAAAAAAAAAAAAAAAATGCCGGCCCGCTGACAGCGGAGCCGGCCGGCGGGCCGGTAAAGCCAGCCGGCCCGCTCCCACCATGCCGGCATCTAAAAAAAACAAAAACAAAAAAAAAAGCATTTTTGCCGGCATGGTGGGAGCGGGCCGGCCGGCTCCGCTGTCAGCGGAACCGGCCGGCCCGCTCCGCTGTCAGCGGAACCGGCCGGCCCGCTCCCACCATGCCGGCATTTCAAAAAAAAGCAAACACTTACCTGCAGGTCCGGAGCGTGGAGGCCGGCGCCGCTCTCAGCTGTCATCTGAGGGCGCGTCATCAGAGCGCCCTCTGATGACGCGCCCTCAGATGACAGCTGAGAGCGGCGCCGGCCTCCACGCTCCGGACCTGCAGGTAAGTGTTTGCTTTTTTTTGAAATGCCGGCATGGTGGGAGCGGGCCGGCCGGTTCCGCTGACAGCGGAGCGGGCCGGCCCGCTCCCACCATGCCGGCAAAAATGCTTTTTTTTTTTTTTTTGTTTTTTAAATGCCGGCATGGTGGGAGCGGGCCGGCCGGCTTTACCGGCCCGCCGGCCGGCCCGCTGACAGCGGAACCGGCCGGCCCGCTCCCACCATGCCGGCATTTATGATGGGGAACTTCGTAAAAGTTCGATTCGGCCGAACCCGAATTTCTTTGTGAAATTCGGCGAATCGGCCGAATCGAACTTTTCAAAAGTTCGCTCATCTCTAATTACAAGTTACGAGTGGTCTGGGAGGTTATCTGCAAGGGGGGCTCCAGAATTCTGGATAATTAGAGTGATAAAAAATATAATTTTGAATTTTCTTTTTACAATGGTGCATGTTGTGGCATTGCAATAAACCCATTTACTAAAACATTCGAGTTACTACTCTAGTTTGTACCAATGTGGCAAATTCGGGTTGTGCTTAGGCCCTTAATAGACATGTCTGGATGAATAGACACGCCTGGATAAATTCACCGACGTGGGGTATTTGGGAAGATAGTGCTTGATAAAGCAGACCCTAATTGTACTGTAGATTACACAGTAAAATTAAATTTTATTGCATTTTGTTTTTGTCGGGACAGACCCCAGATCAAGTTTGAAAACATTTGTTTCACATTGCTTCCTGATAATGGCCGCCCTCTATAAACTTTGAAACATAGAAACATAGAAGGTTGACGGCAGAAGGAGACCATATGGTCCATCTAGTCTGCCCTTATGTAACTGTATGTACTCTTTATCCCAGGCATGTTTAAATTCACTGACTGTTGATTTTTCAACTATCTCTGCTGGTTTGTTCCAAGCATCTACTACTCTTTCTGTAAAATAATATTTTCTAACATTGTTCCTGATCTCCCCCCCCCCGACTAGCTTCAGGTTGTACCCCCTTGTTCTATCTAAACCTTATTTAATCCTTTCACATATTTAAAGTTCTAAATCATGCCCCCCCTCTCCCTTCTTTCCTCCAGACTGTACAAATTAAGAAGTTCTTTAAGTCTCTCCTGTTTTAAGTTTAAGTGCTTCCACCATTTTTGTTGCCCGCCTTTGGACACGTTCTATTTGAATGATGTTTTGCAGGTAAGGTCTCCAGAACTACACACAGTATTCTAGCTGTGGTCTTACTGGTGATGCCTCGAGCTTTGTGTTGTGTTATTTTACTTTCATGTTGTCCTAGGAACACCCAGTGCTAAAGTATAAATGCTAGGTCTCTGCTGAGAGAGGGCCTTTCTAAAGGTAAAGCTTGACCACAACATTGGATCTGAAACAAGACTGACAATACACCCTGCAGCAGGGTAGATCGAGGACCTCAGCAAATTCATTTAAAAAGGGGACCCAGATATCAAACAGTAATGCAGTAAAATTAGAGAGTTATAGGACAGTGTATGTATATCTGGATATAGAGACACACACATGGGAATTAAGCATAGGAAGATGATACATTTGGTCATGGGAAAATGTTAACTTAAATCAGTCTTTCTTACCTTATTAATAAATATAGTGTTGATGCTGTTTGGACTACTAATATAAATTATGTTTCCAATTTAAGTTGATAGAAAGGCGTTTTATAATTGTAAATCAGCATTATACTTGCAAAATGGAAAATCATTGTTAAGACTGTAAAATGTAAAAATGATCTAGTGGAGAAAAGTGGCACAACCTACCATGCAATTTACAAGCAGATGTACTTCTGATTTAAATAATGTAGCAGAACACTATCCGTATGGCCTAAAACTATAAATGTTGTTTTAACATTATAAATACTTATGCTTATCTGATAATCCCCCTTTTGGTAGCTATGGAATCCAAATCCTCAGTGAACATTATAGCTACAAATCCTTAAAGCCTATCTGTAGGCTTAAAAAAACTCTTTTCTCACCTTACACCCCAACCCCTCCCACCTCCTCTGGATATCTGATCCAGCAAAGTACTGTGTGAATCATCTCTTTCTTCAATATTTTGCAGTGTGCACCTCATCCTAATTCAGGACAATAACTGATAATGAGCTTTAATTTTTGTGGTGGCCAATTATTTATATGCATGTGAGAAAATGTAAGATGGCACGCTCTCTTAAAACAAACCAAGTTCAATCCACTAAGTCAGATTTCGAGGCCTAAAAAGTGATTCACTTACCTGATATGGGCTGGGAGCCTGACAGTGGAACTTCTGCACCTGGAACCTGGCTTTGGTGGAGCAACCGCTGGCAAGAATTTCTGAGTGATGGTTAGTTACCCAATCTTTGCAGCAGCAGTGTTCCTGCTGCTGTATTCAATGGGTGATTAATGAGTCCCTCACAATCCTTGCATCAACTGGAAGCCTGAAGCAGAGCTTACAGTGGGCAAAGGGACAGAGTGGATTTTAAATTAATATTTATACCTCATATAGGCTACACTAGCATTTGTGTTATTTGCATACTGTACTATCACTGTTATCTCTGTTCAGCTACTATAGATGATTTAATCTTTTGAGAGAATCATAGGATTTATAGAATCATAGGATTTAGTCCATATCATTTGTTAAACGTGTGTGGGATCACCATTCAGAGACTTCTATCATGGCACATTAAATATATGGGCTGATATCCCCATAGCTTGGAAGCTGTGATTTGGGGCTTCAGCAATGCCAATTGCAGCCCCCGTGCCCTTCAGAATTGGACTGGTGCCTTTTTGAGGGTACCCCAAAAGGCTGCTTTGCCCTAAATACCCTTGGTGTCACAGTAACATTACTGTGACACCAGGGGGATCTAGGGAAACACCTGTCCATGGGTATAAATACACCTTTTTGTGGAGGTTAGCTTATTTGCTGGTTGTATGCTTAGATGCAGATATGGGGGACCTTCACTCAGCTGATTATAGAAATATAATAAAGTGCAAAGACACCAGAATCAAGATAGAAGATCCATGAAAGGATTTATTTAGTACAATGGACATTAGAAGATGACTTAAAGATCAAGGCAGAATTAGACGTTGTTGTATTACTTTTTCTTTTTTTAAAGTGGTGAATAATTGTTGTGTTTAAGGTCACTTCACCATTAGTGAACTGGTAAGGGGTCCTAGTGGCAGGAGGTTGCATTGTTCATACCTGACCTTCTGGGTAGAGATGAGCGAACCGGTTCGGACGAACCGGAATTCGCTCCGAATTTCAGGAAATATTCGATTCGGCACGAACCCGAATATTTTGTGGTTCGTGCCGATCGAATTTTTCCTGAAATAAAAAAAAAAAAAATGCCGGCATGGTGGGAGCGGGCCGGCCGGTTCCGCGTCATCAGAGGCGCCCTCTGATGACGCGCCCTCAGATGACAGCTGAGAGCGGCGCCGGCCTCCACGCTCCGGACCTGCAGGTAAGTGTTTGCTTTTTTTTTAAATGCCGGCATGGTGGGAGCGGGCCGGCCGGTTCCGCTGACCACATGTTTTTTCTTTCATGTGGTATAAAGCCGCAAAAAGCAGGAGGAAATGAAAATACTTACTCACATGCGTAATTTATTTGTTAAATACATGCTGGCAATAGCTGGCATGCTTTTTTTATGAATGAAGTGTCAGCCACAAGTTAATTTTCTGTATTTTAACTATTATTTTTAATTTTGTGAAAATTAAAATGTAAGAAATATTTTTTAAAGTTTAAATAGTTAATATTGTTTTAAGCTACAAGCATAAAAAAGGTGGACATTTGGCCACAAATGGTTTAATAAAAAAAGATTAGCTCAATTATTTAGCACTAATGCAATAAACAAAACAAAGGGGGGGTATAGAGAACATCTGGGACAAATCATTGGGAAACACAACACTACATCCACTGGATACAAGATAACCCCAAATAAAACACTAAACATAAAAACAAGAACACATGCACCACAGGGAATACAATAGAGATTCACTTTTAACACAGTAGTAGGAGAAACCAATTTGCCACTACTAAACAGTAAGGATGGGGAAGAAACATTGGGGCCATGGGCCATGGGGACCACTGACTGCCTTAGCACAATGCGCACCTGCATAATGCTCACGGAGCTTGGCCATTTCTGCACAAAAAGAGCTGCATTTCATGTGCAATGTGCAAGTTTGCTCATGAATCAGAAATCTGCGATCACACTTCACGCATGTCATTTTGTGCGATGCACATGTGCAGGACACATGTGCACAGTGCCATAATATGGGGGCCAATTCACAAGTTTCCGCAAGCGTATGCATTTGCACATGGTTTTGAGGATTTTGGCGCAAGGGGTTTAATCGACCGTCATGTGTAACATACTGTATAATTAGTTTGTGACAATTTTATTTGACAACAAAATCTCAATTTACCTTAACTCTTCTTCTAATGAGTCTTCTTCCACTGTTGAATAAATAGAAATTCAGTCAGAAAGCATATGAACATCAAAGCTTCTTATTAATAGCATGAACCTAACCTTATCTAGATATTAAATGGGCAGTTGGGTAGAACTGAGCTGTTGAAAGGTCCAGATGCATTTATTAACAAGGTCCCTTAAAGTGGACCAAAAACCAGGATTTTTACTGGTCGCCTGGGCACAAATGCCTGGAGCGGGCAGGCACTCTGCTAAAGGGGATGCGGCCACTGTTTGCGCATGCGCCATTGGACAGGGAATGAAGGTAAGTTTTCAGTTTACCTGGGGGGTTTGACACAGCTGGGCATCCTTGATTGTGTGGGGGGTAGTGAGTATGCCTGCCCTGGAGTCTCATACTCCAGGGTGAGTTGCAGGTACAGGTTGTGAATGACAACCTGCATCTGAGTGAGTGCTATAGAATGCCCCGGGGCGCATAAATGGGCGTCCCTCAAGTCTTATAGATAGGTGAACCCTCTGGGGTCACCGGTAAACTCACCTTAATGACGACACCCGCAGCGCCAGATACCACATCCCCAACATCCCTGTAGCTGTGCAGGCTCCTGCACCAAGCCATTCTGATAGGCTGGGAAAAGAAGGACGCATGTTTGAGAAGGCAGGGGATGCAGCCCTTGGCAATCTTGAGATCAGCCAGTCAGCGACCTAAAAATTGGCATTGGAGTGTGAAATTTTTTTTTTTTTTAAACTGGTCACCATTGAGCCAGCAGCATCGCCTGAGTTACTCGGGCATGGAGAGTGAGTGGGAGGTAACGGAGGGGAGGGTTTTAAAGGGTTTTGATCCGCTTAAAGTGGACCAACACCCAGGGGTGATCGGCCCGGAAATCTATAAGATTCCCGGGCCGATCACCTCCCACCCCGCGGGACATCCGAGATCGGGATGTCCCGCGGGGTGAAACCCCCCAGAAACCCCAAAAAGACCTTACCTGATCCGCCGCCGCTTCCGCCGCCGCTGCCTCCCGCGCGCCCCTCCAGACGTGCGCACGCCCTCTGTGAATGGCCGGCGCGGCGCCGAGAGTGACGCGCGGGAGGCGGCGGCGGCGGAAGCGGCTTGTACGTTCCTGTCCCCCGCCTGGACGTTGGCGGGGATTGGCTGCGGCGTTCACGTGGGAGCGGGGAGAGGTGAGTTTTTGTGGGTTTCTGGGGGGTTTCACACAGCGGGGCACCCCCGATCGGGGTGCCCCACCGAAGTGGACCAAAACCCAGGATAGTCAAAATCCTGGGTGTTGGTCCACTTTATTAAACACAGAAGAATACAATAAAAATGTTTGCTCAAGTGTTTTCCAAAAAATCACTTGCACATTGTAACAGATAAGTTATATCATTTTTCCAATGAGGGTTTTTTTTAAGAATTCAAAAAAAACAGCAAACTATGGCTATGCAGGAAATAAACTACACGTTTTTTTTACATAGTCCATCATATACATTAAAGGGATTTACCACCCAACAAAAAAAAACAAAAGGGTACTAACCTCTTGTCCCCCGCAGCTTGTCTACTCTATAAACACCACACCCGATCATTGAATCGCATCCCAAGCTGGTCATGTTGGAACTCACATTCACCAGCACCTCTTCGTTGGGAATGCATCCTTCCACCATCAGTCACGGGGTGCGGCGACGCCCTCAGCATTAACTGCAATGGAAGGAGTGTGCTATTGCCTGACACACCTGTTTTATTGTAGTAAATGTAGAGGGCATGGCCACGTTGCTGTGACTGATGGCAAAATGGCACCACCCCAACATGGAGCTGCTGGGCCTGGGCGGTGCAGGATGCGATTCAGCGATGAGGTGAGTTGCTGATTGTTGGAGTAGGACCAATCAGCAGCGGGGGACAAAAGGTTTTCTTTTATTTCGGTGGTTAATCCATCTATCGCGATCCCCCCAGTTGTCTGAAGACGTTTTGTTTTGCTCTCACGTGGAGCAAAATCTAGGAGGAAGATATTCATTGGGCTTAAAGGACATGTGTCTGTTTACCCGTTATAGAAAATGCCTATATTTATTTAAGGATTACATTTCTTGTAGAAACTCTGGGATTTTAACGCCTGTCTGCGTGTTTTCTTCTTCTTTCTGGGACATGTGGTGAGCAAGCGTTGCTCTTGTTAGCATTAAAGTGATCTGAGAAAGATGAAAGCTGGTGTTTATCAATACCTGCCCACACAAGGGTACACAACATATTGACAGAGCCAACAGGTGGTTTCAAATTATTCATGTTGTTATAACAGCGAACCTTGCGGAAACGCGCTCAGCGCAGATAATAAATGAGCAAGTCAGCTTCAGTTTAACCCCCGACTGCAACTCGAATTAAAGATATAACACTGGCATAAAAGGTTTCCATACAGAAGTATCGTTGGCTCCTGTCATGCTGGAGCGCCTGAATTTACTATTATGTTTATTGATCACAAGCACACAAACGCAAATATTGCACATTGAATGCATCTATGGTATGGCTTCCAGGCTAATAAATAAATAGTCTCTTTTCTGGAACTAGTACAGATGTAGCAAAAACCTTACCTTAGCACCTTCACCTTGTACACCTCTGCCACATCCTGTACATACAGATTGCTCACATTAAAAATCATCCTACCTGCATATACTGCATGTTATGAGCCTTTAAACATCCAAGATGGCGGCTCATGGAGCATCAAGCAGCCTGCAAACAAGAAGTGTCTTCTAACTGTGTCACTCTGCATCCTGGGATTGCTGTCCTTTCCCTGACCCCAGCTTTGCTCTGTCTGTGCAAAGCACAGCTATAGCCCCTCCCCCTGTACTTTATCCCACTCTCCTCTCCTCAGTATGTGTGATGCTTCTGAGTCAAGATTGCAGCGCTATCCTATAGTCCTGAACAGAGTTGCAGCCCGGTGGGGGGAAATAATAGACTAAAAGCTTAAAATATATTAATTTTAGATGCTGGGGAATCATTTTTAAAGCATTTGGGCTTTTCATTAAATCATACTGAAGGTCCAGTTTAAAGAGGAACTGAAGTCAGCTAATGCTAACCACTTCCTCAGGTCCTTGTGTGCCTTCAAATACAGGAACCATTCTGGTGTGATCTGGTTTGGCCCACCCAACTGGCCAGCAGTGGTCATGTGATTGGCAGCTATAAAAGGCAATGAGGAAGTGGAAAGAACTATCTGACTTGACTTTAGTTAACACACGGGGAGGCCGATTCATTAATAGCGGCAGGTAGTGACAGTTGAGCGACTGTAGCGGCATTTTCAGAGCGCCCGCTAGTAGTCGCTGTGCTTGGCCGTTGTTCGGTAGTTTATAGCGACTCAGTCGGTTTGCCGTAATGTTGAATATTGGGTGAGGAGCCGCTATTTGACAGGTTCCGCGCTGTATGGGAGCGCATGATAGCGACTGGCCCTAGCTACCGGCTCCCACCATAGTCATTAAAAAATCACGCTCAAAAAATTCTCGTGCTGTAAAATGCATGTTTAAACCCCAGAGCGCTGGCAGCGATGGGTTAAAAGTAGTTATTTAACCTCCAAACAACCATATTTTTGGAAACCAAAAAAACAAGTTTTTTAAATAATTTAGTAATATGAATACATTAATATCAGACCTGTAATATCAATTCTGTACAATTGATTTTTTTATTTTTTTTCCCTTAAAAAAATTATCTAAAATTGCAAAAGTGGTCACAGAATTTTCCACATTTAAAAAAATAAATAAATAATTAATAACAATTAATTATTAATATTTAAAGATTGTTCCATTGAAATGCATTGGAGCGCGCCAGGTAGCGAGAGGTCATACCTGTCGCTGTTCAAGGTCGGACGCTGGCGCTGTGGGCTGAGGCTGGAATAATGATGAATGAGTCGCTATATGGCGCTATCTCATTCGCTAAGCAGGATTGGCTTGATAAATGTGTGTTTGTGGTGGGGAGCCGGCGTTCTCGTGGCGGGGCCCGTCATTACCGGCCGCACACCAGTCGCTACCTGTCGCTATTCCTTCATAAATAAGGGCCTAATTTATGATGTGTGCCTGGTCCCGGGTTTTATTTGGCTATAGCACCAGTTCCACAACGGCAGTATTTTACCATTCTCTGGTGCTCTGGTTTGCATTGGCGCTAAGAGAAGCTACACAGAACGCTAATGTTTTAGCGTTCATTGTTGCACTAGCTAGTGGCCGGCCAGTATCAGTACTTGTTGTCCCAGCTGCTGATTAGCCCAGCGCCCGGGGAGCGTCGCTTAGTGTTGCCGGTTTTTCAGCACTACCCAGTATATTTAACAATTTTTTTGGCCTTCAAATCTTTGGCGCTGTTAGCGTTCCAGCATACAGTTATCAGAAATCACGGCTGGGGACAAAGTTTACACTGGATTTAAAAAAACATCTTTTTGGATGATCTCAGTCCTGCATTTCAGTTATTTGCAAGTCCCAATGCAAGCTCATAATTTAAAAAATGTTTGGAAAATGAATTCTATCAATAAACGTTCTAATCCAGTTAGGCCCACTGTGCTCTATGGGATTTTCTGCTACAGAATCAGAACGCTCAGCGCAGCTTCCTTTTTGGCGTTCCTGTTAAATAAGACGCTGGCCAGCGGCAGCACCAGCGTTAGCGTTTTTCAAGTTTTCAGGCGCTGAGCCAAAAAAAGTGGCGCTGTGTGGTGCTGACGCTTCTTAAATAAGGCTCTAGTTCCTATAACACAAAACAATAATCCTCAGTGTTTTTAATGGCTTCTTGCCAAGTTAAACAG
This sequence comes from Gastrophryne carolinensis, assembly GCA_027917425.1. Taxonomy (NCBI): domain Eukaryota; kingdom Metazoa; phylum Chordata; class Amphibia; order Anura; family Microhylidae; genus Gastrophryne; species Gastrophryne carolinensis. The sequence continues at coordinate 341,095,458 of CM051239.1, forward strand.
CTACTTCAGTTAAATCTCGCTGCACAGGAGCATTCTCCTTTGGATGTCTTGCCTCCCATTTCCTGGAGACGGAGCAGCCCATACTAATCTGCTCTATGATCATTGGTAACCAAAGTGATGCGGAGAAAACCTGATAGGTTGATGGGGGTCACATGGGGTAGCGAACCAGTGAACATAAATGCTATAAGTTTGGGCTGTCTGGTCGCAAGCTTTTTGGTGGGTTTCCAAATCAGGAATCAGGATGCCTCCATGATACAAGCATGAGAGGAACTCCAATCTATTTTGACTGGAGGTCCACTTCAACTTAAACAAGAGCTTAAACATAAAGTCTTTTTAAAAAATACTTACCTGATCCACAATAGTAAGCCTCTTCTTAGCCAGAAGCTCAGTACTGCTGTATCAGTGCTGCCGTGCTAGGATCCTGCATGACACTTTCATCACCCAATCATTAAAGTAGCTGTGCTAACTGTTTTGTGAAGAAAGTGTCACTAAAGGTCCTAGCAGCGCCAAGGCCGCAGCTGCTGCGAATACAGAAAAAGGCTTCAGGCCTAGGAAGAGGGCTTCCAATGCAGGCTAGGTGGATATATGTGTTGGGGTAATTGGCGTTAGCTAGAGGAAATAAAGGGGAGAAAAGATTTTTTTTTACTCTATGTATGTTAAGGTAATGCTATAACTAAAGAGGAGCGATCACCAGGAATTTCACTGTGTAAAATCGGGACAGGACAAAACAGACTGCATACCTCCCAACTTTTCAAAGCCGCAAAGAGGGACACATTTAAGCCACGCCCGGTCACACCCTCAACCACGCCCCCAGTCACACCCTTAAAGGGAAACAGCACCTAAGAATTAAATAAATAACAAATAAATAAATAATAATAATACAGTGAGGGGCATCCCTCCAATACAACCAGTGAGGGGCATCCCTTGTTACAGCCAGTTAGGGGCATTCCTTGTTACAGCCAGTTAGGGGCATCCCTCATTACAGCCACTTAGGTGCAACACAGACACACACACACACACACACACACACGTGTCCTCCTTCTGCCTTGGCAGTTGCTTACCAGCCCTTAAAGTGGACCAAAACCCAAGGTAGTCAAAAGTTTTGACTATCCTGGGTTTGGTTCCTTTCCCTGGGGCACCCCGATCAGGTGAGTTGCTGTGGCAATCTGGGGGGGTTCACACAGCGGAGCACTCCCCCTGGGGTGCCCCTGGGGAAAGGACCAAAACCCAGGATAGTCAAAATCCTGGGTTTTAGTCCTCTTTAAAAGCTGTGGGCTGGATTTCCAGACACAAGCACTTATAGGCACAGGGTGCCCCTGTCCATCAGTATATCACCCAACATGAGCCAAACCCACCCCAGTGATCTGCCCCTCCCCCTATTATGAACTAGTCAAGTGGCCCCCCATAGCTGTTACCAGAACACATCACTGATTGTGCCCCAGCTTTAAAGACCATACTTATTGTCTCATGTGGGGCATCAACTCCCAATGGAGACCCCCTTCCCCCATACTTTAGTTATTTCCTCATCTGAATAACTTCCACACCTCCACTGGAGAACCTCCCCAGCTTAACCATTGCCCTCCCCCAAGGTGTTTATTTTGCTGATGATGTATTGACCTTAAACTCTGTGAAATGTTGAATGTTCTAGCACATTCTTCTCAGTATGTGTTTGTGGGCATCCCTCTGCTGCAGCTTCCTCACTTCTTCCTGTAGTCTCGCACCCACCTACTGAACCACCAATGAGATTTAAAAAGAGAAAAAAAAAAAAACGGCCTCCCAGACTCCCGGCTGCCGCGGCCTCTCTGATGCCCGCCCCCACCGGCCCCAAGTATACAGTTCAGTGCTCACACACAGGGCCGGCGGTGGTGGGCATCTGAGAGGCCCCGGGTTTAGCAGGTGCACCCATCAGGACACAACTGATAGTATGCTCCCTATTGGTCCCCTTAATATAAAAATGAATGTTCTCATTAAAGGGAAACAAAACCCAGGATTTTCAGTCTCCTGGGTTTCATTCCTCCTCCAGTGGGCATCCTGATTCAGCATGATCTGATGTGTGTTAAAAAAAAGAATGGTTCTCACTTCACCGGTGAACCCACAGTGTATGCATGGGCTCTCCTTTGATCAGCTTTGATGAGTAACATAGAAAGCTGAATGGAGGCGGAATAGCAGGCATTAGCTTCTCTTAAACTGTGAGTTCCCACCCAGGCCATTAAGATAGTTCTGGTGTGGAAGTGCCAACAGCCAGAGGGATCCCGGGGGATGCAGATGTGGAACACACAGGTAGAGTGGGACTCACATCGTTCCCTAGGGTTTCACACATTGGAGCACCTTAAATTAAGATGCCTCACAACCAGAAAGAGCATCGGTCCTCGTGACTTATAGACCCTAAGGCCGGTGGATGCTCCTCTTTTTTGTGGGGGGGGGGATTTTTTGTGCGTAGATGGCCATTGAACAGTATGCTTGCACATACCTATACATATGAATGTTTGAATGTTTTCTCTGCATTTCACCAATCCATGCAGTCAAACACACGCAGTGAGTGCACTTATGGCCAGAGCACGTTAAACTTTAATTATGTTAATAATTAAATTAATTTATTTGTCGTTATTAAAATGTAATTATTTTAAGAGCAAATTTTTTTTTTTTATATTGTAGCTTATGTGTACTCTTGGATCCTGCCTTAAAATTTTTTTTGCATATTTTGGCATATTTTCTGTTGTGCAACACTCTTTCAATTAAACCATTGGTGGGACACACACTGTAGCACAGAGCTATTAAGCTGTGGACTAATTATCACCACTAGGTGGAGCACTAGTTGATATTGATACTAGTTGATAGGGTCGAATTATGGTCGGAGCACCAAAAACCCAAAACCAACTGCAAATGTTTCTGGGTGTCTCTAGGTGCATGATTCATGGCTTAGTGCGCATGCCTGGACCATGTGCGGAGCTCACCAAATTTCATGCGCCCAGGGCGAGCACAAAATTCCTCTTCTGATGCCTGAAATTCTGCTGTTTTGAAGCGAAAATGGCCCTGCACCATGCGCATTTGGCTGGCTAATCCCTTAATTGGTCCCAGTTTCCCCCCATGTTTATCCCCTTTCCTTTACTTTTTCTCCATAGCAAGTTGGCTTCTGTGTTTTCTGTGAAGCTCTATTCGCAATTTCGGGTATTCTCTGGAGAACCTGTGTGCTCCATTTTTGGGTTTTTTTTTTTAAGGGACACTGAGGGGATACTCTGATTCAAGTTAACCCTCAATGTTTTGTCCCAGATGTTCTCTTTATCATTCCCTCCTCTGTTTGCATATTAATGCTTAAAAATTAAAACATTTTTTTCAGTTGGGTTTTTTTCTAAACTTTGGGGCCCAAAATCCACATTTTTGGTGTTTTACCTTAATTTTTTGTAACATTTTTGTTCTGCCCAAAACCAAAAAAATGGGTTCAGTCCCTAAAAAGAACTTGTGGCTGACACTTTCATTGTTAAAAAACATGCCGGATGCTTCCAGCATTTTTTGGGGGAATGAAATAAGCCTGTTACTCATTGGAATTGGCAGTTTCCTTCACCTATTTTACTGGAGTAAATTCACTCTTCAAATTGCCACATTTGCTCACACTTTTCTGCCCTGTAAACATACCATAAATCAGGAGCCACAGAAAAATTGGCGCACTAAAATAAGCACATCCTATTTTGCCCACCATGAATCAGGCGGAAGCCCAAGTGCTTCTTGGCATACAACCATGAATCAACCCTATTCTGGTTAAAGTTCAGTTTGTTTTAATCTAACCAGAATTTTGGCCAGATTCATTCATTATGTTTTACTTCTAAAAAAAAAATAATGTTGGTAATTCACTTTTGGATATGTAAAAAAAAAATCTTTCTTCTTTCACTAAAATGTTTTCCACACCAAATGCATACTGAGTTTTTTATATTTAGTTCCTTGGATGTTTGGTGGTCTTCCTATGCTACCCCTGCTCTGTGCATGTGCCCACATGGCCATTCACTTCATTTGTGGCCATGCAGAAGATGTGAGAGAAGATGCTTTGTGCAGCAGATCCAATATGGCAGTGCCCAGCACCGGAAACGCCAGGTGAACAATGCAGGATCCCGGACAAGGTAAGGATTTTTTTTAATTGTAACCCCTCATTCTGCTTAAAGTGGACCAACACCCAGGATTTTGACTATCCTGGGTTTTGGTCCACTTCGGTGGGGCACCCTGATCGGGGGTGCCCCACTGTGTGAAACCCCCCAGAAAGCCCCGAAAACTCACCTCACCCCGCTCCCACGTGACCGCTGCAGCCAATCCCCGCCGCCGGACAAGCGAGAGGCAGCGCCGGACAAGCAGAGCGTGTCCGCCGCCGCCGCCTCCCGGGCGTCCCTCTTACAGGGAGCGCACCCGCGCCGGCCATTTGTGAGTGCGCCCTGCTAGAGGGACGCGCGGGAGGCGGCGGACGCGCATGCGCCGCTGGAACGTGGAAAAGGTAGGATTGTGAGCTTCCTGGGGGGTTTGACCCCGCGGGACATCCCGATTTCAGGTGCCCCGCAGGGAGGGATCTGATCGGCCCGGGAATCTTATAGATTCCCGGGCCGATCCCCCCTGGGTGTTGGTCCACTTTAAGTGCCAGGTGAGAGTGGCATGATGGGGGAGTGTTACCTGGTGACTGCACATCCCCTTTAATGATTCAGAACCAAAATATTCCAAAATGTTTGGTTGAACAGCATCAAACTACGGACCATACACTAGTTGTGACACCTCCCAATGTTTCATGGCTCCCCCACTGTACAAAAGGCAGAAACTTGACAAATGTAGTCATGCTGGGGCAATTGGCTGGAAGGAGTGGGCAGAATGCCCAGGCCTCTCATTTGTGGAACAATATAAATGTAGAGGTTACATGTTTAAATAAACATAATATGAAAATAAATGCAACTGACCTTTAATTTCTTTTGATAGTATGCATAGATGTGTGTCATCTCTATCGGCAGCCATCTAAAGAGAAAATGTAGTGTTATAGACTGTTCTTTTACACAGACAATTATAGATCAACAATTGGGAAGCCTCAAGTGGATGGGCGGCAAATAGGACACAATGGGATTGATTTAGAGCCAGGTAAGAACTCTCACTCCTTTTTAGGAGGGAAAATTGCCACTGACTTTCATTGTCTACCGTGTGTATATTTTCACCTGATTCTGAATCAGCCCCAAGGTAGACAATGAAATGGCAGTTTTCTCTCCTAAAAAATGAGTGAGTTTTCTCACCTTCAGTGCGCATAAGTATTCATTATTTTGTAGAGCCACCTCTTGCAGCAATTACAGCTGCAATTCGCTTCGGATAGGTCTCTATGAGCCTGCCACATCTTGCCACTGGTAATGAAGCCTATTCCTCAAGGCAAAACTGCTCCAGCTCCTTCGAGTTAGATTTTTTCCACTGATGAAAAGCAATCTTGAAGTCTGACCACAGAATCTCAATTGGATTAAGGCCTGGACTGACTAAGCCATTCCAAAACATGTACACGTTTCCCCATAAAACCCTTAAGTGACAGCACTGACAGCGAGGCCGGCTTGCCCCTGCTCCCCACCTGCTGTGTGTATAGCACATATAGTGTGGAAAGCTGGCCATGCTGTCATCTGTGCGAGCTGGCTTCCAGCACATCTAATGCAGCACCTGCCACCAGCCATCAGACTGGAGAGATGGCGTGCAGGTAAGTGACTGATACTCACCTCCTCCCTTGTGATCCTCAGTGCGGGGATCCCACGTCGCTCTTCAACCAGGTGGAGGATTCAAATCTTCTGCTCCACACTGGGCTCCCACCACCTTAGGAAGAGCTATTTATAGGCCAGGCAGCTGGGAAAGCCGATACATGCCCCACCTATAAATATCCCCTTTCTCAGGTGGGGAGTGATAGGCAGGAGCCCAGTGCGGGGCAGAAGCTTCCTGTCGTCCTGTCCCACTGAAGACCTGAAGGCCACCAGCTGATGACATTGTCCAGTGCTGAAACAAGGATGGAGGTGAGCTTTTTTTAAAAAAAAATTAACAGTGATTTATAAAAAAATTGATTCAGACTAACCAAAATGTCTTGAGCACATTTGGCGACTCGTCCAAATTAAATTTAATGATTAACAATTTCGCCCATATTTAGTAAAAAGCCTTTTGCACTGTGTATATATATATATATATATATATATATATATATATATATATATATGTTTATATATATATATATATATATATATATATATATATATATATACACACACACAGTATAGATGATCAGGGGCCATAAATCTGCTCTGGATTTCACCAGCCCCCTAGCCTTTGCACAACCTCCCTCCATCTTCAGTGTGTACAGACAGCCCCAGCCTTCCAACAAAAGTCCAGCCCATCGAGAATTCTCCCAGTCTTCCCTTTGACCAGTCTATCCTATATAAATATATATATATATATATATATATATATATATATATATATATATATATATAGTATATATTTATACAATAAGTTCTTATGCTGAATACATTGCATTTGGAAAGAAAGAGGTTTTGATGTAACTCTCCAGCCACAAGCCCAGCAGGAAATCAAATTAGATGACCATCAGATTTTGCTATGGTTTCCACACTTTTTTTCCCAAATAAACCTATTTATCACACAGAATTATAGATATTTTTCTTCATCATTATCTAGTCTAATTTTCCGACAGCCCCATATTTAGTAACTATGGATTTCTCCCAGCCAAAAATATTAAGGAAATTAGGGAATTGGCATTGTTTATATTTTTATATCCTCAAAATATTACTCCCCAATAGCAATTGTTCTGGATGGGAAATATTATATATTATATAATATATATTATATATATTATATTCTCACTAGACAAGCTATGTAAGCCCAAAGTGATCTACAGTAGCTCTAGAACACAACCACCAAATATGGTACAAATTCTTGATAATTTTAAATCCACTAAAAGGCTATGGAGAGCCTCACTGAAATGCTTTGGCTATGCGAAAAGGAATCAGCTACCACCATAGAAGTACTGGCGTCATTTAGATTGTTGCTGTTTAGGCCCATAGAGGTCTTTTAGGCTAGCAAAAACCACTACGCAATTGCCAAGTCCCTTCCTAGGTCAATCTGCCAAGCAATCATATAGGACAATTTGTGAAGTGAGGTTAAAATTGAGGATCATATTACAGATGCCCTCTTAAAATAAAATAAAAACTTGCTCTGCATGTTTGTTGCTGCATTGCATGCTTTGAATAACATAGGGGCATAGTCATGAATCACAATTTTAACAGGGTGATGTTGAGTGACTTCTGTATTATTATATATCATAGTGATGTTCCCCATTCTCCAGTAAACTGGAGACAAAGCTCCTTAAACTTTATCAAACACTCTATCGCTCACCTGGGTCCTATAATTTGCTTACAGAAATGAAAAACTTGGCTGAAAAAAAAAAATTAAAGCATTTTAGATGTTGGTGCTTCAACAAACTGTCTTAACACTGCTATTCAAACTTATTCTATGAAGCAGATGGGGAACCCTAGTTATGCCTCTGACAAACAGGTGGCAGATGGACTATTTTAGATCTTAGATGGCACATGTTGTAAATTTGGTGACAGACCAGATTGAGGGATGTAGGAAGGGTTCCACAGATTCTCAATGGAAGCTGTTGTACAAATGCCACTCCAACCCATTGGCTGGACTTCACATACTGGACTGCAGTAGAGTGATCACTGGAGCGGGGGTAGGAGGCAGATAGGTAGGTGACTTTCATACCCCCTGGCAACTTCTGATCTGAGGCGTGTGGGTAAATCTAAGAAAGTGGGGTTCATTTTAAGCTTAGTATACCATAAAGCCCTAATGTTTAGTATTCAACCTTGCACCTATGGCAGTGTTATATAACAAATCAAAGCAAACAGAGCCACCACAATCCCACCATATAGTTCAGCTAAGCAAAAACATGATAGGTTCTTCCTCCGCTTGTGAGTGGATCAGCCTCTTTTCTAGAAAACATCCACTGACATATTGACACTAGCAGCCAAATACTACACTGAACTAAGCAGAAGCAACTCTTAACTGTCCAGATCTGTCTGGGTCTATTATTTAACATAGAAAGGGATGGACACCAGTAGGAAAAGGTAAAAGGACAGGACTCAAAGAAAGTGGAAATGGAAAGAGTTGGGGGAAGACTAGTCATGCAGAGAAAATCTGTTTTGAGCACATGGCACCCACTGAGCCATTAGAAAAAACTAATAAGAAATATAGTGACAAAGACAACAGGATCTTTCACTCCCCTGATTGTCTTTCTAAAGAACCCTAACATTTGTAAAACCAGTTGGAAAACTAGCAAATGATATTCAAGAAAACATAAGTCCAGTTTCCCTAATTTAATAATAGAAACTCGTCATGATATTCAGTACCACCTCAGTAAGGTCAGAGACAACAAATAAAATTGGCCTGTATTAACAAATCCAATGTTTATACTGTTTACTAACCAAAAGTACTTACTAATTTATACATTTAATTGTTTCACAAGTGGATGCTAACATTTCATGGCCTTTGTAAAATTTAGTAAAATTAGAAGCATGCATTGTTATCCTAATGTTTGTGTACTGAAAAGCATCTGTCCTTCCAGTTTGAAGTTTTTGTTTTTTTTAATTCATTGTGTGTTCTTTTAGTTTAGGAAGAGTAGGAATGGTAGGAACAGCAATCTCACTTTTTGTCTTGGCATGCAACAAACTAGACCACAACCATCCTTTACAAAAACAAATACAAAATTAGCAAATAAGATTAACTGACTGTTCTTTATTTTCAGGTCCCAGGATGTGTACCGACATTTTTAAGAGAGCTTTTGCTGACATTCAAACTCTGACGGGGGGGGGGGGGGGCAGCCAAACAGCGGGGTTACACCATGACAGACTAGTGTATCCTAGGGAGGATATAGGTCCACTGTGACCCTGAACAAGTCCAGCAACTCACCTTTCTCCATGCGGGTCTTCTAACATTGTGGTTGCCAAAACCTCCTCCAGTAGTGCAGTGTGTGCAATTTCCAGTTCCCTGTTTGGAGGGTGAACCATGGACAATAGGCAAAGATATACTCATTAAAGAGCTGAGAGGGCCACACAAGCAGGCACCTATTGTACCAACTGTGGCCTAGAGCTGCTTTAATAAATAAAGAACAATCCTCCAAAAGAAAGGAACCAAAATAACATTTATTCAAATGCTACCTATGATAATAATGGCTAGCAATAACATGTCCATGCTACAGTAAATACACTGTAATCCCATGTTTCAGTAAAATGCATAACATGTTATTTCAGATGTCGGTGCTGGGATTGCTATGATACACTAACAGACAAGCTGTACGAAGCAGTTGTTACAATGTCCTTTTGTTTTTATTTAATGCTGTGTGTAAGCGAGTTGTGAGCACACAGAAGATGTACAGCAGAGTGTCCTCTTTGTGCAAGCAATGGTAATGTGAAACATTATCTATTCTGTGCTGCTGAGTTGTGATTGAAGGCACTGACCTGCCGTAGACTTATAATAGGGGAGCAGGTGTGGCAATGATGGACTTTAATTTCCTTTAATAAACCTTTTATGTGCCACACTTTTACTGCCATTCGACACTCTCCAAGGTCCTGCACATAATAGGTTCATTACTTTTGATTACTATAGTCTATTGAGATAAACAACTCTAGAATGCTGTATATATTATGCTCAAATATACAATTTATCTATTTTGTTTTTTATGGCAGCCAACTCCATGGACACAATTAAAAGCGGTCTGTGCTTCATTTCTAAAAAGAATTACTACTTGTTCAGTCCTAAGTAAATGCCAAGAAATGATTTTATTGAAATATTTGCTTGTTTCATTGTTCTTCTAGACAGCCATTATGGACACACAATATCCATAACTGTGCAGCATTTCATGTACTTTGCCCATTTCTACACTTATTTTTGCAAATGGGCTACAGTTAGGGACACATATAAAAGCTTGGTCATAAAACATTGGAAATGGCATCTAACCCGGTTCAATCATGGTTTTATTTTAATAGTAATTTACAGGGCACTGTTTAATAAAGCATTTTCTTCAAGCTTCCAACTTTTAATAACCTTCCAAGAATTCATTGGTCTAATGGACTGTAAACTAAAATGGGCTCTTTGCAAGACATTTTGCTAGTTAGAAAAATAGAGCTGTGGCTCTCCAACATCAACTTTATTTCCAGTATATTTTTACTTTTTAGAAATACATAATATTAACTTTGATAAACTGCACTTAAAGTTCAGGGATTGCAGTTACACTTTGGACATGTTTCAGACGCATTAACTTACTAGGTTTGTTCACATGGGACCACTGGTTGTTAGGAGGCCACCAATAGTCCCCTCAAGTCTCCTCTCCTCATCCTATGTCTGTTAGCATACCACAAGGTTTACAGCTACTGGAGGTTATCTCATTTTCAACATTTATATTATGGCTAGGGATGAGCGAACCGGTTCAGACGAACCGGAATTCGCTCCGAATTTCAGGGAAAATTCGATTCGGCACGAACCCGAATTTTTTTTGGTTTGTGCCGATCGAATTTTCCCTGAAATAACAAAAAAAAAAATGCCGGCATGGTGGGAGCGGGTAGGCCAGCTACGCTGTCAGCTGTCAGTGGGCCTGCCCGCTCCCACCATGCCGGCATTTTTTTAAAAAGCAAACACTTACCTGCATGGTCGGAGCATGGAGGCCGGCGCCGCTCTCAGGCGCCCTCTGATGACGCGTCCTCTGATGACGCGTCCTCTGATGACAGAGAGCGGCGCCGGCCTCCCCGCTCCGACCATGCAGGTAAGTGTTTGCTTTTTAAAAAAATGGCGGCATGGTGGGAGCGGGCAGGCCGGCTGCGCTGTCAGCGGGCCGGCTTCCGCCGCCCGCTGACAGCGTAGCCGGCCTGCCCGCTCCCACCATGCCGGCATTTTTGCTTAAAAAAAATGCATGGTGGGAGTGGGCAGGCCGGCCATGCCGGCATTTTTTTTTTTCAGATGAGCGATTCGTGAAAGTTCGATTCGGGCGAGCCCAAATTTCTTGGGGAAATTCGGCAAATCGCCCGAATCGAACTTTCAAGAAGTTCGCTCATCTCTAATTATGGCCTTAAAAAGGGTATATTCTCAATAGCATCCCTTAGTATTATTTTTTTACTTATTACAAGAAAATCCATCTTTTGGGCCCTAATTTTACTTCCTTGCTATGAATCATTTCTGTCTCAGAGATTTTGTTAGTTGACCTTCATCTTCCGGTCTAACAATCTTTGTATTACATTGTTGTTATATGTCTAGCAATGAACAGGCTGGTTTCTCCAAAATCACATGGATTCACCTTTCGTTTCAGTACCTAACTCAATATCAGTACCTATATCCAAAATAATACTTTTCCAGATTCTTACAAAAAAACTACAAAGCTCTGTCTGACTAGACCCCTCCATACATTTCCTTAGATGTCCAAATTACATCTCAGATCTGTTTATTGATTTATTTATTTCTTCTATCTGGTCACCTCCTTACACTACTCTCTTGTCAACTATGGATAACACCTCAGGCCTCAGATTTGCTTATTTATTTGGTTATTCCTCTTCTCCATTTACCTTCTTACACCCTTCTTTAGTCACCTCCGGATAACACTCTAGGCCTCCGATCTGCCTTTTAGTTTCTTCCCTTCTTCTCTATATTCACCTATTAACACTACTATTTAGTCAACAACAACCCCCCCCCCCCCCCCTCAGAGAACACATTGGTCCTTAGATCTGCTTATTTATTTCCTCCATCCTTCCTATCTAGTGGACTTCTCTCTTTGGTCACTGCAGACCTCAAATAATCGTATTATTTTTTTCTTTCTCCTCCCTAGTCACCTATTCATACTCATCTTATGTCATCCCCAGATAGAACCTCAGAGCCCCCCCCCCCCCGCCCCAAATCTGCTTATTACCACTGTATCTTGCTTCCAGAATAAATAACAGTTTTGGTGTCTATCTTCAATGCCTATATGTTACTGTACAATAAAATCAAAATAACACATAAAAGCCCATAGCCCCCTTCCCCTCCAAACTCCTTTATTTTGAAGGAATTTTGAATCAAACACTGACACATGTACCATAAACTGCCCTCTTATAAACTACAAGGCCTCAACCAGCCACACTGAAATTTAAAAGCAATAACCACCAGAACACAAAAAGATACATCCACATATACTTACAGCTAAAATTAGGTGGATGATTAAGGGGGTATTAAAAACCTGCATCAACGTTTTTACATAGATTTAAAATCTGCAATAAAAAGGCATTTTTTGGCAATTGGGTTCAGCCATGTTATTGTCACTGTAAGGAGGTTAAGGACAGTTAAGGACTGAAGAGCAGTACAGGAGAGTTTGCAAATCAGCCCAATGTATTATTGTTAATAAATAAGTAATACATAAGTAATAAAACTGAGTGGACATTCTGTTCCCAAATGGTGTGAGCAGTCTACATATTTACTTTACCTCTTCCCAGAATTGCCCCTCAGAAATGCAGCTAGCTATTTAAAAATGCTCAGGTGCCTAGAGGCATATGCAATATTAAATCCCATACTAATTATTGACGGGCTACTATTCAAAGCAAAACACAGCATTTCAAAATATAAACAGGTTGCTAATTTGTGTTCTTTACCTAGAAAGAGTAACAATTTAAAATTATTTGAAGTCAAGTTTAGACAGTAGGACGTGAAACAGGTTTCATCTGTTGAGGAGTACAGACTTTCCCTTAAATCTTATATTTTGACTGTGTTGTAAAACAGCGCAATGTATTGACAGCATTAATAGATGGACAGCTTTAATGTGGACATTGTGTCAGCCTTATACTCTGTACAGCTTCCAAGCAACTTTGCACAACTGGCAGAGCCGAATGTAAAACATAACCATATGTTAATGTTCTTTTGCCAAACGACTTCAGCAAATAATTCTATTATTCCCCCAGGTAACAACCGTGTGCCAAGTATTTCTATTAGAGGATATCACGGAGGCATTAGAGGGCAGAGAAACAAAATGTCAATGGGGAGTCAAAGATAAGCAGGGTGTTGAGACGGCAGCACCTAAATACATATATCACAGGGTAATGTATGATTTATTAATGAATAAAATGATATATTATAAGAACTTGTCCTGGGAGACATCTTATCCCTGTTATTCACATATACACTGTGCATTATACTGATGGCTTAGTACAATGAAAAAAATTAACCTTCATCTCCAGTAGCCTCCAGGACTAAAGAGTCCATCTGCATTCTTCAATTTTAACCTTTAAAAGACCATTACTATTACATTATCAAAGAGGAAACCCTACACGGACAGTGACGAGAAATCAGGAGATTTTAGATACACCTCTAAAGACTTGCAGTACAAATCTGTGATAGACATGGACAAAACTATATGACTCAGGGGTCCTATGGGAATATGACCTGGGGCAGAAACTCAGTGGTCTATGGGAATATGACCTGGGGCAGAAACTGAATTACTATATGCCCAATAGGGGAAGGTAGAGGCTCTGCAAGAAGTGGTAAAATCAGACGTTAGTCATATTTAACTTTAAATTCTTCAATGGAACCTACCTAACAAGTGACTATAACAGTAAGATATGGCCCGCTCTATGTTGGGTGTGTAAACAGAGCAACACAACCCTTCTACATTTGTGATGGGAGTGTAAATATATAGAGAGATTTTGGGCAGATGTAATTAGGTACATGAAAGCAGAGTTCAGCATGAAAGTCAAACTTAGCACCTTTCCCCTGTCTTCTCAGCCTAGACATAAATTTGAACAAACAGGAATTGGGGCCATATATAACATTTTGGAACTCATAGCTTTAGGTGTAACAAAAAAAAAAATGTAGTACTCTTAAATGGATGGACACAGTGGCTGTGGACCTTAGAATGTGGAAGGGGCTCCTGATTCAAACCATAAAAAGAAATGTAGGCAGGTCGAGAGATATAAAAACTGTCCCCGAAGCGCTAAATAAGCTAGTATAGACTAATTAATTATTCACTAGATGTAAGCGGTACAGCCTAAATAGATTTTAAATCTGTTTACTCTTCTAGCTTATTGCTTTCTAATTTCGAATCTCTCTCTATTGCAGGGGCGAGGGGGATGTCCACAGTGCACCATTCGCCACAACCCAGGAACCCAGAAATGTGAGAATAAAAACCCTTTAAATTTTTAGATAGTGACCATCCAAAATTGGGATGAATGTGTAAGTTGGCCTAAAATACTAATGACTAGCGTTTTGGTATAATACATTAAGGGCCTTATATATATGAAGCACTAGGCCGCCACCCGCCACATCAGCTCAGGTGGGCACATATTGCTTACCTGCTAGCCTTATTTATCATCATTTTTGCAATGGGCGCAGCAGCATTGTGAAACATGTATTCCCCAAATAATAAACTGGCCAGTTCCCCTGGTTTAGCTGGCTCGGTGTTCATTGCTCCCATATATATATATATTAGCATGTTATTTCATGTTTTTTGGTTTTTTTTTAATTTTATGCTTGGCTTTGGGTACATGATATAAGCACAAATGCAAATACATATAATTGCACCAGTTATGCCTGTCCAGTGTGTAACATATATAACAGTACAGTATTATTTGTTTACTTAAATTGTTGCTTAAACACATTTTTAGCGATGTCTGTATGTCTGTTGACTTTACCAGTTCATAAAAATACAGGTCAGCAAAATTGACGCATAGACCACATAGCCTACAGTATGTGGAGACACTGCAAATTGTTGCACTGTAATGGCCATCTATGCCGTACTGTGCTGAAAATAGGGCCCATTGTGGCACGTCAGAGTATACTACTCTGTAACTCGGGGAATGGGGCTGCGGATACTCAACTTTTCTGAGATCCAATTTGGGATAATTAAGAGGAAGTCCTGTTATTTTTGACTGGACTTCCTTGTTAAATAAAGCAAGTCTAGCTGTAGTATGATGTAGCGTGCCATACTGTGCCTTATTTTCATTACACAACAGCATAGATGCAACATAGTAAAATTGGCTGTTTTGCAATGTCTCTACAGTAAGCTATTCAGAATTTGCCGATCTATAAATAGAAAATATTACTATTCACCTGTACTGAAAGCTTATTATAAAATTGTACCTTCAATTTGCAATATATATATATATATATATATATATATATATATATATATATTAGATACATGGACTAAAATGACTTAAACCGGACCAACACAACAAACAGTGCTCATATGCCTCCCTCCCCAGGGCATTTCAAATTGCTACACATAAAAAATCATTTACCTTTTTCTAACTCCTGCAGTGGTAAATTTTGTTAACAAAAAGGTGGCTCATGCATCTGCAGGTTATGTCAGTCGAATCCAGGCAGCAGCATGGCTGAGAAGCTGGGAAAGGAAGCTCCGAAATGTCCGCTACCAGTAGAAAATCTGTAAGCAAATGTAAGTGCTGACAATGCTTTAGTATCATGCATGTAGATGGGGCAAGTGGGTTTTGGGGAGTTTTCTTGACCACCTCACCCTGTCTGTGCTGTAATTTACTATTCTTCCAATACCTTTCCACTCCCTGCCTCTGAAGTCTCTCTAAGTATATATAATATGGCTTTGTGTGACCATACCCGCCTTTCCACAGTATCTGTATCACAGTGTCTCTAAAATTCTAAAGCTTCAGCACCATCACTTTACGAGTAGCCATAGGCATCATGTCCATGATCACACACTCACAGCAACTCCATCAACATTCACACTCCTTCCTTATTATTAACTATACTATTAACACAAACTCAATTAGAGAATATTTTCCACCACACCATCCAATTACCACAACCATATGTAATATCACTCACATGCTACCAACACACATGCTGATTGCTCCCACGGCATCTTTTACCCTCTCGAGGGCCTTGTGTCTCGGAGATCTGCATAACAAATCCTGCCATCCCAACCTTGAGGGGGGGGGGGGTGTGGAGAACAGACTGAGGTACTAGATTTTTCTCTATGGGCACCTCATTATTGTTCTATATTTTGCTACACATCCGCCAGAAGTACATGACCTCTCCCCCAGGAGCAGCTACAGATAAACAGGGGATCCTTGTGGTGCTATGGTCTAGGGCAGGGGTACTCAACTACTTCTTGTAAAGGCCCGTTTACAGGCAATGAAAGGTGGGGGGCTGTTGCAGGGGGTATTTAGATATCAGTGCACTGGGGGGGGGCTATAAATTCCACAGGCAAAAGTAAAAAAGCTGCCTGCTCCCACAAAAATCCTATTGGGCACTGGGAAAAAATAGGAGCTTTTTTATGGGCCCCACAGAACCTACAGCTCTGACCCACTGCACACTGCTTTTAACCCCCCCCCCCCCACACACACACACACACACACACACACACACACACACACTCTGTGCAGGCCAGGTACAGGGGTGGACTAGGGCCCCAAAATGTTAATGGAAATAAGATCTGGTAAAAAGGATGGATAGGAAGAGCTTGGGGGAGAGGGATGAATGGAAGAGAAGCTATAAGGAAAAGGGGTGGATAGACGATAGACAGAACGGGAAGGGAAAGGAGGGACAGAGAGAGAGCTGGGAGAAAGGATGGATTGACAGAACTAGAAAAACAGGGATGAATGGACAAAGCTGGGAGGCCAGGTATTGGATGGGCAAAGCTGTGACGATGGGAATGGGTGGGGCAGAGAGACTGGGCTAGATGGGGCAAAACTGAGGGGACATGAATTAATGGGGTAACACTGGGGGGGCAGAGATGGATGGGGTAGAAATGGTGAGAAAGGGATGGATGGGGCTGAGCTGAAGCAAAGAGACAGAGAAACAAAGTTTGTGTGTACCTTGCAAAGCCACTTCCTGCAGTGCTGTATTGCAAAATTGCGATGCTAGGTGCCAGGGAGCCATGACACTGGCAGGGAGACATCACAGATAAAGTAAAGAGGGCAGTGCTGAGCATGGCAAAACAGAAGTAACTGAGTGCAGGGCTGTCAGGGCAGGGGTCCGGAAATCTAGCGCTGAGGTCCGCACTCGGAAACTGGTGCGCCAGTTGAGTACCACTGGTCTAGGGTCTGGAGGCCCCTTTAAGGGAAATGCCAGAAAATCTTAATACACACTTCTTTTACACTATGGTATCTTATGCCAGTCCTACCTGACTGCCAGTGGCCATTGAGGTTCGCTGGAGGGGCATGAGTAGTGTAACACACAGCCCAGGAATGCTTGTCCAGCAAATCCTATTGCTTACTAGTGGTGATAAAAATGCACCGTTGCCGATGGAACTCAAAAGGGTGCTTTTTAGGCTACGTTCACACCTGTCTGGTCACAATTGCAGCATGCATTTTGGAGTGGGAATTACGTTTTGCCTTGCATTTTTTGTCTGCATTGTTGTTTGCATCTGCATTTTAGAACTATACCTGTTTAATGGTTTGCGTTTTCAGTCAGGACGCAGCAGGCTGGACTTTTTGCAGCCACATTTTTCTCTACACCAGAGAGGTGTGAAAGGGTCCATAGGAGTGCCATTAACCGATATTTTTTGTTTTACTGCTGTGTCTGCTGTGAATGCAGAAACGCATGCGCTACCGGACAGGTGTAAACGACGGCTTTGGCTTTCCAGAAACATTGTTAGGGTCATTGGGACCACCTTATCAACTGTTCTGACAAAAGAATAATAAACGTGTTTTACCGTATTTTTCGCCCTATAAGACTCACTTATTTTTCCCCAAAAGTGGGGGGAAAATGTCCGTGCGCCTTATCGGGCGAATGTAAAAAAAAAAAAATAAAAACTCACCCGTTCCCACGTTGCCTGTTACACTGCGGGAGCCCATAGGAGCGGCGGGGGCTCTGTCCGGGCCCCGCCGCTGCGATCGCTGTTTTTTACAGGCAGCGATGACAGCGGCGGGGCCAGAGAAAGCGCTCGTCGCTTTTCCATCTGCTGCTTCTTCCGTCTGGGGCACATGCGAGCACCCAGGTCATGGCAGCGGGTGGGCGCGGCCTGCACCAAGTCGGTGCAGGCCAGGCCCACCTGCTGCCCTGACCTGGGTGCTCGCATGTGCCCAGGAAGAAGCAGCAGATGGAGGAGCGGTGGGAGCGCTGTCTCTGACCCCGCCGCTGTCATCGCTGCCTGTAAAAGACAGCGATCGCAGCGGCAGGGCTTTACGGCCAGCTCCGTGAATGGGGTGGGCGTGGCCTGTGCCGACGCTGACGCGGTGCAGGCCACGCCCACCCCATTCACGGAGCCGACCGCTCAGTGGAGCGGTGTCAGTGGAGAGGTCAGTTTAACTTTTTTTTTTACTTAAGCCGCACAGGGGGGTGCCACACAGCCTATGGGAATTGGGGGGAGGGGGGGTGCCACACAGCCTACGGGAATTGGGGGGAGGGGGGTGCCACACAGCCTACGGGAATTGGGGGGAGGGGGGATGCCACACAGAATATGGGGGGAGAAGGGGATGCCACACAACCTATGGGAATTGGGGGGAGAGGGGATGCCACACAGCCTATGGGAATTGGGGGGAGGGGGGGATGCCACACAGAATATGGGGGGAGAAGGGGATGCCACACAGCCTATGGGAATTGGGGGGAGAGGGGATGCCACACAGCCTATGGGATTTGGGGGGAGGGGGGGATGCCACACAGCCTATGGGGGGAGAGGGGGATTCCACGCAGCCTATACAAATGGGGGGAGAGGGGATGCCACACAGCCTATGGGGGGAGAGGGGGATGCCACACAGCCTATACTAATGGGGGAGAGGGGGATGCCACACAGCCTATGGGGGGAGAGGGGGATGCCACACAGCCTATACTAATGGGGGAGAGGGGGATGCCACACAGCCCATGGGGGGAGATGGGGATGCCACACAGCCTATACAAATGGGGGGAGGGGGATGCCACACAGCCAATGGGAATGGGGGGGCACACTGCCTATATGGGGAATAGGAGGGGGGAATGCCACACTGCTTATGATAATAGGGTGTACACTGCCTATATGGGAATGGGAGGGGGATCCCACACTGGGTATATGGGGAATGGGATGGGGGCATGCTACACTGTCTATGGAATGGGGGCATCCCACACGGCCAACGGGAAAGGGGAATGCCACACTGTCTGTAATGGTGCGTTTTTGGTTTACAATATTTTTTTTCTTATTTTCTCCCCCAAATCCTAGATGCGTCTTATAGGGCGAAAAATATGGTATATTATTCATTATCAGACCTTTTGCCATCTCTCTTTTTGGTTCTTCTATTTCCCTGTATAATAACATTTCCTGAAATGATATAAAAGTAGAATCCGAGTCCCCCTTTGTGAAGCAGCAACATTGCCAATTCTCGTGAGCTGAAGCTTGCATCAAAATTAATATATTGCAGACAAGAATTCTTCCTTGTGATATGTTTACTGCAAATGTTTATATCAACAGAATTTTACTGCCTATTTATCTTTATTAATATAAAATAATCTAAACATCTAAATGGTAAAGTGTGAACTCCCATAAAACAAGTTATTTTTATTCAAATGTGTTTTTACGTCAGTTTTACCAAAAAACATGAGAGAGCCTTTTGCTAAGGCTTCACCTGGCTCTCTAGGGAGTCTCAACTTTCCCTTTATTTTGTATGTATGCACATTGCCTGGCCCTTTGTGTGCCAACTAAACACCTGTCCTGACACCAGAGCAGGTAATATGAGCTTCTGTAGTTGAATCTCAGAACTCTGAACTGCAACTACTGTTTGGGGAGTAAATTAAATTTGAGAAATTATCTCCATAGAATTCATTTATTAAAGTGTACAAACTACAGATTCTTTTTTTTAACACCTGAACTGTTTATGCTTATAACTGATAATATCATATCATATCATATCATTACTAATTATGACTTATTCTATATACGTCAGACCTACTATTGGATGATGGATATTACTCTTGTTAAAAATAAATGTGATCAGAGAAAGGGAGTCCAGCACTGAAAGTTTGCCCAATGCATTAGCAACAATCTAGGACAGGGCAAGAGTCCATTGAAGCAGCACACTCGAAATTGTATATATATATATATATATATATATATATATATATATATATATATATAAATATATATACTGTATATATATATATATATATATATATATATATATATATATATATATTACAAAGGTTTAGCACAAATCCCTCTTTTGGTTGTTTAGTAAATTGCAAAGAGCTGTCCATATGAGGCACAGAGCCCCTACACATTTAAACAAATGCCCAGCCCCCCCCCCCCTTAGTGCCAATACTCAGTAAGCCAAGTTGTTCAGTGTTATGTATATATAAATGCTTACATGCAAAAACTGGAGATTCTAAATTGTTTTTCTGAATGTACATTTATTGCCTGAAGCAAGTCTTAATACTGTCAAAGGTACCCTTAGGAGACTTTTAGCGCTTATGATTTTGAATCAAAAGATGCTTGAAATCCATATGTGTTGTAATATAGCATCAAATGGGAACAAAGCACTCCTAAAGTGTACTAGAAATGTGTGCTTTAGGCCGTGCTACGATATGTTATTAAAGGCTGCGTTTGTTATTCTTGCATGAAAAATCCTCATGTTGCCCTTAATATAAAATATATATAGAAGTGAGTATACATTGTCTATTCCTCATTTTTATAGGTGAAAAATCGCAAGTTTAAAAAATATATGCACATCTATGGAAGTGAAAGCACTATCTTTTCATTTGTTAGGAATGTCATGTTTGGGGATAAGGAACTTCTAGAGAATCCAAGTTTATAAGGTCTGCATAGAAGAAGGCACTAATACACAAAACCAACAAGGCAGGTAGGGAGGGGTAAAGAGAACATCTGGCACAAAAGATTTGGAAAAACAACACTGCAGGTGACCTGGAATCAGGATATCCACAATAAAACACGACACCTAAAAATAAAAAGAAATAAGCACATATATATAAATGACACCTAAACAATTCTCCCCTTTCTTTACTCTTTCAATATTTGCGATTTTGTCTCTCCAGCTTCTGTGTTTTAGGTGAAACTCTATTCCCCATTTTGGAGTGCATCCCCTTTCACATGACAGGGAATACACTCCCATTTGAAGAATAGAGATTCCCCTTAAACACAGAAGCTGGAGAGCTAAAGTTTCAATATGGAAACAGTAAAGGAAGGGGAGAAACATGGGGGGGGGCATCTGGACTAGTTAAGGGCTTAGCTAGCCAAGAGTGCATAGGGCCAGGCCATTTGCGCTTCCAAACAGCAGAAGTTCACATAGAGAAGCAAAAGAAGAGGAATTTTGTGCTCGCCCCGCATGCCAATTTGTGCGATCCACATTGATGCCAAATGTGTGCATTGAACAACGAATCAGATGCCTAGGTGCATGCGGAATTGTTGGCGCTTGTTTTGGGGTTTACATACGCGTGATTATGAATTTACCCTATTGTTGCCAGGGAAAATTGTTTTCTTTTATAACACAGTAGCAAACAAATAGAAAACATAAAACTAATAGATAGGCTTAACACATAGATTACATCATATTGGCACACATTAATGGAAACTTTTAAAAATGCCATTGGAAGTGGAATGTTCTCTGCAGGTTTACCATTAACCTCACTTCCTGTTGGTCACTGAGGTTAGGAAACTGAGCGAACTGGAACGTCAAGGTTGTCAAAGTTCTGGTACAGGAACTGCATATTTCGTCTGGTCACTCACCACCTTTCACTCCACCTGGCTTACTGATGTTTATTTACGTGTGTGGAACCATGGATCTTAATGTTGTCTTCTCACCGAGGAACAACACACCTGATTTTCACTTTTTGGGGTGTTGTACCTCAACCTATGCAATTGGGATGCCCCACTGTGTGTATTCCCCTCCCTCAGTCACCTGATCCACTCACCTTCCAGTCGCCCCCACAGCACAGGCTCAAGCTGAGAGCAAGCACGCTGATTGGTTGATCGGCCTCCTTAGCCAATCAGCATGCTCGCTTTCCCTCAGCTCCCTTCGGCTACTTAGGTAGTAAACTGGATTTTTTAATGCCATTTTTAGGATAGTCTTTCATAGCAAATAATGATCTAAAGTGTAAAAACTGGTATGGTCTATAAAATGGCCATTACTGTTGAATTTTATCATCCCCTCACTATCTACCATGTATATCACTGCCAGAAGTTTTTTGTAAAATGTGTAAAAAGCAGCAGCCCAGGGCCACCATTGGGGCAGGACAGCTAAAACTCCAGTATAGAGCCCAGGCGCATAGGAGGAGGAGGCCCAGTCCCTGACCATAAAGTCAAACTAGGGTCCCTGCTATCACACTGGTGTTGATACAGAGCCTGTGAGAAAACTTGCGTCTTATTTAGGAGAGAAAACTGCCACTTACTTTCATTGCCTACCGGGTGTACATTTTCACCTGGCTGTTAAGCAGCCCATTAACCAGTTTATCTAAGCTTGCAGCAGCAGAAGCGCTGCTGTTACATACCTCTGCCAGATCCTCTTCATGTCAGTGCGGTGGAGCAGCAATGGAGCAGCAGTGGTGTTTTAAACTGGCCCCAGCAGGGGCTACAAGAAGATGGTTGAGGACATTCCTAGTGCTGGCACTAGAAGTGTCCTTACTTATGGCAGCCAGCAGCTGCCCCGGCTGCCCCGGCTGGGGCCGTTTTCAAACGCTGCTGCCGCTCCATTGCACTGACAGGAGGGGGATCGAGCAGAGGTATATTCCAGCAGCGCTTCTGCTGCACACTCTGCGCCCGTACCACAGTCACCCCCCAAAGTTCTGGTCCCAATTGATTTTAATGGGGACCAGGTTTATTCAATGTTCGGTTGAACTTGCTGAACCAGAACTTTGGGTGGTCTCCCATCTCTACATCTCAAACAAATTGCAGTCTTTGGAGGTAGAGCATCTCTATAATAATTCACAATTACATGCAGTTTAGCACTTTATTGCGAATTGGGAGGTCTCTTAGAACTTTACACACTGATATTTCAGTTAGAAGAGGCTTTCATAATTTTCCTGGATAATTTTCTCTAGGTTTATGTCTGGTATTTCAAATGATATAGTAATGACTACATAAACAAAACTCAAAGACATTGACATTCCAGAAGTACAAAAATCTTTATATCCCCATCTTTCTGTAGCTGAGATCTTAGAGTTTAGTGAATACTATAGTTAACATCAAATAACTATACTTTACTATAGTAGTAATTCTGATTTTGCTTAAACTGTTTTTTTGTGACAGAATTTGTTATTCTATTTGTAATACGATGATTTTTCTCCTTTTCTTTTTACCTAAATTGAGAATAAATGAAGTAAATCACATAGGGGAGTAGCAGGACAGCTACTCAGATCCCTGATGCCAAACTGATTAGCATCCAAATAAACACACAGCAGCACATCATCTGCACAATGCAATTTTTTTCACTATTTTAATAATGTTTCTCAAAGGGCTTGTTTTCAACTTTCTTCTGTGGCAAGTTGGTTCTCAGGGGGAAGAGTCGCTTCCTAATGCTCACAGCTTCTCTCCAGTCTAAAGTAACCGTTTGCTGTCATATGCATTCAGCCCTCTGCCCTAATCCCATCTGCTGTCTAGTTTATCCCAAGAGATTCCGAGTTAAGACAGCACAGCTGAGATCCACTTACAAAAGTACATATAGTATAGGTTGTGTAAAAGGAAACAACTCATGCACAGTGTTCAACCCTGCTATCCTGTAACCACAGGAAATTAATTTTCATGATGGCAGTAATTAAGTATGTAAATATAAATAGAAAACATATCCATTTAAAATTAGGTAGCCATTTTGCTTTTCTCCATTCTTTGTCCAATAAGCACACCAACCAGTTACTAAAGTAACTAAAATACTGACAATGCGAAAATAAAAAATAAGGAAAAAGAAGCTTAAAACACATTGAAGATCTATTAGGCTTGGGTAGCATGGCGACAACATGAGCTGCTTGCGCCAACCTAGTCACCAAGTCATAGCAGATTGACTAGGCTGCTGCTGCTTTAATAAATTCCTGTTTACTAAGGTTGAAGAGTTTATCTAACGCAACACACAAAATCACTTAAACTGGACCTTCACCATGATTTTATGAAAAGCCCAAACCCCTAAATAACGATTCCCCAGCATCTAAAATTAATATATTTTAAGTTTTTTTTTTACTTGTTATTCTTTTACCCACTGGGCTGCAACTCTGTTCAGGGCTCTAGGATACGGGCGCCACCATCATGACTAAGAAGCATCACATACTGAGTAGAGGAGAGCAGTATAAAGTACAGGGGGGCAGGGTTATAGCTGTGCTTTGCACAGACAGAGCAGAGCTGGGTTCAGGGAAAGGACAGCAATCCCGGAATGCAGAGTGACACAGTCAGAAGACACTTCCTTTTTTTTAGGCTGCCTGATGCGCCATGAGCCGCCATTTTGGATATTTAAAGGCTCATAACATGCAGTAGATGCAGGTAGGATGCTTTTTAATGTGAGCAATCTGTATGTACAGGGTGTGGGAAACATATAAGATTCTTATTCAGGGTGCGGGTCCACTTTAAAATAAATCCTCTGTACCTGAGTTCTATGAGTGAGTCGCATACATTTTTCCAATACAGTAGGGTTTTTTTTTTTACTAATTAGTAAATAACAGCCCCCATCAGAATCTGAATCAAAAGACTGACTGACCTAGTAGGTCTAATTATGATACACTTTAGTGATTATTAGGGTTGGTTGCTGTGCTGCTTCAGGGATTGGGTCATTGACCTGTCACTCAAGTACCATACACGGCTGCAATGAGGTGACCAAAACCCAGGATAGCTACGAAGCTGGCGTTATAGCCACAAAAATGATGCTAAAACACGCACATCATAAACAAAGCCCTAAGCTTCATCTCTGTTTGATTACTGGAAGGAAGTTGATTTGACAGAAAAGCTACGACCAGCATAAAATATGGGGTTCTTGTACCAGAATGGTGACAGGCGTGGATTTTGATTTGGATCACCTGCCTCCAGAGATCAACAGGAGGTGAGAGAACACTGTCACTATAGTTCCATAAGAAATATAATTATTTTTTTAAATTCCCTGCACTCACACATTTTCCAGGGGAGGTACATAGGTGAAAACATGTTTCACACTTACATAACCCCAACATAGGGTATTTACTAAAATATATGGAACTTCTCCACGTTAGTAAATTACCCCTAAATCACAGGCCGCAAAACAGAATTACAATGTGTAGCGATAACCCTTATCGCCGGAGGGCTTCACCGCCCGAGACGTCCAGGTGCTGCTGGAATTCCAGAAACGTCCGTGAGGAAACAGCCCCCTTACAAGGGCTAGTGAATTGTAATATAGCGTTTCCCCCAATAAGAGACAGAACTTCAGTATTGAGGGTGAAGGTGAAGTGTACTTTATTAGTGCCACACTGGGCCTTATATGCAAGCCTCCATGCAAGGGGACCTCCCCCATGGACCTGATGGAGGACTGCATGACAAGTACACAGACCAATGGGAGCAGGGCACATAATCCCTCAACTCTGCCGGTGACGTAATCAGCAACACAATAGACGTCTGTAACACAATCAGTCAGAACAATGCCATTGTCTGTGACGTAATCAATCAACACAATGGCAGTCTGTAATACACTCCAAAATACAATGACATTGCCTGTAACAGTATCAAAATACAATGACATTGTCTGGAACCTAATTAAGAAAAGGCCAGTGAATGACCCGGGGGGCAACTGAATAGTGATGACATCCAAAAGACAGAGCGTCTGTCACAATGCCCCCTTTTTGTGGAACACCCGGCAGACCCGGATTGACCCTGTTCGGGTTAACGTGGGGCTCTCCGGACTCTTGTTATGGGCAGAGTTCTGTGTAAGGACAAGTCTGCAAATAGTGAGTAACAGGACTAAACATTGACGTGGGCTGTACATAGGAATCGGTCATGGGTGGGGTCCAAACACTGGGATATTGTGGCGTTGGTGAGTTCAGCACCAAAGTCCTTGGTTGGATGTGTGCACAGGTGCTTTGCTTTCTTATAGCTGGTCCAAGTTTCAATCTCTTTCCATGGAAGCTGATCGGAGAATCCACAATCTTCTGCACATCTACATCCTCGTAAAAGGAGACAAAACCATAACCTTTAGAAACGCCAGAGGCATCCCTAATAATTTTGACATTCTTTACAGCGCCATACTTTGAAAAAACATCCTTAATTTCAGGCTGATTAATCCGACGGTCAATGCCCCCAACAAAAATAGTGTTTGGCATAAGTTTCCCTTCTGGAAGGACGTAACCTGATGGCTGATCCTCTTCTTGACTTCGTGTAACAGACATGACATGATGCAGACGAAACCCCTGGGTCTCCCCGACCAGTGGGCTGGAGTCGGCAGCTCGGGCTGGAGACCGGGTTGTAACAGGGTTGACGCTGGCTGGGCCAGAGGTAGCGTAGGCAGAAGTCATTGGTCCTAGATCATTTCCCAATAGTACTTCTGCTGGTAAGTTGTCCATAAGTCCCACCTTTACCCTGCCGGATCCAGCGCCCCAGTCAAGATGTACTCGGGCGGTGGGGAGTCGAAACACCGCTCCTTCCGCCACCCTGACTGCAACGGTGTGTCCAGTGCGGTCTTTGTTCTTGACCAAATGAGGTTGGAGCAAGGTAAGTGTGGCTCCGGTGTCGCGTAATCCTTGCGCGGTGCGCCCATTGACTCGTACCTCCTGGCAATGGTGCAGTCGGTTGTCTTGGATGGCCGCTTGTACGGGATCAGCTTCATACAGTACCCCCAGATACTCTTCCGAACTGCTCTCAGCTTCCAAACAGTGTGCCACAGGAGTACGGGAGGTGGAAGGTTGTTTTTGCCCCCACGTGTTTTGGGGAGGCTCTAGGGCGCAATCACTGCGATAATGTCCCCATTGTTTGCAACGATGGCACTGAACTGTGGAGCGGTTCGGTTGCTGCGCTGGCCTATGTGGCCCAGAGTAACGAGTTGGCGCGGAAGCCACAGGTGCTTGAAACTTGATGGGAGGTTGTGGTTTTGGAGTGACTGTTCTGTCCGGCGCGCATCGGTGTACTCGTCGGCTAGACGAGCAGCCTCAGGTAGTGTTAGAGGCCTCCGGTCACGTACCCACTCTCTTAGCTCTGGTTGCAGGGCATTGAGAAAATGTTCTAGTAAAAACAACTGTAGTACATCCTCAGCGGTCATGGCTTTGCATCCCCTGACCCAGTGTGATGCTGTACGATGGAGGCGACATGCCCACTCCGTGTAAGAATCCCCTCCCTTCTTTTGGGATTCCCGAAATCGTCGCCTGTAGGCCTCCGGGGTGACAGCGTACCGGGCTAACAAAGCCTCCTTTACCAGATGGTAGTGTGGTAAGTCCGCATCAGAGATGGCCCGGAAAGCATCGGAAGCTTTCCCAGATAGTTTCCCTGATAATATGGTGACCCATTCCTCCGTGGGTACCCGGTGTATAGCGCACTGCCGTTCAAAATCGGCCAAAAATCCGTCAATCTCGTCGTCACTTTCCTGGAAGGACTTAAATGCTGCAAATGGAATCTTTCTCCCCCCAGTGTAACTGAGGCTGAGAGGCTGCTGGGTTGAAAGTCGCCGATCTTCCCTTCGCTTACTGGCCTCTGCCTCCGCTTGCTAGCTGACCTTCCCCGGCTCTCGAGTAGATCCTTCAGGGTCAGCCTTTTCAACTTGTCCTACTGACTCTCCATCAGGGTAGCACTCTCTCTGGGTAGAGAGGACCATCCCACCGCTGCCACCAATTGTAGCGATAACCCTTATCGCCGGAGGGCTTCACCGCCCGAGACGTCCTTTTCCCAATCGTAAGAGGTGCTGCTGGAATTCCAGAGTCGTCCGTGAGGAAACAGCCCTTACAAGGGCTAGTGAATTGTAATATAGCGTTTCCCCCAATAAGAGACAGAACTTCAGTATTGAGGGTGAAGGTGAAATGTACTTTATTAGTGCCACACTGGGCCTTATATGCAAGCCTCCATGCAAGGTGACCTCCCCCATGGACCTGATGGAGGACTGCATGACAAATACACAGACCAATGGGAGCAGGGCACATAATCCCTCAACTCTGCCGGTGACGCAATCAGCAACACAATAGACGTCTGTAACACAATCAGTCAGAACAATGCCATTGTCTGTGACGTAATCAATCAACACAATGGCAGTCTGTAATACACTCCAAAATACAATGACATTGCCTGTAACAGTATCAAAATACAATGACATTGTCTGGAACCTAATTAAGAAAAGGCCAGTGAATGACCCGGTGGGCAACTGAATAGTGATGACATCCAAAAGACAGAGCGTCTGTCACACAATGCTACAGTGCGCATGAAAGAAAAGCTTCAATACCCTTTAGTTGTGTTGTTTCTCAACCAGATACCACTGGTACCGCATAAGATCCTTTATGGTGGTAAGCAGACTGATTTGTATGCCACTCTGCTGCTCTCTATGCCTGATTTTCTCCATAAATACCAAACTGCTGCAAAAATGTGCATGCTCTGTGTTTGGTGCATTTTAAAGTGTAAGAAAACTCACCCGGCCCACCTAGCTGGCCTTCCCCAGGGGCATCCTGAATTAGGGTGGTCCACTGGATGAAACCCCTTGGGTCACCTGTAAACACTCACTTTTCCCTGCTCCAATAGCGCATGCACGGGCTCTTGTCCAATGTGAGCCACCTGCCATGATTCAGCACTTCATTCAACACTTTCAGCTACTTCATTTCGGCAAATGGCTCTCATTGTTTTGAATGGTGCATGCTGCCGCATCCCCTACATCCCTGGGGGCGTGCACAAGCTCCCTTCCCAGCCATTCAGATTGCTGGGGCGAGAGAACACACGCTGCCGTGGCTGCAGGGAATGCGGCAGCGCGCACTCCCCATTCTACTCAATAAGAGCCATTTGCCGAACGACATAGTCACAGCAGATGGCTCTCATTGGACGAGAGCCCGCACATGTGCCGTTGGAACCAAGAGGCATCGGGGCATCTCAATTTACATTGCCACAATGCGAACTGGAATTCCTACTTTATATGGCTGTTTTATAATGTACATTTTTAACAGGCCTCACATGTGTGGTACTTGAGAAGAATAAAAAATGTAAAGTGGTACTTGATAATAAAAAAAGCTTGGGAACCGCTGCTACAGATAAAGAGAAAACATAAACATTGTATATAGGTACATAATTAAATAAAGTTTGTTTAAAGTAGGAAATAGATTAAATTAGAACAAACAATAAATGGCTAGAAAAAAGGAAATGGGCGAGGTATAATATATATATATATATATATATATATATATATATATATATATATTCCATATTCTCTTTATAAACACACAGATGACAGGTTAGATGGTATAACGGGGGACTAACATGGAAACCAGATCATAGTAATAGGATGACAAAAGTTTTTTTTAACAGTAAAGCAGACCTTTACATTGGATGGGTCTAGATCATACTGTTGTTGACTCTACAGTAGAGTAAAAAACTAGACTTACCTCGCCATCTACAGGCATGATTTCCTGGAGTCCTGTGAGGGTGTAGAGGTCATTTTCTTGCTATTAACTTGAGTGATGACAAGACACTCCCTGACCTCAGTGTGTATCACTACTGCAGTCATTAAGGCGCATTTGAGGCTTAGCCACAGGAGGTGTACCACATGAGAGTCCACCGATGATATGCAGTGGACACTCAGATGTGCACCAGGCCAGGCAGGAAAACACTGGCAGTCTTGGAGCAGATAGGGCTGCGAGAGCTGCAGAGCTGTGTGGGATCAAGTCTGTGGGCCAAAAGGTAAACATAGTTCTTTTTTCTTTCCCTCATTTGAACATTTTCGTCGAAGGTCTCGCCAGGTCTGCACTGGGAGTCATTTTCGCTGTTCGAAGCCTAGTTTCAGCTG
Organism: Gastrophryne carolinensis; assembly: GCA_027917425.1. Lineage (NCBI taxonomy): Eukaryota > Metazoa > Chordata > Amphibia > Anura > Microhylidae > Gastrophryne > Gastrophryne carolinensis. Next base: position 341,125,328 of record CM051239.1, read on the forward strand.
CATCAGCCCAAGTCTTCTCCTCATGTGACATTTCTGCCACCCAGTCATGGTTATTGTATTACCAAGTAATGTGGCTAAAATACCAAAGTAAATCTGTCCTACTTCTCATCTTTATATGTACATTATTCCCATATACTTACTACAACACATCCAGTCAACCGCTTGCCAAGGAAAAAGTCTGTCAGAATGCTTCTAGGATTTCTAATTTTTCATGCATGCTCAGGTCCCCAGCATGCATCTGTGCTGAAGCCTGGATTCCATCCCAGCAGGCAATCTGCTTCCGGGTCTTAATGCACATCCATGCAGAAGCCTGGATTCCATTCCAGCATGCAGTCTGCTCCCGGGCCTGCTCACCTGCACACCGTTGTTTCAAGGAAGCAGCTGACATCATCTCAGCACTGCCTAGTCATCAACTCTTTCTGATTCCATGAACTTAAGCGCTTCTCTCCTGATTTCTTGTTGTGACCCGGCTTCGATCCTGACCACTCCCTCGGCTACTCCCTCATATTGTTACTCGCTATGATCTTGGCCTGTCTGACTGTGCTTATTCTTGGACTGATTACCCGGCTTGATCTTTGGATACCTCTCATGAGGAAGGGGTATGGTCAGAGACAGTACTTGGATTTCATGGCCCATTTGGTTAAATATTAACAGGAACATGAGTGCTTTTTGATGGCAGACAAAGGTAATAGCCATGAAACCGGTCAGTTCACTCAAAATTCCAGATATGTATTCTGGAGTATTCCAACACTAACAGCCATTGACAGTCCATCCTAATATTCTCAACAGCAAGTTTCTGACATTATGCCACCAAAAAATCTCCCAGTCATTTACCCTTTTCAAACTGGGCAGTCAGAAACTGACACAAATTGCTGCACCACTGCACTAATACCTTCTCTTTAGGTCAAGTCTGATAATTTGAATAACTTTGATAAAATAAGCTTTTTGGTTTGGTAGAGCAGACTGCTGACATTTACTGCCACCCTCACCCAGTGTGCCTACATTCTATGGTATCGATTTAGAGCCAAATGAGAATTCTCACTCTTTTTTAAGGAGAGAAAACCTCCATTGACTTTCATTGTGAGAATTCTCACCTGGCTCTGTATCGACCCATTTGTGTATGAAGCTGCCCCAGTTAATAGAGACACACTTTTGAATGTTTTAAAGTTTTTTTCTGTTTCACTAGGATAGTTAAAGCGGGCCAACAGTAAAAAAATGACCTAAACCAGACCAACACAACAAACCATTTTCATATGCATCCCTCCCCAGGGCAATTTAGATTGCTGCACATAAAAATTAATTAACCTTTTTCTAACTCCTGCTGTAGTAAATTTTAGAAACAAAATGGGTCACTGTCTGCTCACTGCAGGGCTCAATTTTATGAACCAGGACATTTTAAGGCAAGACAAAAACAGCTGTGGGGGAGAAAAGGTAAGTATGGCTTATTATTATTTTGCCTGAACAGACCTTTTAATTGATGCTTATTTTACAAGCATTCATCATCAGAGCATGTATGGAACAGAATATTCAGCAGCAACATAGTCAAATCCAGGGGGCACCCCAACTATGGCTTGGGTGTATGTACAGTAGTTGAGTCTATAGGCACTCTAGCATTGTAGGTATAATTTTTTTCTGAGCACACTTATTTAAAGTGGACATAAAGTTAACAAAGCTCTCCGGCTCCCGTCCTTCCATCTCTTTCATATCGCTCAGGTGGGTTAGAGGAAGTAGAATTTAAAAAATGCTCAGCTGATGCTGGCTGCTGGCTTCTGGGCTTTTAGAGATTTTAAGTGACAGTCATGTCACCCAATCACAGTGGCAGCAGCATTCACTCAAGTCCTACAACATCAGCGACCACTTATGAGAGCCTGGTTTCCACTATCGGAGCAGGCTTACCACTGGGTCCAGGTGAGTTTTTTTGTTTTATTGTTCCATTTGGGCTGGGACTGGGGATTTGATGGGAGGAGCCTGGCATAATTAGGGACTTTCAAAACCCAGATGTTTATAATGCTTGGAACCACTATTATACATTTTAATTAGGTTTTTGTTTAAACCAGTATCAGTTGTTAAAACACCATATTTAGAAATGTTTTGGGATCATAAAATATTTAACTTAATTTCAGCTGAGACTTCGATTCAGGGGTGGGTGGATACTCCTAACTCAGGAGCTATTTGCCCAGACTACCATTGCAGTTTAAGGTACCATGTCAGTCTTGGTCTGGGTAAACAGGTAATAGCTATAGTGCCAGGTGATTTCCTCACCCAACGGTTTCTTTTTACATTTTAAGGGTGGAGTGTGGAGTCTGGGCACCAGGTATGTGAGCTTGTAGCCTAGGGCTCACAGGATGAACATCAAGCCCCCAGTCCTAAAGACAACCAGCCAACATAGTCCAGACAGGCACTGCCTATTCTAGACCCGCTCCCAGCCAATAATCAGGCAGGGGGTTTCATCAAGTCACCTGCTTGTTGGCAGGGGGCTTGCCGGTCCCCTCTTGCCCTTTGAACTAGTATAGCAATCTCAAGGACCCCTTTGCAGTTCACAAAGTCACCTCACCATAGGAAAAGGTACTTAATAAATTCTCATTTTACACTAATACTCACCCCATTCCTTGCTATCCATGCCAGTCTCCAGCCTTCTGTCTGCATCTTCAGCTGGACAGACGCACAGATTCAGAACAAATTTATTGGGGAAAATTGGCGAATCGTTTAAATTACATTTTAAAGAAATTTGCTCTATTGAGAATGTTATGGGGGGCACGAGAACCATTGGTGGAAGGTGTAGGGGACTGCAGAAATCATGTGATACTTGAGGAGTTTAGCCAGTTATGTGGAGCAGCAATTGAGCACCAATCAGAGTTTGACGGGGGACAACCAGTAGCATGGATATAATGTAGCTACAGGGAGAACAAATTTAGAGGGGTCCAGGGAGATCCCATACATTTCATGAGGGGACATTAAAGAATTACAAGGGTGGAGAGGTGTTACATGGAACAAAGATACTGTAACGGACCGGGTGTGGCGGCACAGGTGTGGATCCGCTGTGACCGTGTTACTGATAGCGAGTGCCGCATCAGGGGAGCGGAGTCTAAGAGGCCACCGGTATTCACCAGAGCCCGCCGCAAAGCAGGTTGGTCTTGCAGCAGCGAGTGACCCCCAGGTCGCTACCCCCCAACGGCGGCTCCGCCACACAGTCAGCCGAGGTAATGCGTGGTACAAAGGAGGCAGGCAAAAGGTGATGTAAAAGTTCAAGCAGAGGTCAGGGCTGGCAGCACAGGTTCAGAGTCGGGGACAGGCAAAGGTACACGGGTGAGCAATACTGAAAACAACAGACTTTCTGCATACAAAGGAAGACCAAGATCCGGCACTGATGGAAAAGGAAGTGCCCCTTAAATAGGGGAAGTGGATGCAGTATTGGATGACCAGGCACCAATCAGTGGTGTACAGGCCCTTTAAATTTCAGGAATCTGTCGCGCGCGCCCTCTAGTGGACGGGGGCGTGCACGCACAAAACCATGCAAGGAAGCAGCACGAAGAGGAGGAAGACGTCGGGGAGCAGCCGGCGCACAGCCAGCCACCACACCGGAAGCCGCGGGCTCGCAGGCAGGAGCGGGTAAGGAGAGGGACTGGGGAGCGCTGCGAGATGGGCGCGCAGCGCTCACCAGGGCAGCAGGAGCAGCAACGGAGGTGAGTGCTGCGAGATGGGCCCGTAGCGCTCGCCCTAACAGATGCAGTGTCTCACTTTTGACGTGGCGAAAGTGTCAATCAGGTAAGCTTGTTTTCATGCTCAAATCATGGTTAGCTGGAGGGGTGTGATAGGAAGAATGTGGAAGGGGGATTGGTTCATTTTTGGCTTTAGGCCCAAGTTAAGACAGTGGCCAATGCCCTCTAGGCCCCCTAGTAAATATCATTAGGTCATAGGATAACTTGAATGAAATGTGTGCCATTTAAATGACGTTCATTGTCATCCATAAAATACCTCTTGGCATTCTTGGAAAGAAGAAGCTACCATTCATTAATCAGTCATGCATTAAGTCATGCATTTATTCTTTCTTCATAACTTACCATACTTGACATAGATAACTGCATGTGATAGATATTAACGTTCTGGAATTGAAATGTTTTCTATAATTTTTATTTGAGTTTGTTTCAAATAAAGTAGAAACATTTGACTACAACAGAAAGAAAAAGAAAGGTTCCTTGTAGAATATGACTAATTCTGATAGTTGAAAGATCAGTCACGCTCATTCAGATTTCCATTGTCAGCTACCTAGACTTGTGTGTTAAAATGTCTTAAATACAATGGTAATTTCAATGACATGTGCAAGATCATTTGCCGGGTTTAACTTTCACCTGATTTACTTGACAAAGCATCTTTCAGGAAGCCGGTGGCTTCGCTATAATTACCATAACTGCATTCACAGACCATTCACTGCTGATAATGCCAACACCTTGCAAAAGAAGCAGAGAAAAGAGCGCCCTTCTGTAAGCACTTTAAAACAAATTCAAGTGAGCTTAGCACAAGCTGCCATCATATTTTGCCTCCTTCTAAACCATGGGACAGTGAAATGGTTAATACAAATGGATTTATAATTTGCTTTAGGGGGCCAGTTCCTTCTCCTTATTTATTAGCCCAGCTGATGGGGCAGATTTGATGAGGCACTTCTGGAATAATTGAGTCATCACACAAAGAAGGCTGCAAGCATTCAGAGTGGTTTTATCAGCAGCAAGCAGGCCTGATTACTGACAATTACACTCTGATCCAGTGATGGAGGAGAAAGAGCCAACGAGTGGGAAATGTCCATGTTTCTATCCAGGAATAATTTCTACATTCATTTTACATGCTAAGTGTTTCCTATCTCTGCATAATAAACTGTAAACAGGAATAGATGGTACAATGTCCCTTAATATTTCCTGGTAATGAAGACACAAATGTACAGTGAGTGCTGATAAATATAGATGAAACATAAGCTATAATCCTAGTTGGTATTGTTACCTTTAAAATAAATGTATTTTTTTAAATAAATGCTTTGCCACAGTAAAATATAATCAAAGTTAATGCACAAAAATGACAGGCGATTGAAGCTGTCCTTGTAACTAGATAAAAAGTTTGTAAAAGTCCTTTATATTATCATGGTTCCATTACAGAGTTACGAGTTGAAGGTGATATCCCAAAACACAAAATCATTTTTCTCTCTCTGAAATAATCAGCCAGACAAGTAGTGCTTTGATTAAACAAATAAATGGAAGTAACAATGGTGACCACTGTTGACATCTCTGTAAGACGAACACAGCTCAATGTTGCAATGAAAAGCAAGACAGCTGGCATTGAACGATTTCATTAGGATGAATTATTCTCCTCTTTCATTCTTTCAAAGGAGAGCCTTTCTTTCTACAGTTAGTGCAACATTAAAATCGCACTAATTGTTTTGAGTTCTATCACACAGCACGACTGTTAGGCACTTTAAAAAGCACTGCGGCTTTATCGTCAAATTTTCCTTTTAATGCATTATCCCTATATTCAAATACTCGCAGTAATTTTTGTTGGTAGTTGGCACCACACAATGGAACAATCTAATGTCTCCTAATTTTGTTTGAAAACCTCAGTCCCTCCTGCCCCTTTCGTTTTTATTTGTATTTTTTTTTGTTTTGTTTGTTTATGCTGTTTTAAATGACCCACAGGCCATTTTGGTTTGCTCCGTATGTAGCCATTTTTCTGCATCTACCCAAAATTTGGAGCACAACTGGAAGTACTCCTTCCAAAACTAGTTGTAATTATTTCAGTTGTAAATTATTAGCTATGTTTTTAGAAATGTGTTTTTGTTGTAGGGTTTCAAAAGGGTTGATCTTCGAAAAAGTGATAATTTAGTGGTCTCGGCTGGCCAGAATCATTCATCCTTTGACATTAGATTGTCGACTGCTGCTATTCTTATAACTCCTACAGCAACAATTTAAGTGTTATAATATTTTGTTCTTCTATGCTTTAACCTGCAGGGAATTTCCACCATGCTGAATTAAGAAGAACCACTTCAACTTTAAAATGTTCCTCTAACATCAGGAAAATATTAATCATGGGGGGTGAGAACAGTACCTACTCACCTATTATCTGACACTGCAGTGATTAGTTCTTAAAGCAGACCCACACCCATTTCCCCACTAATAGGTGTGGGCCCGGCCACATTTAGACTCGGGGGGGGGGGGCATCCAGAATACTGGAACCCCCCTCATGCATCACCCCACAGAGTGGCGCTTATCCTCGATCCTCAGAAGGGAATGCATCCTCATGATTGGCCGCTGGTGGTCACATGCATAGGGGGCACGTTCTCGGTCATGTCGAAAAGGCTCACCCACGTGACCCAGCAGACAATCATGGGCTTCTCCCTATCCAGCAAAACTAGCCTGGGTACAAGCTATGGAGGCTGGTATACCAGGGTGTGGAGGCTGAGCAGACTTTCCTGCATCCTCATGGGCTTTGGGGATGCAGGTAATGGGGCAGGGGTTACGACCGCTTGCTGGCAGGTGACTGGCCTGCCCCTCCTGCCCTGTGACCGGGTATAAAGGGTCTCAAGGACCCCTTACCAGTTTATAAAACGCTAAATGCAAAAAAAACACTGAGACTAGTAAACAAATCTTTTATTATTTTTTCTATCGATGCTCTCCCAAATCCAAGCCACTGTGTCCTGTGGCGTCCACAGCTGCTGTCACTTCTGACGATCTCCCTGGCTTCTGACATCACCCGGCCTCCGCTAACCTGGCGCTGGAACAGGGTTGGAGGTAAGCTTTCTTTTTTTTTTCGTTCAAATTTCAGTCTGGACAAACCCGAATTTCTTGTGGCAATTCGGCGAATCACCCAAACTGAACTTTTAAAAAGTTAGCTCATCTCTACTCCCTATAACAGCAATCCCATAGATTTCACCAGAGCAGAAAAAAACAATTATTAATTCCCTATGGAATTAAGGCAAATCTACCTAAAAGCTAGGGCAACACTCTAAATGCCCTATCATAAACAAATGTATGTGTCAAAAAAGCATTTTTAAATTCCCAAAATAAAGATAGATATAAAAAAGAAATTGCATTGCAGCACACAAACAGGATCTACTATAGGGTAGCCCAATCCTAAAGCTCGAAGCAGTGACGGTATACTGTGTATCTATCCATCTATCTTACATTTTCAGATATTATATGGACCAGGTGGGTCTTGTGAAGGCTTAAGTAAGCTTGTTAAAGAAAACCGCTTGGAAGAATTTTATTTCCACCAACACAACCTAAGATTTGTTGTGCTGATACAGTATATTGATAAGGGGGAATCAATCCAAGTGGAGTTAGATAACAATCCATTTTAGAAGCACCACCAATATATACCAAAAAGCTTTCCTATGTGTAGCCTAAATACGATTCTGAAACAGAATTGTACAAAGAGGAACAGCTGCCGATAAAAATGACTGGACTTATGTCTCAGTAAGACAGATTACAATGGTCAGCATAGCCAGGTCCTCAAACAGTCATACACAAACATTAGAATGGGCGCCATGTGCAAGTTATCTGCTAGCGAAAGAAAATAACAAATAATAATTAGTTACAAAGGGTACTTGCGATGGCCCTAATTTTGGAAGAATGTGTTAGAACACATTGGGCTGGACAGAGAAAGCTGTAGTGTGAATAAGTAGCATGGCAGAACATTTGGATACCATTCAAGCAGCAGATTGATTTGAAAACATTTTAAAATTGTCTAGACCCACAGATCATTCCCAGTGCATGTCATGCCATAGTAAATTATAAAGATCCACTTAACATTATCTTTGCAATGTTTACTTTAAGGTCTAACATGCTCAACACACAGTAATATAGTAAGTAAAACAAGTAAATAGCTATTTGTTACTGTAAGAGGATTTCAGTGTACCCACCATAAAATCATTTTTGTGATATTTACTTGGGAACCAGAACATTACTTTTAGAGTCATCACCTGATCACCTGAGAGTTTCAAAACCAGTAAGAAAAACTACTCTCGCTAGTTAAAGCCAGTTTCCAAAATAATATAGCAATACAGTAGATAATGAATTGCAGCCATGGAAAAATAGGGCCAGACCTTTGCACTGAAGTAAATTGTGCTAGAATAGGATTTTTTGGTGGGTACACTTAAATCTTCCTTTATTCACCTTATTCACCAGGACGAAGATCTGGAAGATCTCTGACGTTTGCGTTTGATGATTCTCACATACAGTACCAAGCTTCTAGAACCCTGTAAAAGTATGCATGGAAGAGCAGATAGTTGCCTAGCAGACTTGATCAACTGGAGCTGGGTGAAATACAAACACAATGACCACTGTAGGAGAATGCTTTGGTCATAAACTGTCATACAGTACATATTCTTTTTTGTTTCCAGGTTAATATCGACATTGCCTAAACTGTCCCTTTAAGGGTTTAGGCCACATCCAGAGAATGTAGGAAACTTTCTCATATACGATGGTGCTGTGGTTCTTCATTGTCGTGAAACACGATTACAAGTGCAACACTACATTCCTGTAAAATTCCAAATAAAGTGGCTTGAAGAACAGCTCCAACATCTCTGATACTCTCCTCCTCAAGGTAATGACAACTGCTGAGGCAGCAGTATCTACAATATTCTCTCAGAAAGTATACTGCAACACCCGAGCTGAGACCTGCCCCTTGGGGTTACTGAGATTCAAAGTCCTGTTAACCTGGACAAGTAAATAAACCCAGCACCATTTATTTACACCATCAGATGTAGGGCCTCCAAATCGATCTTTGCTGAAGACATCTTGTTTTGATCATAGTATAGATAGATGACTGTAAATAAAAGACCTCCATTTCAACAACAGGCCATCCCAACCTTGAGCTATTAACTGGTGATCTAGATCAGGGATTGAAAGCTTTTTAAGGTCAAATACCCCTTAGCAACAAGGAACTCCAACCAAATGACCCAGTCAAGTATGGTATCAAGAAGGAATAATTCATTATTGTTACATTTATATACCAAACTCATCAAATCTACCATGTTGGTGCACCCCTGAAAATCACTGCATACCTCTTCAAGCTGTGGTGTGTACCCACTGGGGTATGTGTACCACAGGTTGAGAAACAGTGAGCTAGATGATCCCTTGGGAAAAATAATGTGCAGGTTATCCAATAGGAATTAAATTGACTATATGATTGTGTCAGGCTCAACTTGGCTATTCCAGTGTCGCCCCAATGGTTGCAATGCCCTTCAGAATTTTTTAAAGTGCAGAAATGAAAGTGGAAGATATACAAAATTCAGATAAAATCCCAGACCTGACCATGGCACCACCAATGCATTTAATCTGTATACCAGTTAATCCCCATTTTACTGCTGTGAAACACGTTCACATCCAGTGTTCTCTATCTGCACATATTGGAGACCACCTTCAGGGGCAGAACTAGTTTTCCTGGCTGGATTCTCTCCCTACTGAGGATGTCATCCATGATTTTTGTAATCCTAGAATGGGTATTCCATAATTATTCACAACACAATGCTTCCCCCAACTAAATTATGACAGATGGTTCCCTCGGGTCTGCCATTAAAGCTGGTGGGCTGCTCTGTAATCTAGAATGGTGGTTCCCAAACTTTTTTCTCCAAGTACAGCGTTCCATTAATTAACTTAGGTAACACTTGGGTTGTTTTTGCACATACATAGTTTTTATCACCTTTAGAAGCATTTTTGAAATTATAAAGCAAATCAGGATTAGGTAAAGTATAGATGGCAGCAGACCAGGTTAGAGTGCAGGCCATTCTTCAGCCTTGGATATGATCCCAAGTACTGTACCGTCAGTGGTACTTATACCATTGCTTGGAAACCCCTGCTATAAAACATTTACAAATAGGAAATTCTGTTAAGCAGATTGGCCAAACTCTCTGGAATGCTTCCCTAACTATTGAACTACTATGGGTTATTAATAAACAGTGCTCCTCCACAGGGTTCGCTAACGCCGTTGCAGAAACATAACTCTGACCAAGAACATCCTGCCCAGTGATGTCGTTGATTTGCCACAAGTGTGCAAAATAATAAACTGCCCACATCTAAAGTAGCTGAATGAACATTCAGTAAAGGTGATACAGGAATCCACTCATTAAAGGATACTGCTTTGCATCCTGTATGGCATGACTATAATTTCCAGGCAACAGGAGCTTTGATTGCAGCATCCTTAACCCTTTAAATGCCAGCCACGTAAAATTTACGTGGTTGCCTCTCCGTCACTTAAGTGCCAGCCACGTAAAATTTACGTGCCTGGCATTTACCCCTGCTAGCGGGCAAAAAAAAAGTGGGGGCTTGGATGGCTCCAGGAGAGCCCCCGGAATAGGCCACCCCCCGCTTCTGCAGCAGCAGCTGCTAACTGTAAAAAAAATAAAAATGACATTCACTTACCTGCGTGTGCGCTGGCTCCCGCTGTCCCTCCTCTTCACATCGCTTCACCTGGGGGGCCTCCGATCCCCCCCCCAGGACTTCAGGAGAGAGCCCGGGAGGCTCTCTCCCCTTTCCTCCTCGATGGCAGCCGCCACCTTGCTGCTAAGCCTCGCCCCCTTGGGGTGGGGCTAATGACGTCATCCCGGTCCCGATCTCCGGCTTCAGCCTTCTCAGCTGTCAGATGCCAGTGATCGGTGCCGGGGAAGGAGGTGGAAGGAGATCCTCTGATCTCCTGCCTCCCCCTTCTCTGGATGCCGATCACCCGCATCTGTCATCAGAGCGGCGAGGGACAAGAGCTTACAATCGGAGGTAAGTACAGTAAAAATTTTTTTTTTTTAAATAAAATACTTTTATTACTTGTGTGGTGCTTTTTTTTCACAGTTAACCCTTTGTGGACTGGTAAGGGGTCCATGAGATCCCTTATACCAGTTCACAAGGCTCTGGGTTTGGCAAGTCACCTGCGGCTAGTGGGTGACTTGCCATTAACCCCCAGCCCCCCATTACCTACCTCCCCAACGGCCAGGGGGGGCAGAAGGGCCCAGGCCACTTAGTGGCTATGTGGGCTAGTAGCCTGCAGGGCCAGGGGCCATCAACACTGGCCCCTGCGCCCTGTTCTACAAGCCCCCATAGCTGGCCCGGGTTGGTAATGCTGGGTAGGGGGGACCCTACGCCATTTTTTGGGGGGATTTTTAAGGGTTTTTAACCCTTAAAATTCCCCAAAAAATGGGGTCTCCCCCCCCTGGGAGGGGGGACCCTATGTCATTTTTTTAAATTAACCCTTTTGTGTTCTGTCATCCAGCAGCTATAAAGGCTTCTAGCAAGTGAGCAGAAGCCAGTGATCGCCGAGGGACAGAGTGCTCCAGTAATAATAAAATATTTTTTCTCTGTGTGGTGTGTTTTTTTTTTTACATTTAACCCCTTGTGAACTGGTAAGGGGTATGGTAGTTGTATTTTATTTGTAAATGTTAAAAATTACTTGTTTCAGTTAGGGGGGTCTCCTGGGCAGGAACAGGGGGCTACCGATAAATATGTGGTACTGTTCTAATCGGTAGAAATGGGGCTTTCACATGCAATATGGTTTTCCCGAATAAAATACATTTTTTATTTAAAATAAAGGAGGCAATTTTCTAAAAAAAAAAATTATTTATTTATTTTTTTTTACTTAATAATAAATAAAATTAATAATAAATAAAATTTACAAACAAGACATTTTATGTTAAAGCCTAAACTCTGCTGCAAAAAATATATATATAATTTTCCTGAAAATTCCAGCAAAAATGTCACAAAACATGGCGGAAAAATGACCTGTCAACAGAGGGTGACAAAATCTCAAGTAGGCTGGCAATTAAAAGGGTTAATAGTACCTCTGCATGTTGGGTATTGTTCTGTTCGGAGGACCTTGCGCTTTCAGACTTAGCTTGTTTTTTCTGATTTGCATATTTATATTTTAGGAAAAGGTGTTTTTTATTCAGCTTTTTTATACATTTTTTAGGGAAACCCTGCGCAACCAAAGAATTCTTTGAGGGATCAATTCCAGAAAGATGAGCCCACTACAACAAGCTGGGTACACTTAGAAAGCTTAACATGTGTACTTTCAGGGAATATATGGTTTATGGGGGATATTCCAAATGTAAAGGGTTGTTTTGGTGTTTGGCAACTCTTCCCTTGACAGAACCTATGCATGTTGGGTATCGTTCTGTTCGGGGGATGTTGCTTTTTCAGATTATACTTGTTTTTTCTTGTTTGTATATAGCTTTTTTTAGAAAAATGGGGCTTTGATTCTGCTTTTTTATCCTTTTTTAGGGAAACTCTTTGCAACCAAAGAATACATTGAGGGATTACTTCCAGAAAACTGTGGCCACATCAACAAGCCTGGTACAAATAGAAAGCCTGAGGTGTGTACTTCCAGAGAATATATAGTTTGTGGGGGGTATTTCAAATGTAAAGGGTTTTTTTTCTCTGGAAAAACTGCAAGGTGAGCATAGCGCATATAACAGTTGTATTTTTTCTGAAAATTCCCTAAAGCTCTGTTTCAGTTTGGGTGAGTCTCCTGGGCTGGAAAGGGTGTCTACCAATACATATGTGGTACTGCTGTAACCGGGAGAAATTGGGATTTCACACGCAATAAGATTTTATTGACAAACTTACATTTTTTATTACAAAAAAACACCACAAATTGTAAAAAATAGATTTTTTTTTATTTTTTTGCACATATTTCGCCAAAAAATATTGAGAATACACCTAAAAATGACAAACAAGACATTTCATGTTAAAGCTGCTAACACGGTGACAGCTACAACCATAGAAATGATATAATGCTGCCCCACCCTGTAAAGACGGAAAAAAGCAAATGCTATTAAAGTTAAGTTACACTGAGGCCCAAGATCAGCCTAATTAAGTAGGGGAGAGGTGTTATGACTGCCTCCTATAAAGAACGAAAATTCAACCTAGCAAAGAACATTTTACACAAGGACACCATGCTTGGAGGTATGGGCCCCATTTCACCATCTTTATATCTAATTAAGTTAGGATAAAGTTGAAGAAAATAGAAAAGGGGTGGGGTTCTATATGCAATGTCCTTAACGGGGACTAGAGATGAGCGAACTTTGGGCAGGAGCCCAAACATTGCTTTAAAGAGACACTGGAGTTGGCTGCAGGAGCCCAAAAATTGGATGAATCACACCCTGGAGTTGCAAGCAGCAGCAGCAGGAGCCCAAACATAGCTTGAAAGAGACACTGGAGTTGGCTGCAGGAGCCCAAAAATTGGATGAATCACGCCCTGGAGTTGCAAGCAGCAGCAGGAGCAGAAACATTACTTTAAAGAGAAACTGGAGTTGGCTGCAGGAGCCCAAAAATTGGATGAATCACACCCTGGAGTTGCAAGCAGCAGCAGGAGCCCAAACATAGCTTGAAAGAGACACTGGAGTTGGCTGCAGGAGGCCAAAAATTGGATGAATCACACCCTGGAGTTGCAAGCAGCAGCAGCAGCAGCAGCAGGAGCCCAAACATAGCATGAAAGAGACACTGGAAATGGCTGCAGGAGCCCAATAATTGGATGAATCACACCCTGGAGTTGCAAGCAGCAGGAGCCCAAACATAGCTTGAAAGAGACACTGGATTTGGCTGCAGGAGCCCAAAAATTGGATGAATCACACCCTGGAGTTGCAAGCAGCAGCAGGAGCACAAACATTACTTTAAAGAGACACTGGAGTTGGCTGCAGGAGCCCAAAAATTGGACGAATCACACCCTGGAGTTGCAAGCAGCAGCAGGAGCACAAACATTGCGTCAAAGAGACACTGGAGTTGGCTGCAGGAGCCCAAAAATTGGATGAATCACACCCTGGAGTTGCAAGCAGCAGCAGGAGCCCAAACATAGCTTTAAAGAGACACTGGAGTTGGCTGCAGGAGGCCAAAAATTGGATGAATCACACCCTGGAGTTGCAAGCAGCAGCAGCAGGAGCCCAAACATTGTGTGAAAGAGACACTGGAGTTGGCTGCAGGAGCCCAAAAATTGGATGAATCACACCCTGGAGTTGCAAGCAGCAGCAGCAGCAGCTGCAGGAGCCCAAACATTGCTTTAAAGAGACACTGGAGTTGGCCGCAGGAGGCCAAAAATTGGATGAATCACACCCTGGAGTTGCAAGCAGTAGCAGCAGGAGCCCAAACATTGCTTGAAAGAGACACTGGAGTTGGCTGTAGGAGGCCAAAAATTGGATGAATCACACCCCGGAGTTGCAAGCAGCAGCAGCAGGAGCCCAAAAATAGCTTGAAAGAGACACTGGAGTTGGCTGTAGGAGGCCAAAAATTGGATGAATCACACCCTGGAGTTGCAAGCAGCAGCAGCATGAGCCCAAACATTGTGTGAAAGAGACACTGGAGTTGGCTGAAGGAGCCCAACAATTGGATGAATCACACCCTGGAGTTGCAAGGAGAAGCAGCAGGAGCCCAAACATAGCTTGAAAGAGACACTGGAGTTGGCTGCAGGAGCCCAAAAATTAGATGAATCACACCCTGGAGTTGCAAGCAGCAGCAGCAGGTGCCCAAACATTGTGTGAAAGAGACACTGGAGTTGGCTGCAGGAGCCCAAAAATTGGATGAATCACACCCTGGAGTTGCAAGCAGCAGCAGGAGCACAAACATTGCTTTAAAGAGACACTGGAGTGGGCTGCAGGAGCCCAAAAATTGGATGAATCACACCCTGTAGTTGCAAGCAGCAGCAGCAGCAGCTGAAGGAGCCCAAACATTGCTTTAAAGAGACACTGGAGTTACATAGAAACATAGAAACATAGAAGGTTGACAGCAGAAGGAGACCATACGGTCCATCTTGTCTGCCCTTATATGTATACTGTATGTACTCTTTATCTTAGGATAGATGTGTGCTTATCCCAGGCATGTTTAAATTCAGTGACTGTTGGTTTTTCAACTACCTCTGCTGGAAGTTTGTTCCAAGCATCTACTACTCTTTCTGTAAAATAATATTTTCTAACATTGCTCCTGATCTTCCCCCCGACTAGCTTCAGGTTGTGCACCTTGTTCTATCATTAAGCTTCTTCTTAAAAACACTTCCCTCCTGAACCTTATTCAATCCTTTCACATATTTAAAGGTCTCAATCAATGTCCCCCCTCTCCCTTCTTTCCTCCAGACTGTACAAATTAAGTTATTTAAGTCTCTCCTGATAAGTTTTAAGTTTAAGTCCTTCCACCATTTTCTTTGCCCGCCTTTGGACACGTTCTATTTGAATAATGTCTTTTTGCAGGTAAGGTCTCCAGAACTGCACACAGTATTCTAGCTGTGGCCTTACCAGGGCTCTATACAGCGGCATCACAACCTCCCTCTTCCTACTGGTGATGCCTCGAGCTATGCAGCCGAGCATCCTGCTTGCTTTTCCCACTGCCTGGCTACACTGTCCACTCATCTTGCAGCTATCAGTAATCAGTACCCCTATGTCTCTCTCCTCCGAGGTCCTGGCCGAGTTGGCTGCAGGAGGCCAAAAATTGGATGAATCACACCCTGGAGTTGCAAGTAGCAGCAGCAGGAGCCAAAACATTGCTTGAAAGAGACATTGGAGTTGGCTGCAGGAGCCCAAAAATTGGATGAATCACACCCTGGAGTTGCAAGCAGGAGCCCAAACATAGCTTGAAAGAGACACTGGAGTTGGCTGCAGGTGGCCAAAAATTGGATGAATCACACCCTGGAGTTGCAAGCAGCAGCAGCAGGAGCCCAAACATTGTGTGAAAGAGACACTTGATTTGGCTGCAAGAGCCCAAAAATTGGATGAATCACACGCTGGAGTTGCAAGCAGCAGCAGGAGCCCAAACATTGCTTGAAAGAGACACTGGAGTTGGCTGCAGGAGCCCAAAAATTGGATGAATCACACCCTGGAGTTGCAAGCAGCAGCAGCAGCAGCAGCCAGCAGCAGGAGCCCAAACATTACTTTAAAGAGACACTGGAGTTGGCTGCAGGAGGCCAAGAATTGGATGAATCACACCCTGGAGTTTGAAGCAGCAGCAGCAGGAGCCCAAACATTGCATGAAAGAGACATTGGAGTTGGCTGCAGGAGCCCAAAAATTGGATGAATCACACCCGGAGTTGCAAGCAGCAGCAGCAGGAGCCCAAACATAGCTTGAAAGAGACACTGGAGTTGGCTGCAGGAGCCCAAAAATTGGATGAATCACACCCTGGAGTTGCAAGCAGCAGCAGCAGGAGCCCAAACATTGCTTGAAAGAGACACTGGAGTCGGCTGCAGGAGCCCAAAAATTGGATGAATCACACCCTGTTGCAAGCAGCAGCAGGATCCCAAACATTGCTTGCAAGAGACACTGGAGTTGGCTGCAGGAGCCCAAAAATTGGATGAATCAAACCCTGGATTTGCAAGCAGCAGGAGCCCAAACATTGCGTGAAAGAGACACTGGAGTTGGCTGCAGGAGCCCAACAATTGGATGAATCACACCCTGGAGTTGCAAGCAGCAGCAGCAGGAGCCCAAACATAGCTTGAAAGAGACACTGGAGTTGGCTGCAGGAGCCCAAAAATTGGATGAATCACACCCTGGAGTTGCAAGCAG
Source organism: Gastrophryne carolinensis (assembly GCA_027917425.1). Classification (NCBI taxonomy): domain Eukaryota; kingdom Metazoa; phylum Chordata; class Amphibia; order Anura; family Microhylidae; genus Gastrophryne; species Gastrophryne carolinensis. The sequence goes on from CM051239.1 coordinate 341,141,830, forward strand.
CAGCAGCAGCAGCAGCAGCCAGCAGCAGGAGCCCAAACATTACTTTAAAGAGACACTGGAGTTGGCTGCAGGAGGCCAAGAATTGGATGAATCACACCCTGGAGTTTGAAGCAGCAGCAGCAGGAGCCCAAACATTGCATGAAAGAGACATTGGAGTTGGCTGCAGGAGCCCAAAAATTGGATGAATCACACCCGGAGTTGCAAGCAGCAGCAGCAGGAGCCCAAACATAGCTTGAAAGAGACACTGGAGTTGGCTGCAGGAGCCCAAAAATTGGATGAATCACACCCTGGAGTTGCAAGCAGCAGCAGTAGGAGCCCAAACATTGCTTGAAAGAGACACTGGAGTCGGCTGCAGGAGCCCAAAAATTGGATGAATCACACCCTGTTGCAAGCAGCAGCAGGAGCCCAAACATTGCTTGCAAGAGACACTGGAGTTGGCTGCAGGAGCCCAAAAATTGGATGAATCAAACCCTGGATTTGCAAGCAGCAGGAGCCCAAACATTGCGTGAAAGAGACACTGGAGTTGGCTGCAGGAGCCCAACAATTGGATGAATCACACCCTGGAGTTGCAAGCAGCAGCAGCAGGAGCCCAAACATAGCTTGAAAGAGACACTGGAGTTGGCTGCAGGAGCCCAAAAATTGGATGAATCACACCCTGGAGTTGCAAGCAGCAGTGGCAGGAGCCCAAACATTGCTTGAAAGAGACACTGGAGTTGGCTGCAGGAGCCCAAAAATTGGATGAATCACACCCTGGAGTTGCAAGCAGCAGCAGGAGCACAAACATTGCTTGAAAGAGACACTGGAGTGGGCTGCAGGAGCCCAAAAATTGGCTGAATCACACCCTGGAGTTGCAAGCAGCAGCAGCAGGAGCCCGAATATAGCTTGAAAAAGACACTGGAGTTGGCTGCAGGAGGCCAAAAATTGGATGAATCACACCCTGAAGTTGGCAGCAGCAGGAGCACAAACATAGCTGGAAGGCACACCCTGGAGTTGGCAGCAGCAGAAGCAGGAGCCCAAACATTGCTTGAAAGACACCCTGGAGTTGGCAGCAGCAGCAGCAGGAGGCAAAAATTGGCTGAACGGCACACCCTGAAGTTGGCATCAGCAGGAGGCCAAAAATTGGCTGAAAGGCACACCCTGAAGTTGGCATCAGCAGGAGCCTAAAAATTGGCCTAAAGACATAAATATGTTTTGCACCATTTGGAAAGTATAAAACGTGGCACCATGCTGAATCTAGTCGCATGCATCAGACATTGGTGGGTGGAAATCCTGGCTGATCCATCCCTGATTCATTTTGACAAAGGTGAGTCTCTCCACATTTTTAGTTGACAGATGAGTTCTCCTCCCCGTAACTATGTCCCCCCGCCGCACTAAGCACCCGCTCAGATGGCACGCTACTGGCTGGGCAGGACAGCTTTTCCAGGGCTGGACTGTTCTCGGGCAGGACTGTTCTTGGTTTCCTCAACAGTGTCTGGTGCAGGAGCTGGAACACTTGCAACACCCACGACACTCACCACATCACTATTTTCCTGCCTAGCTAAAGAAGCCACCTCCATTTCTTGGCTGGGCAGTATCTGCTGACTGCACTCTATCTGATCGTCCTCCTCACTAAAGAGTGGAGCTGAACCCAAAGCATAGGATACGTCGCTGGGGGAGGGAACGGCATAGGACAGAGGCAATGGGAGGACAGGGACTGCTCTCGGGCATGCCAACTCAGGGTTGTGTCAGAGGAACCTACCGACTCTAGACTGGGGGTCTCAGATGTAACTTGTGATGATGTTGATGACCGCGTTAACCAATCTACCACGGCAGATGCGTTACCGGTGGAGACACGACTGCTAGCAGATACAGGCAGATCAGGTCTCTCACCGTGACTCCTGCTGCCACTCTTCCCTAGTCTGCTGCGACCTCTGCCTGCTAAATCTTGGCCCCTGCCACTCCTCTTTGAACATTCTGGCACTTGTCTGCCTGACATTTTTATGTGTTTGAAATGCGCAATAGGTACGTTAAAAAATGCGTTTACTTTAGGAAGCAGAAGCTAAATAAAGTGAGGAACTGCTTCTCTGCACCAGATACTATGAAAATTGGCAATATGGGATACCCTGTGGCCTAGTGTTTTGACAGCAGGACAAAAACCAATTCAAAATGCAATAGCTTGATTAAACCGAGGATGAACAAGCATATTTAGTATAACAGATAGGGTGCTACGTGCATGTTTGGGATACCCTGCGGCCTAGTGTTTTGGCAGCAGACCCAAAACCAATTCAAAATCCGATAGCTTGAATAAGCTGAGGATGAACAAGCGTATTTAGTATAACAGATAGGGTGCTACGTGCAGGTTTGGGATACCCTGCGGCCTAGTGTTTTGGCAGCAGACCAAAAACCAATTCAAAATGCCATAGCTTGATTAAGCTGAGGATGAACAAGTGTATTTAGTATAACAGATAGGGTGCTACGTGTAGGTTTGGGATACCCGGCGGTCTAGTGTTTTGGCAGCAGACCAAAAACCAATTCAAAATCCGATAGCTTGAATAAGCTGAGGAGGAACAAGCGTATTTAGTATAACAGATAGGGTGCTACGTGCAGGTTTGGGATACCCTGAGGCCTAGTGTTTTGGCAGCAGGCCAAAAACCAATTAAAAATGCGATAGCTTGATTCAGCTGAGGATGAACAAGCGTATTTAGTATAACAGATAGGGTGCTACGTGCAGGTTTGGGATACCCTGCGGCCTGGTGTTTTTTTTAAAAGCAGGACAAAAACCAATTCAAAATGCAATAGCTTGATTAAGCTGAGGATGAACAAGCGTATTTAGTATAACAGATAGGGTGCTACGTGCAGGTTTGGGATACCCTGCGGCCTAGTGTTTTGGCAGCAGACCAAAAACCAATTCAAAATCCGATAGCTTGAATAAGCTGAGGATGAACAAGCGTATTTAGTATAACAGATAGGGTGCTACGTGCAGGTTTGGGATACCCTGCGGCCTAGTGTTTTGGCAGCAGACCAAAAACCAATTCAAAATGCCATAGCTTGATTAAGCTGAGGATGAACAAGCGTATTTAGTATGACAGATAGGGTGCTATGTGCAGGTTTGGGATACCCTGCGGCCTAGTGTTTTGGCAGCAGACCAAAAACCAATTCAAAATGCGGTAGCTTGATTAAGCTGAGGATGAACAAGCGTATTTAGTATAACAGATAGGATGCTACGTGCAAGTTTGGGATACTCTGCGGCCTAGTGTTTTGGCAGCAGACCAAAAACCAATTCAAAATGCGATAGCTTGATTAAGCTGAGGATGAACAAGCGTATTTAGTATAACAGATAGGGTGCTACGTGCAGGTTAGGGATACCCTGCGGCCTGGTGTTTTTTTTTTAAATCAGGACAAAAACTAATTCAAAATGCAATAACTTGATTAAGCTGAAGATGAACAAGCGTATTTAGTATAACAGATAGGGTGCTACGTGCAGGTTTGGGATACCCTGCGGCCTGGTGTTTTTTTTGACAGCAGGACAAAAAACAATTCAAAATGCAATAGCTTGATTAAGCTGAGGATGAACAAGCGTATTTAGTATAACAGATAGGGTGCTACGTGCAGGTTTGGGATACCCTGAGGCCTAGTGTTTTGGCAGCAGACCAAAAACCAATTCAAAATGCGATAGCTTGATTAAGCTGAGGATGAACAAGCGTATTTAGTATAACAGATAGGGTGCTACGTGCAGGTTAGGGATACCCTGCGGCCTGGTGTTTTTTTTTAAATCAGGACAAAAACTAATTCAAAATGCAATAACTTGATTAAGCTGAAGATGAACAAGCGTATTTAGTATAACAGATAGGGTGCTACGTGCAGGTTTGGGATACCCTGCGGCCTGGTGTTTTTTTTGACAGCAGGACAAAAAACAATTCAAAATGCAATAGCTTGATTAAGCTGAGGATGAACAAGCGTATTTAGTATAACAGATAGGGTGCTACGTGCAGGTTTGGAATACCCTGAGGCCTAGTGTTTTGGCAGCAGACCAAAAACCAATTCAAAATGCGATAGCTTGATTAAGCTGAGGATGAACAAGCGTATTTAGTATAACAGATAGGGTGCTACGTGCAGGTTTGGGATTCCCTGCAGCCTGGTGTTTTTAAACCAGACAAACCCAATTCAAAATGCAATAGCTTAATTAAAATGAGGCTGAACAACGCTTATTTAGTATAACAGATAGGGTGACATGTGCTGGTTTGGGATGCCCATGTGGGCTGGTGTATTTAAACCAGACAAAAACCAATTCAAAATGCAATAGCTTAATTAAAATGAGGCTGAAATACGCTTATTTAGTATAACAGATAGGGTGACATGTGCTGGTTTGGGATGCCCATGTGGGCTGGTGTATTTAAACCAGACGACAAAAACCAATTCAAAATGCTATAGCTTAATTAAAATGAGGCTGAACAACTCTTATTTAGTATAACAGATAGGGTGACATGTGCTGGTTTGGGATGCCCATGTGGGCTGGTGTATTTAAACCAGACAAAAACCAATTCAAAATGCAATAGCTTAATTAAAATGAGGCTGAACAACGCTTATTTAGTATAACAGATAGGGTGACATGTGCTGGTTTGGGATGCCCATGTGGGCTTGTGTATTTAAACCAGACAAAAAAAGATTAAAACTAAATTATAACTAATCCAGTTATGATAAATGCTCGTGTGTAACAGATAGGGTAAAATATGCCAATGCATAGATGGGATGCACAGTGGCAAGGCAGGTTTACAGCAGAAAGAACTGAAATTGAATTGAAAAATGATCTGGCTAATGAAAATAAAAAAAAAATTTCCCTGTCACTTCAATGCTGTCCCTGCCTGGATCGTTCTGGTTTTTCCCTATCTTTCCCTGGCCCTGTCTACCTCTCTTTCTGCCTCTCTGTCGGTCTCTCTGACTCTCCCTACCTCTATCTAACTCTGTCCCTGTGTGCAACAAGCTGTGCTCTGGCAGCAATAGAACGCTGAACTGCGCAAAAGGAAGATGGCCGCCGTTTATATAGCACGGTGACGTCACCGGGCTTCCTGGCTGCTGATAGGCTGCATGTGACTTTCCCATGATACCTTGCCCCAGGGAACATGTCCGGACATGTGCTTCCACCATTTTAGAATGCCTGTAATTGAAATAAATGGAGTTTAAAGGAAAACTTCGATAGATCGAATCGCGGGGAAATTCGGAATCGTTCAGAATCGAATTTTTCCTGAAATTCAGAACGAATTCGGGTTCGTCCGGATCGATTCGCTCATCCCTAATGGGGACCTTAGTTTACCAGTAGCTAGATGGGTCTTCAGATAACACCACAGCTAGTGGGGTGAATTTTCTCTCTGAAGTAAGCTCCGGGAAGTTTTGTTTGCCATTATTTACCCTTAGAAAAAAAAGAAAGTTGCTCTTTATGTTTGATAAGAAAAAATGTTGGGAAATTGTGACAGTTAATTCATTTCAACCAAATGCTGCTCTGTACAGCTGTTGAAGATGTTCTCCACTTTTACTTGCATTTAATAAGCCCCTTTACCAGTCTTAGGGAGGAAACACAGTCCATACCCACATGGGTAAGCTAAACGCATTTCCTCTCTCGAGACAGTCCAGTAATGCAGGAAAATGGTAGTATTCTCACGGGCAGTTAGCACAGACATTTATAATGAATGGACACCTCCCCCACTGCATTTCAGTGTCTTATACATTGCATATTGAGGGTCCTGGTCTATGGGGATATAAGCAACAATTATCTGTACTTAATGCATTCTGTAGAGAGACTTAGGTAAGGCACACCAGTACATATCATTGTTGCATACAGATGCAATTATTTATTTTATTTTCTTTCTCTCATTACCAAGAGAATCAACCATTTTCATGTGGGAAAACCTTGCCAAAATATTTTGTCTAGGTAGCTTCTGTTGTGTGGATACTGGGGTGGCCATAGAATGAAAGGTGTGGAGACTAAGAATCAACAAACACCAAAGTGTCTAATATTGGATTAATGATCTATGCATATTCCGATCTTTAACATATCTTTTATAAATCTAGTTACAGTAAAAAAAAAAAAAAATCTTCCCTGATTGTCTAAGATATTAGGGTGTGGTCAGACTGCAATTAGTCCAGATATTATGGTGTTAGTTCAAGTGTAGACAAATTCTTCATCTCAGCAAGAGACTTGCTCTACCTCAAATTCCAATTAGGTTTTAGGGATTTGTTTTCACCTGATGTAATTGTATGGTAGGGGAGCTTACTAAATCCGTTTGACCACCAAATTGAAGTTCATCTTAGACATACCCCCTGCCAGTTTGTTACATATCCCTAAATGAAAAATAGGGGTTCCCACAAAGAGCAATAAAGAGAAAAGAGACACGTGTAGTGCATTTAATGTGCACTGAAATGCTTTTTGATTGATTATTATGAAAGATGTTACTGTCATACCATGGCAATTATTAGATAGACCATTTACTCTTGATCACATGAATTAGTGATTAGCGTAGGGCCAAGCAATTGCAGGCAAAGGTCAAAACACTCAGTAGTATCAAGACCAAAATCACAAGTGCAGCTAGAGTGCTTAATTCCATCCACGCACCCCCCTACTCTTCCCAGGACAGTGTATATGTTTAAGCTGTCATAAGCACCCCTCATCAACGATGCGCCTTCACACCCAGGCACCCTTCACCAACGATGCACCTTCACACCCAGGCACCCTTCACCAATGATGCACCTTCACACCCAGGCAGGCACCATTCACCAACGATGCACCTTCACACCCAGGCACCCTTCACCAACGAGGCACCTTCACACCCAGGCACCCTTCACCAACGAGGCACCTTCACACCCAGGCACCCTTCACCAACGAGGCACCTTCACACCCAGGCACCCTTCACGAACGAGGCACCTTCACACCCAGGCACCCTTCACCAATAATGAACCTTCACACCCAGGCACCCTTCACCAATGAGGCACCTTCACACCCAGGCACCCATCACCAATGATGCGCCTTCACACCCAGGCACTCTTCATTAACGATGCGCCTTCACACCCAGGCACCCTTCACCAACAAGGCACCTTCACACCCTTTACCAACGATGTGCTTTAACACCCAGGCACCCTTCACCAACGATGTGCCTTAACACAGAGATACCCTTCACCAATGATGCACCTTCACACCCAGGCACCCTTCACCAACAATGCGCCTTCACACCCAGGCACCCTTTACCAACGATGTGCTTTAACACCCAGGTACCCTTCACCAACGATGCGCCTTCACACCCAGGCACCCTTCACCAAGGAGGCACCTTCACACCCAGGCACGCTTCACCAATGATGCGCCTTCACACCCAGGCACCCTTCATTAACGATGCGCCTTCACACCCAGGCACCCTTCACCAATGATGCACCTTCACATCCAGGCACCCTTCACCAACGAGGCACCTTCACACCCAGGCACCCTTCACCAATGATGCACCTTCCCACCCAAGCACCCGTCACCAACGATGCACCTTCACACCCAAGCACCCTTCACCAACGATGCGCCTTCACACCCAGGTACCGTCCACCAATGATGCACCTTCACACCCAAGCACCCGTCACCAACAATGCGCTTTCACACCCAAGCACCCTTCACCAACGATGCGCCTTCACACCCAGGTACCCTTTACCAACGATGCGCCGTCACACCAAGGCTCCCTTCACCAACGATGCGCCTTCACACCCAGGCACCCTTCACCAACGATGCGCCTTCACACCCAGGCACCCTTTACCAACTATGTGCTTTAACACCCAGGCACCCTTCACCAACGATTCGCCTTCACACCCAGGCACCCTTCACTTAGGGATTTGTTTTCACCTGATGTAATTGTATGGTAGGGGAGCTTACTAAATCCGTCTGACCACCAAATTGAAGTTCATCTTAGACATACCCCCTGCCAGTTTGTTACATATCCCTAATTGAAAAATAGGGGTTCCCATAAAGAGCAATAAAGAGAAAAGAGACACTTGTAGTGCATTTAATGTGCACTGAAATGCTTTTTGATTGATTGTTATGAAAGATGTTACTGTCATACCATGGCAATTATTAGATAGACCATTTACTCTTGATCACATGAATTAGTGATTAGCGTAGGGCCAAGCAATTGCAGGCAAAGGTCAAAACACTCAGTAGTATCAAGACCAAAATCACAAGTGCAGCTAGAGTGCTCAATTCCATCCACGCACCCCCCTACTCTTCCCAGGACAGGCACCCTTCACCAACGAGGCACCTTCACACCCAGGCACCCTTCACCAATAATGAACCTTCACACCCAGGCACCCTTCACCAATGAGGCACCTTCACACCCAGGCACCCATCACCAATGATGCGCCTTCACACCCAGGCACTTTTCATTAACGATGCGCCTTCACACCCAGGCACCCTTCACCAACAAGGCACCTTCACACCCTTTACCAACGATGTGCTTTAACACCCAGGCACCCTTCACCAACGATGTGCCTTAACACAGAGATACCCTTCACCATGATGCACCTTCACTCCCAGGCACCCTTCACCAACAATGCGCCTTCACACCCAGGCACCCTTTACCAACGATGTGCTTTAACACCCAGGTACCCTTCACCAACGATGCGCCTTCACACCCAGGCACCCTTCACCAAGGAGGCACCTTCACACCCAGGCACGCTTCACCAATGATGCGCCTTCACACCCAGGCACCCTTCATTAACGATGCGCCTTCACACCCAGGCACCCTTCACCAATGATGCACCTTCACATCCAGGCACCCTTCACCAACGAGGCACCTTCACACCCAGGCACCCTTCACCAATGATGCACCTTCACACCCAAGCACCCGTCACCAACGATGCACCTTCACACCCAAGCACCCTTCACCAACGATGCGCCTTCACACCCAGGTACCGTCCACCAATGATGCACCTTCACACCCAAGCACCCGTCACCAACAATGCGCTTTCACACCCAGGCACCCTTTACCAACTATGTGCTTTAACACCCAGGCACCCTTCACCAACGATTCGCCTTCACACCCAGGCACCCTTTACCAACTATGTGCTTTAACACCCAGGCACCCTTCACCAACGATTCGCCTTCACACCCAGGCACCCTTTACCAACTATGTGCTTTAACACCCAGGCACCCTTCACCAACGATTCGCCTTCACACCCAGGCACCCTTCACTTAGGGATTTGTTTTCACCTGATGTAATTGTATGGTAGGGGAGCTTACTAAATCCGTCTGACCACCAAATTGAAGTTCATCTTAGACATACCCCCTGCCAGTTTGTTACATATCCCTAATTGAAAAATAGGGGTTCCCATAAAGAGCAATAAAGAGAAAAGAGACACTTGTAGTGCATTTAATGTGCACTGAAATGCTTTTTGATTGATTGTTATGAAAGATGTTACTGTCATACCATGGCAATTATTAGATAGACCATTTACTCTTGATCACATGAATTAGTGATTAGCGTAGGGCCAAGCAATTGCAGGCAAAGGTCAAAACACTCAGTAGTATCAAGACCAAAATCACAAGTGCAGCTAGAGTGCTCAATTCCATCCACGCACCCCCCTACTCTTCCCAGGACAGTGTATATGTTTAAGCTGTCATAAGCACCCCTCATCAACGATGCGCCTTCACACCCAGGCACCCTTCACCAACGATGCACCTTCACACCCAGGCACCCTTCACCAATGATGCACCTTCACACCCAGGCACCCTTCACCAATGATGCACCTTCACACCCAGGCACCCTTCACCAACGATGCACGTTCACACCCAGGCACCCTTCACCAATGATGCACCTTCACACCCAGGCACCCTTCACCAACGAGGCACCTTCACACCCAGGCACGCTTCACCAACGAGGCACCTTCACACCCAGGCACCCTTCACCAACGAGGCACCTTCACACCCAGGCACCCTTCACCAACGAGGCACCTTCACACCCAGGCACGCTTCACCAATAATGCGCCTTTACACCCATGCACCGTTCACCAATGATGCACCTTCACACCCAGGCACCCTTCACCAATGATGCGCCTTCACACCCAGGCACCCTTCACCAACGATGCACGTTCACACCCAGGCACCCTTCACCAATGATGCACCTTCACACCCAGGCACCCTTCACCAACGAGGCACCTTCACACCCAGGCACGCTTCACCAACGAGGCACCTTCACACCCAGGCACCCTTCACCAACGAGGCACCTTCACACCCAGGCACCCTTCACCAACGAGGCACCTTCACACCCAGGCACGCTTCACCAATGATGCGCCTTTACACCCATGCACCGTTCACCAATGATGCACCTTCACACCCAGGCACCCTTCACCAATGATGCGCCTTCACACCCAGGCAACCTTCACCAATAATGCACCTTCACACCCAGGCACCCTTCACCAATGATGAACCTTCACACCCAGGCACCCTTCACCAACGAGGCACCTTCACACCCAGGCACCTATCACCAATGATGCGCCTTCACACCCAGGCACTCTTCATTAACGATGCACCTTCACACCCAAGCACCCGTCACCAACGATGCACCTTCACACCCAAGCACCCTTCACCAACGATGCGCCTTCACACCCAGGTACCGTCCACCAATGATGCACCTTCACACCCAAGCACCCGTCACCAACAATGCGCTTTCACACCCAGGCACCCTTTACCAACTATGTGCTTTAACACCCAGGCACCCTTCACCAACGATTCGCCTTCACACCCAGGCACCCTTCCTTTAGGGATTTGTTTTCACCTGATGTAATTGTATGGTAGGGGAGCTTACTAAATCCGTCTGACCACCAAATTGAAGTTCATCTTAGACATACCCCCTGCCAGTTTGTTACATATCCCTAATTGAAAAATAGGGGTTCCCATAAAGAGCAATAAAGAGAAAAGAGACACTTGTAGTGCATTTAATGTGCACTGAAATGCTTTTTGATTGATTGTTATGAAAGATGTTACTGTCATACCATGGCAATTATTAGATAGACCATTTACTCTTGATCACATGAATTAGTGATTAGCGTAGGGCCAAGCAATTGCAGGCAAAGGTCAAAACACTCAGTAGTATCAAGACCAAAATCACAAGTGCAGCTAGAGTGCTCAATTCCATCCACGCACCCCCCTACTCTTCCCAGGACAGTGTATATGTTTAAGCTGTCATAAGCACCCCTCATCAACGATGCGCCTTCACACCCAGGCACCCTTCACCAACGATGCACGTTCACACCCAGGCACCCTTCACCAATGATGCACCTTCACACCCAGGCACCCTTCACCAATGATGCACGTTCACACCCAGGCACCCTTCACCAATGATGCACCTTCACACCCAGGCACCCTTCACCAACGAGGCACCTTCACACCCAGGCACGCTTCACCAACGAGGCACCTTCACACCCAGGCACCCTTCACCAACGAGGCACCTTCACACCCAGGCACCCTTCACCAACGAGGCACCTTCACACCCAGGCACGCTTCACCAATGATGCGCCTTTACACCCATGCACCGTTCACCAATGATGCACCTTCACACCCAGGCACCCTTCACCAATGATGCGCCTTCACACCCAGGCAACCTTCAGCAATGATGCACCTTCACACCCAGGCACCCTTCACCAATGATGAACCTTCACACCCAGGCACCCTTCACCAACGAGGCACCTTCACACCCAGGCACCCATCACCAATGATGCGCCTTCACACCCAGGCACTCTTCATTAACGATGCGCCTTCACACCCAGGCAGCCTTCACCAACGATGCACCTTCACACCCAGGCACCCTTCACCAACGAGGCACCTTCACACCCAGGCACCCTTCACTAACGATGCGCCTTCACAACCAGGCACCCTTCACCAACTATTCACCTTCACATCCAGGTACCCTTCACCAACAATGCGCCTTTTCGTCCCAGGCACCCTTCACCAACGATGCGCCTTCACACCCAGCCACCCTTTACCAACGATGTGCTTTAACACCCAGGCACCCTTCACCAACGATGCGCCTTAACACAGAGATACCCTTCACCAACTATGCGCCTTCACACCCAGACACCCTTCACCAACTATGCGCCTTCAAACCCAGGCACCCTTCACCAATGATGCGCCTTCACACCCAGGCACCCTTCATTAACGATGCGCCTTCACACCCAGGCACCCTTCACCAATGATGCACCTTCACATCCAGGCACCCTTCACCAACGAGGCACCTTCACACCCAGGCACCCTCCACCAATGATGCACCTTCACACCCAGGCACCCTTTACCAACAAGGCACCTTCACACCCAGGCACCCTTCACCAACGAGGCACCTTCACACCCAGACACCCTTCACCAATGATGCGCCTTCACACCCAGGCACCCTCCACCAATGATGCACCTTCACACCCAGGCACCCTTCACCAACGATTCACCTTCCCACCCAGGCACCCTTCACCAACGATTCACCTTCACATCCAGGCACCCTTCACCAACAATGCGCCTTCATGCCCAGGCACCCTTCACCAACGATACGCCTTCACACCCAGGCACCCTTCACCAATGATGCGCCGTCACACCAAGGCTCCCTTCACCAACGATGCGCCTTCACACCAAGATACCCTTCACCATGATGCGCCTTCACACCCAGGCACCCTTCACCAATGATGTGCCTTCACACCCAGGCACCCTTTACCATTATGTGCTTTAACACCCAGGCACCCTTCACCAACGATGCGCCTTCACACCCAGGCACCCTTCACCAACGATGCGCCTTCACACCCAGGCACCCTTCACCAATGATGCGCCTCCACACCCAAGCACCCTTCACCAATGATGCTCCTTCACACCCAGGCACCCTTCACCAACAATGCATCTTCACACCCAGGCAACCTCCACCAACGTTGCGCCTTCACACCCAGGCACCCTTCACACCAACAATGCGCCTTTACATTCAGGCACCCTTTACCAACCATGTGCCTTCACACCCAGGCACCCTTCTTCAACGATGCACCTTCACACCCAGACACCCTTCACCAACTATGCGCCTTCACACCCAGGCACCCTTCACCAACGATGCGCCTTCACACCCAGACACCCTTCATCAATGAGTGGACGATTATGCATTGCTCGTCTGAACTTACAGTAACTGCCGCCATGCTGGGGATCGTTGTGCAGACCCCGCTTCACTCCACCCCCCCCCCCAAAAGCAAGAAAATAAGTGTCCTATTTCTTACATCATAATTCCAAAATGGTCATGAAGGCATATAGTTTGTCCCTTTGGGGTGATGCACTAACCATCATGTCTTTGTTTCCATTCCTATGTCTGCAGCCTCAGCATAGACTGCTAGATGTGGACTCCTCCTTCAAAAGGATTGCCAATTTGTACTGCAGCTTCCGGTCCCTAGAACAATGATACCTGGTGATGGAAGCATTGAGTATGCCAAACCACTATGGGAGTCTGGTGGAGAGGGGGAGGAGGACTTTGTGGGATTTTCAAACCCTCTGCTTCAGTGTCCTTCTCTTTCAGGCCTAGTCTACATAACATCGGTTCCAGTGCAGTGCATTATTAAAGCTGTTAAATTCTGCATTTTTTGTGTGTTTTAGTCCACCATTTATATAATAGATCTAAAAAATTGTGCAATGTAATGCAAATCAGGATGCCTATGGTGCTGGGTTTAGGCTTCGCAGAGCCTTTCTGAATTTTATATCTACATTAGCTTATCCTCCTTTTTTGTCTTATATAAAGTGAGCCTACAACTCTACAGAGATGCCAACTTGACCCATCCCTGCAGGCTGATGTTTCTATATTCCTGCACTTAGCAGTGGCAATTTTCATGAACACACCTTGACTTAGCCAAATAAGCTAAGTTGAGTAAGAGTTGTTATTATGTGATATAAACTATGTTTACCACTTCCTGATTCTCTCGTAATCCCAGGTTTTGGTCCTTGCCCCCGGGGCATCCAGATTTGGGGTGACCCACTGTGTGACCCCCTCCCCCAGTTTGCCCCAAAAACTCACCATTCCATTGAGCTATGCCACATGTGCAGGCTCTTGTCCAGTCAGCGCAGTATGCCATGTATATTTAAGGGTAAGTCCACTTTCGATGGAATTTTTGAAAGTGTATATTATGTTGTGCCAAAAGAATGTGCTCAGGGTGCTTAGCTGATCTAGTATTTTTTTATCCTATGTTAGCAAATGTGTGTATTATGCATTCATTTTTAGTACCTCCAATTGGTTGCTTTTGGCAACGTACACAAGAAGAGAGAATTGAGTCCTACACACACAGAACACTGCTGCTATGGCCACTACTGACGTGAGGGAGCTCACTCACACTTACACCTGCCCAGCAGCAGTGTTCTGTGCAACTATCTGCAAGTCGCTGTTGGGAAATGTACACCAAGTCAGAAAGTAAAAACACGCATTTGCTAACATCAGAAACAAATTAAAATGCTAGATCAGCTTAGCACCTCTAAGACATCATTTTGCCACACAAAAATATACACTTTCAAATATTCACTCAAAAGTCGACTTACCCTTTAATGATCACATAGGGCCCTGATTACAAAGAGCCCCGCTTAGGGGAGTGGGAATGGGCGCATCCCTGGCACCCCTCTGGCTGAGACATGCTCCTGAACCTCAGCTCATCTAAATGACTGGGCGCAGAAGCGCGCCTCAGCTACAGGGATGTGTTTTTAAAAGCTGGGGGGCACGACTAGAATGGCCGGCCCTGGAATCTTTCAGTATCCAAGGCCACTGTGCATGCCGGTTGGCCCACTTTAATGAAAACTTTAATCAAACATGTGACTGCCAGTCATGTGAGTGGCAGCCATACAATGAATGGGGGTGTAGAAATCACTGGCTGGCTTAACATTAGTTTCTCTTTAGCTATCCAAATCTAAAAAAAAAAAAGTTCTGGCTGGTGTTGGGCATTAAGGCCACAACAAGGGTGTTGGTGGGCGCTGGCATCGACAGTCTGGGAGGGTATCCTAAATGCTTGAGCCCCCACACATAATCCCACCGAATGCTCATAACCCTTGCCTTAACCTTGCTCCCCCACCAGGAATCCAGTGTCGCGAATGGCTGCTCGGCGCTCACGTGAGCAGTGACGTTCCGGCTGCTGAATGTCCTACCCACGTGAGCACGGGGCTGCCAATCACGGCGCTGGATTCCCGGTGGGAATCGAGGGTAAGGTAAAGATTACGGGCGTTTGTGGGGGTTATGTGCTGTGGGCTCCAGCATCCTGGATGCCCCCCCCCCCCAGCGGCGGTGCCGACGGCCACCAACATTCTCCGTGGGGAGGGTGTTGGTCCGCTTTAACGCTCGGATACATTGGCAGACAGTCCTAAATGCAACACCATCTGTATTCTCTTCAAACCTTTCCAAGAATACCTTTGTTTATTAATGGCTGTCGACACACTAATTAACTAAAATGTATTAGTCCTATAGAAGCATTTATGAATGCATCACATATTTATGGTGACATTTGGGATGTTCTTGTTTTTTTATTAGGTTTACGCTCTTGAGTTTGTAACCCAAGAGTGTCAAAAGTTACCTTCTTTGGAGAGGCCTGTGTAATGAGTGTATTTATTTCCATCAGGAGAGGCTCCAGATCACCCCATCCAGGGGAAGGCACAAAGAGCCAGCCTGCTTAATAGATAACAAATGAGCGGCGCTGAAAGACCAACTAGATGACATCGGAACAGGTGTTGCTGTTGCCATGACAACCATACAGCCTATAGAGTGTTATCTTTGGTCCCTCCTTTATCGATAACCGAACAGGTGTCTCTTGAGAAACGTGTTCCAATGTGGTTTTAATGAGGAGCCTTTGTGCTGCGTTATAACTCACTGATCTTTGTTTTTTTTTTCTCAATCCTACCTGGAAGTGAATGATCAATGACAGGCTCTGCTTTAAGACTCACTGGTTTAACACTAATTTCTAATCAGATTGTACAGAAAGGAGCAGGCCGCATGGCAGCTGTACTTTTCCCAGGGTTAATTACCTTTCACTGTGTGCTCCTAATGAGTCAGCTGTTCCTGCCATTACACAACTACACGGCGCTCATCTGCCGCCCCGGCTGCGGGCAAACACCGGGCCCCTATCTCTGTTTGTAGTGTCGCGACTTCCCCCGGTCTGCGTGCGTTTGTGTTTTATTTTTAGGAACTTTTTCCTAGCAGTGTGTGTGTGTGTGTGTGTGTGTGTGTGTGTGTGTGTCTGCAATGCCTGTCTCAATGTAAATCTGTGGGAAAACTGTTTTGTATTAGATAACACTTGTTTTAGTTAAATATTTCACAAGCTGTTAAACATATTTTTATTCCTCTCTGCAATGCAACTTTTCTTAAAACAGACATGTGGTGTGAACTTGGTAAAGGAAGATTCCACATTGATATGCAAAAATGTAAAAAATCAAGTTTCACCCCCTCTTGTAACCTTCCTGAACACCCATAAACTTTTCGATGTGGCCCTTGAAGAGGAAATAAAGCCAAGTCAGCCAATGCTTACCACTTCCTCCTTCATTGCATGGCTGCCAATCACATGACTGCGGGTTACAAGGGCCCGCCTTGGGGGTGTGCGAGCTGTGCCTGTAAAATCACGTTTAAAGGGGTGCTAGGGGACACTAATTATGCAACCCCCCTAATAAAGAAGGTTCTTTACCAGCTTTTTACCACATTTCCCCCCATCCCTTTCACCTCCTTTTTGCACATTTCTTTAATAGGTTTCCTCAGTTTCCCTAGTTTTTTTTGCCTTTTTTAAATACTTTTTACCAATTCCTCAATTTTTCTCTCTTTCTGCGTCCCCCCTTCATGTATTTTCTACATTAACCCTATCTTTCTTATGTTCACAGTTCTCTCTCTCTCTTTCTCTCTCTATCTCCCCCTTTCTCTCTGCCCTCACATTCCTGCCTCTTTATTCACCTTCTGTAAATCTTCCATCTTTATTTTTTTTCCCACATTTTATTTACCCATTTTTTACCTTACATATTCTCTTCTCACCTTCTCTGCACCTCTTGTTTCCCCACATTTTCTTACCCTCTTTCTCACTTTTTGTTTTCTTTTTTCTTTCTATTCATCTCGTTCTATCATCCTCATTGCTGTGTTCCAACTCCCATTTCCAGTGTTTCGTCCAGCCCTCTCTTCTCTTTTTCCATGCTAACTCTATCCCCCTCTCTCGTCACATTTGTCCCATTTCTTTCTTTTATCAACTTCTCACTTTTCTTTTTTTACACTCTTTCACAGACTTTTCCACATTCCTTCATCCCTTCTCTCCCTCTTTTTACGTTCCCTCCTCTTCTATCTCTGATTTGCGTAGTCCCTTTATATCTTAGTAAGACATCCCATCCTGTCACTATTTCACATTCCCTCTTTCTCTTTTTCTTCATTTCCCTTTGCCCTTGTCCTTCCTCTTTTTTTCAGCCTGTCTTTATTGGTTCCTTCCATTTTCCTTGTCCTGTCTACCTCTCTTTCTCCCTCTTTTATGTTTTACTTCTCTCTGTTTTCTCCATACCCCATCTCTTTCCCTTTGAGTGCATGTATTCGTGTCTAGGGACACCATCCTGAAATCTGTCAGAGGGTGGCATTTGCTCTAAGGCTGGCCATGCTGGTGACCAATTCAGTTTGCTGAGTTACTTGCACATCAAACTTGAATGGTTGTCACATGATTAACGGCTGTTTGATGCCATTGCAGGGTGACTTGACTTTCCTTCCTCTTTATGAGGCTCTGCCCTTCCTCAATAACTTCTCCTGTGTGTATGTTGGATGAGAGTGAGGCTTGTGCTTATTGCATAGGAATCAAACAACGCTCTTTGGGCTCAATGTGGAACCAGATGCAAAAAGTACAATTTGTAGTAGAAACAGTTTGAAACCTGATGCTGAATTAGCTTGTAGGTAAATAATGAGAGTCATGCTAATTATTTGGTGAAGTGAGTTAAACTTTGCGTGTGCTCTTGCTTGTGAATTGCAACCTGCTTCTCAGTTAGCTTTTTCATTTTAAAGAAAAATGAAGGCCAGAATCTTCACTTCCTGGATTTTGTTGCTCATCCTGACTTCAGATGCCCCCCCCCCCCCCCCCCGGTGTGTGAAACCCCCAGGAAACGCTGGTAATATTACCTCTTTAGTAATCCCACCATCCATCCAATCAGTTTTCAATGCTTTTTATATTAGTTAGTGGTATAGTAAGTTTAAAGTGGACCAAAACCTTTGGCCATCAGCCCTGAAATCGATTCCAGGGCCACTAGATTCCTTTCCCCCGGGGCATCCAGAATTTGGATACCCCACTGTGTGAAACCCCGCCGGGTCATCCAGTTTACTCACCTTCTCCCCTGGTCCAACAGTGCATGCACAAGCTATCTGCTACCCATTTAGCTGGGCGCATGCCCACTCCAGGCATTTATGAGTGGCCAGCGCGGGCACAATCCCTATTAGAGAGTAGCAGGGATGCAGCCGTCGACGCACTGAGCTGTGCTAGGCCAGACAAGCTCGCGCCAGCGCAATTGAGTGTGGTGATTGAATGGAAGGCCGCAGATGAACTGTAGGACCAGGAAAAGGGAAGTTGGAATGGGCGACCAAGGACCAAACCCCGGGATAGTAAAAATCATGGGTTTTTGTCAACTTTAATAAAGGGGAAACATCAAGTATTCCCACAGCTTCTTCCCTCCAGCTGTGTGTGCCCATGGCTATTCAGATAGGCCTGGCACAGGAGGGTCCATTAGCCAGAGGGATTCTGGTGAGACTTATGCCAGGGCATTCACACTTCAACACACCCCAAATCGGGACTCCACCAAAAGACGGAGGCCCCTGGCTCAGAGGCCTATAAATCATACGCCAGTGTTTGTTTCTCTTTAATACGCAAATGTGCTCACCCACAGCATTTTATAAAGGTGCGGAGAAGCAAAACACAAGTTCTGCTCTGCTTTACAGCTTTAAGGTTATTGTTTTTTCCTAGGGGCCTCCTGATTTGGGGTAGTGTGAATCCTCTATATACCTTCTCTGTGTGCTCAGCATTATAACAGTACTGCACAGCATTTCTGCTTCTTCTGCCCTGGGCATGCAGAGTAGGGATGCTGCTGTACTACTGCGCATGCAGCATGGGATCACACTGTGGGGGATCCCAAGTCGGTATGCTTCTATGTCAGGGAATTGACCAGGGGATAAAACAATAGTATTTTGGTCTTCTTTACGAACAACTAAGTGATAATTACCATATTAGATTATGTTTTTTTCAATACAGTATAGGTACAGGTATTACCATTGCACTGGTCCCTGCCAATGCTCCTTCCTGCTGTTTGCAGATAGGAAAATGTTGATTGAGGATAACAGCTGCCATTGTTCTTTATAGCCTTGGCGTGATCAATCAACAGAACAGGATGCCAGTGCAGCTAAACTCAGTGCAGTACAAATCATTGTACTAAGAAGAGATCTTCAATATCTGATTTTTCAGTTTTCTTAAAAACGTTCATTTTGTCAGGAGGTTGAAAGTAAAATGGTGCAGGTTCTTTCCACATACTCCCTGGACTTGAGCTCCTGCAGGGGTCTTCAGCTGCGTACCTGCCGTCATCTGCTGTTTCTAGGGGCTCCAGCAAGGTCAGGGGCCCCTGCCAGTGATAAACTGGAACAATCCGGTTCAGAAGCCCTCCGGCCAGGTAGTCCCCAGTATCCGCCATACAATACTCCTGAATGACGGATACAATAGCTCCCGCCAACACAATGAGTGAACTAGTACCCCTGGGACCTCTTACCAGTTTACAAACAAATAAATCTTCTCTGCAGGTCTGCCAGATCGGGGGCTCCCTCCTGGTCCACTACTGATGGGGAGCTGCTATTGCAGCCGGCCTGCCAGGGCCTATAGTGAGGGGAGGGACAGCTCCCCCTTTTACTTTCCTTGCCATTCTGCTAAGCTAATGCAGCACTGTCTGGGCAGGGAGGCTTTTTTACTACACTGGAGGGAGGGGTACACGTATACATCTAGGAAAAAGATGGGGTGACCTGTTTCCCCCACTACAGACGTCAGACCAGTGGACTGGCAGAGAGGTGCTGTCCAGTGGATGACACATGAAGGAAGACATAGTGACGATAATTTTTTTTTTTTATTTTAATACTGTATTTTTTTTTCCTTTTTCTGTAAATGGTAAAGACTCCAAGCCAGTATCAGGGGATGACATGTCAGATAAATTGATCCAGATCTTGCCGCTACCCTGAAATGGGGCGAACCACAGCATTGCACAGTCCTGCCCTGCCAACCTGGCTCACTGGCTGTCAACAGTAACGTGGGGCTGTAATGCTGTGTGGGAACATGGAAGCACCCACCTTAACAGAATGGCTGCTGTGGGCATGCACAATTATAGAGGGATGCATGGCGTGTTGCGTGCCGAGCGCATGTGCGGTTAAAGTGGACCAAAACCCAGGATTTTGACTATCCTGGGTTTTGGTCCTTTCCCCCGGGCCCCGCTATGTGCAAATACCCAGATTGGTTGAAGCCAATTCACCTCTTCAAAAAAAAGGGAATTTTTATTATTGAATAAAAAACATCACTAACAACATAAAATTTAAATGACAAATAAGGCCACAACAGCGGCATTACCATTTTTAATCCCAACCCCATAATCCAACAAATAATATAATCTACCAAATCCATTGAGGAAGCAATATTCAAGAAGACTGTGCTTTACCAAAGTGCTAACACTGCTATCTAAAGTGTATTAGTGTTGAATAGTAAACAATCAATAAGAGAAATGACCCTGAACAAAAGGTATCTACAAGGAATGAATTCACCTAAGTGTTAGTTCTGATATCCCTGCCGTGCCCCACTGGTATCATCACCCACCCGCCCTGTTAGAGGGATAGTGGGGATGCGGCCTTGGCTCGCATATGCGCCATTGGCCCGAGGAAGAAGGTAAGTGTATGGGCACCCTGGGGGGTTTCACACAGTGGGGCTTTGGTCCACTTTAAGCTCCCATTAAGTTTCTCTAGCCACACATTTATATGCAGTAAAGCAGTGCCTGTGCCATGGGAACATGTGCGAGGTATGATAAGCACACAACTGGCTGGGTTTCACACAGCGGGGCATCCTGAGAGGTGAAAATTCTGGGGGTTTGGTCCACTTCAAGTTATTTATTGATTTTTACTTTACCTTTGAACTGTTATGGGGTCCAGACCAATCATCTTTAATATGCCAATGTGTTCTACTTGGTTTGGGCTCTCATCTGCAACAGATGCAACAGAGATGACCTGGATGGAGCTCCCATGAGACAGTGGTAATGGCACCTCCTCCAAAAGGAAGTGTGTGCTGTAGCCTCTAGTGCCGTGGAGGATGGAGACTGGAAGAGGTATGTATAAATTATTGTAAGGCCTGGAGGGTGCCAAGGGCTAGGCCTGGAGGGGAGGCCTAGCCCTTGGCACCTAACAGATTATATGTCCTCTTTAAAGGACTTCTTCAGGCAAAATGTAGAAAACATGCTTCAGAAGCTTACCTCATAACATCTGCCCTCTCCCTTCCTATAACCTTGCAACTGTATTTAGAAGCAGAAACTTGGCACTGACTCCTGGTACAACCCCTGATTCCCCTAGCAGTAGACCACCAATCATAGGGCTGGTCTATAACTCTGCCCCTGTGTGTTGCAACATTGTGATTAAGGGTCAAAGGTTGCTGATATAAATAAGCTGTCTGCTATTGTACTGGAGAGTGACCACGCCCACTGGCTGGAAATTTCAAAAATGAGTGAAAACTTCAATAAGTTTTCTCTGCTTTGGGGGATTAGTTTAAAAAAAAAAAAACATATTAGGAGCTTAAGGGCTATGTCCTATATGGTCTATGTAGTTGCTTGGATTATCCTTTTCACTGCCCGTCCCCTGCTTTGCGACTGCTATGGTGGTTATTCATGAAGGGATAGCGCCAGGTAGTGCCTCGTAGCGGCAGGCAGCGTCTGGTGAGTGCTGTACGCTATACCACATTTATGAAAGCAAATCTGGTTAGCAACTCTAACAGCGCCATGTAGCGTCCTATATATTATTACAGCTGGCTCAGTGTATAGCGCTGGCACTCTAGCTTTCAGAGCGCAAGGTATTACCTTTCGCTCACTGTCGCTCTCCCATACGTTTCAATGGGCGTTCATTTGCTTGTGTTTAAACAGCGTGTTTGACTATTTTATTTTTGTTTTTTTTTTGCTCAAATCATTGTGTGACCTCTCCTGGCTGCAAACAAACACCTTTAGAAACTTTTTTGACTTTTTATATTTTTATGCAGAATTGTCATTACAGGTCTGGCACTAAAGTGTCATTGTCACAGTGTTAAAACAATGTCATTCCATGTGTTTTCGCTTTGTTACTGGTGGATATGTGTTCAAATACAGACTTTAATTACACAGCGTCTGGTGCTCTATGCTACAGCGACCAGATTTTTCGACGCTGTGTGTGTGTCCATTTTTGATAAGTATGGTGTGGAGGGCTGAGAGTCGGTCGCACTTAGCTGGCGCTAACGCTTGCTCGCTGCAGTGCTGTACTGTTGTTACAGCGCCCAACACACATCACATTCATCAATGCGGGCCAGGTTACTAGAGTGACTGAGGCGCTCTGTTACAGTGCCCAATACCTGCTTACAGCGTTTTCTAGCGGTCGCTCTAAGCAGACGCTCATCTGCCGATACCTGCCGTTAGTAATGAATCAGCCTCCACGGCTACTCTTATGCCTATGTAGAGCACTAATAATAGCACTCTTAAAATATGAGGAAATGTAGCTCGGTCATAATGTAGACTCTTATTATACTAATTTATTGTCAAATTATTTTCACCGTGAAAATCCCATATAAATATTTCCACTCTTGAGCATAGTTAAAACCTTCTCCATGAGCAAGATCATGTTACGCTTTAATGTGTAGTTACAATGACCTTTACATCAGCATGAGAGTACTTAGTAGATTATAACACAGCTTGTATCAAAAATTAAGTCAGATGTCACTGAATAATGTAGATGAAAAATAGACCAGCAAATATATTAAAATGTGAATGTGATGTTGAACTTTGCTAACAATAGCCATCTAGTGCACCACAATTTTGCAATAAAGTACCAGGGTAGGAAACTCTGTGTATTCACAATGAATTAGCAAAATGCGGGTAACGCTTTTAAGAAAGCATAGAAAAAAAAAAAAGTCGACTAATGTCAATAATCTGCATTTCTGCATTTTGCTAAAATGATTGCAACAGTGAACGCCAAAGTTTTTCTCAGCGGAGAATACTTCCTCTTTTTACTGTGCAGAGAACTTGTGCCCAAATAGATAATTTCCCAATGATCATTCTGGAAACTCGGATCATGTCTATCCAAGAAAAAAAAGGACTAGGGATGTTTTTTATAGCCACCACTATGGGTACAAAGTCATTTTCCAGGTCTGACATTCACCAGGTGACCTCTCTTGTTTGTCCCTACATGTTTTCCAAAATATAAAAGTGAAATAGAGTCCCAAGGGTACTGTACTTGAAAGGTTATGAGAGTTAGAGAATTTCACCCATGCCTGCCAAATCAGCAGATGGCTTGTGATTATAATTATATGCATCAATAAAACGAATAATCTTTACAAAATTTGAATTCCTACTAAAGTAAGGGATTTGGTAAGCAGATGCAGCCGAATATATTTTCTTTAACCCTTTCCTTTGCTAGTCCTAGAAAAAAATAATTTAGTTTTTAGGCCTGGCTAGACTATTTCAAATGTTTTTTTTTCCTAAAAAGGTTTATATATACACACAGGTTTTTATAAAATCATGCAAAAAGGATATTAAAACCATTCTGCGTTTTCTGAATCTCTAACAACAAAACAATTATCTTTTAGCTTAAAGTGGACCTACATCATGACACTGTTGTTGTGCCCCCAGGGCTGAACCTAGTCTCTCTGCTGCCCAAGTCAAATTATAAAAAATGTGCCCCCCAAGACAGTCAGCTCCACGCATCAACTCAGCTGCCTGGGGAGTTGGGGGCCACCAATGATTGAATTAAAAACATGACAGAATGCAGCAGTGCCCCTAATTTCCACTGAACCACTAATGAGAAGTGATTACCACCCCCTCTTCAGTGCCACCTGAGATCGGCTGCCTCACATGGTCTCAATACAGGTGCATCCTTGTGTGTTCCCTCTCTCCTGGTCATTCCAAATCTCTACTGATGCAGTTTCATGTTGCCAATAATTGCTGCCCCCCTTGGTCAGCAGTGGGTCATAGGAAAAGCAGGAGCTTCACAAAAGCCTGTAGAGGGGTAATATACTTGCCCAATTTGAAAATTGCTTTAGGTTGACAGACATAGATAAACTGACCTAAACCCTTTCCTGCAACTGTGCCAGGGTAGGTCCTGGTCCACAGGAACAATAAACTAGCCCAACCTACCCCTCCCCAACATCAATGATCTCTGCATTGCTGTGATATTCATTATATTCCATATTCATTCCATTTGATGAAAGACAGAAAAGGCCATCCTACCCCTATCCCAGAGTTGCCAGGGCGGGTTTAAACACACTTTATTAAGGATGCCCAGAATTGGAGGATGCCGTGGCTCTGAGAGCTAGTAGATTTGATTTAAATGAGACACGGGGAGGCCGATTCATTAATAGCGCCAGGTAGCGACAGATGAGCGACTGTAGCGTGATTTTTACAGTGCCAGCCAGTATTCGCTGTGCTTGGCCGGCGTTTGCTTGATGTCAGCGACTCAGTCGGTGTGCGGTAATGTTGAATACGGGCTTAGGGGTCGCTGTTTCACAGGTTCAGCGTTGTATGTGAGCGCCTGACAACGAATGGCCAGAGCGAACGGCTTGCTTCATATTCATTAACAAATCACGCTCCGAATTTGCTGGCGCTGTCCATTCCTTGTTTAAACCCCAGTACGCTGGCGGCGATGGGTGTTAACTAGTTTTTAACCCCTAAACAACCATATTTTTTTATTGTAACATTATACATGTTTTTTGAATCATTTTGTAATATGAATACATTAATATCAGACCTGTAAGATCAATTCTGCACAAATTTTTTTTTTTTATTTTTTTTTACTTTAAAAAAAAACCTAACATTGCAGAAGTGGTCTCAGAATTTTTGACATTAAAAAAAAAAAAATAATACCAATTAATTATGATTAATTAAAGATTGCTCCATTGAAATGCATTGGACAACGCCAGGGAGCGACAGGTCATACCTGGCGCTGTGAAGGAATTTGCAGCGGCGCTGTTCGTTCCAGGCGGCTTCATGATGAATCCCGCGCTAGCCGTCGCTCTCGGCGGCACTAGCCTCATTTAGCTTGATAAATGCGTCATTGTGACCGCCGCCGGGCGTACTTGAGTCGGTAGCCGCCGATAGCTGGCGGTACCTGGCGCTCGTCAGACACTACCTGGCGCTAGCCCGTGATAAATAAGGCCCTAAGTTTGTTATTAATCCAAATGAGAAGCGGTGTCTGTCCAAGTTGGCCTGTATTCAAAAATATTGTGGGACTTACCCCACACAAATGCAAAAACATCTAAATTCTTTGCACCAATTGTAATTTGAGCACAATTGATGGGCGCCCTTCAATCACTATGTGTAGCGCGTGGAGAGTGTTCATCGCTTACATGGAGGGGAATCAATAGCGCTGCACCCTCAGGACACTAATGACAAGGATTTTGCAGAACACTCTGAGAGCTCCGAAAATGCCTAAGGCATATGTGAAAGCCCTCATAGATAAATATGGGCAGCTTTCCATGACCAAAAGCAGCTCGCCTGAACGCACAGGTGCTCCAAATTTGGGCTGGTCTAAAACCAGCCTCAAAAGTTCCTTGGGTGAGGTACAGAATAGAGTAGAGGCAATTCTTAGAAACTAGCAAACATCCCTCAATAGAGTATTTACTAAAGAGTCTCTCTTCAGAATGAATTCTTTTCATATGTAACTAAGAGTTCTCCCACATGAAGCAGAGAGCTTTCCACATTTTAAAGAGGACCCACATTCTAAATCCTGTTGCACACACTGCATCCAATTTGTAAGTTAGCCAATAAGAACACTGTCCACATGGTTAGAGTTTCCTGGGATGAAATAAATACACTTTAGAGTGCGCATGCGTGCGGGAACGTGATGGTCGGGTGAACCAGCGTCCCCGCCGACCACGGAGTGTCCCGGCCCCCCTCTGCCCGTGGGACCAGCGGTTTTCTGCCCCGGAGGGTCGCGCTAGCCTGGGGACCCGGCCCCCCGACTTTCAGGTGATTCGGCGCTGGTGGGTGTGGTGCCCAGGAGGAGACAGACAGGAACGCGCTGCCGGCCCAGGCGCCATTTTACCTTGACAGCTTCCGGGTCCACACTGCGGGTCTGTGTAGAGCTGGTCCACACTGCGGGTCTGTGTGGAGCAGAACACTCACAGCCTCGCCTATTAGAGCGATCCTCCTCCCCTCCCTGCAGGCAGCTTCTGACAGTGTCTTCTTCCAGCCGGGGGAGTTCACCCTTCACGCAGCAGCAAAGCCCAGGCTGCATAGGGAGCTCTGACAGTCAGCACAGCCCTCCCTTACACCACTCACAATTCTGGGTCCTGCCTTACCTTGCTATAAGGTCCCTCCTCAATAAAGGGGCCCTGGATAGGCGTATCTGTTCAATTTAATATATTTCAGTGCTCACCAGCAAGCTAATTATCTTAAAGGGCCGGTACACATCGTCTCAGTGTATTGTTGGGTCCATATTGTTCCCTTTGCAAAGGTGCTCCAGACTTGAGATTTTGCCCACCCCTCTCAATATCATCCCCTAGACGGAACGCAGCCCGCACAACATCATCCGTGTCCCGCCTGCTGTACCCTCGGGACCCGTCCGCCCTCTGCAATATCGCACCCCTCACTCAATATACTTCATTTACTTTCTGTGACGTGACAGATTGGTCCTTGTCTTCTGCATTCTAGCCAGTTCAGTGAATGCCCACAATGTCGGACCCTAACGCCTCCCATAGCGACCCTCACAACACGTCAGATCTGCTCCCAGAGGATGAATCCTGGATGGATGAGTCCCTCCATGGCTCGCCCCCTAAATCACATCCTCCCCCCCTCGACAGATATGAAGTAATGTTGGAAAAAGCGTTAGAAAAGTGGGCGACGAGCATCACAACCCAGATTACCAACTCCCTCTCCGTAGAAATTAAGGAGCTGGGTCAAAGAATTGGAGATTTGGAAATTCAAGCAACGACTCACTCCGCCGACATATGCACACTAAGGGAGGATATAGATTCGCTGCGTGAGGAAAATCTGGTATTACTACACAAGCTTGAGGATGTCGAAAACAGATCCAGACGTGGCAACATTAGGATCAGAGGAATCCCAGAATCCGTCTTGGACCTGCAATCAACAGTTACAGCCTTATTTCAGGTGCTTGTCCCATCAATCCCAATTGAGAGACTGGAGTTCGATCGAATTCATAGGGCGCTGCAGAAGAAAAGAGCCGATGGCCTTCCGCGTGACGTCCTTGTCAAGTTGCATTTTTTCCGCACTAAAGAGCAACTTATGGCTGCAGCACGGGGGCAGGATTCTTTGAATTTCCAGAACTTTTCTTACCAGCTGTATTCGGATCTGGCACCCCAGACCATAGCGAGAAGACGCGCTATGAAACCAGCCCTGCAAATCCTACAAACACACGGGATCAGATACAAGTGGGGATTCCCCTTTAAGATTTCTTTTTCTTATAAGGACACTCATTTTGAGGCTTCTTCTTCCCAGGAACTGGATCGGGTGATTGCCTCCCTAGACCTCCAATCCCGCTGTGCTGTCCAGGCTGCCCCTCAGCAGAAGAAAAGAGCGCTTTCCTTTTCGCCAGCTTCCAAGGAGAAACGGGAGCTGCGGAGAAGCTCACCGATACCCGGGAAAGCGTCAGCAGCTCTGAGTCGCAGATTTGGTAAGCCGGCAGCGGGGGAGGGCTGAGAGGTGGGTAACCCTGTTTTTATCTTTGCATCCAGTGGTCCCACACCTCGCCCTCCTTTGGCTGCGGCTGAAAAGGTTGTTTTACAGATCTGTTACCTGTTTGTTATGAGGTTCATCTTTGATGCGACGGATTAGGGTGTTTAGCCCTTTTCCCTTGCATCTCTGAATTTCGTTCCAATGTTTATTTGATTAATTTAAATGCTTAGAGTTGTATAGGCTTGTATACCTTGTGTTTCACCTTTCCCCCGTTGATACCATTCCTGGGCCTTTCATCCTCTTAGTAGAGCCCTGGTCTAAGGCTGATGCTAGTTTTTATTGTCTCTTCTTTTAGGGGGTCGGGCGCTCCTGTGTCGTTAGTACGCGCACTCCTCGCTCCCCTTCTCACTGTATCCCCAGTGAGAACGGAAGCACTAACTTCTAGCCTCCTCAGAGGGGTTAGTAGCTCATTTTCTAAAGTGATGGGGTCCCAATCTGGTAACCCCACCATTTTGTTGCATTATTCCCTAAGAGGCGGTATTTTATGCCGTCTCGATGGGACTCTATTGTTTGGAAGGTGTTTTCTCCTTCATTATACCCGGTTTATATGTTGTATGGTTATACTCACTTTCTATTTGTTTCTCCCCTATCCCCTCCTGTCCCTATGGGTTCCTGAGCCTCCTCGTATGAGAGTTTCAAGCTTAGATGTCGATGGCGGTTAGATTAACCTCCTTGAATGTGCAGGGTCTGAACGCCCCCCAGAAGAGAGTAAAAGCCTTCAGGCAAATGAGGTCACTCCGTGCTGACATTGTATGTTTCCAAGAAACCCATTACACCAAGCAGGGCACCCCTAAATTCCTCAGTGCTGACTACCCCTTGTTTTTCTCAGCCTCTGCACGCACCAAGCAGCGGGGAGTCTTGATTGCCTTTAAGCGTTCGACTCCCTTCTCCCTGGAGCGTATGGTACGTGACCCTCTGGGCCGTTATCTTATACTAGTGGGCGCGATTCAAGATCAGCCTGTCACGATTGCAACGTATTATGCTCCTAACCAAAACCAAAATGCTTTCCTGGAGGATTTTTTCAAGAAACTTCACTTAGTAGAGAAGGGGTTTCTCATCGTAACTGGAGACTCCAATCAGACCCTACACCCCACTCTGGATAGGCTACCAGATGACGGATCCTCTCCGGCTGCCAAGAATGGATCTTCCGGGAAAGCATTTCAGGCCTTACTAGGTCGTCATCACCTGGTAGACGCTTGGAGGGAGTCCAATCCGACCAAGCGAGACTATACCCATTATTCGTGTCCTCATCGGGTGTCCACAAGGATTGACCACATTTTCCTGCAGCAATCCTCCCTACCCCAGCTTTCCCAAGCGAACATCATCCCAATAGCCTGGTCTGACCACGACCTGGTCTCGGTGGACCTTTTGGCTCTCACTCAGAGAGGTCCTCAGAGGTCTTGGAAGCTATATGAACCAATGTTGGCTGATGAGGCTCTTCTGGAGAGGGTTCGCTCGGGGATTCAGGAGTTCTTCCGCTTTAATAAAGGTACAGTAACCTCAAACGTCACGCTTTGGGAGGCACACAAGGTTGTGATCAGAGGGCTGTTAATGCAGGAATCCGCCAGGCGTAAAGCATTATACAAAGAGAAACTTATGGTCCTAACCGATGCTTATCAGGTAGCCTCGACTGAGTTCAAAAACCGACCCTCTAAACAGAATAGGATCCGCCTTAACCAGGTAGCTAGTCAGCTAAACCTATGTTTATCTGGCGAAGCTGCTCGCCAACTGAACAAATCTAAGTTTCATTGGTATCGAACGAGTAATAAACCCAATACTCCTCTCGCAAAAAGGATTCGGGGTATCGCACTAAGACCCAAACCGGTACGTATTAGGACAGTAGAGGGTACCCTCTCTAGTAACCCAGCAAAGATTGTGGCTACTTTTTCCAAGCACCTGGAGGGCTTATATAAATCAAAGTCGTGCCTTAATGTAAGTAAAGCTGAGGAACTATTCGGCCACCTTAACATGCCCGCTCTTCCCACAGGTGCTAAGGAGTCCATTGATAGGCCCGTGGAGTCTGCTGAAGTGCAGGAAGCCATAACATCTTTAAAGGTTGGCAAGCAGCCAGGCCCCGATGGTTTCACAACGCTCTATTATAAAAAGTTTAGCCAAACTTTGGCCCCGCACTTGACGTCAGCTTTTAACGCTCTAAGAGAGGGAGCCGCTTGGAATTCTGACTCGCTCACAGCAGCGGTTAGTATGATTCCCAAACCTAACACAGATGACACAGTATGGTCTAATTATAGGCCTATCTCTCTGCTGAATGTCGATGTCAAAATTCTGGCAAAAATACTGGCGGCACGGCTCAACGGGTTTATCAATCTGCTCATATCTAAGGAGCAGGTGGGTTTCATGCCACAACGCCAAGCTGGAGATAATATTAGGAAGATAGCCAACCTTATTCACCGCTCCAGGGTGGAAGGCTATCATACTATGTTGTTGGCACTAGATGTACGCAAAGCGTTCGATACTATTGCGTGGGACTATTTGCATTTTACGCTTAATAAATGGGGCTTGGGCCCATCTTTTCTGAACTGGATTTCATCCCTTTATGCCAACCCGGGGGCGTTCGTACGATATTCAGGTTACTCCTCGGACCGCTTTATTCTGGGTAGGGGCACAAGACAGGGTTGTCCCCTCTCCCCCCTCCTCTTTGCTTTAGCCATTGAGCCCCTTACCAGACTTATCCAGGCCAATAGCTGTATTGCAGGCATTGAGGTGGGAGGATACGAACATAAGGTATCATTGTTTGCTGATGATATTCTTATGGTGATCAAGGACCCGGTCATATCTCTCCCGAACCTTTTCAAAGATCTTGATTCCTTCTCGAGGCTTTCGGGCCTGCAAATTAATTCCACCAAGTCTCAGGCCCTTAACATCTCCCTACCCGACAGAATCTTGCGTACAGTTAAGGCTTCCTTTGATTTTCATTGGCAGGATAGGCTTATTAAATATCTAGGGATACAGCTGACATCCGATTATAACTCTCTATACGGGGCAAACTACCCTCACATCTTCAAGACCTTGAGATCCCTCCTAGGTAACTGGGCCAAATTAAATCTCTCTTGGCTTGGTAGGATTGCTGCAGTGAAAATGGCGTGGCTCCCCAAATTACTTTATTTCTTTCGGGTGTTGCCGATTTCTGTGCCGGCTTTAGCTCTGAAATATCTCCAAACAGACCTGAACAAATTCATCTGGGGGGGGGTAGGCCGCGAGTCGACCGTGGAACGCTTTATAGAGCAAAGCAGAAAGGAGGATTGGGTGTCCCTAATCTTGCACGCTATTACAACGCCTGTCAAATTGCCCAATTGACGGTCCTACATGGGGGAAGTGATAGACCTTTGTGGGTGGATATTGAGGAGTCGTATTGCTCCCCGGTCTCCGTACATAATTTGCTGTGGCTCCCCCCCGCGGTCTGTGGGAGAATCTCTAATCCCGTTTTAAATCATTCCCTCAGAATCTGGAGGGCTAATAAGAAACGGGGGAATCTAGCCTCGCCGCATTGCCCACTTCTTTCATTCTTTGGCAATCCAGAATTCCCCCCGGGCTTTTTGGAACCGGCGGCGTTTGAGTGGTGGAGGAGCCATAATCTCACCAGAGTCCAGAATCTCTTTTCGCACCAGGGCCTGCTCTCTTTTGCCGAATTGAGATCCTCTTACGATGTGCCGGGAAGGGAGTTCCTCCGCTTCTCGCAAATCAACCATTACGGCCGGTCTAAGTGCAAGCTTGGTGCTCCACCTCCTCCTCCCACGACATTTGAGAGACTCTGTCTAGAGCAGCCCATGGGTAAAGGGGTGATTGCGTCAGTCTACAAACTACTTTCTGAACCGGAGGGGTCGATACCTCCGAAACATACAGTTTGTTGGAGTGATGACTTGAATTTGACCTTAACAGATGGGGAATGGAGGGCGATATGGAGACACTCCTTCTTAGGCTACCTTAATGCTGGTGCTCAGGAGGTCAACACCAAGGTCCTCCTTCGGTGGTACCTCGTCCCGCAAAGGATCCACAAAATTTACCCCTCATACTCGCAGGATTGCTTCAGAGGCTGCGGGCTCCCTGGTAGTTATTTGCACACCTGGTGGGATTGTAGGGTAGTTAAACAATTTTGGACCAGAGTCCTTTATATTATTAATAAGGCAACAGGGCTGAAACTAACTCTATCCCCTCAGCTGTTCCTCCTTAACCTGAAACCCCCAGACTGCACGAATTCCCAGTTTGGCCTCATAAGGCACATTAACACTGCAGCCAAGTTGATCATAGCTCAATCGTGGAAGAAACCAGCCATTCCCAGGGGAAGCCTTATCACCTGGGTCAACGAAGTTATGATGTTCGAGAAGTTGGCGGCCATGATAAGGGGTGATTTTGCCCCCTTTTTATCCACCTGGGAAGGCTGGATCTCTCATTTCCATCCGGGAGGTCTTAACTGTGCTCTTCTCACGATATAGAACTCCGCCATGCTCCTACCTGAGAAATAAACGAAGGCCTGGAACCCACCTTTTACCTTTTACCCTTTACCTTCCCTTACTATTCCTCCCCTTCTTTCCCTCTACTCTGCGCATCTCTTATTCTACTATTCTCTATAGCCCTCCTTTCGATGATGATTGAGAAATGTTCTCTTTATTTTTTTTGGACAATTTTTCATTTTGTTTGTTATTATTCTGTTTATAATGGTCATACTCTTTGGATGATTGTTAACCAATGGCGCTCCTTTATGGCCTCTTGCGCAGTTTGGAATATGCTCAGACTGTAAGATTATGCTGTTCTGTTTTCTCCAGAGTTTATTCTAATAATAAAAACCATGATTAAAAAAAAAAGAAATAAATCCACTTTAAAGACTTACTAAGTTAAATGGACCTATACCAAAACTGGTTGAGAATTAGGAAAATTAGAATAAAAATTAGAATAAAATTAAATAAGTGCCACAATGACTGCTGCCATGTAGATAGGCTTCTCTGCAAACGGGGAGGCCGATTCATCAATAGCGCCAGGTAGCGACAGATGAGCGACTGTAGCGTGATTTTTTCAGCGCCAGCCAGTATTCGCTGTGCTTGGCCGGCATTAGCTTGATGACAGCGACTCAGTCGGTGTGCGGTAATGTTGAATACGGGCTGGGGGGTCGCTGTTTCACAGGTCCAGCGTTGTATGTGAGCGCCTGACAACGAATGGCCAGAGCGAACGGCTAGCTTCATATTCATCAAAAAATCACGCTCCGAATGTGCTGTCGCTGTCCATTCCTTGTTTAAACCCCAGAGCGCTGGCGGCGATGTGTATTAACTAGTTTTTAACCCCTAAACAACCATATTTTTTGAATGTAACATTATACATGTTTTTAGAATCATTTTGTAATATGAATACATTAATCTCAGACCTGTTAGATCAATTCTGCACATATTTTTTTTTATTTTTTTTTTTACTTAAAAATAAATCCTAACATTGCAGAAGTGTTCTCCGATTTTTTGACATTAAAAAAATAAAATAAAAAATTAATCCAAATTAATTATGATTAATTATAGATTGCTCCATTGAAATGCATTGGACATCGCCAGGGAGCAACAGCTCATACCTGGCGCTGTGAGGGAATTTGCAGCGGCGCTGTTCGGTCCAGGCGGCTTCATGATGAATGCCGCGCTAGCCGTCGCTCTCGCCGGCGCTAGCCTCATTTTGCTTGATAAATGCGTCATTGTGAGCGCCGCCGGGCGTACTTGAGTCGGTAGTCACCGTTAGCTGCCGCTACCTGGCGCTCGTCAGACACTACCTGGCGCTATCGCTTGATGAATAAGGGCCAAAGATAGGTTGCATATAGTGGCAGCTCTGCTGCCCGTCTTCCACAAGCTGTACAATGTAACAAGCATGCTCTTAGATTCTAAAAACCATGCAGCCGTCTGCTGTACCATATTGTAAACAGCTTAGCTCGTGGCTGCCAAACATTGCAATCTGCTGTGTTACATTTTATGGAAGCCACAAGCCTGCTATTACAATGCAAACAGCGTACAGCTTACAGCAAAGTGTGAGTCTATTCGCCATCTTGCTGGTGTGATATCACTATGAACTATTCTGTTGATGATGACTATTGTTGATAGTGCCCAGTCTACTCCAGAAATAAACCCATCAAAGCAATTCAGGAATCAGTACAGGCGATTTTGTGACTGTGCCTTTCCCCAACAATTGGCAGCTTCGATGTGCCAAGGAAAAAGGAGAGAAAAGGGGTAAATCAACTGTTTGTATACAGCTGCCAGCGGCATGTGGAGCCTATACACAGGAGACAAGGCCAAACGCATCAGAGGACAATAACAAAGCATAAATCCCTATACCAAAGGGAAATTATTAAGTAGTACAAATACAAATTGTGTTGGGTGATAGAAAGCAAAATAAAAATCCCCATTTGCTTGATTGGATGTATTGATAGATTTTCCCCAGCAGCACCTAATTTTTATTCTTTATAGTCTTTTTATCTGCATCCCACTTATTGCATATACCGGTAGGTAGAATATAAAGTCCACTCCTATAATACCAGTAATTACATTTTTGACAGATGAACTTCCAGTTTAGTTGCCACATGCAGGAAGCAAGTTACAAATAAAAACAGACATTGGTTCCTGTTTGAAACACTGACTAAAAATATTTATCTTACTATCTTATTGTACTACCTTACTGAATAGCTTTGACTCTCGCACATATTACCGCCAGCAGGGATTAAGTCAAAGGACCACGTTGGTCTCTTTTTCCTTGTTGGATGATTCAGAGCCTTGTTTTTGTGGCCGAGTTGTCCTTTTTGCAGAAATTTACGGTATGCATATGCCAAACTGAGTGTTCCCCGTATAAATATGGCTCAATGCATTCATGTGTCCGTAATTTTATGGGTTATGCATGCGCTTGCGCATGATTCAGAGCCCTCATTTATGAGTTTTAGGAACTATAAAAGCCGTAGGTTTCCAGTTCAAACTTACTCCATCTTTTTGCTAGCGGGATAATTTGAACGGTCTTTTGATGCTAGTGAAAACAGAGCCTACATCCTTCACACCTATGATGGAGCCACTTGATGAGTTCTGTGAAGCAACAGCGGTGGCCATGTACCTTCCAGAGCTTAGGCAAACCCCCAGTCACCTGGATATCGATAAGGTGTTCAAATTGACCTGACTGAACTGCCTTTCTCTTGAGAAGCTTTTCTCAGAGATGTTGGCCCCTGCCACAAGAAAGGGGCATGCAATTGGATGTATGACCAAATTGTCTGGCTGCCTCAAATTTTTAGCTCATGGCAGGGGCTAGGGGCTCAGGGCTCTGCCAGTTGGCATATCCCAGCCTTTGCTCAGCTGCGCGCTGACTACATTTCTAGATGGCATGACTGGCCTTTTCCTGACAGCATGGTGGCCTGAAACGCGGTGAGGTTGGTTTTTTTCAACATTGAGAATATACCAAGTGTCATGGGTGCCATTGATTGTATGCATGTGGCCCTGGTTCCCCAACTGCTCAGGAGTATATGTTTCAGTATGTTTAGGTCCACATCGCTCCACCTTGTAGGCCACTCTTCTCTCTTGGAGCTAGCCTAGCTTCCGCTCCCCCTGAAAAGCTTTCCTGTGTCTCAGTCTGTTTAGGTTCCTGTGTCTCAGTCTGTTTAGGTTCACATAGCTCCTCCTTGTAGCTCACTCTTCTCTCTTGAGTGTAGCCCAGCTTCCCCTCCCCCCAAACAGCTTTCCAGTGTACCTTTTTTATTTTCTAATTACATGGTAATGGCTGGCAACCTGGTTGGCCTCCAGCCTTTGAAGGGAAACCCGATGCTGTTCCACAACCACTGCAGCCAGGTCTTCATGGAGCAAACTGGCAGTCCGCCGCACTACTGATGATTTGGTACTGCCTTACCAAAGACAGGTGATGCCTGGCTGCAGGCTGTGTTTATGTGGTCCTTCAAAATCACTACAAGGGATACACACTGCGTTTCAAATCAATGTGTGTCCCCGAAATTGTGGTCTGCTCACACCCATGTTAGAGGTTAGATATAAAGGTTATCTATTACCCTTGGTGTGTGCAGTCACACAACATATGTTGCACATGCAAGCCCCCAAAGTTGGCTGTGCATCTGGGAACTAACATTGGTGGGTGGCCTGTTTGGTTCGCCTGCTCCCCCCTGTGCCAAACTACAATTTGCTAACATGTCTTACCAACGGTGGGCACATACTGTCTATCAGTGTCCCTGGTGCCTGACACCCCTCTCCTCAGCATGGGTAAATTGTAGAGTTTTGGGGAGTCCGTCACCAGTTTGCAAGCAAAGGAAAGGGTGGCTTTAGTGAGTTGTCCAATATTTTCTGTACAAGCAGCCCTCTGAATGTTCAGCACTTACTCCTCAGGCCGTTTGGGGCCGAGTTTCCAACGAACCACCACCTTCAGGTCGTCCCACTTTTTCTTGGCCTGGGCACCATGCTTGGGTTCTGGCCCCGCCCCATCACATTGAGGGGTATCTCTAACCATAACTGTTCCCGCAACGCTTTGTGTATTGAGTGGGACTGGGATCCAGCCAATTGATCATCATTTTTGGCAACACCATCCAGCAGAACCTCCAGCTGGGCATCATTCAACTGGACACTCAACTTGCCCCTTGTTAGTTTGCGCCCAGGGTGAGAGGCTAATGCTAAAGCAGTCACTATAGCCACTCCCTTGCCCAGAACAGATGGACTACTGGCTGGGGAAAGAGCAGGCCTGGCTGTGGCAATGCTGCTCAGCCTTTGGCTCCCTTGTTGGCTCTGCATTGGGCTTTGCTGTTTCTTTGCAATGGGGCTTGCACTGGGGACTGTTTTGAGGTCCACATAGTGCTCCCTTGTCCTGACCAATGGTTGGTCCATGGTGGGCTGTGCCAGGAATCCTGGGAGCCCTGGTTTTCTTACTCCTACTGCTGATGCCTTAAACTGCTACGGTGACCCGCTCAGAGTGGCTAGTGTGGGTATCAGCATGGGAGTGTCTGTGGGACGAAGGCCCCCCTGAGGCTGGGGCTGCGGTATCTTGGCCGAGGGCTGCCGGTTCCTCGACCATTCTTGTATTCCTGATTCTGGGGCTTGTGGTGGCGCCTATGCTGCGGCATAGTGAGCTCCTAATTCAGCAATGACAAGCAAATCTGACCCTGTGTTCTTTTATATCAAATTGAGTCGGAAATTGTATTGGAAACTATTTGGTTCAATTAACAGCTCCTCAAAGGTGCAATCAACCCATAGGCTATATGTGCATGTGGACGCAAGCACACTTCTGGGGTCCGGAAGGGTCCATTGGTGCCTCGTCTATGTGACGCACCCCTGTGTCACATAGATGACATCCAATGAAAATCAACATGGCACAGTGTTCACCCGTGAGCAACAGGAGGAAATAATGATGTTAAGCCACACCTTCAGGCCATTCGCCTAGGCATGTGTGCTGCATTACACTTCTGCCAAGGTGCCAACAGGTGACAGTGGCCGCAAACTATGAGTGAAGGCACATGACACCACTGTAATGGCAGACACCTGGCCTTCCAGCGTTACTGGGATACAGTACTTTGCTGCCACTGTCACATGGACCACTCTGGAATGTTTGTATGTGACGTAGGGGTGCCTAAGTGATTTAGGTTTGAGGTTTCTATGCAATCCGCTGCTATTGTGGGATAGGAGAGATGGCTTCCCTATGTTGCTGGCTGTGGTCAAGCAAACACTATCGATCAGTAGTAGCGGATTCTAGAGGTAGCCGTGCCTTTTGGCCTAAGTGCGTGGGCCAAGCTCCTGCACAATCCGGTAGGCAAATACCCGAAAAAACACACAGGTTGTGCTGCATGTAAAGTCTAATAATATGTTTGTTAGGTGCTGGTGTGTTGTGCTTCCTGTCCCTACAGATTCATCTGAGAGTGTGTACGCAAAGATGGGGCCACCAGAGACGGAAGCGGCGCAAGACTCAAGTGGGTGTCAAGCCAGTCAAACAGAACAATACCCCAACATTACACAAACAACATATTGCCATAAATACTAACTCTGGTTCTTTCCCTCTACTGAGGGTGGCCCCCCAAAAGTATATGTCAACCAGCTTGGGTAAGTATTTAAAAATGTGTGTCAATGTACAGGCACATACGTGGACAAGTGTTAATTTATGTATTTTTTCTCTTTGCAGGCGCCATGTTGGTCCTAGAGAATATTAAAATGTTATATATATATATATATATATATATATATATATATATATATATTTATAATTTATAAATATAATTATACTTTATAAAAATGTTAACCACATTTTGTTTTATAATAAATTATTAGTTGACATGGCAACCAATGTACAAAGGGTAGTATGGTGAAGAACTATTCAGACTACATGGGATGCCCTAGGTGCCAGCAGGGGGAAGAAAGGTAAGTATGGTAAAGGACATGCAGACTACATGGGATGGCAGCAGGGGAAAGAATTTTAAGTATGGTGAAGAGCATGCAGAGTACATGGGATGGCCTAGATGTCAGTAGGGGGGAGAAAGGTAAGTATGGTGTAGGATATACAGACTACATGGGATGCTCTAGATGGAAGCCGGGGGAAGAAAGGTAAGTATGGTGAAGGACATGCAGACTAGCATGGGTACAGTGGTGGGGGGTGGTGGGAAGCACATCAAAATATCTGTATATAACAAAAAAGGCGTACTTTGGAATTACGTCTAAAAACAAAAAACATCAAAAAAACATTTCAAGACTACTTCAGCTTCTAAAGTTGCAGGAGGTATTACTCACCCTCTGTTACATTATCTGCCCCTACAATACTAATGCTCCAGTAACATGAAATTAAGAGTGGCCATATCCACCCCTGTCCATGCCATGCCCCTACAATGCTATAGCCTCATAGCTATCAGGGACCATACCCTTCACTGAAATATTATCTGTTCCAATAATATTAAAGCTTTAGTATCATTGCTTTAAGAGTGGCTATGTCAACCCCTGGCCATGCTGCTCTTACAATGCAATAGTCACACATTTGATAATCACTTGTTGACGAGTAAGCACATTGGAGGGTTTAGGGTTATGTCACAGATTGGTCATGTGCTGGCAGAGGTCAGTAAAATCTCAGGCTGATTTTTGGCCCCAGCTTGCCACTGCCAGCAAACACAGGGAATTATGTTTCCCACGCAGTGGGCACGAGGGGTGGAGGGTCATCCACTTCTCCCCCAAAAAGCTGGGGTCTGGCTCAAGAAAGGAGGGGAAGACTCCTTAAATGAGCACTTTCATGAAATTGTGTAATATTAAAAATCCATATAAACATGTTTGCTAATGAGATGAGGGGTCACTTATACACCTGAACTGAATAAAACTCACACCAAGCTTGTGGTTTTCGTCTCCTGGTAGGAAGAAAATTCAGGGGTGACAGGTTTAGTCTATGAGGTGTGACAGAGCCTGTCACCCATGAGTTTCTCTTTCTACCATTAAAATAAAAAAAAAACAAACCTGATTGGATATTTCCTGAAGCCAGATGTAAAAGCACTCGCCATCCAGCATATTTATATGGATTTTTATTATTGGCCATTTTTCGTGATAGTGCTCCTTTAACACTTTTATGAAGCTGCGGGGATCACCAGCAGGAAAGGGAAAAATGCTTTGATTTTGTACTTAGCATTGGCAAGCCCTTTAAGTGTTGAAGGATTTTAAACCTTACATGGAGAACTTCTTTAACTCCACACCCAACTCATGTGCTAAATATTTCTTTAATCATTTACAACGGATTGGGTGTTTCATCGCCCATTCACTGCAGGCGCCCCAGCAACTGCGGCAGTGAGTGGGGGGGGTTATTGTAGGGCGCATAGTCCATTTTTCCCTAGGGGAGAGCACCTATGACACATTGATTTTTAGAGGTGGGTGTTTTTATTGGAGGGTCCATGATCTGTTTTATTCTGAGGAGTGGAGCACCATCCTGCTAGCCCTGATTGGAAGCAGAGGACCATGTGACCAGCCACCCCTGATATCATTATCAACAGTAGGCACAGTGTTTTACAGCAGCCAGACAGCGGCTGTCAGCATCGTTGATGACAACAAAATCTGGGGTTGATTCCACAAGCAGGGCTTCAATGGATCATCCTGTAGTAGGTCAGGCAAGTAATGATTTTACTAACCCTTTCATTTATTTATAACTATACTTTTAATATTTACTGCAGGACATGCTGCCTCCTGCTTCAGCATCTAGAGACAATACAGGTCTAACCATTACAGTGGTGATCGGCCGGGAATCTATAACATTCCCGGACTGATCACCTCCCTCACCTAGATCGGGATGTCCCGCGGGGTGAAACCCCCCCAAAACCCCCAAAAAACTCACCTCTAGGCGTGCGTTTGTGAATGGCCGGCGCGGGCGCGCGCACTGTCAGAGGGGCG
Organism: Gastrophryne carolinensis; assembly: GCA_027917425.1. Lineage (NCBI taxonomy): Eukaryota > Metazoa > Chordata > Amphibia > Anura > Microhylidae > Gastrophryne > Gastrophryne carolinensis. Next base: position 341,182,102 of record CM051239.1, read on the forward strand.
CGCGGGAGGCAGCGGCGGACGCGCTGTGTTGTCCGCAGCTGTCACACGCTTGTCCGTTGGCGCTGATTGGTCAGCGCGGCCACGTGGGAGCGTGGGGAGGTGAGTTTTGGGGGCTTTCTGGGGGGTTTCACATAGCGGGGCACCCTTAATCGGGGTGCCCCCCTGAAGTGGACCAAAACCCAGGATAGTCAAAATCCTGGGTATTGGTCCACTTTAAAGTTCAATTATACAAATGGTATAAAAATTCTGCTGAAATGGCACGCTTATAATACAGTAATATACTACACCATTCTTTAAATGAAATTCTGTAAGTGCCTGTATTTGTAATGTTGTATTCCTGCAAATAAAGGCATTTTTTTTTTTTGGATGAAGCAGAAGCGCTTGGTGCTATTGAGTATCATGTTACTGTACGGAGCAAAACCTCATTTGACCTTTGAAATCAAAGCCTGTGCTCTGCTCCATATGTTGCGTGGTGTCTACCTTGTAACTGAATATACAAGCTCTTTGTATTACACACTGTTCAGTCAGTGTTTACTACACTTTGTTCAGCAGCTGAGAATATGCATATCGATAAGCCTACAGTGACTCCAGATTTCATCCAAATCACTGAAGAAAACATGGAAAAGTAGCTCATCCTCTGTGTATTCACCTATTAATTAATTGAATAATTAATAAATTACAGTAATTCATTCTGTCATTAATTTATTTTAATAATCAGCTAACTTTAAAGTGACTTGCTAGCCAGTGAAATAAATTTCCCTAACCCGTTTGTTCCGCCCCACCGGTGATGCCCAGTGAGGTAAGTAACAAAAAAGAAACATGCGCTCTCACATATAGGTGACCCTAACATCTCTGCTGCATGAGGTGAACTATAGAAAGGACATGCTGCTCCACTCCTCAATAGAGCTGTGCTGCTGAGCCACCAGAGCTACTAAAAGGATATTAAGTAAAAAATAAAAATAAAATAACAGGTCCAGTGATTACTGCTCCCTCCCTGCAGTGCTGCCCCAAGTGGCTGCCTCACATGGCCTCATTATAGGTGCACATTGCCCCACACTGTGTCCTGAGCACCTGCAGCTTCTGTCCAGCTGCTGGTCTCTTCGACTGATCACCTGTAGTTGCTGTGATTGGATGATGAGACTGCCACTCATTATTCTTGTGTAACGCAACAGATCTGAAGCCATGACAGCAGCGTCTGGATTTTGGCATAGCAACTTGTGATTGTTATGTAAGTGATTTTCTATGGTTTACCACCTGACGGAGCATCAATGGTGGGGAGGAGTGGGAGGATTAGGGCAGGGGGAGCTTACAATACAGTATTGGGTGTGGGGTGGGGTTGGCCCTCGGCGCCCCTTCTTCTCCCAGCTTTCCTATGCTGAGTGGGTGTATGGGGCATTCAAGAACAGAGAGGATTTTTGTTTGGAGACTTTATATCTAGTTAGTCTAGTTAGTCTAGTGATCCGCTATTTCACGTGGAATGTATGGTGCCAGCTCTGCATTAGGAAGAAAGTCCTTCCTGTCCCGCTGGTGGTGCATGACATCCTGCATGAGGTGGGGCAGCTCCAGGTGCTGGAGAGGGAGAGGTGGGAATGTGGAGCCTGGATGAAGGCGTGGAGGAACATCAGGCCTCCTTATTCCTCATGATTTCCCTCTGGGTGGGCTTTCCTATCTCTTATCACCCATAGATTTTTTATAACAATGACAGATTTTTGAAGAACGGCTGTGTGCACAGGTGACGGGGTCTCTTAGTCTTCCTGTTGAATTGTGTATAGTGTAGTGTTACGTTGTAGATAGGATTGTATATAGAATAATGGATATTATATATTATATGCCGAATTGTTAGGCCTGTTTCTTTTTGTTTAGTTATTTATTGTATTTTATTTATATATTTATTGTAACTTTGTATATATTGTATATATTGTATATGATTGGTTGATTTTACTCAATAAAAAAAGTTACAATACAGTATTTCTGTCTGGACAGTCACTTTTCAAAGGAAACACTATCTAAGCACATTATAGCACTGGGAGTAAGGTGTGCTGTTTGTTATGTAGTCTTACACATAGGCTATAAATCTTCTTAAAAGCATTTGTCTTGTTCAAATAAAAGTCTGTACTTATCTGTCCTCAGTAATTTCAGTTCCATTTAGTCCCACAGGCTGGTTCTCCTTCATTGTTCTGCTGTCAGCCCCCATGCTCAGGGCACGCCTGACCAGCTCCCGACTGCCCACTACTGATATGTGTGGATAATGTGCATCCCTAAACAGAGACCAGCTACGGCCCATGTTGACAGCACTGGAGCTGACAGCAGAATAACAGCATTTGGTTAGGAAAGTATATATGTATATATATTTTTCTATTTTCCGAGACATACACTTTAAAGTCATGCCCCCACCCCATCCTGGCCTCTGTCCCTGAAGCTGAAGCAGGACGGGGGGTTAAATGAAAGAAAACAACTTACCTTTCCCAAGAATCGAGCGCTATCCCTAGGGTTATGCACAGGGTCCTATCTCCCGCTGTGTGCAGGTGGCCACCCATGGCTAAAATTGTGAGGGGAAAGGTGCTGGATATTAGGGTCCTTGTAAGGCATTTTGTTTTTTTAACCCACTGCCCTGCCTCGGTGCCTGGTGAGGGGGGTGAGGGCATGAGGTCATCTACCTTAAAGTGGACCAACTGTCAAAATGACTTTAACCAGCCAAGCACAACAAACAGTGCTCATATACATTCCTCCCCAGGGCAATTTAGATTGCAGCATATAAAATCAATTTACTTTTTTCTAACTCCTGCTGTGGTAAATTTTAGAAACAAGATTGTGGCTCATGTATTTGCAGGCCACCTGCAAACAGGAAGTGCTGCTGGGCTTCCTGTTACTGTGCATTTCAGTTTCATTCCTAAATTTTCCGCCCTTTCCCAAAATTTAAACTATCGCATTTTAAATTGCTTAGAACTGCAGTCATTAACAATCCATTGCTTAGTTTACCTCACATTGATTTCAACAAGTGCAAACGCATAACTGAGCAACAATTTCTCCTGGCTAAGTGAAAAACAAGAAAATTAAAAAAGGGGTAAAAAATGGCACAAATAAAGTTATTTAGGGCACAATTGGTTGCTTGTTTTAAAGGGACACTATAGTCACGTCATCACTTCCTCATCCACGTTTGGCAGCAAATGGCAGCCAGTCACGGTACAGCCGGCAGCCATTCAGTTCTGATGTGCAAATCATTCCCCTTGGCAAACGATTGGTCAAGTAAATGAATAAGGAAGTTGGCTGACTTGACTAGAGTCACTTTAAGCCCATGTTCATTTAAGCACAAGTTAAATCTTCTTTCTTAAATTAATGAGTTAAATTAGACTCATATGGTTTTAGGAGAAACCCTCCCTGGCATCACTGCTCACATTCTGCAGGCTGCCAGTATCATCTTCACATGACAAATAAACTTTTTCCCTGTTATTTAGGTGGAAACTACAACTAAGGGCATTTGCCCGAAACCCATCACCTGGCTCTGGTTGTGTTGTGACACGAGTGTTCAGTCTGTAGGAACATTTAAGGAACATTAAATAAGACTACAAATTCTAACTTGTTTAGCTGGATGTGTGAGTTAGTTGAGGAATTCAAGATACATCTATAATAAGGAAATAATGTAACATAAAAAAAGAAATGCAATTCATGTATGCCGAGGGACTAGAGGAATAAAGAAATAGATGAATTAATATCCTTCTTTTGTGTTAAATTTTCCATAATCTTTAAGAAACTCACAAAATGTTCTTCTTGAAAAGGTTAAGGAACACTTTTTATTTAGCTACTAATGTTTTAAGGCAGACCTCCAGTCTAGAGATGAGCGAACTGAAAGTTCGATTCAGGCGATTCGACGAATTTCCCCAAGAAATTCGGGTTCGCCCGAATCGAACTTTCACGAATCGCTCATCTGAAAAAAAAAAATGCCGGCATGGTGGGAGCGGGCAGGCCGGCTACGCTGTCAGTGGGCCGCCGCCGACCCGCTGACAGCGCAGCTGGCCTGCCCGCTCCCACCATGCCGGCATTTTTTTTTTAAGCAAAAATGCCGGCATGGTGGGAGCGGGCAGACCGGCTACGTTGTCAGTGGGCGGCGGAAGCCGGCCCGCTGACAGCGCAGCCGGCCTGCCCGCTCCCACCATGCCGGCATTTGTTTGAAAAGCAAACACCTGCATGGTCGGAGCGTGGAGGCCGGCGCCACTCTCAGGCGCCCTCTGATGACGCGTCCTCTGAGGACAGCTGAGAGCGGCGCCGGCCTCCACGCTCCGGCGCCGCTCTCAGCTGTCATCAGAGGACGCGTCATCAGAGGGCGCGTCATCAGAGGGCGCCTGAGAGCGGCGCCGGCCTCCACGCTCCGACCATGCAGGTAAGTGTTTGCTTTTTAAACAAATGCCGGCATGGTGGGAGCGGGCAGGCTCCCACTGAACACTCCTGCCTAAATTTACAAGTCTGTCAGGACTGAATAATATTTACAGCAAATCTAAACCTATGATTTTAATTTTACCCCTTTCCTTATTCTATAATTCTTCATATAACTTTAACTACCTAAACCATACTTGATATGTCTTCTCTGTCTTTCTAGCTGTGCAGAATTAAAACATTTAAAATAACTGTATCATTACCTTGATTGTTCCAAAACACAGTTCTTCTTTTGGGGTTCTTCCGAACTTTAGGTAAATAGACCAGGTAAAGATACATATTGCAGGTTGGCCTAAAAGTTCCCAATCTAGGCAAGTGCTATCTAGCTGATCTAGCTGCCCAAATAGCCTTTATAGTCCAACCCATTACTAACACGATGACCTAAGATTTGTTCCAAGGTGCCGGATAGGAAACTGCCTAGAAGCACATTATGTTGCATTATTAGGAAACTATTTCAAACTCTTTCTTCCATTAGTGTCCTAGTATTGTTTTTAATTTTAGTTTTAGTAAGTTGTAATAATTTATCTAGTGTCATTTATATCACCAGACCTAGCCTGTTACTTTATTTGCTTTGCCTTCTACCTTAATTTCATATGTCAAAGCATTGCCTTTTTCATCAGGTGTCATTCCAGGGCAACCCAAATGTAAAGGGCCCCACCAGCTAAGAGATCCCTTAGAAGCCCAAAATGGTCTTAAACATTTACCCATGCTGCACTGAAGCACAGTGTGGGTGAGTGTTTTTCCCAAATGTGGGCAACATGAGGATATTAACTGTCTGGGCATTCTAAAGTGGTGAGGGGGGTGTTAGGGACTTGTTGCAGGTAAGAAAATATGAAACACTTTTTAAATAGAGCCCATAGTCAGAAATTGGACTATTTATCTTTATCCAGAAAAAAGGACAACATAGGGGTGAATTAGGCAAACTGTGTCCAGAACAGATTGTAAATAGTTTGTAATCCCTAATGAAGCATATATTAATAATTTTAAAATGCATAAAAGCTCAGTTAACCAAACAAAATGGATACATGATTGTGACAGCTCATGTAAAATATTAATATTTCTCAGATGTAGAAGCACCATTATAACGTCTGTTCTGCTAACAACTCTTCATCTTTTTTGACCTCCCATAACTTTTTGGGGAAATTACATTGTGATTTTTAAAGACGTTTATTCAAAGACAGTAAATTAAACATATGATTTGATAGTCTCCATCAGTTAATCATAAAAATAAAAAAAATGTGCAGCCAATTAAGCTTTATTTCTAGATGGTAAATGTATGCTTCTATGGTATTTTCTTTTTAACATTTAGAGCCTTATTAATGAAGCATCAGCACCACAAAGCGCCACTTGTTTAGACTCAGTGGCACTCAGAGTGTGATTTAAGAAACAAAAAACAGGCAGTGCCGATACGGCCACCAGCTAGCGTCTATTTAACACTAGCGCCCTGGTTGAAGCAGCGCCAGTTGAAACCTGGCACTGTAGGTCAAGATCCAACAATGGGTTTAACTGATTGAAGTGTTTAAAGTGGACCAACACCCAGGGGGGATCGGCCCGGAAATCTATAAGATTCCCGGACCGATCAGATCCCTCCCCGCGGGGCATCCGAAATCGGGATGTCCCGCGGGGAGGAACGCCCCAGGAGGCCCACAAACCTTACCTCAGCCCCGTTCCATCGGCGCATGCGCGAGCCGTGGCCGCGTCTCGCGGTTCCCTCTAGCAGGGCGCGCACCCGCGCCGGCCGTTTGTGAATGGCCGGTGCAGGCGCGCTCCCTGTTAGAGGGAAGCGCGAGGCGCGGCCTCCAGCGCTCAGAGCCAGCTGAGCTGGTATGCGCGTCCAGACGGCCTTGGACGCGCATACCACAGCGGCTCTGAGCGCTGTGATTGGCTGGCGCGGTCACGTGGGAGCGGGGAGAGGTGAGTTTTTTGGGGCTTTCTGGGGGGTTTCAGACAGCGGGGCACTCCCGATCGGGGTGCCCCACCGAAGTGGACCAAAACCCAGGATAGTCAAAATCCTGGGTGTTGGTCCACTTTAATGCTTATAATTAATATTACACACATTTATTTGTACAGAACTTGCATTGTGACTTTTCAAAAATGGAAACGCAGGACCTAGATGTCGCCAAATGACACATTTTTTTCAAACAAAAATAATTTTTCGTGGCTCCTTTTTGTTACCAATGTGCAATTTGGACAACAACAACTAAAATGCAGCCTAAATGCACAGTAAAGTTTGCCCCCCTTGCAACTGTAATGATGAAACGCTGACAAGCACCAGAAAAATACAGCACCAATCTTCATTCAAAAAATCATAATTACGCTGTGCAGCGCTGAAAAGTACAGGCAGTACAAAGTGGTGCTGGGATAATCGGCAGTTGGGTCCAACAGACGCTGACACAGACACTTAGCATCCAACCCTTCGACTTCTAGCGCCATTGTAGTCCGGAGCGCAGCATCAGAAAAGACAAAAAAGGCACCAGAAAGATGCTAAATGGTGTCCAGAATTATATATATTGGGCATTGGGGGGGAAAACAAACAGCAACTTTTTTAGTTTGACCCTGTGAAACTTATAGCACTTACACTTGCAATGATTTTAACCAGGCAGAGCTGGGAGGAGAGGGCTGTCTGGGGCAGAGCCTGGAGGAGATGGATGCATGGGACAGTGCTGATAGGACAGCAACCCAGTGGTGCTGTCTCCTTCATTGGGAGGGGGCTAGAGCCGTCGTGATTGGCTTGCTAACCTGCCTGGCAAAAGATGACAGCAGTCACAGGCACTCGTCTATAGGAGAGCTCCTGTTAGTGTGTTAGTGAGCTCCAACATCCACCTGGGGCACAAAACCACAGCGCTCACCCATTATTTCCAGCTCCGGGCAGCGATGGGATCCTTTGTGGTCTGGACAACCGACAACCCACCAGTTGAGTACCCCTAAATTAGATGCTGGAACTCATCTTTTCTGTATATTAGACATTAGATTCAAGACAGGGATTCCAACAAAATTGTGCAGGTTCCATGCAGCCTAGAAGTTAGAACTTTTTGGGTAATCTCTGCCAAACTCATAAGGTGAACTAACTGAGCATTACGTTTCTACTATCTCAATATCATCTTCTTAACCTCATTGTTAACCTGTTGCATATATGAGTTCTTTGAGACAATTTTTGGATGCTCGCCTTAGTCTATCTGATATGCAACTGAGAATAGAGAGCTACTATACTGAGATGTTTTTCCTCTCTTCCCCTTTGTCTCCTGTTTATTTTCCATAAAATACCCTTGGAGTGGTGGTGTGCCCGGTGCTATGGTGGTGGGCTGTGGAGAAAGAAAGACCAATGCCTGTAAGGTATGAGGCCTTGGCTGTGGAAAGATCCTGACTGGTGTTCCCCTGGGGCCACTGGACAGATTCATTACAACTATGGAAGTCCAACCAGTTGGAACATACAATAACTTAAATAATTTTAGCCCAGGCTTTAGTCATGGAATCCAGTACAGCACTTCCAAACTCATCTCTCCAGTTGTATATGCCTATCTGGCCTACTATATCCACTTTCTAAAAGGAACTCCACTTTCGTTAATATTATCTAAAGACCTCAGATCAAGGGTACCATATGGGCTCCCCTTGTCTACCTTCACCTGGTCTTCTGGAGTTGATTGCACTCCCAAAACCGAGGTATATGATTTGGATGCTACACCTTTAGCTCTTCTCTCTTTGTCCTCAAACACTGGGGCAGCAAGAGGGCAACTGATCATACAGGACTGGGTGAAGGTAAGCATGAGGGGCTTGTACATCTATAGAACCCCTGAATCTTTGGGGATATTACCTAGTAGACTTTCTCTTTAACCTTATTTCACGTAACCCATCCCAGTACCCTACTGGCTTATTTTTCCTCTTCACTTCCTTAGACTAGGTCCCTCTCCAAGTGACATATTTGTTTGGGCTTGTGGCTCTTGAGACATGGAAAATATTTTCACAGATTCCCAACCCTGGCTCTACCTCCCTTTTTGTCTCCCTGTGCCTATCACTACCTATTTGTGGCGCCTTTTCCTTAGCAACAGGCAGTGCAGGGAGCATGAGCAATCCAATACACCACAACACTGGCTGTGAACCATCTGTTGACAATGGAATACCTAGGGTAAAAGCATCACCACAATATTTTCGACACCCAGGGTGATTGCCCTGCTCACCTTCCCCTAGTAACTGCACTGACATGGTATACTGAATCAAGCAGTCAGGGCAATTTGCAAATATCACAAATCTTAATGTCACTCATTACATTCATCATCAATCCTCCCAAGAGGAAAATAGTATTTTTCTAAAGTATCATGTATGGCCATCTACATATGTTTAGCAATAAAGTTGCACAGCAGAGGTGGGTATAGGTAGGCAGAGGTGGGTAGCAAAGGTGGTTAGAGGTAGACAGAGGTGAGATGTGTAGACGTGATTAGACGCGAGTTGAGCAGAGGTGTGGTTAGGGCCAGCCTTTGGGGTGTGCAAGGTGTGCCGCCCCCTAGGGCTCCATGGTCAGGGGGGTGCCGTACAGCTGTGCCCACCTGCTGAATGCCCTAACCTGCCCGTCTGCCAGCTCAATGGCATTTGGAACTACTGGAGGTGCCCAGTTGGTTGGATCAGAAGAAAGGGGTGCCATGCTCACCTCTATTCTGCCCTTTAAAATGGACTAAATCTGCTGATTCCCTACTCCTCGGACATTCCAATGCGGCATGCCCAATTGTGTTAAGCAATCAAATGGCATATAGGCAGGATTTCATTCAATCAGCACTCTATGCTGTATATATTTATTAAGGGCACATAACTCTTTTTTGTGCACAGAGCTTGGCATAGAGAACTGTAGTAGAGTAGCTGGCATCTCCGGATTCGTCCAGTGCAGCAGCCCATCAGATGGGAAAACTGGAGATATGGGTCATGCTTGCATCATGTTCTTGCTTGTGAGATAAGTGTGCCAGCAATCGCCACGGGTTTTGCACAGTGGGGCACCCCACACTTGGATAGGAAATCAGTCAGTTCCGGAGTCCTTTAGACTTCAAGGCCACCAAATACAGGTTTTAGTCCACTTTAAAGTGAGTCAGCCATCAAAGATGAATGCTGGGAATGCCCCCACTTCTGCATTGCCTCCCACCTCCTGCCAGTTCACCACCCCACACGGTGGGGCAGTGGAATCGGCGGGCGATGTCTAGGGAACACTTCTGTGAGGGTACCTTTGCCTGGCATCAGACTTGATGCTAGGTTATGCGCAAGGGCTTCCGGACAGCCCTGGTGGCTGTCAGCAACCATGTGGGGCAGTAAGTCAGTGGTGAGGAAGCGCAGAACAGATGAACAGAAAGATGGGGGGGCACCATCTTGTAATATCGTACCTTCCATCCTAAGGTCGGCCCTGTGTAAGGTGGAAAGAGGCAAAGTGGGCAGAGGTGTGGTTGTCCGAGGCGAGATGGCAAGAGATAAGGAGATCAGAGGTGAGGTGAAAGAAAGGGGCAGTGTCACGCAGTAAAAAGTTAATATGGGTTGAGGTCAGAAGTGGTGAGGCCAGAGGAGATGAGATGCTTAGAGGTGAGGCAGGTGGGCAGAGGTAAGTGGAGGTGAGATGAGCAGAGGTGAGTAGAGGTAGGCTGAAGTGCTGGGGGGCGCAAATGACAGCCTGCCCCCCGTGGGCAGCAAGTGGTGCATCTCTGACCTAAACACTGGTCTCTTCCAGTAAAACAAATCAATAGTAAATTAAAGATAAACTCTAGGAAAAAAAATGCATAAACACCCTTTAATCCAAGCAGTTAGTAATTCCTTACATGGATCATTATATATAGATAGTACTTACCTGCTAATATATCAGCTTTCAGATATCTATACTTTGGAATTCTAATGAGATAAGGGCACGTGGGGCATCTGTTTGTAGTCACTGGCACCTGCCTACAAAAGGAGAGTAAATTGACTTGTGATGAAGCATAATAACCCCTATGATGTAAATGCACCAAAAGATAGTAATGTCACTTTGTTGGCTGTACAATGTAGCAGATTACATACATTTATTTATTTATCATTTGGCAGGGAAGACTTTCCAGGCAATGGCAATAATAAGTAAGCAAGAAGCTCATCTGATGCCTGGGCCTCTCCTCCATTTCCTGTAGTGCTGGGTAGTAGGTCTCCAACAATTTCCCTCCTTCCAATTCCGTTTCTCCAGGACCGCACAAAAAAGTGGTCTAAAAGTCACTCTTTCCATTGGAGCTCTCATTGCAAGTAGTTACATATAACTTTACATGGGATGCTGTGAAATGTCTTATTTTACACTGTTCCCGTGGGAAATAAGGTGGGAGAAGGTTAGAATGTGCCTGGACAGAGACTTTAACTTGTGTAATTCAGATGTTAAGTTGTACATTTTCCAGAAAGAATGTTTGCCTAGTGGGCTACTTATGAGAAGCCCGAGTGTATTTTTCTGTTTTCCTCCCTTCACCAAATGATGAGGTTTTTGTTGCAGTACTACCCCAACCTCTGCTCTTTCTATACACATTCAAGGAAGACATGGGCTGAGCTTGGCATTCATTCCCTGTGGGAAGCCTAATGACAGCACAGGTCAGTTAAAGCGCACCTACAGGCAAAGTGGCCCAGACACATTTTTACCCCACCCAAAAGCCTCTGCTGGAAGACTCATAGGAAAGGGAAAACATCAGGCGGAATACTTGCCTTTCCTAGTTCCTGTGGCAGCCACAGCAGCAGCCAAGAATACAATGCGTCACCGATTACCAGTAGATTTGCATTGCACTGCACATACCCGTCTGGCAAACCCTGTTGGCCATCAATGGTCACATGGGATATGCAGTGGTGCAGGGTTACTGGCTGCAGGAGTATCCTTCTTATTTTTAGGCTTTCTGGGTAAATTCAAGCAGATAGGGTTACAGCGGCTCAGAGGGTTAATGAGGGAAATTTGACTTTAGGTCCACTTAAATGGCTACTAAACTGTCCCTCATTGAAGTGTTCTATGTCACATAAACAGCCTGGATGAAAAGCAGACCTACACTCTTCCTGTCAATTCTGTGTCGGGGGTTCAAGGTTCACAGGGAAACACAGTGCAAACCTAAACATCCACTATTTTCCAATCAGGGTGGCATCTTCACTATAGGAAAACAAGCTTGATTGCATTATGCAGCCATTTCATGTTCCCTATCATACAAAATGATATGCCTGATAATTAGGGATCTTTAACTGAATGTGCATCCCAAATCAGAGCAATTTTTCACTAAAGGTCTGCTTGAAGCTTTTACATTTACTTCACCTACCTATTTCAATTTTTTCCTTTTATTCTTGAAGGTCACCAAAAGTTATACAATGAGTTGACCCACTTTAAGGTCCCTGTCCAGGCACACACACCAACTTCCTTCCAGCCTATCCTCCTTAGCAATAGCTTAAAAAAGGCTGTTTCAAAGCATTAAATCTCAGATTATATGTGAATAACTTATGGATTCTTCTCTTCTTCTGTTTCATGGCTGACCTGGGAAGGATTTGTTATGGTACAGCTTTATGAGGTATGAGAAGGAGCATGCTTTGCTGTGGTCAGAAACAGCTTAGGGACCAGGAGAATGGGAGAGCTCCAAGGGGTGAAGTGGCTGTTAGACCACTTTTTGTACATGGTCGTGGAGAAATAAGAAAAGGGGCAAACTATGGAGCCCTTCTACAGGTTCTACCTGGTGCTGCAAGAAATGGAGGAGAGGAACATGGGACAGGCATTGGGTAAGCTACTTGCTGCCTTGTTATTGCAATTGGGATCAGAGTCCCTTTAAGAGATTTAATATTCCCCACAGTGTGCAATCTAAATCTTTGATCACATGGCTGTGGCTAAGCTTAGCCATACTCTGCAGCAACCCACAGCACCCTCAGGGCATGCACTGTGGGATTCAGGAAGGAGATGAGTATGCAGGGAAACAAACGGGTTTTACACTGGAGGGCATCCCAAATTGGGTTGACCTTAAGGGAGGGATTTAGCATGACTCTAGTTTGATCCACTATAACAGCTGTATCTCGATTCTAAAGAGAAATGTCTAAAGAGACCCACATTGAGCTTAACATAGAGGGGTAATAGTGGCCGGGGGCAATGCTTAACTCTGCTTGAGCAAGAGAGGAGAAGCCCCAAAGTGGATTTTACTCTGCTGTTCAATCATATCACAAATAGCAAGAGCAGGCTTTTGTGGAAAAACTACAGTTTTTATTATATTTATTGTTCCCAAGATTTAGTTGGGCAGTGCAAGATCTTCAAGAAGGGTAAGAAGTGAAGAGCTGAACATCAATAAAGCTGTTGAATGGTGGAAAGCGTGATATGAAATTATATAGAGGTAGAAAAGTTATCAATCCTCCCACAAAGCATTATTATGTACAGTCCTTGATTATGCTTGTACATTTTCTCATTCATAAGATCTATTTATGCTAAATGTACCTGTTTAGACTATTCAGCAGAACAGAGGCACCCCTGGAAAAGCACAAGATCTAGACAGAAGGCCATTGGGGCTGGAAAAGTGCCATACAGTCTCTGAGCCATGGTATACCTGCCCCTATGTGTTGTGTGCCAGGCTGGCAGCCTTGTGGAAAGGGCAACACTTAATATATATATATATATATATATATATATTTAAATTTCTGCCTCCTGCATTGTATTTTTATGGTGGAAAAACTTTTGACACCCTGCCAAGCGTATGTAAAGAGTTGCCAAAACATATCGCACATTCTTTATAAACAGAGAAGCGTTTTAGGTGCACTGTTTGCTAACCTCATGGGGGGGTGTCATGATATTTATTTGGTGAAGAAAGTTTAGCTTTAGCCATGCTTTTGAAGCCTGCACCTGAGTGCACTATAAATTACAAAAAAAAAAAAAAACGGCACTTCTACTTTTAACTATTTGGAAGAAAAATTACCCTATGATACATGCAAAAAAACTCTCAGAATTTTCTGCATACCCCATAGGGTTTAATTTTTGTAATTTTTTGGAGCTAAATATTGAAATACAGTATTTTTCTCTAAAAGTGTGGGGGGAAAATGTCAGTGTGTCTTATCGGGTGAATCCCCGTAGCCGGCTTGTGCCCACCCAGAAACTGAAACCGGCGGGAGCTTGAGACAGCAGGTAGTGGTGGCTATGGGGACAGGGAGGTAGCAGCGGTGGCGACAATTGCGGATGCAGGTAAAGAGAATGTGTGTGTGTCTGAGACAGCTTCTGGGGAATGTGTTTTTTTTTGGGGGGGGAGCTGCACACTTGTCTTTATTTGGGATGCCCACACACTGCCTGTAAATGGGATGCCAATACCCTGCCTGTAATTGGGATACCCCTCACTGTCTATAATTGGGATGTCCCACACTGCCTGTAATGTAGGATGCCCCTCACTGCCTGTAATGTGGAGTCTGTAATAGAGTGATTAGGGAAATTATGCATACTGTCTATAATAGGGTGATGGGGGATATTTTAGCACACCATTTGGTTCAGAATATTTTTTTTCGGATTTTTCTCCTCCATATTCTGGGTGAGTCTTATGGGCAAAAAATGTGGTCATATTTCTTGTGTTTAAGTTGAAAAGTTACATTAAACCGGGTTTTAAATCACAGTCAAAAGCACATTTAAAGGGACAGTCCATGCAATAACAACAATAAGGCAGCAATAAGACCACCCAAAGCTGGTCCCATGTGCCCAAAGTTTGTCCCTCTTTCCATTCCATTCACACAAATGTGGTCACACTGCCACCCCGTCTCTCAGGGCTTCCAGCGTGCACAAGCTCAGCAAGCCACAGAGGTCCCACTTGTCAGATTTGCTCAGCTGGGAGCAAGAGGGACACGACTGACCTCATTTGAGGTGGTCATTGAAAAATGGCAATCTTTGGAGAACAGCATCTACAGCACTCTGCAAGACATGGAGGAGAAGCACATGGGATAGTCTACATTTGAGCTCTTTGTTGTCTTTTTATTGCCATTACATGGACTGTCCCTATAACTTCATCAAATAATTAGCGCTTTGAATAAAATATACTTTTGAAACTATACATTTCCAGTCTGTTGCCAAATTCACGATTGTTTTTAATTGCAGGCAGACATGAGGTTGGGCACTGGGTCAGATAGGGGTTGATTCAGCACAAGGTACAAAATGTACACTTTGGAGTAAAAAGTGCACTCTCGGTAAAAAATAAAGTAGAAGTGTTCTGAACTGCCCACTAAGGAACCAAAAAGGTTTACTCAAAGAAAGTTCTACAGTTTACTCCCAAAAAGTTGTGCAGTTTTTGTACTTGGAGCTAAATCAAAAAGGCTGATTCAAAACTAGGTTGATGCAAAATGTGCATTCCCTTTTGGTTGCCTACCCAGAGAGTTATTCAACACCAGGTATAAAAAGAACACCTTTATTTCATTTTTAACTTAAAGGGTAATTCAACCTTTAATGGCATTTTTTTTAAAGTTTCCACTATTGTCTAGCAAAAGGATTGCTCCAATTTGCTAAGCTTAGTTTGCAACGTTTTTCCTAGCAACAATGTTTTTACCTAAGCAATGTACGTCAACTGGTGCATTGGATAGGGAGAATCACAATCTTGTATTCCGGGAGCTAGAGGGTTACTGGCACAGGTTTGGCTTTACCTGTGTTTGTGAAGTGTGCTTATCTTTGTAATTGTAAACCATGCTATATTTGTTACTTAGTTAACTTAAGTGAGATACCAGAATTCCAGAAGAATAGTAGTCACAGTGGTGCTGGCCCCTATTTATCCAGGCATCTATTCCTGGCACCACTTTCAGGCATCATGGTGTCAATGGAATGGGTAGACTACATGCTATTTCTGGCCCTTTACCTAAACAATGCTGATTTATCATTGTTTATTAATAATACCTTTCTGTGCATGTCCCTCTGTCCATTTAAAGTAGATATTGTACAGTGGTTTGGGTTTGACAAATAACAATGCATATAAATGCCTGTAAATGACTAATCAAAAGGGTTTTGCTGCTCCTGCATTACTTTGGGCCAATTGTTGTATTTAACCTAAATTAATTAATTCATCAAATTCTTTTTATTGATTTTGGTACATCAAGCATAATTATGGTATGTGCTCCTATCTACAGAGTGTTACACCTGGGTGAACCAATTTTAGCCAATGTTTTAAGCTTATGTTTTATTATTAGAAGCGGACTTACTGAAGCTAAAAAGACAAATGCTGACCTAGTTACCTGCAATAAGACCAGTTTTAATAACCCCCCCCCCAAAAAAAAAAGTTATTTTTTCAAATAAAGTTTTGAGAACTTCCCAACTCACTTGACAACCTATCAGCACCTCTGGTCATTTTCCTAAAACATCTAATCGAACTCCATCGTGGCTACTTCATGTTTTCAAATCACTCACACCAGATTAAGTCTTGAGGTTGAAAAGTTTGGTACACCTTTGTAAATAAAACCTCTAATGTGATAGAAGGGTTCTCCACACTTTAGTAAATACCACAAACTATGTCAAGGCTCAAATCTCTCTATGACAAGGCTGAGATCTCTAATATTATTAAAATGGGGACCATTTTTTCCTTTGCAGACTGTTAGGAAAAATTGTTTTTCTTTTTAATTGTTACTAGTTAGTTACAGCAATTACAATAACTAAAGTATTGTCTTTTCACTTTTTTTGTTTCTTTTTTTCTATCTCTTTTTATTTATTTGTTAATTTCTTTAATATAATAATATCATTTATTTAATGTTTAATTATTAGTGCTGGTGCATTGTCTGCATTTGGTATATGCAACCCAAAATGCCCCACAATCTAATGTCCCTAACAAATACTAACACTTAAAACAAACACTAAGGCCAATTTAGGACTTATAACCTAGCAGAATAATTTTGGGTTGAGGATACCAATATAAAGGGCCTGATTTATCAAGCATTATCTGCCAGAATGCACCACATCCGTGAAAATTTTTAGCGGGTAAAAAACAATTTGGACTTTTCTTTTTATACTAGCGCATGTTGCTGTATTGCAAGAAACACATTTCTATAACATTAGCGTTGCAGCTACATGCAGAAAGAATGATAAATTATTTTTTGCTCTCCCCTAATTGGCACCAATGTTGCAAATTCTAACAGATCGTCCTTGATAAATCAGGCCCAAAGACAGTGTGACCATAATACGAAGTACAAGCTCAATAACTTATTTCACCTACACTTCTCAATTAAATGAAAAGTGATGCTGTATAATATTTACTAATGATATCAATGATATTCATGCAAGTTATATTTATTTTTCTCTTCAAGTCAAAAAGTTTTGGCTTTTTTTACATTAAATAATTAATCAGTACATCAGGAAAGACTTTAGGTTTAACATACTTCAGGAACTAATTACTTTACAAAATAAACTCCTTTTTATATTTACAGGTATTATGCTAATAATAATAACATTATAGAGTGCATATATTTGCTATAGCCTGATTGTTATGCCATATAATTGTGTGATGAGAAGACTCTATGACATAGGTGCAGATAAGTCAGTATAATTTAACAGACAATAAAGAAAAAAAAAAACAAAGGCAATTGTTTTGTATTTTTTACATTATTCTGTAGTCTTTTACAGGCATTTTTTTAAATCATACTACAATGGAATATTATATTAGTTGTATGTTATTTTGAGGCCAAGTAAAACTTAGCACAAACTTCAGAATTAGTGACTGTGTAATTGAAACTTTTTAGTTTTCTGCAGCTAAAAACATGACAAGCAAATGCTACAATAAATTAACTTAAAATTGAAAAAAGTAAATACCAGTAATGTTGATTTCTTAGTGAAAAGTTGTTTTTTCCTTTTACAGAGCAAATTTGCTAAAAAAATGAAGCAAATGTTTCAGTGCTTGCTGTATTGAAACTCAAAGTGTAAATGGAAAAAAATGTATTATTATTATTTTTTTTCAAAGCAGTTATCATCAATGCCTGCTTCATCAGATGAGTGTGCACTTTGGAAAGATATAAATCCCGCTCACTAACAAGTGGTATACACTGTGCCATATGTTTGCTCTTTTATCATTTTAATGTAGTTATAGTCTTTCTGCACTGTTCTATTAGATCCAATATTACAACAACAAAGCATCTGCTGCATTCAAATTTCAGAAGATGAAACGTAGCCCTCTACATAATTCATTCACCAGTGCCGTTAAAAACTTCAATCAACAATTTCAAACTTTTAACAAGTACTGTACCCATAAACAAAGAGCTTGCAATCATTGTTATTCATGTGAAATGAGGAGTGAAAAATCAGCCCTTTATTAAGATTCACATGTCTACCAACGGATTTCCGGGCACTTAGATAGGCTAAGGTTTCCATAGTGCCTCCCCAGGGCAACTTACCGTGTGCTTTTTAGCCATTTGTTCTGTCGCTCTTGCGGACTTGAGGGAAGCAGTGATGTAGAATAATGCAGGGTGGGCTAGCTTAGTCCACTATTTGTGTCATTGTATGGTATGTGTGTGTGTGTAGACTCCATGATACTCTAGTGAGCTACTAAGCTTTTTTTTTTTAGGCTTTGTGTCATTTACTTAACGACCAATCTCATTAGCAGCCAGAGTACAATGGGCTTATGCATTTTCTATGTACACACTCCACAAAGTGACCCTCAAGGTTGGAAAAGGTCTGTTTAATCATTCAGACGGTGAATATATATTTGATAAATTACGGAAACTATTATTGGAGTGTGACAATAGGACAGAAGGTACTTACAGTAAATATACATACATTAGCAAAAAGGCAGTAGTAAACTATATTGTTAGTTTAAAAATGTGAATAAAATAATTATGATTATTCACATTTCATGAAGGAGAGACCTTTCAGGAAACAAATCCAAGCTTATAGTTTTCCTAATGTGGCCTCTGTTAATTTACAAGGTAAAAAACCTATTTAACACCAATGAAAAATGAAATACTGAAAGGACTTTGAGGCATGACAGCTGTCTATAAGTATCAGGGAGAGTTCTATTGTCCAACTTGTCCCTAGATAAAATGAATACTTTACAGCAGAGGCTGTTCAACTTGGCGAAAGAGTATGGGGAGAAGGGGAGGAGGTCGCAAGAGATTTCGCACACTAATTTAATCTGGGAAAAGGACAGGCTCTGCATCTCACTTGAACAGACTGCCGGCAATCTGGGCTCCCACAGAACTATCTCCTTTTGCCTGTGCTCTATTTATTCCTTATCTCTGTTTACCAACCACTAGGTCCCTTTCATTCACACCACGAGGCCGTTTCCCTACTATCAGTCAACAGCTGACACTGTGGAAGAGCCTCAAAGGCAAAAAAAGGATCAAAACTGAACCAAAGCTGTATAAACAATACAGCAGCAGAAGTAAATGCATAAATCCTAATTCTTCACCCAACCCACAGGGTATGAACAGAACCTTTATAGCAATTCCAACCAGTTCTGCACATTGAGCTAAATGCTACAGATAGTGAAGGGCAGGCCAGCTATCACTCACTGAATCAAAACATAACACAAAAAAGGCAGCCAAATCTGAAACATGAAAAAGTTTGTCCAGCCATAATATTATGCTGAGCCAATTAACATGGCAATACATAAAGTTTACATAGAAAAAGAACTTTAGTAACAAATAATAAGTAAACACGTATTGTATTACCTTTTATGTTATTTAAGCATGTTGCTGTTTTAAAGCACTAAGGGGTTATTCATGTGATTTTCGGTATAAGAAGCAGTGAAAGGCTGTGCACAGAATAAAATAAAATAAAACATTTTATATAAAACAGTTTATTTTTATTAAAAGGACCCCCCCCCCCTCCCCACCTGTGATGGAGCAATTTTACAGACATGGGGCTTATTATTTTTTAATTAGTTAGATATTCTATTTCAGAAGTTTGGAAATAACAGCAGCATATGGGAATGCAACAAAAATGTAGTTGAATTCTGATAAGCTGCTGTTATTCCCAGATATAAAATATCAAACTCATTAAATGTAATTTGCCTCTTGCCTGTAGAATTAGTAAATTGCATGTGCAGGATTTAGATGATTTTCTGTATAGCCCATAGGGTGCGTTTTTTACCAAACTTTAAAACAACTATCCTTACCTAAAATGAGGGTCAAGCTAATTATTTGGTGAAGCAAGTGTAACTCGAGGTGTACATTTAGGTGTGAATTCGTATCCATCATCTTGTAAGCTTTTTAACTTTAAAGTGCAAAAAAGTGATAGGACCCCATTAATGTACATCAGCTGTACAGGTGCTTCACTTTTTTGTGTGTTAAAGTTGAAAAACTCACTTTGTGTGTTAAGTTTTAAAAGATCAATTAGCATGATCCCCCCAAAGAGTGATGGAAAACTCCCCAAAACAAAAAAATATAACCCAAAATATATATATATATATATATATATATATATATATATATCATTTAAAGCATTTATGTGCAGGGAATTGAACAAATACTACTGACTAGAATTACATCAGCTCATTAAAAATTACAAATAAAGATAATTCAATAGTTGGCGCAATGCATGACTGTCTGCTTGCCAGTTGTAATTTCTAAACTTATGTTCTCACCTCATAACTGGTGACAGCTCGGAAGTGATGTATAAATTATGTCATAAGAACAGTATACTTATACGCAATGTCCACATACTTTCCAATAAAGTAAGAATATTTTGGGGGGAAAAGTACCCTATGGGGTCTTCAGAACATTTTAGTGAGATCTCTTTTATTTTTTCTACATAACCCATAAGGTGCTGTTACCAAATTCGAAAAATCATGTGCATCACCTATAAAATTCCCCATCACATGTGGCAGTGATTCTTATGGGGGACAAATTAGAACTTGTTGCACTTTCTTGTGTGTTAAAATAGGAGCTCAATCAGAAGCAGGTTTTAAATCACACACAAAATACACACACAAAATAAACCTCACTTCACCAAATAATTAGTAAGACCTTAAATGACCTCCAAATTTGATAGGATTTTAAACCTGAAATGTTAGTTATTTAGTTACAACAAATTAAAGACAAACAAACCAAGCTCTCTCTCTCTCTCTCTCTCTCTATATATATATATATATATATATAATGTGTGAGCACCACCTGAACTGAACCTACTATTAGTAAATAAGTTGCTTAACTATTTTGGCCATTGATGTACTGTAGGCAGAAAATCTGAAGCCAAGAGTCGCAAGTCACCATGTGGAGGGACCCATGTTAGGCTTTACCATTTATTGGTTAAAAGGTGAGTCTTCAAAGCTGTTTAGGCTTCTTAGGCATAACACATAACAAGTAACATACTAAAAGTTTACATGGGTTTAACTCTGGTCTCTGCTTTTAACAGCTAATTAGGTTAGAGTGAATTCTTGGAGTTTACACAAGATTACTACTAAGGCAAACTTGGTGAATCTAATCCCTATTATTTTACAAAATGGAAAGTTTTAAGCAGTTGACTTTCATTTCCCTTGAAAAATGATTTTATGGGATAGGCTGGTCATGCAGCCTTTGCAAATAGTTGGACAGACGGGGTCTACTCCTCTGCTCCTCTCAAGCAGTGTGGGGGTGATAGGGGGGTTTCTTTTCAATTCTTTTCAATTTCTAAAAAGCCCTGTAAGAGGTTTAATAATGACATAATAATGTGAAAAAGCAAACAGGGCCTACATCCCATCTGCATCTCATCTGAACATAAACTGGGTGCTATGATTACAGATCAGTGAGCAAAGGACAAGATGAGCTTTCAACACCCACTGTGGGCTATTTACTAGGGAACAAACTTGTATTCGCCTGGCAGGGGGTGGTAGGAAATACATTTTTTTGGCTTGCATGCAGTTGTTTAAATGGGGGGTTATCTTGTTAGTAAGTTGCTCTGACCAGTGTTGTCTGCTAGAGTCTTTTAAATAATATATTACTAGGTATAGATTGCAATAAAGTCATTTATGTTTGAGACACATTTTAACTTATATTTTGCATACTTACTACGTAAGTACATGCCAGGTATGGTATTAAAACGTGTATATAGCTTTTGTGCAGTTGCTTGCCTTTTAAACAGTTGGCCAAATTGTTTGTTTCTTGTTTAAACAGAGCTTTTAATAGCCTAGACACTACTAGTTGTTAATTGTGATGTAGCTACTAGTTGACAAAACTATTTACCTGTCTGTTTATGTAAGTTTTTTTCCTCTTTTAAGACAACAACCTGTCTTATGGCTGTCCAGTGCAAGCACACTTTCGGGTATTATCACATACTAGCATTTCAATATAAGGTATTTAGCCAATGAAACCTGCATTCACAATATAAACAGCCAATGTGCCTCCCTGAACAACATATTTAAAACATTGTGCTTTGAAATTCAAGTACTAAAAAGAGCTATTATTCGATTTCCACCTATGTGCCTTATGATCAGTTCAGCTTTTTACTACTTGGATCCCTTTTTCCAAATGAATTAATGAATTAAATTTATCCTTTCACCAGCTGGTAGGCAGCAGATGGAACCATTTCTGAAGCCTTGTTGAATTCAGTCCATAAAAATCATTTCCTAGGATTAGCAGTCCAAAGTTTCTTGTAATGTTTATACACCGCTTGGGATTTTGCATTTTATGGTGCTAAACTTAAATGTTAACTGTTCTTGTTCTGTTACGATAAAAACAAAATATGGCGTGCATGATTTTTACTTTTAATTACTCTGTAAGTGAGATGTTTCTATGTGATAGTGTTTAATAAATTATTATAATAATTATTATTTTCTTCGTACAAAGTTATCGCTCAGGCTTTGGCTTCCCTCATTCATAGATTTCCCTGTCTCTCTTAATAATGGAGACACATTATACGTTTTAGTGTTTTTTACAGGTACAATGTATTGTACTTTATAATAATTCATAACTGCATCATTATGTTGGGTTAGAAAATAGGTAATACACAGTTAATAAAAATAAACCAAATAATAAAAATACTAAA